>OV702292.1:258118623-260618623 GCA_916181665.1 Avena sativa | reverse complement strand
TGAGATTCCTTAATGTTCCTTCAAAGAATCATGGGTTGTTTTAGCATATAAAAGCATAATATTGTGGTATTCTCCTTTGATGTTTTATTTGGGTTGACTTGGCGCATGCTCACACCATGTTAAGACTATACCAAGTCACCATATCCTCTAGGATCATTTAGTTTTCGACTTGTAATATCACTTTATGCTTTAATTAATAATGTTTTGTTGCTTTGCATGATTATGGCCATTATTGCTCTCTTAGTTGGTTGCTCCCAGTCTTTTGCTAGCCTTCATACCAAGTATGTGTTCCACTCATGCATCCAACTCCAAATAAAACCAAGTTATTCCAAAGAGTCCATCATGCCTACCTATTAGCATTTGCTATTCCAAGTACATTCATTTTTTTATCTACCTTGTTATGTGAAAATTAAACTTGTTATGTGAAAATTAGTGATTAAAGCTCTCACGAACTTGATGGCACACTTTACTTTTCTCGCACTTAATAAACTTGAACCATTGTGCCCATCTATGTTGCGTATATGCTTGCGTTTTGTAAGATGTGAATTAGTAGAACCATGTTATCATGGGGAACGCTTTCAACATTGAACTTTATTTAGCTGATATCATGTTCTTTTGCTTATGGATCCCGGCTGTGTGAAATGAAAGGGGAGCTTGTAAGGCTCATGGAGTTCGTATATGTGTTAGAGAAACGCTTGGGCGACTGGTCTAAGCCATGCCAAATCATGGTGGAAACCTGGAGCGTAACCATGGTGAGCAATCTATGAAGCATCCTCTAATAAAAAGAAAGAGAAGCCTATGCAAATAGGAAAGAAAAAAGAAAAAAAGATGCCTATGCAAATAGGAAATAAAATGATTGCTGAGATGCTCATTGTCTGCTTGCCTTGTCATTTTGATATGGGGATTCTTCCGTATCATCGGGCAAGGGGTACCCCATTGGTGGTTCTCTATGATACACATGTACTTACAATGACAAGAACTTACCTGTGACTAAAGTTGAGTAGCATGAGGAACGGTACTCGTAAGCAAGGGGCATGAGATTTTCAGCTTATAACTTGTCAAGCAAATCCTCATATTTGTTTACTTTAACCTTACTCACCTAAAGATGCTTATGATAGGGAAATGAGAGCTGAAAGCTAATAAGTACCATAATTTTTGGAAGCTCTTTATGATACCTGAATCCCTGCTTCCTTCTATGAAGGGCTTTTCTTTTACTTTTATGTTGAGTCTCCATCTTCTATCTTTATGCACCTATTGAGAGAGCATAGTGGTCATTCTTAGTTTAATGTGCATTGTCCCAAAGCTTGTGGATTGATTCATAACTTTGATATTGCTTGTTCTTAAACTATTTGTATCTAGTCACCCTTATGAACTTTGAAGTTGTCCTATGCATTTATGTTTTGCTACACTATGAGGGACAAGTTGAATGCCATTCTCATTATGTTTTCTATATGTGAAACAAACAAACGTCTTTCAAAGCATTGTTATTCATGAATCTTATGTTTGTACCTTTTCATGTTACAACATAGTTAATATGTCTTATTGTTAGAACTATATTTTTCATCTCTATGCTAGATACTATGATCCCAGCTATCAATGTTTTACAAATACCTTGATCAAGATTGTGATGGTGCATGTCACCTAAAAATTTATTCTTTTTTATCACTCACCTACTCGAGGAAGAGCAGGAGTTAAGCTTGGGGATGTTGATACGTCATAAACGTATCTATGATTTTCGATGTTCAATGCTTGTTTTATATCTACTTTCTTATGTTTTGTTCACACTTTGAGGTATTTTTATAAATTTTCTGGAACTAACCTATTAACAAGATTCCACAGTGCTAGTTACCCGTTTTCTGCTATTTTTGGTTTCAGAAAAGCCAGAAAAGAAATATTCTTAGAATTGGACGAAACAAAAGGTGAAGTTCCTATTTTATCTGACACGACACGGAGTCCAAAGGGGAGACGGAGAGGAGCCAGGGGTAGGCAAACCCTAGGGTGGCACGGGTCACCCCTGGCCACGCCACCAGGGGTGTGGCCACCTTGGACCACCTCTGGCATCGCGTCTTCGCCTATATATTCCCCCCGGGACGAAAACCCTGAGGACAAGATCAGAAATCCACGAAAAGTTCCGCAGCGCCGCCGCCACCGAAGAGGAGATTCGGGGGACAAAAGTCTCTGTTCCGGCACCCTGCCGGGACGGGGAAGTGCCCCCAGAGCCATCTCTATCGACTCCATCGCCATCTCCATCGCCGTTGCTAACTCCCATGATGAGGAGGGAGTAGTTCTCTCTCGAGGCTAAGGGATCTACTGGTAGCTATGTGTTCATCTTTCTCTATGCGTGATCTTATGAGATCATGAGCTTTCTAATATATAGATCTATTCTCCTACTCAAGTGCTTTAATTTATCTCTGCTTATCCCCACATGTGTGAAGTTGACAGTGTGCACACCGTGTGTCACTTTGGCTAAGGTTACATAAATACTTATCATGAGTATAATTTGAGTTGGATGTCTCTATGAGATGGTGGTGTTTGTTGGAACTATCTAGCGCTCAAGGTGACAGTAAGGGGTTATCTAGATGGACAATGCGAACTTTAAGGTGTGCTGTTATAGCCCTACATCGTCCAACCGGAGAGTAGTTTAGGGTAGAATAATGAAGAGAAGATATTTATATGAGTGTCCACTAGTGAAAATATGATCCCTAGGCCTTGTTTCTAAGAATTGAAACACCATTTACAATCAGTCATGTTACATGTTTGCTTGCTTCCACTATTATTTCAGATTGCAACTACCACTTATAATCATCCATATTACTTGTATTTCACTATCTCTTCGCCGAACTAGTGCACCTATACACTTGACAAGTGTATTGGGTGTGTTGGGGACACAAGAGACTTCTTGTATCTTGATTGCAGCGTTGCTTGAGAGGGATACCTTTGACAAATTCCTCCCTGAGTTCGATAAACCTTGGGTGATCCACTTAAGGGAAACTTGCTGCTGTTCTACAAACCTCTGCACTTGGAGGCCCAACACTGTCTACAAGGATAGAAGCATGCGTAGACATCAGTTTCGAAATTAACTTCACACCTTCCGATAATATGTTTAGTGGACCCAACAGGGAGTCAATCTATCGACAATGAGTGAGAGTTTTGAAATATTTTACTTCTTGCTAAAAAATATGCATTTCTACAAATTCCACCGTGGTTTGAAAACAATCAAAGAGACTATGACTCACCGTGTTTTCGAATTTTACATATTTTTCGAGATTAACTTCACAGTTTGGATAATCTGTTCAATGGACCCACCACGTAGTCAATGTATCGTGAACGAGTGATAGTTTGGAAAGATTCACACTTCTTGCTTAGAATATGCATGCCTAAAAATTTAACTGTGTTTTGAAAAAAATCAAAGAGACTCTGACTCGCCATGTTTTGAAATTTGGGGTATGTTTCAAAATTAACATCACACCTTGCGATAATATGTTCAATGGACCCACCGGGCAGTCAATCTATCGAGAACAAGTGAGAGTTTGAAAAGATTCAACTTCTTGCTAATAATATGCATGCCTAGAAATCTGACCACGTTTGAAACAAATGAAAAAAATCAAAGAGACTCTAACTCGCCATGTTTTGAAATCTGGGTATGTTTCAAAATTAACATCACACCTTGCGATAATCTGTTCAATGGAACCACCAGGCAGTCAATGTATTGAGAACGAGTGACAATGTGGAAATATTCAACTTCTTGCAAAGAATATGCATGCGTAGAAATTGATCTGACCGTGTTTTGAAAACAATCAAAGAGGCTATGACTCACCATGTTTTGAGATTTTGACTGTGTTTTGAAATTAATTTCAGACCTTGCGATAATCTATTCAATGGACCCACAAGGCCGTCATTGTATCAAGAACGATTGAGAGTTTGGAAATTCAACTTCTTGCTAAGAATATGCATGCCTAGAAATTTGACTGTCTTTTGAAAACAATGAAAGAGACTATGACTCATGATGTTTTGAAATTTTTGCCATGTTTTGAAATTAACTTCACACTTCCGATAATCTGTTCAATGGACCCACCAGGCAGTCAATGTATCAAGAACGAGTGAGAGTTTGGAAAGATTCAACTTCTTGCGAAGAATATGCATGCCTAGGAATTTGACCGTGTTTTCAAAACAATGAAAGATACTAAGCTTTGAGAATACTAGTAAAAGGCACATGCTACACATGTATATATACTATATGAAATGTGTTTTATAAAAAAACATTAAGTTGTTGTTAACTAACAGTCTTGTTAGAGAAAAAATACATACATTAAGTCTATTAATAATAACTATCTATACATACTGAGAATACATCCTATAGTGCTATTGATTTTTTTGAGGGGTGTGACATGATGGTTCTAGAACATGGTGGAGTTTGCTCTATGTTCTGTTCAACATGAATCCAGCTGTTGTGAATCATTTGATCTAACATTCCAACGGTCAGGATTGGTGCTATGTATCCAATTCAAAACTTCTCCATTATAGTAGTAGAGAAATCAGGGGCAATACGAGAGCAGCGAAGAGGAGTTGAAGGCAGTGCGATGTCAGACCAAATTTAAGTTGTGTTACTAAGACGAGTTATATATAGTTTAGTAAAATTCATGACATAGTATATACAAGTAAGTTGCATATGCCCTGCATGTGAGACTAAGATAATAGACATATGACATATCATCATATAAAATTATAATAGGTAAAGCACAGTTTTTTTCAAATTTGATCAACATCAAATTTAAAATATTTGGTTATTGTACTTTGTATTATCATGTAGAAGGAAAAGATTATTAGCTACCTAACACTTGAAATTTTTGGTTACATGGTCTAGAGAAACTAGGGAGAGTATTCTAGTATCATGGAGAAGTGTGTTTTGAGGTTTGTGCATAGCATTCATTATGCTGAAGACTATCAGTAGGATCTTCTAGATGTAAGAAAGGACTAGTAATTTGCGTATGCCCTGCACATGAGACTCAGATAATAGACGTCTGACATATCATCACTATATAAAATTATAATAGGTAAAGCAGAAAAAATATAAATTTGATCAACATCTATAAAGTATGGGTGTATATTTGGTTCTTGTACTTTGTATATCATGTATAAGTCAACGATTATTACCTATCTAAAGCATGAAATTTTTGGTAACATGGTCTAGATAAATGAGGAAGATTCTATAATGATGGAGAATTGTGTTTTGAGGTTTGTGCATAACATTCATTATGATGAAGACTATCAATAGAATCTTCTAGGTGCTAGAATGGAAAAGAAGATCCAACAGTTGGAAATGTTGGGATCGTGAGTCTTGATCCAACAGTCAATATTCAAAGTTATTCCTACACTATATAGTGGTAAGAAAAGAAGATCCAATGGCTAGAAATGTTGGGATTCACGAGTCTTGGTCCAACGGTCAACATTCAAAGGTATTCGTACACTATATAGTGGTAAGAGGTAAGATAAAATAAGATATGCACGCAAAACAAATTGGGTTTCCTCTCTCATTTCCTGATCCGTACCGGCCGACTCGTCTCTCCCTTGTCCACAATAGGCTGATGTGCATGTTGGGTCGACCTCCCTTCTGTCGGCGGCTCTGTGTGTTTTCCTCTGGCCGTCTTGCTTGTTCACCACTTGTGTTGTTGTGTATAGGAAGGTGTAGTAGCAATTCAAACATTCATATTTTCCTGTTTCTGTATTTTCACTTCCTTCCCTTACCAAACGGTTCAATCGCTTAGTAGAAGGAGATTTACCCAACAATCGCGCTGTAACAGCCCAAAACTTTAATCCAAGGTTATTAAGATCCAAATCATCAAAATTAGGGTTAACAAAAACTTTTCCAAATCAAATTACTAAAGCATTCATATGTGTGTGCATTTAAAATAGGAGTTGATTTGAATTGCCATGATTAAGTGATCCATTGCTTGTAAAATGATTCTTAGGTGAAATAAACATCATCTAAATCATTCCCAAACAAATCCCAAAGAAAAACAAGTCAAAATGAATAAAATAACCAAATGGTCATTTGTGCCATTTTAATCAGCATGCCTACTTTGGCTATTCCTAGTACTCAAAACCTAACAGAGATAATTGTGGATCTTTGCACCCCTTGGTAGTACACATAATGATGTACCAAGGCCCACTTTGTGATCTGCCAAAAAAATTCAAACACTCATTTTAAATGGTATTTAAAAATTGAATCTATTTCATATGGGAAGATCCCACTATTTAAAAAACCACTCAAATGAGCTCAATTTTCAAAACCCAAGCACCCACAGAGTCTCAAGATTAATACTAGCACACCCACCAAAAATATTTTCAAAATTCAAAACTATTTTTCTTGCGGCCATTTCCTCAAACACTTGGCAGGCAAGAATCTAACTCTAAACCTAGCTCACTGTTTTGCACAGGGTTTTGCCCCCAATTGATCTCCATTTAATCCCTCTGTTCCCTCTTGATCCAACCAGAGCTTTAGCACCCCATCCCCTACCCCCTAGCAGCAAGGCCATGCCACCCCGAGCACCAACTCACTGGCCAAACATTGCCTCGCTGCAGCATACCGCCTCTCTCTCTCTCTCGCCATGTCTAGTAGCTAGCCCGGACCTCACGCCACTCTCTGTCCCCTCCCCGAGCACAGCTGAGCGCCATGCACTGAGTGTCTGCGCCATGCCGAGCACGCGCCAGAGCACCGCGCCCAACACGCGTGTACACGCCGCCCCTCGACCGCAGCCTGCCCTCACCGCGTTGCCATGACCCCAGGAACACCCCAGAAATGCCCGTTCACCGCCCATTGCACCACAGCCACCGCTCGCCGTGAATACCATTGTCTCTGCCGCTTAGAGCGTGAGCACCGCCCGACCAAACACAACCGCCCCCCAGCCCGCATTCAGTCCATAGCGCACCGTGAGGAGACCAGCCACCGTCCCCTACCTCGAGCCATGTCGCTAGCACGCTGTGCAACCCTCTCCAGAGCCGCCCGCCCATCACTCTCGGTCGCACCGTCGAGCTAGAAATAGAGGCCACCCCGAGCCCCATTCTGCATACCACTCACCTCCCCTCACCTCACTGACCCTTCCCCACCTCTATCCGGAGCTGCGCGGGCACTTGTTCACCGAAATTTGGCCGGAGGAGCCCGTAGCATAGGAGGAGAAGGCGACGTTGATTTCGTCCACCCCTGAGCTCGCCGTCGTCTACCAGTCTGTTTGCCAGCCTCACCGTCGTCGCTGGAGCCCTGGTACGCCCCCTGAGCACCCCCACCGAGCCGCTAGGGTTAGAGTTCGCTGGCGACCTGTCCCTTGTCGACGACGAGCCCTAGCCGTTGATCTTATTTCTAATCTAACGGCCCACATCGCCCCGCATCACTTCACGTGTAATAAGCCTCTGACCAGTAGACCCCCCTGTCAGCTGTGCCCCGTGCAGCATAGTGTCACTGGGCCGGCCAGTTAGCTTTCCCGCACGACCCAATTTTTCTATTTTAGTATAAACCTAGTTCTGTCCCCTAGTTTGAAAATCAATTCAGAGAGATTTACAAATCCAAATGGAGTGATTAAAATTTTGATAGAAGGCTACTGAAAAGATCTATCCAAGCCTGTTGGATTTAATTCAATTAGTGATAGAGATATCTCCTAGTAAAAATAACAAGACAGAAGCTTTTGCACATTCAAACATTTTTATAAAATCAACCATGATAGCTTTTGAGTTGATTCGAACTCTCAAAAATCACATTTAACCATACCTATCTGAGTATGTAATAATATTAAGGTTTACATGTAGTGACTTTGGACTAGTACCCAAATAATGCTATATAGGCATTTCTAGTCACTTTAAATCATTAAATAATGAACTTAAACCAAAGTAATTATGAGCCAACCCTTAAATCACATTCCCACATGTTAGAATATGTGGTGATGACATGTGTCCACATGATCCCCTATTTTAAGTGGTGAATATTAAATCTTAGTTAATTTTCAATGAGTAGAAATTACTGTTCTTAAATAAAAAGAATGAAACTAGTTAATAAAACTTGTGATGCTTGTGATGATAATAGATCATAAAATGTGTGCCTTAGAGTGCTAATTAGACTAGTTAAGTATTGTTTGCTGATTGTGTACTCCGTATGTATTTATAGACGATAGTACCGACCAAGCTTTCGAGGAGGAGGAGTTCTATCAAGAGGAGGAAGAAAACTTCAACCACTGCACCAACCAAGGCAAGCTAACACTTTCAAGTATTATGCTAGCAAGCCACCATTAACAATGCAAGCTAACCCTTGCAATCTAGATAACCCAAGCAAAGATGCTTTAGGCATGCTTTGGTTATACCACTTTGACTAGTATTTACCCCAAGTATTATTTTTAAGGTAGCATAGAGAGTATAAAACATGACCTAGTTAGATAACTTTAGATGTCATTCTATGGCATGAGATTGATCAAATCTTTCCACCTTAGTGAACACTCTTAACTTAGTAGTTTAGAGTAGATAAAAACTTGAGTTACTTTAGATGGGAACACTTGGTGAAAATGAATTGTGAAAATCTTGGAATGATGAGTCATTCTATTGAGATGTTTTGACATGTGTTGAGGAACACAAATGGTTTATGATGATGAAAATGTTGAGGCATGAGCCTTAGCCCTTTTATAAAAACCAATGGTTGGATTCGGATGCGATACCATTCCAAATTTACCGTACAACCACAATACCTGAATTGGGTAAGGCTTAGCTGGAAGTTTATATGCATTAGTATTGGTTCCCTCGCGGGAGAGGTCTGAGGCTACCTCTCGATGTTGTCCCCCTATGCAGCGCCCAAGATGACAGATGGTCATGGTTGGGAGGCCATGCTCATAGGAGAGGTTCTTATACTAGGGTGTGTAAAGGAAATGTTATGTTTGATTATCTCCATACTAAGTATGATGATTCAGTGTTATCCCTAATAGATGTATCGAATCTTGTGGTGAAAGTGTACCACCTCTGTAGAGTGTCAAACTATTCGAATAGCCGCGTCCGCAGTTATGGACAGTTGGAATGGCCATATTGTTTCGTTGTCAGATGTTTTCAAAGTAACTTATGAAATGAATGATGAATCTTGACTTGACCACAACAGGGTTGTGTTTATGACAATTAGCTTCCCAACTTAAGTGATTCTAGAACTTTATTTTATCTTTCTTTGTTTCAGAACTTAGCTTAGGTTTCAAACTTAACTTTATAGTTAAACATAGAGTTAGCACATTAACTTAGAACTATACTACTTGTTAGTGGTAGTTTGCGAGTACTTAAAGAGTACTCATGGATTTTGTCCCTGGCTATTCTCATGGCCAAACTATGAAGGAGACTACCAAGATGATGGCTAGCAAGACGGCTATGATAACTAGGACTATCTGCCTTCGTCAGCATTGCCTGTGCCCCTGAAGATGGACCCCACCGCTACGCTTATCTTCTATTTCCGCTGCTTGTTGTATTAAGACTGGATCATGAGATCCTTATTTGTGTAAGACCTTATGTATGGTTTGTAATGGATGATGTACTATGATATCCAATCTATTATGTCTCGCAAAAATGGTAATCCTGGGATTGCGATGAATGACATAACATGCATCTGGGATTAAAAATCTAGGTGTTGACAAGTTGGTATCAGAGCCATCCTGACCATAGGAGACCCTAGTTAGAATGGGCGTCCGAACAAAAACTTAGTTTCAAAACAAAGTGAGTATTTATGAAAAACTATTTCCTCTCTTATCCATGGGAATTCATTCTTTCTCAAAAATTCATGTTCTCAAATTCTTACATTACTACTTAAAAATTGACACACTTGATCACTTCACTAATTTCCTCATCCTTAATTCTTGTAGATGGAGACTCAGTTCAGCAAGTTCTACCAGTTGGGAAACTGAGGTCAACTGATCTTCGAGAGGAATCTGGATTCACTGTCGGAGTTACTGGGATGCCCACATCCGGAGTTTCTTGGAGCTCAACTTCCAGGACCCCCAGGAGGAGATTTGTAGTGGCTAGTCACCGCTGATCTTAGAGGAAGCATCGAAGCACCAATATCCGGGAGAATCCAGTTCTACGTAAGAGAGAACAACTGGCTAGGTGGATTAGCCAGGGGAATGCATGAAGCTCTCTTACGTCTGTGTGCCCTCAGTGTCAACCAACTCTAGGGAACCCGTTTTGCTCACAATGCAAGACGTGACTTCATGGGGATGGCAATGGAGATGCCAAGTCACCCGGAGCTGAAGCGTCTAGTGGAGAACCTTGACTTCCTGCTGTACGATCGCTAGAAGGAATGGGACAATACTAGGGAGTTCGCCAACCACAACCGTGCCATTGCCGCCTAGAAGGCCCAGACTTTCTCACTGCTAGTCAAGGATCGTCAGTCTCTTCGCCTCCAGTGCGAGAAGAAGGATCACACCATCGCCCGTCTTCGCAAGAAGGTGGCCGACCTCGAGAAGACCGTCAAGGACCAGGAAGCTCAGCTTGCCGCAAAGGAAGAAGAAGAGGAGGGTGAAGACATCCAGGGAGACATGGATTCTTACCTCAGCAATGATGATGACTTTTTGGAGGAGGATGCCATGGACTTCTACACTGATGATGAGGACTCCGACTTCATCGACGATGAGTAGATGCACTAGAGCACTGTCGTAGCATGAGATGTATCGGTCCCATTGTATCGTAGCTTATAGAATGGTTCTTCAAAACATCTGTTTTCCTTTGTTGTTGTGGTGTGTGTTGTATCGTGTGCTTGTTTGCATGAATGAAATGAAGTTAGTTGCAAAACCTGAGTCAAACTCAAAGTTTTAGCTTGAAATCAAAACCATGAACCTTAGAACTTTCCCTCTTACCCCTTTATCTACCTCATTCTTCAGATGACTTGTGGAAACCAAGGAGGGAGCAGCTCGTCGCAAGACCCAATGCTGCAGATCTTGCAGAATCTCATCGCAGACAGAGACGCAAGCAGGGCAGAGCGCCAAGCTAACTTAGCAAGCTTGCAACAGACCGCCCAGATGGCTCTCAACAACCAGAACCATGGAAACCAGGATCACCATGGATCCAAACTAAAAAACTTCTAGAATACCAATCCCCCAATCTTTAACCAAGCTGAAAACCCACTAGATGCTGATGACTGGTTACAGACAATGGAAACAACTTAGAAGTTGCAGGAGTTGATGACAACGAGAAAGTTCTCTTCACCACCCACTATCTGGCGGGAGATGCAAGAGCTTGGTGGACTAGTATCCATAACATGAACCATGGTGAAGTGATGACATGAGTTGCTTTCAAAACCAAGTTCAGCCGCACCCACGTGCCGCAAAGTCTAGTCACCAGACTAAGGGATGAGTTTCGCGACTTGAAGCAAATGACTGTGGTGGAATACCGTGACAGATTCCTGTCGCTTGCAAGATACGCCCCTGATGAGATCAACACAGAGGTCTAGAAGAAGGAGAGATTCCTGAACGGACTGCATGATGAGATGCAGACTATCCTCGTCAACATCCGCTTTGAGGATCTCGAGGAGTTAGTCGACTCTGCCATTCAGATGGAAGGGGAGATTAACCAGGAAAACGACAACCACAAACATCGTATGATGCAAGAATCAGGATCCAGCAGTCACCAGAAGTACCGTCCCAACCCCTCACCAGGATATGCACCAAGGAACAACTGACCCCCAATGTCTCGCTCAAGCTACCCCAACCGTAGCGGGGGCAATGTGAAGAAGAGCAACAACAACAACACTACACCCAGAACTGGCAGCAATGCTGTGCCTATCGCAGCAAAGGACAAGTCTTAGATCACCTGTTTCGAGTGTGGAGTGAAGGGTCACTATTACAATGAGTGTCCCAAGAAGGTTGCTACCACTGCCAATGTGAATGCCCCAGCTCAACAGTAGCGTCGTGTTCAACCAGGGAGAAGATTTGCCCAGGGAACCCTCACAACCGAAGAAGCCCAAGAAGCGCCAGATGTAGTGCTGGGTATGTTTTCTGTCAACTCAGTTTTAGCAAGTGTATTGTTTGATTTGGGAGCATCGCATTCATTTGTCACCGAAGAATTTGCATGCACTAGTAAGATTCACCAACCAACTTCAAGCATGTCATGATAGTTCAAATCCCCGGATCAACTACAAAAGCTAGAAAAATTTGCAAAGTTGTACCTATCAGGATACATGGGATAGATTTTTATGCCAACCTAATTGTACTTGGAACCAAAGGATTGGAAGTAGTACTAGGTATGGACTGGATTTCAAGGCATAAAGGAATGATAGACTATGCTAAGAAAGCCATCACCATGACCAGTAGCTCTGGAGTAACAGTAGAGCATATATCTGAAACCTTACCTCGTTAATTCAAGTGCAACAAGAGTCTAGCCCTACCCACCATAGACCAAGTAAGAGTAGTCTGTGAATACCCCGACGTATTCCCAGATGAATTGCCAGGTATTCCCCCGGATAGGGATATTGAGTCCATTATCGAACTAATCCCCAGAACCGGAACCATAGCCCAGAGACCCTATAGCATGAACCCCTCAGAGTTAGTGGAACTGAAGAAGTAGTTGGATGCTATGTTGGCCACAGGCTTGATTCAACCAAGCGCTTCGCCATGGAGATCACCAGTGTTATTCGTTGACAAGAAAGATGGAGGCAACCGTCTGTGCACAGAGTACAGAAAGCTAAACAACGTCACCATCAAAAACAAGTACCCCTTGCCAAAGATAGAGGACCTATTTGATCAGTTGACTGGAGCTCAGGTATTCTCAAATATTGATCTTAGGACTGGTTATCACCAACTGAAGATTCGTGCAACAGATATTCTGAAGACCGCCTTTACTACTCGCTATGGTTTATACAAGTATACGGTTATGTCTTTTGGATTAACCAATGCCCCTGCTTATTTTATGAATCTCATGAATAAGATCTTTATGAATTTCCTAGATAAGTTTGTAGTTATGTTTATCGACGACATCCTTATCTACTCCAAGTCAGAAGAAGAGCATGAGCAGCATTTGAGAATCATCCTAGAAACCTTGAGAGAGCATCTGTTATATGCCAAGTTCAGCAAGTGTGAGTTTTGGCTGGAAGAAGTAGGATTCCTAGGACATATTGTGTCTGCAAGAGGAGTTTCTTTTGATCCCGCCAAGATCAGAGATGTCGAAGCATGGGAAGCCCCAACCACTCAAACCCAAGTCCGTGCATTCCTCGGATTAGCGGGATACTACCGCAAGTTCGTAGAAGGATTCTCGAGCATCTCCAGACCCATGACTCAATTGTTGAAGAAGGACAAGAAGTTTGAAGGACCGACAAATGTGAAGCCAGTTTCCAAGAGCTGAAGAAGAGATTGATATCAGCCCCAATATTGATCATGCCAGATATCAAGAAGCCGTTTGATGTATATTGTGATGCATCCAAGATTGGTCTCGGATGTGTATTGATGCAAGAAGGCAAAGTCATCGCGTATATGTCTCGACAACTGAAGTAGCATGAGCAGAACTATCGGACCCATGATCTTGAATTAGCAGCCATAGTTTTGGCATTAAAGACATGGCGTCATTATCTGATGGGTAATCGCTGTGAGATTTACTCAGATCACAAAAGCTTGAAGTATATTTTCACTCAGAAAGAGCTGAATATGAGGCAAAGGAGATGGATAGAGTTAATCAAGGATTATGACCTTGACATTCACTATCACCCCGGCAAAGCCAATGTGGTGGCGGATGCTCTTAGCAGATTTCCATGTAGGCTAAACACCATGATCAAGGAGAAGCAACCAAGTTTGTATGAGGAGTTGGAGCAGTTCAGAACTGAGCTAGTTAGCAAACGATTCTTAGCTAGCATTGAACTTCAACCCACATTAATTAGCCAAATCAAGGAAGCCTAGAAGGGAAATTAAAGTATCGACGGAATCCAACGTCGTATTGGTACAGGAAAGGTACCTGGATTCACTGAAGACGAAGAAGGAGTTCTGGGGTACAAAGGATGTATCTGTGTGCCAGCAGATTCGGAGCTGAAGCAAGTTATCATGAAGGAAGCTCATGATACTCTTTATTCTATCCACCCCGACAGAACAAAGATGTATCATGATTTGAAAGAGCAATTTTGGTGGCACAAGATGAAGAGAGAAATCGGAAGCTACATCGCCAAATGTGACATCTGTCAAAGAGTCAAAGCAGAGCATCAGAGACCCCCAGGACTATGGCAACCATTGCAGATTCCAGAATGGAAATGGGATTCCGTCGGAATGCACTTTATCACCGGTTTGCCTACTTCCAGTAGGGGAAATGACTCAATTTGGGTCATAGTTGATAGACTATCCAAGGTAGCTCACTTCATACCTGTTAAGACTACCTACCAGAGTGCGGAGCTAGCCGAGCTGTATATTGCTAGGATTGTTAGTCTGCATGGAACCCCCAAGACCATAGTATCAGATCGAGGAACCCAGTTTACCTCGAGGTTTTGGCAGAAAGTCCAGGAAGTATTAGGAACCAAGTTGAATTTCAGCACCGCGTATCACCCGCAAACTGATGGACAGACTGAGAGAGTCAACCAGATCTTAGAGGATATGCTCAAAGTTTGTGTGTTGGAATATGTATCAAAATGGGAAGACTGCCTGCCTTTCGCAAAATTCTCATATACCAACAGTTATCAAGCTAGTTTGCAGATGGCACCATTTGAGTTCCTATACGGAAGAAAGTGTCGTACCCGTTTGAATTGGTCACAAGTAGGAGAGAGTCAGATCTTTGGACCCGACATTCTCCGAGAAGCCGAAGAGAAAGTTCACAAAGTCCATGAGGACCTCAAGACCGCCCAATCCAGACAAAAGAGTTATGCTGACAAGAGAAGGAGAGACCTGACTTTCAATGTCAGAGATTTTGTATATCTCAAGGTTTCCCCATGGAAAGGAACCCAACGCTTTAGTCTGAAAGGAAAGTTAGCCCCCAGATATATCAGGCCCTTCAAGATTCGGAACCATCGAGGAGAAGTATCGTATCAACTAGAACTACCTGAAGAGATGTCAGCCATCCATAATGTGTTCCATATATCGTTACTTCGCAAATGCCTGGAAGTACCGAAAAAGACGGAAGTTTTCAAGAACATCGATCAGAGAGCTGTGGAGATCAACAACGACCTAACCTATCATGAAGTGCCCATCCGTATCCTAGAAGAAGCTTACAGAACCACCAGGACCAGGAGTATCAAGTTTCTCAAGATTCAATGGAGCAACCATACCAAAGAGGAAGCCACTTGGGAGCGAGAAGATTACATTAGGACAGAGTTCCCGGATCTCTTTAGTTCCTAGTTTTCTTTGTAAATCTCGGGATGAGATTTTGTTTAAGGGGGGAAGGTTTGTAACATCCAAAAACTTTAATCCAAGGTTATTAAGTTCCAAATCATCAAAATTAGGGTTGACAAAAACTTTTCCAAATCAAATTAATAAAGCATTCATATGTGTGTGCATTTAAAATAGGAGTTGATTTGAATTTCCATGTTTAAGTGATCCATTGCTTGTAAAATGATTCTTAGGTGAAATAAACATCATCTAAATCATTCCTAAACAAATCCCAAAGAAAAACAAATCAAAATGAATAAAATAACCAAATGGTCATTTGTGCCATTTTAATCAGCATGCCTACTTTGGCTATTCCTAATACTCAAAACCTAATAGAGATAAATGTGCATCTTTGCACCCCTTGCTAGTACACATAATGATGAACCAAGACCCACTTAGTGATCTGCCAAAAACATTCGAACACTAATTTTAAATGGCATGTAAAAATTGAATCTACTTCATATGGGAAGATCCCACTATTTCAAAAACCACTCAAATGATCTAAATTTTCAAAACCCAAGCACCCACAGAGTCTCAAGCTTAATACTAGCACACCCACCAAAAATCTTTTCTAAATTCAAAACTATTTTTCTTGCGGCCATTTCCTCAAACACTTGGTAGGAAAGAATATAACTCTAAACCTAGCTCACTGTTTTGCACAGGGTTTTGCCCCCAATTGATCTCCATTTAATCCCTTTGTTCCCTATTGATCCAACCAGTGCTTTAGCACCCCATCCCCTACCCCCTAGCAGCAAGGCCATGCCACCCCGAGTAACAACTCGTCGGCCAAACTTTGCCTCGCTGCAGCAAACCGCCTCTCTCTCTCTCGCCATGTCTAGTAGCTAGCCCGAAACTCACCGCCACTCTCTGTCCCCTCCCCGAGCACAGCCAAGCCATGGACCACCAGCTGAGCGCCGCGCACTGAGTGTCTGCGCCATGCCGAGCACGCGTGTACACGCTACCCCTCGACCGTAGCCCGCGCTCACCGCGTCTCAATGACCCCAGGAACACCCCCAGAGATGCCCGTTCGCCGCCCATTGCACTACAGCCACCGCTCGCCGTGAAGACCGCCGTGTCTGCTCCTCGGAGCGTGAGCACCGCCTGACCAAATGCCACCGCCCCTAATTCCCGCATTCAATCCATAGCGCACCACCCGGAGACCAGCCACCGTCCCCTACCTCGAGCCATGCCGCTAGCATGCTGTGCAGCCCTCGCCGGAGCCGCCCGCCCATCACTCTCGGTCGCACCATCGAGCTATAAATAGAAGCCACCCCCAGCCCCATTCTGCACACCACTCACCTCCCTCACCTCACTGACCCTTCCCCACCTCTAGCCGGAGATGGGCGAGTACTTGTTCCCGGAATTTGGCCGGAGGAGCCCGCAGCAGAGGAGGAGAAGGTGACGTTGATTTCGTCCACCCCCGGAGCCACCTCGACCACCCCTAAGCTCGCGTTGTCTACCAGTCCGTTTGCCCGCCTCGCCGTCGTCGCTGGAGCCCAGGTATGCCCCTGAGTATGCCCACCGAGCCGCTAGGGTTAGATTTCGCCGGCGACCTGTCCGTCGTCGACGACAAGTCCTAGCCGTTGATCCCATTTCTAATCTAATGGCCCACATCGCCCCGTATCGCTTCGCGTGTAATGAGCCTCTGACCGGTGGACCCCCCCTGTCAGCTGTGCCCCGCGCCGTGTAGTGTCACTAGGCCGGCCCGGTAGCTTTCCCACGCGACCCAATTAGTTTGAATTAGGATTTTTCTATTTTAGTTTAAACCTAGTTCTGTCCCCTAGTTTGAAAATCAATTCAGAGAGATTTACAAATCCAAATGGAGTGATTCAAATTTTTTTAGAAAGCTTACTGAAAAGATCTATCCAAGCCCGTTGGATTTAATTCAATTAGTGTTAGAGATCTCTCCTAGTAAAAATAACAAGAGGGAAGCTTTTGAACATTCAAACATTTTTACAAAATCAACCATGATAGCTTTTGAGTTGATTCAAACTCTTAAAAATATCATTTAACCATACCTATCTGAATATGTAATAATATTAAAGTTTACATGCAGTGACTTTGGACTAGTACCAAAATAATGGTATATAGGCATTTCTAGTCACTTTAAATCATTAAATAATGAACTTAAACCAAAGTAATTATGAGCCAACCCTTAAATCACATTCCCACATGTTAGCATATGTTGTGATGACATGTGTCCACATGATCCCCTATGTTAAGTGGTGAAGATTAAATCTTAGTTAATTTTCAATGAGTAGAAATTACTTTTATTAAATAAAAAGAATGAAACCAGTTAATAAAACTTGTGATGCTTGTGATGATAATAGATCATCAAATGTGTGCCTCAAAGTGCTAATTAGACTAGTTAAGTATTGTTTGGTGATTGTGTACTCCGTATGTATTTATAGACGATAGTACCAACCAAGCTTTCGAGGAGGAGGAGTTCTATCAAGAGGAGGAAGAAAACTTCAACCACTTAACCAACCAAGGCAAGCTAACACTTGCAAGTATTATGCTAGAAAGCCACCATTAACAATGCAAGCTAACCCATGCAATCTAGATAACCCAAGCAAATATGCTTTAGGCATGCTTTGGTTATACCGCTTTGACTAGTATTTACCCCAAGTATTATTTTTAAGCTTTACTTCCTTTAATTTACACAAAGTCATTTACCTGTTTTGAAGGTAGCATAAAGAGTATAAAACTTTACCTAGTTACATAACGTTAGATGTCATTCTATGGCATGAGATTGATCCCATCTTAACTTGGTTAGAGTAGATAAAAACTTGAGTCACTTTAGATGGGAACACTTGGTGAAAATGAATTGTGAAAACCTTGGAATGATGAGTCATTTTATTGAGATGTTTTGACATATGTTGAGAAACACAAATGGTTTATGATGATGAAAATGTTGAGGCATGAGCCTTAGCCCTTTTATAAAAACTGATGGTTAGATTCAGATGCGATACCATTCCAAATTTACCATACAACCACAATACCTGAATTGGGTAAGGCTTAGCCGGAAGTTTATATGCATTAGTATTAGTTCCCTCACGGGAGAGGTTTGAGCTGAGGCTACCTCTCAATGTTGTCCACCTATGTAGTGCCCAAGATGACAGATGGTCATGGTTGGGAGGCCATGCTCATAGGACAGATGCTTATACTAGGGTGTGTAAAGGAAAGGTTATGTTTGATTATCTGCATACTATGTATGATGATTCAGGGTTATCCCTGACAGATGTATTGAATCTTGTGATGAACTGTACCACCTATGCAGAGTGTCAAACTATTCGAATAGCCGCGTCCGCGGTTATGGACAGTTGGAATGGCCATACTATTTCGTTGTCAGATGTTTACAAAGTAACTTATGAAATGAATGATGAATCTTGACTTGACCACAACAGGGTTGTGTTTATGACAATTAGCTTCCCAACATAAGTGATTCTAGAACTTTATTTTATCTTTCTTTGTTTCAGAACTCAGCTTAGGTTTCAAACATAACTTTATAGTTAATCATAGAGTTGGCACTTTAACTTAGAACTATACTACTTGTCAGTGGTAGTTTGTGAGTACTTAAAGAGTACTCATGGCTTTTGTCCCTAGCTATTCTCATGGCCAGACTATGAAGGAGACTACCAAGATGATGGCCAGCAGGACGACTATGATAACTAGGACTATCTGCCTTCATCAGCACGGCCTATGCCCCTGAAGATGGACCCCACCGCTACACATATCTTTTATATCCGCTGCTTGTTGTATTAAGACTGGATCATGAGATCCTTATTTGTGTAAGACCTTATTTATGGTTTGTAATGGATGATGTACTGTGATATCCAATCTGTTATGTCTCGCAAAAATGGTAATCCTGGGATTAAAAATCCGGGTGTTGACACGCGCCTTTCTTCATATCCCTCTTTTTCATTCAAAGGATTATTCCCATAGAAATCCTAGAGGATTTTTATCCACTCAAGCCTCACATATTTAAAATTATAAAGAGCATCCTAAATTTTGTAAATAGCCTAACAAATTTCAAATTATAAAAGCATCCCATGATCAGTTAGTCGTGGCACATAACCAACAAGTATCATTACAACATCCAAGATATACCGAAATACAAGACTTACATAAATACCATTATGGCTATGCCATCTTCAGCATCGGAACATAATCACGCGTAGAGCCCAATCATGCCTCAACCTACAGGCACCTGACTGGGAGAACGTCCTAGCTCGCATAGTCACCAACATCATCTTCTTCTCGAAATCTGACCAAGTTAATAGCCAAAGACAATGCTAGTGAGTACTTTGAATGTACTCGCAAACCACCTTAAATTAACAATAATAACAAGAGGATATGTAGTATGGCTGTGGTAGTAGGAGGGCTCCAAGAGGGCTTCTTTTCTCAATTAGTTTCTCTTGTAGATATAGCATCTACCTATCTTTGTTGAAAACTTTTGTAAATCATTTTGGAAACCTTTTTAAAAAGTTTTGGAAAAAATTAGGACTGGGTCACCCATTTGTTCCCATCTTTAAGTGGTCCCACGACCAAACTCCTTTCATTCCTTTCTGACCATCCCATGGTCAAAACCTTTCTCCTTTTCGACCATCCCATTATTGTCTAGGAACTACTTGAGAGAGGGGTTTTGTATCAAGGCTAGGTTCTGGATGATATCATTGTATTCAAATGATTCCATCAGGTAGGTGGTGATAATATGAAACCCAGAAAAGTGGTTTCACCAAATTATCAATTTCCATTGATTTATAATGATTTTTATAGTGAGTAAGACTCTAGTTTTAGGAAATAATTCCCAGAGAAGTTCTGGAGCTTCAAAAATTATTTCCTTGGACGGTTAGGTAGGGTTTGATGTACTTGTTCACTGAGAGTTGGAATCAAGTCAAGATAATTACCATAATGCCCTCAGGAAATTGCCGAAGGCAGTTCTATACACAACTTGTCTTTTTCAACAGATTAAATATACAGGAGCTTTTGAGTTGGTTCCAAGGGCACATGGTAGGAATTTATAATACATTTCTTTATAAATTTGATTCACGCTTTTTGGATTTGTTAATCTCCTGGAGTGTTTTATTTAGTGATAATACCCTTTACAGAAGTATTTAATTCACTAAAGTTCAACAGAGGGTCAATAAATCCTTATCTCCTGGTTTTTCGTAGACCTTAGTGTACCACATCAAAGGGAGTTGGAAATAGGTCAAAACAACCCATAGTTTGGTCTAGGGAATTTTCTAAAGTCAGATTGGTCTGTTTTTTGTTATTTTTGTTATAGGAGATTAGTGGTTCCACTTGGAGGGAGGCCAAGGTCATGAGGTAGGTATAGAAAATACCTACCAAGGGCACTTGGGTTTACCCCATTTGGAGTTGTGAAACTTACAGGGGGATTTTTATAGTGAAATAAGATACATTTTAGTACCAGATTTATTATAATTAATAAGGGCAATAACTGAGGCAGCCAATGGTACTGCATGTTAGAGTAAACCTTCAGTATCCCTAGGAAATTTAGATTTAAGATATTGGAGCTAGTTTCCATTTTCAATTCAATTTAAAACTAACTGATATTAAACAGATCTAAAAATGTAGGAAAAAGAAAAAGGAAAAGAGGCGTTGTGGGCTAGATCCGGAGGAGAACTGGGCCACAGCGGGGGATTCGGCCAACCCGGGCTACGTTGCGCGCAGGAAGCGGCGCCGTTGAACCTGACAAGTGGGGCCCTGCGGTTAGTGGGAGCGAGCGGCCGAACAGGTATCCGCGAGCCTGGGCCGTTGGATATAGTCGTAATCGACGATGCAGGTTCATCTCCCTCGCTGAGACATCACCGACAACGAGGGAAACCCTAGACGCATCGGGCATCGACGGGGAGCTCACCTGGGGGCTTGCCGGTGGCCGTGGGGTGGCGGAGAAGACGCGGTGACCTCGACGAAGTGCGGCATCAATGATTTTCGCCCAGATCTGGGCTCGCGCGAAGACGACAGAGAGGCCCTCGCACGGGCTCGCTGGTGCTGCACGGGGAGCTGCTCCTAGGCAAATAAAACAGATGGGGAGGAGTAAGAGAGGGGAGGGGAGCACCAGGGAGTGAAATGCAGGGGAGGAGAGGGGCGGAGGAGGGAGCTTAGCTCGTGTTCGAGGGAGAGCACGAGGCTATGTTCTCTCTCTCTCTCTCGAGCAGCACAGGGCAATGGAGAGGGAGTGGTACTCGGTGGAGGTTGGTGGGAGTGGGAGGGGGAGAAATGAGGGAGCTGGAGGGAGTAGGGTGGCCTCTGGACATTTATACCGAGAGGGAGTAGTCCATGGCGGACTAGGTCCATTTGAGGGGAAGGGAGGGGGATGTGAAACTAGGGGGAAGATGTTGTGGGCATGAAGAGTGGTTTCTGGTGTGTGCTGAGGGCAGAGGGGAGGTGGGATGGCTGCTGCAAGCTAATTGGCTCACATGCTTGTCTTTATCTCTCTCCTTCTCACTTCCAAGCACATGGGACAAGGGAGAAGGGCTGCTACAGTAGCTTAGATACATTGCACACGACCAAAAGGGTGTGAGTTGTGCTGGGGAAGCTTGCTTGACCAGGTTGGTTAGGTTTTGTGGGTTTTTGATTTGAGGAATTTGTCTCCTTGGCAATTTTGATCAAGTAGATGGCTATGAAGAAAGTCTAAAAACCTGCATTGGATAAGATGGGAGATGGTACTCGTGGGTCGATCGGATCAAGACACACCTCTAGGAATTATTTGGGATTTTTCAGAGGATTTAAAGTCCACTTAAATCCATTTACTCAAAAACTGCAGAAGTAGTTTCTAGAAGCTCATTTGATATATTTACATTGGACAAGGTAGGTTTTTAGTTTAAGATGGTCCCAAATGTGAATACACACTTAAGGGAATTTTCCTAGATTTATTGAGGGTTAAAAGTATTTAAAACATTTATTTTGTTGTTCTTGCCATTTAGGAAAAAGGGCAAAAAGAATTATTAAAGCTCTTCAAAAATATTTATTTTTGAAGTTGGAAGATAGGGTATGATGTATGGAACTCAGATGAGCCAAAAGTTGGGGAAGTGTTTTGGAAAAAACCAAACTTTCCATTGTGGATGAAGTTTTTGGGATTTTGTCTATTAAAGAGATTTATTAGATTTGGAACCCTAATAATTATGGAAAATATTTGATAAATTTTGATGATCAAGGTATATGATGTAGACAAGGTGTAGCAAGCATTTGCAACCTTGGGATTGGAGAATCCAAGTTGATTTTGGCGTACGGCTTAAATGCGGTACTAGGGGCGGTGGCAAATGGTCGGGCGGTGCTCACGCTCTGAGCGGCAGAGGTGGCGGTCTTCACGGCATGCGGTGGCTGTGGTTCAAATGGCGGAGAACGTGCATGCCTAGGGGTTCCTTCGGTCGTGGCGAAGCTGTGAGCACGGGCTACGGTCGAGGGGCGGCGTGTGCACGCTTGTCGGGCATGGCGCTCTGGCGCGTGCTTGGCATGGCGCAAACACTCTAGGCGCGGCGCGCTGCGAGTGGTCCATGGCTTGGCCCTACCCAGGGAGGCGACAGAGGGTGGCGGTTCGGACTGGGCTAGCTCATAGACATGGCGAGAGAGAGAGGGGCGGTCTGCTGCGGCGCTGGCAAGTTAGGCCGGCGACATGGTGCTCGGGGTGGCATGGCACTGCAGCTAGGGGATAGGGGATGGGGTGATTAGGCTTTGGTTAGAGCTATAAGGGACATAGGGAGTAAATGGAGATCCAATGGGGGCAAAAACCCTATACAAAACAGTGCGCTAGGGTTAGAGTTTGATTCCTTCCTGCCAAGTGTTTGTGGAAATGGCCGCAAGAAATTTAGTTTTGAATTTTGAAAAGATATTTGGTGGGTGTGTTAGTCATAAGCTTTAGACTCTGTGGTTGCTTGGGTTTTGAAAATAAATCTCATTTGAGTGGTTTTTGAAATAGTGGGATCTTCCCATATGAACTAGATTCAATTTTCAAATGCCATTTAAATTTAGTGTTTGAAAGTTTTTGGCAGATCATAAAGTGGGCCTTGGTACATCATTACATGTACTAGCAGGGGGTCCAAAGATCCACATTTATTTCTGTTAAGAATTGAGTCCTAGGAATAGCCCAAGTAGGCATGTTGATTAAAATGGCACAAATGACCATTCTCTTCTTTTATTCATTTTGATTTGTTTTTCTTTGGGATTTGTTTGGGAATGATCTAGATGATGTTTATTTCACCTAAGAATCATTTTACAAGCAATGGATCACTTAAACAAGGCAATTCAAAACAACTCCTATTTAAATGCACACACATATGAATTCTTTAATAATTTTAGTTGGAAAAGTTTTTGTTAACCCTAATTTTGATGATTTGGATGCTAATAACCTTGGATTAAAGTTTTGGGATGTTACACCATCCTACCATTCTACTATTATTACTTGGACTATAGATAAATTCAAATTCAGTCGACTTGGTTGGGGCTTCAATCATAAATTTTGGGTTCACTACCTGTGTTGGTGACAACATATTAATACGCATCACCATTGATGAATGAATATAATACAAAATATATCAATGCCATAGTATTTTAGTGCCTACCAAAGTAATACTTCAGTTTTCTCTCTTCTCAGTTTCTTCAAAAAGGGGTCTGACCTCTTTCTCAATTATAAAAAAAATATTATTGGAAAATACTTCAGTTTAAAACCGTATTATTTATTAGAACCAAACATTGGAAGGTATTTAATAGTTCAGTTAATTCAGATATCAAAATGTTTCCTAAATAATTTAAAAATGCTTTGATGCCAAACTGGGCCTTAATATCTGATAAAAGCCAATCTAGGCCATAGATGATCAATATTTAGATGCCAAATGGCCAAATGGGGCCTTAATTTCTGAACTGAGGCAGTATGGGCCATGGAGGATCACCGAAGTGTCTGTCAGCCTTTGATTCCAGGGAGTACGGCTTACCAATTTACTACTACTTGGACTATACATAAATCTGAATTTAGTCGAGCGGGGAAATCACCCACTATCCCCAAAATATTTCACACCCCAATGTTTCAAATATCATGGAATCCCCCTTTGATCCTTAGTGAAGTTGATTTGTTGGGGCTTCAATCGTAATTTCCCTGTTCAGTACCTCTATAGCTCCCTTCCCCTCCCGCCAACCCGACCCCCCCACACACAATCCTCACCCCCAGCTACGCAAGCCCCACGAAAAACCCTAGATCTACCTTCACCACCTTAGATCTGATTCACCATCGTTGCTATGCACTGCACCAGATCTGCTTCACCGACCCACTCTCCTGGTGCGCCGAACACATTCCCACCGCCAGGAATCTGCTTCTTCGATGATGTCCTCCAGCGCTCGGAGGAACCCATGTTCTGCTTCACCTTCTCCCACAAGCACTGCAACCGCAACACCCTCGGCAACCTCGCCGTCACCATCCAGGATTTGTAGGATGCCTAAACACCATCCCGGCCGAGGTAACCATATCTCCTTGGATTTTCTTAAGATAAATATGTAGTAGTTAACTGTATTTTGTATTGGTGCTACCTTTGTAGTAACTTACAAGTGCTATACTTGTTACCCATATCTTCCTAAATAAATTCTTTGTAGTTAGGTTTAACAGTAAGGCATTGAACTGTGATTTTGTATGTCATGGCGAAATATGAGTCAGCCAATGGCTAACACATTTGCTTCCATTATCTGCTTTATTAAGTGCCCATATGTAATGCAGTTATAATTTCTCTCTAGCTTGGCGTAGGCTCTGGCACTAACTGTTATTTCATGCTTGATGCCGTTCTCTTATATGTTCATTACATGTTTACATTTGTTATACTATTTCCACTAATATGTCTTTTTATTTCCTTCTGCTTATCCCATGATTCCTAATAGTTTGTTGTTGTTACACAATGAACAGGTGCAGTTTACACTAGAAATTATACAATGAATGGCCCCTATAATCTCATAAGTATCTATTGCTTTTGTATCAGTTCATGCTATCAACTGTCAAACTAGAACCTTTTTGTGTTTACTATTTGCTAAACCATTATGCAAAGGCCCAACACTAAAGTATGGAGAACACCAATCCAATTACTTGATGCAGCGGACATCGTCGATGAACATACCTGTAACCAGATCAGCAACCCTAAGACTCTACATAGAGCTACCGTAAGCACGCCCCCCCACTTTTTCTAAGGTTTAAGTCCCCTGGTGTCATGCCATTTACTCTAGTTGAGTTGTTTTTTGTCGGAGGACTAGGGTGATTATAACAAGGCCAGACATGCAACAAAATCCAATATAATAGAAACAAAAGGATCATAAAAAACCTAGCACTTCATATCTCACTTTGGTATCTTCCATATGTATGGCTATTATAATACGAGGCACATGATAATACACTTCGTCTTTGGGTAGACAATCAAAAAATTAAACAATCAGACTATTTGATAGATTATTTGACCATTTCTCTGAAATGATTTTGCTAGTCTACTAGAGGCACACGTCTATTTCTAATTTGACTGAGGCACTATAATAGTTTGTCGATGAATACAAAAATACCACCTACCTATGTTTTTGATCCAATGGCACATTGAGTATGCTAGTTAATATTAGCTACACTGTTTTAAATGCTTATTTTGTTTTTTGCTAAATGCTTGTCTATTAGTTTAAGGAGGTTTAGGTAGGGCATGCACTTATTTTTCACTGTATTTCCTAGATTTATGTTGTCTTGTGCCTTATGCTCTTAGTTGCCGGATTCATAACATTCATAATTCGTGCATTATGCTTTGATCAGTCTGTGTGAGGTCCTTGTGTTTCGTGCTTACACTGCTATAACAGACCAAATAATATTTTGAAAATCTTTGAGAATGAACATGGTAGTTTTGTTCCTTTGTATGATGTTGTAACTTCTTTTATCTTAGTTTCAGCCTTCATCAAGTAGATCAGTCATTTCACAAGGCAGAAGTGATAGTTGCACACGATCTCATCCCTCTATGAAGTCTACTGTTCCAGTTATTCCAGAAGAAATAGATGTATGATGCCCTGATGTTAGTAATTGCTTTCTTCCTTTCCGAAAAAAGGACCAATTTGATATTCTTTGGTTTTTGTTTCCCTTCATAGTGATGATATATGACATTTCTTTTTTGTTTTAGGTTGCAAATATCAATACGAAGGCAGAATAGAAAACTACTACCTCAAGTGTAGATCTCTTTGGACAGAGTAGCAGTGACAATGCGTATTTCTCATGTAGGTACATGATCTTGACCATTCGATACATTTCAGCAGAAAGAATTTATAGTGCTGCACTCCTGGATGCACTT
This sequence comes from Avena sativa, assembly GCA_916181665.1. Taxonomy (NCBI): domain Eukaryota; kingdom Viridiplantae; phylum Streptophyta; class Magnoliopsida; order Poales; family Poaceae; genus Avena; species Avena sativa. Next base: position 260,591,973 of record OV702292.1, on the reverse strand, counting down.
GATGTAGTTGGACATGAAGCCGACAAAACATATGCAGTAGTCTCCATCGCAAGGACAGCGTTATTTGAGTTGAAAACAACCAAGCTTTGACAGAGAGTCTACTTAATAATATCCTCAAAAAGTCTCGTGGTAATCCCGTCGTTACATGTGAGGCGGTGCGAGCTACCTAAAAGGAACATTTTTGAAACTGAGATTATATTGTTTATCAGCTGTGTTGTACTCCGATGATGCTTTACGAGCTACAAAAAATTTCAGGACTATAATAATTTACTATTATTCTAGTTATAAGTGTTTTCCACAGTTCTAGATTTTATTTAGTATTCTAGAGAACTTGTGTTCTTTGTTTATCCACTTTTATGTCTTGGCAATGGATCTAAGTTAGATAGGCTTAAATAGTAGAAGGCCCATCAATGGTTGTACCAGTCCTTGATGGGCCGCCAATCAATAGTGATGGGCCTACCCTGATGCCATTATACTGTAGACTTTGCCTACATATATTAAACAACAAAAGGCTAGAATAGTAAAAGGCATAACAATAAAAGGCCGTAACAGTGAATGACCAGAATAGTAAAAACGCCAGAACAGTAAAAGGCCAGAGCAGGAAAACGTTAGGACGCTAGAAGAGTAACAGCTTGGAACAGTAACAACGACAAAACAGTAACAAGCCGGAACAGTAGGAGGCCATAACTTTAGTAGGTAGGAACGGTAATAGGCCAGAACAGTAGCAGACCAGAACTAGAACAAGCCAAAAAGTGTATCAGGCCAGAACAGTACCATGCCGAAAAATACCAGGCAAGAATAGTAAAAGAGCCAAACAATGAAAGGCCTGAATAGTAAAAGGCTGTAATAGGTGATGGCCGTAAGGGGCCCACGATGGATATGAGAAAGTGACAGGCCGACCGCAGGCCTTAACTGTAACAAACCGACTTGGTCCAGGCGGGTAATGGGTCACACGGTGTTCGACAAAGGTGGGCCTTCTATAAGCTAAAACAGTGTCGGGCCTGAAAGTTCACGGGCCATGGTTGGCTGCACTAATGTACCCATTTCACATAGTGCAAAATAAAACACTAACGGGTTGTTCCCTTATTGGGCTCTCATAATGGGCCAGCCCGCTTAATAATTAGCAGGCCTTGGCTGCGCCTGGCTTGTACCACAATTTCAGTGGACGTTAACGGCGGTAACTGGGCATTAACGGTATTTTCCACATGGCAGTTTGCATGACATCAATAGTCAATGCAGCTGTCAAACAGATCTACGACATAACTAGTTTCCGTGGCTGAAGGGTGCGATTCGCAACTGTCGGAAAAAACCGTGGTAGATTCATTTGTGATGGGGCTTTTACCACGGAGGCCATACGTCGTAGAAGACTTTTTAACCATGAAAAATGGGACATCAACCACGAGTATCATCCGTTGTAAAAGCCACCTTTTCTTGTAGTGAATATACAGAATAAAGTAAATGTTTTCTTAGGTTGCAGTAGTGTAGTAGTGCTTTCTTAGACTGCAGTAGTGCCGTAGTGCTTGCTTAGGTTGCAGTAGTGGAGTAGTGATGGCTTGCTTTCTTGCTTAGGTTCAAATAGTTTAGGTTGCAGTAGTTTCTTAATGCAGTAGGTTCAGTAGTTGTAGTAGCTTAGTAGCTTAGTGTAGTAGCTTTAGTAGGTTCAACAGTGTAGTAGCTTGGTATCTTAGTGTAGTAGGTTCAGCAGGTTTAGTAGTTGGAGTAGCTTAGTAGCTTAGGTTCAGTAGTTGATTAGTGCAATAACTTAGTCATATTTTTAGTGCAGTAGCCTAGGTTTAGTAGTTGCTTAGTGCAGTAGCGGAGCTTAGTTGCTTAGTGTTGTAGCTTAGGTTCAGTAGTTGCTTCCTGGCATATATATATATGCTTTTCTCAAGAAGCCATAGGCCCATGCTTCACACCTTTATCTATTTCTAGTCATATTTTCGTTCTTCTTGGTCTTAACCTTTAAAAAATCTAGTAACAAACTATTTTGCCATTATCTACTGTATATATTCAAGTAAAACGGTCTCTTGTAACTACATATTTGGTTCTGCTTGAGTTCCAGTGCTTAGCATGCTCTCATTGATAATTCATCACATTATTACTTGGAAATTACTAGCTTCAGCTTGACTCTCATTTGTAGCAGCAGATTTGGTTCTGTTTGAAGCAAAGTACTAGTGGCATGCATGTTTTTTGGAATGGTTGTTTTCTAGAATAGTAATGTGCACTAAAGTAAATTCTAGTTAAAAATGGCAGCCTCTTACGAAGTGCTTCTCCTCTGTGTATGAGTATGATATGCATGGATTTCAACCCTTTAAGGTTTTTGAGGATTTCAACCCATTAATGGCTGTGAAGATCTGGTTGTGCCTATGTAGGCATTTTTTCTTGTATAGGGAATTTATCTGAATTGCCCCATTTTGCTGAAATGTTGATTCATTTATGTTTTGGAAAAAACTGGGCACTCTTAGGTCCATAAATTAGCAAAGATCATGCCAGATTTTCCCATGGGTTTCTATACTAACTAGTTGCATCTTTGTATGTAGTGCAACCATGTCGAGCAGACACAACAACTACGAGGCCGAGACATCTCGGCCTACAAACATCTTAGAAGAAGCCCAGGAGAGTAAAAAGGTTTTTTGGGAGTTTAACTAGCACACGGAGTGGGCGGACGTAGCTAGGGAATAATGTCAGGGCGATGACGAGATGTATGATCTAGGGCGAGACGAGGATGCCGTCGATGATGACGAAACCACTAATAGTGGTGGTGGACAAGATGAAGCCACCACAGGTAGTGGTGCCGAGGGTGTGACTACTACCGGCGAACGCACGGATGGAGGTATCCAACCTCATAGTGCAAAGAAGCAAAGGAAGGATCGGCAGTCGCTAGTGCTCGGCACCATCCGAGAGGATTTTACCAAAGTGAGCCCTTCTGGCGTACCCTTGGCAGCTGAAGACCTTGTCAAAGGGTATGGCATACAAATGTCGTGCATCGTCCGGGATACCATTTCGATCAACATGGGAAACCTAAGGGCACCTGAGCAAGCGCATCTGACCAATTTCCTCATCTAGAAGCTTCATGAGGGACACGAGTTCCCACATCCATTCGACAACTTAAATCTCAAAGGGAATAAGGAAAAACAGGTAGCCCTCAAGAAGATGAGCAACTCCTTGAGTAGCTGGACAACCCGGGTGAGGCACAAATTGATAAGGGTACAAGCTATGGGGAGATCAAGAAGAACTAGTCGAGGCTCGATGAAGAAGAGTTTAACCTTTTCAAGGAGGAGGTGGCTTCTGACTTAGGCGTATGGTGGACTGTGTGGGGGAAGAAGATGCGGGAACAAAACATAGTCAACTATCATTGCAGAAGTGGCGGTTATAGAGGAGTAAAGCCCATTTGGGAAAAGGAGGATGCCAAGCTTCGAAGTTTGAGTAGATAAAACCTGTGGCACAAATTCATGGACTCGCAGACAAGGAACTTTGTTCGTGCTCGCTACTATCTGCACCCAATAACGAAGGAATTCATTATCGATGATGAGGATGTGAGGGAATTCGAGAAGCATCTGGTAAGGAATTTACCTTGTGCGGATCTCAAGTTATAATTAAGAAGGAAGCCTAATTTCTAAACGCATTCAACTCTTCCTTTTACAGAAAGAAGAAATAGAAGTAGCTGAGGGATCTTCACAGGGGTCGACGGATCCGTAGGACGGTCCTTTCATTAGGGCAACAAACCTTTTCAAGAAGACGGACAACTGGAAGTCGCCGATGTCAAGTGGCCATGTGTCCAGCTTTGGCATGACCACGAAAATGAGGTACCCCTACAAACAGGATTCCAAGGCTAGACGGGAGAAAAATGTGCATAAGGAGGCCGAGGATAGACACGAGCTTCAAGAGATCAAGAGAAGAATGGATAATATGCCGCAGTTGATCGATGACTAAGTGTGACAGAAGATGATAGAGATCATTCCTTGTTTGTTGGATGGGCTTGATGCTTGGAACCTTGCAGGTCGATAAGGGCCGATACCTCTGCCTAGCTTGACTGGCAGCATCACGACCAGTCATATACCGGCGTGGTTCGCATTGGTGACCCTGCCCGCGAACACCATGGGGTGGCCTGGCTTCACAGCAGTGATGATGTCTGACGCAAATAGCATGGCACAACCGATCACATCGGTGATGACGCCACCCAACAACAATGCAGCGCAACTGGTCGCACCGGTGATGATGCCACCCAACAACACCATGGTGTAGCTGGTGCTTCACCCTATTGAACCCTAGCTGGAGGCAGAGCATACGCTAGCCAGCAACAAGGATGGAAGCAGCCCCTCCGTCTCTTGCACGCCCTCCACCATTGGTGGTGCGTTGACACTATCTGAGCTCGACGCCATCACCAGGTTAACTAAGAGTCTGGGATTCTTAGCCGATGGATTCATCTCCCTTTCCTTTGATGACGACCATATCTCTGATGCCCAACATGCATGTTTCTCCATAGGATGTTGCTTGCACCCTCCTGTAGTATGTGTAGCGCGAGTTGAAGGATGTTTCCAAGCGAACTATTGTTCAACAGAAGAACCACATGTTACACAACAAGACGATATTTGATGGCATGTTTAGGGTTTCCATGGCTCGGGTGTTGTCGGGCTGCAAAGATATCGATCCCCCGTTCAACCCTCATACATTGCAAATGTATCTATAATTTTTGATGTTCCATGCTTGGTTTTATCTATTTCTTATGTTTTGTCCACACTTTGGAGTACTTTTCATAGGATTTCTTGGACTAACCTATTAACAAGAGCCACAGTGCCAGCTGCCTGTTTTCTGCTGTTTTTGGTTCTAGGAAGTCAGAAAATGAATATTCTCGGAATTGGACGGGAAAAAAGCCAAAGTTATTATTTTACCGGGGGATACTTGGAGCCAGGATGCGAGACGGAGAAGGGCCAGAGGGCGGCCACACCACCTGGCCGTGCGGCCAGGCTTGGCCCGCACCAAGCGGTGGTGTGGCCAGCCCAGGCACCCCCTCGGCCTCTCCTTCCTCCTATATATTGCCTCTGATACGGAAACCTAAGTACCCGATCAAAAAACCACGAAAGAGTTTGTAGCCACTGTCATCTCCATCGTTAGATCTGGAGGGATCTGAAGCTCTACCCGGCACCCTGCCGGAGAGGGGAATTCACCCTGGAGGCCTTCTTCATCATCATGCAAGCCTCCGGTGTGATGTGTGAGTAGTTCATCTCTAGACTACGGGTCCATGTAGTAGATAGATGGCTGGCTCTCCTCCTTTGTGCTTTCATGTCTAGATCTTGTGAGCTCCATTCATGATCAAGATCATCTATTTGTAATTCTGCATGTTGTGTTTGCGGGGATCCGATGGATATTGAGATGCTATTTCAGATTGATTATTGATTCTATCATGTCTTTGTTATTTGTGATATTGCATGCTTTCCGTTGTTACTAGCTATCTTGGCCAAGTAGATGCTAGCAACTCCAAGTGTTAGTATTTACGCTCGAAAGTGGGTTCATGCCTCTGGTAATTTGGGGAAGTGATAGAAATCTCTAGGTTACTAGATGTGTTGTTGCTACTAGGGAGAAAACAACAATCCTTTGTTCATAGAACAATCATACCATTTACATTACAGGCAATTCGTAATGCAATAATCTGTTGCTTGCAACTTAATACTGGAGGGGGTTCGGATGATAACATGAAGGTGGATTATTAGTCATAGATGCAGTTGGATGGCGGTCTATGTATAATGTTTTAATGCCCAATCTAATCTCAAAGGAGTCAAGACGATTAGTATATGCTTGTATGCTTTCTTGATGTTTGTCAATTGCCCCGCTGTAATTTGTTCACCCAACATGTTGTCTATCTTAAGGAGAGGTACCTCTAGTGAACTATGGACCCCAGTCCTTTCTTTTACATTCAATCTACAATCAACTATTTACTGCTTTGTATTTACTTTCTGCAAACTATTACTTCCTTCCATTCGACATGTTTAATCCTTTGTTTTCAGCAAAACCGGGGAGATTGACAACCTCATCGCAAGTTGGGGACACAGTTCTGTGGTTATGTTGTGCAGGTCTCCATGTTGCTGCTGGCACCGGTAGTGCGCCCTGCCAACGTTCAACTAGTAACACCTTGGGGTGTTTCTTTGCTCCTACTGGATTGATAACCTTGGTTTTATACTGTGGGAAAACTTGTTGCTGTTCTCATCATACCTTCCTCTTGGGGTTCCCCAACGAGCTCGATATATTTTGTGCCATCAAGATCTTTTTCTGGCGCCATTGCCGGGGACTCAAGGACATCTTCACAAGGGGAGTGCCTCATAACCAATCTCTTTACTTTGTTATTTTTGTTTTTCTTAGTTTACTTTTTCTTTGTTTCATGTTTCTTTATCAAAAACACCAAAAAAATAGTTTTACTAGTTTGCTTTCTTTTTTAAAAACACAAAAAAATTAAGTCTCTTTTCGTTGTTACCTCTACCTTAGCTCGCCATGTTGATCCCTAAATTCACCTTGAAAGACCTTTCAATAGGTAGTGGTTCTTTAATTGGAAAAGATAATATTGAAGAATTCTTTAATCATGTTAGTAAGCATGAGGATATTGAGGATAGATCCCTTGCGGAACTTGCTCCAAACTATGAGATTGCTGCATCTTCTTTAGTTCACATGTTGTAAGCTAGGTTTGTTAACCTTAACCCCTTAATGCAAGTAATGTTTCTTAAACTTAAAGAAATTGATGACCCCGAAAAGAGAGATTTTATCCTTGAAACTTTGCTTAACGAATTCTATGATGTTGCCAAGGAAGCTAGAAAAGTCTTTGAACGTTTTAAAAGGCTAGGCTCATGCATAGATGTTACTGGTACACGAGAAAAGATGGACAAAACTGAACCTAATGGGGAGGAACCTAAGATACCGATACCTTTTAAACTCGTAGCAATGCATGAAGCCATAGAAAAGAATTTTGATTGGATTGTTCCTGAAAACCCTTTTGATGAAAATTGTGAACCCAAGAGCATTGAGAGAGGATCCTCTAGAACTTATTTGGATGATATACCTTGCCTTGTTGAAGATATTTCTGGTATTGATCTTAATGCTTCTTCATTAGAGAACACTTGATTCTTTTTGCTTCTTATGCCTAACTTAAAGGCGTTAAAGACAAGTATTTATTGGGAGATAACCCAAAAGTTTTAGATGAGTCTTGGAAGTTATTACTTCAGTACTAACCTCTCCTTATCCTTTTTTTGCTTTTTGTGCCAAGAGTAACCTCTAATGAGAGAGAAGTAATGATTGGGAAAGTTGTTGTCCCAAAACAGATTTCTGTGCTTCACCGTAAAAATTCTGTAAAATCTCTGTACGTCCTTTTGAGGCGTGAATTTTTGTCCTTCTGCCCCAGGTTGTTATATAACTTTCGTGAGTACAACACTTTTTGATTTGAGCAAAAGAAGGCCTTCGAAAATTTTTGTATTTACCTGCTGGTCTGTTTCGATAGATTTCTGCCATTTTCTGCATTTGCTTCTTGTTAGTTCCTTTTTGAGTTCTTTTGGGGAATTGAGCTTTTTGAGGGAAGTGCTACAGTATCTAGTGTATTAATGGAAGTTTTATTGGTGTTAGAACTGAATCTAAAGACTTATTATCTTGAGTGCACTAATATTGCTAATAAAGAATGTCTGAAGTTTTGTATGAAGGAAAAATTTCAGGTGTATGGAAGGCATGAGTAATGAGATGAAGAATGGACTAAAGCTCAAGCTTGGGGATGCCACGCGTGTCACCCCAAGAAATATCCAAGAAGTACAAGCGTCAAAGCATGGGGATGCCCAAGGCATCCCCTTCTTCATCAATAAAAATCCCAGGTTTCTTCCAAACGCTTCATTTTTATTGTTTCATGCACAGTTGTGTTGTTCTTGGAGCGTCTTCTTTTTCATTTTCATTTTGGTTTATTGTTTGCTTAGTTTGCTGAATTAATTGGTTGGACCCCCTCTTTCATCAATTGGTTTTAAAATAGTTTGGTTTGGTTTGGATAAGAGTAGGAAAGTTCATGCTTAAGTGGTAAAGAGAGCTTGCTTTTTATTGTGGCCTATGCTTTGTCATGCCATGGTTGATATTGTTTTGGCTTTATGCTTAGTATTCTTTGCTGTAGCATGACTTGTTATAAACAATTGAGATTGCTTAATGTGCCTTGGATGAATCATGCGTTGTTTTAGCATATTAAAAGCATAGTATTGTGGTATTCTCCCTTGATGCTTTATTTGGGTTGACTTGGCGCATGCTCACACCATGTTATGGCTATCCCAAGTCACCATAGCCTTTATGATCCTTTATTTTTCAACTTGTATTATCACTTTATGCTTTGATCAATGATGTTTTGTCGCTCTGCATGGTTATGGCCATTATTGCTCTCTTAGTTTGTCGCTCCCAGTCTTTTGCTAGCCTCCACAACCAAGTATGAGTTCCACTCATGCATCCAACTCCCTAAACCAAGTTATTCCAAAGAGTCCACCATACCTACCTATTATCTTATGATATTCCAAGTATATTCATGCATTTGTTTATCTTCCAAATTAAACTTGTTATGAGAAAACTAGTGATTAAAGCTCTCTCGAACTTGATGGCACACTTTAATTTTTTTTGCATTTGATAAACTTGAACCATTGGGTCCTTCTTTGTTGCGTATATGCTTGCGCTTTATAAGTTGAAATTAGCAGAACCATGTATCATGGGGAACGCTTTCAACACTGCACTTGTACATTGTACCCCGTTGATATCATGTTGTTTTGCTTATGGATCCCGGTGGTGTGAAATAAAAGTGGAACTTGTAAGATCATGGAGTTTGTATGTGTGTTAGAGAAACGCCTGAGCCACTAGCCTAAGCCATGCCTAATCATGGTGGAAACTTGCAGCATCACCATAATTAGCACTCTATGAAGCATCCTCAATAAAAAGATCGCTGAGATGATCATTGTCTTCTTTGCCTTGTCATTTTGATTATGGGATAGCTCCTGTATCATGTGCAAGGGGTACCCTGTTGGCGGTTCTTTATGATAGACATGTACTTACAATGATAGGAGCTTACTCGTGACTAAAGTTCAGTAGCATGAGGTTCGGTCTTCGTAGGTAAGAGGCATGAGATTTCGGTTTATAACTTGTCAAGCATATCCTCTTAGTTGTGTCACTTTAACCTTAATCACCTTCAAGATGCTTATGATAGGGGCAATGAGAGCTGAAAGCTATAAGTACCATAATTTTTGGAAGCTCTTTATGAGACTTGAATCCCTACTTCCTTCTATGAAGGCCTTTCTTCTACTTATATATTGAGTCTCCACCTTCTATCTTTATGCACCTACTTTGAGAGCATAGTGGCCATGCTTAGTTCTATGTGCATTGTCCCAAGACTTGTTGATTGATGCATAATTTGATATTGCTTGTTTTAAACTATTTTTATCTAGTCACTCTTATAAACTTTAAAGGTGTCCTATGCATTTATGTTTTGCTACTCTATGAGGGACAAGCTGAATGCTACTATGCTATGTTTTCTTTGTGTGAAATAAACAAACGTCTTGCAAAGCATTGTTATTCATGAATCTTTTGTTTATGCCTTTTCATGTTGCATCATAGTTTCTTTGTCTTATTGCTACAACTTTGTCTTTCATGTTATGATTGAAGTAATATGATCCTAGCTTTGAATGTTTTACATATACTTTGATCAAGTTTATGATGGTGCATGTCACCTCAAAAATTATTCTTTCTTTTTATCACTTACCTACTCGAGGACGAGTAGGAGTTAAGCTTGGGGATGTTGATACATTGCAAATGTATCTATAATTTTTAATGTTCCATGCTTGGTTTTATCTACTTTCTTATGTTTTGTCCACACTTTGGAGTACTTTTCATATGATTTCTTGGACTAACCTATTAACAAGAGCCACAATGCCAGCTGCCTGTTTTCTGCTGTTTTTGGTTCCAGGAAGTCAGAAAATGAATATTCTCGGAATTGTATGGGACAAAAGCCAAAGTTATTATTTTGCCGGGGGACACTTGGAGCCAGAATATGAGACGGAGAAGGGTCAGAGGGTGGCCCGGCCAGGCTTGACCCACGCCAGGGGGTGGTGTGGCCAGCCTAGGCACCCCCTCGGCCTCTCCTTTCGCCTATATATTGCCTCTGATACAGAAACCCTAAGTACCCGATAAAAAATCCACGAAAGAGTATGTAGCTGCCGTCATCTCCATCCCTAGATTGGGAGGGATCTGAAGCTCTTCCCGGCACCATGCCGGAGAGGGGAATTCTCCCTGGAGGCCTTCTTCATCATCATGCAAGCCTCTGGTGTGATGCGTGAGTAGTTCATCTCTGGACTACGGGTCCATGTAGTAGATAGATGGCTGGTTCTCCTCCTTTGTGCTTTCATGTCTAGATCTTGTGAGCTCCGTTCATGATCAAGATCATCTATTTGTAATTCTGCATGTTGTGTTTGCAGGGATCCAATGGATATTGAGATGCTATTTCAGATTGATTATTGATTCTATCATGTTTTTGTTATTTGTGATCTTGCATGCTTTACGTTGTTAGTAGCTATCTTGGCCAAGTAGATGCTAGCAACTCCAAGAGTTAGTATTTATGCTCGATAGTGGGTTCATGCCTCTAGTAATCTGGGGAAGTGACATAAATCTCTAAGGTACTAGATGTGTTGTTGCTGCTAGGGAGAAAACAACAATCCTTTGTTCATAGAACAATTGTATTGTTTACATTACACGCAATTCGTAATGCAATAATTTGTTGCTTGCAACTTAATACTGGAGGGGGATCGGATGATAAACTGAAGGTGGATTATTATTCATAGATGCAGTTGGATGACGGTCTATGTATAATGTTGTAATGCCCAATCGAATCTCAAAGGAGTCAAGATGATTAGTATAGGCTTGTATGCTTTCTCGATGTTTGTCAATTGCCCCGCTGTAATTTTTTCACCCAGCATGTTGTCTATCTTAAGGAGAGCCACCTCTAGTGAAATATGGACCCCGGTCCTTTCTTTTACATTCAATCTACAATCAACTGTTTACTGCTTTTTGTTTACTTTCTGCAAACTATTACTTCCTTCCATTCGATACGTTTAATCCTTTGTTTTGAGCAAAACCTGTGAGATTGACAACCTCATCGCAAGTTGGGGACAAAGTTCTATGGTTGTGTTGTGCAGGTCTCCACGTTGCTGCTTGCACCGGTAGTGCGTCCTGCCAACATTCAGCTAGCAACACCTTTGGGGTGTTTCCTTGCTCCTACTGGATTGATAAACTTGGTTTCGTACTAAGGGAAAACTTGTTGTTGTGCTCATCATACCTTCCTCTTGGGGTTCCCCAACGAGCTCGATATATTTTGGGCCATCAAACCCGAAGGAGCCAACGAACACTTGAACCTCGGAGGATGCCATTGCTAGCCCTTGGTATGTCTGAAGACCCAGATTCAAATCGGGGGGAGGCACCAACCCAAGGACAACATCGCCGCCACCACTAGTCATCGCCACTAGCATAATCCATGGCAAGGCCGTTGCACGGCCATCGCCGCCGTCACCACCACCAGTGGATATGCCACACGAAGACACCGATGATGACAACATGGATGCATTCCTCAACACTGGCGCCGATGATGGCCTTTACATACCTTCTATTGAACCATTTGGTCATGCTCGTGACGATCTAGTTGGTCCCAGTAAGACGTGCAAGCAGCGTCTAGTCTTTTGCAGTTCTCAAGACATGCCTCCACCTATCACTGATTCTCCACAAGCCCAACATTGAATGGTTTTCATCCCTAACACACCACACCATGCGGCCGGTGAGGAGTTAGCGGTCCCTAATCAACAGAACAAGAGTCGAAAAAGAAGTAAGAAGACGAAGGTTGTGAGCCAGCCGTCTCCGAAGGTGGTGAGGACTATCCGGGCTCAGGACGACGTGCCAAAATGAACCCAAGGATGTCTTGTGGAACATGCATATAGAGGATAAGCCAATTGAGGAATCGAGGATGCTCAAAGAGGCAAGTCCCACCTATGCAGAGTCTGCATTAAAGTATTCTGTTTCTAGACCCTCAAATTCTAAAAGAAAAAATCCATCGCACCCTATTTTCATGGTCAAGGTGCTAGAGGGCAAGGGCTTCATTGATACACTCCTATGGATCTTTTCTTCCTGCAGTTCAAAGACATATTCAATTTGTTTCACTCGAAACGACTACACTATACCCTAGTCCGCCTATACTCTCTCAACATGGCGATGAAGGTTGAGTTAGAGAGAACCGAGGTAATCGCGATAGCAAACCCCTTCTACATGCGTGAAAGGATCTTGTTGAACCCTGGGGACCAGTTACTCGTGTGGGACTACCTCAAAGACTTCATGCTGAAGAAGAGAAAGAAGGATTACCTTCTAGTGCATTTTTGTTACCGAGTAAGTATAGTACTTATTCGATGGCCACCCGTAACATGTTTCCTTAGATTTGCATGATTCGTTTCCAATACATTTTTGTTTCAATTGTTTTGCACAGAGAAAAATACTAAACACTCATCAATTTTTGCCCGAAGCTTTCGCAAGGCACGTATTTCGACTCGGGAAGTTTGATAAATAAGAAAGAATATGGCAACATAAAGGGTGTTATGGATGATGCTCTCGATGCCTTCACCTTAGATGGAGGCTACTTCGTCAAGGGAGGGAAAATGTTACGGAAGGCCAACACGTGTTTACCCACATAACGGAATTCCCCAGTGTCAAGCAGTCATCAGGTAGTCAAAAGGAGGCCTTCTACGTCCTCTATGACATGAGCGGGTTCATCCGAGATCAACAACTCTTTAAGTTACCATCACATATACGGAAGTGGACCCAAAATATGTCGACCATCATGGATGACGATCTCAGAGAATAATTCTTTTTATCAGACTCTGCATAGTTGTCAGAAATCATCAATCACGATATCCTCATAAGTGTGAATTGGGTTAGTTAACCACACCCTTTTGTGAAGAATGGGGTATTCATAGGCACTAGTGATTTTCTTATGTGTAGACTTCAACCTTACAAAGTATGAGTCCGTGCCTTCCTATGTTGTTCCAGAATTTCCAATGAAGTTTTGATTTTCTCGAGGGATGTTGCAAACTAGGCTCCAAACATTCTAAAAATAGAGTCATGCCTGGACAATGTTGATAATGGGAAATCTCTCACCTCTGTGGTGGGTACAGCTAGAAAGCAAGATAATATCTTTATGGATCTGAGACTGATGGCTGACCGGCCTACACCCACCCACCGAACCCTTAGCCCTTGATTCAATTAGAGCAACACACGCAACATCTAATGGCGATTCTGAGAATCAGTTCGGAATGAATGCTATACTTTTTCTTCCCTACTTATCTTATTAAGCCTTATAATTAGCCCACTTAGCTTCTGTGCCCACATATACTTTGACGATACACTAAATGAGAGCTAGATGATCTGTTATCATGTGCGAAGAAAGGCAGGTCCAAATGCCTTTGATAGGCCTAAGTCCCTCACCTAGAGTCATTGACAGATTCATCGGAGGATCAAGGTAGATGACATAAACAAAGTGTAGCAAGCATTTTCAACCTTTAGAAATTGTAAATCCAACTTGAATTAGATGGAAAGCAAGGAGTTGTGGATCTAGGGTGATGTTATTTTTATACCACAAAAATATGGGTGTGTCTTGGAGCTCAGAGCTCCCATTGGAGAATGGGGTATATGGATGCATAGACCAAGTTATGTAGATCATCATGGTACAGAATTTTGGGCTTGATAATGTATGAGATCTCCAAGGATTGTTTCCAAACTTTGAATAAAATAAGCCTGCCAGAGCAGATTATCAACTAGCCTTCAAAACCTTGTGGGTTTAGGAAGCACAAAGATCCAACTAGAATAAATGAAGTAGATGTTGATAGACCTATATGAGTAGAACACAACCATGCAAAGATTTTGTCCATAGAAGGTTGGATGAGGGTGTGAGCTTCTGTCAAAGTAGTCATGATGACTAGATTTGCAGGAATAGTTATTTTCTTGCCTGCAAAACCATCAAGAACAAGTGGGTTGGAGGATTATCTAACCAAGGGCAGGAGTGGTCCTTGGTAGTCCTTAGGATGGTTAACAATATGGTTCAAATTCATTATAAAAAATCCACAAGGGTTGAGAAAAGGAGGCATTCAAAAAGGTGATGTTGGAACAGATTCTAGAGTTAGCCAAATTTGGCAGATTTAGGGTTTTTGACTAGATTATGAGAGGGGATGTTTTTGTTGGGTTGCAAGATACCAAAACATCATCAAGGGGATGAAGTTGAGGTGTAAATTTAGTAGAAAGGATCCTTGATTGATATTGGTCTTCATTGACTTGGAAGCTTCTAAAAGGGATATCTTCAGAATTGATCTGGTTAGGGGTTTAAGATGATCAACTTGTATCTAGAGATTAGATCCTGCTTTGTGTTATTGCTTAGGGTGTGGTGGTTTGGAAACCTCTTGATCCTAGTGATGAGCTCCTAGAGTAGCTCATACTACTTCTATGAAATCATGTCAAACAGCAGATCAAGGCAACTCATCATACAAACAATCTACTACTAGGTTTATCATCAAGCATAGCTTGAGGTAAGGATGGGAAATTTTGAAAGGTTGGAGTTTGAATGAGGAGTCCTTGGCATCCCTACCAAGGGTAGAATTCAAATGTTTTATACAAGGTTTTGGAGAATCCTAGAGGTAGGAGTAGTTGAAGGTTCTGCCTTGGTGGTGCTGTAAGGATCATAACATTTTGGTTGCATAAGCATCTTGGATCATGTTTTGAAATGGTTTTGTCAATAGAAGCTATAAAATGGTTTTGGTTGCATAAGCATCTTGGATCATGTTTTGAAATGCCATAACATTTGAGAATACGTAAAAGGAGCCAGGATAGTTTTGTTAAATAGCTTTTGTCAACTAGTGGTGAGGTAAGGAGTATCATATGGTATACACTCACATGCACAAGCACAAACAAACAACAAGCAAACACTGCACCAATGAACAAGAAAAGTTTTTGTTCCCCCTGATTTTTGCATTCTGGACAACTAATCAGGGTTGCTGGAATTGGGATGTTACACTCCGCTTGTACAGCATGTCGTTAAACATCCAATAACTTCTCCTCACATCTTCTCTTCTCCCAGGTGCGTGGAAAATTATTTAAATGAAATTTATCACTTAGAAATATCATATTATTACATAACATGACAGTCCCAATTGATATATACACAAAAGACTTAATAATTCGGGATCCTGTTGAAACTATGGTAAAAGGTGTGTGCGAGTGATGCAAAATACCAAAATCCTAACTCTACTTATGCAAAAAACATAAAATAAATATGCTTAAAAACTGGACTCATCACCCACGAATCTTTGTCGGTTGCATCACCATCAACAAAACCCGGCATGCTCTCTGGCTTGCTGGGAGCCATCATGTCCTTATGGTAAAAAAACATTGACGGCCACATCTTCACAGAATCACTAGATAAAATCCTAAGGTAGCCTCGGTCTATCCTAAGGACTAAGATAAGAGTACGGGTGTTGCAATGAACACCTACAGTAATGGAGTTCTTCTGGGTAACATAGTAGTACCGAAAAAGAGTAAAACTTAGTTTTATTCTGAGAAATCCCTCACTAAGAGCCGCGTGGGCACTAAGCTGAAACAACGAGTTGGGGGGGGGGAATTGTGGAGTAGAGTGTCATAGTACCTTAGTATCCCGGATAAGAACTCCAATGGAGGGAAGCTGATTCCACGGTCGACGTGCGTCTCGAAGTGGACGCGTTCGTTGTCGCATGGCACTAGGACTGCTTTGTTGAGGCTGATCCTCCATGCGTCGGCGGGAAGGTAACCCTGTTCCTCCATCTATTGTAGTTTCTCATCATCGAGGATGCACGAGATATAGATCCCAAGCCACTTCTTCTCTTCAACCGTGGTCGACATCGCCACCACACGTGTCACAGATGTAGATTCAGACATCTCCTTGAAAGACCAAGAATGGGTGGCACTATGTTTGTGGTGGTGGAGGAAAGGAGACGGGGAGGCATAAAGGTCGTGAGGAAGAAGACGCTGGCGCCGAACAATAAAGAAAATGAGTAGATTTCCCCTATTTATAACCGCTATGCACCAAAATTCATGCTAAATGTGGCGGATTTGTCACGGAATGCTCGATGCAACTTATCTCTGAAGCCTCTGCCTCCTCGATATCCATGCATGCATTAAAGCGGTTCCTTGGTTCCGCGTGACACAGAATGTATCAATGGTCAAACTGACAGCATATATGTTTGTGAAGTGACAAGACGTGAAAAGTTGTCAAGATACGTCACCTAAGATATTTCCAAATCAGTTTGTAATGAGTGTGGGAATAAGAATAATGAATCAACAAATCCGACTCAACAATGACTCGGATCCTACAGTTTTCATTTGGAGTGTCACGAACCCTTCAAGATGCTGCAGCCAAGGAATAGTAAAGCTAGACAAAGAAATCCGCCTTGGGATCTTGGAGGCTTCCGGGGGCTACTGTTGGGATATACTTTCTGGGTATACCCACAGATACTCACTGACCTGTGTGCTTATGGGTTAGAGCATTTTTCCATGCCGACCTATTTAGGGAAATAAGATGGAGGCCCATCTGACTATAGGAAGGCCCGGAAGACTTACCGACTTAGGCATGTAGTTTAACTTGGAGTCCATGTTGTACTATGTACCAACATTCTATCGTAGCTGGATAGGATTCTCCTAGAATCCTAGGTTAGGTGACGATATAATCTAACCTAGGGGCCAGGATTTAGGGCAACATCATAAACAACTCGCACAAGCAATACCAATCCTTGTAATCCTCTGTAAACCTCTCGCTCTTCTATTATAGTGGATTCTAGCCAGAAGTAGGATCTAGCGACCGCAGTCTGATCTGAACCTAGGTATACTTGTATTCTCACCATCCCTAGTAACTGTACGTCTCATACCCCACCTTTTCCCATGCTTCGAGGATCGCCTCATGGCATACTTGTCTTCAGTGCGATGACCAAGCACTCACCAAGGACCGGCATAGAAGCACCACCTCCCCTTCTTTGGTCAGGGCGGCAGGCCTTCAGGCAAAGTCAAATTGTCGCTCGTCTTCTCTCGATGGTGCTTATAGGTTGGGTTAGGCAGGCCACTTGGTGTCATGTTGACCCCTCATTGCTCGTCTAGAAGCTCCACGAGGTAGTCCATGGAAAGGGTTCCTCCGGCAGCATTTTCCCCTAGACATCAGTTTAAGAAGGGGCTTGGCACTGAAGACCAGAAGATTATTTTACACAGCCGCCTGGTGGAAACTCTGTCTCACCGTAGGAGGACTCCTCGGGGGTCGTCTTACCACAAGAGGTCTCCCCCTCTTCATCCCAATTGATGAAAGTGCCATGGAAGATTTGGGGTAAGCAAATCCACGTCAACGCTTATGCCATCGCTCCCCGGGTCAGACTTAGACTCCAATCCTTTCACGATCCCATTCGTGTGGCAAAGAGGAAGGGCCACGAGGATGGAAGCCTGACATGCATCCTGCTGAAGCATAGTCAGGACTCTAGTAGATCTCCCGTCTCCTTCAGAGTAATAAGCCTCCGCATCAAAGCAAGGTAGGGTTCCCAGGAGAAATCATTTTTCTTCCTGGGCTAAAGGTGCGTGGGGTACTTGATTGCTTCATACTTCCATGTCACGTGGGATCTCCTCTGAAGTGGGGCCAAGCATCGCTGAAGGATGTCAGATATCACGACATTGATAGTTAATCCTTTGTCCACTACTTCATAGATAGTGATAGCGCGCAGATCCACATCCTACAAGCTCAGCTTCGACCATGAGCGGACGGGTTGTGCTGCCTCTTCTATATCGTACATCCAGGGAAGGAGATATCTATCCAACACCATGTAAAATTCCCTGTGCCATTCATCCCACTTGGACTTGAATTAGACGACGGGGTAATTCTTGGAGAGGTGGTTACAAAGATGAAGCGTGATCCCCCTGTGATCTTTGGTTTCTTCACCACTCTAGGGGTCAAGAAGTGGCGAAACAACGCCACTGACATCCTCACCCACATGAATGCCTCGCATAAATGAGAAAAGGTGGCCAACGTCAGAATGTCATTGGGTGGATCTGCACGAGTTGAAAGCCATATGCCTTCATCACCTCGAGGAAGAAATCTAAAAAGGGGGAGAACCAACCCCATATGGAGGAAGCAAGCGTAGGTTAGAAAATCCCCATCCGCGACCTTGCTACGGGGATGATGAAGCTCGGTGGCCCCATTCTCATGGAGCTCGCTCGCCACATGAGCATGCAAGGCCTGAAACATCTCTTCGTCTAGCATCGGTTTGATGCGGGCTCGGGGAAACTTCGGGGCTTCACCGCCCCCAAGCGGGTCCTTGATAATGGTGCTACACTCCCAACCTCCGGTGCCTCTTGGTCTAGCATGGATGGTTTTGATCTGGGGTAAGTGTGCAAGGAGGAAGAATGGTGGAGGGCCAGTGGGGGAGAATGCCAAGGGAGGTCCCCTTTTTATAAAAGCCACAGCTTTACACTCCCCCCACCATGTCACCGTTCATAACTGGTTCTCGCTCCTCAACAGGCACCCACATATTGCTTGAAGGAACTCTCGAGGTTTGAAGGCGAGACGCCCACCATCAATGAAGAAAACAACAAATAGCAGCTTGACGGGAATAGGGCACGACTATTCTACAACTTGAAGCCTTAGCTGATATGATAGCAACCCTAGGGCAATGATTTGGTGGATCCCTCCCAAGAAAGCTTCCAATAATACCTCTTCCCGATAGATAGCAGTTCGCGGCTCACGAATCAAAAGCGCCTCGGCTAGACATCCGTTTTGACGGGGGACAGAAGTGACATGATAGGACTCTGAATCCTATGGATCTAGGCCACAGAGCGATGCCTGACATGTGCAACTGACTACATCCGCTGTAGGCACGACCCTACACTTGTAAGGCACGACATCGACGCACCACGTAGTGCCATGCATACCATGCTCAACCATGTAGTGCTATGATGTCACCGTATGTTCACCGACCCTTGTGGTGTCCCCTTTCCCTTAAAAGGAGGCCTAGGTCAGTCCAGAGGGAGGAAAGGATTCTCTAGCTAAAACCTTCCAGGGGAAGGAACCATTATAATTGTGATCATCCACTAGATAGTTGATAGTTGCACGACGTAGGGATCCACACATCATGGACCTGAACATGGGTAAAAATGTGTCTGTGTGTGTGTGTTTTCATCTAGCTCTCTGAATCTTGCTCCCATGCCCAAAGTAACAACGGTGACCACCCATCCCTGGAGTCAAAAACCAAGAAACGACATCTCCGAACCTAGGTACATGAAAAGCTAGTATGAGTACAATGATGTACTCTCAAGCAACATAACAAAGAGCTATAAATAATCCAACAGTCATGCAACAAACATAATAACCATAACAATAATTTACATCACATCAAGAAAGTAACATGACATAGCAAACAAGGGGTATTGCAAGCACCGAGTCCAAGCTAGGATGGGTTGGATCAGGTACTGCAATCAAACAATGTAATTACCTATGAGGAGGTCATGGTAATACAAAATAACACTAATTAGTCAAAAGTAATTCAATTTCTTTGGTCACGTAAACCCGTGCCCTCACTTTTGATGACTCGCAACCTCACGGTAGCCATCACTCACTTGTAGGCATGCATAGTTGAGGTTGGCTATGGCCTAAACTCTGAGGCTCCTGAAAATTTCACCACCATTCCTTATCTTAGTAAGTCAAATAACTATCTCTTCATCATATTATTATTCATTTCTAATGAAGTCAAGTCGTTGGCATCTTTTATAAAACTTTACTATAATCCTCTCAGACTCTACAGAGGACACATAGTGTGACAGACACTGAAACGTTCCATAACCCAGGAATAGGGTAGGTTGCCAATAAGGCACTCTCGAGAGGTTGCATTTCCACCTATGTAAGTGCAATGTACCTAGCCAGCAATTAGAGATGCCAATCCCCAAGACGTACTAAACAAGGTAACTTACATGACCGTCCACTTACAAAGACAACCCTACACCAACCTATGTGCATGACACCTAGAGAAGGTAGCCCTGGTACAGCCCCAGGCATGACTTGACTTGCCTTGCTCCGGGACCCCTATCACAATTGGAACCCAAGCCTACCTCTCTCCCCTCGAACAACACAATACGAACGACTTGTGCTCAACGGAGGGCACAAAAGAAGGCTCAACAACCTACTATGCCGAGGTTTCCATAGACGATGGTGGTTTTGTGTTCAAAGCTCAGATTAGTTGCACTTTGGCCTGACCTGATTTATTATTTATCATGTCCCAAAAACAAGGGTTAGTCCAAAAACAAATTGTAACTTCATATAAACAATTAATAGTTTAAGTAAATAGTTGGTTAGCACAGTTGATAGTGGATGCTACATTGCATCCCATTCCCACATGCACATATCTTGAGCGGCACTAACAAGGGGTAACCTCGGCAATGCCCATGTTTATGGACTTAGGGTTTCGTGGAAAAGAGAACGCTGGGGATTTCGTCGGCTCATTAGATAAACAAGGGAGTCGAAGTTGTCTGATTGCTTATGGACAATGTGATTATAGATTTCTCAAAGCTTCGGTGCCTCTCTGTTGGCTCCTCCCAGGCTTTATATAATAGGCTAGGTCCCAAAGTCATATACGGATATGTTACAAGTTATAATTACAACACTAATACAATGTCGGTTCCTAAAGACATGCTTTCCGTTTGTCGGATGCTTCCTAGACCTTGCTTTATTCTTCACGGGCTTTGCGGGCCGTAGGCCTTTATACAACCAGGATAACTAAACATAAGGAACCGATTAGTCATACCCATGTTAGTAGCTCCCAAGACTCCATCCGAATCGTAGATTCGGGTTGAGTCTCAAAGACAATTTTTGCCAAAGATTCATATGAATAAATCTATGTTCTTTATATTGATTGTCATAGGGATTTGATATAACAGGTTCTGATGCATCCAATGGATCAGGAATCAGTTAATTTCTCTTGGGAAAAAACACCACGAACCTACATCAAATTCATGTCCATGGTCTTGAACTCAGTATTTGCTAGCTTAATTCAGTTCAAGCCATTGAGTTCTCATCGAATACTGAATTCTAGTGCTTTTATTTCGGGTACCAACATGTCTGTCGGGATTTTTCATCATATCGTGGATACGAAAAATTTACTGGCAGAGCGCATTCATGTGTGGTTACCTGGCCGCACAGGAAAGAACCCGTGGTCCTACCTTCATGTCATGGACATAGCATTCAGACGTATTATCGTAGCAGATGCAGTTGTTGGAGATTTGTCCCACGATGGAACTAGGGTCCAATGATTCCTTGGTTCGATAGAGGGCTGAACATGCAACTCCAAGAGAACCCGGCTGCAGCGATGGTGGTGGAGCAAGCACACGACAACGAGGTGACACCAGGATTTTAGATAGGCCCCGTCGGATTAGGTCAAATCCTTCAAATCCTAAGCTAATTCGGTTGTAATCCTGTAAACCCTAGCGATGTGCCCCTATATAAACCCTCCTAGGGTACTCTGTATACTTACGTGCTATTAGCTACCCCATCCAAGCGACTCGCTGCCTAGCTGCCGTGCTCACCAATCTTGTAATCCACTCACCGGCAATACAATCTAGCAGGAAGTAGGTATCTATCCTACAGGGGGCCGAACCTAGGTACATCCCTTGTGTTTTCTCCCAATCTCACACCATAGATGGTGGTTCTCTCTTGCCCCCAATCATATCAATCGCTACCCCTGGTAGCGACTACCGTGGTCGTTCCCACGACATAATTATTCCGAGCTTTACCTATTATGATTTTATATAGTGATGATATGTCATACTTCTATTATGCGAGTCTCACGTCTAAGGCACATGAAACTTACTGGTACTACTACGAAGAGCATGGCTCAGCTCCACGGTGGAGAAGGAGCTGTACCCAACTAATTGTCCTTGCTTGTTTTCAGGGTCCTTTGTGCTAAATGTATGTGCTTGGATGTAATTTTCTCTTTTTTGAGGTCCTTGATGTGACCTTTACATCCACTAACTGTGTTACTTGAAGCATCTCGCTCCCTCGGGACATACCCCAATCAAAAAAGAAGTTCCACCAACTGGTTTTCATAATAAGTGGACCATGTTTTCTTACAATTCCCAAGCTTCCTTAGCACATTTCAAGCTTCCCTAGCTAACTGCGCCCACTTAAATGACTTTATGTCAATTTAAAGAATTTAGGTCAAATTTGAAATACAAGTAAGAGCGGTAGATTGCTATTGAATATTTCAAATGTCATCTTAAGGTACACACCATGTTAATACATCAAGCACCATTGAGGGTTCTAAAAATGCAACTAAATTCATGCTAAGAATCTACACACTAATGAATTTGATATCGTTTTGAAAATACTCAAATAAAAAAAACAAAATAGTTTCCCGTGGTATCCTCTAATGTGTATTATTACTTTCCTTGAAAAATGAGAAACGTGTGTTTGATAGCTTTGAATAGAAAAAACTACTTTGGCTGCTTCACAATATTGGCATGAGGTGTATCAACATTAATTCTTGGGTTTCAACCCAAATGGCCAATAAGGGCATGAACCTATCGACATCATAGTTCATGATACAGTTCCCACATTAGGTAGATGGGTAAATCTTATGATGGGGTTCGTTGCATGGAAACCAATATTTTTTTCTACGATTGCAACTGCAGGATGAAATCGAGGCAATACTTGTAACAATTTTAGGTGGACTCATCATTGAAGATCATAAGCCGGATAACGTCCCCACAAACAAATGTGTCTACTATAGAATGTACATGACCGTCCTCAAGGACGCGAAGACAATCAACTCCACAAAGGGGCAGTGCCTTCGTAATCGGTCACACATTCAGCGTGCCGACGACCTTCGTCCCTTGCTCTAGTTGGGAAACAGAAGTAGTGGCTCCTCAGGAACTCCAGCAACACTACGACATGGTGGTGGTGGTGGAGAATATCTAGATCAAGGCTTCTCCTAAGCACCTTACTCGATCTAATGGACAAGCTAGCAAGGGGAGGAAGATGCCAACCAAAGGGCATATGAAAGGAGATGGGAATGAGTGAGAGGAGATGATTTCCACCCCTCCTTTTATAGGGGAGAGGGGATAGAACCCTCCCATGGACGACATCCAAGTGGTGCCCCCACATCTTCCCTCATTCACGTGGGTGGACACTCCACTCACAAATATTCATGTCCACTTTCTCTCATTAATTTTCCTCTCAAGGAATCAAAGGTCTTTCCATTAAAGAACTTTAATTCACTTTGTTTAATGCCACTCAATTTAATGAATAGTTAATTTTTTGAGTACTTCATTTAATGAACACATTAACATTTTACCCCTTGCAATATTTCGATACATCGAAACTATTCCGGCAGTTTTTATCAGATTAGTTTTTGCGATCTCCTGTATTTTATTCTTTGTTCCCTATTCACTCAAATGCATCGACGAACCTTCAGTGCGTCTCCCTATGGGTTTGTAAAATAATTCGACATGATCGATACTCTCTCCAATCAATAATCGTTAGCGGTATCTGGAGATCCATAGCTACTCCCACTTACTCAATGATGAACTAGTGATTGTGTGTACCTTTTTCGCAGTAACCAATTCCTTTTTTATTGGGATATTTTACTTTTCCGGGATCCAATCATTTGGTGTTGTCCATACCTAGTTTTATCTCTCTATTGAAAAGTACTCTTTCTCATTCCCGTGATATAACAGTCTTAGTGATCTCATCACTTGCTTACAAGCTATGTCAATGTGATATCACCGAGAGGGCCCTAAGTATGTCTCTCGGTCATCAGGATGGAAAAATCCCACTCTTGATCCACGAGCCTCAACTAACACTTTCCAAGTACCCACTGACATCTTCATAATCACCTTGTTACGGTGTGAGTTTTGATGGAATAAAAGTACTCTTCAAGTGTTAGTGATTGACGTGATCTCATGGTCTAAGGATTAGTGTTACTTCGAATGAGATAGCAATATAAACTTTGAGGACATGATCGTTTTGCTATATCTACTATTGGTGAATGTTCATAACATCATTCTCTTATGACATGACCTTGTTATTAACAACATCGAATGTTCATGATCAGGAAACCTTGATCATAAGTTAATCAACAAGCTAGTGTAATGAGAGACATTACTAGGAACCTTTTATTTTTATTTTTAAACACACATGTATTAACATTCCTAGTTAACACAATTATGGCATGAGAAATAAACATCTATTATAAACTTGGAATAACATAATAACCATTTATTATTACCTCTCGGGCATATTCCTTTTAGTCACCCACTAGCACTAGAGTCAATAATCTAGTTTACATAGTCATGAGTCTAACACGCATTGTGTTCTTGTGTTGATCATGTTTTTCCCTTGGGAGAGCTTTAGTCAATGGGTCTGCAACGTCCATATCTGTTTCCACTTTGAAAATCTCTACATTGCCATCCTAGACATGTTCCCGAACAGAGTTGAATCGGCGCTTGATATTCTTGGAATACTTGTGAGACCTTGGTTCCTTAGCATTGGCTATGGCACCATTGTTGTCACAATAGATAACCATTGGATCCAAAGCACTTGGAGCAGCACCTAGTTCTCAAATGAACTCCTTCATCCAAACTTCTTCCTCCAGTGCTTCTGAAGCACATATATATTCCGCCCCCATTGAAGATCTTGCCACCACAGGTTGCTTGGAGCTCCTCCAACTCACCGCTTCTCCATTCATAATAAATACATATCCAGATTGTGATTTACATTCATCCGGATCGATGTCGTAGATAGCATCAACGTAACACTTTGCGATGAGCTCTTCTTCACCGCCATAGATGAGAAACATATCTTTAGTTCTTCTTAAGTATTTGAAGTTATTCTTGACTGCCTTCAAGTGTTCCAAACCTGGATCATATTGGTACCTTCTAGTTAAACTAACAACATGCGCCACATCCGGTCTTGTACACAACATAGCATACATAAGAGAGCCTATGGCTGAGGCATATGGGATATTATCCATAAGTTCTCTATCTTCTGATGTAGCTGGACTCTGAGTCTTGCTCAAAGTCATACCTTGCAACATAGATAAGAACCCTTTCTTACTATCGGCCATTCTGAACCTTTTCAAAATCTTGTCAAGGTACGTACTCTACGATAATCCAATTAAGCATCATAACCTATCTCCATAGATCTCAATGCCTAAAATATAGGCAGCTTCACCATGGTCCTTCATTGAAAACTTACTATTTAAGTAATCAATTACGCTTTTCAAAAGATTTATATCATTTCCAATGAAGAATATGCCATCCACATATAATATCAGAAATGCTACAGAGCTCCCACTCACTTTCCTGTAAATACAAGCCTTTCCTATAGTTTGGACACATCCAAACCCTTTGATCACCTCATCAAAGCGGAGATTCCAACTTCGGGATGCTTGGTTCAATCCATAAATAGAATGCTGGAGTTTTCATACCTTGTTAACATCCTTAGGATCAAAAAACCTTTGGGTTGCATCATATACAACTCTTCCTCAATGTTTCCACTAAGGAACATTATTTTGACATCCATCTACCAGATTTCATAATTGAAAAATGCAGCAATTGCTAACATAATCCTAACAAACTTTAGCATCTCTATGGGTGAGAAAGTATCATCTTAGTCAACTACCTGAAGTTGTCAAAACCCTTTCGTGACAAGTCGTTCTTTATAGACGGTTACATTACTGTCAGTGTGAGTTTTCTTCTTAAAAAGCTATTGGTTCTCAACGTACTTGCGGTCGTGAGCCAAAGTCCAAACTTGGTTTTCATACATGGATCCCTGAAGGAAATATGCCCTGAGAGGCAATAATAAAGTTGTTATTATGTATTCCTTGTATATTATAGATGTTTATTTTGCATGCTATAATTGTATTGATAGGAAACGTCAATACATGTGTGTTTAATAAACAAAAAGGTTCCTAGTTATGCCTCTCTTATAGACTAGCTCATTGATTAACAAGATGATCAAAGTTTCCTGATCATGGACATTGGATGTTGTTAATAACGAGGTCACAACATTTGTAAAATGATGTGATGAACATTCATCCGAAGCATAGCATTAGGATCAAAGTCATTATGTTTATATTGCTATAACATCATACAAAGTAATCTTAGTCCTTAGACCATGAGATCATGTTAATTGCTAACATCGGAAGAGTATCTTGATAACCTTAAACGTCACACCGTAACAGGGTGACTATAAAGGTGGGTTCAGTGCTACGAAAGTGGTATGTTGAGGCTCATGGATCAAGAGTGGAATTTGTCAATCCCGATGACGGATAGATATACTCTGGGCCCTCTTAGTGATATCACATTAAGATAGCTTGCAAGCAAGTGATGTGATCACTAGAATGTTATATCACGGGAACGAGAAAAGAGTGCATGTCGGTAACGAGATCAAACTAGGTATTTGGATACAAATGGTCGAATCTCGGACATGTATTATATCATGAGACAAAGGGATTAAGTTACTAGCGTTAAAGGTTCTCATGATCACAGAAGTCATTGTTGAATGTGCAGGAGTCAATATGGATCTCCAGGTCCCGCTTCTAATTATTGATTTGAGAGGGGTCCCAATCATGTCTGCATTATTCGCGAACCATTGGGTGACACACTTAAGGGTTGCCGAACACCATTTCGAAGCACATATGTTTCAGACGAAAGAATTGCAAAGCGCTGGAATTAATTCGATGGAAATCGGAATTGTTTCGAGTGAAATTGTAAAAACTGGTTCTGCATGTGATATTGAAATGTTGCACGGGGTTTTATGTGAATGTTTTTTAATTAAATTAATTAACAAAATTATGAATAAAATAAATAAAAGAGTTTTATTAAATGAGAGTTGCATTAAATTTGGTGGAAATTTAATGCATGTGAGTGGAACTTTGGGTGGAGCTTGAATTGATGTGAGTGGAGCTTCCACCACATGAATAAGGAAGAGGTGGGGGCACCCCCCTTGGCCGCCGGCCATGGGAGGGGAGGAGCCCCCCTCTCCTCCGTCACAAAGCACACCTCCTCGTGAAGGATCTCTCTCCCCCTCTAGATATATTCCCCCATGGTCTCGGATTAGCGAGATACATGTTCCTGGTGGCCTTGTGTCTGGAAGGAGTTGCTGCTTCCGCTGTTTCACCGGAGCGAGGAGGTGGAGGTTGTCCGGTGGCTTGAACGTGTGTGTGAGGATGGATGCGCTGCTGATTTGCGGTGCTAGGACTTCCACACGATCTTGAGATCGCCAAGCGTACGACTACATCATCCACGAGTTCCAACTCGTTAACAAAATTGTGTTGTCTTCGAGGGTAAGTTCTATATGGATGTATATCCACCCGTTGATTTGTATATAGTAGATAGATCTTGGCGTATAGTTCTCATCAGAGGATTTTTTTTGTTTTCTATGCTGCGAACCCAACAGTGGTATTAGATCCTGATCTATGCGTAGGTGCTTTGCACGGGTAGTACACATATGTTTATATGTGGGCGATGATGATCATGTTATTGCTTCATTCATGTATTTTGGATATTGGTGGAATAATGGGATGAAGCGGCCTGGACCAACCTTACATGTCATCGCACATGATGGTAATGTGACCATCTATAAAGCTCGACTTGTCCCAAAAGGGTTTTGAAAAATTCAAGGAGTTGACTACGATGAGACATTCTCTCCCGTAGCGATGCTAAAGTCAGTTCGGATTATGTTAGCAATTGTTGCATATTTCAATTATGAAATATGGGAGATGGATGTCAAAACCGCGTTCCTCAATGGTACTATTGAAGAAGAGTTGTATATGATACAACCTAAGGGTTTTGTCGATCCTAAGGATGCTAGTAAGGTATGCAAACTTCAGCTATCCATCTATGGACTGAAGCAAGCATCCCAGAGTTGGAATCTCCGCTTTGATGAGGCGATCAAAGAGTTTGGATTTGTCCAAACTTATGGAGAGGCTTGTATTTACAAGAAAGTGAGTGGGAGCAATGTGGCATTTATGATATTATATGTGGATGACATATTGTTGATTGGAAATGATATAGATCTTTTAAATAGTGTTAAAAGTTATCTAAACAACAAATTTTCGATGAAAGAGCTTGGTGAAGCTTCATATATATTAGGCATTAAAATCTATAGAGATAGATCAAGACGCCTAATTGGGCTATCGCAAAGTACTTACCTTGATAAGATATTAAAGAAGTTTAATATGGACGGAAGTAAGAAGGGGTTCTTACCTATGTTGCAAGGCAAGACATTGAGTAAGACTCAAAGTCCGGCTACGGCGGAAGAAAGAGAGATAATGGATAAGATCCCCTATGCCTCAGCCATAGGCTCTATAATGTACGCCATGCTATGTACAAGACCGGATGTGGCACATGCTATTAGTTTGAGTAGTAGGTACCAATCTGATCCAAGTTCGGAACACTGGATAGCGGTCAAGAATATCCTTAAGTACTTAAGAAGAACTAAGGATATGTTTCTTGTATACGGAGGTGAAGAAGAGCTAGTCGCTAAGTGTTATGTCGATGCTAGCTTCGACACCGATCCGGATGACTCTAAGTCTCAATCCGGATATGTATGTCTCTTGAATGGAGCAGCAGTTAGTTGGAGGAGTTCCAAACAACCTGTGGTGGCTGGATCAAAGACGGAGGCAGAATATGTTGCTGCTTCAGAAGCGGCACAGGAAGCGGTTTGGATGAAGGAGTTCATAACAGAACTGGCTGTGGTTCCTAGTGCATTGGACCCAATTGTGATATATTGTGACAATAATGGAACCATAGCCAACACCAAGGAACCAAGGTCTCATAAGAATTCCAAGCATATTAAGCGCCGATTTCACTCCATCCGCGAGCATGTCAAGGATGAAGATATAAAGATTAGTAAAGTACACACGGACCTAAATGTAGTAGATCCGTTGACTAAAGTTCTCCCTAGGGCAAAACATGATCAACACCAGAACTCCATGGGTGTTAGATTTATCACTATGTAAACTAGATTATTGTCTCTAGTGCAAGTGGGAGACTGAAGGAAATATGCCCTGAGAGGCAATAATAAAGTTGTTATTATGTATTCCTTGTATATGATAGATGTTTATTTTGCATGCTATAATTGTATTGATAGGAAACGTCAATACATGTGTGTTTAATAAACAAAAAGGTTCCTAGTTATGCCTCTCTTATAGACTAGCTCATTGACTAACAAAATTTGAAGTTTCCTGATCATGGACAGTGGATGTTGTGAATAACGAGGTCACAACATTTGTGAAATGATGTGATGAACAATAATCTGAAGTATAGCATTAGGATCAAAGTCATTATGTTTATATTGCTATAACATCATACAAAGTAATCTTAGTCCTTAGACCATGAGATCATGTTAATTGCTAACACCGGAAGAGTATCTTGATAACATCAAACGTCACACCGTAACAGGGTGACTATAAAGGTGGGTTCAGTGCTACGAAAGTGTTATGTTGAGGCTCATGGATCAAGAGTGGAATTTTTCAATCCCAATGACGGATAGAAATACTCTGGGCCCTCTCGGTGATATCACATTAAGATAGCTTGCAAGCAAGTGATGTGATCACTAGAATGTTATATCACGGGAATGAGAAAAGAGTGCATGTCAGTAATGAGATCAAAATAGGTATTTGGATACCAATGATCGAATCTCGGACAAAGGGATTAAGTTACTAGCGTTAAAGGTTCTCACGATCATAGAAGTCATCGTTGAATGCGCAGGAGTTAGTAAGGATCTCCAGGTCCCGCTTCTGATTATTGATTTGAGAGGGGTCTCAATCATGTCTGCATTATTCGCGAACCGTAGGGTGACACACTTAAGGGTTGCCGAACACCATTTTGGAGCACATATGTTTCAGACGAAAGAATTGCAAAGCGCTGGAATTATTTCGATGGAAACCAGAATTGTTCCAGGTGAAATTGCAGAAAATGGTTCTGCATGTGATATTGAAATGTTGCAAGGGGTTTTATGTGAATGTTACTTAATTAAAGTAATTAACAAAATTCTGAATAAAATAAATAAAAGAGTTTTATTAAATGAGAGTTGCATTAAATTTGGTGGAAATTTAATGCATGTGAGTGGAACTTTGGGTGGAGCTTGAATTGATGTGAGTGGAGCTTCCACCACATGAATGAGGAAGAGGTGGGGGCACCCCCCCTTGGACGCCGGCCATGGGAGGGGAGCAGCCCCCCTCTCCTATAAAAGCCCCCCTCTCCTCCCTCACAAAGCACACCTCCTCGTGAAGGATCTCTCCCCCCTCTAGAAATATTCCCCCATGGTCTCGGATTAGCGAGATACATGTTCCCAGTGGCCTTGCATCTGGAAGGAGTTGCTGCTTCCGATGACTCGCTGGAGCGAGGAGGTGGAGGTTGTCCGGTGGCTTGAACGTGTGTGCGAGGACGGATGCGCTGCTGATTTGTGGCGCTAGGACTTCCACACGATCTTGAGATCGGCAAGCATATGACTACATCATCCACGAGTTCCAACTCGTTAACAAAACTCTATTGTCTTCGAGGGTAAGTTCTCTATGGATGTATATCCACTCATTGCTTTGTATCTAGTAGATAGATCTTGGCGTATAGTTCTCATCGTAGGAGTTTTTTTGTTTTCTATGCAGCGAACCCAACAATCCCATCTCAGATTGCATGACTTCAAGCCATTTGTTAGAATCCGGGCTCATCATCGATTCTTCATATGTTGCAGGGTTATCGCTTCCATCTATCGTGAAATTCAATATTGGATCACCGTAAATTTCAAGAGCTATACGTATCCTGCCCAACCTGCAAGGAATGGTAGTGGTGTGTTCCTGAGTTTCATGATACTCAACATTAATTCCATATTCACTTGGTGGTGTCAACACTGGAATAATTTTTGGTGCTACACTACTCACCATTTCGGGAAGAGAAGGTTCAGTAACCTCATTGAGTTCTACCTTCCTACTGCTCACACCTTTCGAGAGAAACTCTTTGTACAGAAAGGACCCATTCTTGGCATTAAAAATATTTCCTTCGGATCAATGATAGAAGGTGTACCCAATTCTTTCCTTAGGGTATCCTATGAAGACGCATTTTTCCGCTTTGGGTTTGATCTTATCAGGCTGAAGTTTCTTCACATAAGCATCACATCCCTAAATAGAAATCATAGCTTAGGTATGTGAACAAACCATAATTCATACAGTGTCATTTTGATGGATTTTTATGGTGCCCTATTCAAAGTGAATGCAGCTGTCTCTAGTGCATGACCCCGAAATGAAAGTGGCAAATCTGTAAGGGACATCATATACCATACTATGTCTAATAAAGTTTGATTATGATGTTCGAATACACTATTACGCCGTGGTGTTCTCGTGGGAGTGAGTTGTGAAATAGATCCACATTGTTTCTCCCAAACACATAACTAAGATACTCTCCTCCATGATCGGATCGTATAAATTTGATCTTTCTGTTATGATGATTGTCTACTTCACTCTACAATTCTTTGAACATTTGAAATGTTTTAGATTTGTGTTTCATTGAGTTAGTATAACCAGATCTACTCAAATCATCCGTGGAAGTCACGAAATAATGATATCCACCGCGTGCCGACACACTCATTGGACCACACACATCGATATGTATTATTTCTAATAAGTCGGTAGCCCGCTCCATTGTTACGGAAAACTGGGTTCTAGTCATCTTGCCCATAAGGCATGGTTCACATGTCTCAAATGATTCATAATCAAGTGATTCTAGTAGTCCATTAGAATGGAGCTCCTTCATGCATTTAAAACCAATATGACCCAAATGACAATGCCACATATATGTAGCAAAATCATCATTAAACTTGATTCTATTGGAATTCATATTATGAATATGTGTAGTACTACTATCAAGTTTCAGAATAAATAAACCATTCAACATGGGTTCATGACCATAAAAGATATAATACATATAAAAGGAACAACCATTATTCTCAGAAGCAAATGAATAACCGTCTTGCATTAAACATGATCCAACTATAATGTTCATTCTCAAAGCAGGCACTAGATAACAGCTTTTAGGTTTATTATCAATCCTGATGATAGATGAAGCGGCAACATCCCAACGACGATCACATCAACCTTCATCTTTTTCTAGTTATCGATCATTCCTTAGCGCCTATTTCGAGTTACATATGTTAGCAACCGAACTGGTATCAAATACCCAAGTGCTACTTAGACTACTAGTAAGGTACACACCAATAACATGTATATCACATATATGTTTGTTCACGTTCCCGAACTTCTTATCTGCCAAGTTCTTTGGGTAGTTTTGCTTCTAGTGACCATTCCCCATGTAGTAGAAACACTCAGTGTCGGGCTTAGGGCCTCCTTTGGTCTTCTTCTCTAGCGCGGCAATAGATTTTCCGTCCCTCTTGAAGTTACCCTTAGACTTGCCTTTCTTGACCTTTTTCTTAAAACTGGTGGTCTTGTTATGGAACACCAACACTTGGAGTACTTTCTTTATGTCTACCTTGGCAGTCTTTAGCATGGTTGCGAGTTCAGTGAGCAACTTGTTCGCACCACTCATCTTGTAATTCAGAATAAACCCTTTGTAGCTTGGTGGGAGCGACTGCAGAACCCTGTGTGTCATGAGACCAGCTGGAATCTCACATCCCAGTGTCTCAAGATGTTGAGCGTATCCCGTCATCTTAATGACGTGCTCGTTCACAGAGCTATGCTGCTCCATCTTTGCACTAAAGAACTTATCAGAGATCTCATATCTCTCAGCACATATTTGGCCCCCGAACATAGTTTCGAGTTCCGCGACCATAGAATCATCATCACTAAGTTCAAAGCGCTTTTCGAGTTTATGCTCCAGTGACTAAAGGGTAGCACATCTCACAAGATTATAGTCATCATACCTTATGTCATACACATTGCGCTCTTCCTGAGCCACAATTTCTGCAGGGGCATCACCAAGCCGACCATCTAGCACATAAGACTTCTTCATGCCCGCGAGGATATTCCTCACATTATGGTGCGAGTTGGTGAAGTTAGACTCATTATCTTGCATCTTTTCTCTATATAGGAATGCATTGAAATTGAACGCAGGGGTGCCATGATCTACAATATATTTGGAAAGACTATTTAGACTAAGTTTATAACATATAGAGTTCAAGTTAATTCAAAATTACTTATAAGAACTCCCACTAAAAAACAACATCGCTCTAGTCATTTTCTGTGATTACACGAACCAAATTCACTACACCACTACCGATCATCACGTGAGGTGGTGCAGCTTCAGTGGCAAGCATCGTATGGATATCATATCATTCACATGACTCGTGCTTTACCTTTCGGTTCATGTTTCGTGGCCATGTGTGCAAATGCTAGGCTCGCCCAGTAAGAACCTTAGTACTCGCGTGTGCAAAACTAGCTTACTCCCGTTGTATGTGAACATAGAGTCTATCACACCCGATCATCCCGTTGTATGTGAACATAGCGCTATCAACTTTCTTAACAGTGCATACTAAGGAAGAACATATTATCACTACAAGAAAAGTTTCCTTACGCAACGACTTGGCTCGACGGTCGTTGTAGAAGGTGCGTCTTCCGCGACAAAATTCTCGGCTCGGCCGTGGCCGATGGAAAACTTTATTTTTCCGGTTTTGCGGCCCTCTACTATGACGGATCAGCTAATAACATGGAGGAAGCTCAACTGGCGCGTGGCAGAAGCAAGATTTTTGTTTCCTCGTGCGGTGTTGACTCACCGAAGTCTTTTGAGGTGTGTGGGTCCCGGACGTCACTGTCTCTAGCGGACCATACTTTTCGGTTGTGCCTCCCTGATTTGAACTCGATAACATTTCTCGAGGCGTCTACCGTTTCGTCAGGATGCTAGGTCCCACATGTCAGCCTCTGATTAGAAGGATCGTGTGTATGTTGGAATTTTTTCCTCCGCTCGTACTACCCTGTTCCGAAGTTGATAGCGCTGCTCGATGGATCTATCCTCTAATCAACCTCCTAGGACCCACATGTCATCCTCTCATTAGAAGAAACATGTGTATGATGGAATTTTTTCCTTCGCTGGCGCTACCCCATTCTGAGTTGATAGCGCTGCTCGACGCATCTACCGTTTAACCAACCTTCTGAGCCCCACATGTCATCTTCTCATTAGAAGAAACGTGTGTATGATGGATATTTTTCCTTCGCTCGCTCTACCCTGTTCCAAACTTGATAGCGTTGTTCGATGCATCTTCCATTTAATCACGATGCTAGGCCCACATGTCATCCTCTCATTAGTAGAAACGTGTGTATGATGTATTTTTTACCCTCTGTAGCGCCTTCGTGTTCTGAACTTGATAGCTTTGTTGGCTGCATCAGCTGTTTATTCAGGCTGGTGGGTCCCTTATGTTAGCTTCAAATTAGAAGAATCGTGGGTATGATGGAATTTTTCTTCTTCTCTAGCGCTACCCTATTCCAAACTAGATAGCGTTGCTCGACGAATCTGTCATTTGCTCA
Organism: Avena sativa; assembly: GCA_916181665.1. NCBI lineage: Eukaryota > Viridiplantae > Streptophyta > Magnoliopsida > Poales > Poaceae > Avena > Avena sativa. The sequence goes on along the minus strand of OV702292.1, from coordinate 260,557,381 downwards.
TGCTGCTAGGTCCCCCATTTCAGCCTCTCATTAAAAGAAATGTGTACATGCTGAACTTTTTTCTTGCTCGCGCCTCCCTGTTTCGAACAAGCTACGTTGCTCGATGTAGCATCTGTGTAAGGTCGTGCTACTGGGTCCCACATATCAGCCTCTTTGTAAATGAAAAATGCATATGATGGACTTTTTTGGCCATGTCCGCTATTTTGACCTTGGCAAACTGTTGGGTCCTAGATGTCAACTGTGGGGCCCCGGATTAATCATCCGAGAGATCCCTGTTATGCATATAACCACGATCCCATGATCAGTTAGTCATGGCACATAACCGACAAGTACCATTACAACATCCAAAACATACCGCATTACAAGACTTACATAGGTGCCAGTATGGATACATCAATAAACATCAGCGGAACTTCATCAAGCGTAGAGCCGATCCATGCCTTAACCTACAGGCAACTGACTGGGAGAACGCCCTAGCTTGCATAGTCGTCCACTTCACCTTCTTCTTGATATCTGACCAAGTTAATAGCGAGGGACAATGCTAGTGAGTACTTTTGAATGTACTCACAAACCACCTTAAGATAATAGTAATAACAAGAGGATATGCGTTATGGCTGTGGTAGTAGGAGGGCTCCAAGAGAGGTTCTTTTCTCAATTAGTTTCTCTTATAGATATAACATCTACATATCTTTGTTGAAAACCTTTGTAAACATTTTGGAAACCTTTTTGGAAACTTTTGGAAAACAACAGGACTAGGTCACCCATTTGTTCCCGTCTTCAGGTCGTCCCACAACAAAACTCCTTTCCCCTCCTTCAGACCATCCCGTGGTCAAAACCTTTCTCCTTTACGACCATCCCATGGTTAAAACATTTCCAAAGCCATTTCCTTTTTCGAAATCCTTTTTGAAAAAAACCCAGCACTGCTCTACAGAAGTTTGTCCAACTCGTCCTTAACCGCGGACACGGCTATTCCAATAGATTTATACTCTGCAGAGGTTGTACACTTTACCCACACCATCCGGGTACACTACCCTGATCTTCATTGATCGTCGGTCGATTAACCGATCAAGACTCTCCGGATGCCCACTCCAATATAAGTGCCTACCCTATGAGTGTTGTTCCCCTCAAAACCGGGAAGTCGGGTACCTAGGACCAACCGGAGCACTTTTTCCACTTATCGAGTGTGCACTTTCAATGAGGGGCTCATAGTAACGCGTGGAGGTTCGCAGACCCTTCATTCCTTCTCCAGGTCGATGTCCCACATGGACCCTTACGTGAGAAGGCCCACCCTCCACGGATCGATATCCCCTGTAGTAGTTACGAGGCAGCTTATACCAGAATAGACAACCATCAAATCCAGCCCTGCCCCATTCCAGAGTAATGTGGTGGCACAGGGTTAAGTTGTTATAGCTAAACTGCAAAGAACCGGGTGCGTTTTTGTAAACCTTTTTCCTCCATCTTTTCTTCAGCATTTTGTAAAACGAAACCTTTTTCTTTCTCAACATCTCTTGGGAGGTCCCACCTCACCATGGTTTTATCATAAAACATTTGGTAAAACTTTTTCCTGGGTTCTTCCCATCCTCTAGCTTTGCTTCGGCTAAATCGGGGGTCTCCAAAGGGTATGGTGTAATACACCATCTATTCTATTAGGGACAAGTAGGTGTCACCAAGGTGATTGTACTTAATAGTACATAAGTGTAATAGTTCAGAGGAGCCAAACCACTACCATATATACATCAACATATAGTAAAACAATGAAGTTTTAATAAATGGTAGATAAAACATGCATAAGTAAAACAGTAGGACAAGGCTTATGAGAAAGAAGGTGGCTTGGCTGATGATCAGCAATATGGCAATATGTCCCTGGACTTCTTCTTAGAAAACCATAATAACCAATAAAACCATCTTCTTCTGCTCTCTGATATAATCGCAACTATCGTCGATAGGGAACACATGCAAACAAACAAAAGGGCACAATCAAAACAAGGCATACAATCACCAATACCATTCAGCAAACAAGCAATTGAATAAACTCCAAATAAGGTTCAGTAGTTTTAGAGAGGATTGGATTTAGGAGGTTGAGATGGCCCTGGAGAAGGGGATGAAAATCCCTTAGGATTTATAGTCTAGAAACTACCTAAGAGATGGATTTTGGGACGAGACCATATTCTATATGATACAAATGTATACAAATGATACCTATAGGTAGATGTTGATAAAATGAAACCAACAAAAGTGGTTTCACTAATTTATCACTTTTCTTTAAATAGTTATGATTTTCCTAGTGAAATAACTTCTAGTTTTAGGGAATAAATCACCAGAAAAGTTCTGGAGCTCCAAAAATTATTTATTTCTATGGTTAGGTAAGGCTTGATGTACTTGTTCACTGAGAGTTGGAGTCATGCCAAAATATTTACCAAAATGCCCTCAGGAAATTCCCAAAGGCAGTTCTGTAGGCAACTTGTCTTTTTCACCATATTAAATCTATAGGAGATTTTGAGTTGATTCCAGGCACACATGGTAGGCATTTAGAATAACTTTCTATAGAAACTGGAATCACCTTCTTGGGATTTATATAAATCCTGCAGTGATTTTGTTGATGGATAAACCATGCACAAAAAGGTTTATCTCACCAAAACTCAACAGGAGTTCCAAAAATTAAGATATCCAACGTTTGGTTGGATATGGAGGTACATAATCCATTAGGGCTGGAAATAGGGTAAAATCTATCATGGATTGGCCTAGAGAATTTTCTAAATGCAGAAAGTCTATACTTTTGTTATTTTTGCTACAGCAACACCAAAGCTCCACTTGGTACGGGGTCGGGGTGGCATGCAGGGTACCACTGATACCTTTCAGTGCAAAGTGGTTTTATCCAAATTGGAGTTCTAAAACTACCAGTAGGATTTTAGGAGGGTTTTACATACCTTCTAGATATTGATTTAATATAAAGAATCTATACATATTTTGGGTTATTCACGGGTACTGAGTGTTAGAGAAAACATACAACAACCTAGGAAAATTTAGATCTGGGCACTTTGTGTTGATTTCCATTTTTAAAAAGATTTAAACCAAATAGTAAAAACCGATCTGATGGAAAAAAATTAAAAAGGATTTGGGAGATGGGCTAGGTTTTTTCCAGGGGGAATTGGGCCGCCGGGGAGGATTCGGCCCACCCGGCACTGGCATCACGCAGGAGCCTGTTTGAACGGCTGACGGCCGGGTCCCGCCGTTCAGAGACCACGGGAGGCCGAACGGGTATCGAGCGAGGAGGGTCGTTCGATCAAGTAAGGATCAACGACCCCAGCTCTTCATCCTCCTTAGGTCCGGCGGTGGGCATAGGAAACCCTAGGCGGCGCGGGGCGCGGCGGGAGCTCTCCTAGGGGAGGAGATAGACGACGAGAAGGCAACATGGCAACCTAGAGCGACGAGGCGGTCCTAGAGAGGGGCGGCGAGGTGGGGTTTGGTGCCGGGAGGTGGCTCACACAGTGGTGGCTGACGGTGACCTTGTTGTACCTTGTCGGCGTGGCCGGTGGAGGTGGTCCTCGGAAAAAATAAGGGGACGGTCAGAAAGAGGAGGAGGAGGGGATCATCCTACTGTGACATGCAAAGGGAGATGAACAAGGGAGAGGAGATCTTGCCCCTCTTTTTGTCAATGGATGAGAGGCTATTTTTCTTCTCCCCTGAGTAGGGCAGATGTTGGGGGATACCCCCGGGTAAGGTCACGCCGGGGACTAGAGGCCGAGTTAGCCGAGGTACGGCAAGGTCAAAGCAAATGTTGGCCGAGTCACCTCAAGGCAGGCCGACTTACGGAGTAACCCAGACATGAGGATGTCTGCCTAACTGAGTCCCGGCCGACGTATGTCATATGCCGGCAGGTATTTTGTAAGTTATATGCACGTACCCATGGGGCCGGATTAACCAGGTACGATCTGGGTTATATTAGGCTTCCAAGAGAAGGAAGGTATCTCGCTGCTCAAAAGGTGGTCACTGTACACTGGAGCGTGAGCGAAGCGGACAGAGGGAAAGACCATCAAGGCGTGGCCGACAAGGGTGACGCGCCCTGTGTTGGATGAAGCTAGCGCCGCAGAGGCTTACGTAGCCTCTGCATGGCTTACGATGGCAAAAAGTAACCCGGTCGGTTTGCTATTTTGGGAAGAGGCATATTCCTAGGAATGTGCCTACACATATGCCCTAACTGGAGACCTAGCCTCCCCTTTATAAGGAGCGCTAGGGCCTCTATAGAAGGGGTTGGCATTTGAGTAGTTGGTTCCTTGGAGATAGGTAGTCGTGAGAGTAAGAGAGTTCTTTCTTCCTCCTCTGCCCAATTCAGCTCAAGGAGCATTTGTAAACCTTGTGAACCTAGTGAATACAAAGCTACCGCGTATGGAATCACCACACTATCCCTCCCTGGATTCCTCTAGTGCATATTGACCCTACCTTTAGCCTATCCATGGCATCTGTCGTGACACCACCACGACAGTTGGCGCCCACCGTGGGGCTAGCGGCGCTAGCAGGAGTGAAGATCCAGACGGGAAACCTCATCGGCAACGGCGAGCGTATCGTCTTTGGGCTTGTTCAGCACTTTGGAGCGCTGGACTATGCCAGCGACAATGTTGGATGCTTCGGCAAAGACCTCTTCCACGCAACAGCCTCTTCATCAAGCTTGGCGCTCACAAGATCTACGTCGTCGTTGATCTGTCATGCGTTCACCCACGGCATGTCGTCGAGGTATGCGAGCCACCCCTTAGCGCGGCTCACGGGGCGTGTATCACTCGCTCTCCTGATCGCGCTGAGGTGATGATGACAGCGCCTGGCGCTGGTGCGAGGAAGGATCTGGCACCAGATCCGGAGGTAACACCCAAGGCACCAAGGAAAAGTAGAGGTCCTCCACTAGAGAGGCCAGAGAACATGCTACAACAGGCGATAGATAGCCTAGAGAGCCCCATAGCACATGTGGTAGACCCGGCTCGGGCACATGCCGAGTTAGAAGAAACTAGACAGAAAATGCTAGAAGGTGCAAAAAAGATAGCCGTGGCTCAGCAGTCGTTGAACATGACACTACGCGAGTATGCAAGAGCAAATAAGGTAGATGCTGTAAAAGTAAAGGGGAGAAACCTCATCAGTGAAATGAACAAAGAGGGTGATACTAGAGTTGAGGAGTCAGAGAACATTTTGTCCGTGGGGCTGCCGAAGTACAGTACCCTGGCAAAGAACCTCAGAGCAACGGATGCAGCTGCGTTCGAGTTAGAGGATTTGATGGGTGAAGCCCGGCAAAGACAGCAGGAGAGGATCAATGAGTTAGTTTAGATCGCTAACAGACAAAATGAAGAGTTGCTCAGGGCTAACCCGGCTAGGGCTGGGTCTTCCAAAGTTGTTTATTCAGCGATAGGTAACCCGGAGAAATCTGCTAGAGCTGCATCTTCCCCTCATGGTGGCCCAAGAAGAGAGGAAGTGGTAACCTCGGCGAGGAGAAACAAACAGATAGTCCCCAATGACCCGGCAAGGGCAGGAAAAGGAAAAGCAGTGCAGGGAAATGAGCATCGACGAAGTGTCAGCCTAGGTGAAGCTGGCCAAGGTAACCGTGACAAAGGCAATGCCGGTCAGGGGAACGCTGTAAACAGCAATGCCGGACAGCACAACTCGGCGGGTGCAGGGCAACCGCAGCAGCGGAATATACCACGGTAAGAGCGAAGTTCCGGCCAAGGTATGCAACAGAGAGGCGCTCCACGAGAGCAAGATAGATACAATGATGGTGATTTGGAAATGGTGAATGCAGGATACCCTAGGTCGGACTATCACGTGATAGGGTCAAGGTTGGGAAGCAGGAACTTGATGCCTGACGACGCCAGGTTAAAACTGGATCGACTCTATCGGTCAGAGCAGATTGAGGGGCAAGGTCCTCTGGGTCCAGCGTGCTTTGGGCCCCGGATCATGAAAGAACCTCCAGTACCTAACTTCCAGTTCCCCAGAGGCATGAAAACGTATGATGGTAGCACAAAGCCGGAGGATTGGTTGATCAACTACGCGACGACGATGAAAATTGCTACAGGCAACTTGAGATGGGCTGTGAGATACGGGCCTCAGATGCTGGAGGGGCCAGCGAGGGTATGGTTAAACAATTTACCGCCCGAAATTATCAACTGTTGGATCGATTTTGAGGAAATGTTTGTCAATAACTTCCCGATAACGTATCAGAGGCCGAATAGGCCACATACCTTAGAAATATGCAAGCAAAGACCAAATGAAACAGACAGGGAGTTCCTGACCTGCTGGTGCACCGTGAGAAACTCATGTGAGGGCGTGATTGAGTCACTGGCCATAGCTTGGTTTGCACAAGGGTGTAGATATGCAAGCATGCCGTGGCAAAAACTACAAAGGGATATGCCAACTACACTGGCAGAAACAATCCGGATTGCTGATTCGTATGCTTTGGGTGATTCGACTCAACCCCAGCTTATGTCAAACGAGTCAAATGAGGAGTACTACCAGCGAGATGGAGCCAGATCATCCCGACGAAATGATTACCGGGGTAATAGAAGAGATGATAGACCGTATTACAGGTACAGTTCACAACAAGTTGCTGCTAAAATCAAGATCAACCCGGGGCAGGGAGCAATCAGCGTCAGAAAACTGGAGGGCAACAGTGGACTCCGAGAAACGATGGCAAGAAAACTTGGACGCCAGAGCAGAAGAAACACTTGCAAGAAAAGAAAGACCGGCCGAGGTATACGTATGAGGCAATGCTGGATCATCCGTGCAAATTTCACACGCCAAATCCGAGTAACCCGGCGGGTCACACGACTCGGCAATGCGAGTGGATGAGGAAGATTGAACAAAGTGGTTCAGGGAATGGTCAGGCACCTCGGAACGATCAACCTCGCAGGAGTTACCCCAGCAGCAATTACTCTCCGGAGCAAAGACGCAATAGTTAATGTTGCCACCACCTCCGCCGAGGTATGAAAACCATGAGAGAAGGGATGCAGTGTATCAGGTGGAAAATCAGCTTCAGCCAGATCAAAGGTACCCCGAAAATGAGGGGTGAAATGAATATAGAGAGCATCACCAGAGTTATTGCATGTTCACCACAGAGGAAACAGATAGAAAAAGCTTGCAACGCCGACAGATGGAAGTGAATGCGGTTATGCCGGCAGTGATGAGGTATATGCCTTGGTCGGATCAGGAAATTACCTGGAGTATCAAGGATCATCCCAAGCTTATGCCGAGTCCTGGTTCGTATGCATTAGTGCTGGACCCAACGTTCATCGGGCCCAATATCAATGTGAGATTTTCTAAATTGCTGATTGACAATGGAAGCAACATTAATATCATGTACATGGATACAATGCGCAAGTTGGGTATCTCGGAGAACATGCTCCAGGCCACGAGGACAACTTTCCATGGTATTGTGCCAGGCATTTCCTGTGAAGCTATTGGCAAGGTTCGGGTTGACGTATTATTCGGCACACGAGATAACTGCCGAACTGAGAATTTGGAGTTTGAGGTTGTGAACTTAGAAAGCGCATATCACGCATTACTCAGTAGGACAGCCCTGAACAAATTAAATGGCAAGTTGTCACATCAGTTACCTGAAGATGAAGTTGCCTGGGCCAAATGGAGTAATTACCATAGCAGGAGATTTCCAACGTTCCATTGAGTGTGAGTCGGCCGGGTCTAACCTAGCAGAGTCACTTGTGATCACACAAGAAAAGAGAAAGATCCAGGATGTAGCGGCATTGGCTCAATCCACACAATAGTATAGGCCCGTGCTAAGTAACCCGCATGCAAGTGTCTCATTTCAAGCAACAAAGGATACAAAGAAAGTACCTGTCGATGATCTGTTCCCATAGCGCACCATAACAATTGGTGTCGGGTTAACTGACAAATAGGAAAGCGAGCTTGTCAACTTCCTCCGTGACAATTGGGATATCTTTGCTTGGTCCACAAAGGACTTACAAGGTGTTCCGAGGGAGTTGGCCGAGCACTCTTTGAATGTGAGACCCAGAGCAAAGCTGGTGAAGCAACCTCTCCGCCGCTTCGCTGAAGACAGGAGAAAAGTCATTGGAGATGAGATAGCTCGGCTCCTCACAGCTGGGTTTATCATGGAAGTGCTTTACCCGGATTGGCTATCTAATCTAGTGCTTGTGGAAAAGATGAAAGATGATCCAAATGTGGCAGTGGTTTGGCGTATGTGCATCGATAACACGAACCCGAATGATCCATTCCCACTGCCAAGGATAGATCAGGTCATAGATTCTACTGCTGGATGTGAGCTATTGTCATTCATAGATGCATATTCTGGCTTCCACCAGATACCTCTGAACCCGAATGATCAAATAAAAACTGCGTTTATTACCCCGTACGGGGCTTATTGCTATCGCACCATGCCTTTTGGTTTACGTAATGCAGGGGCAATGTACCAAAGATGTATGCAAAAATGTTTACACGATCAAATTGGTGGAAATGTGCAAGTATATGTGGATGATGTGGTTATAAAAACCAAGGAAAGCAAAACGCTCCCTGACGATATCAGGCAAACATTAGCGAACCTAAGAAGATTCTGGATGAAGCTTAACCCGGAGAAGTGTACCTTTGGTGTCCCGGCTGGAAAATTACTCAGATTTCTTGTCTCCAGCCGAGGTATCGAAGCTAACCCAACTAAAATCCGAGCCATAGAACGAATGGAATTGCCGAAGTGTCTTAATGATGTCTAGAAGTTCACTGGTTGCCTGGCGTCCTTAAGTCGGTTTATATGTCGGTTCGGAGAAAAGGCATTACCTCTATATCAACTAATGAAAAAGTGAGACAAATTAGTATGGATGCCACAGGCCAATGAAGCCTTCATTCAGCTAAAGAAAATGTTAGGGACTGCACCAGTATTAGCCGCTCCACTATCAAAAGAGCCAATGTTGCTCTACGTAGCCGCAACCAACCGAGTTGTATGTGTAGTAATAGTGGTAGAGAGCGATGAAGAGGGTAAGTCGGTGCAGAGGCTAGTCTATTACCTGAGCGAGGTATTATCAGCATCAAAGCAGAACTATCCTCACTATCAGAAAATGGCATATGGTGTGTATATGGCAGCAAAGAAGCTGAAGCACTATTTTGAAGAACACCCTATTAAAGTGATATGTGAAGTCCCCATATCCGAGATAATGAGCAATAAGGATGCAAGCGGCCGGATCGCAAAATGGGAAATTAAACTAGCCCCTTATGCTCCACAATTCGACAGGAGAGATGCGATCAAGTCTCAGGCCGTGGCCGACTTATGGGGCCGAGATGCAATATGAGCCACCATTGCCAGATCCGAACTACTGGAGAATGCATTTTGACGGGTCAAAAACGAAAACCGGGTTAGGCGCCGGAGTTATGCTTACCTCGCCCAAGAAGGACCAGCTCAGGTATGTGCTCCAGATCAACTTCGCAGCATCAAACAATGTTGCAGAATATGAAGCACTTGTGCATGGGCTCAAAGTGGCAAAAGAAATTGGAATACGTCCGATCCAATGCTTTGGTGACTCGGATTTGGTAGTTCAGCAGGTCTCGGGGCAATGGGATGCTTTGGATGCAAACATGGCATTGTACAGATTTCATGTGCAAAAGATATCAGGGTACTTCGAGGGATGCGAATTTCACCATGTACCCCGGCTGGAAAACGAGGCTACCGACGTATTGTCAAAGCTCGGATCAACCCGACAAGCAATTCCACCGGGTGTAGCACTAGAGCACCTCAGATAACCAGCTATCAGGCCATCCCCAGAATCCGAGTCAATTTTCATCCTATCAGATCCGGAGTCCGGAGCTGTACCCATGGACATTGATGATGGAAGTGGTTCAGGAAACCCGAGGACTGCTTCGCAGAACCCAGGGACTGTGTAGCGTGATCTGGCCGAGGTTATGTCGGTGGATCAAATGGAAATTGATGAGGATGTGTTCCCGGTGCGAGCTATACCAGCTTGGACACTGCCCATATTTCAATTCCTGAAGGATGGAACTTTGCCCAATGAAGAGGTGTTGTCCAGGCAAATTCAGAGGCGCGCAAAGGCATACACGATTATCAATGCCGAACTATAAAAGAGGAGTGTCACAAACGTCCTCCAGCGATGTGTTGACCCGGAAGAAGGGCTTGACATCCTCCGAGATATACATTAAGGGGAATGTGGGCATCACGCCTCATCCAGAGCATTAGTGGCAAAAGCTTTCCGACATGGATTCTACTAGCCAAGTTCCTTGGAACAAGTAGAAGATCTAGTAAGAAAATGCAATGGTTGTCAGAGGTATGCTACCAAGACGCACATGCCAATGTCGGAGCTCAAGACCATACCAATTACCTGGCCATTTGTTGTATGGTGTTTGGATATGGTTGGTCCATTTAAGCAGGCAAGAGGGAACATGACCCATATCTTGGTCATGGTTGACAAGTTTACAAAGTGGATTGAAGTAAAGCCAATAAGAAAATGTGATGGAGCTACAGCCGTGACATTCCTCAAAGATATCATCTTGAGATATGGCTATCCTAACAGTATCATAACAGATAACGGCACCAATTTTGCTGAAGGAGCATTTGCGTGATTCTGCCGAGATAAAAAGATCCAGCTGGACATTGCCTCGGTAGCCCACCCCACATCGAACGGACAAGTGGAAAGATCCAACGGATTAGTGTTATCCAGGATAAAACCCTGGCTCATCGAGACGCTGCAAAGGTCAGCGGGGTGCTGGATAGAGGAACTACCAGCGGTATTATGGAGTTTAAGAACAACTCCGAATCGATCAACAGGCTATACGCCATTCTTTCTGGTATATGGGGAAGAAGCTGTATTACCAGCCGACATAGAGCATGATTCGCCTAGGGTCACCCAATACACAGAAGCCGAAGTGCGAGAAACCCGGCAAAATGATGTTGATATGCTGGAAGAAGCGAGAGAATTTTCATTGTCCAGATCCGCCATATATCAGCAAAATCTCCGACGCTATCATAGCCGGAAAATAAACCCCCGAGTCTTCCGGGAAGGTGATCTAGTACTCCGGGTGGTACAACATACTGCTGGTATGCATAAGTTATCCCCCCATGTGAACGGCCATTAATTGTGAGCAAAGCATTGCACAATGACTCTTATTATCTCATCAATGCAAAACCACAGGAGAAGAACAAGGTGGACAGGTCCGACGAGGAATCTAAGCGTCCATGGAATGTAGCTCTACTTCGTTCGTTCTACACTTAACAAATAAGTGTGTGTATCCGAGTCTCTCATACGTTGGTATGTATGCCGGCAATGAGTTTATCAATGAAATCTTGGCACCACGAGCAGTAACTCGGGGACTGCCTTAATAATATTTGTTATCTTCTATACTTGTTATTTATTTTTATGTCAGCTGGCGTAAGTTGCTTCTACCCAAGCCGGATTAGTAGTGTGTGAGCACCAAAAACTCAACTCTTCGACTTGCTGCTGTCCAACAAGAATTGGCTTCATGGTAAGCAAGAGAACAAGTTTGGAATTGCATAGCACACGAAAGACGACTAAGGAAAAGAACTTAATCGAGCCGACATTTGTTATTCGGACTAACCTTATGTTTACTTTACGTTTACTACGCTGGATTAGTTTGAGCTAAGCCTAAAGTTTTCAAGTATTGTGAAGTTAATTTTTGAAACTCGGACTCGTAAGTCACAAAACCGAATCAAGGTAGACGCGAGCCGAGCCATGAAATTCAAGGAAAAAGAAAAAGAAACTCGGGGACTATGCCCAAGATAATATGGCATAAATAACTTGGTAGCAAAACATAATCAGTATGCTTAATACATCTGCACCCGGCATACCGGGGATCTGATAAACTTCAAAGTGTTTTTTGTTGCTCAAGGAGCAGTAGGAGGAGGTAACTCGGAGCCAGCAGGTGGAACTCCGGCCTCAACTTCATCGTCATCTTCATTTTCTTCGATGTCCGAGGATTCGTCCTCTTCCTCCTCATTTGAACCATCTTCGACATACTCGTCGTCAACAGCGCCAAGAAAGCTTGATCCCTCGTTCCATTTATGGATAGGGGCAAATTGAATGAGGTTATGGGCGCAAGCCTTGCGCCGAGCTATCCAATCCGGATCATTTTACCACCTTGATCCGGTGCATAAGCGCTCGAGAAGATTCAGATTTAGTTTCTCATACCATGTGAGCACAAAGTGAAGGACAGTATCAGCTCCAGCGTGAGCAGTGGATTCCCTCCAGAGATCAAGATGGGTCTCGCAATCCATCACCCTGTTGATCAAAGCAGTGGATCCCTCCGGAACATCCTCTTGAGGCCAAAGGGCATGAAAGATCCGGACGACTGCGTCTAGGATATCCGAACTATAGTTTTTTATAATCTCAATGCGAGAGGATAGGCTGACCAGCAAGTCCTCCATGTCAAAGGGAATGGTTTCAGATCCAGGACCAGTTGAAGTACCCCTCTGCTGGCGGAACTTGGCAACGGCAGTAGCCGCAATGGCATTACCCTGTGGGAACTTGCCTGACAATAAAACAAGTAAGGTGAGTAAAAGAACTTAACCCGGAGAAATACATATCGGCTGAAGGAAAGGAGTTTATGAGAGATATGGCTATGGATCCGGGTCAGCTCCTTGGTGCAATTATCACGTCTCTCCTGAAGCTTTTCAAGTTCAGCGTTAGCCGAGCCAAGCTTGACGTCGGCCTCCTTCAGCAATTCTTGATCTTTTGCGAGTTGAAGGTTGAGGCGTTCTTGCTCCTCGGTGAAATCTTGGCCAGCCTTGTCCATCTCCACTTTATGGAGCTCCTTAAGTTTTTTCATCTCGGCCTTCAGCTTGGCAATTTCATCGTATTTGGCTCAGAGTTGGGAGAGCTCATCATCCTTCTTCTTAAGTTCGGCCTGGTGTTGCTATGCTTGTTCGAGAAAATGCAGCATCATATCAGGCACGGGCACACTATATTCAAGAGATGCTGAAACAGTTTGTTGACCTGGCAAAGCCGAGGTATGAATATTTGTCGAGCTCAGGAGAAAGGAAAGAGAGCATAGAAATTAAGTAACCGAAGTGACTTACCTTTTATCTGATCCAAGTTCTTCCTCATGATGGTGTTTTCGGCCTCCACTTCGGCTGCCCAATCCGAATAACAGATTAGTTCAGCGAAAAAGCAAGGAAGGATAAGGAAGAAGGCAAAGACAAAACTTACCCCTTTTTTCAAACTCAGCAAGAAGTACAGAATGTTTCGAGCGCAGCGCCTTGTGTGTGTCCAAGAGGCGCTGAAACTCAGCACTCCGACGATTGGTGGTGACCTGAGAAAAGCAAAGCTAACTTAATTATGTGCATATTCGAAGTGTACAAAATTCTGGCCAAGTGGAACTTAACCCGTCTCTAGGTATGTGCATATTCGAAGTGTACAAGATCCGGGCCAAGTGGAACTTAACCCGGCTCTAGGTGTGTGCATATTCGAAGTGTACAAGATCCGGGTCAAGTGGAACTTAACTCGGCTCTAGGTGTGTGCATATTCGAAGTTTGCAAGATCCGGGCCAAGTGGAACTTAACCCGGCTCTAAGGGTGTGCATATTCGAAGTGTACAAGATCCCGGCCAAGTGGAACTTAACCCGGCTCTAGGTGTGTGCATATCCGAAGTTACTAAGGAGCTACGCTAGTTCTCTAAGAAGCATCCATCCGAGTAACAAGTTACTCCCCCGGAGGATCGGGGACTAATGGATATATCTCTAAGCACTTGTGCATGCTAAAGAAAAGACAAAGTAGTGTACCTCCATCATCCGGCCGGCAAGGTTGATAGCCTTGGCTGCTGTGTTCATTTGTGCGTCAAACTCCACGGGCCCAAACTTCTCCGGAAGATCGTCATTGGGATTGGCGAACTCCACTTTGTTCCAGTTATTGACGTACTTGATTAGGGCCGGAGGATAGGGCTCTCCACTAAGCATGTGGGGCGCAATCAAACCCTTGGCGTGGGCCTTCCTCCTTTCAACTTGGGCGGCAGCAGGGCTGGTGTGCAATGCAAGTTGCGTGCTAGCTGACCCGGGGGAGGCATCTTTCTTCGGCAAATTCTTCTTCGGCAGCATGGACACGAGTGTGCGCTATCCAGCCTCGATTGATGCTGCCCTTGTGGCGTCAGAACTTTTCTTGGCCTTGGGCTGCTGCTGAGAAGCTGAGGTTTGAGCTGCGGATTTAGACTTGGGTGCAACCTTGATTCTAGCTGGGTCTTCTCGCCGAGTCTTGGAAGACTCGGACGAGGCAGTAGGAGTTGGTGCTGGTGCTGGTGCTTGTGTCGCTGGTGCTGCTGTTGGTGTTGGCACTAGTGTTGGTGCTGGTGTTGGTCTTGGCGGTGGTGCTAATGCTGCTGTTGGTACCTCGGTGGTGACGGGTTGCGGCTGAGCCGATGAGGAGCTAGGAGCATCAACTACCTCGGCCGTACTAGTTCCCCCTGCTCTGAGGTTGACTTCCTCTGGACGAGGTGAGCTGTGACCCGGAGCAGCCACGGAACCCTCATGAATTGGGCTCAGTGGGCATGTGTTGTCACCACGAGGGGGAGATGGGGTATGCCAGAGAGGCAAAGCGATGCTGGAGCCGCTATGAGGAACCTCCACCGCAGCCCTACCGAATCAAATGATGAATAACAAGTTATAACAAAAGAAAGGCATATAGATAGAAAAACATGAAACAAAGAATTAGGGAAAGAGAAAAGTGACTTACTCGTCAGAAGTCAAAGGTTCCTTGGGCTTTCGAGCTCTACGGACTATGGCCTTTGTCGGAGGCTTGGTGACGGTCTTGTGTGCGGACTTCTTCCTCCTCTTGGTTGTTTTGGGAGGTCCAGAAGAAGCAGCGGTAGTGGCAGCCCGTTTCTTGGACGCTGCTGGGACCGGTTCACCCATAGCAAGAGGGGGATCTTCATGGATCTGCCCTGTTGGGTTAGCTGAAGCCAGAAATGCGTAAGAAATTGGTACGGCGTCAAATGCTTCCATTATCTCAACGTCGGAATCATCCGGCCAATCTCTTAAGGAAGAGAAGTTACCAGTGGGTCGCTTGGTTGCATCCGGGAATGGCAGGAACATTTCCAGATCCGGCTCCTCATCGTGCGAGGCAAGTCGATCCTTCACCCATTTGAGGGAAGGCTCGGTGCCATCTTCAAGGGTTTTGCTGGAGAAACAACTAAGAATAAAATACAAAGGGATCAAATAAACAGTTAACTCCAACATAGGAAATAACTTGGAAAGAAATTGAATCACGAGATTTACCATAGGAGGAGGCTTGTCTCGGCAGAAATGCTCCATCCCCCACTCCCAATCAGCGGAGAAGTCTTTGTCGGTCGTGAAGAGGGCCTTGACCCGATGGAATATCTCGGTGTTATTCAATTCGAATGAGGAAGTCCGGTTGGGGTCAAGTCGCCAGCTCATGTGGAAAACCTTGTGTGTGCGCTGCTGGAGAGGGGAGATCCGGCGGCGAACGAAAGTGATCATCAGGTCCTCGTTGCGCAGCCCCAAATCCTTCAGCTCCTTAAACCGCTTGTTGACTTGATTCGCCAAGACAGTGGGTGTCTTGGAAACCCAGTCCAACAAATCCGGATTAGGAGGACCTGGAGCATAGGGGCGCAGCCGGATCAGATCCTCATTCGTGCCATTTCTGACATAGAGGAAAGTTCGGGTCCAGCCCTTGCAAGAATCAAGCCCCATGACCCGGGGAAAGACGGATTGTTTCTGGGGACAAATAGAGGCAGCACCAAATTGTGTCAGATGTTTGTCCTCCGGGCCAAGCAGTTTATTCGGAATCACGTTCCTTCATAGACTGAAGAATTGGATCCAGAGCTCTTTGGTAGGACACATGCCGACATACCCTTCTACGGTGGAGGCGAATCAAGAAAGGGACGTAATGGCATTCGCCGGGAGATGGTGAGGTTGGAGTTCATAGATGTTGAGGAAGTCATGTAAAAAATCTCTCACGGGCAGGACGAAGCCGCGCTAAAAGTGAGAGAGGAACACGGCGAACTCACCCGGATTGGGTGAGGGAGCGAGCTCCTCGTAAGCGAGGCGGGCAAACACGCCCTCAGGGATGCGGCGGGTGCGGTAGAGCCAGTCCAAGTCCTCCTGGCACACCCAGGAACCGGCCCAGGCAAACATGCCCTCCTCCATTTCTTCTTCAGTGATGACGAGCTCCTCTTCGGTCATTTCTAGGTCACTGTCCTCACCGGCCCTATCAGAGGTGGGGGCCAGAGACTTGGACTGGCGCGGACCCGTGACGTTGGAGCAGCGCGGGAGCGGCAGCGAGGCAGGTGCGAAAAGGCACGGTGCGGCGGCGGTGCTGTCACTAGGAAGAAGAAGAGACAGCGAGGCAGAGCGGCGCGAGAAGGGGAAAATAGCCTAGGGGCACGCCCCTCCCCTATTTAACCACGCCCCAGCGAGGGTAGTGGGATCGTGCAATGCGTGGAGGCCACACGGTGTGGCCGTGTATCTGCCGGATCAGCCAATCAGAGGTGAGCCACAGGAAGGGTCACAGGGCACAGGGGATCCCACGACGCGACGTGGTGATACAGTTAACAAGGAGGCAGTCACGACGCGACGTGTGCAACAGTAACACCTGACAATAAGTGCTGTAACAGGCGCATGCCCTTAAAATGAGGCAAGATAATGATTACCCTCCACGTGGGATGTGGGGAAGCGTACCAGAGAAGGAAGGATAACCCGGAAAACTAAAGGGTGACCCGGACAGCGAGTGAAAACTCGGAAAGTGCCAAGGGAAAGCTAGCCCGAGAAATCCGGGCTATGAGGTAACTCGGAAAAGGGAGCAAAAGGCTCGGTAAATGGAACCTGCCGTGGCATTAGAAGCTGAAGCTGCTAAGACCCCACCAGCTTCGGGGACTAATGTTGGGGGGATACCCCCGGGTAAGGTCACGCCGGAGTATAGAGGCCGAGTTAGCCGAGGTACGGCAAGGTCAAAGCGAATGCTGGCCGGGTCACCTCAAGGCAGGCCGACTTACGGAGTAACCCGGACCTGAGGATGTCCGCCTAACTGAGTCCCGACCGACGTATGTCGTATGCCAGCAGGTATTTTGTAACTTATATGCAGGTACCTGCGGGGCCAGATTAACCAGGTACGATCCGGGTTATATTAGGCTTGCAAGAGAAGCAAGGTATCTCGCTGGTTAAAAGGTGGTTACTGTACGCTGGAGCGTGAGCGAAGAGGACAGAGGGAAGGACCACCAAGGCGTGGCCGACAAGGGTGACGCGCCCTGTGTCGGATGACGCTGGCGCCGCAGAGGCTTACGTAGCCTCTGCATGGCTTACGATGGCAAAAAGTGACCCAGTCGTATGCCTCCACATATTCCCTAATTGGAGACCTAGCCTCCCCGTTATAAGGAGCGCTAGGGCCTCTATAGAAGGGGTTGGCATTTGAGTAGTTGGTTCCTTGGAGATAGGTAGTGATGAGAGTAAGAGAGTTCTTTCTTCCTCCTCACCCCAATTCAGTTGAAGGAGCATTTGTAAACCTAGTGAACCTAGTGAATACAAGCTTCCGCGTGTGGAATCACCACACAGTCCCTCCCTGGATTCCTCTAGTGCATATTGGCCCTACCTTTAGCCTATCCATGGCATCTGCCGTGACACCACCACGACAGCAGAGCAGGAGAGAGGGAGTGGTGCTCGGGGGAGGAGAGTGGGAGTGGGAGAAGGCAACTGAGAGACCGAGAGGGGGCTGGCCAGCCTCTGGCCTATTTATCTCGAGTGGGGGAGGTCCATGATGGACAAGGTCCATGGGAAGCTTGGCAGAAGGGTAGAGTTCAGGCATTGGTCGGATGGGGTGGAGGGAGCTCGTGGAGAGGGAGTAGGGAGGTGTGAGAGGCGCCTGCCAGGCTGCAAAGTTCAGGGGGAGTGATTTGACCACTCTCCCTCTAGCCTCGGGCATAGCAAGAAAAAGAGAGGGAGGGGGCTTAGGGCTAGCCATGAGCAGCTGCCAGGTGGGGTAGGGAACGACAGTGGGTGCAGGTACACGCCAGATGAGTGGAGAGGGGAGAGGGTGGTTGTTGTTTGTGAGATATGGGAAGATACCCATTTAAGACAAGATCTTCACCTCTCCTTCATCCAAGCACAAAAGCCAAAAGGGAGAGCTACAGTGATCGTGCTATAGTGGTGGTCGATAGGGGAGAGGGCCGGTTACTGTGGAGAAGTGGAGAGCAAGTCTCCAAGGTGTTTGAGGTGTTTTTGGATCAATTCTTGATTTATTTGACAAATATGGTTACATGGAGGAGTGTGAAGGAAGTTCCTAAATTGGTATTGGACAAGGTGGGGAGATGGTACTGATAGGTAGATGAGGTCAAGACACACCTCTAGGAATTATTTGGGATTTTTCAACTAAGTTTTAGTCCACTTAAATCTATTTATTCATAAAAGTGCAGAAGTGGTTTATAGAAGCTCAGTTGAAAATTTTACATTGGACATGATTGGTTTTTGATGTGAGATGGTCCAAAATGTGAATACACACTTAGGGTAATTTTCCCAAGATTTATTGGAAGATAAAAGTATTTAAAACAATTATTATTCCATCAGCCATTTAAGAAAAATGGGCAAAAAGAAATAATAAAACTCTTCAAAAATATTTATTTTTGAAGTTGGAGGTTGGGATATGATATATGGGTCTCAATTGAACCAAAAGTTGAGGAAGTGTTGGAGGTTTTGCCTATTAAAGGAATTTAAATAGTTTTGGTCCATAATAATTATGGTTAATTATTTATAAATCTTGATGATCAAAGTAGATGATGTAGTCAAGGTGTAGCAAGCATTTGCATCCTTGGGATTGGAGAATCCAAGTTGATTTTGGTGGAATACCCTAGATTAAGGATCTAGGGTGATGTTAATTTCATACCATTAAAACATGGTTGTATCTTGGAGTTCAGATCTCCCCTTGGAGCATGGGATATATGTATGGATATACCAAGTGATGTAAATGAACATGGTATAGAGGTTGGAGCTTGATCCTGCTTGAGTTCACCAAGAATTGATTTCAAACTTTGAATAAACTAAGCCTGCCAAAGCAGATTATCAACTAGCCTCCAAAACCTTGTGGGTTTGAGAAGCACAAGGATCCACTTGGAGCAAGTGAAGTAGATATTGCTAGACCTATATGTGTAGAACCCAACCATGTAGAGAGTTGGTCCAAAGAAGGTTGGATGGTGGTGTGAGCTTCTATCAAAGTAGGCATGTTGACTAGATTTACAGGAAAAGTTATTTTCTTGCCTGCAAAACCATCAAGAACAAGTGGGTTGGAGGATGATCTAACAAAGGGCAAGAGTGGGCCTTAGTATTCCTTAGGATGGTTACTAGGATGGTACAGATGCATTTTCAAAAATTCACAAGGGTTGAGAAAAAGAGGCATTCAAAAAGGTGAATTTGGAAATAGTTTTCCAGATAGCCAAATTTGGCAGACTTGGGGTTTTTGACTAGATTGTGGGTGGTGATGATTTTGGTGGGGTGCAAGGTACCAAGGCATCATCGAGTGGGTGATAATGCAGTGTAGTTTGAGTAGGAAGGATCCTTGCTTGATACTGGTCTTCATTAACTTGTAAGCTTCTAGAAGGGATCACTTTAGAAGGGGTCTAGTTAGGGGTTTTAGATGATCACCTAGTAGCTAGAGATCAGATCTAGATTGTATTCTTGCTTAGAGTTTGGTAATGTTAGGGTATCTTGATCCTAGTGGATGAGCTCCTAGAGTAGCTCATACTACTTCTGAGCAATCAAGTCAAGCAACAGATCGACGCAACTCATCTTACAAACAAAGCAAACCTACTACTAGGGTTACCATCAAGCTTAGCTTGGGGTAAGGATGGGTATTTTGAAAAGGTTGGATTTGGAATAAGATGAGAGTGCTAGGTATCTCTACCAAGAGTAGAATTCAAAAGCTTACTAAAAGGTTTTGGAGATCCTAGAGGTAAGAGTAGTTGAAGGTTCTGTCTTGAAAACATAAGGAGATTATATTATATATCTCTCCATAGTTTTTTCAATAGAAGCTACTAAAATGGGGGAGGTTGTAAAGGTATCTTGGCTCAGGTTTTGAAATGCCAGAACATTTGAGAATATATAAAATGAGCCAGGATAGTTTTGTTAAATAGCTTTTGTCAACTAATGTTAATGTTGGGAGTATATCATCTAATACACATTCATAAGCATAAGCATTGTCAAACAACATGCAAACATTTCATCACTAAACATGAAAAGGTTTTGTTCCCCCTGATTTTTGCATTCTGGAGAACTGATCAGGGTTGCTGAAATTGGGATGTTACAGACCTTTCCCCCTTAAAAGAATCTCGTCCCGAGATTCAGGAGAGTAGGATTAGGGGATTTTGAGTCGAGTTGAGACTAGGTGTCTTACGCGTACTATCTTACGGACTCTGTCTTTGAAAGTGACTACTATGTCGATGAAGTTGAGCTTCTGTCTTCCGGGATGCACGGGGAGTTGAGCAGAGTCCAGTTCCGATTGCGAGGGATGACCTTCTTTTCCTTTCGGACTCTATATCTCGAGGGCGTAGACTGGGTAGACTATCTCGATGCTGAACTTCACGGAAGACTTGTCGGAGGATAGAATCTACAGATGGGAGCACCTCTGTCTAAGGATTCACCGCTCTTCCTTAGGGTCTTAGCTTATCCTATTTACGATTTTAGGGCCGGGACTCCTGAGGTTGCTCCTGGCAGAGGGTTATTCTATTTTGTGGGAAAGACGCAGTCTTTCCCACTTAAGGTTAAACTAGGGTAGCACAGGGATAGCACAGTTAGTTTCGCTTCTGATGTCTCATGGGTTGTTGTTTGGTGAGAAGACATCGAATCTGGGGATCTTTTCTGAACTATCTTCCGGTAGACAGTCTTCTGGAGATTGAGTGGAAAGATGCAGTCTTTCCACCTTACAGCTTCACTAAGGTGCTTCGGGAGGGGTGCAGATCTTCTGTCTTGGAGTGTTGACTTGATGTTAGAGGAAGGCTATATCTGCTTGAGTCTTGAGTTGAGGTTTTCGAGTGACACCCTATTCTCGCAAACCTTGGTGAGGGGATGGTCTTCTAATGAAGCTTTAAGGAGTTAGCTGAGCACAAGTTAGCGGTTTACGAATCCTCTTGTGAGTGTTCCATCAGAGTACAGTCATCTAGCTTTAGAGGAGTTGTCTTCATGCTTTCTTATCATCTGGCTGCAGGGGTATTTCTGACCTTCTAGGGAGGAACTTCTCGTCTGTTTGGGTAGGTTCGACTATAATAGGTAGTCTCCTGGGGCGGTCGGAACCTCTAGTATACCGAAGGTCAGCGTAGTTAGGTCGTCACTTCTTGTCTTGGTTGACTTATCGGGTGCTTTCCTCTGGATATTTAGGATCCTTCGGCGATTGACATCCGGCCTCAACGGGATTCTTGTTGTAGTAGATGGAGGAACAAGGGAGTGTGATGCTATTGTCGAGTCTTGCGAGGTGAGTTTGATGAGGTATGCCGTCCTGCTAAGGTGAAATCTTTGAGTAGGTTCTAACTTCACGATGTCGAACTACTGGTTCTTGCGAAGCGTTTCCTCTCATACACACTCGAGGTTAGTTTGGGTCTCATTACCGACAGCTAGCACGGGGGCTTCCTGAGTTACTAGGTGGGTTATCGCTCCTCGAGTCACATTTTCAAGGAAGTCAAGGCAAACCAGAGCATACCAACAAGGCGAACAGAGCGAGGGGCTTGTAATGTCCTCGACAAACAATACACATCAAGCAACACAGGATGCACTTAGGCAAGCAAACACGGTCAATGCTAGGTACCAAGGAGTTAACTACTCGTGATGTAGGAGAATCCTATTCTTAGGACTATTGACCCTAGATACCGTATCTCTTCAGGTCGGAGTCACTATCTTGCAGATGAAGTCTTCGTCATATCTTGGACGTTTCTTGTTAGTGCAACACCCGATTTCTTCTGATTGTGAGGATTCCGCTGATAGAGCGATATTGTAGTCTCCTTGTGTTTGCTGGTAGTTGCTTGTCTTCATCTTGTTCTCATTGTCTTCACCGGGTTCTAGATCCTAGTTATTTATTATTTAAAATCCGTAGATTTGAAGTTTGAACGAGAGTTAGAGGAAACCATTTTCGAAAGCATTTACTTAGGGTAAGAGAAGAAGTAGAACTTTTTGAAACTCATTGGGAATCTAGTTTTCGAAATCTGGGGTTTTCAAAATAAGGTTCCTATCTAACGACCACGCTAACTAAGGTTCTCCCACAGTCAGGATGGCTCTGATACCAAGTCTATGGGGCCCCCGGATTAATCATCTGAGAGATCCCTGTTATGCATACAACCACGATCGCATGATCAGTTAGTCGTGGCACATAACCGACAAGTACCATTACAACATCTGAAACATACCGAATTACAAGACTTACATAGGTGCCATTATGGCTACATCAATAAACATCAGCGGAACTTCATCAAGCATAGAGCCGATCCATGTCTTAACCTACACGCAACTGACTGGGAGAATGTCCTAGCTCGCATAGTCGTCCACTTCACCTTCTTCTTGATATCTAACCAAGTTAATAGCCAGGGACAATGCCAGTGAGTACTTTGAATGTACTCGCAAACCACCTTAAGATAATAGTAATAACAAGAGGATATGCATTATGGTTGTGGTAGTAGGAGGGCTCCAAGAGAGGTTCTTTTCTCAATTAGTTTCTCTTGTAGATATAGCATCTACATATCTTTGTTGAAAACCTTTGTAAACATTTTGGAAAGCTTTTTGAAAAGTTTTGGAAAATAACAGGACTGGGTCACCCATTTGTTCCCGTCTTCAAGTCGTCCCACGACCAAACTCCTTTCCCCTCCTTCAGACCATCCCATGGTCAAAACATTTCCAAAGCCATTTCCTTTTTCGAAATTCTTTTTGAAAACAAAACCAGCACCGCTCTACAGAAGTTTGTCCAACTCGTCCTTAACCGCGGACATGGCTATTCGGATAGATTTACACTCTGCAGAGGTTGTACACTTTACCCACACCATCCGGGTACACTACCCTGATCTTCACCGATCGTGGGTCGATTAACCGATCAAGACTCTCTGGATGCCCACTCCAATATAAGTGCCTACCCTATGAGTGTTGTTCCCCTCAAAACCGGGATGTCGGGTACCTAGGACCAACCGGAGTGCTTTTTCCACTTATCGAGTGTGCGCTTTCAATGAGGGGCTCATAGTAACGCGTGGAGGTTCGTAGACCCTTCGTTCCTTCTCCAGGTCGATGTCCCACATGGACCCTTACGTGAGAAGGCCCACCCTCCAGGGATCACGATCCCCTGTAGTAGTTACGAGGCAACTTATACCAGAATAGACAACCATCAAATCCAGCCCTGCCCCATTCCAGAGTAATGTGGTTGCATAGGGTTAAGTTGTTATAGCTAAACTGCAAAGAACCGGGTGCATTTTTGTAAACCTTTTTCCTCCATCTTTTCTTCAGCATTTTGCAAAATGAAACCTTTTTCTTTCTCAACATCTATTGGGAGGTCCCACCTCACCAAGATTTTATCATAAAACATTTGTTAAAACTTTTTTCCGGGGTCTTCCCATCCTCTAGCTTTGCTTTGGCTAAATCGGGGGTCTCCAAAGGGTATGGTGTAATACACCATCTATTATACTAGGGACAAGTAGGTGTCACCAAGGTGGTTGTACTTAATAATACAAAAGTGTAATAGTGCGGAGTAGCCAAATGACTACCATATATACATCAACATATAGTAAAACAATGCAGTTTTAATAAACGATAGATAAAACATGCATAAGTAAAACAGTAGGACAAGGCTTATGAGCAAGAAGGTGGCTTGCCTGATGATCAGCAATATGGCAATATGTCCCTAGACTTCTTCTTAGAAAATCATAATAACCAATAAAACCATCTTCTTCTGCTCTCCGATATAATCGCAACTATCGTCGATAGGGAACACATGCAAACAAACAAAAGGGCACAATCAAAACAAGGCATACAATCACCAATATCATTCAGAAAACAAGCAATTGAATAAACTCCAATTAAGGTTGAGTAGTTTTAGAGAGGATTGGATTTAGGAGGTTGAGATGGCCTTGGAGAAGGGGATGAAAATCCCTTAGGATTTATAGTCTAGAAACTACCTAAGAGATGGATTTTGGGATGAGACCATATTCTTTATGATACCATTGTATACAAATGATACCTACAGGTAGATGTTGATAAAATGAAACCAACAAAAGTCGTTTCACTAATTTAACACTTTTCTTTAAATAGTTATGATTTTCCTAGTGAAATAACTTCTAGTTTTAGGGAATAAATCACCAGAAAAGTTCTGGAGCTCCAAAAATTATTTCCTTCGGTGGTTAGGTAAGGCTTGATGTATTTGTTCACCGAGGGTTGGAATCATGCCAAAATAATTAATAGAATGCCCTCAGGAAATTCCCAAAGGCAGTTATGTAGGAACTTATCTTTTTCACCAGATCAAATCTACAGGAGCTTTTGAGTTGATTCTAGGGACACATGGTAGGAATTTAGAATACCTTTCTGTAGAAATTGGAATCACCTTGTTGGGATTTATATAACTCCTGCAGTGATTTCATTGATGGATAAACCTTGCACAGAAAGGTTTATCTCACCAAAACTCATCAGGAGTTCCACAAATTAAGATCTCCTAGGTTTGGTTGGATATGGTGGTAGATAATCCATTAGAGTTGGAAATAGGGTAAAAGCTACCATGGATTGGCCTAGAGTTTTTTCTAAAGGCAGAAAGTCTCTGCTTTTGTTATTTTTGCTATAGCAACACCAAAGCTCCACTTGGTATGGGGCTGGGGTGGCATGCAGGGTACCACTGATACCTTTCAGTGCAAAGTGGTTTTGTCCAAATTGGAGTTCTAAAACTACTAGTAGGATTTTACGAGGGTTTTAGATACCTTATAGATATTTATTTAATATAAAGAATCTATACATATTCTGGGCTATTCACGGGTACTGAGTGTTAGAGAAAACATACAAGCACCTAGGAAAATTTAGATCTGGGCACCTTGTGTTGATTTCCATTTTTAAAAGATTTAAACCAAATAGTCAAAACCGATCTGGTGGAAAAAAATTAAAAAGGAATTGGGAGATGGGCTGGTTTTTTTCCAGGGGGAATTGGGCCGCCGGGGAGGATTTGGCCCACCCGGCACTAGCATCGCGCGGGAGACCGTTTGAACGGCTGACGGCCGGGTCGCGCCATTAAGAGACCGCGGGAGGCCGAACAAGTATCAACGAGGAGGGTCGTTCAATCAACTAAGGATCAACGGCCCCAGCTCTTCATCCTCCTTAGGTCCGGCGGTGGGCAGAGGAAACCCTAGGCAGCACGGGGCACGTCGGGAGATCACCTGGGGGCGGAGACAGACGACGAGAAGGCAACGGGGCGACCCGGAGCGATGAGGCGGTCCTGGAGAGGGGCGACGAGGTGGGGTTCGGCGCCGGGAGGTCGCTCACGCGGTGGTGGCAGACGGTGACCTTGTTGGAGCTCGCCGGCATGGCCAGTAGAGGTGGTCCTGGGCTAAAATAAGGGTACGGTCAGAAAGAGGAGGAGGAGGGGATCTTCCTACTGTAACATGCAGAGGGAGATGAACAAGGGAGAGGAGGTCTTTCCCCTCTTTTTGTCAATGGTCGAGAGGCCATTTTTCTTCTCCCCTGAGCAGGGCAGAGCAGGAAAGAGGGAGTGGTGCTCGGGGGAGGAGAGTGGGAGTGGGAGGGGGAAAATGAGAGGCCGAGAGGGGGTTGGCCAGCCTCTGGCCTATTTATCTCGAATGGGGGAGGTCCATGATGGACAAGGTCCATGGGAAGCTTGGGGGAAGGGTGGAGCTCAGGCATTGGTCGGATGGGGCGGATGGAGCTTGTGGAGAGGGAGTAGGGAGGTGTGAGAGCCGCCTGCCAGGCTGCAAAGTATAGGGGAGTGATTTGACCACTCTCCCTCTAGCCTCGGGCATAGAAAGAAAAAGAGAGGGAGGGGGCTTAGGGCTAGCCATGAGCAGCTGCCAGGTGGGGTAGGGAACGACAGTGGGTGCAGGTACACGCCAGATGAGTGGAGAGGGGAGAGGGTGGTTGTTGTTTGTGAGATATGGGAAGATACCCATTTAAGACAAGATCTTCACCTCTCCTTCATCCAAGCACAAAAGCCAAAAGGGAGAGCTACAGTGATCGTGCTACAGTGGTGGTCGACAGGGGAGTGGTCTGGTTACTATGGAGAAGTGGAGAGCAAGTCTCCAAGGTGTTTGAGGTGTTTTTGGATCAATGCTTGATTTATTTGACAAATATGGTTACATGGAGGCGTGTGAAGGAAGTTCCTCAATTGGTATTGTACAAGGTGGGGAGATGGTACTGATAGGTAGATGAGGTCAAGACACACCTCCAGGAATTATTTGGGATTTTTCAACTGAGTTTTAGTCCACTTAAATCTATTTATTCAAAAAAAGTGCAGAAGTGGTTTATAGAAGCTCAGTTGAAAATTTTACATTGGACATGACTGGTTTTTGATGTGAGATGGTCCCAAATGTGAATACACACTTAGGGGAATTTTCCCAAGATTTATTGGAAGATAAAAGTGTTTAAAACAATTATTATTCCATCAGCCATTTAAGAAAAATGGGCAAAAAGAAATAATAAAACGCTTCAAAAATATTTATTTTTGAAGTTTGAGGTTGATATATGATATATGGGTCTCAATTGATCCAAAAGTTTAGGAAGTGTTTTGGCAAAAACCAAACTTTCCTTTATGGAAGAAGTTTTGGAGGTTTTGCCTATTAAAGGAATTTGAATAGTTTTGGTCCATAATAATTATGGTTAATTATTTATAAATCTTGATGATCAAAGTAGATGATGTAGTCAAGGTGTAGCAAACATTTTCAACCTTGGGATTGGAGAATCCAAGTTGATTTTGGTGGAATACCCTAGATTAAGGATCTAGGGTGATGTTAATTTCACACCATTAAAACATGGTTGTATCTTGGAGTTCAGATCTCCCCTTGGGGCATGGGATAGATGGATGGATAGACCAAGTGATGTACATCAACATGGTATAGAGGTTGGAGCTTGATCCTTCTTGAGTTCACCAAGAATTGATTTCAACCTTTGAATAAAATTAAGTCTGCAAAAGCAGATTATCAACTAGCCTTCAAAACCTTGTGGGTTTAAGAAGCACAAGGATCCACTTGGAGAAAGTGAAGTAGATATTGCTAGACCTATATGTGTAGAATACAACCATGCAGAGAGTTGGTCCAAAGAAGGTTGGATGGTGGTGTGAGCTTCTATCAAAGTAGGCATGTTGACTAGATTTGCAGGAGAAGTTATTTTCTTGCCTGCAAAACCATCAAGAACAAGTGGGTTGGAGGATGATCTAACCAAGGACAAGAGTGGGCCTTGGTAGTCCTTAGTATTTTTAATCAGATGGTTCAGATGCATTTTCAAAAATACACAAGGTTTGAGGAAAGGAGGCATTCAAAAAGGTAATGTTGGAAATAGTTTTCCATACTTAGCCAAATTTGGCAGACTTGGAGTTTTTGACTAGATTGTGGGCGGTGATGATTTTGGTGGGGTGAAAGGTACCAAGGCATCATCAAGTTGGTGATGATGAAGTGTAGATTGAGTAGGAAGGATCCTTGCTTGATACTGGTCTTCATTGACTTGGAAGCTTATAGAAGGGATCACTTCAGAAGGGGTCTAGTTAGGGGTTTTAGATGATCACCTAGTAGCTAGAGATCAGATCCAAATTGTATTCTCGCTTAGGGTTTGGTGATGTTAGGGTATCTTGATCCTAGTGGATGAGCTCCTAGAGTAGCTCATACTACTTCTGAGCAATCAAGTCAAGCAACAGATCAAGGCAACTCATCTTACAAACAAAGCAAACTTACTACTAGGGTTACCATCAAGCTTAGATTGGGGTAAGGATTGGTATTTTGCAAAGGTTGGATTTTGAATAAGATGAGAGTCCTAGGTATCTCTACCAAGAGTAGAATTCAAAAGCTTACTAAAAGGTTTTGGAGATCCTAGAGGTAAGAGTAGTTGAAGCTTATGTCTTGAAAACATATGGAGATTATAGTTTTGTCAATAGAAGCTACTAAAATGGGGGAGGTTGTAAAGGTATCTTGGCTTAGGTTTTGAAAAGCTAGAACATTTGAGAATATATAAAATGAGCCAGGATAGTTTTGTTAAATAGCTTTTGTCAACTGATGTTAATGTAAGGAGTATATCATCTAATACACATTCATAAGTATAAGCATTGTCAAACAACAGGCAAACACTTCATTACTAAGGAAGAAAAAGTTTTTGTTCCCCCTGATTTTTGCATTCTGGACAACTAATCAGGGTTGCTGAAATTGGGAGTTTACATCAACCACCTCTATGCAGGAAACGTGTATATGTTGGGTCCGAGCTGACAGTCTCTATTTGAAAGAAACTCTTGTATGTTGGACATTTTTTTTGGGTCCTAGATGTCAGCCTCAGAGTACAAAAATGCTCATCAAGGCCGAATTTAAAAGATTCTAAGCTAACTCGGGGCAGATGCCTTATTCTTCATGGCTTATATTCCATGGGCTCACACCTAGGTTGAATTCGCTATGTCGGTGGCCACAAGACCACTAAAAGGCCGAATTAGAAGGTATTGGGCTATGCTTGGGGCTGATAAGCTAATTTCATGGGCTATTATTGGGCATGCTGGGTCCGACATGTTAGCTTCTCTATAAGTGCAACGTGTGTATGATGGACTTTTTTTCGGCCGTGTCCGTTGTTTTCAGCGTGGCAGCCGTGTATGGTTTTACTGCTGGGGCCCTTATGTCAGCCTCTCTGGCATGCTCTGGCTTGTGGGTCCCTGATGTAGCCTTGTATGTTCTGTCTGGTCGGTCCCCGATGTGAGCCTCTCTGTACAAGTATTTAAACTTTTGTTTCGAACCCACCCTCAAAACAAACTCCATCGATGCTGCATGCTGGTGGGTCCGTGATGTCAGCCTCTCTGTAATGCGATATTGCTAGAAGAAAAAATGTAAATCCAAGATACAATGTGAACAAAAGACCTTCAAATCAAGTAAACATAAACTGAGTGTGTTGCCACTACAACAAAGTTATTTATAAAATAAATATCATTGAACTTTTATTAGTACTACAATTTATGTATTAGTCTTATTAAAAATATTTCATGTGTCTATGTTTATCTCTTTTAAAATATAAAAGGCAGCACTCCTGGTTTCTCAATTTATAAAATGCCACATAATGGAGTATTTTCTTAAAAACATGGGTAGGCAGAGTTTTTTTATCTTAAAAACATCAGTATTAGTTCCACAAAATGCTTTAGTAATAGTAACGATAGAACAATTGAGAGATTTAATAGCTTTCCTGCTTGAAATTCAATAGCAGTAGCGAGATAATAAGTTCTTGTTCCATCTCAAAAAACCTTGGTGCACGATCAGTTTGCCGTGTTCTTTGATTAGGCTCGATCATAGGGGCAAGCAAAACTAATGATCATGTCTACTTCTGTGTGAATACGACCTCATTTTGTCAATGCCTATGTGACCCCCCATATGCAACCCAAAATTCCCAAGACTCATCTAGATAATTGTGACAATGCTAGGTTTCAAAATAAAAGCAAGACTATCTGAAGCACTTGATCTAAACAAGTAACAGTACATCACTATTAGTTCAACAAAATACTTTGGTAATAGCAACGACAGAACAAAGGCAAAGCAAGACCATCTCCTGTCCTTGTCCTAAACAAGTACTACTATATGCATCTAAAATCCACCCCCCCAACACACAGAGATCCCTAAGCGGGTTAAATAAATATTGTGTCAATTGGGGGTTCTCCTCCGCGATGGATGCATATTGAGTAATGTAGGCCGGTAATATGAGATTGTTCACTCCAGAACATAAAGGAATGTTTTTTCCTCTGGATGATGCCCGGCACCTCCTATCTCCCAAGCGTGGAGGAACTACAGATTATATGGGCCCAAAACCCCAGCTCTATTGTCGGGTAATAGGCAGTGATCAGCACATTGTACAAGGGAGACAAGCATGCGTCCGGCCTGATGCACACGATAGATCCGCTGATGTCACCTGACTCGCTTATGTCGAATAGCAGAGCAAACACGGTACCATCGTCCCCTGATCCGATCTTCTCTACTCTCGATGAGCGCGATGCCAACAACGGCTAAGAGTTGTACCTGGAGTTTCTAAAGGAAGTAAGATTCAGCGGACTAAATTGCAGCATGCTAAATATTATAAGAAAAAAATGATAAAGTAAATATGAGTAACCTGACTATGATAAAACATACCTAGTACTCCCTCCGTTCCTAATATAAGATGTTTTAGATTTTGTGAAACGAGTGTATCTAGACCCCTTTTAGTATATGGGTTCACTCCGAACTACACACTAAAAAGATTCTAGATAAAATCATTTCACAAAAGCTAAAACATCTTTATATATTTTGAAATGGACGGAGTAGATACGGTGTACGCGTGCAAGGCCATTGTTTCAAAGGAAAAGCTACTTGATCTAAGCAAGTAGTGCTAGCTCCCAGTACATAGAGCAATGTTTGAAAGGAAATGCTCGACCATTGGAGCATGATAAACTGACGATCAATGCTTTTGTTTACCCCATATGGAACCCAAAATGCCCAAGTCTCATCTAGATTGTGACAAGGCCATGTTTCAAAATAAAAGCAAGACTATCTACTGCCCTTGATTTAAACAAGTACAGTACATCAGTATCAGTTCCACAAAATATTTTAGTAATAGCAACGATAGAACATTTGAGAGATTCAGTAGCTTTCCTGCTTGAAATTTAATAGCAGTACAGAGAGAATCAGTTCTTGTTCCAGCTCAAAAAATAGACTCGATCATTGGAGCAAGCAAAACTGACAATCAAGTGATAATGCCTGTGTGACCCCCCATATGCAACCCAAAATTCCCAAGGCTCATCTAGATAATTGTGACAATGCTAACTTTTAAAAGAAAAGTAAGACAAACTGTTGCACTTGATCTAAACAAGTAATAGTACATCACTATTAGTTAAATAAAATATTTCAGTAATAGCAACGACAGAATAAAGGCAAAGAAAGACCATCTCCTGTCCTTGGCCTAAACAAGTACTACCAGTACCGCTATATAGTAGTACAAAATAGTCTGAAGTACAAGAACTAGTGCTATACTAGTACTACTCTGCATCCAAAATCCAACCTCCAGTACACGTACGTTCGTGTATGTAGTGAAAGTGGGATAAAAAAATCTGAGGTAGTAGAATGGTCAATTTAGAATTCTCCCTCGCGATGGATGCATATTGAGTAATACAGGCCCTATGCCTGAGATGTTTGAAGGTATACCACCATGGAATGCTTTTCCTTCTACGTGATGCTAGGCACCGCCCTACTCCCAGGAGTGAAGGAATTGCGCATTGCGCCCTCCCAAAACCCAGCCTCTAGTGACGGGTGATAGACGGTGAACTGCACATTGTGCAAGCACGATGAGCACCCATTCGGCCTGATGCACACGACAGATACAATGATGTCGCCCCACTCGAGCATATCAAATAGCACAGTGAATACCGTACCATCGTCCCCAGATCCGATGTTCTCTAGTCTTGATAAGCGCGATGCCGACAACGGCTGAGATATGAACCTATGAGTTCTAAAGGAAGTAAGAATCGGTGGACAAAATTGCAGCATGCTAAATATACATATAATAAGTTCTCAGGCGCCTGAGATCTAGGCACTCCCAAGAAAAAATACAGAGCCATGTTTCCAAGGAAATGCTAGATGATCTCCAGCGTTTGATCTAAACAAACTTGAACGACAGATCATCATCAGAATCATGATGGTCATATTTGCCACTCTCACATTGTGGATGCAAAATGAGTAATCTAGTGTGAACCTGTCATGTTTCTTAATCAGAAAATTAAGGTAATCTTCAGTAATCCTGACGGAGGCCGACGACATGCTGCTCTTCAGCTCCAAAAATAGGCTATCTTCGGCAAACTCCTCCAGGTCCTCTCCAATCATTGAAGGTTTATAAAATTGTAACTCCACCACGTACCGTAGAAACAAGCATGCCACCGACCTGACACACTGGACGGATACAGCGAGGCCATAGTCGAGCATGTCAAATCGCACGGCAAACAATGTACCATCATCCCCAGATACCACGGTCTCTACTCTCCATGAGCCAGGTGCCAGCAATGGCTGAGAGATGTACATGTGTTCCTCGCCGTAGTGGAAACTCTGCACTTCAATTGAGTGGGATTTTTCGAGGTGAGCGAGGAGCGCTGTGGGTGGGGCGGCGAAATCGCAGCCAGGCTAAGTGCAGTTGCACGGGCCGTGCGGGCACGCCATCTTGTGGTTGAGGAAGTCGTGGAAGGCGACCAATGTCCCGCAGCCGACATTGGGGCATCTGCTACCTTTTTTGCCGATGACTTGACGGTGCAACTCCTTGGAGCATGTGGCCAGCCGGATGGCGCTGGTAGTGTCCATACGCATAGTGATTTCTCCGAAGGCGTCGTCGCTGACCTTGCTCTAGCCACCATACCGAATGTTGTGCATCGAATCCGCCATTGCATCCGGATGGAATTGGGGCGAGGGCGGATTCAAATATGATTGTTGGGGTTTCTCGGAGGAGAGTGATGGAGGCCTGCAAGAACCGATGCATCGGGTGAGAAATGGCTAGGAAAATTTAGGAAGTGCGACGCTCGGGAGGATCCAAAATGCGGTTAGCCAGCATTAGCGAATGGGGATCACCAGAGATGGGAAAGATGGGAGGCTCTTTGAACGAGGGGTATTAATTTTACATGTTCCCTCATCAGTCTTCTATAGTGGATCGAGGACGCCTACTGGAGTTATAGCTAGAGTGCTAGACTAGCAAGCTGTCACATCCTGGCTCAGTATTGTATCGTCTCGTCACGTAGACTGTGTTTCAGGAAAGGACGTGAACCCACATTTCTCCCCTTCCTACTAGATAGCATGCACCGTAGAATCGCTTTTCTAGCACGTGAAGGATTTGAACCCACATGCCCAACTTTGATAATTAGGACTACTAAAAAACTGTAATAATAGGTCAAGCTCAAAAAATAATTATAATTTTCAGCCACATCCATAGAATATCCGTTGTATATTTGGTTCTTATACTTTGTATAGTGTAGTAGTAATCAACCTATTAGCTACCTAATAGTACTCGCCATGCTCTAGAGCAATGACGAAGAACATTATAGAATTATTGAGAGGTGTGTTTTGAGGTTTGTGCATATCTTTCAGTATGCTAGTCTATCAGTAGTATCTTCTAGATGCTAGAATGGATAGAATTAAGATCCAATGGTACTTTATGGACGTAGCTGGAAATTATAATTATTTTTGGGCTTCACCTATTATAATTTTATATAAACTAGTAAAAGGCACATGCCACACACGTATATATTGTATGAAATATGATTAACAAACATTAAGTTGTTATAAACCAATAGTATTGTTTGATAAAAATGCATACATTATGTCTATTAATAATAAATATCTACACATATTGAGAATACAACCTACTATGCTTGGAATTTTGGGGTGGGGGAGAGTTTGACATGATGGTTTTAGAACATGGTGGAGTTTGTTGTAGGTAGTACTCAACACGAATCCACCTTCTCTGAACCATTGGATCTAATAGCCCAACGGTCAGGATCTAACAGCCCAACTTCTCCTTTATAGTAGTAGAGAAAAAATGATATGGCATATATTTCTACTATCTGATTCTCACATGCAAGGCATGTGCAACTTACTAATAAGATATATAACACGGATATCTTTTAACATCGATCATTGGATATAGATTGACAGATTCCAACATTGCTAATTATTGGATCTCCTGTAAATTCAAGAAAGAATCTATCATGCTTACTTGTAGTTCAAATTTGACCTACTTTCTTTAAATCGACATAAAGTTATTTGAGTGTATGGGTGTAGTTACCTAATATATAGGGAAGCTTGAAACGTTCTAAGAATAGGGAAATGTAACAAAAATTTCCGTGTTTTCTAAAAATCAGGTGGCGGCACTTTATTTTTTTGTCTGGGGTATGTTCCAAAGGAGTGAGATGCTTCAATAATTAACACAGCTAGTGCATGTGTACATGTTACACCAAGGACCTTAAAAAAGTGAAAATTGCATCCAAGTCAATACATTTAACACAAATGACCCTACAATCAAGCTATTAAAATTAGTAGTTGGGTCCTGCTCCTCCATCACGGAACTGAGCCATGATCTTCGTAGTAGTACCAGTAAGTTGCACGTGTCTTGCACGTGAAAGTCACATAATATACAGAAGCATGACATGTCATTAGTATATAACGTTGTAATAGGTAAAGCTTGAAATATCTATGAATTAGAGCCACGTTTCTAAAGTATGAGTGTATATTTGGTTCTTGCACTTTATATGATGTAGAAATAAACGTTTATTAGCTACCTAATAATTGAAAATTTTAGAACCATGGTCTGGAGAAACAATCGAGAAGATTCTAGAACGATGGATACGTGTGTTTTGACGTTTTTCTACATATATATCTTATCTTATCTTACCACTACTAGTAAGTTGCACATTCCCTGCACGTGAGGCTTAGATAATAGACGTCTAATATATCATCACTATATAAAATTATAATAGGTAAAGTGGAAAAATATAAATTTGATCAACATGTATAAAGTATGGGTGTATATTTGGTTATTCTACTTTGTATCATCATGTGTAGAAGTCAAAGATTATTAACTACCTAACACTTGAAATTTTTGGTAACATGGTCTAGAGAAATGAGGGATAAGATTCTAGTATGATGGAGAAGTGTGTTTTGAGAGGTTTATGCATGGTACATTCATTGTGTTAAGACTATCAATAGAATCTTCTAGAAGCTAGAATGGAAAAGAAGATCCAATGGTTGGAAATGTTCAGATTCATGAGTCTCGATCCAACGTTCAATATTCAAAGTTATTTGTACACTATATGGTGGTAAGATGTCTAAAACCATGGCTTGTGGCATTCAGATCCTCCATACTCATCAAAATGTCTTTACAGAAAGAAACAATCTCGCCATCACTCGGAAAATTAAGAATGATATTTCCTGATATTCGGAAACTCATATCGATGGCATTGTTTACTAGAAGAAGATTCACTCGTCTACCTCTGAAAAGACAATTAATTCAAGATCAATCTATCGCATTTACTTGTAGCTCAAGTTTGACCTAGTTTCATTAATTGTCAAGCTGCAAAATCTTAGCAAGAAGTTGAACTTGTTGTGAAAATTATCGGTGGTGGTTTGTGATATATTAAATCAACCCCAATGGTTCCCGCCAAAAAACGTAAAACTTTCAATGCAACCTACAATTTACTTGTAGTTCAAAATTGAACTAATTTAAATGAATCGACATAAAATCACTTTCAATTGGGCAAAGTTAGCTATAGGAATGAGTTTGAAAACTCAAAAAACATGAGAATCATAAGTACAACATGACGATCCACTATATATGTCTGAAAGCTTGTCTTGTGGCATTTAGATCCATATCCTTCGGACTTTGTTTACGAAAACAAAGAATAATCTCATCATCACTCAAAAAATTGACAATGTTCTTTCCTGATAGTTGGAAACTCACACCTACGGTACTGATTACTACAAGAAGATGCATCCATCTACCTCCAAAGAGATGTTTAATTAAAGAAAATTCTATCGCGCTTACTTGTAGCTCAGTTTGAGCTAATTTTTCGTTAAATTGTCAAGATGCAAAATCCTAATTAGAAAGGAGTTAAAAAACCTATTGTCAGAACTCTCGGTTGGTCTCTAATATATTAACTGAGCCCCCAATGGGTACACCTCCAAAAGTTTTTTGTAGTTCATTAGAAGCGACCTACAATTTAGTTGTTGTAGTTCAAGTTTGACCAAATTTAGCACAAGGACCCTGAAACTGAGCAATGAAGTGTGTGTTTTGATGTTTGTGCATATTAGCATCCATTGTGCTGAAGACTATCGGTAGAATCTTTCTAGATGCTAAGAATGCAAAAGAAGATCCAACAGTTAGCAAAGTTTGGATTTGCTAGTCTTGATCCAATGGTCAATGTTCAAAGTTTGGATTTGCCAGTCTTGATCCAATGGTCAATGTTCAAAACAGGTTCAAAATTGCCTTCCCTCCCGATATTTGGCTGATCTTTTGAATAACCTTCCCTCCCGATGTTTGGGAAGCAAGTGAAAATTTCGAAAACCGAAAAAGTACGAATTTTTGTGCCGCCAACGACCAAAGTGGTTTCCTTCCCATGTACTACTACTACTCCTCGTCCCTACTCCACACCAACGCGCGGCTTCCGAACAAGCCAGAGACACAGAGCCACCGTACCAAGGCACACGTGTGTAGCACCACGCTGTGGACGAGGGGAGGGAGATCAGTCGGACCGGTGCGTGAGGGGAAAGGGGAGGAGATACGGAGCATAGTGAAGGAGAGAGAAAACACACGATTTTTTTTGCGTGCATAGGTCCTGAAATTTACTACAAGTAGAGTGTAATCTATAAGGCCGTAGGAGTACCTCGTGTCAGAAAACCATCATAACTTTGCTCTGACATGGAACCGGCTTCAACCTCTCTTCGCTGCTGCCCTCTTCCCCTGCCAATGTTTTATTCTCTCAGCATGTACAGCGCGTGGACAGAGGTGACCATATGTCTAAGCAAAGAAATATACTACTCCCGCATTGTGCAAACTAGTAAGTTGCACGTTCTTTGCACGTGAGACTCCGATAGTAGATATATGATATATCATCACTATATAAAATAATAATTGGTAAAGCACAAAAAATTATAACTTTGATCAACATCTATAAAGTATGGGTGTATATTTGGTCCTTGTACTTTGTATCATCATGTAGAAGTCAAAGATTATTAGCTACCTAACACATGAAATTTTTGAGAAACAAGGGAGAAGATTCTAGGATGATGGAGAAGTGTGTTTTGAGGTTTGTGCATAACATTCATTATGTCGAAGACTATCAATAGAATCTTCTAGATGCTAGAATGGATAAGAAGATCCAATGGCTAGAAATGCTAGGATTCGCGAATCTTGATCCAATGGTCAACATTCAAAGTTATTCGTACACTATATAGTGGTAAGATAAGATAAAATAAGATCATATAGAAGTCAAATATTATTACCAACGAGGGAGAAGATTCTAGTATGATGGAGAAGTATGTTTTGAGGTTTTTGCATAGCATTCATTATGTTGAAGACTATCAATAGAATCTTCTAGATGCTGGAACGGAAAAGAATATCCAATGGCTGGAAATGTTGGGATTCACGAGTCTTGATCTAATGGTCAATATTCAAAGTTATTTGTACACTATATAGTGGTAAGATATCTTTATCTCTACTACTATAGTAGAGCAGTTTTGAATTGGATCCATAGCACCAATCCTGACCATTGGGCTATTAAATACAATGGTTCAGAGAAGCTGGATTCGTGTTGAATAGTACCTAGAGCAAACTCCACCATGCATGTCCTAGAAACACCATGTCACCACCCCCAAAATTTCATAGCATAGTAGGTTGTACTCTCTCTACTACTATAGTCGAGCAGTTTTGAATTGGATCCATAGCACCAATCATGATTGTTGGGATGTTAGATCCAATGGTTCAGAGCAACTAGATTCATGTTGAATAGTGACATGATGGTTCTAGAACATGGTAGAGTTTGCTCTAGGTACTATGCATAGTTTCATGATGTATCATGTTACACCATGTGAATATATGTTTCATGATATTTGTACTGTATGATAAGTCAAGCTACGAAAAGTTTGACCAAACTTCTAAAAAAAATATCAAGAACTACTGTATGATATTAGTAGATACCATGTGAATATATGTTTCATGATGTATCAAAGGTTATGTATTTCATACTGTAAATATTAATATATTTTTCTACAAACTTGCTCAAACTTTGCATGGTTTGAATTTTCAGAAAAAATAAGCCTTGAGCCTTAGATGCAGGTACTACTAGTGTTTAGTACTCCATCCCGGAAGTTATGTCTTGATATATAGGCATTATGGGTCCCTTCAGACGGCGTTAGGAAAATTCAACAGGAATCTACCGCGCTTACTTGTAGTTCAAGTTTGACCTAATTTCTTTAAATCGACATAAAGTTATTTAAGTGGGCACGGTTCGCTAGGGAATCTTGAAATGTGCTAAGACTAGGGATTTGTAAGAAAACATGGTACCCACTTTTTCTAAAAAACGGGTGGTAGTTAGGCCTGGAAATATAACTCGAAACTCGTGAGCTAAATGAGTAACTCGTGACTCGGCTCGATTTGGCTTAAATTCGGTGTCTAACGAGTCGAGCCGAGTTTTAGATTTGAACTCATTTGTTCACCCAAGCAAAATGAGCTACTCGTTTAGCTCGTTAAACTCGTTCAAATATATAATTTCAAATTTTCCACTGATGAGTGCCATACTACGAATGTTTCTGGTACATGTAATATTTTAGAACTACTATATTTTTCGTTCGATTTTTTCCTTCGTGTTATTATGAAAGTACTATCCTTATTCTAGTTATTAATTAGTAGGATAATTACTAGTTTTCCTACTGATATGTGCTCTTGTTCTTAACTCATAACGTGCTAAACGAGCTACTCGTGAGTTCACCGAGTCGAGCCAAGTTTCAAATATGAACTCGTTTTGTAAACAAGCCGAGTCAAGCTAGGTCATTAGTTGAACGAGCTTTAGCGAGTCGAGCCGAGCTGATTCAGCTCGGCTCAAATTCCAGCCCTAGTGGTGGTACTTTTTTTTGACTAAGGTATGTCCCGAGGGAGCGAGATTCTTCAATTAATTAACACAGTACGTGGATGTGTACATGTTACACCAAGGACCTCAAAAAAAACAAAAAAAACATCCAAGTCCATACATTTAGACAAAAGGACACTAAAATCAAATTCTTGAATATTTTGGTAACATGGTCTATAGAAACGGTTTGTGCATAGTTTGTGCATAGTATTTCATTGTGATGAACATTATTAATAGAATCTTCTTGATGCTAGAATGGAAAAGAAGATCCAACGGCTGGAAATGTTGGGATTCGTGAGTCTTGATCCAACAATTAATATTCAAAGTTTTGTGTACACCATATAGTGTTAACATAGTGGTAATGATAAGACTAGTACTTGCTTAACAAAAGAAAACAACGCACTTCTCACTTTTAGCAGATCTTGTTGAAGAAGATACATGAATCTACCAGATGCAGGTACTGTATCATAAACTATATATGATGTCAATATGGTCATGACCTTGGCTATTCGGGTCGAAACCAGGAATGTTCATACACCTTAGGCCAATACACATTGTGAAGCAGTGAGAGCATTTTTTGTATTCAAAGGTGTCAAAACACATGTTTCTCATTTTTTTCCTTATCACTATATAGTGTACGAATAACTTTGAATATTGACCGTTGGATCAAGATGCGAATCCCAACATTGTCATATGTTGGATCTTCATTTCCATTTTAGCATCAAGAAGATACTATTGATAGTCTTTCTTTTCTTACCTTACCATTATTTTTTATATATAGTGTGCGAACAACTTTGAATATTGACCGTTGATTCATGACACGCGAATCCCAACATTGCTTCTAGTTATTGGATCCTCTAATCCATTCCATCATCTAGAAGATAATATTGATAGTCTTTATTATCTTATCTTACCACTATATAATCACAGCAATGCTAGCCGTTGGATCTTCTTTTCTCCATTCTACCGGGGGGTGGTACTTTTCTCTACTACTAAAATGGAGAAGTTTTGAATTGGATCCATAGAACCAATCCTGACCGTTGGGCTATTAGATCCAATGGTTAAGAGCAGTTGGGTTCGTGTTGAATAGTACCTAAAGCAAACTCCAACATGTTCTAGAACCATCATTTCACCACCCCAAAAATTTCATAGCACACTAGGATGTATTCTCAATATGGCTAGATAGTTATTACTAATAGACTTAATGTGTGCATTTTTCCCTCACAAGAATATTGGCTAAAACAACTTAACGTTTGTTAAATCACATTTAATACCACTTTATCATTATCAATTTGTTTTCATCCATCAACTCAGTCATCCACGTAGGGCCTACAGATTGGGGAGGTCACGGTTGCCTTGGACGCACCACAAAATTATGACTAGGCCATCGAGTACAGGAAGTAGAGTCAGCATTCCGTCCAATCGCTTACCCTAGTCATCGTCATCAATATTTTCCACACGCATCGGCTTCATCAGTGACATTGATTGTCCCCTCGCTTCGGTAATCTGCCACATTAATCTTGGATCACCTCCTTCCTATTTATCTCTCCCCTTCCCCACACCAAAACATCTCTAATCCCCTGCTTCCAGCAACCATCTCCGTCCTCGTCTGTCATCCATGGCCACCTTCTGGCTACAGCTCGCCATACCGGAGCGCAAAGACCCTAACATCGCCGCACAGGAGGACAATGCTCTGCGCATTTGGGCTTCTCCCTACAGAGAACAAAGGTGCAGCGAGCGTGTGCCTTCCTCGACGCTAGGTACAGTGACAGCAAGTACCAGCTGTATGGCATCTATGACAATCCGGACGGGACGCTGAAGGTCAAGTTCGTCAACTTCAGGGACGCCCGTCTCCTCTACGGCCAGGCATTCCATTGCGGCTGTGAGCTGGTGGTGTTCACCGGCTCCAACATTTGCACCAACTACTGGAACTGGTTCCCAAACAACGGGAACTTCATCCATAGTGTTCTCCTAGAGCTGCCGATGGCTCGGGAGGTCCCGCCTCGTTTTCCGGTGGTGCTGCCGATGGCTTCGGAGGTGACGCCTCCTTATCCGCAGGTGCCAATGAGTAAGGAGACGGCTCTATCGCTGGATCTATCGTTGGTGCCGATGTCACGAGTTGCCGCTGGCAGCGCGGACTAGGTGCAAGGAGGCGCCGGACCTGCACTAGGTCAGCAGCGAGTCCTATATGAATTTAATGGTCGTATGAAGTTTCTTCTGGTACTACTCGTCAAAAATGAGTTTCTTTTGGTACTACTCACTATACCCTGTAGTACTAGTAGTAGTACTGCGAATGACGATCTATTGAATATCCTTCCACCCGGATGTTTGTGAACGAAGTGAAATATTCTAAACCGGGAAAGTTTGAATTGCTACTCTATTGTAAGGACCAAAATGGTTCCCACCAACGGAGGTGACGAACACGCCAGACAAAGACACGGAGCCGCCAGCAAAGACACGGAGCCACCAATGGCAGGTTGTTGGTCGACGTGTAGCGCCACATTGTGGACGAGGCAGAGATCAGCCGGTCGGGGTGTAGGCGCGGTGATGGGGGAGTGAACAAGAGAGAAAACACATTTTCTTTTGCATTCATATATATTGTGGTCCTGAAATTTACTCTACTCATTGTACCCAGTACCTCATGTCAGGAACCCATCCCAGCTTTGGTCTGACATCGCACCGCCTTCAAATCCTCCTCTTCGCAGCTCTCTCGCTGCCTCCTCTGTGCTCATAGTCTCTTCTTGCTCATTATTTCTTAACAGAAAAAAGGAAATAAATTCTTCTTACTTGCTTTACAGAAAATAAATTCATGTCACTTGGAAAATTGAAATTGATTTTTTTAATATCTTTAATTGTTCTCAAAAGATGGCCAAAATTGTCGACAAGTAAATTCTTGGATATGGGATCATTAGCATAAAGTTTTATGTAGAGATATGGCATTGACCTTGTGGTCGTTCGCCTTGAAATCCAAAAAAAATACATACTCATTGACAACTATGCTTAAATTCATTGAAATTTCACCACTTACTTTTAGGGTAGCATTTTACACGGTCGGTGGGAGTACATTCTACATCAAGGACCTAAAAAGGGAAAATTACATCGAAGTCCACACATTTAGCACAAAGGACCCTAAAACTAAGCATAGAAAACAGTCGGGTTCGGCTCCTTCTCGAGAGAGTAGCTGATCGAACCACACTCTTCATACTACATCATCTTCAATTGTTTTCAAAATATGGCCAAATTTGTCGACATGCAAATTCTTGGTTATGGGATCATCAGCATAAAGTCTGATGTAGAGATATGGCCTTGACCTTGTGGCCGTTCGCATTGAAAGCCAAGATTTTTTCATACTCGTTGACAACTATGATTAAATTCGTTGAAATTCATCACTTACTTTTAGGTTAGCATTTTACACGGTCGGTGGGAGTACATTCTACATCAAGGACCTAGAAAAGGGAAATTACATCGAGGTCCACACATTTAGCACAAAGGACGCTAAAATTGAGCAAATAAAAAATAGTCAGGTTCGGCTCCTTCTCGAGAGAGTAGCTGATCGAGCAACGCCCTTCATAGTACTTCATCTTTGATTGTTTTCAACATATGGCCAAAATTGTCGGCATGCAAATTCTTGGATATGGGATCATCAGCATAAAGTCTGATGTAGAGTTATGGCCTTGACCTTTTGCTCGTTTGGCTTGAAATCAAAGGATGTCCATACTCGTTGACAACTATAAGATGAAATTCATTTAAATTTCACCACTTACTTTTAGGTTAGAATTTTATATGGTCGGTGGGAGTATATTCTACATCAAGGACCTAAAAAAGGGGAAATTACATTGAGGTCCATACATTGAGCACAAAGGACCCTAAAATTAAGCAAGGAAAATAGTCGGGTTCGGCTCCTTCTCGAGAGAGTAGATGATCGATCCATACTCCTCTTCATACTACTTCATCTTTCATTGTGTTCAAAATATTGCCAAATTTGTTGGATGCAAATTCTTGGATATGGGATCA
The DNA here is from genome assembly GCA_916181665.1 of Avena sativa. Lineage (NCBI taxonomy): Eukaryota > Viridiplantae > Streptophyta > Magnoliopsida > Poales > Poaceae > Avena > Avena sativa. Next base: position 260,514,606 of record OV702292.1, on the reverse strand, counting down.
TCAACATAAAGTATGATGTAGATATGGCCTTGATATTGGTGGTTCGTCTTGTAATACAAGAATAATGCTTCATACTCGTTGAAGACTAAGCTTAAATTCTTTTAAATTTCATTACAATACTTTTAGGTTAGAACTTTACACGGTCGACCGAAGTATATTTTACATAACGGACATCAAAAGTGAAAAAGTTACATCGAGGTCCAAATACATTTAGCATAAAGGACCCTAAAAGAAAAAAATCTTGTTTCACTCATTCTCGAGAGATTAGCTAATCTGAGCCAAACTCTTAATACTACTTCCTCTTTGATTCTTTTCAAAACATGGCAAAATCTGTTGCCATGCAAATTCTCTAACATGGGATCATCGGCACAAAGTATAATGTTGATGTGGCCTTGACCTTGGTCATTCGGCTTGAAATCCAAGAATGCTCATACTTATTGACAAGTACGCTTAAAATCATCTAAATTTCACCAGTTACACTTTTAGACCTAACAAAAGGGGGAAATTACATCGAGGTCCATACATTTAGCACCAAGGACACTAAAATTAAGCAAGGAAAATAGTCGGGTTCAGCTCCTTCTCTAGAGAGTAGCTGATCGAGCCATACTCTTCATACTACTGCATCTTCGATTGTTTCCAAAATATGGCCAAATTTGTCAGCATGCAAATTCTTGGATATGGGATCATCAGCATAAAGTATGATGTAGATATGGCCTTGACCTTGGTTGTTCGTCTTGAAATACAATAATGGTTAATACTCGTTGATAACTAAGCTTAAATTTGTTTAAATTTCACCAATTACTTTTAGGTTAGAACTTTACACGATCGATCGGAGTACATTTTACATCAGGGACCTCAAAAAAGTAAAAATTACATCGAGGTCCATATACATTTAGCATAAAGGACCCTAAAAGAAAAAAATCTAGTTCGGCTCATTCTCGAAAGGTCACCTGATCTGATCCAAACTCTTAATACTACTTCCTCTTCGATTGTTTTCAAAACATGGCCAAATCTGTTACCATGCAAATTCTCTAACATGGGATCATCAACATAAAGTATGATGTTCATATGGCCTTACCTTGGTCGTTCGGCTTGAAATCCAAGAATGTTCATACCCGTTGACAACTAAGCTTAAATTCGTTTAAATTTCACCATTTACTTTTAGGTTAACATTTTACACGGTCAGTGGGAGTACATTTTACATCAAGGACCTAAAAAGGAAAATTATTACATCGAGATCCATATATTTAGCACAAAGGACCCTAAAAGGAAAACTTTCTAGTTTAGCTCCTTCTTGAGAGATTAGCCGTAGGCCAATACACAATGTTGATATGGTCATGACCTTGGCTGTTCGGGTCAAAACCAGGAATGTTGATACACCGTAGGGTTATACACATTGTGAAGAAGTCAGAGCATTTTTTTGTATTCAAAGGTGTCAAAACACATGTTTCTCTTTTTTTCTTAGCATTGTATATAGTGTACGAATAACTTTGAATATTGACCGTTAGATCAAGACTCAAATCCCAATACTGTGAGACGTTGGATCATCATTTCCATTTTAGCATTGAGAAGATACTATTAATAGTCTTTCTTTTCTTATCTTACCACTATTATATATAGTGTGTAGACAAAAGTATGAAAATAAATTTATGCAAATTTGTTAATCTTATATGTCTGTATTTTTTAATAAATGTATGCATTTATTTTAACTACTAATGACTGACAAAATGTTTTTATTGTCTAGTGTCTAAAAAATTTAACATAGTTGAAAACTGGGGCGTAAGTGTGAGATGTTTTCTTTTCTACGTTGCTTTGGATCACTTTTGTCCATCAGATGAATATTGGGTGGTAAATACATGAGGCATGTTGATCCGAGTCCCCCTAGAAGTGAGCACGTGGAGTAGTAGTTGAACAATTTCAGAAAACACTTAAAATCCAAAATATAAACATTAGCAGCAAAGACAGTTTACAGCCAAAATACACCCTTCCTAGTGGCAAAAGACACCATGCCTGCAACTACTACTACATTAACTAGTAAGCGAGTGGTACTTTTCTACAACTAAATTAACTAGTAATACATCATTACCATCGCATTAGGATCACTTAGCCGAAGATTAAGATCAATTCATCCTGTCGATGCAAACGCAGAAAGACACACCTTCATCATCTCGTACTGTCCATCAGTCGTGGTAATGTACCACAATGGCACCATGAGGAACGTCAAATCTTCGAGGCCAGCACTGTCGGGCGACACACAGCTCGTTGGCTCAATGACCCCATTAAGGGTGTCCGTCGAGAAGTCCGCTGGCGATTGCGGGCTAGTCGTGCATAGCTTCACCCTGTACCGGGGCCATGAGCACGAGGCCTCCCTAACGCACACCAAGGAAATGGCGGCGGCCTGGCCAAGTTCGCCGATGATGTGGCTGAACATGGTAGCATCATCAGCATAGACGATGACCATGGATGGTGGAAAGGACGGTAACAACATCATTACTATACACTCCATGGGCTGGCCGTACGATAGCCTATGTAGTTGTACCTTGTGGATGTTGTTGAGGTGCAAAAGGAGCTCAACCGGCGAGGCAGTGAATATTTAGCTGACCTCCATGCATCCGCACAGGATGTATGGGCACGCGGCCTTGTGGTCGTCTAGCTCGTGGTAGGCAATCATGGTGAGGCAGCCGTCGTGGGGGCATAGAACAGTTATCGGCACTAGCTCGTATGTGTCCATCGCCGGCTATCTCTTGGTGGAATCCATTGACGCGCCCAGCGTTGGAGTGGTTCCCTAGATGCTCGGCTCGCCGATGTAGTGCCCACGGTCCTAAATTTGTATGCAGCATTGAGATTTTTTGAATGAAGGCTGCAAAAAGTTGACAGGTGAGAGTAAATCAGGCACTTAATACCCTATACAGTACTATACCAGACAAATAGAACCTACCCATCTGAGTGATAAAGATCTACACCTTTTTTTGGAAATGGAAAAGGTCTACACCTAGAGAGAGACGGAGAAACCTGGGGCCTGGCGCAACGTGTACAGTGCTGCGGGGGAGAGAACAGGGATTGCATGCATGTCTTCAACACCATCTAGGTTTTATTCTGTCTGCTTGTCTCTTCTGGCTCTTTCTTTCTCGGCATGGCAGACTCGTTTCTCTTCTCCATTTCTTTCTTCTGGTTAAAGCTTGTCCATATACAGAGTACTAGTAGTAGTACGTAGTACATTTGAACTAGTACTCCAGTAATACAGAGTACATATATGTCTTTTTATACTCGAGTTGTACTACTAGTACTCAAATAGTAATACAGTACAAATGTCTTTTTTTACTATACTACTACTTGTACTCCGGTAGGTAGGCATCTGCGGGCGGTGGGTGGCGGGCGGTGGTGGCTACTTGCGGCTTTTTACTACTCCTAGGGAGGTGGGCGGTGGGCAGCGGTGTGTTGGAAATATTCCCTAGATACAAATAGTAGTAAGGACTATTATCATATTTCATATAGTTTATGATTAAGTTTGATATCATGCTATAACTGTATTGAGTGGAAACATCAATACACGTGTGATATACAAACAACCAGGGGTTCGCAGTGAAACTCTAGTCACTGGTTCATTGGTCAACAGATGATCATGTTTCCTGATCATGTGGCATTTATGCCAGTTGGAAATGAGGTCATCTCATTCGGAGAATGAGATGATGAACCAATACCCAACCTAAACATCGTGACCCGATCATGTCACGAAGTTCAAGTTATGATGATTAGAAATGAATCCTCGTAGACTATTCCTTAGACCGTGAGGCTATATCAATCACTGTCTCCCGAGAGTGCTTAGATAGCATCAAACTCCATCTGGGAAAACGGTGGTTATAAAGGTGTGTTCAGGTATTCGGAGGAAACCGTAGAGGCAATATATGTCAAGAGCGGGATTTGTCCATCCATGTGACGGGAAGATACTCTAGGGCCCACTCAGAGAAGTTATATCCAATAGTTGCGCAGCGTGTGATTAGATCACGGGGCTATCACTTGTCTGAACGAGTTAAGTAGCATTGTTCAGTAACGAGATTGAACCCGACATGGTGATGTCATTTATCAGATCTCGGGCAATGTAAGTATCGAATGACAAAAGGAATAAGACACGACTGTCCCGGTTCAAACGACGAAAGATCTTCGTGGAGCGCATAGGGGTCACATGGCCATCCAGGTTGTAACTACCTCGGTGAATTCCGCTCCTAGTTACAAGCCTGGATGAGCGGAAATGGTTGAAATAGTACGGTGGGGCCCACATGCCACTCACAGGTAGACCTTTCGGCCGTCCCAACCATTTCCAATCATCGGGACAAGAACGGGCGGCGTAATCGGCAGGCGAAGGGATCAACTACATACACAAATGAGTATGTATGCAAGCCACCATACAATAGTACATCAGAGCCATTCCATCTAAAAAGAAAGGAAATATAGCAACGCCATACGGCAAGATCCAAATATCCTAGATAGATATAATAGTTTAGGATATTTCCTCATACATCAAACATCAGAGTATCAGGCGGAAGCGGAAGACAAAATCCGAGTACGGATAAGAAGCAAATCGGCATAAGATGCCCCATAAATAAGCACATCCCGCCCACAGATCTCACGGATCCCCGTTCCCGGAATCTCTACACCGAATGATTGTTGCCCACATCGTCCGTCTCCTCCACCCAGTATCCATCTTGCGAGTTTACCTGTTCATCTGAATCAAACAATTTATCGTGTGAGACCCTAGGGGTACTCAGCAAGTCTTTATGCCTCTAAAGGGGACACAACCTGGGGTGACACAATTGCAGCAAAAGATAAACCCTAACAATTCTATAGATACTCGCTAACCATCCGCCTAACCAGAGATAGACGGATGTCCGTGAATTAATAACAACAGTTATAATGGTAATCTTAACAGATCCATCCTCCTCCTCGCTTACCGACGAGGAAGCGGACGAACAAACCCCCCCATCCGTTGGCAGTTTTATTATCCGTTCCATGAGTGTTGTACTATTTACTAGTCAGGTACCTAGTCTAGTCAAATTAAAAGCGGTACTTTAGTTATGCTTGTCTATGATCGAGAAACTGTGCTCCAAGTCGTCCATAACCGCGGACACGGCTTTCAGAAAGTTTTACCCTGCAGGGGTGCACAAATAGCAACACACACTCGATCAACCTCGGAAAAACCAAATCAAAACCCAACGAGGCAGTCACGACAAAGCGATCACAGGATTCAGAAATATTTCAGGGGGCCGCCCCATTAAGCTACCCGCGACGAAGTTGGCCGACTTCGAGACGGACTCAAGGTTTACGTCAATGGCTGTAAACGACTGGGAACCCGAAAATGTAACTGGGCTTGTCGATACCGTGAAAACACTCCGATTACCTAAACAGTACAGTGTGCAGTACCTCGAACAATATTAAATAAAGCAGTAAAGAATGGCATAGGTACAGGATAGTAAATAAAACCTCAAACTAGTTTGTGGCCCCAAGAAATAAGAATGAATCAAGCTCTGGCTCAGGGGGTTCATAAGCCTCCCGGATGTGGATAGCGCGAATATTCTTGGAACAAGAATCAAGTACTCGGGGTCTTACGGGACACAAGTGAGCCTGAAAAACCAAATAGCGAATATGGCTCACCGATGCCACTTTCATTAGTTATCCCATTACTACTCAGATTAAGTTGTATAGGTACCTCGTTATCCAACAGACACTCACATACCCTACACATGCTGTTCTACGACTCGCATGGCTCAAACAACTCCTGTAGTAATGGCTCATGGGATGGAGGAACAAGCTTCGGTGGGGTTTAAAAATAAAGGCTAAGCAATACTTGGGATTCAATTTAATGCAACCGCGACTCAATGATGCAAGAATAAGATAGAGGCAATAGGTACTATATGTATGCAAGCATGTGGTAGAGCTTGCCTGGCAGCTCAGTTGAAGCGAGAGAAGGATCTGGGTAGTTCTCCTGGTTCTCTTGATATATCCCCTGCTCAGCGTCTATTCGAAAGAAGAACCAAACAAACAAGGGCCAACATAAATAAAGCGCACAAGCATATGATTAAAATGCGACAAGCAAACAATCATGCCATGATGAATGATGCACAATTTGCATGGCATTAAAGTAGCATGGCATGGGTGAGGTGTGAAGTACAAGATTAAATCATTTTATGGGGCTTTAATCATATTTTATACTCAAATTAGTTGCTGTACACATTATATTTATATGATGCATGCTGCAAAACTGATGATGGAATGCATAAACAGAAAGGTCTCGTCGAGCTAATCATTTTAGACATATCATTTGTTAAATTTGGAGTTATAAAACAAAAGTTATTAATTAATTAAAGTGGAAGGGCATTTTATTGTAATTTTAATCAACTTGCAATTTTAAATGTTCAAAATATATTTTGGATGAAAGATTTGAATTCCTCACATTTTTCTGATTTTAAAACATATATTATTTGTATTAATTGGGTTTGTATTTTAAAATTTATTTAAAAACAGAATTAAATTTGAATTTGATTTGATTTGGAAAAGATTTGAATTTAAACAGAAAAGCAGACATACTTTTTATACCCAGACTAGCCTAGCCCCTGACGCTGACGGGTGGGCCTCTCTGCTGACTGGGACACACGCGCGCAGAAGAACGTTTTACACCGCGGACTGCTCTAGTCTCGGAGACAGACAGGTGAGACCCGCTGGCTCGCAGGCCCACTTGACAGAGGGATGCTGAGGGCTGACCACGTGGCTCAGGGGGGGACTGCGGGTTGATGCGACCAACGTGTAGGGTGCTTTTTTGAAAAAGGTAGCAGACGCTGACTGGTGGGGCTCAGGGGAGCGCGGGTTGCAGGAGTCAAAAGGGCAGGGGGGTTTGTGCAAAAAGCCGCTGCCACTGTGGATCTTCCTCGCGGACAGATCGGTGCTCGCGCGCGGTGCAGGGCGGGGTGGGAGATCGAACGCGGGACCTAGGGCTTGCGCGCGGAGGGCGGAGCCACGGCGGCGGGCTGGGGTTGCTGTAAGGGAGATGGGCGAGGCCTAGATAGGGCTACGCGACGCTATGGCGAGGAGAAACGTACGCGACGCCGGCGCACAGAGGCCGTTCGTCGGATTGTCCGGCGCGACCAGGGCAAGGCTGCGACGACGAGGATGTCTGGGGGGTTGGGTAGCTCACCGAGAGTGCGTCGATGTAGGTGGATCGGCTCGAGGCGCAGCAGGGCGACGATGATGCAGAGGCCGAGCGAACTAGGGTTTCGGGGTCGGAGCGCGTCGGTGTTCAGCGGCCTGGGGCTCCTCCTCCTCGCTGCTGTGTACAGAGGCGACGCCGGGGATCTCCTGTCCTTCCTCGACGTCCACAACACTACGCCCGCCTCCTCGTACTGCAGGTGGACGCCGAAGCCAACGGTGGCCGGCGATGGTTAGCTGGCGGCGATGGAGAAGAGAGGGGAGCGGGCAGGGTGCCTCGGCCAGATCTGGAGATGCAGGAGGACCGTGAGGTGGTGGTAAAGCAGAGGGGGAGAGGGGTGCCGTGGGGAGATGGGGTAGATGGGAAAAGGTGGCCTCGGTGCCACCTTTCTCTCCTCCTTCACGTGCTTGTGGCCGGGCAGGACCAGGGCAGGGTAGGTGGGAGGCTTCCAGGTGGGGCCAGGGTGAGGCCAAGGAGGCAGGGGCAGGCTCGGGCTGGAGGGCCCTTGTGGCATAGAGAGAAAAGAGAGAGGGAAGAGTAGCCTCGGGCTAGAGCTAGGATAGGAGGGGAGAGGGGTATGGCTCAGGCTAGGGCTTGCTTGGGTGGGGGTAGCTAGGTGGCATGGTGGGGCCAGCTAGGTGAGAGAGAGAGAGGCCGAGAGGGAGGGGGTAGACTTAGGGTTTAGGTGAGAGGGGGATGTGAGGGTTAGAGTTAGATGGGGGTATGGTTTAAAGAGGGGGGGTATGGTGAAAATGTGGTAGGGTTTAGGATTAGATGAGGGAGTGAGAGATGGTTTTCCTTTTTGGCAAGCTCAGGCAAGACAAGATCAAACCAAGCTAGACCAGAAAGAGGGAGAGGTGGTGGTATGATTTTAAGCAAGATCAAACAGATCAAGCCAAAAGGAGGAAGAGAGAGAGATGATCCACTCCAAATGCAAATAAAAACCAAAGCTAGAAAAAGATGGTTCTTGCATGGCCCATGCAAAACAATTAATGCCATGCTTATTTTGTGAAAACAAGATTATCACATGGCATTAAACTTAGGCATTCCCACAAGTGGAATAAAGCCAAGCCAAGAATTTAAAAGAAAGTCCCAAGTGGATTAAATGGAGATGATCCTATTTGAATACAAATGGGACATGCTAGTGTGTATGGGCCACTAGATGATTAATAGTCCCAAAAGTATCCCAACATGAGCTTCATTCCATAATAATCCATATGGAAGCTAGGGAAAAGGGGTCCACTCACAAGGCATGCAAAGGTGGCCATGTGGCTCTCATATATCAATCATGTGAAAACACCATGATGCTAAGATGAGAGCATGTGGAAAAGAATTGGATCCATCCCAACCCATATGAGCTAGAGGTAAAACCCAAAAGAAAAACAATTTGCAAGCTCATGGATAATGGAATGGTGGAAAGATGGGGTGATGACAAGAAAGGTGGTGGAGTTAACAAAAGATATGCCCCCAACTCAACTTGGGCATTTAAACATTATATCAAGAACCAAATACAATATCAAGAGGCAAATAAAATTAATGATGCATATGAGATAAGAACCAAAACAAAAAGGGTTTTATATGATGCTCAAATGCAAGGTGGCATGATGACATGAGCATGATATAATTATGATGCAACAAATAGATGTAGGAAGTAGCATTATATAGACTAGGCTAGTAGCATTGCAATTGTTAGACAATTGGGATGCTACAAATCTCCCCCACTAAACAAGAATCTCGCCCCGAGATTCCTAGGAAAAAGAAAACAACACAAGGAGAGACGGTTGTTCAAACGAAGGTGACCCTCACGTTCACAAGATGATGAAGAACGGAATGGTGCGACCACTACACCTTGCAAAACTTGCTAGACTTGTTGCGAGTCTTGCGTTTTGCTTGAGAAACAACGAGTTAGAAGAGTTGAAGGATTGTCGTGAGACAAGAAGGATAGGATGAACATAGCTCCGGTTTTCTCAAGAAACATGATAAAAGAGAAAGATCCACTGGTGAAAGAAAGGACAAGATGATGTATCCTGGAGAAAGAAATGACACACCATTAAGATTAAAGATTTGCCGATACTAGAGAGGATGAACCTTTGTCTCGCCAGAAGAAAAGAGCTAGATTGGAGAGGTTTTGAACCACTATGACAATAGCATCGTATCCTCTCTCGGATAGGAGAAAAGAAGTACGGAACAATATTGCCTTCAAACAATAGAGTCCCTTGATATCAACAGAAAGATTTAGTTAGACATCGTCGGATTAGATTCTTCTTGTGCCGGTAAGAACCAAGGATCACGCAATTGAGGTGCGTGGATATAACTTCTAGAGACGGAGGTGAAGCCAGATCATGGTGGAATCCTGAGAAGCAAAGAATATGGAGGATCTGGAGTTTATTGTAGGGACACTTATTGCTTTCTTTAGCCTTGAGGCTAACGCAATAGATTTGCAGCTAATGGCATCGACCATAATTGGCTTTACCACAGCAAAAGAATTGATGAAACAAAGAGAGATATAGTTTCCTTCCATCTTGTTTGGGGATGTCGAGCACCGGTAGAAAGACGAGGACAGAAAAGAGTTTGCGTTGGTTTCCACCAGATAATTGAGGATTTTGCTCCGTGTGGAAAGGGTGAGATCACCAACAAGAGATTATTGATTACTTTCTACGAGAGAGCACTCCGGAAAAACAAGGGCGGAAGTAAAAGTATCAAGGGATAAAGGCCACTTCTAACTTCCGTGGAATGAGTGGAATCACATTAATTCACCAATTCAATGTACAAGAGCGAATGATAAGAGTAGTGGTATGGTAGCTACTCCATCCCGCACTCAAAGCATTACTCCGCACATGAATAAGAAAACCATGCAACCCACTACCAAAACAGACTGAAGGTATTGACAAGAAGAGCTCAAGGAACTCCGCAAGAAAACAAAGATTGATGCAAACGATTCACCGGATCCAAGATAGATAATGATGATGATGTTGTCGTCATGTCTGAAGTACCAAGCCACCGGAAAGATATGAAGGAAGATTACGGAGACAACTGCAAGATTCAACAGCTACAGAAAAGATAGCACCACTTGAACAGAAGGAATACAAGATCTGTAAGGTCTTCATGGCCTCCGGTGGATTGAGCATCGATGATAGAACGAGAGGGTTTCAAGAGATTACTGGACGAGACTGAGGTGAAAGAACTCCATGTTCTTCTTGAAATGATTGAGAGACATTTAGCAGTCTTGAGGAAAAACTTCGGCGGAACGACGATGATAACTTGCCAACAAGGAAAACTCCGGGTTTGATAGAAGATGGAGGATGGAATTAACAATGGACTTGCTGATTCTAGAGTTGAAGTAATGTATTTAGCAGAAGGACGTGGTCGGGATAGGTGACTTCAAAAAGTCAGAGTTCACACTTTGAGAACTTTGCACACAGGCAATGCTCACGAAGCGGAGAGGAAAAGACACAGATGATCTTCCATGTCCTTCCATTGATATCGAATAGGCAAGCATATTATCAACATATACCACCATGGATTAGCAAGATATTCCCAGAATATCAAGTTCAAGAGGCGGGAGAAACGAACAAATGCTCGAAACACTTTTTGAGCTCAACGCTCTTAGAAAGATCAATATTAAGAGCACGGGTTCGTGTTGAAGAAGATGCACTGGAAGAATAGATTATCTGGTCCTTCGGAAGAAAAAGAGATGTCACCTGGTTCACATTGTTGATCGGATCACCGGTTACAAAGATAGGGAGATCTTGGATAAAGAAAAGATGATAGATCATACCTTAAGCAAAGCTATCAGAGACGAAAAGATGCAATTCCCTCGTATCAAAGAGAATTTTGCAGATATGGAGGGCAAAAAGATGTGAAGCATGATAAACAGACGATAGACCACCGTAGTGCTTTGAGAAACTCCGGATTGCCAAAGATGCTTGAATATGCATAGATATGATCACGGTGTACTCAAAATCACAGGAGATAACCGTCACCATTAGGAGGATAGTGTTGATAGCATTTTCCATATTCCAATCGACACTTATCATGAGTGGAATATAGCTATTCCGAGAGCCAAATTACAATCACCAGCATCGGATCGACACATGTTATGTAATTAGCCCAAGAGAAAAGGAGATGGAATGAAACTCTAAGATTAAGCGCTGGTGACAAAAGAATGAGTTAGCATGGACATGCTGATAAAAGGGAGATAGATAATGTTTCACACACGACTGGAAAGGAGTGTAGAAACACATATGTATCAAAGAAAAAATTTCCGCATTTTCGGCATTAAAATACCAATAGATGCGCAAAATCACTTAGCAGATAGAGATTAGCAACTGATGCTTGCACAGAATGTGGAGTTGCTAGAAGGAAGGACACCCTTAAGAAGATGGCACCGGTTAACAAGGAGTCAGATAGATCGCGCCGGTTTTCAAAAGCCTGTCAGTATGGAAGGTACCAACAGTTGATAACCAAAGGCAGATAAAGATAACAAGAAGGATGCAACAGATAGACAAGGAATTACACACACACACACACTTTCTATGGTACTACGGGAACCCAGAACACGTGAATCCTAGTTTGAATTTTAAGAAGAGGATTGAAAACGTTACACTTCCTTACCAGAAAAGGGTGGTGGTTGGGTAAGAAGAAAAGTGGAAGCAGTCCTACTCTCGCGTTTTGTTTTTCCCTAGTATACATAGCTACCAAAAATATTTGCTAGACTGACAACGACCATTTGGCTGAGACCCTGAAGGGCGGGATGGCTCTGATACCAATTGTAACTACCTCGTGAATTACGCTCCTAGTTACAAGCCTGGATGAGCGGAAATGGTTGAAATAGTACGGTGGGGCCCACATGCCACTCACAGGTAGACCTTTCGGCCGTCCCAACCATTTCCAATCATCGGGACAAGAACGGGCGGCGTAATCGGCAGGCGAAGGGATCAACTACATACACAAATGAGTATGTATGCAAGCCACCATACAATAGTACATCAGAGCCATTCCATCTAAAAAGAAAGGAAATATAGCAACGCCATACGGCAAGATCCAAATATCCTAGATAGATATAATAGTTTAGGATATTTCCTCATACATCAAACTTCAGAGTATCAGGCGGAAGCGGAAGACAAAATCCGAGTACGGATAAGAAGCAAATCGGCATAAGATGCCCCATAAATAAGCACATCCCGCCCACAGATCTCACGGATCCCCGTTCCCGGAATCTCTACACCGAATGATCGTTGCCCACATCGTCCTTCTCCTCCACCCAGTATCCATCTTGCGAGTTTACCTGTTCATCTGAATCAAACAATTTATCGTGTGAGACCCTAGGGGTACTCAGCAAGTCTTTATGCCTCTAAAGGGGACGCAACCTGGGGTGACGCAATTGCAGCAAAAGATAAACCCTAACAATTCTATAGATACTCGCTAACCATCCGCCTAACCAGAGATAGACGGATGTCCGTGAATTAATAACAACTGGTATAATGGTAATCTTAACAGATCCATCCTCCTCCTCGCTTACCGACGAGGAAGCGGACGAACAAACCCCCCCCATCCGTTGGCAGTTTTATTATCCGTTCCATGAGTGTTGTACTATTTACTAGTCAGGTACCTAGTCTAGTCAAATTAAAAGCGGTACTTTAGTTATGCTTGTCTATGATCAAGAAACTGTGCTCCAAGTCGTCCATAACCGCGGACACGGCTTTCAGAAAGTTTTACCCTGCAGGGGTGCACAAATAGCAACACACACTCGATCAACCTCAGAAAAACCAAATCAAAACCCAACGAGGCAGTCACGACAAAGCGATCACAGGATTCAGAAATATTTCAGGGGGCCACCCCATTAAGCTACCCGCGACGAAGTTGGCCGACTTCGAGACGGACTCAAGGTTTGCGTCAATGGCTGTAAACGACTGGGAACCCGAAAATGTGACTGGGCTTGTCGATACCGCGAAAACACTCCGCTTACCTAAACAGTACAGTGTGCAGTACCTCGCACAATATTAAATAAAGCAGTAAAGCATGGCATAGGTACAGGATAGTAAATAAAACCTCAAACTAGTTTGTGGCCCCAAGAAATAAGAATGAATCAAGCTCTGGCTCAGGGGAGTTCATAAGCCTCCCGGATGTGGATAGCGCGAATATTCTTGGAACAGGAATCAAGTACTCGGGGTCTTACAGGACACAAGTGAGACTGAAAAACCAAATAGCGAATATGGCTCACCGATGCCACTTTCATTAGTTATCCTATTACTACTCAGATTAAGTTGTATAGGTACCTCGTTATCCAACAGACACTCACATACCCTACACATGTTGTTCTACGACTCGCATGGCTCAAACAACTCCTGTAGTAATGGCTCATGGGATGGAGGAACAAGCTTTGGTGGGGTTTAAAAATAAAGGCTAAGCAATACTTGGGATTCAATTTAATGCAACCGCGACTCAATGATGCAAGAATAAGATAGAGGCAATAGGTACTATATGTATGCAAGCATGTGGTGGTGCTTGCATGGCAGCTCAGTTGAAGCGAGAGAAGGATCTGGGTAGTGCTCCTGGTTCTCTTGATATATCCCCTGCTCAGCGTCTATTCGAAAGAAGAACCAAACAAACAAGGGCCAACATAAATAAAGTGCACAAGGATATGATTAAAATGCGACAAGCAAACAATCATGCCATGATGAATGATGCACAATTTGCATGGCATTAAAGTAGCATGGCATGGGTGAGGTGTGAAGTACAAGATTAAATCATTTTATGGGGCTTTAATCATATTTTATACTCAAATTAGTTGTTGTACACATTATATTTATATGGTGCATGCTGCAAAACTGATGATGGAATGCATAAACAGAAAGGTCTCGTCGAGCTAATCATTTTAGACATATCATTTGTTAAATTTGGAGTTATAAAACAAAAGTTATTAATTAATTAAAGTGGAAGGGCATTTTATTGTAATTTTAATCAACTTGCAATTTTAAATGTTCAAAATATATTTTGGATGAAAGATTTCAATTCCTCACATTTTTCTGATTTGAAAACATATATTATTTGTATTAATTGGGTTTGTATTTTAAAAGTTATTTAAAAAAGAATTAAATTTGAATTTGATTTAATTTGGAAAAGATTTGAATTTAAACAGAAAAGCAGACATACTTTTTATACCCAGACTAGCCTAGCCCCTGACGCTGACGGGTGGGTCTCTCTGCTGACTGGGACACACGCGCAGAAGAACGTTTTACACCGCGGACTGCTCTAGTCTCGGAGACAGACAGGTGGGACCCGCTGGCTCGCAGGCCCACTTGACAGAGGGATGCTGAGGGTTGACCACGTGGCTCAGGGGGGGACTGCGGGTTGATGCGACCAACGTGTAGGGTGCTTTTTTGAAAAAGGTAGCAGACGCTGACTGGTGGGGCTCAGGGGAGCGCGGGTTGCAGGAGTCAAAAGGGCAGGGGGGGTTTGTGCAAAAAGCCGCTGCCACTGTGGATCTTCCTCGCGGACAGATCGGTGCTCGCGCGCGGTGCAGGGCGGGGTGGGAGATCGAACGCGGGAACTAGAGCTCACGCGCGGAGGGCGGAGCCACTGCGGCGGGCTGGGGTTGCTGTCAGGGAGATGGGCGAGGCCTAGATAGGGCTACGCGACGCTATGGCGAGGAGAAACGTACGCGACGCCGGCGCACAGAGGCCGTTCGTCGGATTGTCCGGCGCGACCAGGGCAAGGCTGCGACGACGAGGATGTCTGGGGGGTTAGGTAGCTCACCGAGAGTGCGTCGATGTAGGTGGATCGGCTCGAGGCGCAGCAGGGCGACGATGATGCAGAGGCCGAGCGAACTAGGGTTTCGGGGTCGGAGCGCGTCGGTGTTCAGCAGCCTGGGGCTCCTCCTCCTCGCTGCTGTGTACAGAGGCGACGTCGGGGATCTCCTGTCCTTCCTCGACGTCCACAACACCACGCCCGCCTCCTCGTACTGCAGGTGGACGCCGAAGCCGACGGTGGCCGGCGATGGTTAGCTGGCGGCGATGGAGAAGAGAGGGGAGCGGGCAGGGTGCCTCGGCCAGATCTGGAGATGCAGGAGGATCGTGAGGTGGTGGTAAAGCAGAGGGGGAGAGGGGGTGCCGTGGGGAGATGGGGTAGATGGGAAAAGGTGGCCTCGGTGCCACCTTTCTCTCCTCCTTCACGTGCTTGTGGCCGGGCAGGACCAGGGCAGGGCAGGTGGGAGGCTTCCAGGTGGGGCCAGGGTGAGGCCAAGGAGGCAGGGGTAGGCTCGGGCTGGAGGGCCCTTGTGGCATAGAGAGAAAAGAGAGAGGGAAGAGTAGCCTCGGGCTAGAGCTAGGATAGGAGGGGAGAGGGGGTATGGCTCGGGCTAGGGCTTGCTTGGGTGGGGGTAGCTAGGTGGCATGGTGGGGCCAGCTAGGTGAGAGAGAGAGGCCGAGAGGGAGGGGGTAGACTTAGGGTTTAGGTGAGAGGGGGATGTGAGGGTTAGGGTTAGATGGGGGTATGGTTTAAAGAGGGGGGTATGGTGAAAAATGTGGTAGGGTTTAGGATTAGATGAGGGAGTGAGAGATGGTTTTCCTTTTTGGCAAGCTCAGGCAAGAAAAGATCAAACCAAGCTAGACCAGAAAGAGGGAGAGGTGGTGGTATGATTTTAAGCAAGATCAAACAGATCAAGCCAAAAGGAGGAAGAGAGAGAGAGATGATCCACTCCAAATGGAAATAAAAACCAAAGCTAGAAAAAGATGGTTCTTGCATGGCCCATGCAAAACAATTAATGCCATTCTTATTTTGTGAAAACAAGATTATCACATGGCATTAAACTTAGGCATTCCCACAAGTGGAATAAAGCCAAGCCAAGAATTTAAAAGAAAGTCCCAAGTGGATTAAATGGAGATGATCCTATTTGAATACAAATGGGACATGCTAGTGTGTATGGGCCACTAGATGATTAATAGTCCCAAAAGTATCCCAACATGAGCTTCATTCCATAATAATCCATATGGAAGCTAGGGAAAAGGGGTCCACTCACAAGGCATGCAAAGGTGGCCATGTGCCTCTCATATATCAATCATGTGAAAACACCATGATGCTAAGATGAGAGCATGTGGAAAAGAATTGGATCCATCCCAACCCATATGAGCTAGAGGTAAAACCCAAAAGAAAAACAATTTGCAAGCTCATGGATAATGGAATGGTGGAAAGATGGGGTGATGACAAGAAAGGTGGTGGAGTTAACAAAAGATATGCCCCCAACTCAACTTGGGCATTTAAACATTATATCAAGAACCAAATACAATATCAAGATGCAAATACAATTAATGATGCATATGAGATAAGAACCAAAACAAAAAGGGTTTTATATGATGCTCAAATGCAAGGTGGCATGATGACATGAGCATGATATAATTATGATGCAACAAATAGATGTAGGAAGTAGCATTATATAGACTAGGCTAGTAGCATTGCAATTGTTAGACAATTGGGATGCTACACATGTCCCTCTGTTGATCATTGGTGCGGGAGTGTCCCGACCATGTCTGGAGTGTATCACGCTTAAGGGCTTGATGATGCTTAGAGAGTGTTTATAGGATCGGTAGAATCACCGAAGAAAAGAAGTGAGAAAACCGGAAGGGTTTTGGTAAGTCTGGCGGATGTCCAGAGTGGAGGTGGAAGGTGTTCCATGGCCACGGAGATTGAATAATATGTGAATGAATGTTAAATCTTGATTTAATCATTTATTCATAATTATTTAATAAAGAGAAAATCAATTAAATGGTCAAAGGCATAATGGGCTAATTCCTGGAGGGATAGAGGGCCCATTAGGGAAAGGAGAGAGGGAGAAGGGGGGCCAAGGGGGTGGCCGGTGCCCTAGTGGGCCAGCCCCCCCCCTCCCCCTCGTTGGGCCCATGGGGGTGGCCGGAGGTGCCACCCCTCCCCCCTCCTCTCCTTTAGTCCAACCCCGGGACTTTAGGGTAGGTAGTACCTCCCCTCCCCTATATATAGTGGGGTATTTGGCCTAGAAAAATACACCAATAATCAATAAAGGTCTCCCCACTTTTGGGAGGAACTCTAATTGATATTTTCTCTCTCCCCCTCTCTCTCTCGTGACCGTGGTCCCGAGTCTGGACTGCGCGAGCGAGAGACATCTTCACCACGGAGCACCGTCGTGCTACGGGATTCGGATCCGGGAGCTCTACTTCTGCAACTGCTACTGGATCGGGGAAGCAGGAGTCATCTTCAGGCACCAGACGTGTGTAAGTCCCACGAGGTGTCACACTTGAGGCACTCAAGTTGTTGGAGCCAGAAGGAGCGCAAGGACTTCATCACAACCTTGAGGTTGGCTTCGGCTCGTCTACATCAACCACGCTCTCCTGAGCATTGACAATGCTTTTCGGTCTTCGAGGGTAAGTTTGCAAAAAGCCCCTCCCATTACTGTATTACTAATAGATAGGTCCTGGCAGCTTCAGGGGTTCAGGGGCGTAGAGTAAAATTTATTGTTTTTATGCCCGGAACCCCTACACGGTGGCAGTAGGGTTCTACTAGTACAGAGTAGTACTTGAGTACTCATGCTCACTGATTAATGAAGTAAGACTTTAGTAGTGTACTGCATTCCTGTACTGCTCAGATGCAGCTGTCATCATACCACAGTTCCTAGGGAGACGCTAGAGACACATGTGCTCAAATGCACGTCCCAGGTGGGCCCTGGTGCCTAGCAATTGGATAAAGCCTTGCTGACTGACCACACAACCAAGGAAATTCATTTTGCTACTCTCTACTATACTATTTCTCGGTGTGTTTCAAAAATAAGTTCACACCTTGTAATAATATTTTCAGTGGACCAACTACCAGGAAGTCAATGTATCGAGACGAGTGACGGTTTGGAAAGATTCAACTTCTTGCTAAGAATATGCATGCCTAGAAATTTGACTGTATTTCGAAAACAACCAAACAGTCTATGGCTCACCGCATTTTGAAATTTTGCGTGTGTTTCAAAATTAACTTCACACCTAGCGGAAATCTATTCACTGGACCCACCAGGCAGTAATTGTATCGAGAACGAGTGAGAGTTTGGAAAGATTCAACTTCTTGCTAAGAATATGCATGCCTAGAAATTTGACCGTGTTTTGAAAACAATGAAAGAGACTATGACTCACTGTGTTTCAAAATTTTGGCTGTGTTTCGAAATTAACTTCACACCTTGCGAAAATCAATTCAGTGGACCCACCACCAGGCAGTCAATGTATGGAGACGAGTGAGAGTTTGGAAGGATTCAACTTCTTGCTAAGAATATGCATGCCTATAAATTTGATCGTGTTTTGAAAACAAACAAAGAGACTATGACTAACCGTGTTTTGAAATTTTGGCCGTGTTTCTAAATTAACTTCACACCTTGTGATAATATTTTCAGTGGACCCACTACCAGCAAGTCAATGTATCGAGACGAATGACAGTTTGGAAAGATTCAACTTCTTCCTAAGAATATGCATGCCTAGAAATTTGACCGTATTTCGAAAACAACCAAAGAGACTATGGCTCACCGCGTTTTGAAATTTTGCATGCGTTTCAAAATTAACTTCCCAACTTGCGAAAATCTATTCACTGGACCCACCAGGCACTCAATGTATCGAGAACGAGCGAGAGTTTGGAATGATTCAACTTATTGCTAAGAATATGCATGCCTAGAATTTTGACCGTGTTTTGAAAACAATCAAAGATGCTATGACTCACCGTGTTTTGAAATTTTGGCTATGTTTTGAAATTTACTTCACACCTTGC
This sequence comes from Avena sativa, assembly GCA_916181665.1. Taxonomy (NCBI): domain Eukaryota; kingdom Viridiplantae; phylum Streptophyta; class Magnoliopsida; order Poales; family Poaceae; genus Avena; species Avena sativa. The sequence continues at coordinate 260,495,642 of OV702292.1, read as the reverse complement.
AAAAATCTGTTCAGTGGACCCACCACCAGCCAGTCAATGTATGGAGACGAGTGAGAGTTCGGACAGATTCAACTTCTTGCTAAGAATTTGCATGCCTAGAAATTTGATCGTGTTTTGGAAACAAACAAAGAGACTATGATTCACTGTGTTTTGAAATTTTGGCTATGTTTCAAAATTAACTTCACATCTTGCGATAATATTTTCAGTGGACCCACTACCAGGAAGTCTATGTATTGAGACGAGTGAGAGTTTGGAAAGATTCAACTTCTTTCTAAGAATATGCATGCCTAGAAATTTGACCGTATTTCGAAAACAACCAAAGAGACTATGGCTCACCGTGTTTTGAAATTTTGCGTGCGTTTCCAAATTAACTTCACACCTTGCGAAAATTTGTTCACCAGGCCCACTAGGCAGTCAATGTATCGAGAACGAGTGAGAGTTTGGAATGATTCAACTTATTTCTAAGAATATGCAAGCATAGAAATTTGACCGTGTTTTGAAATCAATCAAAGATGCTATGACTCACCGTGTTTTGAAATTTTGGCTATTTTCGAAATTAACTTCACACCTTGCAAAAATCTGTTCAGTGGACCCACCAGCAGACAGTCAATGTATTGAGACGAGTGAGAGTATGGAAAGATTCAGCTTCTTGCTAAGAATATGCATGCCTAGAAATTTGACCGTGTTTTGAAAACAAACAAAGATACTATGACTAACCGTGTTTTGAAATTTTGGCTGTGTTTTGAAATTAACTTCACACCTTGCAAAAATATTTTCAGTGGACCCACTGCCAGGAAGTAAATGTATGGAGATGAGTGAGAGTTCGGACAGATTGAACTTCTTGCTAAGAATTTGCATGCCTAGAAATTTGACCGTGTTTTGGACACAAACAAAGAGACTATGATTCACCGTGTTTTGAAATTTTGGTTGTGTTTCAAAATTAACTTCACATCTTGCGATAATATTTTCAGTGGACCCACTACCAGGAAGTCTATGTATTGATATGAGTGAGAGTTTGGAAAGATTCAACTTCTTTCTAAGAATATGCATGCCTAGAAATTTGACCGTATTTCAAAAACAACCAAAGAGACTATGGCTCACTGCATTTTGAAATTTTGCGTGTGTTTCGAAATTAACTTCACACCTAGCGGAAATCTATTCACTGGACCCACCAGGCAGTCAATGTATCGAGAACGAGTGAGAGTTTGGAAAGATTCAACTTCTTGCTAAGAATATGCATGCCTAGAAATTTGACCGTGTTTTGAAAACAATCAAAGAGACTATGACTCACTGTCTTTCAAAATTTTGGCTATGTTTCGAAATTAACTTCACACCTTGCGAAAATTAATTCAGTGGACCCACCACCAGGCAGTCAATGTATGGAGACGAGTGAGAGTTTGGAAGGATTCAACTTCTTGTTAAGAATATGCATGCCTAGAAATTTGATCGTGTTTTGAAAACAAACAAAGAGACTATGACTAACCGTGTTTTGAAATTTTGGCTGTGTTTCTAAATTAACTTCACACCTTGCGATAATATTTTCAGTGGACCCACTACCAGGAAGTCAATGTATCGAGACGAGTGACAGTTTGGAAAGATTCAACTTTTTCCTAAGAATATGCATGCCTAGAAATTTGACCGTATTTCGAAAACAACCAAAGAGACTATGGCTCATCGTGTTTTGAAATTTTGCATGCGTTTCAAAATTAACTTCCCAACTTGCGAAAATCTGTTCACTGGACCCACCAGGCACTCAATGTATCGAGAACGAGCGAGAGTTTGGAATGATTCAACTTATTGCTAAGAATATGCATGCCTAGAATTTTGACCGTGTTTTGAAAACAATCAAAGATGCTATGACTCACCGTGTTTTGAAATTTTGGCTGTGTTTTGAAATTTACTTCACACCTTGCAAAAATCTGTTCAGTGGACCCACCACCAGCCAGTCAATGTATGGAGACAAGTGAGAGTTCGGACAGATTCAACTTCTTGCTAAGAATTTGCATGCCTAGAAATTTGATCGTGTTTTGGAAACAAACAAAGAGACTATGATTCACCGTGTTTTGAAATTTTGGCTATGTTTCAAAATTAACTTCACATCTTGCGATAATATTATCAGTGGACCCACTACCAGGAAGTCTATGTATTGAGACGAGTGAGAGTTTGGAAAGATTCAACTTCTTTCTAAGAATATGCATGCCTAGAAATTTGACCGTATTTCGAAAACAACCAAAGAGACTATGGCTCACCGTGTTTTGAAATTTTGCATGCGTTTCGAAATTAACTTCGCACCTTGCGAAAATTTGTTCACTAGGCCCACTAGGCAGTCAATGTATCGAGAACGAGTGAGAGTTTGGAATGATTCAACTTATTGCTAAGAATATGCATGCCTAGAAATTTGACCGTGTTTTGAAATCAATCAAAGATGCTATGACTCACCGTGTTTCGAAATTTTGGCAGTTTTCGAAATTAACTTCACACCTTGCGAAAATATGTTCAGTGGACCCACCAGCAGACAGTCAATGTCTGGAGACGAGTGAGAGTATGGAAAGATTCAGCTTCTTGCTAAGAATATGCATGCCTAGAAATTTGACCGTGTTTGAAAACAAACAAAGAGACTATGACTAACCGTGTTTTGAAATTTTGGCTATGTTTTGAAATTAACTTCACACCTTGCGAAAATATTTTCAGTGGACCCACTGCCAGGAAGTAAATGTATCGAGACGAGTGACAGTTTGCAAAGATTCAACTTCTTGCTAAGAATATGCATGCCTAGAAATTTGACCGTATTTTGAAAACAACCAAAGAGACTATGGCTCACCGTGTTTTGAAATTTTGCATGCGTTTAGAAATTAACTTCACACCTTGCAAAAATCTGTTCACTGGACCCACTAGGCACTCAATGTATCGAGAACGAGTGAGAGTTAGGAATAATTCAACTTATTGCTAAGAATATGCATGCCTAGAAATTTGACCATGTTTTGAAAACAATCAAAGATGCTATGACTCACCGTGTTTCAAAATTTTGGCTGTGTTTTGAAATTAACTTCACACCTTGCAAAAATGTTTTTAGTGGGGCCACCACCAGGCAGTCAATGTATGGAGATGAGTGAGAGTTCGGACAGATTCAACTTCTTCCTAAGAATTTGCATGCCTATAAATTTCACCGTATTTCGAAAACAACCAAAGAGACTATGGCTCACTGTGTTTTGAAATTTTGCGTTTGTTGTGATATTAACTTCACACCTTGCGAAAATCTATTCGCTGCACCCACCAGACAGTCAATGTATCGAGAACGAGTGAGAGTTTGGAAAGATTCAACTTCTTGCTAAGAATATGCATGCCTAGAAATTTGACCATGTTTTGAAAATAATCAAAGAGAATATGACCTTGCGATAATCTGTTCAGTGGACCCACCACTAGGCCACAGTCAATGTATGGAGACGAGTGAGAGTTTGGAAATATTCAACTTCTTGCTAAGAATATGCATTCCTAGAATTTTGACCGTGTTTTGAAAACAAAGAAAGAGACTATGACTCACCGTGTTTTGAAATTTTGGCTGTGTTTCGAAATTAACTTCACACCTTGTGATTATATTTTCAGTGGACCTACTACAAGGAAGTCAATGTATCGAGACGAGTGACAGTTTGGAAATATTCAACTTCTTGCTAAGAATATGCATGCCTATAAATTTGACCGTATTTCGAAAACAACCAAAGAGACTATGGCTCACCGCGGTTTTAAAATTTTGCATGCGTTTCGAAATTAACTTCACAACTTGTGAAAATCAGTTCACTGGACCCACCAGGCAGTCAATGTATTGAGAACGAGTGAGAATTTGGAATGATTCAACTTATTGCTAAGAATATGCATGCCTAGAAATATGACCATGTTTGAAAACAATCAAGGATGCTATGACTCACCATGTTTGAAATTTTGGCTGTGTTTCGAAATTAACTTCACAGCTTGCAAAAGTGTGTTCAGTGGACCCACCACCAGGCAGTCAATGTATGGAGACGAGTCAGAGTTTGGAAAGATTCAACTTCTTGCTAAGAATATGAATGCCTAGAAATTTTACCGTATTTCAAAAACAACGAAAGAGACTATGGCTCACCGCGTTTTGAAATTTTGCGTGCATTTCGAAACTAACTTCACACCTTGCAAAAATTTGTTCACTGGGCCCACCAGGCAGTCAATGTATCGTGAATGAGTGAGGTTAGGAATGATTCAACTTATTGCTAAGAATATGCATGCCTAGAAATTTGACTGTGTTTTGAAAACAATCAAAGATGCTATAACTCACTGTGTTTCCAAATTTTGTCTTTGTTTCGAAATTAACTTCACACCTTGCCAAAATTTGTTCAGTGGACTCACCAGCAGACAATCAATGTATGGAGACGAGTGAGAGTATGAAAAGATTCACCTTCTTGCTAAGAATATGCATGCCTAGAAATTTGACCTTGTTTTGAAAACAAACAAAGAGACTATGACTAATCGTGTTTTGAAATTTTGGCTATGTTTCGAAATTAACTTCACACCTTGCGATAATATTTTTAGTGGACCCACTACCAGGAAGTCAATGTATCAAGACGAGTTATAGTTTGCAAAGATTCAACTTCTTTCTAAGAATATGCATGCCTAAAATTTGACGGTATTTCGAAAACAACCAAAGAGACTATGGCTCAGCGCGTTTTGAAATTTTGCATGCATTTCGAAATTAGCTTCACACCTTGCAAAAATCTATTCACTAGACCCACCAGCCAGTCAATGTATCGAGAAAGAGTGAGAGTTTGGAATGATTCAACTTATGGCTAAGAATATGCATGCCTCAAAATTTGACCGTGTTTTAAAAACAATCAAAGATGCTATGATCACCGTGTTTCGAAAATTTTGGCTGTGTTTCGAAATTAACTTCACACCTTGCAAAACTCTTTTCAATGGACCCATCACCAGGAAATCAATAGATGGAGATGAGTGAGAGTTTGGAAAGATTCAACTTCTTGCTAAGAATATGCATGCCTAGAAATTTGACCGTGTTTTGAAAACAATTAAAGAGACTATGACTCACTGTGTTTCGAAATTTTGGTTGTGTTTCGAAAATAACTTCACACCTTGCAAAAATATGTTCAGTGGGCCCACCACCAGGCAGTTAATGTATGGAGACGACTGAGAGTTTCGAGAGATTCAACTTCTTGCTAAGAATATGCATGCCATGAAATTTGACTGTGTTTTGAAAACAAATAAAGAGACTATGACTCACCGTGTTTTGAAATTTTGGCTGTGCTTCAAAATTAACTTCACACCTTGCGATAATATTTTCAGTGGACCGACTACCAGGATGTCTATGTATCGAGACGAGTGACTGTTGAAAAGATTCAACTTCTTGCTAATAATATGCATGCCTAGAAATTTTACCGTATTTCGAAAACAACCAAAGAGACTATGGCTCACCGCATTTTGAAATTTTGCGTGCGTTTCGAAATTAACTTCGCACCTTGCAAAAAATTGTTCACTGGACCCACCAGGCAGTCAATGTATTTAGAACGAGTGAGAGTTTTGAATGATTCAACTTATTGCTAAGAATATGCATGCCTAGAAATTTGACCATGTTTTGAAAAAAAATCAAAGATTCTATGACTCACCGTGTTTCGAAATTTTGTCTGTGTTTCGAAATTAACTTCACACCTTGCGAAAATCTGTTCAGTGGACCCACCACCAGGCAGTTAATGTATGGAGACGAGTGAGAGTTTGGAAAGATTCCACTTCTTGCTAAGAATATGCATGTCTAGAAATTTGATCATGTTTTGAAAACAAACAAATAGACTATGACTCACCGTGTTTTGAAATTTTGGCTGTGTTTCGCAATTAACTTCACACCTTGCGATAATATTTTCAGTGGACCCACCAGGCAATCAATGTATCGAGAACGAGTGAGAGTTGTTTGGCAAGATTCAACTTCTTGCTAAGAATATGCATGCCTTAAAAGTTTGACGATGTTTTGAAAAATTAAGAGACAATGACTCAACGTGTTTTGAAAGTTTGGCTATGTTTCAAAATTAACTTCACACCTTGCGATAATCTGATTAGTGGACCCACCAGGCAGTCAATGTATCGCGAACGAGCGAGAGTTTGGAATGATTCAACTTATTGCTAAGAATATGCATGCCTAGAAATTTGACCGTGTTTTGAAGAAAATCAAAGTGGCTATGGCTCACCATGTTTTGAAATTTTGCGTGTGTTTCGAAATTAACTCCACACCTTGCGAAAATCTGTTCACTGGACCCACCAGGCGGTCTATGTATCGAGAACGAGTGAGAGTTTGGAATGATTCAACTTCTTGCTAAGAATATGCATGCCTAGAAATTTGACTGTGTTTTGAAAATAATCAAAGAGGCTATGACTCACCGTGTTTTGAAATTTTTCCCATGTTTCGAAATTAACTTCACACCTTGCATAATTTGTTCAGTGCACCCACCACCAGGCAGTCAATGTATGGAGATGAGTGAGAGTTTGGAAAGATTAAACTTCTTGCTAAGAATATGCATGCTTAGAAATTTGTCTGTGTTTTGAAAATAAACAAAGAGACTATGACTCACCGTGTTTTAAAATTTTGGCTGTGTTTCGAAATTAACTTCACACCTTGCGATAATATTTTCAATGGACCCACCAGAATGGTTGAGAGTTGTTTGCCAGGATTCAACTTCTTGCTAAGAATATGCAAAAATTTGACCTTGTTTTGAAAACAATCAAAGAGACTGTGACTCACCGTCTTTTGAAAGTTTGGCTATGTTTTGAAATTAACTTCACACCTTGTGATAATGTGTTTAGTGCACCTACTAGGCAGTCAATGTATCGAGAACGAGTGAGAGTTTGGAATGATTCAACTTATTGCTAAGAATATACATGCCTAGAAATTTGACCGTGTTTTCAAAACAATCAAAGTGGCTATGGCTCACCTTGTTTTGAAATTTTGCGTGCGTTTCGAAATTAACTTCACACCTTGCAAATATCTATTCACTGGACCCACTAGGCAGTCAATGTATCGAGAACGAGTGAGAGTTTAGAATGATTCAACTTATTGCTAAGAATATGCATGCCTAGGAATTTGACCATGTTTTGAAAACAATCAAAGTGGCTATAGCTCACCGCATTTTGAAACGTTGCGTGCGTTTAGAAATTAACTTCACACCTTACGAAAATCTTTTCACTGGACCCACCAGCCAGTCAATGTATCGAGAACGAGTGAGAGTTTGGAATGATTCAACTTTCAAAATACAAAATGGAAGAGAGAGGAGAGAGAGGGAAAATCAATTTTCTATTTCTTATGGGCAAACCACAAGCTTGAGGTGCACCTTATTGCTAATGTAGTCGCAGGTGCCTCGCCGGTGAGCATCGATGGGACCGAGGCTAGCTCGGGCTATGATTCTGATGTTTGCATGTTTGCTGGATTCTTCTGGCGTATATAAACCGATGTTTTGTGCTTGCTTGATTTTGTAGGTGACGAAGCCTTTTTGACCTGCCGTGGTGACGGCCAGGGGATAGGGGACAGCACATGGCACGTGGCACGTTGGGTGCAGTTGAGTTTTCAAATCAATGTGACATTAAATAATTTCAAATCAATGTTGCGCAAGGAGATGATTTATGTGAAATGTACAGAGGTTATTTTTTATCCACGGACTTTGATATATTACTAATCCGTATTTCACTTATAATGATTGATATTGGTAATTATAGAATACATGCGGGTTCCTAGGCTTCTTCCTTTTAGTATTAATTACCTGAATTCACGTGAGTAATTAATGTGGGTTTCTCTGTATTGGCACCCTTCTTTCCTCGAACGCACGCAGAAATTAAGGGGGGAAGGAATTTCACCTTCCTCGGTAATGCAAGAGGTTTTATTGTGTCGCAATGGAAGATGAAATGACAAACGGAGTACTTATGCTAGTCCTAGATCACAAACACCGTTCCAATTTGCACTTGATAATACAAATATTCAATCTCTGAACATTATTACAGAAAGGAAGTAGAGGTGAAATTAAATAAAAATAATCCTAAGACTTCTTTGTCTTCTTGGACCTTGATCCTTCCGCTGTCACCTTCGTGCTGGCGTCGTCCTTCTGCTTCCTGTGGCATCCCCCATCTCTCGCTGTCTTCTTCTTCTTCAAGCCTCCCACATGCTTCTCCTTCCTCTTCTCATTGCGGATGAAGGCGGGATTGAGTGCACTCTTCTTGGAGACGAAGTCGAGAAATGGACATAAATCTTCCGACCCTTGATCCTCCTGCTCGTGCTCCCTCTTCTTCTTGAAGATGGAGGATGGATCGAGAGAACTCTTCTTGAAGATGACATATCCTTCAGAGATGAAAGACCAAGGATCCTCCTCCTCCTCTTTGCTCTCTGCCAGTGGCATCCCCTCCATCAGATGACGGTAAGCAGGGTCCTCGTCATAAAAACTACCTTCTGGTGTGTCGGAATAGTACGGACCATCAACAGACTCCCCGCCATCACTATGGTAGGGACTGATATCCCCGTTCTCCCGTGCGTTGGACTTGTCAATTGAGGTGCACTGATCGGAGCAGCTGTGCGGCATTTTTGTGTGTGTGGTGGCTTAGCCAGCCTAAAGGGACAGGGAGAGAAAGAGAGAGTTCTTCGCTCTGTGCGTCGTGCCTGGATGGGAGAGGTGGTCGTTGTTGATGGCCCCTTAAAAAGGCCTGCTCGAGACATCTAGGAGTTGCGACGTGCCATAGGAGCAGCCTGGAAGTTCCCTTCCATCATTTTTGTATACTCCCTTCCATCGTTTTTTATACTCCCATAAATCGTTTTTTACAAAAGTTCCCTTCCATCGTTGAAGAAAGATCGAACAATTGGTACTCCTTAGCCTCGAGAGCATCAACAGCGAGGATATTGCAAGTACCACCACATGTTGGGGAGGTTTTTGCACATAACAACAACCATAGACCTTTTCTATGCAAAATACAGACATTTTCTGTAATCGTTGTACATAATACATAATGAGTCATTGAATGTTTCTTATTTTTTGGGAAACGTTTCATAGTTAATTATGTAATATAGTACTAAAATGTATTTTTGTTCTAAATTAATAATAGGTAAAGCTCAAAAAATAATTATAGTTTTGAGCCACATCCATAGAGTATCTGGTGTATTTTTGGTTCTTGTAAGTTGTATCATTTAGAAATCAACCTATTAGTAGATACATAATTCCCTACATGCTCTAGAGAAATTATATATAGATTCTATAATTATGGAAAATGTGTTTTGAGGTTTATGCATAGCGTTCACTATGCTAAAGACTATATCAATAGAATCTTCTAAATGTTAGAGAGGACGAAAAATCCATCGGTAAGCAATCTTGGGATTTCCAATCTTCATCCAACGGTTAAAGTTCAAAGTTATGCATACACTATATACTAGGTATGATAAGATATTTGAATGTATAACATGTCATTAGAATCTTTGTGGTTTTTTCATAGCGTTCATTGTGCTAAGGACTATCGATAGAGTCTTCTACATGCTAGAATAGAAAAAAAGATCCAAGAGTTAACATTGTTGGGATTTGTCAGTCTTGATTCAATTTTCATTGTTCAAAGTCACTCGTACATTATATAGTGGCAAGATTTGCAAGAAGTCACACGCTACTTCCTACTAGTAAAAGGCATGTGCCACACTCGTATATACTGTACGAAATGTAACTTAATGAACATTAATTGTTTATTAACCAATAGTCTTGTTAGAGAAAAAAGGCATACTTTAAGTATATTAATAATAACTATCTACACATATTGAGAATACAACCTACTGTGCTACGAACTTTTTTTGCGGGGAGGGGGGTGACATGACGGTTCTAGAACATGGTGGAGTTTGCTCTAGGTACTACTCCTTCAACACGAATCCAACTGCTCTGAACCATTGGATCTAATAGACCAACAGTCAGGATTGGTGCTATGGATCTAATTCAAAACTGCTCCATTATAGTAGTAGATATAATTCAAAAACATTGGCGATGATGCTATATGTGCATGACCGAACAACTTTCGGATAATGTCAAGGAAAAACAAGGACGCATGTATGAATGAGCACGAAGCAAGGCTGGCAATGTGCAGGCTACGAGTAGGGTAGAACAATATCATACCCACTCCCGTTTAGTCAATGGGTAGAAAATTTTACCCATATCCATACTCGTGGGTATTAAACTTTACCCATGTCCGTACCCATGAAAAATATCGAAGTTTAGAAGCCACAGTATCATACTCTTCCCTAGGTTGCTTGGCCACGTAGGTTGTAACTCTACAGGTAAGTTTTACTACTATGTCAGTTTAAATGGGTAGGGTATGGGTATATCTACTCGTGGCCGTACCAATGACTTAACGGGTTAGGGTATGGGTATTACCCATGGGTATAAAATTGTGCCCATATCCTACCAACACGGGTGCAGTACCTGCGGGCACTCAAGGGTAAAATTGCCATCCTTAGCGCGATGGGACAATAAAAGTTGTGAGAACAAAGTACTTGTGGGGCCTAGCAACTTTCACGTTTTTTTTGATGAAAACACCATCGCTTCTTACCTTATGAATGGTTTGATGTCGTCCCTCAGGCGCTAGATTATTCATGTTAGCGAAATAGTGGGTTCCCATATTTTTTTAGAATAGAAGTATGAACACTTCCAACCATAGTGATTGAAATGTTAGAGAAAGGGTGATTTTTTTTAAGCTCGGGACGCTTTATTATTACACTCGATTCCCCATACCACCAGCCTACCATTCTGCTATTATTAGTTGGACTATGGATAAACAAATTCACCCGAGTTAGTTGGGGATTTAATAATAATTTTCGTGCTCACTACCTGTCTTGGTGAAAACATCTTCATACGCATCATCGTTCATGAATAGATATAATACGGAAATATATCAATGCCATAGTATTTTAGTGCCTACCAAAGTAATACTTCAGTTTTCTCTCATCTCAGTTTCTTTAAAAAGGGGTCTGACCTCTTTCTCAATTTTTTAAAAAACATAGTTTTGGAGAATACTTCAGTTTAAACCCCTATTATTTGTTGGAACAAAACACTAAAAGGTATTCAATAGTTTAGTTTATTCAGAAATCAAAAAAATTCTAAATAATTTAAAAAATACTTTGATGCCAAACTCGTCCTTAATATCTGAACCGAGCCAATCTGGGCCATGGATGATCAATATTTAGATGACAAATGGCCAAATGGGCCCTTAATTTCTTAACTGAGGCAATATGGGCCATGGATGATCACCGATGTGTCTGACGGTGTTTGATTCCTGGGAGTACGGCTTACCAATTTACTACTACTTGGACTATACATAAATCCGAATTTAGTCAAGCGGGAAAATCTCCCGCTATCCAATGTTTCAAACATCTTGGAATCCACCTTCTACCCCTAGTGAAGTCAGTTCATTGGGGTTTCAATCGTAATTTCCTTGTTCAGTACCTCTATACCCCGCCCCCTGCCACCAACCCCCCCACCCCACCCCACACCCACACACAATCCTCGCCCGGCTGCTCTAGCCCTACGAAAAACCCTAGATCTACCTTCAGCACGTTAGATCTGATTCACCGTTGTCGCCGTGCACTGCACCAGATCTGCTTCACCGACCCATGCTCCTAGCGCATCGAACACATTCCCACCGTCAGGAATCTGCTTCTTCATTGCTGTCGTCCAGCGCTCGGAGGAACCCTTGTTCTACTTCACCTTCTCCCACAAGCACCACAACCGCAACACCCTCGACAACCTCAACGTCACCACCCAGGATTCGCATCATGCCTAAACACCGTTGCAACCGAGGTAACCATATCTCCTTGGAGTTTGGTAAGATAAATATGTAGCAGTTAACTGTATTTTTTGTATTGGTGCTACTATTGTAGTAACTTACATGTACTATACTTGTTACACGTATCTTCCTAAATATATTTTTTGTAGTCAGGTCTAACCGTAAGGCATTCAACTGCGATTTTGTATGTTATGGCGAAATATGAGTCAGCCAATGGTTAACACATTTGTTTCCATTATCTACTTTAGTAAGTGCCCATATGTCATGCGGTTATAATTTCTCTCTGGCTTGGCATAGGCTATGGCACTAATTGTTATTTCTTGCTTGATGCTTTTGTCCTATGTATGCAGTACACGTTTACATTCCTTAGACTGCTTCCAGTAAGATGTCTATTTCATTTGCTTCTGCTTACCCCACTAGTCCTAACCGTTTGCTGTTGTTACACAATGAACAGGTACAGTTTACACTAGAAATCGTAGAATGAATGGCCCCTATAATCTCGTAAGTATCTATTGCTTTTGTATCACTTCATGCTAACATCTGTGAGACTGGAACCTTTTTGTGTTCACTATTCGTTGCACCATTATGTATAGGACCCACACTGAATTATGGAGATCACCAGTCCAATTACTAGATGTAGCGGACATCATCGACAAACATACCTGTAACCAGATCAACAACCCTGAGACTCTACATAGAGCTACTAGAAGGATGCCCCCCTTTTTTAAGGTTTAAGTCCCTTGGTGTCATGCCATTGACTCTTGTTGAGTTGTTATTTTTGTTGGAGGCACTAGGGTGATTATAACAAGGCCAGAAATGCAACGGAATCTAATATAACAGAAATGGAAGAATCATAAAGAACCGCCCACTTCAAATCTCACTCTGGTATCTACACGTGTATGGATATTTTAATATGAGGGAGATGATAGTACACTTTGTCTTTGGGCAGACAATCAAAAAATTTAAACATTCTAACTGTTTGTTAGATTGTTTGACCATTTCTCTAAAATGATTTGGCGATTCTATTAGAGGCACCCCTCTGCATGAGGTCCTTGTGTTGAGTTCTTACATCGCTATAACAGACCAAATAATCTTTTAAAAATCTTTGATAATGAATATGGTAGTTTCAGCGTTCATCAAGTAGAGCAGTCATTTAACAGGGCAGAAGTGACAGTTGCACACTATCTAATCCCTCTATGAAGTCAACTGTTCCAGTTATTCCACAAGAAAGAGATGTATGATGCCCTGCCGTCACTAATTGCTTTCTTCCTTTTAGCAAAAGGACTGATTTGAAATTCGTTGGTTTTTGTTTTCCTTGGTAATTATGTTATATGACGTTTCTTTTTGTTTTAGGTTGCAAATATAAATATGAAGGGAGAACAGAAAACAACTACCTCAAGTGTAGATCTCTTTGGATAGAGCAGTAGTAACAATGCGTATTGCTCACGTAGGTACACAATCTCGACTGGTTCATACATTCCAGCAGAAAGAGTTTTTGGTGCTGCACTCCAAGATGCACTTGATATAGTTGTACAGAAAGCCAACAGAAGAGATGCAATAGTCTCCATAGCAAGGAAGGAGTTATCTGAGTTAAAAAAACATACAAGCTTTAACGGATAATATACTTAATAATATCATCAATAAGTCTCGTGGTAATCCCGTTGTTACATGTGAGGCGGCGCGATCTCCCTAAAAGGAACAGTTTTGAAACTGAGATTATATTGTTTATCAGTTGGGTTGTACTCCGATGATACTTTACGAGCTACGAAATTTTTCAGGACTATAATAATTTACTAATTTTCCAGTTATAAGTTTTTTTCCACAGTTTCAGAATTTATTTAGCATTTTGGAGAACTTGTGTTCTTTGTTTATCCATGTTTATGTCCTGGCAATGGATCTAAGTTATATAGGCTTAAACAGTAGCAGGCCCACAATTTTTTATCAGTCCTTGATGGGCCACCAACCAACAGTGACGGGACTACACTAAGGCCATTATATGTAGAATCTGACTACAAAAGAACATAATAGTAAAAGGCCAGAATAGTGAAAGGCCGGAACAGCGAAAGGCCGGAACAGTTAAAGGACAGAACAGTGGAAGGCCGGAACAGTGGAAGGTCGGAACAGTGAAAGACCGGACCAGTAAAAGGCCGGAATAGTGAAAGGCCGGAACAGTGAAAGTCTAAAACAGTAACAAGCCGGAAACTGTAACAAGGCCAGAACTTTAGCAGGCCAGAATCTTCAGCCCGTTTATGGGACTGAATAGTAGAAGGCCGGAATAGTAAATGTCTCGAATAGTAAAGGCCATAACTATAGAGGGCCATAACGACCCATGATGGGTGCGAGAAAAGTGATAGTCCAACAAAAGGCCTTAACAGTAACGGACAGACTTGGCCCAGGCTGAAAATGGGTCACACGGTATTGGACCAAGGTGGGCCTTATGTAGAATGAAGCAGTATAGGGCCTGAAAGTTCACGGGTCGTGGATGTCTGCACTAGTTGGCCCATTTTGGACAGTGCTAGGCGAAACAGTAATGAGCTTTCTTCTTATTGGGCTTTCCTCATGGGCCGGCCCACTTAATGTTTAGCAGGCCTATTCTGGGTCTGGCTTCTGCCACGGTTTTTCTAACCGTTAACGGCGGTAACTGTGCGTTAAAGGTGTTCGCCACATGGCATCTTGCATGACGTCAGCAGTCAATGGGGCTGGCGAACAGATCTACGACAAAACAAGTTTTCGTGGCTGAAGGGTGCGATCCGCCACGGTCAGAAAAAAAACCGTGGTAGATTCTTTTGTGACGGGGCTTTTACCACGATGGGCATCCGTCGTAGAAGACTTTTTAGCCACGAAAAATGGGCCTTCAACCACGAAAATCGTCCATTGTAAAAGCGAACTTTTCTTGTAGTGTGTTATCATGATATTTAGTGGGAGGGGTCATCTTATAATGCTACCATGGCGATCAAATCAAAGCAATATAAGATGCATCAAAGGATAAACATCACATGCAAGAATAATGTGATATGATATGGTCCTTCTCGCATTCGATCTCCATCTTGTGTGTCCTGGTATGATCTCCATCATTCCACCGGCATGGCACCAAGGTCCATGGAGCCTCCATCATGGCCGTGTCCACAATTACAATATATCTCATGGACATATATACAACACACATGCCATAAAAAAGAAGACAATCATATGGCTCCTGCTGTTATTTAAATTAGAATAAATATCATTGAATACAATAATTTTTATAGCAATGACCATATCACATCACATGCCCTGCAAAAACAAGTTAGAGGCCTCTAATTAATTTTTTCATATTTTACGTGGTTGTAGGATTTCTAGGAAAGAATCATTCTACCTACAAACTTCGACCACAATGGTGATAATCAAGTTATTAGTAAACCGTTGTGAATTAGATCATGAGTATGCTGGGAGAGACATGTATGTGCTGATCCACTTATGCAATACAAGTTACATGTCAAGCGTGGGGTAAGTCTCATGTGCGAGGACATGTAAAGTTAGTCTGGACCGCTTTATCCCAACAAGCCACTATGATCCATATTCATGAAAGTATGCAATAACATGATCATCAACGCCCACATCTCTATGTATTCTAACCGTACAAAGCATCTACGCATAGACATAGTTGTGATACCACTGATGGGGTTCGTTGCATGGAAAACAAAAAAAATCCGACGATTGCAACCACCAAGATTGAATATAGGTGATACTTGTAACAGTTTCATAAGGACTCACCCTTGAAGACCGTAAGTGGGATAACATTCCCGCAAACAAACGTGGCTGGTGTAGAATGTACAAGACCGTCCTAAAGGACACAAAGACAATCATCGCCATAAAAGGGCAACGCCTCTGTAAGCGGTCACACGTTCGGTGTGCCGACAACTTCCATCCCTTGATGCATTTGGGAAGTAGAAGTAGTGGATCCTCCGAAACTCTAACAACAATACGACATGGTGGTGGTGGAGATCTAGAGTAGTGCTTTGCCTAAGAACCTTACTTGAGGCAATGGACAAGCTAGCAAGGGGAGGAAGATTCCAACCAAAGTGCATATGAGAGGAGATGGGAATGAGTGAGAGGAGATGAGCTTCACCCCTCCTTTTAGAGGGGAAGGGGGCATCCCCCTCCCATGGCCGACAGCCAAGGGGTACCCCCAGCTATTCACTCATTCATGTGGGTGGACACTCCACTCACAAATATTCATGTCCATTTTCTCCCATTATTTTTCCACTCAAGAAATCAAAGGTATTTCTATTAAAGCACTTTAATTCACTTGGTTTAATTCCACTAAATTTAATGATCACTTCATTTCATGAGTACTCCATTTAATGAACACATTAACATTTTACACCTTGCAATATTTCGATACACCAACACTTTTCCGGTAGTTTTTATCAGAATAGTTTCTATGTTGTCCAGTATTTTCTCCTGTGTTCCCTATTCACTCAAATGCATCGACGAATCTTAAGTGTGTCTCCCTATGGGTTCGTCAACTAAGTGTACATGATCGAGACTCTCTCCGATCAATAATTTTTAGTGGGATATGGAGATCCATATTGATTCCCACTTACTAAACTGTGAAATAGTGATCACATGAAGCTTTTTTGCAGTAACCAATTTCGTTTGTCTCGTGATATTTTACTTGTCCGAGATCCGATCATTGGGTATCATCCATACCTAGTTTCATATCACTACCGATAAGTACTCTTTTTCATTCCCATTATATAACAGTCTTAGTGATCTTTGATGGAATCGAGGTACTCTTCTAGTGTTAGTGATTGATGTGATCTCATGGTCTAAGGATTAGTGCTACTTTGAATGAGAGAGCAATATAAACTTTTAGGACATGATAAAATTTATATATCTAAATGTTCATCACATCATTCTCTAATGACATGACCTTGTTATTAACAACATCCAATATTCATGATCAGGAAACCTTGATCATCAGTTAATCAACAAGCTAGTGTAATGAGAGGCATTACTAGGAACCTTTTATTTTGTTTATTAAACAAACATGTATTAATGTTTCTGGTTAAAAAAATTATAGCATGAGAAATAAACACCTATTATAAACTTGGAATAAGATAATAACCATTTATTATTGCCTCTTGGGCATATTCCTTTCATCTTATCGTGGTAAACAATTTTCAAATTTGTAAGTAATGATAGGTAAGTTCTTTTCTGTAAAGGAAGTCTGAAGAATATGGATTTGAATGCTACAAGACCTGTTTAAAGACATAGCGTACCATGCTTAACTTACGATTCCCAATTTTCATGAGTTTTCTAGCTTCCCAGCAAACTCCGCCTAGTAGAATGACTTTATGCCGATTTATCTAAAATAACTATAGGTCAAATTAAGCGAACTAATAGAAATAAGTTAATTTTAGATTGATTTTTTAACTTAGTTCAATAAAAATCTTTTGGAAGGACCCATCAGGAAGTCAATATATCTGAAACCGATCGGAGTTTTGACAGTTTGAACTTCTTCATAAAAATTTGCATCCTAAATTTTTTGAATCCGTTTTGAAAACAATCATGCGTCAAATAAAGATAAAACAAAAAGAACAATTATGAATGGCATCCTATCATGTCACGTGTACTACCTTCCATGAACGTGATAACCATGGGATTTTGACAAATTTTGAAAAAGAGGCTTCACAACATTGTCCCACCGTGTATGAACATTATTCTTGGGCTTCAACCCGAACGACCAAGGTCCTGGTCGTATCAATATCATAGTTTATGATATTGCTCCCACATTAAATATGGTAGATGGTTGCCTCTTGGCATAACAAGAAATGATGCCCGTGGGTGTTTTGAACAAGTAGGAAAGGAAATGTTTTTTATGTTCATAGTGACACTATAATGGTGATGTTTTAATGTAAAGGAAGTCTTAAGAATATGTCTTAGATTGCCACAGATCCCATGTTTTCTAACATAGTGGACCGCATGCATGTCTTACTTACCATTCCCAAATTTTAAGAGTTTTCAAGCTTTCTAGCTTAAATGACTTGCAATTTAAAAAAAGGCCTTTCAAGGTACCCACCACCAGGCAGCCAATATATGAGAACGACCGAGGGTTTCGAAAGATTCAACTTATTTCTCATAATGTGCGTGTCGATGAAGTTGACCCTGTTTGAAAACAATAGAAGAAATTAAAGAAATATAAAAAATGATTTACTCATAACGTCCTTTCACTTGTATCACCTGCTATGCATGAAAAATGGTAAACATGAGCTTTGACAACTTTTGAAAAATCCGCTTCACAAAATTGCCCTACCATGTATGAACATGTTTCAAACCGAAATGTCAAAGGTCGTGACCCTATCGATACCATGATGTATGACAATTTTACCATATTAGGTAGTAGATTGGTGTATCTTGGCATGGTAAACAATATATATACATATATGTTGCAAAGGGGAGATTTCAACAAGTCTTATCTTACCACTACTAGTAAATGGCATGTGATTAGCACCCCAATACATATTATTTGCAACCTTAGAAATATAAACTTGTGGATCTAAGTATAGTGAATAATGCACATATTGAAATATTAAAAATATTTTTTGTAGCTCACAATAAAAAGAATTCTGCATTAAGATTTTTCATGCTTGTAGTATACTACCTCTATTTCCAAACGTAAGATGGTTTGGTAGGATATTTTTAAAAAAACATCTTATAATTTGAAAGAGAGGGATTATATTCGTTAGCACCATCCATGATTGTTTTTAAATTTTGAAAAAACTTATAAATATTTATTATTTTTTAATATAAAAGACTTAGATCCACAAGTTTTCTCGTTTTTTGTGTATCTCAAAATACAAATTAATTCAAGTTGATATTTTGAACATCCGTGGGTTATATCACTATCTACATCCAGATTTGTTTTTAGAATTGTTTGAAACTCACCACATGTATTTTTATTTCAAACCTAAGAGCAAGAGGAGTATATGAGTTGAGAGAATAAAAGGAAGGCAACACGATAGGGCAGCAGCGAAGAGGAGATGAAAGGCGGTGCAATGACAGTGAATAGTTATGATGGGTTCCTGACATGAGGTATTGTACTACTACAACGTACACATTCTACTACTAGTAATAAATTTCAGGATCTA
This sequence comes from Avena sativa, assembly GCA_916181665.1. NCBI lineage: Eukaryota > Viridiplantae > Streptophyta > Magnoliopsida > Poales > Poaceae > Avena > Avena sativa. The sequence goes on along the minus strand of OV702292.1, from coordinate 260,476,695 downwards.
TATGCATCGAAAACAAATTTATTTTCTGTCTCTCACCATCCATCTCTCATCGGCAACCCCCACGCATCGGTCAGATGATCTATCCCTCGTCCACAGCCAGGCGCTGCGCTGTGCACGTGTGCCTTGGTACGGCGGCTGTGTATTCATTGCTCTCTGGCGTGTTCATTGATGGCTAAAAAATAGCCATCTTTTCCCGCGTTTAAATACTATTTTTAGTCAAACAATTGACAAGAAACTTTCTAGCCTTGCCTAATGACTAATAATTGCAAATATATGCAAACCACTGCTTTGATTTGTGTTGTGCAGAAATTCACATTTTTCAATGGAAAATTAGGAGTCATAATGAAGGTTTTGAGTAAGTCCACATGATCAAGTATTTCTGTAGCAAATGCCAGGCGTATGCAGCCGTAATGAACACTGGTACAAGCATGGTTTCGCCCATACCGTCTGCCCATACCATGTGGCAGCGGCTTCGTCTAATCAAACACTACAACATTCATGACAACGCCTATATATTTTAAGGCCTTAGCTGTCACGCAGAAGGCTGCCATTCTCAGATTGCATCACAACACCACCAAAGGAGATCCACGCCATTGTTCATCCCTTCCATCTTCCATCCCCTCCATTAGCCATAGCCATTACTTTGTACTTGAGATATCTGTCAACACCTAGATTTTTAATCCCAGATGCCCGTTATGCCATACCTCGCAATCCCAGGATTACCATTTTTGCGAGACATAACGGATTGGATATCACAATACATCATCTATTACAAACCATACATAAGGTCTTACACAAATAAGGATCTCATGATCCAGTCTTAATACAACAAGTAGCGAAATAAATATAAAGCGTAGCGGTGGGGTCCATCTTCAGGGGCACATGCAATGCTGATGAAGGCAGATAGTCCTAGTTATCATAGCCGTCCTACTGGCCATCATCTTGGTAGTCTCCTTCATAGTATGGCCATGAGAATAGCTAGGTACAAAAGCCATGAGTACTCTTTAAGTAGTCGCAAACTACCACTAACAAGTAGTATAGTGCTAAGTTAAAGTGCTAAATCTAAGTTTAACTATAAAGTTAAGTTTGAAACCTAAGATGAGTTCAGCAGCAAAGAAAGATAAAATAAAGTTCTAGAATCACTTAAGTTGGGAAGCTATTCTCATAAACACAACCCTATTGTGGTCAAGTCAAGATTCATCATTCCTTTCCTAAGTTATTTTGAAAACATCTGACAACGAAACAGTATGGCCATTCCAATTGTCTATAACCGCGGACGCGGCTATTCGAATAGTTTGACACTCTGCAGAGGTGGTACACTTTCACCACAAGATTCGATACATCTGTCAGGGATAACCCTGAATCATCATACTTAGTATTCAGATAATCAAACATAACCTTTCCTTTACACACCCTAGTATAAGCACCTCTCCTATGAGCATGGCCACCCAACCATGACCATCAGTTATCTTGGGCACTTCATAGGTGGATAACATTGAGAGGTAGCCTTAGCTCAAACCTCTCCCACGAGGGAACTAATACTAATGCACATAAACTTCCGGCTAAGCCTTACCCAATTCAGGTAGTGTGGTTGTACGGTAAATTTGGAATGGTATCACATCCGAATCCAACCATCAGTTTTATAAAAAGGGCTAAGGCTCATGACTCAATATTTTCATCCTCATAAACCATTTGTGTTTCTCAACACATGTAAAAACATCTCACTAGAATGACTCATCATTCCAAGGTTTTCACAATTCATTTTCACCAAGTGTTCCCATCTAAAGTGACTCAAGTTTTTGATCTACTCTAAACTACTCAGTTAAGAGTGATCACTAAGGTGGAAATGATGGGAACAATCTCATGCCATAGAATCACATCTAAAGGGTTCTAAAATAAGTCAAGTTTTATACTCTTTATGCTACCTTCAAAACAAGTAATGGACTTTGTGTAAGGTAAAGGAAGTAAAGCTTGAAAGTAAGACTTGGGGTAACTAGTAGTCAAAGTGGTAGGATCAAAGCATGCCTAGAGCATATTTGCTTGGGTTATCTAGATTGCAAGGATTAGCTGGCATTGTTAATGGTGGCTTGCTAAAGTAAGTTTTGCAAGGGTTAGATTGCCAATAATAGCTTGCCTTGGTTGGTGTAGTGGTTGAAGTTTTGTTCTTCTTCTTCTTCTTCTTGGTAGCACTCCTCCTCGTAAGCTTGGTCGGTACTATCTTCTATAAATACATACGGAGTACACAATCACCACACAATACTTAACTAGTCTAATTAGTACTCTAAGGCACACAATTGATGATCTATTATCATCACAAGCATCACAAGTTTTATTCAATAGTTTCCTCCTTTTTATTTTAGAAAAGTAATTTATACTCATTGAAAAATTAACTAAGATTTAATATTCACCACTTTAAATATGGGATCATGTGGGCACATGTCATCACCACATATTCTAACATGTGGGAATGTAATTTAAGGGTTGGATCAAAATTACTTTGGTTTAAGTTCATTATTTAATGATTTAAAGTGACTAGAAATGCCTATATAGCATTATTTTGGTACTAGTCCAAAGTCACTGCATGTAAACCTTAATATTATTACATATTCAGATAGGTATGATGAAATGTGATTTTTGAGAGTTGGAATCAACTCAAAATCTATCTTGGATAATTTTATAAAATGTTGGAAGGTGCAAATGCATCTGTTTTATTATTTTTACTAGGAGAGATCTATAACTCTAAATGAATTAAATCCAACCGGATTGGATAGATCTTTTCAGTAGCTTTCCAACAAAATGGGAATCACTCCATTTGGATTTGTAAATCTATCTGAATTGAATTTTGAACTAAGGGACAGAACTAAGTTTAAACTAAAAACAAAAAAATCCTAATTCAAACTAACTAGGTTGCGCGGGAAACGCTAACGGGCTGACCCAGTGTCATTCCACAGCGCGGGGCTCATCTGACAGGGGGTCCACCAGTCAGTGGCTCATAACGCGCGAAGCGGTACGGGGCAATGTGGGACGTTGGATTAGAGTGGGGATCAACGGTTGGGGATCGTCGTCGAGGACGGACCTATCGCAGGCGAGCTCTAACCCTAGCGGCTCAGTGGTGGTGCATAGGGGGCATACCAGGGCTCCGGCGACGACGACAAGGCAGGCAAACGGTCTGGTGGTCAACGACGAGCTCATGGACGGTCGAGGTAGCTCCGGGGGTGGTCGTAATCAGCGGCGCCCTTCTCCTCCAGAGGCGACCTGCTCCGGTACAATTCCGGCGAGCTGCTGCTCCCCGTGCTCCGGCTAGAGGTGTGGGACGATCAGTGAGGTGAGGGGAGTGGAGTGGTGTGCTGCAAACGGCTGGGGGTGCTCTCCTATTATAGGCTCGACGGTGGGACAGCGCGGCATGGCCAGTCGACGGTGGCGATATGGCTACGGGTTGCTAGCAGCATGGCTGCAGGCGGCGATCGACGCGCGGTCTCCTGGCGGTGCTCTAGGGCTTTAATGCGGGCTTAGGGGCGGTGGTATGCGGTCGGGCGGAGCTGGCGCTCTGAGCGGCAGAGGCGACGGTTTCAACGGCGAGCGGTGGCTGTGGTGTGTTGGACGGCGAATGGGGGTGGCTGGCGTGCTCCCTGGGTCGTGGCGACACGGTGGGCGCGGGCTGCGGTCGAGCGGCGGCTTGGGCACGCGTGTCGGGCGTGGCGCTCTGGCGCGTGCTCGGCATGGCTTAGTCGCACTGGGCACGGTGGTTTGGCAGTGGTCCATGGCTTGGCTTGGCTCGGGGAGGGGACAGTGGGCGGTGATGAGGTGCTGGCTAGCTGCTAGACATGGAGAGAGGGGGAGGTGGTCTGCTGCGGCGGCGACCAAGTTGGCCGGGGAGGTGGGGCTCGGCATGGCATGGCAAGGTCACTAGGGGGTAGGGGAGTGGGGTGTAATTCCATGGTTAGATCATTAGGAGACAATGGGAGCAAATGGGGGTCAAATGGGAGACAATTTGGCCAGAACACTATTTAAAATAGTGAATTTTGTTTTGTTTGAATTCTACCTGCCAAGTGTTTGATGAAATGGCCGCATGAACTTTACTTTTGAATTTTGGGTTAAAAAATTTTGAGCGATCTCCACTAGTACTAGGTAGTCTCTGGTTGCAAGGGTTTTGAAAATTGAACTTGTTTGAGTGGTTTTTGGAATAGTGGGATCTTCCCATATGAAATAGATTCTATTTTAAACTGTCATTTAAAATTAGTATTTGATTGTTTTTAGAAGATCACAAGGTGGTCCTTGGTACCTCATTATGTGTACTATCAAGGGGTGTAAAGATCCAAAAATGTTTCTGTTAGGTTTTGAGTACTAGGAATAGCCAAAGTAGGCATGATAGTTAATTTGGCCAAAATGACCATTCATTTTGAGTTATTTTTCTTTGGGAAAAGTTTGGGAATGACTTAGGTGATGTTTATTTCACCTAAGAATCATTTTACAAGCAATGGATCACTTAATCATGGCAACTCAAATCAACTCCTAATTTACATGCACACATATGAATGCTTTCATATTTTTGATTGGAAAAGTTTTTGTTAACCCTAATTTTGATGATTTGGATCTTGATCACTTGGATTAAAGTTCTGGGATGTTACAATCTCCTTGTGATTCGGCGAGCATTCTAGGAATATTTGATATCAATCTAAGTATTTTGCACAATGTTTTCTATCCTTGATATTATTGTTATGAGTGAGTAGTCCTCACATGCTATGGGTTGGGGAGAAACCTCGCATAAATTATATGCATCTAATCTAGGGGATTATTGTGTATTGTTTGAAAGAGGGATTTGTATCTTTTGTTTCTTTGTCTCTTGCCTCTATCTTTGGACTTGTAGGTACCCAAGATCCTCGAGATCAGTAAAGGCTTGAGGTTGGATACTTGGCTACCGACGATCTCATAGGAAACCCATTGACAGAAAGGGTGGTCCGGTCTTCTCTTAGCGAACCAATCGGGTTCACAGCAACATCACCTATTAAGGCTTTGATCTGGGTTTTACACTTAATAATCGTTTCTAGCCCAGTGCTTCATGGTGCACTCAGTTGGATCAAAGGACTATTGCTATGCCTGCTGCTCACAGGGGCTCTAGTATATTAGGATGTGTTGCACAAAAGAGATTATATCCATTAAAGCATTACACATGACTATGCTTATTATTATGTTTTATCCCATATGATGTGCAGCTGGAGGTGGATCTTCAACCCTGGCCTATCTCCGTCCATTGAATCAACCCATGATAAAAGTAAACTAGATTGGTCCGGTAAACGAAGGTAAAACAAAAAAAGTCTTGTAGATGTGTCTTTTTTAATTCTTTTTATCTTTGTTTCCCAAAATTTTATTATACCTACGTCTACTAGGGAAAAGTACTCTTATACTACATCCGTGAATCCGGATCGAAGGTATCAACTCTTTTTGTGGCGTCGTTGCCAGGGAAGCAATTTCGCTATCCTGGTGAGGTCACTAGAGACCTTGTTTTAGTTTTATTATTTGTTTGTAGTTTATTTGTTGTTATTAGTTTACTTTCTTGTTATCTATTTGAAAACACACAAAAGATATTTGTTGTTATTAGTTACTTGTTATTTGTTTCCTTTACTTTAAAAATACCAAAAAGATAAGAGCCATGGCTCAAAAGAGACATGGGGAGTATGCTACTCCCACTAACGATTTTATTCTTGCACCTATTACTCAGCCCGATGTTGATGCGGAAACATATGAAATTAAGCCTAACCTTTTCAATCCGGTTCAACAAAACCAATTTGGGGGCTCATCTTCTGAGGATTCGAGTTTGCACTTAAATAATTTTACTGAAATTTGCAACATGATGTGTAGTAAGGATGTAGATCCAAATGCTATTAAATTATGTTTGTTTCTTTCTCTCTTAGAGGTAAGGCTAAGGCTAAGTAGATCCAAGAACTATTAAATCTTGGGAGGAATTTACTAATCTTTTTATGAGTAAATTTCCCCCAGCTAAGACCATGCAAGTAAGATCCAACATTACAAGCTTTAGACAAGAAGATCGTGAGCCACTAGAGCTTGCATGGGAAAGGATGAAAGAAGCTGTAATTAACTGTCCTAGTCATGGGACGGAAGAATGGAATATATTGCATTTATTTTATAATGGTCTTAACCCAATGTCTAAGTCTATGCTAGATATTGCAGAAGGAACAACAATCATGGGAAAGCAAGTGAGTGTTACAAAGAAATTACTTCATGATATGCAAAGCAACCATGCCCAATGGCATGTCGAAAGAACATCAAAAAGGGTGAATTCAGTCACCGAGGTAAACAATGAAGACCTTATGTCTAAGGTAGACGAGTTACATAACATAGTAAACGGTAAGGAAGATACCCAAATTATTGCTATCGCTACAGATGTTAATGATGTTAATTTTATAGCTCGTACCCCTTATAATCCTGCTTGGAAGAACCAAAATTTTGCTTCTAATATTCAAAAACATTATTCTAATCCTGCAAGAATTCCTTACAATAATTATGATAATCATAATCGAGCAAATCATGGCAATCTTTTGTTTGAACAAAATGTTAGAACCTTTATGCAAGCTCAAACTGAGCAAAAATAATATGCTTATTAAAATCATGGAGAAGCATGAGAGTAGTATAGGTAAATTATCTAACCAAGCCGTTGCAATTAAAATTATGTGCAGCCTCTATAGGAAAGGACAAGACCGTGGAGGCTCAATTGGGCAAGGTAGGTGAGACCAAGCTCTCATACTAGCAAAGTTTGTTGGAAATCCCGAGCCAAATCCGTAGAAGACCCTAAGATGATGAGGGCGGAAATGAATAAAGATACGCCTGAAGAGCTGAACTATAGCAACGTGCCAACACCTGAATACATCATGGAAGATCTATTAAAGATGATCACCGTAAAGAATCCCAGTCCAGATCAAGGTAATGATTCTATGTACCAACAATTTATTCAACAAGTAGCATATAAAGTTCGAGATTTAGAAATGGGTTATAAGAGACTAGCTGATAAGCTTCGTGCTAAGCTAGATGACATATTTGAGCCCACCATTAAAATTAAAATTGGTGTTAGTGAGATATCTATAATTTGCGATCTTGGTGCAAGCGTCTAAAAAATATACAAAAGTCTATTTGATAAGTTAAACTTGGCACCTTTTGCAACCACTGAATTGAGACTTCATCTTGCCGATTCAACTTATAAACAAGTTGTTGGGATAAAATAAAACATAGTTGTTGAAATTAAAGGAAATCTCATTCTTATTGGTCTTGTTATAGTGGACATGCCTGATGATCACATAGCACCTATAATTCTAGGCAGTCCATTTCTAAGAAATATTAAAGTTTTAATCAATCTAGATGAAGGGAATGTGAAAATATAACTACCGTCTAGAGATCCTTTTATAGTCCACTTCACTAGTAAGAAGAAGGCCAAACGTAATAGTGATGATGATGGTATAATTACACTAAAAGCCAATTACTTTCTAGTGGGTGTTCCACTCACCAAACATAAATGATCACCATCTGGGTCAAGCTAATTGACCTTAACTAGAAAAGCTTCATGGAAGACAACCCATGTGAAATAAAAGTTTTACTCTTGTGTTAGTTTTGTTTTGTTTAGCTTTGTTTGTTTTGTCTTTTATATTATTTTTAATAAAGAGTGTTCAAGAAATCCTTTGGAGAGAGGATAAGAAAGAAAGTAATCCTCGATCTTTTATTTACTAACACATGGCCTAAAAGGTATTGCTGATTTTTATGAAGTCTATTTGCTATTATTTTGTCATTTGCTAAGATGTGTAAAGGAGCACAAAGCTACTAACCAAATTCTATAAGTTATGCAGCTTATTGGCTGCTTACCGACCACAGGTACGACCGGGATGCCCTGTACCATGTGCCCGTACCACATCGAGGCTCTAGAAAATAGAAATATTGATTTTTGCCATAGGACTCAGTGGCCGTAACGACCAATGGTACGACCGGAGGCGGTCGTACTGCCCGTTCGTACCGTACCCGCGAGTAAAACATCAGTTTTTAAGCACATATACTTCACGCATAACGACCAGTAGTATGGGCGCGCGCGTCCATACCGCGCACTCGTACCAAGTGCGCCGCCAGAAGGAGTTATGCGACCCCAAGGTATGCACTTGGTACAGGCGGGCTCCGTCCGTACCGCCCTCCCTTACGACGTATGTGGGCGCCATATCACCCTAGGAGGAGGTAACCCTAAATTTCCACAACAAAGAATTTCTCTTTCTTCTACCTCCTAACTCAAAACCACTTCCATTGGATCTTCAATTTTATTCAATCTTTCTTCGATTCGTTGCACCCAATCATTCTAAGGTATGTTTCTCCTACGATCCTCAACTTATTTGCACCAAAACTCTACTCAATATTTCACCATTATCAATCTAGACTTAGGTCCTGTTCTTGAACTAATTTTGATATTGAGCATGCTTAATATTTTTTTAGAGGAGTTTCTTTTGTAACAAGTGTAGAGTATCATTGATGGTATGTTTCTATTGACTAAACTTTTAATTAGATTTTTTATTTATTTTGTTTTAGATGAACATTAGGAGTCGTACATGTGTGATGGTTGCGGAACAAGCCACACCACCTATTGATACGTTGATTCCATAATAACTTGGTATCAAGCTCACCATGGAGTTTCAGCTGAACCGTTTCAACCGTATCAAGCTCCGATAAATCAAGTCCACCAAGTGGGTGTGTCCCTATATCCTGAACCAGCTAGGCATTCTTGACGATTTCAATTTACTTTGCAACAAAGCACGGGGGAAGCCTCACCCTAGAGGACTACTCCACGTCCCCGAGGATGAGGATGAAGTCGATGACTAGTTCTGGCTTGGGACCATCTTCAATCTTGATCACGACATCTAGGGGAGGCAGAGGAGGCAGAGACACGGGCTTCAGATAATCACTTTGACCCCCACGCCAGCCCTGGCCTCTTCCACGAGGGCGCTCGCGTCCACGCTTCACCAGTGCCTCTTTCCTGGCAGCCGTTGTGATCCTAGAAGAGTAGGTCCCGACCTGGCTCGTGCCGTGACCGCCGCACCTCCCGTGGCTACTTCCTCACGGTCTCCCACACCTGCACTTCACTAGAAGAGCCTCGTACACCTCTGGCATTACCGATTTACCCTTCTTGGCGGGCACCATGGAGAGGGGTAAGGCCTCAACTTCAGAAGAATAGGGAGAAGCGGAAAAGGAGATGGGGGAGTGCCGTCAAAGAGAAGGAACCTTCTCTGCGCCCTCATTTAATAGTGCGAAGACGACACGACGTCTCGGGCATGCGGCATCAACCAACAGTCAGCCCCACGAGTCATCAAATCATGGGGAGCGGTTTCCAAGGCAGACCTGCTGTATCCAATGGCAACGGCACACCACCATTTCGCGTGCACGGTCACGATGCATGCAGTGGCAGTTCCGTGTTGACCAGAGCAACGATGAGACCCACCGACTGTTTGGGCCATTGCCACTTCATGTCCATGAAGGGGCACGTGCGTCGCAAGCACCTAAGGGCTACTATCGCAGTCCTAGTACTAGGGGTACCACGATCCTATGGCCGTCGGGCCCACCACCTGAGCCACGATGCCCTCCATAGGCTGAGGTATCCCGTGGCACAGCCTCATGAGGTGAACTCCAGATGACTAGCCCCTCAAGAGACTCACCCAAGGCTCCCCCATAGCAGCCACCTCGCGAGGGAGGACTTCGGCTTGTCTAGGTCCCCACCGGTCCTCGGATACTTTGGAGAGTGCCCAGGGTCAAACTCGTAATCTTAAAGGAAAAGGAAGGAAGAGGACAAAAACCCGGCAGGCGATGCCAGGGTAGTGCGGACCGCCTCGGTAAAGAGGAGCCGGTCTGCCCTCTTTTGTGTAAAAGCAGCATGGATGACACCAGCGCGAGCAAAGATGTCCCTTGCCACTTTGATGCAAGGAGAGGAAAGGGTGGTGCCGCATAGCGGAGGACGGTGCCAGGGGCCTCAACTTTACGGAGGATCGGAGGGCAGCCAGTAGCCCTAGATCAAGTCCACACAAAGCAACCTTGAAGATAAGGCATCCTTCGGGTGGTAATGTGGTGACCCTTCTAGCCCAAATATCGGGGGAAGAGGCCCAACGCCCCTATAAAAGGAAGGCAACCCCTACCTTAGAAGGGATTGATCCTTGCGATCTAAAACCCTAGACACTTATCTACCATTGTAGCATCGTGAAGCACGCGAGAAATACAACCAAGCAGGAGTAGCGATTTTACCCCCTCACGAGGGTCCCGAACCTAGGTAAAAAAACCTCGTGTCACTCTCTATCATGTGCGAGCTCCATTATCTCCTCCATTGCGGGCTAGCCGGCGTGTTCAGACCCCTCTCACACATAGGGCTTGTCAGACCCCTTGTTCCTTCATGGGACGCAAGTCTCCAACAATATCAACCCAAGGAGACAAAATGTGCTACATACTTCGGATGATCTTTCTGAATGCATCGAACAATAAAGCCAAATACGAGTCCCCTGTTGCATGGTATGCGTATGCCAAAAGCCTATGGTGCAACTCGCCTCAAAATTTTCAGAGATGCAAACGTCTTCGCGCATCAAGTAATAAACAAGTGTGATGTCATAAGCGACAACATGATCGTGTACTGTGACATGTACAACATGATGGAGGGTTACTTCTACGGGTATGAGGTCTCCCATATCAGCAGACCAAGCAACAAGGAAGCCGTCAATCTTGCAAACATTTGGTCCCTCTTCCTACCCATGCCAACAGGTGTTTTCTGGGAGGAAATCAGTGAGCACTCCATCAAGGTAAAGAAATCTACTGAATCCGTAGAAGCAACAACACGCAAGGGGCAAAACCACAGATTGACTCGGGGGTTACACCATCACCCGAACCTCATACACTTGCTCTAGAAGACGAGGAATAACACAAAGACGTCATGATGATAGAAACCACATGGATGTAGCCATACCTAGCATACATTATTAATGGAGAACTCCCAGAAGATATCGTCAAAGCACGATGTGTCACCCGTCGGTCCAAGGTCTTCTGGGTAGTAAAGGGAGAAATCTATAAAATAAGTATCTCAGGTGTGTTCTAGTGATGCGTGACATCCGAAGAAGGAAAGCTCATCCTCAAGGACATCCATGAAGGGATATGCGAACATCACGCCAGCAGCCGAGCAATAGAAGCAAATAACTTCCACTCAGGATTCTACTAGTTCACCGCGATCCAGGATGCGAAAGATATAGTGAGAACATGTCAAGCATGCCAGTGATTCGCTACAAAGCCAAGCGAACCCACGACACAGCTAGCCCCCATACCTCTGACTTGGCCATTCGCCCGGTTGGGACTCCACATGGTAGGCAAACTACACAAGTCATCTCCTGCAGGACATGTCTTTCTGCTCATCGAAGTCGACAAATTTACCAAGTGGATCGAGACAATGCCTATCACCAGCCAATACGCCACCTCGGCCGTGAACTTTATCAAGTCCATAGTTTTCTGCTTCGGGGTGCCTCACAACATCATTAGCAACAATGGATCAAACTTCACTTTTGGAGAATTCAAGGAATACTGCAAGGAGATGGGCATACAAGTGAGCTACGTGTTGGTTGCCCACCCACAAACCAATGGCTAGGTGGAAAAAACGAATGGACTTGTCACCAATGACATAAATAAAAGGCTCCTAACCCCACTCGAATGAGGAAAGGGTGCTTGGTTAGATGAGCTACCCTCCGTCCTATGGAGTCTACGGACAACACCAAACACCGCTACACAAGAAAATTCTTTCCTCCTTATCCACGGAGCCGACATCGTACTTCTAGTGGAGCTAACTCATGAGGCTCCATGAGTCATAACATAAGATGAATAAACCACTACAGAGGCACTCAAATACGACGTCGAAGCACTCGAGGAAGCTCGAGACATCGCACTAGCAAGAGCATTGATGTATCAGTAGAACCTACGCAACTATCACAGCCGCCGATTGCGTCCCAGGTCCTTTGCCATTGGGGATTTGGTCCTTCGCCTCAAGCAATATGACCATCGCAAACTCGAATTGCCATGGGAAGGACCTTATATCTTCATAGAAGTAATCGATGGCGGAGCATATCGCCTCCAAGACAAGAAGACCGGAGTCAGGTACTCCAACTCATGGAACATTGTGTAGCTTTGACGGTTCTATGCTTAGGATATTTACTTCCCACAATTTACTTTCAAGAAGGCAAACGATCATGATACTTAGATGAAGGAACTACATTTACTTCTATTAAGGCCATAGGCCAGGCGACTATGCCAAAACATGTACCTCCGTACTCAATATTAATAAAGCTAAGTTCCCTCAACATAGTCTCAATGTCAATACTATACTTTCTGTCACACCAGATACTTGGGGGATCAGTCAATAAATTTATTACATAATCACACTCCAAGACTCGGGGGCTTCGCTAAAAATCACAAATCCAAAAATTCTTTGGCTTTGCCATCAAATACATCCAAAACATGCTCTGATCGGAGTAGCTGATTCGGCCCAAAGGGCACCAGGCTAACGAAAAGGTCTCGTGCAGGGCGCAACCACAAAAGCCATTGGCATAGACATATGAAATTATAGTAAGAACAGATATATTTTGGTTGGTATACACACAGGCTTTGCATATTTTACATGTCCTTGTTTCAAAGTTCAAGGTCACTATCCTAATTATATGGGAAAGTTCAAAAAAAACTCTTAATCTGCGTCAAGGCAGCGGCAGATTATTCGGATGGCGGGCTTGCGAGTGGCCATATAATGAGGAGCCATAGCTACCATACCACCACCTGGAGGAGATGGAAGAATCTGCGATACAACAACTAAATCCAGCATTGGGTGGTGTACATGCACCGAAGCAATAGTGACCTTGGCACCCGCAATAAGCTAAAGATTGATAAAATGGTGCATCGCTTGACCTCGCTAAAAATTCTGCATCAGTGTGGCTAGTCCCTGCAGTTGCGGGTATCTCAGAAACATGGCATTATATACCATTTCCAAGGTAGAACGACAACACTCGATGAACTCCTCCACCTCTGATACTCAATCCTAAAGTAACGCCAAAGTATATCCCCTCTTATGGTAAGTCCAGAAATCTTAAGACGTTCAGACTCCCCCACCGCACTTAAGCAGATGCCTAGAAGAAACAGAAAAATCAATCTATGTCACAAAAACGAAAAATTGTAACACTCGGGGGCTTTGCGAGGAAAACTTACATAGCATACTTTCACTCTCCCTCAAAATTACGTCAAGAAGATATTACTCACTCTCCATGGCCCTTTTCGAATTGGATAGGGAAACATCCACTTGGGGCTTCATAACCCGAAGTTCATCTTCCAACTGCTTGATGCAGTGGATCTTGTCAACATACAATGGAGGATCAATATATTGAGTGGTAGTAGTGAAATTGGCGGGCATATCTATTTCCATCTGTGAAAATAGCTGACCCAAAGAGGCAGGAGCATTCGAAATAATAGGAGCAGTGAAAGCAATGGAGGTAGTCAAAGGATCTAGTGATTCAGACACATTCTAAAGGGAGAAAGTACATGCAATAATCAACAAGTAAGATACATCAGACATACGTAATACTTAAACTTCGTGGAAAGTTTAAGGATACAAAATATCAATGTCTGCAACTCTAGAAAACTATACATGCAACACAATTCATTACATACAGCGGGACATAAAAACTACAACCAAGGACTAAGTGGCACCACTGGTAGCAGTAATGTTGGCTGACAGGGCAGTAGTTGAAGCTTTAGTAGATGGGGCAGAGGCTAAAGTTTTTGAGAAACGGACAGTAAGAGCAACATCTTCTTCCTCAGATATTTCAAGAAGCTCACTAGAGAACTTCTTGATTTTATTAAAATAAGGCTCGAGGTCGACATCTTCGCCTGAGCTAGTGACTAGGATGGAGGAGCTAATATTATCCCAGTCAACCTTTTCGCCACGCACCATTGCACTCTCTGTGCCACTCTTTGCCTAGATCAACCCGTAGCCGGTTTGGGGATTCGGATCGGCGTTGAAAATCTCGATAAGGGTGTTGAGGTCCAGCAGGACATCTTTATGGGGGAAGATCTCTACATGGAGACTCTTGAAGGCATAGCGAGAGCGGGTCAGAAGGTTCTGGCTGCGAACGTTGTTCCCTTTCAAGATGCTAAGAGCATCCGTTAGAGGATCAACATGTTGATCCTTGGCTAGTGCCAGCAGGAAATTGGTGTTCTTTGCAAAAAAAAAAGCACAAGTACATCCCGATCCAAGAACCAGATAAAAAACGTCAAGTTGCATTGCAGAATAGGTAACTTACTTGTCAAGGAGGAATTCAGCTCTTCATTGATTTTTCAAAGATTCTTGTCCCGTCTTGCCACAGCAGCAGCTTCGTCTTCACGCTTCTCTGCCTCAGCCTTGTGCTGCTGCCTGGGCTTCTTTGCAACTCCCACTCAGCGACTTTCAGTTTAGCTTCAAGATCATATGTGTGATTCATGGCAGCTTCATGGATAATCTCTGACTCATCAACAGTAGTTGCAAAGGAAGACGAAGTTATTCGACGAAAAATTGCTAGAATAGTGTTGGGGATATGATAAATGGGTATCACCATAGCATGTCTCTAATCTGGCTAACCCGGGTGGCCCATAGTTGGTAGCATGGCCTATGGCCTGCTGGGTGGCCCAGTTAGACGGATCCAGAAGGGAGGCCCATGTCGGATAAAGGAAGGCTACGCATGAGTAAACGACATACTTGGAGCCTTGGAGTACAAGACAGGTAGACTAGTTAGTATTAGTGTATGACTCTTTACCTTGTCCGGCAAGGTCCTTTCCGTGTAACCCTAGGTTCTGGTGCCTTTATAAACTAGACCTATGGGAGCCTTTAGGGAAACACTCAATGTACAACTTACAACACCTCGCACATCGGACCTATCTCTGTAACTCGGTGTATTTCCATTATAGTGATATATAGCAGGAGTAGAGTTCTGCCACCGTTGTGGGAATTGAACATGGGTAAGCTATGTTACCTCGTACCCACCAACTCTCCGCCTTACCCCACGTCTCTAAACACGCTCTGTGAGGACCCCTCTATGCCGTACTCGTCTACAATACCACGACAAACAACACATGCAAAAACGGATACAAGGAAGAGAAACCTTTGGCAGAGGCAACATCATGTTGAATGTTGATAAAACAAGCGGCCATTTCAACCATCTCGTGCATTATTGGTTGAGGAAATAAAAATATACTCAAACACTCGAGGTTGCATAGAAAAGAAAGGAACGATGAAAAAAGGGGAGGAAAACTTACATTCTTCATGTTAGTTTTAGCCGGGTTCTCTAACAGGACGACACCTTTTTCAGCATTCTTCATTTTCTTCATGGAGGAGCTTCAGGTTTCACCACAAGATCTTTTGGGGTCATCTCACCCATTGTTTCTCCTTGTGGATTGGATGGCTCCATCATTTTCGTGTGTGACCAGGTGGCAGCGTCCGTCCCATCGATTACATCGACAATGGGCGATTCTAGAGAAGGTTTTTCCTCCTAATCTCCACTAACCCAAGGCATAAGTAATTTCAGCTAGTAGCATAAAAAGGGAATTTTCGAAAAAAAAGAAGATGGCGTGTACTTACAAGACGACATTTTGAGCAAACCGAAGAAGTACCCTTTTCCTGGGAAGAATTGTCCTTAGTGGCTGGACCATCTGGGGCTTTGTAGAACTTGAATCATTGAAATCTTCAATATTCTGGACATCCACCTTGTCACGCTTCCTTTTTCCTTGACTGGGAACAACCTTGAAGGAATCAGAAATTGTGGAAGGGACAACGTCAGTTGGAGTATGCGAGGAATGAGAAACACAATTATCATCATGTTCCCTAGTGTCTCCCACAACCTCAACTTTTGTATTCTCCTCGGATTCGGTAGCAAGTTCTAGGACTTCACCATTTTCAGGCAGCGAAGGAAGTGAATCCAAATGATCATGATTCTGCACAGATATCAAAGCAATGTCGACATAAGGAAAACATATATTAAACAACAAGAACCTAATAAATGGATGACAAGAAACGAGGACTTACATCAAGCACATGATTCTTTTTGGGAAAAGGCTTAACGAGACATTCATAAGGAACTCAGTCATGCTTGGTAAGCTTGGTGAGAGATCGGACCTTCTTGTCGAGTTCAAAGCATGACAAATTATCCTGGGACACCCTCATCGAATCTCTCTTGTCACCATATGACCACATACCAGAAAGTCGGGCCTAAAGAGGCTAAACATGGATGCGAAGAAAATTTGCTATAAGCAAGACTCCCAAAACTTCTTTTCCAACTATATAGCAAATATCATGGATACGATCCACCATGCACTGAGTTTCCTTAATCTCCGTTGGAGTTGCGCCTTCTCCCTTGGACTTGAGCTTCCTAACACTTTTTGTCAGGTTGAAAGGAGCTAATCCATACTGCTAGGCCTCGGATGCCTCATCCTTTATGCAGAACCATTTCTCCATCCAGTCTTGGGAAAAATCCGCATACTTAAGGTCAAAATAATTGACATTTTGGTGTACATAGATGACAACGCTGTCAACATCATAGACAAATGCTCTAGTCGCATTCCTCTTGATGGAAAAAGGCGTTTCCACAGGTCACAGTGGTGATGAATCCCAAGGAACCTCTCACAAAGAGTAATGAAGACTACAATATGGATAATGGAGTTGGGCGTGAGCTATTAGAGATGCACGCCATAAACAAAAAGAAGCCCAGAAAGAAATTCGTGGGCAGGGAGAGAAAGTCCACGATAGAGAAAGACGATGAACATTACCCGCCATCCTTCTTCAGACACGGGTGTGGATTCTTAACCAGGAAGCTTGAACGAGCCCTTGTTTAGAAGCAAGTACTTCGGGACTCGCAAACGTCATGGTGTCAGCACTTGGAGGGGGTCCATCCAATCACCCATGGCTTGGCAGCCGTGGCATCGACGGCAGAACTAGCGCCCTTGCTTCTCCCCATGGCAATGGCGTCGAAGGAGTAAGCGCACAATAGGGAAAGAAAGGTGTCGCAATAGCACTGGAACAAATGCGGTGCAAGGAGGAAGAAGGATAGCAGCGAAGGAGGGGATGAGTAGTAAAAATATCCCCTCTGTTCTTATAAAGTGCAGTCGCAGACCAGGACCATTGGATCCAGGAGACATGGAGTCACGATGAAACCAAAGGGTGACATGTGTCCAAAGATAAAGGAAGGATCATCCATAATGAGAATTAATTACCATAGTAACTTTGGATAAAATTGTGTGGTTCCTCGATTCCTGTGAGACATGTGGTCGTGCAGTCAAACTCACTACTGACACGCCTCCACATGTCATTAGCATGCGTCATGGGCCCACCATTGAAACGTACCATCAGAAGAACTGAAACGTGACTAAGGCATGCCATCATCGTCAACAATGACGTCATGGGATACAATGAAGAAAACTTTCGGTGTAGTAACAAGGAACTCGAAGAAAATAGTATAAATCCAAGGCCCGATTCAAGAAATTCCTCAGATGACAAAGACTTGAGCCTATGCTCGAACGCCAGCATTTGAACATAGTCTCAGGGGATACTCCCATCGGGAGAGCTAGCTGCGCACCCAATAAAAATTAGGTGATTCCGGAAAAAGAAGACCTGAGTCGAAAATTTCCTCAGATGATGAAGACTTGAGCCTACGCTCGAACACATGCGTTCGAATATAGCCTTAGGGGCTACTCCCAGTGGGAGCGCTGGCCGCCTACCCGAGAGAAAAAATAAAAATTTCTCTAGAGTCAACAACAAAGAAGCTGAAGACTTGAGCCTACACTCGAGTACAAATATTTGACTATAGCCTCGGAGGTGACTCCCATCGGATAGAACAAAAGGAAAAATCTACCAATGGAGAAAATAAAAAATAAAGAAAAGCTATGAGCATTACATACATGTATCCACAGATGGTTACTCCTATCAGGAGCACTAAAGAACGCACCCGATAAAAATGATAAACAAGCTGATAACTTCAGCAACTCCAAGAGCCAAATAAGGTAGTCGATAAAATATTGAAAATTCTTGGAATGTGTTCGCCACGATAACATGTCTGAATGCTATGTCTGTCGAAATGAAGGTAAGACTCTAGGATCCGTTTTGTGAGGCAGAACCGCACCCAAATGTGCTCTGCTACTAATTTTCGGTATCCACGATACGATGAAAAATCTTGATGGATGTGTTGGGTACCTAAAACATAAAACTGGAATTTAGTAACCGGTAAGACCTCCACGGCCCGAACTGAGTTACACCAGTATATATAAAGTTCAAGTCCAGGGACTTGAGCTTGAAATAGGTTCACGATGTTTTTTCCCTAGAGCAATTAACTGGTTATCGATCCATCGGATGCACTAGACTAGTTATACCCAAATCCCATGAATAAAATATTTATAAATACAAAAGTTGCTCGAAGAAAACTTCAGGTTCAAATGCAGAAAATGTCTTTTTGAGGCTCAACCTAAACCTATGATTCAGATAGAGTCTTGGGGGCTACTGACATGGGTATGTCTTATCAGGTTCATGCAATTGGTATTCCTGGTACATACTTAAACTATGTCCCATGAAGAACACAAAGAATTATGTGTCCTGGAAGAATCCAAAGCCTAGGAACCAGACGTGATGATCAAGATAGAAGTATCAACCGACATAGTCGAATAGCTATAATTAAACTTGTAAATTATCCGTGTTGGACTCTAAGACCCATTCCCTCATATATAGGCTGGGTGAAGCTGACCAAGAGGGCACCATAGATTTGACAGATACACAACCCACTGTGAGTTAGATTATATCTAGTGAATTGGTGACTCTATAACCCTCTATTTTCATAATCAGGTAGGACTTCGACTCCCTTGTCTGTCTGATAGGCCGATGAAATCACCAGCGTTGTCTTCTCTATCAAACCCAAGTCCATAATCATGGATATTTCTGAGGTTACCCCTCGTCAAAGTGTAAATCTAGAAAATATTAGACAAATTAGTTATCTCTTCTTTTATGAACCTCCATCAATATATATGAAAGAGGAGAATGAGTATTGATGGATGAGGTGGAGGAGAAGAATGAAGATTGTAGGATAAAGTGGGGGAGTGATTATGAGGAGCTAATTGTATTTATTAACTGTCTTGGTAATGGCTAAAGAAATTTAAATAATATATTTTCATTAAGTTCTCAAAAATAATACTCATCTTATAATAATTCTAAAAGTAGGCCTATCTCTGTTTGACCCAATCTGACACGCATTAATCGGTATCCGTTCGGGCTAAACAACCAAGGTCATACTATCTTTATAAGTTTTTAAAAGTGTATATTATTTTTGAAATAAAAAATTATCTTGATAATGTAGATGTACACACTTTTTAGGATAAATTTTGAGTGCTAGATGTACACTTATTCGCGGATGGAAGGAGTACCGATGAGTTTTAGTGCGTAGATAGTTCACATAAAAGATTTTTGTGTGTAGATGGCTCACTCTATGGTCAAGTATACCACCACTCCTTCCTTTGTCCACTGCTCCAAGACAGGCCACTAGCAAATGTACTCGAGCGTCAGTAAAGCCATGCGTTGACATCGCCACCTCATCCTTACACCATGAAGGCCTTCTCCTCCCTCGGAGTTGGGAGTAGACCAAATAAAGGAAGTCAGATATATCATTAGGAAGGAGTTAGGATTTAGATACATTGTGACCATCCGAGATCATCTTCTCCCTCCAACATCAGTAATTTCTACATCGATGTAGCTTTAATGTTGGGTTTGAAATATTTTTTCCAACTTCACTCACCGATTTCGTACATGAGATATTTCCATATCTCGAGCTTTTCATGAGTGCAAAAATTAGAGTGTATAAATTAGTACTTGATAACAATTTGATGAGATATTTGAAAGCACGAGTAAAATCATAGCATGCATATGATTGCTAAGCATTTTTGTATCCATATTTTCCACATCACCTTTAATATAGTTCATCACTTTACTTTCCTAATTGTAAAACTATTGTGGACACCGGGTTGCGCATATTCATGGATTCGTTGGTTTTGAGGGGGATTTGAGAGGGAAGGCAAAGAAAAGGAAGAATACATCGAACAACAAACTCACACATGTATATAAATAGAGAATCAAACCCATAAAATCGATCCTAGCAATAAAATTCCAACAGACAACCTACGAACTCGAAAGACAAGTCAACAATCGCTCTAATTGAAATTGATTCCTTCTTATCGGTCCACCAATCCAATAGCATCCTAGAAAGGAAGAATAGAAATCAATAGGACACTATAGAATACTGTCACTACTAGCACAAGTGCCCGTGCGTTGCACCGGGATAAAATGTTTTCCACGCCGCATACAGGAGATCCTAGCCATTCTCACTTCTAAAGTTATGTGGATGGAATTTTTTCTGGACTGCGTGTGGGTTCTCCTTCATTTTCTTTCTCCACCATGTCATGTAGATGAAGCAATTGTGTCACCGCGGCCTTGTCATCCTTCAGGACACTTACATGCTGAGCTTGATCTGGAACTATCTACAACTCATGGATATTCATGCACCGCTCTCCTCGACGCAGTAGTTTGTGCCGCAGCTGCTCTTTGGATTGACATGGTCCTATCTAGTTTAGCCATATCCGACTTTCACACATCAGCTTAACAGCCTCGTGGCACACCCTTGAGGTGGCTATACACTCATTTAATCATCACGTAGATGTAGACATCATAGCCACATGGGCAATTCAATTCCTTCCTCATTGTTAGATTTCAGACTCTTGTTGATTCCTGATTCTGTTTGTTGATACCCCATAGATCATAGATCTTACGAACGTATATAAATGAATATAAATCATAAGGCTCGGAGTAATGGATCATGGTGGGATAAAACATGAGGCTTTCATGTCACTTGGGACCAGGAATAGAGGATCCGTGAAAATATCCTAGGTATATGCCCAACAGCTTAACAATTTGTCCAAATCAACTTAAGAAAAAATAAGTATGGACATGACTACGAGTGGTCATGCAATCACGTTACACGCACGTTTGTTATCTTTTTAAATTTTTACTAATCGGACCGGCATACAACAGAACCAAATCATACAAGTCAAAAATGGCCCCATCTCGCTCGACTCCTCCTTTCTCACTGCCAGAGCCGTGCCCATTCCGCCATTCTCTCCCTCTCTCTTGGGGTCCTCGTTAGAGATCCTCGTTGGCCGGTCACACGTCAACGACCTCAGACCTCCTTGATTTTCTCTTCATCTTAGATCCCGACGCCTCCAAGAGCCCATCATAGTATCCACCCTTGCTATGTTTGTCGCAACCATCATCCTTCCGTTCCAGGAGCTCATGTTTGCTTGGCTTAATGATGGTCAATCTGGTGAAGTATATAAACTGCTTAAATTTGGTGTAAGGGAGCAAGGTGGTACTATTAAAATATGCGTCTCGGCAGGAATACTGAAAACCACCCGATCGAACCCCCCAGCTTAATAGTAGAAAGAAAATATTTAAAAACTGACCCAGGCCCGCGTTCCCCGTCTTACACCTGATCCACACCAAGGAACCACCGACGGTAGCTCCTCCGTGCACCGCGTCCCCTACCATACACCAGCTCCCCCTCTCTGTGTCCCCTGCTATAGGTCGACTACCCTGTGTGCCCTGCCCTCTGCCATGGACCGTCTCCCCTACGTGCCCGTCCTCTTCCCCCGAAAGCAGTGGATGTCTCCCCAGCCCGCGCCGCCATCCACCATGCCCGCCAACAATACCCATCCAACATGTAGCCCCGTCGTCTGCAAGCAGTCACAAGCACTAATGTTGGTATTACTCGGCATGAACAAGGCCGATAAGCCCCCGCACAGTATCGGTCGATCCCGAGATCGTGCAACTCCCACAACACTGACTGTGGCGTATCCACATTGCATGCGACCGCCTCCATCGCAGGATTCTCCTAGCATAGCACGCCTAAGATTCTTTGGCCTAGCTTGCCACCTACTCATATTGTCGTCCTCCGCCCTTCCAAGGTCTCCGTCTCGTCCCTGATTTCCCTCCTACGGCCCTGCCCTCCCAGGTATGGCAAATGCCGCCTCTGGACTTCCCCTCCTAGGTGCGACACATATCCTCGGCCATCCTACACTACACACTACCAGCCATCTCGCACTGCTCCCATCAATGGGAGCGACCAGAGAGGAAGAAAAGGCACTTGCCCTCCTAGGTGCGGCACACATTGCCTCTTCCTATCCGCTCCCAGGTGTTGTGCGACGCACGTCCTTGACCATTCTACACCGCACACCACCGGCCATCCTGCAGCACTCCCATCAACAGGCAATGACCAGAGAGGAAGAAAATGGATGGGAGGTGTCTCTCGGGCGGGATCGACAGACGAAGGAAAAAATAGTGAACTTGTACCTACTTATGATGACAGTGGTGGGTAATAAGTAGTTTTGTTGGAGGGAAAACGTACGAAGGACAGAAACACTCCTTTCTTTATTATTAGGTATAAACTGGAACCTTGATAGTGAAGATTGGAACATGCATATGAAAATCTACAAGGCGAAAGAGTAGCTATGCGAAGAACCTAAAATATCTATAAGGGAGTTCCACACAAGGGAGAAATGAACAAAGCTCTCTCTAATTCATCATCTCAATGTAGGGTTCTAGGTGGAAGTGGGGAATATATATATAGGCTAACCACTTAAAGAGTGATAACTTAGGCATAAACAAGTAGTTCTAGATGAATTGGGTGTTACATGGGCTGAGGCCCAACCCTACGCACGCAGGACCACTTCTTAGGCCAAAGACTCCATGATACGAGGATGAAGACTCCAAGTGAGGAATCTAGGGAAAAATGAGGGTTGGAGTCCAAGAGATCCTGGTATTTTTAGTTTGGGCCTAGTGCGGAGACTTTTTTAAGGGGGGGAGTCTAGACCGAATACTCGGTGTCCGGCCGGAGACTCTGAGCAAGAGGGCGAGAGATTCCGGGATCTTCCAAGTGGTGGACTTCATATTTCTTCCTCGTCTCTCTTCTTCCTTCTCTTCCATACATCATGCTTTGTTGTCTTGGCTCCTCGGGCATCAATTACATATCCTCTTGGCATCATGATCATGGGTATGTGCCTACTCACAATATGTGTGTTTGTCATTCAAATGGGGATAAAGGAGGACAAGTGATGGAAATAATTCTCCTTGGATGCGTTTGTTGGAGTAGCATGAGTTGGGTAACTTAGTTCAATGGGTGGCATGCTGATGACCATATTCCATCTTACATCATCTCCCCCTCTTGAAAAAGAGTCACCATCGACTCTAAATTCTCATCACCACGTATTGATTGAGACATGGCCTTGTCCTTGAACTTGTATGAGGTTGGATCTCCGGGGTCAAAGGCTTGGTCATTGTTTTTGAAGATCTTGTATTCTTTCTTATTATCATGGTGTGGTGGAATATCTTAATTTGGGGAGCTTATAGTTTGTGTCCTATTCTGAGTATCTTATAAAACCGACAAAAAAGAGAGATAATTGTATGATGAATTGCTATCATGGGTCACACTCAAATCACTCATCTAACTTTTTATGACATTCGATGTGGCACTCTTTATTTTACACTCATCTTTGGCTTCTGTCTCTCACTAACTTGGAGGTGGTTCACTCTCTCAGCACTCATCCCATACGGATCCTTTTCTTGTTGTATCTTTGGTAGGCTTCTCACATTTGTGGAAATGATTTGGCTTGGCATCATGGGTCGGAGCACAAAGGTGTCCTTGTTCCACTTGAAGTAATAGTGATTGGTGCGACCACCATTCATAGATCCTCTATCAAATTTCCATGGTCTTCCAAGAATCATGTGAGAAACCATCATTGACACTACATCACATTCGAGTGTGTCTTCATAGGGACCAACTTTCAAAGAGACTTGTACTTTGAATTTTATCTTGAAGGCTTCATTGTCACTAAGCCATTGGACATGATATGGATTGGATGCCTCATATACTCCAACTTGTGTTTGTTGAAAAGTTCTTCACTTGCCAAATTATGACAACTTCCACCATATATGATCACTTTGATAGATTTTCCATTCACATCAGCTCTAGTTTGGAATAGATTTGACCTTTGGTCTTGTTCAACTTGGATAATGATGGTCAATACTCTTGTGACTAAGAGCGCTGGATTTGTGTCATGGTGTCAATAGAGTTCATCGTTGTCACATGTGTCTTGTTGTTGGAGGTGAACTTGTTTCAAAGCTTCATACTCTCCTTCACTCATTTTCTCATGTTCTCCATTAGTATCATGACCTTTGTGTTTGGGAATTCAAAAGACTTGTTCCCATACTTCTTACACTTCAAACAAGTAATTTCTCCTTTTCCCATTGATTCTTGAGAGGAAATTTTGGATGGTGTCATCTTCATGTTTGTTTTTGGCGGCTTAAGGAAGTCAAAGGTCTTGTAGGATAGGCTTGTTCCAAAGGATATTTTTGTTGGGAGTACTTTGTTTCATAGAATTTCTTGCTCTTGAAATAATAAAGATCATTTTGGACTCTCCTATCGTCTTGCAAGCTTGATGGACCAATTTAACAATGGTGTTGTATGGTTGGTATTTGGTGACTCTCTTTATTGGATAGGTTAGTTCATTGAAGAACCTTGCCATTGTTTTTTCCGATGACTCCATGATGTTGCTCTCATCATTGTAGTTTCAATCTCCTTGAAGTACTCATCTACACTCTTGATGCCTTCCATTATACTTTGAAGCTTGCTGAAGAGTTCTCTATTGTAGTGTTCTGGAACTAAGCATTCATGCATGGACTCCTTCATTTCTCTCCAAGTTTCAGTTGGTGGTTCCATGTTCTCTTCACGCTCTTGTGTACTTTGTCCTACCATAGGTTAGCATAGTCTTCAAACTCAAGGGATTCCATGGTAACCTTCTTGGCTTCATAGTAGTTATGTATGAGGAAAATCTTGTCGACCTTGAGTTCCTAAGAGAGATATAGTTCTCGGTCATTTTCACTTAAGAATGTAGGCATTGTGATTGTTTATCTTGCCGGATTTTTCTTCATTGTTGTGGCAGTGATTATGTCAATTGTGCACAGTTTCTTCACTTGATTCTCGACGGAGATGTCGGTGGTGATGTTGATGATGAGGACGCCTTACACGAGCATTTCCTTCATCATCTCCATCATCGTCTATAGGGTCACTATCCGGTACTCCATTTATTAATTTATTTGCTTGGATTGGAGGGAGTGATGGAGGACGTTGTTGATGACACCAGTTGTCTTCTTGTCGATGTTGTTCTTGTGGATTGAAAATTTTACGTTCTTGTTCTTCATGCCATGGATGTTTTACATTGTTTTCATAGTGGCGTTGAGCATTATGCACTTCATGATTTGGTGGAAACCCTTCTTCTTGTAGAAATTGACACTCTTGGATTGGTTCTTGAGGGTTCTTTTATTGTTGTTGCTTTCATGGGATAGCTTGTCTTGTCTCACGCCTTTGGCAGGATTCTTCTTCAACCACATTTTGGTGGCATGGGCCTTGATCCTTGCTCACTTCATGGCTTGAGTGTGATCTTGAAGAATGGTCGGTGCATCTTGAGCTTGAAGATCTTGAACTAGCTTGAGCCATCTTGATAATGATTTCTTCTAGGTGATAAAAACATTGGATATCGTTGATTCATGTCCGCGAAGAGAGTGTTGGTTTCCACTTATAGTTGTTGTACTCGAATTTCATAGCTATTGAAGATAATTTGTGTTGGTCGACAAAGTCCAAAGTATTCATCATGTGTGATAAATGGACCTTCGTGTGGTGCTTTTTCCATTTCTCCTTGACCGTCCCAGGCCATTATCTCACAAGACAAAAGTTACACAACACAAGTGATATAGTGACTTTCACCTTTCTTACCTTGCTGATTGTATTGTGTTAAGTGGAGTGGACAAGAACAAATTGGTGAAAAATAGGCAAAGTGGCTTGTAAACCAAGTATGAAGAAGGAAACTTAACACACACTCTTTGGTGGAGGATAGGTTAGAAAATTGGAAACCAAATTGAAGGGGGAATGCCCAATAGGATGGGCTTAGTATGTGGAGTTGTCGTGGAGACAGTGGGGCCAAACAAAGCCCACTAGAAGTAAGCTCATTCTAGAAGTACTGGTAGTCGACTTTAAGAGCTACAAGTAATTAAGCGCGATAGATTGCTCTTGAAATTAAATGTATTTTCAGAGGTAGGTCGGTGCATCTTGTTGTAGTAAACAATGCCGTCAATGTGAGTTTCCAACTAGCAGGAAATAACATTCAATTCTACATTTTCCAAGTGAAAACGGAAGGTTCTTCTTTTTTTGTAAGAAGTCCAGAGAATATTGAATGTGAATGCGACACCAAGTTTATAGACATATATAGTGGACCAACATGTTGTACCAATGATTCCCATGTTTTATTTATGAGTTTTCAAACTTCCTAGCTAACTCTAGCCATTTTAATGACTTTAAGTCGATTAATCGAAATTAGGTCAAATTTTAAACTACAAGTAAATTGTAGGTTTTTCTTTGTAATTTTTACAAAAAAGGTTTTAGTTTGGAGGTACCCATCAAGAGATCACAATTAATATATCTAAAAACAACGAGATTTTTGACGATAGGTTCAACTTCTTGCTAAGATTTTGCATCTTGACAATTTAACGAAATTAGGTCAAACTTGAGCTACAAGTAAGCATGATAGATTGCTCTTGAATTAAATGTATTTTTAGAGGTAGATCGATGCACCTTGTTGTAGTAAACAATGCCGTCAGTGTGAGATTCCAATTTCAGGGAAGAACATTCAATTCTACGTTTTCCGAGTGAAGACGAACGAGGTTAGTTGTTCTTTTCCGTAAAGAGAAGTCCAAAGAGTATTGGATGTGGATGCCACAAGACAAGTTTATAGACATATATATAGTGGATTGACAACATGTTGTACTTGCGATTCCCATGTTTTATGGGTTTTGAAGCTTCCTATAGCTAACCCCGCACATTTGAATAACTTTATGTCGATATCTCGGAATTAGGTCAAATTTGAAACTACAAGTAAATTCTAGGTTTTGCTTTGATAGATTTATGAAAAATATTTTGGACGTACACATCGAGGGTTCAAAATTAATATACCAGAAACCAGCGAGAGTTTTGACGATAGGTTCAACTTCTTGCTAAGACTTTGCATATTGATAATTTAACGAAATTAGGTCAAACTTGAGCTAGCTACAAGTAAACGCCATAGATTGTTCTTAAATTAAATGTCTTTTCATAGGTAGATCATCGGTGCATCTTCTCGTAGTAAATAGTATCGTCGGTGTGAGTTTCCAACTATCAAGAAAGAACATTCAATTCTACATTTTCCGAGTGAAGAATACAAGCGAGGTTGTTCTTTTTCCGAGTGAAGAATACAAGCGAAGAATATTGGATCTGAATGCCACAAGCCAAGTTTACACACACACACACACACATATATATATATATATATATATATATATATTGGACCAACATGTTGTACCAACGATTCCCATGTTTTATGAGTTTTCAAACATCCCAGCTACTAGTACTAGTAAATTGCACCTGCCCTAAACGTGAGACTCAGATAATAGACAGCTGGCATATCATCACTATATAAAATTATAATAGGTAAAGCAGAAAAAATATAGTTAGTAAAATTTGAACTACTACAAGTAAACTATGTAGGTTGCTTTGAAAGTTTTACGAAAAAGATCTTAGAGGTACCCATCGGAGGGGCGCGCGGGGGGGAGGGGGGTCAATTAATATACTATCAGAAACCAAACAAGAGTTCTGACGACAGGTTCATCTTCTTGCTAAGATTTTGCGTCTTGACAGTTTAATGAAATTAGGTCAAACTTGAGCTACAACTAAGTGTGATAGATTGCTC
The DNA here is from genome assembly GCA_916181665.1 of Avena sativa. Classification (NCBI taxonomy): domain Eukaryota; kingdom Viridiplantae; phylum Streptophyta; class Magnoliopsida; order Poales; family Poaceae; genus Avena; species Avena sativa. Next base: position 260,448,765 of record OV702292.1, on the reverse strand, counting down.
TTGAATTTAATGAAATTAGGTCAAACTTGAACAACGAGTAATAAATTGTAGGTTGCTTTGAAAGTTTTATGAAAAAATCTTTTGGAGGTACCCTTCGAGTGGTTAATTAATATATCAGAAACCACAGAGAGTTTTGACGCGTGGTTCGACTTTTATCTAAGATTTTGCATCATGAAAATTTTGAACACCTTTTGAAAACGATCAAATGAAATAGGAAGAGAGGGGAAATGATATTTCTATTATCTATGGGAAACCCACAAGCTTGAGGTGCACCTTAGGCTTAAAGATAACTTTATTTTTTCCATTATGTATAAGGTGAACCTTAGCGGATGCCACACAGTAAGCTATATTTTTTTTAACGGGTAGTAGGCCATATTAAGGTGTTTTTTTTACACAATGCGGGAGTAGTATATTTCTTTGCTTAGACATATGGTCACCTCTATGCACGTATTGTACATGCTGAGAGAATAAAACGTTGGCAGGGGACGAGGGCAGCAGTGAAGAGAAGTTGAAGGCGGTTCCATGTCTGAGAAAAGTTATGATGGATTTCTGACACGAGGTACTCCTATGGCCTTACAGTGTACTACACTATGCCAGTACTAGTAAATTTCAGGACCTATGCATGCAAAACAAATTGTGTGTTTCTCTCTCCTTCGCTGCCTCTCACCATCCATCTTTCCTCTCTCCTACCCTTTCCTCTCGCGCACCGGCCCGGCTAATCTCTCCCTCGTCCATAGCGTGGTGCTGTGCACGTGTGCCTTTGTACGGCGACTTTGTGTCTCTGGCGTGTTCGGCAACCGCGTTGGTGTGTAGTAGGGACAAGGAGTACATATGAAGGAAACCACTTTGGTCCTTGGCGGAAAATAAATTCAAACTTTTCCGGTTTCAAAATTTTAACTTGCTTTCCAAACATCGGGAGGGAAGGTTACTCAAAAGATCGGCTATTCGCAGTACTTCTTATCTTGTCTTATCTCTTACAATACCATACCATACAACTATATAGTGTACGTATAACTTCGAACATTGACCGTTGGATCAAGACCAGCAAATTCAAACATTGCTAACCATTAGATCTTCTTTTCCATTCTTAGCACACTACAACAAATTAGTCATGTAGAGACGCATAATCTATAGGCTAAAGACATTTTATATCATCTCTACCGTAACATAGAGACGCTGTTGTAAAGCGTCTCACATGCGTCTCCTTATGCACCGTCTCAAAGATCATCGAGACGCTTCAGTGAGCGTTTGTAGAAGAAGATGAGACGTTTATATTGCATCTCTACAAGTCTAAAGAAGCTTTCATATATGGATCAACATGTCGTCTCTACCATCCCTATTGACGTGATATTTTGTCTCAAATATATTGAGGGACATGGTTGGTTCAAGCTGGTCCATTGATGACAATTTCTTTTCCTTTGAAATATTATTGGTTTGTCGAACTGAAACAATACATTTCACGTCTTCATTTTCTAGGGAATTTTTGCACGTGTTCCTGATGCAGGCATTTCATATAGTACAAAATTACATTGCTCATATATAACATGAAGAAAAAGAGTGCTCATGGAGAAGTGATTAAGTTGACAATAGTTTAAAGCATACACAAGCAGGCATATACAATTGGAATCTTAAAATTTACATAAATTTTGTCCCCAAAAAATATGATATATCTATGAACTTTCTATTAGTAGGCATCCCACATCTTTAGAGTGTCGGTTCACTTCATCTATACATGTCTCTTTGCTGTCGTCTTACACCCTGTAGAGCATGCAAGTAAGTGAGACCTAAGTTCCGTAAAACAGTGCGACAAACCAATTTAAATGTAAATTCCGCGATCAGACCACACTTTAGAGCAAGGAGAGAGAGGGAACCAACTGACCGGACAAAAGAACATTTTACAGTTTGCACTTGATACAAGATTATATACTTGTTGCTCAGGAAGACAATTCCGTTGAATCTTCTGCATGAACATTGCAAGAAAACAGTACTTATATGTGCATTACTGGAAAATTTTAGCATATAAGTGTATCCAAATGTGAAGGTAGTTTCATGTTTTAGGAAATATACCAGCAGTCTGTTAAACAAAAAGGCTCTTCAGATACTTCCCATAGAAAATGAGTAGATGGAAAATATTTGACTCAAAATAGATCGGTACATGCCATTAATCCCAGCCATTACCATGTGCTCGTGTGTGCAAATGAATCCAAATGCAAAAAACATTAAGTTTCAACTACAAATACCAGTGATTAACCTAAATAGATATGGTGAGGACAATGAGGCCAATATGAACTGTGATTTTCGGTGCAAGTCATGCGAAAATCACACACTAAAAAATCACATAATTGCTCCATGCGAGGAAACAACAACCAATGGAGGTGTCCACTGTCCCACAGTTCTACAACTTTGGTCACATATTTCTTTAATTTATGCTTGCACAGAAAGATTGTGTATGCATTAGGTCCTATGTTCTCTGATATAGCTACCATGTATTGCATCGGTGCAAAAATACCATTTCTTGGCTGTTCTGATGGAAAGAAATAAACGAATGCCAACCTCTACCCAGCTTCTAGCCGAATACAATTTTCTGCTGGTGTGAAGGCAGAGAGGAATGCAAATCAAATATCCTTCTAATCATTCAGACAACCACACATTTTTAAGTAACAGTAGAAACAGAAACTATTGGAGGAGAAACATGTACTCACTGAAGCAAGTGTGGTAGAGCTCGGTGAAGGATGGGGTGGGGACGGAGGGGCTTGGTTGGGACAATGCATCGCACGGAGAAGGGCACGATTTCCTACAGGCTGGCGAGGGGAGGACTCTGCTCGCTGGCCGCTCAGATGTGGGTGATGCTGATCTCTTTTCCAATGAACAGAACCAGCCCCTTGGGGCCAGGATTGATCGAGAAAATCTTTGCCTCTGTAAGGAATATGGCACCATGGAACACCCACATGTTGCTCTACCGTCGGCCACCGCTGAGGATCTGACCACAAGCAGCGGCGAGCGAAACACCTCCATGGGGGAATCGAAGGAGCTAGAGATCGGGAGGGGAAAGAGGAAAAATAGAGGGATCCAGAACATGAGGTGAGCCGCTGATACATTGCAAATGTATCCATAATTTTTGAAGTTCCATGCTTGGTTTTATTTACTTTCTTATGTTTTGTCCACACTTTGGAGTTTTTCATATGATTTCTTGGACTAACCTATTAACAAGAGCCACAGTGTCAGTTGCCTATTTTCAGATGTTTTTGGTTCCAGGAAAGTCAGAAAATGAATATTCTCAGAATTGGACGGGACAAAAGCCAAAGTTCCTATTTTCCCGGAAGACTCACGGAGCCAGAAGGAGAGTCGGACAGGGGCCACAGGGTGGCCATACCCCCCAGGCCCGGGTACCCCTAGGCCGCACCAGGGCATGGTGTGGGCCCCCTGGCTGGCCACCGACCTTGCCTCCTTCGCCTATAAGAGCCTCCCGATACAAAAACCCTAGATCGTCAATCAGAAATCCACGAAAAGTTCGGCAGTGCCGCCGCCACCGAAGGGGATATTTGGGGGATAGAAAGTCTCTGTTCCGGCACCCTGCTGGGATAGGGAAGTGCCCCCGGAGCCATCTCCATCGATCTCCACCACCATCTCCATCACCATTGATGATTCGCATGATGATGAGGAAGTAGTTCTCTCTCAAGGCTAAGGGTTCTACCGGTAGCTATGTGTTCATCTCTCTCTCTAGCATGATCTTATTGAGATCATGAGCTTGTAATCTATAGATCTACCTTGCTACTCAAGTGCTTTAATAGATCTTTGCTCTCCCCATGTGTGTGAAAGTGATAGTGTGCACACCATGGTGGCACTTAGGCTAGAGATTACAAATATTTGTTATGAGTTATATTTGGAGTTGGATGTCTTTATGAAATTGTGGTGTTTGTTGGAACCATCTAGTGCTCAAGGTGACAGTGTGGGGTTTTCTAGATGGGAAAGATGAACTTTGAGGTGTGTTTTTATAACCCTACCATCGATTAGAGTGTCCAACCGGGGAGTAGTTAAGAGTAGTATCATAAAGAAGAATATATTTATATGAGAGTGTTCACTAGTGAAAGTATGATCCCTAGGCCTTGTTTCTAAGCATTGAAACACTGTTTGCTATTAGATCTATTACATGTGTGCTTGCTTCCATCTTTATTTCAGTTTTACTTTAGTCTTTCCCACGCCAGCAAGCTATTTTCTATCACCGTTATCACTTATAATTATCTATACCACTTGTATTTCACTATTTCTTCGCCGAACTAGTGCACCTATACACCTGACAAGTGTATTGGGTCTGTTGGGGACACAATAGACTTCTTGTATATTGATTGCAGGGTTGCTTTAGAGGGAATACCTTTGACCACTTCCTCCCAGCGTTCGATAAACCTTGGGTGATCAACTTAAGGGAAAACTTGCTGCTATTCTACAAACCTCTGCACTTGGAGGCCCAACAACTGTCTACAAGAATAGAAGTACTCATAGACATCAAGCTATTTTCTGGCGCCGTTGTCGGGGAGGTAAGGTAAAAGGTATTCACACCGGAGGACTAAACAAGAAGAATCTCCCACGGCAAACGCCTATTTTCTGGCGCCGTTGCCAGGGAGGTAAGGTAAAAGGTACTCACATCCTCTGGTGTGAGCAATCGAAGCTATTTCCTTTAGATTCTGCAATTTTGTCTTTTTGTTTCTTGTTTTCACTAGTTAGGCTTAATGGAAAACAACAACAAAATTAGAGAGCTTTATAGTATTTATCTTGAGTTAGGACATGAAGTGTTTGAAGAGAAAATTAAAAAACCTATGGAACTTTATTTGAATGCTAATAGCAATGTTGTTAGTATGAATTCTTTGGACACCATTATTGCTAATGCTATGGAAAAGACTAAGCTTGGGGGAGCTAGTTTTTATGAAAATGATCTTTTTAGTTCTCCAGCTTTGGAAGATAGCTATTCTATTGCCTATGATGATACCAAACCTCCAATATATGATGATTACAATGATGAATATGATATTCTCAGTCCATCTACTATTGAGGAGAAAATTAATTATGATTACAATATGGCTCCTATATTTGATGATTATGGTGATGAGAATAATAATGATAGCTATTTTGTTGAATTTGCTCCCACTATGATTAATAAGAATGACTATGCTTATATGGAGAGTAATAATTGTTTTATGCATGTGGCTCATGATAAGAATGGTTCATGTGATAGTTATATTGTTAATTTTATTCATTATGCTACTGAAAGTTATTATGAGAGAGGGAAACATGGTCTTATGTATCTCAATAATATTAAGTTTCTCCTCTTTATGTTGAAAATTTTTAAGTTACACTTGTTTTGCTTTACTATGCTTGTTGCTTTGTGCTTTCATGGCTTGTTTCTTTACAAGATTCCTATGCATAGGAAGTGGTTAGACTGAAATGTTCTTTGAATTTGTTTCTTGATGCTCTCTTTTACTTCAATTCGGATTTCTTATGTGAGCATCTTCTCAAACTATCATGCCTAACTATCATGCGTTAAAGAAAAGTACTTATTGGGAGATAACCCAAAAGTTTTAGTTGAGTCTTGGAAGTTATTACTTCAGTAATAACCGCTCCTTATCCTTTTTATTTGCTTTTTGTGCCAAGAGTAACCTCTAATGAGAGAGAAGTAATGATTGGGAAAGTTGCTGTCCCGAAACAGATTTATGTGCTTCAGCGTAAAAATTCGTGTAAAATCTCTGTACATCCTTTTGAGGCGTGAATTTTTCTGCTTATGCCCCAGGTTGTTATCTAACTTTCGTTAGTTCAACACTTTTCTATTTGAGCAACAGAAGGTCTTCAAAAAAATTGGTTTTTACCTGCTTGTCTGTTTTGACAGATTTCTGCCATTATTTGCATTTGCTTCTTGTTGGTTCCTTTTTGAGTTCTTTTGGGGAATTGAGCTTTTTGAGGGAAGTGCTACAGTAGCTAGTGTTCTCATGGAAGTTTATTGGTGTTAGAACTGAACCTAAAGACTTATTATCTTGAGTGCACTAATGTTGCTAATAAAGATTGTGTGAAGTTTTGTATGAAGGAAAAATTTCAGGTGTATGGAAAGAATGAGTAATGAGATGAAGGATGGACTAAAGCTAAAGCTTGGGGATGCCACGCATGTCACCCCAAGAAATGTCCAAGAAGTACAAGTGTCAAAGCTTGGGTATTCCCAAGGCATCCCCCTCTTTATCAATAAAAATCCCAGGTTTCTTCCAAACGCTTCATTTTTATTGTTTCATGCACAATTGTGTTGTTCTTGGAACGTATTTTTTTTGTTTTCGGTTTGGTTTTTCATTTGCTTGGTTTGTTTAGTTTTCTGAATAAATTGATTGGACCCCCTCTTTCATATATTGGTTTTCAAATAGTTTGGTTTGGTTTGGGAAAAGAGTAGGAAAGTTCATGCTTAAGTGGTAAAGGGAGCTTGTTTTTGACTGTGGCCTATGCTTTGTCATGCCATGCCTGATATTGTTTTGGCTTTATGCTTAGTATTCTTTGTTGTAGCGTGACTTGTTATAAAAAATTGAGATTGCTTAATGTTCCTTGGATGAATCATGCGTTGTTTTAGCATATTAAAGCATAGTATAGTGGTATTCTCCTTTGATGCTTCATTTGGGTTGACTTGGCGCCTGCTCACACCATGTTATAACTATCCAAAGTCACCATAGCCTTGATGATCCTTTAGTTTTCAACTTGTAGTATCACTTTATGCTTTGATCAATGATGTTTTGTCGCTCTGCATGATTATGGCCATTATTGCTCTCTTAGTTTGTCGCTCCCAGTCTTTTGCTAGCCTCCACAACCAAGTATGAGTTCCACTCATGCATCCAACTCCCTAAACCAAGTTATTCCAAAGAGTCCACCATACCTACCTGCTTATGCTATTCCAAGTATATTAATGCTTTTGTTTACCTTTCAAATTAAACTTGTTATGAGAAAACTAGTGATTAAAGCTCTCACGAACTTGATAAACTTGAACCATTGTGTCGTCTATGTTGTATATGCTTGCACTTATTTGTTGGGGATTAGCAGAACCATGCTTTCATGGGGAACGCTTTCAACATTGCACTTGGTACTTGTACCTAGTTGATATCATGCTCTTTTGTATATGGATGTCATCGGTGTGAAATGAAAGGGGAGCTTGTAAGTCCATGGAGTTATGTATATGTGTTAGAGAAACGCCTGGGCCGCTGGTCTAATCCATGCTGACATGGTGGAAACCTGTAGCGTAACCATAATGAGCTATCTATGAATCATTCTTCTTATAAAAAAGAGTCCTATTGAGAGAAAAAAAGAGAAAAAGAAAAAAAGAGGTTATGAAAAGAGGAAAGAGAGAAAAAAGCACCATATTCCCATGGTAAATAAGAAGATTGCTGAGATGCTCGTTGTCTGCTTGCCTTGTCATTTTGATATGGGGATTCTTCCGTATCATCGGGCAAGGGGTACCCTGTTGGCAGTTCTCTATGATACACATGTACTTACAATGACCAGAACTTACCGGTGACTAAACTTGAGTAGCATGAGGAGCTGCCCTCGTATATAAGGGACATGAGATTTCTAACTTATACTTCGTCAAGCATGTAAATCATAGTTTGTTCACTTTAACCTTAATCACTTCAAGATGCTTATGATAGGGGCAATGAGAGATGAAAGATAGTAAGTACCATAATTTTTGGAAGATCTTTATGAGACTTGAATCCCTGCTTCCTTCTATGAAGGTCTTTCTTCCACCATTACATTGAGTCTCCACCTTCTACCTTTATGCACCTACTTTGAGAGCATAGTGGCCATTGTTAGTTCTATGTGCATTGTCCCAAGACTTGTTGATTGATGCATAGCTTTGATATTGCTTGTTTTATACTATTTGTATCTAGTCACTCTTATGAACTTTGAAGGTGTCCTATGCATTTACATTTGCTATTCTATGAGGGACAAGCTGAATGGTATTATGCTATGTTTTCTTTATGTGAAACAAACAAACGTCTTGCAAAGCATTGTTATTCATGAATCTTTTGTTTGTGCCTCTTCATGTTGCATCATAGTTTCTTTGTTTTATTGCTAGAACTCTGTCTTTCATGTTATGATTGAAGTACTATGATCCTAGCTTTGAATGTTTTACAAATACTTTGATCAAGTTTATAATGGTGCATGTCACCTCAAAAATTATTCTTTCTTTTTATCACTTACCTACTCGAGGACGAGCAGGAGTTAGGCTTAGGGATGTTGATACATTGCAAATGTATCCATAATTTTTGATGTTCCATGCTTGGTTTTATCTACTTTCTTATGTTTTGTCCACACTTTGGAGTACTTTTCATATGATTTCTTGGACTAACCTATTAACAAGAGCCACAGTGCAAGTTGCCTGTTTTCTGCTGTTTTTGGTTCCAGGAAAGTCAGAAAATGAATATTCTCGGAATTGGACGGGACAAAAGCCAAAGTTCCTATTTTCCCAGAAGACTCGCGGAGCCAGAAGGAGAGTCGAAGAGGGGCCACAGGGTGGCCACACCCTCCCAGGCACGGGTACCCCCAGGCCGCGCCAGGGCATGGTGTGGGCCCCCTGGCTGGCCATCGACCTTGCCTCCTTAGCCTATAAGAGCCTGTCGATACCAAAACCCTAGATCGTCAATCAGGAATCCACGAAAAGTTCCGCAGCACCACTGCCACCGAAGGGGAGATTCGGGGGACAGAAAGTCTCTGTTCTGGCACCCTGCCGGGAGAGGGAAGTGCCCCCGGAGCTATCTCCATCGATATCCACCACCATCTCCATCACCATTGCTGATTCCCATGATGATGAGGGAGTAGTTCTCTCTCGAGGCTAAGGGTTCTACCGGTAGCTATGTGTTCATCTCTCTCTCTTTATGCATGATCTTATTGAGATGATGAGCTTGTAATCTATAGATCTACATTTCTACTCAAGTGCTTTAATAGATCTCTGCTCCCCCATGTGTGTGAAAGTGACAGCGTGCACACCATGGTGGCACTTAGGCTAGAGATTACAAATACTTGTTATGAGTTATATTTGGAGTTGGATGTCTTTATGAAATTGTGGTGTTTGTTGGAACCATCTAGTGCTCAAGGTGATAGTGTGGGGTTTTCTAGATGGGAAAGATGAACTTTGAGGTGTGTTGTTATAGCCCTACCATCGATTAGAGTGTCCAACCAGAGAGTAGTTAAGAGTAGTATCATAAAGAAGAATATATTTATATGAGAGTGTTCACTAGTGAAAGTATGATCCCTAGGCCTTGTTTCTAAGAAGTGAAACACCATTTGCTATTAGATCTATTACATGTTTGCTTGCTTCCATCTTTATTTCAATTTTACTTTAGTCTTTCCCATGCCAGCAAGCTATTTTCTATCACCGTTACCACTTATAATTATCTATACCGCTTGTATTTCACTATGTCTTCGCCGAACTAGTGCACATATACACCTGACAAGTGTATTGGGTGTGTTGGGTACACAAGAGACTTCTTGTACCTTTGACCACTTCCTCCTTGAGTTCGATAAACCTTGGGTGATCCACTTAAGGGAAAACTTGCTGATGTTCTACAAACCTCTACACTTGGAGGCCCAACAACTGTCTACAAGAATAGAAGTGCGTAGACATCAGCCGCCGCCTCTGGTTTTGGTACCAAGGGAGAGGACACATAGAAGATGTGGCGGTGGCTAGGTATTGCAGTTTTTTCTATGTCACGGGGGAGAAGGATAACTGATGGTAATCGTGCGGCCTAGTGCGATAGTGGTCTTATCTAATCCCCGAGTATTTTAGACGACATGGCCAGCGTCTTAGGAAACATCCTTATGGAACGTTCGTTTATTAAATATGGACCATTCTAAAAAGCGTCTAATTAATGACGTCTCTACGTAACTATATTCTTGTAGTGGCATCTACAAAAGTTCTACTGATAGTCTTTAGCACGATGAACGCTAGTATGCGCAAACCTCAAAACACACACTTCATTGCTTAGTTTCAGGGTCCTTGTGCTAAATGCATGGACTTGGGTGCAATTTTCATTTTATAAGGTCCTTGATGTAACTTGTACTTCCACCGACCATGTAACTCTCAAGCACCTCACTCTACGAGACCTACCACAGTTAAAAGAAAGTGCAACCACCCCAACTATCAAACAAACTAGACCACAGTTTCTTATACGGAATACCCAAGTTTTTAGAACTAGGATTTTTCAAGTTCCTAGATAACTTCGCACACTTCAGTGACTTCTTGTTGATTAACGAAATTAGGTCAAACTTGAGCTACAAGTAAGCGTGCTAGATTGCTCTTGAATTAAATGTATTTTCAGAGGTAGATGGCTGCATCTTCTTGTAGTAAACAATGTCGTCAGTGTGAGTTTCCAAATTTTAGGAAATAAAATTCTCAGTTTTCTGAGTGATGACGAGATGGTTCTTTTCCATAAAGAAAGCTCAAAGCAGAATATGGATCTCAATGCCATAAGCCAAGCTTCTAGACATATTAAGTGGACCAACGTGTTTTACTTATGATTCCCATATGTTTTTTTAGTTTTCGAACTCCCAAGCTAATTAACTCCGCCCACTTGAATGACTATATGTCAATTTATCGAAATTAGGTCAAACTTGAACTATAACTAAATTGTAGGTTGCTCTAAAAGTTTTACGAAAAAGATTTTGGAGGTACCGTACCGATCGGGGGATGTCACAATCAATATATGAGAAACAACCTAGAGTTTTGACAATAGGTTTAACTTGTTGCTAAGATTTTGCATCTCATGACACTATTTAACGAAATTGGGTTAAACTTGAGCTACAAGTAAGCGCGATATATTGCTGTTAAAATGTATGACTTTTCAGGGAGGTAAATGGGTGCATTTTCTTGTAGTAAACAGTGTCGTTGGTACGATGTGATTTTCAAACTATATTAGGAAATAAGATTCAATTATTCTCCATTTTCCGAGTGAAGACGAGCAAGGTTGTTCTTTTCCGTAAAGAAATGTCCGAAGAATAATATTGGATATGAATGCTAGAAGGCAAGCTTACCGACATATATAGTGGACCAACATGTTGTACCAACGATTCCCATGTTTTATTTATGAGTTTTCAAATTTCCTAGCTAACTCTGTCCATTCGACCGGATGACTTTATGTCAACTTATCAAAATTAGGTCAAATTTGAAACTACAAGTAAATTGTAGGTTGCTTTGAAAGTTTTACAAAAAATCTTTTGGAGGTACCCATCGAGGGGTCACAATTAATATATCATAAAGCGCCGAGAGTTTTGACGATATGTTCACCTTCTTGCTAAGATTTTGCATCTTGACAATTTAACGAAATTAGGGCAAACTTGAGCTACAAGTAAGCGCGATAGATTGCTCTTGAATTAAATGTATTTTCAGAGGTAGATCGATGCACCTTGTTGTAGTAAACAATGCCTTCAGTGTGAGATTCCAACTATCAGGAAAGAACATTCAATTCTACATTTTCCGAGTGAACACGAGCGAGGCTAGTTGTTATTTTCCGTAAAGAGAAATCCAAAGAATATTGGATGTGGATGCCACAAGCCAAGTTGACAGAAATATATAGTCGATCGACAACATGTTGTACTTGCGATTCCCATGTTTTATGAGCATTCAAACTTCCTAGCTAACTTTGCCCATTTTAATGACTTTAAGTCGATTTCGAAATTCGGTCAAATTTGAAACTACAAGTAAATTGTAGTTTCTGCTTTGTAATTTTTACGAAAAAGATTTTAATTTGGAGGTACCCATCGAGGGGTCACAATTAATATATTTGAAAACAACGAGAGTTTTGACGATAGGTTCAACTTCTAGCTAAGATTTTGCATCTTAACAATTTAACGAAATTAATTAGGTCAAACTTGAGCTACAAGTAAGTGCGATAGATAGCTCTTGAATTAAATGTCATTTCAGAGGTAGATGGGTGCATTTTCTAGTAGTAAGCAGTATCGTGGGTGTGAGTGTCCAACTACCAGGAAAGAACATTGAATTCTACGTTTTCTGAGTGAAGACGAACGAGGTTAGTTGATCTTTTCCGTAAAGAGAAGTCCAAAGAATATTGGATATAGATGCCACAAGCCAAGTTGACAGGCATATATATATAGTGGATCAACAACATGTTGTACTTATGATTCCCATGTTTTACGGGTTTTGAAGCTTCATGTAGCTAACCCCGCACATTTGAATAAATTCATGTCGATATCTGAGAATTAGGTCAAATTTGAAACTACAAGTAAATTGTAGGTTTTACTTTGATCGATTTACGAAAAAGCTTTTTTCGACGTACCCATCGAGGGTTCAAAATTAATATACCAGAAACCAGCGAGAGTTTCGACGATAAGTTCAACTTCTTGCTAAGACTTTGCATATTGATAATTTAGCGAAATTAGGTCAAACTTGAGCTAGCTACAAGTAAACGCCATAGATTGCTCTTGAATTAAATGTCTTTTCATAGGTAGATCATTGGTGCATCTTCTTCTAGTAAATAGTGTCGTCGGTGTGAGTTTCCAACTATCGAGAGAGAACATTCAATTCTACATTTTCCGAGTGAAGAATACGAGCGAGGTTGTTCTTTTTCCTAAAGAAAAGTGCAAAGAATATTGGATTTGAATGCCACAAGCCAAGTTTACATACATATATATTGGACCAACATGTTGTACCAATGATTCCCATGTTTTATGAGTTTTCAAATTTCCAGCTAACTCTGCCCATTAGAATGACTTTATGTTGATTTATCAAAATTAGGTCAAATTTGAAACTACAAGTACTAGTAAATTGCAAGTGCCCTGCACGTGAGACTCAGATAATAGACATCTGACATATCATCACTATATAAAATTATAATAGGTAAAGCAGAAAAAATATAATAGGTAAAATTTGAACTACAACAAGTAAACTATGTAGGTTGCTTTGAAAGTTTTACGGAAAAGCTCTTAGAGGTACCCATCGAAGGGGGCGCATGGGAGGGTAAATTAATATACTATCATAAACCCAAAGAGAGTTCTGACGACAGGTTCATCTTCTTGCTAAGATTTTTCGTCTTGAAAGTTTAATGAAATTAGGTCAAACTTGAGCGACAACTAAGTGAGATAGATTGCTTTTCAATTTAATGAACTTAGATCAAACTTGAACTACAAGTAATAAACAGTAGGTTGCTTTTAAAGTTTTATGAAAAAAGCTTTTGGAGGTACCCACCGAGCGGTTAATTTATATATCAGAAACCACAAAGAGTTTTGACGAGTGGTTCGACTTCTAGCTAAGACTTTGCAACATGAAAATTTTGAACACCTTTTGAAAATGATCCCGCACATCCGGACATAGTTCGTGCCCCAAAATTTCAAATACTTCGAAATTCCCATTCGATCCCTATTAAATTCGGTGGGTGGGGGGCTTCACTCATAATTTTCCCAGTATAGTGCTAGCAATACCTAAACCCAACCCCACCCCACCGCACCCCCTCCCCCTCTCTTTCCTCCAGGAATACGTCACCGGCCGGAACATCCCCGCTGCACTTTAGCCGGCATACCCGCACACCTGATCTTCTCAACAAACCCTCTTGTCCAGCACACTGAGCACATCATCGACCGCCTAGTATCTGCTCCATGGATGATGTGGTCTTGCATTTTGCTCGTATCCTTGCCCGCCAAAGATCTGCTTCCCCGTCGTCGACACCCACTATGACCGTAGCACCATCGGTGACCTCGACGTGACCCGTGAGGATGTGGAGGAGGCCTAGACGCCGCCACGACCGAGGTAAAACTAGATCTCCATGCATGATTTGTTTGTTGGCAATGTACTGTATTCGTGCTAAATTTCCTAACTAACAGGTTCTTTACTTGATATACTCCTGTTATGTACTCCCTCTATTTCAAAATATAAGATGCTTTAGCTTTGTGAAAGAAGTGTATCCAGACTCATTTTAGTGTGTAGGTTCACTCCAAACCTAGATGAACCTACACACTAAAAAAGGTCTAGATGCACTCTTTTCACAAAGCTAAAACACCTTATATTTTGAAATGGACGGAGTACTAAATTAACCCGTTCTGGTTACGCTTAAACTCCACGAATTGAACTATTTTTATCTACTGTACTATTTCTTTGTGAATTATTATTTACTTAACATATTTGTTTGCATTCTCTGTTGTACCTGTCCACATGAGATTTGATTATATAATATCTCTCTCATTCGCCGATTTACGAACTATAGTATTTCCATCGTGCTATTGTCCTGCTATCCTATACTGCACGTTTACACATGTCATATGTCAACACCCGGATTTTAATTCCAGATGCCTGTTATGCCATATATCGCAATCCCAGGATTACCATTTTTGTGAGACATAACAGAGTGGATATCACAGTATATCATCCATTACAAACCATAATAAGGTCTTACACAAATAAAGGATCTCATGATCTAGTCTTAGTACAAACAAGCAGTGGAATAAATAAGCGTAGCGGTGGGCTCCATCTTTAGTGTCACAGGCAATGCTGACGATGGGAGATGATCCTAGTTATCATAGCCCTCCTGCTGTCCTTCTTCCGGATAGTCCTCCTCATAGTCTGGCCATGGAAATAGCCAGGGGCAAAGCCATGAGTACTCTTTAGGTACTCGCAAACTATCACTAACAAGTAAGGTAGTTCTAGTCGGAATGCTAAACTCTAAGTTTATTTGCAAAAGCTAATTTGAAACCTAAGCTGAGTTCAGAGGTAAAGAAAGCTAATTTAATGTTCTAAATCACTTAAGTTGGGAACTTAGTTTTCATAGTCACAACCCTATTGTGGTCAAGTCAAGTCACAAATCATTTTGAATACATCTGACGACGGAACAGTATGGCCACTCCAACTTTCCATGACCGCAGACACGGCTATTCGAATAGTTTGACACTCTGCAGAGGTGGTACACTTTCACCACAAAATTCGATACATCCATCAGGGATAACCCTAAATCATCATACTTAGTATGCGGATAATCAATCATAACCTTTCAATTACACACTCTAGTATAGGCACCTCTCCTATGAGCTTGGCCTCCCAGCCATGGCCATCTGCCATTCTGGGCACTGCATAGGTGGACATCATTAAGAGGTAGCCTTAGCTCAAACCTCTCCCGTGAGGGAACCCATACTAATGCATATAAACTTCTGGCTAAGCCTTACCCAATTCAGGTATTGTGGTTCTACGGTAAAATTGGAATGGTATCGCATCTGAACCCAACCATCAGTTTTTTTAAAAAGGGCCAAGGCTCATGCCTCAACATTTTCATCATCAAATCATTGTGTTTCTCAACACGTGTCAAAACATTTCAATAGAATTAACCATCATTCCAAGGTTTTCATAATCATTTTCACCAAGTATTCCCATCTAAAGTGATCAAGTTTTATGATTGGCACTAGCCACTAAGGTTAAGAGTGTTCACTAATGAGGGGTGCCAATCTTTAATCTCATGCCATAGAATGACATCTAAGTATAACTAGATAGGTCAAGTTTTCTACTCTTTATGCTATCTATAAGGAAAGTAAAGAACTTTGGTAAAGTAAAATAAGTAAAGCTTGCAAGTAAAACTTGGGATGGGTATAAATCAAAATGGTATAACCAACGCATGCTTAAGGCATTTTGCTTAGGTTATCAAGAAGGCAAGTGTTAGCTTGCATTGTTAATGATGGCTTGCAAGTATTAGCTTGCCAATAATAGCTTGCCTTGGTTGGTGTAGTGGTTGAAATTCTCCTCTTCTTCTTCGGGGTAGAACTCCTCCTCCTCGTAGACTTGGTCGGTACTATCGTCTATAAAGGAATACGGGATACACAATCACCAAACAATACTTAACTAGTCTATTTAGCACACTAAGGCACACACTTGATGATTTAGTATCATCACAAGATTTAAAGAACTAGTTTCATTATTTTATTTGAGAAAAGTAATTTCTACTCATTGAAAGTAATTAAGATTTAATATTCTCCAATTAAAATAATCATGTGGACACATGTCATCATCACATATTCCAATACATGGGAATGTGATTTAAAGGGTTGGTCTCATTTTATAAAGTTTAAGTTTATTATTTAATCAATTTAAAGTGACTAGAAATGCCCTAATAGCATTCTTTTGGTACTAATCCATTGTCATTGCATGCAATCCTAGATATTTTTACATATTCAGATAGATATCATCAAATGTGATTTTGGAGAGTTGGAATCAACTCAAAAGCTATTATGGTTGATTTTTGAAAAATGTTTGAATGTCGAGAAGGCTCTATATTGTTATTTTTGCTATAGATTATATCTAACTCCAAATGACTTAAATTCAACGGGATTGGATAGATATTTTAATTATCTTTCTAACAAAATTGTAATCATGTCAATTGGTTATGTAAATCTCTCTGAATGGATTTTTAAACAAGTGGACAGAAGCTAGTTTAAACCTAAATTGGAAAAATCTTTCTTTGAATCTGTGGGCTAGCGCGGGAAACTAAACGGGCCGGCCCAGTGGTGCTCCGCGGCGCAGCGGGCTACTGACAGGCTGGTCCAGCCTGTCAGCGGCACATCTAACGCGAAGCGGTACGGGACAACCTGGGCGCTACGATTAGAACAGATTGAACGACTATGGTTCGTCGTCTCCGGCGAACAGCTCTGGCGAGAACGAACCCTAACGCGGCATGGTGGGGGGTCTGCGGTGGCTCACCTAGGCTCCAGCTAGGTGTGGTGATGGGGGCGGTTGAACTGGTAGAGGACGGTGGTCCTAGGCGTGGTCACGGCGGCTCCTGGGGAATCTCCAATCGACGGTGCCTCTTCTCCTCTCCAGGGGCAAGCTTCGGCAAAATTACGGCGAACGGTGGCTCGATTGGCTCCGGGGAGAAGTGTGCGGTGATCAGTGGTGAGAGGGGAGTGAGATGGTGTGCGGAATGAGGCTGGGGGTTGCCTCTATTTATAGTTCGATGAAGCTACTGAATGGGATGGGGTTGCATCTCTAGTGAGGGCGGTTCATTGTGTTATCGTCATGGCTGGAGGTAGGGGACGGTGCGCGGTCTGCTGGTGGTCATCTATGGCGTAAATGCGTGGCTAGGGGTGGTGGCATTCGATCGGGCGCAGATCGTGCTCTGCGTGGCAGAAGCAGCGTTCGACGCGGCGCACGGTGGCTGCGGGTCAAGCGGCGCCGAACGGGCATGTCCGGGCGGTTCCTAGGGTCATAGCGAAGCGGTGCGCGCGGGGTACGGTTGAGGCGCGGCGTGTGCATGCTTGTCGGGCGTGGTGCTCTCGCGTGCTCTCGGAATGGTGCAGACACGGTGGGCACGGCGCTCTGTGGGTGGTCCATGGCTCGGCTCTGCTCAGGGAGGGGACAGAGGGTGTCAACACCCGAATTTTTAATCCCAGATGCCCATTATGCCATACCTCGCAATCCCAGGATTACCATTTTTGCGAGACATAACGGATTGGATATCACAGTACATCATCCATTACAAACCATACATAAGGTTATACACAAATAAGGATCTCTGGTTCCAGTCTTTAATACAACAAGCAGCGGAATTAAACGATAGCATAGCGGTGGGGTCCATCTTCAGGGGCACAGGCAATGCTGACGAACGCAGATAGTCCTAGTTATCATAGTCGTCCTGCTGACCATCATCTTGATAATCTCCCTCATAGTCTGGCCATGATAATAGCCAGGGACAAAAGCCATGAGTACTCTTTAAGTACACGCAAACTACTACTAGCAAGGGTTATGATTCTAAGTTAAAGTGCTGAATTGAAAGAATAACTATCAAGTTAAGTTTGAAACCTAAGCTGAGTTTTGAAGCAAGAAAAGATAAATTAAAGTTCTAGAATCACTTAAGTTGGGAAGCTATTATCATCTACACAACCCTGTTGTGGTCAAGTCAAAGTTCATCATTCTTTTCAAGTTATTTAGAAAACATCTGACAACGAAACAGTATGGCCATTCCAACTGTCCATAACCGCGGACGCGGCTATTCGAATAGTTTGACACTCTACAGAGGTGGTACACTTTCACCACAAGATTCGATACATCTGTTAGGGATAACCCTGAGTCATCATACTTAGTATGCAGATAATCAAACATAACCTTCCCTTTACACACCCTAGTATAAGCACCTCTCCTATGAGCATGGCCTCCCAACCATGACCATCAGCCATCTTGGGCACTGCATAGGTGGACATCATTGAGAGGTAGCCTCAGCTCAAACCTCTCCCGTGAGGGAACTAATACTAATGCATATAAATTTCCAGCTAAGCCTTACCCAATTCAGGTAATGTGGTTGTACGGTAAATTTGGAATGGTATCGCATCCGAATCCAACCATCAGTTTTATAAAAGGGTTAAGGCTCATACCTCATCATTTTCATCCTCATAAATCAATTGTGTTTATCAACACATGTCAAAACATCTCAATAGAATGACTCATCATTCCAAGGTTTTCACAACTCATTTTCACCAAGTGTTCCCATCGATAGTGACTCAAGTTTTGATCTATTCTAAAACACTAGGTTAAGAGTGTTCACTAAGGTGGAAAGGTGGGATCAATCTCATGCCATAGAATGACATATAAAGGTTTCTAAGTAGGTCAAGTTTTATACTCTTTATGCTACCTTCAAAAGTAATTAAAGAACTTTGTGTAAACTAAGGGGGGGTAAAACTTGTTAATAAGACTTGGAGTACTAATAGTTAAAGGGGGTGTGATCAAAGTATGCTTAAGGCATCTTTACTAAACTATCTAGTTTTATTCTAGCTTGCTACAATAGCTTACTAGAGCATGTTTGCAAGGGTTAGCTTGCCACTAATAGCTTGCCTTGGTTGGTGTAGTGGTTGAAGTTTTCTTCTTCTTCTTCTTGGTAGAACTCCTCCTCCTCGAAGGCTGGGTCGGTACTATTGTCTAGAAATACATAGGGAGTGCACAATCACCAAACAATCCTTAACTAGGCTAAGTATTATTCTAAACCACACGATTGATGATCTATTTTCATCACAAGCATCACAAGTTTAATTCCATAGTTTCAACCTTTTTATTTTGGAAGAGTAATTTCTACCCATTGAAATATTAACTAAAATTTAATATTCACCACCAAAATATGGGATCATGTGGACACATGTCCTCACCACATATTCTAACATGTGGGAATGAGATTTAAAGGTTGGATCAATATTACTTTGGTTTAAGTTCATTATTTAATGATTTAAAGTGACTAGAAATGCCTATATAGCATTATTTTGGTAGTAGTCCAAAGTCACTGCCTGTAAACCTTAATATTATTACATATTTGGATAGATATGATGAAATGTGATTTTTGAGAGTTGGAATCAACTCAAAAGCTAACTTGGTTGATTTTACAAAAATGTTTCAAGTTGCAAAATCTTATGTCTTCTTATTTTTATTAGGAGAAATCTAAAACTCTAAATGAATTAAATCCAACGGGCTTGGATAGATCATTTCAATATCTTTCAGACAAAATTAGTTTCATGTAATTTGGATTTGTCAAACTCACAGAATTGAATTTTGAAACACTGGACAGAAACTATATTCTAACTAAAAAGAAAAACCTAGATTTGAATCTACGGGCTTGCGCGGGAAAGGAAATGGGCCGGCCCAGTGGCGCTACGCGACATGGGGCTCAGCTGACAGGGGGGTCCCACTTGTCAGCGGCACTTAAAATGCGAAACGGTACGCGCGCTGTGGGCCGTGCGATTAGAGGCTAGATCTACGGCTGAGGGTCGTCGTCGATGATGGACGGGTCGCCGGCGAGCTCGAACCCTAGCGGCTCGGTGGGGGTCTACTGGGGGCGTACCAGGGCTCCAACGGGGTCGGCGATGCGGGCGAACAAAGTGGAAGATGACGGCGAGGCGAGGCGAGGCGTGGTCGCGGCGGAGCTTGGGGTGGCCGGAATCAATAGCACCCTTCTTCTCCAGAGGCAGCGGCTCCGGCTTCAATTCCGGCGAGCTGCGGCTCCACTTGCTTCGGCGAGGGGTGGTTGAGGTTCAGAGAGGTGAGGGGAGTGGAATGGTGTGAGTCTTTGGTGCTGGGGAGGGCTCCATTTATAGGCTCGACGGTGAGACCGAGCAGGATGGGCGATCGACGGTGGAGACATGGCTACGGCGAGCTAGCGGCATGGCTGGGAATGGCGATCGATGGGCGGTCCCCTGGCGGTGCTCTAGTGCTTCAATGCGGCCGTAGGGGCGGTGGCATGCGGTCGGGGTGAGGTGGCGCTCTGCGCGGCCGAAGCGGCTGTGTCCACGGCGAGCGGTGGCTGTGGGGCTTTGAGCGGCGAACGGAGGTGTCTGGGGTGTTCTCCAGGTCGAGGCAGAGCGGTGGGCGCGGGCTGGTGTCGAGCAGCGGCTTGTGCACGCGCGGACAGTGCGCGCTCTGCGGGCAGCTTCGGCATGGTTCGGTGGCACTGGGCGCAGTTTCTCCTCGGTGGTCCACGGATGCTCTTGGCTCGGGCAAGGGACAGAGAGGGGCGGTGCGGTACTGGCTACCTCTTAGACATGGAGGGGAACGAGGGGGTGGTCTGCTGCAGCGGTTGCAAGGTTGGCCGGCAAGGATGGTGCTCGGCATGGCATTGCATTGCCACTAAGGTGTAGGGGATGGGTTGCAATTGGCATGGTTTGATCAAAGGGGGACATAGAGATTAAATGGAGATCAAATGGGGGCAAAACTCTGTTCAAAACAGTGAGCTAGGATTAGAGGTGTGATTCTGCCTGCCAAGTGTTTGATGAAATGGCCGCAAGAGAAAAAGTTTTGAATTTTGAGTTCAAAATTTTTGGGTGATCTCCACTAGTGCTAGGTAGTCTCTGGTTGCAAGGGTTTCTAAAATGGTGCTCAATTTGATGGTTTTTGAAATAGGGGTGATCTATGCATATGCATTAGATTCAATTTTAAACTGTCATTTAAAATAGTTTACAGAATGTTTTTAGTAGATAAAAAGGTGGGCCTTGGTACTTCATTATGTGTACTAGCAAGGGGTGCAAAGATCAAGAATTGTTTCTGTTAAGAATTGAGTACTAGGAATAGCCAAAGTAGGCATGAGAGTTAAATTTGTCCAAATGACCATTCCTTCATTTTAATTCTTTTTGTTTTGATTTCTTTTAGGAAAAGTTTGGGAATGATGTAGATGATGTTTAAATCACCTAAGAAACATTTTAGAAGCAAAGGACCACTCAATCATGGCAATTCAAAACAACTCCTATTTTAAATGCACACATATATGAATGCTTTCATTTTAAATTTGGAAAAGTTTTTGTTAACACCATTTTTGGATGACTTGATCTTGATAAGCTTGGATTGAAGTTTTGGGATGTTACAGAGGGCGGCGGTGTGGCCTCGCCTACCTCCTAGGCGTCGTGGGTGAGCTCGAGGCGGTCTGCTGGGGCTTGCCCATGGTCGACCGGCATGAAGGGCTCGGGGTGGCTCTGCACTAGCGCATACAGCAACTAGGAGTGGTGCATTGGTGCTGGTTGTGACTAGAGGGGACAAGAGGAGTAGAAAGGGGTCAAATGGGTCGACAAAGCATTGATCAAGAACAGTAATTATTATGCAGATTAGTTTTGCCTGTCAGGTGTTCGATCAAATGGCCGCAAGAAAAATATATTTGAATTTTGGAAAGATTTTGGTGTGTGATCTTATCTTATGCTTGTAAGTCTCTGGTTGCTGGGAAATGTCAAGGTGAATTGGTTTGGTTGGTTTTTGAGAAATGGTGATCTTAACACCTACACTTGATTCAATTTTCAATTGTCATTTAAATTGCTTTTCTAAAGGTTTTTGTAAATTTGTAAAGTTGGCCTTGGTACATCTTTACTTGGTCTAGCAAGGAGTGCAAAGATCTAGAATTTTTTGTGTTGGGAATTAAGTTCTAGGAACACTTAAAGTGGCCTAGTGGATTAAAATTGTCAAAATGACCATTTGCATTATTTAATCTTATTTGATTTCTTTTTCTTTGGATTTTGTTTGTAAATGGTCTAGATGATGTGGCATTCATCTTTGAACCATTTCATATCATTTAGAACAATCCAACATGGTATTTTCAAACAATTCTACACTAATGCATCACACATGCATTCATTAATCATTTTAAGAATAAAAAGTTTTTGTTAACCCGAAATTTGGTGATTAGAATCTTGATAACCTTGATTAAAGTTTTGCGATGTTACAAACCTTCCCCCCTTAAACAAAATCTCGTCCTGAGATTTAAGAAAAACTAGGAACTAAAGAGATCTGGAAACTCAGTCCTAATGTAATCTTTTCGCTCCCAGGTAGCTTCTTCTTCGGTATGGTTGCTCCATTGGATCTTGAGAAACTTGATACTCCGGGTCCTTGTGGTTCTGAAGGCTTCTTCCAAGATACGGATGGGCACTTCGCGATACGTCAAATCCTTGTTGATATCAATGGCTTGGTGATCGATGTGCAGTGCTTGCTTGTTGCTGTCTGTATTTATACTTCTGATTGTACGGCTTATGATATACTCCTTAGCTCAACATCAATTGTCAAAAGCTATTTAACAAAACTACCCTGGCACATTTTACATATTATCAAATGTTCTGGCATTTCAAAACATGAGCCAAGATGCTTATGTAACCAAAACTATTTTAGTAGCTTATATTGACAAAACTATGTAAGTCCATAACAATGGGAATTGATGAGTTAAACCCTCGTCAATTGGCGTCGTCTGTGGGATATGGGAGCTCTGATGTTGCGATCTCGACGGCTCCATCGCCAGCAATCTACGATTCATCGTCTTCTACAGGACATATTTGTTTT
This sequence comes from Avena sativa, assembly GCA_916181665.1. Classification (NCBI taxonomy): domain Eukaryota; kingdom Viridiplantae; phylum Streptophyta; class Magnoliopsida; order Poales; family Poaceae; genus Avena; species Avena sativa. The sequence continues at coordinate 260,425,979 of OV702292.1, read as the reverse complement.
TGGATGATCCATCTACATCAGCGCGGAACTCCATCTTCGGCAACTTTTCATCTGCACCAACAAAGACGCGGGGAACACTCACGGCTTCACGGGATGCTCTCGCCCTGGGAGACGACGATCGCACCCGACGGCAGATTTGGAGATGCAGAATCTTCCGGCTGGAGGCGCAGTGCGTGCGGTCTCGGAAGAAGCATCCAAATGAAGAAAGGAGGCCATGGACGTGAAGCCAACGATGGCCATGGACATGAAGCCAAAGATCAGCCAAGATTAGATGGGTCGCTGGTTCTTCCGATCAGTCCAATCATGAAGATATTTAGTTTGTGTACGACTACAACTCCAGCACCTGTGCCTTTAGCAATCGGGTCTCCAGAAGAAGAAAAAAAGGAGAAGCTAGCCAACTACGTCCTAATCAGTACATACAGCTGCATGTATTTTGCGGCCGGAGGTACTAATTGCATGTATTAACGCATGTCGGATCAGCCAGCAAAAAGCTAGTATACACCAAAGGAAAATAAGACGCAACATGCCACAAGATCCAACTCGACAAGGCAAGGCTCGTTCCATCGGAAATTTTCTCGATTTTCCGATCTGATCAGCTGAAAGATCAGAGAAAAACCATGCAAGGGATTGTCCTTGCGTGGACCAGCTAAAGAAAAGAAAAAAGCAAAACAGCTAATCAACTATCATGGTGAATTGAATCTTGGAAAGGGGTGCTTCCATCTTGCAACGAAGATCAGCAACTATCAACTATTGTAGATCTCCTCCTGGGTGATCATTGAGTTGAGCCCCGAAGAATTCCGGATGCGAGTGCTCTAAATACTCTGACAGTGCATCGAGATCCCTCTCAAAGATCAGTTGGCCTCTGTTTTCCAACTAGTAGAACTTGCAGTACTGAACTTCCATCTACAAGAATTTAGGATGAGTAAGTTAGTGAGGTGATCAAGTGTGTCAAGTTTTTATGTAGTAAGGTAAGAATTTTTGAGGAACTTGAATTTTTTTGAAAGAATCAAGGGTAAGAGTGGGAATAGGTTTTTCACAAATAATCACTTCATTTGTTTTTGAAACTAAGTTTCTGTTCGGACGTCCATTCTAACTAGGGTCTCCTATGGTCAGGATGGCTCTGATACCAACTTGTCAACACCCGGATTTTTAATCCCAGATGCCTGTTATGCCATACATCGCAATCCCAGGATTACCATTTTTGCGAGACATAACAGAGTGGATATCATAGTACATCATCCATTACAAACCATAATAAGGTCTTACACAAATAAAGGATCTCATGATCCAGTCTTAGTACAAACAAGCAGCGGAATAAATAAGCGTAGCGGTGGGCTCCATCTTCAGTGTCACAGGTAATGCTGACGATGGGAGATGATCCTAGTTGTCATAGCCGTCCTGCTGTCCTTCTTCCAGATAGTCCTCCTCATAGTCTGGCCACGGGAATAGCCAGGGGCAAAGCCATGAGTACTCTTTAAGTAGTCGCAAACTATCACTAACAAGTAAGGTAGTTCTACTCAGAATGCTAAACTCTAAGTTTATTTGCAAAAGCTAATTTGAAACCTAAGTTGAGTTCAGAACTAAAGAAAGCTAATTTAATGTTCTAAATCACTTAAGTTGGGAACTTAGTTTTCATAGTCACAACCCTGTTGTGGTCAAGTCAAGTCACAAATAATTTCATAAGTCATTTTGAAACCATCCGACGATGGAACAGTATGGCCACTCCAACTGTAAATGACCGCGGACGCGGCTATTCGATTAGTTTGACACTCTGCGGAGGTGGTACACTTTCACCACAAAATTCGATACATCCGTCAGGGATAACCCTGAATCATCATACTTAGTATGTGGATAATCAATCATAACCTTTCAATTACACACTCTAGTATAGGCACCTCTCCTATGAGCTTGGCCTCCCAGCCATGGCCATCTGCCATCCTGGGCACTACATAGGTGGACATCTTTAAGAGGTAGCCTCAGCTCAAACCTCTCCCATGAGGGAACCCATACTAATTCATATAAACTTCTGGCTAAGCCTTACCCAATTCAGGTATTGTGGTTGTACGGTTAAATTGGAATGGTATCGCATCTGAACCCAACCATCAGTTTTTAAAAAAGGGCCAAGGCTCATGCCTCAACATTTTCATCATCAAATCATTGTGTTTATCAACACGTGTCAAAAAATTTCAATATAATGAACCATCATTCCAAGGTTTTCATAATCATTTTCACCAAGTATTCCCATCTAAAGTGATGAAGTTTTATGATTGGCACTAGCCACTAAGGTTAAGAGTGTTCACTAATGAGGGGTGCTAATCTTCAATCTCATGCCATAGAATGACATCTAAGTATAACTAGATAGGTCAAGTTTTCTACTCTTTATGCTATCTATAAGGAAAGTAAAGAACTTTGGTAAAGTAAAGAAAGTAAAGCTTGCAAGTAAAACTTGGGATGGGTATAAATGCTTAATGCATTTTGCTTAGGTTATCAAGCTGGCAAGTGTTAGCTTGCATTGTTAATGATGGCTTGCAAGTATTATCTTGCCAATAATAGCTTGCCTTGGTTGGTGTAGTGGTTGAAATTCTCCTCGTCTTCTTCGGCGTATAACTCCTCCTCCTCGTAGACTTGGTCGGTACTATCGTCTATAAAGGAATACGAGATACATAATCACCAAACAATACTTAACTAGTCTATTTAGCACACTAAGGCACACACTTGATAATCTAGTATCATCACAATCATCACAAGATTTAAAGAACTAGTTTCATTATTTTATTTGAGAAAAGTAATTTCTACTGATTGAAATTAATTAAGATTTAATATTCTCCTATTAAAATATGGGATCATGTGGACACATGTCATCATCACATATTCCAATACATTGGAATGTGATTTAAAGGCTTGGTCTCATTTTATAAAGTTTAAGTTTATTATTTAATCAATTTAAAGTGACTAGAAATGCCCTAATAGCATTCTTTCCATACTAGTCCAATGTCACTGCATGCAATCCTAGATATTTTTACATATTCAGATAAATATCATCAAATGTGATTTTTGAGAGTTGGAATCAACTCAAAAGCTATTATGGTTGATTTTTGAAAAATGTTTGAATGTAGAAAAGGCTATATCTTGTTATTTTTGCTATAGATTATCTATAACTCCCAATGACTTAAATCCAATGGGATTGGATAGATATTTTAATTATCTTTCTAACAAAATTGGAATCATGTCAATTGGTTAAGTAAATCTCTATGAATGGATTTTTAAACAAGTGGACAGAAGCTAGTTTAAACCTAAATTGGAAAACCTTTATTTGAATCTGCGGGCTAGCGCGGGAAACTAAACGGACCGGCCCAGTGGCGCTCGGCGGCGCAGCGGGCTCCTGACAGGATGGTCCCGCATGTCAGCGGCACATCTAACTCGAAGCGGTACAGGACAACCTGGGCGCTACGATTAGAACAGATCGAACGGCTGTGGTTCGTCGTCTCCGGCGAACAGCTCCAGCGAGAACGAACCCTAACGCGGCATGGTGGGGGGTCTACGGTGGCTCACCTGGGCTCCAGCTAGGCGTGGCGTTGGGGGTGATCGAACTGGTAGACAACGGTGGTCCTAGGCATGGTCGCGGCAGCTATTGGCTCAGCTCCAATCGACGGTGCCTCTTCTCCTCTACAGCGGCAAGCTCCGGCAAAATTCTGGAAAATGGTAGCTTGATTGGCTCCAGGGAGAAGTGTGGGGTGGTCAGTGGTAAGAGGGGATTGAGATGGTGTGTGGAATGAGGCTAGGGTGGCCTCTATTTATAGTTCGACGAAGCGACCGAACAGGATGGGCTGGTGTCTCCGGCGAGGGCGGTACAGTGTGTTATCATCGTGGCTAGAGGTAGGGGACGGTGCACGGTCTGCTGGCGGTCATCTACGGTGTAAAGGCATGGCTAGGGGCGGTGGCTTTTGGTGGGGTGTGGCTCGTGCTCTGCATGGCAGAAGCAGCGTTCGACGCGGCGCATGGTGGCTGCCAGTCAAGCGGCGGCGAACGAGCATGTTCGGGTGGTTCCTGGGGTCGTGGTGAAGCGGTGCGCGCGGGCTGTGGTCGAGGCGTGGCCTGTGCACACTTGTCAGGTGCGGCGCTCTCGCGTGCTCTTGGCATGGTGCAGACACGGTGGGTGTGGCGCTCTGTGGGTGGTCCATGGCTTGGCTCTACTCGGGGAGGGGACAGAGGGCGGCGGTGTGGCCTCGCCTACCTCCTAGGCATCATGGGCAAGCTCGGGACGGTCTGCTGGGGCTTGCCCATGGTCGACCGGCATGGAGGGCTCGGGGTGGCTCGGCACTAGCGCATACAGCAACTAGGAGTGGTGCATTGGTGCTGGTTATGACTAGAGAGGACAAGAGGAGTAGAAAGGGGTCAAATGGGTCGACAAAGCATTGATCAAGAATAGTAATTGTTAGGTAGATTAGTTTTGTCTGGCAGGTGTTCGATCAAATGGCCGCAAGAAAAATATATTTGAATTTTGGAAATATTTTTGGTGTGTAATCTTATCTTATGCTTGGTAGTCTCTGGTTGCTGGGAAATGTCAAGGTGGATTGGTTTGGTTGGTTTTTGAGAAATGGTGATCTTAACACCTACACTTGATTCAATTTTCAAATGTCATTTAAATTGTTTTGCTAAAGGTTTTTGTAAATTTGTAAAGTGGGACTTGGTACATCTTTACCTGGTCTAGCAAGGGGTGCAACGATCTAGAATTGTTTCTGTTGGGAATTAACTTCTAAGAAAACTTAAAGTGGCCTAGTGGATTAAAATTGTCAAAATGACCATTTGCATTATTTAATCTTATTTGATTTCTTTTTCTTTGGATTTTGTTTGTAAAATGTCTAGATGATGTGGCATTCACCTTTGAACCATTTCTCATCATTTAGAACAATCAAACATGGAATTTTCAAACAATTCTACACTAATGCAAACACACATGCATTCATTAATCATTTTAAGAATTAAAAGTTTTTGTTAACCCTAAATTGGGTGATTAGAATCTTGATAACCTTGATTAAAGTTTTGGGATGTTACATCATACTATTTGACCATTATGTACTATCGATTTGATCCCTCTTAACCTGCGGCTCAAACTGTTTACTATTATTATGCAAGGAGCAGCCTCAGTTTGCACACAATATCATAGAGTGAATGGCTACTATAATCTGGTAAGACCCCATCACTTTTGTTTCACTTCATGCCAACGTATATCATGTTGGAACCTGTTTTTATTTACAGTTGGCCTTACCTTTATGCAAAGGAGCAACAATGGAGTACAAACTCTTCCCATCCACACGAGCCACCGTAGATCTCGTGTAACACCTACCGTAAGGCCCCCCACCTGAAGTTTGGTCCTTGCCACATTTTTTGTTTGCTTAAATTTACCATTTGTCTTTCTTGTTATCATTTTTTTCCAAAAATTAGCATCAAATATTTTAGCCCCAGTATGGTCTGCTTTTGTTCCATGTGCTTAGTCTAATTTCCTAGATATACAGAGGACAGGTGTATTGCATCTTAGTTGTCTGATAATAAGAACAAGGCCACACTAGCGATAAGATCCACACATGTATCATGAGGAACTCTGTGCAGTTTATCTCACTCTTGTATCTATTGTGTATCATAGTTACAAGAACTGGCTATTTTAATACGGGGCACTTGATGGTTCGGTTTGTTGTTCACAGGCCGCTGAAGCATTGAAATTATCTGGCTATTCATGAATAATTCAATGTATGATTGCTTGATTCATTGTTTGTCTGAAATTATCTGGCTAGCATATTCGAGGCTCACAATTGATGTGTTTTTATTGGCTGAGTTACTCTTTTTTTGTCTATGCTTAAATCAGTGGTAGATTTCGTTGTGTAGTTCCTAGCTAGTTTATATATCAGAAACATAATGGCTTAGTTTTAATATTTGTTTTATTCATGTTCTGCACATTCTAGTTTGAACAGTCTGCATCAGGTACTTTGGTTGATTGCTCGCATTGTTATTCAAAATGAACTTGTAGTTTGTTTCCCAAGTCAGTTGTTTAAGTAACTTGTTTTGTCTTGGTCTCAGCCATCTTCAAGTAGAGCAGTCATTTCATAGAGCAGCACATGCTCGCATCGCTCCATGGCGCCAGCTGGTCCACTTAATCAAGAAGAAATAGATGTATGAGCCACCACTATTAATTGCTTCCTTCCTTATATATTACTGCATTGACACATATAAAATTCATGGTGGTGTGATTGCATGGTAATGCTGTTATAACTTGTTTTGTGTTTGTTTCAGGCTGCAAATGACCCTCTGAATGCGGAACAAAGACCCACTTCTCTAAGTTTAGATTTTGTTTCACACGGCACTAGCGACAATACCTATTGCTCATGGCACACCGCTTCGACTGATCATCGTTTTTCAGCTAAAAGATTATTTGAGGATGCCCTCCAAGATGCTCATGATATTGTTGAGCAAGAAGCCCACAAAATAGATTCAGTAATCACCATAGCACACAAAGACTTATATGAATTGAAAAACAGGCAAGCTTTAATCCAGAACATACTTAATAATCTCATCTGCAGCTCTCATGGGAAGCCAGTTGTTACATGTCTCAGGATGCAAGCTCCATAGAGACCTTTTCTGTAACACCAGTTATGGTGTTTTTTTAGTTGTCTGTACTCTGATGCAACTTTTATGCTTCATTTTATTACTATCAAATTTACTAAGGATTGTAATAATCTACTGTAATTTGCAGTTGTTAGTTGTTTGAGGATTGTTACAAACTAAGCATCTATCGGAATTACTACACACACATGAAAAAATAGTGAAATTGTAAGAGGTACAACAAACGATCTACCGGAATAGGGAGAACGTCCATTTTATTACACAGGCACCATAGAACTTGCAAAATTCATAGACGTTCACTCATCAAAATGAACACATAAAGAGCCGACCTGAAGAGAATACATCAGGAGCAGACCCACAAAATCCATCAATCTGATGGATAGTCGTCGTAGTAATCTTAGTGGGTGGTTACATCCTCGCCATAAGGCTGCACCATCTGCAGCTCAGAATGCTCGACGATTCTGCAATACTCTGCCAGCAATTGATCGAGTTCAAAAGGATGATCATTGATCCATAATCCTCCTACTCCATACCCATATACAATGCTTGGATCCACGCAAGAGCCTCAAAGTTATAAGATCTAATCTCGGATAGGTCCGCATAGTATATGTTGTCGGCCTGCACCGTGGGTACCCTGGCGCTGTCGACGCAAATGCACCAATTGTCAGCAACGTAGAGAGCACGACTTCTGATGCCTCTGACCGGCTGAAGGACACGGTTCTGGGTATCAACCCGGTAAACAACCGGCCTGCCACCATAGACCGGTCCACTCACAACGAACAGCAACTCCCTATCGGACTCGACGAGGTAAAAATGATTCTCTGGAAACTAGTAGCCTAGAACAGGGCCTGCAATGGTGGGATGCATCTCTAGGGTTCGTGTGAAGCGCTGTAGCTGGACATCTCCATGAGCAGCATCACACATAGTCGAGAGGACAGACCCGTATCTGTCTATGACAAAAACATCACCGGCATAAGAAGTCATGCTCCGGAGTTCCGCGGAGTCATACAGCGAGTATCACCCTTCACCAAAGATCGGGCGACTCCCTTCCTCCGTGCTCTCATCCGCCCACTGAATGGTGGTGTTCTGATGGTTTGATGTAAACACCATCAATGACGGGAACATCGTCACAGCGACAGAAGCAACCTGCTATGTCGGTATCTCCGCCCTCAAGAGCTTGATAGCGCCCGAGAAGGGGTTGTACAACCGGATCTTGTATGGCTGCACCCTCTGTCCAAGCACAAGGAGACCGCCAATTGTGCTACCGACATAAAAGTACCTTCTAGGGATAGAGGGAGGAGAAACAGAGATTCAGTCAAGGTAAACAGGCTGAAATTCAATCAAGGTAAACCATGGAGCAAAACCCTGGGCAACAAGTGGACAAAGAAACAGAACTTGAAAAATAGATAGTATAGGATGTGAATGCAAAAAAAAGATCACATATATACAGATGAATATAAAGAAAGCACCTACAAATAACCTGGCTAATCTTCTTCTCAAGGTGGCAACCAGTTCTCACATTCAGCAACGTGATAGCAGCGTCTTCTACCCAATACTCCTCCGACAACTGGTGCTCTAGAACAATCCAGTTGGCTGGCATAAAGCCTTCCTTCGTGAAGCCATGCCAGGCGCTGCAGACTGCCCAAAAGGCGGCGTAGTAGTCCAAGTCATCCATCGAAAGGAAGATTTCACCTATCTTTTGGATGAGTCCCTTAGGGAGACCAGCCCACGGCGAGTCCTCCTACTTCTTGCCGGCCATGGATGATGGCTTTCGTGTGGTCTCGGTCCCACCGACTGGCACATGAAGTGGTTCCAGAGACACACATTTAAACAAAGGCCTAGGAAAGCCGAACGAATCGTGTGGAAACGAGAGGATGGCATGCACACAGCAACCACAAGCGTGTTTCATCAATCTGGCACGGCCACGCGCATGCGCACCGCACTAATTACAGTACAACGGTCGTGCACACCAGCTTACAACTCCTCAGAGCACGCAAGTGTGTAGGTGTAGGATGATACTAGTAGTAGTAGTATCATAACCTGATTATATTTAATTATCCCGAAATCTAAGAAGAAAACCTACGTTCCCTGGTCCCTCAGGGCACACACAAACGCAGGGCATTTTCCATTTTTCAATTTTACTTTTTGGTTGTGCCCTTGGATGCTCACCATGTGGCCGGATGGGGTGTATGCTCCGTGTAGCTAAAAACCTCATGTTCTCTCAATAGCACGGTCGTTAATTATTAAGATATATACGTTTTTTTGCAAAATGACCCCTGTGTATTTTCTACCTGCCAGTTGTGACCTTGGTATGACTTGACAGGAGGATCTGAATAAGAAAAAAAATAAGAAAAACTACCAATGCATTGTAGGGTATCGAACTGATTACCTGTGCTACTGAAGAAATCAACCTTGCCACTATAACATGCACACAAAAGTGATGAACTAAAGAGCTCTTTGGCTGATGTGTTCTTTATTTTGAATATTTAAAAATATGTGTTCCGGGCTACAATAACAACTCAACTTTATTCCTTTTCATTTTTGTGAATAAGAAAAAACTCAAGTTTATTCTAGACACTACAGCTAGCTACTAGGTTAACGACAAAGCTATACAATTGATATTATGGACCGTTCCAACATAAACGTCAGCATTTTTTGTGTTCGTATGTGCTTTTTTATTGTATAAATAATTACTTTCCCCCAAGTACTCCTCATCTGGCATAATTACATCTTCTCAAGTACTCCTCGTCTCGCATGAGTAGTCGTGGGCATCTGCCGACATAGTGGCTTGTGGGTGTGTGTGTCGTTGTACAAAAGTGTTAAGTTTGAATCCATTCTCCTCTTAGAGCTTTAACTATTTTATTTGTATGTCTACTAATCAGTGGCCCACTTACCAGTCTGGATAGGGACACAAATGACATAAAAAAATATAGATGGGTCATTTTAAAAAAATCAACGTCATTTGTGGACAAATTAAGTCAAATTCACTAAAATTCCATTAAATTGGACTAAAATGCTCTCCAGATAAAGTTGAGGGACTAGTATTGCTCATTTTTCAATATGTGGGACTAAAACGCTCTCGCGGTGTAAGATGTGGAACTAAAGGTGTATATACCTCTTAATTATTTTACAGCCTCAATTGCCAGGCCGGAGGACCAATTAATGCTCCTAGTTTTTCTCAAATACTCCTCTAGTTGACCGTAAAATATGAACCACCATGTCGTGTAATGCTCCTGGCCGATCATGTTGTTAAAACGGGAGTGCATCCATTGGCTTGCATTTTTTCAATTAGATGTGGTGGCCACGTGCATTGGTTGGATTTTAGGGTTACTACTGCATACAATAACTAGCTATAAAGCGAGTAGGTGAAGTTAATTCTCCGAACTAGTACTACTCCGGCCTAGTAATACTGAACACAGGGAGTACCACATGTGTGATTATATAGATGATTAGTTGATGTGACTCTCGGCTAATAATTCCTGACCATATAGCCGTATGTTCTACCACCTTTTTTTACTACTACTACTAGTAGTACATGGACGCTAGCAAAATTTAAAATCTCAATCGAGCGGCAAAATCACACACACTGACTTCGAAGCATTTCCCGCCTAACCGTTTCAAAAACTTTGAGCCAAAATCTCCCACCTAGGGAGTACCATTTTTATATCATTATTATTATCAGATGGGCGCTTGTGAAATTCAAAATCTCAATCGAGCGGTAAAACCGCACACCCACTTTGAAGCATTTACCGCCCCTCCCTTTCAAAAACTTTGAGGCACATTCTCCCACTAGGGGAGTACCATTTTTGTATTATTATCAGAAGATGGTCGCTAGTCAAATTCGAAATCTCAATAGAGTGGCAAAACCGCACACCGACTTTGAAGCATTTCCCGCCCCTCCATTTCAAAAAATTTGAGGCAAAATCTCCCACCGGGGCAGTACCATTTTTGTATTATTATCAGATGGGTGCTTGTCAAATTCAAAATCTCAATCGAGCGGCTAAACCATACACTGACTTTGAAGCATTTGCCGCACCTCAGTTTCAAAAACTTTGAGGCAAAATATCCCACCAGAGTAGTACCATTTTTATATTATTATTACATGTATGGTCGCCAAATTAAATATATCAATCAAGAAGAAAAATCACACACCGATCTTGAAGCATTTCCCGCCCCTCAGTTTCAAAAACGTTTGACTTCAAAATTCCGATTCTACCCATTGTTCTGACGCCCTATGGGCAAGCTAAAGTCGGTAGCTTGGGGGCATTGATGTCTACGCACTTATATACTTGTAGACAGTTGTTGGGCCTCCAAGTGAAGAGGTTTGTAGAACAGCAGCAAGTTTCCCTTAAGTGGATTACCCAAGGTTTATCGAACTCAGGGAGGAAGTGGTCAAAGGTATCCCTCTCAAGCAACCCTGCAATCACGATACAAGAAGTCTCTTGTGTCCCCAACACACCCAATACACTTGTCAGGTGTATAGGTGCACTAGTTCGGTGAAGAGGTAGTGAAATACAAGTGGTATGGATAATTATAAGTGGTAACGGTACCAGAAAAGAGCTTTCATGGCGCGTGGTTGACGTGGGAAGAGACTAAAGGCAATCTGAAATAAATATGGAAGCCATCAAACATGTAACACATCTAGTTGCAAATGGTGTTTCAATGCTTAGAGACAAGGCCTACGGATCATACTTTCACGAGTGAACACTCTCATATAAATATCTTCTCTTTATGATACTACTCTGAACTACTCTCCGGTTGGACACTCTAATCCATGGTAGGGCTATACAACACTCCTCAAAGTTTGCTTTCCCCATCTAGATAACCCCACAGTATCATCTTGAGCACTAGATGGTTCCAACAAACCACAATTTCATAGAGACATCCAACTCCAAATATAACTCATAACAAGTATTTGTAATCTCTAGCCTAAGTGCCACCATGGTGTGCACGCTATCACTTTCACACACATGGGGAGAGCCAGAGATCTAGTAAAGCACTTGAGAAGCAAGGTAGATCTACTTGATTACAAAGATCATGATCACAATATGATCATGCATAGAGAGAGCAATGAACACATAGCTACCAGTAGAACCCTTAGCCTCGAGGAAGATCTACTCCCTCATCATCATGGGAATCAGCAACGGTGATGGAGATGGTAGTGGAGTCGATGGAGATTGCTCTGGGGCACTTTCTCGTACCGGTAGGGTGCCTGAACAGAGAATTTCTGTCCCCCGAATCTCCCCTTCGGCGGCGGCAGCGCTGCGTAACTTTTCGTGGCTGGAGGCTAGATTCATTTAGGGTTTCTGCGTCGGAGGCTTCTTATAGGCGAAAGGGCGATGTTAGAGGGTGGACCAGGGGCCCACACCACCTGGTGGCGTGGCCAGGGGAACCCGCGCCACCACATGGTGTGGCTAGCCCCTGGCCCCTCTCCATCTCGTCTTCTGGCTCCATGAGTCTTCCGGTGAAATATCGACTTTGGCTTTTGTCTGATCCAATTCCGAGAATATTCATTTTCTGGCTTTTCTGGAACCAAAAACAGAACAAAACACGCAACTGGCTCTATGGCATCTTGTTAATAGGTTAGTTCCAGAAAATGTGTAAAGACACTCCAAAGTGTGGACACACCATAAGAAAGTAGATATAAAACAAGCATGGAACATCAAAAAATTTAGATACGTTAGCAAGATATCAACATCCCCAAGCTTAAATCCTGCTCGTCCTCGAGTAGGTAAGTGATAAAAAGAAAGAATAATTTTTGAGGTAACATGCACCATCACAATCTTGATCAAGGTATTTATAACATTGATAGCTAGGATCATAGTACTTTAACATAGCATGAAAGATTTAGTTCTAACAATAAGACATAGCAACTATGATGTAGCATGAAAAGGTACAAACAAAATATTCATGAATAACAATGCTTTGAAAGACGTTTGTTTGTTTCACAGAAAGAAAACATAATAAAAATGGTATTCATCTTGTCCCTCATAGAGTAGCAAAACATAAATGCATAGGACACCTTCAAAGTTCATAAGGGTGACTAGATACAAATAGTTTAAGAACATGCAATATCAAAGTTATGCATCAATCAACAAGTCTTGGGACAATGCACATCAAACTAAGAATGGCCACTATGCTCTCTTAGTAGGTGCATAAAGATAGAAGATGGGGACTCAACATAAAAGTAAAAGAAAGGCCTTCATAGAAGGAAGCAGGGATTCAAGTTTTATAAAGAGCTTCCAAAAATTATGGTACTTATTAGCTTTCAGCTCTCATTGCCCCTATCATAGGCATCTTCAAGTGATTAAGGTTAAAGTGACACAACTAAGAGGATATGCTTGACAAGTTATAAGTTGAAATCTCATGCCCCTTGCTTACGAGTACCAAACCTCATGCTACTCAACTTCAGTCACAAGTAAGATCTTGTCATTGTAAGTACATATGTATCATAGAGAACCGCCAACGGGGTACACCTTGCCCCATGACACAAGAGCTATCCCATATCAAAATGACAAGGCAACAGACAATGAGCATCTCAGCGATCTTTTTATTTGCTATTTGCATAGGTTTTTATGAGGATGCTTCATAGAATGCTCATTATGGTTATGCTGCAAGTTTACACCATGATTAGGCATGGCTTAGGCTAGCGGCCCAGGTGTTTCTCTAACACACATACAAACTCCATGATCTTACAAGTTCCACTTTTATTTCACACCGCCGGGATCCATAAGCAAAAGAATCATGATATCAACAGAATATAAGTGCAATGTTGAAAGCATTCCCCATGATACATGGTTCTGCCAACTTCAACTTATAAAGCGCAAGCATATACGCAACAAATATGGACACAGTGGTTCAAGTTTATTAAGTGCAAGAAAGTAAAGTGTGCCATCAAGTTCGTGAGAGCTTTAATCACTAATTTTCACATAACAAGTTTAATTCAGAAGGTAGATAAAAACATGAATATGCTTGGAATAGCAAATGCTAATAGGTAGGTATGGTGGACTCTTTGGAATAACTTGGTTTTATTTGGAGTTGGATGCATGAGTGGAACTCATACTTGGTTATGGAGGCTAGCAAAAGACTGGGAGCGACCAACTAAGAGAGAAATAATGGCCATAATCATGCAAAGCGACAAAACATCATTAATTAAAGCATAAAGTGGTATTACAAGTTGAAAACTAAATGATCATCGAGGCTATGGTGACTTGGGATAGTCATAACATGGTGTGAGCATGCGCCAAGTCAACCCAAATAAAGCATCAAAGGAGAATACCACAATACTCTGCTTTAATATGCTAAAACAACGCATGATTCTTTCAAGGCACATTAAGCAATCTCAATTGTTTATAACATGTCATGCTATAGCAAAAATCACTAAGCATAAAGCCAAAACAATATCAAGCACGACATGATAAAGTCTAAATCACAGTCAAAAACAAACTCCTTTTATACCACTTATAAGCATGAAACTTCCTACTCTTTTCCAACGCCAATCGAAAACTAAAGCGAAACGCAGTGCTAGCAAAGGAGAACACTCACAGAACAATAAGAGTGAAAACTAGAGTCTTCTAGGCAATGAATAACGGGGTGTATCTCTCTCCAAAAGAAGTGTGTTGGGATCCAACCAACTTATTTAAGCAAACCAAAAAAATAAAAATAAAAACAAAAATGAAGACTCTCCAAGAACAACATGATTGTGCATGAAACAATAAAAATGAAGTGTTTGGAAGAAAACTTGAGATTTTTATTAACGAAGAAGGGGATGCCTTGGGCATCCCCAAGCTTTGACGCTTGTACTTCTTGAATATTTCTTGGGGTGACACGGGGTGGCATACCCAAGCTTGAGCCTTTTTCCATTCTTCATCTTATCACATTACTCTTTCCTACACCTGAAAATTTTTCCTTCATACAAAACTTCACACAATCTTCATTAGCAACATTAGTGTACTCAAAAGATAATAAACCTTTGGGTTTTAGTTTTAAAAACAGCAAAACTTTCATTAAAAACATAAGCTACTGTATAAATTCCCTCAAAAAGCTCAATTCACCAAAAAGAACCCAAAAAGAAATCGATAAAGAGGCAAATGCAACTAATGGCAGAAATCTGTTAAAACAGACCAGCAGGTGAAAAACGATTTTTTCGAAGGCCTTCTGTTGCTCAAATCGAAAAGTATTTAACTAACGAAAGTTAGCTAACAACCTGGGGGATTTGTTCAGAAAATTACAGCTCAATCCGACATACATAAATTTTTCACGAATTTTTACAGTGAAGCACAAAATTCTGTTTTGGGACAACACTTCCCCAAATCTTACTTCCCTCTCATTAGAGGTTATTGTTAGCACAAAAACCACACAAAAATGATAAGGAGAGGTTATTACTGAAGCAATAACTTCCAAGACTCAACTAAAACTTTTGGGTTATATCCCAATAAGTACTTTTCTTTAACGCCTTTAAGTTAGGAATGATAGTTTGAGAAGATGTTCCCATATGAAATATGAATTGAAGTAAAAGAGAGCATCAAGAAGAGAATTCAAAACACATTTAAGTCTAACCCACTTCCTGTGAATAGTAATCTTGTAAATAAACAAGTCATGAAAGCACAAAGCAACAAGCATAGGAAAGAAAAACAAGTGCAACTTCAAGACTTTCAACATAAAGAGGCGAAACCTAATATTATTGAGATGCATAAAACCATGTTTCCCTCTCTCATAATTACTTTCAGTATCATCATGAATAAAATTAACAATATAACAATCACATGAAACATTCTTATCATGAGCCACATGCATAAAAGAATTAATACTCCCCTCATAAACATAGTCATTTTTATTAATTGTAGTGGGAGTAAATTCAACAAAATAGCTATCATTATTATTCTCATCACCATAATCATCAAATATAGGAGGCGTATTGTAGTTATAATTAATTTTATCCTCAATAGTAGGTGGACTGAAAATATCATATTCATCATTGTAATCATCATATATTGGAGGCATAGTATCATCAAAGTAAATTTTCTCCTCCATGATTGGGGGACTAAAAACATGTTGCCTTGTCATTTTGATATGGGGATGCTTTCATATCATCACGCAAGGGGTACCCTGTTGGTGGTTCTCTATGATACACATGTACTTACTATGACAAGAACTTACCAGTGACTAAAGTTGAGTGGCATGAGGAGCGGCCCTCGTATTCAAGGGACATGAGATTTCCAACTTATACTTTGTCAAGCATATACTTCATAGTTTGTTCACTTTAACCTTAATCACTTCAAGATGCTTATGATAGGGGCAATGAGAGCTAAAAGCTAATAAGTACCATAATTTTTGGAAGCTCTTTATGAAACTTGAATCTCTGCTTCCTTCTATGAAGGCCTTTCTTCCACTTTTATGTTGAGTATCCACCTTCTACCTTTATGCACCTAATTTGAGATCATAGTGGCCATTCTTAGTTCTATGTGCATTGTCCCAAGACTTGTTGATTGATGCATAACTTTGATATTGCTTGTTTTAAA
Organism: Avena sativa; assembly: GCA_916181665.1. NCBI lineage: Eukaryota > Viridiplantae > Streptophyta > Magnoliopsida > Poales > Poaceae > Avena > Avena sativa. Next base: position 260,409,840 of record OV702292.1, on the reverse strand, counting down.
CTATTTGTATCTAGTCACTCTTATGAACTTTGAAGGTGTCCTATGCATTTATGTTTGCTACTCTACGAGGGACAAGTTGAATGCAACTATGCTATGTTTTCTTTATGTGAAACAAACAAACGTCTTGCAAAGCATTGTTATTCATGAATCTTTTGTTTGTGCCTTTTCATGTTACCACCCCTTGGTGTGGGTCCCCCCTGGCCGTGCCAGGGCATGGTGTGGGCCCCCTGGCCGGCCACCGACCTTGCCCCTTCACCTATAAAATCCTCCCGATGTAGAAACCCTAAGTTGTGAATTAGAAATCCACGAAAAGTTCCGTAGCACCGCCGCCACCAAAGGGGAGATTCGGGGGACAGAAAGTCTCTGTTCCGGCACCCTGCCGGGATGGGGAAGTGCCCCTGAAGACATCTCTATGGATCTCCACCACCATCTCCATCACCGTTGCTGATTCCATGATAATGAGGGAGTAGTTCTTCCTCAAGGCTAAGGGTTCGACCGATAGCTATGTGTTCACCTCTCTCTCTATGCATGATCATATTGTGATCATGAGCTTTGTAATCAAGTAGATCTACCTTGCTACTCAAGTGCTTTAATAGATATCTACTCTCCCAATGTGTGTGAAAGTGACAGTGTGCACACCATGGTGGCACCTAGGCTAGAGATTACAAATACTTGTTATAAGTTATATTTGGAGTTGCATGTTTCTATGAAATTGTGGTGTTTGTTGGAACCATCTAGAGCTCAAGGAGACAGTGTGGGGTTATCTAGATGGGGAAAGCGAACTTTGAGGTGTGTTGTTATAGGCCTACAATGGATTAGAGTGTCCAACCGGAGAGTAGTTAAGAGTAGTATCATAAAGAGAAGATATTTATATGAGAGTGTTCACTAGTGAAAGTATGATCCCTTGGCCTTGTTTCTAAGCATTGAAACACCATTTGCAACTAGATCTTTTACATGTTTGCTTGCTTCCATCTTTATTTCAGTTTGCCTCTAGTCTCTTCCATGCCAGCAAGTATTTTCTGGCACTGTTGTCTTATATCTATACCACTTGTATTTCACTATCTCTTCGCTGAACTAGTGCACCTATACACCTGACAAGTGTATTGGGTGTGTTGGGGACACAAGAGACTTCTTGTATCTTGATTGCAGGATTGCTTGAGAGGGAATACCTTTGACCACTTCCTCCTTGAGTTCGATAAACCTTGGGTGATCCACTTAAGGGAAACTTGCTATTGTTCTACAAACCTCTACACTTGGAGGCCCAACAATTGTCTACAAGAATAGAAGTGCGTAGACATCAGACACGTCCATAAGGTTGAACCGCCAATCCTCTTGAGGCTTCAAGCTCATACGTGTGTTCATGGTGATCTTCTTTGTTATTGAAGTATGCGTTGTGGTATCCTGGTAAGTTCCTACATTGGGACGGTGAGATTTCTTATGTGTTGTGTGTTCATGGTAAGTTCCTCTTGAGGAGTAGTTGACGACGATGAACTTGAGTGACTTCGTGCACCACTTCCCATGAGGATTCTTGGCTTCCTCCATGACTTCGGGCTTCACCATAGCCAGGTTGCTTGGATGCTTCCACCCTCTCTCTGTTTGCTCCATGAAGGTCTCGAACTCCTCATCATCGGAGTCATCCTCGGAGTCATAGGTGTACCGCTTGTTCTTCGAGCTTAGGCCTTGAGCTTCACAGTCATCGGCTTCAATGGAGTAGATCTACAAACTATCCCATGAAGGAGCCATGAGGTTTAGAGGCTTGCCTTTGCCTTGAACTAGGTAGTACATCAAGTAGATTGGGTCTGTTGATATAAGAGGGAGGAAGACCTCTAGGGAGGCTTATTAAGAGTTAGAAACTAGGAAAAATTCGTACTGGAAGAAAAAGGGTTAGCCAAGAAAAGAATCCCAACAAATATGAAAAGAAATAAGAACAAATGGAAGAAATCGCGATCGTAACAACCGAATGGTACGGGTGGATGCCCGTACGGCATGCCCGTACCGGGTCGTTTCCAAAAATTCGACGTGCGGAAGTCGGTAACTAGTCAACCGACTAAGTGGTACGGGTGGGTCCCGCCTATATTGCCTGTCCGTACTGACTTTAGTGACCCATTTTTTACACAATGAAATGAACACAGGATGGATGAAACAGGCACAGAACTGGTGACGACTAACCATACGGGGGGAATACACACGTACTACGTGGTCATACCAATATGGAAAAATGAATTGAAGATCACTACCGCCTTAACGACCAATGGTATGGGCAAAGACGGCTATATTGCCCACCCGTACTAACCTCGTAAGACCGGCGATGAACTCAGAAAAACAAAGGGAATACAGATATGCTAAAAGAAACCGCAGAAAATTGTCCAGAACAAATATGTGTTCGGGATTTCATATGCTTTGATCATCGAGAGAACATGAATTTATTTGGGTACCTTCTCCTTTTTGGATCAACTTTTTCTTCTTCCCTTTGAACAACGTCGGTTGCATAAAATCACCAAGACCATTGTAGGGAGAAGTCGAGAACTTCCTTTTCGGAATTGTAATTCCCACAAGTATGCAAATGGATGACACCGCCTCAGGTGGATCATCTTCTTGAATGTCCATGGATGCTTCCTCCGGCTCTTGTTTTCTTTGGAGAATCTGCAGATCAAATTCTTGCAAAAGTCGAGTCCAACGGATCATTCTTGTATTAACGTCAGTCCTTTCAAGGATCTCCTTTAAGCCAACACGATCAGTATGTACTCTTACTTTAGAGTTAATGATATAAGATCTAAACTTGTCACAGGAGAAAACCATAGCGAAAAATTCTTTTTCTGCCATGGGATAATTCTTTCGGTCCCCATTTAAGGTGCGACTAGCATGATGAATGATATTAAGATCATGACCATCATACTAACAAAGAATTTGTCCCACAGATTCATGGCTAGTCTCATAGAATAGGTCAAAAGGTTTCTTCCAATTCGGTGGTTGGCTTCAAGGAGGGCTTATTTTAATATGTTGAAAGCAGTGAGACATTTTTCATCAAAATTAAAATCAACATCCTTTTGAAGAAGGTTAGTTAAAGGTCTAGCAGTTTTTGAAAAATTATTAATGAAGCTTCTATAAAATCCAGCATGGCCTAAGAAACTCCTTATACCTTTTACATATCGAGGAGGGGAAGTTTTTCTATTGCTTCAATTTGGCTTTACCAACTTCTATACCCTTACCTGAGATTTCGTGACCAAGCACTATACCTTCTTGAACCATAAAATGACATTTTTTCCAGTTCAAGACTAAGTTAGTGTCTTCACATCTCTGCAAAACATTATGAAGATTATGGAGACAATGATTAAAGAAAGTTCCATCAATAGAGAATTCATCCACGAATACTTCCATAATACTTTCAACATAATCGGTAAATATAGCAATCATACACCTTTGAAAGGTGGCAGGAGCATTGCAGAGACTGAAAGGCACACGGCGATAGGAATAAAGACCATAGGGAAAAATAATAGTTGTTTTAAGTTGATCATCAGGGTGAACCGCAATTTGAGAAAAACTAGAATAATCGTCTAAGTAACAAAAATGAGAATGCATAGCAAGCCTTTCTAAAGTTTGATCTATAAAAGGTAAAGGGTAATGATCCTTCCTAGTTTCCTTATTAAGTTTTCTACAGTCAATGCACATCCTATGGGCCAACAACAGTTCTAGTAGGTATCATCTCATTATGTTCGTTTTCAACAACAGTAAATCCACCTTTCCTAGGAACATAATGAACAGGACTTGCCCATTCACTTTCTTCTACATGAAAGATCACCCTACATCTAACAAACATATTATTTCTTTCCTTACCTCTTATTTCATGTGATGTTTGAGTCGCCTCTGAAAGTCCGCGACCGGCTGGGCTCCTTCTTCCATGAATATTCTATGGGTAGATATCGAGGGACGAATCCCTTTCAAGTCACTCATTGAATACCCAAGAGCATTCCAATGCATCCGGAGAACCATCATCAAATTTTCCTCCTCTTTTTCTGCAAGGTTAGAACTTATAATAACATGAAAATTGTTTGTTTCATCAACAAACCTATATTTTAATTCCCCAGGTAAAGTTTCTAGGGTAGGAGGCAAAGGTGCATCATCTCCCTTCCTTATGGGTTCTTCATAATTTTGGTTAATCTCGGCATCCACCTTAGGTGTGGAATCAAGATAATCATCAATTCCAATTTTTTCTACACCTGAAACATATTACTATGGTTGACTAAGCTTCTTTCTAAATCATCATCAAGAGTCTCAATGACTATGACCTTATTCCTCTCGTTCATACTCATCATTGTCTAGATCTTCGATAGCCAGCGTATGGTCAAATTTGGAGAAGTGAAAGTCCATTTTCTCTTCACCAAACTTGAGAGAGACAATTTGTGTCTTGCAATCCATGTTTGCTCCTGTGGTATTTAAAAAGGTTCTTCCAAAAATGATGGGACAATAAATCGTTAGTAGGCATATAAATAAACACAAAATCAATAGGGTATTTGTATGGTCCAACACAAATTGGAACATCTCTAATTATTCCCATAGGAACTCTAAGTGTCTTATCTGTAAGCATTATAGTCATGTAAGTATCTTCTAATTCAGCTGGTGTTAGTTCATTTTGGATTTTCAAATAAAAATTAAAACGGATTACGTTAATAGTTGTTCCGATGTCGCAGAGGCCATAATAGGAAGTTCCTCCGAGTGTACAAGGAAGAATAGGTTTACCAACTTCTTTATCCTTTACCTTTCCTTTGACGAACTACGAAGCTTCAGTATCAAGCTCAATCACGTTGCAATGCACAAACATGGTTAAGATATCTTCATTCGTTGGTTCCCTAGTCTCCTGTCCACTTACTTCTTCAGTTTTTCTTTTTTGTGTCTCTTCTTCGAGTGTCTTGACGAATAGATTTTCTTCTTCATGTTGATCTTCGAGCTGCTGAGCCCCCATATGTTTTCTCGCCATCCTTGGGAAAGGAAGGGGTTCAACATATGGGGATACTTCCCTTAATGGCTCAATGAGAGCTATGGTTATTGGATCATCTTCTACAGCTGGCTCGGGTGGTGGAGTGTAATGAAGCCAATATTTTTAGGGGCCCCAATGTGTTCTATAAAAGACTGAAGGATTTGCAAAATAATATCATCATCAAGTTGAAGTTCATCAGTAGTTTCTTTTACTTTACCAGATTCTTTATAAGCATTGAGACAATCATATTCAATTTTTATACCTCCTTCGCCGCCTAAATCAAATCCCCATGTTTCTATATTATGGAGAATTCGTTCTAAAAGTTCCCAAGTCTTTATTATAGTTAACTATATAAAGGATCCTCCGGAATTTATGTCAAGCACATGCTTAATTTCTTGATTAAGTCCCCCATAGAAAATATGTAAAACGTACCATTTAGGTAAATCATGATGGGGACATTTATTAAGTAGAGACTTATACCTTTTGAAGGCCCTTACCAAGCCTTCACCTGGGCGGTTCTTAAAGTTTGTAATTGCCCTTCTTACTTTAGCAGTTTTTACCTTAGGAAAGAATCGAAATACGAATTCTCCTTTGAGTTTTTCCCAGGTATCAGTTTTGGTCTGCAGGGCAAATTCTATACCAAGCCAACACAGTGTTGGTTTATGATTGGCTAAACAGTTTAAGTTTCAGTTCATCATCATAATAGCCCCTCAATTTAAGTGTCCAACAAAGCTTGGTAAAATGCATTAAATGAGTGTAAGGATCCTCATCGGGATCATCTCCTGCAAAAGTGTTTTATTTAATAATAGAGATAAAGCAAGAGTTGACCTCGTATTCTGGTTCGCTCCCACTTGAGAATTTTTTGACGAGTCCTCTATTGAACTTTCCAAGGTATTTAGTTTCATTGAGCTGATTCATCTGTCCGAATGCAGTCATGGTGCTTACCTGAAACTAGTAAGAAATTTTAGGAAAAGAATTAGTAGAATAAGCATCTAAGAACAAAGACAAAAAGCGCTTAGCTCCCTGACAATGGTGCCAGAAAATAGCTTGATGATTGCAAGTGCATAGATCAATTGTAGCTAGTTTCAAAGTAAAAGTATCGAACCCACAGAGCGCTATTGGCAAAGGTCTTTATGCCCCTCGTTACTATCTACCAAAGGATACTTGTAAGCTGCCTTTGATCTCAAGTAAATGGTGTTTGAAAGGTTTTTGATTGTTTGCAGAAAAGTAATTAAAACTAGTAAAAGAAAGCAAGTAACAAGGTCGTGTGAAAGCGTGGTTAAATTCAACAGGGCTAAAATGTTCGCGGGGATGTAGGGTACACCACTAGCATGATATTATTATTAATTAAGATAACATACTTCTTGTGTCATGATATGTGTGGAGAGAGCTCCATAATAAGATGTTTACTAAAAGGGTCGTAGGAATCCACTTTGTTGAGCCACGAGCAAGGTCACCTCTAAATAACGATTGCGGTGTCTGACAGCAATCACCCATACAAACGACCGCAATTAAGGGTTTCCCCGTGGATATCGCAATTAGCTTAGAGAGTCTCTCTTTATCCTCCTTTCACCATGTAGGTTACGAGCCGGCACTAAATGTCACGAAGCTATTCCGGGCACGATCACAAACACGTCCAAAGGATTTCTCCCTCCCTTTTGTCCTGAGGGAAAATGATATGTGGCCGACTACACATACCATCTAAAGAGAGAGATCAAATACAAATCAGAAATCTATCATACACCGGCCAGTCATACGAACACAAGAATAGATCATATTTATTGAAAGTTCATAATAGTGCTAGGGTTTCTCCATCTCCCCAAGAACAAATGAACTACACACACATGGAAGCAATCAACAACATCATCATAATCAAATGGATGGATAAAAGTATGGAGGTAGATCTAATCCAAACCACAATCGAATCTAGAATTACAACAAGATCTAATAGATGAGACATGGGGGTAGCGATGGTGATGGAGATGCAGCGGTTGATGGTGAAGGGGATGATGCGATATCCTCCAAATATCCGTGAAGCAGCAGGGATTTGCCCCGGCCAAGTTCCTCCTTCAGATCCCTTCAGATGTGTTTTTTCGTGGTTTCTGGTGGCTGTGAATGTCGGATCTTCCTACCGTCTTTGCCAGGAGAAAGTATTTGACGAGGTGGACGCGCTGCCACTCAATACGGGCGGACGGTACGAGCGGGCTCCGCCCGTAGCACTGTTCATTATCGGTGCTGGTGACTTTCCCCTGTTTGGAGTTCTCCCATGTGCGAAGGTAAATCCATCAAATGACCTTTATCACTTAAAAAATCATATTATAGCATAATATGATAGTTCCCATTGCTATGTCCGTATAAGACTTAATGATTCGGGATCCTGTCAAAACACAGACAAAAAGGTGCGTGCAAACATAGTGAAATACAAAAATCCCTACTCTATTTATGCAGAAACAAAAGGTAAAACAAAAGGTAAAACAAAAGGTATTGGTTCTACTGAAGATTGTAGTGGTAGTGATATGTGGTTTTGTGCAATGTGCATTTTAACTGTTCTAAATAAGTGAGGTGATGATGATGTAGTGATGACATAGGTGATATAGTGAAGTAATCTATTGAACATGTAAATTAGTAATGTGTTGTGATATCATTTTAATCTGCATTTTTCAACCATGATATTATAGGATGGATTTATCATAAACTACATCCTTATAATTAAATAACATTGTAAATGTAGATGATCTACCCCTAATTTGTAAAGCTTCTGAAAAAAATGTCCCATATTTTCTGAATAAGGGTTATTTATATGTACATGAGGCATAGTATGTCTTACCTTTCCTGAATAAGATAATAACAAAAAATAGTTCTCTCTTAGAATAAAAAATAAAAAATTTGTTGCCCGCAAGACCAAAATACGATCCCGTGTGGGACCCACTCATCATGCTGCTGCTCGCATAACCCTCTCTAGTCCCCACCACTTCGCTCCCCGGCCTCCTCGGCGACCACAAAATCCCCTTCCCTCCCCGGCGACGACGGCGGCAGCGGCCGCAAGCTCATGGGTAAGGCTCATCGACCTATCTCAACGCATCTCTACGATTGCGCATCTGTGCTCGATCTAGGTAACCGCATCGGCAATGCTGTACTCGATCTAGGCCACCGTGAATGTGCTCTAGGTCACTAGCAACGGGTCTATGTCTCCACGCTCGATCTAGGTCTAGGCCTTAGGTAAACATTCAATCTAGGACCCCGTGTCTGTGCCTCTAATTTAATTCTTGTATTTACTCTCTAGGGCATGTAGGATGAACTGTGAGGATTGTAGGTTCTACAGTATGAAGGCTAGGAAGATACATGAGAAGGTTTTAAAATTGTTTCTACTAGCATTAACTGTCTCAACACATCGCCTCCTTGTTCTATCGTAGCAATACTCGTCCTCATATTTTTTAATGAACTTCAGATGGACTACACGGTGTTGAACCCCAAAAATTTAGAAGTCATCGCACAAAACATCATGGCGACGATGCCGAGAAATTGCTCCATCTCACTAAAGATCATAAAATGTGAGGATTTCAAGATCCGGCACAAATATGATGATTGCAAGGCTAGCGGCATATATGAGCAGGTTCTAAAATTGTGGCTACTAGATAGTACCGAAACCTATTGCATAGCATCAAAATAAAACATTCGAATTAGTGCAACGTCTATTTTAGGCTAAAAAGCAAGGGTACTGGAATGTTCCATCTTATGATGAGGTAAATCAACCTGTAGCCAAGAAAGCTGAGAAATCGAGGGACCGTGCTAGAGGTTAGAGTCATTGACATTGGCTTAAAGTTACATCCATTCTTATGCCGCTACAAATAAATTTCTAATATTTTTTCTAGGTTCCACGATGAAGGGTAGGGAGGACTTTGACGATTACTACGTGTTTGGAAATGATATGGAATTGACTTCAAACCAAGTTGCGTATCTCAGAGAAATTTTAGGACACAAGCCACCTATACCACACTATGTTTGCAAGATGAAAAAGTCAAATGTCATCCCTAGGAAGGCTAAGATGGTAAACTTCTGAGATTTGACTCTTTAAATCTACTTATGCACATTGAACTATACTTTAGCAACTAACTTTATTCTTCACATTTAGTACTTTTCAGCTAGATACATCAATGCTCACCTCAACTGGTATCTGACGTTGGAGATTCCTATGATAGTCGCAGATAATGTAGGTCATGAGCATGTTCAGTTCATCCAAGGCAGGAATGATGTTGCCCAGATGACAAGCAACTTGTCAAAGGTTTTCGAGGCTGCTCAAATCAAAAACGGGGATTTGTTCAACTTCATATTCTTTGAGATGCCCCTATCTGGCTTCATGTGTCATGTTAGTCGCATGAAATGAGGGCACAAATACCTGGTTATGCAGGTTGGATATGTTATCAATGAACTCGTAGTCATTTTGGAACTATATGTGAACCTGTAGGTTGTGTACTTGGTTTGGAACTCTATGTGAATCTGGTTATCTAGTTGGTTTGGAACTACATGTCAATCATGTTCTCTATACATTTGTAAGATTTTGTGCTATCTCCATATTGATATATGTTGTGTTGATTGTTGCTGCTGTAATTTTCTGAACTTGCACATTTTACTTCTTCGTGTGATTGAGAATATGTGTATAACAAATATGAAGTAGTGCTATGTTTGAAACGTAGTTTTCTTGTCCAGCTGTTGGGGCTGTTAGTAAAAGCATCAGTGTAAATATTGAAGGACATCTGATTTAGAACATGCGTATAGGAACATCATGAAGGGTTCCGTAGCAGAAAACAAAAATTTTCTATCTACTCGAACACTAATACCAGGATCTATACTATGTAGACATAAGTAACGGAGAAGGAATACAGTACTCATACCTTTGCAGAATGAGGCACGTCTTACGCAGGTAGGCGTATATTGATAAAGACGAGCAGCACCCCAAGTGTGGTGCCTCCGAAGTTCGTCACACGTCCGGTGTAGGTCAACCGGGCTCCGATCCAGCCGAGCAGCGGAAGAAGTAAATGCCGGATCGCCGATCACACGACGGTAGTGTGAAGGTGGAGAACTCAACCACGAGGTCCTCCCTAATATTACGGGGAAGTCCTCAGCAGGTGAGAGAGAGAGAATGAGAGGAATGGGTGATTTCCAAGGGGGAGGGGGGACCCCTTTATATAGTGGGAGGGGGGCGCACCACCCAGGGGCCAGGCGGGGTGGGACTAATCCCCACACCCGCCGGCCACCTTGGGGCAGCCGCCGGCCCTAGGTGGGCCCCACTAGGGCGGCCCACCAGCCCTAGGCCGGCTGGCCCCCACTCCCTAGGCGCCTTGCCCACTTGGGCCTCCCTTCAGGTGAGGCCCATTAGCAATATAGTGCCTTCAAAAATAAAATAAAATATATATTTAATATTAATTCTCCAATTAACATTCAAATATACATATTATATTATCTCTTCACTCTGGAACAACTTTCGGACCCCTTTCCGATCTCCATCGGATGTTACCGAAACTATTCCGGTCTCTCTCTCTCTCTCTATTTCTCATACGATGCCTCATCTACCCTAAGCGTCCCTACCCTTAAGTGTGACATCCTTCGGTTCGGAAACACTCCGGACATGATAGAGACCACTCTCATATCAATGATCAACAGAGGGACCTGGATGGCCATGTGACCCCCGTGCGTTTCACGAATACAATCGCTCGAACCGTGAGATAGTCGTTCCCCATTCCCTTTGTCACTCGATACCTAATTCATCCGAGACTTGATCTTTGGTTTCTGCATACCATAGTTCGATCTCGTTACTGATGAACTTGTTTTCTCGATCTCATGTCATTGCATTCCGTGACCTAGTCACATGCTTGCAAGCTTCATTAATGCAATGTCACCGAGATGGCCACATGTATCTGTCCATTACACAGACTAGACAAATCCTGGTCTTGATATGTACTCCTCTACGCATCCCTTCGGAAAACCTGAGTGGCACCTTTTTGGTCACCCTGTTACGAGATGACTCTTGATAACCATCTAAGATTCTTCCGGAATGGTGATTTGCATTACCTCACAGTTAAAGGATCGGGTTACGAGGTTCTCTATGTTTTATCATCAATGGTGAACTTTGTAACTAGATCTCATGAAGATATAACGGTCCGATGTTTGTCTATCGTGTTATTCAACTAATAACATGACCTTATTGTCAGTTGGCATAAATGCCCATGGTCTTGAAACATAGACCATCCTTATGACCAATGAACTAGTTCACTAGAGGTAACTAGAGACACGATTTGTTTACATACCACACGTGTATTAACGTTTTATATTAACACAGTTATAGCACAGTATGAAACATATTATGAACATATAGGAGAAGTATCAAATAATACACTTTATTATTTGCCTCTAGGGCATAACTCCCTCACATCAAAGTAGTAGAACCATCGGAACAGAGTCCCCTGGTCCAGTGGTTCTGGGCCATCTGGTAACGACTGCGAGTTCGAACCCTGGTCAAGGTACTCTGTTTGTATGCTATTTCATTTCTATTAGATGGACTAACAGCTGGGCCCGACGAAAACTGTGAGAACAACCCGTTATAACCCGTCGTTCAAACAAAGCTTACATGTGGGGTACATGCACGGATGGCGCGGTCGTCAAAAAAAGACAGTCAACCAATCGCCATTGACAAATTCCGTGATGATTTTGTATGGGACGAAATGCCGAAGTGGGCTTCAGGGCCTTGGACAAAAGGCGCAGCGAATTTTTGTCAGCGAAAACCTGAAACATCATGGATAACCGGGTTGGAGGGCCGTTGAGTGCGTCGCGACGAAACGGCCCAGAACGCCACGCATATGTGATGTTTTTATGGCATGTCATGAATAACGTTATGAACCATCCAGATTCTTGCAGACAGGCTAGGAGAGGGGTGGGCGGTCATGGATCAAGATTCGTTGGATCATGGTGGATATCACCGACCTCAATCGTCGGATGCCGCTTGGTGAAGGTGAAGGCACCAAATTCATTACTCCAGCGCTCAAAGTTCCTACAGACAGCGCCAATTGTTGAGGGATAACCTCGGCAATATCCATGATTATGGACTTGAGTTTGATACTTTGATAGAAAAGAGAGCGCTGGCGATTTCTTAGGCCTATCAAAAAACAAGAGAGTCGAAGTCCTACCTGATTATGAATACAGAGGATTACAGAGTCGGCGATTTGCTAGATGTGATCTAACTCACGGTGGATTGTATCTGCTCAAACCTATGGTGTCCTCTCCGTTGGCTCCTCCTAACCTATATATGAGGGGTTTGGTCTCAGATTTCAACGCGGGTCGGTTAGAAGTTTAGTTACAACTGCACGACTAAGTCGGTCGGCATTTCTATCTTGATCAACACGTTCGGTTCCTGAGCTTTGGATGCTTTTAGGACTCCTATTTCCTTATGGGTCTCGTGGACCGTAGTTTAAATTACCAATTATAAAAATCCGGTAAGTCATACCCATGTCAAGGACGGATTCCGCCGGTGGGACCATCACCACGTCATACCGCCACTGCAGTTGGCGGGAGGTGTCGTGAAGATTTCGGGACTGCAGGTTCTGTCAGGCGCAGTTAGGTCTACTCATATCAATGTCTTGTCCTTTTCCTCTACTTGACCACTCAAAGCAGAGCTGATTCCTCTCATTTACGCCTCTTTTAATCGGCACAGTGGTCTCTTACAGCTTCACTTCTCTCTCGCTACGTGCTCTATTCCTGTGCTCTCTTGCTCTCTCATAGTTCATGGAAGAACAACAGCAGATGGCAAGTTCCACCGACGGTTTGATGTATTAGGAGATGAATTTAGGAGCTGAAGCCGTGGAAGAAAAGTTAGATCAAGGCAAGATCTTTCAGACGCGTGTATTATTTCATGCATGCATGTCGGGCGGTCTGAATGCGTACCTTCGTTTGGACATGCAACATATGTTTAATGTCAAGATTAGAACATTAATTATCTAATCAAATGTACGACATACGCGGGAATCAGTGCGCTGCAGCGGGCTGACGCCTGGCGGGGGCCCCACCTACCTCCCGCCATTGCCCGTGGAGGGATCAGAAGTCGACCTCCTTTCATCATTGGCTTTGGCTGGATGTTTCTATCCGCCGGTGCTCAAGGCTGGATGTTCCTTTCATCACTTGGTGTGGTGGAACGTGACACAAGTCGATTTTCCGACGTTCCACCAGGATATTTTTGGAAATCAATTTGAAAGATAGGTATTTTTGACATTGACAGAGTGCAGAAGGGTACATTTGTAAAAAAATCCACGCTGCACGCCATGTACCCGCCATGTCCATCCCGTCGATCTGGTCCACGGCTCAAATGTGCGCAGCGGGCTGGTGGTCGTCCTCGCCACTGTTCCTAATTCTGGCTGCAAGTGGAGATACATCAGCAAATACATTGGCCAGTATCAATCTGAGAGCAATTGATTGGTCTAGATAGCGGGAGCATCGGGAGCCAGGTTCCATTTCGGATTTCCGAAAGAAACCGGTACACCCTTGTTAGTAGGGCTGAGTTGGATGTTGAAGCGTTCCTGGGGCGATCTGCTCGATTTTCCGCAGTCAAAACCAGCCAAATATAGAACCTCCTGAAGCTGTTTCCATGATCCTAGCGTCGCTAATCAAGCTTATTTATACCTGCTGTTGGGGATGACTCTGCCAAACCATTTGGCCGGCCGCCGGCAAAAACCGAGTGAACAAGATGTCGGGCCAGACCCTGTTCCTCACGGTCGCCGTCCTTCTGTGCGCCGGCGAGTGCCGCCTCGCCCAGGCATGGAAGAAGGCAAGGAAATGATAATTGTGATCAGCAATATAGTCAATCATTGTTAGATCATCTGTCCGTTATTTATGTCATTTGTGGTGTTGATATGATGCACAGTCGTATGTGGTGTACCTCGGAGCACACGCGTACGGCCGCGACGCGTCGGTGGAGGATCACGCGCGCGCCACCGAGTCGCACTATGAACTCCTGCGCTCGGTTCTCGGGAGGTAATATATATGCATACCGATTACGCACGCCTCATCGTCAAGTTAGTTTGTACCATCGGTGTAAGTGTATTGACATGTGGTATTAATAATGAAACAGCAAGCAGATGGCAAAGGATGCCATTTTCTACTCCTACACCAGGAACATCAATGGCTTCGCGGCGTATTTGGACGACGAAATAGCAACTAAGATGGCAAGTAAGGAACCATTCTAGCGGCTTTTGTTTTTTTAGGTTTTGCTTGGTTTTTTTTTCACCTAGGATTTATTTTCATTTTTGCCGCGGCTCTTGGGTCTCTAGCGCGGAGGCAGATAGAGTGCACCATTGCACAATAGCATGCATCTTTTTGTAGTTGTGGTTGTCATAATTTTTTTCTTGTGTGAAATTACACATGGTTGAGCAATTGCAGACATATGTGTAATTGAAAACCAATAATTTTACGTGCAATTACACATATGTGTGCAATTTGGAATCCTTTGCCAGCTTTGTACCCGCACGTCTCTCTCTCTCTCTCTCTCTCTATATATATATATATATATATATATATATATATATATATATATATATATATATATATATATAATCCTTCTTACTCCTGGGTGTAGTTACATCCATGTCTTATATACTCTCATACGAAAGTATACGTGATACTTTATCGTTTTGAGTATATTCATATACATCTAAGATACTTCAAATCAAGTTACATGGAAAAAATGCAAACGGAGCCATAGTTTGCACTATATTTTCAAAATACCCTTCATATTTGTACGTAAAATAAGAGTATGTGAAAAACATATACATACTACCTCAAAACTAGTATATATACTACTAAATAGTTTTATAATACTTCATACTACGCGTACATCCTCTTCGGTATGATAGATTACTACCTATATGGTGTGAAACACACGTGGGTGTAGTATGAATATGTCCTATATATATATCTCTCTCTCTATATATATATATATAGAAACCCTATTCAATAGTTATTTTGCATCCCACATATTTTTATGTTCTCACACTCAGAAATATATGTTTTGCATAGTAATAGTTATGTTCATATTCAACACAAACATAAAAAAATTGACATAAAAATACATTTTATGAGTCATTATAATGTAAAAAATATAGAAAATACGTATTTTATGTCGTATTTTTATACGGCATGTAAACAATTTTTTTACGATATGTTTAAATTTTCTTATGTTCTTTTTGACTTGCGAGGTAAGAGAAAATTTACGTGATGTAAAAATCATTTACGGTTTAAAAGATAGAGGGTGGGTGAAGAATAATTATTCTATACCCTGGTGTCAAATAGCGTCACTCTATTACAGCCGGATGTAGTTACACCCAATACTATACGCGTAGTATAAAATATATAATACTAATTAGGTAATATACGTACTACGTTTTTGATAGTATGTATGATTTTTTCACATAATTTTTTATACGTACAAATATGAAGGTATTTTAAATATATATATATATATATAAATCCTTCTTACTCCTGGGTGTAGTTACACCCACGCCTCATATACTCCATACAAAAGTATATATGATACTTTATGAGTTGGAGTATATGTTCATATAGTTATTTTTCACCCACCCTTTATCTTGCAAATCGTACATGATTTTTATATGATATAAATATTTTGTTACCTCGAAAGTCAAGAACAACATAAAAAAATTAGACATATCGTAAAAAAATCGTTTACATACCGTATAAAATTACGACGTAAAATGCATACTTTTTATATTGTTTACACTATAATGACTCAAAAGTCATATTTTATGTCAATTGTTTGAGTTTCTAATGAATATGAACATAATTATTAGTATACAAAACATAAATTTCTGTACGTGAGGATATTAAAATATGTGAGGTGCAAAATAACTATTTATTTTGCACCCTGGGTGCTGAATAGGGTTTCTATCTTATGTTCTCATATATAAAAAATTATATTTTATATACTAATAATTATGTTCATATTTATCAGAAACGCACAGATTGACATAAAATATGATTTATGAGGCAATTATAGTGTAAAAAATATAAAAAATGCGCATTTTACATCGTAATTTTATACGGCATGTAAACGTTTTTTTTACGATATATCTAAATTTTCTTATGTTGTTCTTGACTTTCGAGATAAGAGATAATTTACGTAAAATAAAAATCATGTACAGTTTGAAAGATATAGTGTGGATGTCGAATAACTTATTCTACACTCTGGGTGTAAAATAACGCTTCTCTATTTGTATGTATGTATGTATATGGACGTATGTATGCATGTATATATATGTATGTATGTATGTATGTACGTATCTATATGGGACTGGCTTGGGCATTGACCGAGGTCGATCGGCCATCCACATATTTTCCGGTCGTGGATCTAGTTCTCTTTTTATGGGCCTCTTAGCTAGCCTTTTTGAATTAGGTCCCGTTTGACTTCAAAGTATTTTTAAAATATTCAGAGAATACTTGTATTGAATACTTAGGATGTTTGGATCGAATAAATATTGTGGTTTAAAAACTGAAGTATCCTCCAAAAACGTGGTATTTCTGAAGTATTTGAGACAGAGACAAGACCCACTTTTTTCTAAAACTCAGAAAGAAGAAAAACTGTGGTATTGGTTTGCCAGGCGCTAAAATACTTTGGTTTTAGAATACCTCGGTTTAGGAAATACTAAGCTACCAAACGGAGCCTTAGGCTTTTTAACTAGGCAATTCCAAAGGTATGGAAAAAATACAATTACATAAAAAATCGAAATTGCACACCATATATGCAATTACACCTGCGCCTCTATGAGCAAAAAATGCATAGACATGTGCTTCAAATTTCACATGAAGTTATACCGAAATTGCACTATGTAGTTGCACATCTATATGCAATTGCCCGTAAAAAATGAAGGATTGCCAATTACACATGTGCAACTGCGCATCTGTAAACAATTGTTTGTACAATAAGATATCGGTTTTGAATCGCACACATATGTGCAATTGCACAACTATATGCAATTACACGTAAAAAATACCATGGGTTTTCAGTGGAGTGTTCAACTGCGTTGTCATTTTTGCCAGAAAAAATGACCTCCTCAACCAAAATTCAAATTTATAAAAAAGAGTCATACAAACGAAAATACCCAACATAATACCTACAATGGACTATGATATAAAAAATAATTACACGCAATTTCTGAATAGCCCAAAAATTATACATTCGACCACCGATAACCAAATCGGACATCGTATTGACAAAAGGGCCAGCCCAACAACTACATAGTCGATCACCCATCAGGGTTCGGATGGAATAGTAAAAGACAAAACAATAATGGCACCGAACGTCGATCGAGCGCTAAGCCAATTCTCAGATAAGATGTTTTATATTTATAAAGATAATATACATGGACGCTTTTGTAATTGAAAACTATGTCCATATATATAATCCATATTTAGCACGCAGGGTGCTGAAAAGTTATTTTGCACCCAACATAGTTTTGCTAGTAGACAAATATTTTTTGATTTCTCATGTGCAATTTTTTTTTGCTTCCCCTTTGTAATTGTTATGGTGTTTTTTTCCTTATACTTCAAAAAAGCCTATTTAAAAAGCTCACTACAAATTGTTGGAATTTGGGTGTGGGCCTTGGCCCATAGCCTAATACAAATTCTGAAATTCTCTTGGTCCATTCATGCCTAGCAAGGGGTGGCACCAAAGTTTAGTCCCACTTTGCTAGTTTAGAGGGAGTTGGACCAATATATATAGTGGAGTGTTTCACTACCTCCTAAAGAGAGTGAAGAGGAGTGGCATACACTCGCGCTCCTCCTCCTCCGCCGCCCGCCTCGCCACGCCTCGCCTCGCCTCGTCACGACGCGCGCGCGCGATTTGCTGAATTGTGCCTCGGTGCCGATCTTATCTTTTTGCTGCTTGGGAAAATTATTGTGCGAGTTATTTTTCTGTCAGCCGTTTCCGGTTTTTCCGGAAACGTTTGCTGTTACTACTCGGACGTGGACTACGCCCCACGTCTTACCCGACCGGTGCCTATATATAGACGGTCTTAGGCTAAAACCCTAATACGAGAAAATACACATCTCTCTGCCTCCAGAAACTTGCGCCGCCGCTACACCTTCTCCATCTCCTCTTCCGGCGTGCACCGGACGACGGGACAGTAGGGCTCCGGAACCACCGCCTCTCGTGAACCTGTACGGGTGAGGGGCGATCAGGTTTTTGGGGAGCGCGTCTGCGCGACTACTAACGGCATCACGTCGACCGACCACTCCTTCCCCGACGAGGACTTCTTTCCGGACATCAGCAGCCTCTACATCGACGCCATGGCTGACGATACTGGTGTCAGCCTCAACCCCAACCTGAACGCGAAACCGATTCCTCCTCCAGCACCGTACATAATCTGTTCCTATCTAGTTCAGTTTCTGTTGCAGTTTCTTATACTAGCTCTTGGAATAGATGTGATCTGTTTATTCTGGTTGAATATGATCTATTCGTTTATTCTGCTAGTATACATGATTAGATTAATTCTAGCACTTATAGTCATGATTTATTATTACTTATTTCGGATTAAATATTATGGTAATTTGCTTATATTTTCAACAATTCAAAAACCTGATTATAGGCAACTGAATTCAACTGGTTTAGCCGCGGCTACAAGGCCGCCTCCTTTTGACGGTGTCAATTATAAGAGATGGCGCACGAGAGCAGTTCTATGGTTGAAAAACCTAGGCTGCTATAGCGCCACTCTTGGCAAACCTGAGGAAGACCTTTCTCCTGTTCAGGAGGAAGCGTTTCAGAAAGTCGACACCATGTTTATGGGGGCTTTGTTCAATATTCTTGGTGACAACATTGTTGACACCTATATGTCATTTGATAATGGCAAGGATGCGTGGGATGCACTGGACGCCAAGTTTGGTGTTTCGGATGCTGGCACTGAACTGTATATCATGGATCAATTCTATGACTACAAGATGACTGATGACCGTCCCATCGTGGATCAGGCTCATGAGATACAATCCGTTGCCAAAGAACTCGAGCAGTTCAAGTGTAACTTACCGGACAAGTTCGTGGCCGGAGGCATTATTGCCAAGCTTCCTCCTTCTTGGAGGAACTTTGCTACCTCTCTGAAACATAAGAGGCAGGAGTTTTCTGTTTCGGATCTCATCGGATCTCTTCATGTTGAAGAAAAGGCGAGAGCAAAAGATACACGTCCTCGAGGCTTTGATGGAAGTTCTAGCGCACATGTAGTGCAGAAAAACAACTTCCAGTCCCACAAGTTCAAGAATAAGAACAGGTCTGATGGCAAAGGAAAGTTTGATGGCAAAAACATGTTGAAGAAGACTAAGTATAAGAAGAAAGGATCCTGCCATGTCTGTGGTGATCCTAATCATTGGGCTCCTAGCTGTCCCAATCGCTTTGACAAGCGTTCACATGGAAATAGTGGCAAGTCCGCTAATGTTGTCCTTGGTGATATTGAGATGAAGGATGCTGGGTACGGTATATTTCCCACTGTTCTTTCAGTTTGTAATTCACCTGATTGGTGGATAGACACTGGTGCAAATATACATGTATGTGCTGATATTTCCATGTTCTCTTCTTATCAGGTCGAACGGGCTGGCTCCGTGCTGATGGGAAACGGCTCACGTGCTTCTGTTCAAGGTGTTGGTATGGTGGATCTGAAGTTTACTTCGGGGAAGATCGTACAGCTGAAGAATGTCCAGCACGTTCTCTCAATCAATAAGAATCTCGTCAGCGGATCTCTTCTGTGTCGAGATGGTTTTAAGTTAGTCTTTGAGTCTAATAAAGTTGTAATTTCTAAGTGTGGACAATTTGTTAGAAAGGGTTATGAGTGCGGAGGCTTGTTCCGCTTATCTTTGTCAGACTTATGTACTCAAGTTATTAATCATGTTTGCAATGATAGTGAGTCCAATTTTGGGTGCATGACGCGGCTTGCCGATATGAATTTAATTCCGAAATTTACTACTGTCAAAAGTTCCAAGTGTCAAGTATGTGTGCAAGCTAAGCAACCTCGCAAGTCTCACAAGACTGCCGAGGTACGAGATTTGGCACCACTGGAACTAATACATTCAGATCTTTGTGAGATGAATGGTGAGTTGACAAAAGGTGGAAAGCGATATTTCATGACTTTAATTGATGATTCCACTCGATACTGTTATGTGTATCTTCTGAAATCTAAAGATGAAGCTTTTAATCACTTCAAAATCTATAAAGTTGAATCAGAAAACCAACTTGATCGAAAGATTAAGCGACTTCGGTCTGATCGTGGTGGAGAGTATTTTTCCAACGAATTTGATTTTTTTTGTGCGGAGCATGGTATTATCCATGAGAGGACGCCTCCCTACTCACCTCAGTCAAATGGGGTGGCCGAAAGAAAGAATCGTACTCTAACCGATTTGGTTAACGCCATGTTAGATACATCGGGCCTATCCAAGGAATGGTGGGGGGAGGCGATAAAGACTGCGTGTCATGTCCTAAACCGTGTTCCCAAAAAGAACAAAACCATTACTCCATTTGAGGAATGGGAAAGGAAAAGGCTGAAACTCTCCTACTTACGAACTTGGGGTTGTTTGGCGAAAGTGAATGTGCCGATACCCAAGAAGCGCAAGCTTGGACCAAAAACCGTGGATTGTGTCTTTCTGGGATATGCATTTCATAGCATTGGCTATAGATTTTTGATAGTGAAATATCAGGTATCTGACATGCATGTTGGTACAATCATGGAGTCGAATGATGCGACTTTCTTTGAAGACATCTTTCCCATGAAAGATTCGTCTAGTTCATCAAATCAGGAGATGCCTAGTTTATCTAGTCAAGAATTAATCACAATTCCTGAACCCACCATTTCGATAGAACACCCTGATAATCCTGTGGAGGATAACAGTGAAGCTCCTACCAGAAGTAAGAGACAAAGGACTGCGAAGTCCTTTGGTGATGATTTCATTGTATACCTCGTGGATGATACTCCCACTTCTATTTCAGAAGCTTATGCATCTCAAGATGCTGACTACTGGAAAGAAGCCGTTCGCAGTGAGATGGATTCCATCATAGCAAACGGAACTTGGGAAATTACTGATCGTCCTTATGGGTGCAAACCTGTAGGATGTAAGTGGGTGTTTAAGAAGAAGCTTAGACCTGATGGTACTATTGAGAAGTATAAGGCACGCCTTGTTGCCAAGGGTTATACCCAGAAAGAAGGCGAAGACTTCTTTGATACTTATTCACCTGTGGCTAGATTGACCACCATTCGAGTACTGCTATCCTTGGCTGCCTCGCATGATCTTCTCGTTCATCAAATGGACGTTAAGACGACTTTCCTAAATGGAGAGTTAGATGAGGAAATTTATATGGATCAGCCGGATGGATTCGTGATAGATGGTCAACAAGGCAAGGTGTGCAAGTTACTGAAGTCTCTGTATGGTCTTAAGCAAGCACCTAAGCAGTTGCATGAGAAGTTTGAAAGGACTTTAACTGATGAAGGCTTTATTGTAAACGAAGTTGACAAATGTGTGTACTATCGCCATGGTGGGGGCGAGGGAGTCATCTTATGTCTGTATGTTGATGATATACTGATATTCGGGACCAATATTAATGTTATCAATGAGGTCAAAGACTTTCTATCTCGTTGTTTTGAGATGAAAGATCTAGGAGTGGCTGATGTGATATTGAACATCAAGCTGCTGAAAGATGATGATGGTGGGATAACACTGCTTCAGTCTCACTATGTGGAGAAGATCTTGAGTCGATTTGGGTATAGCGAATGTAGATCCTCTCCTACACCATATGATCCTAGCGTGTTGGTTCGAAAGAATCAGGGAGATCCTAAGGATGCTAAAGATCAGCTGAGATATTCTCAGATTATTGGCTCGCTTATGTATTTAGCCAGCGCTACAAGGCCTGACATCTCCTTTGCTGTAAGCAAGTTAAGTCGATTTGTCTCAAATCCTGGAGATGTTCATTGGCAGGCCCTTGAAAGGGTTTTGCGTTATTTGAAAGGCACTGCGAGCTATGGGATTCACTACTCCGGGTATCCAAGGGTACTTGAAGGGTATAGTGACTCAAACTGGATTTCTGATGCTGATGAGACTAAGGCCACGAGTGGTTATGTGTTTACACTTGGTGGTGGCGCTGTTTCTTGGAAGTCTTGCAAGCATACCATCTTAACGAGGTCAACTATGGAAGCAGAACTCACAGCATTAGACACAACCACTGTTGAAGCAGAGTGGCTTCGTGAACTCTTGATGAACTTACCTGTGGTTGAAAAACCAATACCCGCAATCCTTATGAATTGTGATAATCAAACTGTGATCATAAAAATAAACAGTTCTAAGGACAATATGAAGTCATCAAGACATGTGAAGAGGAGATTGAAATCTGTCAGGAAAATGAGAAACTCCGGAGTTATTGCATTGGATTATATCCAAACATCTAAAAATCTGGCAGATCCCTTCACAAAGGGTCTATCACGTAATGTGATAGATAATGCATCGAGGGAGATGGGTTTGAGACCCACTTTTTGAGTTGCTCACAGTGGTAACCCGCTCTATGTGATCGGAGATCCCGTGAAGTAGAGTTGGGAGACAAGCTATTGGTCAACTGGGAGGAGAGTATCCTTATAGCATACTACCACTCCGTATAGATGCAATACTCTCCTATTCTGCATGGCAGGTTGGTATTTACCTTAATGTGTTCTGAGTGGCTTGTTTAAGCAAAGATGTTGTCCTGCAGAACATCTTTTAAAGAACACACCTATATGAGTCTGACTGTCAAACGTCGCAGTCCGTGAGAGTTGGGTGCTCTCTAATAAACTCATGAAAGGCCATGGAGTATGACGCATAAGCTCCAAACCGCGGAGAAGCTTCGCGGCAGCCCTGTATCGGTCTAGACCTTATGTGAAACTAGTGCGCACCAAACTTGTAGTTCAAGGCATAGTCCACTATTCAAGTTGCAATCTAGTGTAGCATGAAGTTCTAAGTGGAAGTTCAACTTAACAGTCTCCACCTCGCACCGGTATATAAACAATGCTCTGGAACTGATTGATGTGATGTGATGATATGTGCCTATGAGAATTTGTGGGGGATTGTTGGAATTTGGGTGTGGGCCTTGGCCCATAGCCTAATACAAATTCTGAAATTCTCTTGGCCCATTCATCCCTAGCAAGGGGTGGCACCAAAGTTTAGTCCCACCTTGCTAGTTTAGAGGGAGTTGGACCAATATATATAGTGGAGTGTTTCACTACCTCCTAAAGAGAGTGAAGAGGAGTGGCATACACGCGCGCTCCTGCTCCTCCGCCGCCCGCCTCGCCACGCCTCGCCTCGCCTCGTCACGACGCGCGCACGCGCGGGGTTTGCAGAATTGTGCCTCGGTGCCGATCTTATCTTTTTGCTGCTCGGGAAAATTATTGTGCGAGTTATTTTTCTGTCAGCCGTTTCCGGTTTTTCCGGAAACGTGGGCTGTTACTACTCGGACGTGGACTACGCCCCACGTCTTACCCGACCGGCGCCTACATATAGACGACCTTAGGCTAAAACCCTAATACGAGAAAATACACATCTCTCTGCCTCCAGAACCTTGCGCCGCCGCTACACCTTCTCCATCCCTCTTCCGGCGTGCACCGGACGACGGGACAGTAGGCCTCCGGAACCACCGCCTCTCGTGAACCTGTACGGGTGAGGGGCGATCAAGTTTTTGGGGAGCGCGTCTGCGCGACTACTTACGGCATCACGTCGACCGACCACTCCTTCCCCGACGAGGACTTCTTCCCGGACATCAGCAGCCTCTACATCGACGCCATGGCTGACGACACTGGTGTCAGCCTCAACCCCAACCTGAACGCGAACCCGATTCCTCCTCCAGCACTGTACGTAATATGTTCCTATCTAGTTCAGTTTCTGTTGCAGTTTCTTGTACTAGCTCTTGGAATAGATGTGATCTCTTTATTCTGGTTGAATATGATCTGTTCGTTTATTCTGCTAGTATACATGATTAGATTAATTCTAGCACTTATAGTCATGATTTATTATTACTTATTTCGAATTAAATATTATGGTAATTTGCTTATATTTTCAACCCAAATAAAGGAGACAAAAATGCGGATAGGGCAAGAGAATTGTTTGCTATAATAGGTGACACGGAATAAACTAATTCTCGAATCTCGCTCGAACGAGCAGTAGCCGCTCTCTTATGAAATCCTTCCATGTTGACGTGGGGGAGAACAAGAAATAAGTAAACATTGTCTCAATGTTTTCCCTTGATTGATTGGTGGAATAGGGCACCAAGAGGTGGTGACGGTAATGGAGAGCAAGATGTTGAAGCTTCACACGACGAGGTCGTGGGACTTCATGGACATGGAAAGGGACGGCCACATCCTCCCGGACTCCATCTGGAAGCGCGCCAAGTTCGGCCAGAACGTCATCATCGCTAACCTCGACAGCGGTAACTAAATTTAACGAGAATGGCAGTTCGTGATCTCGATCTGAGTCACCTCGAGTAATGATATGTTGGCTTGTGTGAAGGTGTGTGGCCAGAGTCCAACAGCTTCAGCGACGAGGGCATGGACGAGGTACCCAAGCGCTGGAAAGGTTCTTGCTCCGACAGCGCCAAGTATGGAGTACCTTGCAACAAGTGCGTAATTGCTTGAATTTCATCTCCCCGTTCGATTTTGATTGCTCGAGGGTTTTTTTTGTTTTGTTTTGCCGCAGCCATTCCATTAACTTTGCTCGGCAATATCGCCAGACAAGGGACCAAGTACATCATCGGGGGGCTCTCAAGCCACATGATTGCTCGAGTTAATAAAAATGGAATGGAACGCCGTAAGTAACTCAATTTCATTAATGTCCAAATCTGTTTGTGTCATGGAATGCAGGAAGCTGATCGGCGCCAAGTACTTCAACCGCGACATGCTGCTGTCGAACCCGGCAGCGGTGGACGGCAACTGGACGCGCGACACGGAGGGACACGGCACGCACACGCTCTCCACAGCGGGCGGACGCTTCGTGCCGCGCGCAAGCCTCTTCGGCTACGCCAACGGCACCGCTAAGGGCGGCGCACCCCGCGCCCGCGTCGCCGCCTACAAGGTGTGCTGGTCCGGGGAATGCGCCACTGCAGACGTCCTGGCGGGCTTCGAGTCCGCCGTCCACGGCAGCGCCGACGTCATCACCGTATCGTTCGGCCAGGACGCGCCTCTTGCTGATGCCAGCTCCTTCTTTCACGAGCCTGTCACGCTCGGCTCTCTCCACGCCACCATCCACGGCGTCTCAGTCGTCTGCTCCGTGGGGAACTCCGGGCCTTTCGAGGACACAGTCGTCAAAGCCGCGCCATGGGTCACCACCGTTGCCGCCAGCACCGTGGACAGGGATTTCCCCAACCAGATCACCCTCGGCAACAGCGCGCACATGAAGGGGATGAGCCTCGAGTCCTCCGACCTGCACCCCGACAAGCTCTTCCCGGTCATCAACGGCAGCAGCGCCGCGCTCCCCAACTGCACCGCCAATCTCGCGACCAACTGCGCGATGGGATGCCTTGACCCAGGCAAGGTGAAGGGCAAGATCGTGGTGTGCGTCCGTGGCGGGGATATTCCACGGGTGATGAAGGGGATGGCAGTCCTGAGTGCTGGCGGCTCCGGGATGATCCTAGCCAACGGCGAGATGGACGACAACGACGTCGAAGCCGACCCCCACGTGCTCCCGGCAACTATGATCACCTACAGTGGGGCCGTATCACTCTATAAATACATGGCGTCATCGTCGGAACCGGTGGCCAACATCTCTCCTTCCAAGACGGAGCTCGGAGTCAAGAACTCGCCGTCCATGGCGGCCTTCTCCTCCCGCGGGCCCAGCAGGACGCTTCCCTACGTGCTCAAGCCGGACATTGCCGCGCCTGGGGTGGACATACTTGCCGCGTTTACCGAGTATGTCAGCCCGACGGAGGTAGCCGCCGACAAGCGCCGGTCGGAGTACGCCATCATGTCAGGGACGTCCATGGCGTGCCCGCATGTATCGGGCGTCATTGGCCTTCTCAAGGCGGCGCGTCCGGAGTGGAGCCCTGCGGCGATGCAGTCCGCGATCATGACCACCGCACGCACCCAGGACAACACGGGCGCGCCGATGCGCGAGCAGGACGGAAAGGAGGCCAACGCGTTCGCCTACGGCGCCGGCAACGTGCATCCGAACCGCGCCGTCGACCCTGGCCTCGTCTACGACGTCACTCCTAACGACTACTTCACATTCCTCTGCTCCCTGGGCTTCACCACCAAGGACTAGAGCCGGCTCAGCGCCGGCAAGTTCGCTTGCCCGGCCAAGCCGCTGCCAATGGAGGAGCTTAACTACCCGTCCATCGTGGTTCCTGAGCTGCGCCACACCATGACGCTCAAGCGGCGGCTCAAGAACGTCGGCCGGTCCGGGACATACCGCGTGTCGTGGCGCGCGCCGTGTAAAGAGTTTAGGATCATTTCGTTCTGTCCTCGTGTTAAAAATGAGATAGGACTTCAATTTTAGTTGAAACGGTAAGATTCTTTTGGCCCTTGATTCTTAAGTGTAAATAAAGTTAATAGTTTCTTTTATTTAAGTTTTTTCCCTTTCAACACAATTTGGGTAGAAGGAACTCTCATTTCTCCTTATGCTTTGTTCTAGGGCGCGGCTACACAGCGACACCGGTTTTAAAACGCTCACCAGCGGGCATCCCGATAGCGACACCCGGTCCCCGTGTTCACCTGTTCCCGCGTCCCCTGTCCATGCGTCCCTGCAAAACAACAAAAACTCACGACCACCAGTCCGCCTCCATCATGAATACACCGTGTGCCCACACGTCCGCCTGCAACAAAAGCGAAAAAATGAGTCTGCATAGCGACCAACTTCTTCTCCAAGACAAAAGAAGACAAAAACAAGGAGAAACGGATCTGGGAGACTCACCTGCCCTCTTCGAAACCTTCAGCCTGGATCAAAAATCACCATGGGCATACCTCAAGATCTCGCCATGGCATATCTCAACCTGTACCTCCAGCTGACAAGAAAAAGAAGGAAAGGACAACAGGTATAGGAAATCCATGTACCTTTTTGAAACACACAGCTCATCTTGGGGATGGGGAACAGGAAAGGGTGAAAAACAATATAAAATCTGAAGAATTTATATGAAAACAGGAAACTAATGTTCCAACCTCTGCACACATCATGAAAATCTATACAAATCACTTTATATGTCCTTCTATTTCACCACTGCCTAAAATCCTAAACCATGAAACTGTATTGACACAGCCCATGTCCACAAATATAGAAATCTTTGTCAATTCCTATCTCCAGCATTGTCCAACATTGTTCTGCATATACATGAAAACACTTGTAAGTAAAATAGCATAGTAACAACAACAAAAAATATAATAGTAGTTACCCATGCTATCCTTTATATGTTACCCACTATTTATGTATTAAGTTATCCACTGCATATACTGTTTACTACCAAGGTCATAGTTAAAAAAGACAAATTATAAAAGACTGTTGTTCTGCCTATGACATGGAAACACTTTGTAAGTAAGTTTGCAGAGTAATCCACCAGATAAAACATGAATTACCCACATGCTATGTATTACATTATCCACAACATGTACATCGATAAAAACTAACATTTTGCACAGATTTGTTTCACAGGAAATAGATAAGAAAATATGGATATAGACCTTAACTTTGAACCTGAAGGAGACGACAACAACTCACACACAAGGCCAAGTTGAAGAAGGCGGAGGTGAGGTAGAACGTCACAAACAAATGGAACTAGATGTGCAAGGACACGACTCTCACACGGATGTGAAAGTTAAAGCTCAGAATGCAGGTATAGTATATCCTACAAGTTATAAATGTTGCTTATTGTTTACATGTGAAAAGTTATCCATGGTAATTCACTTGAGTTACCCATGCCAAAACAACTAACTTACTCATGCATTCTGAATAATGCTATCCATGGTTTTCCACTAGAGATACCCATGACAAAATAACTGACTTACCGATACATTCTCAGTTGTGTTATCCATGATTATTACGTTCAATTACACATCTGACAAACAACAAACATACCACCCAACAAATCCACTTGGCTAGCACTAACATACCCATACAATTCTAACTAAGGATACCCATACATGCCAAATAAAGTTACCCAAGCCACTCAAAACACGAACTTAAGCCTCGTTTTGTTGTTATCTTTTCACTTAGAATGACAAAACATGTAAACTATGTGAAAGTTGCACACCAGCAAACAAAAACATGTTATCCATTAACTTACAGTAGAGTTATCTATGAATAAACAGTAAAAATACCAATACTTTCCTTAATAACTTACCCATGCATTTTACTGATAAAATGATACAAAATAAAAAAACATTGCAGGTGGTGCGCATATTATGGTCGATATTGATAGCGATGATGATTTGCAACCAACTGGAACAGCCACAGGTGCAAGCATTGGGGAGCCAACAACAAACACTGATGCCCCCAATGAAGACATTTTGAATGACAATAGAGATGATGCCCACTCCACACCACAGCTGCCAACTGCTGACATGAGTTTTGACAGTTTTCAATCAACAAAAGAACATTACAGAGCGTATGCGTAGAGAAAAGGATTTGGAATAAGGATATATTGGTCAAGAAAAAGAAAAGATGAGGAGCACAACAAGGTCGCAATTGTGTGCACAAAGACAGGGAAATGTTTTAAGAACAAGAGGACACACAGAATCCAATAGGAGCAGTGAAGAAAAGAAAAAAAACACATAATAGGACTGGTTGCGCTTCACATATATTGTTAAAGCAAACAGATTCATGGTTCTATGTTGGTGGCTACTCCAGTGATCATAACCACCTAATGATCATTAAGCCATCCCTAACAAGGTTCTTAGGTTCACACTGAAACATACCAACAGAAAAAAAAGATTTCTTAAAGCTGCTATGGGAGTGCAACATTCCTACAGTTCGGCAGATGCAGCTTATGGCAAAGTTCTATGGCAAGCTTAATGGCGTGCCATACATAGAGAAGGATGTGCTAAATCTAAAAGCAACTTTTAAGCATGACACGAATAACCATGACATGCAGGACACATTGGCACTCTTTGACAAAATAAGAGATGAAGACAAAGATTTCTTCTGCAAAATAAAGCTTGATAAAGAGGACAGAGTTGAGAACATATTCTGGGTAGACGGTGCAACGCGTCGCGCATACAAAGAAGGCCATAGTGATTGCATATCGTTGGACACAACGTACCTAAAAAACAAATACAAGATGCTATGTGCTCCGCTCATAGGGATAAACAATCATGGGTAGTCGATACAGTTAGGGTGTGGATTCGTCCAGCAGGAGCTGAGAAGCAACTTTGTGTGGTTGTTCTAAATGTTCAAACTAGCGATGGGAGGAATTGCACCTCAGAATATAATTACTAATCATGACACTAGCATGAAAGTAGCTATCGACGCTGTTTTACCTGGTACAAGCCATAGAAACTTCAGATGGCATGTGATCAATAATGCAATAGAGAAAATTAGAAGTTTTATGGCCAAACATCCTGAACTTCTTAAACCATTCAATGCATGTGTCAACAACAGCTTGACACCGGAATAATTTGAGGCTAGTTGGATGTCCATGATACGAGAACATGAGGTACAAGACAACATGGATCTGTTTGGGCTGTGGGAACAGAGAAAAGTATGGGTACTAGCATACTTCATGCACAACTTCTATCCCTTCCTGCAGACCATATCAAGAAGCGAAGGATTCAATGATATCCTCAAGCGTTATGTCAAGCCAAGTAATACCCTTTTTGAGTTTGTACATCAGTACATGTAAATCCAAGAAAAAATTCTAAATGCCGAGCTAAAAGTAGAGACAAATACTGCTCTAACAGACCCGGATTGGTGGTGTAGAAATGCAATGGAGAGACAGATGGCACAAGCATACACAAGAAAAAAATTCAACCGATTTCAGAAAGAGTTGCCGAAGATCTTAACATCTACCGGTTCAAGCTCTATATAATAGGTCTGCTAGTTGCACACTGGGAACAAAATACATACTCATGCAATTCCTGCAAATTCAAGTGTGATGGTGTGTTGTGCTGCCATGTCATAAAAGTAATGAAAGAACTCAAATGCCATCAAATTCTGGATGCTTACATACTGATAAGGTGGACATGGGATGCAGAAACTGTTCTGGGAGAAAAGGAGGACGCACATCATCCTCACAAGCAGCATATGCCATAAGCTGCAAGGAATATGATGTTTGCATCATATAGGGATGAATTCAGAAAAATGTGCCAGGTGGGATTAAAGCCTGAGGATGGTAAAAAGATAATTCGCACGCACTTGAAGGCAATGAAACAAGAACTAAACATGATAACAAAGAGATCAAAAAATGCAGATGAAGCTAAAGAAGAGGCGATTACTATGCCATCATCTAGTTCTCCTAACACACGCATGCCACCAACAACATCTGCCCAACCAACTGCGTAGCAGGCAAGCAACTACTGGGGGACGTTCCAGCTACAAGCACCTCTAGATCATACATTAGAACCAGCAAGCG
Organism: Avena sativa; assembly: GCA_916181665.1. NCBI lineage: Eukaryota > Viridiplantae > Streptophyta > Magnoliopsida > Poales > Poaceae > Avena > Avena sativa. The sequence goes on along the minus strand of OV702292.1, from coordinate 260,379,271 downwards.
CATAGAGAACCCACCACTATCAGTCATAGAAGGGCGACCATAGGAGATAGCCAATAAAAACCCACTCGACCTTGCTATGAAGAAAGTGAGACATTGCAGCTTCTACAACTCAACAGACCACACCAAAGAAGAAGTGCAAGGAAATACTAAAGTTGGCTGGATACACACCTCACTGAAAAGACTAAGTAGTTTCAATGTTATTCAGATTTTTAAAGACATCGCTACCTTGTAAAAAATACTATGTATTTGAGCAGCTTGACTTTTGAAGTACCATATATGATTTCAAAATAAATGAGAACATGAGTATTCACATGTTTGTTTATGTTGTGAGCCGTATGATGGTTATGAAGTAACAACATGAAAGTAGAATGGATTAACATTAACCTACTGTTAAAATTATCCACCGTCAAAAGTAGAAGTTACCCTCAACCTATTGCTAAAATTATCCAACATCAAAAGAAGAAGTTACCCTCAACCTACTGCTAAAATTATCCACCATCAAAAGCAGAGGTTACCCTCAAAATACTGCTAAAATTATCCACCATCAAAAGCAGAAGTTACCCTCAACCTACTGCTAAAATTTTCCACCATCAATAATAGAAGTTACCCTCAACCTACTTGTGAAAATTATCTACCATCAACCACAAAAGTTACCCTAAACCTACTACTAAAATTATCCACCATCAAAAGTAGAAGTTACCCTCAACAAACTGCAAAATTATCCACCATCAATAGCAGAAGTTTCCCTCAACCTACTCCTAAAATTATCCACCATCAAAAGCAGAAGTTGCCCTTACTAAAATTATCCACACTCAGAAGAAGAAGTAACCATTGATATGCAATGGACTTAACACAACACCTAGTTAGTAAGTCAACACACTTGTCAATCAAAAAAGTTATCATATGAATAGTGCTATAGTTGTCCACCAAATTTAACAGAAGATACATGATATGCAATTGAAAGTACTCAACAAATCATAAGAACAATATTTCATACACACTAACACAAAAAAATAAGTAAAATATTCTTTGTTGCGATCCATATTTTGGGTATGAAGTTATAACATAGATACATCATAAGTTACCATGGGATATGCAGTAAAACCATAGTAGTGCACAACAAACTAAAGATAACAAAAGCAGTACCTCAAAAAATCATATTATCTTCCAAAAGGGACCTCCAGTTCTTCAGAATATTTTAGGGATGATTCAACCACAAGGATGTTAGCTTTATCTTCAATCTAGGAATCATCTCCTGAAAAATCAAAGAAATGACACTTCCATTCCACAAGCCAAGGAAATTTGAGCATAAAAAGCCACAGTCAGTGCTGAAAACAAAACAAAAAAAAATGTAAAATATTTCAATAGGAAACCTCATATAGAAAAAAGGAATGTAACACAAAAACACTAACCCGGTGGTTTTCTTTGGAACATGAATGTACATCAACTCATAGTCATCAATTAATCTATGAGAATCAGATTAATTAACCCGGTACATCGTCTTTATGTCTTGAACTAGCTGACTTGAATGCTCAATCATTTCTTCATTTGCTAGACCACGAAGAGAATCAAGGATTTCGAACCTTTTTGCAGGCATATTTAATGAAACCATGTACCAATGGCCCATAGGATCCTTAATTGTTCCAAGCTTCTATAGAACTAGGAATGACAACTACAAGGAAAACAATAACAAGTTAGTAAAAAAGGGAAATAGTTATCCACCATATGACACAAAAGTTATCATCCCATATTATCCAAAGTTACCCACCAAAAGGCAGGAAAACTACCACATGCCAAAAAAGGAAGCAACAACATACCATATATTTGTGACTGAGCTTATAGTTGTCATCTCGTCTGAAGTCCCTCTGCACAAGACTACTTTTAAAATTTCCCTCCATAAGAAATTTTGTCACAAGATATGGAAAAATAAACTTATTGGGTGGGCAGGTATCTTGCAATACAAAAACAACGATGTCACAAATAGTGTTTGAGAGTTGGCCATCTGGCATAAAACTTTCACCAAGTTGACCAATAGTAACCCACATAGGCTCTATGACCATAATTCGAGAGCTGCATAAAAAGTTTAAAAAACTACGAAACAAACAATAAATATAGAAAATAATTTATCGACCCATAAGTATATGAGTTACCATCCATATATAGTAGAAATTACACACTAGACAACTTTAAAGTTACCCACATGGAAATTAAAAAGACGGGAGTAACTAGAAACCATACCATCTAATCTTTGACTTCTTTTCATTCATATGATGTACGATAACCTTGTTGTACAACGAATCTTCCTCTTTGGTAGTTGATACATTGCAAACGTATCTATAATTTTTGATGTTCCATGCTTGGTTTTATCCACTTTCTTGTGTTTTGTCCACACTTTGGAGTACTTTTCATATGATTTCTTGGACTAACCTATTAACAAGAGCCATAGTACCAGATGCCTGTTTTCTGCTGTTTTTGGTTCCAAGAAAGTCAGAAAATAAATATTCTCGAAATTAGACGGGACAATAGCCAAATTGCCTATTTTTTCGGAAGTCATCAAGTGCCAGAATACGAGACGGAGAGGGGTCAGGGGGCCACCACACCACCTGGCCGCGTGGCCAGGCCTGGCCCGCGCCAGGGGGTGGTGTGGCCGCTCCTGGCACCCCCCGGCCTCCCCTTCTGACTATAAGATGCCCTCGGGACGAAAACCCTAAGTACCAGATCAAAAAATCCACAAAAGAGTTTGTAGCCGCCGTCGTCTCCATCCCTACATCGGGAGGGATCTGAAGCTCTTCCCGACACCCTGCCGGAGAGGGAGGCCTTCTTCATCACCATGCAAGCCTCCGATGTGATGCGTGAGTAGTTCATCCTTGGACTACGGATCCATGTAGTAGCTAGATGGCTGGTTCTCCTCCTTTGTTCTTTCATGTCTAGATCTTGTGAGCTCCGTTCATGATCAAGATCATCTATTTGTAATTCTGCATGTTGTGTTTGCGAGGATCTGATGGATATTGAGATGCTATTTCAGATTGATTATTGATTCTATCATGTCTTTGTTATTTGTGATCTTGCATGCTTTCCGTTGTGAGTAGCTATCTTGGCCAAGTAGATGCTAGCAACTCCAAGAGTTAGTATTTATGCTCGATAGTGGGTTCATGCCTCTGGTAATCTGGGGAAGTGACAGAAATCTCTAAGGTACTAGATGTGTTGTTGCTACTAGGGAGAAAACAACGATCCTTTGTTCATAGAACAATCATATTGTTTACTTTACACGCAGTTCGTAAAGAAGTAATCTGTTGCTTGCAACTTAATACTGGAGGGGGTTCGGATGATAACCTGGAGGTGGATTATTAGTCATAGATGCAGTTGGATGGCGGTCTATGTATAATGTTGTAATGCCCAATCAAGTCTCAAAGGAGTCAAGATGATTAGTATATGCATGTATTGCTTTCTTGGTGTTTGTCAATTGCCCCGCTGTAATTTGTTCACCCAGCATGTTATCTATCTAAGGAGAGCCACCTCTAGTGAACTATGGATCCCGGTCCTTTTCTTTACATATAATCTATAAACTGTTTACTGCTTTGTGTTTACTTTCTGCAAACTTTTACTTCTTTCCATTCGATACGTTTAATCCTTTGTTTTCTGCAAAACATGGTGAGATTGACAACCTCATCACAAGTTGGGGACAAAGTTCTGTGGTTGTGTTGTGCAGGTCTCCACGTTGCTACTAGCACCGGTAGTGCGCCCTGCCAAAGCTCAAATAGTAACACCTTTGGGGTGTTTCCTTGCTCCTACTGGTTCGATTAAACCTTGGTTTCATAACTGAGGGAAACTTGCTGCTGTGCTCATCATACCTTCCTCTTGGGGTTCCCAACGAGCTCTACATCAACATCGCACCAACACTTTTCTGGGCGCCATACATAGAGCCATCAAGCATTTTTCTAGCGCCGTTGCCGGGGAGTCAAGGACATCTTCACAAGGGGAGTCCCTCATGACCAATATCTTTACTTTGTTATATTTGTTTTGCTTAGTTTCTTTTTGCTTTATTTTCTTGTTTTGTTATCAAAAACACAAAAAAACTAGTTTTACTAGTTTGCTTTCTTATTTGAAAACCCAAAAAAATGACTACTCTTCAAAACACTAAGTTGTGTGACTTCACTAGCACCAACAGCAATGATTTTATGAGCACACCTATTGCTCCACCTGTGCCTGAAGATACTTTCTTTGAGATAAAACCTGCTTTGCTCAATCTTGTTATGAGAGAACAATTTTCTGGTATTGGTAATGAAGATGCTGCTTCCCATCTAAATAACTTTGTTGAACTTTGTGAGATGCAAAAGCATAGGGATATAGATGGTGATATTATTAAGCTGAAATTGTTTCCTTTCTCTTTGAGAGGAAAAGCTAAAGAATGGTTGAATTCCTTAACTAGCAATAGTATTGATTCTTGGACTAAGTGCAAAGATGCTTTCATTGGAAAATACTATCCACCTACTAATATTATATCTATGAGAAGTGAAATAATGAAGTTTAAACAACTTAATAATGAGCATGTTGCTCAAGCTTGGGAAAGAATTAAATCTTTGGTAAAGAATTGTCCCACTCATGGACTGACTGCTTGGATGATCATCCAAACTTTTTATGCAGGATTGAACTATTCTTCAAGGAACCTATTAGATTATGCTGCTGGAGGTACCTTTATGACCATTACTTTGGGTGCTGCAACGAAACTTCTGGATAATATGATGGTTAATTATTCTGAATGGCATACTGAGAGATCTCCACAAGGTAGGAAGGTAAATTCGGTTGAGGAAACCTCCTCCTTGAGTGATAATATTGATATTATATGTCTATGCTTGTTAATGGGAAAGCCCATATTGATCCAAATTATGTTCTTTTAGCCTCTTTGGTTGCTCAAGAAGAGCAAGTTGATGTGAACTTCATAAGAAATAATAATTTTGGCAACAATGCTTTTGCTAATAACAATTATAGGACCTACCCTCCTAGTAATACTTATGGTTATAGTGGTAAACCTGGATTACCTAGTGAAGGAAGAATTTTAGAAGTTGAAAAAGCCACTAAAAACTTTATGCAAATGCAATATGAGCAAAATAAACTATTTACTAAAACTATGGAGGAACAATCTACCATCTTGAAGAACATTAGCCATCAACTTGAGAGTCTAAATAGGGAAATTCCTAGTTTAAAATTGAAACTCTCTAATGCTGAAAGGAATATATCATCTCTATCTAAAGCTCAATCTTCATTGATTAATAAAATGGTTGCTAAACCTGAAACTAATGAGAATCCCTTTGTAGCCACCAATGCTATACAAGTAAGAATCGATGAAAATGTTAGACTGTTAGCTGAATTACATGCTAAGTGGGAAAGAGAAGATGAAATTGCTAGAAACATTAGTGTTTCTACTATCAGCACCCCTAGTGTTGAGGCTAGTAATAGTTCTACTACTCTAGATGATAAGTATGGTTTTGATCTTGATGGTTGCAACATCTCTGAAGTTATTAAGTTCCTACAAAAGCTTGCTAAAAGTCCTAATGCTAGTGCTATGAACATAGCCTTTACAAAACACATTACTGATGCTCTCATAAAGATTAAAGAAGAAAATATGAAACATAAAGCTTCTATTCCTATAAAACAAGAAGATGGTTGGGAACCCATCATTAATATGAAAGTGAATGACTTTTATTTCAAAGCTTTATGTGATCTTAATAGTAGTGTTTCTATTATGCCTAGAAGGATTTATGATATGCTTGATTTGCCTCCTCTTGAAGATTGTTATTTGAATGTCCCACTTGATGATAATTCTAAAAAGAAACTCATGGGGAGTCTTAATGATGTTCTTATTATGGTTAATAATGCCTATGTCCCTGTTGATTTCTATGTTTTGGATGTTGAATACAATGCTTCTTGTCCTATTACTTTGGGAAGACCTTTTCTTATAACTGTTGGTGCCATCATTGATATGAAAGAAGGCACCATTAAATATCAACTCCCACTAAAGAAAGGTATAGAACACTTCCCTAAGAAGAGAGAGAAGATTTATTTTGCTTCTCCTATGAAAACAAAATTTGGTCTTAATGCTTCTTCATTTGAGAACACTTGATTCTTTTTCTTGCTTCTTATGCCTAACTTAAAGGCGTTAAAGAAAAGTACTTATTGGGAGATAACCCAAAAGTTTTAGATGAGTCTTGGAACCGCTCCTTGTCCTTTTTATTTGCTTTTTGTGCCAAGAGTAACCTCTAATGAGAGAGAAGTAATGATTGGGAAAGTTGCTGTCCCAAAATAGATTTCTGTGCTTCACCGTAAACATTCGTGTAAAATATCTGAACGTCTTTTTGAGGCGTGAATTTTTGTGCTTCTTACCTAGGTTGTTATCTAACTTTTGTTAGCTCAACACTTTTTGATTTGAGCAACATAAGGTCTTCGAAAAAATTCGTCTTTACCTGCTGGTCTGTTTTGGCAGATTTCTGCTATTTTCTGCATTTGCTTCTTGTTGGTTCCTTCTTGAGTTCTTTTGGGGAATTGAGATTTTTGAGGGAAGTGCTACAGTATCTAGTGTTCTAATGGAAGTTTATTTGGTGTTAGAACTGAACCTTAAGACTTATTTATCTTGAGTGCACTAATGTTGCTAATAAAGATTGTGTGAAGTTTTGTATGAAGGAAAATTTTCAGGTGTATGGAAGGAATGAGTAATGAGATGAAGGATGGACTAAAGCTCAAGCTTGGGGATGCCACATGTGTAACCCCAAGAAATATCCAAGAAGTACAAGCGTCAAAGCTTGGGGATGCCCAAGGCATTCCCTTCTTCATCAGTAAAAATCCCAGTTTTCTTCCAAACGCTTCATTTTTATTGTTTCATGCACAGTTGTGTTGTTCTTGGAGCGTCTTATTTTTTGTTTTTGTTTTGGTTTTCGTTTGCTTGGTTTTCTTAGTTTGCTTAATAAATTGGTTGGACCCCCTCTTTCATACATTGGTTTGCAAATTGTTTGGTTTGGTTTGGAAAAGAGTAGGAAAGTTCATGCTTATGTGGTAAAAAGAGCTCGTTTTTTACTGTGGCCTATGCTTTTTCATGCCATGCTTGATATTGTTTTGGCTTTATGCTTAGTATTCTTTGCTGTAGAATGACTTGTTATAAACAATTGAGATTGCTTAATGTGCCTTGGATGAATCATGCGTTGTTTTAGCATATTAAAGCATAGTATAGTGGTATTCTCCTTTGATGCTTTATTTGGGTTGACTTGGCGCATGCTCACAGCATGTTATGACTATCTCAAGTCACCATAGCCTTTATGATCCTTTAGTTTTCAACTTGTAGTATCACTTTATGCTTTGATCAATGATGTTTTGTCGCTCTGCATGATTATGGCCATTATTGCTCTCTTAGTTTGTCGCTCCCAGTCTTTTGCTAGCCTCCACAACAAAGTATGAGTTCCACTCATGCATCCAACTCCCTAAACCAAGTTATTCCAAAGATTCCACCATAACTACCTACTATCTTATGCTATTCCAAGTATATTCATGCTTTTGTTTACCTTCCAAATTAAACTTGTTATGAGAAAACTAGTGATTAAAGCTCTCACGAACTTGATGGCACATTTACTTTTTGCATCTAATAAACTTGAACCATTGGGTCCTTCTTTGTTGCGTATATGCTTGCACTTTATAAGTTGAAGTTAGTAGAACCATGTTTCATGGGGAACGCTTTCAACATTGCACTTGTACTTTGTACCCCGTTGATATCATGTTCTTTTGCTTACGGATCCCGGCAGTGTGAAATAAAAGTGGAACTTGTAAGATCATGGAGTTTGTATGTGTGTTAGAGAAATGCCTAGGTCTCTAGCCTAAGCCATGCCTAATCATGGTGGAAACTTGCAGCATCACCATAATGAGCACTCTATGAAGCATCCTCAATAAAAACCTATGCAAATAGCAAATAAAAAGATCACTGAGATGCTCATTGTCTGCTTTCCTTGTCATTTTGATTATGGGATAGCTCCTGTATCATGTGCAAGGGGTACCCCGTTGGCGGTTCTTAATGATACATATGTACTTACAATGACAAGAGCTTACTCGTGACTGAAGTTGAGTAGCATGAGGATCGGTCTTCGTAAGTAAGGGGCATGAGATTTCGGTTTATAACTTGTCAAGCATATCCTCTTAGTTGTGTGACTTTAACCTTAATCACCTTCAAGATGCTTATGATAGGGGCAATGAGAGCTGAAAGCTATAAGTACCATAATTTTTAGAAGCTCTTTATGAAACTTGAATCCCTTCCACCATTATATTGAGTCTCCACCTTCTATCTTTATGCACCTACTTTGAGAGCATAGTGGCCATTCTCAGTTCTATGTGCATTGTCCCAAGACTAGTTGATTGATGCATACTTTGATATTGCTTGTTCTAAACTATTTGTATCTAGTCACTCATATGAACTTTGAAGGTGTCCTATGCATTTATATTTGCTACTCTATGAGGGACAAGCTGAATACTTTTATGCTATGTTTTCTTTATGTGAAACAAACAAACGTCTTGCAAAGCATTGTGAATCTTTTGTTTGTGCCTTTTCATGTTGCATCATAGTTTCTTTGCTTATTGCTAGAACTTTGTCTTTCAAGCTATGATTGAAGTACTATGATCCCAGCTTTGAATGTTTTACAAATACTTTGATCAAGTCTTTGATGGTGCATGTCACCTCCAAAATTATTCTTTCTTTTCATCACTTACCTACTCGAGGACGAGCAGGAGTTAAGCTTGGGGATGTTGAAACATTGCAAATGTATCTATAATTTTTGATGTTCCATGTTTGGTTTTATCCACTTTCTTGTGTTTTGTCCACACTTTGGAGTACTTTTCATATGATTTCTTGGACTAACCTATTAACAAGAGCCACAGTGCTAGCTGCCTGTTTTCTGCTGTTTTTGGTTCCAGGAAAGTCAGAAAATGAATATTCTCGGAATTGGACGGGACAAAAGCCAAAGTGCCTATTTTTCCAGAAGTCATCAAGTTCCAGAATACGAGACGGAGAGGGGTCAGGGGGCCACCACACCACCTGGCCCACACCAGGGGGTGGTCTGGCCGCTCCCGACACCCCCTCGGCCTCCCCTTCCGACTATAAGATGATCTCATGGTCTAAGGATAAAGATTACTTCGTATGATGTTATAGAAATATAAACACAATGACTTGATTGTAATGCTATACTTCGGATGAATGTTCATCACATCATTGTTATTAACAACATCCAATGTCCATGATCAAGAAACCCTGATCATCTTGTTAATCAACAAGCTAGTCTATAAGAGAGGCATGACTAGGAACCCTTTTTGTTTATTAAACACACATGTATTGATGTTTCCTATCAATACAATTATAGCATGTAAAATAAACATCTATCATATACAAGGAATACATAATAACAACTTTATATTGCCTCTCAGGGCATATTTCCTTCAGTCTCCGACTTGCACTAGAGACAATAATCTAGTTCACATAGTGATAAATCTAACACCCGTGGAGTTCTGGTGTTGATCATGTTTTTCCCTAGGGAGTACTTTAGTCAACAGATCTGCTACATTCAGGTCCGTGTGCACTTTACATATCTTTATATCTCCATCCTTGACATGCTCGCGGATGGAGTGAAACCGGCGCTTAATATGCTTGGAATTCTTGTGAGACCTTGGTTCCTTGGCATTGGCTATGGCTCCATTGTTGTCACAATAGATCACCATCGGGTCCAACGCACTGGGAACCACACCCAGTTCCGTTATGAACTCCTTCATCCAACCGCTTCCTGCGCTGCTTCTGAAGCAGCAACATATTCCGCCTCCGTTGTTGATCCAACCACCACAGGTTGTTTGGAGCTCCTCCAACTAACTGCTGCTCCATTCAAGAGAAATATGTATCCGGATTGAGACTTAGATTCATCCGGATCAGTGTCAAAGCTAGCATCGACATAACACTTAGCGACTAGCTCTTCTTCACCTCCGTATACAAGAAACATATCCTTAGTTCTTCTCAAGTACTTAAGGATATTCTTGACCGCTATCCAGTGTTCCAAACCTGGATCAGATTGGTACCTACTAGTCAAACTAATAGCATGTGTCACATCCGGTATTGTACATAGCATGGCATACATTATAGAGCCTATGGTTGAGGCATAGGGGATCTTATCCATTATCTCTCTTTCTTCCGCCGTAGCCGGACTTTGAGTCTTACTCAATGTCTTGCCTTGCAACATAGGTAAGAACCCCTTCTTACTTCCGTCCATATTAAACTTCTTTAATATCTTATCAAGTTATGTACTCTGCGATAGCCCAATTAGGCGTCTTGATCTATCTCTATAGATTTTAATGCCTAATATATATGAAGCTTCACCAAGGTCCTTCATCGAAAATTTGCTGTTTAGATAACTTTCAACACTGTTTAAAAGATCTAAATCATTTCCAATCAATAATATGTCATCCACATATAATATCAGAAATGCCACATTGCTCCCACTCACTTTCTTGTAAATACAAGCCTCTCCATAAGTTTGGACAAATCCAAACTCTTTGATCACCTCATCAAAGCGGAGATTCCAACTCCGTGATGCTTGCTTCAGTCCATAGATGGATCGCTGAAGTTTGCACACCTTATTAGCATCCTTAGGATCGACAAAACCCTTAGGTTGTATCATATACAACTCTTCTTCAATCTTACCATTGAGGAACGCAGTTTTGACATCCATCTGCCAAATTTCATAATCGAAATATGCAGCAATTGCTAACATAATCCTAACCGACTTAAGCATCGCTACGGGAGAGAATGTCTCATCGTAGTCAACTCCTTGAATTTGTCTAAACCCCTTTGCGACAAGTCGAGCCTTATAGATGGTCACATTACCATCAGCATCAATTTTTCTTTTTTAAAATCCATTTATTCTCAATGGCCTTTCGGTCGTGAGGTAAGTCCACCAAGTTCAAAACTTGGTTCTCATACATGGATTCCATCTCGGATTTCATGGCTTCTAGACATTTGTTGGAATCCGGGCTCATCATCGCTTCTTCATATGTCACAGGGTCATCCATTTCATCAATCATGAAATTCATAACAGGATTGCCGTACAGTTCAGGAGCTGGACGTGTCCTGCTTGACCTGCGAGGTTCGGTAGTGTCCTCTTTCGGAGTTTCATGATCAATATCATTAGCTCTCTCTTCATTAGGTGAAGTCAACTCCGAAACAACTTCTGGAGCTGTGCTACTCGCAATTTCATGAAGAGAAGGTTCAATAACCTCTTCGAGTTCTACCTTCCGACTACTCACACCTTTCGCGAGAAACTCCTTCTCAAGAAAGGATCCATTCTTGGCAACAAAGACCTTGCCCTCGAATCTGTGATAGAAGGTATACCCAATCGTTTCCTTAGGGTATACAATGAAGACGCATTTTTCCGCTTTGGGTTCGAGTTTATCCGGTTGAAGTTTCTTCACATAAACATCGCATCCCCTAACTTTAAGAAATGACAGCTTAGGTTTGTTTCCAAACCATAATTCATACAGTGTCTTTTCAACGGATTTAGATGGTGCCCTATTTAAAGTGAATGTAGCGGTTTCCAGTGCATAACCCCAAAATGACAGTGGCAAGTCAGTCAGAGACATCATAGATCGAACCATATCCAATAAAGTACGATTACGACGTTCTGACACACCATTACGTTGTGGTGTTCCGGCAGGCGTGAGTTGTGAAACTATTCAACAATCTTTCATATGTGTGCTAAACTCGTAACTAAGATACTCTCCTCCACGATCAGACCGTAGAAATTTGATCTTTCTGTTACGATGATTTTCCACTTCATTCTGAAATTCTTTGAACTTTTCAAGTTTCAGACTTGTGTTTCATCAAATAGATATACCCATATCTACTCAAATCATCCGTGAAAGTAACAAAATAACGATATCCACCTCGCGCCGACACACTCATTGGTCCACACACATCAGTATATATAATTTCCAATAGATCTGTCGCCCGTTCCATTGAACCGGAAAACGGCGTTCTAGTCATCTTGCCCATAAGGCATGGCTCACATGTATCAAATGATTCAAAATCAAGTGATTCCAAAAGTCCATCAGAATGGAGTTTCTTCATGCGTTTAACGCCAATATGACCTAGACGGTAGTGCCACATATATGTAGATATATCATTATCAAGTTTAATCCTTTTAGCATCAACATTATGAATATGCGTAATACTACTATCGAGATCCAACAGAAATAAACCATTCAACATAGGTGCATGACCATAAAAGATATTATTCATATAAATCGAACAACCATTGTTTTCAGACTTAAATGAATAACCACTTTGCATCAAACACGATCCGGATACAATGTTCATGCTCAGTGCAGGCACCAAATAACAATTATTTAGGTTTATAACTAATCCCGATGGCATATGGAGAGGCAGCATTCCGACGGCGATCACATCAACTCTTGATCCATTGCTGACCCGCATCGAGACCTCATCCCTTGCTAGTTGTCGCTTGTTCCGCAGCCCCTGAACCGAGTTACATATATTAGCAACCGATCCCGTATCAAATACCCAGGTGCTACTGCGAGTACTAGTCAAGTACACATCAATAACATGTATATCACATATACCTTTGTTTGCCTTGCCGGACTTCTTGTCCGCCAAATACTTGGGGCAGTTGCGCTTCCAATGGCCAGTCCCCTTGCAATAGTAGCACTCGGTGTCAGACTTAGGGCCAGCTCGGGGTTTTGTTTCAGGCGTGGCAACAGACTTGCCACCCTTCTTTCCCTTGTGCTTGCCTTTCTTGTCCTTCTTGAAACCGGTGGTCCTATTGATCATCAACACTTGATGTTCTTTCCTAATCTCCACTTCTGTAGTCTTAAGCATTGACAGAAGCTCGGGAAGAGACTTCTTCATGCCCTGCATATTATAGTTCATCACGAAGCTCTTGTAGATAGGTGGCAGAGATTGGAGAACACGATGTATTCCTAAGTCAATGGGAATCGTTATTATCAAGGACACAAGCTTATCGGCGTACCCAGACATTTTGAGTACGTGCTCACTAACGGAGCTGTTTTCCTCCATCATGCAGCTAAAGAACTTTTCTGTAGCATTATAACTCTCTACGGCAGCATGGGTATCGAAAATCATTTTCAGTTCTCCCATGGTATCAAAGGCATTGCCATTTTCGAAACGCTTTTGAAGTTCTGGCTCTAGCCCATACAGTATGCTGCAATGAACTAAGTTGTGATCCTCCTGACGAGTTATATAGACGTTCTTTTCCTCGTCAGGGGCATCAAGAGCTGGTGGGGGGCCTAGCGGCGCATCTAGCACATATTGATTTTGTGCAGCAGTGAGGAGAATCCTCAAATTTATAGCCTAGTTGGTGAAGTTTCTACCATTCGCAACAAGTTTCTCTTTCTCCATGAACACATTGAAATTAAAAGCAGGTGGTGCCATCTACAACAGAATTTGTAAAGTATATTTAGACTAAGTTTATGATAGATTGAGTTCAACTAATCCAAATTACTAATGAACTCCCACTCAAAAACGACATCCCTCGTGTCCTTTTGGTGATTACATGAACCAAATCCACTACACCAAGTCCGATCATCACGTGAGTCATTGTAGCTTCAAAGGCGAGCATCTATATGGGCATCATATCAACTATATGACTCATGCTTAACCTTTCGGTCCGTGTTCCGAGGCCATGTCTGTACATGCTAGGCTCGTCAAGTAAGAACCTTAGTATTTGCGTGTGTAAAACTATCTTACACCCGTTGTATGAAAGCGTAGAGTTGAAAATACCCGATCATCACGTGATGCCTCAAAACACGATCCACAAAACGGTTCATACTTAAGGAAGAACACATTTTATCTTGATATCTAAATGAGGGATTATCTTATAATGCTACCAAACGCGCCAAACTAGCAATATAAGATGCTAACATCTAATGTGTGAAGTGAGGTGATATGGTCCATGCATTTGATCTCTATCATTTGCATCGTGGTATGATCTCTATCATTCCTTTGTGTTTAAGGCCAAGGTCTATGGAACTTACACGTTAAGTGAGTTGTAAGAGTATCTATTATACATCTACTTACAACAATACCATATCAAAACACTAGCCCAGCAACGATCTAAACTAGACGCCTCTAATTTATCAATTGCAAGTTTTACGTGGCTTAGGGCTTTCGGAGATAGAACCTGTCTAACCTACAAACATGAACCACAACGAGGATAACCAAGTTATTAGCAACTAGTTGTAAATCATATATTGACTATAGTAGGAGAGACAGACACCCGCCAGCCACTTATGCAAAACTAGTTGCATGTCAGTCGTGGAACCGGTCTCACGTACGATGACATGTAAGGTTGGTCCGGGCCGCTTCATCCCACTATGCCACCAATATCCAAAGTACATAGAAGATACAATAACATGGTCATCATCGCCCACATATAAACATATGTGTACTACCCGTGCAAAGCACCTACGCATAGATCATGCTCTGATACCACTATTGGGTCCGCAGCATAGAAAACAAAAAATTTCCTACGGTGTGAACTACACGCCAAGATCTATCTACTAGGTACAAAGCAAACGGGTGGACATACATCCATAGAGAACTTACCCTCGAAGACAACGAGCTTTGTTTAGGAGTAGGAACTCGTGGTTGATGTAGTCGTACACTTGCCGATCTCAAGATCGTGAGGAAGTCCGAGCGCCGCAACTCAGCAGCGCATCCGCACTCGCACACACGTTCAAGCCACCGGACAACCTCCACCTCCTCGCTCCAGCGATCCAGTAGAAGCAGCAACTCCTTCCAGACAAAATGCCACCGGGAACATGTATCTCGCTAATCCGAGACCATGGGGGAATAATTCTAGAGGGGGAGAGAGATCCTTCACAAGGAGGTGTGTGGATGAAGGAGGGAATGTGTGGCCTTTTATAGGAGGAGGGGGGTGCCCCCTCTCTCCATGGCCGACGCATGGGGGGGTGACCCCTCACCTCCCCCATTCATGTGGTGGTAACCCCTCCACATTAAAATGCCTCTTCACATTCCCTTTTAAAGTCTCCACTTTAAATGCATTAAGTTTCTCCAAATTTAATGCTCTCTCATTTAATAAAACTCTTTTATTAAATTTATTCAGAATTTTGTTAATTACTTTAATTAACAAACATTCACATATAGCCCCTTGCAATATTTCAATATCACATGCAGAACCACCTTCTGCAATTTCACCCGAAACAATTTCTGGTTTCTATTGAAACAATTCCTGTGCTTTGTAATTCTTTCGTCTGAAACATATGTGCTACAAAATGGTGTCCGGTAACTCTTAAGTGTGCCACCCTACGGTTCGCGAATAATGCAGACATGATCGAGACCCTTCTCCGATCAATAATCAGCAGCGGGACCTGGAGATCCGTACTGACTCCTACACATTCAACGATGACTCCTGTGATCGTGAGAACCTTTAACGCTTGTAACTAAATCCCTTTGTCTCTCGATATATTACATGTCCGAGATTCAATCATCGGTATCTCCATACCTAGTTTGATCTCGTTACCGACATGCACTCTTTTCTCGTTCCCGTGATATAACATTCTGATATAACATTTTAGTGATCACATCAGTTGCTTGCCAGCTATCCTAATGTGATATCACCGAGAGGGCCCAGAGTATATCTATCCGTCATCTGGATTGACAAATTCCACTCTTGATCCATGAGCCTCAACATAACACCTTCGTAGCACTGAACCCATCTTTATAGTCACCCTGTTACGGTGTGATGTTTGATGTTATCAATATACTCTTCCGGTGTTAGCAATTAACATGATCTCATGGTCTAAGGATAAAGATTACTTCGTATGATGTTATAGCAATATAAACACAATGACTTGATCGTAATGCTATACTTCGGATGAATGTTCATCACATCATTCTACCAATGGTGTGACCTTGTTATTAACAACATCCAATGTCCATGATCAGGAAACCTTGATCATCTTGTTAATCAACAAGCTAGTCTATAAGAGAGGCATGACTAGGAACCCTTTTTGTTTATTAAACACACATGTATTGATGTTTCCTATCAATACAATTATAGCATGTAAAATAAACATGTATCATATACAAGGAATACATAATAACAACTTTATTATTGCTTCTCAGGGCATATTTCCTTCAGTTTTTCCACATCTAGTCCCATCGACGAGTTGGGGTGGCGGTGGTACCGGTGAAAACCGAGCTAGACTCCTATCATGGTGGGCGTTGGCGGCACATCTGTGTCGTTTTCCTTATTGAAGGCACCGTCAACGCAGCTCTTGTGACTCCCCTCATAGCTACTCTGGGGGAAACCCTAAGACCTCCGGGTCAGGCGATGGCGGCACATCGGTGTCGCGTTCTTTCTTGGGAGCATTACTTGTGGAGCAGTGCTGGATGTAAGAGGCGAGAGAGGTGGAGCGGCTAGCGCGTAGGGAGGTGGTGCTACTTGGCACCGCGGTGGTGTTGGTGGCTAGTTTAGCGTGAGTCTGCGCATCGATATACATGATGATGGGTTGGCGGAAGATATTGATGGTGGAGACATCCGGAGCATGTGCGTGTGCAGAGATTCGTGGATAGGCTGTGCGGTTCTGGGGCTCCTTTTGCTTGTGTTTGAGCCGCCGCGCCCAGTCACTCCAGCTTCTCTTGGCGACTGGCAATAGTGAGAGTGACCGTGGGGAGGGGTCGAAAGAAGCAGCTAGGTGTTTCATGAGCTCGGTAATTTAGTTAGAGCCACCACCACCATCATTACCATCGGAAATCTTGTTCGGCAGGTTGGACACATTGACATCTGCATAAAGTGTGTCTACACATCATTTTAAAGGTTACAAGATAACACCATGAACTATTAGGTTGTATATGGTTGTGACGGTGAACTAATAAAAATATTATCCTATATTAAATGAAGTTACCAACCTATATACTATAAAGCTACCAGGGTATATATATAAAACTTACCAGCCTATACACATTAAAGTTACCATTAAAAACAACAATGAATGTCAAAAATGGTAAACACATAATTGCAATTTATAAAAAGAATTACCAAAAACAAAAGCATGTAAATACTTAATTAAAAAACAGAAATAAAATCAAAAGGTGCATAGTTGTGCATTTGTAAACTACTTATGAAAACATTTGAGATTAGTTTAAGGCTTACCAATAGTAGTGTATGGTGCCTAAGATAAAGGCATTACCACATTTGGTTCAAATAGATGGAATAAGTTGTCAGCAGCAGGTGTAGCAAAAGGAGCTGTAACAGGCACATTGACAGAAACACGAGGAACACTCGGAGGAACAACTACAACAACATCAGTACCCGAAGGATACGAACCAGCCAAAGGAGCAGGCTCGGCAGATGTAGTACGTAACAAAACAACTTCATTACAAATTGGTAATGGGATGCCAACGGGAAAAATAAGTTGCCATCAACACCCAAAAATTTAACTTTCAAAATCTTTGTGACAACATGTGTTGAGTGATGGCTCCAATATTTGTCATCTTCCACTTCATTTAAATATTATTTTTGGTCAAGCAATTGCCAAGAAACTCTCAATCCTTGCCACTAATGACTAATAATTGCAAAGATATAAAAAACCTCTCTTTGAGTTATGTTGTGCAGGAAATCATGGCTTTTAATGCAAAATAAGGAGTCATAATGAAGGATTTTGAGGAAGTCCATATGGCCATGAAATTGGGAAGCTATGCCAGGGCTTCAGCATGCTTAATGACCACTGGTACAACCAGGGCCGACCCATACTGCCCACCCGTACCAAGTGGAAACGGCTTTGTCTCGTCAAACCCTACAACTTTCGTGAAGACTCCTATATATCATGAGGCTCCAGACGCCGGCCAGAGGGCCTCCATTCTCAGGTTACATCACAACACCACCAAAGGAGATCCACACCATTGTTCATCACTTCCACCATCCATCCATCCACTAGCCATAACCATTGTTGTGTACTTTAGATCTCCTTGTGATTTGGTGACCATTGTAAGAATATTTGATTTCAATCTAAGTATTTGTATGATGTTTTGTATGTTCGATATATTTGTTATGAGTGAGTAGTCCTCATGGGCACGGATTGGGGAGAAACCTCGTAGCGATTATGTGCAACTAGACCATGAGAGTATTGTATTTTGTTTGCAATTGAGGTTTGTATCTTTTGTTTCTTTGTCTCTTGTCTTGATATATGGACTTGTAGGTACCCAAGATCCCATAGATTGATAAAGGCTTAAGGTGAGATATTTGGCTAGCGGCAATCTCATAGGAACCTCAGTGACAAAAAGGGCAGTATGATCTTTGCTTAGTGCCCCATTCAGGATCAACAACAACATCACCACTTAAAGCTTTGATCTGTGTTTTGCACTTAATCATTTGTAACCCGTGGCTTCGTTGTGCACTCAGTTGGATTAAAAGTCTATTTCTATGCCCGATGCATCACGGGCCTCTAGAATATTAGTATGTGTTTCCCACAAGAGATTATCTCCATTCAAACATTATACTCCCTCTGTTCCTTAATATAAGGTGTATAGTTTTTTATAAAAAAATTCGTAATATAAGGTGTATAGAGAATTTTAAGATTTGCTCTTCTTATTTAGGAGGCAATTAATCCGATTAGGAGAGAGAGGATACCCAGATTTCGTATGTTCCCTCTATATCACGTCAATCACCTGAAGTATTCATGTCCTAAAGCAAGCCCTCCCAGCCCGTGCGCTAATATTCGTGCAACAGAACTATACACCTTATATTAAGGAACGGAGGGAGTACATGACTATGCTTATTATTATCTTTTATCCCATTTGATGTGCAGCTACAGCTGGATCTTCAACCCTAGCCTATCTCCATCCATTGATTCAAACCCATTATAAAGTAAACTAGATTGGTCCAGTAAACTAAGGTAAAACGAACAAACAAAGTCTTGTAGACGTGTCCTTTTTATTTTCTGTCTAGCATTGATTTTCGAGGTTCAATTAAACCTAGTTCTTCTAGGGAAAAAGCTATTGTACTATATCCATGAATCTGAATCGAAGGTATCAACCCTTTTTCTGGCGCCGTTACTGGGGAAGCAACTTCGCTATCCTAGTGAGGTCACTAGATACCTTGTTTTTAGTTTTATTATTAGTTGTAGTTTAATTCTTGTTATTAGTTTACTTTCTTGTTATCTATTTGAAAACCCAACAAAATTAGTTACTTGTTATTTGTTTTCATTACTTAAAAAATACCAAAAAGATAATAGCCATGGCTCAAAAGAGATTAGGAGAGTATGATACTCCCACTGATGATTTTATTCGTGCACCCATCACTCAGCCTGCAGTTGATGCGGAAACATATGAAATTTGGTTCAACAAAACCAATTTGGGGGCTCATCCGCTGAAGATTCGGGTTTGCAGTTAAATACTTTTACTGAAATTTGTGACATGATGCGTATTAAGGATGTAGATCCAAATGCTGTTAAACTAAGTGAAAGGGCATGTATGCCCCCATGTGTGGTTTTGGTAATTAATGACAATCTCTATGGACTTATGTGCAAGTTGAGTTTCACTTGTAGGTTTGTCCATTGGCATCGCTTGGACCATGTGCTGGTTTCAAGGATGAAAAAGAAGAAGAAATGTCCAAGGGCTTTGTGCCTATTGGAGTCAAGTAGAAGAAGAAGATCAAGTATGTCTTGAAGAAGAACAAGAAGAAGAATAAGAAGAAGATGGAGTTCCTCATGGCTATCTTCAAGACATCATCAAGACTTGAAGTGCAAGCTCAAGATGCATCATCTCTAGAAGGTCTCATGCTCAAAGCTTGCCATGCTCGGCAATCATGGAATGATGAAGACACGTTCGAAGAAGAGGCTTCCCCATGGAGTATGGGGGAGCATTTCTCAAGTCTTCATCAAGCAAGTGCAATCAAGAAAGGTGTTCCATCTTGAAGGTGACAATATCATCTACATCAAGCTCAAGTGTGATGCTCAAGGCAAAGGTATGATCTTGATAGGGTTTCTATTTTACCGGTCTCTTGTAGTGTTGGGAGACCGGGTTTTAGGATAGATAGCCGTACTATCAAGAGGGGCTCTCGAGTGCATGTCTCATTCGTATCTTTCGGAGAGAGCTCAAACCTTTGCATACATAGCATCATCTTTCTTGGTTGTTGTTTGGTTCTTGTCCATGTGAGGATCTAGAGCTTGTGGTTATCCTCATAACAAGATCTAGTTCATCAAAAAATGGATTTCCCTGATATATCTTATTGTGGTTTTGTTTCTGCGGGTTTTCAGGCTCTACACCTTGCGATATATCTTACATATATACTCATTCTACACGTTGTTATCTTTCCAACAAAATTGGTTTAATCTCGTTTGGAGTTCATATGCGAAAGTTGTGGCAGTTTTAGTTCTAGAGTTTTTGCCTGACCGGTAGTTTCGGTATGCCACCGGTAGTACCGCTAGGGCATTTTGCCGCCGGTAGTACTGGTGTTAATTCCGGCCCAATTTCCGGCAACCCCGATTTCGCTTCAGTATGCTCTCTGTCTTGGTCGCATCTATTTGACGGAACTTGGATCGGTATTTCGGGCGGTAGTACCGACCCCGCCGGAAGTTCCAGTGGACAGGCGGTACTACATCCACCGGTACTACCGGCCATGTGCGAAACTGTGTGTAACAGGCAGATCAGGGAGCCCTTTAAAAGGAGCTCCCCTTTCCCCTTCGGGTGACACTTGCTCTTTCTTGGTTTTTAGCCTTCTCTCCTCCATTGTTGACCTTGAAGAGCTTTCCCTCTCCCCTTCCCTGTAACATCCCAATTTTAGTAACCCTGATTAGTTGTCCAGAATGCAAAAATCAGGAGGACCAAAAACTTTTTCTTGTTTAGTGATGAAGTGTTTTCCTATTGTTTGACTATGTTTAGGATTATGATTGTGTATTAGAAGATATACTCCTTACCTCAACACCAGTTGGCAAAAGCTACTTACCAAAACTGTCTTGGCTTAATTTTTTTTCCATATTCTCAAATGTTCTAGCATTTCAAAACATGAGCCAAGATTGCTTATGTAACCAAAACTACATTAGTAGCTTCTATTGACAAAACTATGGAGAGCTATAATCTCCTTATATTTTCAAGATAGAACCTTCAACTACTCCTACCTCTAGGATTCTCAAAATCTTGTATAAAACCTTCTAATTCTTCTCTTGGTAAGTATACAAAGGACTCTTACCTTACTCAAACTCCAACCCTTCAAAATTTCCCATCCTTAACCCCAAGCTAAGCTTGATGGTAACCCTAATATTAGTTGATTTGTTTGTAACGACGAGTTGCCTTGATCTACTGTTTGACTTGATTGCTTAGAAGTAGTATGAGCCACTCTAGGAGCTCATCCTCTAGGATCAAGATACTTAAAATCCCAAAACCCTAAGCAAGACTACAAGTTGGATCTGATCTCTAGCTACTAGGGATCATCTAAAACCTTTAACTAGATCAGCTCTGAAGTGTCTAATTCTAGAAGCTTCCAAGTCAATGAAGACCAGTATCAAGCAAGGATCATTCCTACTCAATCTACACTTCAACATCATCCACTTGATGATTCTTGGGTACCTTGCAACCCCTCAAAAACATCCCCTCTCATGCTCTAGTCAAAAACCCTAAATCTGCAAAATTTGGCGGTCTAGAAAACTATTTCCAACATCACCTTTTTGAATGCCTCCCCTTCTCAACCCTTGTGCAGTTTTGAAAATGCATCTGAACCATCTTGTTAACCATACTAAGAAATACCAAGGCCCAATCTTGCCCTTGGTTAGATCATCCTCCAACCTACTTGTTCTTGATGGTTTTGCAGGCAAGAAAATAACTATTCCTGCAAATCTAGTCAACATGCCTACTTTTACAGAATCTCACACCACCATACAACCTTCTATGGACCAAACCTTTGCATGGTTGTGTTCTACTAATATAGGTCTATCAACATCTACTTAACTTGTTCCAAGTGAATCTTCGTGCTTCTCAAACCCACATGGTTTATAAAGCATCATGACTCATCTGGTATGGCAGCCTTAGTTTCAACAAAGTTTGCCATCACTTCCAAACCACCTCAAAGGCAACCAATCCAAACTCCTTATGCCATGATCATCTATATGACTTGGTATAACTAACTATCTATCCCATGCCCCAAGGGGAGATCTGAACTCCAAGATACAACCATGTTTTCATGGTATGAAATTAACACCACCCTAGATCCCTAATCTAGGGACCAAAATCAACTTGGATTCTCCAATCCCAAGGTTGAAAATGCTTGGTACACCTTGTCTACATCATCTACCTTGATCATCAAGATTTATCAATAATTATCCATAATTATTATGGACCAAAACTATTAAATTCCTTTAATAGGCAAAACCTCCAAAACTTCCTCCATAAAGGAAAGTTTGGTTTTTGCCAAAACACTTGCTCAACTTTTGGCTCAATTGAGACCCATATATCATACCCTAACTTCCAACTTCAAAAATAAATATTTTTGAAGGGTTTTATTATTTCTTTTTGCCCATTTTCTTAAATGGCTGAATTGGAATAATAATAGTTTTCAATACTTTTAAGCCTCAATAAATCTTGGCAAAATCACCCTAAGTGTGTATTCACATTTGGGACCATCTCACATCAAAAACCAACCATGTCCAATGTAAAATTATCAAATGATCTTCTAGAAACTACTTCTGCTCTTTTTGAATAAATAGTGTTAAGTGTACTAAAACTCCTTTGAAAAATCTCATATAATCCCTAGAGAGGTCATTTAACCTCATCTATCTACTAGTACCATGTCCCCCACCCTTTCCAACATAAATAAGGGAACTCCTTCACAAGCCCTCTTGGGATCAAATCAAGCAAAACCACCAAAACTTGAACTAAGCAAACATCATAGCATCCCCAAAGCTTGTCAAGCACTCCTCTCCACCAACCAATACTCCCCTGGTCGTGATCACTGTAGCAAAGCACTGTAGCACTACCATGTTGGGCCCATGTGCTTGAATAAGAGAGGGAGAGGCATATCTTGCAAAAGATCTTGCACATTAAAAGTTGCCACAGCCACCCACTGCCCCTCTCTGCTCCTACATGACCCAAAACCCACTCTCACCCCTCCCCACCGCCCTCTAGGCCAATCACAGGCCAGGACCCCCCTCCTCCATGTTCAAAGTGGACATTTGCACCCTCTATCCCTCCCCCTTGGTATAAAGGCCAGAGGCCACACCTAGCAAGCCCCTGCCCCTCATTTGCTCCCTCTTCCCCTCCACTTACCTCCCCTAGCTCCACTCTCTCTCCCTGCTCTGTGCTGCCCAGAAGAAGAAGAAGGAGGAGCCTCGGCCTCCCCCAAAAATCGAGCAAGGCTCCCCTCTTCCCCCTCTATCTAACCATGTGCTTGTTTTGGCCCAAGAACGCCTCCTCCAACCTCATCGGCGAAGCCCCGATGAGCTCCGTTCGGTTTCCATCGCGCGAGCTACTTCCCGGAGACAACTGCCGCCATGCCGCCCATCCCCGGGCTCGTCGTGGACCACCGTGTGGCCTCCGCCCTTCCCTGTTGCCGGAGATGGCCCCAGGTGAGCTCCCTGCGTGCCGCCCGAACCCCCTAGGGTTTCTGCCCCGCCGCCGCGCCGCTGGGGAGAAGACGGCCTCCCTGTCGTCGATCTCCCATTAGATCGAACGGCCTACAGCCGCCGATACCCCTTCGCTGCCCCGCTGTCACTGATGTTGGGCCCTGCCTAGAAGTTCAAGCCACAGGCTGCCGCGTGCCGCGCCGCCCGCCGTGGGCCAAATCCCCTTTGTGCGGCCCAGCCTCCCCAGAAACCCCAGCCCAGTTACCCCTTTCTTTTAAACATTTATTATATAGCTGAAAACTACCTGCTAGGATTAAATCCGAATAAAAATGAAAATTACAGTAATTTGTCCAGATCCAAAAATCTAATGGTTCCTTCATGTTTTATGCAACTTGCAGAACTGGAACCTTGCCAAAAATAATTTTATTATTTTCTGGCATTTAATCTTCTAAAGAGTATGTTCTACACTAAATCATTTCCTCAGTGACCTACACATCTCCAAAATAGATGAAACCAAGCTCCACTGAAAGTATATCCATAGACCTACCATCTGGCCTTTATCTCAGGTCAAGGTGAACTAAGGTCACCCTTTAGCAAAAATAACAAAAACAACCATTATCTGCCTTTAGGAATTTCCCTAGGTCAACCCAAATGTGGTATTGACCTGATTACACCTCCTAGTACATCCTCATAATAGCATATATCAAACCCCAGTAGCTCTGATTTTATTGAGCTCTGGTTGAATTCTAGTGAATTAAACTATTCTATGTACCCCTTTTTCACTAGATAAATCACACCAGTAGTTCTAGTTATCCAAAATGGGTAATTACAATTTCTACAAAAAGGTACTCCCAATACATACAATGTAAAATTGGAATCACACTAAAACCTTTTGTAAAAGAAATCTGGTGAAAAAGACAAAAACCTTGCAGAACTACCTTTGATGATTTATTAAGGGCATTATGGTAATTGTTTTGATAAGATTCCACTTCTATGTGGTTAAGTACATCAAACACTACCGAACCACCCAAGGAAATAATTTTTGGGCCTGCAGAACTTTTTTGGTAAATTATTCCCTAAAACTAGAAGTTATTTCACTACAAAAATCATAACTAAATAAAGAAAAGTGATAAAATAGTGAAACCACTTTTGTTGGTTTCGTTTTATCAATACCTATCTGATGGTACCATTTCCATACAATGAGATCATACAGGATATGGTCTTGGTCCAAAACCCATCTCTTAGGTAATTTTCTAGACTATAAATCCTAAGGGATTTTCTTCCATATTTCCAAGACAAGGCCAATCGTATTAATCCATTCTTCCTAGACCTACTGATTTGTAAACTTGTATTGCCCATTGCTTGCTGTATGTATTGATGCTTGTATGCCTTGTTTTGATTGAGGTCTTTCTTGTTTGCATGTATACTCGATGACGATGATAGTTGCGCTTGTATTGACGCCGAGAAGAAGATATCTTATTATTGTTGGTATTGGTATTCTTGGTTATCTAAGGGTGAAGTCCAGGGACATATTGCCATATTGCTGATCATCAGGCAAGCCACCTTCTTGCTCATAAGCCTTGCCCTACGGTTTTACTTACGCATGTTTTATCTACTCTTTATTAAAACTGCATTGTTTTACTATATGTTGATGTATATATGGTAGTGGTTTGGCTCCTCCGAACTATTAAACTTTTGTACTATTAAGTGCAACGCCCTTGGTGACACCTGCTTGTCCCTAGTAGAATATATGGTGTATATCACCATAACCCTCTAGAGACCTTGTTTTAGCCAAAGCAAAGCTAGAGGATGGGAAGACCCCGACAAAAGTTCACCAAATGTTTTCTGATAAAACCTTGGTGAGGTGGGACCTTCCAAGAGATGTTGAGAAAGAGATAAGGTTTTGTTTTATAAAATGATGGAGGAAAACCGAAGGAAAAAGGTTTATGAAAACGCACCCGGTTCTTTGCAGTTTAGCTATAACAACTTGACCCTGTGCAACCACATTACTCTGGAATGGGACAGGGCTGGATTTGATGGTTGTTTATTCTGGTATAAGCTGCCTCGTAACTACTACATGGGATCGCTGTAACATCCCAAAACTTAAATCCAAGGTTATTAAGATCCAAATCATCAAAATTAGGGGTAACAAAAACTTTTCCAATTAAAGTTATTAAAGCATTCATATGTGTGTGCATTTAAATAGGAGTTGATTTGAATTGCCATGATTAAGTGATCCATTGCTTGTAAAATGATTCTTAGGTGAAATAAACATCATCTAAATCATTCCCAAACAAATCCCAAAGAAAAACAAATCAAAATAAATAAAAGAAGAGAATGGTCATTTGTGCCATTTTAATCAGCATGCCTACTTTGGCTATTCCTAGTACTCAGTTCTTAACGGAAATAAATGTGGATCTTTGCACCCCTTGCTAGTACACATAATGATGTATCAAGGCCCACTTTGTGATCTGCCAAAAACATTCAAACACTAATTTTAAATGGCATTTGAAAATTGAATCTATCTCATATGGGAAGATCCCACTATTTCAAAAACTACTCAAACAAGCTCAATTTTCAAAACCCAAGCACCCACAGAATCTCAAGCTATTTTTCTTGCGGCCATTTCCATAAACACATGGTAGGCAGGAATCCAACTCTAATCCTAGCTCACTATTTACTACAGGGTTTTGCCCCCAATTGATCTCCATTTACTCCCTTTGTATCCCTTTGATCAAACCAGGCCATTAGCACCCCATCCCCTACCCCCTAGCAGCAGTGCCACGCCACTCCGAGCACCATATCACCGGCCAACCTTACAACCACCGCAGCAGACCGTCCCTCTCTCTCTCACCTTGTCCACGAGCTAGCCCAGACCTCACCGCCACTCTTTGTCCCCTCCCCGAGCCAGGCCAAGCCGTGGACCACCAGCTGAGCATCGCGCACTGAGTGTCTGCGCCATGCTAAGCACGCGCGAGAGCGCCACGCCCAAAACGCGTGCACACTCCGCCCCTTGACCGCAGCCCGCGCCTACCATGTCGCCACGACCCCAGGAACACCGCAGACATGCCCGTTCGCCGCCCATTGCACCACAGCCACCGCTCGCCGTGAAGACCGCCGCCTCTACCGCGCAGAGCGTGAGCACCGCCCGACCGCATACCACCGTCCCTAAGCCCGCATTAAATCCCTACAGCATCGCCAGGAGACCGCGCATCGATCGCCGCTCGCAGCCATGCCGCTAGCAGCCCGTAGCCATGCCGCCACCGTCACCTGGCCATGCCGCGCTGTCCCGTCGTCGAGCCTATAAAAGGAGGGCACCCCCAGCCTCATTCTGCACAGCACTCACCTCCCCTCTTGCCACTGACCAGTTCCCACTTCTCCCCAAAGCCGCTCGAGCTCGCAGTCGCCAGAATTTCACCGGAGCTGGCCGCCTCTGGAGAAGAAGGGCCCCGCTGATTGCGACCACCCCTAGTGCTGCCTCAACCACCCCTGAGCTCGCTGTCGTCCACCAGTTCATTTGCCCCCATCGCCGTCGTTGCTGGATCCCTGGTACGCCTCCTGAGCACCCCCACCGAGCCGCTAGGGTTTGTCCTCACCGGTGACCTGTCCGTCGTCGACGACGAGCCCCAGCCGTCGATCCTAGTTCTAATCTAACGGCCCACATCGCCCCGTACCGCTTCGCGTGTAATGAGCCGCCGACCGGTGGACCCCCTATTAGCTGAGCCCCGTGCCGCGGAGTGTCACCGGGCCGGCCCGTTAGCTTTCCCGCGCGACCCATTTAGTTTTAATTAGGTTTTTTCTATTTTAGTTTGAACCTAGTTTTGTCCCTTAGTTTGAAATTCAATTCAGAGAGATTTACAAATACAAATGGATTGATTCGAATTTTGTTGGAAAGCTACTAAAAAGATCTATCCAAGCCCGTTGGATTAATTTCAATGAGAGTTAGAGATCTCTCCTAGTAAAAATAACAAGACAGAAGCTTTTGCACCTTGCAACATTTTTATAGAATTAACCATGATAGCTTTTGAGTTGATTCCAACTCTCAAAAAACACATTTCACCATACCTATCTGAATATGTAATAATATTAAGGTTTACATGTAGTGACTTTGGACTAGTACCAAAATAATGCTATATAGGCATTTCTAGTCACTTTAAATCATTAAATATTAAACTTAAACCAAAGTAATTGTCATCCAACCCTTAAATCACATTCCCACATGTTAGAATATGTGGTGATGACATGTGTCCACATGATCCCATATTTTAAGTGGTGAATATTAAATCTTAGTTAATTTTCAATGAGTAGAAATTACTTTTCTTAAATAAAAAGAATGAAACTAGTTAATAAAACTTGTGATGCTTGTGATGATAATAGATCATCAAATGTGTGCCTTAGAGTGCTAATTAGACTAATTAAGTATTGTTTGGTGATTGTGTACTCCATATGTATTTATAGACGATAGTACCGACCAAGCTTTCGAGGAGGAGGAGTTCTATCAAGAGGAGGAAGAAAACTTCAACCACTGCACCAACCAAGGCAAGCCACCATTAACAATGCAAGATAACACTTGCAAATATAGTGCTTAGCAAGCTAAAATTAAGCTAGATGATTGAGCAAAGATGCTTTAGGCATGCTTTGGTTATACCACTTTGACTATTATTTACCCCAAGTATTATTTTCAAGCTTTACTTCCTTTACTTTACACAAAGTCCCTTAATTTTTTTGAAGGTAGCATAAAAAGTATAAAACTTGACCTATTTAGATAACTTTATATGTCATTCCATGGCATGAGATTGATCCCATCTTTCCACCTTAGTGAACACTCTTAACTTAGTAGTTTAGAGTAGATAAAAACATGAGTCACTTTAGATGGGAATACTTGGTGAAAATGAATTATGAAAACCTTGGAATGATGAGTCATTCTATTGAGATGTTTTGACATGTGTTGAGAAACACAAATGGTTTATGATGATGAAAATGTTGAGGCATGAGCCTTAGCCCTTTTATAAAACTGATGGTTGGATTCGGATGCGATACCATTCCAAAATTACCGTACAAACACAATACCTGAATTGGGTAAGGCTTAGCCGGAAGTTTATATGCATTAGTATTAGTTCCCTCGCAGGAGAGGTTTGAGCTGAGGCTACCTCTCAATGTTGTCCACCTATGCAGTTCCCAAGATGACAGATGGTCAAGGTTGGGAGGCCATGCTCATAGGAGAGGTGCTTATACTAGGGTGTGTAAAGGGAAGGTTATGTTTGATTATCTGCATACTAAGTATGATGATTCAGGGTTATCCATGACAGATGTATAGAATCTTGTGGTGAAAGTGTACCACCACTGCAGAGTGTCAAACTATTCGAATAGCCGCATCCGCGGTTATGGACAGTTGGAATGGCCATACTGTTTCGTTGTCAGATGTTTGCAAAACAACTTATGAAATGAATGATGAATCTTGACTTGACCACAACAGGGTTATGTTTATGACACAAGCTTCCCAACTTAAGTGATTCTAGAACTTTATTTTTATCTTTCTTTGCTTCTGAACTCATCTTAGGTTTCAAACTTAACTTTATAGTTAAACATAGAGTTAGCACTTTAACTTAGAACTATACTACTTGTTAGTGGTAGTTTGCGAGTACTTAAAGAGTACTCATGGCTTTTGTCCCTGGCTATTCTCATGGCCAGACTATGAAGGAGACTACCAAGATGATGGCTAGCAGGACGGCTATGATAACTAGGACTATCTGCATTCGTCAGCATTGCCTGTGCCCCTAAAGATGGACCCCACCTCTACGCTTATCTTTTATTTCCGCTACTTGTTGTATTAAGACTAGATCATGAGATCCTTATTTGTGTAAGACCTTCTGTACGGTTTGTAATGGATGATGTACTGTGATATCCAATCTGTTATGTCTCGCAAAAATGGTAATCCTAGGATTACGATGAATGACATAACAGGCATTTGGGATTAAAAATCCGGGTGTTGACAATCGCGATCCCTGGAGGGTGGGCCTTCTCCGATAACGGTCCATGTGGGACATCGACCGGGAGATGGAATGAAGGTTTTACAGACCTCTATGCGTTACTATGAGCCCCTCATTGAAAGCGCACACTCGAAGAGTGGAAAAAGTGCTCTGGTTGGTCCTCGGTACTCGACGTCCTGGTGTTGAGGGGAACAACACTAATAGGGTAGGCACTTATATTGGAGGGGGCATCCGGAGAGTCTTGATCGGTTACTCGACCCACGATCGATGAAGATCAGGGTAGTGTACCCGGATGATGTGGGGAAAGTGTACAACCTCTGCAGAGTGTAAATCTATTCGAATAGCCATGTCCACGGTCATGGACAGGTTGGACAAACTTCTATAGAGTGGTGCTGGTTTTGTTTTCAAAAAGGGATTTCAGAAACAAAATGGCTTTGGAAATGTTTTGACCATGGGATGATCGAAAAGGAGGAAGGTTTTAACCATGGGATGGTCGGACGGGAAAGAAAGGAGTTTGGTCGTGGGACGACTGGAAGAAAGGAACAAATGGGTGACCCAGTCCTAAGGTTTTCTAAAAGCTTTCAAAACGGTTTCCAAAATGTTTTTACAAAAGTTTTCAACAAAGATATGTAGATGCTATATCTACAAAAGAAACTAATTGAGAAAAGAACCTCTCTTGGAGCCCTCCTACTACCACAACCATAATGCATATCCTCTTGTTATTATTGTTATCTTAAGGTGGTTTGTGAGTACATTCAAAGTACTCACTGGCATTTTCCCTAGCTATTTAACTTGGTTAGATATCAAGAAGAAGTATGAAGTTGACGGCTATGCGGGCTAGGATGTTCTCCCAATCAGTTGCCTGTAGGTTAAGGCATGGCTCGGGCTCTATGCTTAATGAAGTTCCGCTGTTGTTGATTGATGTAGCCATAAGGGCAAATAAGGTATGTCATGTTTTCATTATGTATTGGATGTTTACTTTGATACTTGTCGGTTATGTGCCACGACTAACTGACCATGGGATCGTGGTTGTATGCATAACAGGGATTCT
The DNA here is from genome assembly GCA_916181665.1 of Avena sativa. Classification (NCBI taxonomy): domain Eukaryota; kingdom Viridiplantae; phylum Streptophyta; class Magnoliopsida; order Poales; family Poaceae; genus Avena; species Avena sativa. Next base: position 260,348,608 of record OV702292.1, on the reverse strand, counting down.
TGGAGAATTAATCCAGGGGCCCCACATTCCCCCTCCTATGATTCTTGCATATTTTTGAGGGATTTGAGAGAGGAGATCTAGATCTATAAGCCCCACCAAACCAAATACCTTCTTTGTGAAGAAATCCTTGGGATCTAGATCTTGGAGAGTATTGTGTTCTCCTCTTGTGTTCTTCCTCCCTTATTCCCCCAATAGCTTTTGTAGCTTTGGTGGAATTTGAGAGTGAAGGACTTGCCTCCTTCATTTGGTGCATAGGTTTGAGTTCTCCTCGGAGTTTCGGCGAGTTCAAGCCCTTGGGCTTGTTACTTTTGGGTTCTTGGAACCCTAGACGGTTGTGTGGTTGGATTGTTGACCTTTTGTGGTCTTGTAGCCTTTTGTGGCCTTGTTGCCTTTTGTGGCTTTGTAGCCTTTGTGGCATTGTTGTTTGGAGCCTCCAATTGAGTTGTGGAGATTTCCCCAACCTTGTACAGGTTCGGTGACCACCCTCAAGTGTCCCATAGTGGAACATGAGTAGGCCTTTGTGGCGAGCTCACGGGAGAATAGGGTGAGCCTTTTGTGGCATCGGTAGGTTGCGTGCCTTCGTATCTTGGGGTGAGGCCTTGTGTGGCGTCGGGTGAGCATCGAGCCACCACACCTCCAGGTGAGCCACTTGTGGCGTTCGAAGTATATTGCACCCCCGCACCTCTCCAACAGAGACGTAGCTTCTTGGAAGTGAACTTCGGGAAACAAATCATCATCTCTGTGTCCATCGGTTATCTCTCAACCGAGCCCTTTACTTATGAAATTTACATTGTGATAGCCATCATGCTTGAAGTATTATATCTTGCTATCACCTTGTTTCTTGTCTTGCTTAGCATAGGTTGTTGGTGCACTTAGTGAACCTAGTGGATATAGGTTTTGGCTTGATAAATTAAATGTTAAGTTTTATTCTACATTTATTAGAGCCTAAACCGTAATAATTTTAAAATGCCTATTCACCCCCTCCAGGCTATGTCCATTTCCCTTTCACTAAGATTGTTTCCTTTCTCTCTTAGAGGAAAGGCTAAGGATTGGTTGCTAGCTCTACCAAAGGGAACTATTAAATCTCGGGAGGAATGTACTAATTTGTTTATGACAAATTTTTTCCCCAGCTTAGACTATGCAACTAAGTTCCAACATTACAAGATTTAGACAAGAAGACGGTGAGTTACTAGCGCTTGTGTGGGAAAAGATGAAAGAATCCGTAATGAACTATCCTAGTCATGGGATAGAAGAGTGGCTTATATTACATTTGTTTTATAATGGTCTTGACCCAATGTCTAAGTCTATGCTAGATACTGCAACAGGAGAAACAATCATGGGAAATCAAGTAAGTGTTGCAAAGAAGTTACTTGATGATATGCAAAAAACATGCCCAATGGCATGTTGAACAGACCTCAAAAACTGTAAGTTCAATTACCAAGGTAAATAATGAAGAGCTTACATATAAGGTAGATGAGTTGCTTAACTTAGTAAAGGGTAAAGAAGGTACCCAAGTTAATGCTATCACTACCGATGCTAATTTTATATCTCACACTCCTTTTAATCCTGCATGGAAAAATAATTATGCTTCTAATGTTCAAAAATATCATGCTAATCCTATAGGAGCTCCTTATAATAATTATGATAATACTAATGGAGCAAATCATCACAATCTCCCGTTTGAGCAAACTGTTAGAACATTTATACAAGCTCAAACCGAGCAAAATAATATGCTTATTAAAATCATGGAGAACCATGAAAGTAGTATAGTAAAATTATCTAACTAGGCCATTGCAATTAGAAATGATGTGTAGGCTCTACAGGAAAGGACAAAGATCGTGGAGGCTCAACTGGGTAAGGTAGCTGAGAGCCAAGCTCTCATACTAGAAAGGTTTACTGGAAAACCCAAGCCAAATCTGGTAGAAGACCTCAAGATGGTGAGGGTGGTAACCAATGAAGAAAAACCTGAAGAGCTGGATTATAGCAACGCGCCAACACCGTAATATACTGTGGAAGATCGATTGAAGATGATCACCATGAAGAATCCAGGTATAGAAAAAGGTAATTTATACAACAAGTAGCATCTAAAGTTCATGATTTAGAGATGGACTATAAAAGACTATCTAATAAGCTTCCCGCTAAGCTAGATGATATATTTGAGCCCACTATTAAAATTAAGTTGGGAGTCAATGAGATATCCGCACTTTGTGATCTTGGTGCGAGCGCCTCAACAATTTCCAAAAGCTTATTTGATAAATTAAACTTGGGGCCATCTGTTACAACTGAATTAAGACTCCATCTAGATGATTCGACTTATAAACAAGCTGTTGGGATCAAAGAAAATATAGTTGTTGAAATTAAAGGTAGTCCCGCTCTTATTGATCTTGTTATTGTGGACATGCCTAAAGATCCCATAGAACCTATAATTCGAGGTAGGCCATTCCTAAGAACTATTAAATCTTTGATTAATTTACATGATGGGAATGTGAGAATAGGGCTACCATATAGAGATCCTTTTATAGTCCACTTACCAAGGAAAAAGAAGGCCAAGTGATGATGATGGTGTAATTACTTTGAAAGCCAACTACTTTGGAGTGGGTGTTCCACTTCTTAAACCTAAGTGATTGTCATCAAGCTAATTGACCTTAACTAGAAGCGCTTCATGGGAGGCAACCCATGTGAAATAAAATTTTCTTTATGTATTAGTTTTTGTTGTGTTAGTTTTTTTTTGAACAAAGAGTTTTCAACAAGACCTATGGAGAGAGGAGAAGAAGTAAGGTAATCCTCCATAATTTATTTTACTAACACATGGCCTAAGAAGTATTGCTGGATCTTTACTTACTATATTTGCTATTATTTTATCCTTTGATAAGATGTGCAAAGGCACATGGAGATTCTAATCAAAAAAATTAAGTTTTGTAGCTCACAGTGTTCTTAACAACCACTGGTACGGTCAAAAGGGACCGTACCATGCCTCGTACCACATCAAGCCAAAGGGAGATATAATTTCTAATTTTTGCCGCAGGTATCAGTGCCGGTAATGACCACTGTTACGGCTCGACGCACCCGTACCACGCGCCCATACTGCACCCTCAAGCAAAACATCAGATTTCAAGCGAAGGTACCAAACCGATAACGACCAGCCGTACGGGCACGTGCGACCGTACCACGCGCCCGTACCGAGTGCACCGCCTAGGCGAAGCCATCGCCCCCAAGGTAAACCACCTGGTACGGGTGGGCTCTGGCCGTACCGCCTGCCCGTACCACGTACGCGGCCACCATATTCAGCCCGACGAGGTAACCTAAAAATCCCCAAAATCAATCTTTCTCTGTCTTCTTCCTCCAAACTCCAAACCACCTCCATTGGATCTTCAAATTTACTCAATATTTCTTTGATTCTTTGCACTCATTCGATCCAAGGTATGATTCTCCTACGGTCCTTAACTTATTTGTGCAAAAGCTTCACTCAATCTTTCATCATTGTCAATCTAGACTTAGGTCTTGTTCTTGATTCAATCTCGATATTAAGCGTGCTTAGCACTATTTTTAGAGGAGTTTCTTTTGTAGTTAGTGTAGAAAATCACATATGCTATGTTTATATTGGACCAAAAAAATTATTAGCAAAATTTATTTACTTTGTCTTTATTTTATTTATTAGATGAACACAAGGAGCTGTACACGTGAGATGGCTACGGAATCCTCCGCACCACCCGTTGAGACATTGACCCCTTATTCAATTGGCATCGAGTTCACCGAGGAGTTTCAGCTGAACCATTTCAATCATCTCAAGCTCCGAGAAATCAAGTCCACCAAGTGGGCGTGTCCTTTTATCCTCAACCAACTTGGCATTCACGTTGATTTCTATTTACTTTGCAACCATGTTGGTTTTGTATGATTTTGTCTTTCAGGATGTTTCCATGTATTGCCGCTTGACGCTTGAGTTTTTCAGCACCTTGATGCACACAGTGGACCCTTACAGTTGTACCGAGGAACAAAGGCCTGGAGTTGATCGTATAAAGTTCCGCCTTATGAATTTTGAGTACACCTTAACACTCAGCCAATGGGCTCAATTCTTTGGGTTTGCCAACAACACCACCGATGTACGCACAACTACCTTTGTTTTAGATCCTTCCCCTTCACAGTACTTTAATTTGATAAGAATTCATGGAAACACACCCAAGGGGAACCAAATTGATCATCATGTTATTCGATATTTATTCCATGTGATTGCTAACACTTTGCATGCACATGGTGAGTTTACTAGAGTTAATGAGGAGGACATGTTGATCCTCGCAAAAGATGCTATTATTAATTGTAACTTAATGCCAAACTTGAGCGCTCTTCTCGTGTTTTACCATAAGCATCAGGCTCTTCAATCTCGAGGACCCATATGCGCAGGAGGAGTTGTGACCGTTCTTGCACGCGCACTTCACATCAACCTAGGTAACATCCACCCATTGACAGGAAGTCACCATCTCGGTCTTTCTACTCTAAGAGCATGTGGTATGATTTCTAAAAACCATGGTAGATATTTCTTCGATATACCTAGAACGGATCACTTGATCCCAGCTCCTTGAAGGGAATATGCCCGAGAGGCAATAATAAAGTGGTTATTATCTTATTCCATGTTTATGATAAATGTTTATTTTACATGCTAGAATTGTATTGATCAGAAACATCAATATATGTGTGTTTAATAAACAAAAAGGGTTCCTAGTTATGCCTCTCTTATAGAATAGCTTGTTGATTAATAAGATGATCAAGGTTTCCTGATCATGGACATTGGATGTTGTTAATAACAAGGTCACACCATTGGTGGAATGATGTGACGAACATTCATCCGAAGTATAGCATTACGATCAAAGTCATTATGTTTATATTGCTATAATATCATACGAACTAATATTTATCCTTAGACCGTGAGGTCATGTTAATTGCTAACACCGGAAGAGTATCTTGATAACATCAAATGTCACACCGTAACAGGGTGACTATAAAGGTGGGTTCAATTCTATGAAGGTGTTATGTTGAGGCTCATGGATCAAGAGTGGTATTTGTCCATCCCGATGACGGATAGATATACTCTGGGCCCTCTCGGTGATATCACATTGAAATAGCTTGCAAGCAAGTGATGTGATCACTAGAATGTTATATCACGGGAACGAGAAAAGAGTGCATGTCGGCAACGAGATCAAACTAGGTATGGAGATACCGATGATCGAATCTTGGACATGTAATATATCGCGGGACAAAGGGATTTAGTTACTAGCGTTAAAGGTTCTCACGATCATAGAAGTCATCGTTGAATGCGTAGGAGTCAATATGGATCTCTAGGTCCCGCTGCTGATTATTGAACGGAGAGGGGTCTCGATCATGTCTGCATTATTCGCGAACCGTAGGGTGACACACTTAAGGGATACCGACACCATTTGGAGCAAATATGTTTCAGATAAAGAATTTAGAAAGCGCTGGAATTATTTCAATAGACACCGAAACTGTTTCGGGTGAAAATGCTGAAATTGGTTCTGCATGTAATATTGAAATGTTGCAGGGGGTTTTATGTGAATGTTTGTTAATTAAAGTAATTAAAAAAATTCTGAATAAAAATAATAAAAGTGTTTTATTAAATGAGAGAGCATTAAATTTGGAGAAATTTAATGCATTTAAAGTGGAGACTTTAAAAGAGAATGTGAAGGGGTTACCACCACATGAATGGAGGAGGTGAAGGGTCATCCCCTCCATGCGCCGGCCATGAAGGAGGGGCACCCCCCTCCTCCTATAAAAGGACACCCCCTCCTCACTTCTCACTCACACCTCCTTGTGAAGGATCTTTCTCCCCCTCTAGTATTATTCCCCCATGGTCTCGGATTAGCGAGATACATTTTCCTGGTGGCTTTATCTGGAAAGGAGTTGCTGCTTCCGCTGCTTTGCTGGAGCGAGGGACGGAGGTTGTCGTGGTACCGGACGTGTGTGCGATCACGGATGCACCGGTGCTTTGCGGTGCTGGACTTGGTGGTGCTGGAGCTGGATCTGATAGACGTGCTAGAGCCGGACCTGGACTTCATCACGATCTTGAGATCGGCAAGTGTACGACTACATCAACCACGAGTTCCTACTCGTTAACAAAGCTCGTTGTCTACGAGGGTAAGTTCTCATTGGATGTATGTCCACCCGTTGCTTTGTACCTAGTAGATAGATATTGGCATGTAGTTCACACCATAGGAAATTTTTTGTTTTCTATGCTGCGGACCCAACACTCCTTTGGCTAATGTTTATTGTCTATCGAGGATGGACGTTTGTGTTTTGGTGCGTAGGTTGAAGCTAATCTACCCCAACAAGAAATACCCATGGGAGGAGGAGAAAATGAAGAAGTAGATGAGTAGCCGCCAAACTATTACACCACCTATGAATAAATTTATGCACTCGAAGGAAATATTCCAGACATGAACAACCTCTCCATCAACCTTCAAGATGCTATTACAAGCTTCGCCACCCAGTTCCATGATTGGAGCAGCCAACGGAACGTGGGAGATTATCCACCACCAACACAATGAGCAACAAAATGGCTTGCAAAAGCCTGAGCTTGGGGATGTGTTCTCCCGGCAAATTTATTTGTGTGATAATGAGGTTGTACTCCAGCTCCTTGGGAGCTTTGAAACACTCGTGTTGGCTTGTTCCAACACTTTGCTTTTTTCCTTTGCTTTTTAGTTTGTTTTTCTTTTCTTAAACCCTTGCTTGGTCGCAAGTTATTTTCTATTATTTATCCCTATCCTCAAAAATAAAAAAAGATTTTTCCATTTTTCCATTTTTTCGTAATTGTGGATTCACACTTTGCCTCTTTGCTTTAATATCATTGTGAGAGTAATCGTGTTTGGGTTTTGAAGGAACACATCCCTATAAGGAAGAGGATCATGAAGTCATTTATGAGAGGTATGTCCTGTGCATAGTTTTAAAAATTGGACCAGTTCAGTGGTTTAACCGGAAAAACCTAAACCGTTGACCTCACTGGTTTTTTAAGAGGTACCGGTCCAAATAGCAAAAAACCAGGAAAAAAGAAGAAGTTACAAGAGGAATTGAACTCAAGAACTTATGCTAGATAGAAGTAGCACCACATAAGGCTGAATGCCGCTTGGACACACCACGTTTTGTGATTACATATTGAAATATATGTTTAATATATTTTATTGCCGTTTTGTGCCAAAATTTGCTTAAATTTTAATTAAAAGGAATGGTTCTTTGTCGCTATCGAATCGAATGAACCGGTGGTTCGACCAGCGAACTAGTGAACCAGTCGTCTCACCGGTTCACTCACCGGTCTGTTTTTTAAATCTATGGTCATATGTCTCCCACTTATGAAGTTTGAGTTGTCTATCTTAGTTGTTTAATTTGCTAAGATTACATGCTAGTAGGAAGTAATTTAATATGGTTCGAGTAAGGCCTTTCATTAGTATGATGATTACTTATTGAAGCTCTTGCTCTAGTTCTTTTACTTAACCAAGTCTTGCCTTGGAAATAATATTGCCAAACAAGTACAATAAGAAAAAGTCTAAAATTTATGACTTGTTTGATGAATGATTATCTTGAGAGTATACCCTTGATGATAATTAACCCCATAGATATTTTATAGTCTTGACGACACTCATGAAAGGAATTATTTGATTAAAATAAAGTCTAGTGGTAATTGTGATGCATGCCAAAGCTAAACTTGTGGATTAAACCACGGTACTAGCTCAAAAAAGAGAGAAAGAAGTGAGACAATTTTGATCTATGTCTCTAATGCACACCTTTGGGATGCCAACAACTGCGCTAGCTTTTGAACAATCTATGGTATAATCCCGGATTTCGGCTATGAGTTGATGACATGAGTGGCATACGTGTAAATATATGGGAAAAAGTATTGGTACTCTCAAAGGTTGCACAAACACTTGCAAAACAAATATGTAGCGATCCCTGAAAAAAAGAGATATCTATGAGGATCCACATAGCAAGTCCTTGGCATGGTCTCATTACTACTTTACCAATCTTTATTCAAAGGAAATGATTGGATTAGAAGTGTTTTTGATAGACTTTATTTATTGATGTGGGTGTAAGTAAGACACTTCATTGTTATACTTCTTGGGACATGAAACTCTCTTACTCAATTATGGTATTTAAACATCCTAGTGTTCCTTGGCAAGCCAAGAGTTAATTACAAGAATTGGATTGATTCCTACACTTCTAGTTACTTATACTTATATTAAACTTTACTTTGATTGTCTTGACTTACCGAAGCTTGTATAGTATTCTTGTCATCTCTTTAACTTTGATATGCCTCACAAATGAATGAAGTGGTGAGCACATACGACTACCAACCATAAGTGAATTCTTATTCTCGTTGTTTCAAGTTTAAACACTGAATTCCTTATAGTTCTTTTGGGTCTTCTTGCTCGAGGGCGATCAAGGTTTGAGATTTGGGGAAGTTGATGGCTCTAATATTTGCCATCTTCCGCTGCGTTTAAACATTGTTTTTGGTCAAGAAATTGCCAATAAACTCTCAATCCTTGCCACTAATGACTAATAATTGCAAAGATATGCAAAACCTCTCTTTCAATTATGTTGTAGAGGAAATCATGGATTTTAATGCGAAATAAGGAGTCATAATGAACCATTTTGAGGAAGTCCACACGACCATGTAATTGGGAAGCTATGCCAGGGCGTCAGCACGCTTAACGACCACTGGTACGGGCAGGGCTCTCCCATACGAGGTGGCGACGGCTTTGTCTCATCAAACCCTACAAGTTTCATGAAGATGCCTATATATTTTGAGGCTCCAGCCACCGGCCAGAGGGGCGCCATTCTCAGATTACATCACAACACCACCAAAGGAGACCCACACCATTGTTCATCCATTGTTCATCACTTCCACCATCCATTCATCTACTAGCCATAGCCATTGCTTTGTACTTTAGATCTCCTTGTGATTTGGCGACCATTGTAAGAATATTCTATATCAATCTAAGTATTTGTATGATGCTTTCTATCTCCAATCTATTTGTTATGATTGAGTAGTCCTCACTGGTTGCGGGTTGGGGAGAAACCTCACAGCGATCATGTGCATCTAGATCATGGGAGTATTTTATTTTGTTTGCAATTGAGATTTGTATCTTTTGTTTCTTCATATCTTGTCTCGATCTGTGGACTTGTAGGTACCCAAGATCCCATAGATTGATAAAGGCTTGAGGTGAGATACTTGGCTAGCGGCGATCTCATAGGAACCTTAGTGACACAAAGGGTAGTACGGTCTTCGCTTAGAACCCCATTCGATATCAACAACAACATCACCACTTAAAGCTTTGATCTATGTTTTATATTTAATAATAGTTTGTAACCCGTGGCTTCGGTGTGCACTCGGTTCGATTAAAAACTGGTACGCCTGCTGCATCATGGGGTCTCTAGAATATTTGGATGCGTTGCCCACAAGAGATTATCTCCATTCAAACATTATACATGACTATGCTTATTATTATTATCTTTTATCCCATTTCATGTGCAGCTGCAGGTGGATATTCAACCCTTCCCTATCTCCATCCTTTGATTCATACCATTATAAAGTAAACTAGATTGGTCTGGTAAACTAAGGTAAAACAAACAAATAATGTCTTGTAGACGTGTCCTTTTTTTCCTTTAGCATTGTTTTCCGAGGTTCGACTAACCCTAGGTCTTCTAGGGAAAAAGCTATTATACTACATCGGTGAATCCGGATCGAAGGTATCATTGAGCTTCGAGGCTTATCCCTTGGGCCAACAAATGCTGCTGCACTAACAGATGGTGAAGGCACATCAACACTGTCAACCACATGAGACTGACTACTCAAATTCTTCAGAGGTGGATCAATGTTTTGGGGAATCTTAAATAGCGAAGACACATGAATGGATGGGCTAGGAGAAACATCATGCGATTTCTCAGCTGCTTGAGAAGAAGATTTAATACTTGAGGCAACATCATTTGCATCTTGGGATGGCTATACTTCCGAAGAAATAGTAGGGTTAGAGGGTGTTTCTCTATTATCAAACAACCAAGATGCAGGAAAATATACATTGCCATCAGCATCAGTCCACTTACCCGTTGCCACATCCGCATGAGCCATGACATTGGACATAACAACAACATCGGTTTGAATGGTGGTTAGAGGAGCCGAGGTCATGGCCATGCTGCTTCTAACAGGCTGCACAATGTTGACACTGTCCAAAGGAGAAATAGAAATAGATGCTGCAACAACATCAGCTGCGTCGATAGATTGCATGTCTGGAACATTCCCCGCAGGCACAGATTCTGATCCAACCAAATCCCTTGACGGAGGTGACACCTTATGTGAATCCACAAATGGTAGAACATGTGTTTTCTTGACAGCTTCATTAACATCTGCATGTGTGTCAACATCCACTAACAGTTGGACTCAAGGAGATGATGACAATGTTAATGAATCAGCCTGTTGACTGCGTAATTTTGCAATACGAGGTGAAGTCCTAACAGGAGGCTGCTTCCTAAAAAAACAAAAAAAGAAGTAAAATATTAAACATGGATTAAAATAAAAAAACCAATTAGGAAAATAAACAAAGAACATAAAAAACAATAAGGAAAATAGACAAAAACAAAATAAACATGCAAAGTTGATAAGTTATCCACCAAAAAACATAAGTTACCCACCTAGAAACATAGATATTATCCACCACATATGAATAATATTACCCACATGAATAAGATGGAATTATCCACCACATGACTACTATTACCCACATGATTAAGATGAAGTTATCCACCACATCTGACTAATATTACCTGCATTATTAAGATGGACTTATCCACAAAATGAAGAATAACTTATCCATATAATCAATAGTATATGGCAAAGGGCTTATGCATGTAGAAGTATAAAAATGAACAAAAAATACACACTAGTTATCCAACACATATAACTAAAAGTACTAGAAGGAAAATAAACAAAGAAGATAAAAAAAAGTAAGGAAAATGGAAAAAAAGAAAATAAGCATGAAAATGTTGTTAAGTTATCCACCAAATAAAAACACAAGTTACCCACCCAGAAACACAAATATTATCCACCACATCTCTATACTATTACCCATATGATTAAGATGAAGTTATCCACCACATCTGACTAATATTACCCACATGATTAAGATGGACTTATCCACAAAATGAAGACTAACTTATCCATATAATCATATATGGAAAAGGTCTTATGCATGCAGAAGTATAAAACTCAAAAAATACACACAAGTTATCCAGCACATATAACTAAAAGTAACCAGCAGGAATAAGATGAAGTTACCCACAAACAAGTAAAAGAAAAACTTAACCATATAAAGTAGAAGTAATGTACAAAGGGTAGTGTTGAACCTTCTAGGGATTGCCTTCTTTGAAACATGGGAATCAGCTTTCTTAGATGGCATAGAATCCTCAACAACAAGTGAAGATGTCATCATGTCAAGTGTGAGACCAAGCTCACCCATAACCATATCCTTGATTTCATTATTGATCTCCTTACAGTTATGAATCTTCCTTCTGCCTTTTCCAACTTTTGTATATACACGAGTAACCGGTGGTTTAGAACCAATAGCCGCAACATGAACAATCATACCCTGACTAACAACAATCTTATTCGATGCTAGAAATTCTTCAACATTCCCACTAGCATCCGTGGCCTGGTCCTCCATAGCGGCACCATATGAACATGGATTCTGATCAGCTATAAGCGATCTTTGATCCAGAATCGGTGAGCTATGGACTGTATCAGTACCCATATCATCATTAAAATCAGGACAGTAACAGACATAATAGGTTCCGCATCTGACACAAATAAAGAATCATGAAAACGTCCTATGGTGCGTTTACTTGAAACCCGCACATACTTGTTAATATCTTCTTCACTGCTATCACAATAAGGCATGTCAGCAGGGGTGCCTCTTTAGATGAAATTCTTTCACTACTGCCTACAGTATCTTTGGCAAGAGGGACACCAGAAGATGTCCCTGCATCTAGTACACCGGTACGTGCAACATTCTTCTTACGGGATCTTACACGAGTAGGGCTTGGAGCAGGAGCAGGTGACCCAGATCCAGGAGCAGCAGCACTAGATCCACCTCTCACAAAACCTTCACTAAAAATACCAAACTGACATCCCATTTCAGCTTGCACATTATCTTCCATCAATGTCCAATCTTGCACAAGTGAAGTCATTAAACCAAACATGCTAGAAGCAAAATTCCCGATCATATTAGCAACTCGAGATTTTTGCCGCACAAAAACAATACGGAAAAGAATAGTTACATAACATATTGTAATAACATAAAAAAGTTGTTATATAAACAATAATTAATACCTCATTACTACAACTTGGATCAACACTTGTGTCGATCCACTTTGAGAACCCACTAGCGCCACCAAAAAATTGATAATTAATACCAAGATTATTTTTAAGCTATATTGACACAAACCAGAAAACATATGAGCAACAAAAGCATAAGATATAGACAAAAATATCAACAAACAAAAAAGACGGGTTACCACGGGCAAAACACAATAGTTATCCATGTGACAAAACAGAAATTACCTCAAGCTTTCCATAAGATGACTTGTCAATCTAATCAGCCAACCAAACTTTATCAATATTCTCTCTCGGCCATCTATTTACAGAAAATTTAGCTTCTGGCAATGCAAGGTCCTCTATACCACTAACATCTAGCGAATCAACATATAGTAGCTGATAAACATATTAAAAACAACTGATTATATCATTAAAACATCATACTAAATACATGTACACAACAAAAAGTAAACAAAAAAGGCAAAGACAAACTAAAAAAATGAATAAATACAAATACCTGCAGATGGAATAGGCATGCCTAGGATTAAACATCATTTGAGAATTCTTCATGAAGTTGATCAGCAACAAACTTACACCACTACATATTATTTACATTGTCAATTTTGTCCTATTAAAACAAAAAACTTGAAGTTATCCACAAGAAAAACAAGAAATTATCCACATAAAAACTTAAAATTATCCACATAGACAAAACAAGGATAAACTACCTCTATATAACAAGATTACATGAAGTTACCCACACATAGAAACAAAAAAACCCACCCAAATAGATGTAAGTTATCCACATGAAATACTTAAAATTATCCACCCAGAAACACAATATAGATTGCATGATAAAATAATACAAGGTCGAGTGTGAGATGAGAAGGAGAACTAACCATGATAGGATAACATCGGTTACTAACATGGTTACTAGTTGTGGGTCAGAGCACAGTGGAAACAAGATACATCATATATGTTTGCTGAAAAGGAGCCTCGTGACTTGTCATATCCTTCAAAATCTCAAACACCCGAGATGTGCAGGGGTCTTGCTATCATTGGGGAAATAACAGGCGCAAGGGAAGCCCCAATATTATAATCAACACCATACAGGATAGGTATACTATCATTGGAAAATCAATACTATCACGAACTAATACTTCATTCAACGGAATCCTACCTCGCCCCGGGACAACAAACTCAGAAGACTTCTTGTCATACAATTTTGCAAACCAAAGAATAACTGGGTTATGCAGAGTTGGACATTTGATATCAAGCATGGGACCAAATCCCATTCCCACCATATATGTCTTCTAGTCAGGAGATAAAACATCTTTATTCAACTGGACAAGATTCTGAGAAGGTTCACGGTTCCATACACGTCTAGATTTATATGGTTGTTCACCATATCCAATAGCATCAGCGGCCTCACGTTTCTCCGTCAAATTATACCTTACAATACATACCAAAAAGAAAAAAGAGGGTCACATAAACCACAAAGACAAAATAATAGCGGAAATGAAACCATAATACATGTGCAAAACAGACAAAATCTGATCCAATCTTAAATAAAAAACCATTATGTAGGTAACAACAACATCATCCCTAATAACCATATTATATCCTCCATCCACACAAAAATTAGTGACTTATCCAACATTACATAAAAAGTTACTAACCAGGTTTACTTATAATTATCCATAATTACCAGTGATTTGTGTAATGCACAAATAATTAGATTGAAAATTTATACACACAAAAATGGGAAATGTATTTTATCCAACTGTCATCATCCACCATCATACAAATCAAACTTACCCACCCATTTTAAAAGCAGTTACTCACATGTTTCAGTTATAGGCATCCACATATAGAAGTGATTTGTGTGAAATGTAAAAAAATGTATTTCCATGCCAAAATGACTAAAATGTATGTCCACAGTAATCATCCACCATCCTAATAAAATAAATAGAAATAAACTTACCCACCCATTATATATGAAGTTACGCACCTGTTTCAATTATAGTTATCAACCCGTGGCAAAAAGTACACAGCAAAATGGGTACAAAATGCATCCCAACCATAACTCCATCATCATTTACAACATCCCCACATAGTATGGAACAAAAACATCATAGTAATCCAACCCATAGACGACCGCAATCAACTAAATCAAACAAAATTACATACAAACTGACTATCCAGGCAACTACATGAACTATATATTCAACTACAAAATCATAATAAAATACACAGAAACAAACTTACGCACCCATTATATATGAAGTTACTCACCTATTTCAATTATAGTCATCCATCTGTGACACAAATTACAGAACAAAATGGGTATAAAAATGCATCCCAACAATAACCCCGTCATCATTTACAACAGCCACACATAGTATGGAACAAAAACATCATAGTAATCCAACTCATAGCCGACCGAAATCAACTAAATCGACCAAAATTTCAAACAAACCGACTATCCAGGCAACTACATGAACTATAAATTCAAATACAGAATCCTAATAAAATATAAAGCAATAAAATTACACACCCATTATATATGAAGTTACTCATCTGTTTCAATTATAGTTGTCCACCTATAACAAAAATTACGCAAAAAAATTGGGTACGAAAATGCATCCCAACAATAACTACACCATCATTTACAACAGACACTCAGGAGGAAACGGGGGAGGGGAGGAGGGAACCGCTCATGAGTATCTAGGCAAAAATGCGTTGGAGAATAAACTCCGAAGAACACAAACGATGGTGCAGAAATCATCTCAACCCTGATTCAAGCTAACAGAGAGCAACCATATCAAATACGACACGAAATGCGCATCACTGGAAGGAAAAAAGGCGGGGCGTGAAAACCTACCTCAGGGCACGCCAAAAATACCAGAGATGCACCGACACTTCTCAAGAATCCGACAGAATCGAGGAGAAACTCTCGGCGGAGGAATGGAGAGAAGCAGGGCGGAGGAAACCTGAAATGGAAGAGCACGCAGTTACATTGAATAGTCCAACGATCTCGTCTATTAGTTCGGAATCAAAGGGCTCATGTGCGCCCGCTGGACTTGACATAGGAACGGGCACCCGTTTTCTAGCTTTACCATTGTTCTAATGCTAAACATTCAAACGGGATCCATAATGGAAACTTTAAATTGGCACGCGAAATCACCGCGCAACACTAGAATAATTGCCGTTCTCTCGTGACGAACAGTTGCTTTCCAAGCAAATCAAAAAATGCCTCTCTCTTCCATGGAGGAGAACCGACAGTGTATCAGTGCAAACCACAAAGGTCACCTAATCATGAGGCTGCTAGCTATGCAGGAGAAAACGATAAAGAATGAATATAGAAAAATGTAAAGACAAATTATATTGATAGAATAAATCGATTGGTTTGGTTTTTTTCAATCCTCCAATATGCCCATATTGTATAGGGTAGCCTGGTCTATGCCAAATGGATTGTAAACAAAGTGTATCCTTAGAGACTACTGGCATGTATGTGACACCCCCGGGATTAAGGCTCGACAAATCCTAGACCTTTGTCTGATATAAGCCTAACCTAAATCTCGAAAGCGTATAGAGAAAGAATCAATAATATTAAAGTGACCATACGATACAAAAATTATTAAAGCAAGCTCATAACTGAGCAAAGAACCAAAATATTACAAGCAGAGGTCACTGACCACAAACATCAAATAATGGAACGCAAATTATGCTATTGGGAAGGCAAATTATGCTATTAAGTATATCAAACTTAACAAACGGCCTAAGAGGCCTGAAGCATAACGATGATGTCCCAATCCATAGATTCCAGGCTGCCGACCGGGAACCCCAAGCTACTCGTCGATGTCAATGCTATAAAGAACTCATCTTCTTTGGTAACAATTACCTACTGCAAAAGTATCAACAAAGCAAGAATGAGTACAGGGTGTACTCTGCAAGACTTATGGCTGGTGGGGTTATTTTGCATAAAGCTAACTTTCTTTGTAAAAGAGCGAGGATGAGCTCGGCTAAATAGAACCTTTTAAAAGGGGTAAGAGAAAACGATATCACTAGCTTTGATCTTCTTTTGACATCCACCAAATCTTTATCAGCTGAACCTACCAACTAGGATCATCCCCTCGATTCCCTTAGGAAGCATCCTTAAGCACACCTCACATCTCTTGTCAAGTTTTACGATTAGGTTATTCTTCTCTATGATCATCACGCCGTTCCCAAGTCGTCCATCACCGTGGACATGACTTTTCGAAAATATTATTACCCTGCAGGGGTGCACAACTTTACTCACACGTACTAACCTCCTCTTAATGCCACTAGTAGTAGCCATCTTCCATGGAAGGCCGATAGAGAGCGGTTAGACACGACCTTTACCTTACTTTCGCTGAGACTATGAGTCACACCTTAAGGAGATGCTGCCGTAACGGGTCAAGTCTCGAAGCCGGTCCCTAGAGATGTGTGCGGGGAACAAGATTACGGAGGCCGTGGCTCTCTTGCTCCCGGCCATGCTTACCTACCTGTATGAATGCACCTCCTTCACCGCCTTCGATAACAACCAAAATGCATATGTCAAATGGAACGCTCGAACTATGTGACTCATGGAATCTACTAGGCAAGTTAGTTGGTAGAGGGGGTTTCCAGGCCCCCGTGTGGTTGTATGCTCGTCTTGGTTCAAGAGGCAAGACCTCAGGTCCTAGTAGTGGCAAGTATGGGACTGCAAAAACCACAACCCACCATGGCCTCCCATACAAGCCTTAGCATGTTTAACTTTCATCTCTGATCATACCACATCATCCTATCATACTAGGTTCATTCGCTCTACCAAAGCTTATAAGCTGAACCCTAGTTATGCTAGGATTAGTGGATCAGGGAATATAGGCTACAAAGGAAACATGCATCAGATAGGATTACTCTATCTACCAATAAAAAACTTTGGAATCGTATGCACATGGCAAGAATGAAATACTTGAAATCATAGGATTATATCATGTGTGGGGTTTTGCTTGCCTTTGCCTGTTGATACTCAGATACAGATCTTTGGAGTTCATCTGCTTGGCATCATTCATCCATAACTTCGATAGTGTTGATCTCGATCTTCAAGCTTCGATGGTGTTGATATTGGTCTACGATCTCGATCTTGCTATCGTATTCTACCAAAAAGAACCAAACAACGGAAAGAAAGGAAAACAACAATCAACACATGGCATCGATGCAATACTCAAGCAAGGATGATGATATGACAAGTTAAATTATATTGAATGTAACCCTATAGCATGCTTGGTAATTTAAAGGGGATCCGAAGGGTCCAAACCCTAATTCGGAGAAACCCCGAATGCATATGAGAGGTTGTGCTTCTAATTAAAATTGTCATGTAAGTTGCTTAACAATGAATGAGCATGAGTCTATTGTGTAGATCTCATTTTTCTGAACATTTTGATATATTATACATATTTTTCTGATTTCAAAATAATTAGATATGAATTTTATAAGATTTATTAAATTTCTATAAATATTTAACCAATTTAAAACATTTATTGCGTCAGCATGACGCAAGGCTGACATCACACGGGGTGAGGGGTTATTTTTCACCGAGGCTTAGCTAGACACACTAGCTGACTAGCGGGACCGCGACATGTCAGCGTGCCACCTCAGCGAGGTGGGGCCCTCCACGGGTTGAATGGGGCTAACCCGCTCGGTGGATGGCGTCTGCCGCCGGCGACCATCCAGCGGCGGCGATACGGTGTGCGTGCGGACGCGTACATGCGTGGATCGGGAGCATATGACCATGGGCAACCAAAGTAGGGCGGCGCAAGTTCCTGGGGTGGCCGGGAACCTCGACGGCGACGACCAACTGCGGCGAACAGCGGAAGCACACGACGCGGGAACAACACCGAGGGAGAGAGAGGCAACGGAGAGGTGCCAGAGAACCGCTAGCTCACCATAAACGCAGGACAGGGGTAAGCTCGGCCGGGAGTGCTTGGACACAGCAGGAATCGACGGCTATTGAGGTGGCTGGAGTCGGGGAGGGAGCTTCCAATTGGAGCACCTAGAGCTTCCTTGTCAGATACTCTGCACCTGATACTTGTATTTCAGTCAACCTGTCCATCTCTGAAGATACCGCTTCGACTGTGGAAGAAGAATTTGAAGCACTCGTTACACAGCCGAAGCAACGGTCCAGATGTACTTTATTAATTACCGCTGTGTATTATTAATTACCGCCACTTAACGGTATGTAATAAGTGACTGAGGCTTTATAGCCACCCCTGGTCGGGACGACAGGGCTATCGAGAAATATTACCAATGCTATCTACCTGTTTTCCTCTCTAGTTCTATGGTAGATAGCTCAGTAGAAATCCCCAGTAATTGAGGGTGCTCCGCATCGGGAGTTCTTGTTCGATTCCTTCCGGGATCTGACAAATTGGTATCAGAGCAGCCGATTCTCCGGCCCAAATTTTTTCTTTCACCACAAATTGTCTACGACGAGCGGATCTGGCGGCGAATCGATTCAGAGTGCAAGGGTGGTTGGGATTTCTCGTAAAATCCCACCCTTATCGCGGCCGTGGGGCGATTGTCGACAGAGGCGGCAGTGACGTCCTTCAGACGTGGTCGACAGCGGCGGCTTGGTGGCCGCAGCACAGCTCGGGCACAAACCAGAAGCTTGTTGTGGTTGCTGGGGAACAATTCCTCAGTGGTAAAATTCTAGTAACAAGTCTGGTTCGTGTGCCTTCCGGTGGCGTTCTTCCGAGGCGGCGTTAGCAGCGGCGGAGGTACGAGTCATGCCGAAATCCAAGAACATAGAAAGCATAGAGGCGGCAGATCTAGCAGCGCTTAAGTTGGACATGGAACATGTCAACACGCGCACGGAGGAGATTGGCTCTAAAGTGAATGGAGTTGATAACAAAGTCACCACCTTGTGCGCACAATTGTCACGGCTGGAGGCCTTACTGAAAGATCGGGCCGTGGCTCCGGTCGAAGTGGTTCACGCTGAGGGCTCCTTCCAGCAACCTCCCCCAACTTCACCTGTGCGAGGTCACTCTCAACCTCCCGATTGGCGGCGGCGTAGCGAACCTGCGGATCCAAGGTACAAGTATCAGTTTGCTGAACACCAGGAACATTATAACTACCAGCAAGAACACCAACAACAGTACCATTACCCTGAACCACAACACCAGGAGCAGTTTCATTATCAGTATACTGAAGCTCCCTTCCACTACCCACCATACTACCCACAACAATACCAACCCATCCACCAAGAACAAAACCAGCCATGGAACACATACCCATAGTATTACCAACAACAACAAACTCAATTCCTGCCACCAGCCAACTACTATCCCCAAGCAATAAACACTCCCCAACCACAGTACCAACCATACCAACCACAACCCAATCCCAACCCTCCACAAAACCAGCAACCACCCCACCAGCCAAACAAAAACCTGCAACAAAACCCATGCCAACAACCAGGTCGACAATATGATCCCAATGACAGAGGACCACAATTCAGAGGACCTAGGCATCATGATATGGATAGAGATAGCCAGTTTTACAGATCCATAGCCAAAAAAAACAAAGATGGATTTCCCCAAATTTGATGATCAAATCCACATGAGTGGCTAAGGACAACTGAAAAGTACTTTGGCATGGTCTATGTTCCAGAGGAGGCCAAATTTGATTATGCTCAAATGTATATTACTGGCAAAGCTGATACCTGGCTCAGGAACTCTGGTGTGCTAGAAGAAGGTCTTACCTGGACACAATTTTGCAAAGTACTGGTGCAAAGGTTCACTGAAATCAGTGCTTATGATGTAGTAGATGAGTTCAATACAATCAAACAAGGCAACCAATCTGTCACTTAATACACTGACAGATTTGAAGAAAAAAGAGCCAACTACAAGAAGGAAAACCCTGATGTCAAAGAATCATACTTTTTAAAATGCTACATCAATGGGCTGAGACCTGAAATCAAGCATTATTTGAAGCCTATCAAACCTCCTACTATCTATGATGCAGTGGAGCAAGCCAGATATATGGAAAAGGCTATTCTTGCTACTAGTCAGCAGCAGGCAAAGAGGTTCAGTTCCTCTAACACTTACCAGAGAGGAAATTTCTCTAGCTAAAACCAATACAAACAAAAACCTGGCACAGACAGTAATACTAAGAAGGAAGGAGATAAAACCAGTCCCAAACCAGAGGCAAAACCTAAGGAAGCAAACCTCTGCAGGTATTGTGGACAGAAATGGTTTTTTGGACATAGGTGTCAGCAGTATAAAACTCTGAATTTGATGACAACTGAAGGAACTGAGGACACTTCAGACGAAGAACAACAAATTCAGACTGCCAGCTAGGAGAATGAAACACCAGCTACTTCCCCAACTGAGCAAGAACAACTCATGCAAATTTCCTTGTAAGCATTAAAAGGAACAAATTCTAAAAGTACATTCACCTTAGATGTCATGATTGGAGGAAAGAGAGCAATAGCATTGGCAGATACTAGAAGTACTCACACTTTCATTGATCTCAAATTCTCCACCAAAATTAACTACAAGACTGAGAGCAATGTACTAGAGAAAGTTTTAGTAGCTGGAGGAGGAGAATTACACACAGGAGCCCATGTTGACAACCTGCAATATACTGTTCAAGGGCACACCTTTCAGAATTATTTCAAAGTGCTGCCTCTCAAAGGTTATGATATTGTCCTAGGCAGTGACTGAATGCTACAGCACAACCCTATCAAATTTGACTATAAGACCAGAGAATTGAAAATTAAATTGAATGGACAAGATAAGATTGTCCTCAAGGATGATTCTTTGAAAAAAGGCGTTCAACTTATGTCAATGGAAAAGCTACAAAAATCTTTGTCCAAGGGAGCTATTGGATATTGTCTCTTTCCTGTCTCTACTGCTCCACCTGTTCCTACAGAAATGGACAAAGAGCTGCAGGAACTGCTGGAAGAATTCAAAGATGTCTTTGAAGAACCAGAGGGTCTACCACCTTCCAGAGCCTGTGACCATTCAATACCATTGAAACAGGGGGCATAACCACCGAGATTCAGGCCATATAGAGTTCCTCACAAACAAAAGGAAGAAATGGAAAAGCAAATAAAACAATTTCTAAAGACTTCAGTCATCAGACCAGCAAAAGTCCATATGCTTCACCAGCAATTCTGGTAAGAAAGAAAGATGGATCCTGGAGATTGTGCATAGACTGCAGAAAACTCAACTCTCTGACAATCAAGCATAAGTTCCCAATTCCAGTGATTGAGGACCTCCTAGATGAGCTCAATGGAGCAAAATACAAAGTTAGGCTTAAGATCAGGTTACCATCAGATCAAAATGAGACCAGAAGATATACACAAGACAACCTTCAGGACATACTTTGGCCATTTTGAATATCTAGTGATGCCTTTTGGGCTTACAAATGCTCCTGCCACATTTCAAGCCCTCATGAACACTGTTTTCTCTGACTAGATGAGGAAGATCTTATTGGTTTTCTTTGATGACATTCTCATAGACAGCAAAACTAAAGAATATCACCTCCAACACATCAAAATAGTGCTTGACATACTCAAAACAAACAAACTTTTTGCCAAGCAATCAAATTTGTCTTTGTAACTACACAAGTAGAGTATTTGGGTCATGTCATCTCTGAACAGGGAGTAGCCACAGATCCTCAGAAAATAGCAGCTGTCAAGGAATGGCCAAAACCAAAGAATATCACTCAGTTGAGGGGGTTTCTAGGCTTGACAGGTTACTACAGAAGATTCTTCAAAAACTATGGCCTTATCTGTAGACCATTACATAACATGCTCAAGAAAGACTCCTTCAAATGGTCAACAGAACAAGACCAAGCCTTCCAGCTACTCAAAACAAGCTTGATATCTGCTCCTATCATGGCACTACCTGACTTCTCCATGCCCTTTGTGCTGGAAACTGATGCAAGTGGTACTGGCATAGGAGCTATCCTTATGCAAAAAGGGAAGCCCATTGCTTATTATAGCAGAACAATTGGACCAAGAGCAGCTGCAATGTCAACTTATGACAAAGAGGCACTAGCCATCCTCGAGGCTCTCAAACGTTGGCGCCATTACTTCCTTGGTGGAGAATTACTAATCCAAACAGACCAGAAAATCCATAAGTTCATCACTGAACAGAAGGTTGCAGAAGGAATTCAACATAAGTTGCTGCTCAAGCTTCTGGAGTTCAATTACACCATTGATTACAAAAAGGGGAAGGAAAATAAAGTTGTTGATGCTTTAAGCAGAAGAGACAATTCACTACAAGCTCTGACACTCATACAACCTTCCTAGATTGAATCAGTCCAAGAAATTTACAACTCAGATAAGCACTACACAGAGCTGATCCAAAAACTATCAATTCAACCTGATGCTGAAGGAATATATACCTTGCACTCTAGGATCATCAGGTAAAAGAACAGAGTGTACATTAGTAATGATCCTACACTAAAAATGCAACTACTAGAGTCCTTTCATGCTTCAGCAATTGGAGGTCACTCTGGCATGGTAGCCACATATCAAAGAATCAAAAAAATATTTCACTAGCCCAGGTTGAAGAAAGAAACACAATAGTTTATCTTTGAATGTGATGTTTGCCAGAGAGCCAAATCTGAGCATTGTCCTTACCCTGGCCTCTTGGAGCCCTTAGACACACTAGACATGGCCTGGCAACACATCACAATGGATTTCATAGAAGGCCTTCCAAAATGAAATGGTAAAGAAGTGATACTAGTGGTGGTAGACATGCTCACTAAACTGGCTCACTTCATTCCATTGTCACATCCCTACACTGCTCATTCTGTTGCAACTGCATTCCTGGATAACATCTTTAAACTCCATTGCCCACCAATTAGCATTGTGACAGACAGGGATAGGATCTTTACCAGCACATTGTGGCAAAAAGTTTTCAAGTCCCTGAACATCAAACTGAAGCTGAGCACTGCTTACCACCCTCAAACAGATGGGCAATCTGAGAGAGTAAACCAGTGCCTAGAATCTTACTTGAGGTGTATGGTTTTCCAAGAACCAAAAAAGTGGGCTGCCTGGCTATCCCTTGCTGAATGGTGGTACAACACTACTCACCACACAACTCTCAAAATGTCTCCATTTCAGGCTCTATATGGATTTCCTCCTCCAATGATAAATGAGATTGCACTTCCTGGGCCAGAAGATGTAGAAGCAAGAGATTTCATGCAAGAAAAGCAGCAGATCCTGACCCAACTAAAAGAAAATCTAGCACAAGCTAAAAGTAGAATGAAAAGGCATGCAGACAAAAAACGCAGTGAGAGGACACTGGAGGTGGGAGATATGGTGTACCTTAAGATACAACCTTACAGGATGGCTGCATTTGGACTGCGCCAGCCAATTAAGTTGACCACTAAATACTATGGACCATTTAGAGTTACTGAAAAAATTGGTAACCTGTCCTACAAACTACTCCTACCTGAGGGAGTCAACATCCACCCTGTTTTTCATGTCAGCTAGCTGAAGAAACATCTGGGTAAGAATGCAGTTCCTCAACCAGGGCTACCACTAGTAGGAAAAGATGGCAAGATTCGAACGGAGCCTTTTAAAGTTCTACAAACTAGATCATTACCAAGAAGGTATTGGTGACTTAGTGGCAGATAGAATGGGCAAACCTACCAACTGAAGATTCATCCTGGGAAGACGCAAACTTCATTAAGAAGATATTCCCTGAATTCTATTCTTCTACTATCAAGTCTTGGTTCCCAGTTAACACTTGAGGACAAGTGTGCTGCCAGAGGGAGGCATTGTCAGATACTCTGCACCTGATACCTGTATTTCAGTCAACCTGCCCATCTTTGAAGATACCGCTTCGACTGTGGAAGAAGAATCTGAAGCACTCGTTACAAAGCCGAAGCAACGGTCCAGATGTACTTTATTAATTACCGCTGTGTATTATTAATTACCGCCACTTAACGGTCTGTAATAAGTGACTGAGGCTTTATAGCCACCCCTGGTCGGGACGACAGGGTATCGAGAAATATTACCAACGCTATCTACCTGTTTTTCCTCTCTAGTTCTAGGGTTAGATAGCTCAGTAGAAATCCCCAGTAATTGAGGGTGCTCCGCATCGGGAGTTCTTGTTCGATTCCTTCCAGGATCTGACATTCCTTGGCTTGCGAGCTTGAACAGGGGGAACGAGTAGACGGTGGTGGTTCGAATAGTGGTTTTACCGGGGCTCGGTGAGGTCGGAAACGACGGCGATGTGGCGGTCTTATCCAACTCCAGGAAGCGACGAGAAGGCGGGCATCGCGACTGAGCAGCGAACGGCATCAGCGTGGACACGCAGAAGCTTGTCCACCGGCGATGAGGAAGAAGAAAGAAGAAAGACGACAGGGGGTATCGGGCTGGCTGGGCCGCACTTGGGCTGGGATTGGGCCGCTGCGCGCTACACTGGGCGGCAGAGAGAGAAGGGAGAGGGAAAGAGGGTGAGCTGGGTTGGGCCTGGTTGCGGTTCTGGTTGTATATTTTTTTCTATCAAATTCTTTTTTCCAATTTACGTTTTCTCTTTTTCTCTTTGTATTTTCATTTCAAAACTGTTTTGGCTCATTTCAAAAATACTAGAGGGTTACAAATATTTTGGAAAATATTCAGGGGCCCTTGTAATCCATTTAGGCTCGACACTTTTGTAATTTTCAAAATCCAAAGCCATTTTGAATGCATTTCAAAAAGAGAGGAGAAGATTAAGGTTTAGTGATTATTTCTTGCATGCATTTTAGCAGATCAGATGATGCTCATGGATACATATACAAGCCCTAATTACTATTAATAGAACTAGGGATGTTATAAGGTATGACCTAACACACATGAAATCTTGATGCACTTCCCGTATTTGACCAAATAATTTGCAATACGCACGTCTTCGACCATGCATACATCTGATCAAGGTCTCTTAGTACTTGTACAAGGTACCTGTGATTTTAGCTTAGCGTGGTTGTGAATCCATAAAGGACCTGTCCTTGGTAGCACCGGTCCATGAAAGTCTCCATATTTCTATTGTTTAATGAGCTGGTTCCACTTGATTTTATTGCTACGCAAGTACTGCAACCAAGGTTGCATTCTAAACTAAACAACATTATTTTTGAAAATGCACACTTTATTAATTTAAAGGTTTTTGTATTACACTCGGCCTCTTCCTAACTAGGATGCACGCAACCGACAACATATTCGATCACAAAAAATAAAGAAAAAATAGGCGATACATGGAATCAGATACTGCATAATGCCTAAGAAGATGAAGGAAAATCCTAACATCCATTTGCCATCCATGTCGGATAAAAACATCTCTCGCCATATCTTTCAAACATATACAGATCTCCGTAAGAAGGTTGGAAATCTACACATGTGTAGAGGCTATCATAAATGGATTGTACGGTGCATGGATAGATAACCTGCAAAAGAAAAGACATTTTATCATTAAAAATCTTGTCAATTCTACATAGCCATAGCGACCAAATAACGGGGAGCGCTTGATACATCTCAAATGTATCTACTTCTCTATGTAATTTGCTCCGGAATCTTCCCATACTTGGATAAAACTACTGAATCTAACGCAGTTTTTAGCAAAAGTTTTCTTTCTGTCGGTTTTCGAAGGAAATAAAATCGAGGAAAAATACCACGTCAGTTTCTCACCAAATAATAAAGTCTGGGTTTTGGAATCAAGCGAGAGGAGCCACACGGCCCAAAAGAGACCAGAGGGCGTGTCCAGTAAGGGCCAGCGCGCCATCGAGGCCCTTTTGGCCGTGCAGCGTCGTCTCGGTCCCTCCTTTGGCGTACCCCCATATATACCTGAAAAACCTAGGTATCCAGGAGTATAGAGCTTTTCGCGAAACAGAGCACCGCCACCATCAAAATCTTCGTTTCGAGGCTAAGATTGGTCCTGCCCCACACACCAGAGAGGGGGATTTCGAGGTCTTCTCCACCACCATCATCATAAACAACGACCATAAGTTCATCCCTCATCATCATGTGTGAGTAATTCCCTATGGGCATGTGAGGTGGATGGGGATTGGTTGAGATTCATCCTGTAATCATCCATATGTATCGAGATTTGAGGTGTTTATCTTGTGTACATTCTTGTATGAGGGTTGGTACACTTTTGCTATGTTTAATGCTTGTTGCTAGGGGCCGAGTTGAAATGGATCGTATGGGAACCTAGAGAGGGGGGGTTGAATAGGTGCTACTTCAAATTTTAATGCTTTTTCAATTTTAGGCTTGAAAAGAAAGGTAAATTCTCTAGATATACTACTATGGAGAATTTTCCTATATGCAAACCTAACTACTAGCGAGTAACGGCGAGTGAGATAGAGGAACGAGTAAACTCTAGTGGAGCACATAGAGACACAAGATTTGTTTTACCGCAGTTCCTTCCTTGGTAAGGGAAGTACATCTGTGTTGGAGGGGTGGCCGGCACTAAGTCCACCACGCCACAATAGGCCTCACCCTGTTCTCCAATGGATCCCGCCACCAAAGGCCTGATCCACCTCTCCACTATAGGAACCCTTCGAGGCGGGAATCGGCAGCTTTACGAAACTAGGGGGGCATAACTCCACAACCTAATTGGAGGCTCCTGTAATGACAACAAGCTGCCACAAGAACAAGTTATCAATAACAAAACACAAGATCTAGATATTAACGAGAATACTACCTCGGAGATTTCTCCAAGTGAATGGAGAGGAGTTGATGCGCTTAATTCATGATGACGATGTAGGTTGTCTCCTCCTTCAATTCCCCCAAAGATCGAAGCCTTCGGATGGTTGAAGTGGGAGATCTAGAGAGAGAGAACTTGCACCAGGTCTGGCCTTTTTCGAATGAATCAAGAGTTCTGAATGGAGGGGATGAAGGGGCTTTTATTCCCTCGGTCCAAACAGAGCCATTGGAGCCATTTGGGGCTGGATTATCCAGCCCAAGTGAGGGCCGGAATATCCGTCCTGGGGAAAACTCCGTCCCTGACTCGGATTATCCGGCACAAAATCCGCTCCTATTCAGAGCGTCGCACTGAGCCTGTCCTTGATCTTCTCCTGGGGGCCGGATTATCCGGCCAAGGTGAGGGCCGTCAGGGGGAGATAATCCGCCCCTGTTCGGATTTTCCGGGGGAAAATCCGCCCCCAGTCAGAGCGTCGTGCCTTGCCTGCCCTTAATCATCTCCTAGGGGCCGGATTATCCGGCCCAAGGTGAGGGCCAGATTATCCGGTCAGGGGAAGAAAATCCGCCCCTGTTTGGATTTTCCAGGGAAAATCCACCCCCAGTCAAAGCATCGCGCCATGCCTGCCTTTGCCAAGCAAATTAGGCTGGATTATCCGGCCCTTGAGGGTGGCGGATAATCCGGCCCCCAAACACAATAACATTCCCTGCACACTTAGCACACATGAGAAAACTCCACGATATTGTTATCTAATACACAAAACACATGGAACCATGAAATGTTCTTTCAAACTCCCCCTTTTTGGTGTTAGATGATAATACTAGGATTTGCATGAAAGTTCTCAAAACAACAATATTTAATGAATGAAAAATACTCCCCCTCAACGTGTGCATACAAAAATTTGCATTTGATTACAAATACACACAAGAAGGTAAAAGTCTATTTCATTGAAACATATGCGAAAAGCTCATACCACCGGGAGAGAGATAGATGCGTCCTCAACATATTATAAGAATATCCAATGATAGCCATAATGAGCGCCTCCCTTGATATAAAGATATCCAATATAGCCAATATGATAGATGAATCCATAAGGATAATCCACAAGATAAATCCAAAGCCACACAAACATAGTCTCAAACACGAATGCAAGTTCAACGCTAAATGGGCACAAGCGAGAGAAAGACCGAAAGGATAAAGTGCAAAAGCCTTGTGCCTGACCCATGCAAATCCACGAAGACCTAATAGAACTACTCCCCCCTTTTGGCATCGAAATGCCAAAAAGGAAGAAGAGCGATGCTAGCGCCCCAAGGGATCACTCGTAGTCATTAACGTCGTCCTCCTCGCCATCCTCATCCTCATCCTCAAGCTCCTCGATGTCATCCTCCTCATCATTAGCTGTGGCCGCAGAAGGAAACATATGACGCTCAATCTCACCATAGTTGAGCCCAGAAGAAGAATTCCACCAAGCATATGGTGTGGGAGTAGTAGGAGTAGGGGGATCGCCTGATGCACCGGACACATGGTGGAGAATGAGCTGCTGAGTGTGAGCCATCGCGTGGCGCTGCTTGTAAGCCTCATACTATCCCTTGCGAGTGTCCACTCCCATGCACAGAATTTTCCGCTGGAACCAATTCAGCTGCTTGATCTCACGAGCAATAGGAGGCACTGGGGCCTACGAGCACTAGCACGAGAATCCCTCATGAGACCATCAGGAGCAGAAGATGGGTGTGAGGTCTTCCTCACCTTGTTGTAGATCTTCTTCGCCTTGTGTTGCACATCGATGTTAAACTCTTCAGTGGGAAGCAGGTGCTTATCAGCATCATGATGTATCGAGCATATGGGATGGATAGCCTGTTGAACATGGCATCAACCAACTCATGGTAAACAAAGTCTATCACATCCAGCCTATACGAAACAGACTCATCCTCACAAGATGCCACCTCATGAGAGAAGGCAAGAAGCTGAACCAGGTGACCACGAATGCTGTCATTGTTTCCTCCACTTGGGGTGATAGAATCAAGGAAGAGCCCCACCAAGCTAGCATATATGGGAGAAAAACTAGCAAAGGAGCCAACAATACCATTGTCAACTGTGCACGGAGAGAGAACTGCATCTTTATTGGGCTTGAGTTGGGTGATGATCCGGTGACCACTGGCACGATCCCTGTTGCGGAAGGAATATCCAAGCACCTCAGCAAAAACATGAAAGTAAGCTTGCATAGGCCTGTCACGAGTCATCCACTTCATAGTGCGGTGCTCATCACCACAAATAACCAAGGTGGAGAAGAACTGCTTCACCATCTCAGAATCATAGGAGCATTGAAGGGCCATGAGGTGCTACAGCCCCATCCTCTCAGTCACATACATGGCATCAACAAGATGCGGCTTCTCCATGGCCTTAGCAAGAATAAGAGGATGCATAGGACGAATCTTCTGCCGAGCATAAACATCTTCATAGATACCCTTTTGTTCAGCACACCAGAAACGAGAGTCACCCAGCTCAGTATCATGCGCTAACTCATCAAACAGATCACGGTGACATATAGAAGAGTATGTAACAGGATCCATCTTCTTATAGTCAATCTTGGGCTCTTTGCCCTTCCTCTTGGACACACCCCTCCTATCCCTCTTTTCCTGTTCAGCCATGCGTTTCTCCTCATTCATCCTTCTCCTCAGCTCAACCTCGTCCACTAAGTTACCCTTACCATCGTCCCGAAAGTATTTAGCACGAGGATGGCGCTTGTAGGTATTGGGAGCACTGGAACCACCTGTGAAGCGAACAAGGCGGATAGCATGGGGATAAGAACACACACAAGTCCATGAGAGAACATAGAAATAGTAGACAAATAGTTCATAGTCCAATTTTGACTCTGTTAGGTCGGATTATCCAGCCTGGCTAGGGCGGATAATCTGGCCCTGGCAGAAAATTTTAGAATCGCCTAGATTGAATGCAAAAATGTAGATCGGGCCTAGATACTGCAAGACTACAATTTCTACACAAAACAACAACCTTCTAGACAACATTCCACCCAACAAGTAACACATCTAGCCAAAGATGGGGAGAGAGGGAGTTACCCTCAATCATTGGAGGAAGAACACGGAGGAGAAGGTACCCGGAGGCGCGGAGATGAAGATCCGGGGAGGCCCAGAGAATCTGGCAGCCAGTGAGGCACCGGGGAGGGTGGGGGGCGGCAGGCGGTGGCTGGGGAGAGGGAGAGGGGCGGGGGAGAGGTGTTGCTCATTATGCGCCCTTCCCCCGACCCCAGCCCTCAAACACTGCATCCGCAGGGCCGGATTATCCGGCCTACACTTGGGACGGATTATCCGGCCTAAACTCTGAAATTCTGTTATACACAGATTCAGGCCCGCGCGTCCCCAAACAAGACCCCCACAAGGTAAACAAGGGACTTATGTGCAAGAAAAGATGGCTTAGGGGTAGGGAAAGGCTTGGGATTAAGAGAGCCAAACTGAGATGGTACTACACACTCAAAATTGCAAGAATCAAATGAGCTAAAGGACAAAATTGAGTGTGATTCCGATAAGAACATGAGATGAGCAAAAAACCAAAACCAAGAAAGATCCACATAAATCCAACTCTTCTCATGGAAGAGGGCGGTGGCCGAAGCCACCTTGTTGGATTATATGGTATGACACCACGAAGATATATCTTGGGTTCATGACCAATACTCATCAATAGGCTCACATATCTCAAAATCATATTAAGAGAAATGATTTAAATTTCTTTTGGCATTATGGGGGGAGGGTTAGACCAATCAATTAGGACCACACTCCCCCTATATCCATGCCCACACCTAGGCCAAATAAGACTAAGATGTAAGAGTGAGTGCATGGGTAATCAAGACAAGCTCATTGAATCAATGATATTTATCTCATTCATCAAGTAACAAAACCTTCCTTCATCAAGTGGCTTCATGAATATATCAGCAAGTTGGTTCTTCGTGCTCACAAAAGATAGATCAATATCACCTCGAGCTACATTGTCCTGAATAAAATGATTCCGAATCTCAATATGCTTCGTCCTTGTGTGTTGTACCGGATTATACGCAATTTTGATTGCACTGTCATTATCACATAAAAGAGGCACTTTGTCACAGTTGACACCGTATTCCTTTAAAGGTTTCCTCATCCATAATAACTAAGCACAGGCACTAGCAGCAGCAACATATTCAGCTTCGGCGGTGGAGAGATATATACAATTCTGCTTTTTAGAAGACCAACATACTAGAGACCTTCCCAAGAACTGAAAAGCTCCAGAAGTTGATTTCCGATCATCCTTATCACCAGCCCAATCTGAATCTGTATAACCACATAGAGAGAAATTAGAGCCCTTGGGATACCATAGACCAAAATTAGGGGAATGAACCAAATATCGGAAGATCCTCTTGACCGCCACTAAGTGACTTTCTTTACGAGCCGCTTGATACCTTGCACACACCCCTACACTCAACACAATATCAAGTCTAGATGCGCAGAGGTAAAGAAGAGAGCCGATCATGGACCGGTATACCTTTTGGTCCACATCTTTACCGTGGGGATTTAGTTCAAGATGACATTTTGTTTACATAGGAGTGCCCACGCCATTAAGGTTCGTCATCTTGAATCTCTCGAGCATGTCTTGGATGTATTTTTCTTGATTAATGAAGGTTCCTTCTCTAAGTTGCTTGATCTCAAATCCAAGAAAGAACCGTAACTCCCCCATCATAGACATCTCAAACCTGTCAGTCATAAGCTTTGAAAATTCATCATTAAAAGCTTTATTAGTAGAGCCAAATATAATGTCGTCTACATATAGTTGGCATACGAAGACCTCCCCCTTAACCTTCTTAGTAAAAAGAGTGGGATCGATTTGCCCAACTTCGAAGCCACGGTCTAACAAAAGCTCTTTAAGGTGCTCATACCACACACGTGGGGCTTGTTTAAGGCCATAGAGTGCCTTATCGAGTTTGTAGACATGGCTCGGGAAGTTAGGATCCTCAAATCCCGCGGGTTTCTTTACATATAACAACTCATGTAGAGGACCATTAAGAAAAGCACTCTTAACGTCCATTTGCTGTAATTTAAAATTATTTTGAGCAGCATAAGCAAGAAGGATATGGATGGAATCAAGACGAGCCACAGGAGAATAAGTCTCGCCGAAGTTAATGCCCTCAACTTGGGAAAAGCCTTGTGCCACGAGTCTCTCCTTGTTCCTCACAACAATGCCATTCTCATCTTGCTTGTTTTTAAATATCCATTTTGTGCCGATAACATTGCGGCAATCCTTGGGCTTCTCTACTAATTTCCAAACCTTGTTGTGTTCAAAGTTATTCAAAGCTTCATGCATAGCTACAACCCAGTCCGGATCTTCAAGAGCTTCAGACACTTTCTTGGGTTCCACCATTGAAATGTGAGCTTGATGCTCACCGAAACTTGCCAACTCCCTTCTTGTGGATACCCTTCATCAAAGTTCACCTACAACTTTATCAAGAGTGTGACCCCTTAGCTCAAGGTTCCTATCTGCACGAGCTTAACTCAATTAGCTTGTGGTCTCTTGGGGGAATAACTTCATCATTTGAGTCTTCGTTGGAATCATTGGCTTGGCCTTGATATGTAGCTTGATTAGCAGGAGTAGGAGATGATGAACCTTGCCCTTAATGTGGATCAACGGCCGTAACAGGAGGCTACTGCTCTTCAGGATTTTCAGGGCTGGATAATCCGGCCATGGGTGGGGCCGGATAATCTGGCCTAGGAGAACATGAAGCATCTTTGCAACCTTGACTGGATCTTGCTCGAATTGGAGAGTGGACGGATAATCCGGGGTCACCCGGAAAATCCGGCCTGGGATTTGCAGCAGATTCTTTGATATGTTGATCATTTTGGCCAGCAGTGGAGGGATGGCCAGATAATCCGGTGTAGACCAGATAATCCGGCCTGGAGCATTCAGGAGCATGTTGATCTTCATCATTTGGTGGAGTTGTTGTAGAAGTTTCTCTAGTGGTTGGAGTATGTTGAGCTTATATTGATGAGGGCTCTACTTGAGTAGAGCATTGTCCTTCCCGATCTGCCGCAAGGGGTTCCTCAATGGGGTGGAAAAATCCCACGCCCATTCTTCTTATGGAATCTTGGGGTATTTCAACATCTGCATCACAAACATCAACTTGCCTTACACGGGAGCCATCATTTTCCTCGAACACCACAATACAAGATTCTACAACAGTTCCGGAGAGCTTATTGTAGACTCTATAAGTCTGGGATTCGACACCATAACCAACAAAAATGCCTTCTAAAGCATTTGACTCAAATTTAGATAAACGAACTCCTTTGATGAGAAAGAAACACTTACAAGCAAATACCCGGAAGTATGAGATGTTTGGCTTGTTACCGGTAAGTATTTCATATGGAGTATTGTCCAAGATTTTGTGGAGATATAGCCGGTTGGATGAATGGCAAGTGGTAGAGATTCCTTCAGCCCAGAAGTTATATGGCGACTTGAATTCAGCTAGCATAGACCTTACCAAATCCATGAAGGTCCGGTTCTTCCTCTCGGCAACACCATTTTGTTGAGGGGTGTACGCAGTGGAATATTGATGTCTTATCCCCTCTTCGCTTAGAAATTTATTTAAGGTGTAGTTCTTGAACTCGGAGCCGTTATCGCTTCTAATTGCCAAAATTGGGAGATTGTGTTAACGTTGAACCTCGTTGGCAAAGTCAATGACTGTTTTTTGAGTCTCGCTCTTCAACTTGAAGAAATAGACCCATGTATATCTTGAATAACAATCAACAATTACGAGACAATATTTCTTCCCACCAAGACTTGCATGAGATGGAGGACCAAAGAGGTCCACATGAAGGAGCTCCAAAATCCTTGTTGATGAAATAATGGTCTTTTGTCGATGGGGAGAGTCATGCATTTTTCCTTCAACACAAGCCCTGCAAACACGATCTTTGGCAAATGAAACATTTTCTTTTAGTCCAAGGATGTGGCCACCCTTGTGGAGACTTTGCAAAGTTCTTATGTTGACGTGGGCTAGTCAGCGATGCCATAACCAACCCGCGTCAGCCTTTTCGAAAAGACACATCGAGCCTGTAGTGGTTTTCCCCGAGAAGTCCACCACATACAGATCATTTTTGACATATCCCACGAAAGCGACCTTTAGAGACTTGCTCCACAAGAGTACCACCAAATCAGCATCAATAAAAACTGCAAAGCTCATCTTACCAAGGGCACGAACTGAAAGTAAATTGTAACCGAGGGTCTCAACAAGCATGATGTCCACGAGAGAGATATCGTGAGAAACCACAACTTTGCCAAGACCCAATACCTCAGATTTTGACTTGTCACCATAGGATACGGTTATGTGATCATGATTTGGATGCATCTCCGTGATGATCTCCTTGCTTCCGGTCATATGACTTGTGCACCTGCTATCGAGTACCCATTTAGATCCACCAGAAGCATAGCCATGCAAGAAAGTTACTTCTTGGATTTAGGTACCCATTTTTCAATGGGTCCTCTCATGTTAGTGACAAGGGTTTTGGGAACCCAAATAAACCAATATATGTAACTATCAAAAGGACCTACATAACTAGCATAGAAATCACCATAATAATCACAAAATAATTCATAGTTAGGATTATTAGCCCCTGCAAAACCATCATAGTTAGTCTTGTCATTAGTGGGGGTGCTTGTCTTTGGTTGAGAAGTTTTGCTCTTGTTGTTGTTGTTGTTCTTCTTTGCCTTGGGAACATAACCAAGACCCTCTTTTCCATTGTTTGTCCTTTGCTTTCTAAGCACCTCATCTAGAACTTCTTTACCTTTATGTTGGGATCCCTTTGCAAGTTCTTCTTGTCCACACGATGGAGTGGAGGTGCGTGGCATATCATACTTCTCCAATTGAGTTTGTAGATAATCACGAGACTCATTTAGAGTAGAATATTCACTCTCCAATTCCTTGTGAGCAGTGTCAATTTTCTCAAACTTCTTTGAGAGTCTAGCATGAGCATCCCCAAATTCAATCTTTTCTTTCTTTAGTTTCTTTACCTTAGCAAGAGCATTGTCACGTTCTTTGATGAGGTGAGCAACAACCTCTTAATGGGATTGCTCAATTGACTCGAGTCTCTTTTCCAAGGATACTCGAGTTTCCTCTTCTTCTTCCAAGGCATTCTTCAAGGAGGCTATCTCCAAGGCATCTTCTCTCTCAATTCTTCCCTTTTCTTCAAGGAGTTCTTCGGATTGGGCAAGTTGACTCATAAGAGCCTCAAATTGAAGTTTGTGCTCACCTTGCAAGTTAGTGAAAAATTGTCCAAAGCAATAACTTCTTCTTTTATCTTAAGACTAGTATGATCATCCATATCCATATTTATATTAGTCTTAGGAAATGAAGAAATAGAAGATGATACCTCGGACCCTCTTGCCATAAGGCAAGTGACGTTGTTTTTGATGACATTTTTGTTAGGAGAGTCGAAGAGAGATGATGGGGTAGATGTGGTGGCTATAACGGCCACCTTTTGTGAACTCTCTTCATCCTCTTCGTCTTCACTTGCCGAGGAATATTCTTGGGTTGCTTGTTGTAAGGGCCATTCTTTTTGATGAATGGCTTCTTTCATGGTGCCTTGGATTTTTTTTAAGGATGAGCCTGCCACCATTGTCTTCTCTACTTTGATACATACATTCAACCACAAAGTGCAACCTATCTCCTATAACATCCCAAATTGAGCAACCCTGATTAGTTGTCCAGAATGCAAAAATCAGGGTGAACAAAAACTTTTTCTTGTTCATTAGTGCAGTGTTTGCTTGTTGTTGGTTTGTACTTGTGTATACCATATCATACTCCTTACCTCACCCTCAGTTGACAAAAGCTATTTAACAAAACTATCCTGGCTCATTTCGCACATTCTCAAATGTTCTGGCATTTCAAAACCCGAGCCAATATGCTTGTATAACCAAAACTGATTTAGTAGCTTCCCTTAACAAAATTATGGAGAGCTACAACCTCCTTATGTTTTCAAGACAGAACCTTCAACTATCCCCACCTTTAGGATCTCCAAAATATTTTATTAAGCCTTTGAATCCTACTCTTGGTAGAGGTACCAATGAATCTCATATTATTAAAAATACAACCTCTTCAAAATGCCCCAACCTTACCTCAAGCTAGGCTTGATGGTAACCCCAGTAGTGGATTTGCTTAGTTTATAAGATGAGTTGCCTTGATCTGCTGTCTGACTTCATTGCTTAGAAGTAGTATGAGCTACCCTATGAGCTCATCCTCTATGATCAAGAAACCTTAACATACCCAAACCCTAAGCATGAGTACAAGGTGGATCTGATCTCTAGTTACTACGGGATCATCTAAAACCCTTTATCAGATCAATTCTGCAGTGATCCATTCTAGAAGCTTCCAAGTCAATGGAGACCAATATCAAGCATGGATGACTTCTACTACCTCTTCACCTCAATATCATCCAATTGATGATGCTTTGTTACATTGCAAACTCTCCAAAAACATCCCCTCTCATACTCTAGTCAAAATCCTCATAACTACCAAATTTGACTAAGTCTGGAAATTGTTTCAACATTACCTTTTTGAATGCCTCCCTTTCTCAAAACCCTGTGCATTTATGGAAATGCAACTGAACCATCTTGTTAACCATCCTAAGGATTATCAAGTCCCACTCTTGCCCTTGGTTAGATCATCCTCCAACCCACTTATTCTTGATGGTTTTGCAGGCAAGAAAATAACTTTTCCTGCAAATCTAGTCATCATGCCTACTTAGACAGAAGCTCACACCATCATCCAACCTTCTATGGACCAACTCTTTGCATGGATGTGCTCTACTCATATAGGTATATCAACATCTACTTCACTTGTTCCAAGTGGACCTTTGTGTTACTTAAACCCACATGGGTTATAAGGCTTCAAGACTCTTCTGGTATGGCATCCTTATTTTCAACAAAGTTTTCCATCACTTCCAGACCACCTCAAATATAACCAATACAAACTCCTTCTTCCATGATCATATATATGACTTGCTCTAACTATATATCCGTCCCTTGCATCAAGGTGAGCTCTGAGCTCCAAGATCTAACAAGGTTTTGGTGGTATAAAAATAACATCACCCTAGATCCAC
Source organism: Avena sativa (assembly GCA_916181665.1). Taxonomy (NCBI): domain Eukaryota; kingdom Viridiplantae; phylum Streptophyta; class Magnoliopsida; order Poales; family Poaceae; genus Avena; species Avena sativa. The sequence goes on along the minus strand of OV702292.1, from coordinate 260,311,418 downwards.
AACTCCTTGTTTTCCATCTTATTCAAGTTGGATTTCCATTTCCCAAGGTTGCAAATGCTTGTTACACCTTATCTACATCATCTACCTCGATCATCAAGATTTATCAAATATTATCCATAATTATTATGGCTCCAAATCTATTTAATCCCTTTAATCGACGAAATCTCCAAAACTTCTTCCATAAAGGAAAGTTTGGTTTTTGCCAAAACACATCCCCAACTTCTGGATAAAATAAGGTCCACATATCATACCCCATCTTCCCACTTCAAATATAAATATTTTTGAAGAGCTTTATTATTTCTTTTTGCCCATTTTCTTAAATGACTGAATTGGAATAATAAATGTTTTAAATACTTTTATCTTCCAATAATTCTTGGGAAAATTCCCCTAAGTGTATATTCACATTTGGGACCCTCGCATATCAAAAACTCCACTGGTCCAATGTAAATCTATCAACTAAGCATCTAGAAACTACTTCTGCACTTTTTGAATAAAGGATTTTTAGTGAACTAAAAATCTTCGGAAAAAAGCACAATAAATTCCTAGAGGTATGTCTTGACCTCGTCTACCTATCAGTACCATCTCCCCACCATGTCCAATACAAATTTAGGAACTTCCGTCACACGCCTCCATGTGATCAAATTTGCTAAATCAATCAAGCACTGATCCAAAACCACCTCAAACACCATGGAGACTTGCTCTCCACTTCTCCACAGTACCCAACCCTCTCTCCTGTCGACCACCACTGTAGCTCGATCACTGTAGCCCTCCCTTTTGGCTTTTATGCTTGGAATAAGGAGAGGAGAAGATCTTGTCATTAATGGGTATATTCCCATATCTCACAAACAATAGCCACCCTCTCCCCTCTCCACTTATCTGGCGTGTACCTGCACCCACTGCCATTCCCTACCCCACCTGGCAGCTGCCCATGGCTAGCCCTAAGCCCTCTCTCTCTCTTTTTCTCTCCTATGCTCGAGGCTAGAGAGAGAGTGGTCTAATCACTCCCCTTGTACCTTGCAGCCTGGCAGACGCCTCTCACACCTCCCCACTCCTTGTCCACGAGCTCCCACCACCCCATCAGACCAATGCCTGAGCACCACCCCTTCCCCCAAGCTTTCCATGGGCTATGTCCACCGTGGAGCTCCCCCTTCTGTTTATAAGGCCATAGGCTAGTGCAGCGCCTCTCCCCTGCCTCATTTGCCTCCTCCCACTCCCACTCTCCTCCCCCGAGCACCACTCCCTCTCCCTGCCCTGTTTCGCCCGAGAGAAGGAGAGAGAGGAGCTCTCGGCCTCCTCAAGAAAATCGAGCTAGCTGCTCTCTCCTCAGCTCCCCTCCTTTTGCATGCCACCTGGTCGAGCTCCCCTACCTCACCTGCATCTAACCATGCTCTTCTTTTGGCCCAGGATCGTCCCCTCGAGCCGCACCGACCAGCTCCGATGATCTTGCCTCAGTCATCGATGCGTGATTCAGATCCCTACGAGGAAACCCCTTCTTCCGCCCCTCCCCGAGCTCATCGTCATCCACCGCGTCTCCCCGTGCCATCTCCATCGCTGGAGAGGCCTCCCAAGTGAGCCCCTGGACCTCCGCCGCCGCGACCTAGGGTTCGGTCTCCCCTGTTCCCGGCCAGGAGTAAACGACAGCCATATGCCGTCGATTCGATTCTAATAGAACGGCCATCAGCGCCCTATACCTTTTCAACCTTGCCCTTTCGGCGACAGGCGGGCCCCGCCCCGGTGGTTTTGAAATCCGCCTTCCGTGCTCTGGCCTCGCCGGGTGGGCCGATTTCCGCTCTATGGCCCACATTCCCTCTAGATCCGGCCCGGCTGTGGCTTTTCCCTTTTTCTTTTCTTTGGGAATTCTAGATCTACAATATACCTGTTATTTTAAATTCAAATAAAATATAAATCCATATGATATCGTCCAAATGGCAAATTTTCCATTGTCCCCTAGGGTTTTCTTCATCATGCAGAACCAGTCCCTTGCCAAAAATAATCCTTATTACTTTCTCGCATTTAATCTTCTAAAGAGTATAATTTACACTAAATAAATTCCTCAGGGAGTTGTTAATACCCAATTGGGAAGAATCAAAGTTCTACTAGAAGGTAATTGCTATACCAATCCATTACCATATGTCTTATGCCAAGGTGAACAGTAGTTTGTCTATAGAAAAAATAACAAAAACAACCATAATCTGCCTTTAGGAATTTCTCTATGTCAACCCAAATACGGTATTGACCTATTCCACCTCCCAGTACATGATAATATCAGCATCTATCAAACCCCAGCAGCTCAGATTCTATTGAGCTCTGGCTGAGTAATAGTGAATAAACTATTCTGTGTACCCCTTTTTCACTAGATAAATCCCTCCAGTAGTTCTTAATATCCAAAATGGGTAATTCCAATTTCTACAGAAAGGTACTCCCAGTACCTACCATGTAAAATTGGAATCACACTAAAAACTTCTGTAAAATAAATCTGGTGAAAAAGACAAAAACTTTGCAGAACTGCCTTTGATGATTTATTAAGGGCATTATGGTAATTCTTTCGACAAGTTTCCACTTCTATGTGGTTCAGTACATCAAACACTATCTAACCAACCAAGGAAATAATTTTTGGGACTCCAGATAAATTCTGGTGAATTATTTCCTCAAACGAGAGTTTATTCCACTATAAAAAGCATAACTAAATCTTGGTAGATGATAATCTAGTGAAATCACTTGTGTTGGTCTTGTTTTGACAAGACCTATATGAGGATATCATTGTTGCACATTGGCATCCTACAGACCTCAGACACCCAATCCAAGTTCTTGGTAAATAGCCTTGACAACTACCTTCCAATGCAAAAACACCTCTATGGCAATCCAGTAATTCCTTTAATAATACCCAACTTCTCCAAAACCTAATAAATTAAGTTGTATGCCATATGTTTGTTTGATGTATGGTTTTATGCCTGTATGCCTTATATTGACTGTGGTATTGTCTGCTTGCATGTATACTCGATGGCTGCGATAGTGTGATTGTTTGACGACGAGAAGAAAGGGACTTCTTATTATTAATTGTTGGGTATTCTTGGTTATCTAAGGAAGTCCAGGGACTTATCGCTGATCACAGGCAAGCCACCATTCCCAAATTCTGATACTTGTCCTACTCTTTTTAGTACCTGTTTTGTACCTCGTTTATAAATTGCATTATTTATCTGCATGTCTTGTTTTATAAAAACTACGTTAATGACTTGGCTCCTCCAAGTTATGACTTGGTATGCCTCCTGGCACCCACCCTGATGTAAACCTACCATTTACTCCCCTTTTTATCAAGGTTATGATGATTAGCATCCTACTTCGTTGGAAACCACGGATTTTTGTTGAATAAATTATTTTGGGATTTACCCTACTACAAATGTTTCAAAACTGCTTTGTAAAACCCTTGGGAAGAGGCATCATTCCAAGCGGATGTTTTAACAAAAGAAGTGGTCATGATGGGAGATGAGAAAATGAACAAGAGAAAGAGAAGGGATGTTCTATGCCTTTATCGGAACAATTTTTATCCATGCAACCACATTACCCCAGGTGCTGGGGCTTAGCTCATAGTTTGTCTTGTTTAGCCGAGGCAGCTTGTACTATGCTTATTGGGAGAAATCCCTTGAATTCTGGGCAGGCGCTAACAGTTCTATGGATCTGGAGCCTGTAGCTTGCTTCGTCAAGAGTGAGCCTGGCTTGGCAGGAGTGCCGGTGTAACAATTGGGTCTCCCGTGGACGGTATGACTTAGGTGATACGGAAGGAAGTGGAGTCAACAAGGTAAGGTATATGCCAAGCTGTGGTTTGGGTATACGCGTGTACGGAAGGCAGGACTATGGCTGGGACCCACATACTCGTTGCCGGGGAGAACAAACCCAAAAGGAAAAGCAGCCTTTGCTAGGGTCGACAAGCGAAAGGTTAGGTTTGATTATCCGAACCCCCATCTACCGTGGGTAGAGGGCCGTGGTTTTATCCCGGCGGATGCATTAATTCTTGTGGGGAAAGTGTGCAAACTCTGCAGAGTATAATCTATTCGAATAGCCGTGTCCACAGTCAAGGACGGTTGGAAAGGTGTTGGCTAGGAGTACCCAAATGTTGGTTGTTTGGAAAAATGGATGAAATATGGAGGTTCCGAGGGAACCTGAGTTTAAAGTTTTGTTTTGACCAGAGGAGGTCAAAGAGGTTTAAAAAGGGTTTTTACTCCAAAACTATTTTCAAAAAGTTTTTCAACAAGGATATGGGGATATCTTGGTTCACAAAACAGAGGCATGTTTCAAAACTCTTCTTCAACAAAGATATGGAGATGCCATAACTACAAGTGATAGTCTAGACTTTATCAAAAACAACCCTAGATAGAGCTATCTCGCCATAGCCAGAATTGCTTTTCCTTATTTCACTTATCTTGGTGGTTTGCGAGTACATTCAAAAGTACTCATGGCATTGTCCCTGGCTATTTACTTGGCCAGGATTTCAGAGGTTTGACAACAGAAGATTAAGGTGACATCCAGCGAGTTAGGTCGTCTTCCTAGTCAGTCGCCTGTAGGTTGAGGCATGATTGGGCCCTGCGTGTGATGAAGCTCCGCTACTGAAAATTGTGTAGCCATAATGGCAACTATGTAAGTCTTGTATTCGTTATGTTTCGGATGCTGTAATGATACTTGTCGGTTATGTTCCACGGCTCACTAATCATGGGACGTGGATTTTTACATAACAGGGATTTCTCAGATGATTAAATCCGAGGGAGTGCACATCTCTACAGTTGTAGCATGTCCTCAGTTTTGGGCCATTCTCTCTTCTTCCACTTGACCCATTCTTCCGTTCAAGTTCATACTTGGCCTTGGCTGGATCCTTCCAAAAATTCCTTGCATAAAAAGCCATGTACTCACCATGAGCACGCTTGACTTCTTTGGGACAGCCAATGGAGATGACATCATATCCCCTTTCATCCTCGTCTTTCTCAACAACATTTGCTTTTAGAGCCACATTGACTCCTTTTTGCATTCCAATAGCCCGAGCACGGGCATCTTCAGTGTTCTTGGTGACAACATTGAAGGCCGCCATTTCTTGCATGACTTCATTCGATATAATTTGGTGGTAGTTGTGTCTACCTTGCAAACTCTTCAAGCCAGTTGGCTCAAATGGCATGAGGGCACTCACATATTTCCTTTTGATCCAGGCATTGTCAATGTGAGTGGCTCCATGCTTTCAAAATGTTGTTGAAATGCTCTTGAGCCTTCTATACATGTCTTCATGGTCCTCACCATCCAACATGTAGAAACCTTCAGCTTCATTACTAAGAGCATCGTACCTATTCCTTCTCATGCTTTCATTTCCAATGAAAAGATCGGTGAGGGCATCCCAAGATTCTTTGGCGGTGTAGAAGTGTTGAATGTGGGGCATGTCCTTGGGACCCACTCCGAGCTGAATCATATGGAGAGTTGTTGCATTCAATTGACTATCCACGACTTCTCTTCTAGTCAAGTTGGTGGGGTCTCCAATATGAATACCATCTTCAATGATCCTCCAAAGTTCAATTGACGAACTTCATACATGAGATTTCATTAAGAATTGCCATTGATTAAATGTAGATGTAGTAAGCTTGGGTGGATCACCCCTATTGTTTATACGAGGATGAGGGATAGGTGGGTTGGGAGAATATAGGTCAGGAACCTCACTATAGTCCTCCTTACCACTTCCCTTCTTGGAGGCGGAACCATTATGTTTTTCACCTACCACTTCATCTTCCTTAGATCCGGCATGAGCCTTATCCTTGGATGAAGGAGTGGTAGCCTTAGAGGAAGATGGAGATGGGGTCGTGGATGATGTGAGGCGAGCAATCATTTTTTGCATATCCTCCATGTTGGTCTCAAAGGATTTCAACAAGGATGTTTCCAATGTCTTTAGGTAATCCATTGTGACCTTCTCCACAACCTCATTCCCATTCTCCTTGGTACCCATACTTCTCTTAGGCGGTTAAGCCCGAATAGAGAGCCGGGGCTCTGATGCCAATTGAAATGGATCGTATGGGCACCAAGAGGGGGGGGGGTGAATAGGTGCTACTTCAAATTTTAATGCTTTTTCAATTTTAGGCTTGACAAGAAAGGTAAATTCTACAGATATACTACTATGGAGAATTTTCCTATATGCAAACCTAACTACTAGCAAGTAACAGCGAGTGAGATAGAGAAACGAGTAAACCGTAGTGGAGCACGTGGAGACACATGATTGTTTTACCGCAATTGCTTCCTTGATAAGGGAAGTAAATCTGTGTTGGAGGGGTGGGCGGCACTAAGACCACCACGCCACAATAGGCCTCACCTTGTTCTCCGATGGATCCCACCACCAAAGGCCTGATCCACCTCTCCACAATAAGAACCCTTCCAGGCGTGAATCGGCGCCTTTACACAACTAGCGGGGCACAACTCAACAACCAAATTGGAGGTTCCCGTAATGACAACAAGCTACCACAAGAACAAGTTATCAATAACAAAACACAAGATCTAGATATTTACGAGAATACTAGATCGGGGATATCTCCAAGTGAATGGAGAGGAGTTGATCCGCTTGATTCGTGATGACGATGTAGGTTGTCTCCTCTTTCAATTCCCCCAAAGATCGAAGCCTTCGGGTGGTTGAAGTGGGAGATCTAGAGAGAGAGCACTTGCAACAGGTCTGGCCTTTTTCTAATGAATCAAGAGTTCTGAATGGAGGGGATGAAGGGGATTTTATACCCCCGGTCCAAACAGAGCCGTTGGAGCCATTTGGGGCTGGATTATCCGGCCTGGGAAAAACTCCGTCCCAGACTCGGATTATCCGGCAAAAAATCCTCCCCTAGTCAGAGCGTCGTGCCGAGCCTGTCCTTGATCGTATCCTAGGGGCCGGATTTTCCGGCCCAAGTTGAGGGCTGAATTATTTGGTCAGGGGGAGAAATCCACCCCTGTTCGGATTTTCCAGGGGAAAATCTGCCCCCAGTTAGAGCGTCGTGCCTTGCCTGCCCTTGATCGTCTCATGGGGGACGGATTATCCGACCTAAGGTGAGGGCCGGATTATCCGGTCAGGGGAAGAAAATCCACCCCTGTTTGGATTTCTGGGGGAAAATCCGCCCCCAGTCAGAGCGTCGCGCCATGCCTGCCTTTTCCAAGTGAGTTAGACCGAATTATCCGGCCCTTGAGGGGGAGGATAATTCGGCCCCCAAACATAATAACATTCCCTGCACACTTAGCACACATGAGAAAACTCCACGGTATTGTTATCGAACACACAAAAAGCAGGGAACCATGAAATGTTCTTTCACGAGTGGCATGATTTTAGTACTGAACTTTTATTACCCCATCATATATTTGAGTTTGGTATGTATTTTCAAAGTGTATTACCTATTATTATGTTGAACCTGCGAACCCTAAGGTGATAGTTTGGGAAAAACAATGGGAATATATGATAGTTTGAGGATATTGTGTGTTCATGAAGTGTTAATGCTTTGTTCTGGTCTATTTGAAAAGGTAGATCTTAATTGCCTGTAGTTCCAAGTTAGCCCTGGTGAAATGGGCAGGCAGGACAAAAGATATTATGCAAATTCACATGCATGATTATGTCTGGAGCACACACCTACACACAAATGAATTAGAGATAAATTCCATGTTATTATGATACATTATATGATGAATATCATCCATGCAACACCCCTCTATCACAGCATGCCTGCACTTTATCCACTAAAAGTTTCACAACACAACATCTGGTGAAAACTATAAATCTACTACAACTGTTTACTTCTTTATTTTATTATTCTAAATCAACTACCAAAAATCACCACTTTCTTTGAGAGTTTATTGATATAATGGTGTGGTTGAGAGTGACATGTCAATTTCTAAAGTCTTATTGATATTCTTGTGTTCCAGTTGAGTCAAACTATAAATTTGGGTAATACTTCCCATCAAAGATTTCAGCGATCCCCTATATCTGTGGCCATCAAGACATTTTCTAGCACCATTATCTTTAAGGCAAAGGCCTTAAAGGTGAAAGCCACTAAATGGCCCGACCCCGATGCGCTGCAAGCACTATCCATAGAAGAACATTTTACTTAGTTCTTACAGAAAACCAAGTTGGTGGAATTTGCAAGACATCCTCAACCAACCTACTACGAGCTGAGCAGTGAGTTCCTAGCCACCTTCAGGGTTGTACAAACGAAAGGGAAGGTGATGCGTCCAAAATTGAAGAATATTTACCTTTTGTTTTTCCACAAATAGAGTAGGGATTTTTGTATTTCACTACGCCCACGTGCGCTATTTTGTTCTTGTTTAACAGGATCCCAAATCATGGATTCATATATGAACATATCAATTAGAGCTGTCATATTGTTTAATTATATGATATTTCTAAGTGATAAAATTTATTTTATGAATTTACCTTCGCACCTAGAAGAGTAACAAACAAGGAGGGGGCACCAGTATCGTTAATGACCACTAGTACGGGCGGAACCCCTCGTACCGTCCGCCCGTACCATGCGCCATCACGACCGCCTCGTAAAATAGTTTCTCCTGGCAAAGACGAGATGGAGATCCAACATTCACAGCCACCAGAAACCACGAAACACCACATCTGAGAGGGATCTAAAGGAGAAACTCGGCTGAAGTAAAATCTCGGCCGCTTCATGGATCATTGGAGGACAACGCATCATCCCCTTCATCATCAACCGCTGCATCTTATCACCACCATCAGTCACATCTTTCATATATTAGATCTCTTTGTAATTTCAGATCCAATTGTGGTTTGTATTAGATCTACCGTCGTACTTTTATCCATCCATTTGATTATGATGATGTTGTTGATTGTTTCCATGAATGAGTAGTTCCTTTGTTCTTAGGGAGATGGATAAACCCTCGCACCATTATGAACTTGTAATAAAGATGATCTATTTTTGTGTCCTTATGACTTGCTTGTCTATCATATATTTATGATTTGTGTTTGATTTCTATCTTTAGATGACATGTCAAGTCGACCACATATCATTTGCCTTCGGGACTAAAGGGAGGAAGAAACCCTTTGGACGTGTCTTGGAAGCGTACTCCGAATGCCCCGTGACAGATTGGCACCGGCTTGTAACCTACACGGTCAAATGGGGATTAAAGAGGGACTCCCTAAGCTAATTACGATATCCATGGGGAAACCCTTAATTGCGGTGGTTTGTATGGGTGATTGCTCTCAAAAATCGTAGTGGTTATTTAGAGGTGACCTCACACTTGGATTAACAAAGTGGCTTCCTACGAGCCTTGTTGTCAACATCTTATTTTCTGGCGCCGTTGCCGGGGAGCTAAGCGCTTTTGGTCTTTGTTCTTAGTTACTTATTTTACTCATTGTTTTAATAAAGTTGTTTATTAATTTTTACGTAAACACCATGACTACACTTGGACCGATTAGTCAGCTTGATGCTACTAAATACCTTAGGAAATTCAATAGATGATTAGTTAAAGAATTCCTGAGTGGGAGCGAACTAGAGTACGAGGTCAACCCTCATTTTATCTCTATCATTAAAGAGAAAACTTTTGCAGGAGATGATCCCGATGAGGATCCTTATAATCATTTGATCCACTTTACCAATCTATGTTGTACTCTGAAATTGAGAGGCTATTTTGACGATGAATTGAAACTTAAACTATTTAGTCAATATCTAACTAACACTGCTTTGGCTTGGTATAGAATCTACCCTGCAAAGAAAATTGATACCTGGGAAAAACTTGAAGTGGAATTTCTGTCTCGATTCATTCCCAAGGTAAAAACTACTGAAGTAAGAAGGGCAATTACAAACTTCAAGAATCGCCAAGGTGAAGGTTTGGTAAGAGCCTACAAAAGGTACAAGCCTCTACTTCACAAATGTCCCCATCATGATTTACCAGAATGGTATGTATTGCATATTTTTTATGGAGGACTTAATCAAGAAATTAAACATGAGCTTGTCATGAATTCAGGGGGTTCTTTCATGGAGCTAACTATAATAAAATCTTGGGAACTTTTAGAATGAATTCGCCATAATAGAGAAACATGGGGATTTGATTTAGGAGACGAAGGAGGTATAGAAATTGAATATGATTGTATCAATGCTTATAAAGACTCCGGTAAGGTAAAAGAAACTGCTAATGAACTACAACTTGATGATGATATTATCTTGCAAATCCTTCAGTCTTTTACAGAACATATTGAAGATCCAAAGAAATACTGGCTTCATTATACTCTACCACCTGAGCCAGTTGTGGAAGAATATCCAATAATTATGTCCCCTGTCGAGCCAATGAGGGAGGTACCCTCGTATGTTGAACCCTTTCCTTTTCCAAGGACGGTGAGAAGACATATGATGGCTCAGCATTTTGAGGATCAACGCAAAGAGGAAGAATTATTTCTCAAGGGGCTGGAAGAGGAAACACAAATAAGGAAAATTGAAGAAGAGTGTGTACAAGAGGCAGAGGCATCAATAAAGGAAGATATTTAACCATGTTTTCACATTGCAACATGATTGAGCTAGATTCTGAAGTGTCACAATTTGTTGAAGGAAAGGTAAAAGCTAAAGAAGTGGGTAAGCCTATCCTTCCATGCACTTTCGGAGGAACTTCCTATTATGGTCTTTGTGATATCGGTACAGCTGTTAACGTTATCCCTTTTAATTTTTATTTAAAAATTCAAAATGAATTAGCCCCAGCTGAATTGGAAGATACGAATATGACTATAATGCTTGCAGATAAAACTCTAAGAGTCCCTATGGGAATTATTAGGGATGTACCAATATGTATTGGACCTTACAAATATCCTATTGATTTTGTGCTTATTGATATGCCCATTTGACATTTATTGTCCCATCATCTTTGGAAGAACTTTTCTAAATACTACAGGAGCAAACATAGACTATAAGAAGCAAACTATGTCCCTCAAGTTTGGTGAAGAGAAAATGGAGTTTCATTTCTCCAAATTCGACCATAAGACGGCTATTGAAGAGTTAGATGATGAAGAGTACGAACGCGAGGAAGAAGGTAATATTGTAAATTTAGCCTCAATAGTCATCAAGACACCCGATGATGATCAAGCTAGAAGTTTAGTCATCAAGATGTAGAAAAATGTGAAATAGATAAGTATATTGACTCCACACATGCGGTGGACATTGAGATTAATCAAAAATATGAAGAACCTGTAAGGAAAGGAGATGAGGCTCTCCCTCCTCCAACTCTTAAAACTCTACCAAAAGAACTAAAATATAGGTTTCTTGATGAGACAAATAATTTCACTATTATTGTAAGTGCTAACCTCGCAGAGAAAGAGGAGGAAAACTTAATGAAAGTTCTCCGCATGAATCGAAATGCTCTTGGGTATTCGATGAGTGACTTGAAGGGGATTAGTCCCTCAATAGCCACCCATAGAATATTCATGGAAGAAGGATCTCAGCTGGTCGTGGACTTTCAGCGACATCTTAAACCTCACATGAAAGAGGAGGTAAGACAAGAAATAATACGTTTGTTTGATGAAGGCGTCATCTTTCATGTGGAGGAGAGTGAATGGGTAAGTCCCGTTCATTGTGTTCCAAGGAAAGGTGGGTTCACGGTTGTCGAAAATGAACATAATGAAATGGTGCCTACTAGGACTGTTGTTGGACACAGGATGTGCATTGACTCTAGGAAACTAAATAAGGAAACTCAGAAATACCATTACCCTTTACCTTTTATAGATCAAACTTTAGAAAGGCTTGCTATGCATTCTCATTTTTGCTACTTAGACGGCTATTCCGGTTTTACCCAAATTGTTGTACACCCTGATGATCAACTAAAGACTACTTTCATTTGCCCTTATATCCATTATGCTTATCGTCGCATGCCTTTTGGTCTTTGCAATGCTCCTGACACTTTTGAAAGATGCATGACTGCTCTTTTTGCTGATTATGTTGAAAGTATTATGGAAGTGTTCATGGACGATTTCTCTGTTTATGTAACTTCCTTTAATCATTGTCTCCATAATCTTCACAAAGTTTTGCAGAGATATGAAGACACTAACTTAGTCTTGAACTGGGAGAAATGTCATTTCATGGTCCAAGAAGGCACAGTACTCGGTCACAAAGTCTCAGGTAAGGGCATAGAAGTCGATAAGGCACAAATTGAAGCAATAGAAAGGTGCCCCCTCCTCGAGATATAAAAGGTATAAGAAGCTTTTTAGGTCATGTAGGGTTTTATAGAAGATTCATTAAGAATTTTTCAAAAACCTGTAGACCATTAATTAACCTTCTTCAAAAGGATGTTCGTATTAATTTTGATGAAAAATGTCTTACTTCTTTCAACATATGAAAACAAGGTCTTCTTGAGCTCCCATTATAAAACCACCTAATTGGAAGAAACCCTTTTAGATATTTTTTCAAGCTAGCCATGAAGCCGTAGGAGCAATTCTTTGTCAGTATTATGGTGATGATCTTAATATCATTCATAATGCTAGTTGCACCTTAAACGGGGCCCAAAAGAACTATCCGATGGCTAAAAAAATTGTTCACTATAGTCTTCTCTTGTGATAAATTTAAATCTTATATCATGGACTCCAAAGTTAGAGTACATACTGATCGTGTTGGCTTAAAGGAAATCCTGGAAAGGACTGATGTTAAGCCTAGAATGATCCGTTGGACTCTACTTCTACAAGAATTTGATATCCAGATCTTACAAAGGAAGGAAGAGGTAGAGGAAGTGTTCATGGATACTCAAGGAGTTGTTCATCCTAAAGAGGTATCATCCGTGTGTATACCTATGGGAACCCCACTGCCAAAAAGGAAGTTCCCTATTTCCTCTTGCAATAGTTTTGACGATTTTCTACGACATGTTTTATTCAAAGAGAGGAAGAAAATGAACTCAAATGAGACCATATTCCCTCGATGATCATGGCTTATGAAATCATAAACACATTTTGTTCTGGAAGATTTTCTGCTATTTCTTTTTGCATATCATTTTTCGGAGTCCTTTGCCAGTCCTACGAGATCGGTACGGGCGGGCCATACATCCGGATTTGCCCGTACCGCTGGTCGTTAAGAATGCATGTGCTTTGGGGTTCGCTTTCGCATAACCAGTACGACCGCACCGTACGGGTGCACTCCCCCGTATGGCCGGTCGTTATCTATTCTATGTCCACTTACTGATTTTCGTTTACTATTTGTGTAAAAAAACTGTATTTGAACTGCCGTGAACTCGGTACGGACGGGCAGTATGGGCGGGTTCCGCCCGTACTACTTAGTCGGTTGTCTAATTACTGACTTTGGCCCATGTTATTTCTGGAAACATACTAGTTGGTATGCACGTCCTGGACAACGAACACCGTCTTAAGAAGATAGAGAAATACCAGAAAGAAGAACTCATTCACAGGGAGATCATGCGCAAGCGCCTCTTGGATTTTGAAGGCAAGAAGGAACTCGATGGCATGATGAGCAAAGTTGCTGATGGGATGTTTCTCTTGCATTGGGATCTATAGAAGTGTCTCCAACGCATATCTTCCCTGGAAAGGATAAACAAGAAGCTTCGAGCAGCACTCTACAACAAAACCTCTTCACCATGAAACATGCCACGGTATCAAATAATCGCAAGGGATTATTTGATCCATCCGGCTTGATCCCAAGCTTGGGTGATCTGTGAGAACCTTGTAATCTATCTTACAGTTTTTGCATATTTACATTTCCGCACACATGGCTAGGTTTTTGTTTCCGAATTTGCATTAGTTGCATCAACTTTGAGTCCCCTTGTTCAAGAGAAGAATTATATCCATTGAGTTATGAGACATTATGATAATTGAAGTTGTATTTGATTCATGATTATTATATTGGATCATTAAACTAGGTTGAGTGTTATGATACTTGTACAGCTATCATAATTTTAAGGACTTCCACACCAATAGAAGTATTGATTAAGTTATGAGAAGAAGAATTCTGGTAGCATATTATAATTAAGAGTTTTTGAAAGCCATTGTAGTAGTGAGCATGATCAAATAGCTTGCTAAAAGAAAAAGATAAAAAGGGAGTAAGTGAAAATACATACATTCAAGTATCAGAATAAAAGAAGAAAGTAGCTATCAAAAGAATCAAACATAGAAGAAAAGAGATAGAGAGAAAAAGAAAATGATCATGAATCTTCACTACTGAACTTAGTACTGCATATCCCTAAACTCCGTGATTATATGATATGTTGAATCACTAGTAGCTTCTAATAATTTCATTGATACTCGAAAAGGTGTGGAAGCCTCTAAGTTATGTAATGTGTAAGGGTATGGTAATACCCCCGACGTGTCTCTTTATCTGATGTTGTACTCCTGCTTCAATTTCTGCCTCATTTGTTGTAATGTCTCGTGTCTCGTGAACATGATGATCTTGTCCATAAGCCACCATCTTGCTCGGGGACGAGAAAGAGCCTAGCTTGGGGAGTTAATGCATCCAAAATTGAAGCATATTTACCTTTTGTTTTTGCATAAATAGAGTAGGGATTTTTGTATTTCACTACGCCTACATGCGCTATTTCGTTCTTGTTTCAACAAGATCCTAAATCATGGAGTCATATATGAACATATCAATTAGACCTGTCATATTGTGTAATTATATGGTATTTCTAAGTGACAGAAGTCATTTTATGAATTTACCTTCGCACCTAGAAGAATAACAAACAAGGAGGAGGCACCAATATCGTTAACGACCACTGGTACGGGCAGAACCCGCCCGTACCGTCCGCCCGTACCAGGCGCCATCACGACCGCCTCGTCAAATAGTTTCTCCTAGCAAAGACAAGAGGGAGATCCGACATTCACAACCACTAGAAACCACGAAACACCACATCCGAGAGGTATCTGAAGGAGGAACTTGGCTGGAGTAAAATCTTGGCTGCTTCACGGATCATTGGAGGACAACGCATCATCACCTTCATCATCAACCACTGCATCTTCATCACCATCGTCATTCCCATCTTTCATCTATTAGATCTCTTTGTAATTCCAGATCCAATTGTGGTTTGCATTAGATCTACCATCGTACTTTTATCCATCCATTTGATTATGATGATGTTGTTGATTGTTTCCATGAGTGAGTAGTTCCTTTGTTCTTGGGGAGATGGAGAAACCCTAGCACCATTATGAACTTGTAATAAAGATGATCTATTTTTGTGTCCATATGACTTCCTTGTCTATTATATATTTATGATTTGTGTTTGATTTCTATCTTTAGATGATATGTTAAGTCGACCACATATTATTTGCCTTCGGGACTAAAGAGAGGAAGAAACCCTTTGGACGTGTCTTGGAAGCGTACCCGGAATGCCCCTTGAAAGATTGGCGTCGATTCTTAACCTACAGGGTCAAAGGGGATTAAAGAGGGACTCCCTAAGCTAATTACGATATCCATGGAAAACCCTTAATTGAAGTAGTTTGTATGGGTGATTGCTCTTAGACATCGAAGTGGTTATTTAGAGGTGACCTCACACTTGGCTCAACAAAGTGGCTTCCTACGAGCCTTGTCGTGAACATCTTATTATGGGGCTCTCTCCACACATTTCATGAAACAAGAAGTATGTTATCTAGATTACATATAACAATAATACTATGCTAGTGGTGTATCCTACATCCCCGAGAACGTTTTTGCCCGATTGAGTTTAACCACTCTTTCAGACAATCTTATTACTTGTTTTCTTTTACTTGTTTTAATTACTTTTATGCAAACAACCATAAACCTTTCAAACACCCTTTAGTTGAGATCAAAGACAACTGATAAGTATTCTTTGGTAGATAGTAAGGAGGGGGATTAAGACGTTTACAAATAGCTCTCTGTGGGTTTGATATCTTTACTTAGAAACTAGCTACAATTGGTCTATGCACTTGCAGTCATCAGAAGGTAAGTAACAAAGGTAATGAAACTCTTAGCTCTTTTGATGCGAGGTTTGTCATGAAGGGCCAAAGATTAATCATGCCCTTAGAATAATTTTGTAATGCCATACATGTCCCTAATGAAGGAAAATGGGAAGCCATCTGTGTTGATTCTGATGAGAACATCCGTTCATTTTGGAGGAGTATAAGTGTAGATGTGTTGGAGGATATCCATAGAGGAAAGTTCACTCATATTTAGCACCCTGCACTAAGATACTTTGCATTGTCTCTTGCTAGAGGATTTCTTGCTAGGAAGAATTCAACATGATGCACTGGCCCTATAATTTACTTATTGAGATGTGCTAAGGAAGGTGTAGCTCCTGAATATAACTTGGGTGTGATTATTGCTAGAACCTTGTCATATGCTATAAAACATAACAATTCCAAACCGGTGTATGTTGGAGCAATATCCACATTAGTTTTTGAATACCTTAAGAATGAAAGAAAATTTGAATACATGGGAACTCCAATTCCAAGACCTATTCTTTTGGATATTAATATGTTCCTTCACATGGGGATATTGAGGGAGTATGCAATGGGTCACATGATGTATCAATGTATGGTTAACCATGGTAGGTTGGATTCCGCTTTGCTTCCTCCTGTTGACTATTTTGACAGGATAAGAGAGAACTGGACAGCCCGTGTCAACGAGTATGCATGGGAGGAGGCCGTTGAACCGTCTTCACCAGTAGCATCGGAGGATTATCCTCAACCTCCAGCACATGACACATGGGGTGGCATGCCTATAGCACCTGAGTATTATCCCGGAGAAGGTTGCTCTTCTCAGTAGGGGAACGAGGACGCGCAACCAGAATGGTCACCATGGGAGCAGCCGCCGCCATACTATGGAGATATAGGATATGGTGTGGGGTACAACCCCAACTATTCTGGCTACTAGATTTCACCCAAACTTGGGGGACTATGATTTCATCCCTTCCTTTTTATTGTATATGCCATGCTAGAATTGTTTAAGTTATTTGAGTTGTAGTTTCATTTTAGCAAAACTTGGAAAACCCAAAAAGATTTGAATTTTAGGCTTGTTGCATGTTGTTTACTTTCAGTAAAACCCAAAATGCAAAAAGATTTTTCTTTTTATGTAGTTATATTTCCATTAAGTTTATTTCCTTTGTTATCTAAAACTAAAAACCACAAAAAGATTTTCCTTTTTTAAATCGCACGTAGAACGAGTTGTAGAAATATGCATGATGTTGTTCGCTGTTTTATATTTCATTTTTTATCTGTAACTCCGATTAGGTTTAAATTTACACAGCAACTGTAAATTTTCATCCACACACACAAAACAATTGGCAAAAATTCCTGGGATGTTTAAGTAGGGAAATACTAGGCTACATCGCTGCAGTTATTTGTTGGCAGATTTCAATTTTTAACACTAAAAGTGGCTAGTTGACTAGCAAATGATCCCTAATTTAATGCTATGATAAAATATGGATCACAACCACTATAAAAAACCATGTTAACATATTTTTATGAGAAGTGATTGATGGAAAAGTCCATAGTAATATTTCTAAAACTGGTGAAAATGAAGTCTGGAATGAACCAATCTATATCTATTTGCTTTATTTCAACATCTATGAGCATATTGTGCAGTTCAAGATGGGAGAGGAAGAACAACAATGATGAATTAATGTGTATGAAATGATAAAATAGGTATGAATCCTTTGTTGTACTTATGCATGCAATTTAACATTAGCAAATCCTTGGGCAAAGTTTCATAAATACTTAGGAAAGTGGTAATGAATGGTTACTTTGTTTGTGTCCTTTAGCCTATATAATGAGGCAAATAAGATGCTATTAGGGAACATTATTTTAACTTGATTGCATGATAGTAGATCTGGAAAAAGTCTATGCATCCCATTATGCTTGTTGATGTGGACATGGCACATTTCAATGATGAATATTTATATTCCTATGTGTCTTTGAAATATGGAGGTTGAGGATTGTATGATAGTCCAGTATTTCAAATTGTGAATCTCATCGTCGAGTCATATGTTAGTGGGTTGATAGTATCTTTAGAGGACAACTAAGCCTTTCCGCTAGCCTTTAAACCAATTCCACCAACATGGATATCATTGTGATGATGGGCACCCTTCCTTTAAACCCTTATCCTAAAAAAAGAAATATCCCAATGAGTTGGCTCTTCCGCAGAAGAAAAAAAGGCTGAAACTAGGAAGTGCCCACCAATAAAGGAAGAAATCAAGAGATGCTTATTTGTTCAAAGCCTATATCAAAATGTTAATGCATAATGGATATGAAAATCCACTAAAAGCAGAATGAAGAAAGACTCGCAAGCCCCAAAAAGTGGCAACCAAAAACTCCTGCCACTCATGCAAACGTGCGAGAAACATACCAAAAAGCACCTATCCTATTAGACTCCACCTATTGTCAACTAAAGATACTAGTTACTTACTCATGTATGGGCCTTCTATGAGTGTTTAAATGTTGAAAGACTAGAAGGATATGGCGACCGAAAATATTTAGTTCTCAATGCAAGCATGATGAATTAGTTGTCAACAATTGAAAGAATCAAAGGCCTCAAAAACCTTACATATGATCCAATCAAATGCTATGTGAGAACTTTGTTCATTGCCACTATTAGGTAATCATGCTCAAATAGTGTTGCCATATATTATCTCCTTTGCACCATGTATAATTATTTGTACACCAGCATAGTGGGCTCTCATTATTACTTTGCTATTCATTCATAAAGCTATGTTTCAAATATTTGCCATGATAAACTGTTATGCATGAATAGAGCAAAGTTCTTGTCAAAGTCTTTTATCACTTCTAAACTATGTTTGAGTTGTTTGAGGACAAACAACAACCTAAGCTTGGGGGAGCTGATACATCTCAAATGTATCTACTTTTCCAAGTACTTTGCTCGAAGATTTGCTCCGGAATATTCCCATACTTGGATAAAACTGCTCAATCGAATGCTGCTTTTAGAAAAAATCTTCTCTATGTCAGTTTGACAGGAAATAAAATAGAAGAAAAATACCATGTAAGTTTCTCACCAAATAATGAAGTCTGGGATTTGGAATCAAGCGAGAGGAGCCACGAGGCCCAAAAGAGACTAGAGGGCACACCCAGTAAGGGTGGGAGCGCCCTTTTGGCCGTGCAGCGTCGTCTAGGCCCCTCTGGTGTACCCCATATATACTTGAAAAACCTAGGTATCTAGGAGGATGGAGCTTTTCACGAAATAGAGCACCGCGACCATCAAAATCTTTGTTTTGGGGGTCAGATTGGTTCTGCTCTCCATGGCAGAGAGGGGGATTTCAAGGTCTTGTTCAATACCATCATCATCAACATCATCACCAACGACCATGAGTTCACCCCCCCTCATCATGTGTGAGTAATTCCTTATGGGCATGTGAGGTGGATGGGGATTGGATGAGATTCATCATGTAATCATCCATATGTATCAATATTTGAGGTGTTTATCTTGTGGACATTCTTGTAAGAGTGTTGGTACACTTTTTCTATGTTTAATGCTTGTTGCTAGGGCCCGAGTGATATGATTTCAGTACTGAACTTCTATTTCCCCATCATCTATTTGAGTTTGGTATGTATTTGCAAAGTTTATTACCTATTATTATGTTGAACCTGTGAACCCTAAGGTGACAGTTTGGGAAAACAATGGGAATATATGATAGTTTGAGGATATTGTGTATTCATGAAGTGTTAATGCTTTGTTCTCGTCTATTTGAAAAGGTAGATATTATTTGACTATAGTTCCAAGTTAGCCCTGGTGAAATGGGCGGGCAGGACAAAGTATATTATGCAAATTCACATGCATGATTATGTTTGGAGCACACGCCTAGACACAACTGAATTAGAAATGAATGCCATGTTATTATGATACATTATATGATGAATATCATCCATGCAACAACCCGCTATCACCTCATGCCTGCTCTTTAGCCACTGAATGTTTCACAACACAACATCTAGTGAAAACTGGAAATCTACTACAACTATTTTTACTACTTTATTTTATTGTTCTGAATCAATTGCCAAAAATCACCACTTTATTTGTGATATTACTAATATACAGGTGTGGTTGAGAGTGACGTATCAATTGCTAAAGTCTTATTGATATTCTTGTGTTCCCCTTGAGTCGAACTATAAATTTGGGTAATACTTCCCATCGATGATTTCAGCGATCTCCTATACTTGTGGGCATCAAAGCTCCCACCCTAAAAATGTTTCTGAACTTGTAGTCAATCCCATGTAGGGAATTGCTATATATGTTGGCAACACTACAAGGAGGATACAACCCAGAAGCTACTTGGTGTTGGATTATTAGGCACAATTTCCCTGATTAATTCCAGAATATAAAGCATGACAACAACCACTACTAACATGTGACACTCGAACATACTAGACGTATTGAGAAACATGAACACTAGCAGTATAAACGCAACAACATCCATACATAGACAATATATGTACCGATAGTTTGTAGATGTAGAAGTCGTGGTTGCAACATTGTTTTCAAGCTGTTGACGAAGACGACATTGATGTCATTGAACGTGCTGAGCCTGAAGTCCCACAGATCGTCCATGAACATGAGCTGTGATGACGAGCTTGGGCAATTGTGCGAAGCGCTTCCCCAAAACATTATTTTCCCTCCCCCGTATAGGATCGCAAGGACGAGTCGTTCTGAGACCTTCTCTCCCGTTCGTCGGTGCACACCGATGCTTGGGATGGAGTAGACTATGGTGGCAGCAAAAGTGGAGAGATTGGGAAAACCCTAGATTGGTATCGGTATGTTGTGGCGGCAGCCGCACATGACTTTATACAGAGCGACTTAGGAAACCCTAACAGAGGAGAACATGGGCCAAGAAAACTTCGTGCACGCTCGTCTCAGATATAGTAGCCCATCATCTAGGAGCAACCCGAATTGGCTAATTGTTGACACGTCTGTCAAAACCACACAAGTTTTCCTGAATAGCAAAATAAAGCTCGGCTCGGTGAGATTCCCGCAAACTGTGGCTACGCGCGTCACGACGAGATGGGCGGGTGGTGTGTGCGTGCGAGCGGCAGCATTATCGTCAAAGGAGTGCGCATGTAGCTCTCCTCTTATCACTCACTTTACTAGGTGATGAAACACTCCACCTTATAAGGTGGTGCAAATCTCCTCCAACTTTCCATGTGGGACTAAACTTAGGTCCCACTCCACTCCCATGTGAGCTGGCCCAAACACATATGACATGGCACAAACATGGGCTTTGAGGTTTAGGGAAAATCTGAAATCTACATGGGTCTATATAATTTAGCCCATTATTTCTAACAATCTCCTACCAGATCTCAAATGTCCATTTGAAGATTTGGCAATCCTTGCTACTTGTTTTATCCCAGTGTTTCAGCAAAGACTGTTAAGTTGAACTCCTTCCTAGAACCATGAGATATGTCTATCAGTAACTTGAACAATGGACGAACCTTGTATTGCAAGTTTGGTGCTTTTAGATTTCACACAAAATCATAACTAGTATCTGGTTGCCAGTAGCCTACACTGCAGGTATAGCATATGCGTCATACTACTTGGTCTCTTCATGAGTATACTAGAGATCACACAAATCTCATAGATTGCGATGTTTAACAATCGGAACTCATATAGGTGTGTTCTTTCAAGAATTGTCTGTAGGACATCATCTTTGATAATCATAGCCAACAGAAACACATTAAGGCATGTTGCCAACCTGGCTTACAAGATTTGAGAGTTGTGCATCTTCATATAGAGAGGGTTATCTAATACTCTCTTGTGTCACACAACTAGCCTGTTCTTCCCAGGTCCTAATTCACGGGATCTCCGATCACAAAGTTTGGTTACCACTACTGTGTAACATTCATGGGTCTCAAACTCATCTCTCTCGATGCACTTCATATCACGTTTCATGATAGTCCCTTCATAAAGGTATTTGCCAGGTTTTTGTTAGTTTGAATATATGTAAGATTAATTACTTTGAAGTTTCTCAATTTCATAACAGACTTCAAACGTCTCTTGATGTGTCGTGATGACTTCACATTATTTTTAGAATTGTTCACTTTGACAATAATAGTTTGATTTTCACAATTCAAGAGGATGACCAGTATAGGTTTGTCAACCACAAGCAAGTCCATCAAGAGTTCATGCTGCCATTCTAACTCTATATGGCTGTCTCTAAAGGAGCAAGTTCTTATTCCATAGTTGGTCTTGTCAAAATGGTTTATTTGCAAGATCTCCATGATACTGCGCACCCCAAAGGTAAATACAAACCTGCTAGTGGCATAGAGTTCATCTATATCCGAGATCAAGTTTGCATCACTATACCCTTCAAGCACCGCTGGACGCCCTATCATCGGATTGAAGACATGCACGCCGAGAGGGGGTCCTTGAGGCATGTGCAAAGATGGGGTGTGAGGAGATGGTATTCTGAGAATAGTGAGCACATAGGTTTTACCCGGGTTAGAATCCGTTGGCTTTGGATGGATCCTACTCCTACTAGCAATCTAGTAGTACAGTAGAGCCGGATGTATAGATTACTAGAGAGGTTTCGCCTGTGCGAGTTGAGGTTGTAAGTTGTGGGTGCCCTAAAGTGTGGTCCCTAGGATGGCTTATATAGATATCCAACCTAGGGTTATAGGAGAGACCTATTAGGCTACGATACAGAGTCGGTTATAGAGTACATCTTGTACTACAACTAACTATATATGCCTAAGTCGGTAAGTCTTCTGGGCCTTCCCGTAGTCGGATGGATGTCCATCTTCTCTCCCTGACAGGGGCGCATGTGAAGCAAAGCTCTAATCCATAGTGCGCTACCCTAGTGAGTGAGTCATAGTGGGTATACCCGAAGAGTATATCCCCCACAGTAGCCCCCGGCCTCCAAGATCCAAAGTCAGATTTCAATGTCTAGTTTGATCTTTCTTCGACTGTAGAATCTTGAAGGGTTCCTGAAACTCCAAAACAAAAGTAGGATCCGAGTCTCAAAATGAGTCAGACCTGTGAATATTCCAATGTGGTTTTCTCCAGCCCGACCTCAAACTAAGCCGAAAATTGGTCTCTAATGCAACTTGAGATTAGTCAAGGTCTAGTCTTGTCACTGACAGACATTCTTGTCAATGTGACCGTTGGTGGGTCTGCTTCGCGTGGAAACAAGGCACTGTTTAATGCGCACACGGAGATTGAGGAGGAGTAATCTTCTCAGGGAAGTTCCCCAGTTCGTTCCGCGATGCATGGCACAAATTACTATTTGTTGACATGAATCTTGGTGCAGGCGTGGTATAAGGGGTTGAGATTCTATCATTATCCTCTCACCAACGCCCTTGCCTTCTTCTTCCTCCAAACGACACAACACCCTTGTGTCGTTTCCTTGCCAACTCCCAAAGCGCCACCCACCAAAGGTCATCGCCCCTGACCAGATGGCTGACACTTCTTCTTCCGATACGGCAGCGACAACAGGGGCGATAGCGATGGAGAAGGAGAACTTCTCCGGGGTCTGGATCCCCTGCGTTCTTGATGATGATAAGCTGCGCGGCGTCGAGAAAGAGGGCCTCCACTACGCCGATGAATGTTGTAGCGGTTTCAATGAAATCATCCCCACCCCTCATGGTAACGAGAGAGTCCACTTCGGCAGCCATCGGGACCAAGGTTTGAGCTCTCCTCCCTCGGAGTTCTTCTCTGAGGTTATCGATTACTATGGATTTCAACTCCACAATATTCTTCCCAATTCAGTTCTAGAGCTTAGTGCTTTCGTTCTCTTTACGAGGGGTATCTCAGAATCAAACCGAGGCTTATCCTATTCTGGTACTACTTCGGTACCTGGAAAAATTCCATCACTGCCGACAATCCTTAGCTTAGCTTAGCTCTTAGGAGAGCCCGAACCTATCCTAAGATCATGGCTAGTGATTCAGTGAAAAAGTGACTGTCCATGATCTTTTACCATAAGGACAAACCGACTCTCGGCAAGCACGAAGCTTTGCCGGCTTTTGTTGATAGTGCCATCGCTCCCCAAAAGTCCTGGGACACGGAGGTGCTGAGACTCTCTAAAGATTTGATCCACACCAATAGGCAGGTTGAATACTTGATGAAGAACAAGGGTTTGCATGGATCCAACTTGATCCATTGCTGGTTAGCCCATCAAATCCAAGCCCTCCAACACCATGGTGACAGACTCATGCATACGATCACCAAGAGCAAAAAGAACAACCTGGGGAATTGCACCTCGCGATCTCCGGCAAGGAGTACGAGACCCGGATCAAATGGTTGATCAAGGAGCGGATGGAGAAGAAGATTCGAGAAACCCTTGACACCAGTATGTTTTTCGACTAATCTCCCTTTTACTTACACTTGTGTGTTTTATTTGCAATACTGAGCTACTCCATCTTTCAGCTTGCTTCCCTCCTCAAGTCGGAGCTTGCTCCTATCGAGGGATATCCGCCTAAGGATCCAGTTCCCTAAGAGGATGAAGATCTTGAAGTTCTTCCAGAGGCGCTTACCTGGAAGCGCAAAACTCTGACCGTTTCTATTGGCACACAGAAAGTTCCTGTTTAAAGAGGTAAATTTCTCCCCAAGGTTTTGTATCTTAATTCGTATTCTTCCTGAATTGCAACGATCTTATTACGTTAGCTTGTAGAGCTAAAACATTCACCATGGGCAAGGGAAAAGGAAATCCAGGAAAGAATTTCTGTCAGCAAAAGTTGACTCTAGCCTCGCCTGCTACCTCGCCTCTGACTCCTACCCCGATGCCATCATTAGTACCAGAGGATACATCATCTCCTTGTGCTGAAGATGTTCCGGATCAATCTTCAGAGCTAGCGAACCTTGGTTTAGAGACCAACATCACCATGAGTGACTCGGCACATGATAAGGATTAACCCTCAAAGGGTAATGATCAGTCAGCTGAGACCTTTGCAGAGAACCTTCTGCAAAATCCGGGTATTGCCAAACTTTTCCTTACTCGGAAGAGCGCAAAATAAATCCAGAAGCTGGCTCTCCATTTCCCGGAGACCCGAAATATCACAGCTTAGGAGGAGGCGCAAGAAGCCAAGGATATCAAACTCATAGAACTTCTTGACCAGGTTTGTCTTCACAACAAGAAGTTGAAGGCTGGTGGGATTCCGCCTCCACCAGTGGTTCCTTTAACTCTCGCCGAGAAGGTTTCTTCTGAGGTCAATATGAGCCTCAACAAACAGACTCATGAACATTATGTAAGTAGTTTCTGACTCTTTTTATTATATTTCATATCATATCCTCTAGCCTCAAGCATGAAGTTAGATAGGAATCCGAATTTATGGTTTTATAGGATGCCAAAGAATGAACTTAGTATAACCCCCCAAGGCTCGTGCTGATATTTAACTTAGTTAATATAGCAACCCGAGTCTTAGTAGCCTTCTGACTATGGTTACCATTCCTATTTACAAAAATTTAAAGATTATAACCAGGAATTGTTGAATAATATCTGCAACAAGCTGAGAGAGACCGGAGCTCTCTGACTTGAAAATGCGTAGCTTAAAGTTGTGAAAGATGAAGCTGAAGGTAAGCATTTCTGACTTCATTTTCATAGTCTATTTTTTGAGTTGTGGCTGAATATTTATTCGACTTTATTTGTTACTGCGCCAGATCTTGTGAAGTAGTCCTGCAAGCTTATTCAACAAGCTGAAGATTACAAAGTCTTGGAAGTTGAAAATGATGACTTGCATGTTGAACACGACAAACTCAAGGTAGACCATGAGTGCAGCATCAACGCCATTCTTGAATCCAGCAACATGGCTACTAAAGATCGTGTCCTCACCATAGCAAAACAAGACAAAGCAATCTTGGACTTGAAGGATCAACTGAACAAGCAGAAATATACCACTGAAGATCTTTGGAATAAACTCCAAAGTCTTCGGGAGGAGAAGAACAAAGTAGATGACGCTATCTTTGGTAAGTTCGCTATCTCTGAATTGTTGTTTCCTCACTTTGTTAACTTGGATATATTGTTGACCTTGTTTTATTATTTTCTGATCCTCTCAACATTCTTGATGCCTCTTCGTCCGAGTCTCGTACCAGCCGGCTTGTTGCTGTCGGAGACCTGATCCATTACTTCCGCCAATCTTTGGAGGAAATCGATGAATTCGTCTAGCTCTCTAGTTTAGAAAAAATGTCTTCCTTTGAAGTACGAGACGGATATGCCCAATCTTGTTAAGGATTGGAACTTGTCCTATGTATGCACAGCGACACAGAATGCCCTAAAAATGGTAATGAGCCACCAAGGAAGCAAGAATATATGGCAAGTTACCAAGAGTTATTATACTATCGATGAAGATGCCAAGCAACAGAATATCAAAGAAATCTGGGATGCCTATGTCGGATACGCTTGTTGCGTGGCCGAGCTCACCAGCTATGACAACCATTCTTCACGCCAGTTGAAGTTCCACCTCCCAGAGAAGAAGTTGTTGAAGTTTCCGAAGATGACGAATAGACTGAGTCTAATATACTCATCTCGGAAAGATATCAGGGTGATGTAGGTTACGTCTCCAGCGACCTAGCAGAGCCTTCATCTTCACCTGCATCAGAGAGTTCGCCATAAAAACAATGTGTTATTCTAAAAAATTTATGTCATAGCTATTATTTTGTTGTGCTAGCCTGTAAGAACTTATACTTTACTGCTTAGCACTTTTTGTTTTATGTGCTTGAAAAATACATAAGCACTATTTTGTCTATACTTATCGTTTATTTGGCTTTCTGCCTCATCCCTTTCGTGAGCCGGAAAACTTTCAGCATGGAAACTTTGCCGAGCAATGAAGCTCAATTGCTAAACCACTTTAAACCCAGAATCAAAGCTTGCTTCCAACACCAACAATTCACTACTCAGAAAATACCCGCGTTCAGCAATCAGAGAAAACCCAAGCATAAACTTAAAAATTAGACTTATACCTAAAGGTAGCATTTTTAGAATCAGAAATCTAACCAGAATAGATATGATCATAAAGTACATTGAAGTATTCTGAGATTTTTGACTATGACATGATCATTTAGATATAAGATGGTACTTAAAAAACATCTCAGAAAAAACATTGAGGAGACAAATACTTTATTTCACTTTGAACATCTACATTGATATGATTACAAAGAATGAAATTTAAGAATAAAAGGGACGTAGCTGAGCAATATTCCATGGATGGTCTATTTCATCCGGGTTTGTACTGCCTCCATCTCTCTTTCTCTTCTTAGTAGCAAGTATTTCTTTTTCTGGCCTCATGTCAGTTAGGTAGTAAGAACCACTGTGCAATACTTGACTAAGCATAAAAGGCCCTTCCCATATAGGGGCAAGTTTGTGCTCACTTCTTTGCACTATTCGGAGAACCAAACCGCCCTTCCTAAAAGACCGGTTTCTGACTCTCTTACTATGATACTTGCGTAACTTCTGCTGATAGGATGTAGATCTCTGTTGAGCAATGACACGAACTTCCTCGAGCATATCGAGTTCATTTTATCGAGCGACTTTGGTATCCTCTTCGACATACGCAGTGACTCGAGGAGAAGTATGAATAAGATCACTTGGAAGAAATGCTTCTGCACCATGGACAAAGAAGAAGGGTGTATATCTGATTGACATATTAGGAGTAGTTTGTAAACTCCAAACAACAGATGGCAATTTGTCTGCCCAAGACCCCACAACATGATGAGGTGGTACTTCGAGTCTTGGTCGTAGGCCTTGAAGAATTAAACCATTTTCCCTTTCGACTTATCCATTGGCTTGTGGATGTGCGACTGATGCAATATCAAGTTCGATCCCTTGATCATTGCAAAATTTTATGACTTCTCCCATTGAAAAGTTATTCCTGTTGTCTGTAAGAATACTGTGCGGATACCCTTGAGCACTCCCAAGTTATTCTTCTTTTTATATAAATAAACCAAATAAATCGTAAGAAAAAATCAATAGCACAGATAAAGCGAAATCCCAATAAGTCGTTTTTGAATGATTCGCGTTAGCCAGGAGTTAGTCTATTTCAATAAAGTAACCAACTAAAAGAGAGTGTTAGGTCTAGGCTACAAAATCTTCCTAGAAAAACTAGAAAGAAAAGAACAAGCTGGTAACGAGTTCCGGTAGAAACTAGAGGATTTGTCGAAGTTTCCAATCCCTTTGAATAAATTCATTCTTGTTTTTATTGGACCCTGAATTGGATTATAAAATCCTCGACGAATTTTTTGGTTGTTTCTCCATCACAGTTTATGACGGGTTTTTCCTCAATCCATTTCGTGAATTTATCAACCATAATAAGAATATGGGTATATCCACATGGAGCCCGTTTAAACGGTCCTACCATGTCAATCCCTCGGACCACAAAGGGCCATGAAATCAGAATTTTTCGCAGCTGATTAGCTGGAACATGGGCTTGTTTAGCTTATTCTTGGCAACCTTAGCACGTCTTGACCAGCCTCTCGGCATCTGCCTTAGCTGTAAGTAAAAAAATCCGTGTCTAAAAGCCTTTGCCACTAAAGATTTGGCTACGGCGTGATGTCCACATTCGACTTCGTGGATTTTGCCTCCGGAGAAACACATCGCGGAAAGACCCCAGACATACTCCACTTATAGAGCTCACCACTCACCACTATGTAGGATTTTTCTCGTAGGACGACCTGTCGGCTCAGAACTTCACCTTTAGGTAATTTTCCGTGTACCAGGAATTGAAGGTACGGTTTTGTCCACCTTGGAATTACAGCTAGAACTGCTATGAGGGGTGAGTCAGATTTGGTCAAATACTCATCAACTCCTGTGATAGAGGGAACTCTTAAGTGCTCTACAAAAAAACCATCCGGGACCTTTTTTCGTGCAAAGCCTATTCTTGATAGAGCATTTGCATCCTCATTTTCTATTGAGGGAATGTGTTGAACTTCAAACCCTTTGAATGATTTAGTTAGTTAATCCACGACATCTCTATATGCTGCCATGTGCTTCTTTGCATTGTAGATATCGGATACTTGCTGGGAAACTAAATCCGAGTCTCCGTAACACATGAGTCGGTGAATGCTGATGTCTTTTGCAATTCTAATTCCATGCAACATGGTTTCATATTTGGCAATGTTATTTGTCATTGTGAAGTGAATCTGCAACACATAGAACAATTTATCACCTTGGGGTGACTTGAGTACCACGCCAGCCCCGAGCCCCCAAGCATTTTATACCTGTCAAAGTGCAAGGTCCAAACTTCCCTCTCTAGGGGACATGCGTTTTTTACCATCTTTGTCCAATCAGCGACAAAGTCATCATGAATTTGTTATTTGATCGTTATGCATGGTTTATACTCAATTTCAAAAGCTGCTAGCTCAATTCTCCACTTAGCGACAAGTCTTGTGGCATCACTGTTTTTGATTATGTCTCTCATGGGAGCTGTGCTCACCACGGTAAACTTGTGCACTTGAAACTAATGTTGTAGCTTTCTGGATGCAAAGACACACCATAGGATAACTTTTGGTAGTCAGGACCTCACCGAGATAAAAAGCGGACGCTGCACTAGGTGCTCCTATTTTTCTTCTGGTTGTTCCACCACCATGACGACACTGACGACTCTGTTTGTCATAGCTAAGTAGAGCAACATCGGTTCCTATGGTTCCGATGCTATAAAGATAGGGGTGGTGTAACACCCCACTTTTAGTTAAACGTTAATTAGGGTATTTTTATGCATCATGAGCATCATCTTCTAAAAATGCGTGCAACAAAAAGAAAGAAAAACCCTAAAACCCTAGTTTTCCCCCTCTTTCTTTGAAACTTATTCAAAAGCGTTTGAATTTGAAAATATCAAAATGTGTGGATGATACGTCTATTTTGAATCACTATTCCATGTCTTAATTCACTATTATTCATTGATATATTTCATACTGAGAGGTGATACTTATGTTATTTCATCTGTTTTTGCATGGTTGATGACTTTTGGACCATGGACCGCTGCAGTCAGGATTCTGATGGAAAAGGTGCTGTTTGGAGGCAAAATTCACGAAGATCAAAAAATCCAGGAAAATATATGGAAAATCCTATTTTTCCAGAAGACGGAGGAAGCCAGAAGGGGGGCTGGTGATGGGCCACAGGGGGCCCACACCACCCACTAGCGCGAGCAGACCTAGGCCGCGCCAGAAGTTGGTGTGTATTTGTGTATTTGGGCCTAGGGGAATGCATTGTGTATTTGGCTACTAATCGTAGGGGTTGCCGGAGTGACAGAAACCTGAACCCCCGTTAGGAAACCATTGCACAAGGGACGTAAGGGTCTTAGAGTTTAAAGCTGTGGTTAGGTTTCTACCTTAATTACTTTCTTGTACTTACGGATGTTTACAAGGGGTATAATCACAAGTATGTATTAGTCCGAGGAAGGTCGGTACATTAGCCCAGGTTCACCCACGCAACACTTAGCAAGCTAAAGAAGATTAATCAACTATATGAAGCGAAATCACTTGACAGTCTTCCCATGTGTCCTCGAGAATGTTTGGTCATCTTAAGTAATACAATCGGCTTGTCCTTTGCTGTATAAAGGATTGGGCCACTTGCTGCATTTATTCCTACTGTCTTTTATTTACTCATACTTCGTTTACTTGCTTTATCAAAAAACCCTAAAAATCCGTTTGCTAAGTATTTGCATAGAATTCCTGATCCATACCATTAGCCAGCACCTTCTGCTCCTCGTTGGGTTCGACACTCTTACTTATCAAAAATACTGCGATACACCCCCTATACTTGTGGGTCATCAAGACTATTTTCTGGCACCGTTGCCGAGGAGTGAAGCGCTATTGGAGAGTGGAACTGGTAAAGGAAACTTCTACTGTGAGTATTGTTTACTTCTGTTAGTTGCTTTATTTTCGGTATGGATAATTCGCTGAGTTTCTTATTTGGTAATGCTACTACCACTGCTAAGGTAGTAGATAAGCCACCACCTATTGAGAATGATGTTTTCAAAATACCTACAAGAATTATTGATCGTGTTATGGATAACTACTATGTTGGGGATGGAACTGTCCATCCCGGTGATCATTTACTCTTTATACACGAATTATGCGGGTTGTTCAAGTGTGCAGGTATTACTACAGATCAAGTTAAGAAGAAGTTATTCTCATTATTGCTGAAAGGAAGAGCTGAGGAATGGTATAAGCTGCTGAAAAATGGTCAAGCTCTAGAATGGGAGGAAATAGTGCCTCTCTTTTATTCAAAGCTTTATCCTCCTAGTGAGATTCATAAGGATCGGAATCAAATATATAACTTTTGGCCTCTTGATGGAGAGAGTACAGCCCAAGCTTGGGGGTGATTGAAGTTACTAATGCTCAAATGTCCCATTCATGAGCTCCCCAACAATATTATTATCAATAACTTTTATGCAAGACTCCCTCTACATGACAAGGATTTATTGGATGCTTCTTGTGCTTGATCATTCACTCGCATGGAAGAAGAAGCTAAATGGGATCTTCTGGACCGTATTCAAGACAATGCTGAAGCTTGGGAGAATGACAAAGGTAGAAAGTTAGGTATAAATTACGATTATGAATGCATTGAATCTTTTATGGGAACTGTTCAAAATATCAAATATGCTAATGGTCTAGACTCTCAACTATTTCTTCTTATTTTAAGGCTTTTCCTTCCTACATTGAAGTGCCTAAAAATAAGTTGAATAAGTATCATGAACCTTATAAAGATGTTGCTAAGTGTGTTCCTGCAAGAAATACTGAAGTTCATACTGCTAATCATGTTTTACCTAAACCTTATATTGAGAAAATGCCTTTCCTAGTTAAGATAAAGGAACATTTTATGATAGCTAGTATGTTTAATAAAAGTATGAATGAAGATGTTGAACCTGATAAACAATTGGTTGATGAACCTATAATAGCAAATGTGAAAGACTTTGTTACTAAATATGAAGAAGAGGGACACCCTATCCTTTGTAAGGATACCTCTAATATTGTTTCACATAGTAGTGTTATGAGAGCTAGTATTCCTATGTTTTCTATTAGAATAAGTGATCATTGCTAGGATGGTCCTTGTGATAGTTATATTGTCAAGTTTATGCATGATACTGAAAGTTACTATGAGAGAGGGAAAAGAGTTCTTATGGATCTCAATAATATCAAGTTTCCTCGTTTTATGCTGAAAGTTTTTATGTTGCACTTGTTTTGCCTTCCTATGCTAGTAGCCTCTGGTTTCAACAACTTGTTTGTTTACAAAATTACCTTGCATAGGAAGTGGGTTAGACTTAAATGTGTGTATTTTTGCTTCTTAATGCTCTCTTTCACTTCAATCTGTATTCCTGAGTGAGCATCTTCAAAATTATCATGCCCATCTTAATGGCTATAAAGAAAGAGCTTTTTGGGAGACAACCCAATTTGTTTTTGCTTTCAGTTTGTTTTTGTTTCTTTGAGTCTTGGAAGTTATTACCTCGGTAATAACCTCTCCTTATCCGTTGTGTTTGGTTTTAGTGTCAAGATCAACCTCTAATGAGAGAGAAGTAATATTTGGGGAAGTTGCTGTCCTGAAACAGATTTTTTGTGCTGCACCGTAAAAATTCGTGAGAGATCTCTGTTTGTCGGATTGAGCTTTACTTTTTTCCCAGGTTGTTATTTAACTTCTATTAGTTTTGCGCTTTTTGATTTGAGCAACAGAAGGTTTTCGAAAAAATTGATCTTTACCTGCTGGTCTGTTTTGACAGATTTTGCTAATCTTGCATTTGCTTCTTTATTCGATTTCCTTTTTGAATTCTTTTTGGGTTTTTGGAATGAGTTGCTACAGTAGCTTATGTTTTGATGGTTTTTAGTTGAAGTTGGATTCAAAAGGTTTTATCACTTCACTTATACTAATGTTGGTAATGAGAACTGTGTGGAGTTTTGTGTGAAAGAAGTTTCCAGGTAGTGGAGATAATGGTGTAATAAGGAAGTGAAGGGTTTTGTGAGTCAAGTAATAATTGTATGAAGATGAAGGTACTGATGATTATTCAAGTGGTGACTGCGGAAGAATCTACTACATACCAAATTCAGAGACCTGCAGAGTCCGTTTCCAAATAGGTAACAGTTCCGGTAAGAAAAGTTCCGTGAAAATACTATCCAACTATAGTTTTGCAGTTTTCAATCAATAAGGAAAGCTACCAAGCGAAAGAGGGACGGAAACGGAGCCAAGGTGGCTCACACCATCCTGTGGCGCGGGCCCACCCCTGGCCGCGCCACCAGGTGGTGAGTCCACCTTGGACTCTGCCTCCTACTCGTTTTCTCCGAGTACCTTCCTTTTGATATGAAACTTCTTAATATATAACCCCCCGAATCCCTCGAGGTTCGTATATCGTGTTTTTGTTTCGATCTGTTTCTGCCAGGACATACTTTTTGAAAGCTTAGAAGCACAATGGTGTCCGCCAATGATAAACGGAAGGAGCCTATGGAGGAAGACCTCCAAGACCCCGAGAAGGAGAAGGAGATCAATAGTGAAGATGAAGAGGAGTAAAAGCACACCGGCACCACCATTGCAAGCATTGGAGTGGTGACAAAACCTGCCAGGGTTAGAAGGACTGCACGGATGCAGACTAGGGGGAAAGCTCCTCGTCACTTCTTGGCTCCACGGTCACCTTATCCAAGTACCAAGAGTCCCTTCCATACCTTTATCCATAACCATGCAAGAAAAGAAGACCGCACGGAAGGAGAGCGGAGAAAGAATCACAAGAGCTGGGATCCATAATCTGACGTGATCATGCACCGCATCGAGCATAACTCGGAGTTGATTCGCACCCTCGCCTTCGAGATTGAGGACTTGGGGAAATTGGTCAAATAGCTCATCGAGAGGATACCACCACCACCAAAGGAGTAATTCGTCATCTGGTTTGGCATCCCCTTGGTTTGTTCCAAGCTTGGGGGAGTGCCACGGTATCACATCACTATCTTCTATCTTTTTACCTTATTAGTAGAGTCATATCATGAATAGAGGAGTTATTATGTAGTGTGGTTTGCATTATGGAAGTGTCCCCTCTCTCATTAGATATGTATCCCTTGGTGTGAGTTACCGTTATGGAATATTAATGAGAAGTTCTATCATTCACTCTTGTGCATAGCTTATATTAGTTTTTAATTCGTGGTTATATGATTGATCTTTTTGTTAGTACTGTTATTACTCTAGGATCATTGAGTTAATTTAGTTGGTTTTGGCAAACCTGGCTCGGTCAGTAGCAACACTATTTTTGAGATTTGAATGAAAATATAAAAGTAATCTAAAGAAAAATAATTTCATCATCTTTCTTTCTTGATTTGCTCATAAGTTTAGTATTCTCTAGTTAAGATCTTTTGTGCTTCCAAGGAAGATTGCATGTTTGATTTTATCACTTGTATGTTTGGCTGTTTCCTTCAACTCTTATACTTGCTACCCAACCTTTCTAGCCAAAAACCTGTACTGAGAGGGAATTCTTCTCGTGCATCCACTCCTTTAAACCAAAACCTTCGCCATTTGTGTCCACCATACCTACCTATTAGCATTATTGCTATTCCAAGTAAATTCTTGTTTCATCTACCTCCCAAATTAAACTTGTTATGTGAAAATTAGTGATTAAAGCTCTCACGAACTTGATGGCACACTTTACTTTCTTGCACTTAATAAACTTGAACCATTGTGCTCGCCTATGTTGCGTATATGCTTGCCCTTTGTAAGTTGTGAATTAGCAGAACCATGCACGCTTTCAACATTGCACTGGTACTTTGTACCTAATTGATATCATGTTCTTTTGTCTATGGATGTCGTCGGTGTGAAATGAAAGGGGAGCTTGTAAGTCCATGGAGTTATGCATGTGTGTTAGAGAAACGCCTGGGCCGCTGGTCTAATCTATGCTGACATGGTGGAAACCTACAGCGTAACCATAACGAGCATCTATGAAGCATTCTTCTTATAAAAAAATAGTCTGATATTGAGAAAAAAGAGATTATGAAAAGAGGAAAGAGAGAAATAAGCACCATATTCCCATGGTAAATAAGAAGATTGTTGAGATGTTTGTTGTCTGCTTGCCTTGTCATTTTGATATGGGGATTCTTCCGTATCATCGGCCAAGGGGTACCCCGTTGGCGGTTCCCTATGATACACATATGATTACGATGACAAGAACTTACCGGTAACTAAAGTTGAGTAGCATGAGGAGCGACCCTCGTATTCAAGGGACATGAGATTCTCAATTTACAACTTGTCAATGCATATCCTCATATTTGATCACTTTAACCTAAAAGCTAGTAAGTATCATAATTTTTGGGAGCTCTTTATGAGACTTGCAATCCCTGCTTCCCTCTGCGAAGGGCCTTTCTTTTACTTTTTAGTTGAGTCAGTAAACCTATTCCCTTCTATCTCAGCAAGTATTGTGAGTTGTTGTGTTTCATTCATTCATATGATGATTTAATCAATCATGTTGCTTTTTGTTCCTTGTTTTGCACATTGCTCTTATCTTGATGTTTACTACTTTGAAAGCTTTCATTGAAAACCAGTTATTTGTGAACTCCAGCAAGTTATGAACTATTCTTCGACCAAGAGCTACGTTTTCCATTACTAATTATGATTTACTTCATGTATATCTATTGTGTTTCCTTTACCTATTGCAAGTTGAGTTATATAAAAGTGAGTTGTCTTCTATTATGATCTATGTATTTGATGAATGTGATGCTTCTTGTCTGTATTCTTTTATCGACTCTTCACTCCATAAACCCGAGGCCATGTTTATTGAGCTCAGTTTCGCTTGGGGACAAGCGAAGTCTAAGCTTGGGCGGAGTTGATACGTCCATTTTGCATCACTATTCTATGTCTTAATTCACTATTTTTCATTGATATATTTCATATTGAGAGGTGATACTTATGTTATTTCATCTGTTTTTGCATGGTTGATGACTTTTGGACCATGGACCGCTGCAGTCAGGATTCTGATGGAAAAGGTGCTATTTGGAGGCAAAATTCGCGAAGATCAGAAAATCCAGGAAAATATACGGAAAATCCTATTTTTCCAGAAGACGAAGGAAGCCAGAAGGGGGGCCGGCGATGGGCCACAGGGGGTCCACACCACCCCCCTGGGGCGAGCAGCCCTAAGCCATGCCAACAGGTGGTGTGGCCACCCTGGTCCACTCTAGGCTCTCCCCTCTGGCGTATATTATCCTCCCGACCATAGAAAGATTTCGCCGCCTCTGCGGGGCGGGAAACACCGAGAGAGAAAGATCTCTCCGGCAGATAGATTTCTGCCAGGGGAATTCCTTCCTGGAGAGGGGAGATCATTGCCATCAACACCACCATCAAGCTAGACTTCATCGGGATCATCATCATCATCATCATCATCACCACCATCATCACCATCAGCACCCTCATCACCATCTCCATATTGCTGTAACAATTGAGTTGAATCTTGCATAGTTCATAGGGGAAACTTTCCCGGTGTTGATTACTCTTTGTAGTTGATGCTATTGAGTGAACCATTGAATTATTGTTTATGTTCAGATTGTTATACATCATTATTCCATCTCTGATCATGATCCATATGATGTCTTGTGAGCAGTTCGTTTTGTTCTTTAGGACATGAGAGAAGTCATGTTGTTAGTAGTGGAGTTGTGTTGAGAAAGATTCAATAGTTTGATATTTAAGTTGTGGTGTACTTCTCCTAGTTGTGTCATGTGAACATAGACTACATGACACTTCACCTATATGGGCCTAGGGGAATGCATTCTGTATTTGGCTACCAATCGTAGGGGTTGCCGGAGTGACAGAAACCTGAACCCCCGTTAGGAAACCATTGCACAAGGGACGTAAGGGTCTTAGAGTTTAAAGCTGTGGTTAGGTTTCTACCTTAATTACTTTCTTGTACTTACAAATGTTTGCAAGGGGTATAATCACAAGTATGTATTAGTCCTAGGAAGGTCGGTACGTTACCACAGGTTCACCCACACAACATTTAGCAAGCTAAAGAAGATTAATCAACTATATGAAGCGAAAGCACTTGACAGTCTTCTCATGTGTCGTCGAGAATGTTTGGTCATCTTAAGTAATACAACCGGCATGTCCTTTGCTGTATAAAGGATTGGGCCACTTGCTGCATTTATTCCTACTGTCTTTTATTTACTCGTACTTCATTTACTTCCTTTATCAAAAACCCCTAAAAATATGTTTGCTAAGTATTTGCAGAGAATTCCTAATCCATACCACTAGCCAGCACCTTCTGCTCCTCTATGGGTTCGACACTCTTACTTATCGAAAATACTGCGATACACCCCCTATACTTGTGGGTCATCAGTGGACCCAATGTAGCATCCCATTTTCAGCAACCCTAATTAGTTGTCCAGAATGCAAAAATCAGGGGAACAAAAACTTTTTCTTGTTTAATGCCGAAGTGTTTGCTTGTTGTCTAACTGTGCTTATGCATCTAAATGTGTAGTAGATGATATACTCCTTACCTCACCCTTAGTTTACAAAAGCTATTTAACAAAACTGTCTTGGCTTATTTCCATATTCTCAAATGTTCTGGCATTTCCAAAAACTAAGCCAAGATGGCTTTGCAACCCTAACCATTTTATTAGCTTCTATTGACCAAACTATGGAGAGCTATATATAATCTCCTTATGTTTTCAGGACAAAACTTTCAACTACTCTTACCTCTAAGTTTTTCCAAAACCTTTCTATAAAGCTTTTTAATTCTACTCTTGGTAGATATACCAAGGACCCTCACCTTATTCGAACTCCAACCTTTCAAAACACCCATCCTTACCTCAAGCTAGGCTTGATGGTAACCCTAGTAGTAGTTGTTGTGCTGGGTAGATGAATTTCCTTGATATGCTGTCTGACTTGTTTTGCTTAGGAAGTAGTATGAGCTACTCTAGGAGCTCATCCCCTAGTATTAAGATAAATTAATATCGCAAACCCTAAGAAAGATTACAATGCTGGATCTGACCTCTAGCTGCTAGGTGATCATCTAAAACCCTTAATCAGACCATTTAAACACTAATCCTTTCTAGAAGTTTCCAAGCCAAGGAAGACTAATATCAAGAATGGATCTATCCTACTCAATCTACACTTCATGATTATCCAATTGATGATGTTTTGGTACCTTGCAACCAATCAAAAACATCCCCTCTTATATTCTAGTAAAAAACCCTAAATCCGCCAAAACATCCCCTCTTATAGTCTGGAAATGTTATCAAGATGCCATCTTTGAGTGTCCCTCATTTCCAATCCTTCTACATTTTTGTAATGCACTTGAACCTTCTTGTAAACTATATTAAGGAATACCAAGGACCACTATTTCCCTTGGATATATCATCCTTGCACCCACTTGTTCCAGATGGTTTTGCAGGCGAGAAAATAACAATTCCTGCAAATCTTATCGACATGCCTACTTTAGTAGAGCCCAAATATTCATACTATCTTCTTTTGACCAACTCTTGCCATGTTTTTAATCTACTCATGAAGGTCTATCTATACCTACTTCACTTGTTTCAATGGGAGCTTTGTGCTTCCGAAACCCACATGGTTTTAAAGGCTAGTTGATAATCTGTTTTGGCACCCTTATTTTATTCAAAGTCTGTCATCAATCCTTGCGGAGCACCATCATGATCAACCTCAAACCTCTGTACCATGGTGATCTACATCACTTGGAATATCCATCCATATATCCCATGACCCAAGGGGAGCTCTGAGCTCCAAGATCCAACAAGATTTTGATGGTATAAAAATAATAATTCCCGAGATCCTTCACCCCTTGCTTTTCTTCCAAATCAAGTTGGATTCTCAAAACCTGAGGTCGAAAAGGATTGATACATCATGTGGACATTATCTACCTTGAATATCAAGATTTATCAAATATTATCCATAATTATTATGGCCCAAAACCTATTTATTTCTCTTAATGGACAGAACCTCTAAAACTCCTTCCATAAAGGAAAGTTTGGTTTTTGCCAAAACACCTCTCCAACTTCGGTCACATTTGAGGCCTATGTATCATATCCTACCTTTTCACTTCAAAAATAAATATTTTTTTAGAGCCTTAATGTGAACACCCGGATTTTTAAATCCAGATGCAAGTTATGCCGTACATCGCAATCCTAGGATTACCATTTTTGAGAGACATAACAGAGGTGGTACCACAGTACATCATCCATTACAAACCATAATAAAGGTCTTACAAATAAAGGATCTCATGATCCAGTCTTAATGTCATCAAAGCAGCGGAAAGTAAACGTAGTAGGCTCCGTCTTCAGGGTCACAGGCAATGCTGATGATGGGAGATGATCCTAGTTGTCATAGATCTCTTGTTGTCCATCTTCCGGGTAATCCTCCTCATAGTCTGGCCATGGGAATAGCTAGGGACAAAGCCATGAGTACTCTTTAAGTACTCACAAACTATTACTAGCATAAGTAAGGTAAAACTAATAGGAATCTTAATCTCTAAGTTTGTTTGCAAAAAGCCAGGTTTACTTCATAAAGACTTAGGAGTAAAGACCTAAGTTTAGTTCTCTACATTACTAAAGTGGGAACTTAGATTTCATGTCCACAACTCTGTTGTGGTCAAGTCAAAGTCATCTTTCAAGTCACAAATCAATTTGAAAACATTTGACAACGGAACAGTACGGCCACTCCAACTTCCCATAACCGCGGACGCGGCGATTCGAATAGTTCGACACTCTAAAGAGGTGGTACACTTTCACCACAAAATTCGATACATCCGTTAGGGATAACCCTGAATCATCATACTTTGTATGCGGATAATCAATCCTAACCTTTCAATTATACACCCTAGTATAGTCACCTCCCCTATGATCTGGCATCCCAGCCATGGCCATCTGCCATCCTGGGCACTCCATAGGTGGACATTCATCATGAGGTAGCCTCAGCTCAACCTCTTCCGCAAGGGAACCCATACTAAGGCACATAAGCTTCCAATTAAGCCCTACCTAACTAAGGTATTGTGGTTGTACGGTAAAATTGGAATGGTATCGCATCCAAACCCAACCATCAGTTTTTGTCAAAGTCAAGGCTCATGCCTCATGCATTTTCATCATCAAACCGTTGTGTATCATAACACATGTCAAAACATTTCAATAGAATGAATCATCCAAGGTTTTCATAATCTTTTCTCCAAGTATTCCTATCTAAAGTGATAAGGTTTTAGCTTAGCACTAGCCACTAGTATTGAGGGTATTACTATTGGGGGTGCTAATCAGGTATAAGTATCCAGGACTAGTTCTATGGTCTTGATGGTATCCATCCTACTTTTCCATTAATCAAATTCATGAACTAGAGAAGAAACTTCAGTAAGATGAAAAGTAAAGCTGGTAAGTAAAAACTGGGATTGATATTGTTGGGGGGATACCCCCGGGTAGGGTAACGCTGGGGTATAAGGGCCGAGTTAGCCGGGGTATGGCGCGGTCAAAGAAAATGCTGACCGAGTCACCTCAAGGCAGTCCGAATCATGGTGTGACCCAGCCCATGGAGCATCTCCTTAACTATGGTCCGGCCGGCATAAATTATATGCCGGCCATGCTTATCTATCTGTTTTGCAGGTAACTTGATATGCCGTATTAGCTATATGCTAGACGGACTATATTATGGCTTCCAAGAGTAGGAATCCCCCGCTGGTCAAAACGTGGCTTTATTAGCTGTAGCATGAGCGAAGCAAAGTAAAGAAGAGGACCAGCGGGTCAGGAGCGACCAAGGTGATGCGGGCAAAGCCGGATGATGCAGCCTGTGTCTGGTGATGCCAAAAGACAAGTTTTACACTATGGATTACGTCCAAAGGCCCGGACGAGCCGTTAAAGAGAATAAAGAAGCATTTGCTTTAGGCGAGGAGCATATTCATAGAATATGCTGCCACATGTGCCCTAACATTGTAACCCGGGTTACCCTATATAAGGAGCATCGGGGCCTCCATAGAGGGGGATCAATCATTTTCTCCGTCTAAGGTAGACCTCTAGGGCTAGTTTTCGGGGAGTAAGAGACTGTGTCTCCTTCTCACCAACAACTTGAAGAGCATTTGTAAACACCATTGATAGAGAATACAAGAACTTCCGTGCGTGGAATCACCACGTTCTCCGTCCCTGGATTCCCCTAGCACTCATTGGCCCCATCTTTAGCCTATCCATGGCATCTGCCGTGCCACCACCACGACAGTTAGCGCCCACCGTGGGGCTAGCGGTGCTAGCAGGGGTGAAAATCCGGACGGGAAGCTTCTCCAGCACCGGTGAGCGCGTCGTCTCCGGCTTGGTTCAGCGCTTTGGATCGGTGGACTACGTCAGAGACAATGCAGGAAGCTTCGGCAGGCACCCTCCTCCGTGCAACGGCATCTTCATCAAGCTTGGCAAGCACAAGATCTACGTCGGCGTGGACGAGTCATGCGTTCATCTGCGGCACATCGTTGAGGGAGGCGAGCCACCTCTTAGCGCAGCTCGTGGAGTGCGTATCACTCGCCCCACCAGTAGCGTTGAGGTCCTGATGACCGCACCTGACGCGGAACCGAGCAAGGGCCTGGTGCCAGAGCCGGAGGTAACACCAAAGTAGACCAGGTCTAGGTTTCCTCCATTAGAAAGGCCAGAGAATGTGCTTCATCAAGCAATAGATAGCCTAGCGACGCCAATAGAACCTGTGGTAGATCTGGCTCAGGCACAAGCTGAGTTAGAGGAAGCAAGGCGGAAAATGTTAGCTAGGGCAAAGAAAGTAGCAGAGGTGCATCAGACTTTGAACATCACCTTGAGAGAATATGCTAAGGCAAGCCGCATAGATGGAGTGAAAATCTGAGGTAGGAACCTGATCACTGAGATTGACAAGGAATACGAGCCTAGGCCTGGTCAGACAGCCACGATAGTAACAGGAGGGCTGGATCGGTACAACACTCCGGCCAGGAACCTTGGGGCAGCGAACACGGCCGCATTCGAGTTAGAAGGTTTATCTGGAGAGGCCCAGCAAAGGCAACAAGAAAGGGTGAATCACTTGCTGAGAGTTGCTTGCGAGCAAAATAAAGAAATGAACAAGGCAAACCTCGCGCCACCAGGAGTGTCACAGCTGGTACATTCGGCCAAGAATAACCAGGCGAGATCTGGAGGAGCCGCGTCATCTCTGGGTCACAATCCCAGGAGAGAAGAAGTAGTAAACTCCGGAAGAAGAGATAAACAGATGGTTCCCTATGATCCGGTAAGGGCCGGAAAAGGCAAAGCGGTGCAAGTTGATGAGGATAGGCATAGTACCGGCCGAGGTGTCCCTGGACAAGGTAACCATGACCAAGGCAATTCCGGTCAGAGGAATGTTGCCAACGGCAATGCTAGACAACATGATCCCATGGGGGCAGGGCAAAATGTACCTCGGCAGCAGCAGCAACGCGCGCCTCAGCAAGAGGGAAGTGTAGGACAAGTGGCACCGGAACAGAATGGTTTTCCGGATCAGGAAAGATACAATGATGGTTATTCAGCCATGATCAACGATGGATACCCTAGACCGGATCACCACATAATTGGATCAAGACTGGGAAGCAGGAACTTGCAGCTAGATGATGCTAGGCTGAAATTGGATAGGATTTATAGGTCGGAACTAATTGAGGTACAAGGTACACCTGGTCCGGCATTCTTTGGGCCACGGATTATGAAGGAGCCACCAGTACCGAAGTTTTAGCTGGCCAGAGGAACCAAAACTTATGATGGAAGTACAAGGCCAGAGGATTGGCTGATCGATTATGGGACAGCGGTCAAGATTGCAACGGGGAATTTAAGATGGGCAGTGAGATATGTGCCACAAATGTTAGAGGGACCAGCGAGAGTTTGGCTGAACAATTTGCCACTAGGATGCATTAACTGTTGGTTGGATTTTCAGGAGTTATTCGTGAGCAACTTCTCGAGAACTTATAAGAGGCCAAACAGGCCGGAAACTCTCGCGCTATGCCGGCAAGGACCGAATGAGCCTTACCCGGATTTCCTGACCCGTTGGTGTAATGTGCATAACTCGTGCGAAGGAGTAATTGAATCACAAGCTATTGCATGGTTCGCACAGGGATGCAGATATGGGAGTATGTTGTGGCAGAGGTTGCAGCGAGATATGCCAACCACTTTGGACTGAGACGATCTGGATCGCAGATTCGTATGCCTTGGGAGATCCAACGCAACCCCGGATAATGTCGAGCGAGGCAAACGAGGAATATTACAACCGAGATATCTCCGGGTCATCAAGAAGGAATGATTTCCGAGGAAAGAGAAGGGACGAGCGTCCGGATTATAGATACAACTCGCAACAGGTCGCAGCGGTAAACCGGGATCAGCCCAATGCCGGGGCAAGCAAACGCCAAAACCCCGGAGGATAGAACTGGCAACAGTAAAACGAAGGGAAAAAGCCTTGGACCCAGGAGCAGAAAAAGCAATGGCAAGAACGTAAAGATAGACCGAGGTATACTTTCGAGTCTATGTTGGATCAACCTTGCAAGTTTCATACACCAAGTCCGAATAGTCCGACGAATCATACGACCCGGCAATGTGAGTGGATGAGGAAGTTAGAACAGGGCAGTTCGGGGAATGCTCAAGCACCTCAGAACAAAGCGCCTAGGAATGAGGCACCACGGCCACCATTACTCACAGGGGGAATGGACAGCAACTGATGGTGCCACCACCTCCACCGAGGTATGAAAATCAGGAAAGAAGGGATGCAGTACATCAAGTAGACAATAGCCAGCAACAAGATCATGGTTACCACTGAAACGAAAGACGAAACGAGTACAGGGAACATCATCAAAGCTACAGTATGTTTACCACGGAAGAGAATGACTGGAAAAGCTTGCAGTGCCGGCATATGGAGGTGAACGCAGTAATGCCGGCAGTACCGAGATATATGCCCTAGGCGGATCAAGAAATTACATGGAGTATCAAGGATCACCCAAAGATCATGCCAAGACCGGGAACATATGGTCTGGTCCTGGATCCGACGTTCATCGGGCCAAATCTCAATGTAAGGTTTTCCAAGGTACTGATCGATAATGGTAGTAGCATCAACATTTTGTACAAGGATATCATGCACAAGTTGGGAATAACAGAGAACATGCTGCAAGCAACGAGGACCACTTTTCATGGCATTGTGCCAGGCATTTCCTGCAAACCAATTGGGAAGGTCCGGGTTGATGTATTGTTCAGCACAAGAGATAATTGCCGGACTGAAAATTTGGAGTTCGAAGTGATAAATCTGGAGAGCGCTTATCACGCGTTACTCGGCAGGCCAGCGCTGAACAAGTTCATGGCAACTACCAACATCAGTTACCTTAAGATGAAATTGCCCGAGCCAAGGGGCGTGATAACCGTATCAGGGGACTTTCGGCGTTCGATCGAGTGCGCCTCAGCTGGATCTAACTTGGCTGAGTCACTTGTAATAGCTCAAGGAAAAAGAAAGATACTAGCGGTAGCGGCATTAGCTCAGACACAAAGAAAGTGTCAATCGATGATCAGTTCCCAGAACGCATCGTAACAATTGGTGCCGGGTTAAGAAGCAAATAGGAAAGCGAGCTTGTCAACTTTCTCCGTGAGAATCAGGATATATTTGCTTGGTCTACTCAATACCTGCAAGGTGTATCGAGGGAGTTGGCGGAGCACTCATTAAACATAAGACCCGGGGCAAAGCCAATAAAGTAGCCTCTCAGGCGTTTCGTAGAAGATAGAAGGAAAGTTATTGGGGATGAGATAGCAAGACTACTAGCAGCCGGGTTTATCATGGAAGTACTCTATCCGGATTGGCTCTCCAATCCGGTGCTGGTGGAAAAGAAGAAAGATGATCCGAACGTAGCTGTGGTTTGGCGCATGTGTATTGATTACACGAACCTG
This sequence comes from Avena sativa, assembly GCA_916181665.1. Classification (NCBI taxonomy): domain Eukaryota; kingdom Viridiplantae; phylum Streptophyta; class Magnoliopsida; order Poales; family Poaceae; genus Avena; species Avena sativa. Next base: position 260,266,710 of record OV702292.1, on the reverse strand, counting down.
AATAAGGCGTGTCCCAAAGGTCCATTCCCACTCCCTAGAATAGATCAAGTCATAGACTCGACTGCCGGATGTGAGCTACTGTCATTCATTGATGCGTACTCTGGTTTCCACCAGATACCCCTGAATCTGGATGATCAAATAAAAACGGCATTTATTACTCTGTATGGGGCTTACTGCTATCGCACTATGCCGTTTGGACTACGTAATGCAGGAGCAACGTACCAATGATGCATGCAAAAATTCTTGCATAACCAAATAGGTCGAAATGTGTAAGTTTATGTGGGTAATGTGGTGATAAAGACAAAGGAAAGCAATACGCTCCTTGATGATATCTGGCAAACATTCGCATACTTGAGAAGATTTCGGATGAAACTAAACCTGGAGAAATGCACCTTTGGTGTGCCCGCAGGAAAGTTACTCTGTTTTCTAGTATCTAGCCGAGGAATCAAGGCTAACCCGACAAAAATCCGGGCCATAGAAAGTATGGAACTACCAAAATGACTTAATGATGTGCAGAAGTTCACGGGTTGCCTGGCATTGTTAAGTCAGTTCATATGTCGGTTGAGAGAGAAGGCCTTGCCCCTCTACCAACTAATGAAAAAGGCAGACAAATTCACCTGGACACCATAGGCAGACCTTGCGTTTCAAGAATTGAAGAAGATGTTATCTACTACTCTGATCCTAGCAGCACCACTACCCAAGGAGCCAATGTTGCTCTACGTAGCCACGATCAACCGAGTCATAAGTGTAGTAATTGTAGTGGAGCACGAGGAAGAAGGAAAGTCAGTGCAAAGGCCGGTATATTATCTGAGCGAAGTGTTATTAGCCTCAAAACAGAACTACCCTCACTATCAAAAGATGGCGTACGACGTGTATATGTCGGCCAAAAAACTCAAGCATTATTTTGAGGAACACCCCATCAAAGTGATATGTGAGGCGCCTATATCAGAGATAATGAGTAACAAAGATGCAAGTGGGCGGATAGAGAAATGGGCGATCGATTTAGCCCCCTATGCACCGCAATTTGACAGGAGAGATGCTGTAAAGTGACAAGTTGTGGCGGATTTGTTTGTGGATTGGACCGAGATGGATTACGAACCACCCCTACTGGACTCTAACTACTGGAGAATGCACTTCGACGGATCCAAACTAAAAGATGGATTGGGCGTCGGAGTAGTGCTTACCTCGCCCAAGAAAGATCAGCCGAAATACGTCCTTCTTATCCACTTCAGTGCCTCGAATAATATGGCGGAATACGAAGCATTGGTACATGGTCTCAAAGTAGCAAAAGAGGTGGGAATACGCCGAATACAATGCTTTGGAGACTCGCATTTGGTGGTACAACAAGTGTCTGGAAATTGGGATACCTTGGACGCTAACATGGCCTTATACAGATTCCATGTTCAAAAGATAAGCGGATTTTTCAAAGGGTGTGAGTTCCATCACATATCTCGGATTGAAAACGAGGCAGCAAATACGTTGTCCAAGTTAGGTTCATCCTGGCAGCCAATCCTGCCAAATGTGGATTTGGAGCACTTGAGAAAACCATCTATCACACCGTCACTCGAATCAAATTCAATTTATATCCTGGCACTCACCGGATCAGGAGCTGCACCTATGGAGATTGAGTGGGGAAGCACCTCAGTAAACCCGGGGGCTGCTTCAGAAAACCCGGGGACTGCCTCAGCAAACCAGGGGACTGATCAGCCTGATCCGGCAGGAATTATGTCGGTAGATGCGAGGGAAATTGATGAGGAGCCATTTCCCGTCCAGGCTATACCATCTTGGGCCAAGCCAATATTTGATTTTTTGAAAGAAAGAGTTCTACCGGATGATGATATAATCTCAAGGCAAATCCAGAGAAGGGAAAATGCCTATACAATTATAAATGCCAAACTATACAAAAGAAGTGTGACAACAGTACTGCAGCAGTGTGTTGATCTGGAGGAAGGGCTTGACATCCTCCGGGATATTCACCAAGGGGAATGTGGCCACCATGCCTCCTCAAGGGAATTAGTGGCAACAGCTTTCCGACATGGATTTTATTGGCCCAGTGCTTTGGAGAAAGCAGAGGACTTGGTGAGAAAATGCAATGGATGTCAAAGATACGCCACAAAAACTCATTTACCAATGTCGGAGCTGAAAACTATCCCTATTACCTGGCCATTTGCTATATGGTGCCTAGATATGGTAGGGCCATTTAAGCCGGCAAAAGGAGGGATGACCCATAACCTAGTCATGGTTGACAAGTTCACCAAATGGATTGAAGTAAAACCAATTCGAAAATGTGATGGGGCAACAGCAGTAAAATTCCTCAAGGATATAATCCTAAGATATGGCTATCCCCATAGCATCATAACTGATAATGGAACAAATTTCACCAAAGGAGCATTTGCGAGGTTCTGCCGAGAAAAGAAAATCCGGCTAGACGTCGCCTCAGTTGCCCACCCTGCATCGAACAAGCAAGTGGAAAGATCCAATGGACTAGTTCTGTCCGGGATAAAACCCCGGCTCATAGAGCCGCTGCAAAGATCAGCGGGGTGCTGGATAGAAGAACTACCAGCGGTACTGTGGAGTTTAAGAACAACTCCGAATCGATCAAAAGGCTATACGCCATTCTTTCTGGTATATGGGGTAGAAGCTGTATTACCAGCCGACATAGAGCATGATTCACCGAGAGTCACCCAATACACAGAAGCCAAAGTGCATGAAGTCTTGCTAAATGATGTTGATCTGCTGGAAGAAGCGAGAGAACTGGCATTGTCCAGATATGCCATATATCAGCAAAACCTCCGACGCTATCATAGCCAGAAGTTATCCCCGCCATGGGAAGGACCTTTCATTGTAAGCAAAGCCTTGCACAATGATCCCTACTATCTTATTGATGCACAACCCCAGGAAAAGAACAAGGCGGACAGGTCCGGAGAGGAATCTAAGCGACCATGGAACGTAGCACTGCTTGATCCTTTCTACACCGAACTAAGAGGTGAATGTATCTGAGCTACTCATATGTCTGTATGTATGTCGGCAATGAGCTTATCAATAAAACTTTGCCACCTTGAGCAAAGGCTCGGGGACTACTATAATAATTGTCTCTCGTCTTCATATTTTTATGTCGGCTGGGTTAAGTTGCTTATATCTTAGTCGGATTAGTAGTGTGTGAGCACCAAAAACCCAACTCTTTGACTTTGCTACTGTCCAACAAGAATTGGCTTCATGGCAAGTAAGAGAACAAGTTTGGAATGGCAAAGCACATGAAAAACGACTAAGGAAAAGAACTTAAGCGGGCCGACATCATTTTTCTGACTAACCCTTAGTTTGCTATGCTCACTAAAACGCCGGATCATTCTGAGCTAATCTCAAAGTTTCAAGTATTGTTAAATCAATTTTTTGAACCTCGGACTCGTAAGTCGAAAAACCGAATCAAGGTAGACGCGAGCCGAGTCAAAAAATGAGGGAACAAGCAAATGAAACTCGGGGACTTCGTCCATGATAATCCAACAATAAAAATTAGTTTGGAACATCAAATTGTAGCACAACCAAACTTAAGTATTTAGATACATTTACGCCCGGCATTCCGGGATCTGATAAGTATGATGAGTGTTTTTAAGGAGCAGGAGCAGTAGTCGAGTCATCGGTCGAACAGGGAGGTACTTCGGAGTGTGGGGGAGGGGCGCTAGCCTCGGCTTCATCCTCGGGGTTGACCTCGTCATCCTCCGGGTCTTCGGCTTTGTTTCCAAGATCGAAGGCCTCACCCTCACTCTCTTCTTCATCTCCAAAAATAGCTTCATCATCAGCGACATCAAGATAGCTCGGCCCTTCATTCCAAGCGTGGAAGAAGGAATACTGGATGAGCTTGTTGGCACAGGGTTTGTGGCGCGCGATCCAATCCGGATCTTTGCACCACTTAGACCCGGTGCGCATGCGAGTGAGCAACCCCAGATCAATCCCTTCATACCACGAGAGAACAAATTGCAACGCAATGTGGGCCCCAGCCCGTGCGGCAGATTCGCGCCACAAATGCAGCTGTGTATCACACTCCATCAACTTGGCTATGAAAGCAGAGCGTCTTTTTGGAATATTTTCACCGGGCCAGAAGGAGCTGAACATTCACGTTGCCGCCGGTATAATACCCGTGCCGTGGTTCTTCACTACCTCAAGACGAGTGGTGAGGCTCGCCAGTAGATCCTCCGTATTATACGGGATTGGTTTGGCACCAGGGGTAGCAAGAATACCACGCTATTCGTGGGACCAGGTTACGGCGGCGGCACCGAGCATATCGCTTTCTGGGAATTTGCCTAACAGAGCAGAAGAAACAGTAACTAAGAGTACCAGATCCAGAGAAATGAGAGTAGCCCTGGAGAAATGAAAGTTAAGCAAGGGCAAAAAACTCACGTGCAATCTGAAAAAAAGTCGCTGAAGCTCGGAATCAACGCTAGTGTTGTGGGCCTAGAGTTTCTCATATGCAGTGGTCACCGATGTCAGCTTGACGTCGGCTTCCTCCAATAAGCTCTTGTCCTTGGAAATTTGCGTGGTTAAACGCTCTTTCTCCTTGGCAAACTCCTGGTCAGCCTTCTCCAACTCGGATTTATGGAGGCCCTAGAGCCTCTGAATTTCGGCATTCAGCCGAGTGATCTCCGTGTCCTGGAGTTGCAACCGAGCTATCCCTTCATCCTTCTTCTTCAGCTCTACCTCATGTTTCCTTGTTTGTTCGAGATAACTCGGCCAAAGAGGCAAAGATCCGAATACGGGAACCTGTTGTGGCCTTAACAACTAAAAGTTGCTGAGACCACACCAGCTTCGGGGACTAATGTTGGGGGGATACCCCCCGGTAGGGTAACGCCGGGGTATAAGGGCCGAGTTAGCCGAGGTACGGCGCGGTCAAAGCAAATGCTAACCGGGTCACCTCAAGGCAGGTTGAATCACGGTGTGACCTGGCCCATGGAGCATGTCCTTGAATATGGTCCGGCCGGCATAAATTATATGTCGGCCATGCTTATCTATCTGTTTTGCAGGTAACTTGTTTGGCCGGATTAGCTATATGCTAGCCGTACTATCTTATGGCTTCCAAGAGAAGGAATCCCCCACTGGTCAAAAGGTGGCTTTATTAGCTGTAGCATGAGCGAAGTAAAGTAAAGAAGAGGACCAGCGGGTCAGGAGCGATCAAGCTGACGCGGGCAAAGCCGGATGACGCAACCCATGTCTAGTGATGCCAAAAGACAAGGATTACGCTGCGGATTACGTCCAAACCCTGGAGAAGCCGTTAAAGAGAATAAAGAAGCATCTGCTTTAGGCGAGGAGCATATTCGTAGAATATGCTGCCACGTGTGCCCTAACATTGTAACCCGGGCTACCCTATATCAGGAGCACCGGGGCCTCCATAGAGGGGGATCGATCATTTTCTCCGTCTAAGGTAGACCTCTAGGGCTAGTTTGTGGGGAGTAAGAAACTCTGTCTCCTTCTCACCAACAACTTGAAGAGCATTTGTAAACACCATTGATACAGAATACAAGAACTTCCGTGCGTGGAATCACCACGTTCTCCCTCACTGGATTCCCCTAGCACTCATTGGCCCCATCTTTAGCCCATCCATGACATCTACCGTGCCACCACCACGACAGATATAATCAAAGTTGCATATCCAAGCATGCCTAGTGCATCTGATATAAAGGCTTTGCATAGATAGCATGCATAGTTCTAGCTTGCCATGCTGGTTGCAGTCATTGAAGTTTTCTTCCTCTTCCTTGAAGTACTCCTCCTTGTTGTAGCCCGGGTCAGTACTAGCGTCTATAAATACATTCAATGTAGATAATCACCAAACAACACTTCACTACTTCTATTTTGCACACATGGGCTCACACTAGATGATCTAGCATCATCTTAATCATCATATGGAATATCAACATTTTCTTATTCTTCTTATTCCAGAAAAGTAATTTCTACTCATTGAAACCATTTAAGTTTTAATATTCTCCAACTAGAATATGGGATCATATTGACACATGTCATCACCGCATATTCCAATATTTGGGAATGTGATTTAAAGTGGGGATCATATATTAGAAAATTTCATATTACTATTTAATAATAATTAAGTGACTAGAAATGGCTATATATCATTCTTTTAATTCTAAACCATGTTTCATATCTATCACACTAAATCCTGTTACATATTCGTGTAGAGCATGATAAATGTGATTTTTGAGAGTTGGAATCAACTCAAAAGCAGTTATGGTTGATCTTATAAAAATGTTTGAAGTGGTAAAAGTCTTTATCTTGTTATTTTTAGTACACGTGATCTATAGTTTCAGTTGGTTTGAATCCAATGTGAGTGATTAGATATTTTCACTACCTTTCTAGCAAAATTTGAATCATGCAATTTGGTTTAGTACGACTCTTTGAATTAAATTTTGAATCTATTGAAATAATAGGGTTTTAAACTAAATTGAAAAATTCTATTTGAACTGCTGGGCTCTGCCCAACTGCACAGCGGGGGCGCAGCGGGCTGCTGACTGAATAGTCCCACACGTCAGCGACTAATTCTAACCGAAGCGGTATCTATCAATACTAGCCCTACGATTAGAACTAGATCTACGGCCGAGGTTCGTCGTCTCCGTCGAACTGCTCCGGCAAGATTCGAACCCTAACACGGCGGTGGGGGTCGCTGGGGGCTTACCAGGGCTCCAGCTAGGGTCGGCGATGGGGGCGAATGGGCTTGTCGACTACGGTAAGTCGATTGGCGGTCACGGCGGCTCCTTGGGTGGCTCCAATCGATGTCTTCCTTCCTCCACTATAGCGGCGGACTCCGGTCAAATTCTGGCGTCGTGGTGCTCGCCTTGCTTCGCGGAAGGGTCAATGAGGTTCCTGGGTGAGTGGGGAGTGGAATGGTGTGCCGAATGAGGTCTGGGTGGCCTCTATTTATACACCAGCATTGGAGGAAGGGTAGCATGGTTGGGCTTCTCCGGCGACGGTGCTACTGGTCGAACTAAGCATGGAAGACGGCACGGGTGACGTCGGTGCTTTGTTCAGGTACGGAAGTGTTCGTCACTAAGTACGGTGGTCACAGGGCACACGGCGGCGAACCATCCTGTCTGGGAAGTCACTGGTGCTACGGCGACTGCGGGTACGAGCGAAGAGAGAGAGGCACGCCATGTGTGTGCGAGGCAGCTGTGGTGCTCCGTCATGCTCTCGGCATGAACAAGGCTTAAATGGGCGTGGCTATTCTAGTGTCTCCACTCCTCGCTATTGGTCCAGGGGTCGACAGAGGGTGGTGGTGAGATCACGCTAGTAGCTAGGTGTCATGGGAGAGGGCGGCGTGGCGCGAGGCGACCTGTCCATGGTCGACCGGCATGGACAAGCTCGGGTACGCATGGCACTAGTGCAATGGCGAAGGGCAATGGCTCCACTGCACGGCTATGTACTGGGGGTGATCGTGGGAGAGATATGGAGTAGAATTGGGGTACAATGGATGATCAATTGATTGATCACAAACAATAGATAGTTGGTAGCTGTACTGTGTCTACTAGGTGTTCAACCAAATGGCCACATGAAATTTACTTTCAAATTTTTGAATGATTTTTGGTGAGTGATCTGGTCATATGCTCGGTAGTCTATGGTTGCTGGGAATTGTCCAGTGGAGGTTGTTTGAGTGGTTTTTGAAAAGTGAAGATCTAGGTACATGCACTTGATTCAATTTTGAATTGCCTCTTAAATAGATTTAAAAATAGTTTCTATGAATTTGTAAAGTTTTCTTGGATTCACTTTTACTTGGTCTAGCAAGGGGCGAAAAGAATTGGAATTGTTTCTGTTAGAAATCTTTTACTAGAGACACCCAAAGTGGTCTAGTGATTAATTTTTGCCAAAATGACCATATGCTCATATGATCCATATTTGACTTTCTTTTCATTTGTTTTTTCTTGGAAATGATCTAGATGATGTGGTAATCCTTTTTAAACTAATCCTTATCATTTCTAGCAATCAAACATGGCAATTGCAAGCATTCATGCATTAATGGAAATCACACATCCATGCACATCAAGTTTAATAATAAAAGTTTTTGTTAACCCTAAACTTGGGTGATTGGATCTTGATAAGATTGTTTAATATTTTTGGGATGTTACATTTAATAATTCTTTTTTCCCTTTTTTCTTAAACAAAAGAAATGGAAAAGTAAATGTTTTAAATAGTTTCCTCCAATAATAAATTATGGGAAATTATCCAAAGTGTGAATCCCTATTTGGGGCCATGTAAAACCAAAAAACCATCCTTTTCCAATTCAAAGATATGAAATCCACTTCTGAAAACTATTTCAGCACTATTTGAACAATTGGTATAATGAGCATCCCTAATACTCATAAAATTCCAAAATAATTTCCGAAGAGGTACCTTCACTTCATATATCTACTAGAACCTTTGCCTCTTCTCACCCAAGTCATATTGTTGGGTTTTCTTCATAATTATTCCTCATGATCAAATTTGGAAAAACCAAACCATTGAGCTAAACCAAATCAAATCTCATCAAACCTTGTCAACCACTCTTCCATAGCAACCATCCCTCATTCTAGGTCGTGTGTGTTGTATCCAACACTGTAGCACTGCCCCCTCCTCTTGTCTTTTGCTCTTGGACATGAACAAGACACATGCTAGGTCATGTCCAAGCCATTTCTTGTCTCCTATAGCAGCACCTCCCTCCTCCTATGCCTCTTGGCACCCCACCAGGACCCAACACGACCACCTCCATCGCCCTGCTCACCCAATCCTCGAGCCCCACCTCTCCTCCATGTCTAAAATGGTATTTGCATACCACAGACATCACTCCCTTGATAAATAGGCCAGACGCTCTCCAACCCGCCCATGCTCCCTCAGTTTTGCTCTTGGCTGCCAGAGCACTTTCCCCCAAGCTCCTACTCGCTCCCTCCACTCTCTCACACCATGGAAAGAGAGGAAGCTCTCATATTGGTCTTACTTTTAGAAGGCAAGCACGCCATAGAACCAGGCCACCTCCTTCCTTTTTCCCCACTCCTATTCGCCCCTCTCACTCAAATCTACACCCATGTACCCTCCTTTCTGTCCTAGGTACGCTGGACCAGCTGTCTAAGACCATGCCCGAGTGGAGATCCACCCACGAGCATGCCCCCTCCGAGCACCATCCGCAGCGCCAAGGGCTCCAAAATGGTTTCAGAACCCTTCCAGGTCCTATACTTCACCTCTCTATGGACATGCACGCCTACACATGCTGTCTCCTTCGAGCTTCCGGGTGCACACATACCTTCACCGCGCGCGAACCCCCTCCCAGCGCTGAACCCACTACTGCCGCCCATCTCCGGGACCATCACTGATCGCCGTGTATTCCAGCCACCACTCCGACACCTCCTAGACCCTAGGTACACTTCCCCATGCCTCCCCTAAAACATTTAGGGTTTCTACTCATCATGGGTTACGCGAGGTGGACGACGCGCGCCTGCCGTTGATCTACGCTTAAATCGGATGGCCAGGGATGATCCTTACCGGTTCAGCATCACCAGGTCACTGACGAGCGGGTTCGCCCCTACCAGTTCAAAATCGTCGGATCCCGCTCCTCCCAAAGCCTGATGGGACAGAATGCCCCCTATGCTGCCCTTCTCCTCTAGGAATTCCAGCCAGTTCCTTTTTCTTTTAATAAATATTTTCAGATCAGTATTTTTATAGTTTGGTTTAAAAACGAGTAAAAATGGAAAATACTATATCTTGACTAGATCTAAATTCCTACATGTTCCTACATGTATTATACAACATGTAGAACAAACCCTCAGCCAAAAGTATTTTTTGTTATTTAATGGAAATTAATCTACTAAAACGAGTCCATTGCAAGAAACAAGTATTCTATGGAGTTGCACCTATCCAAATGATGTTTTTCCAACTTTCCCTGGAAGGTGGATTAGGTACCTATCTGGTGGCATTGGTCCCCTGCCAAGTGGAGATGTATTATTCTAGTACTAAAAAGAACAAAATCAATGCATAAGTGTCTTATGGAAATTCTTAAGGTTAATCTACACTAGATATTGAGTTGATTCTAACTCTCCCTGAAGTGGTACTAGAATACCTACCACATTCCAAGAGATCAAAAATTTATCAAGCCATTAACAAATTTTCGTGAATTAAACCTCTCTATCTAGAGTTAATTCAGTAAATAAATCACTTCAAGTGTTCTACAACTCCTAAAATGATGAATCCAGTTTCTACATATAGGAATTTTAAGTATCTATCTGATTCCTTTGGTTTTATATTAAAAGCTTATGTATAATAAATATTGTGAAAACGACAAATTTCTTACAGAACTAACTTTGGGAATTTCCCAAGGGCATTCTGGTAATTATATTGAAGTGATTCCAACTCTCACAAATCACAAACTCAATGTTATACAATATACTCTAAACACAAATTTATTTGAGCTACCAATATTTTATGGTGATCTATTCACCCAAACTAGGATTACTTCCACTAAGATAATCATAACTAATTCAAGAAAATTGATAAAATCACGAAACCACTTTTTTAGCCTTGTTATTTAAATACCCATCTGTTGATATCATTTTTTCACATTTATAACATACATACCCAAGCCTTAGTTGAAAACCCCTTCACTAGGTGGGATTTGGCTAAATCATAAAGGAAATACCACAAAGGCAATCATAGTAACTCCAAATGCTATGGTCCCAATATATCCAAAACGTACTAAAGAGAATCATGTGTTGTATGTTTGTTCGATGTATTGTATGGGTGCTTGTATACCTTGTGTTGATTCTGCCCTTGCTTGTTTGCATGTGTGCTCCTTGACGATGATAGTTGCGATTATCTCGGAGATCAGAAGAAAATGGTTATTATGGTTATTATTATGGTACTCTAAGAAGAAGTCCAGGGACATATATTACAAGATTGCTAAGCACAGGCAAGCCACCTTCTTGCTCATAAGCCTTGTCATACTATTTTACTTATGCATGTTTTACCTACTATCTGTCAGAACTGCATTGTTTTATATTATGATGATCTATATCTAGTAGTGGTTTGGCTCCTCCAAACCATTACACATTTGTACTGCTAAGTATAACCCCCTTTATGAAACCTACTTGTCCCTAGTATGGTATATGGTCTATAACGCCATACCCCTTTGGAGACCCTGTTTTAGCGGAAGAAAAACTATAGGATGGGAAGATCCCGGAAAAGTTTTACAAATTTTTTATGGTAAAACCTTGGTGAGGTCTGACCTACCAAGAGAAGTTTGAGAAGAAAAAATGTTTTTATTTTTACAAAAGTGGCTGGAGGAAAATGGTTACGAAAATGCACCCGTTTCTTTTGTAGTTTTGCCAGAACATTACTATGGAGTGGGACATGGCTGGACTTGAAGTTTGCTACTCTAGTGTGGGAATTCTCATAACTGCTTCTAAGGTATCAGCTCCCTCTAATTCCAGGATTCCTTCACAAAAAGGGTCAACTGTTAGCCAGTCACCTAAAGGAGGTAGGATCGCCCATGTGAGCGACCAGTCGATACTATGAGCCTCTCATTGAAAGTGCCCACTCTCGAGGAGTAGGATGCGCTCCAGTTGGTCTTTGGCCCATATGTCCCGGCTTGAGAGGAACAACTCATAGGGTAGGGCCTATTCAATAGTGGCATCTGGAGAGTCTTGATCGGTTACTCGACCCACGATCTGTAGGTGATCAGGGCAGGGTACCGGGATGGTGTGGGTAAAGTGTACAACCTCTATAGAGTTGATGGCTGTGATATACAACACATTTTAGCAATATAAATTGTGTCATTTTCCTATCATATCATGCTGCATCTAACTATTGCTATGCTTGATATGCACGATTACTTGTTTTTATTAAATTCAATATGAGCCTTGCACATACAGTAGTTTAGGTAGAATTTTATCCCTCTTCCTTGTCTTTGACATGTGTGTAGGTGTTAATGATGATTATGGATAAAACAAAGGAAAAAGGAACAAAGAGAACATAGTATGGAGGAGCTGCAGGGAATTTGCATAATTTGTTGTAGTCATTGGCATTTGTTTACTACCTTATGCTTAGTTTTAATTGAGATAATAGAACTATAGAATTCTGGAGATTTACTTTACGAACTGGTATCGTATTGTTTTGAATGTCAATTTAAAGTTTATAAGTCCTATTGCAAACGTTTAGAAAACTCTATTTACTCCATGAAGTTTAATAAGTAGTATTAAATCAAGAGTAAGAATTCCAATGTTAGTATCTAAAGTATCATGTTTTGCCTCCATGATTCTTGATATTCAAAAGTTCTTTTAATATCGAGGTTATCTAGGAGCTGAAATAATTGTTTCAGAAACCATCATGTGTGAAAGATATTGTGATATCTGTAACAATTTTTATGGTTGCAATATGATAGAGTATAATTTAACAAAATACAAGTTCTCATATTCTATGAGAATTTGTGAAGGTTGGAAACGCTAGGCGTCCTAATCTACCAAAAAGGTTTTGGGAAGTGATATTATACTCACGATTCATCCTTATAGGCTATTGTAGCTTGATCATGAAAGTTGTCATGATAAGGATGAATAGAAGATGTAAGTAAAATGTTTACTACTCTGAAAGATTACTAAAGAATGGATTTTTGAAAGAATACCAAACATTTGATGATGGTGATCCACTTCAAAGTGCAAGTCCAAAGGTATTAGTATTTGACTATACACGCTTTGTACTATGTGTCATGTGAATGACACAACTATTGATGTTGATAGGTTCTTTTAAAAGAAAAGGAATTGCTAAAAGAGAATCCATAAAATATTTGGCAGAAAAGAAAAGGTTGGAGATGTCCAACTTAGGTATATAGAAGATATGCATATTATGGCTGTATTCCTTGGTTGTTAAACAATGTGGTTCTTATGTAGTGGATACCGGTATTGGATACCAAATTGGTTGGTATGAAGTGTCATACAGGACAACGCAATTCATGAACTGCAATGGCCTAAGTAACTAGAAAGAGAATAAGTGATGATGTTCATCGAAAAAAAATAAAGTGTTATTATGTTTCTCGTTGAGATCAAAACTTGTCTTCAAGATTTGTTTAAATAATTGTTATTTTGTTCCGGTATTACGAGAACAATGGTTGTGCAAATAAATACCGTATTCCATAAAAGATGGATGAACTTTTACAAGTCTAGTGGGTGAAATCACATACATAAACACTATTGCTAAAATGTCGCAAGACAAATGATTGAAAGATCACTTATGAAGTGACATCGTTGTTTGAATTATATTGGAAAGTAAACATGAAGAAACTCCATGTTGATAGATTTTTGGAGTCTTTTCATTTTGATCAATTGACGCTTGTGAAACTGTCCTCGAGATAATTGAAACTCCGTTCATAGGCCAAATAGGAAGGGATGACTAGCTTATTGGAAATTGTGCATGCCGATGTGCATAGTCCATTACGTGTAGCCATATGCGATGGATCTTTTTGCTTCATATGCTTTCTCCAGAAATTTGAGTGAATATATCTATATATTTACTTAATAAGGAAGAAGTATGAAACATTTGAAAAAATTTCAAAGACTTTCAAGATGAAGTGAAAAATCATTGTAAGAAGAAAATAAAAGAGTTTATGATTTGATCTTTAAGGAAAATATTTGAGTTACATGTTTAGCAAAACACCTAACATTTGAGGAATTGTTCCATGATTTGTGTTTCTCGATAAACCATAGGAGTATGGCATATTTGAGAGATGAAATCAAACCATGTTGGACATGGTAAGATCAAAAGTGTCATTTATAGACTGCCATTATGTTTTTAAGGATTGAAGATTTAGAGACTACCGCTTTTACACTGAAAAGAGCACCATTGTGATCCGTTGAAATGACACCATATAAGTTATGGTTTGGGATAAAACACGAATTGTCTTTTGTTAAATTTGGTATGCTATACATAAGTAAAATGTTTACAACCAAATTCGGATAAGCACGTGTTTGTACGTTATCCCAAAGAATTTGTTTGGAATTTCTATATAACATCAAGGACAAAAGAGTTTGTCGCTTGGAACGTCAAGTTTCTTGAGAAGGAACTTTTTGTGAAAAGTTAAGTGGGAGGACAATAGAATTTTGATAAGGTTGTTGAACCTTAGCTATATGTGCTAAGTAACACAGCGCCGGAAAGTGTCCTGGAGGCGGCTAAAATGCTCATCGCTCCCGTGATTACAAAGGTTGTGATCTCGGAGATTAGAGTTCCTATTGAAACGTGTGGGTCGGTAAGAATCAAATAGTGAGATTTGATAAACAAGTCATGATTGTTTTGAAAATGATGAACCGACTACATGCAAAGAAGCGATGATGGGCCCTAACTCCATAAAATTACTAGAAGTCATAGAATCCGTGATAGTATCCATACATGAGAAATCAACTTTCTGAACTTGGAAGACCCTCTAAAAAGGCGTAAAGCCTATCGGTCGTGTTTGGATCTATAAAGAAATAGACATGGATGTTTAACATCTATGAAATAGTTGACATGTCGGAAAGAAGTTTACGGCAATGTTCAAGGAGTTGACTATGACAAGATTTGATCTTTCATAGCGATATTTAGTCTTGACGGATTAATGTAGCAACCACTACATATAATTTGGTATATGGTAGTTGAACAAACAAAACAATGTTCTTCTAATAGAATGGTTACCTAGGACGTGTACAAGACACGGTCTGAAGGGTTTTGTTAATTCAAAGGGTGCTAAAAGGGCATGCAAACTTCAATAGTTGAAGTGAGCATAGCGGAGTTGGAATCTTCACCATGATGAAAATGCTTGGAATATTCAATAGTTAAAGGAGTTTAATTTCATCGGAGACGACGAAGATGCTTGCATTTGCAAGAAATTAAGTTGGAACGCCGAGACAAATTTCCAATACATTATGTAGAGTACATATTGTTGATTGGAAATGATGTATCTTTTATTGACACAAGTTAAGAATTTCATTAAAATAGGATTTCGATGAAAGACTTAGGCAAAACCGGAATATTTAGCATCAATGTCTATATGGATAGATTGAGGCACTAATATGGTTGTGCCAGACGTACATATATGAGATATTGAAAGGGTTCAATATGGAAACAACAAGAAAGGTTCTTACTGCATGGAAAGTATTGTATCAAGATTCAAGTATTTCAACACTTGGTGAGTAAAATCACATGAAGATTTTGATCGATTATACCGTGATATGTATATATCCAGATATGTCTTATGCTTTAAATGTTATGAGCACATACCAGAATGATTCATAAGATGATCATTGGACGATAGTAATGATATCCTTATGAGCTTTGGAAGAACTAAGAATATATCATGTATAAGTGACAAATAGTTGTAGATAGTTCATTGTAAAGAGTTACATTGATACTAATTTGTCACAAGATACAAATTAAAATTTATCTCAACTTAGACTATGGGTGGCACAATATAATGGAAAGGATGTTCCATGATGGATTTGGATGAGTTCCAAAGTTGAGACATTGTGACGGATACTAGAACGAAAGGATAAGTATATGGCTGCTATAGTAGCAGCAAAGGAGGGCATTTGTGTTAAGTAGTTTGTTATCAAGCTAGGTATGGTTCAAAGTGGGCTAATACTATGAAGATATATTGTATGACAATAATATCAACATATTTTAACCCGAACAAACTAAAGGTCTCACCAAAGGACCAAATTTATACAATGCCATTTCATTTGAGAATGAGTAATGCGTAGAGACGCAAAGACATGCAAATACACACGGACCTGAAATTGTCAGATCCAAGATTATGTTAACCACTAGCAATCACGTATATGAAATGCCAGAAAGCCATAGGTGTTCAATACGCAAAAATTTTCAAACTAGATTATTGACTCTAGTGCAAGTGGGAGACTGAAGGGAATATGGCCGAGAGGCAATAATAAAGTGGTTATTATCCTATTCCTTGTTTATGATAAATTTTTATTTTGCATGCTATAATTGTATTAATTTGAAAGCGTTAATACATGTGTGTTTAATAAACAAAAGGAAAGTTCCTAGTTATGCCTCTCTTATACACTAGATCGTTGATTAACAAGATGATCAAGGTTTCCTGATCATGGACATTGGATGTTGTTAATAACGAAGTAAGGAATGATGTGATGAACATTCATCCAAAGTATAGCATTACGATCAAAGTCATTGTGTTTATATTGCTATAACATCATACAAAGTAATCCTAGTCCTTAGACCATGAGATCATGTCAATCACTAACACTGAAAGAGTATCTTGATAACATCAAACGTCAAACCGTGAAAGGGTGATTATAAAGGTGGGTTCAGTACTACGAAAGTGTTATGTGGAGGCTCATGGATCAATAGTAGGATTTTTCCATCCCGATGACAGATAGATATACTCTGGGCCCTCTTGGTGATATCACATTGGTTAGCTAGCGAGCAAGTGATGAGATCACTAGAATGTTATATCATGGGAACGAGAAAAGAGTACATGTCGGTAACGAGATCAAACTAGGTATGGAGATACCGATGATCGAATCTCGGACATGTAATATATCGCGAGACAAAGGGATTTAGTTACTAGCGTTAAAGTTTCTCACGATCACAGAAGTCATCGTTGAATGTGTAGGATTCAGTATGGATCTCTAGGTCCCGCTTCTGATTATTGATCTGAGAGGGGTCTCGATCATGTCTGCATTATTCGTGAACCGTAGGGTGACACACTTAAGGGATACTGACACCATTTGTAGCAAATATGTTTCGGATAAAGATTTAAGAAAGCGCTGGAATTATTTCAATAGACATCGAAATTGTTTTGGGTGAAATTGCTAAAATTGGTTCTGCATGTAATATTGAAATGTTGCAGGGGGTTTTATGTGAATGTTTGTTAATTAAAGTAATTAACAAAATTCTGAATAAAATTAATAAAAGGGTTTTATTAAATGAGAGAGTATTAAATTTGGAGAAATTTAATGCATTTAAAGTGGAGACATTAAAAGACGTTGTGTGGAGGGAGTTACCACCACATGAATGAGGAGGTGAGGGGTCACCCCTTGGGCACCGGCCATGGGGATGGGCATCCCCTCCTCCTATAAAAGGCCCCCCTCTCACACCTTCACACTCACACCTCCTCGTGAAGCATCTCTCTCCCCCTCTAGTATTTTTCCCCATGGTCTTGGATTAGCGAGATACATGTTCCCAGTGGCTTTATTTGGAAAGGAGTTGTTGCTTCCACTGCTTTGCTGGAGCGAGGGATGGAGGTTGTCGGGTTACCGGATGTGTGTGCCATCATGGATGCACCGCTGCTTTGTGGTGCTAGACTTGGTGGTGTTGGACTTGCTGGAGCTGGATCAGATGGACGTGCTGGAGCCGGACCTGCTGGACTTCATCACGATCTTGAGATTGGCAAGTGTACGACTACATCATCCACGAGTTCCATCTTGTTAACAAAGCTTTGTTGTCTTTGAGGATAAGTTCTCTATGGATGTATATCCACCATTTTCTTGTATCTAGTAGATAGATCTTGGCGTATAGTTCCTATCATACGAAATTTTTTTGTTTTCTATGCTGCGAACCCTTTAATTTAGACTAGGAAGTATTGATGTTGAAAGTGAAGCACTTGATGGAGTTTTTAATTTAGTATACCTCATATTCCTCTTTTGCAAAAATAATTTAAGTGGAGAGGAAAAGGAGCACAAGGAGGAAGAACATATTGATCACCCGCTCACACCATCGACTCCTACTTTTCATTCTATCATTGCTATTAAAATACTAGTCGATGAAAAGGAGGAAAAAAGGCGAGGTTGACAAAGAGAGTCACACTAAAACTTTTGTTTGTGATGCCTCTCACTCTAGTAGTGATTTTTATGATGCTAAAATTGTTGATAATTGTTCTACGGAGGCCTTGTGCCTACACACTCATATGGAGAGCATTAATAATAATCAACTAGAGATAGAACCTTGCTATACTAACATGCAGGGTCCTGAACTCCCTGCTATGAAGGAAGAATTCTATGAAGTGTTCCCCAACATAGGTAACAAAGGTAAGGATTTAAGAATTTTATATGAATCTCAAATCCTCTTATTGCAGCTATACATGGAGGCATGTTCACCAAGCTTGGTGCATCAGCACTAGCTTGAAAGCAAGAACTTGTTCATCTACATGATGCTGATGCACCATAAGTGGGTACAACTCTGACCAAACTCTAGTTCAAGATGCTCCAAACTGGTATGTACAACCTCACCTCGATTTGATATCCCTTGGGATCCAGGTGGGTAATGTATGGAGCATTCTAGCCTGGCTTTATGGCTTTAAAGAGAGCGCTTCCAGGGAGGCAACCCGGAAGTCATTAGGTGTCTTTCTTAGTTTTGTGTCTTGAGTCTACTTGCATTCATTTTGCATTGGCACTTTTATTCTTTGCATGTCTTACTATTAGAGTAATCTTGTGGTAGTTTTCAGAAGGTAGAATTTATTGTCACTATATTATGTGTTGCATAAACTCAGTAGAAAGGAAGAGAAAATCAGTTTCAGGTGAATCCTTCAATTGTATGTATTTGTTGGTCGAAAACTTAATCTGTTATTTTTTGTCAAAACATGGTATTTCACTAAGTTACAAGATAAGAAAGAATTCACGAAGAAATAGAAATTTTCTGATGTATACAGAAGGTTTAACGACCAACTATACGGCGGGAATAAAAATTCTGGCCGTATAGTTCCGGTCGTATATATATTTTTGCCATCAAATTTTTTTCTTTCATATGTACTATGAGTTTAACGACCAACTATATGGTGGGAATAAAAATTCTGGCCATATAGCTCCGGTCGTATAGATATCGGTGCCTCCATACAAATTCTTTTCTAATATACTGAGAGTTTAACGACCAACTATACAGCGGGAATAAAAATTCTGGCCATATACTTCCGGTCGTATAGATATATATGCCTTTGTTTATTTTATTTCCTAGGGACAGACAGTTTGACGACCAACTATACAGCGGGAACATTTTTTTCCAGCCGTATAGTTGCACCCGTATAGCTGCACCGCCAGGAGGAAACCCTAAAATTTTGATAGCATGCCAACTATATGGCGGGAACACATTGTTCCGGCAGTATAGTTGCGCCCGTATAGTTGGAAAAACCCCTCAAACGCCAACTCGAAGGTAATCATTGCTCAAAATTTCATTCTTTCTTCTTCCTTCTTCTTATAAAAGCTTCGAAACACCACCTGGGAGCTTATCCTATGTTTTAGAGAAGCCAAGCATATGTAAACAATAAAATTCTATCTCACAAATTCCTTGAGTTGTAATTCTCTTTAGTAGTTCATGTTTTCTTTTTGTTTGCTTTCATTAGTTGGGTGAACAATCTTTGTTCGTACACCAAACCGTTGTCTTTTATTTTGTATGTTATTTTCATAGGGACTTGAACCTTGTGTGACGACGTGTACTGTATTGCCAACCATGCAAACACTCGTATGAGCAACCTGGTTGCTTCAATTCAACGTTTCCACAATCAGTGTTTGGTAAAACCTTCCAACTCGAGCCTCTTTTAAATAAGCACATAGGGGCTGCACACTCATGTCTCGTATCCAGTTTCAGTTGCACCTCATCACAATCTAGGAGAGGCCACTTCTAGAACTAGTTTGTTGAGTTAGGCGTGGTTCTTATGTTGATGAACTGACTTAGTGGGACTTGTATTTTTATCACTTGTGAGCTAAACCCCTGTCTTCAAAAACACAAAAATATTTTGTCTTCTTTCTAGTCTTGTTCCTACCAGGTTCTTAAGGAAGGCATACACCGAATTGTGAAGCATTCATTGAAGTAAAGGTTCTTTGTCCATCAAAGTAGTGGTTAAAAGCACCTCAACAGTAAAGTGTGTCACCCTTGCTTTAATTTAAGCTTGGGGAGGTAACCACTTCTTATACTCTCTTATGATAATTGCATTTTCTCTTTTGTTTTCATGATCTTCTCAAGTTCATCTTGGGGAGGTTATTTTGCATGCGTAGAGTCTTGTGCAAAGTTCATTATCTTAAAAAGTTTTCATGCTATTGTGTATTTCTCTTTTTTTGAATGATTGCTTAGGTGAGATTTTGTATTTATATAAGGGATATACTTGCTCATGTTAGGCCCCATAGGAGACAAGCCATAGCTTTGATGCACGTTGTTCAACTTTTATCTAGCTTGTGAAAAATATTGTCATCCTCTAAATATACATTGCCATGTTCTCTACATTTTGAAAATAAAAAATATAATAAAGAAGTTCTTTGAAACTTGATAGTTTTCACTGTTCAGAATTGCCTTAAGTGAATGGTTATGGAGTAGCACGACCCCATAGTGCTAGAAATGATGGTCTTAATAGATGCTTACTGAGTGAGTTGTCAAATAAGAAATGATGTTTCAAAGTTTCGAGATTACATATGCCAAAATTTTGTCTTGAAAATCAAAGTGAGATATTGATTTATGCGTGTCTGATACATTGCTAACGTATCTATAATTTTTGATGTTCCATGCTTGTTTTATATCTACTTTCTTATGTTTTGTCCACAGTTTGGAGTATCTTTACACATTTTCTGGAACTAACCTATTAACAACATGCCACACTGCCAGTCGCTTGTTTTCTGCTGTTTTGGTTCCAGGAAAGCAAGAAAATGAATAATCTCGGAATTGGACCGGACAAAAGCCAAAGTCCATATTTTACCGAAAGACTCACGAAGCCAAAAGATGAGACAGAGAGGGGCTAGGGGTTGGCCACACCACCTGGCCATGCGGCTAGGCCTGGCCCGCGCCAGGGGGTGGTGTGGGCCCCTCCGGCCTCCACCGACCTTGCCTCTTCGCCTAAATATTGCCTCCGATACAGAAACCCTAAGGACCCGATCAAAATTCCATGAAAGAGACTGTAGCCGCCGTCATCTCCATCCCTGGATCAGGAGGGATCTGAAGCTCTTCCCAGCACCCTGCCGGAGGGGAGAGTTCACCCAGGAGGCCTTCTTCATCACCATGCCTGCCTCCGGTGTGATGCGTGAGTAGTTCATCTCTGGACTACGGGTCCATGTAGTAGCTAGATGGTTGGTTCTTCTCCTTTGTGATATCATGTTTAGATCTTGTGAGCTTCGTTCATGATCAAGATCATCTATTTGTAATCATACATGTTGTATTTGCGGGGATCCGAAGGATATTGAAATGCTATTTCAGATTGACTATTGATTCTATCATTTCTTTGTTATTTGTGATCTTGCATGCTTTCCGTTGTTAGTAGCTATCTTGGCCAAGTAGATGCTAACAACTCCAAGAGGGAGTATTTATGCTCGATAGTGGGTTGATGCCTCTACTAATCTGGGGAAGTGACAAAAATCTCTAAGGTACTAGATGTGTTGTTGCTACTAGGGAGAAAACAACAATCCTTTGTTCATAGAATAATCGTATTGTTTACTCTACACACTTTGCTTAATGCAATTTTTTGTTGGTTGCAACTTAATACTAGAGGGGCTTCGGATGATAACCTGAAGGTGGATTATTAGTCATAGGGGCAGTTGGATTATGGTCTATGTATAATGTTGTAATGCCCAATCAAATCTCAAAGGAGTCAAGATGATTAGTATATGCATGTATGTTGATGTTTGTCAATTGCCCTGCTGTAATTTGTTCACCCAACATGTCATCTATTTTAAGGAGAACCACCACTAGTGAACTATGGACCCCGGTCCTTTCTTTTACCATCAATCTACAATTGTTTACTATTTTTTTTACTTTCTGCAAGCTTCTACTTTCTTCCACACAATACGTTTAATCCTTTGTTTTCAGCAAAACCAAAGATTGACAACCTCACTGTAAGTTGGGGACAAAGTTCTGTGGTTGTGTTGTGCAAGATTCCAAGTTGGAAACAACACCTTGGAGGTGTTTACGTGGTACTACTGGTTCAATAACATTGGTTTCATAACCGAGGGAAAACTTGTTGCTATACTCATCATACCTTCCTCTTGGGGTTCCCCAACGAGCTCAACATTTCGAGTAAGCAGTGTCTTGCACCACAGTCGCACAACATGGGGTGCTAACAACTCCGCTGGCCTTTAAACAATCCAAAAAGAGGAAACTCCTAGAGTTTGGCTACGAGCTACCCAACATATGTAGCCAAAATTCTATATTTGGGTATGCATTGGTATTTTCATGAGCCTGCATTAAAAGTGAAAGTCGGAATACTCCTCTGACCGTTATGAGAAATCATTATACCATACAGGTAAACCTTGGTAATGGTCACGAGTGTCCTTCCTAGCCTGCACAGTCTTGATTGAACATATACCATTATTTTGGCATCGTCTCGTTACTAAGAAATATATTTTCTATGAGCTCAACAATCGAAGTTTGCACTTGAGAGACTTTAATACATGGCATGAGTGGGCAGTATTGGAAAACTCTATTTCTATTTATGATTGACAACTAACTGTGTGCATCTTTGCCTTATACAAATAAAAATACAAAAATACAATAAAGTGCTTATAAAAGGATCACAAGTTTACTTGCAAGCTAGATTTAACTTTGACATGGGGTATAGAAGTTTTTGACTAATCTCTAGTGGTTTGGAATAATATAACTAAGCTTATATTGCCTTGTATGATTATGTGCTCTCTTACTTTGAGCTTGCAGGAAAAACAAGGATACAGTGCATTGATTTCCAATGATAAGAAAGATCACATCCATTAAATTATCGATCCCTTTTGTGGGGTCCCCGGATTAACCATCCGAGAAATATCTGTTATGTATATATCCATGTTCCCATGATCAGTGAGCCATGGAACATAACCGACATGTATCATTACAACATCCGAAACATAACGAATTTAGAAGACTTACATAAATTCCATTATGGCTATATCATCTTTAGTAGCGGAACATCATCACGCGAAGAGCCCCAATCGTGCCTCAACCTACAGGCAACTGTCTGGGAAGACGGCCTAGCTCGCTGGACGTCACCTTAATCTTCCAATGTCGAACCTCTGAAAGCCCGGCCAAGTAAATAGCCAGGGATACTGCCATGAGTACGTTTGAAAGTACTCACAAACCACCAAGATAAGCGAAATAAGGAAATGCAATTCTGGCTGTGGCGAGATAGCTCTATTTGGGGTTGTTTTGAAAAGCCTAGACTATCTCCTGTAGTTTGGCATCTCCATATCTTTGTTGAAAAAGAGTTTTGAAACATGCCTCTATTTTATAAATCAAGATATCCCATATCCTTGTTAAAACCTTTTCAAAAACAGTTTTGGAGTAGAAACCCTTTTAAACATCTTTGACCTCTTCTGGTCAAAATGAGACTTTCGAACTCAGGTTCCCCCGGAACCTCCATACTTTCATCCATTTTTCCAAACAACCACCATTTGTGTACTCCTAGCCAACACCTTTCCAACCGTCCTTGACCATGGACACGATTATTCGAATAGATTATACTCTGCAGAGTTTGCGCACTTTCCCCACAAGAATCAATACATCCGCCGGGATAAAACCACGGCCCACTACCACGGTAGATGGGGGTCCGGATAATCAAACCTAACCTTTCGCTTGTCGACCCTAGCAAAGGCTGCTTTTCCTTTTGGGTTTGTTCTCCCCGGCAACGAGTATGTGGCTTCTAGCCATAGTCCTGCCTTCCGTACACGCATATACCCAAACCGCAGCTTGGCGTATACCTTAACTTGGTGACTCCACTTCCTACCGTACCACCTAAGTCATACCGTCCGCGGGAGACCCAATTGTTGCACCAGCACTCCTACCATGACAGGCTCACTCTTGCCGAAGCAAGCTACAGGCTCCAGATCCGTAGATCTGTTAGCGCCTGGTCGGAATTCAGGGGATTTCTCCCCATAAGCATTATACAAGCTGCCTCAGCTAAAGAAGACAAACTACGAGCTAAGCCCCAGCACCTGGGGTAATGTGGTTGCACGGATAAAAATTGTTCCGGTAAAGGCGTAGAACATCCTTTCTCTTCTATTTTCCATTTTCTTGTTTCTCATCAACACCACTTCTTTAGCGAAATATCCACTTGGAACGATGCCTCATCCAAGGGTTTTACAAAGCAGTTTTGAAACATTTGTAGTAGGGTAATTCCCAAAACACTTTATTCAACAAAAATCCGTGGTTTCCAACGATGTAGGATGCTAATCGTAGTAACCTCGATCTAAGGGGAGTAAATGGTAGGTACATCAGGATGATGCCGCAAGGGACACAAGTCATAACTTGGAGGAGCCAAGTCATTAGTGCAGTATTTATAAAACAAGACATGTAGATAAATAATGCCATCTACAAAGGAGGTACAAAACAGGTAATAAAAAGTGTAGGACAAGTCTATGAATTCGGGAATGGTGGCTTCCCTGTGATCAGCAATAAGTCCCTAGACTTCCTTAGATAACCAAGAATACCCACCAAATAATAAGAAGTCCCTTTCTCCTCGTCGTCAGACAATCACACTATCGCCGTCATCGAGGATACATGCAAGCAGACAATACCACAATCAATACAAGCCATGCAGGCATCAAACCATATAGCAAACAAACATAAAGAATACTACTTGACTTAGTAGGTTTTGGAGAAGTTGGGTATTAGTAATGGAATTACTAGATTGCCATAGAGGTGTTTTTCCCTTGGAGGATAGTTGTCTAGGTTGTTTACCAAGGAATTGGGGTGGAGGCTTGCGGTCTGTAGGATGCCAATGTGCAGCAATGATATCCTCAGATAGGTCTTGTCAAAACAAGGCCAACACAAGTGGTTTCACTAGATTATCATTTACCTAGATTTAGTTGTGCTTTTTATAATGGAATGAACTCTAGTTTGGGGAAATAATTCACCGGAATTTATCTGGAGGCCCAAAAATTATTCCCTTGGGTGGTTGGGTAGTGTTTGATGTACTGAACCATATAGAGTTGGAATCTTGTCAAAGGAATTACCAGAATGCCCTGAATAAATCATCAAAGGCAGTTCTGCAAGGTTTTTGTCTTTTTCACCAGATTTCTTTTACAAAAGGTTTTAGGCTGATTCCAACTTTGCATGGTAGGTATTGGAATTAAATTTTTGTAGAAATTGTAAGTATCCATTTTGGATAAACAGAATTACTAGAGGGATTTATTTAGTGAAAAAGGGATACACAGAACAGTTTAATTCACTATAATTCAGCCAGAGCTCAATAAAATCTAGGTTGCTGGGGTTTGTTAGTTGCTGATATTATGATGTACTAGGAGGTGGAATTAGGTCAATAACACATTTTGTTTGACCTAGAGAATTTACCCAAGGCAGATATTCTCCCTTTTTGTTATATTTTCCAAAGGGTGACCTTAGTTCACCTTGACCTGAGATAAATGCTAGAGGGTAGGACTGTGAATATACTTTCAGTAGAGCTTGGTTTCATCCATTTTGGAGATCTGTAGATCACTGAGGAATTTATTTAGTGTAAAGTATACCTTTCTGTGGATTAATTTCTAGTAAATAATGGAAATTATTTTTGACCAGGTGTTGCCTCTACATGCTTGAGAAGACATCTGAGGACTACTAGAAATTTAGATCTTGGTAGTTGGAGCTGGTTTCCATTTTTAAATTGATTTAAATTGAACAGTTCTAAACATAACTGATCTGAACAGATTTAAATAAAAAGAAAAGGGAAACAGGGGCTACTAGGCTGGATCTGGGTGAGGAGATGGGCCGGGGAGGCGATTTCGGCCCACGGCGGACAGCGCAGTGCGTGGGAGGCGATTTGAAACTGACGGGCGGGGCCCGTCCATCAGTGGGCGAGGGGGCGCGAAGGGGTATTGGACGACGACGACCGTCGGATTAGAGGGGAGATCGACGGCTCAACGTCATCTCTCAGCTCTCGACGCGGTGGCGGGGCTCAAACCCTAACAGAGGGTTGCACGGGACGGGGAGCTCACCTGAGGGCTCGGGGGAGGATGTGGAGGCGACTAGGCGACGCGGTGGATGACGGTGAGCACGGGGATGGGCGGCATGGTGGCGTTTGGCTTCAGGAGGCAGCTCGCACGATGGTGGATGAACGGAGCTCGCCGGGGCTCGCCGGAGATCCTCTAGGGGTAGCTGCATGTCGACAAAAAGAGGAGGGTTAGATGCAGGAGAGCGAGGAGGTGCCGGGAGAGTGACATGCAGGGGGAGAGGAGCTGCAGGGAGGGAGTCTTGCTCGGTTTTAGGGAGAGGCTGAGGCTTCTCCTCCTTCTTCTTTCGGGCAGCATAGAGCAGGGAGAGGGAGTGGAGCTTGGAGGAAGTGAGTGGAGGGGAGAGGGAGCAAATGCGGGGCAGGGGCGTGCTGGGGGTGGCCTCTGGCCTTTATACTAAGGGGGAGAGATCCATGGTTAAAATGTCCACTTTAGACATGGAGGAGGGGTAGTGCTGGCCTGTGATTGTCCTAGAGGGCGGTGAGGAGGGGTAGGAGTGGGGAGAATATCATTTTGCGGCCCGAAAGTTGGGGTGGCCAGGCAACGCGGTACCCAAGTTGATTTTTATCACCGCGATTCGAAAAGATGGGGCGCCAATTGCTGAGAGGGGTCTTTCGAGTGAATGATGGCCAAACCAAATATTTTCAAATCGTTCCCGTTAAGTCAGGATATTCCGTTACACTAGTTCCAGTTGTGCCCCTCCTTCGCTGGTCAATCTTCTTAGCCACCCTGCACGTGTCGTAGGGGCAAATCCATTACTGTACTTTCCTAACTCTCGACACTAAATCTTGCTACAGCGGCGGCGGTCCCTTTTCTTCCCTTCCCCGACCCTAAATCTGCCGGCGGCGGAGGACCTTTTTTCTCCCTTCCCTGACACTGAATCCGGCGGCGGCAGCCCAGCATGTCTTGCAAGGCGAAGGTGGTAGCTACATCACAGACTGAAAAGGTTCCATCGGGGCCCAAGTTTGGGGCTCAACGCGTAGCTGCGGCGAGGTCTTCAGCCCCGATTAGTGAGGAGCCTAGCAAGGATTCTTCTCCCAAGGTACCCACGAGCAGCGGGTTGAAGATAAAAGCAAGGCCGGCGGCGGATTGTTCGGCTCCGGTGGGCAGATGTAGCACTCAGATCTCGAATAAAAAAACCCGGGAGAAGAGAGAGAGGTGAATTTTTCTTATTTGTGCCTTATCTTGCAAGTAGATTAGTTACGTCATAATAGAATCGAATGAACTGAAATGTTCCCCTTTTTAATCAAATTAGGCACAGCTTTGATACAAGGGAGCTATATGAGTTCACAGTTCATGTTCGGCAGTACACTGCAAAGCTTGATTTTGGTTGCGAGAGGGTTGTGTTCGGGCAAGATGTGCATCTGCTTGTGAATTGCAAAGAGGTTGTGTCTGTTTCGCAGCTGGTAGATATGCTTGCTGCTAGAATTCCCTGGCATTCTAAACAGAGGACAAAATTGGTGTGGCGCAACATGAATGATACCTATCAGCAAATTGAGCACTCCCATGAGCTTCAGATGGTTTGGGAGTGTTGTGCAGTTGATCGTAAGGTGAAAGTTGAAGCGATGATTGATGATATGTATGCAGATGCTGGAGATCTTGCTGCCAGAGCTTCTGCTCCTAGAGAATACGGACCAATAGATGTTGATCTAGATAAGTTCAGTATACGCATAGAGGTGGATTCATACATGGCAAAACTTGATGAGGGAGTTAATAAGACAGTTTCGTCATGTACTGTGGAGATCACTGTCGATTCCAAAAACATAACTCTTGATGAAATGAGAGACATGATCGGTAAGGAAATCAGTATTGTCCCTAAGCAGATGGCAAAAATCCGGTGGTGGCATCATAAGAAGCAGCAATTCATAGATGTTTTGGATACTGAAGATCTTATGCAGATTATGTGGCGAAAGAAGCGAACCAGGAAGGTGTTCTTCCTTGGTACCATTTCTGATGTTGTTGAACAGGTTATAGTGGATGTAGATGCCCCTGTAGTGGCTGAACAAAATGAGGTGGTCGACGTTGATGAGATCTGATGAGAGCTGCTACCCTGGGCTTGTCATATGGACCGCGGGGTTCCCCTGCCTGTATTTGTAATATTGACTGCTATTGCATTTAGAGCGTGCTTCTGTGATTATGTTTGTTGAGAGATTGCGTAATGTTGTGCGAGCTGTTGAGATTTTCGGACATGTCACTCACTGAAACCATCGTTGTTGTAATAAGACATAAGTACATTGTAGTTGACATGATTATGTTTCTTAAGATGATGTACCGTACTTGTTTCAGTTATTATGTTTGTTGGGACATTGTAATGTAATGTTTTGTGAAACCATGACTGGACTAGTGATGCATAAATACATTGTAGTTGACATGATTATGTTTCTTGAGATGATGTACTGTACTTGTTTCTGTTATTTTTTTTGTTGAGAGACTGTAATGTAATGTTTTGCGAAACCATGACAAGACAAGTGATGTGTAAGTACCTTGTAGTCGACATGATTTTGTTTCTTGAGTTGATGTAATATACTTGTTTCTGTGATTACGTTTGTTGAGAGATTGTAATGTGATGTTTTGTGAAACCATGTTGTGGTTATGTTTGTTGGGAGATTATAATGTAATGTTTTGTGAAACCATGACTGAAGAAGTGATGCATAAGTACCTTGTAGTTGACATGATTTTGTTTCGTTGGATGATGTAATATACTGGTATGTTTTCGTTAGGCAATGAAATTGGGATGGAGGGAGTGCGGGTTTAATATTTGAAATGAGAATGTGTGAAGAGAATCCATATCAGGCAGGAGACAGTAATCCAGGGAAAGGGCATGGTATCCATTAAACTATTATAACATGCCAATTTAGTCATCATTGCAGTGGTACAAGGGCTGCTCTCTCTCTCTCTCTCTCTCTCTCTCTCTCTCTCTCTCTCTCTCTCTCTCTCTCTCTCTCTCTCTCTCTCTCTCTCTCTCTCTCTCTCTCTCACCGTCGCCGTCGCCGTCGCATTCGCCATGCTGTCCTTGAATGGCGAGGATGACTAGTCGAGCAACGACAACCTTCTCTCCGACATCGAGTATTCCTTCCACGATGTGAGTTCCTCTGTTTTCTCGGGCTAGGGTTAGGCAATGGTAAATCACTCGATCTGAGCTCCATATGTGCATGCAATCATGTTCGATTTCAGCTTTGTGTTTACCTATAGGTACCAAGGACGATCTACGACTCCGAATGGGAGGGCCTAGATCTCGATGGAGAAGTGCCATGTGACCATATGCTAAAACTGAGGAGATATGTTGCATTCGAAGGCAGTAACACTGAGAGAAGGTTTTTGGGCTATACAAATCAGGTTTGTTTACATTATGTGCAACTGTGACATGAAGTAAAATGTATCGTGCATGTTCATAACACTATAGTGTGTGTGTTTTTAGGTTGGCCCGTTGTGTAAAGCAGTAGAGTGGGTGGATCTTGAGTGGCCACATGCACTTAAGAAATGTTTGGCACAGTTATGGGAGATGTATGAGTTGGAAGGGTCGGGGAGATTTACTGATGTAAGTGATTCAGCTGAAAAAAATTATAAGATGTCGGTACGAAATAAGGAGCTGGAACAAGAAATCGAGAATTTGCAGTCAAAGCTAACTGACGGAATCGATGGGAGCTTGGTTGTTGGAACTGCAAAGAAGCTTCGAGATAGTCACAGGTTGTTGATTCATAATGCAGAAAAGGAGAGGGATCGGCTCAGGGAAGACAAGAAGAAGCTAGAGTGCTGCATTGCGGATCTGTTGAAGGAACTGAAGAAGGCGCGCGAGGGTGAACAGGGACAGACTATAGAGGATAAAGGAAATTCGAGATGAATAATTTATGTTGTACCAATGCCTAAAACTAGTTAACTGTAAGACTTGCAGTTGCGCTTTCCGAACTAAGCCAAACTCAATCCTCGAGCAAACTAATTTCAGAAGAACACACATATCATGCATAGAGTTAAGTTCACGCTTACAAAATCACCACTTCATAGGATAAACCAGGCAGTTCAGTACTAAATAGACATATGTTGTGTTCAAGCGAGCATGGCCCGGAGCTGCCAGTTATCCTCCCTAAGATTGGCAGCTCCTTCAGTGCTATGTCGTGCTTCAGCTGTAGGTTCTAGTGCTCCATCACGGATTGGAGAATTTTGTCCGTAGCCATACGATTTTCCTTCAAGATCCCTTTCATGATCTCCGTCTGCTTCCTAGCCGAGGCGTGACCTTCACTGTGTAGCTTCGCCCAGTCGGTGTTAAACTCCTTCAGTTTCTGGCACTTGTCAGAAAGGACCACGAATTCAGCGCGCAGTTGGTCAAAGGCCAGTTTCTAGGAATTCCGCTTCTCCCTTTGGATTGCTATCTTGTCATTTAGCCAGGTCGCCAGGTCCTGGTCGATCGTTCGCCTCTTTCCCTGCAACAAAAATACATAGTATGGTTTGTTCAGTTCACCAGGACAAGCTGGTTAGTTTCCATAATTAACTGAATTGACTAGTGGCACTGTCATAATTTCAAGGAAGAAGCAATCTAGGACTAATCAACATTTTATGAATTGACTAGTGGCACTATCATAATTTCAATTTCGAAGACAAATAAGATTTATCAGCAGTTTAGTGTGTTGTGGGTTTTTCCCAATATCACCAAATAGTAGTGGGAGAGTGGCAAACTCATAATGCAGAAACCCATGTCCATATATATATGGAAAGAGAACATGGTGTCCATTCATGAACATGAACACCAACACATGTCCAAATAGATAAGGAGTTGCCCTAGGATTCTTATTGCACCCTTTAATGGGAAGCAGACATGGGCATTGCTCCCTGAACCCTAAACATTACAAAATGAGAGGAGGATGAACTGGTATTCGTGTCCCCGCTAACAGGAATCAGACTTGGGCATTGCTCCGGTATGCCTCCAGACATGCCCTTAGCTCCTCGTTCTCTTTCTGAACAACCTCGAGTACGGTGATCCCTTTGCTCATGTCCGCCTTCATCTCCTTGACTGCATCTAGGCAACGGTTCCTGTCATGGTAGGCTCGGATGGTAGCCTTGGTTTCCTCGATGCGTCCTCTGAGTGCCTCGCTGACTTCGTCCTGTAGGAGAATGCACCTTTCCACGAGATTCTTCTTCTCCTCCGTGAGCTCGTTGATTATCTTGATGGCCTGTTCTTTCCTGGTCAAGTTACGGTCGAGCACTTTCTGCAGCCTAACGACGTCCCATGCAAAATCTAGCGAGATCTCCTTCTGCACAGGTAATTGATTGCGTAGGCTCTCATTAGCTTGGGTGAGGGAGCGTGCAAGCTCATGTTGGTTGGCAACCTTAGAACTGATCGCAGCCACCTTCTCACGGTACTCGGCCTTCGATCGCTGCATCGTTCATGTTAATTGAAATAGGAATTCTACAATTACACTCCAGGTCCTAGGTGAATACTAATACAGATCAAAAAAATCCCCGTTGAATCTATTGGTCGTAGTGTTAAAAAATGGACCTGGAAATCTATTCATGACCACGATAAACTAATCCTATTCACAAAAAATCCATAATGAATCTATGAACAGCGGTATTAAGGAAAGACCAAGAGATCCAGTCATATTCATGAAAACAAATACAACTCGCAAAAGAAGAAGAAAAAACAATGCGGGGCGGACAACATCTAAGAAATCCACATCATAACTCAGAGAAATAACAGCGTGGAGATTTTCTACCTCGCTAAGACATGGAACGGGGCCGAATGGGTCCTACAACGCCTTCGTCGTGGTGGATTCAGGCTCCACGGCCGACCTGTAATACATAGAAGAGGAAGAGCCAGAAGAAGAAGAAAAACAAGAAGAAGCTGATTAAGATCATGATGGAGAGGGAGATGGAGAAGAAGTAGAATAAGGAGACCGTACTGGGAGGAGCCCTCGCCTGCTAGAACATTCGGCGCCATTGTCCGGGGAGATTGGGCCTCGATGAGAGGGTGGGCTTGAGCGGCTGGTAGAGTAAGAAGTGTCTCGCGGCGATTTCTCTCCCTTTTCTCCGCGAGGATCGTCGACCGGCCTCTCCCCCTCCTTAGTGGAGCCATGGCTTGCAGGGTAAGTGCGGCGGAGGCAGGAGGAAGGAGATAGTGATTATTAGTGTGGGAGAAGAGTAAGAGTACAGGCCGTGGTCCAGTAGTACTAGTACTAATATACAAGACCACCATGTACGGTCTACCTTCTCAAAGAAGCCAGGGAGGTAGGGGTAGGGAATCTATGGGACTTGTCTTTATTGCGATGGACACTTCAATGGTCTTCGGCGCCGCCCAAAATCCAGTATATAATAAGGGGAGTGCGAGCCGGGTGGTCGTCACGAGAATCGGCACGCACATCCCGCGTGCGTGTGTCACATGTTGATGGGGCAATGACGCACGCAACTACTGCACGATCACGTCGGCACGTCCAACTCCATCAAACTCCACGTGACAAGCACGCACAGGATATTTACGAGTCTAGAATACGCTGTGCCACTTTAGTTGTGATCAAATTATGTTCAGTACGCGAGATATTACTTCTTTCTTCTTATTTTTTGATAATCGACAAATGCACGCATGGACACGACGCACGAAACCGCTGCTCGTCCTTGATCAGATCGGCACCCCACTTTGTGTACCTGCCATCGACCATTCGGAGCAACTGCCTCGAGCACGATGCCCCCTCGCCATGGCAATGGCAGGTCCAAGCCGTCCACTGACCGTCCTGCGTCCCCGGCTCTTCGTTGCATCGTCCACGCTCGCGAGTCGCCTGCTAGGGAAGCACGTCGTGTCCGATCGCGCCAGGATCCATCGACATCGGCACTTGAGGACACCACGACGTCGAAGCTCATACCGGCCGCGCAGGACGAGCGTGGGGTACCTACAGCGTCGGACGAGCGCAAAGTAGCAGCCAGGACGGGGGCGCGTGTTGCACCGGCGAGTACGGACAAGAAGAGGAACAAGAAGAAGACCAGGAAGAAGAGAGGAGATAGCTATTTGGACGAGTCCGACTTGGCCAACGAGGAGGCGTTCATCGATCAGTTGGAGGAAGAAGCGGAGGAGAGTGACGTGGACCTGTGGGACTACGAAGAGGAGGAGGAGGAGGACTCCGACGAGGAGATAGCGCGCTTATTCGAGGAAGGTGGCGGTGTCGATTCATAAGAGGAGGGCACCGACGGCGGCGATGGCGGGGACCATGTCGTTGACGAAGACGAGGACGAACCGGAAGACGAAGATGATGGCTTCTTCGAAATATGATTATTTATTTTATTTATTTTAGTTAGATAGATGGATTTTCACTTGTTTATGGTGGTTTAGTATCGGTGGCACGGATAGAGAGGTGGCACGGATTGACCATGCATAAAAAAATTGCAGAAGGGAGGGGTTATCCTGCCCGTTGGATCACATGGGATCAACGGTTGATGGAGACGATCCGCGTGACATCTGAGTCAGCCAATCAGGGCATAGCACTCAGAGTGAGCACATGTTTGGGATCTCCAGAAGTTTGTGCTTTTGTGAGATTTGTGACACAGAGAGAGAGGGAAAATCTCTTTTCACATTCGCCTATGGATCCACCCGTACCATTCAAATGTCATTGCATTTGTGCTCTTTTCACAATCCACCTATGGATCCACCAGTGTCATTGCATGTGTGTTCTTTTACTAACAACAACCAGAGTCATTCCATGTCTGTTCTCTTCACATACCACATATGGATCCACCAGTGTCATTGCATGTGTGCTCTTTTCACAATCCACCTATGGATCCACCAGTGTCAATGCAGGTGTGTTCTTTTCACTAACAACAACTAGAGTCATAGCATGTATGCTCTTTTCACAATCCACTTATGGATCCACCAGTGTCATTGCAGGTGTGTTCTTTTCACTAACAACAACTAGAGTCATTCCATGTGTGTTCTTTTCACATACCACATATGGATCCACCAGTGTCATTGCATATATGTTCTTTTCACAATCCACCCATGGATCCACCGGTGCAATTGCATGTGTCTTCTTTTCACTAACAACAACTAGAGTCATTGCATGTGTGTTCTTTTTACTAACAACAACTAGAGTCATTGAAATGTGTGCTCTCTTCAAAGACCACACATGGATCCACAAGTGTCATTGCATGTGTGTTCTTTTCACTAACAACAA
This sequence comes from Avena sativa, assembly GCA_916181665.1. Classification (NCBI taxonomy): domain Eukaryota; kingdom Viridiplantae; phylum Streptophyta; class Magnoliopsida; order Poales; family Poaceae; genus Avena; species Avena sativa. The sequence goes on along the minus strand of OV702292.1, from coordinate 260,232,647 downwards.
CCAGAGTCATTGCACGTGTGTTCTTTTAAGTAACAACAACCAGAGTCATTTTGCATGTGTGTTCTTTTCACATACCACCTATGGATCCACCAATGTCATTGAAATGTGTGTTCTCTACAGATACTGCACATGGATCCACTAGTATCATTGCATGTGTGTTCTTTTTAGTAACAACAACCAGAGTCATTTTTCATGCGTGTTCTTTTCACATACCACCTATGGATCCACCAGTGTCATTGCATGTGTGTTCTTTTCACAATCCACCCATGGATCCACCAGTGTCATTGCATGTGTGTTCTTTTTAGTAACAACAACTAGAGTCATTTATCATGTGTGTTCTCTTCACATACCACCTATGGATCCACCAGTGTCATTGTATGTGTGTTCTTTTTAGTAACAACAACCAGAGTCATTTTGCATGTGTGTTCTTTTCACATACCACCTATGGATCCACCAGTGTCATTGAAATGTGTGTTCTCTACAGAGACCGCACATGGATCCACCAGTGTCATTGCATGTGTGTTCTTTTTAGGAACAACAACCAGAGTCATTTTGCATGTGTGTTCTTTTCACATACCACCTATGGATCCACTAGTGTCATTGCATGTGTGTTCTTTTCACAATCCACCCATCGATCCACCAGAGTCATTGCATGTGTGTTCTTTTAAGTAACAACAGCCAGAGTCATTTTGCATGTGTGTTCTTTTCACATACCACCTATGGATCCACCAGTGTCATTGCATGTGTGCTCTTTTCACAATCCACCTATGGATCCACCAGTGTCATTGCATGTGTGTTCTTTTTAGTAACAACAACCAGAGTCATTGAAATGTGTGTTCTTCTCACATACCACCTATGGATCCCCCAGTGTCATTGCATGTGTGTTCTTTTCACTAACAACAACCAGAGTCATTTTGCATGTGTGTTCTTTTCACATACCACCTATGGATCCACGAGTGTCATTGAAATTTGTGTTATCTACAGAGTCCACACATGGATCCACTGGTGTCATTTCATGTGTGTTCTTTTTAGTAACAACAACCAGAGTCATTGAAATGTGTGTTCTTCTCACATACCACCTATGGATCCACCAGTGTCATTGCATGTGTGTTCTTTTCACAATCCACCCATGGATCCACCGGTGTTATTGCTTGTGTGTTCTTTTCACTAACAACAACTGGAGTCATTGAATGTGTGTTCTTTTTACTAACAACAACCAGAGTCATTGAAATGTGTGCTATCTACAGAGACCACACATGGATCCACTAGTGTTATTGCATGTGTGTTCTTTTTAGTAACAACAACCAGAGTCATTTTTCATGTGTGTTCTTTTCACATACCACCTATGGATCCACCAGTGTCATTGCATGTGTGTTCTTTTCACAATCCACCCATGGATCCATCAGTGTCATTGCATGTGTGTTCTTTTTAGTAACAACAACCAGAGTCATTTTGCATGTGTGTTCTCTTCACATACCACCTATGGATCTACTAGTGTCATTGCATGTGTGTTCTTTTTAGTAACAACAATCAGAGTCATTTTGCATGTGTCTTCTTTTCACATACCACCTATGGATCAACTAGTGTCATTGCATGTGTGTTCTTTTCACAATCCACCCGTGGATCCACCAGTGTCATTGCATGTGTTTTGTTTTTAGTAACAACAACCAGAGTCATTTTGCATGTGTGTTCTCTTCACATACCACCTATGGATCCACCAGTGTCATTGCATGTGTGTTCTTTTTAGTAGCAACAACCAGAGTCATTGAAATGTGTGTTCTTCTCACATACCACCTATGGATCCACCAGTGTCATTGCATGTGTGTTTATTTCATAGTCCACATATGGATCCACCAGTGTCATTGCATGTGTGTTCTTTTCACTAACAACAACCAGAGTCATTGCATGTGTGTTCTTTTTAGTAACAACAACCAGAGTCATTTTGCATGTGTATTCTTTTCACATACCACCTATGGATCCACCAATGTCATTGAAATGTGTGTTCTCTACAGAGACTGCACATGGATCCACTAGTATCATTGCATGTGTGTTCTTTTTAGTAACAACAACCAGAGTCATTTTTCATGCGTGTTCTTTTCACATACCACCTATGGATCCACCAGTGTCATTGCATGTGTGTTCTTTTCACAATCCACCCATGGATCCACCAGTGTCATTGCATGTGTGTTCTTTTTAGTAACAACAACTAGAGTCATTTATCATGTGTGTTCTCTTCACATACCACCTATGGATCCACCAGTGTCATTGTATGTGTGTTATTTTTAGTAACAACAACCAGAGTCATTTTGCATGTGTGTTCTTTTCACATACCACCTATGGATCCACCAGTGTCATTGAAATGTGTGTTCTCTACAGAGACCGCACATGGATCCACCAGTGTCATTGCATGTGTGTTCTTTTTAGGAACAACAACCAGAGTCATTTTGCATGTGTGTTCTTTTCACATACCACCTATGGATCCACTAGTGTCATTGCATGTGTGTTCTTTTCACAATCCACCCATCGATCCACCAGAGTCATTGCATGTGTGTTCTTTTAAGTAACAACAGCCAGAGTCATTTTGCATGTGTGTTCTTTTCACATACCACCTATGGATCCACCAGTGTCATTGCATGTGTGCTCTTTTCACAATCCACCTATGGATCCACCAGTGTCATTGCATGTGTGTTCTTTTTAGTAACAATAACCAGAGTCATTGAAATGTGTGTTCTTCTCACATACCACCTATGGATCCCCCAGTGTCATTGCATGTGTGTTCTTTTCACTAACAACAACCAGAGTCATTTTGCATGTGTGTTCTTTTCACATACCACCTATGTATCCACGAGTGTCATTGAAATGTGTGTTATCTACAGAGTCCACACATGGATCCACTGGTGTCATTGCATGTGTGTTCTTTTTAGTAACAACAACCAGAGTCATTGAAATGTGTGTTCTTCTCACATACCACCTATGGATCCACCAGTGTCATTGCATGTGTGTTCTTTTCACAATCCACCCATGGATCCACCGGTGTTATTGCTTGTGTGTTCTTTTCACTAACAACAACTGGAGTCATTGAATGTGTGTTCTTTTTACTAACAACAACCAGAGTCATTGAAATGTGTGCTATCTACAGAGACCACACATGGATCCACTAGTGTTATTGCATGTGTGTTCTTTTTAGTAACAACAACCAGAGTCATTTTTCATGTGTGTTCTTTTCACATACCACCTATGGATCCACCAGTGTCATTGCATGTGTGTTTTTTTCACAATCCACCCATGGATCCATCAGTGTCATTGCATGTGTGTTCTTTTTAGTAACAACAACCAGAGTCATTTTGCATGTGTGTTCTCTTCACATACCACCTATGGATCTACTAGTGTCATTGCATGTGTGTTCTTTTTAGTAACAACAATCAGAGTCATTTTGCATGTGTCTTCTTTTCACATACCACCTATGGATCAACTAGTGTCATTGCATGTGTGTTCTTTTCACAATCCACCCGTGGATCCACCAGTGTCATTGCATGTGTGTTGTTTTTAGTAACAACATCCAGAGTCATTTTGCATGTGTGTTCTCTTCACATACCACCTATGGATCCACCAGTGTCATTACATGTGTGTTCTTTTTAGTAGCAACAACCAGAGTCATTGAAATGTGTGTTCTTCTCACATACCACCTATGGATCCACCAGTGTCATTGCATGTGTGTTTATTTCATAGTCCACATATGGATCCACCAGTGTCATTGCATGTGTGTTCTTTTCACTAACAACAACCAGAGTCATTGCATGTGTGTTCTTTTTAGGAACAACAACCAGAGTCATTTTGCATGTGTGTTCTTTTCACATACCACCTATGGATCCACCAATGTCATTGAAATGTGTGTTCTCTACAGAGACTGCACATGGATCCACTAGTATCATTGCATGTGTGTTCTTTTTAGTAACAACAACCAGAGTCATTTTTCATGCGTGTTCTTTTCACATACCACCTATGGATCCACCAGTGTCATTGCATGTGTGTTCTTTTCACAATCCACCCATGGATCCACCAGTGTCATTGCATGTGTGTTCTTTTTAGTAACAACAACTAGAGTCATTTATCATGTGTGTTCTCTTCACATACCACCTATGGATCCACCAGTGTCATTGTATGTGTGTTCTTTTTAGTAACAACAACCAGAGTCATTTTGCATGTGTGTTCTTTTCACATACCACCTATGGATCCACCAGTGTCATTGAAATGTGTGTTCTCTACAGAGACCGCACATGGATCCACCAGTGTCATTGCATGTGTGTTCTTTTTAGGAACAACAACCAGAGTCATTTTGCATGTGTGTTCTTTTCACATACCACCTATGGATCCACTAGTGTCATTGCATGTGTGTTCTTTTCACAATCCACCCATCGATCCACCAGAGTCATTGCATGTGTGTTCTTTTAAGTAACAACAGCCAGAGTCATTTTGCATGTGTGTTCTTTTCACATACCACCTATGGATCCACCAGTGTCATTGCATGTGTGCTCTTTTCACAATCCACCTATGGATCCACCAGTGTCATTGCATGTGTGTTCTTTTTAGTAACAATAACCAGAGTCATTGAAATGTGTGTTCTTCTCACATACCACCTATGGATCCCCCAGTGTCATTGCATGTGTGTTCTTTTCACTAACAACAACCAGAGTCATTTTGCATGTGTGTTCTTTTCACATACCACCTATGTATCCACGAGTGTCATTGAAATGTGTGTTATCTACAGAGTCCACACATGGATCCACTGGTGTCATTGCATGTGTGTTCTTTTTAGTAACAACAACCAGAGTCATTGAAATGTGTGTTCTTCTCACATACCACCTATGGATCCACCAGTGTCATTGCATGTGTGTTCTTTTCACAATTCACCCATGGATCCACCGGTGTTATTGCTTGTGTGTTCTTTTCACTAACAACAACTGGAGTCATTGAATGTGTGTTCTTTTTACTAACAACAACCAGAGTCATTGAAATGTGTGCTATCTACAGAGACCACACATGGATCCACTAGTGTTATTGCATGTGTGTTCTTTTTAGTAACAACAACCAGAGTCATTTTTCATGTGTGTTCTTTTCACATACCACCTATGGATCCACCGGTGTCATTGCATGTGTTTTTTTTTCACAATCCACCCATGGATCCATCAGTGTCATTGCATGTGTGTTCTTTTTAGTAACAACAACCAGAGTCATTTTGCATGTGTGTTCTCTTCACATACCACCTATGGATCTACTAGTGTCATTGCATGTGTGTTCTTTTTAGTAACAACAATCAGAGTCATTTTGCATGTGTCTTCTTTTCACATACCACCTATGGATCAACTAGTGTCATTGCATGTGTGTTCTTTTCACAATCCACCCGTGGATCCACCAGTGTCATTGCATGTGTGTTGTTTTTAGTAACAACAACCAGAGTCATTTTGCATGTGTGTTCTCTTCACATACCACCTATGGATCCACCAGTGTCATTGCATGTGTGTTCTTTTTAGTAGCAACAACCAGAGTCATTGAAATGTGTGTTCTTCTCACATACCACCTATGGATCCACCAGTGTCATTGCATGTGTGTTTATTTCATAGTCCACATATGGATCCACCAGTGTCATTGCATGTGTGTTCTTTTCACTAACAACAACCAGAGTCATTGCATGTGTGTTCTTTTTAGTAACAACAACCAGAGTCATTTTGCATGTGTGTTCTTTTCACATACCACCTATGGATCCACCAATGTCATTGAAATGTGTGTTCTCTACAGAGACTGCACATGGATCCACTAGTATCATTGCATGTGTGTTCTTTTTAGTAACAACAACCAGAGTCATTTTTCATGCGTGTTCTTTTCACATACCACCTATGGATCCACCAGTGTCATTGCATGTGTGTTCTTTTCACAATCCACCCATGGATCCACCAGTGTCATTGCATGTGTGTTCTTTTTAGTAACAACAACTAGAGTCATTTATCATGTGTGTTCTCTTCACATACCACCTATGGATCCACCAGTGTCATTGTATGTGTGTTCTTTTTAGTAACAACAACCAGAGTCATTTTGCATGTGTGTTCTTTTCACATACCACCTATGGATCCACCAGTGTCATTGAAATGTGTGTTCTCTACAGAGACCGCACATGGATCCACCAGTGTCATTGCATGTGTGTTCTTTTTAGGAACAACAACCAGAGTCATTTTGCATGTGTGTTCTTTTCACATACCACCTATGGATCCACTAGTGTCATTGCATGTGTGTTCTTTTCACAATCCACCCATCGATCCACCAGAGTCATTGCATGTGTGTTCTTTTAAGTAACAACAGCCAGAGTCATTTTGCATGTGTGTTCTTTTCACATACCACCTATGGATCCACCAGTGTCATTGCATGTGTGCTCTTTTCACAATCCACCTATGGATCCACCAGTGTCATTGCATGTGTGTTCTTTTTAGTAACAATAACCAGAGTCATTGAAATGTGTGTTCTTCTCACATACCACCTATGGATCCCCCAGTGTCATTGCATGTGTGTTCTTTTCACTAACAACAACCAGAGTCATTTTGCATGTGTGTTCTTTTCACATACCACCTATGTATCCACGAGTGTCATTGAAATGTGTGTTATCTACAGAGTCCACACATGGATCCACTGGTGTCATTGCATGTGTGTTCTTTTTAGTAACAACAACCAGAGTCATTGAAATGTGTGTTCTTCTCACATACCACCTATGGATCCACCAGTGTCATTGCATGTGTGTTCTTTTCACAATCCACCCATGGATCCACCGGTGTTATTGCTTGTGTGTTCTTTTCACTAACAACAACTGGAGTCATTGAATGTGTGTTCTTTTTACTAACAACAACCAGAGTCATTGAAATGTGTGCTATCTACAGAGACCACACATGGATCCACTAGTGTTATTGCATGTGTGTTCTTTTTAGTAACAACAACCAGAGTCATTTTTCATGTGTGTTCTTTTCACATACCACCTATGGATCCACCGGTGTCATTGCATGTGTTTTTTTTTCACAATCCACCCATGGATCCATCAGTGTCATTGCATGTGTGTTCTTTTTAGTAACAACAACCAGAGTCATTTTGCATGTGTGTTCTCTTCACATACCACCTATGGATCTACTAGTGTCATTGCATGTGTGTTCTTTTTAGTAACAACAATCAGAGTCATTTTGCATGTGTCTTCTTTTCACATACCACCTATGGATCAACTAGTGTCATTGCATGTGTGTTCTTTTCACAATCCACCCGTGGATCCACCAGTGTCATTGCATGTGTGTTGTTTTTAGTAACAACAACCAGAGTCATTTTGCATGTGTGTTCTCTTCACATACCACCTATGGATCCACCAGTGTCATTGCATGTGTGTTCTTTTTAGTAGCAACAACCAGAGTCATTGAAATGTGTGTTCTTCTCACATACCACCTATGGATCCACCAGTGTCATTGCATGTGTGTTTATTTCATAGTCCACATATGGATCCACCAGTGTCATTGCATGTGTGTTCTTTTCACTAACAACAACCAGAGTCATTGCATGTGTGTTCTTTTTAGTAACAACAACCAGAGTCATTTTGCATGTGTGTTCTTTTCACATACCACCTATGGATCCACCAATGTCATTGAAATGTGTGTTCTCTACAGAGACTGCACATGGATCCACTAGTATCATTGCATGTGTGTTCTTTTTAGTAACAACAACCAGAGTCATTTTTCATGCGTGTTCTTTTCACATACCACCTATGGATCCACCAGTGTCATTGCATGTGTGTTCTTTTCACAATCCACCCATGGATCCACCAGTGTCATTGCATGTGTGTTCTTTTTAGTAACAACAACTAGAGTCATTTATCATGTGTGTTCTCTTCACATACCACCTATGGATCCACCAGTGTCATTGTATGTGTGTTCTTTTTAGTAACAACAACCAGAGTCATTTTGCATGTGTGTTCTTTTCACATACCACCTATGGATCCACCAGTGTCATTGAAATGTGTGTTCTCTACAGAGACCGCACATGGATCCACCAGTGTCATTGCATGTGTGTTCTTTTTAGGAACAACAACCAGAGTCATTTTGCATGTGTGTTCTTTTCACATACCACCTATGGATCCACTAGTGTCATTGCATGTGTGTTCTTTTCACAATCCACCCATCGATCCACCAGAGTCATTGCATGTGTGTTCTTTTAAGTAACAACAGCCAGAGTCATTTTGCATGTGTGTTCTTTTCACATACCACCTATGGATCCACCAGTGTCATTGCATGTGTGCTCTTTTCACAATCCACCTATGGATCCACCAGTGTCATTGCATGTGTGTTCTTTTTAGTAACAACAACCAGAGTCATTGAAATGTGTGTTCTTCTCACATACCACCTATGGATCCCCCAGTGTCATTGCATGTGTGTTCTTTTCACTAACAACAACCAGAGTCATTTTGCATGTGTGTTCTTTTCACATACCACCTATGTATCCACGAGTGTCATTGAAATGTGTGTTATCTACAGAGTCCACACATGGATCCACTGGTGTCATTGCATGTGTGTTCTTTTTAGTAACAACAACCAGAGTCATTGAAATGTGTGTTCTTCTCACATACCACCTATGGATCCACCAGTGTCATTCCATGTGTGTTCTTTTCACAATCCACCCATGGATCCACCGGTGTTATTGCTTGTGTGTTCTTTTCACTAACAACAACTGGAGTCATTGAATGTGTGTTCTTTTTACTAACAACAACCAGAGTCATTGAAATGTGTGCTATCTACAGAGACCACACATGGATCCACTAGTGTTATTTCATGTGTGTTCTTTTTAGTAACAACAACCAGAGTCATTTTTCATGTGTGTTCTTTTCACATACCACCTATGGATCCACCAGTGTCATTGCATGTGTGTTTTTTTCACAATCCACCCATGGATCCATCAGTGTCATTGCATGTGTGTTCTTTTTAGTAACAACAACCAGAGTCATTTTGCATGTGTGTTCTCTTCACATACCACCTATGGATCTACTAGTGTCATTGCATGTGTGTTCTTTTTAGTAACAACAATCAGAGTCATTTTGCATGTGTCTTCTTTTCACATACCACCTATGGATCAACTAGTGACATTGCATGTGTGTTCTTTTCACAATCCACCCGTGGATCCACCAGTGTCATTGCATGTGTGTTGTTTTTAGTAACAACAACCAGAGTCATTTTGCATGTGTGTTCTCTTCACATACCACCTATGGATCCACCAGTGTCATTGCATGTGTGTTCTTTTTAGTAGCAACAACCAGAGTCATTGAAATGTGTGTTCTTCTCACATACCACCTATGGATCCACCAGTGTCATTGCATGTGTGTTTATTTCATAGTCCACATATGGATCCACCAGTGTCATTGCATGTGTGTTCTTTTCACTAACAACAACCAGAGTCATTGCATGTGTGTTCTTTTTAGTAACAACAACCAGAGTCATTTTGCATGTGTGTTCTTTTCACATACCACCTATGGATCCACCAATGTCATTGAAATGTGTGTTCTCTACAGAGACTGCACATGGATCCACTAGTATCATTGCATGTGTGTTCTTTTTAGTAACAACAACCAGAGTCATTTTTCATGCGTGTTCTTTTCACATACCACCTATGGATCCACCAGTGTCATTGCATGTGTGTTCTTTTCACAATCCACCCATGGATCCACCAGTGTCATTGCATGTGTGTTCTTTTTAGTAACAACAACTAGAGTCATTTATCATGTGTGTTCTCTTCACATACCACCTATGGATCCACCAGTGTCATTGTATGTGTGTTCTTTTTAGTAACAACAACCAGAGTCATTTTGCATGTGTGTTCTTTTCACATACCACCTATGGATCCACCAGTGTCATTGAAATGTGTGTTCTCTACAGAGACCGCACATGGATCCACCAGTGTCATTGCATGTGTGTTCTTTTTAGGAACAACAACCAGAGTCATTTTGCATGTGTGTTCTTTTCACATACCACCTATGGATCCACTAGTGTCATTGCATGTGTGTTCTTTTCACAATCCACCCATCGATCCACCAGAGTCATTGCATGTGTGTTCTTTTAAGTAACAACAGCCAGAGTCATTTTGCATGTGTGTTCTTTTCACATACCACCTATGGATCCACCAGTGTCATTGCATGTGTGCTCTTTTCACAATCCACCTACGGATCCACCAGTGTCATTGCATGTGTGTTCTTTTTAGTAACAACAACCAGAGTCATTGAAATGTGTGTTCTTCTCACATACCACCTATGGATCCCCCAGTGTCATTGCATGTGTGTTCTTTTCACTAACAACAACCAGAGTCATTTTGCATGTGTGTTCTTTTCACATACCACCTATGTATCCACGAGTGTCATTGAAATGTGTGTTATCTACAGAGTCCACACATGGATCCACTGGTGTCATTGCATGTGTGTTCTTTTTAGTAACAACAACCAGAGTCATTGAAATGTGTGTTCTTCTCACATACCACCTATGGATCCACCAGTGTCATTGCATGTGTGTTCTTTTCACAATCCACCCATGGATCCACCGGTGTTATTGCTTGTGTGTTCTTTTCACTAACAACAACTGGAGTCATTGAATGTGTGTTCTTTTTATTAACAACAACCAGAGTTATTGAAATGTGTGCTATCTACAGAGACCACACATGGATCGACTAGTGTTATTGCATGTGTGTTCTTTTTAGTAACAACAACCAGAGTCATTTTTCATGTGTGTTCTTTTCACATACCACCTATGGATCCACCAGTGTCATTGCATGTGTGTTCTTTTCACAATCCACCCATGGATCCATCAGTGTCATTGCATGTGTGTTCTTTTTAGTAACAACAACCAGAGTCATTTTGCATGTGTGTTCTCTTCACATACCACCTATGGATCTACTAGTGTCATTGCATGTGTGTTCTTTTTAGTAACAACAATCAGAGTCATTTTGCATGTGTCTTCTTTTCACATACCACCTATGGATCAACTAGTGTCATTGCATGTGTGTTCTTTTCACAATCCACCCGTGGATCCACCAGTGTCATTGCATGTGTGTTGTTTTTAGTAACAACAACCAGAGTCATTTTGCATGTGTGTTCTCTTCACATACCACCTATGGATCCACCAGTGTCATTGCATGTGTGTTCTTTTCACAATCCACCCGTGGATCCACCAGTGGCATTGCATGTGTGTTCTTTTTAGTAACAACAACCAGAGTCATTTTGCCTGTGTGTTCTCTTCACATACCACCTATGGATCCACCAGTGTCATTGCATGTGTGTTCTTTTTAGTAGCAACAACCAGAGTCATTGAAATGTGTGTTCTTCTCACATACCACCTATGGATCCACCAGTGTCATTGCATGTGTGTTTATTTCATAGTCCACATATGGATCCACCAGTGTCATTGCATGTGTGTTCTTTTTAGTAACAACAACCAGAATCATTTTGCATGTGTGTTCTTCTCACATACCACCTATGGATCCACCAGAGTCATTGCATGTGTGATCTTTTTAGTAACAACAACCAGAGTCAATTTGCATGTGTGTTATTTTCACATACCACCTATGGATCCACCAGTGTCATTTAAATGTGTGTTCTCTACAGAGACCGCACATGGATCCACCAGTGTCATTGCATGTGTGTTCTTTTTAGTAACAACAACCAGAGTCATTTTGCATGTGTGTTCTTTTCACATACCACCTATGGATCCACTAGTGTCATTACATGTGTGTTCTTTTCACAATCTACTCATGGATCCACCAGAGTCATTGCATGTGTATTCTTTTTAGTAACAACAACCAGAGTCATTTTGCATGTGTGTTCTCTTCAGAGACCACACATGGATCCACCAGTGTCATTGCATGTGTGCTCTTTTCACAATCCACCCATGGATCCACCAGTGTCATTGCATGTGTGTTCTTTTTAGTAACAACAACCAGAGTCATTTTGCATGTGTGTTCTCTTCACATACCACCTATGGATCCACCAGTGTCATTGCATGTGTGTTCTTTTTAGTAACAACAACCAGAGTCATTTTGCATGTATGTTCTTTTCACATACCACCTATGGATCCACCAGTGTCATTGCATGTGTGTTCTTTTCACAATCCACCCGTGGATCCACCAGTGGCATTGCATGTGTGTTCTTTTTAGTAACAACAACTAGAGTCATTTTGCATTTGTGTTCTCTTCACATACCACCTATGGATCCACCAGTGTCATTGCATGTGTGTTCTTTTTAGTAACAACAACCAGAGTCATTGAAATGTGTGTTCTTCTCACATACCACCTATGGATCCACCAGTGTCATTGCATGTGTGTTCATTTCATAATCCACCTATGGATCGACCAGTGTCATTGCATGTGTGTTCTTTTTAGTAACAACAACCAGAGTCATTTTTCATGTGTGTTCTTCTCACATACCACCTATGGATCCACCAGTGTCATTGCATGTGTGTTCTTTTCACTAACAACAACCAGAGTCATTGCATGTGTGTTCTTTTCACATACCACATATGGATCCACCAGTGTCATTGAAATGTGTGTTCTCTATAGAGACCACCTATGGATCCACCAGTGTCATTGCATGTGTGTTCCTTTCACAATCCACCCATGGATCCACCAGTGTGATTGCACGTGTGTTCTTTTTAGTAACATCAATCAGAGTCATTTTGCATGTGTGTTCTCTTCACATACCACCTATGGATCCACCAGTGTCATTGCATGTGTGTTCTTTTTAGTAACAACAATCAAAGTCATTTTGCATGTGTGTTCTTTTCACATACCACCTATGGATCCACCAGTGTCATTGAAATGTGTGTTCTCTAAAGAGACCGCACATGGATCCACAAGTGTCATTGCATGTGTGTTGTTTTTAGGAACAACAACCAGAGTCATTTTGCATGTGTGTTCTTTTCACATACCACCTATGGATCCACTAGTGTCATTGCATGTGTGTTCTTTTCACAATCCACCCATCGATCCACCAGAGTCATTGCATGTGTGTTCTTTTAAGTAACAAAAGCCAGAGTCATTTTGCATGTGTGTTCTTTTCACATACTACCTGTGGATCCACCAGTGTCATTGCATGTGTGATCTTTTCACAATCCACCTATGGATCCACCAGTGTCATTGCATGTGTGTTCTTTTTAGTAACAACAACCAGAGTCATTGAAATGTGTGTTCTTCTCACATACCACCTATGGATCCACCAGTGTCACTGCATGTGTGTTCTTTTCACTAACAACAACAGAGTCATTTTGCATGTGTGTTCTTTTCACATACCACCTATGTATCCACTAGTGTCATTGAAATGTGTGTTATCTACAGAGTCCACACATGGATCCACTGGTGTGTCGTTGCATGTATGTTCTTTTCACTAACAACAACCAGAGTCATTTTGCATGTGTGTTCTTTTCACATACCACCTATGGATCCACCAGTGTCATTGCATGTGTGCTCTTTTCACAATCCACCCATGGATCCACCAGAGTCATTGCATGTGTGTTCTTTTTAGTAACACCAACCAGAGTCATTTTGCATGTGTGGTCTCTTCAGAGACCACAAATGGATCGACCAGTGTCATTGAATTTGTGCTCTTTTCACAATCCACCCATGGATCCACCAGTGTCATTGCATGTGTGTTCTTTTTAGTAACAACAACCAGAGTCATTTTGCATGTGTGTTCTTTTCACATACCACCTGTGGATCCACTAGTGTCATTGCATGTGTGTTCTTTTCACAATCCACCCATCGATCCACCAGAGTCATGGCATGTGTGTTCTTTTAAGTAACAACAGCCAGAGTCATTTTGCATGTGTGTTCTTTTCACATACTACCTATGGATCCACCTGTGTCATTGCATGTGTGCTCTTTTCACAATCCACCTATGGATCCACCAGAGTCATTGCATGTGTGTTCTTTTTAGTAACAACAACCAGAGTCATTGCATGTGTGCTCATTTCACGATCCACCTATGGATCCACCAGTGTCATTGCATTTGTGTTCTTTTTAGTAACAACAACCAGAGTCATTGAAATGTGTGTTCTTCTCACATACCACCTATGGATCCACCAGTGTCATTGCATGTGTGTTCTTTTCACAATCCACCCATGGATCCACCGATGTTATTGCTTGTGTGTTCTTTTCACTAACAACAACTGGAGTCATTGAATGTGTGTTCTTTTTACTAACAACAAACAGAGTCATTGAAATGTGTGCTATCTACAGAGACCACACATGGATCCACTAGTGTCATTGCATGTGTGTTCTTTTTAGTAAGAACAACCAGAGTCATTTTGCATGTGTGTTCTTTTCACATACCACCTATGGATCCACCAGTGTCATTGCATGTGTGTTCTTTTCACAATCCACCCATCGATCCATCAGTGTGATTGCATGTGTGTTCTTTTTAGTTACAACAACCAGAGTCATTTTGCATGTGTGTTCTCTTCACATACCACCTATGGATCTACTAGTGTCATTGCATGTGTGTTCTTTTAGTAACAACAATCAGAGTCATTTTGCATGTGTGTTCTTTTCCCATACCACCTATGGATCCACTAGTGTCATTGCATGTGTGTTCTTTTCACAATCCACACATGGATCCACCAGTGTCATTGCATGTGTGTTGTTTTCAGTAACAACAACCAGAGTCATTTTGCATGTGTGTTCTCCTCACATACCACCTATGGATCCACCAGTGTCATTGCATGTGTGTTCTTTTTAGTAGCAACAACCAGAATCATTTTGCATGTGTGTTCTTCTCACATACCACCTATGGATCCACCAGAGTCATTGCATGTGTGATCTTTTTAGTAACAACAACCAGAGTCATTTTGCATGTGTGTTCTCTTCACAAACCACCTATGGATCCACCAGTGTCATTGCATGTGTGTTCTTTTTAGTAACAACAATCAAAGTCATTTTGCATGTATGTTCTTTTGACATACCACCTATGGATCCACCAGTGTCATTGCATGTGTGTTCTTTTCACAATCCACCCATGGATCCACTAGTGTCATTGCATGTGTGTTCTTTTTAGTAACAACAACCAGAGTCATTTTGCATGTGTGTTCTCTTGACATACCACCTATGGATCCACCATTGTCATTGCATGTGTGTTCTTTTTCGTAACAACAACCAGAGTCATTTTGCATGTGTGTTATTTTCACATACCACCGATGGATCCACCAGTGTCATTGCATGTGTGTTCTTTTCACAATCCACAAATGGATCCATCAGTGTGATTGCATGTGTGTTCTTTTTAGTAACAACAACCAGAGTCATTTTGCATGTGTGTTCTCCTCACATACCACCTATGGATCTACTAGTGTCATTGCATGTGTGTTCTTTTTAGTAACAACAATCAGAGTCATTTTGCATGTGTGTTCTTTTCACATACCACCTATGGATCCACTAGTGTCACTACATGTGTGTTCTTTTCACAATCCACCCATGGATCCACCAGACTCATTGCATGTGTATTCTTTTTAGTAACAACAACCAGAGTCATTTTGCATGTGTGTTCTCTTCAGAGACCACACATGGATCCACCAGTGTCATTGCATGTGTGCTCTTTTCACAATCCACCCATGGATCCACCAGTGTCGTTGCATGTGTGTTCTTTTTAGTAACAACAACCAGAGTCATTTTGCATGTGTGTTCTTCTCACATACCACCTATGGATCCACCAGAGTCATTGCATGTGTGATCTTTTTAGTAACAACAACCAGAGTCATTTTGCATGTGTGTTATTTTCACATACCACCTATGGATCCACCAGTGTCATTGCATGTGTGTTCTTTTCACAATCCACCCATGGATCCATCAGTGTGATTGCATGTGTGTTCTTTTTAGTAACAAGAGCCAGAGTCATTTTGCATGTGTGTTCTCCTCACATACCACCTATGGATCTACTAGTGTCATTGCATGTGTGTTCTTTTTAGTAACAACAATCAGAGTCATTTTGCATGTGTGTTCTTTTCACATACCACCTATGGATCCACTAGTATCATTGGATGTGTGTTCTTTTAACAATCCACCCATGGATCCACCAGTGTCATTGCATGTGTGTTGTTCTTAGTAACAACAACCATAGTCATTTTGCATGTGTGTTCTCTTCACGTACCACCTATGGATCCACCAGTGTCAAGCATGTGTGTTCTTTTTAGTAGCAACAACCAGAGTCATTGAAATGTGTGTTCTTCTCACATACCACCTATGGATCCACCAGTGTCATTGCATGTGTGTTCATTTCATAATCCACATATGGATCCACCAGTGTCATTGCATGTGTGTTCTTTTTAGTAACAACAACCAGAATCATTTTGCATGTGTGTTCTTCTCACATACCACCTATGGATCCACCAGAGTCATTGCATGTGTGATCTTTGTAGTAACAACAACCAGAGTCATTTTGCATGTGTGTTATATTCACATACCACCAATGGATCCACCAGTGTCATTGAAATGTGTGTTCTCTACAGAGACCGCACATGGATCCACCAGTGTCATTGCATGTGTGTTCTTTTTAGTAACAACAACCAGAGTCATTTTGCATGTGTGTTCTTGTCACATACCACCTATGGATCCACTAGTGTCATTGCATGTGTCTTCTTTTCACAATCCACCCATGGATCCACCAGAGTCATTGCATGTGTATTGTTTTTAGTAACAACAACCAATGTCATTTTGCATGTGTGTTCTCTTCAGAGACCACACATGGATCCACCAGTGTCATTGCATGTGTGTTGTTTTTAGTAACAACAACCAAAGTCATTTTGCATGTGTGTTCTCTTCACATACCACCTATGGATCCACCAGTGCTATTGCATGTATGTTCTTTTTAGTAACAACAACCAGAGTCATTTTGCATGTGTGTTCTTCTCACATACCACCTATGGATCCACCAGTGTCATTGCATGTGTGTTCTTTTCACTAACCACATATGGATCCACCAGTGTCATTGAAATGTGTGTTCTCTATAGAGACCACCTATGGATCCACTAGTGTCATTGCATGTGTGTTCTTTTCATAATCCACTCATGGATCCACCAGTGTCATTGCATGTGTGTTCTTTTTAGTAACAACAACTAGAGTCATTTTGCATGTGTGTTCTCTTCACATACCACCTATGGATCCACCTGTGTCATTGCATGTGTGTTCTTTTTTGTAACATCAATCAGTCATTTTGCATGTATGTTCTTTTCACATACCACCTATGGATCCACCAGTGTCATTGCATGTGTGTTCTTTTCACAATCCACCCATGGATCCACTAGTGTCATTGCATTTTGTTGTTTTTAGTAACAACAACCAGAGTCATTTTGCTTGTGTGTTCTCTTCACATACCACCTATGGATCCACCAGTGTCATTGCATGTGTGTTCTTTTTAGTAGCAACAACCAGAGTCATTGAAATGTGTGTTCTTCTCACATACCACCTATGGATCCACCAGTGTCATTGCATGTCTGTTCATTTCATAATCCACATATGGATCCACCAGTGTCATTGCATGTGTGTTCTTTTTAGTAACAACAACCAGAATCATTTTGCATGTATGTTGTTCTCACATACCACCTATGGATCCACCAGAGTCATTGCATGTGTGATCTTTTTAGTAACAACAACCAGAGTCATTTTGCATGTGTGTTATTTTCACATACCACCTATGGATCCACCAGTGTCATTGAAATGTGTGTTCTCTACAGAGACCGCACATGGATCCACTAGTGTCATTGCATGTGTGTTCTTTTTAGTAACAACAACCAGAGTCATTTTGCATGTGTGTTCTTTTCACATACCACCTATGGATCCACTAGTGTCACTGCATGTGTGTTCTTTTCACAATCCACCCATGGATCCACCAGACTCATTGCATGTGTATTCTTTTTAGTAACAACCAGAGTCATTTTGCATGTGTGTTCTCTTCAGAGACCACACATGGATCCACCAGTGTCATTGCATGTGTGCTCTTTTCACAATCCAGCCATGGATCCACCAGTGTCATTGCATGTGTGTTCTTTTTAGTAACAACAACCAGAGTCATTTTGCATGTGTGTTCTCTTCACAAACCACCTATGGATCCACCAGTGTCATTGCATGTGTGTTCTTTTTAGTAACAACAATCAAAGTCATTTTGCATGTATGTTCTTTTGACATACCACCTATGGATCCACCAGTGTCATTGCATGTGTGTTCTTTTCACAATCCACCCATGGATCCACTAGTGTCATTGCATGTGTGTTCTTTTTAGTAACAACAACCAGAGTCATTTTGCATGTATGTTCTTTTCCCATACCACCTATGGATCCACCAGTGTCATTGCATGTGTGTTCTTTTCACAATCCACCCATGGATCCACCAGTGTTATTGCATCTGTGTTCTTTTTAGTAACAACAACTAGAGTCATTTTGCATGTGTGTTCTCTTCACATACCACCTATGGATCCACTAGTGTCATTGCATGTGTGTTCTTTTTAGTAACAACAACCAGAGTCATTTTGCATGTGTGTTCTTCTCACATACCACCTATGGATCCACCAGTGTGATTGCATGTGTGTTCTTTTCACTAACAACAACCAGAGTCATTGCATGTGTGTTCTTTTCACATACCACATATGGATCCACCAGTGTCATTGAAATGTGTGTTCTCTACAGAGACCACCTATGGATCCACCAGTGTCATTGCATGTGTGTTCTTTTCATAATCCACCCATGGACCCACTAGTGTCATTGCATGTGTGTTCTTTTTAGTAACAACAACTAGAGTCATTTTGCATGTGTGTTCTCTTCACATACCACCTATGGATGCACCTGTGTCATTGCATGTGTGTTCTTTTTTGTAACAACAATCAGTCATTTTGCATGTATGTTCTTTTCACATACCACCTATGGATCCACCAGTGTCATTGCATGTGTGTTCTTTTCACAATCCACCCATGGATCCACTAGTGTCATTGCATGTGTGTTTTTTTACTAACAACAACCAGAGTCATTTTGCATGTGTGTTCTCTTCACATACCACCTATGGATCCACCAGTGTCATTGCATGTGTGTTCTTTTTAGTAGCAACAACCAGAGTCATTGAAATGTGTGTTCTTCTCACATACCACCTATGGATCCACCAGTGTCATTGCATGTGCGTTCATTTCATAATCCACATATGGATCCACCAGTGTCATTGCATGTGTGTTCTTTTTAGTAACAACAACCAGAATCATTTTGCATGTGTGTTCTTCTCACATACCACCTATGGACCCACCAGAGTCATTGCATGTGTGATCTTTTCAGTAACAACAACCAGAGTCATTTTGCATGTGTGTTATTTCACATACCACCTATGGATCCACCAGTGTCATTGAAATGTGTGTTCTCTACAGAGACCGCACATGGATCCACCAGTGTCATTGCATGTGTGTTATTTTTAGTAACAACAACAAGAGTCATTTTGCATGTGTGTTCTTTTCACATACCACCTATGGATCCACCAGTGTCATTAGATGTGTGTTCTTTTCACAATCCACCCATGGATCCACCAGTGTCATTGCATGTGTGTTCTTTTTAGTAACAACAACTAGAGTCATTTTGCATGTGTGTCCTCTTCACATACCACCTATGGATCCACCAGTGTCATTGCATGTCTGTTCTTTTTAGTAACAACAACCAGAGTCATTGAAATGTGTGTTCTTCTCACATACCACCTATGGATCCACCAGTGTCATTGCATGTGTGTTCATTTCATAATCCACCTATGGATCCACCAGTGTCAATCCAAGTGTGTTCTTTTTAGTAATAATAACCAGAGTCATTTTGCATGTGTGTTCTTCTCACATACCACCTATGGATCCACCAGTGTCATTACATGTGTGTTCTTTTCACTAACAACAACCAGAGTCATTGCATGTGTGTTCTTTTCACATACCACATATGGATCCACCAGTGTCATTGAAATGTGTGTTCTCTACAGAGACCACCTATGGATCCAGCAGTGTCATTGCATGTGTGTTCTTTTCATAATCCACCCACGGATCCACCAGTGTCATTGCATGTGTGTTCTTTTTTGTAACAACAACCAGAATCATTTTGCATGTGTGTTCTTCTCAGATACCACCTATGGATCCACCAGAGTCATTGCATGTGTGATCTTTTTAGTAACAACAACCAGAGTCATTTTGCATGTGTGTTATTTTCACATACCACCTATGGATCCACCAGTGTCATTGAAATGTGTGTTCTCTACAGAGACCGCACATGGATCCACCAGTGTCATTGCATGTGTGTTCTTTTTAGTAACAACAACAAGAGTCATTCTGCATGTGTGTTCTTTTCACATACCACCTATGGATCCACCAGTGTCATTGCATGTGTGTTCTTTTCACAATCCACCCATGGATCCACTAGTGTCATTGCATGTGTGTTCTTTTTAGTAACAACAACTAGAGTCATTTTGCATGTGTGTTCTCTTCACATACCACCTATGGATCCACCAGTGTCATTGCATGTGTGTTCTTTTTAGTAACAACAACCAGAGTCACTGAAATGTGTGTTCTTCTCACATACCACCTATGGATCCACCAGTGTCATTGCATGTGTGTTCATTTCATAATCCACCTATGGATCCACCAGTGTCATTGCATGTGTGTTCTTTTTAGTAACAACCAGAGTCATTTTGCATGTGTGTTCTTCTCACATACCACCTATGGATCCACCAGTGTCATTGCATGTGTGTTATTTTCACTAACAACAACCAGCGTCATTGCATGTGTGTTCTTTTCACATACCACATATGTATCCACCAGTGTCATTGAAATGTGTGATCTCTACAGAGACCACCTATGGATCCACCAGTGTCATTGCATGTGTGTTCTTTTCACAATCCACCCATGGATGCACCAGTGTCATTGCATGTGTGTTATTTTTAGTAACAACCAGAGTCATTTTGCATGTGTGTTCTCTTCACATACCACCTATGGATCCACCAGTGTCATTGCATGTGTGTTCTTTTTAGTAACAACAATCAAAGTCATTTTGCATGTATGTTCTTTTCACATACCACCTATGGATCCACCAGTGTCATTGCATGTGTGTTCTTTTCACAACCCACCCATGGATCCACCAGTGACATTGCATGTGTGTTGTTTTTAGTAACAACAACCAGAGTCATTTTGCATGTGTGTTCTCTTCACATACCACCTATGGATCCACCAGTGTCATTGCATGTATGTTCTTTTTAGTAACAACAACCAGGGTCATTTTGCATGTGTGTTCTTCTCACATACCACCTATGGATCCACCAGTGTCATTGCATGTGTGTTCTTTTCACTAACAACAACCAGAGTCATTGCATGTGTGTTCTTTTCACATACCACATATGGATCCACCAGTGTCATTGAAATGTGTGTTCTCTACAGAGACCACCTATGGATCCACCAGTGTCATTGCATGTGTGTTATTTTCATAATCCACCCATGGATCCACTAGTGTCATTGCATGTGTGTTCTTTTTAGTAACAACAACTAGAGTCATTTTGCATGTGTGTTCTCTTCACATACCACCTATGGATCCACCTGTGTCATTGCATGTGTGTTCTTTTTTGTAACAACAATCAGTCATTTTGCATGAATGTTCTTTTCACATATCACCTATGGATCCACCAGTGTCATTGCATGTGTGTTATTTTCACAATCCACCCATGGATCCACTAGTGTCATTGCATGTGTGTTGTTTTTAGTAACAACAACCAGAGTCATTTTGCATGTGTGTTCTCTTCACATACCACCTATGGATCCACCAGTGTCATTGCATGTGTGTTCTTTTTAGTAGCAACAACCAGAGTCATTGAAGTGTGTGTTCTGCTCACATACCACCTATGGATCCACCAGTGTCATTGCATCTGCGTTCATTTCATAATCCACATATGGATCCACCAGTGTCATTGCATGTGTGTTCTTTTTAGTAACAACAACCAGAATCATTTTGCATGTGTGTTCTTCTCACATACCACCTATGGATCCACCAGAGTCATTGCTTGTGTGATCTTTTTAGTAACAACAACCAGAGTCATTTTGCATGTGTGTTATTTTCACATACCACCTATGGATCCACCAGTGTCATTGAAATGTGTGTTCTCTACAGAGACCGCACATGGATCCACTAGTGTCATTGCATGTGTGTTCTTTTTAGTAACAACAACTAGAGTCATTTTGCAAGTGTCTTCTTTTTTCACATACCACCTATGGATCCACTAGTGTCATTGCGTGTGTGTGTTCTTTTCACAATCCACCCATGGATCCACCAGACTCATTGCATGTGTATTCTTTTTAGTAACAACAACCAGAGTCATTTTGCATGTGTGTTCTCTTCAGAGACCCACATGGATCCACCAGTGTCATTGCATGTGTGCTCTTTTCACAATCCACCCATGGATCCACCAGTGTCATTGATGTGTGTTCTTTTTAGTAACAACAACCAGAGTCATTTTGCATGTGTGTTCTCTTCACATACCACCTATGGATCCACCAGTGTCATTGCATGTGTGTTCTTTTTAGTAACAACAACCAGAGTCATTTTGCATGTGTGTTCTTTTCACATACCACCTATGGATCCACCAGTGTCATTGCATGTGTGTTCTTTTCACAATCCACCCATGGATCCACCAGTGTCATTGCATGTGTGTTCTTTTTAGTAACAACAACTAGAGTCATTTTGCATGTGTGTTCTCTTCACATACCACCTATGGATCCACCTGTGTCATTGCATGTGTGTTCTTTTTTGTAACAACAATCAGTCATTTTGCATGAATGTTCTTTTCACATATCACCTATGGATCCACCAGTGTCATTGCATGTGTGTTATTTTCACAATCCACCCATGGATCCACTAGTGTCATTGCATGTGTGTTGTTTTTAGTAACAACAACCAGAGTCATTTTGCATGTGTGTTCTCTTCACATACCACCTATGGATCCACCAGTGTCATTGCATGTGTGTTCTTTTTAGTAGCAACAACCAGAGTCATTGAAATGTGTGTTCTTCTCACATACCACCTATGGATCCACCAGTGTCATTGCATCTGCGTTCATTTCATAATCCACATATGGATCCACCAGTGTCATTGCATGTGTGTTCTTTTTAGTAACAACAACCAGAATCATTTTGCATGTGTGTTCTTCTCACATACCACCTATGGATCCACCAGAGTCATTGCTTGTGTGATCTTTTTAGTAACAACAACCAGAGTCATTTTGCATGTGTGTTATTTTCACATACCACCTATGGATCCACCAGTGTCATTGAAATGTGTGTTCTCTACAGAGACCGCACATGGATCCACTAGTGTCATTGCATGTGTGTTCTTTTTAGTAACAACAACTAGAGTCATTTTGCATGTGTCTTCTTTTCACATACCACCTATGGATCCACTAGTGTCATTGCGTGTGTGTGTTCTTTTCACAATCCACCCATGGATCCACCAGACTCATTGCATGTGTATTCTTTTTAGTAACAACAACCAGAGTCATTTTGCATGTGTGTTCTCTTCAGAGACCCACATGGATCGACCAGTGTCATTGCATGTGTGCTCTTTTCACAATCCACCCATGGATCCACCAGTGTCATTGATGTGTGTTCTTTTTAGTAACAACAACCAGAGTCATTTTGCATGTGTGTTCTCTTCACATACCACCTATGGATCCACCAGTGTCATTGCATGTGTGTTCTTTTTAGTAACAACAACCAGAGTCATTTTGCATGTGTGTTCTTTTCACATACCACCTATGGATCCACCAGTGTCATTGCATGTGTGTTCTTTTCACAATCCACCCATGGATCCACCAGTGTCATTGCATGTGTGTTCTTTTTAGTAACAACAACTAGAGTCATTTTGCATGTGTGTTCTCTTCACATACCACCTATGGATCCACCTGTGTCATTGCATGTGTGTTCTTTTTTGTAACAACAATCAGTCATTTTGCATGAATGTTCTTTTCACATATCACCTATGGATCCACCAGTGTCATTGCATGTGTGTTATTTTCACAATCCACCCATGGATCCACTAGTGTCATTGCATGTGTGTTGTTTTTAGTAACAACAACCAGAGTCATTTTGCATGTGTGTTCTCTTCACATACCACCTATGGATCCACCAGTGTCATTGCATGTGTGTTCTTTTTAGTAGCAACAACCAGAGTCATTGAAATGTGTGTTCTTCTCACATACCACCTATGGATCCACCAGTGTCATTGCATCTGCGTTCATTTCATAATCCACATATGGATCCACCAGTGTCATTGCATGTGTGTTCTTTTTAGTAACAACAACCAGAATCATTTTGCATGTGTGTTCTTCTCACATACCACCTATGGATCCACCAGAGTCATTGCTTGTGTGATCTTTTTAGTAACAACAACCAGAGTCATTTTGCATGTGTGTTATTTTCACATACCACCTATGGATCCACCAGTGTCATTGAAATGTGTGTTCTCTACAGAGACCGCACATGGATCCACTAGTGTCATTGCATGTGTGTTCTTTTTAGTAACAACAACTAGAGTCATTTTGCATGTGTCTTCTTTTCACATACCACCTATGGATCCACTAGTGTCATTGCGTGTGTGTGTTCTTTTCACAATCCACCCATGGATCCACCAGACTCATTGCATGTGTATTCTTTTTAGTAACAACAACCAGAGTCATTTTGCATGTGTGTTCTCTTCAGAGACCCACATGGATCCACCAGTGTCATTGCATGTGTGCTCTTTTCACAATCCACCCATGGATCCACCAGTGTCATTGATGTGTGTTCTTTTTAGTAACAACAACCAGAGTCATTTTGCATGTGTGTTCTCTTCACATACCACCTATGGATCCACCAGTGTCATTGCATGTGTGTTCTTTTTAGTAACAACAACCAGAGTCATTTTGCATGTGTGTTCTTTTCACATACCACCTATGGATCCACCAGTGTCATTGCATGTGTGTTCTTTTCACAATCCACCCATGGATCCACCAGTGTCATTGCATGTGTGTTCTTTTTAGTAACAACAACTAGAGTCATTTTTCATGTGTGTTCTCTTCACATACCACCTATGGATCCACCTGTGTCATTGCATGTGTGTTCTTTTTTGTAACCACAACCAGAGTCATTGAAATGTGTGTTCTTCTCACATACCACCTATGGATCCACCAGTGTCATTTCATGTGTTTTCTTTTTAGTAACAACAACCAGAGTCATTGAAATGTGTGTTCTTCTCACATACCACCTATGGATCCACCAGTGTCATTGCATGTGTGCTCTTTTCACAATCCACCCATGGATCCACCAGTGTCATTGATGTGTGTTCTTTTTAGTAACAACAACCAGAGTCATTTTGCATGTGTGTTCTCTTCACATACCACCTATGGATCCACCAGTGTCATTGCATGTGTGTTCTTTTTAGTAACAACAACCAGAGTCATTTTGCATGTGTGTTCTCTTCACATACCACCTATGGATCCACTAGTGTCATTGCATGTGTGTTCTTTTTAGTAACAACAACCAGAGTCATTTTGCATGTGTGTTCTTCTCACATACCACCTATGGATCCACCAGTGTGATTGCATGTGTGTTCTTTTCACTAACAACAACCAGAGTCATTGCATGTGTGTTCTTTTCACATACCACATATGGATCCACCAGTGTCATTGAAATGTGTGTTCTCTACAGAGACCACCTATGGATCCACCAGTGTCATTGCATGTGTGTTCTTTTCATAATCCACCCATGGACCCACTAGTGTCATTGCATGTGTGTTCTTTTTAGTAACAACAACTAGAGTCATTTTGCATGTGTGTTCTCTTCACATACCACCTATGGATGCACCTGTGTCATTGCATGTGTGTTCTTTTTTGTAACAACAATCAGTCATTTTGCATGTATGTTCTTTTCACATACCACCTATGGATCCACCAGTGTCATTGCATGTGTGTTCTTTTCACAATCCACCCATGGATCCACTAGTGTCATTGCATGTGTGTTTTTTTACTAACAACAACCAGAGTCATTTTGCATGTGTGTTCTCTTCACATACCACCTATGGATCCACCAGTGTCATTGCATGTGTGTTCTTTTTAGTAGCAACAACCAGAGTCATTGAAATGTGTGTTCTTCTCACATACCACCTATGGATCCACCAGTGTCATTGCATGTGCGTTCATTTCATAATCCACATATGGATCCACCAGTGTCATTGCATGTGTGTTCTTTTTAGTAACAACAACCAGAATCATTTTGCATGTGTGTTCTTCTCACATACCACCTATGGACCCACCAGAGTCATTGCATGTGTGATCTTTTCAGTAACAACAACCAGAGTCATTTTGCATGTGTGTTATTTCACATACCACCTATGGATCCACCAGTGTCATTGAAATGTGTGTTCTCTACAGAGACCGCACATGGATCCACCAGTGTCATTGCATGTGTGTTATTTTTAGTAACAACAACAAGAGTCATTTTGCATGTGTGTTCTTTTCACATACCACCTATGGATCCACCAGTGTCATTAGATGTGTGTTCTTTTCACAATCCACCCATGGATCCACCAGTGTCATTGCATATGTGTTCTTTTTAGTAACAACAACTAGAGTCATTTTGCATGTGTGTCCTCTTCACATACCACCTATGGATCCACCAGTGTCATTGCATGTCTGTTCTTTTTAGTAACAACAACCAGAGTCATTGAAATGTGTGTTCTTCTCACATACCACCTATGGATCCACCAGTGTCATTGCATGTGTGTTCATTTCATAATCCACCTATGGATCCACCAGTGTCAATCCAAGTGTGTTCTTTTTAGTAATAATAACCAGAGTCATTTTGCATGTGTGTTCTTCTCACATACCACCTATGGATCCACCAGTGTCATTACATGTGTGTTCTTTTCACTAACAACAACCAGAGTCATTGCATGTGTGTTCTTTTCACATACCACATATGGATCCACCAGTGTCATTGAAATGTGTGTTCTCTACAGAGACCACCTATGGATCCAGCAGTGTCATTGCATGTGTGTTCTTTTCATAATCCACCCACGGATCCACCAGTGTCATTGCATGTGTGTTCTTTTTTGTAACAACAACCAGAATCATTTTGCATGTGTGTTCTTCTCAGATACCACCTATGGATCCACCAGAGTCATTGCATGTGTGATCTTTTTAGTAACAACAACCAGAGTCATTTTGCATGTGTGTTATTTTCACATACCACCTATGGATCCACCAGTGTCATTGAAATGTGTGTTCTCTACAGAGACCGCACATGGATCCACCAGTGTCATTGCATGTGTGTTCTTTTTAGTAACAACAACAAGAGTCATTCTGCATGTGTGTTCTTTTCACATACCACCTATGGATCCACCAGTGTCATTGCATGTGTGTTCTTTTCACAATCCACCCATGGATCCACTAGTGTCATTGCATGTGTGTTCTTTTTAGTAACAACAACTAGAGTCATTTTGCATGTGTGTTCTCTTCACATACCACCTATGGATCCACCAGTGTCATTGCATGTGTGTTCTTTTTAGTAACAACAACCAGAGTCACTGAAATGTGTGTTCTTCTCACATACCACCTATGGATCCACCAGTGTCATTGCATGTGTGTTCATTTCATAATCCACCTATGGATCCACCAGTGTCATTGCATGTGTGTTCTTTTTAGTAACAACCAGAGTCATTTTGCATGTGTGTTCTTCTCACATACCACCTATGGATCCACCAGTGTCATTGCATGTGTGTTATTTTCACTAACAACAACCAGCGTCATTGCATGTGTGTTCTTTTCACATACCACATATGTATCCACCAGTGTCATTGAAATGTGTGATCTCTACAGAGACCACCTATGGATCCACCAGTGTCATTGCATGTGTGTTCTTTTCACAATCCACCCATGGATGCACCAGTGTCATTGCATGTGTGTTCTTTTTAGTAACAACCAGAGTCATTTTGCATGTGTGTTCTCTTCACATACCACCTATGGATCCACCAGTGTCATTGCATGTGTGTTCTTTTTAGTAACAACAATCAAAGTCATTTTGCATGTATGTTCTTTTCACATACCACCTATGGATCCACCAGTGTCATTGCATGTGTGTTCTTTTCACAACCCACCCATGGATCCACCAGTGACATTGCATGTGTGTTGTTTTTAGTAACAACAACCAGAGTCATTTTGCATGTGTGTTCTCTTCACATACCACCTATGGATCCACCAGTGTCATTGCATGTATGTTCTTTTTAGTAACAACAACCAGGGTCATTTTGCATGTGTGTTCTTCTCACATACCACCTATGGATCCACCAGTGTCATTGCATGTGTGTTCTTTTCACTAACAACAACCAGAGTCATTGCATGTGTGTTCTTTTCACATACCACATATGGATCCACCAGTGTCATTGAAATGTGTGTTCTCTACAGAGACCACCTATGGATCCACCAGTGTCATTGCATGTGTGTTATTTTCATAATCCACCCATGGATCCACTAGTGTCATTGCATGTGTGTTCTTTTTAGTAACAACAACTAGAGTCATTTTGCATGTGTGTTCTCTTCACATACCACCTATGGATCCACCTGTGTCATTGCATGTGTGTTCTTTTTTGTAACAACAATCAGTCATTTTGCATGAATGTTCTTTTCACATATCACCTATGGATCCACCAGTGTCATTGCATGTGTGTTATTTTCACAATCCACCCATGGATCCACTAGTGTCATTGCATGTGTGTTGTTTTTAGTAACAACAACCAGAGTCATTTTGCATGTGTGTTCTCTTCACATACCACCTATGGATCCACCAGTGTCATTGCATGTGTGTTCTTTTTAGTAGCAACAACCAGAGTCATTGAAGTGTGTGTTCTGCTCACATACCACCTATGGATCCACCAGTGTCATTGCATCTGCGTTCATTTCATAATCCACATATGGATCCACCAGTGTCATTGCATGTGTGTTCTTTTTAGTAACAACAACCAGAATCATTTTGCATGTGTGTTCTTCTCACATACCACCTATGGATCCACCAGAGTCATTGCTTGTGTGATCTTTTTAGTAACAACAACCAGAGTCATTTTGCATGTGTGTTATTTTCACATACCACCTATGGATCCACCAGTGTCATTGAAATGTGTGTTCTCTACAGAGACCGCACATGGATCCACTAGTGTCATTGCATGTGTGTTCTTTTTAGTAACAACAACTAGAGTCATTTTGCAAGTGTCTTCTTTTTTCACATACCACCTATGGATCCACTAGTGTCATTGCGTGTGTGTGTTCTTTTCACAATCCACCCATGGATCCACCAGACTCATTGCATGTGTATTCTTTTTAGTAACAACAACCAGAGTCATTTTGCATGTGTGTTCTCTTCAGAGACCCACATGGATCCACCAGTGTCATTGCATGTGTGCTCTTTTCACAATCCACCCATGGATCCACCAGTGTCATTGATGTGTGTTCTTTTTAGTAACAACAACCAGAGTCATTTTGCATGTGTGTTCTCTTCACATACCACCTATGGATCCACCAGTGTCATTGCATGTGTGTTCTTTTTAGTAACAACAACCAGAGTCATTTTGCATGTGTGTTCTTTTCACATACCACCTATGGATCCACCAGTGTCATTGCATGTGTGTTCTTTTCACAATCCACCCATGGATCCACCAGTGTCATTGCATGTGTGTTCTTTTTAGTAACAACAACTAGAGTCATTTTGCATGTGTGTTCTCTTCACATACCACCTATGGATCCACCTGTGTCATTGCATGTGTGTTCTTTTTTGTAACAACAATCAGTCATTTTGCATGAATGTTCTTTTCACATATCACCTATGGATCCACCAGTGTCATTGCATGTGTGTTATTTTCACAATCCACCCATGGATCCACTAGTGTCATTGCATGTGTGTTGTTTTTAGTAACAACAACCAGAGTCATTTTGCATGTGTGTTCTCTTCACATACCACCTATGGATCCACCAGTGTCATTGCATGTGTGTTCTTTTTAGTAGCAACAACCAGAGTCATTGAAATGTGTGTTCTTCTCACATACCACCTATGGATCCACCAGTGTCATTGCATCTGCGTTCATTTCATAATCCACATATGGATCCACCAGTGTCATTGCATGTGTGTTCTTTTTAGTAACAACAACCAGAATCATTTTGCATGTGTGTTCTTCTCACATACCACCTATGGATCCACCAGAGTCAATGCTTGTGTGATCTTTTTAGTAACAACAACCAGAGTCATTTTGCATGTGTGTTATTTTCACATACCACCTATGGATCCACCAGTGTCATTGAAATGTGTGTTCTCTACAGAGACCGCACATGGATCTACTAGTGTCATTGCATGTGTGTTCTTTTTAGTAACAACAACTAGAGTCATTTTGCATGTGTCTTCTTTTCACATACCACCTATGGATCCACTAGTGTCATTGCGTGTGTGTGTTCTTTTCACAATCCACCCATGGATCCACCAGACTCATTGCATGTGTATTCTTTTTAGTAACAACAACCAGAGTCATTTTGCATGTGTGTTCTCTTCAGAGACCCACATGGATCCACCAGTGTCATTGCATGTGTGCTCTTTTCACAATCCACCCATGGATCCACCAGTGTCATTGATGTGTGTTCTTTTTAGTAACAACAACCAGAGTCATTTTGCATGTGTGTTCTCTTCACATACCACCTATGGATCCACCAGTGTCATTGCATGTGTGTTCTTTTTAGTAACAACAACCAGAGTCATTTTGCATGTGTGTTCTTTTCACATACCACCTATGGATCCACCAGTGTCATTGCATGTGTGTTCTTTTCACAATCCACCCATGGATCCACCAGTGTCATTGCATGTGTGTTCTTTTTAGTAACAACAACTAGAGTCATTTTGCATGTGTGTTCTCTTCACATACCACCTATGGATCCACCTGTGTCATTGCATGTGTGTTCTTTTTTGTAACCACAACCAGAGTCATTGAAATGTGTGTTCTTCTCACATACCACCTATGGATCCACCAGTGTCATTGCATGTGTTTTCTTTTTAGTAACAACAACCAGAGTCATTGAAATGTGTGTTCTTCTCACATACCACCTATGGATCCACCAGTGTCATTGCATGTGTGCTCTTTTCACAATCCACCCATGGATCCACCAGTGTCATTGATGTGTGTTCTTTTTAGTAACAACAACCAGAGTCATTTTGCATGTGTGTTCTCTTCACATACCACCTATGGATCCACCAGTGTCATTGCATGTGTGTTCTTTTTAGTAACAACAACCAGAGTCATTTTGCATGTGTGTTCTTTTCACATACCACCTATGGATCCACCAGTGTCATTGCATGTGTGTTCTTTTTAGTAACAACAACCAGAGTCATTGAAATGTGTGTTCTTCTCACATACCACCTATGGATCCACCAGTGTCATTGCATGTGTGTTCTTTTCACAATCCACCCATGGATCCACCAGTATCATTGCATGTGTGTTGTTTTTAGTAACAACAACCAGAGTCATTTTTCATGTGTGTTCTCTTCACATACCACCTATGGATCCACCAGTGTCATTGCATGTGTGTTCTTTTTAGTAGCAATAACCAGAGTCATTGAAATGTGTGTTCTTCTCACATACCACCTATGGATCCACCAGTGTCATTGCATGTGGGTTCATTTCATAATCCACATATGGATCCACCAGTGTCATTGCATGTGTGTTCTTTTTAGTAACAACAACCAGAATCATTTTGCATGTGTGTTGTTCTCACATACCACCTATGGATCCACAAGAGTCATTGCATGTGTGATCTGTTTAGTAACAACAACCAGAGTCATTTTGCATGTGTGTTACTTTCACATACCACCTATAGATCCACCAGTGTCATTGAAATGTGTGTTCTCTACAGAGACCGCACATGGATCCACCAGTGTCATTGCATGTGTGTTCTTTTTAGTAACAACAACAAGAGTCATTTTGCATGTGTGTTCTTTTCACATACCACCTATGGATCCACCAGTGTCATTGCATGTGTGTTCTTTTCACAATCCACCCATGGATCCACCAGTGTCATTGCATGTGTGTTCTTTTTAGTAAGAACGACTAGAGTCATTTTGCATGTGTGTTCTCTTCACATACCACCTATGGATCCACCAGTGTCATTGCATGTCTGTTCTTTTTAGTAACAACAACCAGAGTCATTGAAATGTGTGTTCTTCTCACATACCACCTATGGATCCACCAGTGTCATTGCATGTGTGTTCATTTCATAATCCACCTATGGATCCACCAGTGTCAATGCAAGTGTGTTCTTTTTAGTAACAATAACCAGAGTCATTTTGCATGTGTGTTCTTCTCACATACCACCTATGGATCCACCAGTGTCATTGCATGTGTGTTCTTTTCACTAACAACAACCAGAGTCATTGCATGTGTGTTCTTTTCACATACCACATATGGATCCACCAGTGTCATTGAAATGTGTGTTCTCTACAAAGACCACCTATGGATCCACTAGTGTCATTGCATGTGTGTTCTTTTCATAATCCACCCACGGATCCACCAGTGTCATTGCATGTGTGTTCTTTTTAGTAACAACAACCAGAGTCATTTTGCATGTGTGTTCTCTTCACATACCACCTATGGATCCACCAGTGTCATTGCATGTGTCTTCTTTTTAGTAGCAACAACCAGAGTCATTGAAATGTCTGTTCTTCTCACATAACACCTATGGATCCACCAGTGTCATTGCATGTGCGTTCATTTCATAATCCACATATGGATCCACCAGTGTCATTGCATGTGTGTTCATTTTTGTAACAACAACCAGAATCATTTTGCATGTGTGTTCTTCTCACATACCACCTATGGATCCACCAGAGTCATTGCATGTGTGATCTTTTTAGTAACAACAACCAGAGTTATTTTGCATGTGTGTTATTTTCACATACCACCTATGGATCCACCAGTGTCATTGAAATGTGTGTTCTCTACAGAGACCGCACATGGATCCACTAGTGTCATTGCATGTGTGTTCTTTTTAGTAACAACAACTAGAGTCATTTTGCATGTGTCTTCTTTTCACATACCACCTATGGATCCACTAGTGTCATTGCGTGTGTGTTCTTTTCACAATCCACCCATGGATCCACCAGACTCATTGCATGTGTATTCTTTTTAGTAACAACAACCAGAGTCATTTTGCATGTGTGTTCTCTTCACATACCACCTATGGATCCACCAGTGTCATTGCATGTGTGTTCTTTTTAGTAACAAAAACCAGAGTCATTTTGCATGTGTGTTCTTTTCACATACCACCTATGGATCCACCAGTGTCATTGCATGTGTATTCTTTTCACAATCCACCCATGGATCCCCAAGTGTCATTGCATGTGTGTTCTTTTTAGTAACAACAACTAGAGTCATTATGCATGTGTGTTCTCTTCACATACCACCTATGGATCCACCAGTGTCATTGCATGTGTGTTCTTTTTAGTAACCACAACCAGAGTCATTGAAATGTGTGTTCTTCTCACATACCACCTATGGATCCACCAGTGTCATTGCATGTGTTTTCTTTTTAGTAACAACAACCAGAGTCATTGAAATGTGTGTTCTTCTCACATACCACCTATGGATCCACCAGTGTCATTGCATGTGTGCTCTTTTCACAATCCACCCATGGATCCACCAGTGTCATTGATGTGTGTTCTTTTTAGTAACAACAACCAGAGTCATTTTGCATGTGTGTTCTCTTCACATACCACCTATGGATCCACCAGTGTCATTGCATGTGTGTTCTTTTTAGTAACAACAACCAGAGTCATTTTGCATGTGTGTTCTTTTCACATACCACCTATGGATCCACCAGTGTCATTGCATGTGTGTTCTTTTTAGTAACAACAACCAGAGTCATTGAAATGTGTGTTCTTCTCACATACCACCTATGGATCCACCAGTGTCATTGCATGTGTGTTCTTTTCACAATCCACCCATGGATCCACCAGTATCATTGCATGTGTGTTGTTTTTAGTAACAACAAACAGAGTCATTTTTCATGTGTGTTCTCTTCACATACCACCTATGGATCCACCAGTGTCATTGCATGTGTGTTCTTTTTAGTAGCAATAACCAGAGTCATTGAAATGTGTGTTCTTCTCACATACCACCTATGGATCCACCAGTGTCATTGCATGTGGGTTCATTTCATAATCCACATATGGATCCACCAGTGTCATTGCATGTGTGTTCTTTTTAGTAACAACAACCAGAATCATTTTGCATGTGTGTTCTTCTCACATACCACCTATGGATCCACAAGAGTCATTGCATGTGTGATCTGTTTAGTAACAACAACCAGAGTCATTTTGCATGTGTGTTACTTTCACATACCACCTATGGATCCACCAGTGTCATTGAAATGTGTGTTCTCTACATAGACCGCACATGGATCCACCAGTGTCATTGCATGTGTGTTCTTTTTAGTAACAACAACAAGAGTCATTTTGCATGTGTGTTCTTTTCACATACCACCTATGGATCCACCAGTGTCATTGCATGTGTGTTCTTTTTAGTAGCAACAACCAGAGTCATTGAAATGTCTGTTCTTCTCACATAACACCTATGGATCCACCAGTGTCATTGCATGTGCGTTCATTTCATAATCCACATATGGATCCACCAGTGTCATTGCATGTGTGTTCATTTTTGTAACAACAACCAGAATCATTTTGCATGTGTGTTCTTCTCACATACCACCTATGGATCCACCAGAGTCATTGCATGTGTGATATTTTTAGTAACAACAACCAGAGTTATTTTGCATGTGTGTTATTTTCACATACCACCTATGGATCCACCAGTGTCATTGAAATGTGTGTTCTCTACAGAGACCGCACATGGATCCACTAGTGTCATTGCATGTGTGTTCTTTTTAGTAACAACAACTAGAGTCATTTTGCATGTGTCTTCTTTTCACATACCACCTATGGATCCACTAGTGTCATTGCGTGTGTGTTCTTTTCACAATCCACCCATGGATCCACCAGACTCATTGCATGTGTATTCTTTTTAGTAACAACAACCAGAGTCATTTTGCATGTGTGTTCTCTTCACATACCACCTATGGATCCACCAGTGTCATTGCATGTGTGTTCTTTTTAGTAACAACAACCAGAGTCATTTTGCATGTGTGTTCTTTTCACATACCACCTATGGATCCACCAGTGTCATTGCATGTGTGTTCTTTTCACAATCCACCCATGGATCCACCAGTGTCATTGCATGTGTGTTCTTTTTAGTAACAACAACTAGAGTCATTATGCATGTGTGTTCTCTTCACATACCACCTATGGATCCACCAGTGTCATTGCATGTGTGTTCTTTTTAGTAACCACAACCAGAGTCATTGAAATGTGTGTTCTTCTCACATACCACCTATGGATCCACTAGTGTCATTGCATGTGTGTTCTTTTTAGTAACAACAACCAGAGTCATTGAAATGTGTGTTCTTCTCACATACCACCTATGGATCCACCAGTGTCATTGCATGTGTGCTCTTTTCACAATCCACCCATGGATCCACCAGTGTCATTGATGTGTGTTCTTTTTAGTAACAACAACCAGAGTCATTTTGCATGTGTGTTCTCTTCACATACCACCTATGGATCCACCAGTGTCATTGCATGTGTGTTCTTTTTAGTAACAACAACCAGAGTCATTTTGCATGTGTGTTCTTTTCACATACCACCTATGGATCCACCAGTGTCATTGCATGTGTGTTCTTTTTAGTAACAACAACCAGAGTCATTGAAATGTGTGTTCTTCTCACATACCACCTATGGATCCACCAGTGTCATTGCATGTGTGTTCTTTTCACAATCCACCCATGGATCCACCAGTATCATTGCATGTGTGTTGTTTTTAGTAACAACAACCAGATTCATTTTTCATGTGTGTTCTCTTCACATACCACCTATGGATCCACCAGTGTCATTGCATGTGTGTTCTTTTTAGTAGCAATAACCAGAGTCATTGAAATGTGTGTTCTTCTCACATACCACCTATGGATCCACCAGTGTCATTGCATGTGGGTTCATTTCATAATCCACATATGGATCCACCAGTGTCATTGCATGTGTGTTCTTTTTAGTAACAACAACCAGAATCATTTTGCATGTGTGTTCTTCTCACATACCACCTATGGATCCACAAGAGTCATTGCATGTGTGATCTGTTTAGTAACAACAACCAGAGTCATTTTGCATGTGTGTTACTTTCACATACCACCTATGGATCCACCAGTGTCATTGAAATGTGTGTTCTCTACAGAGACCGCACATGGATCCACCAGTGTCATTGCATGTGTGTTCTTTTTAGTAACAACAACAAGAGTCATTTTGCATGTGTGTTCTTTTCACATACCACCTATGGATCCACCAGTGTCATTGCATGTGTGTTCTTTTCACAATCCACCCATGGATCCACCAGTGTCATTGCATGTGTGTTCTTTTTAGTAACAACAACTAGAGTCATTTTGCATGTGTGTTCTCTTCACATACCACCTATGGATCCACCAGTGTCATTGCATGTCTGTTCTTTTTAGTAACAACAACCAGAGTCATTGAAATATGTGTTCTTCTCACATACCACCTATGGATCCACCAGTGTCATTGCATGTGTGTTCATTTCATAATCCACCTATGGATCCACCAGTGTCAATGCAAGTGTGTTCTTTTTAGTAACAATAACCAGAGTCATTTTGCATGTGTGTTCTTCTCACATACCACCTATGGATCCACCAGTGTCATTGCATGTGTGTTCTTTTCACTAACAACAACCAGAGTCATTGCATGTGTGTTCTTTTCACATACCACATATGGATCCACCAGTGTCATTGAAATGTGTGTTCTCTACAAAGACCACCTATGGATCCAACAGTGTCATTGCATGTGTGTTCTTTTCATAATCCACCCACGGATCCACCAGTGTCATTGCATGTGTGTTCTTTTTAGTAACAACAACCAGAGTCATTTTGCATGTGTGTTCTCTTCACATACCACCTATGGATCCACCAGTGTCATTGCATGTGTGTTCTTTTTAGTAGCAACAACCAGAGTCATTGAAATGTCTGTTCTTCTCACATAACACCTATGGATCCACCAGTGTCATTGCATGTGCGTTCATTTCATAATCCACATATGGATCCACCAGTGTCATTGCATGTGTGTTCATTTTTGTAACAACAACCAGAATCATTTTGCATGTGTGTTCTTCTCACATACCACCTATGGATCCACCAGAGTCATTGCATGTGTGATCTTTTTAGTAACAACAACCAGAGTTATTTTGCATGTGTGTTATTTTCACATACCACCTATGGATCCACCAGTGTCATTGAAATGTGTGTTCTCTACAGAGACCGCACATGGATCCACTAGTGTCATTGCATGTGTGTTCTTTTTAGTAACAACAACTAGAGTCATTTTGCATGTGTCTTCTTTTCACATACCACCTATGGATCCACTAGTGTCATTGCGTGTGTGTTCTTTTCACAATCCACCCATGGATCCACCAGACTCATTTCATGTGTATTCTTTTTAGTAACAACAACCAGAGTCATTTTGCATGTGTGTTCTCTTCAGAGACCCACATGGATCCACCAGTGTCATTGCATGTGTGCTCTTTTCACAATCCACCCATGGATCCACCAGTGTCATTGATGTGTGTTCTTTTTAGTAACAACAACCAGAGTCATTTTGCATGTGTGTTCTCTTCACATACCACCTATGGATCCACCAGTGTCATTGCATGTGTGTTCTTTTTAGTAGCAACAACCAGAGTCACTGAAATGTGTGTTCTTCTCACATACCACCTATGGATCCACCAGTGTCATTGCATGTCTGTTCAATTCATAATCCACATATGGATCCACCAGTGTCATTGCATGTGTGTTCTTTGTAGTAACAACAACCAGAATCATCTTGCATGTGTGTTCTTCACACATACCACCTATGGATCCACCAGTGTCATTGAATGTGTGTTCTTTTTAGTAACAACAACCAGAGTCATTGAAATGTGTGTTCTTCTCACATACCACCTATGGATCCACCAGTGTCATTGCATGTGTGTTCTTTTCACAATCCACCCATGGATCCACCAGTGTCATTGCATGTGTGTTCTTTTTAGTAACAACAACTTGAGTCATTATGCATGTGTGTTCTCTTCACATACCACCTATGGATCCACCAGTGTCATTGCATGTGTGTTCTTTTTAGTAACAACAACCAGAGTCATTGAAATGTGTGTTCTTCTCACATACCACCTATGGATCCACCAGTGTCATTGCATGTGTGTTCTTTTCACAATCCACCCATGGATCCACCAGTATCATTGCATGTGTGTTGTTTTTAGTAACAACAACCAGAGTCATTTTTCATGTGTGTTCTCTTCACATACCACCTATGGATCCACCAGTGTCATTGCATGTGTGTTCTTTTTAGTAGCAATAACCAGAGTCATTGAAATGTGTGTTCTTCTCACATACCACCTATGGATCCACCACTGTCATTGCATGTGCGTTCATTTCATAATCCACATATGGATCCACAAGTGTCATTGCATGTGTGTTGTTTTTAGTAACAACAACCAGAATCATTTTGCATGTGTGTTCTTCTCACATACCACCTATGTATCCACAAGAGTCATTGCATGTGTGATCTGTTTAGTAACAACAACCAGAGTCATTTTGCATGTGTGTTACTTTCACATACCACCTATGGATCCACCAGTGTCATTGAAATGTGTGTTCTCTACAGAGACCGCACATGGATCCACCAGTGTCATTGCATGTGTGTTCTTTTTAGTAACAACAACAAGAGTCATTTTGCATGTGTGTTCTTTTCACATACCACCTATGGATCCACCAGTGTCATTGCATGTGTGTTCTTTTCACAATCCACCCTTGGATCCACCAGTGTCATTGCATGTGTGTTCTTTTTAGTAACAACAACTAGAGTCATTTTGCATGTGTGTTCTCTTCACATACCACCTATGGATCCACCAGTGTCATTGCATGTCTGTTCTTTTTAGTAACAACAACCAGAGTCATTGAAATGTGTGTTCTTCTCACATACCACCTATGGATCCACCAGTGTCATTGTATGTGTGTTCATTTCATAATCCACCTATGGATCCACTAGTGTCAATGCAAGTGTGTTCTTTTTAGTAACAATAACCAGTGTCATTGCATGTGTGTTCTTTTCACTAACAACAACCAGAGTCATTGCATGTGTGTTCTTTTCACATACCACATATGGATCCACCAGTGTCATTGAAATGTGTGTTCTCTACAGAGACCACCTATGGATCCACCAGTGTCATTGCATGTGGTTCTTTTCATAATCCACCCACGGATCCACCAGTGTCATTGCATGTGTGTTCTTTTTAGTAACAACAACCAGAGTCATTTTGCATGTGTGTTCTCTTCACATACCACCCATGGATCCACCAGTGTCATTGCATGTGTGTTCTTTTTAGTAGCAACAACCAGAGTCATTGAAATGTGTGTTCTTCTCACATAACACCTATGGATCCACCAGTGTCATTGCATGTGCGTTCATTTCATAATCCACATATGGATCCACCAGTGTCATTGCATGTGTGTTCATTTTTGTAACAACAACCAGAATCATTTTGCATGTGTGTTCTTCTCACATACCACCTATGGATCCACCAGAGTCATAGCATGTGTGATCTTTTTAGTAACAACAACCAGAGTCATTTTGCATGTGTGTTATTTTCACATACCACCTATGGATCCACCAGTGTCATTGAAATGTGTGTTCTCTACAGAGACCGCACATGGATCCACCAGTGTCATTGCATGTGTGTTCTTTTTAGTAACAACAACAAGAGTCATTTTGCATGTGTGTTCTTTTCACATACCACCTATGGATCCACCAGTGTCATTGCATGTGTGTTCTTTTCACAATCCACCCATGGATCCACTAGTGTCATTGCATGTGTGTTCTTTTTAGTAACAACAACCAGAGTCATTTTGCATGTGTGTTCTCTTCACATACCACCTATGGATCCACTAGTGTCATTGCATGTGTGTTCTTTTTAGTAACAACAACCAGAGTCATTGCATGTGTGTTCTTTTCACATACCACATATGTATCCACAAGTGTCATTGAAATGTGTGTTCTTTTTAGTAACAACAACTAGAGTCATTTTGCATGTGTGTTCTCTTCACATACCACCTATGGATCCACCTGTGTCATTGCATGTGTGTTCTTTTTTGTAACAAAAATCAGTCATTTTGCATGTATGTTCTTTTCACATATCACCTATGGATCCACCAGTGTCATTGCATGTGTGTTATTTTCACAATCCACCTATGGATCCACCAGTGTCATTGAAATGTGTGTTCTTTTTAGTAACAACAACTAGAGTCATTTTGCATGTGTGTTCTCTTCACATACCACCTATGGATCCACCAGTGTCATTGCATGTTTGTTCTTTTTAGTAACAACAACCAGAGTCATTTTGCATGTGTGTTCTTCTCACATACCACCTATGGATCCACCAGTGTCATTGCATGTGTGTTCTTTTCACTAACAACAACCAGAGTCATTGCATGTGTGTTCTTTTCACATACCACATATGGATCCACCAGTGTCATTGAAATGTGTGTTCTCTACAGAGACCACCTATGGATCCACCAGTGTCATTGCATGTGTGTTCTTTTCATTGAAATGTGTGTTCTCTACAGAGACCGCACATGGATCCACCAGTGTCATTGAAATGTGTGTTCTCTACAGAGACCGCACATGGATCCACCAGTGTCATTGCATGTGTGTTCTTTTTAGTAACAACAACAAGAGTCATTTTACATGTGTGTTCTTTTCACATACCACCTATGGATCCACCAGTGTCATTGCATGTGTGTTCTTTTCAGAATCCACCCATGGATCCACCAGTGTCATTGCATGTGTGTTCTTTTTAGTAACAACAACTAGAGTCATTTTGCATGTGTGTTCTCTTCAGAGACCCACATGGATCCACCTGTGTCATTGCATGTGTGCTCTTTTCACAATCCACCCATGGATCCACCAGTTTCATTGATGTGTGTTCTTTATAGTAACAACAACTAGAGTCATTTTGCATGTGTGTTCTCTTCACATACCACCTATGGATCCACCAGTGTCATTGCATGTGTGTTCTTTTTAGTAACAACAACCAGAGTCATTTTGCATGTGTGTTCTTTTCACATACCACCTATGGATCCACCAGTGTCATTGCATGTGTGTTCTTTTCACAAGCCACCCATCGATCCACCAGTGTCATTGCATGTGAGTTCTTTTTAGTAACAACAACTAGAGTCATTTTGCATGTGTGTTCTCTTCACATACCACCTATGGATCCACCAGTGTCATTGCATGTGTGTTCTTTTTAGTAACAACAACCAGAGTCATTGAAATGTGTGTTCTTCTCACATACCACCTATGGATCCACCAGTGTCATTGCATGTGTGTTCTTTTCACAATCCACCCATGGATCCACCAGTATCATTGCATGTGTGTTCTTTTTAATAACAACAACCAGAGTCATTTTTCATGTGTGTTCTCTTCACATACCACCTATGGATCCACCAGTGTCATTGCATGTGTGTTCTTTTTAGTAGCAATAACCAGAGTCATTGAAATGTGTGCTCTTCTCACATACCACCTATGGATCCACCAGTGTCATTGCATGTGCGTTCATTTCATAATCCACATATGGATCCACCAATGTCATTGCATGTGTGTTCTTTTTAGTAACAACAACCAGAATCATTTTGCATGTGTGTTCTTCTCAGATACCACCTATGGATCCACAAGAGTCATTGCATGTGTGATCTGTTTAGTAACAACAACCAGAGTCATTTTGCATGTGTGTTATTTTCACATACCACCTATGGATCCACCAGTGTCATTGAAATGTGTGTTCTCTACAGAGACCGCACATGGATCCACCAGTGTCATTGCATGTGTGTTCTTTTTAGTAACAACAACAAGAGTCATTTTGCATGTGTGTTCTTTTCACATACCACCTATGGATCCACCAGTGTCATTGCATGTGTGTTCTTTTCACAATCCACCCATGGATCCACCAGTGTCATTGCATGTGTGTTCTTTTTAGTAACAACAACTAGAGTCATTTTGCATGTGTGTCCTCTTCACATACCACCTATGGATCCACCAGTGTCATTGCATGTCTGTTCTTTTTAGTAACAACAACCAGAGTCATTGAAATGTGTGTTCTTCTCACATACCACCTATGGATCCACCAATGTCATTGCATGTGTGTTCATTTCATAATCCACCTATGGATCCACCAGTGTCAATGCAAGTGTGTTCTTTTTAGTAACAATAACCAGAGTCATTTTGCATGCGTGTTCTTTTCACATACCACCTATGGATCCACCAGTGTCATTGCATGTGTGTTCTTTTCACAATCCACCCATGGATCCACTAGTGTCATTGCATGTGTGTTCTTTTTAGTAACAACAACTAGAGTCATTTTGCATGTGTGTTCTCTTCACATACCACCTATGGATCCACCAGTGTCATTGCATGTGTGTCCTTTTTAGTAACAACAACCAGAGTCACTGAAATGTGTGTTCTTCTCACATACCACCTATGGATCCAACAGTGTCATTGCATGTGTGTTCATTTCATAATCCACCTATGGATCCACCAGTGTCATTGCATGTGTGTTCTTTTTAGTAACAACAACCAGAGTTATTTTGCATATGTGTTCTTCTCACATACCACCTATGGATCCACCAGTGTCATTGCATGTGTGTTCTTTTCACTAACAACAACCAGAGTCATTGCATGTGTGTTCTTTTCACATACCACATATGGATCCACTAGTGTAATTGAAATGTGTGTTCTCTACAGAGACCACCTATGGATCCACCAGTGTCATTGCATGTGTGTTCTTTTCACAATCCACCCATGGATCCACCAGTGTCATTGCATGTGTGTTCTTTTTAGTAACAACAACCAGAGTCATTTTGCATGTGTGTTCTCTTCACATACCACCTATGGATCCACTAGTGTCATTGCATGTGTGTTCTATTTAGTAACAACAATCAAAGTCATTTTGCATGTATGTTCTTTTCACATACCACCTATGGATCCACCAGTGTCATTGCATGTGTGTTCTTTTCACAATCCACCCATGGATCCACCAGTGTCATTGCATGTGTGTTGTTTTTAGTAACAACAACCAGAGTCATTTTGCATGTGTGTTCTCTTCACATACCACCTATGGATCCACTAGTGTCATTGCATGTGTGTTCTTTTTAGTAGCAACAACCAGAGTCATTGAAATGTGTGTTCTTCTCACATACCACCTATGGATCCACCAGTGTCATTGTATGTGTGTTCATTTCATAATCCACCTATGGATCCACCAGTGTCATTGCATTTGTGTTCTTTTTAGTAACAACAACCAGAGTCATTTTGCATGTGTGTTCTTCTCACATACCACCTATAGATCCACCAGTGTCATTGCATGTGTGTTCTTTTCACTAACAACAACCAGAGTCATTCCATGTGTGTTCTTTTCACATACCACATATGGATCCACCAGTGTCATTGAAATGTGTGTTCTCTACAGAGACCACCTATAGATCCACCAGTTGTCATTACATGTGTGTTCTTTTCACAATCCACCCATGGATCCACCAGTGTCATTGCATGTGTGTTCTTTTTAGTAACAACAACCAGAGTCATTTTGCATGTGTGTTCTCTTCACATACCACCTATGGATCCGCCAGTGTCATTGCATGTGTGTTCTTTTTAGTAGCAACAACCAGAGTCATTTTGCATGTATGTTCTTCTCACATAACACCTATGGATCCACCAGTGTCATTGCATGTGTGTTCTTTTCACAATCCACCCATGGATCCACCAGTGTCATTGCATGTGTGTTCTTTTTAGTAACAACAACTAGAGTCATTTTGCATGTGTGTCCTCTTCACATACCACCTATGGATCCACCAGTGTCATTGCATGTCTGTTCTTTTTAGTAACAACAACCAGAGTCATTGAAATGTGTGTTCTTCTCACATACCACCTATGGATCCACCAGTGTCATTGCATGTGTGTTCATTTCATAATCCACCTATGGATCCACCAGTGTCAATGCAAGTGTGTTCTTTTTAGTAACAATAACCAGAGTCATTTTGAATGCGTGTTCTTTTCACATACCACCTATGGATCCACCAGTGTCATTGCATGTGTGTTCTTTTCACAATCCACCCATGGATCCACTAGTGTCATTGCATGTGTGTTCTTTTTAGTAACAACAACTAGAGTCATTTTGCATGTGTGTTCTCTTCACATACCACCTATGGATCCACCAGTGTCATTGCATGTGTGTCCTTTTTAGTAACAACAACCAGAGTCACTGAAATGTGTGTTCTTCTCACATACCACCTATGGATCCACCAGTGTCATTGCATGTGTGTTCTTTTTA
Source organism: Avena sativa (assembly GCA_916181665.1). NCBI lineage: Eukaryota > Viridiplantae > Streptophyta > Magnoliopsida > Poales > Poaceae > Avena > Avena sativa. Next base: position 260,188,032 of record OV702292.1, on the reverse strand, counting down.
GTAACAACAACCAGAGTCATTTTGCATGTGTGTTCTCTTCACATACCACCTATGGATCCACTAGTGTCATTGCATGTGTGTTCTTTTTAGTAGCAACAACCAGAGTCATTGAAATGTGTGTTCTTCTCACATACCACCTATGGATCCACCAGTGTCATTGCATGTGTGTTCATTACATAATCCACCTATGGATCCACCAGTGTCATTGCATTTCTGTTCTTTTTAGTAACAACAACTAGAGTCATTTTGGATGTGTGTTCTTCTCACATACCACCTATAGAACCACCAGTGTCATTGCATGTGTGTTCTTTTCACTAACAACAACCAGAGTCATTTTGCATGTGTGTTCTTCTCACATACCACATATGGATCCACCAGTGTCATTGAAATGTGTGTTCTCTACAGAGACCACCTATGGATCCACCAGTTGTCATTGCATGTGTGTTCTTTTCACAATCCACCCATGGATCCACCAGTGTCATTGCATGTGTGTTCTTTTTAGTAACAACAACCAGAGTCATTTTGCATGTGTGTTCTCTTCACATACCACCTATGGATCCACCAGTGTCATTGCATCTGTGTTCTTTTTAGTAACAACAATCAAAGTCATTTTGCATGTATGTTCTTTTCACATACCACCTATGGATCCACCAGTGTCATTGCATGTGTGTTCTTTTCACAATCCACCCATGGATCCACCAGTGTCATTGCATGTGTGTTGTTTTTAGTAACAACAACCAGAGTCATTTTGGATGTGTGTTCTCTTCACATACCACCTATGGATCCACCAGTGTCATTGCATGTGTGTTCTTTTTAGTAGCAACAACCAGAGTCATTGAAATGTGTGTTCTTCTCACATACCACCTATGGATCCACCAGTGTCATTGCATGTGCGTTCATTTCATAATCCACATATGGATCCACCAGTGTCATTGCATGTGTGTTCTTTTTAGTAACAACAACCAGAATCATTTTGCATGTGTGTTCTTCTAAGATACCACCTATGGATCCACCAGAGTCATTGCATGTGTGATCTTTTTAGTAACAACAACCAGAGTCATGTTGCATGTGTGTTATTTTCACATACCACCTATGGATCCACCAGTGTCATTGAAATGTGTGTTCTCTACAGAGACCGCACATGGATCCACCAGTGTCATTGCATGTGTGTTCTTTTTAGTAACAACAACAAGAGTCATTTTGCATGTGTATTCTTTTCACATAACACCTATGGATCCACCAGTGTCATTGCATGTGTGTTATTTTCACAATCCACCCATGGATCCACCAGTGTCATTGCATGTGTGTACTTTTTGGTAACAACAACTAGAGTCATTTTGCATGTGTGTTCTCTTCACATACCACCTATGGATCCACCAGTGTCATTGCATGTGTGTTCTTTTTAGTAACAACAACGAGAGTCATTGAAATGTGTGTTCTTCTCACATACCACCTATGGATCCACCAGTGTCATTGCATGTGCGTTCATTTCATAATCCACATATGGATCCACCAGTGTCATTGCATGTGTGTTCTTTTTAGTAACAACAACCAGAATCATTTTGCATGTGTGTTCTTCTAAGATACCACCTATGGATCCACCAGAGTCATTGCATGTGTGATCTTTTTAGTAACAACAACCAGAGTCATGTTGCATGTGTGTTATTTTCACATACCACCTATGGATCCACCAGTGTCATTGAAATGTGTGTTCTCTACAGAGACCGCACATGGATCCACCAGTGTCATTGCATGTGTGTTCTTTTTAGTAACAACAACAAGAGTCATTTTGCATGTGTGTTCTTTTCACATAACACCTATGGATCCACCAGTGTCATTGCATGTGTGTTATTTTCACAATCCACCCATGGATCCACCAGTGTCATTGCATGTGTGTACTTTTTGGTAACAACAACTAGAGTCATTTTGCATGTGTGTTCTCTTCACATACCACCTATGGATCCACCAGTGTCATTGCATGTGTGTTCTTTTTAGAAACAACAATGAAAGTCATTGAAATGTGTGTTCTTCTCACATACCACCTATGGATCCACCAGTGTCATTGCATGTGTGTTCATTTCATAATCCACCTATGGATCCACTAGTGTCATTGCATGTGTGTTCTTTTTAGAAACAACAACCAGAGTCATTTTGCATGTGTGTTCTTTTTAGTAACAACAACCAGAGTCATTGAAATGTGTGTTCTTCTCACATACCACCTATGGATCCACCAGTGTCATTGCATGTGTGTTCATTTCATAATCTACCTATGGATCCACCAGTGTCATTGCATGTGGGTTCTTTTTAGAAACAACAACCAGAGTCATTTTGCATGCGTGTTCTTCTCACATACCACCTATGGATCCACCAGTGTCATTGCATGTGTGTTCTTTTCACTAACAACAACCAGAGTCATTGCACGTGTGTTCTTTTCACATACCACATATGGATCCACCAGTGTCATTGCATGTGTGTTGTTTTTAGTAATAACAACCAGACTCATTTTGCATGTGTGTTCTCTTCACATACCACCTATGGATCCACCAGTGTCATTGCATGTGTGTTCTTTTTAGTAGCAACAACCATACTCATTTTGCATGTGTGTTCTCTTCACATACCACCTATGGATCCACCAGTGTCATTGCATGTGTGTTCTTTTTAGTAGCAACAACCAGAGTCATTGAAATGTGTGTTCTTCTCACATACCACCTATGGATCCACCAGTGTCATTGCATGTGTGTTCATTTCATAATCCACATATGGATCCACCAGTGTCATTGCATGTGTGTTCCTTTTAGTAACAACAACCAGAATCATTTTGCATGTGTGTTCTTCTAAGATACCACCTATGGATCCACCAGTGTCATTGCATGTGTGTTCTTTTTAGTAACAACAACAAGAGTCATTTTGCATGTGTGTTCTTTTCACATACCACCTATGGATCCACCAGTGTCATTGCATGTGTGTTATTTTCACAATCCACCCAGGGATCCACCAGTGTCATTGCATGTGTGTTCTTTTTAGTAACAACAACTAGAGTCATTTTGCATGTGTGTTCTCTTCACATACCACCTATGTATCCACTAGTGTCATTGCATGTGTGTTCTTTTTAGTAACAACAACCAGAGTCATTGAAATGTGTGTTCTTCTCACATACCACCCATGGATCCACTAGTGTCATTGCATGTGTGTTCTTTTTAGTAACAACCAGAGTCATTTTGCAAGTGTGTTCTCTTCACAAACCACCTATGGATCCACCAGTGTCATTGCATGTGTGTTCTTTTTAGTAACAACAATCAAAGTCATTTTGCATGTATGTTCTTTTCACATACCACCTATGGATCCACCAGTGTCATTTTGCATGTGTGTTCTTCTCACATACCACCTATGGATCCTCCAGTGTCATTGCATGTGTATTCTTTTCATTAACAACAACTAGGGTCATCGCATGTGTGTTCTTTTCACATACCACATATGGATCCACCAGTGTCATTGAAATGTGTGTTCTCTACAGAGACCACCTATGGATACACCAGTATCATTGCATGTGTGTTCTTTTCATAATCCACCCATGGATCCATTAGTGTCATTGCATGTGTGTTCTTCTCACATACCACCTATGGATCCACCAGTGTCATTGCATGTGTTTTCTTTTCACAATCCACCCATGGATCCACTAGTGTCATTGCATGTGTGTTTTTTTAGTAACAACAACCAGAGTCATTTTGCATGTGTGTTCTCTTCACATGCCACCTATGGATCCACCAGTGTCATTGCATGTGTGTTATTTTTAGTAGCAACAACCAGAGTCATTGAAATGTGTGTTCTTCTCACATACCACCTATGGATCCACCAGTGTCATTGCATGTGCGTTCATTTCATAATCCACATATGGATCCACCAGTGTCATTGCATGTGTGTTCTTTTTAGTAACAACAACCAGAATCATTTTGCATGTGTGTTCTTCTCACATACCACCTATGGATCCACCAGAGTCATTGCATGTGTGATCTTTTTAGTAACAACAACCAGAGTCATTTTGCATGTGTGTTATTTTCACATACCACTTATGGATCCACCAGTGTCATTGAAATGTGTGTTCTCTACAGAGACCGCACATGGATCCACTAGTGTCATTGCATGTGTGTTCTTTTTAGTAACAACAACTAGAGTCATTTTGCATGTGTGTTCTTTTCACATACCACCTATTGATCCACTAGTGTCATTGCGTCTGTGTTCTTTTCACAATCCACCCATGGATCCACCAGACTCATTGCATGTGTATTCTTTTTAGTAACAACAACCAGAGTCATTTTGCATGTGTGTTCTCTTCAGACACCCACATGGATCCACCAGTGTCATTGCATGTGTGCTCTTTTCACAATCCACCCATGGATCCACCAGTGTCATTGATGTGTGTTCTTTTTAGTAACAACAACCAGAGTCATTTTGCATGTGTGTTCTCTTCACATACCACCTATGGATCCACTAGTGTCATTGCATGTGTGTTCTTTTTAGTAACAACAACCAGAGTCATTTTGCATGTGTGTTCTTTTCACATACCACCTATGGATCCACCAGTGTCATTGCATGTGTGTTCTTTTCACAATCCACCCATGGATCCACCAGTGTCATTGCATGTGTGTTCTTTTTAGTAACAACAACTAGAGTCATTATGCATGTGTGTTCTCTTCACATACCACCTATGGATCCACCAGTGTCATTGCATGTGTGTTCTTTTTAGTAACAACAACCAGAGTCATTGAAATGTGTGTTCTTCTCACATACCACCTATGGATCCACCAGTGTCATTGCATGTGTGTTCTTTCCACAATCCACCCATGGATCCACCAGTATCATTGCATGTGTGTTGTTTTTAGTAACAACAACCAGAGTCATTTTTCATGTGTGTTCTCTTCACATACCACCTATGGATACACCAGTGTCATTGCATGTGCGTTCATTTCATAATCCACATATGGATCCACTAGTGTCATTGCATGTGTGTTCTTTTTAGTAACAACAACCAGAATCATTTTGCATGTGTGTTCTTCTCAGATACCACCTATGGATCCACAAGAGTCATTGCATGTGTGATCTGTTTAGTAACAACAACCAGAGTCATTTTGCATGTGTGTTATTTTCACATACCACCTATGGATCCACCAGTGTCATTGAAATGTGTGTTCTCTACAGAGACCGCACATGGATCCACTAGTGTCATTGCATGTGTGTTCTTTTTAGTAACAACAACTAGAGTCATTTTGCATGTGTGTTCTTTTCACATACCACCTATTGATCCACTAGTGTCATTGCGTCTGTGTTCTTTTCACAATCCACCCATGGATCCACCAGACTCATTGCATGTGTATTCTTTTTAGTAACAACAACCAGAGTCATTTTGCATGTGTGTTCTCTTCAGACACCCACATGGATCCACCAGTGTCATTGCATGTGTGCTCTTTTCACAATCCACCCATGGATCCACCAGTGTCATTGATGTGTGTTCTTTTTAGTAACAACAACCAGAGTCATTTTGCATGTGTGTTCTCTTCACATACCACCTATGGATCCACTAGTGTCATTGCATGTGTGTTCTTTTTAGTAACAACAACCAGAGTCATTTTGCATGTGTGTTCTTTTCACATACCACCTATGGATCCACCAGTGTCATTGCATGTGTGTTCTTTTCACAATCCACCCATGGATCCACCAGTGTCATTGCATGTGTGTTCTTTTTAGTAACAACAACTAGAGTCATTATGCATGTGTGTTCTCTTCACATACCACCTATGGATCCACCAGTGTCATTGCATGTGTGTTCTTTTTAGTAACAACAACCAGAGTCATTGAAATGTGTGTTCTTCTCACATACCACCTATGGATCCACCAGTGTCATTGCATGTGTGTTCTTTCCACAATCCACCCATGGATCCACCAGTATCATTGCATGTGTGTTGTTTTTAGTAACAACAACCAGAGTCATTTTTCATGTGTGTTCTCTTCACATACCACCTATGGATACACCAGTGTCATTGCATGTGCGTTCATTTCATAATCCACATATGGATCCACTAGTGTCATTGCATGTGTGTTCTTTTTAGTAACAACAACCAGAATCATTTTGCATGTGTGTTCTTCTCAGATACCACCTATGGATCCACAAGAGTCATTGCATGTGTGATCTGTTTAGTAACAACAACCAGAGTCATTTTGCATGTGTGTTATTTTCACATACCACCTATGGATCCACCAGTGTCATTGAAATGTGTGTTCTCTACAGAGACCGCACATGGATCCACTAGTGTCATTGCATGTGTGTTCTTTTTAGTAACAACAACAAGAGTCATTTTGCATGTGTGTTATTTTCACATACCACCTATGGATCCACCAGTGTCATTGCATGTGTGTTCTTTTCACAATCCACCCATGGATCCACCAGTGTCATTGCATGTGTGTTCTTTTTAGTAACAACAACTAGAGTCATTTTGCATGTGTGTTCTCTTCACATACCACCTATGGATCCACCAGTGTCATTGCATGTCTGTTCTTTTTAGTAACAACAACCAGAGTCATTGAAATGTGTGTTCTTCTCACATACCACCTATGGATCCACCAGTGTCATTGCATGTGTGTTCATTTCATAATCCACCTATGGATCCACCAGTGTCAACGCAAGTGTGTTCTTTTTAGTAACAATAACCAGAGTCATTTTGCAAGTGTGTTCTTCTCACATACCACCTATGGATCCACCAGTGTCATTGCATGTGTGTTCTTTTCACTAACAACAACCAGAGTCATTGCATGTGTGTTCTTTTCACATACCACATATGGATCCACCAGTGTCATTGAAATGTATGTTCTCTACAGAGACCACCTATGGATCCACCAGTGTCATTGAATGTGTGTTCTTTTCATAATCCACCCACGGATCCACCAGTGTCATTGCATGTGTGTTCTTTTTAGTAACAACAACAAGAGTCATTTTGCATGTGTGTTCTCTTCACATACCACCTATGGATCCACCAATGTCATTGCATGTGTGTTCTTTTTAGTAGCAACAACCAGAGTCATTGAAATGTGTGTTCTTCTCACATAACACCTATGGATCCACCAGTGTGATTGCATGTGCGTTCATTTCATAATCCACATATGGATCCACCAGTGTCATTGCATGTGTGTTCTTTTTTGTAACAACAACCAGAATCTTTTTGCATGTGTGTTCTTCTCAGATACCACCTATGGATCCACCAGAGTCATTGCATGTGTGATCTTTTTAGTAACAACAACCAGAGTCATTTTTCATGTGTGTTATTTTCACATACCACCTATGGATCCACCAGTGTCATTGAAATGTGTGTTCTCTATAGAGACCGCACATGGATCCACCAGTGTCATTGCATGTGTGTTCTTTTTAGTAACAACAACAAGAGTCATTTTGCATGTGTGTTCTTTTCACATACCACCTATGGATCCACCAGTGTCATTGCATGTGTGTTCTTTTCACAATCCACCCATGGATCCACTAGTGTCATTGCATGTGTGTTCTTTTTAGTAACAACAACTAGAGTCATTTTGCATGTGTGTCCTCTTCACATACCACCTATGGATCCACTAGTGTCATTGCATGTGTGTTCTTTTTAGTAACAACAACCAGAGTCACTGAAATGTGTGTTCTTCTCACATACCACCTATGGATCAACCAGTGTCATTGCATGTGTGTTCATTTCATAATCCACCTATGGATCCACCAGTGTCATTGCATGTGTGTTCTTTTTAGTAACAACAACCAGAGTCATTTTGCATGTGTGTTCTTCTCACATACCACCTATGGATCCACCAGTGTCATTGCATGTGTGTTCTTTTCACTAACAACAACCAGAGTCATTGCATGTGTGTTCTTTTCACATACCACATATGTATCCACCAGTGTCATTGAAATGTGTGTTCTCTACAGAGACCACCTATGGATCCACCAATGTCATTGCATGTGTGTTCTTTTCACAATCCACTCATGGATGCACCAGTGTCATTGCATGTGTGTTCTTTTTAGTAACAACCAGAGTCATTTTGCATGTGTGTTCTCTTCACAAACCACCTATGGATCCACCAGTGTCATTGCATGTGTGTTCTTTTTAGTAACAACAATCAAAGTCATTTTGCATGTATGTTCTTTTCACATACCACCTATGGATCCACCAGTGTCATTGCATGTGTGTTCTTTTCACAATCCACCCATGGATCCACCAGTGTCATTGCATGTGTGTTGTTTTTAGTAACAACAACCAGAGTCATTTTGCATGTGTCTTCTCTTCACATACCACCTATGGATCCACCAGTGTCATTGCATGTATGTTCTTTTTAGTAACAACAACCAGAGTCATTTTGCATGTGTGTTCTTCTCACATACCACCTATGGATCCACCAGTGTGATTGCATGTGTGTTCTTTTCACTAACAACAACCAGAGTCATTGCATGTGTGTTCTTTTCACATACCACATATGGATCCACAAGTGTCATTGAAATGTGTGTTCTCTATAGAGACCACCTATGGATCCACCAGTGTCATTGCATGTGTGTTCTTTTCATAATCCACCCATGGACCCACTAGTGTCATTGCATGTGTGTTCTTTTTAGTAACAACAACTAGAGTCATTTTGCATGTGTGTTCTCTTCACATACCACCTATGGATCCACCTGTGTCATTGCATGTGTGTTCTTTTTTGTAACAACAATCAGTCATTTTGCATGTATGTTCTTTTCACATATCACCTATGGATCCACCAGTGTCATTGCATGTGTGTTATTTTCACAATCCACCCATGGATCCACTAGTGTCATTGCATGTGTGTTGTTTTTAGTAACAACAACCAGAGTCATTTTGCATGTGTGTTCTCTTCACATACCACCTATGGATCCACCAGTGTCATTGCATGTGTGTTCTTTTTAGTAGCAACAACCAGAGTCATTGAAATGTGTGTTCTTCTCACATACCACCTATGGATCCACCAGTGTCATTGCATGTGCGTTCATTTCATAATCCACATATGGATCCACAAGTGTCATTGCATGTGTGTTCTTTTTAGTAACAACAACCAGAATCATTTTGCATGTGTGTTCTTCTCACATACCACCTATGGATCCACCAGAGTCATTGCTTGTGTGATCTTTTTAGTAACAACAACCAGAGTCATTTTGCATGTGTGTTATTTTCACATACCACCTATGGATCCACCTGTGTCATTGCATGTGTGTTCTTTTTTTGTAACAACAATCAGTCATTTTGCATGTATGTTCTTTTTTTGTAACAACAATCAGTCATTTTGCATGTATGTTCTTTTCACATTTCACCTATGGGTCCACCAGTGTCATTGCATGTGTGTTATTTTCACAATCCACCCATGGATCCACTAGTGTCATTGCATGTGTGTTGTTTTTAGTAACAACAACCAGAGTCATTTTGCATGTGTGTTCTTTTCACATACCACCTATGGATCCACCAGTGTCATTGCATGTGTGTTCTTTTCACAATCCACCCATGGATCCACCAGTGTCATTGCATGTGTGTTCTTTTTAGTAACAACAACTAGAGTCATTTTGCATGTGTGTTCTCTTCACATACCACCTATGGATCCACCAGTGTCATTGCATGTCTGTTCTTTTTAGTAACAACCAGAGTCATTGAAATGTGTGTTCTTCTCACATACCACATATGGATCCACCAGTGTCATTGCATGTGTGTTCATTTCATAATCCACCTATGGATCCACCAGTGTCAATGCAAGTGTGTTCTTTTTAGTAACAATAACCAGAGTCATTTTGCATGTGTGTTCTTCTCACATACCACCTATGGATCCACCAGTGTCATTGCATGTGTGTTCTTTTCACTAACAACAACCAGAGTCATTGCATGTGTGTTCTTTTCACGTACCACATATGGATCCACCAGTGTCATTGAAATGTGTGTTCTCTACAAAGACCACCTATGGATCCACCAGTGTCATTGCATGTGTGTTCTTTTCATAATCCACCCACGGATCCACCAGTGTCATTGCATGTGTGTTCTTTTTAGTAACAACAACCAGAGTCATTTTGCATGTGTGTTCTCTTCACATACCACCTATGGATCCACAAGTGTCATTGCATGTGTGTTCTTTTTAGTAGCAACAACCAGAGTTATTGAAATGTGTGTTCTTCTCACATAACACCTATGGACCCACCAGTGTCATTGCATGTGCGTTCATTTCATAATCCACATATGGATCCACCAGTGTCATTGCATGTGTGTTCTTTTTTGTAAAAACAACCAGAATCATTTTGCATGTGTGTTCTTCTCAGATACCACCTATGGATCCACCAGAGTCATTGCATGTGTGATCTTTTTAGTAACAACAACCAGAGTCATTTTGCATGTGTGTTATCTTCACATACCACCTATGGATCCACCAGTGTCATTGAAATGTGTGTTCTCTACAGAGACCGCACATGGATCCACCAGTGTCATTGCATGTGTGTTCTTTTCACAATCCACCCATGGATCCACTAGTGTCATTGCATGTGTGTTCTTTTTAGTAACAACAACTAGAGTCATTTTGCATGTGTGTTCTCTTCACATACCACCTATGGATCCACTAGTGTCATTGCATGTGTGTTCTTTTTAGTAACAAAAACCAGAGTCACTGAAATGTGTGTTCTTCTCACATACCACCTATGGATCCACCAGTGTCATTGCATGTGTGTTCATTTCATAATCCACCTATGGATCCACCAGTGTCATTGCCTGTGTGTTCTTTTTAGTAACAACAACCAGAGTCATTTTGCATGTGTGTTCTTCTCACATACCACCTATGGATCCACCAGTGTCATTGCATGTGTGTTCTTTTCACTAACAACAACAAGAGTCATTGCATGTGTGTTCTTTTCACATACCACATATGTATCCACCAGTGTCATTGAAATGTGTGTTCTCTACAGAGACCACCTATGGATCCACCAGTGTCATTGCATGTGTGTTCTTTTCACAATCCACTCATGGATGCACCAGTGTCATTGCATGTGTGTTCTTTTTAGTAACAACCAGAGTCATTTTGCATGTGTGTTCTCTTCACAAACCACCTATGGATCCACCAGTGTCATTGCATGTGTGTTCTTTTTAGTAACAACAATCAAAGTCATTTTGCATGTATGTTCTTTTCACATACCACCTATTGATCCACCAGTGTCATTGCATGTGTGTTCTTTTCACAATCCACCCATGGATCCACCAGTGTCATTGCATGTGTGTTGTTTTTAGTAACAACAACCAGAGTCATTTTGCATGTGTGTTCTCTACACATACCACCTATGGATCCACCAGTGTCATTGCATGTATGTTCTTTTTAGTAACAACAACCATACTCATTTTGCATGTGTGTTCTCTTCACATACCACCTATGGATCCACCAGTGTCATTGCATGTGTGTTCTTTTCACTAACAACAACCAGAGTCATTGCATGTGTGTTCTTTTCACATACCACATATGGATCCACCAGTGTCATTGAAATGTGTGTTCTCTACAGAGACCACCTATGGATCCACCAGTGTCATTGCATGTGTGTTCTTTTCATAATCCACCCATGGATCCACTAGTGTCATTGCATGTGTGTTCTTTTTAGTAACAACAACTAGTGTCATTGCATGTGTGTTCTCTTCACATACCACCTATGGATCCACCTATGTCATTGCATGTGTGTTCTTTTTTGTAACAACAATCAGTCATTTTGCATGTATGTTCTTTTCACATATCACCTATGGATCCACCAGTGTCATTGCATGTGTGTTATTTTCACAATCCACCCATGGATCCACTAGTGTCATTGCATGTGTGTTGTTTTTAGTAACAACAACCAGAGTCATTTTGCATGTGTGTTCTCTTCACATACCACCTATGGATCCACCAGTGTCATTGCATGTGTGTTCTTTTTAGTAGCAACAACCAGTCATTGAAATGTGTGTTCTTCTCACATACCACCTATGGATCCACAAGTGTCATTGCATGTGCGTTCATTTCATAATCCACATATGGATCCACAAGTGTCATTGCATGTGTGTTCTTTTTAGTAACAACCAGAATCATTTTGCATGTGTGTTCTTCTCACGTACCACCTATGGATCCACCAGAGTCATTGCTTGTGTGATCTTTTTAGTAACAACAACCAGAGTCATTTTGCATGTGTGTTATTTTACATACCACCTATGGATCCACCAGTGTCATTGAAATGTGTGTTCTCTACAGAGACCGCACATGGATACACTAGTGTCATTGCATGTGTGTTCTTTTTAGTAACAACAACTAGAGTCATTTTGCATGTGTGTTCTTTTCACATACCACCTATGGATCCACTAGTGTCATTGCATGTGTGTTCTTTTCACAATCCACCCATGGATCCACCAGACTCATTGCATGTGTATTCTTTTTAGTAACAACAACCAGAGTCATTTTGCATGTGTGTTCTCTTCAGAGACCCACATGGATCCACCAGTGTCATTGCATGTGTGCTCTTTTCACAATCCACCCATGGATCCACCAGTGTCATTGATGTGTGTTCTTTTTAGTAACAACAACCAGAGTCATTTTGCATGTGTGTTCTCTTCACATACCACCTATGGATCCACCAGTGTCATTGCATGTGTGTTCTTTTTAGTAACAACAACCAGAGTCATTTTGCATGTGTGTTCTTTTCACATACCACCTATGGATCCACCAGTGTCATTGCATGTGTGTTATTTTCACAATCCACCCATGGATCCACCAGTGTCATTGCATGTGTGTTCTTTTTAGTAACAACAACTAGAGTCATTTTGCATGTGTGTTCTCTTCACATACCACCTATGGATCCACCAGTGTCATTGCATGTGTGTTCTTTTTAGTAACAACAACCAGAGTCATTGAAATGTGTGTTCTTCTCACATACCACCAATGGATCCACCAGTGTCATTGCATGTGTGTTCTTTTCACAATCCACCCATGGATCCACCAGTATCATTGCATGTGTGTTGTTTTTAGTAACAACAACCAGAAGCATTTTTCATGTGTGTTCTCTTCACATACCACCTATGGATCCACCAGTGTCATTGCATGTGTGTTCTTTTTAGTAGCAATAACCAGAGTCATGGAAATGTGTGTTCTTCTCACATACCACCTATGGATCCACCAGTGTCATTTCATGTGCGTTCATTTCATAATCCACATATGGATCCACCAGTGTCATTGCATGTGTGTTCTTTTTAGTAACAACAACCAGAATCATTTTGCATGTGTGTTCTTCTCACATACCACCTATGGATCCACCAGAGTCATTGCTTGTGTGATATTTTTAGTAACAACAACCAGAGTCATTTTGCATGTGTGTTATTTTCACATACCACCTATGGATCCACCAGTGTCATTGAAATGTGTGTTCTCTACAGAGACCGCACATGGATCCACTAGTGTCATTGCATGTGTGTTCTTTTTAGTAACAACAACTAGAGTCATTTTTCATGTGTGTTCTTTTCACATACCACCTATGGATCCACTAGTGTCATTGCATGTGTGTTCTTTTCACAATCCACCCATGGATCCACCAGACTCATTGCATGTGTATTCTTTTTAGTAACAACAACCAGAGTCATTTTGCATGTGTGTTCTCTTCAGAGACCCACATGGATCCACCAGTGTCATTGCATGTGTGCTCTTTTCACAATCCACCCATGGATCCACCAGTGTCATTGATGTGTGTTCTTTTTAGTAACAACAACCAGAGTCATTTTGCATGTGTGTTCTCTTCACATACCACCTATGGATCCACCAGTGTCATTGCATGTGTGTTCTTTTTAGTAACAACCAGAGTCATTTTGCATGTGTGTTCTTTTCACATACCACCTATGGATCCACCAGTTTCATTGCATGTGTGTTCTTTTCACAATCCACCCATGGATCCACCAGTGTCATTGCATGTGTGTTCTTTTTAGTAACAACAACTAGAGTCATTTTGCATGTGTGTTCTCTTCACATACCACCTATGGATCCACCAGTGTCATTGCATGTGTGTTATTTTTAGTAACAACAACCAGAGTCATTGAAATGTGTGTTCTTCTCACATACCACCTATGGATCCACCAGTGTCATTGCATGTGTGTTCTTTTCACAATCCACCCATGGATTCACCAGTATCATTGCATGTGTGTTGTTTTAGTCATTTTTCATGTGTGTTCTCTTCACATACCACCTATGGATCCACCAGTGTCATTGCATGTGTGTTCTTTTTAGTAGCAATAACCAGAGTCATTGAAATGTGTGTTCTTCTCACATACCACCTATGGATCCACCAGTGTTATTGCAAGTGCGTTCATTTCATAATCCACATATGGATCCACCAATGTCATTGAATGTGTGTTCTTTTTAGTAACAACAACCAGAATCATTTTGCATGTGTGTTCTTCTCAGATACCACCTATGGATCCACAAGAGTCATTGCATGTGTGATCTGTTTAGTAACAACAACCAGAGTCATTTTGCATGTGTGTTATTTTCAAATACCACCTATGGATCCACCAGTGTTATTGAAATGTGTGTTCTCTACAGAGACCGCACATGGATCCACCAGTGTCATTGCATGCGTGTTCTTTTTAGTAACAACAACAAGAGTCATATTGCATGTGTGTTCTTTTCACATACCACCTATGGATCCACCAGTGTGATTGCATGCGTGTTCTTTTCACAATCCACCCACGGATCCACCAGTGTCATTGCATGTGTGTTCTTTTTAGTAACAACAACCAGAGTCATTTTGCATGTGTGTTCTCTTCACATACCACCTATGGATCCACCAGTGTCATTGCATGTGTGTTATTTTTAGCAGCAACAACCAGAGTCATTGAAATGTGTGTTCTTCTCACATAACACCTATGGATCCACCAGTGTCATTGCATGTGCGTTCATTTCATAATCCACATATGGATCCACCAGTGTCATTGCATGTGTGTTCTTTTTTGTAACAACAACCAGAATCATTTTGCATGTGTGTTCTTCTCAGATACCACCTATGGATCCACCAGTGTCATTGCATGTGCGTTCATTTCATAATCCACATATGGATCCACAAGTGTCATTGCATGTGTGTTCTTTTTAGTAACAACAACCAGAATCATTTTGCATGTGTGTTCTTCTCACATACCACCTATGGATCCACCAGAGTTATTGCTTGTGTGATCTTTTTAGTAACAACAACCAGAGTCATTTTGCATGTGTGTTATTTTCACATACCACCTATGGATCCACCAGTGTCATTGAAATGTGTGTTCTCTATAGAGACCGCACATGGAGCCACGAGTGTCATTGCATGTGTGTTCTTTTTAGTAACAACAACTAGAGTCATTTTGCATGTGTGTTCTTTTCACATACCACCTATGGATCCACTAGTGTCATTTCATGTGTGTTCTTTTCACAATCCACCCATGGATCCACCAGACTCATTGCATGTGTATTCTTTTTAGTAACAACAACCAGAGTCATTTTGCATGTGTGTTCTCTTCAGAGACCCACATGGATCCACCAGTGTCATTGCATGTGTGCTCTTTTCACAATCCACCCATGGAACCACCAGTGTCATTGATGTGTGTTCTTTTTAGTAACAACAACAAGAGTCATTTTGCATGTGTGTTCTCTTCACATACCACCTATGGATCCACTAGTGTCATTGCATGTGTGTTCTTTTTAGTAACAACAACCAGAGTCATTTTGCATGTGTGTTCTTTTCACATACCACCTATGGATCCACCAGTGTCATTGCATGTGTGTTCTTTTCGCAATCCACCCATGGATCCACCAGTGTCATTGCATGTGTGTTCTTTTTAGTAACAACAACGAGAGTCATTTTGCATGTGTGTTCTCTTCACATACCACCTATGGATCCACCAGTGTCATTGCATGTGTGTTCTTTTTAGTAACAACAACCAGAGTCATTGAAATGTGTGTTCTTCTCACATACCACCTATGGATCCACCAGTGTCATTGCATGTGTGTTCTTTTCACAATCCACCCATGGATCCACCAGTATCATTGCATGTGTGTTGTTTTTAGTAACAACAACCAGAGTCATTTTTCATGTGTGTTCTCTTCACATACCACCTATGGATCCACCAGTGTCATTGCATGTGTGTTCTTTTTAGTAGCAATAACCAGAGTCATTGAAATGTGTGTTCTTCTCACATACCACCTATGGATCCACCAGTGTCATGGCATGTGCGTTCATTTCATAATCCACATATGGATCCACAAGTGTCATTGCATGTGTGTTCTTTTTAGTAACAACAACCAGAATCATTTTGCATGTGGGTTCTTCTCACATACCACCTATGGATCCACCAGAGTCATTGCTTGTGTGATCTTTTTAGTAACAACAACCAGAGTCATTTGCATGTGTGTTATTTTCACATACCACCTATGGATCCACCAGTGTCATTGAAATGTGTGTTCTCTACAGAGACCGCACATGGATCCACGAGTGTCATTGCATGTGTGTTCTTTTTAGTAACAACAACTAGAGTCATTTTGCATGTGTGTTCTTTTCACATACCACCTATGGATCCACTAGTGTCATTTCATGTGTGTTCTTTTCACAATCCACCCATGGATCCACCAGACTCATTGCATGTGTATTCTTTTTAGTAACAACAACTAGAGTCATTTTGCATGTGTGTTCTCTTCAGAGACCCACATGGATCCACCAGTGTCATTGCATGTGTGCTCTTTTCACAATCCACCCATGGATCCACCAATGCCATTGATGTGTGTTCTTTTTAGTAACAACAACCAGAGTCATTTTGCATGTGTGTTCTCTTCACATACCACCTATGGATCCACCAGTGTCATTGCATGTGTGTTCTTTTTAGTAACAACAACCAGAGTCATTTTGCATGTGTGTTCTTTTCACATACCACCTATGGATCCACCAGTGTCATTGCATGTGTGTTCTTTTCACAATCCACCCATGGATCCACCAGTGTCAATGCATGTGTGTTCTTTTTAGTAACAACAACTAGAGTCATTTTGCATGTGTGTTCTCTTCACATACCACCTATGGATCCACCAGTGTCATTGCATGTGTGTTCTTTTTAGTAACAACAACCAGAGTCATTGAAATGTGTGTTCTTCTCACATACCACCTATGGATCCACCAGTGTCATTGTATGTGTGTTCTTTTCACAATCCACCCATGGATCCACCAGTATCATTGCATGTGTGTTGTTTTTAGTAACAACAACCAGAGTCATTTTTCATGTGTGTTCTCTTCACATACCACCTATGGATCCACCAGTGTCATTGCATGTGTGTTCTTTTTAGTAGCAATAACCAGAGTCATTGAAATGTGTGTTCTTCTCACATACCACCTATGGATCCACCAGTGTCATTGCATGTGCGTTCATTTCATAATCCACATATGGATCCACCAATGTCATTGCATGTGTGTTCTTTTTAGTAACAACAACCAGAATCATTTTGCATGTGTGTTCTTCTCAGATACCACCTATGGATCCACAAGAGTCATTGCATGTGTGATCTGTTTAGTAACAACAACCAGAGTCATTTTGCATGTGTGTTATTTTCACATACCACCTATGGATCCACCAGTGTCATTGAAATGTGTGTTCTCTACAGAGACCGCACATGGATCCACCAGTGTCATTGCATGCGTGTTCTTTTTAGTAACAACAACAAGAGTCATTTTCCATGTGTGTTCTTTTCACATACCACCTATGGATCCACCAGTGTCATTGCATGTGTGTTCTTTTCACAATCCACCCATGGATCCACCAGTGTCATTGCATGTGTGTTCTTTTTAGTAACAACAACTAGAGTCATTTTGCATGTGTGTTCTCTTGACATACCACCTATGGATCCACCAGTGTCATTGCATGTCTGTTCTTTTTAGTAACAACAACCAGAGTCATTGAAATGTGTGTTCTTCTCACATACCACCTATGGATCCACCAGTGTCATTGCATGTGTGTTCATTTCATAATCCACCTATGGATCCACCAGAGTCAATGCATGTGTGTTCTTTTTAGTAACAATAACCAGAGTCATTTTGCATGTGTGTTCTTCTCACATACCACCTATGGATCAACCAGTGTCATTGCATGTGTGTTCTTTTCACTAACAGCAACCAGAGTCATTGCACGTGTGTTCTTTTCACATACCACAGATGGATCCACCAGTGTCATTGAAATGTGTGTTCTCTACAGAGACCACCTATGGATCCACCAGTGTCATTGCATGTGTGTTCTTTTCACAATCCACCCACGGATCCACCAGTGTCATTGCATGTGTGTTCTTTTTAGTAACAACAACCAGAGTCATTTTGCATGTGTGTTCTCTTCACATACCACCTATGGATCCACCAGTGTCATTGCATGTGTGTTATTTTTTGTAGCAACAACGAGAGTCATTGAAATGTGTGTTCTTTTCACATAACACCTATGGATCCACCAGTGTCATTGCATGTGCGTTCATTTCATAATCCACATATGGATCCACCAGTGTCATTGCATGTGTGTTCTTTTTTGCAACAACAACCAGAATCATTTTGGATGTGTGTTCTTCTCAGATACCACCTATGGATCCACCAGAGTCATTGCATGTGTGATCTTTTTAGTAACAACAACCAGAGTCATTCTGCATGTGTGTTATTTTCACATACCACCTATGGATCCACCAGTGTCATTGAAATGTGTGTTCTCTACAGAGACCGCACATGGATCCACCAGTGTCATTGCATGTGTGTTATTTTTAGTAACAACAACAAGAGTCATTTTGCATGTGTGTTCTTTTCACATACCACCTATGGATCCACCAGTGTCATTGCATGTGTGTTCTTTTCACAATCCACCCATGGATCCACTAGTGTCATTGCATGTGTGTTCTTTTTAGTAACAACAACTAGAGTCATTTTGCATGTGTGTTCTCTTCACATACCACCTATGGATCCACCAGTGTCATTGCATGTGTGTTCTTTTTAGTAACAACAAACAGAGTCACTAAAATGTGTGTTCTTCTCACATACCACCTATGGATCCACCAGTGTCATTGCATGTGTGTTCATTTCATAATCCACCTATGGATCCACCAGTGTCATTGCATGTGTGTTCTTTTTAGTAACAACAACTAGAGTCATTTTGCATATGTGTTCTTCTCACATACCACCTATGGATCCACCAGTGTCATTGCATGTGTGTTCTTTTCACTAACAACAACCAGAGTCATTGCATGTGTGTTCTTTTCACATACCACATATGGATCCACCAGTGTCATTGAAATGTGTGTTCTCTACAGAGACCACCTATGGATCCACCAGTGTCATTGCATGTGTGTTCTTTTCACAATCCACCCATGGATCCACCAGTGTCAATGCATGTGTGTTCTTTTTAGTAACAACAACTAGAGTCATTTTGCATGTGTGTTCTCTTCACATACCACCTATGGATCCACCAGTGTCATTGCATGTGTGTTCTTTTTAGTAACAACAACCAGAGTCATTGAAATGTGTGTTCTTCTCACATACCACCTATGGATCCACCAGTGTCATTGCATGTGTGTTCTTTTCACAATCCACCCATGGATCCACCAGTATCATTGCATGTGTGTTGTTTTTAGTAACAACAACCAGAGTCATTTTGCATGTGTGTTCTCTTCACATACCACCTATGGATCCACCAGTGTCATTGCATGTGTGTTATTTTTTTTAGCAACAACCAGAGTCATTGAAATGTGTGTTCTTTTCACATAACACCTATGGATCCACCAGTGTCATTGCATGTGCGTTCATTTCATAATCCACATATGGATCCACCAGTGTCATTGCATGTGTGTTCTTTTTTGTAACAACAACCAGAATCATTTTGGATGTGTGTTCTTCTCAGATACCACCTATGGATCCACCAGAGTCATTGCATGTGTGATCTTTTTAGTAACAACAACCAGAGTCATTTTGCATGTGTGTTATTTTCACATACCACCTATGGATCCACCAGCGTCATTGAAATGTGTGTTCTCTACAGAGACCGCACATGGATCCACCAGTGTCATTGCATGTGTGTTATTTTTAGTAACAACAACAAGAGTCATTTTGCATGTGTGTTCTTTTCACATACCACCTATGGATCCACCAGTGTCATTGCATGTGTGTTCTTTTCACAATCCACCCATGGATCCACTAGTGTCATTGCATGTGTGTTCTTTTTAGTAACAACAACTAGAGTCATTTTGCATGTGTGTTCTCTTCACATACCACCTATGGATCCACCAGTGTCATTGCATGTGTGTTCTTTTTAGTAACAACAAACAGAGTCACTAAAATGTGTGTTCTTCTCACATACCACCTATGGATCCACCAGTGTCATTGCATGTGTGTTCATTTCATAATCCACCTATGGATCCACCAGTGTCATTGCATGTGTGTTCTTTTTAGTAACAACAACTAGAGTCATTTTGCATATGTGTTCTTCTCACATACCACCTATGGATCCACCAGTGTCATTGCATGTGTGTTCTTTTCACTAACAACAACCAGAGTCATTGCATGTGTGTTCTTTTCACATACCACATATGGATCCACCAGTGTCATTGAAATGTGTGTTCTCTACAGAGACCACCTATGGATCCACCAGTGTCATTGCATGTGTGTTCTTTTCACAATCCACCCATGGATCCACCAGTGTCAATGCATGTGTGTTCTTTTTAGTAACAACAACTAGAGTCATTTTGCATGTGTGTTCTCTTCACATACCACCTATGGATCCACCAGTGTCATTGCATGTGTGTTCTTTTTAGTAACAACAACCAGAGTCATTGAAATGTGTGTTCTTCTCACATACCACCTATGGATCCACCAGTGTCATTGCATGTGTGTTCTTTTCACAATCCACCCATGGATCCACCAGTATCATTGCATGTGTGTTGTTTTTAGTAACAACAACCAGAGTCATTTTGCATGTGTGTTCTCTTCACATACCACCTATGGATCCACCAGTGTCATTGCATGTGTGTTATTTTTTTTAGCAACAACCAGAGTCATTGAAATGTGTGTTCTTTTCACATAACACCTATGGATCCACCAGTGTCATTGCATGTGCGTTCATTTCATAATCCACATATGGATCCACCAGTGTCATTGCATGTGTGTTCTTTTTTGTAACAACAACCAGAATCATTTTGGATGTGTGTTCTTCTCAGATACCACCTATGGATCCACCAGAGTCATTGCATGTGTGATCTTTTTAGTAACAACAACCAGAGTCATTTTGCATGTGTGTTATTTTCACATACCACCTATGGATCCACCAGTGTCATTGAAATGTGTGTTCTCTACAGAGACCGCACATGGATCCACCAGTGTCATTGCATGTGTGTTATTTTTAGTAACAACAACAAGAGTCATTTTGCATGTGTGTTCTTTTCACATACCACCTATGGATCCACCAGTGTCATTGCATGTGTGTTCTTTTCACAATCCACCCATGGATCCACTAGTGTCATTGCATGTGTGTTCTTTTTAGTAACAACAACTAGAGTCATTTTGCATGTGTGTTCTCTTCACATACCACCTATGGATCCACCAGTGTCATTGCATGTGTGTTCTTTTTAGTAACAACAACCAGAGTCACTAAAATGTGTGTTCTTCTCACATACCACCTATGGATCCACCAGTGTCATTGTTCATTTCATAATCCACCTATGGATCCACCAGTGTCATTGCATGTGTGTTCTTTTTAGTAACAACAACCAGAGTCATTTTGCATATGTGTTCTTCTCACATACCACCTATGGATCCACCAGTGTCATTGCATGTGTGTTCTTTTCACTAACAACAACCAGAGTCATTGCATGTGTGTTCTTTTCACATACCACATATGGATCCACCAGTGTCATTGAAATGTGTGTTCTCTACAGAGACCACCTATGGATCCACCAGTGTCATTGCATGTGTGTTCTTTTCACAATCCACCCATGGATCCACCAGTGTCATTGCATGTGTGTTCCTCTTAGTAACAACAACCAGAGTCATTTTGCATGTGTGTTATCTTCACATACCACCTATGGATCCACCAGTGCCATTGCATGTGTGTTCTTTTTAGGAACAGCAATCAAAGTCATTTTGCATGTATGTTCTTTTCACATACCACCTATGGATCTACCAGTGTCATTGCATGTGTGTTCTTTTCACAATCCACCCATGGATCCACCAGTGTCATTGCATGTGTGTTGTTTTTAGTAACAACAACCAGAGTCATTTTGCATGTGTGTTCTCTTCACATACCACCTATGGATCCACCAGTGTCATTGCATGTGTGTTCTTTTTAGTAGCAACAACCAGAGTCATTGAAATGTGTGTTCTTCTCACATACCACCTATGGATCCACCAGTGTCATTGCATGTGCGTTCATTTCATAATCCACATATGGATCCACCAGTGTCATTGCATGTGTGTTCCTTTTAGTAACAACAACCAGAATCATTTTGCATGTGTGTTCTTCTAAGATACCACCTATGGGTCCACCAGAGTCAGTGCATGTGTGATCTTTTTAGTAACAACAATCAGAGTCATGTTGCATGTGTGTTATTTTCACATACCAAATATGGATCCACCAGTGTCATTGAAATGTGTGTTCTCTACAGAGACCGCACATGGATCCACTAGTGTCATTGCATGTGTGTTCTTTTTAGTAACAACAACAAGAGTCATTTTGCATGTGTGTTCTTTTCACATAACACCTATGGATCCACCAGTGTCATTGCATGTGTGTTATTTTCATAATCCACCCATGGATCCACCAGTGTCATTGCATGTGTGTACTTTTTGGTAACAACAACTAGAGTCATTTTGCATGTGTGTTCTCTTCACATACCACCTATGGATCCACCAGTGTCATTGCATGTGTGTTCTTTTTAGTAACAACAACCAGAGTCATTGAAATGTGTGTTCTTCTCACATACCACCTATGGATCCACCAGTGTCATTGCATGTGTGTTCATTTCATAATCCACCTATGGATCCACCAGTGTCATTGCATGTGTGTTCTTTTTAGAAACAACAACCAGAGTCATTTTGCATGTGGGTTCTTCTCACATACCACCTATGGATCCACCAGTGTCATTGCATGTGTGTTCTTTTCACTAACAACAACCAGAGTCATTGCACGTGTGTTCTTTTCACATACCACATATGGATCCACCAGTGTCATTGAAATGTGTGTTCTCTACAGAGACCACCTATGGATCCACCAGTGTCATTGCATGTGTGTTCTTTTCACAATCCACCCACGGATCCACCAGTGTCATTGCATGTGTGTTCTTTTTAGTAACAACAACCAGAGTCATTTTGCATGTGTGTTCTCTTCACATACCACCTATGGATCCACCAGTGTCATTGCATGTGTGTTATTTTTTGTAGCAACAACCAGAGTCATTGAAATGTGTGTTCTTCTCACATACCACCTATGGATCCACCAGTGTCATTGCATGTGTGTTCATTTCATAATCCACATATGGATCCACCAGTGTCATTGCATGTGTGTTCCTTTTAGTAACAACAACCAGAATCATTTTGCATGTGTGTTCTTCTAAGATACCACCTATGGATCCACCAGAGTCATTGCATGTGTGATCTTTTTAGTAACAACAACCAGAGTCATTTTGCATGTGTGTTATTTTCACATACCACCTATGGACCCACCAGTGTCATTGAAATGTGTGTTCTCTACAGAGACCGCACATGGATCCACCAGTGTCATTGCATGTGTGTTCTTTTTAGTAACAACAACAAGAGTCATTTTGCATGTGTGTTCTTTTCACATACCACCTATGGATCCACCAGTGTCATTGCATGTGTGTTATTTTCACATTCCACCCAGGGATCCACCAGTGTCATTGCATGTGTGTTCTTTTTAGTAACAACAACTAGAGTCATTTTGCATGTGTGTTCTCTTCACATACCACCTATGGATCCACTAGTGTCATTGCATGTGTGTTCTTTTTGGTAACAACAACCAGAGTCATTGAAATGTGTGTTCTTCTCACATACCACCTATGGATCCACCAGAGTCATTGCATGTGTGTTCATTTCATAATCCACCTATGAATCCACCAGTGTCATTGCTTGTGTGTTCTTTTTAGAAACAACAACCAGAGTCATTTTGCATGTGTGTTCTTCTCACATACCACCTATGGATCCACCAGTGTCATTGCATGTGTGTTCTTTTCACTAACAACAACCAGAGTCATTGCATGTGTGTTCTTTTCACATACCACATATGGATCCACCAGTGTAATTGAAATGTGTGTTCTCTACAGAGACCACCTATGGATCCACCAGTGTCATAGCATGTGTGTTCTTTTCACAATCCACCCATGGATCCACCAGTGTCATTGCATGTGTGTTCTTCTTAGTAACGACAACCAGAGTCATTTTGCATGTGTGTTCTCTTCACATACCACCTATGGATCCACTAGTGTCATTGCATGTGTGTTCTTTTTAGTAACAACAATCAAAGTCATTTTGCATGTATGTTCTTTTCACATACCACCTATGGATCCACCAGTGTCATTGCATGTGTGTTCTTTTCACAATCCACCCATGGATCCACCAGTGTCATTGCATGTGTGTTGTTTTTAGTAACAACAACCAGAGTCATTTTGCATGTGTGTTCTCTTCACATACCACCTATGGATCCACTAGTGTCATTGCATGTGTGTTCTTTTTAGTAGCAACAACCAGAGTCATTGAAATGTGTGTTCTTCTCACATACCACCTATGGATCCACCAGTGTCATTGCATGTGTGTTCATTTCATAATCCACCTATGGATCCACCAGTGTCATTGCATGTGTGTTCTTTTTAGTAACAACAACCAGAGTCATTTTGCATGTGTGTTCTTCTCACATACCACCTATAGATCCACCAGTGTCATTGCATGTGTGTTCTTTTCACTAACAACAACCAGAGTCATTGCATGTGTGTTCTTTTCACATACCACATATGGATCCACCAGTGTCATTGAAATGTGTGTTCTCTACAGACACCACCTATGGATCTACCAGTGTCATTGCATGTGTGTTCCTTTTAGTAACAACAACCAGAATCATTTTGCATGTCTGTTCTTCTAAGATACCACCTATGGATCCACCAGAGTCATTGCATGTGTGATCTTTTTAGTAACAACAACCAGAGTCATTTGGCATGTGTGTTATTTTCACATACCACCTATGGATCCACCAGTGTCATTGAAATGTGTGTTCTCTACAGAGACCGCACATGGATCCACCAGTGTCATTGCATGTGTGTTCTTTTTAGTAACAACAAGAAGAGTCATTTTGCATGTGTGTTCTTTTCACATACCACCTATGGATCCACCAGTGTCATTGCATGTGTGTTATTTTCACAATCCACCCAGGGATCCACCAGTGTCATTGCATGTGTGTTCTTTTTAGTAACAACAACTAGAGTCATTTTGCATGTGTGTTCTCTTCACATACCACCTATGGATCCACTAGTGTCATTGCATGTGTGCTCTTTTTGGTAACAACAACCAGAGTCATTGAAATTTGTGTTCTTCTCACATACCACCTATGGATCCACCAGAGTCATTGCATGTGTGTTCATTTCATAATCCACCTATGAATCCACCAGTGTCATTGCATGTGTGTTCTTTTTAGAAACAACAACCAGAGTCATTTTGCATGTGTGTTCTTCTCACATACCACCTATGGATCCACCAGTGTCATTGCATGTGTGTTCTTTTCACTAACAACAACCAGAGTCATTGCATGTGTGTTCTTTTCACATACCACATATGGATCCACCAGTGTAATTGAAATGTGTGTTCTCTACAGAGACCACCTACGGATCCACCAGTGTCATTGCATGTGTGTTCTTTTCACAATCCACCCATGGATCCACCAGTGTCATTGCATGTGTGTTCTTCTTAGTAACAACAACCAGAGTCATTTTGCATGTGTGTTCTCTTCACATACCACCTATGGATCCACTAGTGTCATTGCATGTGTGTTCTTTTTAGTAACAACAATCAAAGTCATTTTGCATGTATGTTCTTTTCACATACCACCTATGGATCCACCAGTGTCATTGCATGTGTGTTCTTTTCACAATCCACCCATGGATCCACCAGTGTCATTGCATGTGTGTTGTTTTTAGTAAGAACAACCAGAGTCATTTTGTATGTGTGTTCTCTTCACATACCACCTATGGATCCACTAGTGTCATTGCATGTGTGTTCTTTTTAGTAGCAACAACCAGAGTCATTGAAATGTGTGTTCTTCTCACATACCACCTATGGATCCACCAGTGTCATTGCATGTGTGTTCATTTCATAATCCACCTATGGATCCACCAGTGTCATTGCATGTGTGTTCTTTTTAGTAACAACAACCAGAGTCATTTTGCATGTGTGTTCTTCTCACATACCACCTATAGATCCACCAGTGTCATTGCATGTGTGTTCTTTTCACTAACAACAACCAGAGTCATTGCATGTGTGTTCTTTTCACATACCACATATGGATCCACCAGTGTAATTGAAATGTGTGTTCTCTACAGAGACCACCTATGGATCCACCAGTGTCATTGCATGTGTGTTCTTTTCACAATCCACCCATGGATCCACCAGCGTCATTGCATGTGTGTTCTTCTTAGTAACAACAACCAGAGTCATTTTGCATGTGTGTTCTCTTCACATACCACCTATGGATCCACTAGTGTCATTGCATGTGTGTTCTTTTTAGTAACAACAATCAAAGTCATTTTGCATGTATGTTCTTTTCACATACCACCTATGGATCCACCAGTGTCATTGCATGTGTGTTCTTTTCACAATCCACCCATGGATCCACCAGTGTCATTGCATGTGTGTTGTTTTTAGTAACAACAACCAGAGTCATTTTGTATGTGTGTTCTCTTCACATACCACCTATGGATCCACTAGTGTCATTGCATGTGTGTTCTTTTTAGTAGCAACAACCAGAGTCATTGAAATGTGTGTTCTTCTCACATACCACCTATGGATCCACCAGTGTCATTGCATGTGTGTTCATTTCATAATCCACCTATGGATCCACCAGTGTCATTGCATGTGTGTTCTTTTTAGTAACAACAACCAAAGTCATTTTGCATGTGTGTTCTTCTCACATACCACCTATAGATCCACCAGTGTCATTGCATGTGTGTTCTTTTCACTAACAACAACCAGAGTCATTGCATGTGTGTTCTTTTCACATACCACATATGGATCCACCAGTGTCATTGAAATGTGTGTTCTCTACAGAGACCACCTATGGATCCACCAGTTGTCATTGCATGTGTGTTCTTTTCACAATCCACCCATGGATCCACCAGTGTCATTGCATGTGTGTTCTTTTTAGTAACAACAACCAGAGTCATTTTGCATGTGTGTTCTCTTCACATACCACCTATGGATCCACCAGTGTCATTGCATGTGTGTTCTTTTTAGTAACAACAATCAAAGTCATTTTGCATGTATGTTCTTTTCACATACCTCCTATGGATCCACCAGTGTCATTGCATGTGTGTTCTTTTCACAATCCACCCACGGATCCACCAGTGTCATTGCATGTGTGTTCTTTTTAGTAACAACAACCAGAGTCATTTTGCATGTGTGTTCTCTTCACATACCACCTATGGATCCACCAGTGTCATTGCATGTGTGTTCTTTTTAGTAACAACAATCAATGTCATTTTGCATGTATGTTCTTTTCACATACCACCTATCGATCCAACAGTGTCATTGCATGTGTGTTCATTTCACAATCCACCCATGGATCCACCAGTGTCATTGCATGTGTGTTGTTTTTGGTAACAACAACCAGACTCATTTTGCATGTGTGTTCTCTTCACATACCACCTATGGATCCACCAGTGTCATTGCATGTGTGTTCTTTTTAGTAGAAACAACCATACTCATTTTGCATGTGTGTTCTCTTCACATACCACCTATGGATCCACCAGTGTCATTGCATGTGTGTTCTTTTTAGAAACAACAACCAGAGTCATTTTGCATGTGTGTTCTTTTTAGTAACAACAACCAGAGTCATTGAAATGTGTGTTCTTCTCACATACCACCTATGGATCCACCAGTGTCATTGCATGTGTGTTCATTTCATAATCCACATATGGATCCACCAGTGTCATTGCATGTGTGTTCCATTTAGTAACAACAACCAGAATCATTTTGCATGTGTGTTCTTCTAAGTTACCACCTATGGATCCACCAGAGTCATTGCACGTGTGATCTTTTTAGTAACAACAACTAGAGTCATTTTCCATGTGTGTTATTTTCACATACCACCTATGGATCCACCAGTGTCATTGAAATGTGTGTTCTCTACAGAGACCGCACATGGATCCACCAGTGTCATTGCATGTGTGTTCTTTTTAGTAACAACAACAAGAGTCATTTTGCATGTGTGTTCTTTTCACATACCACCTATGGATCCACCAGTGTCATTGCATGTGTGTTATTTTCACAATCCACCCAGGGATCCACCAGTGTCATTGCATGTGTGTTCTTTTTAGTAACAACAACTAGAGTCATTTTGCATGTGTGTTCTCTTCACATACCACCTATGGATCCACTAGTGTCATTGCATGTGTGTTCTTTTTAGTAACAACAACCAGAGTCATTGAAATGTGTGTTCTTCTCACATACCACCTATGGATCCACCAGAGTCATTGCATGTGTGTTCATTTCATAATCCACCTATGAATCCACCAGTGTCATTGCATGTGTGTTCTTTTTAGAAACAACAACCAGAGTCATTTTGCATGTGTGTTCTTCTCACATACCACCTATGGATCCACCAGTGTCATTGCATGTGTGTTCTTTTCACAATCCACCCATGGATCCACCAGTGTCATTGCATGTGTGTTCTTTTTAGTAACAACAACTAGAGTCATTTTGCATGTGTGTTCTCTGCACATACCACCTATGGATCCACCTGTGTCATTGCATGTGTGTTCTTTTTAGTAACAACAACCAGAGTCATTGAAATGTGTGTTCTTCTCACATACCACCTATGGATCCACCAGTGTCATTGCATGTGTGTTCATTTCATAATCCACCTATGGATCCACCAGTGTCATTGCATGTGTGTTCTTTTTAGTAACAACAACCAAAGTCCTTTTGCATGTGTGGTCTTCTCACATACCACCTATCGATCCACCAGTGTCATTGCATGTGTGTTCTTTTCACTAACAACAACCAGAGTCATTCCATGTGTATTCTTTTCACATACCACATATGGATCCACCAGTGTCATTGAAATGTGTGTTCTCTACAGAGACCACCTATGGATCCACCAGTGTCATTGCATGTGTGTTCTTTTCACAATCCACCCATGGATCCACCAGTGTCATTGCATGTGTGTTCTTTTTAGTAACAACAACCAGAGTCAATTTGCATGTGTGTTCTCTTCACATACCACCTATGGATCCACCAGTGTCATTGCATGTGTGTTGTTTTTAGTAACAACAATCAAAGTCATTTTGCATGTATGTTCTTTTCACATACCACCTATGGATCCACCAGTGTCATTGAATGTGTGTTCTTTTCACAATCCACCCATGGATCCACCAGTGTCATTGCATGTGTGTTGTTTTTAGTAACAACAACTAGAGTCATTTTGCATATGTGTTCTCTTCACATACCACCTATGGATCCAGCAGTGTCATTGCATGTGTGTTCTTTTTAGTAGCAACAACCAGAGTCATTGAAATGTGTGTTCTTCTCACATACCACCTATGGATCCACCAGTGTCATTGCATGTGCGTTCATTTCATAATCCACATATGGATCCACCAGTGTCATATCATGTGTCTTCTTTTTAGTAACTACAACCAGAATCATTTTGCATGTGTGTTCTTCTAAGATACCACCTATGGATCCACCAGAGTCATTGCATGTGTGGTCTTTTTAGTAACAACAACCATAGTCATTTTGCATGTGTGTTATTTTCACATACCACCTATGGATCCACCAGTGTCATTGAAATGTGTGTTCTCTATAGAGACCGCACATGGATCCACCAGTGTCACTGCATGTGTGTTCTTTTTAGTAACAACAACAAGAGTCATTTTGCATGTGTGTTTTTTTCACATACCACCTATGGATCCACCAGTGTCATTGCATGTGTGTTATTTTCACAATCAACCCATGCATCCACCAGTGTCATTGCATGTGTGTTCTTTTTAGTAACAACAACTAGAGTCATTTTGCATGTGTGTTTTCTTCACATACCACCTATGGATCCACCAGTGTCATTGCATGTGTGTTCTTTTTAGTAATAACAACCAGAGTCATTGAAATGTGTGTTGTTCTCACATACCGCCTATGGATCCACCAGTGTCATTGCATGTGTGTTCATTTCATAATCCACCTATGGATCCACCAGTGTCATTGCATGTGTGTTCTTTTTAGAAACAACAACCAGAGTCATTTTGCATGTGTGTTCTTCTCACATACCACCTATGGATCCACCAGTGTCATTGCATGTGTGTTCTTTTCACTAACAACAACCAGAGTAATTGCATGTGTGTTCTTTTCACATACCACATATGGATCCACCAGTGTCATTGAAATGTGTGTTCTCTACAGAGACCACCTATGGATCCACCAGTGATTTTTCATCTGTGTTCTTTTCACAATCCACCCATGGATCCACCAGTGTCATTGCATATGTGTTCTTTTTAGTAACAACATTTTGCATGTGTGTTCTCTTCACATACCACCTATGGATCCACTAGTGTCATTGCATGTGTGTTCTTTTTAGTAACAATAATCAATGTCATTTTGCATGTATGTTCTTTTCACATACCACCTATGGATCCACCAGTGTCATTGCATGTGTGTTCATTTCACAATCCACCCATTGATCCACCAGTGTCATTGCATGTGTGTTGTTTTTAGTAACAACAACCAGAGTCATTTTGCATGTGTGTTCTCTTCACATACCACCTATGGATCCACCAGTGTCATTGCATGTGTGTTATTTTTAGTAGCAACAACCAGAGTCATTGAAATGTGTGTTATTCTCACATAACACCTATGGATCCACCACTGTCATTGCATGTGTGTTCATTTCATAATCCACATATGGATCCACCAGTGTCATTGCATGTGTGTTCTTTTTAGTAACAACAACCAGAATCATTTTGCATGTGTGTTCTTCTAAGATACCACCTATGGATCCACCAGAGTCATTGCATGTGTGATCTTTTTAGTAACAACAACCAGAGTCATTTTGCATGTGTGTTATTTTCACATACCACCTATGGATCCACATGTGTCATTGAAATGTGTGTTCTCTACAGAGACCGCACATGGATCCACCAGTGTCATTGCATGTGTGTTCTTTTTAGTAACAACAACCAGAGTCATTTTGCATGTGTGTTCTTTTCACATACCACCTATGGATCCACCAGTGTCATTGCATGTGTGTTCTTTTCTCAATCCACCCATGGATCCACCAGTGTCATTGCATGTGTGTTCTTTTTAGTAACAACAACTAGAGTCATTTTGCATGTGTGTCCTCTTCACATACCACCTATGGATCCACCAGTGTCATTGCATGTCTGTTCTTTTTAGTAACAACAACCAGAGTCATTGAAATGTGTGTTCTTCTCACATACCACCTATGGATCCACGAGTGTCATTGCATGTGTGCTTATTTCATTATCCACCTATGGATCCACCAGTGTCAATCCAAGTGTGTTCTTTTTAGTAATAATAATCAGAGTCATTTTGCATGTGTGTTCTTCTCACATACCACCTATGGATCCACCAGTGTCATTGCATGTGTGTTCTTTTCACTAACAACAACTAGAGTCATTGCATGTGTGTTCTTTTCACATACCACATATGGATCCACCAGTGTCATTGAAATGTGTGTTCTCTACAGAGACCACACATGGATCCACCAGTGTCATTGCATCTTGTTCTTTTTAGTAACAACAACCAGTCATTTTGCATGTGTGTTCTTTTTAGTAACAACAACCAGTCATTGCATGTGTGTTCTTTTTAGTAACAACAACCAGTCATTTTGCATGTGTGTTGTTTTCACATACCACCGATGGATCCACCAGTGTCATTGCATGTGTGTTCTTTTCACAATCCACCCATGGATCCACCAGAGTCATTGCATGTGTGTTCTTTTTAGTAGCACCAACCAGAGTCATTTTGCATGTGTGTTCTCTTCAGAGACCACAAATGGATCGACCAGTGTCATTGAATTTGTGCTCTTTTCACAATCCACCCATGGATACACCAGTGTCATTGCATGTGTGTTCTTTTCAGTAACAACAACCAGAGTCATTTTGCATGTGTGTTCTTTTTCACATACCACCTATGGATCCACCAGTGTCATTGCATGTGTGTTCTTTTCACTAACAACAACTAGAGTCATTTTGCATGTGTGCTCTTTTCACAATCCACACATGGATCCACCAGTGTCATTAGATGTGTGTTCTTTTTAGTAACAACAACCAGTGTCACTTCATGTGTGTTCGCTTCAGAGACCACACATGGATCCACCAGTGTCATTGCATGTGTGTTCTTTTTACTAACAACAACAAGAGTCATTGAAATGTGTGCTCTCTTTAGAGACCACACATGGATCCACCAGTGTCATCGCATGTGTGTTCTTTTCACAAACAACAACTAGAGTCATTGCATGTGTGTTCTTTTCACATACCACATATGGATCCACCAGTAAGATTGAAATGTGTGTTCTCTAAATAGACCACACATGGATCTACCAGTGTCATTGCTTGTGTGTTCTTTTTAGTAACAATAACCAGAGTCATTTTGGATGTGTGTTCTTTTCACATACCACCTATGGATCCACCAGTGTCATTGCATGTGTGTTCTTTTCACAATCCACCCATGGATCCACCAGTGTCATTGCATGTGTGTTCTTTTTAGTAACAACAACCAGAGTCATTTTGCATGTGTGTTCTCTTCACATACCACCTTTGGATCCACGAGTGTCATCGCATGTGTGTTCTTTTTAGTAACAACAACCAGAGTTATTTTGCATGTATGTTCTTTTCACATACCACCTATGGATCCACCAGTGTCATTTCATGTGTGTTCTTTTTAGTAAGAACAACCAAAGTCATTTTGCATGTGTGTTCTCTTCACATGCCACCTATGGATCCACCAGTGTCATTGCATGTGTGTTCTTTTTAGTAACAACAACTAGAGTCATTTTGCATGTGTGTTCTTTTCACATACCACCTATGGATCCACCAGTGTCATTGCATGTGTGTTCTTTTCACATACCACCTATGGATCCACCAGTGTCATTGCATGTGTGTTATTTTCACAATCCACCCATGGATCCACCAGTGTCATTCCATGTGTGTTCTTTTTAGTAACAACAACCAAAGTCATTTTGCATGTGTGTTCTCTTCACATACCACCTATGGATCCACCAGTGTCATTGCATGTGTGTTCTTTTTAGTAACAAAAACCAGAGTAATTTTGCATGTGTGTTCTTTTCACATACCACCTATGGATCCACCAGTGTCATTGAAATGTGTGTTCTCTACAGAGACCGCACATGGATCCACCAGTGTCATTGCATGTGTGTTCTTTTTAGTAACAACAACCAGAGTCATTTTGCATGTGTGTTCTTTTCACATACCACCTCTGGATCCACCAGTGTCATTGCATGTGTGTTCATTTCACAATCCACCAATGGATCCAGCAGAGTCATTGCATGTGTGTTCTCTTTAGTAACAACAACAAGAGTCATTGAAATGTGTGTTCTTCTCATATACCACCTATGGATCCACCAGTGTCATTGCATGTGTGTTCTTTTCACTAACCACAAGCAGAGTCATTGCATGTGTGTGTTCTTTTCACTAACCACAAGCAGAGTCATTGCATGTGTGTGTTCTTTTCACATACCACATATGGATCCACCAGTGTCATTGAAATGTGTGTTCTCTATAAAGACCACACATGGATCCATCACTGTCATTGCATGTGTGTTCTTTTTAGTAACAACAACTAGAGTCATTTTTCATTTGTGTTCTTCTCACATACCACCTATGGATCCACCAGTGTCGTTGCATGTGTGTTCTTTCCACTAACAACAACCAGAGTCATTGCATGTGTGTTCTTTTCACATACCACATATGGATCCACCAGTGTCATTGAAATGTGTGTTCTCTACAGAGACTACACATGGATCCACCAGTGTCATTGCATGTGTGTTCTTTTCACAATCCACCCATGGATTCACCAGTGGCATTCCATGTGTGTTCTTTTTAGTAACAACAACTAGAGTCATTTTGCATGTGTGTTCTTTTCACATACCACCTATGGATCCACCAGTGTCATTGAAATGTGTATTCTCTACAGAGACCACACATGGATCCACTAGTGTCATTAAATGTGTGTTCTTTTTAGTAACAATAACCAGATTCATTTTGCATGTGTGTTCTTCTCACATACCACCTATGGATCCACCAGTGTCATTGCATGTGCGTTCTTTTCACTAACAACACCAGCATTGTATGTGTGTTCTTTTCACATACCACATATGGATCCACCAGTGTCATTGAAATGTGTGTTCTCTACAGAGACCACACCTGGATCCACCATTGTCATTGAAATGTGTGTTCTCTATAGAGACCACCCATGGATCCACGAGTGTCATTGCATGTGTGTTCTTTTTAGTAACAACAACAAGAGTCATTTTGCATGTGTGTTCTTTTCACATACCACCTATGGATCCAACAGTGTCATTGCATGTGTGTTCTTTTCACAACCCACCCATGGATCCACCAGTGTCATTGCATGTGTGTTCTTTTTAGTAACAACAACCAGAGTCATTTTGCATGTGTGTTCTCTTCACATACCACCTATAGATCCACCAGTGTCATTGCATGTGTGTTCTTTTTAGTAACAACAACCAGATTCATTGAAATGTGTGTTCTTCTCACATACCACCTATGGATCCACCAGTGTCATTGCATGTGTGTTCATTTCATAATCCACCTATGGATCCACCAGTGTCATTGGATGTGTGTTCTTTTTAGTAACAACAACCAGAGTCATTTTGCATGTGTGTTCTTCTCACATACCACCTATGGATCCACCAGAGTCATTGCATGTGTGTTCTTTTTAGTAACAACTACTAGAGTCATTTTGCATGTGTGTTCTTTTCACATACCACCTATGGATCCACTAGTGTCATTGAAATGTGTGTTATCTACAGAGACCGCACATGGATCCTCCAGTGTCATTGCATGTGTGTTCTTTTTAGGAACAACAATCAGAGTCATTTTGCATGTGTGTTCTTTTCACATACCACCTATGGATCCACCAGTGTCATTGCATGTGTGTTCTTTTCACAATCCACCCATCGATCCACAAGAGTCATTGCATGTGTGTTCTTTTTAGTAACAACAACCAAAGTCCTTATGCATGTGTGTTCTTCTCACATACCACCTATCGATCCACCAGTGTCATTGCATGTGTGTTCTTTTCACTAACAACAACCAGAGTCATTGCATGTGTGTTCTTTTCACATACGACATATGGATCCACCAGTGTCATTGAAATGTGTGTTCTCTACAGAGACCACCTATGGAACCACCAGTGTCATTGCATGTGTGTTCTTTTCACAATCCACCCATGGAACCACCAGTGTCATTGCATGTGTGTTCTTTTTAGTAACAACAACCAGAGTCATTTTGCATGTGTGTTCTCTTCACATACCACCTATGGATCCACCAGTGTCATTGCATGTGTGTTGTTTTTAGTAACAACCAGAGTTATTTTGCATGTGTGTTCTTTTCACATACCACCTATGGATCCACCAGTGTCATTACATGTGTGTTCTTTTCACAATGCACCCATGGATCCACCAGTGCCATTGCATATGTGTTCTTTTTAGTAACAACAACCAGAGTCATTTTGCATGTGTGTTGTCTTCACATACCACCTATGGATCCACCAGTTTCATTGCATGTGTGTTCTTTTTAGTAACAACAACCAGAGTCACTGAAATGTGTTTTCTTCTCACATACCACCTATGGATCCACCAGTGTCATTGCATTTGTGTTCATTTCATAATCCACCTATGGATCCACCAGTGTTATTGCATGTGTGTTCTTTTCACAATCCACCCATGGATCCACCAGTGTCATTGCATGTATGTTGTTTTTAGTAACAACAACCAGAGTCATTTTGCATGTGTGTTCTTTTCACATACCACCTATGGATCCACCAGTGTCATTGCATGTGTGTTCTTTTCACAATGCACCCATGGATCCACCAGTGTCATTGCATATGTGTTCTTTTTAGTAACAACAACCAGAGTCATTTTGCATGTGTGTTCTCTTCATGTACCATCTATGGATCCACCAGTGTCATTGCATGTGTGTTCTTTTTAGTAACAACAACCAGAGTCATTGAAATGTGTATTCTTATCACATACCACCTATGGATCCACTAGTGTCATTGCATGTGTGTTCATTTCATAATCCACCTATGGATCCACTAGTGTCATTGCATGTGTGTTCTTTTTAGTAACATCAACCAAAGTCATTTTGCATGTGTGTTCTTCTCACATGCCACCTATGGATCCGCCAGTGTCATTGCATGTGTTTTCTTTTCACTAACAATAACCAGAGTTATTGCATGTGTGTTGTTTTCACATACCACATATGGATCCACCAGTGTCATTGAAATGTGTGTTCTCTATAAAGACCACACATGGATCCATCACTGTCATTGCATGTGTGTTCTTTTTAGTAACAACAACTAGAGTCATGTTGCATGTGTGTTCTTCTCACATACCACCTATGGATCCACCAGTGTCGTTGCATGTCTGTTCTTTCCACTAACAACAACCAGAGTCATTGCATGTGTGTTCTTTTCACATACCACATATGGATCCACCAGTGTCATTGAAATGTGTGTTCTCTACAGAGACTACACATGGATCCACCAGTGTCATTGCATGTGTGTTCTTTTCACAATCCACCCATGGATTCACCAGTGTCATTCCATGTGTGTTCTTTTTAGTAACAACAACTAGAGTCATTTTGCATGTGTGTTCTTTTCACATACCACCTATGGATCCACCAGTGTCATTGAAATGTGTATTCTCTACAGAGACCACACATGGATCCACTAGTGTCATTAAATGTGTGTTCTTTTTAGTAACAATAACAAGATTCATTTTGCATGTGTGTTCTTCTCACATACCACCTATGGATCCACCAGTGTCATTGCATGTGCGTTCTTTTCACTAACAACACCAGCATTGTATGTGTGTTCTTTTCACATACCACATATGGATCCACCAGTGTCATTGAAATGTGTTTTCTCTACAGAGACCACACCTGGATCCACCAGTGTCATTGAAATGTGTGTTCTCTACAGAGACCACCCATGGATCCACCAGTGTCATTGCATGTGTGTTCTTTTTAGTAACAACAACAAGAGTCATTTTGCATGTGTGTTCTTTTCACATACCACCTATGGATCCAACAGTGTCATTGCATGTGTGTTCTTTTCACAACCCACCCATGGATCCACCAGTGTCATTGCATGTGTGTTCTTTTTAGTAACAACAACCAGAGTCATTTTGCATGTGTGTTCTCTTCACATACCACCTATAGATCCACCAGTGTCATTGCATGTGTGTTCTTTTTAGTAACAACAACCAGATTCATTGAAATGTGTGTTCTTCTCACATACCACCTATGGATCCACCAGTGTCATTGCATGTGTGTTCATTTCATAATCCATATATGGATCCACCAGTGTCATTGCATGTGTGTTCTTTTTAGTAACAACAACCAGAGTCATTTTGCATGTGTGTTCTTCTCACATACCACCTATGGATCCACCAGAGTCATTGCATGTGTGTTCTTTTTAGTAACAACTACTAGAGTCATTTTGCATGTGTGTTCTTTTCACATACCACCTATGGATCCACTAGTGTCATTGAAATGTGTGTTATCTACAGAGACCGCACATGGATGCTCCAGTGTCATAGCATGTGTGTTCTTTTTAGGAACAACAATCAGAGTCATTTTGCATGTGTGTTCTTTTCACATACCACCTATGGATCCACCAGTGTCATTGCATGTGTGTTCTTTTCACAATCCACCCATCGATCCACAAGAGTCATTGCATGTGTGTTCTTTTTAGTAACAACAACCAAAGTCCTTATGCATGTGTGTTCTTCTCACATACCACCTATCGATCCACCAGTGTCATTGCATGTGTGTTCTTTTCACTAACAACAACCAGAGTCATTGCATGTGTGTTCTTTTCACATACGACATATGGATCCACCAGTGTCATTGAAATGTGTGTTCTCTACAGAGACCACCTATGGAACCACTAGTGTCATTGCATGTGTGTTCTTTTCACAATCCACCCATGGATCCACCAGTGTCATTGCATGTGTGTTCTTTTTAGTAACAACAACCAGAGTCATTTTGCATGTGTGTTCTCTTCACATACCACCTATGGATCCACCAGTGTCATTGCATGTGTGTTGTTTTTAGTAACAACCAGAGTTATTTTGCATGTGTGTTCTTTTTAGTAACAACAACCAGAGTCATTTTGCATGTGTGTTGTCTTCACATACCACCTATGGATCCACCAGTGTCATTGCATGTGTGTTCTTTTTAGTAACAACAACCAGAGTCACTGAAATGTGTGTTCTTCTCACATACCACCTATGGATCCACCAGTGTCATTGCATTTGTGTTCATTTCATAATCCACCTATGGATCCACCAGTGTCGTTGCATGTGTGTTCTTTTCACAATCCACCCATGGATCCACCAGTGTCATTGCATGTGTGTTCTTTTTAGTAACAACAACCAGAGTCATTTTGCATGTGTTTCTCTTCACATACCACCTATGGATCCACCAATGTGATTGCATGTGTGTTCTTTTTAGTAACAACAACCAGAGTTATTGAAATGTGTGTTCTTCTCACATACCACCTACGGATCCACCAGTGTCATTGCATGTGTGTTAATTTCGTAATCCACCTATGGATCCACCAGTGTCATTGCATGTGTGTTCTTTTTAGTAACAACAACCAGAGTCATTTTGCATGTGTCTTCTTCTCACATACCACCTATGGATCCACTAGAGTCATTGCATGTGTGTTCTTTTTAGTAACAACAACCAGAGTCATTTTGCATGTGTGTTCTTTTCACATACCACCTATGGATCCACCAATGTCATTGAAATGTGTGTGTTCTCTAAAGAGACCGCATATGGATCCATCAGTGTCATTGCATGTGTGTTCTTTTTAGTAACAACAACCAGAGTCATTTTGCATGTGTGTTCTTCTCACATACCACCTATGGATCTACCAGTTTCATTGCATGTGTGTTCTTTTTAGTAACAACAACCAGAGTCATTTTGCATGTGTGTTCTCGTCACATACCACCTATGGATCCACCAGTGTCGTTGCATGTGTGTTGTTTTTAGTAACAACAACCAAAGTCATTTTGCATGTGTGTTCTTTTCACATACCACATATGGATCCACCAGTGTCATTGCATGTGTGTTCTTTTCACAATGCACCCATGGATCCACCAGTGTCATTTCATATGTGTTCTTTTAAGAAACAACAACCAGAGTCATTTTGCATGTGTGTTCACTTCACGTACCACCTATGGATCCACCAGTGTCATTGCATGTATGTTCTTTTTAGTAACAACAACCAGAGTCATTGAAATGTGTATTCTTCTCACATACCACCTATGGATCCACTAGTGTCATTGCATGTGTGTTCATTTCATAATCCACCTATGGATCCAACAGTGTCATTGCGTGTGTGTTCTTTTTAGTAACATCAACCAAAGTCATTTTGCATGTGTGTTCTTCTCACATGCCACCTATGGATCCACCAGTGTCATTGCATGTGTTTTCTTTTCACTAACAACAACCAGAGTCATTGCTTGTGTGTTCTTTTCACATACCACATATGGATCCACTAGTGTCATTGAAATGTGTGTTCTCTATAGAGACCACACATGGATCCATCACTGTCATTGCATGCGTGTTCTTTTTAGTAACAACAACCAGAGTCATTTTGCATGTGTGTTCTTCTCACATACCACCTATGGATCCACCAGTGTCATTGCATGTGCGTTCTTTTCACTAACAACAACTAGAGTCATTGTATGTGTGTTCTTTTCACATACCACATATGGATCCACCAGTGTCATTGAAATGTGTGTTCTCTACAGAGACCACACATGGATCCACCAGTGTCATTGAAATGTGTGTTCTCTAAAGAGACAACCCATGGATCCACTAGTGTCATTGCATGTGTGTTCTTTTCACAATGCACCCATGGATCCACCAGTGTCATTGCATGTGTGTTCTTTTTAGTAACAACAAGAAGAGTCATTTTGCATGTGTGTTCTTTTCACATACCACCTATGGATCCACCAGTGTCATTGCATGTGTGTTCTTTTCACAATGCACCCATGGATCCACCAGTGTCATTGCATATGTGTTCTTTTAAGAAACAACAACCAGAGTCATTTTGCATGTGTGTTTTCTTCACGTACCACCTATGGATCCACCAGTGTCATTGCATGTATGTTCTTTTTAGTAACAACAACCAGAGTCATTGAAATGTGTATTCTTCTCACATACCACCTATGGATCCACTAGTGTCATTGCATGTGTGTTCATTTCATAATCCACCTATGGATCCACCAGTGTCATTGCGTGTGTGTTCTTTTTAGTAACATCAACCAAAGTCATTTTGCATGTGTGTTCTTCTCACATGCCACCTATGGATCCACCAGTGTCATTGCATGTGTTTTCTTTTCACTAACAACAACCACAGTCATTGCTTGTGTGTTCTTTTCACATACCACATATGGATCCACCAGTGTCATTGAAATGTGTGTTCTCTATAGAGACCACACATGGATCCATCACTGTCATTGCATGCGTGTTCTTTTTAGTAACAACAACCAGAGTCATTTTGCATGTGTGTTCTTCTCACATACCACCTATGGATCCACCAGTGTCATTGCATGTGCGTTCTTTTCACTAACAACAACCAGAATCATTGTATGTGTGTTATTTTCACATACCACATATGGATCCACCAGTGTCATTGAAATGTGTGTTCTCTACAGAGACCACACATGGATCCACCAGTGTCATTGAAATGTGTGTTTTCTAAAGAGACAACCCATGGATCCACTAGTGTCATTGCATGTGTGTTCTTTTCACAATGCACCCATGGATCCACCAGTGTCATTGCATGTGTGTTCTTTTTAGTAACAACAAGAAGAGTCATTTTGCATGTGTGTTCTTTTCACATACCACCTATGGATCCACCAGTGTCATTGGATGTGTGTTCTTTTCACAATCCACCCATGGATCCACCAGTGTCATTGCATGTGTGTTCTTTTTAGTAACAACAACCAGAGTCATTTTGCATGTGTGTTCTCTTCACATACCACCTATGGATCCACTAGTGTCATTGCATGTGTGTTCTTTTTAGTAACAACAACCAGAGTCATTGAAATGTGTGTTCTTCTCACATACCACCTATGGATCCAACAGTGTCATTGCATGTGTGTTCATTTTAGTAACAACAACCAGAGTCATTTTGCATGTGTGTTATTTTCACATACCACCTATGGATCCACCAGTGTCATTCAAATGTGTGTGTTCTCTAAAGAGACCGCACATGGATCCACCAGTGTCATTGCATGTGTGTTCTTTTTAGTAACAACAACCAGAGTCATTTTGCATGTGTGTTCTTTTGACATACCACCTATGGATCCACCAGTGTCATTGCATGTGTGTTCTTTTCACAATCCCCCCATGGATCCACCAGAGTCATTGCATGTGTGTTCTTTTTAGTAACAACAACCAGAGTCATTTTTCATGTGTGTTCTCTTCAGAGACCACACATGGATCCACCAGTGTCATTTCATGTGTGCTCTTTTCACAATGCACCCATGGATCCACCAGTGTCATTGCATGTGTGTTCTTTTTAGTAACAACAACCAGAGTCATTTTGCATGTGTGTTCTCTTCACATACCACCTATGGATCCACCTGTGTCATTGCATGTGTTTTCTTTTCACAATGCACCCATGGATCCACCAGTGTCATTGCATATGTGTTCTTTTAAGAAACAACAACCAGAGTCATTTTGCATGTGTGTTCTCTTCACGTACCACCTATGGATCCACCAGTGTCATTGCATGTATGTTCTTTTTAGTAACAACAACCAGAGTCATTGAAATGTGTATTCTTCTCACATACCACCTATGGATCCACTAGTGTCATTGCATGTGTGTTCATTTCATAATCCACCTATGGATCCACCAGTGTCATTGCGTGTGTGTTCTTTTTAGTAACATCAACCAAAGTCATTTTGCATGTGTGTTCTTCTCACATGCCACCTATGGATCCACCAGTGTCATTGCATGTGTTTTCTTTTCACTAACAACAACCAGAGTCATTGCTTGTGTGTTCTTTTCACATACCACATATGGATCCACCAGTGTCATTGAAATGTGTGTTCTCTATAGAGACCACACATGGATCCATCACTGTCATTGCATGCGTGTTCTTTTTAGTAACAACAACCAGAGTCATTTTGCATGTGTGTTCTTCTCACATACCACCTATGGATCCACCAGTGTCATTGCATGTGCGTTCTTTTCACTAACAACAACCAGAGTCATTGTATGTGTGTTCTTTTCACATACCACATATGGATCCACCAGTGTCATTGAAATGTGTGTTCTCTACAGAGACCACACATGGATCCACCAGTGTCATTGAAATGTGTGTTCTCTAAAGAGACAACCCATGGATCCACTAGTGTCATTGCATGTGTGTTCTTTTCACAATGCACCCATGGATCCACCAGATTCATTGCATGTGTGTTCTTTTTAGTAACAACAAGAAGAGTCATTTTGCATGTGTGTTCTTTTCACATACCACCTATGGATCCACCAGTGTCATTGCATGTGTGTTCTTTTCACAATCCACCCATGGATCCACCAGTGTCATTGCATGTGTGTTCTTTTTAGTAACAACAACCAGAGTCATTTTGCATGTGTGTTCTCTTCACATACCACCTATGGATCCACTAGTGTGATTGCATGTGTGTTCTTTTTAGTAAAAACAACCAGAGTCATTGAAATGTGTGTTCTTCTCACATACCACCTATGGATCCAACAGTGTCATTGCATGTGTGTTAATTTCATAATCCACCTATGGATCCACTAGTGTCATTGCATGTGTGTTCTTTTTAGTAACAACAACCAGAGTCATTGAAATGTGTGTTCTTCTCACATACCAACTATGGATCCACCAGTGTCATTGCATGTGTGTTCATTTTAGTAACAACAACCAGAGTCATTTTGCATGTGTGTTATTTTCACATACCACCTATGGATCCACCAGTGTCATTGAAATGTGTGTGTTCTCTAAAGAGACCGCACATGGATCCACCAGTGTCATTGCATGTGTGTTCTTTTTAGTAACAACAACCAGAGTCATTTTGCATGTGTGTTCTTTTCACATACCACCTATGGATCCACCAGTGTCATTGCATGTGTGTTCTTTTCACAATCCCCCCATGGATCCACCAGAGTCATTGAATGTGTGTTCTTTTTAGTAACAACAACCAGAGTCATTTTTCATGTGTGTTCTCTTCAGAGACCACACATGGATCCACCAGTGTCATTTCATGTGTGCTCTTTTCACAATCCACCCATGGATCCACCAGTGTCATTGCATGTGTGTTCTTTTTAGTAACAACAACCAGAGTCATTTTGCATGTGTGTTCTCTTCACATACCACCTATGGATCCACCTGTGTCATTGCATATGTGTTGTTTTTAGTAACAACAACCAGAGTCATTTTGCATGTGTGTTCTTTTCACGTACCACCTATGGATCCACCCGTGTCATTGCATGTGTGTTCTTTTCACAATGCACCCATGGATCCACAAGTGTCATTGCATGTGTGTTCTTTTTAGTAACAGCAACAAGAGTCATTTTGCATGTGGGTTCTCTTCACATACCACCTATGGATCCACGAGTGTCATTGCATGTGTGTTATTTT
Source organism: Avena sativa (assembly GCA_916181665.1). Classification (NCBI taxonomy): domain Eukaryota; kingdom Viridiplantae; phylum Streptophyta; class Magnoliopsida; order Poales; family Poaceae; genus Avena; species Avena sativa. Next base: position 260,143,816 of record OV702292.1, on the reverse strand, counting down.
TAGTAACAACAACCAGAGTCATTGAAATGTGTGTTCTTCTCACATACCAGATCCACCAGTGTCATTGCATGTGTGTTCTTTTTAGTACCAACAACCAGAGTCATTGAAATGTGTGTTCTTCTCACATACCACCTATGGATCCACCAGTGTCATTGCATGTGTGTTCATTTTGTAATCCACCTATGGATCCACCAGTGTCATTGCATGTGTGTTCTTTTTAGTAACAACAACCAGAGTCATTTTGCATGTGTGTTATTTTCACATACCACCTATGGATCCACCAGTGTCATTGAAATGTGTGTGTTCTCTAGAGAGACCGCACATGGATCCATCAATGTCATTGCATGTGTGTTCTTTTTAGTAACAACAAGAGTCATTTTGCATGTGTGTTCTTTTCACATACCACCTATGGATCCACCAGTGTTATTGCATGTGTGTTCTTTTCATAATCCCCCCATGGATCCACCAGAGTCATTGCATGTGTGTTCTTTTTAGTAACAACAACCAGACTCATTTTTCATGTGTGTTCTCTTTAGAGACCACACATAGATCCACCAGTGTCATTTCATGTGTGCTCTTTTCACAATCCACCCATGGATCCACCAGTGTTATTGCATGTGTGTTCTTTTTAGTAAGAATAACCAGAGTCATTTTGCATGTGTGTTCTCTTCACATACCCCCTATGGATCCACCAGTGTCATTGCATGTGTGTTGTTTTTAGTAACAACAACCAAAGTCATTTTGCATGTGTGTTCTTTTCACATACCACATATGGATCCACCAGTGTCATTTCATGTGTGCTCTTTTCACAATCCACCCATGGATCCACCAGTGTTATTGCATGTGTGTTCTTTTTAGTAAGAACAACCAGAGTCATTTTGCATGTGTGTTCTCTTCACATACCACCTATGGATCCACCAGTGTCATTGCATGTGTGTTGTTTTTAGTAACAACAACCAGAGTCATTTTGCATGTGTGTTCTTTTCACATACCACCTATGGATCCACCCGTGTCATTGCATGTGTGTTCTTTTCACAATGCACCAATGGATCCACCAGTGTCATTGCATGTGTGTTCTTTTTAGTAACAACAACTAGAGTCATTTTGCATGTGGGTTCTCTTCACATACCACCTATGGATCCACCAGTGTCATTGCATGTGTGTTCTTTTTAGTAACAACAACATGAGTCATTGAAATGTGTGTTCTTCTCACATACCACCTATGGATCCACCAGAGTCATTGCATGTGTGTTCATTTTAGTAACAACAACCAGAGTCATTTTGCATGTGTGTTCTTTTCACATACCACCTATGGATCCACCAGTGTCATTGAAATGTGTGTGTTCTCTACAGAGACCGCACATGGATCCACCAGTGTCATTGCATGTGTGTTCTTTTTAGTAACAACAACCAGAGTCATTTTGCATGTGTGTTCTTTTCACATACCACCTATGGATCCACCAGTGTCATTGCATGTGTGTTCTTGTCACAATCCACCCATGGATCCACCAGAGTCATTGCATGTGTGTTCTTTTTAGTAACAACAACCAGAGTCATTTTGCATGTGTGTCCTTCTCACATACCACCTATGGATCCACCAGTGTCATTGCATGTGTGTTCTTTTCACTAACAACAACCAGAGTCATTGCATGTGTGTTCTTTTCACATACCACATATGGATCCACCAGTGTCATTTAAATGTGTGTTCTCTATAGAGATCACACATGGATCCATCACTGTCATTGCATGCGTGTTCTTTTTAGTAACAACAACCAGAGTCATTTTGCATGTGTGTTCTTCTCACATACCACCTATGGATCCACCAGTGTCATTGCATGTGCGTTCTTTTCACTAACAACAACCAGAGTCATTGTATGTGTGTTCTTTTCACATACCACATATGGATCCACCAGTGTCATTGAAATGTGTGTTCTCTACAGAGACCACACATGGATCCACCAGTGTCATTGAAATGTGTGTTCTCTAAAGAGACAACCCATGGATCCACTAGTGTCATTGCATGTGTGTTCTTTTCACAATGCACCCATGGATCCACCAGTGTCATTGCATGTGTGTTCTTTTTAGTAACAACAAGAAGAGTCATTTTGCATGTGTGTTCTTTTCACATACCACCTATGGATCCACCAGTGTCATTGCATGTGTGTTCTTTTCACAATCCACCCATGGATCCACCAGTGTCATTGCATGTGTGTTCTTTTTAGTAACAACAACCAGAGTCATTTTGCATGTGTGTTCTCTTCACATACCACCTATGGATCCACTAGTGTGATTGCATGTGTGTTCTTTTTAGTAAAAACAACCAGAGTCATTGAAATGTGTGTTCTTCTCACATACCACCTATGGATCCAACAGTGTCATTGCATGTGTGTTAATTTCATAATCCACCTATGGATCCACTAGTGTCATTGCATGTGTGTTCTTTTTAGTAACAACAACCAGAGTCATTGAAATGTGTGTTCTTCTCACATACCACCTATGGATCCACAAGTGTCATTGCATGTGTGTTCATTTTAGTAACAACAACCAGAGTCATTTTGCATGTGTGTTATTTTCACATACCACCTATGGATCCACCAGTGTCATTGAAATGTGTGTGTTCTCTAAAGAGACCGCACATGGATCCACCAGTGTCATTGCATGTGTGTTCTTTTTAGTAACAACAACCAGAGTCATTTTGCATGTGTGTTCTTTTCACATACCACCTATGGATCCACCAGTGTCATTGCATGTGTGTTCTTTTCACAATCCCCCCATGGATCCACCAGAGTCATTGAATGTGTGTTCTTTTTAGTAACAACAACCAGAGTCATTTTTCATGTGTGTTCTCTTCAGAGACCACACATGGATCCACCAGTGTCATTTCATGTGTGCTCTTTTCACAATCCACCCATGGATCCACCAGTGTCATTGCATGTGTGTTCTTTTTAGTAACAACAACCAGAGTCATTTTGCATGTGTGTTCTCTTCACATACCACCTATGGATCCACCTGTGTCATTGCATATGTGTTTTTTTTAGTAACAACAACCAGAGTCATTTTGCATGTGTGTTCTTTTCACGTACCACCTATGGATCCACCCGTGTCATTGCATGTGTGTTCTTTTCACAATGCACCCATGGATCCACAAGTGTCATTGCATGTGTGTTCTTTTTAGTAACAACAACAAGAGTCATTTTGCATGTGGGTTCTCTTCACATACCACCTATGGATCCACGAGTGTCATTGCATGTGTGTTATTTTTAGTAACAACAACCAGAGTCATTGAAATGTGTGTTCTTCTCACATACCAGATCCACCAGTGTCATTGCATGTGTGTTCTTTTTAGTAACAACAACCAGAGTCATTGAAATGTGTGTTCTTCTCACATACCACCTATGGATCCACCAGTGTCATTGCATGTGTGTTCATTTCGTAATCCACCTATGGATCCACCAGTGTCATTGCATGTGTGTTCTTTTTAGTAACAACAACCAGAGTCATTTTGCATGTGTGTTCTTTTCACATACCACCTATGGATCCACCAGTGTTATTGCATGTGTGTTCTTTTCATAATCCCCCCATGGATCCACCAGAGTCATTGCATGTGTGTTCTTTTTAGTAACAACAACCAGAGTCATTTTTCATGTGTGTTCTCTTTAGAGACCACACATAGATCCACCAGTGTCATTTCATGTGTGCTCTTTTCACAATCCACCCATGGATCCACCAGTGTTATTGCATGTGTGTTCTTTTTAGTAAGAATAACCAGAGTCATTTTGCATGTGTGTTCTCTTCACATACCCCCTATGGATCCACCAGTGTCATTGCATGTGTGTTGTTTTTAGTAACAACAACCAAAGTCATTTTGCATGTGTGTTCTTTTCACATACCACATATGGATCCACCAGTGTCATTTCATGTGTGCTCTTTTCACAATCCACCCATGGATCCACCAGTGTTATTGCATGTGTGTTCTTTTTAGTAAGAACAACCAGAGTCATTTTGCATGTGTGTTCTCTTCACATACCACCTATGGATCCACCAGTGTCATTGCATGTGTGTTGTTTTTAGTAACAACAACCAGAGTCATTTTGCATGTGTGTTCTTTTCACATACCACCTATGGATCCACCCGTGTCATTGCATGTGTGTTCTTTTCACAATGCACCCATGGATCCACCAGTGTCATTGCATGTGTGTTCTTTTTAGTAACAACAACTAGAGTCATTTTGCATGTGGGTTCTCTTCACATACCACCTATGGATCCACCAGTGTCATTGCATGTGTGTTCTTTTTAGTAACAACAACCAGAGTCATTGAAATGTGTGTTCTTCTCACATACCACCTATGGATCCACCAGTGTCATTGCATGTGTGTTCTTTTTAGTAACAACAACTAGAGTCATTGAAATGTGTGTTCTTATCACATACCACCTAAGGATCCACCAGTGTCATTGCATGTGTGTTCATTTCATAATCCACCTATGGATCCACCAGTGTCATTGCATGTGTGTTCTTTTTAATAACAACAACCAGAGTCATTTTGCATGTGTGTTCTTCTCACATACCACCTATGGATCCACCAGAGTCATTGCATGTGTGTTCATTTTAGTAACAACAACCAGAGTCATTTTGCATGTGTGTTCTTTTCACATACCACCTATGGATCCACCAGTGTCATTGAAATGTGTGTGTTCTCTACAGAGACCGCACATGGATCCACCAGTGTCATTGCATGTGTGTTCTTTTTAGTAACAACAACCAGAGTCATTTTGCATGTGTGTTCTTTTCACATACCACCTATGGATCCACCAGTGTCATTGCATGTGTGTTCTTGTCACAATCCACCCATGGATCCACCAGAGTCATTGCATGTGTGTTCTTTTTAGTAACAACAACCAGAGTCATTTTGCATGTGTGTCCTTCTCACATACCACCTATGGATCCACCAGTGTCATTGCATGTGTGTTCTTTTCACTAACAACAACCAGAGTCATTGCATGTGTGTTCTTTTCACATACCACATATGGATCCACCAGTGTCATTGAAATGTGTGTTCTCTATAGAGATCACACATGGATCCATCACTGTCATTGCATGCGTGTTCTTTTTAGTAACAACAACCAGAGTCATTTTGCATGTGTGTTCTTCTCACATACCACCTATGGATCCACCAGTGTCATTGCATGTGCGTTCTTTTCACTAACAACAACCAGAGTCATTGTATGTGTGTTCTTTTCACATACCACATATGGATCCACCAGTGTCATTGAAATGTGTGTTCTCTACAGAGACCACACATGGATCCACCAGTGTCATTGAAATGTGTGTTCTCTAAAGAGACAACCCATGGATCCACTAGTGTCATTGCATGTGTGTTCTTTTCACAATGCACCCATGGATCCACCAGTGTCATTGCATGTGTGTTCTTTTTAGTAACAACAAGAAGAGTCATTTTGCATGTGTGTTCTTTTCACATACCACCTATGGATCCACCAGTGTCATTGCATGTGTGTTCTTTTCACAATCCACCCATGGATCCACCAGTGTCATTGCATGTGTGTTCTTTTTAGTAACAACAACCAGAGTCATTTTGCATGTGTGTTCTCTTCACATACCACCTATGGATCCACTAGTGTGATTGCATGTGTGTTCTTTTTAGTAAAAACAACCAGAGTCATTGAAATGTGTGTTCTTCTCACATACCACCTATGGATCCAACAGTGTCATTGCATGTGTGTTAATTTCATAATCCACCTATGGATCCACTAGTGTCATTGCATGTGTGTTCTTTTTAGTAACAACAACCAGAGTCATTGAAATGTGTGTTCTTCTCACATACCACCTATGGATCCACAAGTGTCATTGCATGTGTGTTCATTTTAGTAACAACAACCAGAGTCATTTTGCATGTGTGTTATTTTCACATACCACCTATGGATCCACCAGTGTCATTGAAATGTGTGTGTTCTCTAAAGAGACCGCACATGGATCCACCAGTGTCATTGCATGTGTGTTCTTTTTAGTAACAACAACCAGAGTCATTTTGCATGTGTGTTCTTTTCACATACCACCTATGGATCCACCAGTGTCATTGCATGTGTGTTCTTTTCACAATCCCCCCATGGATCCAACAGAGTCATTGAATGTGTGTTCTTTTTAGTAACAACAACCAGAGTCATTTTTCATGTGTGTTCTCTTCAGAGACCACACATGGATCCACCAGTGTCATTTCATGTGTGCTCTTTTCACAATCCACCCATGGATCCACCAGTGTCATTGCATGTGTGTTCTTTTTAGTAACAACAACCAGAGTCATTTTGCATGTGTTTTCTCTTCACATACCACCTATGGATCCACCTGTGTCATTGCATATGTGTTGTTTTTAGTAACAACAACCAGAGTCATTTTGCATGTGTGTTCTTTTCACGTACCACCTATGGATCCACCCGTGTCATTGCATGTGTGTTCTTTTCACAATGCACCCATGGATCCACAAGTGTCATTGCATGTGTGTTCTTTTTAGTAACAACAACAAGAGTCATTTTGCATGTGGGTTCTCTTCACATACCACCTATGGATCCACGAGTGTCATTGCATGTGTGTTATTTTTAGTAACAACAACCAGAGTCATTGAAATGTGTGTTCTTCTCACATACCAGATCCACCAGTGTCATTGCATGTGTGTTCTTTTTAGTAACAACAACCAGAGTCATTGAAATGTGTGTTCTTCTCACATACCACCTATGGATCCACCAGTGTCATTGCATGTGTGTTCATTTCGTAATCCACCTATGGATCCACCAGTGTCATTGCATGTGTGTTCTTTTTAGTAACAACAACCAGAGTCATTTTGCATGTGTGTTCTTTTCACATACCACCTATGGATCCACCAGTGTCATTGAAATGTGTGTGTTCTCTAGAGAGACCGCACATGGATCCATCAATGTCATTGCATGTGTGTTCTTTTTAGTAACAACAAGAGTCATTTTGCATGTGTCTTCTTTTCACATACCACCTATGGATCCACCAGTGTCATTGCATGTGTGTTCTTTTCATAATCCCCCCATGGATCCACCAGAGTCATTGCATGTGTGTTCTTTTTAGTAACAACAACCAGAGTCATTTTTCATGTGTGTTCTCTTTAGAGACCACACATAGATCCACCAGTGTCATTTCATGTGTGCTCTTTTCACAATCCACCCATGGATCCACCAGTGTTATTGCATGTGTGTTCTTTTTAGTAAGAACAACCAGAGTCATTTTGCATGTGTGTTCTCTTCACATACCACCTATGGATCCACCAGTGTCATTGCATGTGTGTTGTTTTTAGTAACAACAACCAAAGTCATTTTGCATGTGTGTTCTTTTCACATACCACATATGGATCCACCAGTGTCATTTCATGTGTGCTCTTTTCACAATCCACCCATGGATCCACCAGTATTATTGCATGTGTGTTCTTTTTAGTAAGAACAACCAGAGTCATTTTGCATGTGTGTTCTCTTCACATACCACCTATGGATCCACCAGTGTCATTGCATGTGTGTTGTTTTTAGTAACAACAACCAGAGTCATTTTGCATGTGTGTTCTTTTCACATACCACCTATGGATCCACCCGTGTCATTGCATGTGTGTTCTTTTCACAATGCACCCATGGATCCACCAGTGTCATTGCATATGTGTTCTTTTTAGTAACAACAACTAGAGTCATTTTGCATGTGGGTTCTCTTCACATACCACCTATGGATCCACCAGTGTCATTGCATGTGTGTTCTTTTTAGTAACAACAACCAGAGTCATTGAAATGTGTGTTCTTCTCACATACCACCTATGGATCCACCAGTGTCATTGCATGTGTGTTCTTTTTAGTAACAACAACCAGAGTCATTGAAATGTGTGTTCTTATCACATACCACCTAAGGATCCACCAGTGTCATTGCATGTGTGTTCATTTCATAATCCACCTATGGATCCACCAGTGTCATTGCATGTGTGTTCTTTTTAGTAACAACAACCAGAGTCATTTTGCATGTGTGTTCTTCTCACATACCACCTATGGATCCACCAGAGTCATTGCATGTGTATTCATTTTAGTAACAACAACCAGAGTCATTTTGCATGTGTGTTCTTTTCACATACCACCTATGGATCCACCAGTGTCATTGAAATGTGTGTGTTCTCTACAGAGACCGCACATGGATTCACCAGTGTCATTGCATGTGTGTTCTTTTTAGTAACAACAACCAGAGTCATTTTGCATGTGTGTTCTTTTCACATACCACCTATGGATCCACCAGTGTCATTGCATGTGTGTTCTTGTCACAATCCACCCATGGATCCACCAGAGTCATTGCATGTGTGTTCTTTTTAGTAACAACAACCAGAGTCATTTTGCATGTGTGTCCTTCTCACATACCACCTATGGATCCACCAGTGTCATTGCATGTGTGTTCTTTTCACTAACAACAACCAGAGTCATTGCATGTGTGTTCTTTTCACATACCACATATGGATCCACCAGTGTCATTGAAATGTGTGTTCTCTATAGAGATCACACATGGATCCACTAGTGTCATTGCATGTGTGTTCTTTTTAGTAACAACAACCAGAGTCATTTTGCATGTGTGTTCTTCTCACATACCACCTATGGATCCACCAGTGTCATTGCATGTGCGTTCTTTTCACTAACAACAACCAGAGTCATTGTATGTGTGTTCTTTTCACATACCACATATGGATCCACCAGTGTCATTGAAATGTGTGTTCTCTACAGAGACCACACATGGATCCACCAGTGTCATTGAAATGTGTGTTCTCTAAAGAGACCACCCATGGATCCACCAGTGTCATTGCATGTGTGTTCTTTTTAGTAACAACAAGAAGAGTCATTTTGCATGTGTGTTCTTTTCACATACCACCTATGGATCCACCAGTGTCATTGCATGTGTGTTCTTTTCACAATCCACCCATGGATCCACCAGTGTCATTGCATGTGTGTTCTTTTTAGTAACCAGAACCAGAGTCATTGAAATGTGTGTTCTTCTCACATACCACCTATGGATCCACCAGTGTCATTGCATGTGTGTTCTTTTTAGTAACAACAACCAGAGTCATTGAAATGTGTGTCTTCTCACATACCACCTATGGATCCACCAGTGTCATTGCATGTGTGTTCATTTCATAATCCACCTATGGATCCACAAGTGTCATTGCATGTGTGTTCTTTTTAGTAACAACAACTAGAGTCATTTTGCATGTGTGTTCTTTTCACATACCACCTATGGATCCATCAGTGTCATTGCATGTGTGTTCTTTTTAGTAACAACAACCAGAGTCATTTTGCATGTGTGTTCTTTTCACATACCACCTATGGATCCACCAGTGTCATTGCATGTGTGTTCTTTTCACAATCCCCCCATGGATCCACCAGAGTCATTGCATGTGTGTTCTTTTTAGTAACAACAACCAGAGTCATTTTGCATGTGTGTTCTTTTCACATACCACGTATGGATCCACCAGTGTCATTGCATGTGTGTTCTTTTCACAATCCCCCCATGGATCCACCAGAGTCATTGCATGTGTGTTCTTTTTAGTAACAACAACCAGAGTCATTTTTCATGTGTGTTCTCTTCAGAGACCACACATGGATCCACCAGTGTCATTTCATGTGTGCTCTTTTCATAATCCACCCATGGATCCACCAGTGTCATTGCATGTGTGTTCTTTTTGGTAACAACAACGAGAGTCATTTTGCATGTGTGTTCTATTCACATACCACCTATGGATCCACCAATGTCATTGCATGTGTGTTGTTTTTAGTAACAACAACCAGAGTCATTTTACATGTGTGTTCTTTTCACATACCACCTATGGATCCACCCGTGTCATTGCATGTGTGTTCTTTTCACAATGCACCCATGGATCCACCAGTGTCATTGCATCTGTGTTCTTTTTAGTAACAACAACCAGAGTCATTTTGCATGTGGGTTCTCTTCACATACCACCTATGGATCCACCAGTGTCATTGCATGTGTGTTCTTTTTAGTAACAACAACCAGAGTCATTGAAATGTGTGTTCTTCTCACATAACACCTATGGATCCACCAGTGTCATTGCATGTGTGTTCTTTTTAGTAACAATAACCAGAGTCATTGAAATGTGTGTTCTTCTCACATACCACCTATGGATCCACCAGTGTCATGCATGTGTGTTCTTTTCACAATCCACCTATGGATCCACCAAAGTCATTGCATGTGTGTTCATTTTAGTAACAACAACCAGAGTCATTTTGCATGTGTGTTCTCTTCACATACCACCTATGGATCCACCATTTTCATTGCATGTGTGTTCTTTTTGGTAACAACAACCAGAGTCATTTTGCATGTGTGTTCTCTTCACATACCACCTATGGATCCACCAGTGTCATTGCATGTGTGTTTTTTTAGTAACAACAACCAGAGTCATTTTGCATGTGTGTTCTTTTCACATACCAGCTATGGATCCACCAGTGTCATTGCATGTGTGTTTTTTTCACAATGCACCCATGGATCCACCAGTGTCATTGCATGTGTGTTCTTTTTAGTAATAACAACCAGAGTCATTTTGCATGTGTGTTCTCTTCATACCACCTATAGATCCACCAGTGTCATTGCATGTGTATTTTTTTTAGTAACAACAACCAGAGTCATTGAAATGTGTGTTCTTCTCACATACCACCTATGGATCACCCGTGTCATTGCATGTGTGTTCATTTCATAATCCTCCTATGGATCCACCAGTGTCATTGCATGTGTGTTCTTTTCACTAACAACAACCAGAGTCATTTTGCATGTGTGTTCTTTTCACATACCACGTATGGATCCACCAGTGTCATTGCATGTGTGTTCTTTTCACAATCCCCCCATGGATCCACCAGAGTCATTGCATGTGTGTTCTTTTTAGTAACAACAACCAGAGTCATTTTTCATGTGTGTTCTCTTCAGAGACCACACATGGATCCACCAGTGTCATTTCATGTGTGCTCTTTTCACAATCCACCCATGGATCCACCAGTGTCATTGCATGTGTGTTCTTTTTAGTAACAACAACCAGAGTCATTTTGAATGTGTGTTCTCTTCACATACCACCTATGGATCCACCAATGTCATTGCATGTGTGTTGTTTTTAGTAACAACAACCAGAGTCATTTTACATGTGTGTTCTTTTCACATACCACCTATGGATCCACCCGTGTCATTGCATGTGTGTTCTTTTTACAATGCACCCATGGATCAACCAGTGTCATTGCATGTCTGTTCTTTTTAGTAACAACAACCAGAGTCATTTTGCATGTGGGTTCTCTTCACATACCACCTATGGATCCACCAGTGTCATTGCATGTGTGTTCTTTTTAGTAACAACAACCAGAGTCATTTTACATGTGTGTTCTTTTCACATACCACCTATGGATCCACCCGTGTCATTGCATGTGTGTTCTTTTCACAATGCACCCATGGATCCACCAGTGTCATTGCATGTGTGTTCTTTTTAGTAACAACAACTAGAGTCATTTTGCATGTGTGTTCTTTTCACATACCACCTATGGATCCATCAGTGTCATTGCATGTGTGTTCTTTTTAGTAACAACAACCAGAGTCATTTTGCATGTGTGTTCTTTTCACATACCACCTATGGATCCACCAGTGTCATTGCATGTGTGTTCTTTTCACAATCCCCCCATGGATCCACCAGAGTCATTGCATGTGTGTTCTTTTTAGTAACAACAACCAGAGTCATTTTGCATGTGTGTTCTTTTCACATACCACGTATGGATCCACCAGTGTCATTGCATGTGTGTTCTTTTCACAATCCCCCCATGGATCCACCAGAGTCATTGCATGTGTGTTCTTTTTAGTAACAACAACCAGAGTCATTTTTCATGTGTGTTCTCTTCAGAGACCACACATGGATCCACCAGTGTCATTTCATGTGTGCTCTTTTCACAATCCACCCATGGATCCACCAGTGTCATTGCATGTGTGTTCTTTTTGGTAACAACAACCAGAGTCATTTTGCATGTGTGTTCTCTTCACATACCACCTATGGATCCACCAATGTCATTGCATGTGTGTTGTTTTTAGTAACAACAACCAGAGTCATTTTACATGTGTGTTCTTTTCACATACCACCTATGGATCCACCCGTGTCATTGCATGTGTGTTCTTTTTACAATGCACCCATGGATCCACCAGTGTCATTGCATGTCTGTTCTTTTTAGTAACAACAACCAGAGTCATTTTGCATGTGGGTTCTCTTCACATACCACCTATGGATCCACCAGTGTCATTGCATGTGTGTTCTTTTTAGTAACAACAACCAGAGTCATTGAAATGTGTGTTCTTCTCACATACCACCTATGGATCCACCAGTGTCATTGCATGTGTGTTCTTTTTAGTAACAATAACCAGAGTCATTGAAATGTGTGTTCTTCTCACATACCACCTATGGATCCACCAGTGTCATTGCATGTGTGTTCTTTTCACAATCCACCTATGGATCCACCAAAGTCATTGCATGTGTGTTCATTTTAGTAACAACAACCAGAGTCATTTTGCATGTGTGTTCTCTTCACATACCACCTATGGATCCACCATTGTCATTGCATGTGTGTTCTTTTTGGTAACAACAACCAGAGTCATTTTGCATGTGTGTTCTCTTCACATACCACCTATGGATCCACCAGTGTCATTGCATGTGTGTTTTTTTAGTAACAACAACCAGAGTCATTTTGCATGTGTGTTCTTTTCACATACCAGCTATGGATCCACCAGTGTCATTGCATGTGTGTTTTTTTCACAATGCACCCATGGATCCACCAGTGTCATTGCATGTGTGTTCTTTTTAGTAATAACAACCAGAGTCATTTTGCATGTGTGTTCTCTTCATACCACCTATAGATCCACCAGTGTCATTGCATGTGTGTTTTTTTAGTAACAACAACCAGAGTCATTGAAATGTGTCTTCTTCTCACATACCACCTATGGATCACCAGTGTCATTGCATGTGTGTTCATTTCATAATCCTCCTATGGATCCACCAGTGTCATTGCATGTGTGTTCTTTTCACTAACAACAACCAGAGTCATTGCATGTGTCTTCTTTTCACATACCACATATGGATCCACCGGTGTCATTGAAATGTGTGTTCTCTATAGAGACCACATATGGATGCACCAGTGTCATTGCATGTGTGTTCTTTTTAGTAACAACAACCAGTAATTTTGCATGTGTGTTCTTTTCGCATACCAGCTATGGATCCACCAGTGTCATTGCATGTGTGTTCTTTTCACAATCCACCCATGGATCCACCAGAGTCATTGCATGTGTGTTCTTTTTAGTAACAACAACCAGAGTCATTTTGCATGTGTGTCCTTCTCACATACCACCTATGGATCCACCAGTGTCATTGCATGTGTGTTCTTTTCACTAACAACAACCAGAGTCATTGCATGTGTGTTCTTTTCACATACCACATATGGATCCACCAGTGTCATTGAAATGTGTGTTCTCTATAGAGACCGCACATGAATCCACTAGTGTCATTGCATGTGTGTTCTTTTTAGTAACAACAACCAGAGTCATTTTGCATGTGTGTTCTTCTCACATACCACCTATGGATCCACCAGTGTCATTGCATGTGCATTCTTTTCACTAACAACAACCAGAGTCATTGTATGTGTGTTCTTTTCACATACCACATATGGATCCACCAGTGTCATTGAAATGTGTGTTCTCTATAAAGACCACACATGGATCGACCAGTGTCATTGAAATGTGTGTTCTCTAAAGAGACCACCCATGGATCCACCAGTGTCATTGCATGTGTGTTCTTTTTAGTAACAACAAGCAGAGTCATTTTGCATGTGTGTTCTCTTCACGTACCACCTATGGATCCACCAGTGTCATTGCATGTGTGTTCTTTTTAGTAACAACAACCAGAGTCATTGAAACGTGTGTTCTTCTCACATACCACCTATTGATCCACCAGTGTCATTGCATGTGTGTTCTTTTTAGTAACAACAACTAGAGTCATTGAAATGTGTGTTCTTCTCACATACCACCTATGGATCCACCAGTGTCATTGCATGTGTGTTCATTTCATAATCCACCCATGGATCCACCAGTGTCATTGCATGTGTGTTCTTTTTAGTAACAACAACCAGAGTCATTTAGCATGTGTGTTCTTCTCACATACCACCTATGGATCCACCAGAGTCATTGCATGTGTGTTCTTTTTAGTAACGACAACCAATAATTTTGCATGTGTGTTCTTTTCACATACCACCTATGGATCCACCAGTGTCATTGCATGTGTGTTCTTTTCACAATCCACCCATGGATCCACCAGAGTCATTGCATGTGTGTTCTTTTTAGTAACAACAACCAGAGTCATTTTGCATGTGTGTCCTTCTCACATACCACCTATGGATCCACCAGTGTCATTGCATGTGTGTTCTTTTCACTAACAACAACCAGAGTCATTGCATGTGTGTTCTTTTCACATACCACATATGGATCCACCAGTGTCATTGAAATGTGTGTTCTCTATAGAGACCGCACATGGATCCACTAGTGTCATTGCATGTGTGTTCTTTTTAGTAACAACAACCAGAGTCATTTTGCATGTGTGTTCTTCTCACATACCACCTATGGATCCACCAGTGTCATTGCATGTGCATTCTTTTCACTAACAACAACCAGAGTCATTGTATGTGTGTTCTTTTCACATACCACATATGGATCCACCAGTGTCATTGAAATGTGTGTTCTCTATAAAGACCACACATGGATCCACTAGTGTCATTGCATGTGTGTTCCACCAGAGTCATTTTCCATGTGTGTTCTTCTCACATACCACCTATGGATCCACCAGTGTAATTGCATGTGTGTTCTTTTCACTAACAACAACCAAAGTCATTGCATGTGTGTTCTTTTCACATACCACATATGGATCCACCGGTGTCATTGAAATGTGTGTTCTCTATAGAGACCACATATGGATGCACCAGTGTCATTGCATGTGTGTTCATTTTAGTAACAACAACCAGTAATTTTGCATGTGTGTTCTTTTCACATACCACCTATGGATCCACCAGTGTCATTGCATGTGCGTTCTTTTCACAATCCACCCATGGATCCACCAGAGTCATTGCATGTGTGTTCTTTTTAGTAACAACAACCAGAGTCAGTTTGCATGTGTGTTCTCTTCAGAGACCACACGTGGATCCACTAGTGTCATTGAATGTGTGCTCTTTTCAAAATCCACACTTGAATCCACCAGTGTCATTGGATGTGTGTTCTTTTTAGTAACAACAACTAGTGTCATTGCATGTGTGTTCTCTTCATAGACCACACATGGATCCACAAGTCTCATTGCATGTGTGTTATTTTTATTAACAACAACAAGTCATTGAAATGTGTGCGCTCTTCAGAGACCACACATGGATCCACAAATGTCATCGCATGTGTGTTCTTTTCACTAACAACAACCAGAGTCATTGCATCTGTGTTCTTTTCACATATCGCATATGGATCCACCAGTGTGATTGAAATGTATGTTCTCTACAGAGACCACACATGGATCCATGAGTGTCATTGCATGTGTGTCCTTTTTAGTAACAACAACCAGAGTCATTTTGCATGTGTGTTCTTTTCACATACCACCTATGGATCCACCAGTGTCATTGCATGTGTGTTCTTTTCACAATCCACCCATGGATCCACCAGAGTCATTGCATGTGTGTTCTTTTTAGGAACAACAACCAGAGTTATTTTGCATGTGTGTTCTTCTCACATACCACCAATGAATCCACCAGTCTTATTGCATGTGTGTTCTTTTCACATACCACATATGGATCCACCAGTGTCATTGAAATGTGTGTTCTCTATAGAGACCACACATGGATCCATCACTGTCATTGCATGCGTGTTCTTTTTAGTAACAACAAGCAGAGTCATTTTGAATGTGTGTTCTTCTCACATACCACCTATGGATCCACCAGTTTCGTTGCATTGTGTTCTTTTCACTAACAACAACTTGAGTCATTGCATGTGTGTTCTTTTCACATACCACATATTGATCCACCAGTGTCATTGAAATGTGTGTTGTCTACAGAGTCCACACATGGATCCACCAGTGTCATTGCATGTGTGTTCTTTTTAGTAACAACAACTAGATTCATTTTGCACATGTGTTCTTCTCACATACCACCTATGGATCCAACAGTGTCATTGCATGGGCGTTCTTTTCACTAACAACAACCAGAGTCATTGTATGTGTGTTCTTTTCACCTACCACATATGGATCCACCAGTGTCATTGAAATGTGTGTTCTCTACAGAGACCACACATGGATCCACTAGTGTCATTGAAATGTGTGTTCTCTAAAGAGACCACCCATGTATCCACCAGTGTCATTGCATGTGTGTTCTTTTTAGTAACAACAAGAAGAGTCATTTTGCATGTGTGTTATTTTCACATACCACCTATGGATACTCCAGTGTCATTGCATGTGTGTTCTTTTCACAATCCACCCATGGATCCACCAGTGTCATTGCATGTGTGTTCTTTTTAGTAACAACAACCAGAGCCATTTTGCATGTGTGTTCTCTTCACATACCACCTATGGATCCACCAGTGTCATTGCATGTGTGTTCTTTTTAGTAACAATAGCAAGAGTCATTGAAATGTGTGTTCTTCTCACACACCACCTATGGATCCACTAGTGTCATTGCATGTGTGTTCATTTCATAATCCACCTATGGATCCACCAGTGTCATTGCATGTGTGTTCTTTTTATAGAGTCATTTTGCATGTGTGTTCTTCTCACATACCACATATGGATCCACCAGAGTCATTGCATGTGTGTTCTTTTTAGTAACAACAACCAGAGTCATTTTGCATGTGTGTTCTTCTCACATACCACCTATGGATCCACCAGTGTCATTGCATGTGTGTTCTTTTCACAATCCACCCATGGATCCACAAGAGTCATTACATGTGTGTTCTTTTTAGTAACAACAACCAGAGTCATTTTGCATGTGTGTTCTCTTCAGAGACCACACATGAATCCACTAGTGTCATTGCATGTGTGCTCTTTTCACAATCCACCCATGGATCCACCAGTGTCATTGCATGTGTGTTCTTTTTAGTAACAACAACCAGAGTAATTTTGCATGTGTGTTCTCCTCACATACCACCTATGGATCCACCAGTGTCATTGCATGTGTGTTCTTTTTAGTAATAACAACCAGAGTCATTTTGCATGTGTGTTCTCTTCACATACCACGTATGGATCCACCAGTGTCATTGCATGTGTGCTCTTTTTAGTAACAACAACCAGAGTCATTGAAATGTGTGTTCTTCTCACATACCACCTATGGATCCACCAGTGTCATTGCATGTGTGTTCATTTCATAATCCACCTATGGATCCACCAGTGTCATTGCATGTGTGTTCTTTTTAGTAACAACAACCATAGTCATTTTGCATGTGTGTTCTTCTCACATACCACCTATGGATCCACCAGTGTCGTTGCATGTGTGTTCTTTGCACTAACAACAACCATAGTCATTGCATGTGTGTTCTTTTCACATACCACACATGGATCCACCAGTGTCATTGCATGTGTGTTCTTTTTAGTAACAACAACCAGATTAATTTTTCACGTGTGTTCTTCTCACATACCACCTATGGATCCAACAGTGTCATTGCATGTGCGTTCTTTTCACTAACAACAACCAGAGTCATCGTATGTGTGTTCTCTTCACATACCACATATGGATCCACCAGTGTCATTGAAATGTGTGTTCTCTACAGCGACCACACATGGATCCACCAGTGTCATTGAAATGTGTGTTCTCTAAAGAGACCACCCATGGATCCACCAGTGTCATTGCATGTGTGTTCTTTTTAGTAACAACAAGAAGAGTCATTTTGCATGTGTGTTATTTTCACATACCACCTATGGATCCACCAGTGTCATTGCATGTGTGTTCTTTTCACAATCCACCCATGGATCCACCAGTGTCATTGCATGTGTGTTCTTTTTAGTAACAACAACCAGAGTCATTTTACATGTGTGTTCTCTTCACGTACCACCTATGGATCCACCAGTGTCATTGCATGTGTGTTCTTTTTAGTAACAACAACAAGAGTCATTGAAATGTGTGTTCTTCTCACATACCACCTATGGATCCACCAGTGTCATTGCATGTGTGTTCATTTCATAATCCACCTATGGATCCACCAGTGTCATTGCATGTGTGTTCTTTTTAGTAACAACAACTAGAGTCATTTTGCATGTGTATTCTTCTCACATACCACCTATGGATCTACCAGAGTCATTGCATGTGTGTTCTTTTTAGTAACAACAACCAGAGTCATTTTGCATGTGTGTTCTTTTCACATACCACCTATGGATCCACCAGTGTCATTGAAATGTGTGTGTTCTCTACATAGACCGCACATGGATCCACCAGTGTCATTGCATGTGTGTTCTTTTTTGTAACAACAACCAGAGTCATTTTGCATGTGTTTTTTTTCACATACCACCTATGGATCCACCAGTGTCATTGCATGTGTGTTCTTTTCACAATCCACCCATGGATCCACCAGAGTCATTGCATGTGTGTTCTTATTAGTAACAACAAGAGTCATTTTGCATGTGTGTTCACTTCAGAGACCACACTTGAATCCACCAGTGTCATTGCATGTGTGCTCTTTTCACAATCCACCC
Organism: Avena sativa; assembly: GCA_916181665.1. Classification (NCBI taxonomy): domain Eukaryota; kingdom Viridiplantae; phylum Streptophyta; class Magnoliopsida; order Poales; family Poaceae; genus Avena; species Avena sativa. Next base: position 260,125,040 of record OV702292.1, on the reverse strand, counting down.
ATGGATCCACCAGTGTCATTGCATGTGTCTTCTTTTTAGTAACAACAACAAGAGTCATTTTGCATGTGTGTTCTCTTCACATACCACCTATGGATCCACCAGTGTCATTGCATGTCTGTTCTTTTTAGTAATAACAACCAGAGTCATTTTGCATGTGTGTTCTCTTCACATACCACCTATGGATCCACCAGTGTCATTGCATGTGTGTTCTTTTTAGTAACAACAACCCGAGTCATTGAAATGTGTGTTCTTCTCACATACCACCAATGGATCCACCAGTGTCATTGCATGTGTGTTCATTTCATAATACACCTATGGATCCACCAGTGTCATTGCATGTGTGTTCTTTTTAGTAACAACAACCAGAGTCATTTTCCATGTGTGTTCTTCTCACATACTACCTATGGATCCAACAGTGTCATTGCATGTGTGTTCTTTTCACTAACAACAGCCAGAGTCATTGCATGTGTGTTCTTTTGACATACCACATATGGATCCACCGGTGTCATTGAAATGTGTGGTCTCTACAGAGACCACACATGGATGCACCAGTGTCATTGCATGTGTGTTCTTTTTAGTAACAACAACCAATAATTTTGCATGTGTGTTCTTTTCACATACCACCTATGGATCCACCAGTGTCATTGCATGTGTGTTCTTTTCACAATCCACCCATGGATCCACTAGAGTCATTGCATGTGTGTTCTTTTTAGTAACAACAACCAGTCATTTTGCATATGTGTTCTTTTCACATACCACCTATGGATCCACGAGTCAGTTTGCATGTGTGTTTTCTTTAGAGACCACACATGGATCCACTATTGTCATTGCATGTGTGCTCTTTTCACAATACACACTTGAATCCACCGGTGTCATTGGATGTGTGTTCTTTTTAGTAACAACTAGTGTCATTGCATGTGTGTTCTATTCAGAGACCACACATGGATCCACAAGTGTCATTGCATGTGTGTTCTTTTTACTAACAACAACAAATCATTGAAATGTGTGCTCTCTTCAGAGACCACACATGGATCCACCAGTGTCATCGCATGTGTGTTCTTTTCACTAACAACAACCAGAGTCATTGCATCTGTGTTCTTTTCACATACCGCATATGGATCCACCAGTGTGATTGAAATGTGTATTCTCTACAGAGACCACACATGGATCCACCAGTGTCATTGCATGTGTGTTCTTTTTAGTAACAACAACCAGAGTCATTTTGCATGTGTGTTCTTTTCACATACCACCTATGGATCCACCAGTGTCATTGCATGTGTGTTCTTTTCACAATCCACCCATGGATCCACCAGAGTCATTGCATGTGTGTTCTTTTTAGTAACAACAACCAGAGTTATTTTGCATGTGTGTTCTTCTCACATACCACCTATGAATCCACCAGTGTCATTGCATGTGTGTTCTTTTCACTAACAACAACCAGAGTCATTGCATGTGTGTTCTTTTCACATACCACATATGGATCCACCAGTGTCATTGAAATGTGTGTTCTCTATAGAGACCACACATGGATCCATCACTGTCATTGCATGCGTGGTCTTTTTTGTAACAACAACCAGAGTCATTTTCCATGTGTGTTCTTCTCACATACCACCTATGGATCCAACAGTGTCATTGCATGTGTGTTCTTTTCACTAACAGCAACCAGAGTCATTGCATGTGTGTTCTTTTCGCATACCACATATGGATCCACCAGTGTCATTGAAATGTGTGTTCTCTACAGAGACCACACATGGATCCACCAGTGTTATTGCATGTGTGTTCTTTTTAGTAACAACAACTAGATTCATTTTGCACGTGTGTTCTTCTCACATACCACCTATGGATCCAACAGTGTCATTGCATGTGCGTTCTTTTCACTAACAACAACTAGAGTCATTGTATGTATGTTCTTTTCACATACCACATATTGATTCACCAGTGTCATTGAAATGTGTATTCTTTGCAGAGACCACACATGGATCCACCAGTGTCATTTAAATGTGTGTTCTCTAAAGAGACCACCCATGGATCCACCAGTGTCATTGCATGTGTGTACTTTTTAGTAACAACAACCAGACTCATTTTGCAGGTGTGTTCTCTTCACATACCACCTATGGATCCACTAGTGTCATTGCATGTGTGTTCTTTTTAGTAACAACAACAAGAGTCATTGAAATGTATGTTCTTCTCACATACCACCTATGGATCGACCAGTGTCATTGCATGTGTGTTCATTTCATTATCCACCTATGGATCCACTAGTGTCATTGCATTTGTGTTCTTTTTAGTAACAACAACCAGAGTTATTTTGCATGTGTGTTCTTCTCACATACCACCTATAGATCCACCAGAGTCATTGCATGTGTTGTCTTTTTTGTAACAACAACCAGAGTCATTTTCCATGTGTGTTCTTCTCACATACCACCTATGGATCCACCAGTGTCATTGAAATGTGTGTGTTCTCTACAGAGACCGCACATGGATCCACCAGTGTCATTGCATGTGTGTTCTTTTTAGTAACAACAACCAATAATTTTGCATGTGTGTTCTTTTCACATACCACCTATGGATCCACCAGTGTCATTGCATGTGTGTTCTTTTCACAATCCACCCATGGATCCACTAGAGTCTTTGCATGTGTGTTCTTTTTAGTAACAACAACTAGAGTCAGTTTGCATGTGTGTTTTCTTTAGAGACCACACGTGGATCCACTAGTGTCATTGCATGTGTGCTCTTTTCACAATCCACACTTGAATCCACCAGTGTCATTGGATGTGTGTTCTTTTAGGTAACAACAACTAGTGTCATTGCATGTGTGTTCTCTTCAGAGACCACACATGGATCCACAAGTGTCATTGCATGTGTGTTCTTTTTACTAACAACAACAAGTCATTGAAATGTGTGCTCTCTTCCGAGACCACACATGGATCCACCAGTGTCATCGCATGTGTGTTCTTTTCACTAACAACAACCAGAGTCATTGCATCTGTGTTCTTTTCACATACCGCATATGGATCCACCAGTGTGATTGAAATGTGTATTCTCTACAGAGACCACACATGGATCCACCAGTGTCATTGCATGTGTGTTCTTTTCACAATCCACCCATGGATCCACCAGAGTCACTGCATGTGTGTTCTTTTTAGTAACAACAACCAGAGTCATTTTGCATGTGTGTTCTCTTCAGAGACCACACATGAATCCACCAGTGTCATTGCATGTGTGCTCTTTTCACAATCCACCCATGGATCCACCAGTGTCATTGCATGTGTGTTCTTTTCACTAACAACAACCAGAGTCATTTTGCATGTGTATTCTTTTCACATACCACATATGGATCCACCAGTGTCATTGCATGTGTGCTCTTTTCACAATCCACACATGGATCCACCAGTGTCATTGGATGTGTGTTCTTTTTCGTAACAACAACCAGAGTCATTTTGCATGTGTGTTCTTTTCACATACCACCTATGTATCCACCAGTGTCATTGCATGTGTGTTCATTTCATAATCCACCTATGGATCCACCAGTGTCATTGCATGTGTGTTCTTTTTAGAAACAACAACCAGAGTCATTTTGCATGTGTGTTCTTCTCACATACCACCTATGGATCCACCAGTGTAGTTGCATGTGTGTTCTTTGCACTAACAACAACCAGAGTCATTGCATGTGTGTTCTTTTCACATACCACATATGGATCCACCAGTGTCATTGAAATGTGTGTTCTCTATAGACACCACACATGGATCCACCAGTGTCATTGCATGTGTGTTCTTTTTAGTAACAACAACCAGATTAATTTTGCACGTGTGTTCTTCTCACATACCACCTATGGATCCAACAGTGTCATTGCATGTGCGTTCTTTTCACCAACAACAACTAGAGTCATCGTATGTGTGTTCTCTTCACATACCACATATGGATCCACCAGTGACATTGAAATGTGTGTTGTCTACAGGGACCACACATGGATCCACCAGTGTCATTGAAATGTGTGTTCTCTAAGGAGACCACCCATGGATCCACCAGTGTCATTGCATGTGTGTTCTTTTTAGTAACAACAAGAAGAGTCATTTTTCATTGGTGTTATTTTCACATACCACCTATGGATCCACCAGTGTCATTGCATGTGTGTTCTTTTCACAATCCACCCATGGATCCACCAGTGTCATTGGATGTGTGTTCTTTTTAGTAACAACAACCAGAGTCATTTTGCATGTGTGTTCTCTTCACATACCACCTATGGATCCACCAGTGTCATTGCATGTGTGTTCTTTTTAGTAACAACAACAAGAGTCATTGAAAAGTGTGTTCTTCTCACATACCACCTATGGATCCACCAGTGTCATTGCATGTGTGTTCATTTCATAATCCACCTATGGATCCACCAGTGTCATTGCATGTGTGTTCTTTTTAGTAACAACAATTAGAGTCATTTTGCATGTGTATTCTTCTCACATACCACCTATGGATCCACCAGAGTCATTGCATGTGTGTTCTTTTTAGTAACAACAACCAGAGTCATTTTGCATGTGTGTTCTTTTCACATACCCCCTATGGTTCCACCAGTGTCATTGAAATGTGTGTGTTCTCTACATAGACCGCACATGGATCCACCAGTGTCATTGCATGTGTGTTCTTTTTAGTAACAACAACCAGAGTCATTTTGCATGTATTTTTTTTCACATACCACCTATGGATCCACCAGTGTCATTGCATGTGTGTTCTTTTCACAATCCACCCATGGATCCACCAGAGTCATTGCATGTGTGTTCTTTTTAGTAACAACAAGAGTCATTTTGCATGTGTGTTCTCTTCAGAGACCACACATGAATCCACCAGTGTCATTGCATGTGTGCTCTTTTCACAATCCACCCATGGATCCACCAGTGTCATTGCATGTGTATTCTTTTTAGTAACAACAACAAGAGTCATTTTGCATGTGTGTTCTCTTCACATACCACCTATGGATCCACCAGTGTCATTGCATGTCTGTTCTTTTTAGTAATAACAACCAGTCATTTTGCATGTGTGTTCTCTTCACATACCACCTATGGATCCACCAGTGTCATTGCATGTGTGTTCTTTTTAGTAACAACAACAAGAGTCATTGAAATGTATGTTCTTCTCACATACCACCTATGGATCCACCAGTGTCATTGCATGTGTGTTCATTTCATTATCCACCTATAGATCCACCAGTGTCATTGCATGTGTGTTCTTTTTAGTAACAACAACTAGAGTCATTTTGCATGTGTGTTCTTCTCACATACCACCTATAGATCCACCAGAGTCATTGCATGTGTGTTCTTTTTAGTAACAACAACCAGAGTCATTTTGCATGTGTGTTCTTTTCACATACCACCTATGGATCTACCAGTGTCATTGAAATGTGTGTGTTCTCTACAGAGACCGCACATGGATCCACTAGTGTCATTGCATGTGTGTTCTTTTTAGTAACAACAACCAACAATTTTGCATGTGTGTTCTTTTCACATGCCACCTATGGATCCACCAGTGTCATTGCATGTGTGTTCTTTTCACAATCCACCCATGGATCCACTAGAGTCATTGCATGGTGTGTTCTTTTTAGTAACAACAACCAGAGTCAGTTTGCATGTGTGTTTTCTTTAGAGACCACACGTGGATCCACTAGTGTCATTGCATGTGTGCTCTTTTAACAATCCACACTTGAATCCACCAGTGACATTGGATGTGTGTTCTTTTTAGTAACAACAACTAGTGTCATTGCATGTGTGTTCTCTTCAGAGACCACACATGGATCCACAAGTGTCATTGCATGTGTGTTCTTTTTACTAACAACAACAAGTCATTGAAATGTGTGCTCTCTTCAGAGACCACACATGGATCCACCAGTGTCATCGCATGTGTGTTCTTTTCACTAACAACAACCAGAGTCATTGCATCTGTGTTCTTTTCACATACCGCATATGGATCCACCAGTGTGATTGAAATGTGTATTCTCTACAGAGACCACACATGGATCCACCAGTGTCATTGCATGTGTGTTCTTTTCACAATCCACCCATGGATCCACCAGAGTCACTGCATGTGTGTTCTTTTTAGTAACAACAACCAGAGTCATTTTGCATGTGTGTTCTCTTCAGAGACCACACATGAATCCACCAGTGTCATTGCATGTGTGCTCTTTTCACAATCCACCCATGGATCCACCAGTGTCATTGGATGTGTGTTCGTTTTAATAACAACAACCAGAGTCATTTTGCATGTGTGTTCTCTTCACATACCACCTATGGATCCACTAGTGTCATTGCATGTGTGTTCTCTTCAGAGACTACACATGGATCGACCAGTGTCATTGCATGTGTGTTCTTTTCACATACCACCTATGTATCCACCAGTGTCATTGCATGTGTGTTCATTTCATAATCCACCTATGGATCCACCAGTGTCATTGCATGTGTGTTCTTTTTAGTAACAACAACCAGAGTCATTTTGCATGTGTGTTCTTCTCAAATACCACCTATGGATCCACCAGTGTCGTTGCATGTGTGTTCTTTGCACTAACAACAACCAGAGTCATTGCATGTGTGTTCTTTTCACATACCACATATGGATCCACCAGTGTCATTGAAATGTGTGTTCTCTACAGACACCACACATGGATCCACCAGTGTCATTGCATGTGTGTTCTTTTTAGTAACAACAACCAGATTAATTTTGCACGTGTGTTCTTCTCACATACCACCTATGGATCCAACAGTGTCATTGCATGTGCGTTCTTTTTACTAACAACAACTAGAGTCATCGTATGTGTGTTCTCTTCACATACCACATATGGATCCACCAGTGTCATTGAAATGTGTGTTCTCTACAGGGACCACACATGGATCCACCAGTGTCATTGAAATGTGTGTTCTCTAAAGAGACCACCCATGGATCCACCAGTGTCATTGCATGTGTGTTCTTTTTAGTAACAACAAGAAGAGTCATTTTGCATGTGTGTTATTTTCACATACCACCTATGGATCCACCAGTGTCATTGCATGTGTGTTCTTTTCACAATCCACCCATGGATCCACCAGTGTCATTGGATGTGTGTTATTTTTAGTAACAACAACCAGAGTCATTTTGCATGTGTGTTCTCTTCACATACCACCTATGGATCCACCAGTGTCATTGCATGTGTGTTCTTTTTAGTAACAACAACAAGAGTCATTGAATGTTGTGATCTTCTCACATACCACCTATGGATCCACCAGTGTCATTGCATGTGTGTTCATTTCATAATCCACCTATGGATCCACCAGTGTCATTGCATGTGTGTTCTTTTTAGTAACAACAACTAGAGTCATTTTGCATGTGTATTCTTCTCACATACCACCTATGGATCCACCAGAGTCATTGCATGTGTGTTCTTTTTAGTAACAACAACCAGAGTCATTTTGCATGTGTGTTCTTTTCACATACCCCCTATGGATCCACCAGTGTCATTGAAATATGTGTGTTCTCTACATAGACCGCACATGGATCCACCAGTGTCATTGCATGTGTGTTCTTTTTAGTAACAACAACCAGAGTCATTTTGCATGTATTTTTTTCACATACCACCTATGGATCCACCAGTGTCATTGCATGTGTGTTCTTTTCACAATCCACCCATGGATCCACCAGAGTCATTGCATGTGTGTTCTTTTTAGTAACAACAAGAGTCATTTTGCATGTGTGTTCTCTTCAGAGACCACACATGAATCCACCAGTGTCATTGCATGTGTGCTCTTTTCACAATCCACCCATGGATCCACCAGTGTCATTGCATGTGTGTTCTTTTTAGTAACAACAACAAGAGTCATTTTGCATGTGTGTTCTCTTAACATACCACCTATGGATCCACCAGTGTCATTGCATGTCTGTTCTTTTTAGTAATAACAACCAGAGTCATTTCGCATGTGTGTTCTCTTCACATACCACCTATGGATCCACCAGTGTCATTGCATGTGTGTTCTTTTTAGTAACAACAACCCGAGTCATTGAAATGTGTGTTCTTCTCACATACCACCAATGGATCCACCAGTGTCATTGCATGTGTGTTCATTTCATAATCCACCTATGGATCCACCAGGGTCATTGCATGTGTGTTCTTTTTAGTAACAACAACCAGAGTCATTTTCCATGTGTGTTCTTCTCACATACCACCTATGGATCCAACAGTGTCATTGCATGTGTGTTCTTTTCACTAACAACAACCAGAGTCATTGCATGTGTGTTCTTTTGACATACCACATATGGATCCACCGGTGTCATTGAAATGTGTGGTCTCTACAGAGACCACACATGGATCCACCAGTGTCATTGCATGTGTGTTCTTTTCACTAACAACAACCAGAGTCATTGCATGTGTGTTCTTTTCACATACCACATATGGATCCACCAGTGTCATTGAAATGTGTGTTCTCTATAGAGACCACACATGGATCCATCACTGTCATTGCATGTGTGTTCTTTTTAGTAACAACAACCAGAGTCATTTTGCATGTGTGTTCTTCTCACATACCACCTATGGATCCACCAGTGTCGTTGCATGTGTGTTCTTTTCACTAACAACAACCAGAGTCATTGCATGTGTGTTATTTTCACATACCACATATGGATCCACCAGTGTCATTGAAATGTGTGTTCTCTACAGAGACCACACATGGATCCACCAGTCTCATTGCATGTGTCTTCTTTTTAGTAACAACAACTAGATTCATTTTGCACGTGTGTTCTTCTCACATACCACCTATGGATCCAACAGTGTCATTGCATGTGCGTTCTTTTTACTAACAACAACCAGAGTCATTGTATGTATGTTCTTTTCACATACCACATATTGATTCACCAGTGTCATTGAAATGTGTATTCTCTATAGAGACCACACATGGATCTACCAGTGTCATTGAAATGTGTGTTCTCTAAATAGACCACCCATGGATCCACCAGTGTCATTGCATGTGTGTACTTTTTAGTAACAACAACCAGAGTCATTTTGCAGGTGTGTTCTCTTCACATACCACCTATGGATCCACCAGTGTCATTGCATGTGTGTTCTTTTTAGTAACAACAACAAGAGTCATTGAAATGTATGTTCTTCTCACATACCACCTATGGATCCACCAGTGTCATTGCATGTGTGTTCATTTCATTATCCACCTATGGATCCACCAGTGTCATTGCATGTGTGTTCTTTTTACTAACAACAACTAGAGTCATTTTGCATGTGTGTTCTTCGCACATACCACCTATAGATCCACCAGAGTCATTGCATGTGTGTTCTTTTTAGTAACAACAACCAGAGTCATTTTGCATATGTGTTCTTTTCACATACCACCTATGGATCCACCAGTGTCATTGAAATGTGTGTTCTCTACAGAGACCGCACATGGATCCACCAGTGTCATTGCATGTGTGTTTTTTTAGTAACAACAACCAGAGTCTTTTTGCATGTGTGTTCTTTATACATACCACCTATGGATCCACCAGTGTCATTGCATGTGTGTTCTTTTCACAATGCACCCATGGATCCACCAGTGTCATTGCATGTGTGTTCTTTTTAGTAACAACAACCAGAGTCATTTTGCATGTGTGTTCTCTTCACATACCACCTATGGATACACCAGTGTCACTGCATGTGTGTTCTTTTTAGTAACAATAACCAGAGTCATTGAAATGTGTGTTCTTCTCACATACCACCTATGGATCCACCAGTGCCATTGCATGTGTGTTCATTTCATAATCCACCTATGGATCCACCAGTGTCATTGCATGTGTGTTCTTTTTAGTAACAACAACCAGAGTCATTTTCCATGTGTGTTCTTCTCACATACCACCTATGGATCCACCAGTGTCATTGCATGTGTGTTCTTTTCACTAACAACAACCAGAGTCATTGCATGTGTGTTCTTTTCACATACCACATATGGATCCACCGGTGTCATTGAAATCCGTGTTCTCTACAGAGAGCACACATGGATCCACCAGTGTCATTGCATGTGTGTTCTTTTTAGTAACAACAAGCAGTCATTTTGCATGTGTGTTCTTTTCACATACCTCCTATGGATCCACCAGTGTCATTGCATGTGTGTTCTTTTCACAATCCACCCATGGATCCACCAGAGTCATTGCATGTGTGTTCTTTTTAGTAACTACAACCAGAGTCAGTTTGCATGTGTGTTCTCTTCAGAGACCACACGTGGATCCACTAGTGTCATTGCATGTGTGCTCTTTTCACAATCCACCCATGGATCCACAGTGTCATTGCATGTGTGTTCTTTTTAGTAACAACAACCAGAGTCAATTTGCATGTGTGTTCTTCTCACATACCACCTATGGATCCTTTAGTCTCATTGCATGTGTGTTCTTTTCACTAACATCAACCAGGGTCATTGCATGTGTGTTCTTTTCACATACCACATATGGATCCACCAGTGTCATTGAAATGTGTGTTCTCTACAGAGACCACACATGGATCCACCAGTGTCATTGCATGTGTGTTCTTTTTAGTAACAACAACCAGTCATTTTGCATGTGTGTTCTTTTCACATACCACCTATGGATCCACTAGTGTCATTGCATGCGTGTTCTTTTCACAATCCACCCTTGGATCCAGCAGTGTCATTGCATGTGTGCTCTTTTCACAATCCACCCATGGATCCACCAGTGTCATTGCATGTGTGTTCTTTTCAGTAACAACAACCAGAGTCATTTTCCATGTGTGTTCTTTTCACATACCACCTATGGATCCACAAGTGTCATTGCATGTGTATTCTTTTCACTAACAACAACCAGAGTCATTTTGCATGTGTGTTCTTTTCACATACCTCATATGGATCCACCAGTGTCATTGCATGTGTGCTCTTTTCACAATCCACACATGGATCCACCAGTGTCATTGGATGTGTGTTCTTTTTCGTAACAACAACCAGTGTCATTGCATGTGTGTTCTCTTCAAAGACCACACATGGATCCACAAGTGTCATTGCAAGTGTGTTCTTTTTACTAACAACAAGAGTCATTGAAATGTGTGCTCTCTTCAGAGACCACACATGGATCCACCAGTGTCATCGGATGTGTGTTCTTTTCACTAAGAACAACCAGAGTCATTGCATGTGTGTTCTTTTCACATACCACATATGGATCCACCAGTTTGATTGAAATGTGTGTTCTCTATAGAGACCACACATGGATCCACCAGTGTCATTGCATGTGTGTTCTTTTTAGTAACAACAACCAGAGTCATTTTGCATGTGTGTTCTTTTCACATACCACCTATGGATCCACCAGGGCCATCGCATGTGTGTTCTTTTCACAATGCACCCATGGATCCACCAGTGTCATTGCATGTGTGTTCTTTTAATAACAACAACCAGAGTCATTTTGCATGTGTGTTCTCTTCACATACCACTTATGGATCCACCAGTCTCATTGCATGTGTGTTCTTTTTAGTAACAACAACCAGAGTCATTGAATTGTGTGTTCTTCTCACAAACCACCTATGTTTCCACCAGTGTCATTGCATGTGTGTTCTTTTTAGTAACAACAACCAGAGTCATTTTCCATGTGTGTTCTTCTCACATACCACCTATGGATCCACCAGTGTCATTGCATGTGTGTTCTTTTCACTAACAACAACTAGAGTCATTGCATGTGTGTTCTTTTCACATACCACATATGGATCTACCGGTGTCATTGAAATGTGTGTTCTCTATAGAGACCACACATGGATCCACCAGTGTCATTGCATGTGTGTTCTTTTTAGTAACAACAACCAGTCATATTGCATGTGTGTTCTTTTCACATACCACCTGTGGATCCACCAGTGTCATTGCATGTGTGTTCTTTTCACAATCCACATATGGATCCACCAGAATCATTGCATGTGTGTTCTTTTTAGTAACAACAACCAGAGTCAGTTTGCATGTGTGTTCTCTTGAGAGACCACACGTGGATCCACTAGTGTCATTGCATGTGTGCTCTTTTCACAATCCACCCATGGATCCACCAGTGTCATTGCATGTGTGTTCTTTTTAGTAACAATAACCAGAGTCATTTTGCATGTGTGTTCTTCTCACATACCACCTATGGATCCTCCAGTGTCATTGCATGTGTGTTCTTTTCACTAACAACAACCAGGGTCATTGCATGTGTGTTCTTTTCACATACCACATATGGATCCACCAGTGTCATTGAAATGTGTGTTCTCTACAGAGACCACACGTGGATCCACTAGTGTCATTGCATGTGTGCTCTTTTCACAATCCACACTTGAATCCACCAGTGTCATTGGATGTGTGTTCTTTTTAGTAACAACAACTAGTGTCATTGCATGTGTGTTCTCTTCAGAGACCACACATGGATCCACAAGTGTCATTGCATGTGTGTTCTTTTTACTAGCAACAACAAGTCATTGAAATGTGTGCTCTCTTCAGAGACCACACATGGATCCACCAGTGTCATCGCATGTGTGTTCTTTTCACTAACAACAACCAGAGTCATTGCATCTGTGTTCTTTTCACATACCGCATATGGATCCACCAGTGTGATTGAAATGTGTATTCTCTACAGAGACCACACATGGATCCACCAGTGTCATTGCATGTGTGTTCTTTTTAGTAACAACAACCAGAGTCATTTTGCATGTGTGTTCTTTCCACATACCACCTATGGATCCACCAGTGTCATTGCATGTGTGTTCTTTTCACAATGCACCCATGGATCCACCAGTGTCATTGCATGTGTGTTCTTTTAATAACAACAACCAGAGTCATTTTGCATGTGTGTTCTCTTCACATACCACTTATGGATCCACCAGTGTCATTGCATGTGTGTTCTTTTTAGTAACAACAACCAGAGTCATTGAATTGTGTGTTCTTCTCACAAACCACCTATGGATCCACTAGTGTCATTGCATGTGTGTTCTTTTTAGTAACAACAACCAGAGTCATTTTGCATGTGTGTTCTTCTCACATACCACCTATGGATCCACCAGTGTCATTGCATGTGTGTTCTTTTCACTAACAACAACTAGAGTCATTGCATGTGTGTTCTTTTCACATACCACATATGGATCCACCGGTGTCATTGAAATGTGTGTTCTCTATAGAGACCACACATGGATCCACCAGTGTCATTGCATGTGTGTTCTTTTTAGTAACAACAACCAGTCATTTTGCATGTGTGTTCTTTTCACATACCACCTTTTGGATCCACCAGTGTCATTGCATGTGTGTTCTTTTCACAATCCACCTATGGATCCACCAGAATCATTGCATGTGTGTTCTTTTTAGTAACAACAACCAGAGTCAGTTTGCATGTGTGTTCTCTTGAGAGACCACACGTGGATCCACTAGTGTCATTGCATGTGTGCTCTTTTCACAATCCACCCATGGATCCACCAGTGTCATTGCATGTGTGTTCTTTTTAGTAACAATAACCAGAGTCATTTTGCATGTGTGTTCTTCTCACATACCACCTATGGATCCTCCAGTGTCATTGCATGTGTGTTCTTTTCACTAACAACAACCAGGGTCATTGCATGTGTGTTCTTTTCACATACCACATATGGATCCACCAGTGTCATTGAAATGTGTGTTCTCTACAGAGACCACACATGGATCCACCAGTGTCATTGCATGTGTGTTCTTTTTAGTAACAACAACCAGTCATTTTGCATGTGTATTCTTTTCACATACCACCTATGGATCCACCAGTGTCATTGCATGTGTGTTCTTTTCACAATCCACCCATGGAACCACCAGTGTCATTGCATGTGTGTTCTTTTTATTAACAACAACCAGAGTCATTTTGCACGTGTGTTCTCTTCAGAGACCACACATGGATCGACCAGTGTCATTGCATGTGTGCTCTTTTCACTAACAACAACCAGAGTCATTTTGCATGTGTGTTCTTTTCACATACCACCTATGGATCCACCAGTGTCATTGCATGTGTGTTCATTTCATAATCCACCTATGGATCCACCAGTGTGATTGCATGTGTGTTCTTTTTAGTAACAATAACCAGAGTCATTTTGCATGTGTGTTCTTCTCACATACCACCTATGGATCCACCAGTGTCGTTGCATGTGTGTTCTTTGCACTAACAACAACCAGAGTCATTGCATGTGTGTTCTTCTCACATACCACATATGGACCACCAGTGTCATTGAAATGTGTGTTCTCTACAGACACCACACATGGATCCACCAGTGTCATTGCATGTGTGTTCTTTTTAGTAACAACAACCATATTAATTTTGCACGTGTGTTCTTCTCACATACCACCTATGGATCCAATAGTGTCATTGCATGTGCGTTCTTTTCACTAACAACAACTAGAGTCATCGTATGTGTGTTCTCTTCACATACCACATATGGATCCACCAGTGACATTGAAATGTGTGTTCTCTACAGGGACCACACATGGATCCACCAGTGTCATTGAAATGTGTGTTCTCTAAGGAGACCACACATGGATGCACCAGTGTCATTGCATGTGTGTTCTTTTTAGTAACAACAACCAATAATTTTGCATGTGTGTTCTTTTCACATACCACCTATGGATCCACCAGTGTCATTGCATGTGTGTTCTTTTCACAATCCACCCATGGATCCACTAGAGTCAATGCATGTGTGTTCTTTTTAGTAACAACAACCAGAGTCAGTTTGCATGTGTGTTTTCTTTAGAGACCACACGTGGATCCACTAGTGTCATTGCATGTGTGCTCTTTTCACAATCCACACTTGAATCCACCATTGTCATTGGATGTGTGTTCTTTTTAGTAACAACAACTAGTGTCATTGCATGTGTGTTCTCTTCAGAGACCACACATGGATCCACAAGTGTCATTGCATGTGTGTTCTTTTTACTAACAACAACAAGTCATTGAAATGTGTGCTCTCTTCAGAGACCACACATGGATCCACCAGTGTCATCGCATGTGTGTTCTTTTCACTAACAACAACCAGAGTCATTGCATCTGTGTTCTTTTCACATACCGCATATGGATCCACCAGTGTGATTGAAATGTGTATTCTCTACAGAGACCACACATGGATCCACCAGTGTCATTGCATGTGTGTTCTTTTTAGTAACAACAACCAGAGTCATTTTGCATGTGTGTTCTTTCCACATACCACCTATGGATCCACCAGTGTCATTGCATGTGTGTTCTTTTCACAATGCACCCATGGATCCACCAGTGTCATTGCATGTGTGTTCTTTTAATAACAACAACCAGAGTCATTTTGCATGTGTGTTCTCTTCACATACCACTTATGGATCCACCAGTGTCATTGCATGTGTGTTCTTTTTAGTAACAACAACCAGAGTCATTGAATTGTGTGTTCTTCTCACAAACCACCTATGGATCCACTAGTGTCATTGCATGTGTGTTCTTTTTAGTAACAACAACCAGAGTCATTTTGCATGTGTGTTCTTCTCACATACCACCTATGGATCCACCAGTGTCATTGCATGTGTGTTCTTTTCACTAACAACAACTAGAGTCATTGCATGTGTGTTCTTTTCACATACCACATATGGATCCACCGGTGTCATTGAAATGTGTGTTCTCTATAGAGACCACACATGGATCCACCAGTGTCATTGCATGTGTGTTCTTTTTAGTAACAACAACCAGTCATTTTGCATGTGTGTTCTTTTCACATACCACCTTTTGGATCCACCAGTGTCATTGCATGTGTGTTCTTTTCACAATCCACCTATGGATCCACCAGAATCATTGCATGTGTGTTCTTTTTAGTAACAACAACCAGAGTCAGTTTGCATGTGTGTTCTCTTGAGAGACCACACGTGGATCCACTAGTGTCATTGCATGTGTGCTCTTTTCACAATCCACCCATGGATCCACCAGTGTCATTGCATGTGTGTTCTTTTTAGTAACAATAACCAGAGTCATTTTGCATGTGTGTTCTTCTCACATACCACCTATGGATCCTCCAGTGTCATTGCATGTGTGTTCTTTTCACTAACAACAACCAGGGTCATTGCATGTGTGTTCTTTTCACATACCACATATGGATCCACCAGTGTCATTGAAATGTGTGTTCTCTAGAGAGACCACACATGGATCCACCAGTGTCATTGCATGTGTGTTCTTTTTAGTAACAACAACCAGTCATTTTGCATGTGTGTTCTTTTCACATACCACCTATGGATCCACCAGTGTCATTGCAGTGTGTTCTTTTCACAATCCACCCATGGAACCACCAGTGTCATTGCATGTGTGTTCTTTTTATTAACAACAACCAGAGTCATTTTGCACGTGTGTTCTCTTCAGAGACCACACATGGATCGACCAGTGTCATTGCATGTGTGCTCTTTTCACTAACAACAACCAGAGTCATTTTGCATGTGTGTTCTTTTCACATACCACCTATGGATCCACCAGTGTCATTGCATGTGTGTTCATTTCATAATCCACCTATGGATCCACCAGTGTGATTGCATGTGTGTTCTTTTTAGTAACAATAACCAGAGTCATTTTGCATGTGTGTTCTTCTCACATACCACCTATGGATCCACCAGTGTCGTTGCATGTGTGTTCTTTGCACTAACAACAACCAGAGTCATTGCATGTGTGTTCTTCTCACATACCACATATGGACCACCAGTGTCATTGAAATGTGTGTTCTCTACAGACACCACACATGGATCCACCAGTGTCATTGCATGTGTGTTCTTTTTAGTAACAACAACCATATTAATTTTGCACGTGTGTTCTTCTCACATACCACCTATGGATCCAATAGTGTCATTGCATGTGCGTTCTTTTCACTAACAACAACTAGAGTCATCGTATGTGTGTTCTCTTCACATACCACATATGGATCCACCAGTGACATTGAAATGTGTGTTCTCTACAGGGACCACACATGGATCCACCAGTGTCATTGAAATGTGTGTTCTCTAAGGAGACCACACATGGATGCACGAGTGTCATTGCATGTGTGTTCTTTTTAGTAACAACAACCAATAATTTTGCATGTGTGTTCTTTTCACATACCACCTATGGATCCACCAGTGTCATTGCATGTGTGTTCTTTTCACAATCCACCCATGGATCCACTAGAGTCAATGCATGTGTGTTCTTTTTAGTAACAACAACCAGAGTCAGTTTGCATGTGTGTTTTCTTTAGAGACCACACGTGGATCCACTAGTGTCATTGCATGTGTGCTCTTTTCACAATCCACACTTGAATCCACCAGTGTCATTGGATGTGTGTTCTTTTTAGTAACAACAACTAGTGTCATTGCATGTGTGTTCTCTTCAGAGACCACACATGGATCCACAAGTGTCATTGCATGTGTGTTCTTTTTACTAACAACAACAAGTCATTGAAATGTGTGCTCTCTTCAGAGACCACACATGGATCCACCAGTGTCATCGCATGTGTGTTCTTTTCACTAACAACAACCAGAGTCATTGCATCTGTGTTCTTTTCACATACCGCATATGGATCCACCAGTGTGATTGAAATGTGTATTCTCTACAGAGACCACACATGGATCCACCAGTGTCATTGCATGTGTGTTCTTTTTAGTAACAACAACCAGAGTCATTTTGCATGTGTGTTCTTTCCACATACCACCTATGGATCCACCAGTGTCATTGCATGTGTGTTCTTTTCACAATGCACCCATGGATCCACCAGTGTCATTGCATGTGTGTTCTTTTAATAACAACAACCAGAGTCATTTTGCATGTGTGTTCTCTTCACATACCACTTATGGATCCACCAGTGTCATTGCATGTGTGTTCTTTTTAGTAACAACAACCAGAGTCATTGAATTGTGTGTTCTTCTCACAAACCACCTATGGATCCACTAGTGTCATTGCAT
The DNA here is from genome assembly GCA_916181665.1 of Avena sativa. NCBI lineage: Eukaryota > Viridiplantae > Streptophyta > Magnoliopsida > Poales > Poaceae > Avena > Avena sativa. The sequence continues at coordinate 260,107,157 of OV702292.1, read as the reverse complement.
GTGTGTTCTTTTTAGTAACAACAACCAGAGTCATTTTGCATGTGTGTTCTTCTCACATACCACCTATGGATCCACCAGTGTCATTGCATGTGTGTTCTTTTCACTAACAACAACTAGAGTCATTGCATGTGTGTTCTTTTCACATACCACATATGGATCCACCGGTGTCATTGAAATGTGTGTTCTCTATAGAGACCACACATGGATCCACCAGTGTCATTGCATGTGTGTTCTTTTTAGTAACAACAACCAGTCATTTTGCATGTGTGTTCTTTTCACATACCACCTTTTGGATCCACCAGTGTCATTGCATGTGTGTTCTTTTCACAATCCACCTATGGATCCACCAGAATCATTGCATGTGTGTTCTTTTTAGTAACAACAACCAGAGTCAGTTTGCATGTGTGTTCTCTTGAGAGACCACACGTGGATCCACTAGTGTCATTGCATGTGTGCTCTTTTCACAATCCACCCATGGATCCACCAGTGTCATTGCATGTGTGTTCTTTTTAGTAACAATAACCAGAGTCATTTTGCATGTGTGTTCTTCTCACATACCACCTATGGATCCTCCAGTGTCATTGCATGTGTGTTCTTTTCACTAACAACAACCAGGGTCATTGCATGTGTGTTCTTTTCACATACCACATATGGATCCACCAGTGTCATTGAAATGTGTGTTCTCTAGAGAGACCACACATGGATCCACCAGTGTCATTGCATGTGTGTTCTTTTTAGTAACAACAACCAGTCATTTTGCATGTGTGTTCTTTTCACATACCACCTATGGATCCACCAGTGTCATTGCAGTGTGTTCTTTTCACAATCCACCCATGGAACCACCAGTGTCATTGCATGTGTGTTCTTTTTATTAACAACAACCAGAGTCATTTTGCACGTGTGTTCTCTTCAGAGACCACACATGGATCGACCAGTGTCATTGCATGTGTGCTCTTTTCACTAACAACAACCAGAGTCATTTTGCATGTGTGTTCTTTTCACATACCACCTATGGATCCACCAGTGTCATTGCATGTGTGTTCATTTCATAATCCACCTATGGATCCACCAGTGTGATTGCATGTGTGTTCTTTTTAGTAACAATAACCAGAGTCATTTTGCATGTGTGTTCTTCTCACATACCACCTATGGATCCACCAGTGTCGTTGCATGTGTGTTCTTTGCACTAACAACAACCAGAGTCATTGCATGTGTGTTCTTCTCACATACCACATATGGACCACCAGTGTCATTGAAATGTGTGTTCTCTACAGACACCACACATGGATCCACCAGTGTCATTGCATGTGTGTTCTTTTTAGTAACAACAACCAGATTAATTTTGCACGTGTGTTCTTCTCACATACCACCTATGGATCCAATAGTGTCATTGCATGTGCGTTCTTTTCACTAACAACAACTAGAGTCATCGTATGTGTGTTCTCTTCACATACCACATATGGATCCACCAGTGACATTGAAATGTGTGTTCTCTACAGGGACCACACATGGATCCACCAGTGTCATTGAAATGTGTGTTCTCTAAGGAGACCACCCATGGATCCACCAGTGTCATTGCATGTGTGTTCTTTTTAGTAACAACAAGAAGAGTCATTTTGCATGTGTGTTATTTTCACATACCACCTATGGATCCACCAGTGTCATTGCATGTGTGTTCTTTTCACAATCCACCCATGGATCCACCAGTGTCATTGGATGTGTGTTCTTTTTAGTAACAACAACCAGAGTCATTTTGCATGTGTGTTCTCTTCACATACCACCTATGGATCCACCAGTGTCATTGCATGTGTGTTCTTTTTAGTAACAACAACAAGAGTCATTGAAATGTGTGTTCTTCTCACATACCACCTATGGATCCACCAGTGTCATTGCATGTGTGTTCATTTCATAATCCACCTATGGATCCACGAGTGTCATTGTATATGTGTTCTTTTTAGTAACAACAACTAGAGTCATTTTGCATGTGTATTCTTCTCACATACCACCTATGGATCCACCAGAGTCATTGCATGTGTGTTCTTTTTAGTAACAACAACCAGAGTCATTTTGCATGTGTGTTCTTTTCACATACCCCCTATGGATCCACCAGTGTCATTGAAATATGTGTGTTATCTACATAGACCGCACATGGATCCACCAGTGTCATTGCATGTGTGTTCTTTTTAGTAACAACAACCAGAGTCATTTTGCATGTGTTTTTTTTCACATACCACCTATGGATCCACCAGTGTCATTTCATGTGTGTTCTTTTCACAATCCACCCATGGATCCACCAGAGTCATTGCATGTGTGTTCTTTTTAGTAACAACAAGGGTCATTTTGCATGTGTGTTCTCTTCAGAGAGCACACATGAATCCACTAGTGTCATTGCATGTGTGCTCTTTTCACAATCCACCTATGGATCCACTAGTGTCATTGCATGTGTGTTCTTTTTAGTAACAACAACAAGAGTCATTTTGCATGTGTGTTCTCTTCACGTACCACCTATGGATCCACCAGTGTCATTGCATGTCTGTTCTTTTTAGTAATAACAACCAGAGTCATTTTGCATGTGTGTTCTCTTCACATACCACCTATGGATCCACCAGTGTCATTGCATGTGTGTTCTTTTTAGTAACAACAACACGAGTCATTAAAATGTGTGTTCTTCTCACATACCACCAATGGATCCACCAGTGTCATTGCATGTTTGTTCATTTCATAATCCACCTATGGATCCACCAGTGTCATTGCATGTGTGTTCTTTTTAGTAACAACAACCATAGTCATTTTCCATGTGTGTTCTTCTCACATACCACCTATGGATCCACCAGTGTCATTGCATGTGTGTTCTTTTCACTAACAACAACCAGAGTCATTGCATGTGTGTTCTTTTGACATACCACATATGGATCCACCGGTGTCATTGAAATGTGTGGTCTCTACAGAGACCACACATGGATGCACCAGTGTCATTGCATGTGTGTTCTTTTTAGTAACAACAACCAATAATTTTGCATGTGTGTTCTTTTCACATACCACCTATGGATCCACCAGTGTCATTGCATGTGTGTTCTTTTCACAATCCACCCATGGATCCACTAGAGTCATTGCATGTGTGTTCTTTTTAGTAACAACAACCAGAGTCAGTTTGCATGTGTGTTTTCTTTAGAGACCACACGTGGATCCACTAGTGTCATTGCATGTGTGCTCTTTTCACAATCCACACTTGAATCCACCAGTGTCATTGGATGTGTGTTCTTTTTAGTAACAACAACTAGTGTCATTGCATGTGTGTTCTCTTCAGAGACCACACATGGATCCACAAGTGTCATTGCATGTGTGTTCTTTTTACTAACAACAACAAGTCATTGAAATGTGTGCTCTCTTCAGAGACCACACATGGATCCACCAGTGTCATCGCATGTGTGTTCTTTTCACTAACAACAACCAGAGTCATTGCATCTGTGTTCTTTTCACATACCGCATATGGATCCACCAGTGTGATTGAAATGTGTATTCTCTACAGAGACCACACATGGATCCACCAGTGTCATTGCATGTGTGTTCTTTTTAGTAACAACAACCAGAGTCATTTTGCATGTGTGTTCTTTCCACATACCACCTATGGATCCACCAGTGTCATTGCATGTGTGTTCTTTTCACAATCCACCCATGGATCCACCAGAGTCATTGCACGTGTGTTCTTAACAAACAGAGTTATTTTGCATGTGTGTTCTTCTCACATACCACCTATGAATCCACCAGTGTCATTGCATGTGTGTTCTTTTCACTAACAACAACCAGAGTCATTGCATGTGTGTTCTTTTCACATACCACATATGGATCCACCAGTGTCATTGAAATGTGTGTTCTCTATAGAGACCACACATGGATCCATCACTGTCATTGCATGCGTGTTCTTTTTAGTAACAACAACCAGAGTCATTTTGCATGTGTGTTCTTCTCACATACCACCTATGGATCCACCAGTGTCGTTGCATGTGTGTTCTTTTCACTAACAACAACCAGAGTCATTGCATGTGTGTTCTTTTCACATACCACATATGGATCCACCAGTGTCATTGAAACGTGTGTTCTCTACAGAGACCACACATGGATCCACCAGTGTCATTGCATGTGTGTTCTTTTTAGTAACAACAACTAGATTCATTTTGCACGTCTGTTCTTCTCACATACCACCTATGGATCCAACAGTGTCATTGCATGTGCGTTCTTTTTACTAACAACAACCAGAGTCATTGTATGTATGTTGTTTTCACATACCACATATTGATTCACCAGTGTCATTGAAATGTGTATTCTCTGCAGAGACCACACATGGATCCACCTGTGTCATTGAAATGTGTGTTCTCTAAAGAGACCACCCATGGATCCACCAGTGTCATTGCATGTGTGTACTTTTAGTAACAACAACCAGAGTCATTTTGCATGTGTGTTCTCTTCACATACCACCTATGGATCCACCAGTGTCATTGCATGTGTGTTCTATTTAGTAACAACAACAAGAGTCATTGAAATGTATGTTCTTCTCACATACCACCTATGGATCCACTAGTGTCATTGCATGTGTGTTCATTTCATAATCCACCTATGGATCCACCAGTGTCATTGCATGTGTGTTCTTTTTAGTAACAACAACTAGAGTCATTTTGCATGTGTGTTCTTCTCACATACCACCTATGGATCCACCAGAGTCATTGCATGTGTGTTCTTTTTAGTAACAACAACCAGAGTCATTTTGCATGTGTGTTCTTTTCACATACCACCTATGGATCCACCAGTGTCATTGAAATGTGTGTGTTCTCTATAGAGACCGCACATGGATCCACCAGTGTCATTGCATATGTGTTCTTTTTAGTAACAACCAGAGTCATTTTACATGTGTTTTTTTCACATACCACCTATGGATCCACCAGTGTCATTGCATGTGTGTTCTTTTCACAATCCACCCATGGATCCACCAGAGTCACTTCATGTGTGTTCTTTTTAGTAACAACAACCAGAGTCATTTTGCATGTGTGTTCTCTTTAGAGACCACACATGAATCCACCAGTGTCATTGCATGTGTGCTCTTTTCACAATCCACCCATGGATCCACCAGTGTCATTGCATGTGTGTTCTTTTTAATAACAACAACGAGAGTCATTTTGCATGTGTTTTCTCTTCACATACCACCTATGGATCCACCAGTGTCATTGCATGTGTGTTCTTTTTAGTAACAACAACCAAAGTCATTTTGCATGTGTGTTCTCTTCAATTACCACCATGGATCCACCAGTGTCATCGCATGTGTGTTCTTTTCACTAACACCAACCAGAGTCATTGCATGTGTGTTCTTTTCACATACCACATATGGATCCACTAGTGTGATTGAAATGTGTGCTCTCTACAGAGACCACACATGGATCCACCAGTGTCATTGAATGTGTGTTCTTTTTAGTAACAACAACCAGAGTCATTTTGCATGTGTGTTCTTTTCACATACCACCTATGGATCCACCAGTGTCATTGCATGTGTGTTCTTTTCACAATGCACCCATGGATCCACCAGTGTCATTGCATGTGTGTTCTTTTTAGTAACAATAACCAGAGTCATTTTGCATGTGTGTTCTCTTCACATACCACCTATGGATACACCAGTGTCATTGCATGTGTGTTCTTTTTAGTAACAATAACCAGAGTCATTGAAATGTGTGTTCTTCTCACATACCACCTATGGATCCACTAGTGCCATTGCATATGTGTTCATTTCATAATCCACCTATGGATCCACTAGTGTCATTGCATGTGTGTTCTTTTCACAATCCACCCATGGATCCACCAGAGTCACTGCATGTGTGTTCTTTTTAGTAACAACAACCAGAGTCATTTTGCATGTGTGTTCTCTTTAGAGACCACACATGAATCCACCAGTGTCATTGCATGTGTGCTCTTTTCACAATCCACCCATGGATCCACCAGTGTCATTGCATGTGTGTTCTTTTTAATAACAACAACGAGAGTCATTTTGCATGTGTTTTCTCTTCACATACCACCTATGGATCCACCAGTGTCATTGCATGTGTGTTCTTTTTAGTAACAACAACCAAAGTCATTTTGCATGTGTGTTCTCTTCAATTACCACCATGGATCCACCAGTGTCATCGCATGTGTGTTCTTTTCACTAACACCAACCAGAGTCATTGCATGTGTGTTCTTTTCACATACCACATATGTATCCACTAGTGTGATTGAAATGTGTGCTCTCTACAGAGACCACACATGGATCCACCAGTGTCATTGAATGTGTGTTCTTTTTAGTAACAACAACCAGAGTCATTTTGCATGTGTGTTCTTTTCACATACCACCTATGGATCCACCAGTGTCATTGCATGTGTGTTCTTTTCACAATGCACCCATGGATCCACCAGTGTCATTGCATGTGTGTTCTTTTTAGTAACAATAACCAGAGTCATTTTGCATGTGTGTTCTCTTCACATACCACCTATGGATACACCAGTGTCATTGCATGTGTGTTCTTTTTAGTAACAATAACCAGAGTCATTGAAATGTGTGTTCTTCTCACATACCACCTATGGATCCACCAGTGCCATTGCATATGTGTTCATTTCATAATCCACCTATGGATCCACTAGTGTCATTGCATGTGTGTTCTTCTCACATACCACCTATGGATCCACCAGTGTCATTGCATGTGTGTTCTTTTCACTAACAACAACCAGAGTCATTGCATGTGTGTTCTTTTCACATACCACATATGGATCCACCGGTGTCATTGAAATCTGTGTTCTCTACAGAGAGCACACATGGATCCACCAGTGTCATTGCATGTGTGTTCTTTTTAGTAACAACAACCAGTCATTTTGCATGTGTGTTCTTTTCACATACCTCCTATGGATCCACCAGTGTCATTGCATGTGTGTTCTTTTCACAATCCACCCATGGATCCACCAGAGTCATTGCATGTGTGTTCTTTTTAGTAACTACAACTAGAGTCAGTTTGCATGTGTGTTCTCTTCACATACCACCTATGGATACACCAGTGTAATTGCATGTGTGTTCTTTTTAGTAACAATAACCAGAGTCATTGAAATGTGTGTTCTTCTCACATACCACCTATGTATCCACCAGTGCCATTGCATGTGTGTTCATTTCATAATCCACCTATGGATCCACTAGTGTCATTGCATGTGTGTTCTTTTTAGTAACAACAACCAGAGTCATTTTCCATGTGTGTTCTTCTCACATACCACCTATGGATCCACCAGTGTCATTGCATGTGTGTTCTTTTCACTAACAACAACCAGAGTCATTGCATGTGTGTTCTTTTCACATACCACATATGGATCCACCGGTGTCATTGAAATCTGTGTTCTCTACAGAGAGCACACATGGATCCACCAGTGTCATTGCATGTGTTTTCTTTTTAGTAACAACAGCAAGAGTCATTTTGCATGTGTGTTCTTTTCACATACCTCCTATGGATCCACCAGTGTCATTGCATGTGTGTTCTTTTCACAATCCACCCATGGATCCACTAGAGTCATTGCATGTGTGTTCTTTTTAGTAACTACAACTAGAGTCAGTTTGCATGTGTGTTCTCTTTAGAGACCACACGTGGATCCACTAGTGTCATTGCATGTGTGCTCTTTTCACAATCCACCCATGGATCCACCAGTGTCATTGCATGTGTGTTCTTTTTAGTAACAACAACCAGAGTCATTTTGCATGTGTGTTCTTCTCACATACCACCTATGGATCCTTTAGTGTCATTGCATGTGTGTTCTTTTCACTAACATCAACCAGGGTCATTGCATGTGTGTTCTTTTCACATACCACATATGGATCCACTAGTGTCATTGAAATTTGTGTTCTCTATAGAGACCACACATGGATCCACCAGTGTCATTGCATGTGTGTTCTTTTTAGTAACAACAATCAGTCATTTTGCATGTGTGTTCTTTTCACATACCACCTATGGATCCACTAGTGTCATTGCATGCGTGTTCCTTTCACAATCCACCCTTGGATCCAGCAGTGTCATTGCATGTGTGTTCTTTTTAGTAACAACCACCAGAGTCATTTTGCACGTGTGTTCTCTTCAGAGACCACACATGGATCGACCAGTGTCATTGCATGTGTGCTCTTTTCACAATCCACCCATAGATCCACCAGTGTCATTGCATGTGTGTTCTTTTCAGTAACAACAACCAGAGTCATTTTGCATGTGTGTTCTTTTCACATACCACCTATGGATCCACCAGTGTCATTGCATGTGTGTTCTTTTCACTAACAACCAGAGTCATTTTGCATGTGTGTTCTTTTCACATACCACATATGGATCCACCAGTGTCATTGCATGTGTGCTCTTTTCACAATCCACACATGGATCCACCAGTGTCATTGGATGTGTGTTCTTTTTAGTAACAACAACCAGTGTCATTGAATGTGTGTTCTCTTCAGAGACCACCCATGGATCCACAAGTGTCATTGCAAGTGTGTTCTTTTTACTAACAACAACAAGAGTCATTGAAATGTGTGCTCTCTTCAGAGACCACACATGGATCCACCAGTGTCATCGCATGTGTGTTCTTTTCACTAACAACAACCAGAGTCATTGCATGTGTGTTCTTTTCACATACCACATATGGATCCACTAGTGTGATTGAAATGTGTTCTCTCTACAGAGACCACACATGGATCCACCAGTGTCATTGAATGAGTGTTCTTTTTAGTAACAACAACCAGAGTCATTTTGCATGTGTGTTCTTTTCACATACCACCTATGGATCCACCAGTGTCATTGCATGTGTGTTCTTTTCACAATGCACCCATGGATCCACCAGTGTCATTGCATGTGTGTTCTTTTTAGTAACAACAACCAGAGTCATTTTGCATGTGTGTTCTCTTCACATACCACCTATGGATACACCAGTGTCATTGCATGTGTGTTCTTTTTAGTAACAATAACCAGAGTCATTTTGCATGTGTGTTCTTCTCACATACCACCTATGGATCCACCAGTGCCATTGCATGTGTGTTCATTTCATAATCCACCTATGGATCCACTAGTGTCATTGCATGTGTGTTCTTTTTAGTAACAACAACCAGAGTCATTTTCCATGTGTGTTCTTCTCACATACCACCTATGGATCCACCAGTGTCATTGCATGTGTGTTCTTTTCACTAACAACAACCAGAGTCATTGCACGTGTGTTCTTTTCACATACCACATATGGATCCACCGGTGTCATTGAAATCTATGTTCTCTATAGAGAGCACACATGGATCCACCAGTGTCATTGCATGTGTGTTCTTTTTAGTAACAACAACCAGTCATTTTGCATGTCTGTTCTTTTCACATACCTCCTATGGATCCACTAGTGTCATTGCATGTGTGTTCTTTTCACAATCCACCCATGGATCCACCAGAGTCATTGCATGTGTGTTCTTTTTAGTAACTACAACCAGAGTCAGTTTGCATGTGTGTTCTCTTCAGAGACCACACGTGGATCCACTAGTGTCATTGCATGTGTGCTCTTTTCACAATCCACCCATGGATCCACCAGTGTCATTGCATGTGTGTTCTTTTTAGTAAAAACAACCAGAGTCATTTTGCATGTGTGTTCTTCTCACATACCACCTATGGATCCTTTAGTGTCATTTCATGTGTGTTCTTTTCACTAACATCAACCAGGGTCATTGCATGTGTGTTCTTTTCACATACCACATATGGATCCACTAGTGTCATTGAAATGTGTGTTCTCTACAGAGAGCACACATGGATCCACCAGTGTCATTGCATGTGTGTTCTTTTTAGTAACAACAACCAGTCATTTTGCATATGTGTTCTTTTCACATACCACCTATGGATCCACTAGTGTCATTGCATGCGTGTTCCTTTCACAATCCACCCTTGGATCCAGCAGTGTCATTGCATGTGTGTTCTTTTTAGTAACAACCACCAGAGTCATTTTGCACGTGTGTTCTCTTCAGAGACCACACATGGATCGACCAGTGTCATTGCATGTGTGCTCTTTTCACAATCCACCCATGGATCCACCAGTGTCATTGCATGTGTGTTCTTTTCAGTAACAACAACCAGAGTCATTTTGCATGTGTGTTCTTTTCACATACCACCTGTGGATCCACCAGTGTCATTGCATGTATGTTCTTTTCACTAACAACCAGAGTCATTTTGCATGTGTGTTCTTTTCACATACCACATATGGATCCACCAGTGTCATTGCATGTGTGCTCTTTTCACAATCCACACATGGATCCACCAGTGTCATTGGATGTGTGTTCTTTTTAGTAACAACAACCAGTGTCATTGAATGTGTGTTCTCTTCAGAGACCACCCATGGATCCACAAGTGTCATTGCAAGTGTGTTCTTTTTACTAACAACAACAAGAGTCATTGAAATGTGTGCTCTCTTCAGAGACCACACATGGATCCACCAGTGTCATCGCATGTGTGTTCTTTTCACTAACAACAACCAGAGTCATTGCATGTGTGTTCTTTTCACATACCACATATGGATCCACTAGTGTGATTGAAATGTGTGCTCTCTATAGAGACCACACATGGATCCACCAGTGTCATTGAATGTGTGTTCTTTTTAGTAACAACAACCAGAGTCATTTTGCATGTGTGTTCTCTTCAGAGACCACACGTGGATCCACTAGTGTCATTGCATGTGTGTTCTTTTCACAATGCACCCATGGATCCACCAGTGTCATTGCATGTGTGTTCTTTTTAGTAACAACAACCAGAGTCATTTTGCATGTGTGTTCTTCTCACATACCACCTATGGATCATCCAGTGTCATTGCATGTGTGTTATTTTTAGTAACAATAACCAGAGTCATTGAAATGTGTGTTCTTCTCACATACCACCTATGGATCCACCAGTGCCATTGCATGTGTGTTCATTTCATAATCCACCTATGGATCCACTAGTGTCATTGCATGTGTGTTCTTTTTAGTAACAACTACCAGAGTCATTTTCCATGTGTGTTCTTCTCACATACCACCTATGGATCCACCAGTGTCATTGCATGTGTGTTCTTTTCACTAACAACAACCAGAGTCATTGCATGTGTGTTCTTTTCACATACCACATATGGATCCACCGGTGTCATTGAAATCTGTGTTCTCTACAGAGAGCACACATGGATCCACCAGTGTCATTGCATGTGTGTTCTTTTTAGTAAAAACAACCAGAGTCATTTTGCATGTGTGTTCTTCTCACATACCACCTATGGATCATCCAGTGTCATTGCATGTGTGTTATTTTTAGTAACAATAACTAGAGTCATTGAAATGTGTGTTCTTCTCACATACCACCTATGGATCCACCAGTGCCATTGCATGTGTGTTCATTTCATAATCCACCTATGGATCCACTAGTATCATTGCATGTGTGTTCTTTTTAGTAACAACTACCAGAGTCATTTTCCATGTGTGTTCTTCTCACATACCACCTATGGATCCACCTGTGTCATTGCATGTGTGTTTAGTAACAATAACCAGTGTCACACATATGTGTTCTTTTCACATACCACATATGGATCCACTAGTGTCATTGAAATGTGTGTTCTCTACAGAGACCACACATGGATCCACCAGTGTCATTGCATGTGTGTTCTTTTTAGTAACAACAACCAGTCATTTTGCATATGTGTTCTTTTCACATACCACCTATGGACCCACTAGTGTCATTGCATGCGTGTTCCTTTCACAATCCACCCTTGGATCCAGCAGTGTCATTGCATGTGTGTTCTTTTTAGTAACAACCACCAGAGTCATTTTGCACGTGTGTTCTCTTTAGAGACCACACATGGATCGACCAGTGTCATTGCATGTGTGCTCCTTTCACAATCCACCCATGGATCCACCAGTGTCATTGCATGTGTGTTCTTTTCAGTAACAACAACCAGAGTCATTTTGCATGTGTGTTCTTTTCACATACCACCTATGGATCCACCAGTGTCATTGCATGTGTGTTCTTTTCACTAACAACCAGAGTCATTTTGCATGTGTGTTCTTTTCACATACCACATATGGATCCACCAGTGTCATTGCATGTGTGCTCTTTTCACAATCCACACATGGATCCACCAGTGTCATTGGATGTGTGTTCTTTTTAGTAACAACAACCAGTGTCATTGAATGTGTGTTCTCTTCAGAGACCACCCATGGATCCACAAGTGTCATTGCAAGTGTGTTCTTTTTACTAACAACAACAAGAGTCATTGAAATGTGTGCTCTCTTCAGAGACCACACATGGATCCACCAGTGTCATCGCATGTGTGTTCTTTTCACTAACAACAACCAGAGTCATTGCATGTGTGTTCTTTTCACATACCACATATGGATCCACTAGTGTGATTGAAATGTGTGCTCTCTACAGAGACCACACATGGATCCACCAGTGTCATTGAATGTGTGTTCTTTTTAGTAACAACAACCAGAGTCATTTTGCATGTGTGTTCTCTTCAGAGACCACACGTGGATCCACTAGTGTCATTGCATGTGTGTTCTTTTCACAATGCACCCATGGATCCACCAGTGTCATTGCATGTGTGTTCTTTTTAGTAACAACAACCAGAGTCATTTTGCATGTGTGTTCTTCTCACATACCACCTATGGATCATCCAGTGTCATTGCATGTGTGTTATTTTTAGTAACAATAACCAGAGTCATTGAAATGTGTGTTCTTCTCACATACCACCTATGGATCCACCAGTGCCATTGCATGTGTGTTCATTTCATAATCCACCTATGGATCCACTAGTGTCATTGCATGTGTGTTCTTTTTAGTAACAACTACCAGAGTCATTTTCCATGTGTGTTCTTCTCACATACCACCTATGGATCCACCAGTGTCATTGCATGTGTGTTCTTTTCACTAACAACAACCAGATTCATTGCATGTGTGTTCTTTTCACATACCACATATGGATCCACCGGTGTCATTGAAATCTGTGTTCTCTACTGAGAGCACACATGGATCCACCAGTGTCATTGCATGTGTGTTCTTTTTAGTAACAACAACTAGTCATTTTGCATGTGTGTTCTTTTCACATACCTCCTATGGATCCACTAGTGTCATTGCATGTGTGTTCTTTTCACAATCCACCCATGGATCAACCAGAGTCATTGCATGTGTGTTCTTTTTAGTAACTACAACCAGAGTCAGTTTGCATGTGTGTTCTCTTTAGAGACCACACGTGGATCCACTAGTGTCATTGCATGTGTGCTCTTTTCACAATCCACCCATGGATCCACCAGTGTCATTGCATGTGTGTTCTTTTTAGTAACAACAACCAGAGTCATTTTGCATGTGTGTTCTTCTCACATACCACCTATGGATCCTTTAGTGTCATTGCATGTGTGTTCTTTTCACTAACATCAACCAGGGTCATTGCATGTGTGTTCTTTTCACATACCACATCTGGATCCACTAGTGTCATTGAAATGTGTGTTCTGTACAGAGACCACACATGGATCCACCAGTGTCATTGCATGTGTGTTCTTTTTAGTAACAACAACCAGTCATTTTGCATGTGTGTTCTTTTCACATACCACCTATGGATCCACTAGTGTCATTGCATGCGTGTTCCTTTCACAATCCACCCTTGGATCCAGCAGTGTCATTGCATGTGTGTTCTTTTTAGTAACAACCACCAGAGTCATTTTGCACGTGTGTTCTCTTCAGAGACCACACATGGATCGACCAGTGTCATTGCATGTGTGCTCTTTTCACAATCCACCCATGGATCCACTAGTGTCATTGCATGTGTGTTCTTTTCAGTAACAACAACCAGAGTCATTTTGCATGTGTGTTCTTTTCACATACCACCTATGGATCCACCAGTGTCATTGCATGTGTGTTCTTTTCACATACCACATATGGATCCACCAGTGTCATTGAAATGTGTGTTCTCTACAGAGACCACACATGGATCCACCAGTGTCATTGCATGTGTGTTCTTTTTAGTAACAACAACCAGTCATTTTGCATGTGTGTTGTTTTCACATACCACCTATGGATCCACTAGTGTCATTGCATGCGTGTTCCTTTCACAATTCACCCTTGGATCCAGCAGTGTCATTGCATGTGTGTTCTTTTTAGTAACAACCACCAGAGTCATTTTGCACGTGTGTTCTCTTCAGAGACCACACATGGATCGACCAGTGTCATTGCATGTGTGCTCTTTTCACAATCCACCCATGGATCCACCAGTGTCATTGCATGTGTGTTCTTTTCAGTAACAACAACCAGAGTCATTTTGCATGTGTGTTCTTTTCACATACCACCTATGGATCCACCAGTGTCATTGCATGTGTGTTCTTTTCACTAACAACCAGAGTCATTTTGCATGTGTGTTCTTTTCACATACCACATATGGATCCACCAGTGTCATTGCATGTGTGCTCTTTTCACAATCCACACATGGATCCACCAGTGTCATTGCATGTGTGTTCTTTTTAGTAACAACAACCAGTGTCATTGCATGTGTGTTCTTTTCACATACCACCTATGGATCCACTAGTGTCATTGCATGCGTGTTCCTTTCACAATCCACCCTTGGATCCAGCAGTGTCATTGCATGTGTGTTCTTTTTAGTAACAACCACCAGAGTCATTTTGCACGTGTGTTCTCTTCAGAGACCACACATGGATCGACCAGTGTCATTGCATGTGTGCTCTTTTCACAATCCACCCATGGATCCACTAGTGTCATTGCATGTGTGTTCTTTTTAGTAACAACCACCAGAGTCATTTTGCACGTGTGTTCTCTTCAGAGACCACACATGGATCGACCAGTGTCATTGCATGTGTGTTCTTTTCAGTAACAACAACCAGAGTCATTTTGCATGTGTGTTCTTTTCACATACCACCTATGGATCTACCAGTGTCATTGCATGTGTGTTCTTTTCACATACCACATATGGATCCACCAGTGTCATTGAAATGTGTGTTCTCTACAGAGACCACACATGGATCCACCAGTGTCATTGCATGTGTGTTCTTTTTAGTAACAACAACCAGTCATTTTGCATGTGTGTTCTTTTCACATACCACCTATGGATCCACTAGTGTCATTGCATGCGTGTTCCTTTCACAATTCACCCTTGGATCCAGCAGTGTCATTGCATGTGTGTTCTTTTTAGTAACAACCACCAGAGTCATTTTGCACGTGTGTTCTCTTCAGAGACCACACATGGATCGACCAGTGTCATTGCATGTGTGCTCTTTTCACAATCCACCCATGGATCCACCAGTGTCATTGCATGTGTGTTCTTTTCAGTAACAACAACCAGAGTCATTTTGCATGTGTGTTCTTTTCACATACCACCTATGGATCCACCAGTGTCATTGCATGTGTGTTCTTTTCACTAACAACCAGAGTCATTTTGCATGTGTGTTCTTTTCACATACCACATATGGATCCACCAGTGTCATTGCATGTGTGCTCTTTTCACAATCCACACATGGATCCACCAGTGTCATTGGATGTGTGTTCTTTTTAGTAACAACAACCAGTGTCATTGCATGTGTGTTCTCTTCACTAACAACAACCAGAGTCATTGCACGTGTGTTCTTTTCACATACCACATATGGATCCACCGGTGTCATTGAAATCTATGTTCTCTACAGAGAGCACACATGGATCCACCAGTGTCATTGCCTGTGTGTTCTTTTTAGTAACAACAACCAGTCATTTTGCATGTCTGTTCTTTTCACATAGCTCCTATGGATCCACTAGTGTCATTGCATGTGTGTTCTTTTCACAATCCACCCATGGATCCACCAGAGTCATTGCATGTGTGTTCTTTTTAGTAACTACAACCAGAGTCAGTTTGCATGTGTGTTCTCTTCAGAGACCACACGTGGATCCACTAGTGTCATTGCATGTGTGCTCTTTTCACAATCCACCCATGGATCCACCAGTGTCATTGCATGTGTGTTCTTTTTAGTAAAAACAACCAGAGTCATTTTGCATGTGTGTTCTTCTCACATACCACCTATGGATCCTTTAGTGTCATTGCATGTGTGTTCTTTTCACTAACATCAACCAGGGTCATTGCATGTGTGTTCTTTTCACATACCACATATGGATCCACTAGTGTCATTGAAATGTGTGTTCTCTACAGAGACCACACATGGATCCACCAGTGTCATTGCATGTGTGTTCTTTTTAGTAACAACAACCAGTCATTTTGCATATGTGTTCTTTTCACATACCACCTATGGATCCACGAGTGTCATTGCATGCGTGTTCCTTTCACAATCCACCCTTGGATCCAGCAGTGTCATTGCATGTGTGTTCTTTTTAGTAACAACCACCAGAGTCATTTTGCACGTGTGTTCTCTTCAGAGACCACACATGGATCGACCAGTGTCATTGCATGTGTGCTCTTTTCACAATCCACCCATGGATCCACCAGTGTCATTGCATGTGTGTTCTTTTCAGTAACAACAACCAGAGTCATTTTGCATGTGTGTTCTTTTCACATACCACCTATGGATCCACCAGTGTCATTGCATGTGTGTTCTTTTCACTAACAACCAGAGTCATTTTGCATGTGTGTTTTTTTCACATACCACATATGGATCCACCAGTGTCATTGCATGTGTGCTCTTTTCACAATCCACACATGGATCCACCAGTGTCATTGGATGTGTGTTCTTTTTAGTAACAACAACCAGTGTCATTGAATGTGTGTTCTCTTCAGAGACCACCCATGGATCCACAAGTGTCATTGCAAGTGTGTTCTTTTTACTAACAACAACAAGAGTCATTGAAATGTGTGCTCTCTTCAGAGACCACACATGGATCCACCAGTGTCATCGCATGTGTGTTCTTTTCACTAACAAAAACCAGAGTCATTGCATGTGTGTTCTTTTCACATACCACATATGGATCCACTAGTGTGATTGAAATGTGTGCTCTCTACAGAGACCACACATGGATCCACCAGTGTCATTGAATGTGTGTTCTTTTTAGTAACAACAACCAGAGTCATTTTGCATGTGTGTTCTCTTCAGAGACCACACGTGGATCCACTAGTGTCATTGCATGTGTGTTCTTTTCACAATGCACCCATGGATCCACCAGTGTCATTGCATGTGTGTTCTTTTTAGTAACAACAACCAGAGTCATTTTGCATGTGTGTTCTTCTCACATACCACCTATGGATCATCCAGTGTCATTGCATGTGTGTTCTTTTCACTAACAACCAGAGTCATTTTGCATGTGTGTTCTTTTCACATACCACATATGGATCCACCAGTGTCATTGCATGTGTGCTCTTTTCACAATCCACACATGGATCCACCAGTGTCATTGCATGTGTGTTCTTTTTAGTAACAACAACCAGTAATTTTGCATGTGTGTTCTTTTCACATACCACCTATGGATCCACTAGTGTCATTGCATGCGTGTTCCTTTCACAATCCACCCTTGGATCCAGCAGTGTCATTGCATGTGTGTTCTTTTTAGTAACAACCACCAGAGTCATTTTGCACGTGTGTTCTCTTCAGAGACCACACATGGATCGACCAGTGTCATTGCATGTGTGCTCTTTTCACAATCCACCCATGGATCCACTAGTGTCATTGCATGTGTGTTCTTTTTAGTAACAACCACCAGAGTCATTTTGCACGTGTGTTCTCTTCAGAGACCACACATGGATCGACCAGTGTCATTGCATGTGTGTTCTTTTCAGTAACAACAACCAGAGTCATTTTGCATGTGTGTTCTTTTCACATACCACCTATGGATCTACCAGTGTCATTGCATGTGTGTTCTTTTCACATACCACATATGGATCCACCAGTGTCATTGAAATGTGTGTTCTCTACAGAGACCACACATGGATCCACCAGTGTCATTGCATGTGTGTTCTTTTTAGTAACAACAACCAGTCATTTTGCATGTGTGTTCTTTTCACATACCACCTATGGATCCACTAGTGTCATTGCATGCGTGTTCCTTTCACAATTCACCCTTGGATCCAGCAGTGTCATTGCATGTGTGTTCTTTTTAGTAACAACCACCAGAGTCATTTTGCACGTGTGTTCTCTTCAGAGACCACACATGGATCGACCAGTGTCATTGCATGTGTGCTCTTTTCACAATCCACCCATGGATCCACCAGTGTCATTGCATGTGTGTTCTTTTCAGTAACAACAACCAGAGTCATTTTGCATGTGTGTTCTTTTCACATACCACCTATGGATCCACCAGTGTCATTGCATGTGTGTTCTTTTCACTAACAACCAGAGTCATTTTGCATGTGTGTTCTTTTCACATACCACATATGGATCCACCAGTGTCATTGCATGTGTGCTCTTTTCACAATCCACACATGGATCCACCAGTGTCATTGGATGTGTGTTCTTTTTAGTAACAACAACCAGTGTCATTGCATGTGTGTTCTCTTCACTAACAACAACCAGAGTCATTGCACGTGTGTTCTTTTCACATACCACATATGGATCCACCGGTGTCATTGAAATCTATGTTCTCTACAGAGAGCACACATGGATCCACCAATGTCATTGCCTGTGTGTTCTTTTTAGTAACAACAACCAGTCATTTTGCATGTCTGTTCTTTTCACATAGCTCCTATGGATCCACTAGTGTCATTGCATGTGTGTTCTTTTCACAATCCACCCATGGATCCACCAGAGTCATTGCATGTGTGTTCTTTTTAGTAACTACAACCAGAGTCAGTTTGCATGTGTGTTCTCTTCAGAGACCACACGTGGATCCACTAGTGTCATTGCATGTGTGCTCTTT
The DNA here is from genome assembly GCA_916181665.1 of Avena sativa. NCBI lineage: Eukaryota > Viridiplantae > Streptophyta > Magnoliopsida > Poales > Poaceae > Avena > Avena sativa. Next base: position 260,088,315 of record OV702292.1, on the reverse strand, counting down.
TCACAATCCACCCATGGATCCACCAGTGTCATTGCATGTGTGTTCTTTTTAGTAAAAACAACCAGAGTCATTTTGCATGTGTGTTCTTCTCACATACCACCTATGGATCCTTTAGTGTCATTGCATGTGTGTTCTTTTCACTAACATCAACCAGGGTCATTGCATGTGTGTTCTTTTCACATACCACATATGGATCCACTAGTGTCATTGAAATGTGTGTTCTCTACAGAGACCACACATGGATCCACCAGTGTCATTGCATGTGTGTTCTTTTTAGTAACAACAACCAGTCATTTTGCATATGTGTTCTTTTCACATACCACCTATGGATCCACGAGTGTCATTGCATGCGTGTTCCTTTCACAATCCACCCTTGGATCCAGCAGTGTCATTGCATGTGTGTTCTTTTTAGTAACAACCACCAGAGTCATTTTGCACGTGTGTTCTCTTCAGAGACCACACATGGATCGACCAGTGTCATTGCATGTGTGCTCTTTTCACAATCCACCCATGGATCCACCAGTGTCATTGCATGTGTGTTCTTTTCAGTAACAACAACCAGAGTCATTTTGCATGTGTGTTCTTTTCACATACCACCTATGGATCCACCAGTGTCATTGCATGTGTGTTCTTTTCACTAACAACCAGAGTCATTTTGCATGTGTGTTCTTTTCACATACCACATATGGATCCACCAGTGTCATTGCATGTGTGCTCTTTTCACAATCCACACATGGATCCACCAGTGTCATTGGATGTGTGTTCTTTTTAGTAACAACAACCAGTGTCATTGAATGTGTGTTCTCTTCAGAGACCACCCATGGATCCACAAGTGTCATTGCAAGTGTGTTCTTTTTACTAACAACAACAAGAGACATTGAAATGTGTGCTCTCTTCAGAGACCACACATGGATCCACCAGTGTCATCGCATGTGTGTTCTTTTCACTAACAAAAACCAGAGTCATTGCATGTGTGTTCTTTTCACATACCACATATGGATCCACTAGTGTGATTGAAATGTGTGCTCTCTACAGAGACCACACATGGATCCACCAGTGTCATTGAATGTGTGTTCTTTTTAGTAACAACAACCAGAGTCATTTTGCATGTGTGTTCTCTTCAGAGACCACACGTGGATCCACTAGTGTCATTGCATGTGTGTTCTTTTCACAATGCACCCATGGATCCACCAGTGTCATTGCATGTGTGTTCTTTTTAGTAACAACAACCAGAGTCATTTTGCATGTGTGTTCTTCTCACATACCACCTATGGATCATCCAGTGTCATTGCATGTGTGTTCTTTTCACTAACAACCAGAGTCATTTTGCATGTGTGTTCTTTTCACATACCACATATGGATCCACCAGTGTCATTGCATGTGTGCTCTTTTCACAATCCACACATGGATCCACCAGTGTCATTGCATGTGTGTTCTTTTTAGTAACAACAACCAGTCATTTTGCATGTGTGTTCTTTTCACATACCACCTATGGATCCACTAGTGTCATTGCATGCGTGTTCCTTTCACAATCCACCCTTGGATCCAGCAGTGTCATTGCATGTGTGTTCTTTTTAGTAACAACCACCAGAGTCATTTTGCACGTGTGTTCTCTTCAGAGACCACACATGGATCGACCAGTGTCATTGCATGTGTGCTCTTTTCACAATCCACCCATGGATCCACTAGTGTCATTGCATGTGTGTTCTTTTCAGTAACAACAACCAGAGTCATTTTGCATGTGTGTTCTTTTCACATACCACCTATGGATCCACCAGTGTCATTGCATGTGTGTTCTTTTCACATACCACATATGGATCCACCAGTGTCATTGAAATGTGTGTTCTCTACAGAGACCACACATGGATCGACCAGTGTCATTGCATGTGTGTTCTTTTTAGTAACTACAACCAGTCATTTTGCATGTGTGTTCTTTTCACATACCACCTATGGATCCACTAGTGTCATTGCATGCGTGTTCCTTTCACAATTCACCCTTGGATCCAGCAGTGTCATTGCATGTGTGTTCTTTTTAGTAACAACCACCAGAGTCATTTTGCACGTGTGTTCTCTTCAGAGACCACACATGGATCGACCAGTGTCATTGCATGTGTGCTCTTTTCACAATCCACCCATGGATCCACCAGTGTCATTGCATGTGTGTTCTTTTCAGTAACAACAACCAGAGTCATTTTGCATGTGTGTTCTTTTCACATACCACCTATGGATCCACCAGTGTCATTGCATGTGTGTTCTTTTCACTAACAACCAGAGTCATTTTGCATGTGTGTTCTTTTCACATACCACATATGGATCCACCAGTGTAATTGCATGTGTGCTCTTTTCACAATCCACACATGGATCCACCAGTGTCATTGGATGTGTGTTCTTTTTAGTAACAACAACCAGTGTCATTGCATGTGTGTTCTCTTCACTAACAACAACCAGAGTCATTGCACGTGTGTTCTTTTCACATACCACATATGGATCCACCGGTGTCATTGAAATCTATGTTCTCTACAGAGAGCACACATGGATCCACCAGTGTCATTGCCTGTGTGTTCTTTTTAGTAACAACAACCAGTCATTTTGCATGTCTGTTCTTTTCACATACCTCCTATGGATACACTAGTGTCATTGCATGTGTGTTCTTTTCACAATCCACCCATGGATCCACCAGAGTCATTGCATGTGTGTTCTTTTTAGTAACTACAACCAGAGTCAGTTTGCATGTGTGTTCTCTTCAGAGACCACACGTGGATCCACTAGTGTTATTGCATGTGTGCTCTTTTCACAATCCACCCATGGATTCACCAGTGTCATTGCATGTGTGTTCTTTTTAGTAAAAACAACCAGAGTCATTTTGCATGTGTGTTCTTCTCACATACCACCTATGGATCCTTTAGTGTCATTGCATGTGTGTTCTTTTCACTAACATCAACTAGGGTCATTGCATGTGTGTTCTTTTCACATCCCACATATGGATCCACTAGTGTCATTGAAATGTGTGTTCTCTACAGAGACCACACATGGATCCACCAGTGTCATTGCATGTGTGTTCTTTTTAGTAACAACAACCAGTCATTTTGCATATGTGTTCTTTTCACATACTACCTATGGATCCACTAGTGTCATTGCATGCGTGTTCCTTTCACAATCCACCCTTGGATCCAGCAGTGTCATTGCATGTGTGTTCTTTTTAGTAACAACCACCAGAGTCATTTTGCACGTGTGTTCTCTTCAGAGACCACACATGGATCGACCACTGTCATTGCATGTGTGCTCTTTTCACAATCCACCCATGGATCCACCAGTGTCATTGCATGTGTGTTCTTTTCAGTAACAACAACCAGAGTCATTTTGCATGTGTGTTCTTTTCACATACCACCTATGGATCCACCAGTGTCATTGCATGTGTGTTCTTTTCACTAACAACCAGAGTCATTTTGCATGTGTGTTCTTTTCACATACCACATATGGATCCACCAGTGTCATTGCATGTGTGCTCTTTTCACAATCCACACATGGATCCACCAGTGTCATTGGATGTGTGTTCTTTTTAGTAACAACAACCAGTGTCATTGAATGTGTGTTCTCTTCAAAGACCACCCATGGATCCACAAGTGTCATTGCAAGTGTGTTCTTTTTACTAACAACAACAAGAGTCATTGAAATGTGTGCTCTCTTCAGAGACCACACATGGATCCACCAGTGTCATCGCATGTGTGTTCTTTTCACTAACAACAACCAGAGTCATTGCATGTGTGTTCTTTTCACATACCACATATGGATCCACTAGTGTGATTGAAATGTGTGCTCTCTACAGAGACCACACATGGATCCACCAGTGTCATTGAATGTGTGTTCTTTTTAGTAACAACAACCAGAGTCATTTTGCATGTGTGTTCTCTTCAGAGACCACACGTGGATCCACTAGTGTCATTGCATGTGTGTTCTTTTCACAATGCACCCATGGATCCACCAGTGTCATTGCATGTGTGTTCTTTTTAGTAACAACAACCAGAGTCATTTTGCATGTGTGTTCTTCTCACATACCACCTATGGATCATCCAGTGTCATTGCATGTGTGTTATTTTTAGTAACAATAACCAGAGTCATTGAAATGTGTGTTCTTCTCACATACCACCTATGGATCCACCAGTGCCATTGCATGTGTGTTCATTTCATAATCCACCTATGGATCCACTAGTGTCATTGCATGTGTGTTCTTTTTAGTAACAACTACCAGAGTCATTTTCCATGTGTGTTCTTCTCACATACCACCTATGGATCCACCAGTGTCATTGCATGTGTGTTCTTTTCACTAACAACAACCAGAGTCATGGCATGTGTGTTCTTTTCACATACCACATATGGATCCACCGGTGTCATTGAAATCTGTGTTCTCTACAGAGAGCACACATGGATTCACCAGTGTCATTGCATGTGTGTTCTTTTTAGTAACAACAACTAGTCATTTTGCATGTGTGTTCTTTTCACATACCTCCTATGGATCCACTAGTGTCATTGCATGTGTGTTCTTTTCACAATCCACCCATGGATCCACCAGAGTCATTGCATGTGTGTTCTTTTTAGTAACTACAACCAGAGTCAGTTTGCATGTGTGTTCTCTTCAGAGACCACACGTGGATCCACTAGTGTCATTGCATGTGTGCTGTTTTCACAATCCACCCATGGATCCACCAGTGTCATTGCATGTGTGTTCTTTTTAGTAACAACAACCAGAGTCATTTTGCATGTGTGTTCTTCTCACATACCACCTATGGACCCTTTAGTGTCATTGCATGTGTGTTCTTTTCACTAACATCAACCAGGGTCATTGCATGTGTGTTCTTTTCACATACCACATCTGGATCCACTAGTGTCATTGAAATGTGTGTTCTGTACAGAGACCACACATGGATCCACCAGTGTCATTGCATGTGTGTTCTTTTTAGTAACAACAACTAGTCATTTTGCATGTATGTTCTTTTCACATACCACCTATGGATCCACTAGTGTCATTGCATGCGTGTTCCTTTCACAATCCACCCTTGGATCCAGCAGTGTCATTGCATGTGTGTTCTTTTTAGTAACAACCACCAGAGTCATTTTGCACGTGTGTTCTCTTCAGAAACCACACATGGATCGACCAGTGTCATTGCATGTGTGCTCTTTTCACAATCCACCCATGGATCCACTAGTGTCATTGCATGTGTGTTCTTTTCAGTAACAACAACCAGAGTCATTTTGCATGTGTGTTCTTTTCACATACCACCTATGGATCCACCAGTGTCATTGCATGTGTGTTCTTTTCACATACCACATATGGATCCACCAGTGTCATTGAAATGTGTGTTCTCTACAGAGACCACACATGGATCCACCAGTGTCATTGCATGTGTGTTCTTTTTAGTAACAACAACCAGTCATTTTGCATGTGTGTTCTTTTCACATACCACCTATGGATCCACTAGTGTCATTGCATGCGTGTTCCTTTCACAATTCACCCTTGGATCCAGCAGTGTCATTGCATGCGTGTTCTTTTTAGTAACAACCACCAGAGTCATTTTGCACGTGTGTTCTCTTCAGAGACCACACATGGATCGACCAGTGTCATTGCATGTGTGCTCTTTTCACAGTCCACCCATGGATCCACCAGTGTCATTGCATGTGTGTTCTTTTCAGTAACAACAACCAGAGTCATTTTGCATGTGTGTTCTTTTCACATACCACCTATGGATCCACCAGTGTCATTGCATGTGTGTTCTTTTCACTAACAACCAGAGTCATTTTGCATGTGTGTTCTTTTCACATACCACATATGGATCCACTAGTGTCATTGCATGTGTGCTCTTTTCACAATCCACACATGGATCCACCAGCGTCATTGGATGTGTGTTCTTTTTAGTAACAACAACCAGTGTCATTGCATGTGTGTTCTCTTCAGAGACCACCCATGGATCCACAAGTGTCATTGCAAGTGTGTTCTTTTTACTAACAACAACAAGAGTCATTGAAATGTGTGCTCTCTTCAGAGACCACACATGGATCCACCAGTGTCATCGCATGTGTGTTCTTTTCACTAACAGCAACCAGAGTCATTGCATGTGTGTTCTTTTCACATACCACATATGGATAAACTAGTGTGATTGAAATGTGTGCTCTCTACAGAGACCACACATGGATCCACCAGTGTCATTGCATGTGTGTTCTTTTTAGTAACAACAACCAGAGTCAGTTAGCATGTGTGTTCTCTTCAGAGACCACACGTGGATCCACTAGTTTCATTGCATGTGTGCAACTTTCACAATCCACCCATGGATCCACCAGTGTCATTGCATGTGTGTTCTTTTTAGTAACAACAACCAGAGTCATTTTGCATGTGTGTTCTTCTCACATACCACCTATGGATCATCCAGTGTCATTGCATGTGTGTTCTTTTCACTAACAACAACCAGGGTCATTGCATGTGTCTTCTTTTCACATACCACATATGGATCCACCAGTGTCATTGAAATGTGTGTTCTCTACAGAGACCACACATGGATCCACCAGTGTCATTGCATGTGTGTTCTTTTTAGTAACAACAACCAGTCATTTTGCATGTATGTTCTTTTCACATACCACCTATGGATCCACCAGTGTCATTGCATGTGTGTTGTTTTCACAAGCCACCCATGGATCCACCAGAGTCATTGCATGTGTGTTCTTTTTAGTAACAACAACCAGAGTCATTTTGCACGTGTGTTCTCTTCAGAGACCACACATGGATCGACCAGTGTCATTGCATGTGTGTTGTTTTCACAATCCACCCATGGATCCACCAGTGTCATTGCATGTGTGTTCTTTTTAGTAACAACAACCAGAGTAATTTTGCATGTGTGTTCTTTTCACATACCACCTATGGATCCACCAGTGTCATTGCATGTGTGTTCTTTTCACTAACAACAACCAGAGTCATTTTGCATGTGTGTTCTATTCACATACCACATATGGATCCACCAGTGTCATTGCATGTTTGCTCTTTTCACAATCCACACATGGATCCACCAGTGTCATTGGATGTGTGTTCTTTTTCGTAACAACAACAAGTGTCATTGCATGTGTGTTCTCTTCAGAGACCACACATGGATCCACAAGTGTCATTGCAAGTGTGTTCTTTTTACTAACAACAACAAGAGTCATTGAAATGTGTGCTCTCTTCAGAGACCACACATGGATCCACCAGTGTCATCGGATGTGTGTTCTTTTCACTAAGAACAACCAGAGTCATTGCATGTGTGTTCTTTTCACATACCACATATGGATCCACCAGTTTGATTGAAATGTGTGTTCTCTATAGAGACCACACATGGATCCACCAGTGTCATTGCATGTGTGTTCTTTTTAGTAACAACAACCAGAGTCATTTTGCATGTGTGTTCTTTTCACATACCACCTATGGATCCACCAGTGTCATTGCATGTGTGTTCTTTTCACAATGCACCCATGGATCCACCAGTGTCATTGCATATGTGTTCTTTTAGTAACAACAACCAGAGTCATTTTGCATGTGTGTTCTCTTCACATACCACTTATGGATCCACCAGTGTCATTGCATGTGTGTTCTATTTAGTAACAACAACCAGAGTCATTGAATTGTGTGTTCTTCTCACAAACCACCTATGGATCCACCAGTGTCATTGCATGTGTGTTCTTTTTAGTAACAACAACCAGAGTCATTTTGCATGTGTGTTCTTCTCACATACCACCTATGGATCCACCAGTGTCATTGCATGTGTGTTCTTTTCACTAACAACAACCAGATTTATTGCATGTGTGTTCTTTTCACATACCACATATGGATCTACCGGTGTCATTGAAATGTGTGTTCTCTATAGAGACCACACATGGATCCACCAGTGTCATTGCATGTGTGTTCTTTTTAGTAACAACAACGAGTTATTTTGCATGTGTGTTCTTTTCACATACCACCTGGGATCCACCAGTGTCATTGCATGTGTGTTCTTTTCACAATCCACCCATGGATCCACCAGAATCATTGCATGTGTGTTCTTTTTAGTAACAACAACCAGAGTCAGTTTGCATGTGTGTTCTCTTGAGAGACCACACGTGGATCCACTAGTGTCATTGCATGTGTGCTCTTTTCACAATCCACCCATGGATCCACCAGTGTCATTGCATGTGCGTTCTTTTTAGTAACAACAACCAGAGTCATTTTGCATGTGTGTTCTTCTCACATACCACCTATGGATCCTCCAGTGTCATTGCATGTGTGTTCTTTTCACTAACAACAACCAGGGTCATTGCATGTGTGTTCTTTTCACATACCACATATGGATCCATCAGTGTCATTGAAATGTGTGTTCTCTACAGAGACCACACATGGATCCACCAGTGTCATTGCATGTGTGTTCTTTTTACTAACAACAACAAGTCATTTTGCATGTGTGTTCTTTTCACATACCACCTATGGATCCACCAGTGTCATTGCATGTGTGTTCTTTTCACAATCCACCCATGGAACCACCAGTGTCATTGCATGTGTGTTCTTTTTAGTAACAACAACCAGAGTCATTTTGCACGTGTGTTCTCTTCAGAGACCACACATGGATCGACCAGTGTCATTGCATGTGTGCTCTTTTCACTAACAACAACCAGAGTCATTTTGCATGTGTGTTCTTTTCACATACCACCTATGGATCCACCAGTGTCATTGCATGAGTGTTCTTTTCACTAACAACAACCAGAGTCATTTTGCATGTGTGTTCTTTTCACATACCACATATGGATCCACTAGTGTCATTGCAGGTGTGCTCTTTTCACAATCCACACATGGATCCACCAGTGTCATTGGATGTGTGTTCTTTTTAGTAACAACAACCAGTGTCATTGCATGTGTGTTCTTTTCACAATCCACCCATGGATCCACCATAATCATTGCATGTGTGTTCCTTTTAGTAACAACAACTAGAGTCAGTTTGCATGTGTGTTCTCTTCAGAGACCACACGTGGATCCACTAGTTTCATTGCATGTGTGCTCTTTTCACAATCCACCCATGGATCCACCAGTGTCATTGCATGTGTGTTCTTTTTAGTAACAACAACCAGAGTCATTTTCCATGTGTGTTCTTTTCACATACCACCTATGGATCCACCAGAGTCATTTTGCATGTGTGTTCTTTTCACATACCACATATGGATCCACCAGTGTCATTGCATGTGTGCTCTTTTCACAATCCACACATGGATCCACCAGTGTCATTGGATGTGTGTTCTTTTTCGTAACAACAACCAGTGTCATTGCATGTGTGTTCTCTTCAGAGACCACACATGGATCCACAAGTGTCATTGCAAGTGTGTTCTTTTTACTAACAACAACAAGAGTCATTGAAATGTGTGCTCTCTTCAGAGACCACACATGGATCCACCAGTGTCATCGGATGTGTGTTCTTTTCACTAAGAACAACCAGAGTCATTGCATGTGTGTTCTTTTCACATACCACATATGGATCCACCAGTGTGATTGAAATGTGTGTTCTCTATAGAGACCACACATGGATCCACCAATGTCATTGGATGTGTGTTCTTTTCACATACCACCTATGGATCCACCAGTGTCATTGCATGTGTGTTCTTTTCACAATGCACCCATGGATCCACCAGTGTCATTGCATGTGTGTTCTTTTTAGTAACAACAACCAGAGTCATTTTGCACGTGTGTTCTCTTCAGAGACCACACATGGATCGACCAGTGTCATTGCATGTGTGTTGTTTTCACAATCCACCCATGGATCCACCAGTGTCATTGCATGTGTGTTCTTTTTAGTAACAACAACCAGAGTCATTTTGCATGTGTGTTCTTTTCACATACCACCTATGGATCCACCAGTGTCATTGCATGTGTGTTCTTTTCACTAACAACAACCAGAGTCATTTTGCATGTGTGTTCTTTTCACATACCACATATGGATCCACCAGTGTCATTGCATGTGTGCTCTTTTCACAATCCACACATGGATCCACCAGTGTCATTGGATGTGTGTTCTTTTTCGTAACAACAACTAGTGTCATTGCATGTGTGTTCTCTTCAGAGACCACACATGGATCCACAAGTGTCATTGCAAGTGTGTTCTTTTTACTAACAACAACAAGAGTCATTGAAATGTGTGCTCTCTTCAGAGACCACACATGGATCCACCAGTGTCATCGGATGTGTGTTCTTTTCACTAAGAACAACCAGAGTCATTGCATGTGTGTTCTTTTCGCATACCACATATGGATCCACCAGTTTGATTGAAATGTGTGTTCTCTATAGAGACCACACATGGATCCACCAGTGTCATTGCATGTGTGTTCTTTTTAGTAACAACAACCAGAGTCATTTTGCATGTGTGTTCTTTTCACATACCACCTATGGATCCACCAGTGTCATTGCATGTGTGTTCTTTTCACAATGCACCCATGGATCCACCAGTGTCATTGCATATGTGTTCTTTTAGTAACAACAACCAGAGTCATTTTGCATGTGTGTTCTCTTCACATACCACTTATGGATCCACCAGTGTCATTACATGTGTGTTCTATTTAGTAACAACAACCAGAGTAATTGAATTGTGTGTTCTTCTCACAAACCACCTATGGATCCACCAGTGTCATTGCATGTGTGGTCTTTTTAGTAACAACAACCAGAGTCATTTTGCATGTGTGTTCTTCTCACATACCACATATGGATCCACCGGTGTCATTGAAATGTGTGTTCTCTATAGAGACCACACATGGATCCACCAGTGTCATTGCATGTGTGTTCTTTTTAGTAACAACAACCAGTCATTTTGCATGTGTGTTCTTTTCACATACCACCTGTGGATCCACCAGTGTCATTGCATGTGTGTTCTTTTCACAATCCACCCATGGATCCACCAGAATCATTGCATGTGTGTTCTTTTTAGTAACAACAACCAGAGTCAGTTTGCATGTGTGTTCTCTTGAGAGACCACACGTGGATCCACTAGTGTCATTGCATGTGTGCTCTTTTCACAATCGACCCATGGATCCACCAGTGTCATTGCATGTGCGTTCTTTTTAGTAACAACAACCAGAGTCATTTTGCATGTGTGTTCTTCTCACATACCACCTATGGATCCTCCAGTGTCATTGCATGTGTGTTCTTTTCACTAACAACAACCAGGGTCATTGCATGTGTGTTCTTTTCACATACCACATATGGATCCACCAGTGTCATTGAAATGTGTGTTCTCTACAGAGACCACACATGGATCCACCAGTGTCATTGCATGTGTGTTCTTTTTAGTAACAACAACAAGTCATTTTGCATGTGTGTTCTTTTCACATACCACCTATGGATCCACCAGTGTCATTGCATGTGTGTTCTTTTCACAATCCACCCATGGAACCACCAGTGTCATTGCATGTGTGTTCTTTTTAGTAACAACAACCAGAGTCATTTTGCACGTGTGTTCTCTTCAGAGACCACGCATGGATCGACCAGTGTCATTGCATGTGTGTTGTTTTCACAATCCACCCATGGATCCACCAGTGTCATTCCATGTGTGTTCTTTTTAGTAACAACAACCAGAGTCATTTTGCATGTGTGTTCTTTTCACATACCACATATGGATCCACTAGTGTCATTGCATGTGTGCTCTTTTCACAATCCACACATGGATCCACCAGTGTCATTGGATGTGTGTTCTTTTTAGTAACAACCACCAGTGTCATTGCATGTGTGTTCTTTTCACAATCCACCCATGGATCCACCAGAATCATTGCATGTGTGTTCCTTTTAGTAACAACAACCAGAGTCAGTTTGCATGTGTGTTCTCTTCAGAGACCACACGTGGATCCACTAGTTTCATTGCATGTGTGCTCTTTTCACAATCCACCCATGGATCCACCAGTGTCATTGCATGTGTGTTCTTTTTAGTAACAACAACCAGAGTCATTTTCCATGTGTGTTCTTTTCACATACCACCTATGGATCCACCAGAGTCATTTTGCATGTGCGTTCTTTTCACATACCACATATGGATCCACCAGTGTCATTGCATGTGTTCTCTTTTCACAATCCACACATGGATCCACCAGTGTCATTAGATGTGTGTTCTTTTTCGTAACAACAACCAGTGTCATTGCATGTGTGTTCTCTTCAGAGACCACACATGGATCCACAAGTGTCATTTCAAGTGTTTTTCTTTTTACTAACAACAACAAGAGTCATTGAAATGTGTGCTCTCTTCAGAGACCACACATGGATCCACCAGTGTCATCGGATGTGTGTTCTTTTCACTAAGAACAACCAGAGTCATTGCATGTGTGTTCTTTTCACATACCACATATGGATCCACCAGTGTGATTGAAATGTGTGTTCTCTATAGAGACCACACATGGATCCACCAGTGTCATTGCATGTGTGTTCTTTTCACATACCACCTATGGATCCACCAGTGTCATTGCATGTGTGTTCTTTTCACAATGCACCCATGGATCCACCAGTGTCATTGCATGTGTGTTCTTTTTAGTAACAACAACCAGAGTCATTTTGCATGTGTGTTCTCTTCACATACCACTTATGGATCCACCAGTGTCATTGCATGTGTGTTCTTTTTAGTAACAACAACCAGAGTCATTGAATTGTGCGTTCTTCTCACATACCACCTATGGATCCACCAGTGTCATTGCATGTGTGTTCTTTTTAGTAACAACAACCAGAGTCATTTTGCACGTGTGTTCTTCTCACATACCACCTATGGATCCACCAGTGTCATTGCATGTGTGTTCTTTTCACTAACACCAACCAGAGTCATTGCATGTGTGTTCTTTTCACATACCACATATGGATCCACCAGTGTCATTGAAATGTGTGTTCTCTACAGAGACCACGCATGGATCCACCAGTGTCATTGCATGTGTGTTCTTTTTAGTAACAACAGCAAGAGTCATTTTGCATGTGTGTTCTTTTCACATACCACCTATGGATCCACCAGTGTCATTGCATGTGTGTTCTTTTCTCAATCCACCCATGGATCCACCAGTGTCATTGCATGTGCGTTATTTTTAGTAACAACAACCAGACTCATTTTGCATGTGTGTTCTCTTCACATACCACCTATGGATCCACCAGTGTCATTGCATGTGTGTTCTTTTTAGTGACAACCAGAGTCATTTTGCATGTGTGTTCTTTTCACATACCACCTATGGATCCACCAGTGTCATTGCATGTGTGTTCTTTTCACAATCCACCCATGGATCCACCAGTGTCATTGCATGTGTGTTCTTTTTAGTAACAACACCCAGAGTCCTTTTTCATGTGTTTTCTCTTCACATACCACAAATGGATCCACCAGGGTCATTGCATGTGTGTTCTTTTTAGCAACAACAACCAGAGTCATTGAAATGTGTGTTCTTCTCACATACCACCTATGGATCCACCAGTGTCCTTGCATGTGTGTTCATTTCATAATCCACCTATGGATCCACTAGTGTCATTGCATGTGTGTTCTTTTTAGTAACAACAACCAGAGTCATTTTGCATGTGTGTTCTTCTAACATACCACCTATGATTCCACCAGTGTCATTGCATGTGTGTTCTTTTCACTAACAACAACCAGAGTCATTGCATGTGTGTTCTTTTCACATACCACATATGGATCCACCGGTGTCATTGAAATGTGTGTTCTTTTCACTAACAACCAGAGTCATTTTGCATGTGTGTTCTTTTCACATACCACATATGGATCCACCAGTGTCATTTCATGTGTGCTCTTTTCACAATCCACACATGGATCCACCAGTGTCATTGGATGTGTGTTCTTTTTAGTAACAACAACCAGTGTCATTGCATGTGTGTTCTCTTCAGAGACCACCCATGGATCCACAAGTGTCATTGCAAGTGTGTTCTTTTTACTAACAACAACAAGAGTCATTGAAATGTGTGCTCTCTTCAGAGACCACACATGGATCCACGAGTGTCATCGCATGTGTGTTCTTTTCACTAACAACAACCAGAGTCATTGCATGTGTGTTCTTTTCACATACCACATATGGATCCACTAGTGTGATTGAAATGTGTGCTCTCTACAGACACCACACATGGATCCACCAGTGTCATTGAATGTGTGTTCTTTTTAGTAACAACAACCAGAGTCATTTTGCATGTGTGTTCTTTTCACATACCACCTATGGATCCACCAGTGTCATTGCATGTGTGTTCTTTTCACAATGCACCCATGGATCCACCAGTGTCATTGCATGTGTGTTCTTTTTAGTAACAACAACCAGAGTCATTATGCACGTGTGTTCTCTTCACATACCACCTATGGATACACCAGTGTCATTGCATGTGTGTTCTTTTTAGTAACAATAACCAAAGTCATTGAAATGTGTGTTCTTCTCACATACCACCTATGGATCCACTAGTGCCATTGCATGTGTGGTCATTTCATAATCCACCTATGGATCCACTAGTGTCATTGCATGTGTGTTCTTTTTAGTAACAACAACCAGAGTCATTTTCCATGTGTGTTCTTCTCACATACCACCTATGGATCCACCAGTGTCATTGCATGTGTGTTCTTTTCACTAACAACAACCAGAGTCATTGCATGTGTGTTCTTTTCACATACCACATATGGATCCACCGGTGTCATTGAAATCTGTGTTCTCTACAGAGAGCACACATGGATCCACCAGTGTCATTGCATGTGTGTTCTTTTCACAATCCACCCATGGATCCACCAGAGTCATTGCATGTGTGTTCTTTTTAGTAACTACAACCAGAGTCAGTTTGCATGTGTGTTCTCTGCAGAGACCACACGTGGATCCACTAGTGTCATTGCATGTGTGCTCTTTTCACAATCCACCCATGGATCCACCAGTGTCATTGCATGTGTGTTCTTTTTAGTAACAACAACCAGAGTCATTTTGCATGTGTGTTCTTCTCACATACCACCTATGGATCCTTTAGTGTCATTGCATGTGTGTTCTTTTCACTAACATCAACCAGGGTCATTGCATATGTGTTCTTTTCACATACCACATATGGATCCACTAGTGTCATTGAAATGTCTGTTCTCTACAGAGACCACACATGGATCCACCAGTGTCATTGCATGTGTGTTCTTTTTAGTAACAACAACCAGTCATTTTGCATGTGTGTTCTTTTCACATACCACCTATGGATCCACTAGTGTCATTGCATGCGTGTTCCTTTCACAATCCACCCTTGGATCCAGCAGTGTCATTGCATGTGTGTTCTTTTTAGTAACAACCACCAGAGTCATTTTTCACGTGTGTTCTCTTCAGAGACCACACATGGATCGACCAGTGTCATTGCATGTGTGCTCTTTTGACAATCCACCCATGGATCCACCAGTGTCATTGCATGTGTGTTCTTTTCAGTAAGAACAACCAGAGTCATTTTGCATGTGTGTTCTTTTCACATACCACCTATGGATCCACCAGTGTCATTGCATGTGTGTTCTTTTCACTAACAACCAGAGTCATTTTGCATGTGTGTTCTTTTCACATACCACATATGGATCCACCAGTGTCATTGCATGTGTGCTCTTTTCACAATTCACACATGGATCCACCAGTGTCATTGGATGTGTGTTCTTTTTAGTAACAACAACCAGTGTCATTGCATGTGTGTTCTCTTCAGAGACCACCCATGGATCCACAAGTGTCATTGCAAGTGTGTTCTTTTTACTAACAACAACAAGAGTCATTGAAATGTGTGCTCTCTTCAGAGACCACACATGGATCCACCTGTGTCATCGCATGTGTGTTCTTTTCACTAACAATAACCAGAGTCATTGCATGTGTGTTCTTTTCACATACCACATATGGATCCACTAGTGTGATTGAAATGTGTGCTCTCTACAGAGACTACACATGGATCCACCAGTGTCATTGTATGTGTGTTCTTTTTAGTAACAACAACCAGAGTCATTTTGCATGTGTGTTCTTTTCACATACCACCTATGGATCCACCAGTGTCATTGCATGTGTGTTCTTTTCACAATACACCCATGGATCCACCCGTGGCATTGCATGTGTGTTCTTTTTAGTAACAACAACCAGAGTCATTTTGCATGTGTGTTCTATTCACATACCACCTATGGATCCACCAGTATCATTGCATGTGTGTTCTTTTTAGTAACAACAAGTAGAGTCATTGAAATGTGTGTTCTTCTCACATACCACGTATGGATCCACCAGTGTCATTGCATGTGTGTTCATTTCATAATCCACCTATGGATCCACCAGTGTCATTGCTTGTGTGTTCTTTTTAGTAACAACAACCAGAGTCATTTTGTATGTGTGTTCTTCTCACATACAACCTATGGATCCACCAGTGTCATTGCATGTGTGTTCTTTTCACAAACAATAACCAGAGTCATTGCATGTGTGTTCTTTTCACATACCACATATGGATCCACCGGTGTCATTGAAATGTGTGTTCTCTACAGAGACCACACATGGATCCACCAGAGTCATTTTGCATGTGTGTTCTTTTCACATACCACCTATGGATCCACCAGTGTCATTGCATGTGTGTTCTTTTCACAATCCACCCATGGATCCACCAGAATCATTGCATGTGTGTTCTTTTTAGTAACAACAACCAGAGTCAGTTTGCATGTGTGTTCTCTTCAGAGACCACACGTGGATCCACTAGTTTCATTGCATGTGTGCTCTTTTCACAATCCACCCATGGATCCACCAGTGTCATTGCATGTGTGTTGTTTTTAGTAACAACAACCAGAGTCATTTTGCATGTGTTATCTTCTCACATACCACCTATGGATCCTCCAGTGTCATTGCATGTGTGTTATTTTCACTAACAACAACCAGGGTCATTGCATGTGTGTTCTTTTCACATACCACATATGGATCCACCAGTGTCATTGAAATGTGTGTTCTCTAGAGAGACCACACATGGATCCACCAGTGTCATTGCATGTGTGTTCTTTTTAGTAACAACAACCAGTCATTTTGCATGTATGTTCTTTTCACATACCACCTATGGATCCACCAGTGTCATTGCATGTGTGTTGTTTTCACAAGCCACCCATGGATCCACCAGAGTCATTGCATGTGTATTCTTTTAAGTAACAACAACCAGAGTCATTTTGCACGTGTGTTCTCTTCAGAGACCACACATGGATCGACCAGTGCCATTGCATGTGTGTTGTTTTCACAATCCACCCATGGATCCACCAGTGTCATTGCATGTGTGTTCTTTTTAGTAACAACAACCAGAGTCATTTTGCATGTGTGTTCTTTTCACATACCACCTATGGATCCACCAGTGTCATTGCATGTGTGTTCTTTTCACTAACAACAACCAGAGTCATTTTGCATGTGTTTTATTTTCACATACCACATATGGATCCACCAGTGTCATTGCATGTGTGCTCTTTTCACAATCCACACATGGATCCACCAGTGTCATTGGATGTGTGTTCTTTTTCGTAACAACAACCAGTGTCATTGCATGTGTATTCTCCTCAGAGACCAGACATGGATCCACAAGTGTCATTGCAAGTGTGTTCTTTTTACTAACAACAACAAGAGTCATAGAAATGTGTGCTCTCTTCAGAGACCACACATGGATCCACCAGTGTCATCGGATGTGTGTTCTTTTCACTAAGAACAACCAGAGTCATTGCATGTGTGTTCTTTTCACATACCACATATGGATCCACCAGTTTGATTGAAATGTGTGTTCTCTATGGAGACCACATATGGATCCACCAGTGTCATTGCATGTGTGTTCTTTTTAGTAACAACAACTAGTCATTTTGCATGTGTGTTCTTTTCACATACCACCTGTGGATCCACCAGTGTCATTGCATGTGTGTTCTTTTCACAATCCACCCATGGATCCACCAGAATCATTGCATGTGTGTTCTTTTTAGTAACAACAACCAGAGTCAGTTTGCATGTGTGTTCTCTTGAGAGACCACACGTGGATCCACTAGTGTCATTGCATGTGTGCTCTTTTCACAATCCACCCATGGATCCACCAGTGTCATTGCATGTGTGTTCTTTTTAGTAACAACAACCAGAGTCATTTTGCATGTGTGTTCTTCTCACATACCACCTATGGATCCTCCAGTGTCATTGCATGTGTGTTCTTTTCACTAACAACAACCAGGGTCATTGCATGTGTGTTCTTTTCACATACCACATATGGATCCACCAGTGTCATTGAAATGTGTGTTCTCTACAGAGACCACACATGGATCCACCAGTGTCATTGCATGTGTGTTCTTTTTAGTAACAACAACCAGTCATTTTGCATGTATGTTCTTTTCACATACCACCTATGGATCCACCAGTGTCATTGCATGTGTGTTGTTTTCACAAGCCACCCATGGATCCACCAGAGTCATTGCATGTGTGTTCTTTTTAGTAACAACAACCAGAGTCATTTTGCACGTGTGTTATCTTCAGAGACCACACATGGATCGACCAGTGTCATTACATGTGTGTTGTTTTCACAATCCACCCATGGATCCACCAGTGTCATTGCATGTGTGTTCTTTTTAGTAACAACAACCAGAGTCATTTTGCATGTGTGTTCTTTTCACATACCACCTATGGATCCACCAGTGTCATTGCATGTGTGTTCTTTTCACTAACAACAACCAGAGTCATTTTGCATGTGTTTTATTTTCACATACCACATATGGATCCACCAGTGTCATTGCATGTGTGCTCTTTTCACAATCCACACATGGATCCACCAGTGTCATTGGATGTGTGTTCTTTTTCGTAACAACAACCAGTGTCATTGCATGTGTATTCTCTTCAGAGACCACACATGGATCCACAAGTGTCATTGCAGGTGTGTTCTTTTTACTAACAACAACAAGAGTCATTGAAATGTGTGCTCTCTTCAGAGACCACACATGGATCCACCAGTGTCATCGGATGTGTGTTCTTTTCACTAAGAACAACCAGAGTCATTGCATGTGTGTTCTTTTCACATACCACATATGGATCCACCAGTTTGATTGAAATGTGTGTTCTCTATGGAGACCACATATGGATCCACCAGTGTCATTGCATGTGTGTTCTTTTTAGTAACAACAACTAGTCATTTTGCATGTGTGTTCTTTTCACATACCACCTGTGGATCCACCAGTGTCATTGCATGTGTGTTCTTTTCACAATCCACCCATGGATCCACCAGAATCATTGCATGTGTGTTCTTTTTAGTAACAACAACCAGAGTCAGTTTGCATGTGTGTTCTCTTGAGAGACCACACGTGGATCCACTAGTGTCATTGCATGTGTGCTCTTTTCACAATCCACCCATGGATCCACCAGTGTCATTGCATGTGTGTTCTTTTTAGTAACAACAACCAGAGTCATTTTGCATGTGTGTTCTTCTCACATACCACCTATGGATCCTCCAGTGTCATTGCATGTGTGTTCTTTTCACTAACAACAACCAGGGTCATTGCATGTGTGTTCTTTTCACATACCACATATGGATCCACCAGTGCCATTGAAATGTGTGTTCTCTACAGAGACCACACATGGATCCACCAGTGTCATTGCATGTGTGTTCTTTTTAGTAACAACAACCAGTCATTTTGCATGTGTGTTCTTTTCACATACCACCTATGGATCCACCAGTGTCATTGCATGTGTGTTCTTTTCACAATCCACCCATGGAACGACCAGTGTCATTGCATGTGTGTTCTTTTTAGTAACAACAACCAGAGTCATTTTGCACATGTGTTCTCTTCAGAGACCACACATGGATCGACCAGTGTCATTGCATGTGTGCTCTTTTCACTAACAACAACCAGAGTCATTTTGCATGTGTGTTCTTTTCACATACCACCTATGGATCCACCAGTGTCATTGCATGAGTGTTCTTTTCACTAATAACAACCAGAGTCATTTTGCATGTGTGTTCTTTTCACACACCACATATGGATCCACCAGTGTCATTGCATGTGTGCTCTTTTCACAATCCACACATGGATCCACCAGTGTCATTGGATGTGTGTTCTTTTTAGTAACAACAACCAGTGTCATTGCATGTGTGTTCTTTTCACAATCCACCCATGGATCCACCAGAATCATTGCATGTGTGTTCTTTTTAGTAACAACAACCAGAGTCAGTTTGCATGTGTGTTCTCTTCAGAGACCACACGTGGATACACTAGTTTCATTGCATGTGTGCTCTTTTCACAATCCACCCATGGATGCACCAGTGTCATTGCATGTGTGTTCTTTTTAGTAACAACAACCAGAGTCATTTTCCATGTGTGTTCTTTTCACATACCACCTATGGATCCACCAGTGTCATTGCATGAGTGTTCTTTTCACTAACAACAACCAGAGTCATTTTGCATGTGTGTTCTTTTCACATACCACATATGGATCCACCAGTGTCATTGCATGTGTGCTCTTTTCACAATCCACACATGGATCCACCAGTGTCATTGGATGTGTGTTCTTTTCCGTAACAACAACCAGTGTCATTGCATGTGTGTTCTCTTCAGAGACCACACATGGATCCACAAGTGTCATTGCAAGTGTGTTCTTTTTACTAACAACAACAAGAGTCATTGAAATGTGTGCTCTCTTCAGAGACCACACATGGATCCACCAGTGTCATCGGATGTGTGTTCTTTTCACTAAGAACAACCAGAGTCATTGCATGTGTGTTCTTTTCACATACCACATATGGATCCACCAGTGTGATTGAAATGTGTGTTCTCTATAGAGACCACACATGGATCCACCAGTGTCATTGCATGTGTGTTCTTTTCAGTAACAACCGCAAGTGTCATTTTGCATGTGTGTTCTTTTCACATACCAACTACGGATCCACCAGTGCCATTGCATGTGTGGTCATTTCATAATCCACCTATGGATCCACTAGTGTCATTGCATGTGTGTTCTTTTTAGTAACAACAACCAGAGTCATTTTCCATGTGTGTTCTTCTCACATACCACCTATGGATCCACCAGTGTCATTGCATGTGTGTTCTTTTCACTAACAACCAGAGTCATTTTGCATGTGTGTTCTTTTCACATACCACATATGGATCCACCAGTGTCATTGCATGTGTGTTCTTTTCACTAACAACAACCAGAGTCATTGCATGTGTGTTCTTTTCACATACCACATATGGATCCATCGGTGTCATTGAAATCTGTGTTCTCTACAGAGAGCACACATGGATCCACCAGTATCATTGCATGTGTGTTCTTTTTAGTAACAACAACCAGTCATTTTGCATGTGTGTTCTTTTCACATACCTCCTATGGATCCACCAGTGTCATTGCATGTGTGTTCTTTTCACAATCCACCCATGGATCCACCAGAGTCATTGCATGTGTGTTCTTTTTAGTAACTACAACCAGAGTCAGTTTGCATGTGTGTTCTCTTCAGAGACCACACGTGGATCCACTAGTGTCATTGCATGTGTGCTCTTTTCACAATCCACCCATGGATCCACCAGTGTCATTGCATTTGTGTTCTTTTTAGTAACAACAACCAGAGTCATTTTGCATGTGTGTTCTTCTCACATACCACCTATGGATCCTTTAGTGTCATTGCATGTGTGTTCTTTTCACAAACATCAACCAGGGTCATTGCATATGTGTTCTTTTCACATACCACATATGGATCCACTAGTGTCATTGAAATGTCTGTTCTCTACAGAGACCACACATGGATCCACCAGTGTCATTGCATGTGTGTTCTTTTTAGTAACAACAACCAGTCATTTTGCATGTGTGTTCTTTTCACATACCACCTATGGATCCACTAGTGTCATTGCATGCGTGTTCCTTTCACAATCCACCCTTGGATCCAACAGTGTCATTGCATGTGTGTTCTTTTTAGTAACAACCACCAGAGTCATTTTGCACGTGTGTTCTCTTCAGAGACCACACATGGATCGACCAGTGTCATTGCATGTGTGCTCTTTTGACAATCCACCCATGGATCCACCAGTGTCATTGCATGTGTGTTCTTTTCAGTAAGAACAACCAGAGTCATTTTGCATGTGTGTTCTTTTCACATACCACCTATGGATCCACCAGTGTCATTGCATGTGTGTTCTTTTCACTAACAACCAGAGTCATTTTGCATGTGTGTTCTTTTCACATACCACATATGGATCCACCAGTGTCATTGCATGTGTGCTCTTTTCACAATCCACACATGGATCCACCAGTGTCATTGGATGTGTGTTCTTTTTAGTAACAACAACCAGTGTCATTGCATGTGTGTTCTCTTCAGAGACCACCCATGGATCCACAAGTGTCATTGCAAGTGTGTTCTTTTTACTAACAACAACAAGAGTCATTGAAATGTGTGCTCTCTTCAGAGACCACACATGGATCCACCTGTGTCATCGCAAGTGTGTTCTTTTCACTAACAACAACCAGAGCCATTGCATGTGTGTTCTTTTCACATACCACATATGGATCCACTAGTGTGATTGAAATGTGTGCTCTCTACAGAGACCACACATGGATCCACCAGTGTCATTGAATGTGTGTTCTTTTTAGTAACAACAACCAGAGTCATTTTGCATGTGTGTTCTTTTCACATACCACCTATGGATCCACCAGTGTCATTGCATGTGTGTTCTTTTCACAATACACCCATGGATCCACCCGTGTCATTGCATGTGTGTTCTTTTTAGTAACAACAACCAGAGTCATTTTGCATGTGTGTTCTATTCACATACCACCTATGGATCCACCAGTATCATTGCATGTGTATTCTTTTTAGTAACAACAAGTAGAGTCATTGAAATGTGTGTTCTTCTCACATACCACGTATGGATCCACCAGTGTCATTGCATGTGTGTTCATTTCATAATCCACCTATGGATCCACCAGTGTCATTGCTTGTGTGTTCCTTTTAGTAACAACAACCATAGTCATTTTGCATGTGTGTTCTTCTCACATACAACCTATGGATCCACCAGTGTCATTGCATGTGTGTTCTTTTCACAAACAATAACCAGAGTCATTGCATGTGTGTTCTTTTCACATACCACATATGGATCCACCGGTGTCATTGAAATGTGTGTTATCTACAGAGACCACACATGGATCCACCAGTGTCATTGCATGTGTGTTCTTCTTACTAACAACAACCAGTCATTTTGCATGTGTGTTCTTTTCACATACCACCTATGGATCCACCGGTGTCATTGCATGTGTGTTCTTTTCACAATCCACCCATGGATCCACCAGAATCATTGCATGTGTGTTCTTTTCAGTAACAACAGCCTGAGTCAGTTTGCATGTGTGTTCTCTTCAGAGACCAGATGTGGATCCACTAGTTTCATTGCATGTGTGCTCTTTTCACAATCCACCCATGGATCCACCAGTGTCATTGCATGTGTGTTCTTTTTAGTAACAACAACCAGAGTCATTTTGCATGTGTGTTCTTCTCACATACCACCTATGGATCATCCAGTGTCATTGCATGTGTGTTCTTTTCACTAACAACAACCAGGGTCATTGCATGTGTGTTCTTTTCACATACCACATATGGATCCACCAGTGTCATTGAAATGTGTGTTCTCTACAGAGACCACACATGGATCCAACAGTGTCATTGCATGTGTGTTCTTTTTAGTAACAACAACCAGTCATTTTGCATGTATGTTCTTTTCACATACCACCTATGGATCCACCAGTGTCATTGCATGTGTGTTGTTTTCACAAGCCACCCATGGATCCACCAGAGTCATTGCATGTGTGTTCTTTTTAGTAACAACAACCAGAGTCATTTTGCACGTGTGTTCTCTTCAGAGACCACACATGGATCGACCAGTGTCATTGCATGTGTCTTGTTTTCACAATCCACCCATGGATCCACCAGTGTCATTGCATGTGTGTTCTTTTTAGTAACAACAACCAGAGTCATTTTGCATGTGTGTTCTTTTCACATACCACCTATGGATCCACCAGTGTCATTGCATGTGTGTTCTTTTCACTAACAACAACCAGAGTCATTTTGCATGTTTTTTATTTTCACATACCACATATGGATCCACCAGTGTCATTGCATGTGTGCTCTTTTCACAATCCACACATGGATCCACCAGTGTCATTGGATGTGTGTTCTTTTTAGTAACAACAACCAGTGTCATTGCATGTGTATTCTCTTCAGAGACCACACATGGATCCACAAGTGTCCTTGCAAGTGTGTTCTTTTTACTAACAACAAGAGTCATTGAAATGTGTGCTCTCTTCAGAGACCACACATGGATCCACCAGTGTCATCGGATGTGTGTTCTTTTCACTAAGAACAACCAGAGTCATTGCATGTGTGTTCTTTTCACATACCACATATGGATCCACCAGTTTGATTGAAATGTGTGTTCTCTATGGAGACCACATATGGATCCACCAGTGTCATTGCATGTGTGTTCTTTTTAGTAACAACAACCAGTCATTTTGCATGTGTGTTCTTTTCACATACCACCTGTGGATCCACCAGTGTCATTGCATGTGTGTTCTTTTCACAATCCACCCATGGATCCACCAGAATCATTGCATGTGTGTTCTTTTTAGTAACAACAACCAGAGTCATTTTGCACGTGTGTTCTCTTCAGAGACCACACATGGATCGACCAGTGTCATTGCATGTGTGTTGTTTTTAGTAACAACAACCAGAGTCATTTTGCATGTGTGTTCTTCTCACATACCACCTATGGATCCACCAGTGTCATTGCATGTGTGTTCTTTTCACTAACAACAACCAAAGTCATTGCATGTGCGTTCTTTTCACATACCACATATGGATCCACCGGTGTCATTGAAATGTGTGTTCTCTACAGAGACCACACATGGATCCACCAGTGTCATTGCATGTGTGTTCTTTTTAGTAACAACAACCAGTCATTTTGCATGTGTGTTCTTTTCACATACCACCTATGGATCCACCAGTGTCATTGCATGTGTGTTCTTTTCACAATCCACCCATGGAACGACCAGTGTCATTGCATGTGTGTTCTTTTTAGTAACAACAACCAGAGTCATTTTGCACATGTGTTCTCTTCAGAGACCACACATGGATCGACCAGTGTCATTGCATGTGTGCTCTTTTCACTAACAACAACCAGAGTCATTTTGCATGTGTGTTCTTTTCACATACCACCTATGGATCCACCAGTGTCATTGCATGAGTGTTCTTTTCACTAATAACAACCAGAGTCATTTTGCATGTGTGTTCTTTTCACACACCACATATGGATCCACCAGTGTCATTGCATGTGTGCTCTTTTCACAATCCACACATGGATCCACCAGTGTCATTGGATGTGTGTTCTTTTTAGTAACAACAACCAGTGTCATTGCATGTGTGTTCTTTTCACAATCCACCCATGGATCCACCAGAATCATTGCATGTGTGTTCTTTTTAGTAACAACAAGCAGAGTCAGTTTGCATGTGTGTTCTCTTCAGAGACCACACGTGGATACACTAGTTTCATTGCATGTGTGCTCTTTTCACAATCCACCCATGGATGCACCAGTGTCATTGCATGTGTGTTCTTTTTAGTAACAACAACCAGAGTCATTTTCCATGTGTGTTCTTTTCACATACCACCTATGGATCCACCAGTGTCATTGCATGAGTGTTCTTTTCACTAACAACAACCAGAGTCATTTTGCATGTGTGTTCTTTTCACATACCACATATGGATCCACCAGTGTCATTGCATGTGTGCTCTTTTCACAATCCACACATGGATCCACCAGTGTCATTGGATGTGTGTTCTTTTCCGTAACAACAACCAGTGTCATTGCATGTGTGTTCTCTTCAGAGACCACACATGGATCCACAAGTGTCATTGCAAGTGTGTTCTTTTTACTAACAACAACAAGAGTCATTGAAATGTGTGCTCTCTTCAGAGACCACACATGGATCCACCAGTGTCATCGGATGTGTGTTCTTTTCACTAAGAACAACCAGAGTCATTGCATGTGTGTTCTTTTCACATACCACATATGGATCCACCAGTGTGATTGAAATGTGTGTTCTCTATAGAGACCACACATGGATCCACCAGTGTCATTGCATGTGTGTTCTTTTTAGTAACAACCGCAAGTGTCATTTTGCATGTGTGTTCTTTTCACATACCAACTACGGATCCACCAGTGCCATTGCATGTGTGGTCATTTCATAATCCACCTATGGATCCACTAGTGTCATTGCATGTGTGTTCTTTTTAGTAACAACAACCAGAGTCATTTTCCATGTGTGTTCTTCTCACATACCACCTATGGATCCACCAGTGTCATTGCATGTGTGTTCTTTTCACTAACAACCAGAGTCATTTTGCATGTGTGTTCTTTTCACATACCACATATGGATCCACCAGTGTCATTGCATGTGTGTTCTTTTCACTAACAACAACCAGAGTCATTGCATGTGTGTTCTTTTCACATACCACATATGGATCCATCGGTGTCATTGAAATCTGTGTTCTCTACAGAGAGCACACATGGATCCACCAGTATCATTGCATGTGTGTTCTTTTTAGTAACAACAACCAGTCATTTTGCATGTGTGTTCTTTTCACATACCTCCTATGGATACCAGTGTCATTGCATGTGTGTTCTTTTCACAATCCACCCATGGATCCACCAGAGTCATTGCATGTGTGTTCTTTTTAGTAACTACAACCAGAGTCAGTTTGCATGTGTGTTCTCTTCAGAGACCACACGTGGATCCACTAGTGTCATTGCATGTGTGCTCTTTTCACAATCCACCCATGGATCCACCAGTGTCATTGCATTTGTGTTCTTTTTAGTAACAACAACCAGAGTCATTTTGCATGTGTGTTCTTCTCACATACCACCTATGGATCCTTTAGTGTCATTGCATGTGTGTTCTTTTCACAAACATCAACCAGGGTCATTGCATATGTGTTCTTTTCACATACCACATATGGATCCACTAGTGTCATTGAAATGTCTGTTCTCTACAGAGACCACACATGGATCCACCAGTGTCATTGCATGTGTGTTCTTTTTAGTAACAACAACCAGTCATTTTGCATGTGTGTTCTTTTCACATACCACCTATGGATCCACTAGTGTCATTGCATGCGTGTTCCTTTCACAATCCACCCTTGGATCCAACAGTGTCATTGCATGTGTGTTCTTTTTAGTAACAACCACCAGAGTCATTTTGCACGTGTGTTCTCTTCAGAGACCACACATGGATCGACCAGTGTCATTGCATGTGTGCTCTTTTGACAATCCACCCATGGATCCACCAGTGTCATTGCATGTGTGTTCTTTTCAGTAAGAACAACCAGAGTCATTTTGCATGTGTGTTCTTTTCACATACCACCTATGGATCCACCAGTGTCATTGCATGTGTGTTCTTTTCACTAACAACCAGAGTCATTTTGCATGTGTGTTCTTTTCACATACCACATATGGATCCACCAGTGTCATTGCATGTGTGCTCTTTTCACAATCCACACATGGATCCACCAGTGTCATTGGATGTGTGTTCTTTTTAGTAACAACAACCAGTGTCATTGCATGTGTGTTCTCTTCAGAGACCACCCATGGATCCACAAGTGTCATTGCAAGTGTGTTCTTTTTACTAACAACAACAAGAGTCATTGAAATGTGTGCTCTCTTCAGAGACCACACATGGATCCACCTGTGTCATCGCAAGTGTGTTCTTTTCACTAACAACAACCAGAGCCATTGCATGTGTGTTCTTTTCACATACCACATATGGATCCACTAGTGTGATTGAAATGTGTGCTCTCTACAGAGACCACACATGGATCCACCAGTGTCATTGAATGTGTGTTCTTTTTAGTAACAACAACCAGAGTCATTTTGCATGTGTGTTCTTTTCACATACCACCTATGGATCCACCAGTGTCATTGCATGTGTGTTCTTTTCACAATACACCCATGGATCCACCCGTGTCATTGCATGTGTGTTCTTTTTAGTAACAACAACCAGAGTCATTTTGCATGTGTGTTCTATTCACATACCACCTATGGATCCACCAGTATCATTGCATGTGTATTCTTTTTAGTAACAACAAGTAGAGTCATTGAAATGTGTGTTCTTCTCACATACCACGTATGGATCCACCAGTGTCATTGCATGTGTGTTCATTTCATAATCCACCTATGGATCCACCAGTGTCATTGCTTGTGTGTTCCTTTTAGTAACAACAACCATAGTCATTTTGCATGTGTGTTCTTCTCACATACAACCTATGGATCCACCAGTGTCATTGCATGTGTGTTCTTTTCACAAACAATAACCAGAGTCATTGCATGTGTGTTCTTTTCACATACCACATATGGATCCACCGGTGTCATTGAAATGTGTGTTATCTACAGAGACCACACATGGATCCACCAGTGTCATTGCATGTGTGTTCTTCTTACTAACAACAACCAGTCATTTTGCATGTGTGTTCTTTTCACATACCACCTATGGATCCACCGGTGTCATTGCATGTGTGTTCTTTTCACAATCCACCCATGGATCCACCAGAATCATTGCATGTGTGTTCTTTTCAGTAACAACAGCCTGAGTCAGTTTGCATGTGTGTTCTCTTCAGAGACCAGATGTGGATCCACTAGTTTCATTGCATGTGTGCTCTTTTCACAATCCACCCATGGATCCACCAGTGTCATTGCATGTGTGTTCTTTTTAGTAACAACAACCAGAGTCATTTTGCATGTGTGTTCTTCTCACATACCACCTATGGATCATCCAGTGTCATTGCATGTGTGTTCTTTTCACTAACAACAACCAGGGTCATTGCATGTGTGTTCTTTTCACATACCACATATGGATCCACCAGTGTCATTGAAATGTGTGTTCTCTACAGAGACCACACATGGATCCAACAGTGTCATTGCATGTGTGTTCTTTTTAGTAACAACAACCAGTCATTTTGCATGTATGTTCTTTTCACATACCACCTATGGATCCACCAGTGTCATTGCATGTGTGTTGTTTTCACAAGCCACCCATGGATCCACCAGAGTCATTGCATGTGTGTTCTTTTTAGTAACAACAACCAGAGTCATTTTGCACGTGTGTTCTCTTCAGAGACCACACATGGATCGACCAGTGTCATTGCATGTGTCTTGTTTTCACAATCCACCCATGGATCCACCAGTGTCATTGCATGTGTGTTCTTTTTAGTAACAACAACCAGAGTCATTTTGCATGTGTGTTCTTTTCACATACCACCTATGGATCCACCAGTGTCATTGCATGTGTGTTCTTTTCACTAACAACAACCAGAGTCATTTTGCATGTTTTTTATTTTCACATACCACATATGGATCCACCAGTGTCATTGCATGTGTGCTCTTTTCACAATCCACACATGGATCCACCAGTGTCATTGGATGTGTGTTCTTTTTAGTAACAACAACCAGTGTCATTGCATGTGTATTCTCTTCAGAGACCACACATGGATCCACAAGTGTCCTTGCAAGTGTGTTCTTTTTACTAACAACAAGAGTCATTGAAATGTGTGCTCTCTTCAGAGACCACACATGGATCCACCAGTGTCATCGGATGTGTGTTCTTTTCACTAAGAACAACCAGAGTCATTGCATGTGTGTTCTTTTCACATACCACATATGGATCCACCAGTTTGATTGAAATGTGTGTTCTCTATGGAGACCACATATGGATCCACCAGTGTCATTGCATGTGTGTTCTTTTTAGTAACAACAACCAGTCATTTTGCATGTGTGTTCTTTTCACATACCACCTGTGGATCCACCAGTGTCATTGCATGTGTGTTCTTTTCACAATCCACCCATGGATCCACCAGAATCATTGCATGTGTGTTCTTTTTAGTAACAACAACCAGAGTCATTTTGCACGTGTGTTCTCTTCAGAGACCACACATGGATCGACCAGTGTCATTGCATGTGTGTTGTTTTTAGTAACAACAACCAGAGTCATTTTGCATGTGTGTTCTTCTCACATACCACCTATGGATCCACCAGTGTCATTGCATGTGTGTTCTTTTCACTAACAACAACCAAAGTCATTGCATGTGCGTTCTTTTCACATACCACATATGGATCCACCGGTGTCATTGAAATGTGTGTTCTCTACAGAGACCACACATGGATCCACCAGTGTCATTGCATGTGTGTTCTTTTCACTAACAACAACCAGAGTCATTGCATGTGTGTTCTTTTCACATACCACCTATGGATCCACCAGTGTCATTGCATGTGTGTTCTTTTCACAATCCACCCATGGGTCCACTAGAATCATTGCATGTGTGTTCTTTTTAGTAACAACAACCAGAGTCAGTTTGCATGTGTGTTCTCTTGAGAGACCACACGTGGATCCACTAGTGTCATTGCATGTGTGCTCTTTTCACAATCCACCCATGGATCCACCAGTGTCATTGCATGTGTGTTCTTTTTAGTAACAACAACCAGAGTCATTTTGCATGTGTGTTCTTCTCACATACCACCTATGGATCCTCCAGTGTCATTGCATGTGTGTTCTTTTGACTAACAACAACCAGGGTCATTGCATGTGTGTTCTTTTCACATACCACATATGGATCCACCAGTGTCATTGAAATGTGTGTTCTCTACAGAGACCACACATGGATCCACCAGTGTCATTGCATGTGTGTTCTTTTTAGTAACAACAACCAGTCATTTTGCATGTGTGTTCTTTTCACATACCACCTATGGATCCACCAGTGTCATTGCATGTGTGTTCTTTTCACAATCCACCCATGGAACCACCAGTGTCATTGCATGTGTGTTCTTTTTAGTAACAACAACCAGAGTCATTTTGCACGTGTGTTCTCTTCAGAGACAACACATGGATCGACCAGTGTCATTGCATGTGTGCTCTTTTCACTAACAACCAGAGTTATTTTGCATGTGTGTTCTTTTCACATACCACCTATGGATCCACCAGTGTCATTGCATGAGTGTTCTTTTCACTAATAACAACCAGAGTCATTTTGCATGTGTGTTCTTTTCACATACCACATATGGATCCACCAGTGTCATTGCATGTGTGCTCTTTTCACAATCCACACATGGATCCACCAGTGTCATTGGATGTGTGTTCTTTTTAGTAACAACAACCAGTGTCATTGCATGTGTGTTCTTTTCACAATCCACCCATGGATCCACCAGAATCATTGCATGTGTGTTCTTTTTAGTAACAACAACCAGAGTAAGTTTGCATGTGTGTTCTCTTCATAGACCACATGTGGATACACTAGTTTCATTGCATGTGTGCTCTTTTCACAATCCACCCATGGATCCACCAGTGTCATTGCATGTGTGTTCTTTTTAGTAACAACAACCAGAGTCATTTTCCATGTGTGTTCTTTTCACATACCACCTATGGATCCACCAGTGTCATTGCATGAGTGTTCTTTTCACTAACAACAACCAGAGTCATTTTGCATGTGTGTTCTTTTCACATACCACATATGGATCCACCAGTGTCATTGCATGTGTGCTCTTTTCACAATCCACACATGGATCCACTAGTGTCATTGGATGTGTGTTCTTTTTCGTAACAACAACCAGTGTCATTGCATGTGTGTTCTCTTCAGAGACCACACATGGATCCACAAGTGTCATTGCAAGTGTGTTCTTTTTACTAACAACAACAAGAGTCATTGAAATGTGTGCTCTCTTCAGAGACCACACATGGATCCACCAGTGTCATCGGATGTGTGTTCTTTTCACTAAGAACAACCAGAGTCATTGCATGTGTGTTCTTTTCACATACCACATATGGATCCACCAATGTGATTGAAATGTGTGTTCTCTATAGAGACCACACATGGATCCACCAGTGTCATTGCATGTGTGTTCTTTTTAGTAACAACAGCAAGAGTCATTTTGCATGTGTGTTCTTTTCACATACCACCTATGGATCCACCAGTGCCATTGCATGTGTGGTCATTTCATAATCCACCTATGGATCCACTAGTGTCATTGCATGTGTGTTCTTTTTAGTAACAACAACCAGAGTCATTTTCCATGTGTGTTCTTCTCACATACCACCTATGGATCCACCAGTGTCATTGCATGTGTGTTCTTTTCACTAACAACAACCAGAGTCATTGCATGTGTGTTCTTTTCACATACCACATATGGATCCACCGGTGTCATTGAAATCTGTGTTCTCTACAGAGAGCACACATGGATCCACCAGTGTCATTGCATGTGTGTTCTTTTTAGTAACAACAACCAGTCATTTTGCATGTGTTTTCTTCTCACATACCTCCTATGGATCCACCAGTGTCATTGCATCTGTGTTCTTTTCACAATCCACCGATGGATCCACCATAGTCATTGCATGTGTGTTCTTTTTAGTAACTACAACCAGAGTTAGTTTGCATGTGTGTTCTCTTCAGAGACCACACGTGGATCCACTAGTGTCATTGCATGTGTGCTTTTTTCACAATCCACCCATGGATCCACTAGTGTCATTGCATGTGTGTTCTTTTTAGTAACAACAACCAGAGTGATTTTGCATGTGTGTTCTTCTCACATACCACCTATAGATCGTTTAGTGTCATTGCATGTGTGTTCTTTTCACTAACATCAACCAGGGTCATTGCATATGTGTTCTTTTCACATACCACATATGGATCCACTAGTGTCATTGAAATGTCTGTTCTCTACAGAGACCACACATGGATCCACCAGTGTCATTGCATGTGTGTTCTTTTTAGTAACAACAACCAGTCATTTTGCATGTGTGTTCTTTTCACATACCACCTATGGATCCACTAGTGTCATTGCATGCGTGTTCCTTTCACAATCCACCCTTGGATCCAGCAGTGTCATTGCATGTGTGTTCTTTTTAGTAACAACCACCAGAGTCATTTTGCACGTGTGTTCTCTTCAGAGACCACACATGGATCGACCAGTGTCATTGCATGTGTGCTCTTTTGACAATCCACCCATGGATCCACCAGTGTCATTGCATGTGTGTTCTTTTCAGTAAGAACAACCAGAGTCATTTTGCATGTGTGTTCTTTTCACATACCACCTATGGATCCACCAGTGTCATTGCATGTGTGTTCTTTTCACTAACAACCAGAGTCATTTTGCATGTGTGTTCTTTTCACATACCACATATGGATCCACCAGTGTCATTGCATGTGTGCTCTTTTCACAATCCACACATGGATCCACCAGTGTCATTGGATGTGTGTTCTTTTTAGTAACAACAACCAGTGTCATTGCATGTGTGTTCTCTTCAGAGACCACCCATGGATCCACAAGTGTCATTGCAAGTGTGTTCTTTTTACTAACAACAACAAGAGTCATTGAAATGTGTGCTCTCTTCAGAGACCACACATGGATCCACCTGTGTCATCGCATGTGTGTTCTTTTCACTAACAACAACTAGAGTCATTGCATGTGTGTTCTTTTCACATACCACATATGGATCCACTGGTGTGATTGAAATGTGTGCTCTCTACAGAGACCACACATGGATCCACCAGTGTCATTGAATGTGTGTTCTTTTTAGTAACAACAACCAGAGTCATTTTGCATGTGTGTTCTTCTCACATACCACCTATGGATCCACCAGTGTCATTGCATGTGTGTTCTTTTCACTAAAAACAACTAGAGTCATTGCATGCGTGTTCTTTTCACATACCACATATGGATCCACCGGTGTCATTGAAATGTGTGTTCTCTAGAGAGACCACACATGGATCCACTAGTGTCATTGCATGTGTGTTGTTTTCACAATCCACCCATGGATCCACCAGAGTCATTGCATGTGTGTTCTTTTTAGTAACTACAACCAGAGTCATTTTGCATGTGTGTTCTCTTCACATACCACACGGGGATCCACTAGTGTCATTGCAAGTGTGCTCTTTTCACAATCCACCCATGGATCCACCAGTGTCATTGCATGTGTGTTATTTTTAGTAACAACAACCAGAGTCATTTTTCATGTGTGTTCTTCTCACATACCACCTATGGATCCTCCAGTGTCATTCCATGTGTGTTCTTTTCACTAACAACAACCAGGGTCATTGCATGTGTGTTCTTTTCACATACCACATATGGATCCACCAGTGTCATTGAAATGTGTGTTCTCTACAGAGACCACACATGGATCCACCAGTGTCATTGCATGTGTGTTCTTTTTAGTAACAACAACCAGTCATTTTGCATGTATGTTCTTTTCACATACCACCTATGGATCCACTAGTGTCATTGCATGTGTGTTCTTTTCACAATCCACCCATGGATCCACCAGAGTCATTGCATGTGTGTTATTTTTAGTAACAACAACTAGAGTCATTTTGCATGTGTGTTCTCTTCACATACCACTTATGGATCCACCAGTGTCATTGCATGTGTGTTCTTTTTAGTAACAACAACCAGAGTCATTGAATTGTGTGTTCTTCTCACATACCACCTATGGATCCACCAGTGTCATTGCATGTGTGTTCTTTTTAGTAACAACAACCAGAGTCATTTTGCATGTGTGTTCTTCTCACATACCACCTATGGATCCCCCAGTGTCATTGCATGTGTGTTCTTTTCACTAACAACAACCAGAGTCATTGCATGTGTGTTCTTTTCACATACCACATATGGATCCACCAG
Source organism: Avena sativa (assembly GCA_916181665.1). Lineage (NCBI taxonomy): Eukaryota > Viridiplantae > Streptophyta > Magnoliopsida > Poales > Poaceae > Avena > Avena sativa. The sequence goes on along the minus strand of OV702292.1, from coordinate 260,053,632 downwards.
TGTCATTGAAATGTGTGTTCTCTACAGAGACCACACATGGATCCACCAGTGTCATTGCATGTGTGTTCTTTTCATATACCACCTATGGATCCACCAGTGTCATTGCATGTGTGTTCTTTTATCAATCCACACATGGATCCACCAGTGTCATTGCATGTGTGTTCTTTTTAGTGACAACCAGACTCATTTTGCATGTGTGTTCTTTTCACATACCACCTATGGATCCACCAGTGTCATTGCATGTGTGTTCTTTTCACAATCCACCCATGGATCCACCAATGTCATTGCATGTGTGTTCTTTTTAGTAACAAAACCCAGAGTCATTTTTCATGTGTGTTCTCTTCACATACCACAAATGGATCCACCAGGGTCATTGCATGTGTGTTCTTCTTAGCAACAACAACCAGAGTCATTGAAATGTGTGTTCTTCTCACATACCACCTATGGATCCACCATTGTCATTGCATGTGTGTTCATTTCATAATCCACCTATGGATCCACTAGTGTCATTGCACGTGTGTTCTTTTTAGTAACAACAACCAGAGTCATTTTGCATGTGTGTTCTTCTAACATACCACCTATGGATCCACCAGTGTCATTTCATGTGTGTTCTTTTCACTAACAACAACCAGAGTTATTGCATGTGTGTTCTTTTCACATACCACATATGGATCCACCGGTGTCATTGAAATGTGTGTTCTCTAGAGAGACCACACATGGATCCACCAGTGTTATTGCATGTGTGTTCTTTTTAGTAACAACAACCAGTCATTTTGCATGTGTGTTCTTTTCACATACCACCTATGGATCCACTAGTGTCATTGCATGTGTGTTGTTTTCACAATCCACCCATGGATCCACCAGAGTCATTGCATGTGTGTTCTTTTTAGTAACTACAACCAGAGTCAGTTTGCATGTGTGTTCTCTTTAGAGACCACACGTGGATCCACTAGTGTCATTGCAAGTGTGCTCTTTTCACAATCCACCCATGGATCCACCAGTGTCATTGCATGTGTGTTATTTTTAGTAACAACAACCGGAGTCATTTTGCATGTGTGTTTTTCTCACATACCACCTATGGATCCTCCAGTGTCATTGCATGTGTGTTCTTTTCACTAACAACAACCAGGGTCATTGCATGTGTGTTCTTTTCACATACCACATATGGATCCACCAGTGTCATTGAAATGTGTGTTCTCTACAGAGACCACACATGTATCCACCAGTGTCATTGCATGTGTGTTCTTTTTAGTAACAACAACCAGTCATTTTGCATGTATGTTCTTTCCACATACCACCTATGGATCCACCAGTGTCATTGCATGTGTGTTCTTTTCACAATCCACCCATGGATCCACCAGAGTCATTGCATGTGTGTTCTTTTTAGTAACTACAACCAGAGTCAGTTTGCATGTGTGTTCTCTTTAGAGACCACACGTGGATCCACCAGTGTCATTGCATGTGTGTTCTTTTTAGTAACAACCAGAGTCATTTTGCATGTGTGTTCTTCTCACATACCACCTATGGATCCACCAGTGTCATTGCATGTGTGTTCTTTTCACTAACAACAACCAGAGTAATTGCATGTGTGTTCTTTTCACATACCACATATGGATCCACCGGTGTCATTGAAATGTGTGTTCTCTATAGAGACCACACATGGATCCACCAGTGTCATTGCATGTGTGTTCTTTTTAGTAACAACAACCAGTCATTTTGCATGTGTGTTCTTTTCACATACCACCTATGGATCCACCAGTCTCATTGCATGCGTGTTCTTTTCACAATCCACCCATGGATCCACCAGAATCATTGCATGCGTGTTCTTTTTAGTAACAACAACCAGAGTCAGTTTGCATGTGTGTTCTCTTGAGAGACCACACGTGGATCCACTAGTGTCATTGCATGTGTGCTCTTTTCACAACCCACCCATGGATCCACCAGTGTCATTCCATGTGTGTTCTTTTTAGTAACAACAACCAGAGTCATTTTGCATGTGTGTTCTTCGCACATACCACCTATGGATCCACCAATGTCATTGCATGTGTGTTCTTTTCACTAACAACAACCAGAGTCATTGCATGTGTGTTCTTTTCACATACCACATATGGATCCACCAGTGTCATTGAAATGTGTGTTCTCTACAGAGACCACACATGGATCCACCAGTGTCATTGCATGTGTGTTCTTTTCTCAATCCACCCATGGATCCACCAGTGTCATTGCATGTGTGTTCTTTTTAGTAACAACAACCAGAGTCATTTTGCATGTGTGTTCTCTTCACATACGACCTATGGATCCACCAGTGTCATTGCCTGTGTGTTCTTTTTAGTAACAACATCTAGAGTCATTTTGCATGTGTGTTCTTTTCATATACCACCTATGGATCCACAAGTGTCATTGCATGTGTGTTCTTTTCTCAATCCACACATGGATCCACCAGTGTCATTGCATGTGTGTTCTTTTTAGTGACAACCAGAGTCATTTTGCATGTGTGTTCTTTTCACATACCACCTATGGATCCACCAGTGTCATTGCATGTGTGTTCTTTTCACAATCCACCCATGGATCCACCAATGTCATTGCATGTGTGTTCTTTTTAGTAACAAAACCCAGAGTCATTTTTCATGTGTGTTCTCTTCACATAGCACAAATGGATCCACCAGGGTCATTGCATGTGTGTTCTTCTTAGCAACAACAACCAGAGTCATTGAAATGTGTGTTCTTATCACATACCACCTATGGATCCACCATTATCATTGCATGTGTGTTCATTTCATAATCCACCTATGGATCCACTAGTGTCATTGCACGTGTGTTCTTTTTAGTAACAACAACCAGAATCATTTTGCATGTGTGTTCTTCTAACATACCACCTATGGATCCACCAGTGTCATTTCATGTGTGTTCTTTTCACTAACAACAACCAGAGTCATTGCATGTGTGTTCTTTTCACATACCACATATGGATCCACCGGTGTCATTGAAATGTGTGTTCTCTAGAGAGACCACACATGGATCCACCAGTGTTATTGCATGTGTGTTCTTTTTAGTAACAACAACCAGTCATTTTGCATGTGTGTTCTTTTCACATACCACCTATGGATCCACTAGTGTCATTGCATGTGTGTTGTTTTCACAATCCACCCATGGATCCACCAGAGTCATTGCATGTGTGTTCTTTTTAGTAACTACAACCAGAGTCAGTTTGCATGTGTGTTCTCTTTAGAGACCACACGTGGATCCACTAGTGTCATTGCAAGTGTGCTCTTTTCACAATCCACCCATGGATCCACCAGTGTCATTGCATGTGTGTTATTTTTAGTAACAACAACCGGAGTCATTTTGCATGTGTGTTTTTCTCACATACCACCTATGGATCCTCCAGTGTCATTGCATGTGTGTTCTTTTCACTAACAACAACCAGGGTCATTGCATGTGTGTTCTTTTCACATACCACATATGGATCCACCAGTGTCATTGAAATGTGTGTTCTCTATAGAGACCACACATGTATCCACCAGTGTCATTGCATGTGTGTTCTTTTTAGTAACAACAACCAGTCATTTTGCATGTATGTTCTTTTCACATACCACCTATGGATCCACCAGTGTCATTGCATGTGTGTTCTTTTCACAATCCACCCATGGATCCACCAGAGTCATTGCATGTGTGTTCTTTTTAGTAACTACAACCAGAGTCAGTTTGCATGTGTGTTCTCTTTAGAGACCACACGTGGATCCACCAGTGTCATTGCATGTGTGTTCTTTTTAGTAACAACCAGAGTCATTTTGCATGTGTGTTCTTCTCACATACCACCTATGGATCCACCAGTGTCATTGCATGTGTGTTCTTTTCACTAACAACAACCAGAGTCATTGCATGTGTGTTCTTTTCACATACCACATATGGATCCACCAGTGTCATTGAAATGTGTGTTCTCTACAGAGACCACACATGGATCCACCAGTGTCATTGCATGTGTGTTCTTTTCTCAATCCACCCATGGATCCACCAGTGTCATTGCATGTGTGTTCTTTTTAGTAACAACAAACAGAGTCATTTTGCATGTGTGTTCTCTTCACATACGACCTATGGATCCACCAGTGTCATTGCCTGTGTGTTCTTTTTAGTAACAACCAGAGTCATTTTGCATGTGTGTTCTTTTCACATACCACCTATGGATCCACCAATGTCATTGCATGTGTGTTCTTTTCACAATCCACCCATGGATCCACCAGTGTCATTGCATGTGTGTTCTTTTTAGTAACAACAACCAGTCATTTTGCATGTATGTATGTTCTTTTCACATACCACCTATGGATCCACCAGTGTCATTGCATGTGTGTTCTTTTCACAATCCACCCATGCATCCACCAAAGTCATTGCATGTGTGTTCTTTTTAGTAACTACAACCAGAGTCAGTTTGCATGTGTGTTCTCTTTAGAGACCACACGTGGATCCACCAGTGTCATTGCATGTGTGTTCTTTTTAGTAACAACAACTAGAGTCATTTTGCATGTGTGTTCTTCTCACATACCACCTATGGATCCACTAGTGTCATTGCATGTGTGTTCTTTTCACTAACACCAACCAGAGTAATTGCATGTGTGTTCTTTTCACATACCACATATGGATCCACCGGTGTCATTGAAATGTGTGTTCTCTACAGAGACCACACATGGATCCACCAGTGTCATTGCATGTGTGTTCTTTTTAGTAACAACAACTAGTCATTTTGCATGTGTGTTCTTTTCACATACCACCTATGGATCCACCAGTCTCATTGCATGCGTGTTCTTTTCACAATCCACCCATGGATCCACCAGAATCATTGCATGTGTGTTCTTTTTAGTAACAACAACCAGAGTCAGTTTGCATGTGTGTTCTCTTGAGAGACCACACGTGGATCCACTAGTGTCATTGCATGTGTGCTCTTTTCACAACCCACCCATGGATCCACCAGTGTCATTGCATGTGTGTTCTTTTCACATACCACATATGGATCCACCAGTGTCATTGAAATGTGTGTTCTCTACAGAGACCACACATGGATCCACCAGTGTCATTGCATGTGTGTTCTTTTTAGTAACAACAACCAGAGTCATTTTGCATGTGTGTTCTTCTCACATACCACCTATGGATCCACCAGTGTCATTGCATGTGTGTTATTTTCACTAACAATAACCAGAGTCATTGCATGTGTGTTCTTTTCACATACCACATATGGATCCACCAGTGTCATTGAAATGTGTGTTCTCTACAGAGACCACACATGGATCCACCATTGTCATTGCATGTGTGTTCTTTTTAGTAACAACAGCAAGAGTCATTTTGCATGTGTGTTCTTTTCATATATCACCTATGGATCCACCAGTGTCATTGCATGTGTGTTCTTTTCTCAATCCACCCATGGATCCACCAGTGTCATTGCATGTGTGTTCTTTTTAGTAACAACAACTAGAGTCATTTTGCATGTGTGTTCTCTTCACATACCACCTATGGATCCACCGTTGTCATTGCATGTGTGTTCTTTTTAGTAACAACCAGAGTCATTTTGCATGTGTGTTCTTTTCACATACCACCTATGGATCCACCAGTGTCATTGCATTTGTGTTCTTTTCACAATCCACCCATGGATCCACCAGTGTCATTGCATGTGTGTTCTTTTTAGTAACAACACCCAGAGTCATTTTTCATGTGTGTTCTCTTCACATACCACAAATGGATCCACCAGGGTTATTGCATGTGTGTTCTTTTTAGCAACAACAACCAGAGTCATTGAAATGTGTTTTCTTCTCACATACCACCTATGGATCCACCAGTGTCATTGCATGTGTGTTCATTTCATAATCCACCTATGGATCCACTAGTGTCATTGCATGTGTGTTCTTTTTACTAACAACAACCAGAGTCATTTTGCATGTGTGTTCTTCTAACATACCACCTATGGATCCACCAGTGTCATTGCATGTGTGTTCTTTTCACTAACAACAAGAGTCATTGCATGTGTGTTGTTTTCACATACCACATATGGATCCACCGGTGTCATTGAAATGTGTGTTCTCTACAGAGACCACACATGGATCCACCAGTGTCATTGCATGTGTGTTCTTTTTAGTAACAACAACCAGTCATTTTGCATGTGTGTTCTTTTCACATACCACCTATGGATCCACCAGTGTCATTGCATGTGTGTTGTTTTCACAATCCACCCATGGATCCACCAGAGTCATTGCATGTGTGTTCTTTGTAGTAACTACAACCAGAGTCAGTTTGCATGTGTGTTCTCTTTAGAGACCACAGGTGGATCCACTAGTGTCATTGCAAGTGTGCTCTTTTCACAATCCACCCATGGATCCACCAGTGTCATTGCATGTGTGTTCTTTTTAGTAACAACAACGAGAGTCATTTTGCATGTGTGTTCTTCTCACATACCACCTATGGATCCTCTAGTGTCATTGCATGTGTGTTCTTTTCACTAACAACAACCAGGGTCATTGCATGTGTGTTCTTTTCACATACCACATATGGATCCACCAGTGTCATTGAAATGTGTGTTCTCTACAAAGACCACACATGGATCCACCAGTGTCATTGCATGTGTGCTCTTTTTAGTAACAACAACCAGTCATTTTGCATGTGTGTTCTTTTCACATACCACCTATGGATCCACCAGTGTCATTGCATGTGTTCTTTTCACAATCCACCCATGGATCCACCAGTGTCATTGCATGTGTGTTCTTTTTAGTAACAACAACCAGAGCCATTTTGCGCGTGTGTTCTCTTCAGAGACCACACATGGATCGACCAGTGTCATTGCATGTGTGCTCTTTTCACTAACAACAACCAGAGTCATTTTGCATGTGTGTTCTTTTCACATACCACCTATGGATCCACCAGTGTCATTGCATGTGTGTTCTTTTCACTAACAACAACCAGAGTCATTTTGCATGTGTGTTCTTTTCACATACCACATATGGATCCACCAGTGTCATTGCATGTGTGCTCTTTTCACAATCCACACATGGATCCACCAGTGTCATTGGATGTGTGTTCTTTTTAGTAACAACGAACAGGGTCATTGCATGTGTGTTCTCTACAGAGACCACACATGGATCCACCAGTGTCATTGCATGTGTGTTCTTTTTAGGAACAACAACCAGAGTCATTTTGCATGTGTGTTCTTCTCACATACCACCTATGGATCCACCAGTGTCATTGCATGTGTGTTCTTTTCACTAACAACAACCAGAGTCATTGCATGTGTGTTCTTTTCACATACCACATATGGATCCACCGGTGTCATTGAAATGTGTGTTCTCTACAGAGACCACACATGGATCCACCAGTGTCATTGCATGTGTGTTCTTTTTAGTAACAACAACCAGTCATTTTGCATGTGTGTTCTTTTCACATACCACCTATGGATCCACCAGTGTCATTGCATGTGTGTTCTTTTTAGTAACAACAACCAGAGTCCGTTTGCATGTGTGTTCTCTTCAGAGACCACACGTGGATCCACTAGTGTCATTGCATGTGTGCTCTTTTCACAATCCACCCATGGATCCACCAGTGTCATTGCATGTGTGTTCTTTTTAGTAACAACCAGAGTCTTTTTGCATGTGTGTTCTCTTCAGAGACCACACATGGATCCACAAGTGTCATTGCAAGTGTGTTCTTTTTACTAACAACAACAAGAGTCATTGAAATGTGTGCTCTCTTCAGAGACCACACATGGATCCACCAGTGTCATCGCATGTGTGTTCTTTTCACTAACAACAACCAGAGTCATTACATGTGTGTTCTTTTGACATACCACATATGGATCCACCAGTGTGATTGAAATGTGTGTTGTATATAGAGACCACACATGGATCCACCAGTGTCATTGCATGTGTGTTCTTTTTAGTAACAACCAGAGTCATTTTGCATGTGTGTTCTTTTCACATACCACCTATGGATCCACCAGTGTCATTGCATGTGTGTTCTTTTCACAATGCACCCATGGATCCACCAGTGTCATTGCATGTGTGTTCTTTTTAGTAACAACAACCAGAGTCATTTTGCATGTGTGTTCTCTTCACATACTACCTATGGATCCACCAGTGTCATTGCATGTGTGTTCTTTTCACTAACAACAACCAGAGTCATTGCATTAGTGTTCTTTTCACATACCACATATGGATCCACCAGTGTCATTGAAATGTGTGTTCTCTACAGAGACCACACATGGATCCACCAGTGTCATTGCATGTGTGTTCTTTTTAGTAACAACAACCAGTCATTGTGCATGTGTGTTCTTTTCACATACCACCTATGGATCCACCAGTGTCATTGCATGTGTGTTCTTTTCACAATCCACCCATGGATCCTCCAGAATCATTGCATGTGTGTTCTTTTTAGTAACAACAACCAGAGTCAGTTTGCATGTGTGTTCTCTCCAGAGACCACACGTGGATCCACTAGTGTCATTGCATGTGTGCTCTTTTCACAATCCACCCATGGATCCACCAGTGTCATTGCATGTGTGTTCTTTTTAGTAACAACAATCAGAGTCATCTTGCATGTGTGTTCATCTCACATACCACGTATGGATCCTCCAGTGTCATTGCATGTGTGTTCTTTTCACTAACAACAACCAGGGTCATTGCATGTGTGTTCTTTTCACATACCACATATGGATCCACCAGTGTCATTGAAATGTGTGTTCTCTACAGAGACCACACATGGATCCACCAGTGTCATTGCATGTGTGTTCTTTTTGGTAACAACAACCAGTCATTTTGCACGTGTGTTCTTTTCACATACCACCTATGGATCCACCAGTGTCATTGCATGTGTGTTTTTTTCACAATCCACCCATGGATCCACCAGTGTCATTGCATATGTGTTCTTTTTAGTAACAACAACCAGAGTCATTTTGCACGTGTGTTCTCTTCAGAGACCACACATGGATCGACCGGTGTCATTGCATGTGTGCTCTTTTCACTAACAACAACCAGAGTCATTTTGCATGTGTGTTCTTTTCACATACCACCTATGGATCCACCAGTGTCATTGCATGTGTGTTCTTTTCACTAACAACAACCAGAGTCATTTTGCATGTGTGTTCTTTTCACATACCACATATGGATCCACCAGTGTTATTGCATGTGTGCTCTTTTCACAATCCAAACATTGATCCACCAGTGTAATTGGATGTGTGTTCTTTTTAGTAACAACAACAAGTGTCATTGCATGTGTGTTCTCTTCAGAGACCACACGTGGATCCACAAGTGTCATTGCATGTGTGTTCTTTTTACTAACAGCAACAAGAGTCATTGAAATGTGTGCTCTCTTCAGAGACCACACATGGATCCACCAGTGTCATCGCATGCGTGTTCTTTTCACTAACAACAACCAGAGTCATTGCATGTGTGTTCTTTTCACATACCACATATGGATCCACCAGTGTGATTGAAATGTGTGTTTTCTACAGAGACCAGACATGGATCCACCATTGTCATTGCATGTGTGTTCTTTTTAGTAACAACAACCAGAGCCATTTTGCATGTGTGTTCTTCTCACATACCACCTATGGATCCTCCAGTGTCATTGCATGTGCGTTCTTTTCACTAACAACAACTAGGGTCATTGCATGTGTGTTCTTTTCACATACCACATATGGATCCACCAGTGTCATTGAAATGTGTGTTCTCTACAGAGACCACACATGGATCGACCAGTGTCGTTGCATGTGTGTTCTTTTTAGTAACAACAACCAGAGTCATTTTGCATGTGTGTTCTTCTCACATACCACATATGGTTCCACCAGTGTCATTGCATGTGTGTTCTTTTCACTAACAACAACCAGAGTCATTGCATGTGTGTTCTTTTCACATACCACATATGGATCCACCGGTGTCATTGAAATGTGTGTTCTCTACAGAGACCACACATGGATCCACCAGTGTCATTGCATGTGTGTTCTTTTTAGTAACAACAACCAGTCATTTTGCATGTGTGTTCTTTTCACATACCACCTATGGATCCACCAGTGTCATTGCATGTGTGTTCTTTTCACAATCCACCCATGGATCCACCAGTGTCATTGCATGTGTGTTCTTTTTAGTAACAACAACCAGAGTCATTTTGCATGTGTGTTCTCTTCAGAGACCTCACATGGATCGACCAGTGTCATTGGATGTGTGCTCTTTTCACTAACAACAACTAGAGTCATTTTGCATGTGTGTTCTTTTCACATACCACCTATGGATCCACCAGTGTCATTGCATGTGTGTTCTTTTCACTAACAACAACCAGAGTGATTTTGCATGTGTGTTCTTTTCACATACCACATATGGATCCACCAGTGTGATTGAAATGTGTGTTCTCTACAGAGACCAGACATGGATCCACCATTGTCATTGCATGTGTGTTCTTTTTAGTAACAACAACCAGAGTCATTTTGCATGTGTGTTCTTCTCACATACCACCTATGGATCCTCCAGTGTCATTGCATGTTTGTTCTTTTCACTAACAACAACTAGTGTCATTGCATGTGTGTTCTTTTCACATACCACATATGGATCCACCAGTGTCATTGAAATGTGTGTTCTCTACAGAGACCACACATGGATCCACCAGTGTCATTGCATGTGTGTTCTTTTTAGTAACAACAACCAGAGTCATTTTGCATGTGTGTTCTTCTCACATACCACCTATGGATCCACCAGTGTCATTGCATGTGTGTTCTTTTCACTAACAACAACCAGAGTCATTGCATGTGTGTTCTTTTCACATACCACATATGTATCCACCGGTGTCATTGAAATGTGTGTTCTCTACAGAGACCACACATGGATCCACCAGTGTCAATGCATGTGTGTTCTTTTTAGTAACAACAACCAGTCATTTTGCATGTGTGTTCTTTTCACATACCACCTATGGATCCACCAGTGTCATCGCATGTGTGTTCTTTTCACAATCCACCCATGGATCCACTAGAGTCATTGAATGTGTGATCTTTTTAGTAACAACAACCAGAGTCATTTTGCACGTGTGTTCGCTTCAGAGACCACACATGGATCGACCAGTGTCATTGCTTGTGTGCTGTTTTGACAATCCACCCATGGATCCACCAGTGTCATTGCATGTGTGTTCATTTTAGTAACAACAACCAGAGTCATTTTTCATGTGTGTTCTTTTCACATACCACCTATGGATCCACAAGTGTCATTGCATGTGTGTTCTTTTCACTAACAACAACCAGAGTCATTGAAATGTGTGCTCTCTTCAGAGACCACACATGGATCCACCAGTGTCATCGCATGTGTGTTCTTTTCACTAACAACAACTAGAGTCATTGCATGTGTGTTCATTCACATACCACATATGGATCCACCAGTGTGATTGAAATGTGTGTTCTCTATAGAGAACACACATGGATCCACCAGTGTTATTGCATATGTGTTCTTTTTAGTAACAACAACCAGAGTCATTTTGCATGTGTGTTCTTCTCACATACCACCTATGGATCCACCAGTGTCATTGCATGTGTGTTCTTTTCACAATGCACCCATGGATCCACCAGTGTCATTGCATGTGTGTTCTTTTTACTAACAACAACCAGAGTCATTTTGCATGTGTGTTCTCTTCACACACCACCTATGGATCCACCAGTGTCATTGCATGTGTGTTCTTTTTACTAAAAACAACCAGAGTCATTGAAATGTGTGTTCTTCTCACATACCACCTATGGATCCTCCAGTTTCATTGCATGTGTGTTTTTTTCACTAACAACAACCAGGGTCATTGCATGTGTGTTCTTTTCACATACCACATATGGATCCACCAGTGTCATTGCATGTGTGCTCTTTTCACAATCCAAACATTGATCCACCAGTGTCATTGGATGTGTGTTCTTTTTAATAACATTAACCAGTGTCATTGCATGTGTGTTCTCTTCAGAGACCACACATGGATCCACAATTGTCATTGCATGTGTGTTCTTTTTACTAACAACAACAGGAGTCATTGAAATGTGTGCTCTCTTTAGAGACCACACATGGATCCACCAGTGTCATCGCATGTGTGTTCTTTTCACTAACAACAACCAGAGTCATTGCATGTGTGTTCTTTTCACATACCACATATGGATCCACCAGTGTGATTGAAATGTGTGTTCTCTACAGAGACCAGACATGGATCCACCAGTGTCATTGCATGTGTGTTCTTTTTAGTAACAACAACTAGAGTCATTTTGCATGTGTGTTCTCTTCACATACTACCTATGGATCCACCAGTGTCATTGCATGTGTGTTCTTTTCACTAACAACAACCAGAGTCATTGCATTAGTGTTCTTTTCACATACCACATACGGATCCACCGGTATCATTGAAATGTGTGTTCTCTACAGAGACCACACATGGATCCACCAGTGTCATTGCATGTGTGTTCTTTTTAGTAACAACAACAAGTCATTGTGCATGTGTGTTCTTTTCACATACCACCTATGGATCCACCAGTGTCATTGCATGTGTGTTCTTTTCACAATCCACCCATGGATCCTCCAGAATCATTGCATGTGTGTTCTTTTAAGTAACAACAACCAGAGTCAGTTTGCATGTGTGTTCTCTCCAGAGACCACACGTGGATCCACTAGTGTCATTGCATGTGTGCTCTTTTCACAATCCACCCATGGATCCACCAGTGTCATTGCATGTGTGTTCTTTTTTGTAACAACAACCAGAGTCATCTTGCATGTGTGTTCTTCTCACATACCACATATGGATCCTCCAATGTCATTGCATGTGTGTTCTTTTCACTAACAACAACCAGGGTCATTGCATGTGTGTTCTTTTCACATACCACATATATATCCACCAGTGTCATTGAAATGTGTGTTCTCTACAGAGACCACACATGGATCCACCAGTGTCATTGCATGTGTGTTCTTTTTGGTAACAACAACCAGTCATTTTGCATGTGTGTTCTTTTCACATACCACCTATGGATCCACCAGTGTCATTGCATGTGTGTTCTTTTCACAATCCACCCATGGATCCACCAGTGTCATTGCATGTGTGTTCTTTTTAGTAACAACAACCAGAGTCATTTTGCACGTGTGTTCTCTTCAGAGACCACACATGGATCGACCGGTGTCATTGCATGTGTGCTCTTTTCACTAACAACAACCAGAGTCATTTTGCATGTGTGTTCTTTTCACATACCACCTATGGATCCACCAGTGTCATTGCATGTGTGTTCTTTTCACTAAGAACAACCAGAGTCATTTTGCATGTGTGTTCTTTTCACATACCACATATGGATCCACCAGTGTTATTGCATGTGTGCTCTTTTCACAATCCAAACATTGATCCACCAGTGTCATTGGATGTGTGTTCTTTTTAGTAACAACAACTAGTGTCATTGCATGTGTGTTCTCTTCAGAGACCACACATGGATCCACAAGTGTCATTGCATGTGTGTTCTTTTTACTAACAACAACAAGTCATTGAAATGTGTGCTCTCTTCAGAGACCACACATGGATCCACCAGTGTCATCGCATGTGTGTTCTTTTCACTAACAACAACAAGAGTCATTGCATCTGTGTTCTTTTCACATACCGCATATGGATCCACCAGTGTGATTGAAATGTGTATTCTCTACAGAGACCACACATGGATCCACCAGTGTCATTGCATGTGTGTACTTTTAGTAACAACAACCAGAGTCATTTTGCATGTGTGTTCTTCTCACATACCACCTATGGATCCACCAGTGTCATTGCATGTGTGTTCTTTTCACAATCCACCCATGGATCCACTAGTGTCATTGCATGTGTGTTCTTTTCACTAACAACAACCAGGGTCATTGCATGTGTGTTCTTTTCACATACCACAAATGGATCCACCAGTGTCATTGAAATGTGTGTTCTCTACAGAGACCACACATGGATCCACCAGTGTCATTGCATGTGTGTTCTTTTTGGTAACAACAACCAGTCATTTTGCATGTGTGTTCTTTTCACATACCACCTATGGATCCACCAATGTCATTGCATGTGTGTTCTTTTCACAATCCACCCATGGATCCACCAGTGTCATTGCATGTGTGTTCTTTTTAGTAACAACAACTAGAGTCATTTTGCACGTGTGTTCTCTTCAGAGACCACACATGGATCGACCAGTGTCATTGCATGTGTGCTCTTTTCACTAACAACAACCAGAGTCATTTTGCATGTGTGTTCTTTTCCGTTACCACCTATGGATCCGCCAGTGTCATTGCATGTGTGTTCTTTTCACTAACAACAACCAGAGTCATTTTGCATGTGTGTTCTTTTCACATACCACATATGGATCCACCAGTGTCATTGCGTGTGTGCTCTTTTCACAATCCACACATGGATCCACCAGTGTCATTGGATGTGTGTTCTTTTTAGTAACAATAACCAGTGTCATTGCATGTGTGTTCTCTTCCGAGACCACACATGGATCCACAAGTGTCATTGCATGTGTGTTCTTTTTACTAACAGCAACAAGAGTCATTGAAATGTGTGCTCTCTTCAGAGACCACACATGGATCCACCAGTGTCATCGCATGTGTGTTCTTTTCACTAACAACAACCAGAGTCATTGCATGTGTGTTCTTTTCACATACCACATATGGATCCACCAATGTGATTGAAATGTGTGTTCTCTACAGAGACCACACATGGAGCCACCAGTGTCATTGCATGTGTGTTCTTTTTAGTAACAACCACCAGAGTCATTTTGCATGTGTGTTCTTCTCACATACCACCTATGGATCCACCAGTGTCACCTCATGTGTGTTCTTTTCACTAATAACAACCAGAGTCATTGCATGTGTGTTCTTTTCACATACCACATATGGATCCACCCGTTTGATTGAAATGTGTGTTCTCTACAGAGACCACACATGGATCCACCAGTGTCATTGCATGTGTGTTCTTTTCACAATCCACCCATGGATCCACCAGTGTCATTGCATGTGTGTTCTTTTTAGTAACAACACCCAGAGTCATTTTGCATGTGTGTTCTTTTCATATATCACCTATGGATCCACCAGTGTCATTGCATGTGTGTTCTTTTCTCAATCCACCCATGGATCCACCAGTGTCATTGCATGTGTGTTCTTTTTAGTAACAACAACTAGAGTCATTTTGCATGTGTGTTCTCTTCACATACCACCTATGGATCCACCGTTGTCATTGCATGTGTGTTCTTTTTAGTAACAACCAGAGTCATTTTGCATGTGTGTTCTTTTCACATACCACCTATGGATCCACCAGTGTCATTGCATTTGTGTTCTTTTCACAATCCACCCATGGATCCACCAGTGTCATTGCATGTGTGTTCTTTTTAGTAACAACACCCAGAGTCATTTTTCATGTGTGTTCTCTTCACATACCACAAATGGATCCACCAGGGTTATTGCATGTGTGTTCTTTTTAGCAACAACAACCAGAGTCATTGAAATGTGTGTTCTTCTCACATACCACCTATGGATCCACCAGTGTCATTGCATGTGTGTTCATTTCATAATCCACCTATGGATCCACTAGTGTCATTGCATGTGTGTTCTTTTTACTAACAACAACCAGAGTCATTTTGCATGTGTGTTCTTCTAACATACCACCTATGGATCCACCAGTGTCATTGCATGTGTGTTCTTTTCACTAACAACAACCAGAGTTATTGCATGTGTGTTGTTTTCACATACCACATATGGATCCACCGGTGTCATTGAAATGTGTGTTCTCTACAGAGACCACACATGGATCCACCAGTGTCATTGCATGTGTGTTCTTTTTAGTAACAACAACCAGTCATTTTGCATGTGTGTTCTTTTCACATACCACCTATGGATCCACCAGTGTCATTGCATGTGTGTTGTTTTCACAATCCACCCATGGATCCACTAGAGTCATTGCATGTGTGTTCTTTGTAGTAACTACAACCAGAGTCAGTTTGCATGTGTGTTCTCTTTAGAGACCACAGGTGGATCCACTAGTGTCATTGCAAGTGTGCTCTTTTCACAATCCACCCATGGATCCACCAGTGTCATTGCATGTGTGTTCTTTTTAGTAACAACAACGAGAGTCATTTTGCATGTGTGTTCTTCTCACATACCACCTATGGATCCTCTAGTGTCATTGCATGTGTGTTCTTTTCACTAACAACAACCAGGGTCATTGCATGTGTGTTCTTTTCACATACCACATATGGATCCACCAGTGTCATTGAAATGTGTGTTCTCTACAAAGACCACACATGGATCCACCAGTGTCATTGCATGTGTGCTCTTTTTAGTAACAACAACCAGTCATTTTGCATGTGTGTTCTTTTCACATACCACCTATGGATCCACCAGTGTCATTGCATGTGTTCTTTTCACAATCCACCCATGGATCCACCAGTGTCATTGCATGTGTGTTCTTTTTAGTAACAACAACCAGAGCCATTTTGCGCGTGTGTTCTCTTCAGAGACCACACATGGATTGACCAGTGTCATTGCATGTGTGCTCTTTTCACTAACAACAACCAGAGTCATTTTGCATGTGTGTTCTTTTCACATACCACCTATGGATCCACCAGTGTCATTGCATGTGTGTTCTTTTCACTAACAACCAGAGTCATTTTGCATGTGTGTTCTTTTCACATACCACATATGGATCCACCAGTGTCATTGCATGTGTGCTCTTTTCACAATCCACACATGGATCCACCAGTGTCATTGGATGTGTGTTCTTTTTAGTAACAACGAACAGGGTCATTGCATGTGTGTTCTCTACAGAGACCACACATGGATCCACCAGTGTCATTGCATGTGTGTTCTTTTTAGGAACAACAACCAGAGTCATTTTGCATGTGTGTTCTTCTCACATACCACCTATGGATCCACCAGTGTCATTGCATGTGTGTTCTTTTCACTAACAACAACCAGAGTCATTGCATGTGTGTTCTTTTCACATACCACATATGGATCCACCGGTGTCATTGAAATGTGTGTTCTCTACAGAGACCACACATGGATCCACCAGTGTCATTGCATGTGTGTTCTTTTTAGTAACAACAACCAGTCATTTTGCATGTGTGTTCTTTTCACATACCACCTATGGATCCACCAGTGTCATTGCATGTGTGTTCTTTTCACAATCCACCCATGGGTCCACTAGAATCATTGCATGTGTGTTCTTTTTAGTAACAACAACCAGAGTCCGTTTGCATGTGTGTTCTCTTCAGAGACCACACGTGGATCCACTAGTGTCATTGCATGTGTGCTCTTTTCACAATCCACCCATGGATCCACCAGTGTCATTGCATGTGTGTTCTTTTTAGTAACAACCAGAGTCTTTTTGCATGTGTGTTCTCTTCAGAGACCACACATGGATCCACAAGTGTCATTGCAAGTGTGTTCTTTTTACTAACAACAACAAGAGTCATTGAAATGTGTGCTCTCTTCAGAGACCACACATGGATCCACCAGTGTCATCGCATGTGTGTTCTTTTCACTAACAACAACCAGAGTCATTACATGTGTGTTCTTTTGACATACCACATATGGATCCACCAGTGTGATTGAAATGTGTGTTGTATATAGAGACCACACATGGATCCACCAGTGTCAGTGCATGTGTGTTCTTTTTAGTAACAACAACCAGAGTCATTTTGCATGTGTGTTCTTTTCACATACCACCTATGGATCCACCAGTGTCATTGCATGTGTGTTCTTTTCACAATGCACCCATGGATCCACTAGTGTCATTGCATGTGTGTTCTTTTTAGTAACAACAACCAGAGTCATTTTGCATGTGTGTTCTCTTCACATACTACCTATGGATCCACCAGTGTCATTGCATGTGTGTTCTTTTCACTAACAACAACCAGAGTCATTGCATTAGTGTTCTTTTCACATACCACATATGGATCCACCAGTGTCATTGAAATGTGTGTTCTCTACAGAGCCCACACATGGATCCACCAGTGTCATTGCATGTGTGTTCTTTTTAGTAACAACAACCAGTCATTGTGCATGTGTGTTCTTTTCACATACCACCTATGGATCCACCAGTGTCATTGCATGTGTGTTCTTTTCACAATCCACCCATGGATCCTCCAGAATCATTGCATGTGTGTTCTTTTTAGTAACAACAACCAGAGTCAGTTTGCATGTGTGTTCTCTCCAGAGACCACACGTGGATCCACTAGTGTCATTGCATGTGTGCTCTTTTCACAATCCACCCATGGATCCACCAGTGTCATTGCATGTGTGTTCTTTTTAGTAACAACAATCAGAGTCATCTTGCATGTGTGTTCATCTCACATACCACGTATGGATCCTCCAGTGTCATTGCATGTGTGTTCTTTTCACTAACAACAACCAGGGTCATTGCATGTGTGTTCTTTTCACATACCACATATGGATCCACCAGTGACATTGAAATGTGTGTTCTCTACAGAGACCACACATGGATCCACCAGTGTCATTGCATGTGTGTTCTTTTTGGTAACAACAACCAGTCATTTTGCACGTGTGTTCTTTTCACATACCACCTATGGATCCACTAGTGTCATTGCATGTGTGTTTTTTTCACAATCCACCCATGGATCCACCAGTGTCATTGCATATGTGTTCTTTTTAGTAACAACAACCAGAGTCATTTTGCACGTGTGTTCTCTTCAGAGACCACACATGGATCGACCGGTGTCATTGCATGTGTGCTCTTTTCACTAACAACAACCAGAGTCATTTTGCATGTGTGTTCTTTTCACATACCACCTATGGATCCACCAGTGTCATTGCATGTGTGTTCTTTTCACTAACAACAACCAGAGTCATTTTGCATGTGTGTTCTTTTCACATACCACATATGGATCCACCAGTGTTATTGCATGTGTGCTCTTTTCACAATCCAAACATTGATCCACCAGTGTAATTGGATGTGTGTTCTTTTTAGTAACAACAACAAGTGTCATTGCATGTGTGTTCTCTTCCGAGACCACACGTGGATCCACAAGTGTCATTGCATGTGTGTTCTTTTTACTAACAGCAACAAGAGTCATTGAAATGTGTGCTCTCTTCAGAGACCACACATGGATCCACCAGTGTCATCGCATGCGTGTTCTTTTCACTAACAACAACCAGAGTCATTACATGTGTGTTCTTTTCACATACCACATATGGATCCACCAGTGTGATTGAAATGTGTGTTTTCTACAGAGACCAGACATGGATCCACCCTTGTCATTGCATGTGTGTTCTTTTTAGTAACAACAACCAGATCCATTTTGCATGTGTGTTCTTCTCACATACCACCTATGGATCCTCCAGTGTCATTGCATGTGCGTTCTTTTCACTAACAACAACTAGGGTCATTGCATGTGTGTTCTTTTCACATACCACATATGGATCCACCAGTGTCATTGAAATGTGTGTTCTCTACAGAGACCACACATGGATCGACCAGTGTCGTTGCATGTGTGTTCTTTTTAGTAACAACAACCAGAGTCATTTTGCATGTGTGTTCTTCTCACATACCACATATGGATCCACCAGTGTCATTGCATGTGTGTTCTTTTCACTAACAACAACCAGAGTCATTGCATGTGTGTTCTTTTCACATACCACATATGGATCCACCGGTGTCATTGAAATGTGTGTTCTCTACAGAGACCACACATGGATCCACCAGTGTCATTGCATGTGTGTTCTTTTTAGTAACAACAACCAGTCATTTTGCATGTGTGTTCTTTTCACATACCACCTATGGATCCACCAGTGTCATTGCATGTGTGTTCTTTTCACAATCCACCCATGGATCCACCAGTGTCATTGCATGTGTGTTCTTTTTAGTAACAACAACCAGAGTCATTTTGCATGTGTGTTCTCTTCAGAGACCTCACATGGATCGACCAGTGTCATTGGATGTGTGCTCTTTTCACTAACAACAACTAGAGTCATTTTGCATGTGTGTTCTTTTCACATACCACCTATGGATCCACCAGTGTCATTGCATGTGTGTTCTTTTCACTAACAACAACCAGAGTGATTTTGCATGTGTGTTCTTTTCACATACCACATATGGATCCACCAGTGTGATTGAAATGTGTGTTCTCTACAGAGACCAGACATGGATCCACCATTGTCATTGCATGTGTGTTCTTTTTAGTAACAACAACCAGAGTCATTTTGCATGTGTGTTCTTCTCACATACCACCTATGGATCCTCCAGTGTCATTGCATGTTTGTTCTTTTCACTAACAACAACTAGTGTCATTGCATGTGTGTTCTTTTCACATACCACATATGGATCCACCAATGTCATTGAAATGTGTGTTCTCTACAGAGACCACACATGGATCCACCAGTGTCATTGCATGTGTGTTCTTTTTAGTAACAACAACCAGAGTCATTTTGCATGTGTGTTCTTCTCACATACCACCTATGGATCCACCAGTGTCATTGCATGTGTGTTCTTTTCACTAACAACAACCAGAGTCATTGCATGTGTGTTCTTTTCACATACCACATATGTATCCACCGGTGTCATTGAAATGTGTGTTCTCTACAGAGACCACACATGGATCCACCAGTGTCAATGCATGTGTGTTCTTTTTAGTAACAACAACCAGTCATTTTGCATGTGTGTTCTTTTCACATACCACCTATGGATCCACCAGTGTCATCGCATGTGTGTTCTTTTCACAATCCACCCATGGATCCACTAGAGTCATTGAATGTGTGATCTTTTTAGTAACAACAACCAGAGTCATTTTGCACGTGTGTTCGCTTCAGAGACCACACATGGATCGACCAGTGTCATTGCTTGTGTGCTGTTTTGACAATCCACCCATGGATCCACCAGTGTCATTGCATGTGTGTTCATTTTAGTAACAACAACCAGAGTCATTTTTCATGTGTGTTCTTTTCACATACCACCTATGGATCCACAAGTGTCATTGCATGTGTGTTCTTTTCACTAACAACAACCAGAGTCATTGAAATGTGTGCTCTCTTCAGAGACCACACATGGATCCACCAGTGTCATCGCATGTGAGTTCTTTTCACTAACAACAACTAGAGTCATTGCATGTGTGTTCATTCACATACCACATATGGATCCACCAGTGTGATTGAAATGTGTGTTCTCTATAGAGAACACACATGGATCCACCAGTGTTATTGCATATGTGTTCTTTTTAGTAACAACAACCAGAGTCATTTTGCATGTGTGTTCTTCTCACATACCACCTATGGATCCACCAGTGTCATTGCATGTGTGTTCTTTTCACAATGCACCCATGGATCCACCAGTGTCATTGCATGTGTGTTCTTTTTACTAACAACAACCAGAGTCATTTTGCATGTGTGTTCTCTTCACACACCACCTATGGATCCACCAGTGTCATTGCATGTGTGTTCTTTTTAGTAAAAACAACCAGAGTCATTGAAATGTGTGTTCTTCTCACATACCACCTATGGATCCTCCAGTTTCATTGCATGTGTGTTCTTTTCACTAACAACAACCAGGGTCATTGCATGTGTGTTCTTTTCACATACCACATATGGATCCACCAGTGTCATTGCATGTGTGCTCTTTTCACAATCCAAACATTGATCCACCAGTGTCATTGGATGTGTGTTCTTTTTAGTAACATTAACCAGTGTCATTGCATGTGTGTTCTCTTCAGAGACCACACATGGATCCACAATTGTCATTGCATGTGTGTTCTTTTTACTAACAACAACAGGAGTCATTGAAATGTGTGCTCTCTTTAGAGACCACACATGGATCCACCAGTGTCATCGCATGTGTGTTCTTTTCACTAACAACAACCAGAGTCATTGCATGTGTGTTCTTTTCACATACCACATATGGATCCACCAGTGTGATTGAAATGTGTGTTCTCTACAGAGACCAGACATGGATCCACCAGTGTCATTGCATGTGTGTTCTTTTTAGTAACAACAACTAGAGTCATTTTGCATGTGTGTTCTCTTCACATACTACCTATGGATCCACCAGTGTCATTGCATGTGTGTTCTTTTCACTAACAACAACCAGAGTCATTGCATTAGTGTTCTTTTCACATACCACATACGGATCCACCGGTGTCATTGAAATGTGTGTTCTCTACAGAGACCACACATGGATCCACCAGTGTCATTGCATGTGTGTTCTTTTTAGTAACAACAACAAGTCATTGTGCATGTGTGTTCTTTTCACATACCACCTATGGATCCACCAGTGTCATTGCATGTGTGTTCTTTTCACAATCCACCCATGGATCCTCCAGAATCATTGCATGTGTGTTCTTTTAAGTAACAACAACCAGAGTCAGTTTGCATGTGTGTTCTCTCCAGAGACCACACGTGGATCCACTAGTGTCATTGCATGTGTGCTCTTTTCACAATCCACCCATGGATCCACCAGTGTCATTGCATGTGTGTTCTTTTTTGTAACAACAACCAGAGTCATCTTGCATGTGTGTTCTTCTCACATACCACATATGGATCCTCCAATGTCATTGCATGTGTGTTCTTTTCACTAACAACAACCAGGGTCATTGCATGTGTGTTCTTTTCACATACCACATATGGATCCACCAGTGTCATTGAAATGTGTGTTCTCTACAGAGACCACACATGGATCCACCAGTGTCATTGCATGTGTGTTCTTTTTGGTAACAACAACCAGTCATTTTGCATGTGTGTTCTTTTCACATACCACCTATGGATCCACCAGTGTCATTGCATGTGTGTTCTTTTCACAATCCACCCATGGATCCACCAGTGTCATTGCATGTGTGTTCTTTTTAGTAACAACAACCAGAGTCATTTTGCAAGTGTGTTCTCTTCAGAGACCACACATGGATCGACCGGTGTCATTGCATGTGTGCTCTTTTCACTAACAACAACCAGAGTCATTTTGCATGTGTGTTCTTTTCACATACCACCTATGGATCCACCAGTGTCATTGCATGTGTGTTCTTTTCACTAAGAACAACCAGAGTCATTTTGCATGTGTGTTCTTTTCACATACCACATATGGATCCACCAGTGTTATTGCATGTGTGCTCTTTTCACAATCCAAACATTGATCCACCAGTGTCATTGGATGTGTGTTCTTTTTAGTAACAACAACTAGTGTCATTGCATGTGTATTCTCTTCAGAGACCACACATGGATCCACAAGTGTCATTGCATGTGTGTTCTTTTTACTAACAACAACAAGTCATTGAAATGTGTGCTCTCTTCAGAGACCACACATGGATCCACCAGTGTCATCGCATGTGTGTTCTTTTCACTAACAACAACAAGAGTCATTGCATCTGTGTTCTTTTCACATACCGCATATGGATCCACCAGTGTGATTGAAATGTGTATTCTCTACAGAGTCCACACATGGATCCACCAGTGTCATTGCATGTGTGTACTTTTAGTAACAACAACCAGAGTCATTTTGCATGTGTGTTCTTCTCACATACCACCTATGGATCCACCAGTGTCATTGCATGTGTGTTCTTTTCACAATCCACCCATGGATCCACTAGTGTCATTGCATGTGTGTTCTTTTCACTAACAACAACCAGGGTCATTGCATGTGTGTTCTTTTCACATACCACAAATGGATCCACCAGTGTCATTGAAATGTGTGTTCTCTACAGAGACCACACATGGATCCACCAGTGTCATTGCATGTGTGTTCTTTTTGGTAACAACAACCAGTCATTTTGCATGTGTGTTCTTTTCACATACCACCTATGGATCCACCAATGTCATTGCATGTGTGTTCTTTTCACAATCCACCCATGGATCCACCAGTGTCATTGCATGTGTGTTCTTTTTAGTAACAACAACTAGAGTCATTTTGCACGTGTGTTCTCTTCAGAGACCACACATGGATCGACCAGTGTCATTGCATGTGTGCTCTTTTCACTAACAACAACCAGAGTCATTTTGCATGTGTGTTCTTTTCACATACCACCTATGGATCCGCCAGTGTCATTGCATGTGTGTTCTTTTCACTAACAACAACCAGAGTCATTTTGCATGTGTGTTCTTTTCACATACCACATATGGATCCACCAGTGTCATTGCGTGTGTGCTCTTTTCACAATCCACACATGGATCCACCAGTGTCATTGGATGTGTGTTCTTTTTAGTAACAATAACCAGTGTCATTGCATGTGTGTTCTCTTCCGAGACCACACATGGATCCACAAGTGTCATTGCATGTGTGTTCTTTTTACTAACAGCAACAAGAGTCATTGAAATGTGTGCTCTCTTTAGAGACCACACATGGATCCACCAGTGTCATCGCATGTGTGTTCTTTTCACTAACAACAACCAGAGTCATTGCATGTGTGTTCTTTTCACATACCACATATGGATCCACCAATGTGATTGAAATGTGTGTTCTCTACAGAGACCACACATGGAGCCACCAGTGTCATTGCATGTGTGTTCTTTTTAGTAACAACCACCAGAGTCATTTTCAATGTGTGTTCTTCTCACATACCACCTATGGATCCACCAGTGTCACCTCATGTGTGTTCTTTTCACTAATAACAACCAGAGTCATTGCATGTGTGTTCTTTTCACATACCACATATGGATCCACCCGTTTGATTGAAATGTGTGTTCTCTACAGAGACCACACATGGATCCACCAGTGTCATTGCATGTGTGTTCTTTTTAGTAACAACAACCAGAGTCATTTTGCATGTGTGTTCTTCTCACATACCACCTATGGATCCACAAGTGTCATTGCATGTGTGTTCTTTTCACTAACAACAACCAGAGTCATTGCATGTGTGTTCTTTTCACATACCACATATGGATCCACCGGTGTCATTGAAATGTGTGTTCTCTACAGAGACCACACATGGATCCACCAGTGTCATTGCATGTGTGTTCTTTTTAGTAACAACAACCAGTCATTTTGCATGTGTGTTCTTTTCACATACCACCTATGGATCCACCAGTGTCATTGCATGTGTGTTCTTTTCACAATCCACCCATGGGTCCACCAGAATCATTGCATGTGTGTTCTTTTTAGTAACAACAACCAGAGTCCGTTTGCATGTGTGTTCTCTTCAGAGACCACACGTGGATCCACTAGTGTCATTGCATGTGTGCTCTTTTCACAATCCACCCATGGATCCACCAGTGTCATTGCATGTGTGTTCTTTTTAGTAACAACCAGAGTCTTTTTGCATGTGTGTTCTCTTCAGAGACCACACATGGATCCACAAGTGTCATTGCAAGTGTGTTCTTTTTACTAACAACAACAAGAGTCATTGAAATATGTGCTCTCTTCAGAGACCACACATGGATCCACCAGTGTCATCGCATGTGTGTTCTTTTCACTAACAACAACCAGAGTCATTACATGTGTGTTCTTTTGACATACCACATATGGATCCACCAGTGTGATTGAAATGTGTGTTGTATATAGAGACCACACATGGATCCACCAGTGTCATTGCATGTGTGTTCTTTTTAGTAACAACAACCAGAGTCATTTTGCATGTGTGTTCTTTTCACATACCACCTATGGATCCACCAGTGTCATTGCATGTGTGTTCTTTTCACAATGCACCCATGGATCCACCAGTGTCATTGCATGTGTGTTCTTTTTAGTAACAACAACCAGAGTCATTTTGCATGTGTGTTCTCTTCACATACTACCTATGGATCCACCGGTGTCATTGCATGTGTGTTCTTTTCACTAACAACAACCAGAGTCATTGCATTAGTGTTCTTTTCACATACCACATATGGATCCACCAGTGTCATTGAAATGTGTGTTCTCTACAGAGACCACACATGGATCCACCAGTGTCATTGCATGTGTGTTCTTTTTAGTAACAACAACCAGTCATTGTGCATGTGTGTTCTTTTCACATACCACCTATGGATCCACCAGTGTCATTGCATGTGTGTTCTTTTCACAATCCACCCATGTATCCTCCAGAATCATTGCATGTGTGTTCTTTTTAGTAACAACAACCAGAGTCAGTTTGCATGTGTGTTCTCTCCAGAGACCACACGTGGATCCACTAGTGTCATTGCATGTGTGCTCTTTTCACAATCCACCCATGGATCCACCAGTGTCATTGCATGTGTGTTCTTTTTAGTAACAACAATCAGAGTCATCTTGCATGTGTGTTCATCTCACATACCACGTATGGATCCTCCAGTGTCATTGCATGTGTGTTCTTTTCACTAACAACAACCAGGGTCATTGCATGTGTGTTCTTTTCACATACCACATATGGATCCACCAGTGTCATTGAAATGTGTGTTCTCTACAGAGACCACACATGGATCCACCAGTGTCATTGCATGTGTGTTCTTTTTGGTAACAACAACCAGTCATTTTGCACGTGTGTTCTTTTCACATACCACCTATGGATCCACCAGTGTCATTGCATGTGTGTTTTTTTCACAATCCACCCATGGATCCACCAGTGTCATTGCATGTGTGTTCTTTTTAGTAACAACAACCAGAGTCATTTTGCACGTGTGTTCTCTTCAGAGACCACACATGGATCGACCGGTGTCATTGCATGTGTGCTCTTTTCACTAACAACAACCAGAGTCATTTTGCATGTGTGTTCTTTTCACATACCACCTATGGATCCACCAGTGTCATTGCATGTGTGTTCTTTTCACTAACAACAACCAGAGTCATTTTGCATGTGTGTTCTTTTCACATACCACATATGGATCCACCAGTGTCATTGCATGTGTGTTCTTTTCACTAACAACAACCAGAGTCATTGAAATGTGTGCTCTCTTCAGAGACCACACATGGATCCACCAGTGTCATCGCATGTGTGTTCTTTTCACTAACAACAACCAGAGTCATTGAAATGTGTGCTCTTTTCACATACCACATATGGATCCACCAGTGTGATTGAAATGTGTGTTTTCTACAGAGACCAGACATGGATCCACCATTGTCATTGCATGTGTGTTCTTTTTAGTAACAACAACCAGAGCCATTTTGCATGTGTGTTCTTCTCACATACCACCTATGGATCCTCCAGTGTCATTGCATGTGCGTTCTTTTCACTAACAACAACTAGGGTCATTGCATGTGTGTTCTTTTCACATACCACATATGGATCCACCAGTGTCATTGAAATGTGTGTTCTTTTCACTAACAACAACCAGAGTCATTGCATGTGTGTTCTTTTCACATACCACATATGGATCCACCGGTATCATTGAAATGTGTGTTCTCTACAGAGACCACACATGGATCCACCAGTGTCATTGCATGTGTGTTCTTTTTAGTAACAACAACCAGTCATTTTGCATGTGTGTTCTTTTCACATACCACCTATGGATCCACCAGTGTCATTGCATGTGTGTTCTTTTCACAATCCACCCATGGATCCACCAGTGTCATTGCATGTGTGTTCTTTTTAGTAACAACAACCAGAGTCATTTTGCATGTGTGTTCTCTTCAGAGACCTCACATGGATCGACCAGTGTCATTGGATGTGTGCTCTTTTCACTAACAACAACCAGAGTCATTTTGCATGTGTGTTCTTTTCACATACCACCTATGGATCCACCAGTGTCATTGCATGTGTGTTCTTTTCACTAACAACAACCAGAGTGATTTTGCATGTGTGTTCTTTTCACATACCACATATGGATCCACCAGTGTGATTGAAATGTGTGTTCTCTACAGAGACCAGACATGGATCCACCATTGTCATTGCATGTGTGTTCTTTTTAGTAACAACAACCAGAGTCATTTTGCATGTGTGTTCTTCTCACATACCACCTATGGATCCTCCAGTGTCATTGCATGTTTGTTCTTTTCACTAACAACAACTAGTGTCATTGCATGTGTGTTCTTTTCACATACCACATATGGATCCACCAGTGTCATTGAAATGTGTGTTCTCTACAGAGACCACACATGGATCCACCAGTGTCATTGCATGTGTGTTCTTTTTAGTAACAACAACCAGAGTCATTTTGCATGTGTGTTCTTCTCACATACCACCTATGGATCCACCAGTGTCATTGCATGTGTGTTCTTTTCACTAACAACAACCAGAGTCATTGCATGTGTGTTCTTTTCACATACCACATATGTATCCACCGGTGTCATTGAAATGTGTGTTCTCTACAGAGACCACACATGGATCCACCAGTGTCAATGCATGTGTGTTCTTTTTAGTAACAACAACCAGTCATTTTGCATGTGTGTTCTTTTCACATACCACCTATGGATCCACCAGTGTCATTGCATGTGTGTTCTTTTCACAATCCACCCATGGATCCACTAGAGTCATTGAATGTGTGTTCTTTTTAGTAACAACAACCAGAGTCATTTTGCACGTGTGTTCGCTTCAGAGACCACACATGGATCGACCAGTGTCATTGCTTGTGTGCTGTTTTGACAATCCACCCATGGATCCACCAGTGTCATTGCATGTGTGTTCTTTTTAGTAACAACAACCAGAGTCATTTTTCATGTGTGTTCTTTTCACATACCACCTATGGATCCACAAGTGTCATTGCATGTGTGTTCTTTTCACTAACAACAACCAGAGTCATTGAAATGTGTGCTCTCTTCAGAGACCACACATGGATCCACCAGTGTCATCGCATGTGAGTTCTTTTCACTAACAACAACTAGAGTCATTGCATGTGTGTTCATTCACATACCACATATGGATCCACCAGTGTGATTGAAATGTGTGTTCTCTATAGAGAACACACATGGATCCACCAGTGTTATTGCATATGTGTTCTTTTTAGTAACAACAACCAGAGTCATTTTGCATGTGTGTTCTTCTCACATACCACCTATGGATCCACCAGTGTCATTGCATGTGTGTTGTTTTCACAATGCACCCATGGATCCACCAGTGTCATTGCATGTGTGTTCTTTTTACTAACAACAACCAGAGTCATTTTGCATGTGTGTTCTCTTCACATACCACCTATGGATCCACCAGTGTCATTGCATGTGTGTTCTTTTTAGTAAAAACAACCAGAGTCATTGAAATGTGTGTTCTTCTCACATACCACCTATGGATCCTCTAGTTTCATTGCATGTGTGTTCTTTTCACTAACAACAACCAGGGTCATTGCATGTGTGTTCTTTTCACATACCACATATGGATCCACCAGTGTCATTGCATGTGTGCTCTTTTCACAATCCAAACATTGATCCACCAGTGTCATTGGATGTGTGTTCTTTTTAGTAACATTAACCAGTGTCATTGCATGTGTGTTCTCTTCAGAGACCACACATGGATCCACAATTGTCATTGCATGTGTGTTCTTTTTACTAACAACAACAGGAGTCATTGAAATGTGTGCTCTCTTTAGAGACCACACATGGATCCACCAGTGTCATCGCATGTGTGTTCTTTTCACTAACAACAACAAAAGTCATTGCATGTGTGTTCTTTTCACATACCACATATGGATCCACCAGTGTGATTGAAATGTGTGTTCTCTACAGAGACCAGACATGGATCCACCAGTGTCATTGCATGTGTGTTCTTTTTAGTAACAACAACTAGAGTCATTTTGCATGTGTGTTCTCTTCACATACTACCTATGGATCCACCAGTGTCATTGCATGTGTGTTCTTTTCACTAACAACAACCAGAGTCATTGCATTAGTGTTCTTTTCACATACCACATATGGATCCACCGGTGTCATTGAAATGTGTGTTCTCTACAGAGACCACACATGGATCCACCAGTGTCATTGCATGTGTGTTCTTTTTAGTAACAACAACAAGTCATTGTGCATGTGTGTTCTTTTCACATACCACCTATGGATCCACCAGTGTCATTGCATGTGTGTTCTTTTCACAATCCACCCATGGATCCTCCAGAATCATTGCATGTGTGTTCTTTTAAGTAACAACAACCAGAGTCAGTTTGCATGTGTGTTCTCTGCAGAGACCACACGTGGATCCACTAGTGTCATTGCATGTGTGCTCTTTTCACAATCCACCCATGGATCCACCAGTGTCATTGCATGTGTGTTCTTTTTTGTAACAACAACCAGAGTCATCTTGCATGTGTGTTCTTCTCACATACCACATATGGATCCTCCAATGTCATTGCATGTGTGTTCTTTTCACTAACAACAACCAGGGTCATTGCACGTGTGTTCTTTTCACATACCACATATGGATCCACCAGTGTCATTGAAATGTGTGTTCTCTACAGAGACCACACATGGATCCACCAGTGTCATTGCATGTGTGTTCTTTTTGGTAACAACAACCAGTCATTTTGCATGTGTGTTCTTTTCACATACCACCTATGGATCCACCAGTGTCATTGCATGTGTGTTCTTTTCACAATCCACCCATGGATCCACCAGTGTCATTGCATGTGTGTTCTTTTTAGTAACAACAACCAGAGTCATTTTGCACGTGTGTTCTCTTCAGAGACCACACATGGATCGACCGGTGTCATTGCATGTGTGCTCTTTTCACTAACAACAACCAGAGTCATTTTGCATGTGTGTTCTCTTCACATACCACCTATGGATCCACCAGTGTCATTGCATGTGTGTTCTTTTTAGTAAAAACAACCAGAGTCATTGAAATGTGTGTTCTTCTCACATACCACCTATGGATCCTCCAGTTTCATTGCATGTGTGTTCTTTTCACTAACAACAACCAGGGTCATTGCATGTGTGTTCTTTTCACATACCACATATGGATCCACCAGTGTCATTGCATGTGTGCTCTTTTCACAATCCAAACATTGATCCACCAGTGTCATTGGATGTGTGTTCTTTTTAGTAACATTAACCAGTGTCATTGCATGTGTGTTCTCTTCAGAGACCACACATGGATCCACAATTGTCATTGCATGTGTGTTCTTTTTACTAACAACAACAGGAGTCATTGAAATGTGTGCTCTCTTTAGAGACCACACATGGATCCACCAGTGTCATCGCATGTGTGTTCTTTTCACTAACAACAACAAAAGTCATTGCATGTGTGTTCTTTTCACATACCACATATGGATCCACCAGTGTGATTGAAATGTGTGTTCTCTACAGAGACCAGACATGGATCCACCAGTGTCATTGCATGTGTGTTCTTTTTAGTAACAACAACTAGAGTCATTTTGCATGTGTGTTCTCTTCACATACTACCTATGGATCCACCAGTGTCATTGCATGTGTGTTCTTTTCACTAACAACAACCAGAGTCATTGCATTAGTGTTCTTTTCACATACCACATATGGATCCACCGGTGTCATTGAAATGTGTGTTCTCTACAGAGACCACACATGGATCCACCAGTGTCATTGCATGTGTGTTCTTTTTAGTAACAACAACAAGTCATTGTGCATGTGTGTTCTTTTCACATACCACCTATGGATCCACCAGTGTCATTGCATGTGTGTTCTTTTCACAATCCACCCATGGATCCTCCAGAATCATTGCATGTGTGTTCTTTTAAGTAACAACAACCAGAGTCAGTTTGCATGTGTGTTCTCTCCAGAGACCACACGTGGATCCACTAGTGTCATTGCATGTGTGCTCTTTTCACAATCCACCCATGGATCCACCAGTGTCATTGCATGTGTGTTCTTTTTTGTAACAACAACCAGAGTCATCTTGCATGTGTGTTCTTCTCACATACCACATATGGATCCTCCAATGTCATTGCATGTGTGTTCTTTTCACTAACAACAACCAGGGTCATTGCACGTGTGTTCTTTTCACATACCACATATGGATCCACCAGTGTCATTGAAATGTGTGTTCTCTACAGAGACCACACATGGATCCACCAGTGTCATTGCATGTGTGTTCTTTTTGGTAACAACAACCAGTCATTTTGCATGTGTGTTCTTTTCACATACCACCTATGGATCCACCAGTGTCATTGCATGTGTGTTCTTTTCACAATCCACCCATGGATCCACCAGTGTCATTGCATGTGTGTTCTTTTTAGTAACAACAACCAGAGTCATTTTGCACGTGTGTTCTCTTCAGAGACCACACATGGATCGACCGGTGTCATTGCATGTGTGATCTTTTCACTAACAACAACCAGAGTCATTTTGCATGTGTGTTCTTTTCACATACCACCTATGGATCCACCAGTGTCATTGCATGTGTGTTCTTTTCACTAAGAACAACTAGAGTCATTTTGCATGTGTGTTCTTTTCACATACCACATATGGATCCACCAGTGTTATTGCATGTGTGCTCTTTTCACAATCCAAACATTGATCCACCAGTGTCATTGGATGTGTGTTCTTTTTAGTAACAACAACAAGTGTCATTGCATGTGTGTTCTCTTCAGAGACCACACGTGGAACCACAAGTGTCATTGCATGTGTGTTCTTTTCACATACCACATATGGATCCACCAGTGTGATTGAAATGTGTGTTTTCTACAGAGACCAGACATGGATCCACCATTGTCATTGCATGTGTGTTCTTTTTAGTAACAACAACCAGAGCCATTTTGCATGTGTGTTCCTCTCACATACCACCTATGGATCCTCCAGTGTCATTGCATGTGTGTTCTTTTCACTAACAACAACTAGGGTCATTGCATGTGTGTTCTTTTCACATACCACATATGGATCCACCAGTGTCATTGAAATGTGTGTTCTCTACAGAGACCACACATGCATCCACCAGTGTCGTTGCATGTGTGTTCTTTTTAGTAACAACAACCAAAGTCATTTTGCATGTGTGTTCTTCTCACATACCACATACGGATCCACCAGTGTCATTGCATGTGTGTTCTTTTCACTAACAACAACCAGAGTCATTGCATGTGTGTTCTTTTCACATACCACATATGGATCCACCGGTGTCATTGAAATGTGTGTTCTCTACAGAGACCACACATGGATCCACTAGTGTCATTGCATGTGTGTTCTTTTTAGTAACAACAACCAGTCATTTTGCATGTGTGTTCTTTTCACATACCACCTATGGATCCACCAGTGTCATTGCATGTGTGTTCTTTTCATAATCCACCCATGGATCCACCAGTGTCATTGCATGTGTGTTCTTTTTAGTAACAACAACCAGAGTCATTTTGCACGTGCGTTCTCTTCAGAGACCACACATGGATCGACCAGTGTCATTGCATGTGTTCTCTTTTCACTAACAACAACCAGAGTCATTTTGCATGTGTGTTCTTTTCACATACCACCTATGGATCCACCAGTGTCATTGGATGTGTGTTCTTTTCACTAACAACAACCAGAGTGATTTTGCATGTGTGTTCTTTTCACATACCACATATGGATCCACCAGTGTGATTGAACTGTGTGTTCTCTACAGAGACCATACATGGATCCACCATTGTCATTGCATGTGTGTTCTTTTTAGTAACAACAACCAGAGTCATTTTGCATGTGTGTTCTTCTCACATACCACCTATGGATCCTCCAGTGTCATTGCATGTGTGTTCTTTTCACCAACAACAACTAGGGTCATTGCATGTGTGTTCTTTTCACATACCAGATATGGATCCACCAGTGTCATTGAAATGTGTGTTCTCTACAGAGACCACACATGGATCCACCAGTGTCATTGCATGTGTGTTCTTTTTAGTAACAACAACTAGAGTCATTTTGCATGTGTGTTCTTCTCACATACCACCTATGGATCCACCAGTGTCATTGCATGTGTGTTCTTTTCTCTAACAACAACCAGAGTCATTGCATGTGTGTTCTTTTCACATACCACATATGTATCCACCGGTGTCATTGAAATGTGTGTTCTCTACAGAGACCACACATGGATCCACCAGTGTCATTGCATGTGTGTTCTTTTTAGTAACAACAACCAGTCATTTTGCATGTGTGTTCTTTTCACATACCACCTATGGATCCACCAGTGTCATTGCATGTGTGTTCTTTTCACAATCCACCCATGGATCCACTAGAGTCATTGAATGTGTGTTCTTTTTAGTAACAACAACCAGAGTCATTTTGCACGTGTGTTCTCTTCAGAGACCACACATGGATCGACCAGTGTCATTGCTTGTGTGCTCTTTTGACAATCCACCCATGGATCCATCAGTGTCATTGCATGTGTGTTCTTTTTAGTAACAACAACCAGAGTCATTTTTCATGTGCGTTCTTTTCACATACCGCCTATGGATCCACAAGTGACATTGCATGTGTGTTCTTTTCACTAACAACAACCAGAGTCATTGAAATGTGTGCTCTCTTCAGAGACCACAGATGGATCCACCAGTGTCATCGTATGTGTGTTCTTTTCACTAACAACAACTCGAGTCATTGCATGTGTGTTCATTCACATACCACATATGGATCCACCAGTGTGATTGAAATGTGTGTTCTCTATAGAGAACACACATGGATCGACCAGTGTCATTGCATATGTGTTCTTTTTAGTAACAACAACCAGAGTCATTTTGCATGTGTGTTCTTCTCACATACCACCTATGGATCCACCACTGTCATTGCATGTGTGTTCTTTTCACAATGCACCCATGGATCCACCAGTGTCATTGCATGTGTGTTCTTTTTACTAACAACAACCAGAGTCATTTTGCATGTGTGTTCTCTTCACATACCACCTATGGATCCACCAGTGTCATTGCATGTGTGTTCTTTTTAGTAAAAACAACCAGAGTCATTGAAATGTGTGTTCTTCTCACATACCACCTATGGATCCTCCAGTGTCATTGCATGTGTGTTCTTTTCACTAACAACAACCAGGGTCATTGCATGTGTGTTCTTTTCACATACCACATATGGATCCACCAGTGTCATTGCATGTGTGCTCTTTTCACAATCCAAACATTGATCCACCAGTGTCATTGGATGTGTGTTCTTTTGAGTAACATTAACCAGTGCCATTGCATGTGTGTTCTCTTCAGAGACCACACATGGATCCACAATTGTCATTGCATGTGTGTTCTTTTTACTAACAGCAACAAGAGTCATTGAAATGTGTGCTCTCTTTAGATACCACACATGGATCCACCAGTGTCATCGCATGTGTGTTCTTTTCACTAACAACAACCAGAGTCGTTGCATGTGTGTTCTTTTCACATACCACATATGGATCCACCAGTGTGATTGAAATGTGTGTTCTCTATAGAGACCAGACATGGATCCACCATTGTCATTGCATGTGTGTTCTTTTTAGTAACGACAACCAGAGTCATTTTGCATGTGTGTTCTTCTCACATACCACCTATGGATCCACCAGTGTGATTGCATGTGTGTTCTTTTCACTAACAACAACCAGAGTCATTGCATGTGTGTTCTTTTCACATACCACATATGGATCCACCGATGTCATTGAAATGTGTGTTCTCTACAGAGACCACACATGGATCCACCAGTGTCATTGCATGTGTGTTCTTTTTAGTAACAACAACAAGTCATTGTGCATGTGTGTTCTTTTCACATACCACCTATGGATCCACCAGTGTCATTGCATGTGTGTTCTTTTCACAATCCACCCATGGATCCTCCAGAATCATTGCATGTGTGTTCTTTTAAGTAACAACAACCAGAGTCAGTTTGCATGTGTGTTCTCTCCAGAGACCACACGTGGATCCACTAGTGTCATTGCATGTGTGCTCTTTTCACAATCCACCCATGGATCCACCAGTGTCATTGCATGTGTGTTCTTTTTAGTAACAACAACCAGAGTCATTTTGCATGTGTGTTCTTCTCACATACCACGTATGGATCCTCCAGTGTCATTGCATGTGTGTTCTTTTCACTAACAACAACTAGGGTCATTGCATGTGTGTTCTTTTCACATACCACATATGGATCCACCAGTGTCATTGAAATGTGTGTTATCTACAGAGACCACACATGGATCCACCAGTGTCATTGCATGTGTGTTCTTTTTAGTAACAACAACAAGAGTCATTTTGCATGTGTGTTCTTCTCACATACCACCTATGGATCCACCAGTGTCATTGCATGTGTGTTCTTTTCACTAACAACAACCAGAGTCATTGCATGTGTGTTCTTTTCACATACCACATATGGATCCACCGGTGTCATTGAAATGTGTGTTCTCTACAGAGACCACACATGGATCCACCAGTGTCATTGCATGTGTGTTCTTTTTAGTAACAACAACCAGTCATTTTGCATGTGTGTTCTTTTCACATACCACCTATGGATCCACCAGTGTCATTGCATGTGTTATTTTCACAATCCACCCATGGATCCACTAGAGTCATTGAATGTGTGTTCTTTTTAGTAACAACAACCAGAGTCATTTTGCACGTGTGTTCTCTTCAGAGACCACACATGGATCGACCAGTGTCATTGCATGTGTGCTCTTTTGACAATCCACCCATGGATCCACCAGCGCCATTGCATGTGTGTTCTTTTTAGTAACAACCAGAGTCATTTTGCATGTGTGTTCTTTTCACATACCACCTATGGATCCACAAGTGTCATTGCATGTGTGTTCTTTTCACTAACAACAACCAGAGTCATTGAAATGTGTGCTCTCTTCAG
This sequence comes from Avena sativa, assembly GCA_916181665.1. NCBI lineage: Eukaryota > Viridiplantae > Streptophyta > Magnoliopsida > Poales > Poaceae > Avena > Avena sativa. Next base: position 260,017,107 of record OV702292.1, on the reverse strand, counting down.
AGACCACACATGGATCCACCAGTGTCGTCGCATGTGTGTTCTTTTCACTAACAACAACCAGAGTCATTGCATGTGTGTTCATTCACATACCACATATGGATCCACCAGTGTGATTGAAATGTGTGTTCTCTACAGAGAACACACATGGATCCACCAGTGTCATTGCATGTGTGTTCTTTTTAGTAACAACAACCAGAGTCATTTTGCATGTGTGTTCTTCTCACATACCACCTATGGATCCACCAGTGTCATTGCATGTGTGTTATTTTCACAATGCACCCATGGATCCACCAGTGTCATTGCATGTGTGTTCTTTTTACTAACAACAACCAGAGTCATTTTGCATGTGTGTTCTCTTCACATACCACCTATGGATCCACCAGTGTCATTGCATGTGTGTTCTTTTTAGTAACAATAACCAGAGTCATTGAAATGTGTGTTCTTCTCTCCTCCAGTGTCATTGCATGTGTGTTCTTTTCACTAACAACAACCAGGGTCATTGCATGTGTGTTCTTTTCACATACCACATATGGATCCACCAGTGTCATTGCATGTGTGCTCTTTTCACAATCCAAACATTGATCCACCAGTGTCATTGGATGTGTGTTCTTTTTAGTAACAACAACCAGTGTCATTGCATGTGTGTTCTCTTCAGAGACCACACATGGATCCACAATTGTAATTGCATGTGTGTTCTTTTTACTAACAGCAACAAGAGTCATTGAAATGTGTGCTCTCTTTAGATACCACACATGGATCCACCAGTGTCATCGCATGTGTGTTCTTTTCACTAACAACAACCAGAGTCATTGCATGTGTGTTCTTTTCACATACCACATATGGATCCACCAGTGTGATTGAAATGTGTGTTCTCTACAGAGACCAGACATGGATCCACCATTGTCATTGAATGTGTGTTCTTTTTAGTAGCGACAACCAGAGTCATTTTGCATGTGTGTTCTTCTCACATACCACCTATGGATCCACCAGTGTCATTGCATGTGTGTTCTTTTCACTAACAACAACCAGAGTCATTGCATGTTTGTTCTTTTCACATACCACATATGGATCCACCGGTGTCATTGAAATGTGTGTTCTCTATAGAGACCACACATGGATCCACCAGTGTCATTGCATGTCTGTTCTTTTTAGTAACAATAACCAGTCATTTTGCATGTGTGTTCTTTTCACATACCACCTATGGATCCACCAGTGTCATTGCATGTGTGTTCTTTTCACAATCCACCCATGGATCCACCAGAATCATTGCATGTGTGTTCTTTTTAGTAACAACAACCAGAGTCAGTTTGCTTGTGTGTTCTCTTCAGAGACCACATGTGGATCCACTAGTGTCATTGCATGTGTGCTCTTTTCACAATCCACCCATGGATCCACCAGTGTCATTGCATGTGTGTTCTTTTTAGTAACAACCAGAGTCATTTTGCATGTGTGTTCTTCTCACATACCACGTATGGATCCTCCAGTGTCATTGCATGTGTGTTCTTCTCACATACCACGTATGGATCCTCCAGTGTCATTGCATGTGTGTTCTTTTCACTAACAACAACTAGGGTCATTGCATGTGTGTTCTTTTCACATACCACATATGGATCCACCAGTGTCATTGAAATGTGTGTTATCTACAGAGACCACACATGGATCCACCAGTGTCATTGCATGTGTGTTCTTTTTAGTAACAACAACCAGAGTCATTTTGCATGTGTGTTCTTCTCACATACCACCTATGGATCCACCAGTGTCATTGCATGTGTGTTCTTTTCACTAACAACAACCAGAGTCATTGCATGTGTGTTCTTTTCACATACCACATATGGATCCACCGGTGTCATTGAAATGTGTGTTCTCTACAGAGACCACACATGGATCCACCAGTGTCATTGCATGTGTGTTCTTTTTAGTAACAACAACCAGTCATTTTGCATGTGTGTTCTTTTCACATACCACATATGGATCCACCAGTGTCATTGCATGTGTGTTCTTTTCACAATCCACCCATGGATCCACTAGAGTCATTGAATGTGTGTTCTTTTTAGTAACAACCAGAGTCATTTTGCACGTGTGTTCTCTTCAGAGACCACACATGTATCGACCAGTGTCATTGCATGTGTGCTCTTTTGACAATCCACCCATGGATCCACCAGTGCCATTGCATGTATGTTCTTTTTAGTAACAACCAGAGTCATTTTGCATGTGTGTTCTTTTCACATACCACCTATGGATCCACAAGTGTCATTGCATGTGTGTTCTTTTCACTAACAACAAGCAGAGTCATTGAAATGTGTGCTCTCTTCAGAGACCACACATGGATCCACCAGTGTCGTCGCATGTGTGTTCTTTTCACTAACAACAACTAGAGTCATTGCATGTGTGTTCATTCACATACCACATATGGATCCACCAGTGTGATTGAAATGTGTGTTGTCTACAGAGAACACACATGGATCCACCAGTGTCATTGCATGTGTGTTCTTTTTAGTAACAACAACCAGAGTCATTTTGCATGTGTGTTCTTCTCACATACCACCTATGGATCCACCAGTGTCATTGCATGTGTGTTATTTTCACAATGCACCCATGGATACACCAGTGTCATTGCATGTGTGTTCTTTTTACTAACAACAACCAGAGTCATTTTGCATGTGTGTTATCTTCACATACCACCTATGGATCCACCAGTGTCATTGCATGTGTGTTCTTTTTAGTAACAATAACCAGAGTCATTGAAATGTGTGTTCTTGTCACATACCACCTATGGATCCTCCAGTGTCATTGCATGTGGGTTCTTTTCACTAACAACAACTAGGGTCATTGCATGTGTGTTCTTTTCACACACCACATATGGATCCACCAGTGTCATTGCATGTGTGCTCTTTTCACAATCCAAACATTGATCCACCAGTGTCATTGGATGTGTGTTCTTTTTAGTAACAACAACCAGTGTCATTGCATGTGTGTTCTCTTCAGAGACCACACATGGATCCACAATTGTCATTGCATGTGTGTTCTTTTTACTAACAGAAACAAGAGTCATTGAAATGTGTGCTCTCTTTAGAGACCACACATGGATCCACCAGTGTCATCGCATGTGTGTTCTTTTCACTAACAACCAGAGTCATTGCATGTGTGTTCTTTTCACATACCACATATGGATCCACCAGTGTGATTGAAATGTGTGTTCTCTACAGAGACTAGACATAGATCCACCATTGTCATGGCATGTGTGTTCTTTTTAGTAACAACAACCAGAGTCATTTTGCATGTGTGTTCTTCTCACATACCACCTATGGATCCACCAGTGTCATTGCATGTGTGTTCTTTTCACTAACAACAACCAGAGTCATTGCATGTGTGTTCTTTTCACATACCACATATGGATCCACCGGTGTCATTGAAATGTGTGTTCTCTATAGAGACCACACATGGATCCACCAGTGTCATTGCATGTGTGTTCTTTTTAGTAATAATAACCAGTCATTTTGCATGTGTGTTCTTTTCACATACCGCCTATGGATCCACCAGTGTCATTGCATGTGTGTTCTTTTCACAATCCACCCATGGATCCACCAGAATCATTGCATGTGTGTTCTTTTTAGTAACAACAACCAGAGCCAGTTTGCATGTGTGTTCTCTTCAGAGACCACACGTGGATCCACTAGTGTCATTGCATGTGTGCTCTTTTCACAATCCACCCATGGATCCACCAGTGTCATTGCATGTGTGTTCTTTTTAGTAACAACAACCAGAGTCATTTTGCATGTATGTTCTTCTCACATACCACCTATGGATCCTCCAGTGTCATTGCATGTGTGGTCTTTTCACTAACAACAACCAGGGTCATTGCATGTGTGTTCCTTTCACATACCACATATGGATACACCAGTGTCATTGAAATGTGTGTTCTCTATAGAGACCACACATGGATCCACCAGTGTCATTGCATGTGTGTTCTGTTTAGTAACAACAACCAGTCATTTTGCTTGGGTGTTCTTTTCACATACCACTTATGGATCCACCAGTGTCATTGCATGTGTGTTCTTTTCACAATCCACCCATGGATCCACCAGTGTCATTGCATGTGTGTTATTTTTAGTAACAACAACCAGTCATTTTGCATGTGTGTTCTCTTCAGAGACCACACATGGATCGACCAGTGTCATTGCATGTGTGCTCTTTTCACTAACAACAACCAGAGTCATTTTGCATGTGTGTTCTTTTCACATACCACCTATGGATCCACTAGTGTCAATGCATGTGTGTTCTTTTCACTAACAACAACCAGAGTGATTTTGCATGTGTGTTCTTTTCACATACCACATATGGATCCACCAGTGTCATTGCATGTGTGCTCTTTTCACAATCCACACATGGATCCACCAGTGTCATGGGATGTGTGTTCTTTTTAGTAACAACAACCAGTTTCATTGCATGTGTGTTCTCTTCAGAGACCACACATGGATCCACAAGTGTCATTGCATGTGTGTTCTTTTTACTAACAGCAACAAGAGTCATTGAAATGTGTGCTATCTTTAGAGACCACACATGGATCCACCAGTGTCATCGCATGTGTGTTCTTTTCACTAACAACAACCAGAGTCATTGCATGTGTGTTCTTTTCACATACCACATATGGATCCACCAGTGTGATTGAAATGTGTGTTTTCTACAGAGACCAGACATGGATCCACCATTGTCATTGCATGTGTGTTCTTTTTAGTAACAACAACCAGAGTAATTTTGCATGTGTGTTCTTCTCACATACCACCTATGGATCCTCCAGTGTCATTGCATGTGTGTTCTTTTCACTAACAACAACTAGGGTCATTGCATGTGTGTTCTTTTCACATACCACATATGGATCCACCAGTGTCATTGAAATGTGTGTTCTCTACAGAGACCACACATGCATCCACCAGTGTCGTTGCATGTGTGTTCTTTTTAGTAACAACAACCAAAGTCATTTTGCATGTGTGTTCTTCTCACATACCACATACGGATCCACCAGTGTCATTGCATGTGTGTTCTTTTCACTAACAACAACCAGAGTCATTGCATGTGTGTTCTTTTCACATACCACATATGGATCCACCGGTGTCATTGAAATGTGTGTTCTCTACAGAGACCACACATGGATCCACTAGTGTCATTGCATGTGTGTTCTTTTTAGTAACAACAACCAGTCATTTTGCATGTGTGTTCTTTTCACATACCACCTATGGATCCACCAGTGTCATTGCATGTGTGTTCTTTTCACAATCCACCCATGGATCCACCAGTGTCATTGCATGTGTGTTCTTTTTAGTAACAACAACCAGAGTCATTTTGCACGTGCGTTCTCTTCAGAGACCACACATGGATCGACCAGTGTCATTGCATGTGTTCTCTTTTCACTAACAACAACCAGAGTCATTTTGCATGTGTGTTCTTTTCACATACCACCTATGGATCCACCAGTGTCATTGGATGTGTGTTCTTTTCACTAACAACAACCAGAGTGATTTTGCATGTGTGTTCTTTTCACATACCACATATGGATCCACCAGTGTGATTGAACTGTGTGTTCTCTACAGAGACCATACATGGATCCACCATTGTCATTGCATGTGTGTTCTTTTTAGTAACAACAACCAGAGTCATTTTGCATGTGTGTTCTTCTCACATACCACCTATGGATCCTCCAGTGTCATTGCATGTGTGTTCTTTTCACCAACAACAACTAGGGTCATTGCATGTGTGTTCTTTTCACATACCAGATATGGATCCACCAGTGTCATTGAAATGTGTGTTCTCTATAGAGACCACACATGGATCCACCAGTGTCATTGCATGTGTGTTCTTTTTAGTAACAACAACTAGAGTCATTTTGCATGTGTGTTCTTCTCACATACCACCTATGGATCCACCAGTGTCATTGCATGTGTGTTCTTTTCACTAACAACAACCAGAGTCATTGCATGTGTGTTCTTTTCACATACCACATATGTATCCACCGGTGTCATTGAAATGTGTGTTCTCTACAGAGACCACACATGGATCCACCAGTGTCATTGCATGTGTGTTCTTTTTAGTAACAACAACCAGTCATTTTGCATGTGTGTTCTTTTCACATACCACCTATGGATCCACCAGTGTCATTGCATGTGTGTTCTTTTCACAATCCACCCATGGATCCACTAGAGTCATTGAATGTGTGTTCTTTTTAGTAACAACAACCAGAGTCATTTTGCACGTGTGTTCTCTTCAGAGACCACACATGGATCGACCAGTGTCATTGCTTGTGTGCTCTTTTGACAATCCACCCATGGATCCATCAGTGTCATTGCATGTGTGTTCTTTTTAGTAACAACAACCAGAGTCATTTTTCATGTGCGTTCTTTTCACATACCGCCTATGGATCCACAAGTGACATTGCATGTGTGTTCTTTTCACTAACAACAACCAGAGTCATTGAAATGTGTGCTCTCTTCAGAGACCACAGATGGATCCACCAGTGTCATCGTATGTGTGTTCTTTTCACTAACAACAACTCGAGTCATTGCATGTGTGTTCATTCACATACCACATATGGATCCACCAGTGTGATTGAAATGTGTGTTCTCTATAGAGAACACACATGGATCGACCAGTGTCATTGCATATGTGTTCTTTTTAGTAACAACAACCAGAGTCATTTTGCATGTGTGTTCTTCTCACATACCACCTATGGATCCACCAGTGTCATTGCATGTGTGTTCTTTTCACAATGCACCCATGGATCCACCAGTGTCATTGCATGTGTGTTCTTTTTACTAACAACAACCAGAGTCATTTTGCATGTGTGTTCTCTTCACATACCACCTATGGATCCACCAGTGTCATTGCAGGTGTGTTCTTTTTAGTAAAAACAACCAGAGTCATTGAAATGTGTGTTCTTCTCACATACCACCTATGGATCCTCCAGTGTCATTGCATGTGTGTTCTTTTCACTAACAACAACCAGGGTCATTGCATGTGTGTTCTTTTCACATACCACATATGGATCCACCAGTGTCATTGCATGTGTGCTCTTTTCACAATCCAAACATTGATCCACCAGTGTCATTGGATGTGTGTTCTTTTGAGTAACATTAACCAGTGTCATTGCATGTGTGTTCTCTTCAGAGACCACACATGGATCCACAATTGTCATTGCATGTGTGTTCTTTATACTAACAGCAACAAGAGTCATTGAAATGTGTGCTCTCTTTAGATACCACACATGGATCCACCAGTGTCATCGCATGTGTGTTCTTTTCACTAACAACAACCAGAGTCATTGCATGTGTGTTCTTTTCACATACCACATATGGATCCACCAGTGTGATTGAAATGTGTGTTCTCTACAGAGACCAGACATGGATCCACCATTGTCATTGCATGTGTGTTCTTTTTAGTAACGACAACCAGAGTCATTTTGCATGTGTGTTCTTCTCACATACCACCTATGGATCCACCAGTGTCATTGCATGTGTGTTCTTTTCACTAACAACAACCAGAGTCATTTTGCATGTGTGTTCTTTTCACATACGACATATGGATCCACCGGTGTCATTGAAATGTGTGTTCTCTATAGAGACCACACATGGATCCACCAGTGTCATTGCATGTGTGTTCTTTTTCGTAACAATAACCAGTCATTTTGCATGTGTGTTCTTTTCACATACCACCTATGGATCCACCAGTGTCATTGCATGTGTGTTCTTTTCACAATCCACCCATGGATCCACCAGAATCATTGCATGTGTGTTCTTTTTAGTAACAACAACCAGAGTCAGTTTGCATGTGTGTTCTCTTCAGAGACCACACGTGGATCCACTAGTGTCATTGCATGTGTGCTCTTTTCACAATCCACCCATGGACCCACCAGTGTCATTGCATGTGTGTTCTTTTTAGTAACAACAACCAGAGTCATTTTGCATGTGTGTTCTTCTCACATACCACGTATGGATCCTCCAGTGTCATTGCATGTGTGTTCTTTTCACTAACAACAACTAGGGTCATTGCATGTGTGTTCTTTTCACATACCACATATGGATCCACCAGTGTCATTGAAATGTGTGTTATCTACAGAGACCACACATGGATCCACCAGTGTCATTGCGTGTGTGTTCTTTTTAGTAACAACAACCAGAGTCATTTTGCATGTGTGTTCTTCTCACATACCACCTATGGATCCACCAGTGTCATTACATGTGTGTTCTTTTCACTAACAACAACCAGAGTCATTGCATGTGTGTTCTTTTCACATACCACATATGGATCCACCGGTGTCATTGAAATGTGTGTTCTCTACAGAGACCACACATGGATCCACCAGTGTCATTGCATGTGTGTTCTTTTTAGTAACAACAACCAGTCATTTTGCATGTGTGTTCTTTTCACATACCACCTATGGATCCACCAGTGTCATTGCATGTGTGTTCTTTTCACTAACAACAACCAGGGTCATTGCATGTGTGTTCTTTTCACATACCACATATGGATCCACCAGTGTCATCGAAATGTGTGTTCTCTACAGAGAGCACACATGGATCCACCAGTGTTATTGCATGTGTGTTCTTTTTAGTAACAACAACCAGTCATTTTGCATGTGTGTTCTTTTCACATACCACCTATGGATCCACCAGTGTCATTGCATGTGTGTTCTTTTCACAATCCACCCATGGATCCACTAGAGTCATTGAATGTGTGTTCTGTTTAGTAACAACAACCAGAGTCATTTTGCACGTGTGTTCTCTTCAGAGACCACACATGGATCGACCAGTGTCATTGCTTGTGTGCTCTTTTGACAATCCACCCATGGATCCACCAGTGTCATTGCATGTGTGTTCTTTTTAGTAACAACAACCAGAGTCATTTTTCATGTGTGTTCTTTTCACATACCACCTATGGATCCACAAGTGACATTGCATGTGTGTTCTTTTCACTAACAACAACCAGAGTCATTGAAATGTGTGCTCTCTTCAGAGACCACAGATGGATCCACCAGTGTCATCGTATGTGTGTTCTTTTCACTAACAACAACTCGAGTCATTGCATGTGTGTTCATTCACATACCACATATGGATCCACCAGTGTGATTGAAATGTGTGTTCTCTATAGAGAACACACATGGATCGACCAGTGTCATTGCATATGTGTTCTTTTTAGTAACAACAACCAGAGTCATTTTGCATGTGTGTTCTTCTCACATACCACCTATGGATCCACCAGTGTCATTGCATGTGTGTTCTTTTCACAATGCACCCATGGATCCACCAGTGTCATTGCATGTGTGTTCTTTTTACTAACAACAACCAGAGTCATTTTGCATGTGTGTTCTCTTCACATACCACCTATGGATCCACCAGTGTCATTGCATGTGTGTTCTTTTTAGTAAAAACAACCAGAGTCATTGAAATGTGTGTTCTTCTCACATACCACCTATGGATCCTCCAGTGTCATTGCATGTGTGTTCTTTTCACTAACAACAACCAGGGTCATTGCATGTGTGTTCTTTTCACATACCACATATGGATCCACCAGTGTCATTGCATGTGTGCTCTTTTCACAATCCAAACATTGATCCACCAGTGTCATTGGATGTGTGTTCTTTTGAGTAACATTAACCAGTGCCATTGCATGTGTGTTCTCTTCAGAGACCACACATGGATCCACAATTTTCATTGCATGTGTGTTCTTTTTACTAACATCAACAAGAGTCATTGAAATGTGTGCTCTCTTTAGATACCACACATGGATCCACCAGTGTCATCGCATGTGTGTTCTTTTCACTAACAACAACCAGAGTCGTTGCATGTGTGTTCTTTTCACATACCACATATGGATCCACCAGTGTGATTGAAATGTGTGTTCTCTATAGAGACCAGACATGGATCCACCATTGTCATTGCATGTGTGTTCTTTTTAGTAACGACAACCAGAGTCATTTTGCATGTGTGTTCTTCTCACATACCACCTATGGATCCACCGGTGTGATTGCATGTGTGTTCTTTTCACTAACAACAACCAGAGTCATTGCATGTGTGTTCTTTTCACATACCACATATGGATCCACCGGTGTCATTGAAATGTGTGTTCTCTACAGAGACCACACATGGATCCACCAGTGTCATTGCATGTGTGTTCTTTTTAGTAACAACAACAAGTCATTGTGCATGTGTGTTCTTTTCACATACCACCTATGGATCCACCAGTGTCATTGCATGTGTGTTCTTTTCACAATCCACCCATGGATCCTCCAGAATCATTGCATGTGTGTTCTTTTAAGTAACAACAACCAGAGTCAGTTTGCATGTGTGTTCTCTCCAGAGACCACACGTGGATCCACTAGTGTCATTGCATGTGTGCTCTTTTCACAATCCACCCATGGATCCACCAGTGTCATTGCATGTGTGTTCTTTTTAGTAACAACAACCAGAGTCATTTTGCATGTGTGTTCTTCTCACATACCACGTATGGATCCTCCAGTGTCATTGCATGTGTGTTCTTTTCACTAACAACAACTAGGGTCATTGCATGTGTGTTCTTTTCACATACCACATATGGATCCACCAGTGTCATTGAAATGTGTGTTATCTACAGAGACCACACATGGATCCACCAGTGTCATTGCATGTGTGTTCTTTTTAGTAACAACAACAAGAGTCATTTTGCATGTGTGTTCTTCTCACATACCACCTATGGATCCACCAGTGTCATTGCATGTGTGTTCTTTTCACTAACAACAACCAGAGTCATTGCATGTGTGTTCTTTTCACATACCACATATGGATCCACCGGTGTCATTGAAATGTGTGTTCTCTACAGAGACCACACATGGATCCACCAGTGTCATTGCATGTGTGTTCTTTTTAGTAACAACAACCAGTCATTTTGCATGTGTGTTCTTTTCACATACCACCTATGGATCCACCAGTGTCATTGCATGTGTTATTTTCACAATCCACCCATGGATCCACTAGAGTCATTGAATGTGTGTTCTTTTTAGTAACAACAACCAGAGTCATTTTGCACGTGTGTTCTCTTCAGAGACCACACATGGATCGACCAGTGTCATTGCATGTGTGCTCTTTTCACAATCCACCCCTGGATCCACCAGTGTCATTGCATGTGTGTTCTTCTTAGTAACGACAACTAGAGTCATTTTGCATGTGTGTTCTTTTCACATACCACCTATGGATCCACAAGTGTCATTGCATGTGTGTTCTTTTCACTAACAACAACCAGAGTCATTGAAATGTGTGCTCTCTTCAAAGACCACACATGGATCCACCAGTGTCATCGCATGTGTGTTCTTTTCACTAACAATAACCAGAGTCATTGCATGTGTGTTCATTCACATACCACATATGGATCCACCAGTGTGATTGAAATGTGTGTTCTCTAGAGAGAACACACATGGATCCACCAGTGTCATTGCATGTGTGTTCTTTTCACTAACAACAACCAGAGTCATTTTGCATGTGTGTTCTTTTCACTAACAACAACCAGAGTCATTTTGCATGTGTGTTCTTTTCACATACCACCTATGGATCCACTAGTGTCAATGCATGTGTGTTCTTTTCACTAACAACAACCAGAGTGATTTTGCATGTGTGTTCTTTTCACATACCACATATGGATCCACCAGTGTCATTGCATGTGTGCTCTTTTCACAATCCACACATGGATCCACCAGTGTCATGGGATGTGTGTTCTTTTTAGTAACAACAACCAGTTTCATTGCATGTGTGTTCTCTTCAGAGACCACACATGGATCCACAAGTGTCATTGCATGTGTGTTCTTTTTACTAACAGCAACAAGAGTCATTGAAATGTGTGCTATCTTTAGAGACCACACATGGATCCACCAGTGTCATCGCATGTGTGTTCTTTTCACTAACAACAACCAGAGTCATTGCATGTGTGTTCTTTTCACATACCACATATGGATCCACCAGTGTGATTGAAATGTGTGTTCTCTATAGAGACCAGACATGGATCCACCATTGTGATTGCATGTCTGTTCTTTTCACTAACAACAACTAGGGTCATTGCATGTGATTGAAATGTGTGTTCTCTTCAGAGACCACACATGGATCGACCAGTGTCATTGCATGTGTGCTCTTTTCACTAACAACAACCAGAGTCATTTTGCATGTGTGTTCTTTTCACATACCACCTATGGATCCACTAGTGTCAATGCATGTGTGTTCTTTTCACTAACAACAACCAGAGTGATTTTGCATGTGTGTTCTTTTCACATACCACATATGGATCCACCAGTGTCATTGCATGTGTGCTCTTTTCACAATCCACACATGGATCCACCAGTGTCATGGGATGTGTGTTCTTTTTAGTAACAACAACCAGTTTCATTGCATGTGTGTTCTCTTCAGAGACCACACATGGATCCACAAGTGTCATTGCATGTGTGTTCTTTTTACTAACAGCAACAAGAGTCATTGAAATGTGTGCTATCTTTAGAGACCACACATGGATCCACCAGTGTCATCGCATGTGTGTTCTTTTCACTAACAACAACCAGAGTCATTGCATGTGTGTTCTTTTCACATACCACATATGGATCCACCAGTGTGATTGAAATGTGTGTTCTCTATAGAGACCAGACATGGATCCACCATTGTGATTGCATGTGTGTTCTTTTTAGTAACAACAACCAGAGTAATTTTGCATGTGTGTTCTTCTCACATACCACCTATGGATCCTCCAGTGTCATTGCATGTGTGTTCTTTTCACTAACAACAACTAGGGTCATTGCATGTGTGTTCTTTTCACATACCACATATGGATCCACCAGTGTCATTGAAATGTGTGTTCTCTATAGAGACCACACATGGATCCACCAGTGTCATTGCATGTGTGTTCTTTTTAGTAACAACAACCAGAGTCATTTTGCATGTGTGTTCTTCTCACATACCACCTATGGATCCACCAGTGTCATTGCATGTGTGTTCTTTTCACTAACAACAACCAGAGTCATTAGATGTGTGTTCTTTTCACATACCACATATGGATCCACCAGTGTCATTGAAATGTGTGTTCTCTATAGAGACCACACATGGATCCACTAGTGTCATTGCATGTGTGTTCTTTTTAGTAACAACAACCAGTCATTTTGCATGTGTGTTCTTTTCACATACCACCTATGGATCCACCAGTGTCATTGCATGTGTGTTCTTTTCACAATCCACCCATGGATCCACTAGAGTCATTGAATGTGTGTTCTTTTTAGTAACAACAACCAGAGTCATTTTGCATGTGTGTTCTCTTCAGAGACCACACATGGATCGACCAGTGGCATTGCATGTGTGCTCTTTTGACAATCCACCCATGGATCCACCAGTGTCATTGCATGTGTGTTCTTTTTAGTAACAACAACCAGAGTCATTTTGCATGTGTGTTCTTTTCACATACCACCTATGGATCCACAAGTGTCATTGCATGTGTGTTCTTTTCACTAACAACAACCAGAGTCATTGAAATGTGTGCTCTCTTCAGAGACCACACATGGATCCACCAGTGTCATCGCATGTGTGTTCTTTTCACTAACAACAACCAGAGTCATTGAAATGTGTGCTCTCTTCAGAGACCACACATGGATCCACCAGTGTGATTGAAATGTGTGTTCTCTACAGAGAACACACATGGATCCACAAGTGTCATTGCATGTGTGTTTTTTAGTAACAACAATCAGAGTCATTTTGCATGTGTGTTCTTTTCACATACCACCTATGGATCCTCCAGCGTCATTGCATGTGTGTTCTTTTCACTAACAACAACCAGGGTCATTGCATGTGTGTTCTTTTCACATACCACATATGGATCCACCAGTGTAATTGAAATGTGTGTTCTCTACAGAGACCACACATGGATCCACCAGTGTCATTGCATGTCTGATCTTTTTGTTAACAACAACCAGTCATTTTGCATGTGTGTTCTTTTCACATACCACCTATGGATCCACCAGTGTCATTGCATGTGTGTTCTTTTCACAATCCACCCATGGATCCACTAGAGTCATTGCATGTGTGTTCTTTTTAGTAACAACAACCAGAGTCATTTTGCACGTGTGTTCTCTTCAGAGACCACACATGGATCTACCAGTGTCATTGCATGTGTGCTCTTTTCACAATCCACCCCTGGATCCACCAGTGTCATTGCATGTGTGTTCTTCTTAGTAACGACAACTAGAGTCATTTTGCATGTGTGTTCTTTTCACATACCACCTATGGATCCACAAGTGTCATTGCATGTGTGTTCTTTTCACTAACAACAACCAGAGTCATTGAAATGTGTGCTCTCTTCAAAGACCACACATGGATCCACCAGTGTCATCGCATGTGTGTTCTTTTCACTAACAATAACCAGAGTCATTGCATGTGTGTTCATTCACATACCACATATGGATCCACCAGTGTGATTGAAATGTGTGTTCTCTAGAGAGAACACACATGGATCCACCAGTGTCATTGCATGTGTGTTCTTTTTAGTAACAACAAACAGAGTCATTTTGCATGTGTGTTCTTCTCACATACCACCTATGCATCCACCAGTGTCATTGCATGTGTGTTCTTTTCACAATGCAGCCATGGATCCACCAGTGTCATTGCATATGTGTTCTTTTTACTAACAACAACCAGAGTCATTTTGCATGTGTGTTCTCTTCACATACCACCTATGGATCCACCAGTGTCATTGCATGTGTGTTCTTTTTAGTAACAACAACCAGAGTCATTGAAATGTGTGTTCTTCTGACATACCACCTATGGTTCCTCCAGTGTCATTGCATGTGTGTTCTTTTCACTAACAACAACCAGGGTCATTGCATGTGTGTTCTTTTCACATACCACATATGGATCCACCAGTGTCATTGAAATGTGTGTTCTCTACAGAGACCACACATGGATCCACCAGTGTCATTGCATGTGTGTTCTTTTTAGTAACAACAACCAGAGTGATTTTGCATGTGTGGTCTTCTCACATACCACCTATGGATCCACCAGTGTCATTGCATGTGTGTTCTTTTCACTAACAACAACTAGAGTCATTGCATGTGTGTTCTTTTCACATACCACATATGGATCCACCGGTGTCATTGAAATGTGTGTTCTCTACAGAGACCACACAGGGATCCACCAGTGTCATTGCATGTGTGTTCTTTTTAGTAACAACAACCAGTCATTTTGCATGTGTGTTCTTTTCACATAACACCTATGGATCCACCAGTGTCATTGCATGTGTGTTCTTTTCACAATCCACCCATGGATCCACCAGAATCATTGCATGTGTGTTCTTTTTAGTAACAACAACCAGAGTTAGTTTGCATGTGTGTTCTCTTCAGAGACCACACGTGGATCCACTAGTGTCATTGCATGTGTGCTCTTTTCACAATCCACCCATGGATCCACCAGTGTCATTGCATGTGTGTTCTTTTTAGTAACAACAACCAGAGTCATTTTGCATCTGTGTTCTTCTCACATACCACCTATGAATCCTCCAGTGTCATTGCATGTGTGTTCTTTTCACTAACAACAGCCAGGGTCATTGCATGTGTGTTCTTTTCACATACCACATATGGATCCACCAGTGTCATTGAAATGTGTGTTCTCTATAGAGACCACACATGGATCCACCAGTGTTATTGCATGTGTGTACTTTTTAGTAACAACAACCAGTCATTTTGCATGTGTGTTCTTTTCACATACCACCTATGGATCTACCAGTGTTATTGCATGTGTGTTCTTTTCACAATCCACCCATGGATCCACCAGAGTCATTGCATGTGTGTTCTTTTTAGTAAAAACAACAAGTCATTTTGCTAGTGTGTTCTCTTCAGAGACCACACATGGATCGACCAGTGTCATTGCATGTGTGCTCTTTTCACAATCCACCGATGGATCCACCAGTGTCATTGAAATGTGTGCTCTCTTCAGAGACCACACTTGGATCCACTAGTGTCATCGCATGTGTGTTCTTTTCACCAACAACAACCAGAGTCATTGCATATGTGTTCTTTTCACACACCACATATGGATCCACCAGTGTGATTGAAATGTGTGTTCTCTACAGAGACCACACATGGATCCACCAGTGTCATTGCATGTGTGTTCTTTTTAGTAACAACAACCAGCGTCATTTTGCATGTGTTTTCTTTTTACATACCACCTATGGATCCACCAGTGTCATTGCATGTGTGTTCTTATCACAATCCACCCATGGATCCACCAGTGTCATTGCATGTGTGTTCTTTTTAGTAACAAAAACCAGAGTCATTTTGCATGTGTGTTCTCTTCACATACCACCTTTGGATCCACCGGTGTCATCGCATGTGTGTTCTTTTTAGTAACAACAACCAGAGTCATTTTGCATGTGTGTTCTTTTCACATACCACCTACAGATACACCAGTGTCATTGCATCTGTGTTCTTTTCACAATCCACCCATGGATCCATCAGTGTCATTACATGCGTGTTCTTTTTAGTAACAACAACCAGAGTCATTTTTAATGTGTGTTCTCTTCCCATACCACCTATGGATCCACCAGTGTCATTGCATGTGTGGTATTTTTAGTAACAACAACCAGAGTCATTTTGCATGTGTGTTCTTTTCACATACCACCTATGGATCCACCAGTGTCATTGAAATGTCTGTTCTCTACAGAGATCGCACATGGATCCACCAGTGTCATTGCATGTGTGTTCTTTTTAGTAACAACAACCAGAGTCATTTTGCATGTGTGTTCTTTTCACATACCACCTATGGATCCACCGGTGTCATTGCAGGTGTGTTCTTTTCACAATCCACCCATGGATCCACCAGAGTCATTGCATGTGTGTTCTTTTTAGTAACAACAACAAGAGGCACTGAAATGTGTGTTCTTCTCATATACCACCTATGGACCCACCAGTGTCATTGCATGTGTGTTCTTTTCACTAACAACAACCAGAGTCATTGCATGTGTGTTCTTTTCACATACCACATATGGATCCACTAGTGTCATTGAAATGTGTGTTCTCTATAGAGAGCACACATGCAGCCACCAGTGTCATTGCATGTGTGTTATTTTTAGTAACAACAACCAGAGTCATTTTGCATGTGTGTTCTTCTCACATACCACCTATGGATCCACCAGTGTCATTGCATGTGTGTTCTTTTCACAAACAACAACCAGAGTCATTGCATGTGTGTTCTTTTCACATACCACATATGGATCCACCAGTGTCATTGAAATGTGTGTTCTCTACAGAGACCACACATGGATCCACCAGTGTCATTGCATGTGTGTTCTTTTTAGTAACAACAACAAGAGTCATTTTGCATGTGTGTTCTTTTCATATACCACCTATGGATCCACCAGTGTCATTGCATGTGTGTTCTTTTCTCAATCCACCCATGGATGCACCAGTGTTATTGCATGTGTGTTCTTTTTAGTAACAACAACCAGAATCATTTTGCATGTGTGTTCTCTTCACATACCACCTATGGATCCACCAGTGTCATTACATGTGTGTTCTTTTCTCAATCCACCCATGGATCCACTAGTGTTATTGCATGTGTGTTCTTTTTAGTAACAACAACCAGAATCATTTTGCATGTGTGTTCTCTTCACATACCACCTATGGATCCACCAGTGTCATTGCATGTGTGTTCTTTTTAGTAACATCCAGAGTCATTTTGCATGTGTGTTCTTTTCACATACCACCTTTGGATCCACCAGTGTCATTGCATGTGTGCTCTTTTCACAATCCACCCATGGATCCACCAGTGTCATTGCATGTGTGTTCTTTTTAGTAACAACAACCAGAGTCATTTTGCATCTGTGTTCTTCTCACATACCACCTATGAATCCTCCAGTGTCATTGCATGTGTGTTCTTTTCACTAACAACAACCAGGGTCATTGCATGTGTGTTCTTTTCACATACCACATATGGATCCACCAGTGTCATTGAAATGTGTGTTCTCTATAGAGACCACACATGGATCCACCAGTGTTATTGCATGTGTGTACTTTTTAGTAACAACAACCAGTCATTTTGCATGTGTGTTCTTTTCACATACCACCTATGGATCTACCAGTGTTATTGCATGTGTGTTCTTTTCACAATCCACCCATGGATCCACCAGAGTCATTGCATGTGTGTTCTTTTTAGTAAAAACAACCAGTCATTTTGCTCGTGTGTTCTCTTCAGAGACCACACATGGATCGACCAGTGTCATTGCATGTGTGCTCTTTTCACAATCCACCGATGGATCCACCAGTGTCATTGAAATGTGTGCTCTCTTCAGAGACCACACTTGGATCCACTAGTGTCATCGCATGTGTGTTCTTTTCACCAACAACAACCAGAGTCATTGCATATGTGTTCTTTTCACACACCACATATGGATCCACCAGTGTGATTGAAATGTGTGTTCTCTACAGAGACCACACATGGATCCACCAGTGTCATTGCATGTGTGTTCTTTTTAGTAACAACAACCAGCGTCATTTTGCATGTGTTTTCTTTTTACATACCACCTATGGATCCACCAGTGTCATTGCATGTGTGTTCTTATCACAATCCACCCATGGATCCACCAGTGTCATTGCATGTGTGTTCTTTTTAGTAACAACAACCAGAGTCATTTTGCATGTGTGTTCTCTTCACATACCACCTTTGGATCCACCGGTGTCATCGCATGTGTGTTCTTTTTAGTAACAACAACCAGAGTCATTTTGCATGTGTGTTCTTTTCACATACCACCTACGGATACACCAGTGTCATTGCATCTGTGTTCTTTTCACAATCCACCCATGGATCCATCAGTGTCATTACATGCGTGTTCTTTTTAGTAACAACAACCAGAGTCATTTTTAATGTGTGTTCTCTTCCCATACCACTTATGGATCCACCAGTGTCATTGCATGTGTGGTATTTTTAGTAACAACAACCAGAGTCATTTTGCATGTGTGTTCTTTTCACATACCACCTATGGATCCACCAGTGTCATTGAAATGTCTGTTCTCTACAGAGATCGCACATGGATCCACCAGTGTCATTGCATGTGTGTTCTTTTTAGTAACAACAACCAGAGTCATTTTGCATGTGTGTTCTTTTCACATACCACCTATGGATCCACCGGTGTCATTGCAGGTGTGTTCTTTTCACAATCCACCCATGGATCCACCAGAGTCATTGCATGTGTGTTCTTTTTAGTAACAACAACAAGAGGCACTGAAATGTGTGTTCTTCTCATATACCACCTATGGATCCACCAGTGTCATTGCATGTGTGTTCTTTTCACTAACAACAACCAGAGTCATTGCATGTGTGTTCTTTTCACATACCACATATGGATCCACTAGTGTCATTGAAATGTGTGTTCTCTATAGAGAGCACACATGCAGCCACCAGTGTCATTGCATGTGTGTTATTTTTAGTAACAACAACCAGAGTCATTTTGCATGTGTGTTCTTCTCACATACCACCTATGGATCCACCAGTGTCATTGCATGTGTGTTCTTTTCACAAACAACAACCAGAGTCATTGCATGTGTGTTCTTTTCACATACCACATATGGATCCACCAGTGTCATTGAAATGTGTGTTCTCTACAGAGACCACACATGGATCCACCAGTGTCATTGCATGTGTGTTCTTTTTAGTAACAACAACAAGAGTCATTTTGCATGTGTGTTCTTTTCATATACCACCTATGGATCCACCAGTGTCATTGCATGTGTGTTCTTTTCTCAATCCACCCATGGATGCACCAGTGTTATTGCATGTGTGTTCTTTTTAGTAACAACAACCAGAATCATTTTGCATGTGTGTTCTCTTCACATACCACCTATGGATCCACCAGTGTCATTACATGTGTGTTCTTTTCTCAATCCACCCATGGATCCACTAGTGTTATTGCATGTGTGTTCTTTTTAGTAACAACAACCAGAATCATTTTGCATGTGTGTTCTCTTCACATACCACCTATGGATCCACCAGTGTCATTGCATGTGTGTTCTTTTTAGTAACATCCAGAGTCATTTTGCATGTGTGTTCTTTTCACATACCACCTTTGGATCCACCAGTGTCATTGCATGTGTGTTCTTTTCACAATCCACCCATGGATCCACCAGTGTCATTGCATGTGTGTTCTTTTTAGTAAGAACAACCAGAGTCATTTTGCATGTGTGTTCTCTTCACATACCACCTATGGATCCACCAGGGTCATTGCATGTGTGTTCTTTTTAGCAACAACAACCAGAGTCATTGAAATGTGTGTTCTTCTGACATACCACCTATGGATCCACTAGTGTCATTGCATGTGTGTTCATTTCATAATCCACCTATGGATCCACAAGTGTTATTGCATGTGTGTTCTTTTTAGTAACAACAACCAGAGTCATTTTGCATGTGTGTTCTTCTAACATACCACCTATGGATCCACCAGTGTCACTGCATGTGTGTTCTTTTCACTAACAACAACCAGAGTCATTGCATGTGTGTTCTTTTCACATACCACATATGGATCCACCAGTGTCATTGAAATGTATGTTCTCTACAGAGACCACACATGGATCCACCAGTGTCATTGCATGTGTGTTCTTTTTAGTAACAACAACCAGTCATTTTGCATGTGCGTTCTTTCCACATACCACCTATGGATCCACCAATGTCATTGCATGTGTGTTCTTTTCACAATCCACCCATGGATCCTCCAGAGTCATTGCATGTGTGTTCTTTTTAGTAACAACAAGTAGAGTCATTGAAATGTGTATTCTTCTCACATACCACCTATGGATACACCAGTGTCATTGCATGTGTGTTTATTTCATAATCCACCTATGGATCCACCAGTGTCATTGCATGTGTGTTCTTTGGAGTAACAACATCCAGAGTCATTTTGCATGTGTGTTCTTCTCACATACCACCTATGGATCCACCAGTGTCATTGCATGTGTGTTCTTTTCACTAACAACAACCAGAGTCATTGCATGTGTGTTCTTTTGACATACCACATATGGATCCACCAGTGTCATGGAAATGTGTGTTCTCTACAGAGACCACACATGGATCCACCAGTGTCATTGCATGTGTGTTCTTTTCACATACCACATATCGATCCACTAGTGTCATTACATGTGTGTTCTTTTCACAATCCACCCATGGATCCACCAGAGTCATTGCATGTGTGTTCTTTTTAGTAACAACAACCAGAGTCATTTTGCATGTGTGTTCTTTTCACATACCACCTATGGATCCACCAGTGTCATTGCATGTGTGTTCTTTTCACTAACAACAACTAGAGTCATTTTGCATGTGTTTTCTTTTCACATACAACCTATGGATCCACCAGTGTCATTGAAATGTGTGTTCTCTACAGAGACCACACATGGATCCACCGGTGTCATTACATGTATGTTCTTTTCACTAACAACAACTGGAGTCATTGCATGTGTGTTCTCTTCACAATCCACACATGGATCCACCAGTGGCATTGCATTTGTGTTCTTTTTAGTAACAACAACTAGTGTCATTGCATGTGTGTTCTCTTCAGAGACCACACATGGATCCACCAGTGTCATTGCATGTGTGCTCTTTTCACACTCCACCCATGGATCCACCAGTGTCATTGCATGTGTGTTCTTTTTAGTAACAACAACCAGAGTCATCTTGCATATGTGTTATTTTCACATACCACCTATGGATCCACCAGTGTCATTGAAATGTGTGTTCTCTACAGAGAACACACATGGATCCACTAGTCTCATTGCATGTGTGTTCTTTTTAGTAACAACAAGAAGAGTCATTTTGCATGTGTGTTCTTTTCACATACCACCTATGGATCCACCAGTTTCAATGCATGTGTGTTCTTTTCACAATCCACCCATGGATCCACCAGAGTCATTGCATGTGTGTTCTTTTTAGTAACAACAACTAGAGTCATTTTGCATGTGTGTTCTCTTCACATACCACCTATGGATCCACCACTGTCATTGCATGTGTGTTCTTTTCACTAACAACAACCAGAGTCATTTTGCATGTGTGTTCTTTTCACATACCACATATCGATCCACCAGTGTCATTGAATTGTGTGTTCTCTATAGAGACCACACATGGATCCACCGGTGTCATTGCATGTATGTTCTTTTCACTAACAACAACTAGAGTGATTGCATGTGTGTTCTCTTCACAATCCACACATGGATCCACCAGTGTCATTGCATGTGTTTTCTTTTTAGTAACAACAACCAGTGTCATTGCATGTGTGTTCTCTTTAGAGACCACACATGGATCCACCAGTGTCATTGCATGTGTCTTCTGTTTAGTAACAACAACCAGAGTCATCTTGCATGTGTGTTCTTTTCACATACCACCTATGGATCCACCAGTGTCATTGCATGTGTGTTCTTTTCGCAATTCACCCATGGATCCACCAGTGTCATTGCATGTGTGTTCTTTTTACTAACAACAACTGGAGTCATTGCATGCGTGTTCTTTTCACATAACACATATGGATCCACCAGTGTCATTGCATGTGTGTTCTTTTTACTAACAACAACCAGAGTCATTGGATGTGTGTTCTCTTTAGAGACCACACATGGATCCACCAGTGTCATTGAAATGTGTATTATTTCCAACTACTGCTATTGGCCACAAACAACCGGGACGCAGAACTAACCAGCAACTGCTCTGGGCTTCTAGAAGACCCGATCCCCGATTGTTAGGTGCCATTGGATCGGGGTGCTTGGATGATAGTGATGTCCTTCGCGAGCGCGATCCGTGAGAAGTCTGTTCTGCAAGCTGATTGGCCGTGGCAACTACGCTAGGCCTACATCCTTGCCTTTATCTCCTTAACCTCGGGGCAGAAAATCAGATCGTGTTCCTTCATCGCCATGGAGAGGGAGAGGCCCAAACTCAGCTTGCACGAGGCTCAGATGTTCGCCCACTATGACATACTCGCGCCGCCATTAGCGAGGGTTCCGGCCGGCTTCGAGCTCAGCTACGCCGGGGATCCTGTCGCGCCGCTCTTGCGCGACAACACGTTGGCGAGGCAGATCAAGGAGCGCCGCCGCCAGCTGTCGGAGCGGAAGAGGGCAATGGCGCGGTACTCGCGTACGAGCGCGTACTGGCGAAAGTTGTTCAAGAAGGAGCGGGCTGCATTGATTGCACTATGCAGAACCCACCGGTAGGAGATCCAGCCGGATCTACGCAACCCCGAAGGGAGGCAGCGCTTCTGGGCAGTGCCTGGGCGTACGACCTCCACCGTTATCGATGCAGCACGCCATGAAGAATACATGAGGAGGAGGAACGCTGCCTGGAACGTCGACATTGATTCCGACGCGGAGGAGGCTGGCGGCGACGCGGACAACGTCGTCAATGATGGAGACTGCAGGAGCGTCATAGTCGATTAGGGCCACTTAAGCATAAATTAAATGGGAAAATTTGCTGCAAGACACCGTTATTTTCTGTCATTTGCTGCAACACACCGTCCGCTTGTGTCTTTGCCAGGTACCATTACAATTGAGTGGTGTGTTTTAGCAAACGCCAGAAAATAACGGTGTCTTGTAGCAAATTTTCCCAAATTAAATCTATGTACGATATCTTAATGCTCTCTTTGGATATGGGTCACCTGAGTCATGGTCGATTATCATCATAATCTATATATGTTGGCCATGTTTTAGTTGTCTTTGTCTTTGAAACTAGTCGATCGAAACTCGTCCGATCCTGAAAATAATGTTCGCGCGTTCCCTGGCATATCTGATGGGACAATACGCTGACTCTGCTCCCACCACTTGATGGCACAGCCGTAATTTGGAGTGCGCCTGAGGAGAAGGGATCGAGCGTGTTGTAATAGTGTACTACTCCTGTCCAGATATAACTGACTTAGTTTTTTTAGATATTTAATAAATATGTCTATACCCAAAACATGTCTAGATACATGTTTTAGGTTTCTCTGTCTTTCAAACTAATTAAAAGTCGTCAAATTCTGAACAAACAAAGTCATTGCGTTCACACCTGATGGGACAATACGCTGACTCTGCTACTTGATGGCACAACCATAATTCTAGAGTGCGCCAGAGGAGAAGTTGATGCAAGGGAGATGGGAACTAGTAGCCGCGTCCAAACGCAGGTAAAAATTAATGTAATAATATTTTAAAAAATGTAATCTGGTCCACATGACCCCATCACAGACACGTTGCACGCGCCAGATATAAATAAAGACGACACGGCTAGTTTAGTTTCAATGATACAATTCAACATAGGACGTTACTGTGCCCGCACCTTTCTGCTCCTCTTATTAGTCTACTAGCCCATGCTGCATTAAGCATCAATTGATGAGGGTAAAAAAATTATAAAATGGCAAATAAACCATTTTTTAAGATTACCTTTCATCCGGAGAATCGTACAAAGATGAAATTGGCAGGGATTTATTATTTCTCCTGCAGTTAGCCGAAAGATCCTCAAGAACATCCTCAATCGCCCCTGCAACTTCTTCATATTCTAAGACACCTCCATTATTTGCCCTTTCCTCCCCGTTCCGCTTACCCTTTTGTTTCTTTTCACACCCTTTTCTCTCCGGCACCTCCAGTTCTTCATAAATTGGCTGCTTACGTACGTTTTCCTCTGAGTTCTCGTCACCGTCTTCGTGCTGATCTTCCGCCAGTTCTGGCTGAGAAGCCTCATTTTCTGCCACCGAGGTGTGAACAGGGACAATAGCATGTGTAACTGGGTTTTTGCACAACCTCTTGATATGGCCGAATCCGCCACAACGTCCGCATTTTCTTTTCCTAGCACCAAGCCTTGGACCTTTATCGGTGGAGGCTACGATCCTTAGCTTTCTAGGCCTCCCAGGTGTCCTCCTAAGAACTGGTGGTTGAAGTTTGAACCCTGGATCGACAATCTCCCAATTATTTTCATCGGCCATAGGAGATACGTTTTCTGCATAAGTTGCAGCAAACTTGTCCATGGAGAAATAGTTGTCGACATAGTTCTCTATTTCAGCTCCGTTACCTCTAAGCTTTAAGATGAAGTAAATTGCATGGTGACATGGTAGACCAGTAATCTGCCACTGCCTGCATGAACAAGTCTTATTTCCAATGTCTACAGTGTACCTTCGTTCACTTCCACGCTTGTATTCTACATAAACCTCAGCCAATGTTCTGGAACTTCTGACCACCCTCATCTTTATCGTTCTCATTGCCCTGGTTCTTGCATTCAGTAACTTAACCACCTTTGGAACTATTTTATGGCCTAAAAATTTTCTTACACAAATTATTTGCCTTAAATCTATCTTCACCATTATGCATTGTCTTCTTGCATCCAACAAAATAACAATTCCAAGTGTCTTCATGCCCGAAATCTTATCATTGAAACTCTCTGCCAAATTATTGCATACAAAATCCACCTTGCTTAACTCACCAAACTTGCTTCTGGCCCATAGCTTGGTGTGATGTTCCTCAAGGTATTTTTTCACCTTTGGAACTACATACATGTTCTGCAAGTAAGTAGCATGCGTGCTTGGGATGTATGTGTATGCTGATCGCCACAAGTCCTCTTCAAAGATCTTTCCTTCGAACTTCTTCGTGAAGTTAGTAGCGAGGTTCCGCATGCATTCCCTATGCTTAACCCTAGGAAACACAGCATCAACAGCATTCTCAAGACCCTCGGATGCACCGGTGTGTATCACCAAGCCTTCAGGGTGACCAATTACTTCCCGTAGTCTCTACATGAACCATGTCCAGCTTTCATTTGATTCACCCTCAAGAACAGCATAAGCTACGGGTAGAAGCCAATTATGCGCGTCCAAAGCACAAGCAGAAGCAACATGTCCCCTGAACTTCCTTGTTAATGAAGTTGTGCCTATTGCCAAGTATGGCCTGCAGCCGTCTAGGAACCCCTTCCAGCATGCCTTCAGGCAGACAAAACATCTCTTGAAGCATATCTTATCTACCTGCTTATACCTGACCCCCCTCGAGACCTTTTCTCTCCCTTTCACAACCTCGTAATCGATGTCAACAACACTACCAGGTGATGTTTTCTCTACCTGAGCTTTCAAACTATACAACATATGAAAACTGTCATTCCACTTGCCTTGAATGAAGTCTAGAGCCATCTCCTTCTCATCAAAGACTCTGTGATAAGGAATCAGAACGTTAAAAATTTTGCTAATCTTTGCTCTGAGTTCAGCTGGTCCAATGTTATGATCCTGCCTCACCCAGTCAAGTACAGTAGCAGCAATCCACTTGGTAGTCGCCGGTCTAATTTTACCACTTAAAGAAGTATTAGGGCAGTTGTGTTCCTTCGTGTTTACTTTGATTTGCATTCGATAAGAATCCAAATAATTCAGAGCTAGTTATCAGCAGAATAAATATGAGAAAGACTGAAACTAAATGTAGCTATTGCAACCTGAAATGGGTGTCCACCCCGCATTGGAGATGCATGTAATCTCCATTTACACACATTACTTTCCCTACAGTGCACCCTAAATCTCTTTTGGTCGCTCTTTTCAATGATAAATTTGAACCCAACTCTGATTGCATAGGTTGCAACTGCATATCTGCAGTCCTCCACATTATCAAAGACAGTTCCCTCATCAATTGTAGGATTGTCCCTGTCAAAGTGTATGACTGGCCTGTCCATGTCTTCATCATCGTATCTGCATCCCATTACCAAATCTTCACATTCCTCTTCCTCATCAGTCCCATAGTCAGGCTCAAAGTTCGAATCAACCAAATATTCCCTACTCTCCATCCTACCAGGGTTAGCAGCCACGTTTGGATATGCTTTCTCATCATCATCCGCACCGCCACACGCTTCAGTGCCTTCATGCTCGCTTGACAAAGCATCATGCTCAAGGACAAGCTGTATAGACGTCCTTCGGTCACCAACCCATATCCTTGGCATCACCAGGGGACTAGAAATGCTAATTGGGGTATGCAGATAAGGAATCACAGTTCTGACCTTTCAATGTGGACACACGACACCTTCTCCGGTCTCCATACCTTCAAAGCTCTGCACCCCGCTACCCCTACCCCCGTTTCATTGTCCTCTGTGCTCTCTAGACTTGTAGGATATTCTGTGCTCTCTAGCCGTGCAAGACCCATATCCGTGCTCTCAAGCCTTGCTAGATCCATCTCCGAGCGGGATCCGGATCACCAGCGTTGTTGGGCCCCTAACCTAACGGCTGACTCTCGGTTTTCATTTCCAGACGCGCATGGGCGGTGGGTGGCGGCAAGGAGACAAGGCAGGGAGGGGAGGGGAGGGGACGGGACGTGAGGGGATGGCAGGGAGGAGAAGTCGAGAGGATGACGACCCAAGGGGATGACGACAGCGGTGCACGACTGAGTGGAGTGGCGGCGGCTGGAGCAGAGGAGAGGAGCGGAGCGGAGCTGGTTGTGACAAAGCATGGAAAATTGCACAATAATGTGTTGGTGGGAGGCACCAGCCCTCGAACCTGGGACGCGCACCGTCGTAGGTGGAGGAGGCGGGCCCGCCTGTCAGAAAACATGCCACCTGTCAGCGCACTATGCACGGGGAGCACTTCACGGAATTTTTAGCAGGTCCCACATGTCAGTCTGTTTGATCAAAACTTGCATGTAGTGCATGGCTGGTCCACACGCTAGTTCCAGAAAAAAGCCCATTGATCCAAACTTGAATTGGCAGTTCTGCTTCTTCTCCCCCGTCTCATCGTCTCCTCGCAGTGGCAGTTCCGCTTCGTCTCCCTCGTCTGTTATCCTCTTCTTCTTCTCCTCGCAGTGGTAGTTCTTCTTTCTTCCTCGATCAAAACATTCTCGCACGTAAGCCATGGATAGTAGCCGGATGAAGAGGAACTAGGCCGATCTCCCGGCTGACCCACTTCGCAAGATCGCCGACTATTTGCTGGAGAAAGAGGAGTACGTCGACACCTATGCTGCTTGTCGGGAAGTCTGCACCGATTGGCGCCAGACTTTAAAGGTGCCCTAATTCCATCTCAACAACTGGATCATGATAGATAACACACTTCTAGATGTTGGCGACTTCACCTTCCTCAACCTCGCCACTGGTCGTTGCTTCAGGACAAATCTAATGGACGTCTATCGCAGGTTCACATTCACATCCGATATTTATTGGTATTTTCCATTGTAAACATCTTAGTGCTAATTGATGCCCTCTTCTTCCAAAAGATTCTACTTCGTCGGTGTGTCTCGTGGCATCATCGTGCTTGCTCAGAGGGTGGAGCCGTACCAGATTCGGCTTCTGAACCCAATCACTCATAAGTCTAACACTGAGTTTCAAGCACACATACCATCTGATCTTTTGGAATCTATCGTCGTGACGAAGTCCGCGACGATGGTGTTCGTTTGCACTGATTATCCAGATCATATTGCATGGGCCGATGAGAGCACCCCAATGGGGCAAATCAATGGATCATTTGGAGAAGGATTGTATTCGCCACCTCCTGATACGCTTCTGGTCTGCATGACGGCATTCCGAGGGGAAGTATATGCATTACATGAGAATGGAGACATCTTGTCGACCAACATCCAGTTATAGCAGCGCACGAGCACTGTCACAATGGCCAAAATAATTTCGGCCCCAGTCTTTGAACAGGTACGTGGAACCTACAATTTTTACCTTATGGAGTCAGATGGTGATCTGCTTCTTGTGTTGAACGGGGATTTCGCCAAAGGGCAACCGGTGTTGTACCGGGTGGACACGGAGAACCGCTCTCTCGAGGCCGTCGACGACATTGGAAGTCGTGCCCTCTTTGTTGGTTACAGTTGGTCTATCTCCATTGACACCAGGTTACACCCCACAGTCAAACCCGTGTCGTTGTATTGGGAACGGCAGTACCTAAAAAGGTTAGATAGAGGTGTGGGGACTAGCAGGAAAGCTATCGACGGTGTCCGCAGGAGGGATTGGATACGAGCGAGCGTAGCGGGGCGCAAGAAGTACCCATGTTCGGGGCCCTCGTGGTGAGGTAAAGCCCCTACTCCTTCCTGGTGGACTATGTGGAATATACGAGCTACAAGTGCTCCTCGAGCTGTATTCTCTAGCTACTGCCTTAAATGCACTGAGACCAACCCCTTCTACTGAGGCCCTGCCTCTCCTTATATAGGAAGAGAGGCAAGGGTCTCACTGGCTAGTCCGACTGGCAGGCCCCACAGGCGGGTCCCAGCCGACTAGTCATCTATAGTACCCGGCATGGTACGTCACATCGGTGTATGGACGGTATGGCTGTCGTAGGCACAGTGGACGCCGTGTGAGACCGTCGTCAGCACATGCCACTGTTCCCGCGTCAGCCATGCAAAGTCTTCGGCATGGGCTGGTGGTTGCCCGTCTTGTCATCGTACAGGGTGTACCGTGCACTGATACGCATGTCGTCCTATCTCTCTGATTGGATCCGGCTACGCCGTCATATCCGGCTGCCTCTTTATGATCCGGCTACCGGGTGGTAGCCGGCTCATCCGGTCCCGTCCGGCTGCGTCTGGTTAGCCGGACGCGATCCGACTGCTCTGTTTCTTATTCGGGTGGGGTACCCAGGGATCACCCCCCTGACACTAGCCCCCGAGCACGTGTGGATTCCGCACTTAGGCGAAATGTGCGCGCGCTCCTTCTTGCTTTTCGAATTTTCATCCGGCTGAGCCTGGCGCTTGCGCTACCCGTGACGTCAGTGCTGACGCCGGCCACGCGCGCACGCGCCATCATAGCTCTGTGGCGGGCAGCGTAACGTCCCGTCGCACGTCGCCTCGGGGAACTGCTTGTCCGGCGCTTCGGTTCTCGCTCCAGGATCTTCTGCGCATCCTGTCCTGGCACACGAGATCTAGGCGGCGGTTGGGATGTGGGTTGCCCGGCTGTGCCACGTGGCCCCGCCGACGGTTGCCCTTCCGGCCCTTTAAAGGGACGCCGCGAGGGAGGCAGTTCTTTTCCTTCGCTCCCCCGCTGCAATCTTTCTCTCCTTCTCGCGTGCTGCTGCTCCTGTGTTGTTGCCTTCTGCGCCGCCCGCTCGTCGTCGTCGATGTTACGGGCCACCGTCACTCCTCCGTTGCCGCTCCTTCTCCTCAGCCGTTAATGGCCGCTGACCACGGAGCCTGGTGCGGCTCCTCCGTCACCGAGGATCAGATCGCAAAGTATCATGCGACCCGCGTCCTCCCGCCGGTGGAGGAGGTGGCGGTGCGGTTGGCGCCGGTGGGGGAAGTGTCGCCGCATCCGGCGGAGGGGGAGCGTGTTATCTTCCTCTCGCACCTAGCGCGCGGGTTTGCGCTGCCGCTCCACCCCTTCTTTCTGACTTTTCTGGCCTTCTTCGACCTCCGCCTCCACCACCTCGGCGCCAACGCCATCGGAACGCTGGCGCACTTCACGGCGTTCTGCGAGAGTTACCTCGGGATTCAGCCTGATCTCGGGCTCTTCGGCCGGCTCTTCCGAGTTTGGCCGCAGGTGCAGTACACGAAGGGCCCGCTAGTCGTCTACGGCGGCGCCTCCATATACTCCCGCGCCCAATCCGGCTACCCGAAGTTCTTGCTCTAGGACACGGTACGGCTGTGGCAGCAGTCGTATTTTTATGTCAAGAACGTCACCGGCATCGACCGGATAAACCTGCCGGCCTTCCAAGACGTCGAGTCCAGCCGGCAGCACTAGGATCTGAAGATCTACGGCGACAAGGCGGAGACGGAAGTGATGTTGGCACGCATGCGCTCCCTTGTCACCTGCCAGTTAACCGGTCAGGACATCACTCTTAGCTGGATGTCCCGGCTAATGATGTCGCTGCAGCAGCGGGCGCACAAGATGTGCTTCTACTCCGGCCGGCTGGACCCGACCCGGCTGCCGCGCCGCGATCCCCGCTACCACAACTTGAAGGAGTGGTTGTGGACGATCAGCAAGGAGCGGCTGCCGGAGAACTGGAAGTTCAGACTTGCGCCCTACAGCCGGGAGAACCGAGCGCCCCGGGTAAGTTCTTATAGCCGGAATTTTTGCTTATTCCCTCTATGTTATCTCCTTGTTCTGTCTGGCTGACCTTTTGCATTCGCCAAATCTTCGCCTGCATCCTTCGCGAGGAGGGCGACGCTCCTCTCGAGGTGTTCGCGCCGGACATGCCCGAGCCACGCGCTCGGCGATCTGGCGAGGAATCAGATGGGGACGGTGATGCCATCCCTAGCCGGAACAACGAGCCGATCGCCGACCTGCACGCGGAGGTGCACGAGGAGGAGGAGGCGGGCCGACTGCGGAGCCGGTGAAGCGCTCCGCGACGGACGGCGAAGCAGGCGGGAGCGGCTCCAGCCATTCCGGCTCCCGCCGGGCTGCGACGGAGGAGCCGGCTCCGGAGAGGGGCCAGACTAGCGCCCTGCCGCCAAGCCGTCTTGGCCGGAAGAAAGGGCCGCCCCCGGTCGTGCCGGGGTACGTTTTTCTCCCCCATCCCTCGGTGCTTTTTGTTTGTTTGTCCTCGTCCTTGCTTTTCTGACTTTAGCCTGTTTTGCTCTTGTCTTTTCCTCTTTCCC
The DNA here is from genome assembly GCA_916181665.1 of Avena sativa. Taxonomy (NCBI): domain Eukaryota; kingdom Viridiplantae; phylum Streptophyta; class Magnoliopsida; order Poales; family Poaceae; genus Avena; species Avena sativa. The sequence continues at coordinate 259,985,606 of OV702292.1, read as the reverse complement.
TTTAGCGCACTGGTTTCTTTCGGCGTCGCGAGCCCGGATCGGACGCTAGCCGGGTCGCTGCCTCGCGCCCTGACTGATCCAACCGGCGCCTCCCCTTCCTCTGAGGCGCAGCCTCCTTATCCTCCTCAAGCTGTCCTCCCAGAGTAAGTTCGCCTTATCCGTCTGGCTCTTCTTCTTTTTTTTATTAGTCGGCTTCGTTTTAGCTGTCCTCGTGTGCGCCCAGCGCGAGATCGATCGCTTGAAGAAAGCGAACGACTGGCTGAGCAGGTCCAACTCCACACTGCGCTTGCAGAACACGGACTGGCACACGCGAGTAGGCGGCTTGGAGGCTACCGTCAAGGAGCATGACGCCTCGCTCGCTAGCTGGGCCGAAGCCTTCTCCCTTCTCGAGGCCCAGAACAAGGACCAAGAGAAGGAGATAAAAAGGCTAGCGGTCAAGGAGAAGGCGCTGGTGGAGGAGTTGATGCAAGTCGGCCACACTGCCAAATGTGAGTTCTTTCTTCCGTCTTCTTTTCTTTCTGGATCCGGTAGCCGGATTTGACTCCTCTTTTCTGACAGCCTTTTACCCCGGCATAGACCTGCTGGCCTACAATCCGCTGCAGGAGAACTGGCTGGGAGCGCAGCCGATGGCTCAGGAGCTCGTCGTCCTTCTTGGCGAGGAGGCCACGAAGCTTCGTCAGGCGGCGCGGGACATCTTCTTCTTTATGTGGCCGGAGGCTCCGGTTCCGGAGACGATGACGCAGCTGGCGGCGAAGGTGGGAGAGGTGTCGGCTGCGATGGACCGACTGCGGGATCTGGCGGCACGGGGTGGAGCGGAGATGGCCCTGGCGCTGATTCTTTCCTGGTACAAGGATGCTCACGTCGAGAAGATCGACGGTGGCTTCCACGCCGGAGCCGATCTTGCCGCCATCCGCCAAGCCCATCTGGAGCTTCGTGGGTCCGCCATCAAGATCGCCGACTAAGTGGATCCGGACGAGGTGCTCACCGACTCGGAGTCCCCCGACACTCCGGATGCGGAGTCCTCGGTGCCTCCGCCCGCCAGCACCGGAGCCGGAACGAGCACTGCGGCTCCTCCCCCTCCTCCAGCATTTGCCGGCCAGGAACTCCCCCACGGCAAAGGCCCTGCCGTTTAGCTGTCGCCCTAGGATGCCGGGTGTATTTGTCTTGTTTTAGATTATCGTGAAACTTGTCTGTCTGTACCGGCTATCTTTGATGCCGGGTAACTCTCGGGAGCTTCGTCTCCCTTTTGCTTGTTAATATTGAATTCTTGAGTCTTCCTTCACTTGTGTCTTGAATTTTCTTTTGATATCTTTGCCGGCTCACTTCGCCCGGCTGACCTAGTCCGGCTACACACTTTTAGCTGGACGAACTACACCTCCAGTGGGGGCGCGCTAGCGTACCCACTGGGTGTAGCCCCCGAGATTCGGAGTAGCTGGCGTAGCCAGGTGCTTCGAATCTTCCTTGTTCTTCCCCGTTCTTCTAACTTTATCCGACTGGCCTCGCCCTAGTCGGCTTCTTTCGTCGGCTGGACGCCTTCAGCCGGGGGAACTAACATTCCAGTGGGGGCGTGCGAGCGCACCCACTGGGCGTAGCCCCCGAGATTCGGAGTAGCTGGCGTAGCCAGGTATTTCGAATCTTTCTTGTCTTTTATTGCTCCCGCCATTGCCCTCACCTGGGCTCCGAAGGGCCGGCTAAACGCCCTTAGTCGGTCAGGAACTACAAGATTCCACTAGGGGTGCGCGAGCGCACCCAGTGGGTGTAGCCCCCGAGATTCGGAGCGCTTGATAAGGCAAGGACTTCGAATCTTCTTTCCTTCTCCTGAATTCCGACTCAAAGTAGTCGGACAAGAACGCACATATGCATACACATACATCTGTCAAATCGTAGTTGGAAAACGGCTTATTTTTCAAAAACTGGCTTGCTCCTTTCTAGGCACTTAGTCGCTTTCTCATGTGTTCTGCTGTTTTTGCTGCGTCCTTGCCGGACAACCGGGTTGCGGTCTGTAGCCGGAATCGAAGGGAGCTGACAGTACATTACGCACGGTACTAGCGGTTTAGCAGCTGGATTGGTTTCAGCTAGTTGCGGGGCCGGGACGCCCGATCTATCATGCCTCTTCCCCGTTTTTCATGTGGGATGCCTCGGGATTTTGCCCTTGCTAGTCGGACAGCCGGGTTGCGGTCTGTAGCTGAGACGAAGAGTGGGCCTCTGACATCATCGCACACTACTCAGCCGGTTTGTTGGCTTAACAGGCCAGGCCAGCCGGCGAGCCCCCGGGTACGGGTTGCCAGAGCCAGAAAATTTGAATCGAAGAACAGGTACGCACACATTTCTAGAAGGAGCCCCCGAAATTCTTGTGGGAGTCCGCATTTTCATTTATGAGGTTTTCAGGATACATACACTGTCTGGCGACTAGGTGTAAAACGGGCGTAGCAGGGCCGCGTTCCAAGGACGTTTGGTCTCCTTGTCCGATTTGTCCATCTTGTTCTTGCGCGGCTGCTGTGCGTTGATGAGGTAGTAAGAGTCGTTAGGCAACGCTCAGCTGATGATGAAGGGGCCCTCCCAGGGTGGTGATAGCTTGTGCATGCCCTTCGTGTCTTGCACCAGCCGGAGAACCAGGTCACCCTCGCGGAATGCGACTAGGCGAATCCGGCTGGAATGGTAGCCTGCTGTTGGCGGGTAGCCTGGTTCCTCTGGAGTAGCTAAGGTCCTCCTGCGTCTGCCGGTTGGCGCCGGCCTGCTCGTCCGCGACGCGGAGGATCTCCTGGACGCGAGCGTGCTGGCGATCTCTCTCCTCGCCCTCTAGGCTGGGTAGTTCTTCTGCTGCGGCTCGCGCCGCGCACAAGTTCTTGATGGGCGTGCTGTAGGTGGGCCATGTAGGAGCAGGCGCGGGATCCGGTTCTCCGTCCTTCTCCATCCTGCCGCCTAGCTCACCGCCCCGACGTCGTACCTGGCCGCGCTGGCTCGGCTCCACGGTAGCCGGAGTGAGGCCGTGCACGCGGTCGTACTCGCGTCTAGCGATCTCCAGTTGCTTGCGGGCTGCTGCCAGCTCCATGGCCTCCTGGAGGAGGATCTGTCTCTCCATGGTGAAGTTGGGCTCCGCCTCCTCCGGGTTGTCCCCGAGGTTAACCAGCATCAGGATCCGATCAATGGCATCCTCCACCGGGTTCCGAGGCTGCGGGGGAGCGGAAGTTCCGACCTCGTCCACGCCTCGCTCCCGCGGCTGGCGGGGGTGCGAGCTCGATCCGGCCATCATGACCTCGACGCCGCGAGGTGCGGCGGAGGTGCCGCCGCTTGAGCATGGCAGCCCCGCGACAAAGACGATTTCCCTAGGGAAACGCTCCGGGACGGTGGCGATGTAGACGGAGAGATCGCCGAATAGCAGAACGGTGTTGTTCGTTCGGAAGGAAGTTCGAGCGAAGCAGGAGGCATTGTCGATGACGCAGTCAAACTTGCCGAGCGTGAGCACGAGGCCGGAGGCCACGCGCTCATGTGACTCCAGTCGAAGCCATCAGGCCCCACGGTGGGCGCCAACTGTCGTTGTATTGGGAACGGCAATACCTAAAAAGGTTAGATAGAGGTGTGGGGACTAGCAGGAAAGCTATCGACGGCGTGCAAGCGGGATTGGATACGAGCGAGCATAGCGGGACGCAAGAAGTACCCAGGTTCGGGGCCCTCGTGGTGAGGTAAAGCCCCTACTTATGCCTGGTGGACTATGTGGAATATACGAGCTACAAGTGCTCCTCGAGCTGTATTCTCTAGCTACTGCCTTGAATGCACTGAGACCAACCCCTTCTACTGAGGCCCTGCCTCTCCTTATATAGGAAGAGAGGCAAGGGTCTCACTGGCTAGTCTGACTGGCGGGCCCCACAGGCGGGTCCCAGCCGACTAGTCATCTACAGTACCCGACATGGTACGTCACATCGGTGTATGGGCAGTATGGCTGTCGTAGGCACAAGTGGACGTCGTGCGAGCCCGTCGTCAGCACAGGCCACTGTTCCCGCGTCAGCCACGCAAAGTCTTCGGCATGGGCTGGTGGTTGCCCGTCTTGTCATCGTACAGGGCGTACCGTGCACTGATACGCACGTCGTCCTGTCTCTCTGATTGGATCCGGCTACGCCGTCGTATCCGGCTGCCTCTTTATGATTCGGCTACCGGGTGGTAGCTGGCTCATCCGGCCCCGTCCGGCTGCGTCTGGTTAGCCGGACGCGATCTGACTGCTCCGTTTCTTATTCGGGTGGGGTACCCGGGGATCACCCCCCTGACAACCCGGTTGCATATACTACAGGAATTACATTAGACTGTATGATCATGAGGTTCAAGCCCGGGAAGAGGAACCAACAATTGTAATGTATGGCTTAAGTCTAGAACATACACCAAGGCCTTACCCTCTGTACAAGATACTGACAGCACACTCTAGATGGAGAGAGTTCTCTGAACATGTGTTGCAGCACGCGGGAGCCGCCGACGACGAAATATATAGGGGAGAATGAATCATATATTCATCCTAGGTTATTTGCTAGCATTTTCAGGTCTATTTTTCGAAGTAGAAATTTGTACTGTATTTATATTATTTCAATGATCAGAATGCGTATTACCTTTCAGACAAAATTATAATGTATTTAAATTTAGTACTTCCAGAATTCAAAGTATTTATTTTTAGTAGCTTCTTTCAGAATTCTCTGTGTTCGACACGGGCATCAGCTCAGCGCCAGAATTCAGGTCCCACATGGAAAATTGCATAATAATGTGTTGGTGGGCAGCACCACCCCTCGAACCTAGGATGCGTGCTGTCGAAGGTGGAGGGGGCGGGCCCGCCAGTGAGAAAACATGCCACGTCGGCATCCCCTGTTTGTGATGCCCATTAAAAAAATAAAACATGCCACATCGCTATCCCCTATTTCTGATGGTGTTGCTACACTCGACGGTACATGGTGGCATATAAATAATATCGTATAAATATAAGGGCACAGTCATCAACATTTCTAAAAGGAAACTCGGTCCCGTCTCCTACCTGTCCTGGTACATTGCCCGATGAGGTGGATAGCCACGACCGATGTTTTTAATACATTCGCACTCTTATGATAAGAAGGGAAATAAAGATTGAGCTGTTAATGCAAGGAGTGTCGAATTATTACCCTCTAAGGAAATGGGAAATGGTTATTTTCACGCGTGCCCGTAGTCCAAACCTACTGTCAGTCTTTCACTCCCCTTCTCCAACTAACCATAGTTCACCTTGCGCAGCTCCTCTGCACCGCACCAACTAGGGTAACAAGGCCCCGCCTAAGCCGCGGCCGCCGCCGCCACGACAGCCGCCGAAACTAGGGTATTTAGCCCCTCTAAGGCAGGACATGAAGCTCTACTTTAAGGCCGGTCTCCCATTGCCCTGCCAGGCGGATGATTTCCCCGAATGTGCCGAATCGGCCGCGGCGGCGACTGCACCGTCATCGGTGCCAGATGCGGCAAGCAGGGCCAAGAGAGCGATGTGGAGAAATCGTGCGGTGGCATTACGGCATGCTCTAGGAAATGGGAACAATGTACGTATCAAATCGTTCATGAGAGCATGCTGCCGCTGAGGGTACACACCCTCAAACAGGGCAGCGCCAAGGTCTAGGAACTCTCGCGTCCACGCTTGGGCGTGGACTACCTTACCTCATTGGGGTAGGCTGGGAGCACGCCGTCTACGGTAAAGATGCTCCATCCTACGCACCGTCGAAGGCTGTACCATGGCGGCGACCAAGCGTCTACATTCAGCATGCTGGATTGTTCGACACCCGGAGCCGGTGGCAGGCATCAGCTCAGCCCCAGAATTCAGGTTCGAGTTCACACGGACCTACGATCCCAAGAAGGAGATGTCGAATTTCAGTTTTGAAGAAATCGTTGCGGTGGCGCGGATGGTCCAACTGAACCGGGACTGGCGCACGCAAATTGCTCATGAATGAACGATGTAGATTTCTTGTAGTTTGGCGGGAAGGCAATAGATCAGTTTGGGTTAAATGATCAAAGAACTTATGTGCTCTCAAGGCAATTGGCCAGCCAACTTTTCTGGTGGAGATCTGTAGTTTCTTCAGTGTAGAATAGTTAAGTTCAGACTGAAGAATGGCTTTTGTAGATGAAATGTTGACGGATTGTTTTATAAACTAGTAGAAAGTTTAGCCCACTTTTGTGCAGGTATAAGACCCTTTTGTATGGAAGTACTATTGTTGTAAGCAAATACTATCAAGTACCTATTTCCTTCAATTACTAGTCGTGGTTCAATCTAGTTAACTGGCATCTTTTTATCCCAGACTACAAATTTTGCGTCTGCTGTCTGTGCTGTAAACAATTTTTTACTTTATCTTGTGTTGCCTGCAAAATGGTCCTGCAGTTCAACGTGTTACAAATGTAGCTACCTTCTACTCCCTCCGTTTCAAAATATAAGATGTTTTAGCTTTGTGAATGAAGTGTATCTAGTCCCCTTTTAGTATGTAGGTTTATCTAGGTTTAGAAAGAACCATCACTAAAAGATGTCTAGATACGCTCCATTCACAAAGCTAAAACATCTTATATTTTGAAACGGAGGGAGTACTTGAAGAGGAGATGGACTATATTTTCCTGGAATCCACATAATTGACATTGCTCATTGCTAGACCACCCTCTTTTCATGAGGTTGTCCTTGGTTATTCACAGAAATTATAAAGCACGGTGTTCAACTACATCAATTGAAACTATTACACACACAAACTACATCAAATTCATTACCCACACATACTACATCGATTCAAACTATTACACACACATACTACTTCAAACTATTACACACACGTACTACATCGATTCAAACTATTAAACATTTTTAGTCGATGCTAACTTCCTGCTATGCTCTCCATACTACAAATTCATTAGCCGCACATACCACGGCAATTCACTAGAGCTCTGTCTTCACTCGAGGGAAATCAGAACCACCAGCGCGTCCAAGCCCGCCCCCACCCACTGAAACTGTGTGCCCCATCGTGAAACGGTGGCGGTCCTGTGCCATCGATCCTTCCAGGCCAACACTTCAGACGACAAGGGTGCTTTCTGGCAGCCTCTTCGGGGCCCTGAATGCCATGTACCAAGTCCAGAACCTCCTCCGGGTGGATGATGACCGGGTGCTTCCAGCAAAGCTGTCGCCCTGCCCTGCTTGGAATCTTCACCTCGTACATCTTAGGAACAGCGTCAGGATCTTTCAGCCACGCCATTACCTCGATGACCCATCTGTCGCTCGGTGGCACGATTTCCACCAGCTTGCCGCCAAGGCTACTGACAACCTGCTTGAGGGCCTCCGGCTCCAAAGCATCCAATGGGAGGCCGTCAAAGCCGAGTTTGGAGAAGAAACGAAGGTGCCCCAAGCGATCGTCCCACCTACAGGCGTGATGCCAACGCATGAAGCTCATTTTCTCCCGGCAGCACTCAGAAGAACGGGAAGAATGCAGGACACACTCGGTGTCTGAGTTGTGCTCGAACCGGACGAAAAAATAGAGTGGTGGCGCGCATACCTCAATGTTGACCTCATTTCATCTGATCCCAAAACGAGACCTAAAATCCGACAGCAACTCTGCCGGCGACACGGCAGGACGGACGCCCAGCATGGTGGCCATGAGAGCGTGGTCATCGAACTTGTGTGCCAGGGCTACCATGCCTGGGGTGCACGGCAGCATGCAACTTCCCGAAGCCGGTCGCCGGCCTGGATCGCCCGACGGGACGCGCTCCGCCGTGCGAGAAGGACTAGCCAGAGGCGAGATATTAGTCCGGGGACGCGAAGCTCCGATACGGCGGACGATGCAACAACGACGGCTGCGATCTTCGATTAGAGGCGTGGGAGCTTGACTGGACATGGCGGAGACGCAAATTAGAGCAAGTGCGAGCTCCGATCTGAGACGAGCAGCCGGAGCTGAGCAAATGTTATGGGGAGGGGAGCAGGGGAGAAGACCAGAGCAGAGCAAAGAAATAGATCTCCTCCACTCAGGGATCTGGTCCACGCAGGGGTAAGCTAGTCCACGACCGCCAAAGTTAACAGGGAATACTGACATGGCGGGCCAAGAAGAGTTGACCTAACAACGGTATTTGAGTTCAACCGTTTTTCGTCTGGTTCAAATGATCATTCGGCCGTTAGATTTGTATTCACCCCCATTTCGCCCTTCTGGACAATTGGCGAATCTACTATGGCCCCTCCACGCGATTGATGGCAACTCGGGTACCGCGGTGTTCTCACCCACCAAGTTTGGTACCGCAAACGAACATTCCCAGGAGTGGGGTTTGGTCCGGCAGAGATAGAGGAAGGGAGCTTTGGTAATTTAATGGGCATACATTTGTAAGATATGGTTGTCTCTCTCTCTCCTAATCCAAGGGTAAAATGGGCAAGGGCTGGGGTGGAGCTACAGTGCTCACGACTAGGGGAGTATTGGTTGCTAGGGAGGAGTGCTTGGCAAGCTTTGGGGAGGGCTTGGTCTTGGTTTAGCTCAAGTTTACTTGTTTTGCAAGATTTTTATCACAAGAGAGCTTGTGAAGGAGTTCAAAGATTTGCATTGGAAGAGATGGGCGAGATAATACTGGTGGATGGGCATTGTCAATGTACACTCCTCAGATTTATTTGGGATTTTTATAAGAGGTTTTAATCCTCTTAAATCCATTTATTCAAAAAGGGCAGAAGTAGTTTCTAGAAGATCATTTGATATAATTACATTGTACAAGGTTGCTTTTTGGTGTGACAGGGTCCCAAATGTGAAGTCACACTTACGGGAATTTTCCCAAGATTTATTGAGGCTTAAAAGTATTTAAAACAATTATTTTGTTGTTTTTGCCATTTAGGAAAAAGGGCAAAAAGAATTATTAAAGCTCTTCAAAAATATTTATTTTTGAAGTTGGAGGATAGGGTATGATGAATGGAAGTCACATGAGCCAAAAGTTGGGGAAGTGTTTTGACAAGAACCAAACTTTCCACTGGGAAAGGGGTTTTGAGATTTTGTCTATTAAAGGAATTAAATAGATTTGGAGCCATAATAATTATGGGTAATATTTGATAAATCTTGATGATCAAGGTAGATGATGTAGACAAGGTGTAGCAAGAATTTGCAACCTTGGGAAATGGAAATCCAACTTGAATAAGATGGAAAACAAGGGGTTGTGGATCTAGGGTGATGTTATTTTTATACCACCAAAACCTTGTTGGATCTTGGAGCTCAGAGCTCACCTTGATGCAAGGGATAGATGATTAGTTAGAACAAGTCATTTATATGATCATGGCAGAAGAAGTTTGGAGTGGTTACATTTGAGGTGGTCTGGAAGTGATGGCAAACTTTGTTGAAAATAAGGCTGCCATACCGAATGAGTCATGATGCCTTATAAACCAAGTGGGTTTAAGAAGCACAGAGATCCACTTGGAACAAGTGACGTAGATTTTTATAGAACTATATGAGTAGAACACAACCATGCAAAGAGTTGGTCTATAGAAGGTTGGATGATGGTGTGAGCTTCTGTCAAAGTAGGCATGAGGACTAGATTTGCAGGAAAAGTTATTTTCTTGCCTGCAAAACCATCAAGAACAAGTGGGTTGGAGGATGATATAACCAAGGGAAAAAGTGGGCATTGGTACTCCTTAGGATGGTTAACAAGATGGTTCAAGTGAATTAACAATAATGCACAAGGGTTGAGAAAGGGGGACATCCAAAGGGCTGATGTTGGGAATAGTTTTCCAGACTTGGTCAAATTTGGCAGATTTATGGTTTTTGACTAGAATGTGGGTGGTGATGATTTTGATGGGTTGCAAGGTACCAAAGCATCATCAAGTGGATGATGTTGAAGAGTAGATTGAGTAGAAGGGATCCATTCTTGATATTGGTCTTCGTTGACTTGGTGACTTCTAGGATGGATCACTTCAGAATTGATCTGGTTAAAGGTTTTAGATGATCACCTAGTGGCTAGAGATGGGATCCAACTTTGTATTCTTGCTTAGGGTGTGGTTATTTGGAAACTTCTTGATCCTAGTGGATGAGCTCCTAGGGTATCTCATACTACTTCTAAGCAAACAAGTCTAACATCATATCAAGGGAACACATCTTATGAACTAAGCAAATCCACTACTAGGGTTACCATCAAGCTTAGCTTGAGGTAAGGTTGGGGTATTTTGAAGAGGTTGTGGTTGGAGTCAGGTGAGAGTCCTTGGTATCTCTACCAAGAGTAGAATTCAAATGCTTTGAAAAAGAGGTTTTGGGAAAACTAGAGATAAGGTTAGTTGAGGGTTCTGTCTTGAAAACATAAGGAGGTCATAACTCTCCATAGTTTTGTCAATAGAAGTTACTAAAATAGTTTTGGTTACAAAAGCACCTTGGCTCATGCTTTGAAATGCCAGAAAATTTGATAATATGGAAAATGAGCCAGAATAGTTTTGTTAAATAGCTTTTTGACAGCTGAGGGTGAGGTAAGGAGTATCATATGGTATACACTCATATGCACAAGTACAAAAAAACAGCAAGCAAGCACTGCACCCATGAACAAGAAAAAGTGTTTGTTCCCCCGGATTTTTGCATTCTGGACAACTAATCAGGGTTTCTGAAATTGGGATGTTACAGACCTTTCCCCCTTAAAAGAATCTCGTCTCGAGATTCGAGACGGTACGGTTAGGGGATTTGTGTTGGAGTTAGTGCTATGTGTTTCTCGCGTACTAACTTGTCGGCTTTGTCTTTGAATAGTGTCACTATGATAGTGAAGTTGAACTCCAGTTGTCTTGAAAGCACGAGTGTCGAGCAGGCTTCAACCAGGATTGCGAGGCTTGATCCTCCTGCAGTAAGGATTTACGACAACTCTACTAAGGGATTATTGTATCCTAGTATACGTCCTTGGGTCCACTGTTGGATTGCTTCTGGCAGAGGGTTATTCTATTTTGCAGGAAAGATGCAGTCTTTCTCCCCTTAGGATTAGACTGGGGTAGATCGGGGAGTTGGTATAGTCCTTCCTTCTTGGAGTCGCAGATGTATGTTTTGAAGGCTGACGTCCATTTTTCTCCTGGAGTCGAGATCGTTAGAAGGCGTCTGATTCTGGAGGTCTTATGAAGTATCCTCGGGTAGACAGTCTTGTGAGGATTGAGTGGAAAGACGCCATGTTTCCACCTTAGAGCTTCATTAAGGCGCTTTAGGAGTGGTGCAGATCTTCTGTCTGGGAGTGCTGACCTGAGGTTAGCGGAGGGCTGCATCTTCCTGGAGTCTTGAGCTAAGGTCGTCAAGTGACGCCCTAATCTAAAAACCTTGGCAAGGGGCAGGGGGGGGGTTATAACGAAGCCTTAGGGAGGGGTTAGCTCAAGGTGAGTTAGCGGTCTACGACTCTTCTTGCTAGGGTTTAGTCAGGGTGGATGCAGTTAGCGTCGATAAAGAGGTCCTCAGTTGAATCTCTTGTGTTGCTTCTGCTTGAGGGTGGAGTGAACTCGTTGTCTTCATGCGTCCTCGTCTCTGAGGAACTAAAGTATTCTAGCCTTCTGATGAGGAACTTCCCGTGGTGGTAAGCATTCCGGGTTGGGTCTGATGCAACGTCTTGGGTAAAACACGCAAGAGGGAAAACATCAAGCAAGCATAGCAATCCAAGGAAGTTATTACATAACCAACCAGTCTGCACCCGAAGGTGTCAACAGTACTTAAACATTACAAAACACGTTCAGGGACGATACATGACTCTACCCTGTTGCTAGATGGGCGAGTACAGTAGAGCGGGTGATTACTCGGAGGGTGCATCTAAGGAGTCATGGCTAGCTTCTGGCAGAGCAATGGAGGTTTCCTGCACCTCCTGGATGGGCTTGAATCTACTGAGATACTGACTGGCGGTGATGCACTTCCTGCTTCTCTTGGGAGCAGCTTCCCTCGAGGTTTCTTCAGGGGCGATGGTTCGTGCTTGATTCCTTTGCAGGATTTCCAGAGCTTCCTTATGAGTGAGAATGGATTGTAGGCGACGGAGCTCCATCTGGGAGTGACGATACTCTTCCACGACTGCTGGTAACACCTCGTTGCTGGAGTAGATGAAGCGGTTCTGAAAGGAGAGAGTAGGGTATGCCAGGCTGGGGTCTTGAGATCCTCCGGTGCAGTCGGCATTTCCCTTCATGGGGAGGTAGAAGGTTGTGGGCTGTCTCATCTCTGGGAGGAAGCTACGGATGCGCATCATAGCTTCTCTGGCTACCAAATCAATATCAAGTACATGACTGGGCATCTGAGGTCCCGTGGAATATATAGGGCTTCCATCAGTTCCCGGCTTGGCTAGTATGACAATCTGTCCCACATAATCTCCTGATTCCAGTCCCTTGTGGAGGGTGTAGATAGGTTTCTGCTGGTAACCACAGAGTTGTAGAGAGCACCATAGGAGTCGGGGAAATCCAATCTTCAGCCACTCTTCATCAATAGGTTCCATCTACAAGAGTGTTTAGGGCTAGGTTGGGTTAGTGCCATGTGTGCAGGATTTTAAGATTAGAAAATCATATTAAGGCAAGTGGTTTTCAAAATGGAGGGGAAAAGACATAAGCACTTTTGCAAATAGTCATCTCTTCTCCCTTGTCTTTTAGGAAATAGGTTTGTTGTTTCCTGTCTAACGTCCGTGCTAACTAAGGTCTCCTACAGTCAGGATGGCTCTGATACCATGTCTGTGGGGTCCCCAGATTAACCATCCGAGAAATCCCTGTTATTTATATATCCATGTTCCCATGATTATTGAGCCGTGAAACATAACCAACATGTATCATTACAACATCCGAAACATAACGAATTTACAAGACTTACATAAATGCCATTATGGCTATATCATCTTTAGTAGCGGAACATCATCACGTGCAGAGCCCCAATCGTGCCTCAACCTACACGCAACTGACTGGGAAGACGGCCTAGCTCGCTGGACGTCACCATAATCTTCCAAAGTCGAACCTCTGAAAGCCTGGCCAAGTAAATAGCTAGGGACAATGCCATGAGTACGTTTGAAAGTACCCATAAACCACCAAGATAAGCGAAATAAGGAAATGCAATTCTGGCTGTGGCGAGATATCTCTATCTAGGGTTATTTTGAAAAGCCTAGACTATCTCCTGTAGTTTGGCATCTCCATATCTTTGTTCAAAAAGAGTTTTGAAACATGCCTCTGTTTTATAAATCAAGATATCCCATATCCTTGTTAAAAACCTTTTCGAAAAAAGTTTTGGAGTAGAAACCCTTTTTAAACCTCTTTGACCTCTTCTGGTCAAAATGAGACTTTCGAACTCAGGTTCCCCCGGAACCTCCATACTTTCATCCATTTTTCCAAACAACCACCATTTGGGTACTCCTAGCCAACACCTTTCAAACCGTCCTTGACCGTGGACACGGCTATTCAAATAGATTATACTCTGCAGAGTTTGCGCACTTTCCGCACAAGAATCAATACATCCGCAGGGGTAAAACCACGTCCCACTACCACGGTAGATGGGGGTCCGGATAATCAAACCTAACCTTTCGCTTGTCGACCCTAGCAAAGGCTGCTTTTTGTTTTGGGTTTGTTCTCCCCGGCAACGAGTATGTGGCTCCCAGCCATAGTCTTGCCTTCCGTACACGCGTATACCCAAACCGCAGCTTGGTGTATACCTTAACTTGGTGACTCCACTTCCTTCCGTACTACCTAAGTCATACCATCCACGGGAGACCCAATTGTTGCACCGGCACTCCTGCCAAGACCTGCTCACTCTTGCCGAAGCAAGCTACAGGCTCCAGATCCGTAGATATGTTAGCGCCTGCCCGGAATTCAGGGGATTTGTCCCCATAAGCATTGTACAAGCTGCCTCGGCTAAAGAAGACAAACTACAAGCTAAGCCCCAGCACCTAGGGTAATGTGGTTGCACGGATAAAAATTGTTCCAGTAAAGGCGTAGAACATCCCTTCTCTTCCCTTTTCCATTTTCTTGTTTCTCATCAACACCACTTCTTTAGCGAAAACATCCGCTTGGAACGATGCATCTTCCAAGGGTTTTACAAAGCAGTTTTGAAACATTTGTAGTAGGGTAATTCCCAAAACACTTTATTCAACAAAAATCCGTGGTTTCCAATGAGGTAGGATGCTAATCATAGTAACCTAGATCTAAGGGGAGTAAATGGTAGGTACATCAGGATGGTGCCGTGAGGGACACAAGTCATAACTTGGAGGAGCCAAGTCATTAGCGCAATATTTATAAAACAAGACATGCAGATAAATAATGCCATCTATAAAGGAGGTACAAAACAGGTAATAAAAAGGGTAGGACAAGTATAGGAATTCGGGAATGCTGGCTTTCCTGTGATCAGCAATACGTCCTTGGACTTCCTTAGATAACCAAGAATACCCAACAAGTAATAAGAAGTCCCTTTCTCCTCGTCGTCAGACAATCACACTATCGCCGTCATCGAGTATACATGCAAGCAGACAATACCACAACAATACAAGGCATGTAGGCATCAAACCATACAGCAGACAAAGATAAAGAATACTACTTGTCTTAGTAGGTTTTGGAGAATTTGGGTATTAGTAATGCAATTACTAGATTGCCATTGAGGTGTTTTTACCTTGGAGGATAGTTGTCTAGGTTATTTACCAAGGAATTGGGGTGGAGGCTTGAGGTATATAGGATGCAAATGTGCAGCAATGATATCCTTAGATAGGTGCTGTCAAAACAACACCAACACAAGTGGTTTCACTAGATTATCCTTTACCTAGATTTAGTTATGCTTTTTATAGTGGAATAAGGTCTAGTTTGGGGAAATAATTCACCAGAATTTATCTAGATGCCCAAAAATTATTCCCTTGGGTGGTTAGGTAGTATTTGATGTACTGAGCCACATAGAGTTGAAATTTTGTCAAAGGAATTACCAGAATGCCCTTAATAAATCATCAAAGGCAGTTCTCCAAGGTTTTTGTCGTTTTCACCAGATTTCTTTTACAGAAGGTTTTAGGGTGATTCCAACTTTTCATGGTAAGTATTGGAACTACCTTTCTGTAGAAATTGTAATTATCCATTTTCGATAAACAAAATTACTGGAGGGATTTATCTAGTGAAAAAGGGATACACAGAACATTTTAATTCACTATAATTCAGCCATAGCTCAATAAAATCTGGGCTGCTGGGGTTTAATAGGTGCTGATATTATGATGTACTGGGAGGTGGAATCAGGTCAATACCACATTTGGTTTGACCTAGAGAATTTACCCAAGGCAGATATTCTCAATTTTTGTTATTTTTGCCAAAGGGTGACCTTAGTTCACCTTGACCTGAGATAAATGCTAGAGGGTAGGACCGTGAATATACTTTTAGTAGAGCTTGGTTTCATCCATTTTGGAGATGTGTAGGTCACTGAGGAATTTATTTAGTCTAAAGTATACCTTTCTGTGGATTAATTTCTAGTAAATAATGGAAATTATTTTTGACCAGGTGGTGCCTCTGCATGCTTGAGAAAACATCTAAGGACTACCAGAAATTTAGATCTTGGCAGTTGGAGCTAGGTTCCATTTTCAAAACAATTTAAATTGAACAGTTCTAAACAGAACATATCTGAGCAGATTTAAATAAAAAGAAAAGGGAAACAGGGGCTACTGGGCTGGATCTGGGTGAGGAGATGGGCCGGGGAGGCGATTTTGGCCCACGACGGACGGCTCAGCACGTGGGAGGCGATTTGAAACTGACGGGCGGGGCCCTTCCGTCAGTTGGCGAGGGGGCGCGGAGGGGTATTGGGCGACGACGAGCGTCGGATTAGAGGGGAGATCAACGATTCATCATCGTCTCCCACCTCTTGACGCGACGGCGGGGCTGAAACCCTAACAGAGGGTTGCGCGGGACGGGGAGCTCACCTGAGGGCTCGGGGGAGGATGTGGAGGCGACTGGGCGACGCGGTGGACGACGGCGAGCACGGGGATGGGCGACACAGTGGCGTTTGGCTTCGGGAGGCAGCTCGTGCGACGATGGCTGAATGGAGCTTGCCGAGGCTCGCCAGAGATCCTCTAGGGGTAGCTGCATGTCGACAAAAAGAGGAGGGTTAGATGCAGGAGAGCGAGGCGGTGCCGGGAGAGTGACATGCAGGGGAGAGGAGTTGCAGGGAGGGAGGCTTGCTCGATTTTAGGGAGAGGCCGAGGCTTCTCCTCCTTCTTCTTCCGGGCAGCACAGAGCAAGGGAGAGGGAGTGGAGCTTGGGGGAATTGAGTGGAGGGGAGAGGGAGCAAATGCGGGACAGGGGCGTGCTGGGGGTGGCCTCTGGCCTTTATACCGAGGGGGAGAGATCCATGGTGAAAATGTCCACTTTGGACATGGAGGAGGGGTAGTGTTGGCCTGTGATTGGCCTAGAGGGCGGTGAGGAGGGGTAGGAGTGGGGTTTGGTCGGGCAGGGATAGAGGGAAGGAGCGGTGGTAATTTAATGGGCATATCTTTGTAAGATATGGTTTTCTCTCTCTCTCTGTCTCCTAATACAAGGGTAAAAGGGGCAAGGGCTAGGGTGGAGCTACAGTGCTCACGACCAGGGGAGTATTGGTTGCTGGGGAGGAGTGCTTGGCAAGCTTTGGGGAGGGCTTGGTCTTGGTTTAGCTCAAGTTTATTTGTTTTGCAAGATTTTGATCACAAGAAAGCTTGTGAAGGAGTTCAAAGATTTTCATTGGAAGATATGGGGGATATAGTACTGGTCGATGGGCATGGTCAAGGTACACTTCTCGGATTTATTTGGGATTTTTATAGGAGGTTTTAGTCCTCTTAAATCCATTTATTAAAAAAGGGAAGAAGTAGTTTCTAGAAGATCATTTGATATAATTACATTGGACAAGGTTGTTTTTTGGTGTGAGAGGGTCCCAAATGTGAAGGCACACTTACGGGAATTTTCCCAAGATTTATTGAGTCTTAAAAGTATCTAAAACAATTATTTTGTTGTTTCTGCCATTTAGGAAAAAGGGAAAAAATAATTATTAAATCTCTTCAAAAATATTTATTTTTGAAGTTGGAGGATAGGGTATGATGAATGGAAGTCACATGAGCCAAAAGTTGGGGAAGTGTTTTGACAAGAACCAAACTTTCCATTGGGAAAGGGGTTTTGAGATTTTGTCTATTAAAGGAATTAAATAGATTTGGAGCCATAATAATTATGGGTAATATTTCATAAATGTTGATGATCAAGGTAGATGATGTAGACAAGGTGTAGCAAGCATTTTCAACCTTGTAAAATGGAAATCCAACTTGAATAAGATGGAAAACAAGGGGTTGTGGATCTAGGGTGATGTTATTTTTATACCACCAAAACCTTGTTGGATCTTGGATCTCAGATATCACCTTGATGCAAGGGATAGATGATTAGTTAGACCAAGTCATTTATATGATCATGGCAGAAGAAGTTTGGAGTGGTTACATTTGAGGTGGTCTAGAAGTGATGGCAAACTTTGTTGAAAATAAGGCTGCCATACCGAATGAGTCATGATGCCTTATAAACCAAGTGGGTTTAAGAAGCACAGAGATCCACTTGGAACAAGTGACGTAGATTTTTATAGAACTATATGAGTAGAACACAACCATGCAAAGAGTTGGTCTATAGAAGGTTGGATGATGGTGTGAGCTTCTGTCAAAGTAGGCATGAGGACTAGATTTGCAGGAAAAGTTATTTTCTTGCCTGCAAAACCATCAAGAACAAGTGGGTTGGAGGATGATATAACCAAGGGAAAAAGTGGGCATTGGTACTCCTTAGGATGGTTAACAAGATGGTTCAAGTGAATTAACAATAATGCACAAGGGTTGAGAAAGGGGGACATCCAAAGGGCTGAAGTTGGGAATAGTTTTCTAGACTCAGTCAAATTTGGCAGATTTATGGTTTTTGACTAGAATGTGGGTGGTGATGATTTTGATGGGTTGCAAGGTACCAAAAAATCATCAAGTGGATGATGTTGAAGAGTAGATTGAGTAGAAGGGATCCATGATTGATATTGGTCTTCATTGACTTGGAGACTTCTAGAATGGATCACTTCAGAATTGATCTGGTTAAAGGTTTTAGATGATCACCTCGTGGCTAGAGATGGGATCCAGATTTGTATTCTTGCTTACGGTGTGGTGATTTGGAAACTTCCTGATCCTAGTGGATGAGCTCCACTACTAGGGTTACCATCAATCTTAGCTTGAGGTAAGGTTGGGGCATTTTGAAGAGGTTGTGGTTGGAGTCAGGTGAGAGTCCTTGGTATCTCTACCAAGAGTAGAATTCAAATACTTTGAAAAAGAGGTTTTGGGAAAACTAGTGATAAGGTTAGTTGAGGGTTCTGTCTTGAAAACATAAGGAGGTTATAGCTCTCCATACTTTTGGTTACAAAAGCACCTTGGCTCATGCTTTGAAATGCCAGAACATTTTATAATATGTAAAATGAGCCAGGATAGTTTTGTTAAATAGCTTTTTGACAACTGAGGGTGAGGTAAGGAGTATCATATGGTATACATACTCATCTGAACAAGTACAAACAAACAGCAAGCAAGGACTACACCCATCAACAAGAAAAAGTTTTTGTTCCCCCTGATTTTTGCATTCTGGATAGCTAATCAGGGTTGCTGAAATTGGGATGTTACACCTTTTTCTTGAGGACTAGGAAGATCTAGCTTGGGGAAGTTTATGGCTGTGATATAAAACACTTTTTCGAAATATAAATTGTGTCATTTGCCTATCATATCATGCTCCATCTAACTATTGCTATGCATGATTACTTGTTTTTATTAAATTCAATATGAGCCTTGCACATTTAGTAGTTTAGGTAGAATTTTACCCCTCTTCCTTGTCTTTGACATGTGTGTAGGTGTTGATGATGATTATTTGTAAAACAAAGGCAAAAGGAACAAAGAGAGTATGGAGGAGCTGCAGGGACCAGACTTAGCCATTTGAGAGGTTGGAAAAGTGAATATTTATAATTTCTCAAAATAAAGGTCAAAGACCAGAGGGTTGTAGCCCCGACTATACGAACTCAATGACCCCAAGAACACCCAAAACGGAGTTCGTAAGAAGGAATGGCGGCCAAAATCCCAAAGGGGACAGAAGGTTTGACGAGCAACTATACAGCTGGAGCTATTATTTTTGTTGTATAGCTTCGCCCGTATAATTGCAAAAAAGGTCGGAAACGATGGGATTTCGCCCTAGAAAAGCTCCAGAACCTTCCCTAAGTCATATGCCGGTATTGGGGGAACCCTACGGCACCCCAAGGCCTATATAAAGGAGGGAGGACCCAAGGAAGCCACAGCAAAAACACAAGACACCATATAAAAGATCTAGATCCCATCTACCGCCTCCAGTGCAGCGCCCTCCCGCTGTGCCGCCTCCATAGCCTCTACAACTTCACCAAGATCTAGATCTCCCTCAACACCATCAAGCCATCCAAGCAAGAAGAGGACGAGAAGGAGGGCGCCACCATCATGACGCCGACACCACCATCGCCACGACGTCATCATCATCTCCATCGCCGCTACTCCTTCGTCCTTCCCCATCATGATCTCCGTGATGGGTTATAACATGGCTGGAACCCCCTTTTAGTAATGTTATGATGATTTGAGTAATTGAAGTGTGGTGTGTTCTCGTTAATTAATATGTTTGTGCTTTCTCTTTACATGGTTCTATTCATGATATTATTGTAGTGATTGGAGACATCCAATGCATCGTTGAGGAGCCTACTAGGGATTCACAGAGTGTCACAAAACTTATCATTAGTCTCTACTCGTTCCATGGGCCTGACAAGTCCGTGGGTAGAACTAATAGGCTATTTGCTATAAGTGATTTGCGGAGGCAATAGAAGTTTAGGATGCACCGCCCATTAAGATTTAATTTGCTCAACATCAGTCATGATATAGATAGGTATAGTGTTGCGAATTGCTGGACCCCAAAAGTGACATATGGGATATCTTGTGACTAGCACATTTGGTTAGGAGTACGGTTGTCCATAGAACTTAATACCTTTTCTCTGGTTTACCTTGATTGGACTTGTTACCTTAATACACTATTCTCTTACGGATGACCCATGTTCGGAGAGGGTGTGGACAATTGAGTTGTCTAGTTTCCACTTACCAACGGTGGGATACAATGATATATGAGGGACCACCACAATTATAGTTAACAGTTATTCCATAAGCACTTATCATGCACACCGGTATACACAACATTACTTGAGGAATCATAGCATTAATATTTCATCCCATTGCATTCACCTATTTTCAGTTTTACTTTTGTTCTAGTTTTGTTCCAGTTCTAGTAGTAGTTATTACAAAACATCTTAAATTCATTTATCCTAGCAACTTATAGAATAGGATATTTCCAAACCACAGTTTGGATGCGTACGTGGTCGCATTGACAACACGGCTATGAGGGTTGTGTTCGCCGAGCTCCCATCGGGACAAACTCTTAAATATTCGCTACTGCAAGTACTACAATAACCCTGCTTTGGTGCAGGAACCCCAGTCGATCAATAGTGTAAATCTACTCGAATAGTCGTATCCACGGTCACGGACGGTTGGGAAGGTTACTGTAGAGCGGTGCTGGTTTTGATTTCAAAAAGGATTTCGAAAAAGCAAAGGTTTTGGAAATGTTGTGACCATGGGATGGTCAGAAAGGAAGGAAAGGAGTTGGTTATGAGATGACCAGAAGGAGGAACAAATGGGTGACCGAATCCTAGTGTTTTCCAAAACTTTTCAAAAAGGTTTCCAAAATGTGTTACAAAAGTTTCCAAAAAAGATATGTAGATGTTATATCTACAGGAGAAACTATTTTAGAAAAGAACCTCTCATGGAGCCCTCCTACTGCCATAGCCATACTGCATATCGTTTTATTGTTGTTCTTTTAAGGTGGTTTGCGAGTACATGCTTTTAAGGTGGAATTGTCCTGGCTATTAACTTGGTCAGATATCAAGGAGAAGGTGATGATGACGACTATGCGAGCTAGGGCGTTCTCACAGTCAATTGCCTATAGGTTAAGGCATGGATTGGGATCTGCACTTGATGAAGTTCCGCTGATGTTGACTAATGTAGCCATAATGTCAAATAAGGTATGACTTGTATCTGCTTAAGTAATAGATGTTTACTTTGATACTTGTCGATTATGTGCCACGACCAACTGATCATGGGATCATGGTGTATGCATAACAGGGATTATCAGAGGAATAATTCGGGGGCCCCACACCCAATTTGTTATGAGGGCCCCACAGTATTTTAAAGGTTTTCCAAAAACCTATAGTATTTTTACAATGATCAAAAACATATTTGAATGATTTTGTAAAACGAAAAGTGAGAAAACCAAATGGAAAAAGATTTTTGCTAAAAAATGGAGCAGGGCAGATCAGACCGAAGCCTAGCTCGCCTCCCCTTTCCTCAAACTTCTCCATGGTCCAAATTCGGCCCACCTACCCCAGTTCCCGACCCGGTAACCCTTAAAGTTATTTCCTTTTCATCAACCTCGAGTCAGAAGGACACCGACGAGAGTGTTTGCGTGTCGTCACTGGT
This sequence comes from Avena sativa, assembly GCA_916181665.1. NCBI lineage: Eukaryota > Viridiplantae > Streptophyta > Magnoliopsida > Poales > Poaceae > Avena > Avena sativa. The sequence goes on along the minus strand of OV702292.1, from coordinate 259,964,141 downwards.
GCCGTCCCTGCCTCGTCGTGATGCCCGCTGCAAAGATATGCATGCTACTGACATTTCCTGTGCCTACAAGAACCCCATCCACCACTGGATCGAACCCTAATCCCCTATTTCCTGTTTTCCCCTTGGTAGGAACCCTCGTTGGATCTTCGAGGCACCACTGTATCTAGTCATCCCTTGATAATTTGAGAGCACCGTGGTGTTCCTCCCACTGTCCCCGTTCGTTTGACCCTAGTAGAGGAAACCGACATGGTCCGGACCATCTCAATTGGAACCTAGATCTTCGATAACCTCTGCTGCCATCCTCACTAATTTCGGCATCCACTCGCCTCTCCCTTGACCTCGCCAACTTTCTGGTAAGTTGTTGATGCTCGTAGTGCTTCGCGTTTGCTCGCCTGCTCGTTGTAGCAGCCACTCGTCGTTTGACTGCAATCACCGCCACCGTCCCCCGCTGTACTGGCTGCTCCAGTGAACTAAAAATAGCAGCACGACCATGATTTGACTTGGCATTCTCCCTTGTGTTGAACACAACCGACCACCAAGCCCCGCATGCTCTCTCGCGATCGATCTGTGCTCGACCTAGGAGAAATCCCATCGGTGACGTCATGCCATCATCATCGTGACGTCAGCAGGCGCAGGTCAACGCTTGGTCAAACCGGGCTAGGTTTCACCATCCCACGTGGATGCTGAGGTGTCTTGGGGCCCATCTGTCAGCCTCTCCGGCTAGTTGGAGTCTTAGTACAAAAAGTGTTTTAGCCTGTTTTCTTTTAATTTCATAAATTTATTTAATACGGTAAATTCAATAACTAATTATCTATAAGTCAGAAAAATGTGACTAATACATCAAAATTGTCGTGGTATTGCCAATGAGTACGCCATGGAGGGTTCCTCACATAACGTGTTTTGAGAGGTGGGGGAAGGCGGTGAGTTGGTAGGTACGAGGTAACACAGCTTACCGAGGTTCAAGTCCCACAATGGTGGCAGAACTCTACTTTTGCTATAAATCACTATAAGGATAATACGGCGAGTTACAGAGATTGGTTCGCTGTGTGAGGGTGTTATGAATCATGCCCTAAAGGCTCCCATATGTCCGGCTTATAAAGGCACTAGAACCTAGGGTTACAGGGAAAGTACCTTGTTGGACAAGTTACAGAGTCCTACACTAATACTAACTAGTCTTTGTGTCTTGTACTCCAAGGCTCCAAGTATGTCGGTGGCTCCCACGTAGCCTTCCTATATCCGACATGGCCTCCCTTCTGGATCCGTCTAACTGGGCCGCCCAGTAGGCCATGGGCCATGCTACTAGCTATGGGCCACCCAACTCAGCCGGATTAGAGACATGCAATGGTGATACCCATTTAGCATATCCTCAACAGTAGCCCCTGGAGGACTTTGAGATCTCGCGCCATCTTGCCTTTCAATCTTGAATGCTCCGTCTAGGTGATTCCAGCAATTTGTCAAGCAATATCTGGAAGGTCTCCCAAAGAACCCTGCAATCCTCTCTGTCTTTGTAATGTAGCCAGAGATTCTTCAAGTTCTGTCTTCTAGAGTTGGATAGCTTCTGCCTTCCATGGAATCTTCGGATGTGACTCTTCCGCTGCAACGGTCAGAAGGATGACATAGGCTACAACCTACGCTACCTCGAAACTCACATATAGTAGTGAATTAATCATTAGCTATTTTCGCATGTGCAAAATGCAAAATGTTTAAGCATCAAATCGGGGGACATGGTGAAATTACCGTGCATGTTCATCCACACGTTGGAAATGCTGTGTTTGTTAGATCTTTTTGCATGAATCTTGATGCTGGGGTCTATAAATATTTACTGTGGCTTAGGCATTTTTCTTTACGCGCATTCTCCCTCATGTATTCTTCTTACTCCTATCACGCGACATTTGAGCTCCCTTAGGGGAAAACCCTAGCCAAATTGTTTTCTCCCCAAATCTCTATTCATCCATGCAATGGCCTCCAGCAGTAGCACACCTTCAATGGCGGCGGTCCCCGAGGCTACGGTCGAGCCTTCACGGCATATTTCCATCCCACCGGAGAGAGTGGTGGTCCCGGACTCCGCCGTGCTGGAATCCACCAGCAGCGACCAGAAACTGGTGGTGCTAGACGCTGCAGAAGAAGATGCTAACACCCAAAAGGGGGTGTGGAGGGGCTCTAACATGTTTGTCGAACAACTCTATGAACTTATCGCAGAAGACTATCTTTCTGCGATAGAGAGCCTAGCCTGGCGGCCGGCGCCGGCCGGCGAGGTGGTCCCTTCTCCCCAAGCCAGAGAGCAGGTCTATCTCAAGTCTCAGCTGGTGCGTGGCGTAAGCCTGACAGTCTCCGACTTCTTCCTCGATATCCTCCAGCACTTCTGGGTACTTCCCCACAACCTCTCTCCCAATAGCATCCTCATACTCAGCAATTTCATAGCCTTGTGGAGAGGATACCTAGGAATCAACCCTAGGTTAGATCTGTTCATTTATTTCTTTACCATGAAGAGAGTTCGTAGAATCCAAGGATGAGCTGTAGATTTGTAGAACAATTAGTTTTAAGATCTGACTTCGCTGGTGATTCCCCGACATTGTCGGTCATGAGTCCTGCAAAACTGGCAGTGAACGTACTTATATGGCCTAGATATCCCTCTAGATGGCCGTGAAGACTCATATCCTGACTTTGTCGGTGGGGACGACACCGAGGCCAGCAGCTAGACATCCCAAGGCACCCTCCTTTCCGACGATGAAGCAACTCGCACCGTAAGGCGGATCGAGGGGCTGGTAGATGGAGGACTGACTGGCTTGGACCTAGCCCTGTGCTGGTTCACAAGGCAGATCATACCCCTGCAGCACCACGCTGATCTGATGCATAAGTACTCAATAAATAGGAAAGATTCCATGCGGATATCCGAGGACAACTTCTCCAACGACTCCATCAATCACCGGCTTAAAGACATCATCAAGGTGAAAGACAGGAAGCATGGCTTCAAGATCACCTTTAATATGTTTGAACGCGGCAAGTGCTGAAAGGTAAATGTGCTTTGTTTTTTGCTTGTTATACATATATACTCTAAGTTCTTCCATCTTGGATGCATTATTCATCTGACCTGCTACTTGATCTTTTCAGCTGGCGAACTTGGTGGCAGATCATATGGCCTCCCAGGTCTATGATCCAAAGCTGAAAGATATCCATGTTGTGTCTGATGATGACACTACCAAGGATTAGCTAGCTCCGGTAGCATGAAAGAGGAAGAGCTCTACCTCTGATGCTGCTGTCGAGGGCAAGAATAAGAAAACGGAGAGTGGAGTCTCCAAAAAGTCCACTGCCACCTTAGAGACGGAGAAGAAGAAATCCACCAGCATCCCCTTTGCTAAGTCATCTGCCATAATGTAACTATATTCATTCTCCGGCTATATTTTTCTTTACACCTATTCAATTCCTGTACTTATACTATGTGCATTCCATGAATAAATTCGGTGTTGGTTTGAGGTGGACCTCCAAAGATGTTGGAGGTTCCAAGAATATTCACGACATGTTTTCCAAGTCATCTCCCGCTGCTTCTCCCCCGTCCCCTGCCACCAAGCCAGCAACAGGTTCCACCATAGCCTCATCCCCAATCATCCCTGAGACCTCCGCCATGGAGATAGACATCAATTCGACTCCGGATGTCTCAGGTTAGGCCGGTATGGATGTTTTCCCAGTGGCCAGGCGACGCACGAGAGCATTTCCTCCAAAGTGGCTGAAGCTCTGGCTAAGGATGCCACTGAGAAAGGGAAGGATGCGATGAAGGGAGCGAAGGAGGAGGCCGCCATAGCAATGGATGAGGCGGGAGCTTCTGCGCCATCAACTGCCATCATAACATAGTAGGCGACCAGGGCCTCATCCATGCCTCCAGCTTCGACAACTCATCTTCTTTAACTCCTCTGACTCTATGCCTGGATGATCTCATTAAATAGGAAGATTCTATTTATGACAATGCCTGGACCTTGCACAATGCATATGCTCATTTGGCCAACAATCTGAAGGTTATTGCCATTGTAAATATCTAAATTTTATTTCTTTTACTTTGAAATATATCCCACTATAGCCCCTGAGCTCTTAGGTGGAAAATAAATAGTTTTTGGCCCGAGTGCTCCAAAGAACTAACTATAGAACTTGTCAGTGTAGCCCCCAAGTTACTAGTTAGAACCAATAATTTCGACTAGATACTCTAAGAGAGAACACCTTTTAATTAAAATCAGATACTATAGCCCCCGAGCGTTTAGTTGAAACTGAATAGTTCCGATTAGATGCTCTATAGAAACTAAGCTCTTTATACCTTTTGCAGGATGAAAATAGCCAGAGAAAGACCAGCAATGAGAAATATGCCAAGCTGCAGAAAGATCTGGATCTTGAAAAGGGTAAAACAGCCTTCCTAAACAAACAGATAAAAAATAATGCTTTCTTTTCTCATGGATCCATTTCATTCAAAATCTCATAATGCTTTCCATGTTCCGTCTTATAGAGGCCATTGCCAAAGCCAAAAGCATCATCGAGCAATCCAAGCGTATCTAGGAGCTAGATGATGAAAATAAAATCTTGAACAAAGACCTAGCTGAAGCCTTTAAGGGCCATCAAGAGGCAATGAAGGCGATGCAAGCATCAGCTGATGCCGAGATGCAGTGCCTAAATAATGAAATTGAACAACTCAAGGAACAAAACCAACCTGCTAAAGAGTAGAATGATCAGAACCTTGAGGTGTACAAGAAACTTCAAAAGGAGCATGACATCTTGGCGGAGACTGATACGTCCAAAACGTATCTACTTTCCCGAACACTTTTGCTATTGTTTCTCCTCTAAACTTGTGTGATCTGGATGCAACTAACACGGACTAACGCTGTTTTTTAGCAGAATCGCCCTGGTGTCTACTTTTTGTGCAGAAAATCAACTATCAGGAAAAATCCCGGAAAATATGCCGAAAATCCTATTTCACCAAAAGTCTCCAGGAGCTAGAATACGATACGGATGGGGGCTGGGCCAAGGCCACACCACCTAGCCGCGTGGGCAAGCCTAGGCCGTGCCAGGGGGTGGACTAGCCGCCCAAGACTCCCCCTCGGTCTCCCTCTTCACCTATAAGTTGCCTTCTGACCTAAAAACTCAGGGGGGTTCGACGTTTTTCTAGAAGGAGTTTCGCTCCGCCGCCACCACCAGATTCCACGAAACAGCACCAGAAACTCCATTCTGGCACCTTGTCGGGACGTGGAATTGGAGGAGATCATCGCCACCATCATCAACATCACTTCTCCATCGACCATCCATGTTTCCCCCATCTATGAGTGAGTAATCCCCCGCTGTAGGCTATGGGGATGGTAGGGATTGGATGAGATCCCTCATGTAATGGCATCAGATTGTTAGGGCATGGTGCCTAGTATCTTTTATTAGTGCTTTATGACTTTGTTGTGACTTGTTGTGCTTAATGCTTATCACTAGGGCCCGAGTGCCGTGATTTCAGATCTGAGTATGTTATTGATTCATTATGATAGTATTGTTTTTGGTCTTACCTGCAAGTTGTATACACACGTTATTGTCCAGAACCAATGGCCTCGAAGTGACAGAAATCAGGATAACCGGAGGGAATGGCTTTGATGTGAGGATCACATGTGTTCATAGAGTGTTAATGCTTTGCTCCGGTGCTCTATTAAAAGGAGCACCTTAATTGCCAGTAGTTCCCTTGAGTCCCCGCTGCAAACGGGCTGGCAGGACAAAAGATGTTGTGCAAGTTCTCATTGCGAGCACATATGACTATATATGGAACACATGCCTAGGATTATCTAGTACTTGGATGCTTTATCTTATTTATCTGCAATTGCCCTATGTTCTGATTGCTATGTGAATTGTCTTGTCCATCCAACGCCCGTCCATCCATCCCTATGCCTACCGCACTCGAATCCTAATGTTTACTGCTATTGTTACTGTTGTCTTTACTTTACTACCTCTGCTACTTTACTATTCCTACTACAAAACTGTTGCTACTGATAAACTGATATGAGCAAGATTGTTTCCAGGTGCAGCTGAATTGACAATTCAGTTGTTAAGGCTTATAAATATTCTTTGGCTCCCCTTGTGTCGAATCAATAAATTGGGTTTCACTTCCCTCGAAAATACATCGATACACCCCCTATACTTTTGGGTCATCAAGACTATTTTCTAGCGCTGTTGCCGGGGAGCATAGCTTTATTTATCAAGTTCACTTGGATTCTCTGTTGTTCACTGCTATCCATCCATCATGGGTTAGTATCGTGATGGCAAGTTTCCTATCTTATCGTCCACTACAAGAAGAGGTACGGTTCTGAACACCTCTGCTACTCTTGATTCACCATCTGTTATAAGTAAGCTCGTTACACCACCACATACACATGCTACACACACTGCTACTACTGCTGAATCTGAAACTTCTGATGCTTCTTCTACTGTGCTTGATAAGAGTGGGTCATTAGGTCCTTTCCTAGATGCTACGATTGCTAGAACTATAGTTGGAAATACTGAAACTCCTAATGAAGACACTACCACACTTGTTAGTTCACCTGAGTCTAGTGAAAGTTATGATATTGAAGATGGTTAGTTGAGATGACCGATGAATTTATTAAAGAATGTAAAAACACCCATGATAGGAGCGCTGCTAAGAGTCTCCTTGAGAGGCGTACTATTAGACCCAAATTGTCTCCTATTGCTAAGTTTGCTACTTCTCCCATAAACATTATATATGAATATTATAATTTCTCTCTCGATCTATCTTACATAGCTATTGTCGAGAAAGAACCTTTTTGTGGGACTAAGAATGAAAGTGCGGTAGCACATATGAATGAACTTTCTGCCATGAGTGGCTTGTTTTCTGATGATATTAAGATGCGTACTTACTTTGTTGCTAAGATTTTCCCCTTTTCACTAAAAGGGGAAGCTAAAACTTGGTTTAGTAATTTACCTCCTGGATCTATTGATAGCCCTGAGTGCTTGATTAGTACTTTCCTGCAGAAATATTTTCCTCCTAGTGCTAGACATGCTATTTTGCAGGAACTTTTTGATTTTAAATAGGGAGAAAAAGAGGTATTTCCCGAATCTTGGGCAAGGTTTTGTGCTTTGATTCATGCACAGGCTGGAAGTCCATTACCTAAGAATGAGCTTCTGGATATATTTTATAATGGACTAACTGAGGAATCTAGGACATACCTAGATAGTTGTGCTGATTGTGTTTTCAGGAATAGGACTCCTAAGGAAGTTGAGGAATTAATGGCTAAAATAAGTAAGAACTCTGAAGATTGGACTCCTCCTAAACAATCTATACCTGAAGTAATTGTACCCGAACCTACTATTCCGGAGCCTATTCCAACATCAAAGAAGAGAGGAGTTATTGAATTAAATGATGAAGTGATGAAGGAAGCTAAGAAATGTCTTAAGGAGAATGGAATTAAAGTTGTAGATGTCAAGAATATACCTCCTATAGAAGAATTATGTAAGCCTAACCCCTACTCATCCACTATTGAGGTACACTCTCTCCAACACTTTGATGAAGGTGATATCCCTTACTCTAAACCTCCTGATCAATGCTTAGAAGATTTCGATATCTTTATTGTTAAGCAAGATAATTTTGATAAAAGGGTGCAAAATCATCTAATGGAAAACACTAGAGCTATTCTTGAGTTGAAAGATATTGTGGAAAGAACCTCTAATGATGTTAAAATGATTGTTAAACACTTTCAAATGGTTCAAGATCAAATAGATCAACTCGTTAAAGTGCAAAAAGACTTGCTAGTTAATGCTGGTAAAGAAAAACATGCTTATGAAATTAGAACTAGAAGTGGAGCTGCTACTCAGGATCCTCTATATCCTGAGGGGCATCCCAAAAGAATTGAGCAGGATTCTCAACAAGCTGAAAATAGTGGCTCTACTCGTAAGAAAAGGAAAAAGAAACATAAAACTATTGTAGAACCCTCTGAACCTGCTATAGATCCTAATAGTATATCTATCTCTGATGCTAAAACTGAAAGTGGTAATGAAGATAATGAAGTTCCTAATGAAGAAAAAGTTGAAGAAGAACCTGAAAACCACACTAAGAATACTAAATACACTAAAGAAGATTTTATTGCTAAGAAACATGGTAGTGAAAGAGAACCTTGGGTCCAAAAACCTATGCCTTTCCCTGATAAGAAACACAAGTCATAGGAAGATGAACACTATAATAAGTTTTGTGAGTGGATGAAACCTTTATTCTTGCAAATTCCTTTGACTGATGCTATTAAATTGCCTCCTTACTCAAAGTATATGAAGGATATTGTCTCGAATAAAAGGAAGATCCCTAATGAAGAAATCTCTACTTTACTGGCTAATTATTCCTTTAATGGTAAGGTTCCAAAGAAACTTGGAGACCCTGGGATTCCAACCATCCCTTGCTCTATTAAGAATAGTTATGTTAGAACTGCTTTGTGTGATTTAGGAGCTGGAGTTAGTGTTATGCCTTTCTCTCTCTATAAGAGGCTTCAACTAGAAAAATTAATACCAACTTATATATCTTTGCAAATGGCTGATAAATCTACCACTATTCATGTTCGTATATGTGAGGATGTACCTATTCAAGTGGCTCATAATTGCTTGATATTAACTGATTTTGCTGTGCTTGAAATGCGTGAAGATGATAATATGTCCATTATTCTTGGGAGACCTTTTCTTAATACTGCAAGAGCTGTTATTAATTGTAATCAATGAAAGGTGACTCTGAATGTTAATGACAATGAACATACTGTCTATTTCCCCTAGAAGATTGAAATGACTTATGGTTTGAATTCAATTGAACATGTTGAGGGCATTCAAGTTGGAGAAATATATTGTCCCATACCGAGAGAAAATTTTGAAACTATTATGATTGGGACCATAGCTATCAAGGTTGAGGTAACATAATCATTAGTGGAATACAAAGTTTTGTCTCAGATGAAATTGTTTTGGTAACGAGACCTGATCAACCTTGTTAACAAAAGGATTCCGTTGAACAAAACAATGTTTTCACTATGATTATCTCTGTTTACTTCTATTCTATCCTTTTTAGTTTTTGTTTTCGTTTAGTTTTGTTTGTTATTAGTTGCTTGCATGTTAGAGTGTCTTAGAACTCCTGTAGTTCTAGCCTTGTTTTGTCATTGCTTCATTCCAAAAAAATCTGTCTGTCAGAAAATCATTCTTCTATTCCTGAAAAATTCCAAAAAATTCATATTAAATTTTTACGTGAAAAAAGGGGCAGAGGAGTGCCTGGGAGTTACCAGGGGGACCCACCAGGCAGGCACACCACCTGGTGGCGCGGCCTGCCCTGGGTGGCGCCATGCCCTGGTGTGGGCCACCCCTGGCCCCCCATTAACTCTCTCACCTGCCACTTTCTTCTCTATCCCGAGTAAGCTCTAGTTCATTGCTCAAAATCGCGTTCTTGCTGTGCTTGCTCTCGATTTTTTCGATCTCCTTGCTCAACCCATCTTTCTTGCTGAAATTTGGAGCATTTGTTCCTTGGTATGTGACTCCTCCCCTTGTCCAAGTAGATTTGTGTTTAGTGGATTATATCTTGAGTATTTTGCTGCTGTAGGTGATAGGTTATGAGAGCTTGTAAGCTTGTTTGATGCTTAGAGATATAGTTTTGATGCATGTTTAGGCCTCTTACAAGTCCCTATGAGTAGAATCCTTCATTATATTTACTTTGCAATCACTTGTTTAATAGGTGTTTAAATTTCAGAATACCAAGCATGAACAACCATACCTTTGGAGAGATATTTGAGAGTGATGCACCTAGGAGGTCGAGGCCCTCAAGATCAGCCTCTCAGTTTAGGCCATCATACAACGAAGATCTCATTGCAACTCGTATTGGTAATGAAAGGGATGATGGGGATGCTCACCCATCCACTTTTCCTTGCTTTACTTTCTTATAGGCTGCAAGAATTCTTGATGATTTCTTGCTACTGATTGAGAGGGTTGGTTTGACCTCATATATGCAAGATGCGAGTGATAAATACGCTATGCTCACCAAAACCTTTGTTGAGAGCTTAACATTTACTAACACATCCTATCAGTCGACTGTCTCTTTCAAAATTTATAATCTGCCCTTCACCATGCCTTTGGAGAGATTTTGCAGCATTGTAGGTCTAAGCATGACAAGGACCGTGAAGAAAATTCAAGGGCGACCCGCTTATTTGCTGGAGCCTTACCGAGGGGTGACCAATGATGATTACCGCGTGGCGCAACGCGGAAAGATAAGAAATATCCAACTCCCTGCTCTTAGATACTTTGCATATTATCTTGCTACTAGCATACTGGGTAGGGAGAACACAAGTAATATCTCCAACTATCATTTAGCATTCCTTGTTGTTGCGCTTAACAGTGATACTCGGTACAACCTTGGCTCACTTATTGGTTGCCGCCTAGCTGCTAAAGGGGCCTATATATGGGGGCATCATTTCCTCGCGTATGGTCAGTGCATTAGGTCTTTTAGTGGACCCCAATGATACTATACTGGCACCATAGAGGCTTGGTCTTGTTGCTATGAAAACTCATCACTTTGTCACTTCCACTTCTGATTTGAATAGTCTAGTATATAGGATGCTTTTCACTGATGGGGATGAGAGGGAGATCCCTTTGACAGAACCTTCTTTGTTTAGTGTTCACAGGAGACCGTGGTCGCGCTCCAAGGAGGAGGTGGACGAGCAGCTTTGCTTGCTGGGTTTCCACGAGCAGCACCAGGAGGATGTACCCTCCTATGACTACTCCGCACACTACGGAGGGACGTACTCGAGCTCGCACCAGGACGAGGGGACCTCCTCGTCATACTACTGTGACAGATCATCCTGGCCGGCTTGGGGTTGATACCCACTTAGGCCAAAAGCCTAAGCTTGGGGGGAGGTACCCCGACACCGCACTCATCTCCATATCATGTTGCGTCGGTACTTTGTATATTCATGTTTCGTTCTCTTTTTAGTTTTCGTTCTTTCTTTTGCTTTTGCTTTCTAAAACACAAAAAGACCAAAAATATTTCTGTTGTTTCTCTTTGGTTTGCTTCTCCTTCTTTTCGCCTTGGTTTGTTTTTTCCTTATTGCTTTGTTTGAACTATTCGAAAAACCGAAAAAGATTTTGCTTTGCTTGTTTTTCCCCTCTGGTTCTTGTTTTAAAAATCGAAAACAACAAAAATATTTGTCATTCTTCTTTGGCTTTGTGAGTTTGTTGTAGGGTTCATCAGTCCTTAGTGGATATTGGTTTCATATTATTATTCAAGCCACACAAGTGAAGAGCAATAATGAGGATTAATGACAACTTGAGGCGTGGTAAGAGGCTAGTAACGAACTCTATTTTTTTTCATTTTTGTACATATACTCATCATTGTGGGCATGCTTAGTCTGTTCGTGTAAGGTGTATGTTATCTTTGGATGCTTAGTAGTTCTTGCTTTCGTATGATTAGCTCCATCTTACTAATAGTTTGTAGCATGTCTTATGAATGTTTGCTTGCATTATTCTATTCATAACTTGGTATGACATTGTGGTATCCTCCTCTGAATGTTTCATTTCAATTGACTTGGCACATGCTCACGCATGTACATGACTGAAATAATTAGTTAAGCCTCGATGAATTATTTTGCCTTGAGGATCTTGAATAACTTTCATGCCATGATTAGTCCTGTTTTGTTGCAAGCATGATTATGACAGCTATTGCTCTCTCGTTTGTCGCTCCCTTACTATTGCTAGCCTTCACTTTCACTGAGTATTTTACTCATGTTTCCAACTCCCTTAAACCAAATATTGCCAAAGTGTCCATCATACCTACCTATTAGCTTCACTTGCTACTCCTGTGCATATTCATTATGCCTTGTTTTCTTCCGAATAAAATGTTTGCTTGTTATGAGAAAGTTAGTTAGTAAAGCTCTCACGAACTTGATGGAACACTTTATTTTCTGCACTTAATAAACCTGAACCATTGTGACTGTCCATGAAAGTTATATGCTTGCAAATTATAGGCTGGGGATTAGCAGAACCGTGCTGTCACGGGGAACACTTTCAACACTTGTAAATATATACCCAGTTGATACCATGCTCTTTTGTTCGCGGATGTCGTCGGTGTGAAATAAAAGGGGAGCTTGTAAGTCCATGGAGTTATGTATGTGTGTTCGAGAAACACCTAGGCTGCTGGTCTAATCCATGCTGACATGGTGGAAACCTGCAGCATAACCATAATGATATCTATGAAGCATTCTTCTTATAAAAAAAGAGATAGCTATTGAGAAAAGAAAAAAAAGAGATTTATGAAAAGAGGAAAGAGAGAAAAAAGCACCATTTTCCCATGGTAAATAAGAAGATTGCTGAGATCCTCATTGTCTGCTTGCCTTGTCATTTTGATATGGGGATTCTTCCGTATCATCAGGCAAGGGGTACCCCGTTTGCGGTTCTCTATGATACGCACATAATTACGATGACAAGAACTTACCGGTAACTAAAGTTGAGTAGCATGAGGAGCGACCCTCGTACTCAAGGGACATGGGATTTTCAGTTTATAGTCTGTCAAGCATATAACTCAGATTGGACCTCACTTTCACCTTAACGACATTAAAGATGCTTATGATAGGGGCAATGAGAGCTCAAAGATAATGAGTACCATCCTTTCAGCATTTGGAAGCTTTTCAAATTATTCAAAACCTTTTCTTTTACTTGTTGAGTCTCCATATATTCCTTGAGCACCTTCTTGAGAGCATAGTTGTCATTCTTTGTGCTTGTCTCATTACTTGATTATTTGTGTTATGACTTTGATGCTTGTATCTTTGACATCTTTACTTCTAGTCTTCACTTGGATTTCAAAGGTGCCTTGGCATTCATAATCAAAGGCAAGAGAGATACCACTCTATCATACCTTATTATGAGCATTGTAATGTTGCTTATGTTTATGCTTCATGCTACTTATTATTTTTGAGTTGGAATCTCTTCATAGCTTGCAATGACTATTAAGTAAACTTAGTTGCATACTCCTTATTATGAATTGTCTAAGTAGTTGATCACATGCTGAGAATATATACATCATATGAAGCAATTGTGTTCATGAAAGTTCTTTTATCGCACTCAGTTTTCAACTGAATTGCTTGAGGACAAGCAATAAGCTAAGCTTGGGGGGAGTTGATACGTCCAAAAGGTATCTACTTTCCCGAACACTGTTGCTATTGTTTCTCCTCTAAACTTGTGTGATTTGGATGCAACTAACGCGGACTAACACTGTTTTTAGCTGAATTGCCCTAGTGTCTACTTTTTGTGCAGAAAATCAACTATCAGGAAAAATCCTGGAAAATATGCCAAAAATCCTATTTCACCAGAAGACTCTAGGAGCCAGAATACCAGACGGAGGGGGGCTGGGCCTAGGCCACACCACTTGGCCACGCGAGCAAGCCTAGGCCATGCCAGGGGGTGGTCTGGCTGCCCCAGACTCCCCCTCGTTCTCCCTCTTCGCCTATAAGTTGCCTTCTGACCTAAAAACTCAGGGGGGTTCGACGTTTTTCCAGAAGGAGTTCCGCTCCGCCGCCACCACCAGATTCCACGAAACAGCCCAGAAACTCTGTTCTGGCACCCTGCCGGGACGGGGAATTGGAGGAGATCATCGCCACCATCATCACCATCGCTTCTCCATCGACCATCCATGTTTCCCCCATCTATGAGTGAGTAATCCCTCGTTGTAGGCTATGGGGATGGTAGGGATTGGATGAGATCGTTCATGTAATGGCATCAAGTTGTTAGGGCATGGTGCCTAGTATCTTTTATTAGTGCTTTAAGACTTTGTTGCGACTTGTTGTGCTTAATGCTTGTCACTAGGGCCCGAGTGCCATGATTTCAGATCTGAACATGTTATTGATTCATTATGATAGTATTGTTCTTGGTCTTACCTACAAGTTGTATACACACGTTATTGTCCAGAACCAATGGCCCCGAAGTGACAGAAATCGGGATAACCGGAGGGAATGACTTTGATGTGAGGATCACATGTGTTCACGGAGTGTTAATGCTTTGCTTCGGTGCTCTATTAAAAGGAACACCTTAATTGCCAGTAGTTCCCTTGAGGCCCCGCTGCAAACGGGCTGGTAGGACAAAAGATGTGGTGCAAGTTCTCATTGCCAGCACGTATGACTATATATGGAACACATGCCTAGGATTATCTAGTACTTGGATGCTTTATCCTATTTATCTGCAATTGCCCTATGTTCTGATTGCTATGTGAATTGTCTTGTCCATGCAACGCTCGTCCATCCATCCCTATGCCTACCGCACTCGAATCCTATGGTTTACTGCTAATGTTACTGCTGTCTTTACTTTACTACTACTGTTACTTTACTATTCCTACTACAAAACTGTTGCTACTGATAAACTGCTGTGAGCAAGATTGTTTCCAGGTGCAGCTGAATTGACAACTCAGTTGTTAAGGCTTATAAATATTCTTTGGCTCCCCTTGTGTCGAATCAATAAATTGGGTTTCACTGCCCTCGAAAATACTGCGATACACCCCCTATACTTGTGGGTCATCAGAGTCCTGCTAGCAAGCCGAGACAAGCATCTTCGTTAACTTTGCTCTAACTTTTGACAATTTTGTAATGTGGACACTTGTATTGTTATACTCATGACCCTTATCTCTAACAAAAACACAGCCCCATTGGTTTAACCAATATGGGTGAAGGTGCTCCGCATCCAAAGGAATGCATGATTCTTGCCGGTAACTTCATAAACACCGCCATAAATCAAGCTAAGGAGATCACCATCAAGGCGGCAGATTCTCCAGCCAAGTATTCGAAGATCCTGCACCGAGACCGTGGGAAAATCAAGGACTGGAAAGCTTCTTGCGTCCGGGCTGGTGCAAGGATCTCCTTATCCTTGGTCAGGGCACACTAAGATGAGGCTGACATGGACTTGATAACCTCCGGCATGCCGAATCTTGATGAGGAAGGGATGAGATGGATAGCGATGCTATTGGAACTCCCTTGCTGGCTACGACACCAAGGTTTCCAAGCTGACCATGGCGGACGTCTTCGTGCCTGCCGAGGAGGTGACGACGAACTAGCATCTTCAGAATCTAGCCCGGGACCCTCCGAGTTTGATGAGATCTTCAGGCATGGCTCTCCTTCAATTGATGATGTTGTGGCAAAGTCCCCTGAAGCAGAGCCATAAAAATTGATGTATCAAATGTATCTCTGCAGTATGTATGCAGAAAAAATATGTGTTTGTAACGTGGAAAACTTGGCTATAAGCCTCCTGCTACTTAACTAGATCCAACATGTATATATTTTTTAAGCAAGTGTTGCCTTATCCATTATTCTATTTCATATGCTTGACCTTTCATGAGACAGAAAATCCTCAGCACAGAACTATGCCCTCAGGTGATGATGCTTAATAGCACCGTCAAGAACCTAAGAGAAAAATCGCGGGCTTTGAGTGCCGACAAGTCACTACTCCGGAATCTACATAAAAACATCAGAAAATGTGTAGACTAGAAAAATTAAGCTAACACCCGTAGGCGGAATTTCATCAATCATATGATCAAAAAATGAACAGCTAAAGGAGGTAAAAGACTCAGAAAATATGAGTGAACCAAAAGCTTTATTTCATCAATCATATAAAGTACTTATTACATAATACGGAATATGCTAAGTGTAAAAGGGACATAGCTATGCTATGTTCCATGGTCGATCTATATCCGGGAAATCATCATCGAAGTCACGTTGCTTGTGCTTGTGCTTTTTTGTCCTATCTTTCAACTCGTGAATATCGACGAGGTAATAGGAACCATTGGGCAATGTTTTGCTTATGACGAATGGTCCTTCCCAAGGTAGGGCTAATTTGTGTGATTTTTCCTGCTTGAGTCTAAGCATCAGATCCCCTTCTTTAAACGAGCGATGCCTAATGCGGCGACTATGATAGCCACGTAGCTTCTGCTAGTAGATGGTGGATCTCTAGCATGCCAACACATGCTCTTCCTCAAGTAGGTCCACAAATAAGCGTTTGGAACTTCTTCTCCATAAACCATGAAGAAAGGGGTCAAGCCGATAAATATGTTGGGTGTTGTTCGTAAACTTCACAATACAGATGGCAACGCCTCCACCCAGGATCCAGCTGCTCTATGTAGTGGTGCTTCTAAGCGTGGCTTGATTCCTTGGATAATTAATCCATTGGCCCGTTCAACTTGCCCATTTGACTATGGATGTACCACAGATGCTAGGTCAAGGCGGATGCCTTTTCCATGATAATACTCCTCAACTTCTCTGAGAGATAAGTTTTTGTTGTTGTGGGTCATGATGCTATGTGGGAGACCAAATATCACCACCAAATCCTAGACAAATTTTAGGGCTACTGCCCCATCGAGTTTTCTAATGGGTTTAGCTTCAATCCATTTTGTGAACTTGTCAACTGCTACTAGCAGATGTGTAAATCCACAAGGTGCTATTTGCAAAGGTCCAACCATGTCAAGTCCCCAGACTGCAAACGGCCAAGTGATTGGTGTCGGGGGGATGACCCCCGGGTAGGACAAGCCAGGCTCAACTGGCCGGCTCCAGGGAGATCTGGCCGAATGGCCACAAGACAAAGAACCATAGTCAGGTGGAACGCTCCACCCGGTCCACCTCAAGGTTACCCGGCTGACCCATCTAGCCGGGGGCTAGGAGAATCGGCTGGGTGGCCACCTCTACCAGGCCGCCTTGGATCCATTGGCCAAAGGTACGGGAGGGGTGATGCTCCTTGCTGAGCACACCCTTGACCACACAGGTTGGCACGTTGCCCTGCCGGCATTACCATAAAAGGGTGCCAAAGCGCCAAGGCTGGGAGATGACGTTTAATGCTCCGGCAGATGGATAAAGCTCCGACAGATGGATAAAGCTCCGGCTAATGGATAAAGAACCAAGTTGATGGATAAAGTAGGGTGACGCCCAAAGCGAAGGCGCTGAGACGCTATGGCGCTGTCCCCATCTGTACTGGAGCTCTACTGGGTCCTGGACCACCGGCTGGACCCGGCAGCTGGCCCGCTTTGTAAACCCAAATCTCAAACAATAAACCCTAGAGCCCACATTGTAACCTACCGTTCCACCAGTATATAAGGAGGGGTAGTGCCATGGTTCTAGGTAAGACATTATAAGTTAAAAGTTAGTGAGAATCGCCAAGTCAAGTAGTTCGTCTTCTTCAAGCTCTCGATAGAAGCTAGGGAAACAGCTCAAGGAGCACTTGTATTGAGCATCTGCTCCCTATATGGTAGATCATTGCAGGAGTAGGAGTGTTACCTCAACAAGAGGGCTCCGAACCTAGGTACATCGCTGTGTTTGTAGTATCTGTGCCTAACCCGTTGTGAGTAGCCACTGATAGCATCCTGATTGTCCCCTCTCATGCCATCCTCAATGGCATTGCCGTGTTCCACACCACGATAGTTGGCGCCCACCATGGGGCACAATGCTTCGGCTGGGGTCATCTTTCGCATGGGACTTCCGCTCGTCGCTGGTGAGCTAGTCCCCGCTGGCCTTGTCCTCACCTTCGGCTCCTTCAACTGTGTCCTCGACAACGCATCCTGCTTCAATGGCAAAACCTTCCCACGTGATAGCTCCGTCATGCACTTCGGCGAGCATCTACGTCGCCACCATCACCGAGGATTTACCTCTCAAGCTCATCACCGTCTGCGCCGTGCCTCTAGGCTTCTCAGCTCCGCTCCTCACTAGCAACAGCATTAAGGTCATCATGACCGGCACAGGCGATGGATGTTGCCCACCTATGGAGCATGACGCGGGAACCAAAGACGCCACTCCACGCAAGTAGGGTGTGGACCCCTTTACGGACTCCATCCATAATCTCCGCATCACCATCGCCCCCGAGCTGGATCCGGCCACCGCATCGGCCACGCTGGAGGCCACGCGCCAGAACATCCTGGAGGAGGCCAACAAGGTTCCCGCACACCAGCGAGGCCTGGATGCAACCATGCGCAAATACAACACCGCGCACAGTTTCTCCCGCTTAATTGGTGCCAACCGGAAGGCACCGCCCCAGGGCTGTATATTTGGTTCGGAGCTGGACCGTGATGCTGACTCGTGTGTTGCCACAGCTCAGCCACTTTATAGTACCCCATCAAAGAACATGAGGGTCGCGGAAGCTGTTGATGTGCTCGTCGTTCGACGTAGAGCTCGTTGGGAACCCCAAGAGGAAGGTATGATGAGCACAACATCAAGTTTTCCCTCAGTTATGAAACCAAGGTTTAATCGAAGCAATAGGAGCAAGGAAACACCCCAAAGGTGTTACTAGCTGAGGTTTGGCAGGGCGCACTACCGGTGCTAGTAGCAACGTGGAGACCTGCACAACACAACCATAGAACTTTGTCCCCAACTTGCGATGAGGTTGTCAATCTCACCGTGTTTTGCGGAAAACAAAGGATTAAACGTATCGAATGGAAAGAAGTAAAAGTTTGCAGAGAGTAAACACAAAGAAGTAAACAATTGTAGATTGTATGTAAAGAAAAAGGACCGGGATCCATAGTTCACTGGAGGTGGCTCTCCTTAGATATATAACATGCTGGGTGAACAAATTACAGCGGGGCAATTGACAAACACCGAGAAACCAATACATGCATATACTAATCATCTTGAATCCTTTGAGACTTCATTGGGCAATACAACATAATACATAGACCGCCATCCAACTTCATCTATGACTAATAATCCACCTTCAGGTTATCATCCAAACCCCCTCCAGTATTAAGTTGCAAGCTGAAGGGAATATGCCCGAGAGGCAATAATAAAGTGGTTATTATCTTATTCCATGTTTATGATAAATGTTTATTTTACATGCTAGAATTGTATTGATCGGAAACATCAATACATGTATGTTTAATAAGCAAAAAGGGTTCCTAGTTATGCCTCTCTTATAGAGTAGCTTGCTGATTAACAAGATGATCAAGGTTTCCTGATCATGGACATTGGATGTTGTTAATAACAAGGTCACACCATTGGTGGAATGATGTGATGAACATTCATCCCAAGTATAGCATTACGATCAAAGTCATTATGTTTATATTGCTACAACATCATACGAAGTAATCTTTATCCTTAGACCATGAGATCATGTTAATTGCTAACACCGGAAGAGTATCTTGATAACATCAAACGTCACACCGTAACAGGGTGATTATAAAGGTGGGTTTAGTGCTACAAAGGTGTTATGTTGAGGCTCATGGATCAAGAGTGGGATTTGTCCATCCCGATGACGGATAGATATACTCTGGGCCCTCTCGGTGATATCACATTGAAATAGCTTGCAAGCAAGTGATGTGATCACTAGAATGTTATATCACGGGAACGAGAAAAGAGTGCATGTCGGTAACGAGATCAAACTAGGTATGGAGATACCGATGATCGAATCTCGGACATGTAATATATCGCTGGACAAAGGGATTTAGTTACTAGCGTTAAAGGTTCTCACGATCACACAAGTCATCGTTGAATGTGTAGGAGTCAGTATGGATCTCCAGGTCCCGCTGCTGATTATTGATCGGAGAGGGGTCTCGATCATGTCTACATTATTCGCGAACCGTAGGGTGACAAACTTAAGGGTTATCGACACCATTTGGAGCAAATATGTTTCAGATAAAGATTTAAGAAAGCGCTGGAATTATTTCAATAGAGACCGAAACTGTTTCGGGTGAAAATGTTGAATTTGGTTCTGCATGTAATATTGAAATGTTGCAGGGGGTTTTATGTGAATGTTTGTTAATTAAAGTAATTAACAAAATTCTGAATAAAAAATAATAACAGAGTTTTATTAAATGAGAGAACATTAAATTTGGAGAAATTTAATGCATTTAAAGTGGAGACTTTAAAAGAGAATGTGGAGGGGTTACCACCACATGAATGGAGGAGGTGAAGGGTCACCCCCTCCATGCGCTGGCCATGAAGGAGGGGCACCCCCCTCCTCCTATAAAAGGCCACCCCCTCCTCACTTCTCACACACACCTCCTTGTGAAGGATCTCTCTCCCCCTCTAGTATTATTCCCCCATGGTCTCGGATTAGCGAGATACATGTTCTCGGTGGCTTTATCTGGAAAGGAGTTGCTGCTTCCGCTGCTTTGCTGGAGCGAGGGATGGAGGTTGTCGGGGTACCGGATGTGTGTGCGATCACGGATGCAACGCTGCTTTGCGGTGCGGGACTTGGTGGTGTTGGAGCTAGATCTGATGGACGTGATGGAGCCGGACTTGCTGGACTTCATTACGATCTTGAGATCGACAAGTGTACGACTACATCAACCACGAGTTCCTACTCGTTAACAAAGCTTTTTGTCTTCGAGGGTATGTTCTCCATGGATGTATGTCCACCAGTTGCTTTGTATCTAGTAGATAGATCTTGGCGTGTAGTTCACACCATAGGAATTTTTTTGTTTTCTATGCTACGGACCCAACACAAGCAACAGATTAGTGCTTTACGAACTGCGTGTAAAGTAAACAATACGATTGTTCTATGAACAAAGGATTGTTGTTTTCTCCCTAGTAGCAACAACACATCTAGTACCTTAGAGATTTCTGTCACTTCCCCAGATTACCAGAGGCATGAACCCACTATCGAGCATAAATACTAACTCTTGGAGTTGCTAGCATCTACTTGGCCAAAATAGCTACTAACAACGGAAAGCATGCAAGATCACAAATAACAAAGACATGATAGAATCAATAATCAATATGGAATAGCATCTCAATATCCATCGGATCCCCGCAAACACAACATGAATGGATTACAAACAGATGATCTTGATCATGAATGCAGCGCACAAGATCTAAACATGAAAGCACAAAGGAGGAGAACCAGCCATCTAGCTACTACATGGATCCGTAGTCCAAGGATGAACTACTCACGCATCACACCGGAGGCTTGCATGGTGATGAAGAACGCCTCTAGGGTGAATTCCCCTCTCTGGCAGGGTGCCGGGAAGAGCTTCAGATCCCTCCCGATCTAGGGATGGAGATGACGGCGGCTACAGACTCTTTCGTGCATTTTTTATCAGGTACTTAGGGTTTTCGTTCTGAGGCTAATATATAGGCAGAAGGAGAGGCCGAGGGGGTGCCGGGAGCGGCCACACCACCCCCTGGCGAGGGCTAGGCCTGGCCGTGCGGCCAGGTGGTGTGGTGGCTCCCTGGCCCTTCTCCGTCTCGTATTCTGGCACTTGATCCCTTCCAAAAATAGGCACTTTGGCTTTTGTCCCGTCCAATTCTGAGAATATTCATTTTCTGACTTTCCTGGAACCAAAAACAGCAGAAAACAAGCAGCTGGCACTGTGGCTCTTGTTAATAGGTTAGTCTAAGAAATCATATGAAAAGTACTCCAAAATTGGAATAAAACACAAGAAAGTGGATAAAACCAAGCATGGAACATCAAAAATTATAGATACATTTGCAATGTATCAACATCCCCAAGCTTAACTCCTGCTCGTCCTCGAGTACGTAAGTGATAAAAAGAAAGAATAATTTTTGAGGTGACATGCACCATCACAGACTTGATCAAAGTATTTGCAAAACATTCAAAGCTGGGATCATAGTACTCTAATCATAACATGAAAGACAAAGTTCTAGCAATAAGCAAAGAAACTATTATGCATCATGAAAAGGCACAAACAAAAGATTCATGAATAACAATGTTTTGCAAGACATTTGTTTGTTTCACATAAAGAAAACATAGCATAATAGTATTCAGCTTGTCCCTCAATAGAGTAGCAAATATAAATGCATAGGACACCTTCAAAGTTCATAAGAGTGACTAGATACAATAGTTTAAAACAAGCAATATCAAGTTATGCATCAATCAACTAGTCTTGGGATAATGCACATAGAACTAAGAATGGCCACTATGCTCTCAAAGTAAGTGCATAAAGATAGAAGGCGGAGACTCAATATAATAGTCGAAGAAAAGCCTTTGTAAAAGGAAGTAGGGATTCAAGTCTCATAAAGAGCTTCCAAAAATTATGGTACTTATAACTTTCAGCTCTCATTGCCCCTATCATAAGCATCTTGAAGGTGATTAAGGTTAAAGTGATACAACTAAGAGGATATGCTTGACAAGTTATAAACCGAAATCTCATGCCCCTTACTTATGAAGACCGATCCTCATGCTACTCAACTTCAGTCACGAGTAAGCTCTTGTCATTGTAAGTATATGTGTATCATCAAGAACCTCCAACGGGATACACCTTGCACATGATACGGGAGCTTTCCTATAATCAAAATGACAAGGCAAGCAGACAATGAGCATCTCAGCGATATTTTTATTTGCTATTTGCATAGGTTTTTATTGAGGATGCTTCATAGAGTGCTCATTATGGTGATGCTGCAAGTTTCCACCATGATTAGGCATGGCTTAGGCTAGCGGCCCGGGCGTTTCTTTAACACACATACAAACTCCATGATCTTACAAGTTCCACTTTTATTTCACACCGCCAGGATTCGTAAGCAAAAGAACATGATATCAATGGGGTACAAAGTACAAGTGCAATGTTCAAAGCATTCCCCATGAAACATGGTTCTGCTAATTTCAACTTATAAAGCACAAGCATACACGCAACAAAGAAGGACCCAATGGTTCAAGTTTATTAGAGGCAATAAATTAAAGTGTGCCATCAAGTTCATGAGAGCTTTAATCACTAGTTTTCTCATAACAAGTTTAATTTGGAAGGTAAACAAAAGCATTAATATACTTGGAATAGCATAAGCTAGTAGGTAGGTATGGTGGACTCTTTGGAATCACTTGGTTTAGGGAGTTGGATGCATGAGTGGAACTCATACTTGGTTGTGGAGGCTAGCAAAAGATAGGGAGCGACAAACTAAGAGAGCAATAATGGCCATAATCATGCAGAGCGACAAAACATCATTGATCAAAGCATAAAGTGATACTACAAGTTGAAAACTAAAGGATCATAAAGGCTATGGTGACTTGAGATAGTCATAACCTGGTCTGAGCATGCGCCAAGTCAACCCAAATAAAGCATGAAAGGAGAATACCACTATACTATGCTTTAATATGCTAAAACAACACATGATTCATCAAAGGCACATTAAGCAATCTCAATTGGTTATAAAAATTCATGCTACAGCAAATAATACTAAGCATAAAGCCAAAACAATATCAAGCATGGCATGACAAAGCACAGGCCACAGTCAAAAACAAGCTCTTTTTACCACATAAGTATGAACTTTCCTACTCTTTTCCAAACCAAACCAAACTATTTGCAAACCAATGTATGAAAGAGGGGGTAGAACCAATTTATTCAGAAAACTAAGCAAACCAAGCAAACTAAAAACCAAAACGAAAATTAAAAAGAAGACGCTCCAAGAACAACACAATTGTGCATGAAACAATAAAAATGAAGCGTTTGGAAGAAACCTGGGATTTTTATTGATGAAGAAGGGGATGCCTTGGGCATCCCCAAGCTTTGATGCTTGTACTTCTTGGATATTTCTTGGGGTGACACGAGTGGCATCCCCAAGCTTGAGCTTTAGTCCATCCTTCATCTCATTGCTCATTCCTTCCATACACCTGAAAATTTTCCTTCATACAAAACTTCACACAATCTTTATTAGCAACATTAGTGCACTCAAGATAAATAAGTCTTAAGGTTCAGTTATAACACCAAATAAACTTCCATTAGAACACTAGCTACTGTAGTACTTCCCTCAAAAAGCTCAATTCCCCAAAAGAACTCAAAAAGGCACCCACAAGAAGCAAATGCAGAAAATGACAGAAATCTGTCAAAACAGACCAGCAGGTAAATATGTATTTTTTCGAAGACCTTGTGTTTCTCAAATAAAAAAGTGTTGAACTAACGAAAGTTATCTAACAAACTGGGTCAGAAGCACAAAAATTTACAGATCAATCCGGCATACAGAGCTCTCTCACGAATTTTTACGGTGAAGCACAAAAATCTGTTTCGGGACAGCAACTTTCCCAATCATTACTTCACTCTCATTAGAGGTTACTATTGGCATAAAAAGCAAATAAAAAGGATAAGGAGAGGTTATTACTGAGGTAATAACTTCCAAGACTCATCTAAAACTTTTGGGTTATCTCCCTATAAGTACTTTTCTTTAACGCCTTTAAGTTAGGCATAAGAAGCAAAGAAAGAATCAAGTGTTCTCAAATGAAGAAGCATTAAGATCAATACCAGAAATATTTTCAACAAGGCAAGGTATATCATCCAAATAAGTTCTAGAGGATCCTCTCTCAATGCTCTTAGGTTCACTATTCTCATCAAAAGGGTTTGCAGGAACAATCCAATCAAGATTCTTTTCTATGGCATCATGTATTGCTACTAGTTTAAAGGGTATTGGTATCTTAGGTTCCTCCCCATTAGGTTCGGTTTTGTTCATCTTTTCTCGTGTACGAACAACATCTACACATGAGCCTAGCATATTGAAACGTTCAAAGACTTTTCTAGCTTCCTTGGCAACATCATAGTACTCCTTAAACAAAGTTTCTAGAATAAAATCCCTCTTTCCAGGGTCCTCAATTTCTTTAAGCTTAAGAAACATTACTTGCATTAAGGGGTTGAGGTTAACAAACCTAGCTTCTAACATGTGAATTAAAGAAGCTGCAAAAATCTCATAGTTTGGGGCAAGTTTTGCAAGGGATCTATCCTCAGTATCTTCATGCTTACTAACATGATTGAATAATTCTTCAATATTGTCTTTCCCAATTATAGAACCACTACCAATTGAAAGGTCTTTCAAGGTGAATGTAGTTATCAACATGGTGAGCTAGGGGAGAGGTGACTACTAAAGGAGACTTAATTTTTGTGTGTTTTTTAAATAAGAAAGCAAACAAGTAAACTAATTTTTTTGTGTTTTTTATAACAAAACAAGCAAACAAAGCAAAAAGAAACTAAGAAAAACAAAAACAACAAAGTAAAGAGATTGGTTATGAGGGACTCCCCTTGTGAAGATGTCCTTGACTCCACGGCAACAGCGTCAGAAAAGATCTTGATGTGCTCGTTGTTCGACATAGAGCTCGTTGGGAACCCCAAGAGGAAGGTATGATGAGTACAACAACAAGTTTTCCCTCAGTTATGAAACAAAGGATTAAACGTATTGAATGGAAATAAGTAAAAGTTTGCAGAAAGTAAACACAAAGAATTAAACAGTTGTAGATTGTATCTAAAGAAAAAGGACTGTGATCCATAGTTCACTAGAGGTGGCTCTCCTTAGATAGATAACATGTTGGGTGACCAAATTACAGCGGGGCAATTGACAAACACCGAGAAAGCAATACATGCATATACTAATCATCTTGACTCCTTTGAGACTTGATTGGGCAATACAACATAATACATAGACCACCATCCAACTACATCTATGACTAATAATCCACCTTCAGGTTATCATCCGAACCCCCTCCAGTATTAAGTTGCAAGCAACAGATTATTGCTTTACGAACTGCGTGTAAAGTAAACAATACGATTGTTCTATGAACAAAGGACTGTTGTTTTCTCCCTAGTAGCAAAAACACATCTAGTACCTTAGAGATTTCTGTCACTTCCCCAGATTACCAGAGGCATGAACCCACTATCAGGCATAAATACTAACTCTTGGAGTTGCTAGCATCTACTTGGCGAAGATAACTACTAACAACGGAGAGAATGCAAGATCACAAATAATAAAGACATGATAGAATCAATAATCAATCTGAAATAGCATCTCAATATCCATCGGATCCCTACAAACACAACATGTATGGATTACAAATAGATGATCTTGATCATGAATGGAGCTCACAAGATCTAAACATGAAAGCACAAAGGAGGAGAACCAACCATCTAGCTACTACATGGATCCGTAGTCCAAGGATGAACTACTCACGCATCACACCGGAGGCTTGCATGGTGATGAAGAAGGCCTCCAGGGTGAATTCCCCTCTCCGGCAGGGTGCCGGGAAGAGCTTCAGATCCCTCCCGATCTTGGGATGGAGATGACGGTGGCTACAGACTCTTTCGTGGATTTTTGATCGGGTACTTAGGGTTTTTGTTCCGAGGGCAATATATAGGCGGAAGGAGAGGTCGAGGGGGTGCCGGGAGCGGCCACACCACCCCTGGCGCGGGCCAGGCCTGGCCACGCGGGCAGGTGGTGTGGTGGCTCCCTGGCCCTTCTCCATCTCGTATTCTGGCACTTGATCCCTTCCGGAAAAATAGGCACTTTGGCTTTTGTCCCGTCCAATTCCGATAATATTCATTTTCTGACTTTCCTGGAAGCAAAAAACAGCAGAAAACAGGCAGCTGGCACTGTGGCTCTTGTTAATAGGTTAGTCTAAGAAATCATATGAAAAGTACTCCAAAGTTGTAACAAAACACAAGAAAGTGGATAAAACCAAGCATGGAACATCAAAAATTATAGATACATTTGCAATGTATCAGCTGTCATCGTGGAGCTTAGCCACCTGGAGGGCGATGAACAACGTCGCCAATAGGCACGCGTCTAGCTCCTTGTTGCTATAGCCAATAGGAAACATGCCGAGGCCGGCGTGAGCCTTGGAGGAAACAGCAAGAGCCAACAGCCTCGCTGGGTGGGTAATCCGGCTGCAGGCGGGACCAAGGCCTCCTCTCCAAACATTACAAGGCAGAATATCCGTCTCAGCCAGTCGTGGGCAAAGCCCACGCAAATCCACCACCAGGAACCACGATCTGGTTGATGAAGCCAGAAGAACCAACACGCCACCCAAGTCCCACCTCTTAGCACGGCTAGGCCCGCCTGAGCCGGAGGAGACGCAAGATGCGCGTGCATGCATCGACCTGCTGGTCCAGTCACGCATGCTAGAAGAGGAAACTACGGTTGGCCCGAGATGTTTCAGACCACACATCCGGAATGAACTGTTTCCTAAGGGATTTTCGCTCTTGGGGATTGGGACGCCAGGGACGCTAAGGACGCAAATATGGCGCTATACTGCTTCTTCATACATTAGCTATGTCCTTGTTTTGAAGGATGTGACTTCCATCACGTACCTCGAGCAAACAATGAAGCCCCAGATGCAATCTCCCGCGTAGGATGAACAAGAGTAACAATTCTGCCTGGAGTCCCCCTCGAGCACTTGCGCAAGCCCTCCATCACGCCATCCCTAGAATTCGACTCCATCATGCTGGATGCGGATCCAGGCACTGCCGGCTCTAAGCAACCTAGTGCCGTTCGCACCAGGGGACTACCATGCAGCGCCCGGGGACTGCCATGCCACACCCGGGGACTGTCATGCCGCACCCGGGGACTACCGCCTCCATCCTAGGGACTGTCAAGCCATAGGTCGTGACATCCCCAGCCGGCTCCAGCAGCCCGGGGACTTCTGGCTTTGGCCTCCCATGTGGGAGACCACCTAAAGAGCCCGAGTAGGCCGGGAGCGAAGAAGTCAAACTGATCATGCAAACAGTCTGCACCACCCGGGAAACACCTCCATGGGGAAAGCCATTCATGGACTTTCTAGCCAAAGGGGAACTACCGGATGAAAAAGTTGAGGCAAGTCAAGTGAAGCAAAGGGCAAGCACATACACAATCATCAACAATGAGCTCTACAAGCGCAGTGTGGGAGGAATATACCAGCGCTGCGTAAGCCAAGAGGAAGGAATCTGGCTGCTGGTGGACATTCACCAAGGCAAATTAGGTGACCCTGCATCATCAAGAGAAATAGTGGCAAAGGTATTCTGCCATTGGTTCTACTGGCCCACGACACTAGAAGACGCGGAGCAGCTAATGAAGGCATGCAATGGATGCCATTAGTTTGCCCAGCAGAAACATACTCTGTCATCAGCACTCAAAACGATCTCTATCACCTGGCCGTTTATCGTCTAGGTCTTGGACATGGTAGGCCCATTCAAAACAGTGCGATATGGCATGACACACTTGCTGGTGGCCATGGAAAAGTTCACCAAGTGGATCGAGACAAAGCCAAAAAAAATTGATGGACCGACAGTGGTCAAGTTCTTCACCGACATCATCACGCGTTTCGGCTACCCCAACAGCATCATCACAGAGAATGGCACGAACTTCACCAAAGGGGCCTTCACGTGTTTCAGTGGTGACAAGGGCATCCGCCTGGACCTCGCCTTCGTCGCGCACCTCCAATCCAACGGACAGTGCGAGCAAGCCAATGGTCTGGTCCTAGCCGGAATCAAGCCAAGGCTAATCGAGCCATAGATGAGGAATCTCAGATGTTGGATAGAGGAACAGTTGGCAGTGCTATGGAGCCTACGCACAACGCCCAACTGCTCCACTGGCTTCACGCCATTCTTCCTTGTCTATGGATCAGAGGCAGTCCTGCCAACCGACATCGAGTTCGATGCATCGCGCAAACTGTTGTATACTGAGAAACAAGCCAAAGAAGCACGAGAAGAAAGTGTCGATCTCCTTGAAGAGGCACGAGAGTTGCCCCTATCCAGATCTGCTATCTACCAGCAGAACCTGCACCGCTACCACACTAGCTGGATCCACAACATCTCGTTCCACTAGGGCGACCTCGTCTTGCGGCTAGTACAAGACACCAAGGGGATGCACAAGCTAGCTCCATCCTAGGAAGGGCAATTCATCATCAGTTGGGCGCTGCATAACAACTCATATAACCTAATCGATGCTCGCCAGCCGGCGAAGAACAAGATGGACCGCTCCGGCAAAAAAATGAACGCCCGTGGAATGCGAACCTGCTTCGCCCATTCCACACATGATTAAAGGGAAAATGTATCTTACCTTTATGTAATGAACAAGTTGAGGAGCCTCGACATAGTCTCAGGGACTCCATAATAATTTGGCATTTTTTGCTGCAACACTCGAAGTTCTCAAGCTGCATTGTTTTTAACCTAGACCCGACAGTCTCTCTTGGGGGGGTTCGCCGGATTGCTCAGACGTCCACAAATTCTG
This sequence comes from Avena sativa, assembly GCA_916181665.1. Lineage (NCBI taxonomy): Eukaryota > Viridiplantae > Streptophyta > Magnoliopsida > Poales > Poaceae > Avena > Avena sativa. The sequence goes on along the minus strand of OV702292.1, from coordinate 259,935,246 downwards.
AAAAGACGAAGTATTGTACACAGCTGCAAGAGATCTCCCTTTGATTCTGGCTGCAGACCGCAAGCCGGCTGATAGACACGGAAAGAGCAGAAAACTCGAAGGCTCGTACGGGAAAAGTCCTAAGGAAAACAAGACGTCCGCACATTCCGGTTGCGCCTGCTCGTTTGAAACCGGTAGCCAAAATCCGAAGTATTGCGCAGTAGGCTAACTAAGAAAACCCTTGCTTCCGGCTAAGCGCTTACAAGGGCACAGCTTCAACGGCCATTGCTTGCTAAGAAAAGGACTAAGCTACCAGTTTTGCACGAAAGGGCAATTTTTCAACCAAACGAGCAACTAAAGACTATGTTTATCCTACACATGTCTAACGTGCAAACCATTGTTTGTATCTTTCATCCTTGCATGAACCAAAGCGTCAGAGTCGGAGGCCACCTGCCAGATGGCAAAGGAACGCAAATGAGCTTTGACCCGGCTGGATTCTCCAACCGGTCCGAACCTCAGGGACTACACCCTATGGGTGCACTCGCGTGCCCCCACACAGGAAACCTAGAACTAGCAACAACACAAAGGAGCTTCGGCCCGGCTAGATTCTCCAGCCGGCTAGAACCTCGGGGACTACACCCTATGGGTGCGCTCACACGCCCCACACAGAAGAAAGCATGTAACAAGTGAACGCAAGGAAAACTACATGCAAAAAGAGCACAAGACAACATCACAAACGGGAGACAAAGCTGCAAACAAAATTCACTCGAGCAGGACAAATTGTTCAAGCTGGCAAACAAACAAGTTTTCAAAAAGATACAAATACTCCTGGCATTCTAGGGATCAGGATTGAGGGTCATTGGAAGGGCCAAAGCCTATTGCAGTCGGGGTGTCGTTGTGGGCTGAGGCTGCCAGAGGGATGTGATGGTACCCCTACGAGCCGGCCGGATCGCCAAAGTCCCGGTCCAGCTAGACGAAGCTTCCAATCTTGACACCGCAGGAGCGGATGTCAGGAACTTCAGCTCGAAGCTAGTCGTAGCTGGTTCCCTGAGGAAACCCTCTGGAGAGACTCCACAGGTCCATGTTGGGGTACCAAGACTGTAGCAAAGCCAATACCATCTCAGGACCGCCACGAGCCTCCTAGTCTCGCGCCTCATCCATGAGCTCCGGGCATCAGAGAGCATCCTGGCCAAGGTGTCCATCGTGGTCGGGCGGTTGGTATCGGGCTAGACATAGTTGAAGACCTCAAGGGAAGCACCACGCAGCTGGTTGGCCTCCTCGCTGAAGACCATCACCAACTCCACTAGGTGTAGGTCGCGCCTGGTATCCGCCTCGGGGACACGCGCCAAGGCTTGGTCGGTCCCCTAAGGATACTGAGTTGCACTCGGCAAAAAGGAAACTCTTAATGCTCCGGCTACAACAGGATGAGAGACAAGCTCTTCATGTGAATCACTTACTGATGACCATCTTGGCTATCTGGCACAGCTCCCCTAGAGCCGCCTTCTCCCGAGCCTAGGCGGTCTTCAAATCCTCCACATAGCGGGACTAGATCTGCTCGAGATTTTTCAACGCCTCGGCCCAGATGTCGGCAGTCTTCTTCGTCTGGCTAGCCTTGACCTCCATCTGCTGTTGATGCTGCAGAAGCTGGCTGATCTAGGCCTAACGCGAAGCTTAACTTGGTTCGCCCTAACGTGGCGAACTTCTTGAAGTTCTTCTACTTCAAGGTCCAGGTGTTGGGGAAGGGCGACCCTCTAACGGACAAAGGATGTTGCTCCATCTACACAAGGTCGTCATTATTGATGTCGCAGTTGGAGATGCCCGAAACCGTAAAGTTGTGGTAGTGCTCGTACTTCTACGTGCGCAACAACACCGATGTCGACTGGATCAAGGCATCGGTTTTCACCAACGTCCCCTCCACCCGGAAGGCCTGGACCGTCCAGAACTTGGGCACCCAGCCAAACATAGAGCGGATGGCTGCCCGCCTGACGGTGTTGGTGGATAAGGAGCGGCTCACCACCCGGGACCTGCTGTCCTAGATGACGAATCGCGCGCTTGTGCTGCAGCAGCGGTCGTTCAATATCTGTCATCTATCCGGCTCGCTGGATCCCACCCGGGTGCCCGGCTGGAGGTGTCATTCGTGACCCTTCAAGACTGGCTTGCCTCCATCTCGAAGGAGACACTGACGGAAGACTGGGTCTTCTCCTGTCGGTCGTTCCACCGTGGGTGGCTTCCCCTAAAGGTTAGGCCTTCTTCGTCTTCTCCAGGTGACCTGCTACGAGGCATACCTAGGAAGTTGCCCTGATGCAGCGAACATCTTGAAGTTCTTCTACTTCAAGGTCCAGGTGGTGGGGAAGGGCGGCCCTCTGACGGAGACAGGTTGTTGCGCCATCTACCTGAGGTCACCATCGCTAATGCCGCGGTTGATGATGCCCGACACCGTCAAGTTAGACATCACAGCAGTTTGCGTGGTGCGTCGAACTCGATGTCGGTTGGCAGGACTTCATCTACTCCATAGATGAGGAAGAATGGCGTGAAGCTGGTGGAGCGGTTGGGCGTTGTGGGTAGGCTCCATAGCACTTCCGGAAGTTCCTCTATCCAGCATCTGGGAGTCCTCACGGCTCGATTAGCCTTGGCTCGATTCCGGCTAGGACCAGACCATTAGCTCGCTCGCACTGTCCATTGGATTAGGGGTGCACGACGGAGGCCAGGTCTAGGAAGATGCCCTTGTCACCATAGAAACGCATGAAGGTCCCTTTGGCGAAGTTCGTGCCATTGTCTATGATGATGTTGTCGGATAGCTGAGATGCATGATGATGTTGGTGAAGAACTTGACCACTGTCGGTCCATCCAGTTTCTTGATTGACTTTTCCTCGATCCACTTTGTGAACTTGTCCATGACCACCAGCAAGTGTGTCAGGCCAGATCGCGCTATTTCGAATGGGCCTACCATGTCGAAGCCCCAAACGGCAAACGGCCAGGAGATAGGGATCGTTTTGAGCACTGATGACAGAGTATGTTTCTGCTAGGCGAACCGCTGACATCCATTGCATGCCTTCACCAGCTGCTCAACATCCTCTAGTGTCGTGGGCTAGTAGAACCCATGGTGTAATGCCTTTGCCACTATTTCTCTCGATGATGCATGGTGACCGCATTCGCCTTGGTGAATGTCCACCAGCAGCCGGAATCCTTCCTCTTGGCTTATGCATCGCTGGTATATTCCTCCCATGCTGCGCTTGTAGAGCTCATTATCGATGATTGTGTATGCGCTTGCCCTTCGCTTCACTTGCCTTGCCTCAAATTCTCCATCCAGTAGTTCCCCTTTGTCTATAAAGTCCATGGATGGCTTGCACCATGGAGGTGTTTCCCGGATGGTGTAGACGGTTTGCATGATCAGTTTGACTTCTTCGCTCCCGGTCGGCTCGGGCTCGTCAGGCGGTTTGCCAGGTGGGAGGTCAGAGCCGGCAGTCCCCGGGCTACTGGAGCTGGCTGGGGGTGTCGCGACCTATGGCTCGGCAGTCCCTGGGATGGAGGCTCCACTTCCCGGGTGGGGCAGGGCAGTCCCCGGGTGTGGCATGGCAGTCCCCGGGTGTGGTAGTGCAGTCTCTAGTTGCGGCATGGCAGTCCCCGGGTGTGATGCGGTACCAGGTTGCTTGGAGCCGGAAGTGCCTGGATCGGCATCCAGCATGATAGAGTCGGATTTCGGGGATGGCGTGATGGAGGGCTTGTGCAAGTGCTCGAGGGCGACTCCAGGCAAAATTACTGCTCATGTTGACCCTACGCGGGCGAGTGCATCCGTGGCTTCTTTGTTTGCTCGATGCACGTGGTGGAACTCGCATCCTTCAGAACATGCATATAACTGATGTACGAAGAAGTGGTATAGCACCATATTTGTGTCCTTGGCGTCCCAATCTCCTGATTGATGCTGCACCACCAGTTCGGAGTCGCTGAAGCAGAGGATGCACCTGATGCTGATCTCGGTGACGTTGTTGGATGCACGTAAGTGGATATGTAGCACGTACTCCAGCCTATCCCCTTTTGGAGAGGTGATGACGACCCTGGCTGCAATTCCACCGTAAATCTTGGAGCCATAAAAGTGTTGCTTCTAGTGCATGGAGTCGGGACATGGAGGAAGGTACTGCGTCTCTACCCAATCGACGAGGAAATCTGCCAGGGCCTGAGACTTGGTCATCATTCTTGGATCATACTGAATGCATTGTGTGGCGAGATATATTGCCCATTTCACTGCCTGGCCTGTGGCATCCATGTTGTCGATGATCTCTGACAGGGGGGCCAACACCACTACCTAGATGGGGTTCTCTTGGAAGGAGTGCTTCAGCTTCTTGGTGTGCCATGTACACGCCATACACCATCTTCTGATAGTCAAGGTAGTTCTGCTTTGAAAGCGAGAGTACCTCGCTCAGGTAGTACACCGGGCGTTTAACCGGCTGAGCCTTTACTTCTTCTGGTCTCTCCACCACTAGCACGACACTGAGGACCCAGTTTGTAGCTGCAATGTACATCAGCATTGGCTCCTTTGCGGCTAGGGACGCTAGTATTGGCGGAGATGATAACATGTGCTTTAGGTCGCGGAAGGCCTCGTACGCCTGCGCCATCCAAATAAACTTGTCTGTTTTCTTCATGAGCTGGTACAGGGGGAGTGCTTTCTCACCCAGTTGTCTAATTTCTGCATGTCGTGCAGATTTTGTGGTGGCTGCATGCGCTCAATTGCACCGATCTTCTCCAGGTTGGCCTCGATTCCACGTTATGAGACGAGGAAACCGAGGAGCTGGCCGGCTGGGACGCCAAATACGCACGGCTCTAGGTTCAGCTTCATATGCTATATGGGTATACTCATAGCATGTCACCAATCCGCCTAACCCGGGTAACCCATAATTGGTAGCAAGGCCTATCGCCTGCTGGGGCCTAGTTAGACAGATCCAGAAGTGAGGCCCATGCCGGATAAAGGAAGGCTACACAGGACCCACCGACATAATCGGAGCCTTGGAGTACAAGACATGGAAGACTAGTTCTTATTAGTGTAGGACTCTTTACCTTGTCCGGCAAGGACCTTTCCATGTAAACCCTAGGTCTTGGCGCCTTTATAAGCCGTCCTGCGGGAGCCTTTAGGGTAGAAGACAACCTAGATTGCTACGTACAACATGCAACACCTCACATAGAGAACCCATCTCTTTAACTTGGCATATTGCCATTATATTGATTTATAGCAGGAGTAGAGTTCCACCACCGTTGTGGGACTTCAACCTGGGTAAGATGTGTTACCTCGTACCCGCCAACTCTTCGCCGAACCCCACGTCTCTAAACACGCTTTGTGAGGACCCCTCCATGGCGTACTCATCGATAATACCACGACTGGTGGCTCCCACCGTGGGGCAAGAGGCGCTTCGAGATCTACACCGCGCAAGGTCCAATCTCTTCATAGGAATCGGTGACACCATAGCCATCAGACACGTTCTCTTTGCCGGTAACGTCCCGATCGTCCCTTCGGATGAGTTCTGGGTGCCAACGAAGACGAACCCTACACGTTGTTCCATCATCCCCTTCGGAGACATCCACATCTTCATCGGCGAAACTGACTCGGTTCCTAGCTCCCAGGAAGTCGGAAATTCATCACGCCCCGCACAGACCGCCTATGAGGAGGACACGTTCACGGAAGGATCTGGGTCATACCTCTCCTTGGAATATGGTGGCTCGTATCATGAAATTTCAAGGACCACCCAAACCGCCCCTGTGCAGGATATAAAGGTGGAAGGACCTCGCAAATCCGCTTGGCTTCCCCAAGCATTAGAGATGCGCAGGTCACACTTTATCGGCATCGTCACCATTTTCGATCTAGCTAGATGCGTTCAAAGGGAGGGAGAACCTCCCCGCAAATACCTCGCTAGATGGATGAGGGTGAGGGGAACCCTAGAGGGCGACCGTGCCGACGAGATCGTATACCACTTCGTGGAAGGGCTCACACCCGGAACACTCCTTCGACATACCCCCGGAAGCCAGCAGGACACAGGCCCTCTCATCCTTGGTGAGATGGTTGCCATCGTCATCAAATACAAGGATGCCAATGAAAACACCATGATAGCGATCGCCGTCGTAGCTGAAGCAGGAAACAACAACAATGGCCTGCCTCCATGTCCCTCCACATGCGCCATCGTCAACAACGAAGCCAACTCTGACTCCATCCTTGATGCATTATATGCCTACATCAATATGGATGGCAGCGGCTCGGACGCTAACTCGGAAGAATACGATGATGTTATGAGGGAGATCGAGAAGGAGGAGCGCGCCGAGAAGGCCAACACTTCCCACTAGGTGCTGCTCGCCATTGGGAGCATGATGGAAGAAGACGGACATGAACCAGAACATGAGAGAGCTCCGCCCATGCTAGCGGTTACCAGAGCAGTGGCAGCAAAGAAAGCCATCGAGCCTCCAGCTCTGGCCAAGGCCTTGCCTCCTCCGGTAATCTGCTCGCAACCGGTGCAGGAACTCACCACACCCCCAATACTTCCCAACAATCAACTCAGCCGCCAATGCCACCATGAACATCAGCAGCTAGCAACCCATTGGCTACTCCTGCCAAAAAGGCAATCTATGGCGCACTTCTTGTTGAGCCAATCAGCGTCGCCCATATCCGGAGCGTTATGGAGCATGATAAGAAATGCACGACAATCTTAGTGGAGGCCAAGTGCATCGTGGAGCAGGGCGGTAAGCTAGACGAAGACATGGCTAAGGCGTAACAATCCATCAAGGAAACAAGAGCTATGGAGGCTTAGTAAAAGCAATTGATGTTAAAGCAAAAGGCAAAGAAAGTGCCAGCTCACGTCATCAAAGATCCTGGCGTCCAGCGAAGGTTGGGGTATAACGGATGCAAACTGACAAAAGCCACCCCTTACATCGATTCAGAGGGGAGGCAATTCATGCCACCGCCCACAACATTGCCATCACCAAGACCCTCTTGGAACAGTACAGGTCGCCAGAAGCAGTTGCTCAGGTGTACGAACTCGTCACCAAGGAATGCAAGCAACAGGAGAAGGCCGCCTCGCAGAGGCTCGAGTCCAACCCGGAGCTTTGCCAGTCAACCCTGAACAGCCGCAGAAGGCCCAAATCTCCCTGCGACGAGGGATCGCATACAGGCTCTACAGAGCAAAGACGGAGGGAGGCACGCAACAGGAATGACGCCATCCCCATATCCTCTGACCATGTAGAAAAGGTTCGTCCCCGCCGGTCACCACCTCCACCACCATCTCGGCGTCAGTAGGAACCAGAGCCATGCCACCATACAAGCATGCCGCCGCCAAGGCGTCCCCAGGCCGACATTGTTATACACGACCAGGGTGAGCAGCCCCGGCATGGCGGAGAGCGCAGTGGCATTGAAGGACACAGGAGCAGGTCCCACAAGGAGCCGCCACATCCGACAAGTCACCGTAACAGACATGAGGAATCGCAGGAGGGGCATAGCAAGAGAGCTCACCCACAGCCTCCACCGCCACAATCACCAGCTAGCAGCCATCATGGCGGAGGGCATGGAGGATCTCATAGATCGCGATATAACTCCCCTCCCCATGACGGAAAAGGGAAGCAACTAGAGCCGTATGATGTATGTACACGGTTGGACAAGATCCAAGAAGCTCGGGAGCTCCCATACCTTTGGCCACGTTGTTTTGGACTAGTGATACGGGCCACAACTTACCCCAAGGGTCTCCGGATAGACAAGGCCATCAAGCCCTACAACGGCAATGCCAGGCCAGTGACATGGTTGCAGGACTACAACGAAGCGACTCACATCGCATGGGGAAACCCCAATGTCACCGTCAAGTACCTCCCACTCATGCTGACCGGCACCGCCCGACAATGGATCAACGACTTGCCGGAGAAATCAATATGCAATTGGTTGGACATGCACAAAGCGTTCACCAAGAATTTTGAGGGTACGTACAAATGTCCCTGCACTGTTGGAGACCTGTAGCGCTGTGTGCAAGAAAAGGATGAAACCTCTCGTGCCTACCTCTCTCGCTGGCTGGATATGAAAAGTTCCTGCGCAGGGGTACACGAACAGACCGCTATGGCCGCCTTCATCGATAGTCTAGAAAATGGAACTTTGCTCCGACATACATTGAAGCGCAAGCAAGACAACAATAAGCTTAACCTCAACGCAATGATCGCCATGGCTAGCAAGTTCACCGCTGCTGACGATGACGCGCGTGGATTATTGCTAGAAATAGCAATCCCTACCTAGGCCAAGAAGAACAACAATAACAAGCGGAAGAATCCGCCTGAAGAAAAGCAAGTAGCCGACATGGTCGCAACAACATTCACTTGCAGAGGCGAAGGCGGACAACGTGGACATGGTCGGGGGGCTAGCAGTGGCCAGCAGAGGAGTGATACCACACCCTCAGCACCCTGCGTTCCCCAAATGTACGAAGAGTACCACGATATGCCGTGTTTCATCCACCTTGATGCAAACGGCAAGGCCACCCAGACCAACCGCCAATGCAAATTCATCAACAATCTCAAGGAAGACCCTGAGTCCAGCTACAAGCGAAGTTGGAAGAACAGACCCCGCGGAAAGGGCAAAGGGAAGAAGAAGGAGGAAGATCCCAAGGAATCAAGTGATATGGACGAAGACATGGACCCCAAATCTTTCGACAAGGGAGAGGATAAAGGGAAAAATCCCTTCGAAAAGAAGGATCCATGTTACCATACCTTCCTTGGCACCCCCACTGTCCGGGCCTAGAAAACATCTCTGAGGATACTGATGGCTACCCTCCCTCCGATTTCACCAGTATGTCAGGTGGTCGGAAGTTCCAATTACTTGGGATAGGAAGGATCACCCAGAACTTATACCAACATAGAACTAGTATGCCATGGTCATCAACCCTTTGATTGATGGCACGGAGTTCACCAAGTTCCTCGTGGACAGTGGAAGCAACATCAACATCATGTACCTGGATACACTGCACAAGATGAACTTGATGGAGACCCAACTAAGGAAGAGCAACACCGTGTTCCATGGGGTTATCCCTGGCCGACATGCAAATTCCCTGGGCTGCATCACCCTTTCGATCGCTTTTGGCGATGTCAAAAATTACCGCCGAGAACGCATGACCTCTAAAGTGGTGCCTTTCAAGAGCGTCTACCACGTCATTGTCGGACGCGACATCTTCCACTCCTTCCTCACAAGGCCATGCTTTGTCTACAACAAACTCAAGATTCCTGGACCAAACAGCGTCAGTACCATTGACGGAAGCTTCACCAAGGCACGGGAGTGTGAGCTTAGTGAGGACGCCTTCACCGAAGTAGTCCTCCATGGTGACGAGTTCAAGGAGATCCAGAACCAGGTCGATGCCTCGGAGATGCCGGGTTCGAAGAAGCAAATCACTGATGCCGAACCCGCATTCAAGGCCGCCATCAAGAACAAGCTGGTAGAGCTTGTTGAACGAGATTCCTCCATGACCACCACCATTGGAACGGACCTGGATCCCAAATAGGAAAGCGCGCTCTTCGAGTTCCTCCATGAGAATAGGGACATCTTTGCCTGGCAACCTGCCGACATGAAAGGTGTACCTAGGGAACTTGCCGAGCACAGCTTGAATATTGATCCTAAAGCCAAACCGGTGAACCAACCTCTACGACGCTTTGGTGATGAAAGACGAAGATCTATAGGCAAAGAAATAGCTAGGTTACTTAAGGATGGATTTATTCGAGAAGTTATTCACACCCGATGGGTGGTAAATCCTATACTTGTCCCTAAAAAGGGAACTAATGAATTAAGAATGTGTGTTGATTACACCGGCTTGAACAAAGCATGTCCGAAGGATCCGTTTGCTTTGCCTCACATTGACCAAGTGATTGACTCGATGGCTGGCTCGGAATTTGTGTGTTTTCTCGATGCTTACTCAGGATACCACCAGATCCGGATGCGAAAAGTCAAACCAATTGGCCACTTCGTTCACCACACCTTACGACACGTACGGCTACTTACCATCGGACAATGCAACATTGCCTACATGTCCAAATAGGTCGCAACGTACACGCTTTCATGGACGACATCACGGTAATGTCAAAGAAATCAAATGAACTTATCGCTGACTTGCAGGAAACCTTCGATAACCTCCAGAAATACAACATGATACTGAACCCCAAGAAGTTCGTCTTCGGGGTACCATCCGGCAAACTGTTGGGCTTCATCGTTTCACATCAAGGAATCGAGGTAAACCCGGGGCAAATCAAGGCCATCCTCGACATCAAACGTTTGACATGCCTGAAGGGCACACAAAGGCTCATAGGCTGCGTCACAGTAGTAAGGCGGTTCATTAGCTGACTTGGAGAGAAGGCCATGCCGCTCTACAAATTGCTCAAGAAGGCAGACAAATTCACATGGATGGACAAAGCTGACGCAGCACTCCAAGAGTTGAAGAGAATACTCTCCTCCCCACCAATACTTGTATCATCGGTGTCAAGGGATCCTATGTTAGTTTACATGGCGGCAACCAACCGAGTAATCAACATCATCATCGTGGTGGAGCGCAAGGAACCAACGCACGAATACGGAGTTCAGCGACACGTTTACTATGTAGGCAAGGTCTTGACGGAATCCAAGCAGCATTACTCGTACTACCAGAAATTGGCTTATGGAGTTTTCCTTGCTTCACGCAAGTTAAGGCATTATTTCCAAGAGCATCCTATCACAGTAGTGAGCAAAGATCCACTGTCCGACATCATCAACAACAGTGACGCTATAGGGAGAGTGGCAAAGTGGGGCATTGAACTTGCCGCCTTTGAAATCACCTACAAGAGACACAACGCTACCAAATCACAAGCATTGGCAGATTTTCTTGCAGATTGGACAGAACTGCCAGAAGACACTCCTGTACCAGAGCTAGAATATTGGGTCATGCACTTTGACGGATCAAAACTACTCAATGGATCGGGGCTAGTGTATTATTACAATCACCAACAGGAGAGAAGTTGCAATACGTCCTGCAGATCCACTTCAACACTACCAACAACATGGCAGAGTATGAGGCCCTCATTCACGGACTTCGTGTATCCAAGGATATTGGCATCAAGCGCATAGTTTGCTATAGAAATTCTGACTTAGTTTCCCAGCAAGTAGCTAGCACCTGGAATGCGTGGAACCCTATGATGGAGGAATATCGAGACAAAGTAGACGAAATAGCCAAGTGCTTCGACGGTTATGAAATCAAGTATGTCAAAAGGGAGGAGAATGAGGCGGCAGATCTGCTGTCAAAGCTTAGGTCAGCTCATCGACCAATTCTGCCAGGCGTTTTCCTGGAACATTTATGGACCCCATCCGTGAATGGAGCAAACCCTGACAACCCGGATAGAGTGGATTCATTTGTTAATATAGTAACAGTGACCTCTCCGTCTTGGACGAAACCGTTCATGGACTATCTACAAGACAAAACTTTGCCCGCCGATGAAGTCGAAAGCCGACAAATAGTACGAAGAGCAAAAGGCTACATCATCTTTGATGGCTAGCATTACAAAAGAAGTACCACATGAGTTTTCCTTCGATGCGTCTCCTAGTAGCAAGGTCTTGAAATCCTTAGACAAATACATCTCGTAGATTGCGGGCAACATGCCGCTCCCCGATCGTTGGTGGGAAAGGCCTTCCGACCAGGATTCTACTGGTTAACTGCCAAGGCGGACGCGGAAAAGTTGGTACAAACATGTCTTGAGTGTCAGTTCTATGCAAGACAACCAAGTGTTCTAGCTGAAGAATTGCGAACAATACCAATAACTTGGCTGTTTGTAGTCTGGGGCTGGACATGGTGGGACCTTTGCAGACAGCACCCTGTGGATTCACGCACTTGCTAGTAGAAGTGGACAAATTCACAAAATGGAATGAAGCTAAACCCATTAGAAAGTTTGATGGGGCAATAACCCTAAAATTTGCCCGGGATATAGTGGTGAGATCTAGTCTCCCACATAGAATCATCACCGACAATTGCAGAAATTTACCTCTCAGAGAAGTTGAGGAGTATTGTCATGAAAAAGGCATCCTCCTTGACCTAGCATTTGTGGCACACCCACAGTCTAATGGGCATGTTGAAAGGGCCAATGGACTAATTCTGCACGGAATCAAGCCACGCTTAGCGGCACCGTTGCGTAGAGCAGCTGGAGCCTGAGCAGAGGAGTTACCATTTGTCTTGTGGAATTTACGAACAACACCCAACAGATCCACCGGCTTGACTCCTTTCTTCATGGTTTATGGAGCAGAAGCAATCTTCCCATCCGACATCCTCCATGATGCACCAAGAGTTTCCGCCTACAAGGAGGATGACGCTGAAGAATCCAGACGCCTATATGTGGACCTACTTAAAGAAGAGCACGTGCTGGCATGCCAGAGATCCACCGTCTACCAGCAAAAGCAACGTGGCTACCATAGTCACCATGTAAAGCATCGCTCGTTTAAAGAAGGGGATCTAGTGCTTAGACTCAAGCAGGAGAAATCACACAAATTATCCCCACCTTGGGAAGGACCGTTCACCAAAAGCCTCAATATGTGTTGCAGCTAAAAGTTCTAACCCGAATAATAAATCTTCATATTTGGCTTGATTATTTGTGCAACAATATTCTAAGCGGCACGAGGCTTCAAAAACAGTACCATGAGGAGACACATAAACAACACCAACCGCTTGGCCATTGTCACAAACTGAACCATCAAAGTATAACCGCCATGGTACTATATTGAAAAGGTTAATATCTACATCATGTTTGTTATCAATCCGATGTTCAACTATAAAATTAGCAATGATTTGACCTTTGAAAGACTGGATCATGAGATCCTTATTTATGTAAGACCTTATGTATGGTTTGTAATGGATGATGTACTATGATATCCAATCCGTTATGTCTCGCAAAAATGGTAATCCTGGGATTGCGAGGTATGTCATAACAGGCATCTGGGATTAAAAATTCGGGTGTTGACAATGTTCTTGGCCAGGGTATTGTAAACTGGCTGAGTTACGGCAACACGCGAGTCAGTATCACGGTCTAGCCCCGAACCCAAGTTGTGGCCCTGAGGCGGTGCCTGCCGGTTGGCACCAGGTAAGCGGGAGAAACCATGTGTGGTGTTGTATTTGCGCATTGTTGCATCCAGGCGTCGCTGGCGGGCAGCGACCTTGCTGGCCTCCTCTAGGAGGTTCTGGCACGTGGCCTCCAGCACGGCTGCTGCGGCAGCCAGATCCAGCTCAGGGGCGATAGGGATGCAGAGATTTTGGATGGAGTCCACCAAGAGGTCCACGCCCTACTCACGTGGAGCGGCGTGTTTGGCGCCTACGTCCCGCTCAAGAGGTGGGCGGCGTCCATCGCCTGTGCCAGCCATCATGACCTCAATGCTGCCGCTGGCGAGGAGCGGGGTAGGGAAGCCTGGAGGAGCACCGGAGACGGTGATGACCTTGCGAGGGAAATCCTCGATGATGGTGGTGACGTAGACGCGATGCTTGCTAAAGTGCATGACAGAGACACCATTTGGGAAGGTTTCCCCGTTGAAGCAGGATGCGTTGTCGAGGATGCAGTCAAAGGATTCGTAGGTGAGGACGAGGCCAGAGGCAACTCACTCACCGGCGACGAGCGGAAGTCCCGTGCGAAAGATGACCCTAGTCGAAGCGATGTGCCCCATGGTGGGCGCCAACTCTCGTGGTGTGGAACACGGCAGTGCCATCGGGGATGGCATGAGAGGGGACAATCATGATGCTATCAGCGTCTACTCGCAATGGGTTGGGCAGATATACTACATACATAGCGATGTACCCAGGTTGAGAGCTCTCTTGTCAAGGTAAAACTCCTTCTCCTGTAAGGATCTACTATTTGGGGAGCAGATGCTCAATACAAGTGTTCCTTGAGTTATTTCCCTAGTTGCTATCAAGAGCTAGAGGAAGACGAACTACTTGACTTGGAGATTATCGCTAACTTCTAACTTCTAATGACTTCCCTAGAACCCTAGCACTACCCCTCCTTACATACTGGTGGAACGGTAGGTTACAATGTGGGCTCTAGGGTTTACTGTTTGGGATTTGGGTTTACAAAGCGGTCCGGCTGCCGGGTCCAGCAGGTGGTCTAGGACTCGGGCAAGCTCCAGTACAGGTGGGGACAGTACCACAGTGTCTCAGCGCCTTTGCTTTAGGCATCACCCTGCGCTTTATCCATCATCTTGGTGCTTTGGACGAATCCTACTCCTGCTAGCAATCTAGTAATAAGGTAGAGCCGGAATATGGGTTACAAGGGTTTTGCCTGTGCGAGTTGAGATTGTAGACTACTGTGGGGTGCCGTAAAGGCTTGTCCTAGGACGGCTTATATAGATATCCGGCCTAGGGTCTACAGGATAGACCTATCCGGATACGACTAAGAGTCGGTTACAGATTACATCTTGAACTACAAGTAATACTATAGGCCTATGTCGGTAATCCTTCTGGGCGTTCCTATAGCCGGACTGGACTCTCTCTCTTCTCCCTGGCTGGGCCGCCCGTGAAGCAAAGCTCTAACCCGAAGTCGGCCACCCTGGTCAGTGAGGCACATTTATGATACTCGGAAAGTATATCCCAAACAGCAGCCCCCGGAAGCCTCCAAGATCCAAAGTCTGATTTCACCATCGTCTAGCTTGATTCATCTTCGGCTTGTAGAATCTTGAGTACATTATTCGAATTTCTAGCCTGAAATTCCAAAGAAAGGACATGATCCAAGTCTCAAAGCGAGTCGGATCTATGAGTACATTGTTCAAATTTCCATACTGAAATTCAAACTTAAGCTGGAACTTGGTCTCTAACGCACCTTGACATCAGTCAAGGTCAAGTCACGTCACTGACCGACATTCCTGTCAGTACAACCGTTGGTGGGTCCACCTTTTGCGGAATCGAGGCATCGTTTTAATGCGTGCATGGAGATCGAGGCGGCATATTCCTCGCGAGGAGGTTACCCATCTCCTTCCATGATGCGTGTGTACGGTTATTGTTTACTCTTGCACGAATCTCAGCATAGGTGAGGGTTATAAGGGGTCTATATCTCTTCCTTCTTCCTTACCAGCGCTAGTGCTTCTTCCTTCCCCTCGATGCTTCCTGCGAAAAAGCTCCCTAGCCTCCCCCAAAGCTCACAGTGCCGCCCATCCTAGGCCACCACCGTTCGTGTAACATCCCAAAACTTTAATCCAAGCTTATCAAGATCAAATCATCCAAAAATAGGGCTAACAAAAACTTTTCCAAATTTAAAATGAAAGCATTCATATATGTGTGCATTTAAAATAGGAGTTGTTTGAATTGCCATGATTTATTGATCCAATGCTTGTAAAATGTTTCTTAGGTGATTTAAACATCATCTACATCATTCCCAAACTTTTCCTAAAGAAAATCAAATAAAAAAGAATTAAAATGAAGGAATGGTCATTTTGGCAAATTTAACTCTCATGCCTACTTTGGCTATTCCTAGTACTCAATTATTAACAGAAACAATTCTTGATCTTTGCACCCCTTGCTAGTACACATAATGAGGTACCAAGGCCCACCTTTTGATCTGCTAAAAACATTCTGTTAGCTATTTTAAATGACAGTTTAAAATTGAATCTAATGCATATGCATAGATCACCCCTATTTCGAAAACCATCTATTTGAGCTCCATTTTCAAAACCCTTGCAACCAGAGACTACCTATCACTAGTGGAGATCACTCAAAAAATTTGAACTCAAAATTCAAATTTTTTTCTTTTGCGGCCATTTCATCAAACACTTGGCATGCTTACTCTCACCTCTAATCCTAGCTCACTATTCTGCACAGGGTTTTGCCCCCATTTGATCTCCATTTAACCTCTATGTCCCCTCTTGGTCTAACCATGCCCTTAGCACCTCTGTCCCTTGTCCCTAACCCCCAGGCCATGCCAAACCGAGGACATGCTCGCTGGCCAAACCCTGCCCCGCTGCAGCAGACCACTCCCCTTCCCTCTCCATGTCTAGGAGGTAGCCAACACCTCACCGCCCCTCTCTGTCCCTTGCCTGAGCCAAGTGTTGCTGTGGACCACCGAGGAGAACCCGCGCCCAGTGCCACCGCACCATGCCGATGCCGCCCGTAGAGCATGCTCTGTCCCTGCGTGCACAAGCCGCCGCTCGACCGCAGCCCGCGCCCGCTGCTCTGCCTCGACCTGGAGAACACCCCAGACATCCCCGTTGGCCACCCAAAGCAACACATCCACCGCTCGCCGTGGACACCGCCGCCTCTGCCTCTCAGAGCGCCACCTCGCCCAGACCGCATAGCACCGCCCCTATGGCCGCATTTAAGTCCTAGAGCACCGCCAGGGAACCGCCCATCGATCGCCATCCCCAGCCATGCCGCTAGCTCGCCGTAGCCCTGTCGCCACCGTCGACCGCCCATCCTGCTCGGTCTCACCGTCGGGCCTATTAAAGGAGCCCTCCCCAGCAATTCTTCTCCACACCGTTCGACTCCCCTCACCTCTCCGAACCTCAACCACCTCTCGCCAGAGCAAGTGGAGCAGCAGCTCGCCAGAATTGGAGCCGGAGCCGCCGCCTCGGGAGGAGAAGGGTGCCGTTGATTTCGACCACCCCAAGCTCCGCCGTGACCCCGCCTTGCCTCGCCGTTGTCTTCCACTTTGTTTGCCTGCCTCGCCGACCCCGCTGGAGCCCTGGTACGCCCCCAGTAGACCCCCACCGAGCCGCTAGGGTTCGAGCTCGCCGGCGACCTGTTCGTCGTTGACGACGACTCTCAGCCGTTGATCATGCTTCTAATCACACGGCGTACAGCGCGCGTACCGTTTCGCGTGTTAAGTGCCGTTGACAAGCGGGACCCCCCTGTCAGCTGAGCCCCGCGCCGCAGAGCGCCACTGGGCCGGCCCATTCCTTTTCCCGCGCTAGCCCTTCGATTCAAATCTGGATTTTTCTTTTTAGTTTGAATCTAGTTTCTGTCCACTAGTTTGAAAATCAATTCAGAGAGTTTTAGAAATCCAAATTGCATGAAACCAATTTTGTCTGAAAGCTACTAATAAGATTTATCCAAGCCCATTGGATTTAATTCATTTAGAGTTATAGATATCTCCTAGTAAAAATAATAAAACAAAAGCATTTGCACCTTGCAACATTTTTATAAAATCAACCAAGATAGGTTTTGAGTTGATTCCAACTCTCAAAAATCACATTTCATCATATCTATCTAAATATGTAATAATATTAAGGTTTACATGCAGTGACTTTGGACTAGTACCAAAATAATGCTATATAGGTATTTCTAGTCACTTTAAATCATTAAATAATGAACTTAAACCAAAGTAATTATGATCCAACCCTTAAATTACATTCCCAAATGTTAGAATATGTGGTGATGGCATGTGTCCACATGATCCCATATTTTAAGTGGTGAATATTAAATCTTAGTTAATTTTTCAATTAGTAGAAATTACTTTTCTAAAATAAAAAGGAGGAAACTATTGAATAAAACTTGTGATGCTTGTGATGATAATATATCATCAATTGTGTGCCTTAGAGTACTAAGTAGACTAGTTAAGTATTGTTTGGTGATTTTGTACTCCGTATGTATTTATAGAAGATAGTACCAACCAAGCTTACGAGGAGGAGGAGTTCTACCAAGAAGAAGAAGAAGAAAACTTCAACCACTCCACCAACCAAGGAAAGCTATTATTGGCAAGCTAACCCTTGCAAAACTTACTTTAGCAAGCCACCATTAACAATGCAAGCTAGTCCTTGCAATCTAGATAACCCAAGAAAAGATGCTTTAGGCCTGCTTTGATCATACCACTTGGACTAGTATTTACCCCAAGTCGTACTTTCAAGCTTTACTTCCTTTATTTTACCCAAAGTTCTTTACTTGTTTTGAAGGTAGCATAAAGAGTATAAAACTTGACCTCTTTAGATAAGCTTTAGATGTCATTCTATGGCATGAGATTGAACCCATCATCTTTCCACCTTAGTGAACACTCTTAACTTAGTAGTTTAGAGTAGATAAAAACTTGAGTCACTTTAGATGGGAACACTTGGTGAAAATGAATTATGAAAACCTTGGAATCATGAGTCATTCTATTGAGTTGTTTTGACATGTGTTGAGAAACACAAATGGTTTATGATGATGAAAATGTTGAGGCATGAGCCTTAGCCCTTTTATAAAACGGATGGTTGGATTCGGATGCGATAGCATTCCAAATTTACCGTACAACCACAATACCTGAATCGGGTAAGGATTAGCCGGAAATTTATATGCATTAGTATTAGTTCCCTCGCGGGAGAGGTTTGAGATGAGGCTACCTCTCAAGGTTGTCCACCTATGCAGTGCCCAAGATGACAGATGGTCATGGTTGGGAGGCCATGCTCATAGGAGAGGTGCTTATACTAGGGTGTGTAAAGGAAAGGTTATGTTTGATTATCTGCATACTCAGTATGATGATTCAGGGTTATCCCTGACAGATGTATCGAATCTTGTAGTGAAAGTGTACCACCTCTGTAGAGTGTCAAACAATTCGAATAGCCGCGTCCGCGGTTATAGAGAGTTGGAATGACCATACTGTTTTGTTGTCAGATGTTTTCAAAATAACTTATGAATGAATGATGAATCTTGACATGACCACAACAGGGTTGTGTTTATGATAATAGCTTCCCAACTTAAGTGATTTTAGAATTTTATTTTATCTTTCTTTGCTTTAGAACTCAGCTTAGGTTTCAAACTTAACTTTATAGTTAAACTTAGATTTAGCACTTTAACTTAGCACCGTACTACTTGTTAGTGGTAGTTTGCGAGTACTTAAAGAGTACTCATGGCTTTTGTCCCTGGCTATTCTCCTGGCCAGACTATGAAGGAGACTATCAAGATGATGGTCAGCAGGACGGCTATGATAACTAGGACTATTGGCCTTCGTCAGCATTGCATGTGCCCCTGAAGATGGACCCCATCGCTACACTTATCTTTTATTTCCGCTTCTTATTGTATTAAGACTGGATCATGAGATCCTTATTTGTATAAGACCTTATGTATGGTTTGTAATGGATGATGTTCTGTGATATCCAATCTGTTATGTCTCGCAAAAATGGTAATCCTGGGATTACGAGGTATGGCATAACGGGCATCTGGGATTAAAAATCCGGGTGTTGGCACTCTTCGACTTTATCTTTTTATTGTAAGCTCTTGCTACCTATAACTTCTCTTTCTCTATCTCTTTCAAAGAAAATAAACGTTTATCGGCGACTTCATCAATGTTGTCCATCATCAAGTTATGGAAATCTACCACCGATAAGTAATTTTGCTTTGCAAATCTCAAAGCAGCCAGAGTTACCTACACCAGCAAAATAGCTTCTTGTCCATACACAAGTTCATATGGAGTTACCTTTGTTGCACCATGCTTTGAGATCCTATGCGCCCATAAAGCTTCGGATAATACTTCATGCCACTTTCACGGATGATCTTCAATCTTCTTCTTAATAAGTTTGATCAAAATCTTATTGCTCGACTCATCTTGTCCATTAGCTTGCGCATAATATGGAGATGAACTAAGCATCTTTATTTTGTAAGATTCGGTGAACTCTTTCACTTCCTTTGCCATAAATGACGTACCTTGATCTGTAGTCAATGTTTGAGAAATACCGAATCTATGCATAATGTGCTCAGTTATGAACTTGATCACCTCCTTATGGGTCATATTTTTGAGAGGTATTGCTTCAGACCACATGGTAAAATAATCAGTAGCTACCAACATGAACCGGTGCCCTTTTAAAGAAGAAGGATGGATCATACCAATGAAATCTAATCCCCAACCTCTAAACGGCCACGGCTTGATAATAGGGTTCAACATAGCGGCAGGAGCTAACTGAATGTCACCAAACTTCTGACAAGCCTCGCATCCTTTATAGTACCTGAAGCAAGCATTGATCATCTTCGGCCAATAAAATCCTCCACGCCGTAAGAGCCACTTCATTTTGTGTGCCGACTGATGAGTACCACATATACCTTCATGTACCTCTCCCATAGCAACCCTTGCTTGATCCTCATTTAAGCACTTCAAAAGAATACCATCAATCATTCGACGATAGAGATCATCATCTATCAATATATACTTGAAAGCCATCCGTCCTCTTACTGCAAATATTAAACAATAGGTCTTCTCCAATCTTCATATCCACATGCACTAGATCCTTCATTAGTGGCCGAATCAATGGGATTTAATTCGGCCTTAGTTATGTTAGCCAACATCAACATCGGCTCATGAGATATATGAAAAACACCACGATTAACATGGTTGCCAGATGATTGTTGTACTAAATCATTTGCATTATAGTTGTCTTCTCTAGATATATGAGTAATGCTAAAGTAATCCAATTTGTAAATTATATCTAGACATTTATCAAGGTAAATATTAAGTGATTCATCGAGACATTGGAAAACCTTGGATATTTGTTGTACTACTAGCAATGAATCACCAAAAGCCTCAATATGTGTTGCACCTATAGCAGTTAAAAGTTCTAACCCGAATAATAAAGCTTCATATTCGGCTTGGTTATTTGTGCAACAATATTCTAAGCGACACGAGGCTTCAAAAACAGTACCATGAGGAGACACATAAACAACACCAACCGCTTGGCCATTGTCACAAACTGAACCATCAAAGTATAACCGCCATGGTACTAGATTGAAAAGGTTAATATCTACATCATGTTTGTTATCAATCCGATGTTCAACTATAAAATTAGCAATGATTTGGCCTTTGAAAGACTGGATCATGAGATCCTTATTTATGTAAGACCTTATGTATGGTTTGTAATGGATGATGTACTGTGATATCCAATCCGTTATGTCTCGCAAAAATGGTAATCCTGGGATTGCGAGGTATGGCATAACGGGCATCGAGGATTAAAAATTCGGGTGTTGACAATGTTCTTGGCCGGGGTATTGTAAACTGGCTGAGTTACGGCAACACGCGAGTCAGTATCACGGTCTAGCCCCGAACCCAAGTTGTGGCCCTGAGGCGGTGCCTGATGGTTGGCACCAGGTAAGCGGGAGAAACCATGTGTGGTGTTGTATTTGCGCATTGTTGCATCCAGGCATCACTGGCGGGCGGCGACCTTGCTGGCCTCCTCTAGGACGTTCTGGCACGTGGCCTCCAGCACGGCTGCTGCGGCAGCCAGATCCAGCTCAGGGGCGATAGGGATGCAGAGATTCTGGATGGAGTCCACCAAGAGGTCCACGCCCTACTCACGTGGAGCGGCGTGTTTGGCGCCTACGTCCCGCTCAAGAGGTGGGCGGCGTCCATCGCCTGTGCCGGCCATCATGACCTCAATGCTGCCGCTGGCGAGGAGCGGGGTAGGGAAGCCTGGAGGAGCACCGGAGACGGTGATGACCTTGCGAGGGAAATCCTCGATGATGGTGGTGACGTAGACGCGATGCTTGCTAAAGTTCATGACAGAGACACCACTTGGGAAGGTTTCCCCATTGAAGCAGGATGTGTTGTCGAGGATGCAGTCGAAGGATTCGTAGGTGAGGACGAGGCCAGAGGCAACTCACTCACCGGCGACGAGCGGAAGTCCCGTGCGAAAGATGACCCTAGTCGAAGCGATGTGCCCCATGGTGGGCGCCAACTCTCGTGGTGTGGAACACGGCAGTGCCATCGGGGATGGCATGAGAGGGGACAATCATGATGCTATGGGCGTCTACTCGCAATGGGTTGGGCAGATATACTACATACATAGCGATGTACCCAGGTTGAGAGCTCTCTTGTCGAGGTAAAACTCCTTCTCCTATAAGGATCTACTATTTGGGGAGCAGATGCTCAATACAAGTTCTCCTTGAGTTATTTCCCTAGTTGCTATCAAGCGCTAGAGGAAGACGAACTACTTGACTTGGCGATTATCGCTAACTTCTAACTTCTAATGCCTTACCTAGAACCCTGGCACTACCCCTCCTTACATACTGGTGGAAGGGTAGGTTACAATGTGGGCTCTAGGGTTTACTGTGTGGGATTTGGGTTTACAAAGCGGGCCGGCTGCCGGGTCCAGCAGGTGGTCTAGGACTAGGGCAAGCTCCAGTACAGGTGGGGACAGTGCCATAGTGTCTTAGCACCTTTGCTGTAGGCATCACCCTGCGCTTTATCCATCATCTTGGTGCTTTATCCGTCAGCCGGAGCTTTATCTGTCAGCCGGAGCTTTAAACGTCACCTCCCAGCCTTGGCGCTTTGGCACCCTTGTCTGGTAGTGCTAGCAGGGCATCATGCCAGCTTGTCCGTTCAAGGGTGCGCTTAGCAAGGAGCGGCACCCCCTCATGTACCTTTGGCCAACAGATCCGAGGCGGCCGGGTAGATGTGGCCACCTAGCCAGCTTTCTTGGCCCCCGGTTAGACGGGCCAACCAGGGAATCTTGAGGCGGACCGGGTGGAGGGTTCCACCCGGCTGTGGTTCTTTGTCTTTTGGCCATCTAGATAGGTCTCCCTAGAGCCGGCCATTTGAGCCTGGCTTGTCCTACCCGGGGTCATCCCCCCGAAACTATCGATGGTCGTGGGTATGGTTCTCTTTCATCGGATTGATGACAAGTAGGCCATGAGGGGGTGATCGAGGCGTGTGGAACAGAGGGGTGTGAGACGTAGGGTATTCCGGAAAGGTGAGCACACAAGTTCACCCAGGTTGGAATCCACCAGCTTTGGACGAATCCTACTCCTGCTAGCAATCCAGTAATAAGGTAGAGCCGGAATATGGGTTACAAGGGTTCTGCCTGTGCGAGTTGAGATTGTAGACTACTGTGGGGTGCCGTAAAGGCTTGTCCTAGGACAGCTTATATAGATATCCGGCCTAGGGTTTACAGGATAGACCTATCCGGATACGACTAAGAGTCGGTTACAGATTACATCTTGAACTACAAGTAACACTATAGGCCTATGTCGGTAATCCTTCTGGGCCTTCCTATAGCCGGACTGGACTCTGTCTCTTCTCCCTGGCTGGGCCGCCCGTGAAGCAAAGCTCTAACCCGAAGTGGGCCACCCTGGTCAGTGAGGCTCATTTATGATACTCGGAAAGTATATCCCAAACAGCAGCCCCCGAAAGCCTCCAAGATCCAAAGTCTGATTTCACCATCGTCTAGCTTGATTCATCTTCGGCTTGCAGAATCTTGAGTACATTATTCGAATTTCCAGCCTGAAACTCCAAAGAAAGGACATGATCCAAGTATCAAAGCGAGTCGGATCTATGAGTACATTGTTCGAATTTCCATACTGAAATTCAAACTTAAGCTGGAACTTGGTCTCTAACGCACCTTGACATCAGTCAAGGTCAAATCACGTCACTGACCGACATTCCTGTCAGTACAACCGTTGGTGGGTCCACCTTTTGCGGAATCGAGGCATCGATTTAATGCGTGCGCGGAGATCGAGGCGGCATATTCCTCGCGAGGAGGTTACCCATCTCCTTCCACGATGCGTGTGTACGGTTATTGTTTACTCTTGCACGAATCTCAGCGTAGGTGAGGGTTATAAGGGGTCTAGATCTCTTCCTTCTTCCTTACCAGCGCTAGTGCTTCTTCCTTCCCCTCGACGCTTCCTGCGAAAAAGCTCCCTAGCCTCCCCCAAAGCTCACAGTGCCGCCCATCCTAGGCCACCACCGTTCGTGTAACATCCCAAAACTTTAATCCAAGTTTATCAAGATCAAATCATCCAAAAATAGGGCTAACAAAAACTTTTCCAAATTTAAAATGAAAGCATTCATATATGTGTGCATTTAAAATAGGAGTTGTTTGAAATGCCATGATTGATTGATCCAATGCTTGTAAAATGTTTCTTAGGTGATTTAAACATCATCTACATCATTCCCAAACTTTTCCTAAAGAAAATCAAATCAAAAATAATTAAAATGAAGGAATGGTCATTTTGGCAAATTTAACTCTCATGCCTACTTTGGCTATTCCTAGTACTCAATTATTAACAGAAAAAATTCTTGATCTTTGCACCCCATGCTAGTACACATAATGAGGTACCAAGGCCCACCTTTTGATCTGCTAAAAACATTCTGTTAGCTATTTTAAATGACAGTTTAAAATTGAATCTAATGCATATGCATAGATCACCCCTATTTCAAAAACCATCTATTTGAGATCCATTTTCAAAACCCTTGCAACCAGAGACTACCTATCACTAGTGGAGATCACTCAAAAATTTTGAACTCAAAATTCAAAACTTTTTCTCTTGCGGCCATTTCATCAAACACTTGGCATGCTTACTCTCACCTCTAATCCTAGCTCACTATTTTGGCCCCATTTGATCTCCATTTAACCTCTCTGTCCCCTCTTGGTCTAACCATGCCCTTAGCACCTTTGTCCCTTGTCCCTAACCCCCAGGCCATGCCAAACCGAGGTCATCCTCGCCGGCCAAACCCTGCCCCGCTGCAGTAGACCACTCCCCCTTCCCTCTCCATGTCTAGGAGGTAGCCAACACCTCACCGGCCCTCTCTGTCCCTTGCCTGAGCCAAGTGTTGCCATGGACCACCGAGGAGAACCCGCGCCCAGTGCCACCACACCACGCTGATGCTGCCCGTAGAGCATGCTCTGTCCCTGCGTGCACAAGCCGCCGCTCGACCGCATCCCGCGCCCGCCGCTCCGCCTCGACCTGGAGAACACCCTAGACATCTCCGTTCGCCACCCAAAGCCCCACATCCACCGCTCGCCGTGGACACCGCCGCCTCTGCCTCTCAGAGCGCCACCTCGCCCAGACCGCATAGCACCGCCCCTACGGCCGCATTTAAGTCCTAGAGCACCGCCAGGGAACCGCCCATCGATCGCCATCCCCAGCCATGCCGCTAGCTCGCCGTAGCCCTGTCGCTATCGTCGACCGCCCATCCCGCTCGGTCTCACCGTCGGGCCTATTAAAGGAGCCCTCTCCAGCCATTCTTCTCCACACCGTTCGACTCCCCTCACCTCTCTGAACCTCACCCACCTCTCGCCAGAGAAAGTGGAGCAGCAGTTCGCCAGAATTGGAGCCGGAGCCGCCTCCTCGGGAGGAGAAGGGTGCCGTTGATTTCGACCGCCCCAAGCTCCGCCGTGACCCCGCCTTGCCTCGCCGTCATCTTCCACTTTGTTTGCCCGCCTCGCTGACCCCGCTGGAGCCCTGGTACGCCCCCAGTAGACCCCCACCGAGCCGCTAGGGTTCGAGCTCGCCGGCGACCTGTTCGTCGCCGACGACGACTCTCAGCCGTTGATCACGCTTCTAATCACACGGCCTACAGCGCGCATACCGTTTCGCGTGTTAAGTGCCGCTGACAAGCGGGACCCCCCTGCCAGGTGAGCCCCGCGCCGCGGAGCGCCACTGGGCCGGCCCATTCCTTTCCCGCGCTAGCCCTTCGATTCAAATCTGGATTTTTCTTTTTAGTTTGAATCTAGTTTCTGTCCACTAGTTTGAAAATCAATTCAGAGAGTTTTAGAAATCCAAATTGCATGAAACCAATTTTGTCTGAAAGGTATTAAAATGATCCATCCAATCCCGTTGGATTTAATTCAATTAGAGTTATAGATCTCTCCTAATAGAAATAACAAGACAGAAGCTTTTGCAACTTGCAACATTTTTATAAAATCAACCAAGTTAGCTTTTGAGTTGATTCCAACTCTCAAAAATCACATTTCATCATATCTATCTAAATATGTAATAATATTAAGGTTTACATGCAGTGACTTTGGACTAGTACCAAAATAATGCTATATAGGCATTTCTAGTCACTTTAAATCATTAAATAATAAACTTAAACCAAAGTAATATTGATCCAACCTTTAAATCTCATTCCCACATGTTAGAATATGTGGTGAGGACATGTGTCCACATGATCCCATATTTTGGTGGTGAATATTAAATTTTAGTTAATATTTCAATGAGTAGAAATTTCTTTTCTAAAATAAAAGGGATGAAACTATTGAAATTAAACTTGTGATGCTTGTGATGATAATAGATCATCAATTGTGTGTTTTTAGAATGCTAATTAGCCTAGTTAAGTATTCTTTGGTGATTGTCTACTCCCTATGTATTTATAGACGCTAGTACCGACCAAGCTTTCGAGGAGGAGGAGTTCTACCAAGAAGAATAAGAAGAAGAAAACTTCAACCACTTCACCAACCAAGGCAAGCTATTAGTGGCAAGCTAACCCTTGCAAAACATACTTTAGCAAGCTATTGTTAGCAAGATAGAATAAAACTAGATGGTTTAGCAAAGATGCCTTAAGCATGCTTTGATCACACCCCTTTAACTATTAGTACCCGAAGTCTTATTGACAAGTTTTACCTCCCTTAGTTTACACAAAGTTCTTTACTTAATTTTGAAGGAGCATAAAGAGTATAAAACTTGACCTACTTAGAAACCTTTAGATGTCATTCCATGGCATGAGATTGATCCCATCTTTCCACCTTAGTGAACACTCTTAACTTAGTACCTTAGTATAGATCAAAAACTTGAGTCACTTTAGATGGGAACACTTGGTGAAAATGAATTATGAAAACCTTGGAATGATGAGTCATTCTATTGAGATGTTTTGACATGTGTTGAGAAACACAACTGGTTTATGATGATGAAAATGACGAGGCATGAGCCTTAACCCTTTTATAAAACTGATGGTTGGATTCGGATGCGATACCATTCCAAATTTACCGTACAACCACATTACCTGAATTGGGTAAGGCTTAGCTGGAAATTTATATGCATTAGTATTAGTTCCCTCACGGGAGAGGTTTGAGCCGAGGCTACCTCTCAATGTTGACCACCTATGTAGTGCCCAAGATGACTGATGGTCATGGTTGGGAGGCCATGCTCATAGGAGAGGTGCTTGTACTAGGGTGTGTAAAGGGAAGGTGATGTTTGATTATCTACATACTAAGT
The DNA here is from genome assembly GCA_916181665.1 of Avena sativa. Lineage (NCBI taxonomy): Eukaryota > Viridiplantae > Streptophyta > Magnoliopsida > Poales > Poaceae > Avena > Avena sativa. The sequence goes on along the minus strand of OV702292.1, from coordinate 259,908,397 downwards.
ATGATGATTCAGGGTTATCCCTGATAGATGTATCGAATCTTGTGGTGAAAGTGTACCACCTCTGCAGAGTGTCAAACTATTCGAATAGCCGCGTCTGCGGTTATGGATAGTTCGAATGGCCATACTGTTTTGTTTTCAGATGTTTTCTAAATAACTTGAAACGAATGATGAACTTTGACTTGACCACAACAGGGTTGTGTTGATGATAATAGCTTCCCAACTTAAGTGATTCTAGAACCTTATTTTATCTTTCTTTGCTTCTGAACTCAGCTTAGGTATCAAACTTAACTTGATAGTTAACTTAGATTCAGTACTTTAATTTAGAATTATATTTCCTTGCTAGTAGTAGTTTGCGAGTACTTAAAGAGTACTCATGGCTTTTGTCCCTGGCTATTATCATGGCCAGACTATGAAGGAGCTTATCAAGATGATGGTCAGCAGGACGGCTATAATAACTAGGACTATCTGCCTTCATCAGCATTGCCTGTGCCCCTGAAGATGGACCCCACTGCTACGTTGTCGCTTATTTCCGCTGCTTGTTGTATTAAAGACTGGATCATGAGATCCTTATTTGTGTAAAACCTTATGTATGGTTTGTAATGGATGATGTACTATGATATCCAATCCGTTATGTCTCGCAAAAATGGTAATCCTAGGATTGCGAGGTATGGCATAACGGGTATCTGGGATTAAAAATCCGGGTGTTGACAAGTTGGTATCAGAGCCATCCTGACCATAGGAGACCCTAGTTAGAATGGACGTCCAAACCAAAAACTTAGCTTAAAAACCAATGTGAGTATTTATGAAAAACTATTTCCCCTCTTACCCATATGAACTCATTCTTTCTCAAAAATTCACGTTCCTCAAAATTCTTACATTACTACTTAAAATTTGGCACACTTGATCACTTCACTAACTTCCTCATCCTAAATTATTGTAGATGGAGACTCAGTTCAGCAAGTTTTACCAGTTGGGAAACGGAGGTCAGCTGATCTTCGAGAGGGATCTAGATTCACTGTCAGAGTTACTGGGATGCCCACATCCGGAGTTTCTTGGAACACAACTTCCAGGACCCCCAGGAGGAGACCTACAGTGGCTAGTCACCGCGGATCTTCGGGGAAGCATCGAAGCACCAACTTCCGGGATAATTCTGTTCTCCATGAGAGAGAACAATTGGCTAGATGGATTAGCCAGGGCAATGCATGAAGCTCTCGCACGTATATGTGCCCTCAGTGTCAACAAGATTCAAGGAACCCGTTTTGCCCACTATGCAAGACGTGACTTCATGGGAATGCCGATGGAGATGCCAAGTCACCCATAATTGAGGCGTCAAGTGGAGAACCTTGACTTCTTGCTTCATGACAGGCAGCAGGAACTAGACAATGCCAGAGAGTTAGCGAACCAGAACCGTGCCATCGCCGACCAGAAGGCCCAGACTTTCGCACTGCTTGTCCAAGATCGTCAGTCTCTTTGTCGCCAGCGTGCAAAGAAGGATCGCACCATCACCCGTCTTCGCAAGAAGGTGGCCGACCTCGAGAAGACCGCCAAGGAGTAGGAACCTCAGCTTGCCACCAAGGAAGAAGATGATGAGGGTGAAGACATCCAGGGAGATATGGATTGTTACCTCAGCAACGATGATTACTTTCTAGAAGAGGATGCTATGGACTTCTACACTGATGATGAGGACTCCGACTTCATCGACAATGAGTAGAGGCACTAGAGCACTGTCGTAGCATGAGTTGTATCATCTCATTGTATTGTAGCTTATAGAATGGTTCATCAAACCATCTGTTTTCCCTTTGATTGTTGTGGTGTGTGTTTTATCATGTGCTTGCTTGCATAAATGAAAATGAAGTTAGTTGAAAAACCTGAGTCTAACTCAAAGTTTTAGCTTTGAAAACCCAAAACCATGAACCTTAGAATTTCCCTCTTACCCCTATATCTATCTCAATCTTCGGATGACTTGTGGAAACCAAGGAGGGAGCAGCTCGTCGCAGGACCCAATGCTGCAGATCTTGCAGAATCTTATCGCGGACCGTGAAGCAAGCAGGGCCGAGCGTCAAGCCAACTTAGCAACATTGCAACAGATCGCCCAAATGGCTCTCAACAACCAAGGACATGGAAATCAGGATCACCATGGATCTAAACTCAAAAACTTTCAGAACACCAATCCCCCAATCTTCAACCAATCTGAAAACCCATTAGATGCAGATGACTGGTTACAGACCATGGAAAACAACCTCGAAGTTGCAGGAGTTGATGAGAATGAGAAAGTTCTCTTCGCCACCCACTGTCTGGCGAGAGATGCAAGAGCTTGGTGGAATAGCATCCGCAATATGAACCATGGCCAGGTAATGACCTGGGAAGCATTCAAGATCAAGTTCAGCCGCACCCACGTGCCGCAAGGTCTTGTCAACAGGATGAGAGATGAATTCCGCGAATTAAAGCAAGGAAGAATAACTGTGGTAGAGTACCGTGACAAATTCTTGTCACTTGCCAGATATGCACCGGATGAGATCAACACGGAGGCCAAGAAGAAAGAGAGATTCTTAAACGGACTGCATGATGAGATGCATACTGTCCTCGTCAACATCCGTTTTGATGATCTCGAAGAGCTAGTCGACTCTGTCATTCAGATGGAAGGGAAGATTAACCAGGCAAACGACAACCGGAAGCGTCGTATGATGCAACAGTCTGGATCCAGTAGTCACCAGAAGTACCATCCCAACCCTTCACCGGGATATGCACCAAGGAACAACCGACCCCCAAATTCTCGCCGAAGCTACCCCAACCGTAGCGGAGGAAATGTGAAGTCCGGAGGAAACAATCACAACTCCGGCAACGCCAACAACTTCAACCGTGCCCCTCCCAAGAGCAACTACAACAACAACACTGCACCCAGAACTGGCAGCAATGTTGTACCTGTCGCAGTCAAGGACAAGTCCCAGATCACTTGTTTTGAGTGTGGAGTGAAGGATCACTACTCCAATGAGTGTCCCAAGAAGACTGCCGCCAATGCCCCTGTGAATGCCCCAGCTCAGCAGCAGCGTCGTGTTCAACCAGGAAGGAGATTTTTCCTAGGGAGCCCGCACAACCGCAACGGTCACCTTTTCCACATGAACACAGAAGAAGCCCAGGAAGCGCCAGATGTAGTGCTGGGTATGTTTTCTGTCAACTCAGTTTTAGCAAGGGTATTGTTTGATTCTAGAGCATCGCATTCATTTGTCACCGAAGAATTTGTATGCACCAGTAAGATTCGCCCAACCAACCTGAAGCATGTCATGATAGTTCAAATCCCCGGTTCGACAAAAAAAGCTAGAAAAATTTGCAAAGCTGTACCTATCAGAATACATGGGATAGAATTTTATGCCAACCTAATAGTACTAGGTATGGACTGGATGTCCAGACATAAAGGACTGATAGACTATGCTAAGAAAGCCATCACCATGACCAGTAGTTCTGGAGTAACAGTAGAGCATATCTCCGAAACCTTACCCCGTCAATTCAAGTGCAACAAGAGTGTAGCCCTGCCTACCATTGACCAAGTCAGAGTAGTCTGTGAATACCCTGACGTATTCCCATATGAATTGCCAGGTATGCCCCTGGATAGGGATATTGAGTTCATTATCGAACTAATCCCTGGAACCGGACCTATAGCCCAGAGACCCTATACCATGAACCCTTCAGAGTTAGTAGAAATGAAGAACCGGTTGGATGCCATGTTAGCAACAGGTTTGATTCAGCCAAGCGCATCGCCATGGAGATCACCAGTGTTATTCATCGACAAGAAAGATGGAGGCAACCGTCTGTGTACAGACTATAGAAAGTTGAATGACGTCACCATCAAGAACAAGTACCCCTTGCCAAAGATAGAGGATCTATTTGATCAGTTGACCGAAGCTCAGGTATTCTCAAAGATTGATCTTAGGACTGGTTATCACCAACTTAAGATTCGTGCAATGGATATTCCGAAGACCGCCTTTACTACTCGCTATGGTTTATACGAGTATACGGTTATGTCTTTTGGATTAACCAATGCCCCTGATTATTTCATGAATATCATGAATAAGATCTTTATGAATTTCGTAGATTAGTTTGTAGTTGTGTTTATCGATGACATCCTTATCTACTCCAAGTCAGAAGAAGAGCATGAGCAACATCTGAGAATCATCCTAGAAACCCTGAGAGAGCATCAGTTATATGCCAAGTTCAGCAAGTGTGAGTTTTGGCTGAAAGAAGTAGGATTCCTAGGACATATTGTGTCTGCCGGAGGAGTCTCTATTGATCCCACCAAGATCAAAGATGTCGAAGAATGGGAAGCCCCAACCAATCAAACCCAAGTTCGTTCATTTATCAGATTAGCGGGATATTACCGCAAGTTCGTAGAAGGATTCTCGAGCATAGCCCGACCAATGACCCAATTGTTGAAAAAGGACAAGAAGTTTGAATGGACAGACAAGTGTGAAGCCAGTTTCCAAGAGCTGAAGAAGAGATTGATATCAGCTCCAATTTTGATCATGCCAGACATCAAGAAGCCATTTGATGTGTATTGTGATGCATCCAAGATTGGCCTAGGATGTGTATTGATGCAAGAAGGAAAAGTCATCGTGTATCTGTCAGGACAACTGAAGCAGCATGAGCAGAACTATCCGACCCATGATCTTGAGCTAGCAGCCGTGGTTTTAGCATTGAAGACATGGCGTCATTATTTTATGGGTAATCGTTGTGAGATTTACTCAGATCATAAGAGCTTGAAGTATATCTTCACCCAGAAGGAGCTGAATATGAGGCAAAGAAGATGGATAGAGTTAGTCAAGGATTATGACCTAGACATTCACTATCACCCCGGCAAAGCCAATGTGGTAGCGGGTGCTCTTAGCAGATTGCCGTGTAGGCTTAACACCATGATCAAGGAGAAGCAACCCAGTTTGTATGAGGAGTTGGAGCGGTTCAGGACTGAGTTAGTTAGAAAAGGATTCCTAGATAGCATTGAACTTCAACCCACTTTGATTAGCCAAATCAAGGAAGCCCAGAAGGGAAATGAGAGTATCGACAGAATTAAACGTCGTATTGGTATAGGAAAGGTACCTGGATTCACCGAAGACGAAGAAGGTGTATTGTGGTACAAAGGATGTATCTGTGTGCCGGCAGATTCGGAGCTGAAGGAGGTTATCATGAAGGAAGCTCATGATACTCTTTATTCTATCCACCCCGGAGGAACAAAGATGTATCAGGATTTGAAAGAGCAATTTTGGTGGCACAAGATGAAAAGAGAGATCGGAAGCTACATCGCCAAATGTGACATCTGTCAAAGAGTCAAAGCAGAGCATCAGAGACCTACAGGACTATTGCAACCATTGCAGATTCCGAAATGGAAATGGGATTCCGTCGGAATGGACTTTATCACCGGTTTACCCACTTCTAGTAGGGGAAATGACTCAATCTGGGTCATAGTTGATAGACTGTCCAAGGTAGCCCACTTCATACCTGTCAAGACAACCTACCAGAGTGCAAAACTAGCAGAGCTGTACATTACTAGAATTGTTAGTCTGCATGGAACCCCCAAGACCATCGTATCAGATCGAGGAACCCAATTTACTTCAAGATTTTGGCAGAAAGTCCAGGAAGGTTTAGGAACCAAGTTGAATTTCAGTACCGCTTATCACCTGCAAACAGATGGACAAACTGAGAGAGTCAATCAGATCTTAGAGGATATGCTTAGAGCTTGTGTGTTGGAATATGGATCAAAATGGGAAGACTGCCTGCCTTTCGCAGAATTCTCATATAACAACAGTTATCAGGCAAGTTTGCAGATGGCACCATTTGAATTCCTATACGGAAGAAAGTGTCATACCCCGTTGAATTGGTCGCAAGTAGGAGAGAGTCAGATCTTTGGACCCGACATTCTCCGAGAAGCAGAGGAGAAAGTTCACAAAGTCCGTGAGCACCTCAAGACCGCCCAATCCAGACAAAAGAGCTATGCTGACAAGAGAAGGAGAGACCTGACTTTCAATGTCGGAGATTTCGTATATCTCAAGGTTTCACCATTGAAGGGAACTCAACGCTTTAGTCTGAAGGTAAAGTTAGCCCCCAGATATATCAGACCTTTCAAGATTCTGAACCGCCAAGGACAAGTATCGTATCAACTGGAACTGCCTGAAGAGATGTCAGCCATCCACAATGTGTTCCATATCTCGTTACTTCGCAAATGCCTAGAAGTGCCCGAGAATGATGTTTTCAAGAACATCGATCACAGAGCTGTGGAAATCAACAAGGACCGGACCTATCAGGAAGTACCCATCCGTATCTTAGAAGAAGCCTACAGAACCACCAGGACCAGGAGTATCAAGTTTCTCAAGATTCAGTGGAGCAACCATACCGAGGAGGAAGCTACTTGGGAGCGCGAAGATTACATTAGGACAGAGTTCCCAGATCTCTTTAGTTCCTAGTTTTCTTTGTAAATCTCAGGACGAGATTTTGTTTAAGGGGGGAAGGTTTTTAACATCCCAAAACTTTAATCTAAGCTTATCAAGATCAAATCATCCAAAAATAGGGCTAACAAAAACTTTTCCAAATTTAAAATGAAAGCATTCATATATGTGTGTGTTTCAAATAGGAGTTGTTTGAAATGCCATTATTGATTGATCCAATGCTTGTAAAATGTTTCTTAGGTGAGTTAAACATCATCTACATCATTCCCAAACTTTTCCTAAAGAAAATCAAATCAAAAAGAATTAAAATGAAGGAATGGTCATTTTGGCAAATTTAACTCTCATGCCTACTTTGGCTATTCCTAGTACTCAATTATTAACAGAAAAAATTCTTGATCTTTGCACCCCTTGCTAGTACACATAACGAGGTACCAAGGCCCACCTTTTGATCTGCTAAAAACATTCTGTTAGCTATTTTAAATGACAGTTTAAAAGTGAATCTAATGCATATGCATAGATCACCCCTATTTCAAAAAACATCTATTTGAGCTCCATTTTCAAAACCCTTGCAACCAGAGACTACCTATCACTAGTGGAGATCACTCAAAAAATTTGAACTCAAAATTCAAAACTTTTTCTCTTGCGGCCATTTCATCAAACACATGGCATGCTTAATCTCACATCTAATCCTAGCTCGCTATTCTGCACAGGGTTTTGCCCCCATTTGATCTCCATTTAACCTCTCTGTCCCCTCTTGGTCTAACCATGCCCTTAGCACCTCTGTTCCTTGTCCCTAACCCCCAGGCCATGCCAAACCGAGGACATGCTCGCTGGCCAAACCTTGCCCCGCTGCAGCAGACCACTCCCCCTTCCCTCGCCATGTCTAGGAGGTAGCCAACACCTCACCGCCCCTCTTTGTCCCTTGCCCGAGCCAAGTGCTATCGTGGACCACCGAGGAGAACCCGCGCCCAGTGCCACCGCACCATGCCGATGCCGCCCGCATAGCACGCTCTATCCCCGCGTGCCCAAGCAGCCGCTCGACCGCCACCCATGCCCGCCGCTCCGCCTCGACCTGGAGAACACCCCAGACATCCCCGTTCGCCGCCCAAAGCCCCACAGCCATCGCTCGCCGTGGACACCGCCGCCTCTGCCTCTCAGAGCGCCACCTCGCCCAAACCGCATACCACCGCCCCTACAGCCGCATTTAAGTCCTAGAGCACCACCAGGGAACCGCCCATCGATCGCCATCCCCAGCCATGCCGCTAGCTCGCCGTAGCCCTGTTGCCACCGTCGACCGCCCATCCCGCTCGGTCTCACCGTCGGGCCTATAAAAGGAGCCCTCCCCAGCCATTCTTCTCCACACCATTCCACTCTCCTCACCTCTCTGAACCTCACCCACCTCTTGCAGGAGCAAGTGGAGCAGCAGCTCGCCGAAATTGGAGCCGGAGCTGCCGCCTCGGGAGGACAAGGGTGCCGTTGATTTCGACCGCCCCAAGCTCCACCGCGACCCCGCCTTGCCTCGTCGTCGTCTTCCACTTTGTTTGCCCGCCTCGTTGACCCCACTGGAGCCCTGGTACGCCCCCAGTAGACCCCCACCGAGCCGCAAGCGTTCGAGCTCGCCGACGATCTGTTTGTCGTCGACGACGACTCTCAGCCGTTCATCACGCTTCTAATCGCACGGCCCACAGCGCGCGTACCGTTTCGCCTGTTAAGTGCCGCTGACAAGCGGGACCCCCCATGTCAGCTGAGCCCTGCACCGCGGAGCACCACTGGGCCGGCCCATTCCTTTTCCAGCGCTAGCCCATCGATTCAAATCTGGATTTTTCTTTTTAGTTTGAATCTAGTTTCTGTCCACTAGTTTGAAAATCAATTCAGAGAGTTTTAGAAATCCAAATTGCATGAAACCAATTTTGTCTTAAAGGTATTAAAATGATCTATCCAAGCCCGTTGGATTTAATTCAATTAGAGTTATAGATCTATCCTAATAAAAATAACAAGACAGAAGCTTTTGCAACTTGCAACATTTTTATAAAATCAACCAAGTTAGCTTTTGAGTTGATTCCAACTCTCAAAAATCACATTTCATCAGATCTATCTAAATATGTAATAATATTAAGGTTTACATGCAGTGACTTTGGACTAGTACCAAAATAATGCTATATAGCCATTTCTAGTCACTTTAAATCATTAAATAATAAACTTAAACCAAAGTAATATTGATCCAACCTTTAAATCTCATTCCCACATGTTAGAATATGTGGTGAGGACATGTGTCCACATGATCCCATATTTTGGTGGTGAATATTAAATTTTAGTTAATATTTCAATGAGTAGAAATTACTTTTCTAAAATAAAAGGGATGAAACTATTGAAATAAAACTTGTGATGCTTGTCATGATAATAGATCATCAATTGTGTGTTTTTAGAATTCTACTTAGCCTAGTTAAGTATTGTTTGGTGATTGTCTACTCCCTATGTATTTATAGACGCTAGTACCGACCAAGCTTTCGAGGAGGAGTTCTACCAAGAAGAAGAAGAAGAAGAAAAATTCAACCACTGCACCAACCAAGGCAAGCTATTAGTGGCAAGCTAACCCTTGCAAAACATACTTTAGCAAGCTATGGTTAGCAAGCTAGAATAAAACTAGATGGTTTAGCAAAGATGCCTTAAGCATGCTTTGATCACACCCCTTTAACTATTAGTACCCCAAGTCTTATTGACAAGTTTTACCTCCCTTAGTTTACACAAAGTTCTTTACTTAATTTTGAAGGAGAATAAAGAGTATAAAACTGGACCTACTTAGAAACCTTTAGATGTCATTCCATGGCATGAGATTGATCCCATCTTTCCACCTTAGTGAACACTCTTAACTTAGTACCTTAGGATAGATCAAAAGCCTGAGTCACTTTAGATGGGAACACTTGGTGAAAATGAATTATGAAAACCTTGGAATGATGAGTCATTCTATTGAGATGTTTTGACATGTGTTGAGAAACACAACTGGCTTATGATGATGAAAATGATGAGGCATGAGCCTTAACCCTTTTATAAAACTAATGGTTGGATTCGGATGCGATACCATTCCAAATTTACCGTACAACCACATTAACTGAATTGGGTAAGGCTTAGCTGGAAATTTATATGCATTAGTATTAGTTCCCTCACGGGAGAGGTTTGAGCTGAGGCTACCTCTCAATGTTGACCACCTATGTAGTGCCCAAGATGACTGATGGTCATGGTTGGGAGGCCATGCTCATAGGAGAGGTGCTTGTACTAGGGTGTGTAAAGGGAAGGTTATGTTTGATTATCTGGATACTAAGTATGATGATTCAGGGTTATCCCTGACAGATGTATCGAATCTTGTGGTGAAAGTGTACCACCTCTGCAGAGTGTCAAACTATTCGAATAGCCGCGTCCGCGGTTATGGACAGTTGGAATGGCCATACTGTTTCGTTGTCATATGTTTTCTAAATAACATGAAATGAATGATGAACTTTGACTTGACCACAACAGGGTTGTGCTGATGATAATAGCTTCCCAACTTAAGTGATTCTAGAACCTTATTTTATATTTCTTTGCTTCTGAACTCAGCTTAGGTTTCAAACTTAACTTGATAGTTAACTTAGATTCAGTACTTTAATTTAGAATTATATTTCCTTGCTAGTAGTAGTTTGCGAGTACTTAAAGAGTACTCATGGCTTTTGTCCCTGGCTATTATCATGGCCAGACTATGAAGGAGATTATCAAGATGATGGTCAGCAGGACGGCTATGATAACTAGGACTATCTGCCTTCGTCAGTATTGCCTGTGCCCCTGAAGATGGACCCCACCGCTACGCTATCGCTTATTTCCGCTGCTTGTTGTATTAAAGACTGGATCATGAGATCCTTATTTGTGTAAAACCTTATGTATGGTTTGTAATGGATGATGTACTGTGATATCCAATCCGTTATGTCTCACAAAAATGGTAATCCTAGGATTGCGAGGTATGGCATAACGGGCATCTGGGATTAAAAATACGAGTGTTGACAGTTCGCAGAATGGTTGACGCTTCATCCTCCAGCACGACGGCAACAACGGTGACGGCCCCTGCAGCAACAGAGAGGGAGAACTTTCACGATATTTGGATCCCCTGCGCCCTCAACGATGCCATGCTCTGTGTCATCGAGAACGAAGGCCTCCTCCGCACCGACGACTGGCCGAGCGGTTTTGGACAAACCATCCCCACCCCAACAACGACGAGTGAGTGCACTTTGGCACCCACCTCGACAGAGGTTTGAGCTTTCCTCCCTCAGATTTCATGTTTGAGGTTATAGATCACTATCGAGTGCAACTCCACAATCTCCCCCCAAATTCGCTTTTAGAAATGAGTGCATATGCATCTTTGTGTGAGGGGTATCTCGGCATTCGTCCGAGTCTTCTTATTTTCTTGTATTACTTTCATACCCGGAGAAATTCCATCACTTCCGGTGTTCCTTACATCACCGGTACTCTTAGCTTTTCGGTTAGGAGAGAGCCAGTCCATCCTAGGAATAAGGCTAGTGAGTCTGTTAAAATGTGGCCATCTACGTTCTTTTATCATAAGGACAAACCGGATCCCGGCAAAGCCACCGCATTGCCGGCTTTTGTTGACGGTGCCGCCACACCCCAAGAGTCCTGGGACACAGATGCTCCGGCTCTTACTGACGATCTGCTTATTGCTAAGAGGCGGATTCAATATTTGATGAAGCAGAAGGGTCTGAAAGGATCCGATTTGGTCCACTGCTAGCTGGCGTGCGGGATTCATACTCTCCAACACCATGGCGACCGGCTTATGCACTCAATCACCAAGAGCAAGACGGACTCTCTCCGAATCTGCTCCAGATCTTATTCGGATAAGGACTACGAGTCCCAAATCAAATGGTTGATTAAGGAGCGGTTCGAGAGGAAAATCCCGGAGCTGTCCTTGGACATGCATACGGCTGACGATCCTATGACACCAGTAAGTTTTCCAGAAATCACTCGAATTATGTGTTCATCTATACATTGTTGTGTCTTTTTGCAATACTGAGATATTTCTTCTTTTCAGCTTGCTGACTTCCCCGTAGAGCTTGCTCCTCTCGAGGGATATCCTCTTGAGTTCTCTCAAGATGATGGAGAATTGATTGCACTGCCGGAAGCGCTTACCCAAAGGCATACGAATCTGACAATGTCTATCGGCACAAAGGAAGAGCCCATTGTGAAGAGGTAACTTTCCTCACAAGGTCTATGTATTTTATTTCTCATTATTTCTGAAGTGTAAATCTTTGTTCTATTACCTCCTCAGAGCTAAACAGCTCACCAAGGGCAAGGGGAAAGGAGGCTCGTCAAAGCCCCTGCACCAGTCAAATTTAAATTTGACTTCTCCTACCGCAGTGCCTCCGACTCCTGCCCCATAGCCTTCTACAACGCCGGATATTACTCCATCTCTGTTTGTTGCGGAAGATCTGGCTCAACAATCTGAGCTAGCGATCCTCGGCTCGCATACTGATGTCACCATGGGTGACTCGGCACTTGATAAGGGTGAACCCGTATAGGGTAATGATCCCTCGGCAGAGGTTTCCGCCGATAACCTTCTCAACAATCTGGGTATTACCAAACTTGGCATTACTCGGAAAACTATGGAAGAGATTCAAAGGCTGTCTTAGCAATGCTTGGAGAGCCGGAACATCACTGCTGAGGAAGAGGCACAAGAAGCTGAGGATGTCAAGTACTCTGAGCTTCTTGACCAAGTTCATCTTTGCGACGAGAAGCTGAATACAGGCGTGCTTCCACCACCGCCAATAACCCCGCTGACCCTCACCGAGAAGGTTACCACTGCGGTGAACATGAGACTAAGCAATCTTACCCATGAACAACATGTAAGTCGGAATTCCAACTCACTTTTTTACTTTATTTCATATAATATCCTCTAGCCCCCGAGCATGAAGCTGGATAATCAATCCAGATTTATGCTTTCATATGATGTCAAAGAATGAACTAGTGGAGACCCCAAGGCTCGTTAAAATATTAGCCCAAGTCTTTAGTAGACTTCTGACTCTGGGTATTATTCTGACTTACAGAAAGTTAATGCTTATAACGAGGAATTATTGAAGTATATTTGCAATAAGCGGAGAGATATCAGAGCTCTCCGTCTTGAAAATGCTCAATTGAAGATATCAAAGGATGAGGCTGAAGGTAATCATTTCAGTCCTTGACCTTGTTATTTTTGCTTTTGTAGTCGAATTTCCTATTCAACTATTGTCTTTTGTTTACAAAAACTGGTCAAACAATCATGTAAAATGATTGAAGAGGCCGAGAACTTCAAGACCCTGGAGGTGGAGAACGCCAACTTACGACGGGAGTTGAATAAGCTTAAGGAGGATCCCGAGCGCAGAATTGCTAGCATTCTCGAATCCTCTTCCGTGGCCACAGAAGAACGCGATTGAAAGATTGGAATCCAGGATCAGAAAATCTTGGATCTCAATGATGAGTTATTCAGAGAAAAGGACATCACTCAAGCTCTCAAGGATGAATTCCAGAGTCTTCGAGCAGAGAAGACCAAAGTTGACGATGTCATCTTCGGTATGTTTCCTGTCTTCTAACTTTTCATATTTCCGACTCTAGGAGTTTGGCTATATTTCTCGACCTTTGCTTTATATATGCAGGTCCTCTAAATTTACTCGATTCCTCCTCCACTAAGTCTCGCACCAATCGATGGTTTGCTTCACGATTTCTGCCAGTCATTGGAGGATATTGGTGAAGCTTTTAAAGTCCCAAACATGAACAGAATGTCTGCCTTTGATGTGCAAGATAAGGTGGGGGATATTCCCCAGCTCATTTAGGACTGGAACATGTCTTATGTGCGAACCGCAGCACAGAATGCCCTCACCATGGTTATGAGCCACCATGGAAGCATGGAGATCTGTAAAGTAACCTGGGGTTATTGAACCGTGGATGAAGACAGACAGGAGCAAGACATTAAAGCCATCATGTACTCCTGTGCCAATTATGGATGTCATGTAGCTGACCTGACCAGCTACGACACTCCCTTCTTCACTCGCATGGAAACGCCTCCTCCGCCTGCTGAAGAAACAACCGAAGTTTCCGACGACGAGCAAACCTTATCGGATTTGCCTGTCTCGAAAATATATCAAGGCGAAGGAGATGTCTCTAGTGAGCCGGAAGCTTCTACCTCTCCTCCTACATCGTAGAGCATCAGAAAAAACAATGTGTTATTCTGAAACAATCGGATTGTAATAGGTAGTATAATATTTTGCTAGTGCTAAGGTTTGATGCTTCTATTTAGCACTTTTGGCTTTATTTTGACGTGCCTAAAATTTTTACATAAGCACTTTTTGTTTTGCCTGTACTTATCTCTTATCTGGCTTTCCGTCTCATCCCTTTCGTGAGCCGGCCAACCTTCCACACGGAAACTCTGCAGAGCAACGGAGCTCAATTGCTAAAGTAGTTTAAACTCGGAAATAGAGCCAACTTCCAGTACCAACAATTAACTATTTGGAAAATGCCCGCATCCGGCAATCAAATAAGGAACCCAGGTATAGACTAGAAATTTATCTTTATACGGAAAGGTATGATGCGCTCAACTTTCGACGTAGAGCTCGTTGGGAACCCCAAGAGGAAGGTATGATGAGCACAGCAGTAAGTTTTCCCTCAGTTATGAAACCAAGGTTTAATCAAACTAGTAGGAGCAAGGAAACACCCCAAAGGTGTTGCTAGCTGAGCTTTGGCAGGGCGCACTACCGGTCCTAGTAGCAACGTGGAGACCTACACAACACAACCACAGAACTTTGTCCCCAACTTGCGATGAGGTTGTCAATTTCACCGTGTTTTGCGGAAAACAAAGGATTAAACGTATCGAATGGAAAGAAGTAAAAGTTTGCAGAAAGTAAACACAAAGTAGAAATAGTTTATAGATTGTATGTAAAGAAAAAGGACCGGGATCCATAGTTCACTAGAGGTGGCTCTCCTTGGATAGATATCATGCTGGGTGAACAAATTACAGCGGGGCAATTGACAAACACTGAGAAAGCTATACATGCATATACTAATCATCTTGACTCCTCTGAGACTTGATTGAGCATTACAACATAATACATAGACCGCCATCCAACTACATCTATGACTAATAATCCACCTTTAGGTTATCATCCAAACCCCCTCCAGTATTAAGTTGCAAGCAACAGATTATTGCTTTACGAACTGCATGTAAAGTAAACAATACCATTGTTCTATGAACAAAGGATTGTTGTTTTCTCCCTAGTAGATATAGCACATCTAGTACCTTAGATATTTCTGTCACTTCCCTGGATTACCAGAGGCATGAACCCACTATCGAGCATAAATACTAACTCTTGGAGTTGCTAGCATCTACTTGGCCAAGATAGCTACTAACAATAGAAAGCATGCAAGATCTCAAATAACAAAGACATGATAGAATCAATAATCAATCTGAAATAGCATCTCAATATCCATCGGATCCCCGCAAACACAACATGTATGAATTAAAAATAGATGATCTTGATCATGAACGGAGCTCACAAGATCTAAACATGACAGCACAAAGGAGGAGAAACCATCCATCTAGCTACTACATGGATCCGTAGTCCAAGGATGAACTACTCACGCATCACACCGGAGGCTTGCATGGTGATGAAGAAGGCCTCCAGGGTGAATTCCCCTCTCTGGCAGGGTGCCGGGAAGAGCTTTAGATCCTTCCCGATCTAGGGATGGAGATGACGGCGGCTACAGACTCTTTCATGGATTTTTGATCGGGTACTTAGGGTTTTCGTCGCGAGGGCAATATATAGGCAGAAGGAGAGGCCGAGGGGGTGCCAGGAGCCACGACAACTCTCCCTGGCGCTGGCCAGGCCTGGCCGCGTGGCTAGGTGGTGTGGCCTGCCCCTGGCCCCTCTCCGTCTCGTATTTTGGCACTTGATCCCTTCCGGAAAAATAGGCACTTTGGCTTTTGTCTCGTCCAATTCTGAGAATATTCATTTTCTGACTTTCCTAGAACCAAAAACAGCAGGACACAGGTAGCTGGCACTGTGGCTCTTGTTAATAGGTTAGTCCAAGAAATCATATGAAAAGTACTCCAAAGTTGGAAGAAAACACAAGAAAGTGGATAAAACCAAGCATGGAACATCAAAAATTATAGATACATTTGCAATGTATCAACATCCCCAAGCTTAACTCCTGCTCGTCCTCGAGTAGGTAAGTGATAAAAAGAAAGAATAATTTTTGAGGTGACATGCACCATCAAAGACTTGATCAAAGTATTTGCAAAACATTCAAAGCTGGGATCATAGTACTTCAATCATAACATGAAAGACAAAGTTCTAGTAGTAAGCAAAGAAGCTATGATGCAACATGAAAGGGCACAAACAAATGATTCATGAATAACATGCTTTGCAAGACGTTTGTTTGTTTCACATAAAGAAAACATAGCATAATAGTATTCAGCTTGTCCTCAATAGAGTAGCAAATATAAATGCATAGGACACCTTCAAAGTTCATAGGAGTGACTAGATACAATAGTTTAAAACAAGCAATATCAAGTTATGCCTCAATCAACTAGTCTTGGGACAATGCACATAGAACTAAAAGTGGCCACTATGCTCTGAAAGTAGGTGCATAAAGATAGAAGGTGGAGACCCAATATAATGGTGGAAGAAAGGCCTTTGTAAAAGGAAGTAGGGATTCAAGTCTCCTAAAGAGCTTCCAAAAATTATGCTACTTATAGCTTCCAGCTCTCATTGCCCATATCATAAGCATCTTGAAGTGATTAAGGTTAAAGTGAACAAACTGTGGTGTACATGCTTGACGAAGTATAAGTCAGAAATCTCATGTCCCTTGTATAGGGCCGCTCCTCATGCTACTCAAGTTTAGTCACCGGTAAGTTCTTGTCATTGTAAGTACATGTGTATCACTGAGAACCGCCAACGGGGTACCCCTTGCCGATGATACGGAAGAATCCCCATATCAAAATGACAAGGCAAGCAGACAACGAGCATCTCAGCATTCTTCTTATTTACCATGGGAATATGGTGCTTTTTTCTCTCTTTCCTCTTTTCATAGTATCTTTTTTTTTCTTTTCTCTTTTTCCTCAATATAGGACTCTTTTTTTATAAGAAGAATGCTTCATAGACAGCTCATTATGGTTACGCTGCAGGTTTCCACCATGTCAGCATGGATTAGACCAGCGGCCCAGAAGTTTCTCTAACACATATACATAACTCCATGGACTTACAAGCTCCCGTTTCATTTCACACCGACGACATCCATATACAAAAGAGCATGATATCAACTAGGTACAAGTACCAAGTGCAATGTTGAAAGCGTTCCCCATGAAAGCATGGTTCTGCTAATTCCCAACAAATAAGTGCAAGCATATACAACATAGAAGACACAATGGTTCAAGATTATTAAGGGCAAGTAAAGTAAAGTGTGCCATCAAGTTCGCGAGAGCTTTAATCACTAGTTTTCTCATAACAAGTGGAAGGTAAACAAAAGCATGAATATACTTGGAATAGCATAAGCTAGTAGGTAGGTATGGCGGACTCTTTGGAATAACTTGGTTTAGGGAGTTGGATGCATGAGTGGAGGCTAGCAAAAGACTGGGAACGACAAACTAAGAGAGCAATAATGGCCATAATCATGTAGAGCGACAAAACATCATTGATCAAAGCATAAAGTGATACTACAAGTTGAAAACTAAAGGATCATAAAGGCTATGGTGACTTGAGATAGTCATAACATGGTGTGAGCATGCGCCAAGTGAACCCAAATAAAGCATCAAAGGAGAATAGCACTATACTATGCTTTAATATGCTAAAACAACGCATGATTCATCCAAGGCACATTAAGCAATCTCAATTGTTTATAACAAGTCATGCTACAGCAAAGAATACTAAGCATAAAGCCAAAACAATATCAAGCATGGCATGACAAAGCATAGCCACAGTAAAAAACGAGCTCTTTTTACCACATAAGTATGAACTTTCCTACTCTTTTCCAAACCAAACCAAACTATTTGCAAACCAATGCAAGAAAGAGGGGGTTCAACCAAGTTATTCAGAAAACTAAGCAAACAAAAGAAAACTAAAAACCAAAACGAAAATGAAAAAGAAGACGCTCCAAGAAAAACATAAATGTGCATGAAACAATAAAAATGAAGCGTTTGGAAGAAACCTGGGATTTTTATTGATGAAGAAGGGGATGCCTTGGACATCCCCAGGCTTTGACGCTTGTACTTCTTGGATATTTCTTGGGGTGACACGTGTGGCATCCCGAAGCTTGAGCTTTAGTCCATCCTTCATCTCATTACTCATTCCTTCCATACACCTGAAATTTTTCCTTCATACAAAACTTCACACAATCTCATTAGCAACATTAGTGCACTTAAGATACATAAGTCTCAAGGTTCAGTTCTAACACAAAATAAACTTCCATTAGAACACTATCTAATGTAGAACTTCCCTCAAAAATCTCAATTTCCCAAAAGAACTCAAGAAGGAACCAACAAGAAGCAAATGTAGAAAATGGCAGAAATCTGTCAAAACAGACCAACAGGTCAAGACGAATTTTTTCGAAGACCTTCTGTTGCTCAAATAAAAAAGTGTTGACCTAACGAAAGTTAGATAACAACCTAGGGCAGAAGCACAAAACATTACAGCTCAATCCGACATACAGTGCTCTCTCAGGAATTTTTATGGTGAAGCACAAGAATCTGTTTCGGGACAGCAACTTTCCAAATCATTACTTCACTCTCATTAGAGGTTACTCTTGGGACAAAAAGCAAATAAAAAGGACAAGGAGAGGTTATTACAGAGGTAATAACTTCCAATACTCAACTAAAACACTTGGGTTATCTCCCAACAAGTACTTTTCTTTAACACCTTTAAGTTAGGCATCAGAAGCAAAGAAAGAATCAAGTGTTCTCAAATGAAGAAGCATTAAGACCAAATTTTGTTTTCATACGAGAAGCAAAAGAAATCTTTTCTCTCTTTTTAGGGAAGTGTTCTATACCTTTCTTGAGTGGGAGTTGATATTTAATGGTGCCTTCCTTCAAATCAATGATGGCACCAACAGTTCTAAGAAAAGGTCTTCCCAAAGTAATAGGACAAGAAGCATTGTATTCAACATCCAAAACATAGAAATCAACGGGGACATAGGAATCATTAACCATAATAAGAACATAATTAAGACTCCCCATGAGTTTCTTTTTAGCATTATCATCAAGTGGGACATTCAAATAGCAATCTTCAAGAGGAGGCAAATCAAGCATATCATAAATCCTTCTAGGCATAATAGAAACACTACTATCAAGATCACACAAAGCTTTGAAATCAAAGTCATTCAGTTTCATATTAATGATGGGTTCCCAACCATCTTCTTGTTTTATAGGAATACTAGCTTTATGTTTCATCTTTTCTTCTTTAATCTATATGAGAGCATCAGTAATGTGTTTTCTAAAAGCCATGTTCATAGCACTAGCATTAGGACTTTTAGCAAGCTTTTGTAGGAACTTAATAACTTCAGAGATGTTGCAACCATCAGGATCAAAATCAAATTTATCATCTAAAGTAATAGAACTATTGTTAGCCTCAACACTAGTGGTGGTGATAGTAGAAACAATAATGTTTCTAGGAATTTCATCTTCTCTTTCCCACTTAGCATGTAATTCAGCTAATAGTCTAACATTTTCATCAATTCTTACTTGTATAGCATTAGTAGCTGCAAAGGGACTATCATTAGTCTCAGGTTTAGCAGCCGTTTTATTCAAAGAAGATTGAGTTTTAGCCAAAGATGCTATATTTCTTTTAGCATTAGAGAGTTTTTCCTCAATAGTTTTATTGAAAGCAGTTTGTTTACTAATAAACTCTTTAAGCATAACTTCAAGTCAGAGGGAGCACTCTTATTATTGTTGTAAGGATTTCCATAAGAATTACCATTGTTGGGAGGACATGGCTTATAATTGTTGTTACCAAAATCGTTCCTCTAAGCATTATTACCATAAGCATTGTTGCCAAAATTGTTATTTCTTATGAAGTTCACATCAACTTGCTCTTCTTGAGCAACCAAAGAGGCTAAAGGAACATTTTTTGGATCAATATGGGCTTTCCCATTAACAAGCATAGACATAATAATATCAATTTTATCACTCAAGGAGGAGGTTTCCTCAACAGAATTTACCTTCTTACCTTGTGGAGCTCTCTCAGTATGCCATTCAAAATAATTAACGATCATATTGTCCAAAAGTTTAGTTGCAGCACCCAAAGTGATGGTCATAAAGGTACCTCCAGTAGCTGAATCCAGTAGGTTCCTTGAAGTATAGTTCTATCCTGCATAAAAAGTTTGGATGATCATCCAAGCAGTTAGTCCATGAGTGGGACAATTCTTTACCAAAGATTTCATTCTTTCCCAAGCTTGAGCAACATGCTCATTATCAAGTTGTTTAAACTTAATTATTTCACTTCTCATGGATATAATCTTAGCAGGAGGATAGTATTTTCCAATAAAAGCATCTTTGCACTTAGTCCAAGAATCAATACTATTCCTAGTTAAGGAATTCAACCATTCTTTAGCTTTTCCTCTCAAAGTGACAGGAAACAATTTCAGTTTAATAATATCACCATCTATATCCCTATGCTTTTGCATCTCACAAATTTCAAGAAAGTTATTTAGATGGGAAGCATCATCTTCATTACCAATACCAGAAAATTGTTCTCTCATAACAAGATTGAGAAAAGCAGGTTTTATCTCAAAGAAAGTATTTTCAGCCACAGGTGGAGCAATAGGTGTGCTCATAAAATCATTGTTGTTGGTGCTAGTGAAGTCACACAACTTAGTGTTTTCAAGAGTAGTCATTTTTTGGGTTTTCAAATAAGAAAGCAAACAAGTAAAACTAATTTTTTTGTGTTTTTTAAAGAACAAAACAAGCAAACAAAGCAAAAAGAAACTAAGCAAAACAAAAGCAACAAAGTAAAGAGATTGGTTATGAGGGACTCCCCTTGTGAAGATGTTCTTGACTCCCCGGCAGCAGCGCCAGAAAAGATCTTGATGCGCTCGACTTTCGACATAGAGCTCATTGGGAACCCCAAGAGGAAGGTATGATGAGCACAACAGTAAATTTTCCCTCAGTTATGAAACCAAGGTTTAATCGAAACCAGTAGGAGCAAGGAAACACCCCAAAGGTGTTGCTAGCTGAGCTTTGGCAGGGCGCACTACCGGTGCTAGTAGCAACGTGGAGACCTACACAACACAACCACAGAACTTTGTCCCCAACTTGCGATGAGGTTGTCAATCTCACCGTGTTTTGCGGAAAACAAAGGATTAAAATTATCGAATGGAAAGAAGTAAAAGTTTGCAGAAAGTAAACACAAAGCAGAAACAGTTTATAGATTGTATGTAAAGAAAAAGGACCAGGATCCATAGTTCACTAGAGGTGCCTCTCCTTAGATAGATAACATGCTGGGTGAACAAATTACAGCGGGGCAATTGACAAACACCGAGAAAGCAATACATGCATATACTAATCATCTTGACTCCTCTCAGACTTGATTGGGCATTACAACATAATACGTAGACCGGCATCCAACTGCATCTATGACTAATAATCCACCTTCAGGTTATCATCCGAACCCCCTCTAGTATTAAGTTGCAAGCAACAAATTATTGCTTTATGAACTGCGTGTAAAGTAAACAATACGATTGTTCTATGAACAAAGGATTGTTGTTTTCTCCCTAGTAGCAACAACACATCTAGTACCTTAGAGATTTCTGTCACTTCCCCAGATTACCAGAGGCATGAACCCACTATCGAGCATAAATACTAACTCTTTGAGTTGCTAGCATCTACTTGGCCAAGATAGCTACTAACAACGGAAAGCATGCAAGATCTCAAATAACAAAGACATGATAGAATCAATAATCAATCTGAAATAGCATCTGAATATCCATCGGATCCCCACAAACACAACATGTATGAATTACAAATAGATGATCTTGATCATGAACGGAGCTCACAAGATCTAAACATGAAAGCACAAAGGAGGAGAAACCAGCCATCTAGCTACTACATGGATCCGTAGTCCAAGGATGAACTACTCACGCATCACATCGGAGGCTTGCATGGTGATGAAGAAGGCCTCCAGGGTGAATTCCCCTCTCCGGCAGGGTGCCGGTAAGAGCTTCAGATCCCTCCCAGACGAGGGATGGAGATGACGGCGGCTACAGACTCTTTCGTGGATTTTTGATCGGGTACTTAGGGTTTTTGTCCCGAGGGCAATATATAGGCGGAAGGAGAGGCCGAGGGGGTGCCGGGAGCCACCACACCGCCCCCTGGCGTGGGCCAGGCCTAGCCGCACGGCCAGGTGGTGTGGCCGGCCCCTGGCCCCTCTTCGTCTCGTATTTTGGCACTTGATCCCTTCTGAAAAAATAGGCGCTTTGGCTTTTGTCCCGTCCAATTCCGAGAATATTCATTTTCTGACTTTCCTGGAACCAAAAACAGCAGAAAACAGGCAGCTGGCACTGTGGCTCTTGTTAATAGGTTAGTCCAAGAAATCATATGAAAAGTACTCCAAAGTTTGAACAAAACACAAGAAAGTGGATAAAACCAAGCATGGAACATCAAAAATTATAGATACATTTGCAATGTATCAAGGTAGCATTTTTAGAATCGGAAATATTAACCAGAACAAACGTCAGCATAAAGTACTTTCAAGTGTTCTGGGATTTTCGACTGTGACATGATCATTCGAAAATAAGATGGTAATATAAATGTTCTCAGAGAAAATTAAGGAAACCAATACTTTATTTCTCATTGAAAATGTACACATATATGATTACAAAGAAAGAAAATTTAAAAATAAAAGGGACATAGCTGAGCAATATTACACGGTCTATCTAATTCTTCCGGGTTTGTACTGCCTCCAGCTCTCTTTCTCTTCTTAGTAGCAGGTCTTTCTTTGACTGGCCGCATATCAGTAAGATAGTAAGAACCATTGTGCAATACTCGGATAACTAAAAAGGGACCTTCCCATACAGGCGAAAGTTTGTGCTTTCTTTTCTGCACAAGCCGGAGAACCAAATTGCCTTTATTGAAAGACCGGTTTTTGAATCTCTAGCTATGATACTTGCGTAACTTCTGCTAATAGGCTGCTGATCTCATCTCAGCAATGACATGAACTTCTTCGACTAAATCGAGATCATTTTGTCGAGAAACTTTGGCATCCTCTTCGATATAAGTAGCAACTCAGGGAGAAGTATGAATAAATCGCTAGGAAGAACTGCTTTTGTACCATATACCAAGAAGAAAGGTGTGTATATGGTTGACATGTTCGGAGTTGTTCGCAAGCTCGATATTACAAACGGTAATTCATATGCCCAAGCCCCCGTAGCACGACGAAATGGTGCTTCGATTCTTGGTTTGAGGCATTGTAGGATTAAACCGTTTGCTCTTTCTACTTGTCCATTAGCTTGTGTATTTGTGACTGACGCAATGTCAAGCCGGATATTTTGTTCGTCCCAGAATTCAGCAAGTTCTCCCATAGAAAAATTGCTCCTGTTGTCCATGATAATGCTATGCAGATAACCATATCAGATTATAACATCCTTGACAAATCTTCTAGTTGTTGCTCCATCAGAACTTATGACGGGTTTAGCCTCAATCCATTTTGTGAACTTATCCACCATCACTAAGAGGTGAGTAAATCCACTTGGAGCCCGTTTAAACCGTCCTACCATGTTAAGCCCTAGACCTCGAAGGGCCATTTTATAGGTATTATCCGTAGCTGATCAGCCGAAACATGAGCTTGTTTGGCGTACTTTTGGTAGACTTTGCACGTCTTGACCAACCGTTCGGCATCTGCCTTGGTTATAAGCTAGAACAAGCCATGTCTGAAAGCTTTTGCGACTAAAGATTTGGCTGCAGCATGATGGTTGCATTCACCTTCGTGGATCTCTCATAAGATTTCCACTCCTTGTTCCAGAGATACGTAGCGCTGAAAAACCCCAAATACACTCCGCTTATAGAGCCCACTATTTATTATTGTATAGGTTTTTGCTCGTCAGACGATCTGCCGGCTCAGAACCTCGCCTTTGGGTAATTTTCCATCTACGAAGAAATCAAGGTAGGGTTGAGTCCAGCTGGGAATTACAGCTAGAGCTGCCACTAAAGGTGAGTCAGATTTGGTCGGATATTCCTCATGTACTCCTTTTATAGAGGGAACTTTGAGGTGCTCTAAAAAATCGCCATCCGGGACCTTCTTCCGTGCAGATCCTATACGAGATAATGCATCTGCTTCCTCTTTTTTTTGTTCGAGGGATGTGTTGAACTTCAAACCCTTTGAACAATTTAGCTAGTTCATCCACGACAGCCCAATTTGCTGCTGTGAAGTGGATCTACAACACATAGAAAAGTTCATCTCCTTGGGGTGATTTGAGGACCACGCCAGCTCCCGAGCCCCCGAGAGCTTTAGACCTGGCAAAATGCATGGTCCAGTATTCAGACACTGGGAGGGTCATATTTTCTGTTGTCTCTGTCCAATCAGCGACAAAGTCAGCGAGTATTTGGGACTTGATTGTTGTACGAGGTTTGTACTCAATGTCGAAAGCTGAAAGCTCTATTCCCCGTTTTGCGACACGTCCTGTAGGGTCGTTGTAACTCACCCTGGTAATTGGATGTTCCTGAAAGTAATGTCGTAACTTGCAGGATGCGAAGAACACACCGTAAGCCAGCTTTTGATAGTGGGGATACCGCTGCTTTGATTCATTTAGGACCTCGCTGAGGTAGTAAGTCGGACGCTGCACCAGGTGTTCCTATTTTTCCTATAGTCTTTCCACCACCATGACGACACTGATGACTCTGTTTGTCACAACAAGATAGAGCAACATCGGTTTGCGAGGTTCCAGTGCTTCAAGGATAGGAGCAGATGAGAGTACTACCTTCAGTTCTTGTAGTGCAGCTTCAGCTTCATCAGTCCAAATAAACTTTTTGGTTGTTTTAAGGAGCTTGTAGAGTGGTGCGGCTCTTTCACCGAGCCAGCTTACAAACCGACTGACTGCAGCAATGTAACCAGTTAGTATTTGAACGTCCTTCAGGCGAGTCGGCCTGGAAATATTGAGTATAGCCTTAATTTTGGCCCGGTTCACCTCTATGCCTCTTTGAGACACGATGAAACCTAACAATTTTATGGCTGGTATTTCAAAGAAACATTTCTTCCGGTTAAGCATTATGTTGTATTTTTGTATATTAGCAAACGTTTCCTCTAAGTTGTAAATTAAGGTTTCTTTCTTTTTGGACATCACTGCTATGTCGTCCATATATGCATGTACATTGCGTCCGATTTGATCATGGAGGCAACGCTGCATAGTGCGCTGGTATGTAGCTCTTGCGTTCTTGAGCCCAAAGGGCATCGTAACGAAATAGAAGGTTCCGAAGGGGGTTATATATGAAGTTTTGACTTTGTCTGATTCCTTCATCCGGATTTGGTGATAACCGGAATATGCGTCGAGAAAACATAGGAGTTCCAAGGCTACCATAGAATCAATAACATGATCAATTCTAGGCAGAGTGAACGAATCTTTGGGACAATCCTTGTTCAAGGCGGTATAATCAACACACATCCTTAAATCATTGGTGTCCTCTTTAGGGACCATTACAGCATTGATCGACCACTCATTATGGATGACCACTTCTACAAATCCGGCTAACTCGAGCCAGGCTAGTTCCTTAGCTATTGCTTTTCGCTTTTCATCGTTGAAAAATCGTAGGGACTATTTGATGGGTTTAGCGTTTGGGTGTACATTTAGAGAGTGCTCGACAAGTTCCCTAGGTACTCCAGTCATGTCAGATGGCTGCCATGCGAAGATATCTTGTTTTGCTTGGAGGAACTTGATGAGTGTGCTTTCCTATGTGCTATCTAAACATACACCTATCTGGGTCACCATGGAGGGGTCATCATCCTTCAACGGTGTCTTCTTCATCTCTTCCAATGCCTTAAACTCCGGAGTCGGCTTGGTTACCTCCTTCTTCGTCGTGGGCATCTCGGATGGATCGATGGTCTTCTTGATCTCCTGGTACTCCTGGCGTGTAGTACGGCTTTAGCAAAGGCGGTATTTCTGTCCTTGCACTCTCGTGTTTTCTTCGGGTCTCCCTTGATGGTGATCACGCCCTTTGGACCTAGAATTTTCATCATATTATAAATATAACACGAACAAGCCATGAAAGCCTAGTAAGCCGACCGTCCAAATATAGCATGGTATGCACTCTTGAATGGTACCACTTCGAAGGAAAGTGCTTCTGTCCGGTAATTCCTTAAAGTTCCAAAAGTAACAACCAAAGTGATCTCTCCTAGGGAATTTTCTTGTCTTCCTGGCACAAGTCCGTGAAAGATCACAGAGTTGTGATTCAGCCGAGTTTCCGAGATCCTCAACCGACATAGCGTTTCGATGTAGAGGATATTAATATTATTGCCCCCGTCCATGATGTTCTTGGAGAATCAAGCCATCAATAAGTGGATTGATGACTGACACGTATTTTCCTCGCATGTGCAACTTAGGCGGATGATTAGCATGGTCAAAGGTGATTGTCACTTCCGACCAATCCAAGAGTTGAGGGATAGCCGGAATAGTTGCATTCAGTTTGTGTAAAACTACCTTCTTGACCTTAGCTGGTTGAGACCCAAGGAAAGTGACATAAGTGTCTTTCTTTGTTGGGATGTTCTTCTTTTCATCCGACTTGGGATTTGAAGGCTCTACTTCCTCCATGTCAGAATCTTCCTTGGTCTCTTTTTCTTTTTCGGGATTCCTCTTTCCCTTCTTCCGCTTAGCCCTATAGCCAGCAGAATCATCTTTGTTGATGTCATTGTTGAAATGACACTCGACGTTTGTGTGGGACGAGCCCCCGTTGGCATCTAAGTGATGCACACACGGATTGTTGGCAATGTTGGCCTAGGAGTAGCTTTTTCCAGGTTGCTGGTATCCTCTACCGTAGACCCTTGACATCCCACGACCGCGGCCGCGGCCGCCTCCGTGCCCTCCCCGTCCTCCAGACACGAAGTAGCAGTGAGAACTGTTGTTTCCGTGTTGGGCTTTTCCTCCGAGGTATTCTTGCGCCTCTGAGCTTATTGCTTCGGCTACTTTGCCGATTGTGGTACAACTAGGACGTTCAGTAGTCCTTCTGCATCGTCATCGGTGTCTGCATACTTGCTCGCTGTTTCTATCATCTCTCCCAAATTAGTGACCTTGTCATACATCAAGTGGTGACGCAGTAACCTAATTGGAAGTCCTGCAATGAAAGCTTCAATCGCAGTTTGATCGTTTACTCCTTCACAGGAGTTCTTGGTGTCAATCCATCATCCGAGATAATCCCGACAAGTTTCTCTAGCCATATAGGTGTAGCGCTGTAGGTCTCCAACCGTACAGTGCCTCCGATATGTTCCTTCGAAATTCCGAAACAACGCACTTTGCATGTCATACCAGTTGTTAATGGTGTTCTCTGGAAGTTCATTGAGACAGGATGGCGCCGTCTTCCTCATCATAAGCTGGAGATACTGGGTCACAACCAAGCTATTTCCGCCTTTGGCAATGTAGCAAGCCTGGAAAAAATCATGGAACCAAGTATCTGGCCAGGCCCTACCATCGGAGGCTTGGATGTGTCTTGAGATAGCAAATCCTTCCAGGAATTTCGTTTGTCGTAGCACCGCGCCTCTATGTTAGAGTTGATCCGGTGTCTCTTGTCACTTGGTGATAGGGAATGCCGTCTTGGTTATTCGCTGTGGCTGGGGTGCCTTGGAGCCGGACTTCTGCTTCTGCCACCACATCCTCCGCCATGACGCCCTCCTTGGCCTCCTCGAGAGTCGGTATGATGGCTACTTGGTGGAGAGGGTGGTGCAGGTGGATTGTTTCCGGCTGAGTGCTAGCCTTCATCCGGAGCGTCATTATTCCGGTTTCGGGGAGGGTCTTGATTATGATGAGCCCCCTGCCGGCTTGACTTGGCACGGTGTCTGTCATTCCTTCGTCCGTCATTTCCACCATTGCGCTGAGGTTTAGCCGGCCGGCTTGTATGTCTAGGAGGTGGCATCCTTTGTCGGTCCTCCTCCCGATGTTGCTCTTTGTCATCTTCCCTGCGATTGTTCGACTCTCGCCGGGGAGGGTTTCTCGGAACTAGTGCCACAACTGCGTCTCGCTCTGCGGCTGGAGCAACATTGCTCCAGTCATGTGCGGTTCTGTGCCATTTCCCTGAAGATCCGGTTCTTGAATAGTTGTCTTCCCGATGGTCAAGACAGTGATGCTGTGTTGGGTCCCGTCGGGGCCTAATATCATCCCAATCCGGATCCATGCGACATTGCTCAGACTTGGAGACTAGTTTTCCGCTTCCAGATTTTGTGGCCTTTTGTTGCTCCATACCCTTGGTAAGTAGCTTTACGCCCAACCGAACTTGATCTGGGTTTGGGTTGTTCGCCAGGATATCTCGAGCTGCAGCAGTGTTTTCCACTGGTGTTCCATACACCAAATCTCCCTTGCTATCCAGCCAAGGTTCTCCCTTGACGGCGTCATCTCCCTCAAAGAGGGTCTTGTGGACTTTTGGATTTTTGTTAGCCTGCACAGGGCTGTTCTGAGTCTTCTAATGCTGCAAGGAGTTGAATTGCCCTACAGATAAAATGTGCTTGTTCTCTTCCATAAGGTTGTTAGCCTCATCCAGGAGTACTTGACGACGCGCTTCTAGGGCTTGGGCCCTTTCTTCCAGTTCTGTAGATGGAAGATCTGCAGAAGCAAGGATTGGCGTAATTAACGCAGAATCGATGAGGTTACGGGAACCAGCGGTAAACACGTATCCATCCACCGGAGTTTCCTTTGGATTGTCTGGGATTAGGGCTCCATTCGAGTCTTCCTCGTAACCTTCAGCAACCACTTCCTCTGCTGGAGGATCTTTTGCTGGAGTCTTGTTCTTCTTCTTCTTATTCTTTGCCTTCTTGGCAGCACCGTTAGCAAAGACGGATTTGGGTCCGTTTCCTGGAGTCAAGCTCTGATCAGTACTTTTAGACATCTGGACGTCGGGATTAGCTTCGAGATCCATGTCATCCTGCGCTTTGGGAGAGTTTTCTCTGGATCCTTCATCTATGGCTTCTCCTTCTTCTGCAGCTTTGGAGTTGAACTCCTCTGCTTATTCCATGGAGAACTTTTGGAAATCCGCCGACATCATTGAATCATCCGAAGATGCCGGTAAGTCGGTGTTTCTGCCGATCGCCTCCAGCACCGAGACTTTGTTGTCTCTAGCATCGGCAGAGCCGGATCCGGATCCAACATATCTGACAAAGTGCGAGACGTGCGTCATGAGGTAGTTGCGGCTTTCCTAGTGGGCTTCCTCAAAACGTCTGATGGTCTCGAGAACCTCATCCACTCTTGCGCCTTGCAGCTGTATGCGCCTCAACATATGCCTCAGGAAAGGTTGATCTATTCCGGTGTTGGCAGAGCAGGAACCAATATTATTGTCTTGCTCCTCCTAGATTTCGACCTCGACGGGCAGATCAATCTGGGATTCGGCCTCCCTAGAGAGATCCACTCTAGATTCGACTTGCACCACAAGATCTGCTTCAGGCTCAGCTTTCTCCACTATCTCCGTGATAGGTGCGGCCTAGGTGGGGTTAGTTTTTTCCGAGATCTGGAACTCTACCGCATTCGCGGACAAAGTGGACATTGAAACTTCTTCGGCCTCTATCATCACCGCTGGGGTGGGTGGGCAGGTTTAGCGAAACTGATGTAAACATCGATCTCACCAAAAGACATGATGGTGTAGGCAGTCATGGCCTCCCTAGCCGGAATCCAGGTCTCGTTGAGAACGATGATAGGGACGTCACTGGCGTAGAGGATGTGACCAACTGCGATGGTCTCGCCGATTCTTGCATATTCCGCTTAGAACGTAGATCCTAAGCTCACTTGCCCCACGGTGGGTGCAAATTGTCGTCGGATTGATGACAAGTACGCCATGAGGGGGTCCTCGAGGCGTGTGCAAGAGAGGGGTGTGAGATATACGGTATTCCGGGATGGTGAGCACACAAGTTTACCCAGGTTCGAATCCGCTGGCTTCGGAAGAATCCTACTCCTGTTAGCAATCCAGTAATACGGCAGAGTCGGAATATGGGTTAGAAGGGTTTTACCTGTGCGACTTGAGATTGTAAACTATTGTGGAGTGCCCTAAAGGCTTGTCCTAGGACGGCTTATATAGATATCTGGCCTAGGGTTTACAGGAGAGACCTATCCGGCTACGACTAAGAGTCGGTTACATAGTACATCTTGAACTACAAGTAACACTATAGGCCTATGTCTGTAAGTCTTCTAGGCCTTTCTGTAGCCGGACTGGACTCCGTCTCTTCTCCCTGACTAGGCCGCTCGTGAAGGAAAGCTCTAACCCGAAGTGGGCCACCCTGGTGAGTGAGGCGCAATGAGGATACCAGGAAAGTATATCCCCAACATTCGCAATTGTTCAGCTGGAACATTTGGTTGTCTTGCATAAAACTGGCACCCAATAAAGGATCATACCAACTTCTCGGCGTCCTCCTTTGTAGTTAACTAGTGGAATCCTTGCCAGAAGGCTTTTGCCACCAACGATTGGGGAGCGGCATGATGCCCGCAATCTCCGAGATGTATTTCTCTGAGGCTATCTATACCTTGCAGCTGGGAGATGCACTGTAGGAAAACTATTGTGGTACTTCTTTTGTATAGCTGGTCATCAATGATGACGTAGCCTTTTGCTCTGATACTATCTGCCGGCTTTCAACTTTGTCGGCGGGCAAAGTTCCGTCTTAAAGACAGTCCATGAACGGTTTCGTACAAGCCGGAGAGGTCATGGTTACTGCATTAACAAATGAATCTACTCTATCCGGGTTATTGGGGTCCGCTCCTTTCACGGATGGGGTCCACAAATTCTCTAGGAAAATGCCTGCGGAATTGGTCAGCGAGCTGATCCAAGCTTTGATGGTAGATCTTTTGCTTCATTGTCCTCCCTTTTGACATACTTGACTTCATAGCCATCGAAGCACTTGTCTATCTCGTCTACTTCGTTTCGATATGCCTCCATCATAGGGTTCTGTGCATTCTAGGTGCCAGCTACCTGCTAGGCAACCAAGTCAGAATCTCCACAGCAAACTATGCGCTTGATGCCAATATCCTTGGCTACACGAAGTCGTGAATGAGGGCCTCATAGTCAGCCATGTTGTTGATTGCGTTGAAGTGGATCTGCAGGACATACTATATCTTTTCTCATGTTGGTGATTGTAATAATACACGAGCCCCCAAGCCATCGAGTAGTTTATATCCGTCAAAATGCACGATACAATACTATGGGTCTGGTACAGGATTGTCTTCTGGTAGTTCTATCCAATCTGCGATAAAATCCGCCAATGCTTGTGATTTGATAGCGTCGTGCCTCTTGGAGGTGATTTCAAAGGAAGCAAGTTCAATGTCCCACTTTGCCGCTCTTCCTGTTACATCGCTGTTGTTGATGATGTCGAACAACGAAGCTTTGCTCACTACTGTGATAGGGTGCTACTGTGATAGGGTGCTCCTGGAAGTAATGCCTTAGATTCCATGATGCGAGGAAAATTCCCTAAGCTAACTTCTGGTAGTGCAGGTAACACTACTTGGATTCCATCAAGACCTCGCTTACATAGTAAATTGGTCGCTGAACTCCGTATTCATGTCTTGGCTCCTTGCTCTCCGCCACGATGTCGATGCTGATAACCCAGTTGGTTACCGCCATGTAAACTAACATAGGCTCTCTTGATACGGGTGCTACAAGTATTGGTGTGGAGGAGAGTATTCTCTTCAACTCCTGAAGTGCTTCATCTTCCTTGTCTATCCATATGAATTTTTCTGCCTTATTGAGCAACTTGTAGAGCAGCATGGCCTTCTCTCCAAGTTAGCTGATGAACCGGCTAGCTGTTGCAATGCAGCCAGTGAGCCTCTGTATGTCCTTCAAGCATGTCGGTCATTTGATGTCAAGGATGGCCTTTATTCTCTCCAGGTTAACCTGAATTCCGCGATGCGAAATTATGAAGCCCAGCAATTTTCCGGATTGTACCCCAAAGACGCACTTCTTTGGGTTAAGCATCATGTTGTACTTCTGAAGATTGTCAAAGGTTTCCTGTAAGTCGGTGATAAGGCCGTTTGATTTCTTCGACATCACCACGACATCATCCATGTAAGCGTGTACGTTGCGACCTACCTAGTCATGTAGGAAACGCTGCATCATCCGCTAGTAGGGAGCAACAACATTTTTGAACCCAAAGGGCATTGTGACATAGCAGTATGTGCCATATGATGTGGTGAATGAAGTGTCCAATTGTACCAACTTTCACATCTTAATTTGGTGGTATCCTGAGTATGCATCGAGAAAACACAAAAGTTCTGAGCCAGCCATCGAGTCAGTGAATTGGTCAATGCTAGGCAAAGCAAACGGATCCTTCGGACACGCTTTGTTCAAGTCGGTGTAATCAACGCACATTCTTAATTCTTTGGTTCCCTTTTTGGGGACAAGTACAGGATTTTCCACCCATTGGGTGTGAATGACTTCTTGGATAATACTAGCCTCAAGTATCCTAGCTATCTCTTTGCCTATAGCCCATCGTCTTTCATCACCAAAAAATCATAGAGGTTGCTTCACCGGTTTGGCCTTAGGATCAATATTCAAGCTGTGCTCGGCAAGATACCTAGGTACACCTATCAAGTCGGCAGGTTGCCAGGGAAAGATGTCCTTATTCTCGTGGAGGAACTCGACAAGCACGCTTTCCTATTTGGGATCCAGTTCCGTTCCAATGGCGGTGGTCTTGGAGGAATCTCCTTCAACAAGCTCCACCTGCTTTGTCTTGATGGCGGCCTTGAATGCGGGTTTGGCAGCAGTAAGTTGCTTCTTTGAAGCTAGCATCTCCAAGGCGTTGACCTAGCTCTGGATTTCCTTGAATTCTTCACTTTAGAGAATGGCTTCGGTGAAGGTGGCTTCGCTCAGCTCACACTCCATTGCCTTGGTGATGCTTCCGTCAATGGTGATGATGCTGTTTGGTCTTGGTATCTTGAGCTTGTTGTAGATGAAGCATGGCCTGGAGAGGAAGGAGTGAAAGATGTCGCGTCCAAAAATGACGGGGTACATGCTTTTGAAGGGCACCACTTCAGATGTCATGCACTCTTGGCGGTAGTTGTTGACATCACCAAAGGCGACTGTCAACACCCGGATTTTTAATCCCAGATGCCCGTTATGCCATACCTCGCAATCCCAGGATTACCATTTTTGCTAGACATAACGGATTGGATATCACAGTACATCATCCATTACAAACCATACATAAGGTTTTACACAAATAAGGATCTCATGATCCAGTCTTTAATACAACAAGCAGCGGAAATAAACGATAGCGTAGCGGTGGGGTCCATCTTCAGGGGCACAGGCAATGCTGACGAAGGCAGATAGTCCTAGTTATCATAGCCATCCTGCTGACCATCATCTTGATAATATCCATCATAGTCTGGCCATGATCATAGCCAGGGACAAAAGCCATGAGTACTCTTTAAGTACTCGCAAACTACTACTAAGAAGGGGTATAATTCTAAGTTAAAGTACTGAATCTAAGTTAACTATCAAGTTAAATTTGAAACCTAAGCTGAGTTCAAAAGCAAAGAAAGATAAAGTAAAGTTCTAAAATCACTTAAGTTGGGAAGTTATCATCATCAACACAACCCTATTGGGGTCAAGTCAAAGTTCATCATTCATGTCAAGTTATTTAGAAAACAGCTGCCAACGAAACAGTATGGCCATTCCAACTATCCATAACCGCGGACGCGGCTATTCGAATAGTTTGACACTCTGCAGAGGTGGTACACTTTCACCACAAGATTCGATACATCTGTCAGGGATAACCCTGAATCATCATACTTAGTATGCAGATAATCAAACATAACCTTCCCTCTACACACCCTAGTACAAGAACCTCTCCTATGAGCATGGCCTCCCAACCATGACCATCATTCATCTTGGGCACTACATAGGTGGACATCATGAGAGGTAGCCTCAGCTCAAACCTCTCCCGTGAGGGAACTAATACTAATGCATATAAATTTCCAGCTAAGCCTTACCCAATTCAGGTAATGTGGTTGTACGGTAAATTTGGAATGGTATCGCATCCGAATCCAACCATCAGTTTTATAAACGGGTTAAGGCTCATGCCTCGTCATTTTCATCATCGTAAACCAGTTTTGTCTCTCAACACATGTCAAACCATCTCAATAGAATGACTCATCATTCCAAGGTTTTCACAATTCATTTTCACCAAGTGTTCCCATCTAGAGTGACTCAAGTTTTTGATCTATTCTAAAATACTAAGTTAAGATTATTCACTAAGGTGGAAAAGATGGTTTCAATCTCATGCCATAGAATGACATCTAAAGGTTTCTAAGTAGGTCAAGTTTTATACTTTTTATGCTACCTTCAAAACAAGTAAAGAACTTTGTGTGAACTAAGGGAGGTAAAACTTGTCAATAAGACTTGGGGTACCAATAGTTAAAGGGGTGTGATCAAAGCATGCTTAAGGCATCTTTGTTAAACCATCTAGTTTAAATCTAGCTTTCTAACAATAGCTTGCCTTGGTTGGTGCAGTGGTTGAAGTTTTCTTCTTCTTCTTCTTCTTGGTAGAACTCCTCCTCCTCGAAAGTTTGGTCGGTACTAGCGTCTATAAATACATAGGGAGTAGACAATCACCAAACCATACTTAACTAGGCTAAGTAGCATTCTAAAACACACAATTTATGATCTATTATCATCACAAGCATCACAAGTTTAATTCAATAGTTTCAACCTTTTTATTTTAGAAAAGTAATTTCTACTCATTGAAATTTTAACTAAAATTTAATATTCACTACCAAAATATGGGATCATGTGGACACATGTCCTCACCACATATTCTAACATTTGGGAATGAGATTTAATGGTTGGACCAATATTACTTTGGTTTAAGTTCATTATATAATGATTTAAAGTGACTAGAAATGCCTATATAGCATTATTTTGGTACTAGTCCAAAGTTACTGCATGTAAACCTTAATATTATTACATATTTGGATAGATAAGATGAAATGTGATTTTTGAGAGTTGGAATCAACTCAAAAGCTAACTTGGTTGATTTTATAAAAATGTTGCAAGGTGCAAATGCTTCTGTTTGGTTATTTTTTTAGGAGAGATCTATAACTCTAATTGAAATAAATCCAACGGGCTTGGATAGATTATTTCAATACCTTTCAGACAAAATTGGTTTCATGCAATTTGGATTTCTAAAACTCTCTGAATTGATTTTTAAACTAGGGGACAGAAACTAGATTTAACTAAAAAGAAAAATCCAGATTTGAATCGATGGGCTAGGCGAGAAAAGAAATGGGCCGGCCCAGTGGTGCTCTGCGGCGCGGGGCTCAGCTGACAGGGGGCCCGCTTGTCAGCGGCACTTAACACGTGAAACGGTACGCGCGCTGTGGGCCGTGCGATTAGAAGCGAGATCAACGGCTGAGGGTCGTCGTCAACGACGAACAGGTCGCCGGCGAGCTCGAACCCTAGCGGCTCGGTGGGGGTCTACTGGGGGCGTACCAGGGCTCCAGCAGGGTCGGTTAGGCGGGCAAACGACGTGGAAGACGACGGCAAGGCGAGGCGCGGTTGCGGCGGAGCTTGGGGTGGTCGAAATCAACGGCACCCTTCTCCTCCAGAGGCGGCAGCTCCAGTTCCAATTTCGGCGAGCTGCTGCTCCACTTGGTCCGGCTAGAGGTGGGTGAGGTTCAGAGAGGTGAGGGGAGTGGAATGGTGTGGACAAGAATGGCTGGGGAGGGCTCCTTTTATAGGCCCGACGGTGAGACCGAGCGGGATGGACGGTCGACGGTGGCGACATGGCTACGGCGAGCTAGCGGCATGGCGGGGGATGGCGATCGATGGGCAGTTCATTGGCGGTGCTCTAGGACTTAAATGTTGTCGTAGGGGCGGTGGTATGCAGTCTGGGCGAGGTGGCCCTCTGCGCGGCCGATGGGGCGGTGTCCACGACGAGCGGTGGCTGTGAGGCTTTGGGCGGCGAACGAGGATGTCCGGGGTGTTCTCCAGGTCGAGGCGGAGCGGCGGGCGCGGGCTGCGTTCGAGTGGTGACTTATGCACGCGGGGACAAGGCGCGCTCTGGAGGCGGCACTGGCATGGTGCAGTGGCACTAGGCGCGGGCTCTCCTCGGTGGTCCACGGCAGCACTTGGCTCAGGCAGGGGACAGAGAGGGGCGGTGAGGTGTTGGCTACCTCCTAGACATGGAGAGGAAGGAGGAGGTGGTCTGCTGGGGTGAGGGCAAGTTTGGCCGCAAGTTGGTGCTCGGCATGGTTTGGCCTGGCCACTAGGGTGTAGGGGTTGGGGTGGTAATGGCATGGTTTGATCAAGTGGAGACAGACGGTGTGTTTTGTGGTCAAATGGGTGGCTAAACTCTGTAGAAACAGTGAGCTAGCTATTTGTGTTTGATTCTGCCTACCATGTGTTTGATGAAATGGCCGCAAGAGAAAAAGTTTTGAATTTTGAGTTCAAAATTTTTGAGTGATCTCCACTAGTGATAGGTAGTCTCTGGTTGCAAGGGTTTTGAAAGTGGAGCTCAAATAGATGGTTTTTGAAATAGGGGTGATCTATGCATATGCATTAGATTCAATTTTAAATTGTCATGTAAAATAGTTAACATAATGTTTTTATAAGATCCAAAGGTTGGCCTTGGTACCTCATTATGTGTACTAACAAGGGGTGCAAATATCAAGAATTGTTTCTGTTAAGAATTGAGTACTAGGAATAGCCAAAGTATGCATGAGAGTTAAATTTGCCAAAATGACCATTCCTTCTTTTTAATTCTTTTGATTTGATTTTCTTTAGGAAAAGTTTGAGAATGATGTAGATGATGTTTAAATCACCTAAGAAACATTTTACAAGCATGGGATCACACAATCATGGCAATTCAAACAACTCCTATTTTAAATGCACACACATATGAATGCTTTCATTTTAAATTTGGAAAAGTTTTGTTAACCCTATTTTTGGATGATTTGATCTTGTTAAGCTTGGATTAAAGTTTTGGGATGTTACAGCGACCAGAAGGGTGATGCAACCAAGGGAGTTAGCTTGCCGGCCAGGAACGACGCCATGGAATATGGTGTTGATCTTCCTTAGCTAAGTCTCTGTCAAGTTCATCTTGTGCAGTGTATCCTGGTACATCATGTTGATGCTGCTTCCACTCTCCACGAGGCACTTGGTGAACTCTATGCCATTAATCAATGGGTTGATGACCATGGCATACCGCTTCTCTGTTGAGATAAGGTCTAGATGATGTTGCATGTCCCAAGTGATTGGAATCTCCGACCACCTAACATACTAGGGAATAGGAGGGAGGGTAGCCATCAGTATCCTTAGTGAGGTTTTCTGAGTCCGGACGGTGGGTGTACCAATGAAGGTGGGGTTGACTAGGGCCTTCTTTTTGAAGGGGTTCTTTCCCTTGCCATCGCCCTTGTCGGTGGACTTGGGTTCCACATCTTCATCCACGTAGCTTGATACCTTGGATTCCTCCTCCTTTCTTCTTCCCTTTGCCCTTTCCGACTTTGCTTGTAGCCGGACTAAGGGTCTTCCTTGAGGTCGTTTACACACTTGCATTGGCGGTTTGTCTGGGTGGCCTTGCCGTTTGCGTCAAGGTGGACGAAACAAGGCATATCATGGTACTCTTCATACGTCGAGGAAACGTAGGGTGCTGGGGGTGTTGAATCACTCCTCTACTGTCCATGGCTAGACCCCCGGACATGACCACATTGTCCGCCTCTTCCTCTACTGGTGAATGTTGTGGCGACCATGTCGGTTGCTTGCTTCTCTTCTGGTGGAGTTTTCCGCTTGTTGTTATTGTTCTTCTTATCCTGGGTACGGATGGCTATTGCCGGCAACGATACGCGAGCATCATCGTCGGCCGCGGCGAATTCGCGAGCCATGGCCATCATCGCATTCAGGTTGAGGTTGCTGTTGTCTTGATGGCGCTTCAGCGTATGCCGGAGCAATGTCCCCCGGCGATGTGAATCGCATCACTGGGAGCTACTTGACGGCAACATTAGGGTTTCCCCCGGCGATGTGAATCGCTTTTCTATAGTCCTACAACCACATAGCTGGACTGGCAGTGCCATCATAGGGCTTGATGGTCTTGTCAATCCGGAGACCCTTGGGGTAAGTTGCGGACCATATTACCGATCGAAAACAATGTGGCCCCAGGTAAGGGAGCTCCCATGCTTCTTGGATCTTGTCCAACCGTGAACGTGCGTCGTACGACTGTGGTTGCTTCCCTTTTACGTCATGGGGAGGGTAGTTGTGGTGCGATTTATTGGACCCGCCATTTTCTCTGCCATGAAGGCTACTGGGTGGCGACGGTGGGTTAGCCTTCTTGTTGTTCCCTCCATGTGATTCCTCACGCCTATCATGATTGCTTGTTAGACGTGGTGCTTCCTTGTGGGATCTCCGCCAGTGTCCTTCATTGCCGCTGTGCTCTCCTGCATACCGAGGTTGCTCACCCTGGTTGCGTATGACTATAACGACCCGGGGACGCCTGGGAGGTGGCATGCTTGTGTGGTGGCACGGATGTTGTTCCTCGCGATGCTGGGATGGCGGGGGTGGTGGCGATAAATAAGGGTGAGCCTTTTCTCCCTTGTCGGAAGACATGGGTATGGCATCAGCCCTGTTATTCGCATCCCTTCGCCTTCATTCCGGGGAGCCTATATGGGATCCTTCATCATGGGGAGATCTTGGACTTTGACGGTTGTTTAGAGTTGACTGGAAAAGCTCCGGATTGGACTCGACCCTTTCTGAGGTGGCCTTCTCCTGTTGCTCGGAAGCCTTGGCTACTAGGTTATAGACCTGAGCCACCGCTTTTGGCGACCTATCCTATCCGAGGAGGGTCTTGGCGACGACCATGTTGAGGGCGGGAGTTGGCATTACTTTCCTCCTCTCTGAATCAATGTATGGGTGTCTTTTGCCGGTTTGGACGCTTCCCATCCTAACTTGCGTCGAATGTCGGGATCTTCGACGAATTGATCTAGTGCCTTCTTCGCCTTGTGCCTTAACATCAACTGCTTGAACACGGAGGCGGCTGGTGAGCTGGCTGCCGTTGTTGGTGATATGCGGTTGGGTACACCAAAGTGGCATACCAGGCCTTGCATGAACTTTACCGCTGACCGTGTTTGGATGGTTCTGACTGGTTCCACCTTGGCCCATTTGGTGAACTTGTTGATGGCGACGTAGAGATATCGGTAGCCCCCAGGCGCTCGCGAGAAAAGGCCCCAAGAGGTCCAGCCCCTAGACCACAGAAGTCCAAGAGAGCGGGATGGTATGCAGCTGCTGGGCCGAATGGTGAATTTGCTTGGCATGGAACTGGCATGCCTCGAACACCTTTACCACCTCTACAACGTCGGTGAGTGTAGTGAGCTAGTAGAAGCCGTTGTGGAAGGCCTTTGTGACACCCCCGAGATTAAGGCTAGACAAATCCCAGACCTATTTTTGATATAAGACTAACCTAAGTCTCGAAAGCGTACAAAGGAAGAATCGGTAACACAATTGTGACCCTACGACACAAATGTTATTACAACAAGCTCATATCTAAGAAAAGAACCAAATTATTACAAGCATAGGTCACTGACCACAAACATCAAACAACAGAAGGAAAATTATGCTATTATGTATAACAAAGTTATCAAATGGCCTAAGAGGCCTGAAGCATAACGATAACGTCCCAATCCATATATTCCAGGCTGCCAACCAGGAACCCCAAAAAACTCGTCGATGTTGATATCGTAACGAACTCATCTCCCATGGAACACTTACCTGTTGCACAAGTATCAACAAAGCTAGGCTAAGTACAGGGTGTACTCTACAAGACTTATGGCTGGTGGGGTTATTTTGCATAAAGCTAACTTTCTTTGTAAAAGAGGGAGGAGAATCGCGACTATTAGAACCTTTTAAAAAGGGGATAAGAGAACGGTGTCACTAGCTCTGATCTTCTTTGATATCCACCGAATCTTTATCAGCTGAACCTACCAACTAGAATCACCCCCTCACTCCCTGAGGAAGCATCCTTAAGCACACCTCGCATCTCCTGTCAAGTTCTACGATTAGGTTATTATTCTCTATGATCTTAGAATCCATTCCATAGTCGTCCATAACCGTGGACATGACTTTTTGAAAAGATTATTACCCTGTAGCGGTGCACAACTTTACCCACACGTACTAACATCCTCTTAATACCACTAGTAGTAGCCCTCTTCCTTGGAAGCCCGACAGAGAGCGGTTAGACAGTACCTTTACCTTGCTTTCGCCGAGACCATGAGTCACGCCCTAAGGAGATGCCGCCGTAATGGCTCAAGTCTTGAAGTCGGTCCCTAGGGATGTGAACATGGTTTGAGATTACGGAGGACGTGCCTCTCCCATTCCATGCCACGCTTACCTACCTGTATGAATGCACCTCCTTCAGGAATGACCAGAATGCATATGTCGAATGGAATGCCCTAACTATGTGACTCATGGAATCTACTAGGCAATTTAGTTGGTCGAATGGTGTGGCTGTACGCTCATCTTGGTTCAAGAGGCAAGAACTCAGATCCTAGTACTGGCAAGTATGGGACTGCAAAAACCACAACCCGATGTGGCCTCCCATACAAGCCTTAGCATGTTTAGTTTCATCTCTAATCATACCACGTCATCCTATCCAACTAGGTTCATTCGTAGCTCTGATAAATCAACCGGATGGACCAGCGGTACCGACTAAGAATGGCTAAGCACAATAGATATAACAGCTCTAGTGAAGCTCACGAAGCCAAACCCTAGTTATGCTAGCAGCAGTAGATCAAGGAATATAGGCTACAAAGGTAACATGCATCATATAGGATTAATCTATCCATCGATGAAAGACATTAGAATCCTATGCACATGGCAAGAATGAAATACTTTGAAAGCATAGGATTTTATCATGTGTGGGGCTATGCTTGCCTTTGCCTATTGATACTCGGATATAGAACTTCAGATTCATCTGCTTGACTTGTTCACCGTTGATCAAGTACTTATCTTCGATGGTGTTAATCTCGATCTTCAACCGTGGACTTGATCTCGTTGCTCACATCAACTCTGAGGTCTACCGAGAAGATGCAGAAACACCGGAAAGGAAGGCAACAATCAACACATGGCATCGATGCAGTGCTCAAGCAAGGATGATGATATGACAAGTTAAAGTGTATTGAAATGAACCCTAGTACATGCTTGGTCATTTTAAATAGGGTCTGAGGTGTACAAACCCTAGATAAGGGGAACCTCGGAGTCACCTATGGGGTTCAATTGGTTCTTCTAATTAAACTTGTCATGTAAGTTTCTTAACAATGCATGATTATGAGTCTATTGGATAGATTTCATTTTTATGAACATTTTGATATAATATACATATTTTTCTGATTAAAATTAATTAGTTATGATTTTTACCATTTTTAATCCATTTAAATTCATTTTAAAACAACTAATTTTTTTTGGAATATTTAAACTATTTTCCATCTGGCCCCACATGTTAGACCTTTATTAATTTCAGAAATTAATTCCAAAATGAATAAAACCCTGACAGACAGGGCCCACTTGTCATATTAATATTCTAGAAAACAATTACAAAAACTTTTAAATAGAAGAAAAGGGGCTTATGGCGTAGGCATGACGTCATGCTTACGTCAGTCGGAGCTTGATCCCCATATCGCTACTCGATCCGCCGATCACGAGCGTGTGGGCAAGCAAGAGGAGTCACGCTCAACTCAGCACGCGGTCCTAAGCCAGCTAGTGGTGGGGTCGCGAAACTGTGGCCACCGGAGCCTGGCCGGTGATGACCTTCTGCAGCGGTGGACGGTGGCTCGTGTCGGGAGTCCAGCATAGAGCAGGAGGGCGACGGAGGAGAGGGTTATGAGAACCGTCAGCTCATCATGAGCCTAAAGGAGGGGTCGGCGAGGGCAGGGGCGGTCAGAGAGCGGCGAATCGACAACGTGAACTGCAGCGGCCGGTGGAATGTAGAGTTCGATTCCGCCAAGGGAGATTCTTCCTAGCTTGCGTGGCTTGATGTGGATGACGAGGAAGACACGACGCTTCACCAAGGGTACTCCACTAGGCGCGGGACTATCGGAGATGATGGCAACAGACGGGGTCCAGCGAGCTAGGGTTCGGCTTGCTCAAGAAGAAGAGGATGGAAACCAGGGAGAGGGAAGAGAGGATAAGGGAGAGCAAGGACTGTGGCATGTGGTATTATCCCCATCTCCAGTCGGCGGCGGGCATCGCGGCGCAGCCAACATCGGGCGGCAGAGGAGCGGCCAGCGAGGATCTTCGCGTTGTCGACAAAGATGACAAAGAACAGAAGGCCCAAAGCGGTAATGGGCTAGCTGGGATGCGCGTGGGCCGTGGTGGGCTGCGGCAAAGATTGCAAGGCGAGCTGCTGGTTACTA
Organism: Avena sativa; assembly: GCA_916181665.1. Taxonomy (NCBI): domain Eukaryota; kingdom Viridiplantae; phylum Streptophyta; class Magnoliopsida; order Poales; family Poaceae; genus Avena; species Avena sativa. The sequence continues at coordinate 259,866,416 of OV702292.1, read as the reverse complement.
CACTGAGCGGCAGAGAGGAGGGAAAAGAGTTGGGCTGAGGCCCAGATAGATAGGGTTAGGTTTTTTTATTTATGAAAACCATTTTCTTTTTCTATTTTCTATTTTCCATTTCTATTTTCAAATTATTTTATGTTTTGAGTATTTACAAAATACAAGAACTTTTGCAAACATTTGTAAATACAAGGGGACCCTTTATGACCATTTGGGTTCCATATGTTTGGTAATTTTCAAAGTACAATACTATTTTGAATACATTTCAAATAGAGAGGAGAATATTAGGGTTTAGGCTTTGTAATTATTTCTTGCATGCATTTTAGAATATGATGCTCATGCTATGCACATTCAAACCCTCCTTAGAGAATCATTAAAACTAGGGGTGTTATAGTTCTATCCCCCTTAATAGAATCTCGTCCCGAGATTCCTAGGTAGGAAGATAGAAGGAACAGGGTTGCACTAAACTTCAACGATCTTCTCGAAGATGTTGATCCATGCCACCATTATTGAATGAATGAAGCTCTTCATTTTCTTCAAGGTTACTTCTCACACTAAATAATAGAGGGAATGACACAAGACCGCAACAGATTATCTCATGGTCCACTCGTGGATAGATGTTTCACGGACATCTCTAGAGCCAACGAACATGAAACACATCAAGTTAATGGAGGAAACAAAATGAGAAGGTTTCAAGGTATTAGATAGCTGATCTTCATAAGGATTGAGACCATGGAACTTCAGATGAGTTTAATCTTCTGAAGAGGAGAGCTTACAAAGGAAAGAACATGACCACAGACTTCAAGAGGGAAACCTCTACTAAACAACTTAGGTAGAGATTCCAAGTTACATAGATATGGATAACCAAATTTTTGAACTACTTTTGATATAGAAGGATCACTGTTTGTTCAACAGATGGTCAAGACAGAAGGGTTATTTCGTGGAGAGGACTCATAGGAGTCACAAGGAACATGTAACAAGAGAAACTTATGTTTATCAAAACCATAGTCGCTCTTCGAACATGTTAGATGGACCAAAGGAAACTCTTTATTGATCCAGGTCTATCAAAATAATTGCCAAAGATCGTGATATCACTTCACACCACTATAATGAATATATAAGAAGATTCCTGATGACACGAGGAAAAAGAAACTTCATTCTTAGACTTTAGTTAGTTGAATCAACAACACTTGCCAACATAAAAGGGTCTGGAGGATCGACCGAGAGACATTTAGCAACACTTATTTAAATGTTCTCCTTGATGTTTGAGACACGAAACATCAAGTAAAAGGTCGGACTTCGGATACAAAGGAAACCATAAGCACAACTCTTATATTTAATCATAGAAGCAACCTTATCAGGGTGGTTGTTATTGCTGATTTAATAGTATATGACAATAGGCCTCCCGACTAATTGTGTCAACCATTACATCAATCTTGCCGAATTTTCAAAGAGACCTATGTGAAAAACCATGATGAACACTAACCATCATATCTGCTTGAGATTTAGATTTGGATATGTGGGAAGATACTTCAGACTCGACATGTCTGAATAGAAAGTGCACAATATTTACCACAAAGGTAAAGTTACTAGATTCTCAAGACATGGACTACATTGTCAAGCTCCAAAAGAATGAGCTAGATTGCAAAACCCATATGTTAGCAAGTTAACCAAAAGATAACTTCTCTTGCATAGAATGTTCACAATGGAACACAAATGAATCCTTGTTGGGAAGCATTTAGGAGGATATTGAAGTGTTTCAAGAACTTCTTCTCTTCCATAACAAGTCATTAGTCGCTTAGCATGGTTAAAGGATGTTCTCGAGATGTGAAGGTATCAACCTACCATATAAAGAATACTTCGCACATGCTTGACTGGCTTCAAACGATTCCCGAGGAAACAAAGATATCAATGTCAATGTCAACGATTCCCGGAGAAGGTCACTTCTTACATCCAGAACACATACTTCAGGGTGACTTGAAGTTGGTTCTCAAAAGTTTCCAATATCAATGTCAACTATTCCACATGAATCCAATCTAACATAGAGAAGATAAGGATGTCATCGATGGGCTCAATAACAAACTTATCAAGACACTCTAAGAAGATAGACTCACATGTGGTATGAACAAACAACAATATTGGTCAGACTAAAGGACATGAGTGAAACATCATGAGTAAATACATCATCAGGATAATCCCTGGGACTGAGTTTGATTTGACGATAGCCCGTATCAAATCAAAGGTAGGGTCGATAACATTTCCATGAAGGAACACACTATCTTTCTTCAGCACAAACAAAACTAGACATCCCATTAGAAGGAACTAAGTTTTCTCTTAAACGGAGGCCATGCCCTGGCCTCTGCATCAAAGTGATGCATATGGCCATTTATTACAAGGAACCAAGTTGGATAGAACTTTTGTCTTACAACTCTCCAAGTTGTTGTTTAAGCTCAACACACTAGTTCAGGGGTATCCAGTGCGGATCCTTGGATAAGGAGCCTTTCAGAGAACTTGCTTGCTCAAGAACTTGACAAGCACGGTCACGTGGCAACATGGCACTACTTCTAGTAATAATCTAAAATATTAGGAACCACCGATATGTCACTTAGTTTGAGAGGAAACTTGCTTGGTAGGGCAAGAAGATGTAGTCTTAGAGTTTCGGCACAAGACTAACTCTTTAACCAAAGAGAGTGTACCAGAATAACGGACTTGGTAGCACGATCAAACTTCCCTTAGTGATAGATTAACCATCATGCTAAGAATGACACAAATGTCCTTTATGAAGTCCAAAACAATAATGATTGCTAAGAATCTCAGATGGCCACATAATTACACACACACATCATTCATGAGCGCGAACAGATCGAAGTACGAGTCAGTAAAAATGTGTGAGAGCATCACTTCATTAAGAGGGTCATGAAACTCAGCATGAACTCTTAGTATAAAAGGGTGTGATACTCTAAGGTAGAACAAATAGAAACTAATCGTGCCTCTTAATCTACGGACTACAACACTTTGACCTGGTCTTAGATATGACGAGGTACTGGAGTTTGTTTCTCCTAGACATCCCGATATGGTTTCTCGACAGACCACAAGAGTATCTTGCATCGGAAGGCACCAATGCGCATTTACTACCTGGCTACCAACTGGTAGACAAAGGTCAGAAACAACTACGGGAAAAAACATGCTCAAGATAGAATCCCGAGATGTGGATGCATAAGTCAACAATCTTCCAAGGACCAATGTAGGAAAGGGAGGGGTGGCAGAGTAATGAGTATAGATGCGAGACTCACGTGGATCTCTTTTGTCGTGATCTATTTGGTTCCATTAAAGAACATCTGCCATAACAAGTGGTACGGGAAGTCCTTAATTATCACAACTAAGTCATGACAGTAATCACAAACTTGAAGGTTGTACTGGAAGGTACTAGCCATCCTGAGGTAATGTTTGAACATTAACAACAGGGATCAACAAAATGGATCTTGGGCTAAAGGTCAGCTTCATGTACAAGATTCTCAACACCAGAATCCAAAACAATCAGGAATCTTCGATTCAAGTCCGAGGGTTAAACCCGAGAAAGAAGTAACTACTATCTTAGTAGCACATAGGGTACCACAAGGTAGTAATCACGAGATTTCTTCCAGAAGAAGACACAACTTCTGAAGTACCCAAACAAACTAAAAGGAGGCACAAGAGGCAAACGGAAACCTCGAGGCCTAGAACAGAACACTGTGGAACCAACAACATAATGTTGTGGGCCCATAAGATAGAGAGATCATGATGGAAAGGAATCTCTCAGCTAAGGAAGAGTAAAAGGAAACAAGGGACACACACACTGACTCTAGGGAACTCAATATTAGGCCAGCTGGTTGAGAAATGACATGCCTAGAAGACACCTAAGATTTGAAAGATGATATGAGATAGAAAAACTTTTCAAAGTCAACACAAGATAAGATGACCCAGAGTTATAGCGAAACAGGACAAGGAGAAAAAGAAACATACTAGAGTTTTCGCAAACACTTTTCATCTTTGAAATAGTTTTCTCAAACAGTAGACTCAACATCGACCCATAGAAAGGTTTTCCCAAAGTAGGTACTACTCTGATACCAAAACCTATGACACCCTCAGGATCAAGGCTAGACAAATCACAAACCTATGTTTGGTATAAGCCTAACCTAAATCTCGAAAGCGTACAGAGGAAGAATCGGTAACACAAAAGTGACCCTACGATACAAAAGTTATTACAACGAGTTCATATCTGAGCAATGAACCAAAATATTACAAGAAGAGGTCACTGACCACAAACATCAAACAACGGCAGGCAAATTATGCTATTAAATATAGCAATCTTAACAAATGGCCTAAGAGGCCTGAAGCATAACGATGACATCCCAATCCAGATATTCCAGGGTGCCGACTAGGAACCCCAAACTACTCATCAATGTCGATATCATAATGAAGTCATCTCCCATGGAACCCCAAACTACTCATCAACCTACTGCAAAAGTATCAACAAAGCAAGGCTAAGTATAGGGTGTACTCTACAAGACTTATGGCTGGTGGGGTTATTTTGCATAAAGCTAACTTTCTTTGTAAAAGAGGGAGGAGAATCTCGACTATTACAACCTTTTAACAAGGGGATAAGAGAACGGTATCACTAGCTTTGATCTTATTTGATATCCACCGAATTTTTATCAGCTGAACCTACCAACTAGGATCACCCCCTCGCTCCCTGAGGAAGCATCCTTAAGCACACCTCACATCTGTTGTCAAGTTTTATCATTAGGTTATTCTTCTCTATGATCTTAGAATCCATTACCAAGTCGTCCATAACCATGGACATGGCTTTTCGAAAATATTATTACCCTGTAGAGGTGCACAACTTTACCCACACGTACTAACCTCCTCTTAATGCCACTAGTAGTAGCCCTCTTCCTTGGAAGGCCGGTAGAGAGCGGTTAGACACTACCTTTACCTTTCTTTCGTAGAGACCATGAGTCACGCCCTAAGGAGATGCCGCCTTAACGAGTCAAGTCCTGAAGTCGGTCCCTAGAGATTTGAACAAGGCTTGACATTACAGAGGCCTTGCCTCTCCCATTCCCTGCCATGCTTACCTACCTGTATGAGTGCACCTCCTTCCCCTCCTTCAAGAACGACCAGAATGCATATGTCGAATGGAATGCCTGAGGGGGTTTCCAGGCCCCCGTGTGGATACGCTCGTCTTGGTTCAAGAGGCAAGAACTCAGATCCTAGTAGTGGCAAGTATGGGACTGCAAAAATCACAACCCACGTGGACTCCCATACAAGCCTTAGCTTGTTTAACTTTCATCTCTGATCATACCATGTCATCCTATCCAACTAGGTTCATTTATAGCTCTGATTCTTCAACCGGATGGACCAGCAATAACGACTAAGCATGGCTAAGCACAACAGATATAACAACTCTAGCGAAGCTCATGAAGCCAAACCCTAGTTATGCTAGGAGCAGTGGATCAGGGAATGTAGGCTACAAAGGTAACATGCATTAGATAGGATTAATCTATCCATCGATAAAAGACTTTAGAATCTTATGCACATGGCAATAATGAAATACTTTGAAAGCATCGGATTCTATCATGTGTGGGGCTATGCTTTACTTTGCCTGTTGATACTCAGATATAGAACTTCAGGTTCATCTGCTTGACTTGTTCTCTGTTGATCAAGTACTTCTCTTCGATTGTGTTAATCTTCATATTCAACCATGGACTCGATCTCGTTCCTCACATCAACTCCGAGGTCTACCAAGAAGAAGCAGAAACGCCGAAAAGGAAGTCAACAATCAACACATGGCATCGATGCAATGCTCAAGCAAGGATGATTATATGACAAGTTAAAGTGTATTGAAATTAACCCTAGTACATGCTTGGTCATTTTAAACAGGGTCCGAGGGGTACAAACCCTAGAATAGTGGAACCTCGGAGTCACCTATGGGGTTCAATTGGTTCTTCTAATTAAACTTGTCATGTAAGTTTCTTAACAATGCATGATTATGAGTCTATTGGATAGATTTCATTTTTCTGAACATTTTGATATATTATACATATTTTCTGACCTAAAATGGACTAGTTATGATTTTTCCCATTTTTAATCCATTTTAAATCATTTTAAAAGAACTAAACATTTTTGGAATATTTAAACTATTTTCCATCTAGCCCCACATGTCAGACTTTTATTAATTTCAGAAATTAATTCCGAAATGAATAAAACCCTGACAGACATGGCCCACCTATTATATTAATATTCTAGAAAACAATTACAAAAACGTTTAAATAGAATAAAAGGGGCTTATGGCGTAGGCATGATGTCATGCTGATGTCAGCTGGAGCTTGATCCTCAGATCGCTAACGTCAGCTGGAGCAAGAGGGGTCTCACTCGACTCAGCACGCCGTGCGGAGCCAGCTAGTGGTGGTGCCACCAAACTTTGGCCACCGGAGCCTGGCCGACGATGACCTTCTGCGGCGGCGGACAGTGACTCGTGTCGGGAGACCAGCATAGAGTAGGAGGGCGATGGAGGAGAGGGTTACGAGAACCGGAAGCTCACCGTGAGCCTAAAGGAGGGGTCGGCAAGGTCGGGGCGGTCAGAGAGCGGCGAATCGACAGCGTGAACTGCGGCGGCCGACAGAATGTCGAGCTCGATTCTGGCAAGGGAAATGCTTCCTAGCTTGTGTGGCTTGACGTGGACGATGAAGAAGACACGGCGCTTCACCTAGGATACTCTGCTGGGCGCGGGACGGTCGAAGACGGCGGTAACAGATGGGGTCCGGCGAGCTAGGGTTTGGCTCACTCAGGAAGAAGAGGAAGGAAACTAGGGAGAGGGAAGACTATGGCATGGGGTCTTATCCCCATCTCTAGTCGGTGGCTGGCATCACGGCGCGGCCGGCATCGGGCGTGTAGGAGTGGCCAGCAAGCAGCTTCGTGTCATCGGCGAAGACAACGAAGAACAGAAGGGCCGAAGCAGTACTGGGCTAACTGGGCTGCGCGTGGGCCGCGGTGGGCTGCGGAAAAGCTTGCAAGGCGGGCTGCTGGTTACTGCACTGAGCGGCAGAGAGGAGGGAAAAGAGTTGGGCTAAGGCCCAGATAAATAGGGTTAGGTTTTTTATTTCTAAAAACCATTTTCTTTTTCTATTTTCTGTTTTCCATTTCTATTTCAAATTATTTTATGTTTTGAGTATTTACAAAATACAAGAACTTTTGCAAACATTTGTAAGTACAAGGGGAATCTTTATAACCATTTGGGTTCCATATGTTTGGTAATTTTCAAAGTACAAAACTATTTTGAATATATTTCAAATAGAGAGGAGAAGATTAGGGTTTAGGCTTTGTAATTATTTCTTGCATGCATTTTAGAATATGATGCTCATGCTATGCACACTCAAACCCTAATTAGAGAATCATTAAAACTAGGGGTGTTATAGCCTTGCTTGCAAGGGTACTTGCTGAGGCATGGTGGCCGCATTCTCCGGTGTGGATGTCCATCGGCGTAGGTAGATCGGGGGTACCCCTGTACTAGCTATCCGACAATGTGAGAATCAAAAACATAGATCTGTGAATCTCGTGTTCGAAGATTTTTCGGAAACGACTAAGATCTGCCGCGATGACATGATGAACATCGATAGGGAAAAGTGCGCGGCAGGGTGCGGTTGTTGTCTAGTGTGGCATCGCGGCGTGGCGCAGCGTGCGGTGTCGGCTTCTCACGTGCGATGGAACCTGGGAGGCGGCATCGGAGCATCACCAGACGGAGGTGGTTGGGATGAGATGGCGATGCTCACCGGGGTTGTTGAGGAAGACGGGACGACAGATGGTGAGGAGATGGTGACCATGCTGGCAACAAGTAGCACGTCGGAGTGCTGCGGTCCCGGCCTTCTCCTTCCCTCTCTAGGTGATAGACGTCGGAGGCGAGCACGGGGATGCTCCTGGCACGAGGACAACGGCCGCGATAGTATGTCAAGCGGGCACCAGAACTGCCATCGGTGCACACATGGTGGCGGCGGTGGTGTGGTTCTTTGGGCGAGAAGAAGAGGGAAAAGGGTAGAGATGGGAAGGGAGTCTTGGGTAGGTCGGGGTCTGACGAGGGCCAGGAGTGGATGGGGAGGCACTACGTGTGTCGCTCGCTTTATGCAAAAGAAAGAGGAAGCCATGTCACGAAGCATGGGTGCCGTCCTTGCTCGGCCAGCACAGACGTGAGCGAGGCAGGTAGCGGGACGATCTACAGGGCATTGATCAGTGGGGCGTGGCGTCGCTGGGACCCCGGTTCAGAGCAAGGAGGATACAAGCGCTCTCGCGTGCTGGCGCGCTATTGCCCTTCTGGTTGCATGCTCTGCTGGCTAGCTGCTCGCACTACGCCAGGGAAGCAGGGTGTAGCCGAACAGGTGCAGATAGAGGGGTTTTGGTTTAGATGGAGTAGGTTAGTTACGTAGTTCTTTTTGAATTTATTTGGTTTGCTTTTATTTGAACAAGCTAACATGATCTTCCAAAAGAAGAACAAAAAGAAACAATTCCAAAAGTAACATGGAGGGTATATGGATGATATAAGGAGGATGTATTTGAGGGTGATCCACTAGTTTGATATCCATTCAAACAAGTTTCCCACAACAAAACAAAAGGAACATAATAGAAAGGAGATTTTGGCATGTTTTGCATGGGCCATGCATGTGGAATAGATGACACACCTATAATTGTAAAAACAACTATAATTCCATATGGTCACCTATACATGAATGCATCAAACATACTCCCTCCATCCCAAGGCTTAAGGCATATAACTTTTTTGAAAAGTCAAGTCATGTAAAGTTTGACCAAACTTTTAGAAAAAATATCAAGAACTAGTATATTATATATATACCATGTGAAAATATGTTTCATGATGTATGAAAGGGTATGGATTACGTAGTGTAAATATTAATATTATCTCAAAAAGCTTGGTCAAACTTTAGTTCATTTGACTTTTGAAAAAAGTTATATGCGTTAAGCCTTGGGATGGAGGTAGTATTGAATTGTGAATAACAGATGAAATGAGCTTGCTTGTCATATGGGAATAACCACATATGCACATGTATGAATCCAAATGGCCAACTAGTGTGTGTTTCCCCACTAGATCAACTTTTAGCCAAAAAAATCATACAAGATCATATAATGAATAAAACCATGCGGAAGCTTAGATGAAGAATTTCTACTCACATGGCATGCAAAGGTGGCCTTGAGGCCCCACATACTTTATATTGTGAAAACATTGAAAACATATATGGGAGCATGTGGATTAAGAAGTGGATCCATCTTATTACATATGAGCTAGAAAAATGCCAAAAGAGATGCAAATGCTCGTATATAGTTTGGATGGTGGAATTATAAGGTCGTGCAAGAAAGGTGGTGGAGTCAAGAAAAGATATGCCCACAACTCAACTTGGGAATGAAGCGATCTATCAAGAAGCAAATACAATATGTCAAGAGTTAAATACAAGTGATACAATATAATGCATATGGGATAAGAACCAAATAGAGGGGTTTTATATGATGCTCAAATGCAATGTGGCATGGTGACAAGAGCATGATATAGTGTAATGCGATAATGATATGTAGTAAGTAGCAATATATAGACTATGGAAGTAGCATTATAATTGTTAGACAATTGGGATGCTACAACTCTCCCCCACTAAACAAGAATCTCGCCCTAAGATTCCTAGGTAAAACAAGAAGACACAAGGAGAGGCGGGTGTTCGGAACGAAGGTGATCCTCATGTTTTAAAGTTGATTTATCAATGGAATGGTGCGACCCACAAACCATGCAAAACTTGACAGACTTGTTGCGAGTTTTGTGTTTTGCTTCTTCAAGACAAAGGGCTTGAAGCATTAGAGGTTTGTCATGAAACAAGGAAGGTAAGATGAACATAACTCGGGTGATCTCGAGGAACACGATAAAGGAAAAGAACCGCATGCTGAAAGAATTTTGAAAAGACGATGTATCAAAAGAGAAAGAAAATACACATCGTTAGGATTAAAGATCAAAAGAGGCAAGTGAAGGTGATTGTTTATTTCGCTGGAAGAAAAGAATGACTTTGGATAAGTATCAGCCACTATGGAAATATAATTTTTTATTCCTTAGATTAAAGAAAAGAAGTTTAGGAAAACAACAACACCTTCTAACCACAAAGTTACTTCATATCAACAGAAATATTTAGATTATTCTTGCACCGGCGTGAACCAAAAGATCATGCAATTGAGGCGCGGATTTCTCTTCAAGAGAAGGAGGTGACCTAAGTTTATGGTGGAAACCTGAGAAGAAGTGGAATGTAGAATATCCGAAGTTTATTGCAATAGATTTTGTGATTGATGGCATCGATCATAATTGTATTTACCAAGAGAAAGGGAATTGAAAACTTGGAGTAATAGATATATCTTCCATCCATCTTGTCTGACAATGTCGAGCAACGGTAGAATGAAGAGGACGGAGAAGATTTTGCATTTTCTTCCACCCGATCTTTGAAGATTTGATCCATCTTGAAATAGACGAGACCACCAACAAGAAATTACTGGTTATATTGTTTGAGAGAACACTCTGAAAAACTTGGACAGAAGTGAAAGTATCAAGAGATAGAGGACACTTCTAACTTCCGTGGAATGAGTAAAATCGTAGTAATCCATCAATTCAATGTACAAGAGTGAATGTTAAGATTAGTGGTTTGGTAGCTACTCCATCCCGCACCCAAAGCATTACTTCATACATGAATAGGAAAATCATGCAACCTAACTCCCGAATTTTAGACTGAAGATCTTGATAAGAAGAACTCATGAAGCTCCATAAAAAAACAAGTAGGTGATGCAAACACTTTGTCGGATCCAACGTAGATGAGATGATGATGTTGTCATCGTGTTGGAAGTTTCCAAACCATCAAAAAAGATATCAACAAAGATCACAGAGATAGATAAAAGGTTCAATATATATATTAAGGATATCTCCTAAAATTTTAAATAGGAGAATATGAAATATCTGGAAATCGTTGTGGCATCCTTCGGATTGAGGATAGAAGATAAAGCGAGAGGGTTTCAAAAGGTTTCTTGATGAGCGTAAGACCAACATAATTTCTTGTCCTTCTTAAGAAGATCCAAGAGTGATTTAGCAGTCTTGCGAAAACTTCAGCGGAATGACGATGATAACTTGCCAAACAACGAGAGCTCTGGATTTGGTTGGAATCCTATGATGAATGAGAATTAACATGACTTCATGGTTCTATACTTGTAGCAATGTCTTTAGGAGAAGGACGTGGCTGAGATAGTTGACTTCAGAAAGTCTGAATTCACACTTTGAGAACTTTGCACGCAGGCGATGTTCACAAAGCTAGAGAGAAAAAGAAGATGTTCTTCCATGTTCTTCCATTGGATGAATATATTATATGGCCCTTCAGATGATATAAGAGATGACGAGTTGTCCACATAGTTGATTGGGTCATTGGTTGCAAAGATAAAGAGATCTTGGATAAAGAAGTGATGATAGCTCATACATTTAAGCAAAGCTAACATAGTGAAAGGATGAGATTCTCCTGTATCAAAGAGAACCTTTGGGGATATGGGATTAAAAAGAGGTATAAAGCACAACCATTGGATGAAAATCCATCATAGTTCCTTAAGAGATCTCCGGATTACCAAAGATACTCAAATATGACATAGATATGATCGCGGTACAACTCAAATGCACAATTAACCACAATCATTTAGAGAATTAGATTGATAGCATTAACCATATTGCACTCATGATAAGTGTTATATAGCTATACCGAGAGCCATATTATAATCACACGGATCGGATTGACACATCTTATGTATTTTGCCCAAAAGAATTGAAGACGAAGTAAAAACTCCTGATTGAAGTGCCGGTAGCAAAAGATAGAGTTAGCATAGACATGTCGACTAAACAAGGTGAATAGTGTATCGCACACGACTGAAAATGAGTGTGGAAACATAGATGTATCAAAGAAATTTTTTCCGCATTTTTGGCATTATAATACCAACTAGATGCACAAAAACACTTAACAGATAGAGATTAGCAACTCCACATTTAGTGAAAGCATGCAGAAAGAAATAACACCCTTTACAAGATTGCGTCGTTTAATAAGGAGTCGGATAGATTGCGTTGGTTTACACATAAGCCTGTCGGTATGGAATGTACCAAGGGTTGATAACCAAAGGAAGACTGTGAAGCCAAGTTGGATGGAACAGATCAACAAAGGATTACCACATCCTATGGTACTATAGATACCCCAAACACGTGAATCCTAGTTTAAATTTTTAGAAGAGGATAGACAAACGTTACACTTCCTTACTAGAATAGGGTGGGTAAGAAAAAAATGGAAGGAGTCCTACTCTCGCATTTACTTTTTCCCTAATATACATAGCTACCAAAATATTTTCTAGACTGATAACGACCATCTTGGCTGAGACCGTGAAGGGCGAAATGGCTCTAATACCAATTGTAATACCTCGGACCCTAGACTCTAAGCAACAAGCTAGGATGAACCCAAAGTGCATAAGGTGTCCTGCTATAGAGGCCCAAGGGCCACTCACGTGTAGGCCTTGTCAAAGCGGAGCAGGGCATGGTACCGGCCAACCATCTTATCCACTTTGTAGGAACATTGTATCAAGTGCGAGCGGCATAGTCGACAGGTATGCGAACAAAACATACCCAAGTGTGTATGTCAGCGGCATACAACAGTACATCAGAGATAGACCATCTAAAACAAATAGAAATATTCAACACCATACGGCAAGATCCAAATATCCTAGATAGAGATAATAGTTTAGGATACATCCTCATTCATCACACATCAGAGTATCAATCGAAAGTGGAAAACAAGATCCGAGTACGGACAAGAAGCAAATCCGCGTAAGATGCCCCTAAAATAAGCATCACACCCATAGATCTCATGGATCTCCATCTCGAAATCTCTACACCTGATGGTGTTGGCACCATCATCGATTTCCTCGACCCAGTAACCTTCCTATGAGTAAACCTGTCCATCTGAACCAAAATATTTATCGTGTGAGACCCTAGGGGTAATTAGTAAGCCATAATGCATCTAAAGGGAACAACCTAGGGGTGACACGATTTTAGCAAACAATAATATGGAAACAGTTATATAGAGACGTGCTACAACACCCTCCCAACCATTGTTGGGGCCCTGGCAACTGGGGTGGCATGTCCCGATGGTTAGCCTCCCTCCAGTGCCTCAATTGGACGTGCCCTCGGGAGACTTCGGTACCTCCACAGACGGGCGCAGCAGGGTTAGTCCTCGTGAGTGTTCGCTCCAAGAGGAGGCATCCTCCCGAGCGAGAGTATCCGCGCAACACGATCATGGGATCCGAGAGGTGCACCTGGGGCTCTTTGACGACGCCACCAAGTGGAAAGCGGGCGAGGCAAGCCCCAATAAGGACAATGGGCACCTTTTCCTATAGCAGAAGGATAAACGACCACAGTGTGGCAGGCGCGCTAGCCTGCCGGTTTGGTGCAAGAGATACAATGGGCAGCACCGGACTAGTAGGACAATAGGAAAGGAAGGCGTTTTACCAGTGGATGGAGGGGCATCTCATGTCCAAGACCCGGTCCACCAGAGAATATTCTTATAAACCGGGAACATGGGGGACGGCATTGTGGAGACCCTTCCTGCCCATATACCGGGGAAGAGGCCTGACGTCACCCTATATAAGGAGCCCTTCTCCTACCTAGGAAGTGGGGATCCCTGAGATCTAAAACCCTAGACTTTCACCCTCAATTGTACCCTTGTGAAGCACGCGAGGAATACAACAAAGTAGGAGTAGGGGCTTTACCTCCTCGCGAGGGTCCCGAACATGGGTAAAAAAACCAGTGTCACCTCTTTGTCATGTTTTTGCCTCGCTGCCGTCACCACCACTGGGTTCCCTCGGAGTCGCATGTTCAGCCCCCTCATGAACCAAGGGATCATTGGACCCTAGTACCTTCGCGGGACAAATCTTCGACATTTGGTGCTCCAGGTAGGGTATGAGGCACGCTTTCAAGACCTTCGACGACATGTCATATAGCAAAGAGACATGCACCGAGTGAGCCCTCCAGCACATGGCCAGCAAGGCCCAGACAGAGTCGGCTCCACAGTGTGCTGCTTCTGAGCAGGTCCCGTGGATGGAGGACGAGGGGGGCTCCTCCTACCACCTGTCCTGGGAGCCCGCTCCCTCCTCACACGGTGTCTCATCGCTCTCCCAGACCGCGTCGTTTTGCGCCCAACCTGAGCCGCTCACCCCGGAGGCCGCCAAGCGCATGGTGTGTGAACTCCTAGACCACCCACCGGCTGAGCAGGGCTATTTGAGGTGCAAGAACGGATCGCCGAGATTCTCGATGCTGCCATCCTCTCCTTCAAGGGCCCGGGTGCTCGGGCCGAGGATGGGGTGCCGGGGGCTGGGGGCACGCTCCCGCCTCGCTGCCGTGGGGACGCCACCATGCCCGGCAACGCTAATCCACCACCTACGAATAGTTGTCAGATCGTCTCACCTCCTGTGGGAGCAGCACAGCCGTGTGAGCGCGAGGATCGTCTCACTGAGGAAATCGCTACCGCGGGTCAGTAGAACTGCACGGCCCTTGCCAATGGCAAGACGGTCCAGGCCAACAGCTGCCTCGCCTTCACCAAGAGCCTCCGCAGTGTTGTCTGGCCCCACAAGTTCCGCCAGGAGACACCACGGCGCTACGATGGTACGACCAACCCATGAGAGTTCCTCCAGCTTTACACCATGGGGAATGAGGCAGCAGGGGGAGGCGACCGCATCATGGCGAACTAGTTCCCCCTGTGACTGAAGGAGACGTCCAGTACCTGGATGATGAACCTCCTCGAGGAGTCAATCGACTCGTGGGCGGAGCTCAGCTCCCTCTTCATCGCCAACTTCAAAAGTACAGACGAACACCCGCTCACGTACTATGACCTCCGCCAGATACGCCAGTAGCCTGAGAGACCCTCTTCAAGCTCCTGTAGAGGTTCAGCCAGGTCCGTAGCAAGATTCCCAAAATATCAGACTCCAACATCATCATCGCCTTCTCTAATGGCGTGAAGGACGTCAAGATGAGGGAGAAGATCGGCATCCGAGATGAGAGCCTCACCACCGCTGCCAAGCCCTTTGTCATGGCTGAGAAATGCGCCAAGGCAGAGGCAGGTCGAATGTTCGGCCTCACCGAAATAGAGACGACCCCCAAGGCCTAAGAGTCATCCAAGGGCAAGGATAGGGACCCCAAGCGCAAGACCACCACCGGCCTGACAACAGATCCAGATAAGAAGTGTCCTTGCGAGGGGAATGGCAAGAGGGAGCGAGATGACAACTCGTACTGCCACTTCCGCAAGAAGGCAGAGCACCCCACCGATGACTGCTACAAGCTCGAGAAGGTCTGAGACCTACGCAGCAGCCAGTGGAAGGGGATGCCAGGCAACAAGCGAGGTGGCCAGAACAGAGGCAACCGTTGGAACAACAACTCCGGTGGCCACGATACCCCTTCGATGGGCCACCAAGCCAACACCTTGCAACAGCACCCTCACCCCCAGGAGAAAGGACGTGCGAAGGATCTCAGTGGCTACCAAGTGTCGCAGGGTGCCACAGCCTGCATACTTGGTCTCTCCCAAGCCCTGACGTCCAACCAGAACTTCAAGCTACTCACTCGCGAGGTCGCAGGTGCCAGACTGGGAGTCCCCTTGCCGGAACTCAAGTGGTCCCATTGCACCATCACCTTCAATGCCAGCGACCACCCCATCTCCACCAGACCCGTGGGCACTCACCCCATGATCTGCACCACAACTGTCAACAACATCGCGGTTGTGAAGACCCTCATCGATGGAGGCACTGGCCTGAACATGATCTACACCAAGACTTTCGCCCATCTGTAGGTACCGTACAACAGGATGATGCCGACCATGCCGTTCTCTAGGGTGACCAGCGGATCCACCATACCCATCGGTCAGGTGCGCCTCTCTGTCACGTTCGAGACGAGGGACAACTACCTCATCGAGCTCATCTACTTCGACATGGCACACATCAACCTCCCATACAACGTCATCCTCGACTACCCCGTGCTGGCCAAGTTCATGGCCGCTACTCACCATGCCTATAACATGATAAAGATGCCTAGAGGCAACGGCGGAGTCATCAAGTCCGTTCCAATGAAGTGGAAGCCTTACGCTCCATGGAGCACACCTATCCCGAGGATGTGGATGCCTAGTACTACGTCAGATGCTCCACAAGGAGGAAGCAGGTGATGGCCTAGGAGAACGGCATGGCAAAGAGGGAAGCAGCTGCTCTGTTACCGCCTCGCGAGGGGAAGGACATGGCCGACGCCCGCAACCTCAAGAGGAGCCCAGAGGCATCCCCGCCCGCCCTCGCGAGGGATGAGGCACCTCCCGAGGATGGCGACGACACGCGGGCTCCATATTTCCCCATGGACTACACCTAGCGCATGTACAACACCTCCTGCCCTCACAATGGCGACTGAGAGGCCAGATGAGAAAAAAATCGGGCTACTGGAAGGTGGACAAACCTCTCCGAATGGCACGCGTGACTCCACGACTTTTTGAAGGTGACCTGGAAAAACTCTCATCCGTTATAGCTTCGTCTCTTGTAAGACCACGTGCAGGTCACGGTGGCATTGTAATAAGCTCATACTACCGACGCCCCTTTTGGGATCTTATCCTATAGGCACACTTGTCAATTTGGTTTTTCCCCGAAAACCATTTCTCCAAAAAAAAACTTTTCATTAGATTTCCCTCACACACATCCCATGTGCGTGGGCTAGGGACGGTACGCTTCACCGGGCCAATCCCCCATCAGCATCAGAGCCTAAAGTGTCGAGCTTTGAACTGACGTGACAGTCCTAACTATGACTCACCTCGCCCACGGTGCCTAGTGCTTGAGATCCTCGTGCGGCACGTGTACGAGACTCTAGCGGTGCGTGCTTTTCCCCATGGCCCTCTTCTGGTAAAGTCTACGGGACAACTCGTCTGGACCTAAAGTGTCGAGCTCTGAACTCACGGCCCATTCCTCGGTCGTGAGTTACCTCACCCATGGTTCCTGACCCAGTTTTGTCCTTGCGATGGCTCGTGAGGTACTATCCCTCCATGGCCTAAGATCGTCAGGACCTAAAGTGTCAAGCTCAGAACTCACAGCCCATTCCTCGGCCATGAGTTACCTCACCCACGGTTCCTGACCTAGTTTTATACTTGCAATGGCTCGTGAGGCACTGTCCCTCCGCGACCTGACATCATCAGGACCTAAAGTGTCGAGCTCTAAACTCACGACCCATTCCTATGTCTTGTGTTACCTCACCCATGGTTCCTGACCCAGTTTTATCATCGCGATGCCTCATGGGGGACTGTCCCTCCACGACCTAATCTCGTCCGGACCTGAAATGTCCAGCTCTGAACTCGTGGCCCATTCCTTGGCCATGAGTTACCTCACACACGGTTCCTGACCCAGTTTTATCATTGCGATGGCTCATGAGGAATTGCCCCTCCGTGGCCTGAGCTTGTCTGGACCTAAAGTGTCGAGCTCTAAACTCGTGGCCATTCCTAGGACATGAGTTACCTCACCCATGGTTGCTGACCCAGTCTTATCCTAGCAACGATGGCTCGTGAGGCACTGTCCATCCACGGCCTGAGCTCATCAGGGACTAAAGCATCAAGCTCTGAACTCACGACCCCGCTCCCGGCTGTGAGTCACCTCACTCACAGTTCCTAACCTAGCTTTCATTCTCGCGACACCTTGTGAGGCACCACTCCTTCGTAGCTAAAGCTCGTCCGAATCTGAAGCGTTGGGCTCTGAACTCATGGCCCGGCCCGTAGATGTGAGTCACCTCACCAATGGTTTCTGACCCCTACAAAACCAAAAATCCTCGCACTATGCTAGATGACTTTCTCCTCGAGAGGTTCGTGGCATGTCTCATGAGGCGCTCACCCCTCAGGGGACCAGGAAATCAAAGGGCCTAATGTGCTGAGCCTGGAACTTATCACCCAGCATCACCGTCGAGTTACCTCACACATGGCTCTCTGCGCGCATACCCCGCCACATTAGCTCGTTACAGGGCCTCCCTTGTAGTGCGTGTTCCCGCCCATGCGGCTACGTCCTCGAGAATCCCCACAAGGGACCTGCGAGGCCTAAAGGAACGTCACGGGCGAGCCTCCAGAGGGTGGAGCTGCCCGAACAGCTGCGCCCGGAAGCATACAAAGGATCCCCACGGACCACCGTCTACGGACACTCGGTAAAGACACCGGCCCGTAACGCCACCCCTGGAGATCACTTGACAGGGCGCAGTCTCCACAAGCCCCCCCTCATGAAGCCTCCCCTCCGGGTGCCGACCTAGCAACCGGGCCTTCTAGTCGTCGCCTACTACACAGGATCAGCCCCGCACCATGAACATCAAAACTCCAAGCATAACAACAAGAACATGCAAAGGGAGGGATAACAAGTGCGAAGATCCGCTTACAGACATCAATGACAAGTTTTCCTGACAGGCCCAAAAGGAGAAGTAACAAGCACGGAGGGTTGCATATAGACTCCCATGATAGCCTTCATTAGAAACCTGGGCACGAGACAGGAAACCAGAAGAGGCCCCAGCCTTTGGTCTGATGGGGGCGAGTAAGCTCTAGTGGCAATGCCGTAGTTGAGTCCCCAACTCCCTGGTCTCCTCAGAGGTGGTGGGGATAATCTGCGTGGCACGAGATGGGGTTATACACCACCACTATGAAGCATTTCTTAGCATCATGATGGAATGTCAGCACCGATCCACACCAAATCTCATGGTCGCAGATGAATCTCTTTTAGCCTGAGGCAAGCTAAACCTCTCCGGGCGTAGAGATCTTGAGCTCCACAGCCCACCAGTCACTTCCCCTGAGTGTCGTAGAGGCACGGACTTCTAGAGATGGCCCCCGCAGTGAGGGTTGAAATGCGACGGTAGCCATACCTTGGAGGACCAGTCGCCGTCCTTCAGGACCAGGACAAAGTCGGTGACTGGATCAGGAGCGCCTCCACCTTCATCCTCGATCCCCGATAGGGGCAGCGCATGGCCCGGGTCGATGTTTGGACCGGATTGATGGTGTTAGCATCCACCACCCATGCATACTCGGCCGTGCCTCCCGGGAGTATTCCTCCTAGCCCCGGAGTAGCTTGGGTGGAGACCCTTCTCGGGGAGGGACGCTGGCCATTGCCTCACGGCCGCTCTCGGCCTCGCTTGGTCAAGAGGGTCTCCTCTGTAGCCGCTGCCATGGATTTTCCCTTCTCGGCGACTGAGAAACGCTTGGGCGCCATGGAGGTATGGATCCTTGCGCAAGCGTGCCGTAGAGGGGAAGGAGAATAGTGTCGCTGGAGTTGAGCCTACACGCTCACGTCTCAATATAAATGGGGCCAGATGAAAAGACGTATTGCCGTCCGGGCTTGCGATATAACTGCAAGGCCCCACACGATGTCGTGTCGTTGGAACAACTCCCGGGGCTGAAGTAGAGCACCGAATATTCGCGGTTAAGGGCCCACGGGCGTTCCAAGTCTGCGGACATGTCAAGACAGGGGTGTGGCCGATCTGTGTTTACATCGGCAGGCACAAGGGCTCGTCAATTGTCCTAGGCTGCTTGCCCTGTCGATCCCTTCAAGGGACACATGCATGCCAAACGACCGAGGGATACTGTCGGGGCCCTAGCAACCGGGGTGCCACGTCCCGACGGTTAGCGTCCCTCTAGTGCCTCAATTGGACGTGCCCTCGGGAGACTTCGGTACATCTGTAGACGGGCGCAGCCGGGTTAGTCCTTGCGAGGGTCCGCTCCAAGAGGAGGAATCCTCCCGAGCAAAAGTATCCGCGGAACACGATCATGGTATCCGAGAGGTGCACCTGGGGCTCTTCGACGATGCCACCAAGTGGAAAGCAGGCGAGGCAAGTCCTGGTAAGGGGCAAGATTGATGCGCGCCTTGTTCTCGCCTCGGTAAAAGAAGATCCGGTCCACCAAGCTTTTCCTGCAGCAGAAGGACATACGACCTTAGTGTGGCAGGCATGCCAGCCTACCGGTTTGGTGCAAGAGAGACAACAGGAAGCACCGGACCTGCAGGACCATGGGAAACGAAGGCCTTTTACCACTGGATGGAGGGGCATCTCGCATCCAAAACCCGGTCCACCAGAATGTAGTCTTATAGACCGGGAACACAGGGGATGGCACTGTGGAGACCTGATGAGTGCATATTTGCATCATGTTTTATATTACTATTTTGCATTGTAGATGTAGGATCTTGGTATTTACGGTGTTCGCACTCACATTTTATGTCTGTTTTCACCAGGATCAGGACAGATGATGGATACAGTGGAAAAAATTCATGGACTAATTGTACTGAGGAGAAAAGGAGTCAAAAAGAATGTAAATAGCTTATTTGGGAAATATCAATAATACCAGAAGAATACCCGAAGAGATCAAGGCACACAGACTAGTTGTATAGTTCTCGCCGTATAGTTAGCGCTGCCACTGCCTCCTCAAATAGTTTCACCCCGTGCAACTGGATCAGAGATACGACATACAGAACAACTAGAAATTGACGAAACCTCACCTCCGGAAGGCATCTAGAGGGGGAGCTCGTCCACCGGGGATCCATCTTCGCCTTGCACAGATCTGGGAGGCTAAGGTATCGATCTTCATCATCAAC
The DNA here is from genome assembly GCA_916181665.1 of Avena sativa. Taxonomy (NCBI): domain Eukaryota; kingdom Viridiplantae; phylum Streptophyta; class Magnoliopsida; order Poales; family Poaceae; genus Avena; species Avena sativa. The sequence goes on along the minus strand of OV702292.1, from coordinate 259,845,719 downwards.
TGCTGCATCACCACAATCTCCATCCATCCCATCTACATCTTGACTAGATCTTGTTGTAATTTCCGTACTAGCTGTGTATTTAAACAAGTACTATTCATCTATGATAGATTCCATTGTTATTGCCATGATGTTGATTGCCTCCATGTCTAAGTAGATCATTAGTTCTTGGGGAGATGGAGAAACCCTAGTATGAGATTGAAATAAGATAAAGTTTATTATGATATTCATCGCTATGACCATGTGTTAGATCGTCTTCATCTTGATTGTCTTCAACTTGTTGGTAGAGGGATGTGTGTTAGCACTCATAGTGACTATAAAGCTATTGGCACTCCTTACGTATCAACTTGGGAACTGAGGAAAGTCATGGAACAATATACATGCCATGGGATACGTCCTATGAGATTAAGTCCCTTAATAGCGCAGTAATTCGATTGATATCGATTGCTGACTGATGTGGTTATGAGGATGATGTGAGCAGTGGTATCTACCTATTTGTCCAAATACGGAGTTCCTCCCACACATACACAGGTGAGAATGTTCATGATAATAATCTTTACATTAGTTCCTTATAATGCTAGTGGTGTATCTGCTACTCCCTGAGAATGCTTTTTCACTATTGCAGTTCCAATCTCTCTTACATATGCGATACTTATTTTTTGTGTTCAGTTGTTTTACTTTACTCATTGTTGCTCTTATACCAAAACCCCAAAAACAACTTTTTATGAAATACTCGCATTTTATCTTGTCACTTAGAACTTTATTTAGCATTTCTATTGTAGTATTTAATTCAAGAGTTATTAGACTTCAGTCTTCTGCTCCCTATGGGATCGATATCTTTATTTCGAAACTAGATACAAACGATCTGTGCACTTGCAGTCATCAAGCTATTTTCTGGCGCCGTTGCCGGGGAGCTAAGCGTTGTAGGTCTTTTAGTTTTTGCTTATTTATTTTTGTCTTGCTAAGTTTTATTTTGAGTTACAGGTTTCCACCAACATGATGGAGTTTGAGCATATGACTAGTGCTAACCCACTAAGCCACTATCAGAAGCCCTGTGATATTTATAAAAGAGACAACTCCAATGAGAACACAAAGGTGTTTGAAATAAATCCTCTATTACTTGGTATTCTACACAAGAAGAAATTTACTAGGGATGAAGAAGATCTTGGTCCATATGAGCATATTGCATGTTTCAAAGATATATGTGGCACTTTTCAGTTGACTGGATATACTGCTAATGAGGTAAGGTTAAACTTTTAAGTCAGACTTTGACTAGTATAGCTCTCTCATGGTATAAATCTCTACCCCCAGAAGCCATTACTACTTAGGTTAATTTAGCCTGTGAATTTCTAGAAAAATATTATCCATTATCAAAATCTTTTGGAATCAGGCGTCTTATAATTACTTGGAGGAACCGTCCTAATGAAGGATTAGTAAGAGCTTATATCAGATTTAAAGATTTACTTAATCTATGTCCTCAACATGTTTTGCCTGAATGGTATTTATTGCATATCTTTTATGGAGGTTTAATTGAACCTAATAAAATTGAAATAGAATCTTTCACGGAAGGAGTCTTTATGAATCTTCCTATAACTAAAGCTTGGGCTTTACTAAATAGAATTCGCGATCATAGAGTTTCATGGAATTTTGGTCTAGAAAGTGAAGGAGGCGTAGAAATAGATCATGATTGTATTCATGACTATAATAAAAAAGTCCAAGTTAAAGAATTATCTAAAGAACTTTATCTAGATTCAGATCTTGTGTTGCAAGTTGTTAAAGCTTTTACAGAACACATCAAATCTCCAAAAGAGGGTTTGGTCAAGTATGATCCGCCACCCAAACCTGAGAAGAAAAGAGAAGTTAAAGCAACACTAGCCTCCCTAGAACCAACATATGAGATACCTTTCCCTAACACTGCACAGAAGAATATTTTAGAATATGAGTAGGTTAAAGCAGTACAGGAGAAGAAGGAAGAGGAAAGTATGCCAGAAGTTGTGGAACATCTTGAAGAAACTAAAGATGAAGAGGTAACCAAGGAAGCAATTATGGTTATGTATGCACATTGTAACATAGTTGAACTTGATAAAGAGACTTCCGTATTGGTTGAAGGTAAAACAAAGGTAAAAGATGTGGATAAGCCTATTCTTCCCTGCATATTTAAAGAAACCTCACATTATGGTTTATGCGATATTGGCACTGAAGTTATTGTTATGTCTTATGATTTCTATTAAGAAAAAAGAAGAAATAGAACCGGTTAAAATTAAAAATACTGATATGACAATCATGTTAGCAAATAAAACTCTTAGAATTCCAATGGGAGTACTTGAAGAAGCAACTATCACAATTGGCAATAAAAACTTCCCTATAGACTTTGTAGTTGTTGATATGCTAGCTGATACTCTTTGCCTAATTATATTTGGAAGAAACTTCTTGAGTGATGTACGTGCCAATGTTGATTTCAAAGAGGAGATTGCGTCCCTTAAGCTTGGGGAAGCGGAAAAAGAATTCCAGTTTTCCAAATTTAAAGACAAGCCTCCACAAATACAAGAAGAGAAGAGAAAAATATTGAGGAAAAGGCAGCTCTTTTCTTTAGTGATCAAAAAGAAGAAACAAATGAAGACTTAAATTATGAAGAAATAGTGATGGAGGACAAGTCCCTAGAAGAACTAGAAGATGAATTGTGTTTCTCAACACATGTCAAAACATGTCATTGTGTTTCTCAACACATGTCAAAACATGTCATTGTGTTTATAAAAGGGCCAAGGCTCCTGCCTCGGCATTTTCATCATCAATCATTGTGTTTCTCAACACATGTCAAAACATTTCAGTAGCATGAATCATCAGTCCAAGGTTTTCATAAATCATTTTCACCAAGTATTCCCATCTAAAGTTATCAACTTTTATGCTTTAGCTCTAGCCACTAAAGTTGAGGGTATTCACAAATAAGGGGTGCTAATCAAGTATAACTATCCAACTCTAGTGGTATGCCTTTTGATCACATCTAAGTATAACTACTTAGGCCTAGTTTTATACTCTTTATGGTATCTATCCTATTTTTCCAATACTCACCAATCACTAACCAAAAGTAAAGAACTTTGGTAAAAGTAAAAGAATAAAGCTTGCAAGTAAAAATTGGAATTGGTATAATTAAGGGTGCATAACCAAAGCATGCCTAATGCATCTTGCATAGGATATCTTGCATAGTTCTAGCTTGCAAGGGTTAGCTTGCCTTGAGTAGTGAAGTGGTTGAAGTTTTCTTCTTCGTAGTACACCTCCACCTCGTATCCCGGGTCGATACTGGTGTCTATAAATGAATACGAGGTACACAATCACCAAACAATACTTAACTACTTCTATTTAGCACACTAAGGCTCACACTTGATGATCTAGCATCATCACAATCATTACATGAAATAAAGGCCTAGTATTATTTATCTTATTTTGGAAAAGTAATTTCTACTCATTGAAAATTCTTAGGATTTAATACTCTCCAATTAAAATATGTGATCATGTTGACACATGTCATCGCCACATATTCTAATACTTGGGAAAGTGATTTAAAGTGGTGGTCACATTTTATAAAGTTTAAAATTATTATTTAATACAAATAAAGTGACTAGAAATGCCTACATAGCATTCTTTTAGTACTAGTCCAATATCACTGCATGTAAACCTCAATATTTTTACATATTCAGATAGATCTTGTTAAATTTGATTTTTGAGAGTTGGAATCAACTCAAAAGAATATATGGTTGATTTTTGAAAAAAGTTTGAAGTGACAAAAGCCTCTGTCTTGTTATTTTTGGTATAGGTGATCTATAATTTCAAATGGTTTGAATCCACGAGATTGGATAGACAATTTGAATATCTCTCTACCAAAATTGGAATCATGCAGTTTGGATCAGTGAATCTCTTTGAATTTATTTTTGAATCTACTGATAGAATATGGTTTTAACTAAAATGGAAAAGAATTATTTGAATCACTGGGCTCAGCGCGAGAAAGTAAACAGGCCGGCCCAACTGCGCAGTGCTGGCGCAGGGGGCTGCTGACAAGGGAGTCCCACTAGTCAGTGGATCATCTAACCTGACACGGTATGTTTCAACCAGAGCCCTATGATTAGAACACGATCTAACGGCTGACATTCATCGCCTAGGTCGAATAGCTCCGGCGAGAAATTAAACCTAACGTGGTGGTGGGGGTCGTATGAGGCTCACCTGGGCTCCAGCTAGGGTCGACGATGGGGGTGAATGGGGTTGTTGTCGATGGCGGTTCGAGGCGCGATCACGGCAGCTCCTGGGGTGGCTCCAATCGACGGCTCCCTTCTTCCTCTGAAGCGGCAGACTCTGGCGAAATTCTGGCAGGCTGGTGCTCGCCTTGCTCCGGGGAAGGGTGTGTGAGGTTCTATGAGGAGTGGGGAGTGAGAAGGTGTGGAGAATGGAGGCTGGGGCAGCCTCTATTTATACACCGGTGAAGGGACAAAGCGGGATGGCCTGGCTCCTCCGGCGACGGCGGTACAACGAGCTATCGGCATGGCTGAGCGTAGGGATCGACGTGGTTCTTCAGGGCGGTCGTCACACGCTTAATGGCGTAGCAAGGGGCGGTCGAGATTGGTCGGGAAAGGTCGGTGCTCTGCGCTAGAGCGGCGGTGTTCGAGATGGTGCACAGTGGCTACGGTCTGCGCGGCGGCAAACGGGCATGTCTAGGAGGTAGCTAGGGTCATGGCGAGTGTGTGCACACGCGGAGAGGGCGAGGCGTGGCGTGTGCGCTCTTGTCAGCTACGGCGCTCTAGCGTGCTCTCGGCACCACGCGGAGAAAATGGGCGCGGCGGTTTTCTGGTGCTCCATGGCTTGCCTGCTGTTGAGGGTTGGACAGCAGGTGGAGGTGGACGGTGGCCTGCCTTCTGGACATCATGAGATAGGGCCGCGTGGTCTATGGTGAGCTGCCCATGGTAGGTTGGCGCGGCGAGCCTCGCGCGGTGGTGCACTTGTGCAACGGCAAGGAGGGGGTGCATGTCTGGCGCTGCTAGACACTAGGGGAGACAGGGGGAGTGAAATGGGGGCAAGTGGGTGAGTGATCACTGCTCCAAACAGTGAAGTTAGGGAGCGGTTTCATCTGTGTCTGCAATGTGTTTGACCAAATGGCCGCATAAACTCAAGTTTGAAATTTTTGAATGAATTTTGGTGAGAGTTATGAGTACTTGCTGGAGTGTCTATGGTTGCTTGGAAAAGTCAAGGTGAATTGGTTTGAGTGGTTTATGCAAAATGATGATCTTAGTACATACACTTGATTCAATTTTCAATTGTCCTTTAAATAGATTTGAAAATAGTTTCTATGAGTTTGTAAAGTGGGCTTGGATTCACTTTTACTTGGTCTATCAAGGGGTGAAAAGAATTGGGAATATTTGTATTAGAAATTCTTTAATAGGACCACTCAAAGTGGTATAGTGGTTAACTTTGGTCAAAATGACCATTTGATCATATGGTTCTTATTTGAATTTCTTTTCTTTTGATTTGGCTTGTAATTGGCCTAGATGATGTAGTAATCATCTTTAAACCATTTCTTATCATTTGTAGCAATCAAACATGGCAATTGCAATCATTCATACACTAATGCAAATCACACATACACTCATATTAAAATTAATAATAAAAGTTTTTGTTAACCCTAAACTTGGGTGATTAGAACTTGATAATCTTGCTTAATTTTTTCGGGGTGTTACACCATTCAAACAAGTTTCCCACAACAAAACAAAAGGAACATAATAGAAAGGAGATGGTGGCATGTTTTGCATGGGCCAGGCATGTGGAATAGATGACACGCCTATAATTGTAAAAACAACTATAATTCCATATGGTCACCTATACATGAATGCATCACACATATTGAATTGTGATCAACAAAAGAAAGGAGCTTGTTTGTCATATGGGAATAACCACATATGCACATGTATGAATCCAATTCGCCAACTAGTATGTGTTTCCCCACTAGATCAACTTGTGGCGAAAAACAACATCATACAAGAGCATATAATGAATAAAACCAAACGAAAGCTTAGATGAAGAATTTCTACTCACATGGAATGCAAAGGTGGCCACGAGGCCCCACATACTTTATATTGTGAAAACAATAGAAACCATATATGGGAACATGTAGATTAAGAAGTGGGTCCATCTTATTACATATGAGGTATACAAATGCCAAAAGAAATGCAAATGCTCGGATATAGTTTGGATGGTGGAATTATAAGGTGGTGACAAGAAAGGTGGTGGAGTCAAGAAAATATATGCCCAGAACTCAACTTGCGCATGAAGAAATTTATCAAGAAGCAAATACAATATCCATATGGGATAAGAACTAAATAGAGGGGTTTTATGTGATGCTCAAATGCAATGCAGGATGGTGACATGAGCATGATATAATGCAATGCAATAATGATATGTAGGAAGTAGCAATATATAGACTAGGAAAGTAGCATTATAATCGTTAGATAATTAGGATGCTATACACAACTCGAGATTTAGTTGGTAGTCAAGTAGTACTGTGCATCGATGGCTTCCAATGCAATATACTCTTCTGGTCCATCAAGACAAACCATTTCGGGATATCAGGAGACACAAAATCTAGTACCTCGTCATATCTAGGACCAAGTCAAAGTGTTGTAATCCGCAGATCAAGAGGTATTGATTAGTTTCTATTTGTTCTACCTTCGAGTAGCATTAACTTTTATACTAAGGGTTCTAGCTAAGTTTCATGATGCTTTTACACATACTTACCCACCCTTGCTGTGAGCTTTCATGCTCAAGAATGGTGTGTGTAATAATGTGACCATCTGAGATTCTTAGCAATTCATATTGCTCTGAACTCCAAGGACATTTGGGTTATCCTTAGAATGATTGGTTATCTCTGTCATTAAGCAAAGGATGATTGTTCTACCAAGTCTGTTATGCTAGTACATTCTCCTCGGTCAAAGAGTTATGTTTGTGTTGAAGCTCTGAGACTGTCTTCTAGCCTTACTAAGCAAGTTTCCTCTCGAACTAAGTGACATATCGGTGGTTTATGATATTCTTGATGTCTACTAAAAGTATCACCATGTTTCCACATGACCGTGTTGTCAAGTTCCTGAGAAGTTCTTTGAACTACTTCTTTCTCCAAGGATCGTTACTGGATACCACAGAACTAGTTGGTTGAGCCTAAGCAGCAACTTGTAGAGTTGTAAGAGAAAAGTTCTATCCGACTTAGTTCTCTGTTAAAGGGATGTCTATTGTTGTTCCTGATAAGAAAGATAGTATTTCCTTCGTGGATATGTTATCTTCCCCCGCCTTTGATTTGATTTGGGTTATCGTCAAATCAAACTCAGTTCCAAGCACTATCCAAATGGTGTTTCTACTCGTGATGTTTCACTTCAGTACATCCTCATGTCCTCATGTCAGACCAATACCTTCTCCTTGTGCATGTAACAAATGAGTCCATTCTCCTGGAGTATTTCGATAAGTTTATTGTTGAGCCCATCGATAACATCCTTATCCTCTCCAAGATAAACTAGATTCATATGGTACCTTTGGCATTAACATTGGAAAACTTCTAAGAACCATCTTCGAGTCATTTCAAAGTACGCGTTCTGGATGTTAGAAGTTACCTTCTCCAATTCTCATGCATATGTTGAAAGATGTCGCCCTGGATTTGAGTAGAGTTATCTCCGTATCCCCATGCACATAGTTGTGTTTTGTTGCAAGTACTTGATGTATAAGCAGCTGTACTTTGACAAGTTGTTAATACATGGTTCTAGCAATGTAGCTCAGTCTTTTGGAGCTTAACATTGTAATTCATGTCTTGAGAATCTAGTGACTTTACCTTTAGGGTAAGTGTTTCACCCCTTCTATTCAGACATGCTGAGTCTAAAACATTGTTACACCTACCCAAACTGAATCTCAAGAAGATATGGTGCTTGGTGTTCTTGAAAATTTTGACATAGGACTCTTTGTAAATCTGTCAAGATTGATGTACTGGTTTACACACCTAGTTGGAAGACCTATTTCCGTATTCTCTCGAATAGGAAACAACAACCACTCTTCATGAGGCTCCTTCTATGATTTTATTATAGGAGTTGTGCTTATGGTTTCCTTTGTATTCGAAGTTTGACCTTTACTTGCTGTCTATTTTCTCGAATATCAAGGAGAACATTTAAAGTAGTGTTGCTAAATGTCTCTCGGTCGATCCTTCCGACCCTTTTTGTTGAGAATCCTCTTGTTTTGTCAAGTAATTGAAGTATGAGAATGAAGTTTATTTTTCCTCGTGTCATCAGGAATCTTCTTACCTAATCATCCTGGAGGTGTAAAGTGATACCATGATCTTTGGCAAAGATTTCTGTAGTCCTGGATGAATAAAGAGTTTTCTTCATTTCTTGATCATGTTCATAGAGTGACTATGATTTTGGTAATCAGAGGATTCTCTTGTTACATGTTCCTTGTGAATATTACGAGTCCTCGCCACAAAACACCTTTATGTCTTGACCATCAGTTGAACAAAGAGTGTCCCTTCTGTATCAAAACTAGTTTAACAGCTCTGCTCTCCATATCTCTGTATCCCTGGAAGCTCTACTTATGTTCTTTAGTAAAGGTTCACCTCTCATAGTCTATGGTCATGTTCTTTCTATTGTAAATTTTCCTTTTCATAAGTTTAAACTCTTTTGAAACTCCATGGTCTCAATCCTTATGAAGACCAGTTATCTAACAACATGAAACCATCTCTTCTTGTTCCCTCCGTTACCTTGATGTGTTTCATGTCGTCATCTCAAATTTGTTCTGAATACTCCTTCATTAGTTAACCATTAGATACTCTGAGTGTTGTTAGTGTGATTCCCTCTTATCCTTAGAAGTGACCCTATATCCTTCTCTCTCTTGCTACCTTTGGAATGTCGGGTCAAGATTCTTGTAAGGGGGATAGAGATGTAACACCCAAGTTTTAGTTAAATATTAATTAGGGTATGTTTGTGCATCATGAGCATCATCTTCTAAAAATGCATGCAACAAAAAGAAAGAAAAACCCTAAAACCCTAGTTTTCCCCCTCTCTCTTTGAAACTTATTAAAAAGGGTTTGAATTTCGAAAAGATCAAAATTTGTGGATCCCAATTGGTTACGAGGGCCCCACAGTATTTTAAAGGTTTTCCAAAACCTCTGATATTTTTTGACAATAATCAAAAACAGATTGAATGATTTTGTAAAAGGAAAACTGAGAAAACCAAATGGAAAAAGAGTTTTGCTAAAAAAAATGGAGCAGTGCAGATCAGACCGCTGCCCAGCTCACCACCCCTTCCCTCAACCTTCTCCGTGGTCCAACTTTGGCCCACATGGCCCAGTTCCCGGCCCGGTACCCCTCGAGTTATTTCCTTTTGTTCAACCTCGAGCAAGAAGGACACTAACAAGAGCAGTTGCGTGTCATTACTAGTGTCATCCCCACCTCGCCGTGATGCCCCCCCGTGAAGAGATGCATGCTACCAACATCTCCTGCGCCTACAAGAACCCCATCCACCGCTAGATCGAACCCTAATCCCCTATTTCCTCTTTCCCCTGGGAGGAACCCTAGCTTGGCGGAGCTTTGGGGCGCCGCTGTATACGGTTGTCCCTTGATCATCTAAGAGCACCGTGGTGTTCCTCCAGTTGTTCTTGTTAATTTCACCCTAGTAGAGGAAGCCAACATGGTCCGGACCATCTCAATTGCAACCTAGGTGTCCGATGACCTCCGTTGTCGTCCTTATTGATTCTAGCGTCCCCTCGCCTCTCCCTTGATCTCGCGCATTTCTAGTGAGTTGTTGATGCTCATAGTGTTTCTCGTTTTCTCTCCTCCTCGTTGTAGTCGCCGCTCATCGTTTGACTGCAATGACCGCCACTAGCCGCCGCTGTACTAGATGCTCCAGTGACCTAAAAATAGTAGCGTGACCACAATATGATTCGTCGTTGTCCCCGTGTCAAACGCAACCAGGCACCAAGCCCCGCATGCTCTCCTGCGATCGATCCGTGCTTGACCTGGGAGAAATCACATCGGTGACGTCAGCTGACATCATCCTGACGTCAACAGGCGTGGGTTAGTGCTTGGTCAAATTGGGTTAGGTTCCACCAGACCACGTGGATGCTGAGTTGGCTTGGGGCCCATCTGTCAGCCTCCCCGTCTAGCTGGAGCCTTAGTACAAAAAGTATTTAAGCTTGTTTTCTTTTAATTTTAGAAATTTATTTAATATGATAAATTCAATAACTATTTATCCATAAGTCAGAAAAATGAGAATAATATATCAAATTTTTTAGAAAAATGAGATCTATCTCATAGCTTAAAAATCATGGATTGTTCAACAACTTTCTAGACAAGTTTAATTATAAGAACCAATTGAACCTCGTAGGTGATTCCGAGGTTCCCCTATTCTAGGGTTTGCACCCCTCGGATGCCTCTTAAATTACCAAGCATGCTTTAGGGTTACATTTCAACTCTATTTAACTTGTCATATTATCATTTGCTTGAACATTGCATCGACACCATGTGTTGATTGTTTTCCCCCTTTCTTTCTGGTGTTTGGTTCTTTCAAGTAGAATTTGGTAATGACTATGAGATCGAAGCCTGAGATCAAAACCATCGAAGATCGATGAACAATACTTGATCAACTATAATCAAGTCAAGTACAAGATATCCGAAGATCTGTTTATTGGTTATCAACAGGCAAAGGCAAGCAAAGCCCCACCATTATACAATCCTATGATTTCGAAAGCATTTCAATTCTTGCCATGATGAATATGGTTCTACTGTGGTCTTTTATCGATAGATAGATCATCCTATCTATTGCATCACTCCCTTTGAGCTTATATTACCTAATCCACTGCTCCTAGCATAACTAGGTTTGGCTTGTGTGCACGACTAGAACTTATATCTGTGTCTTGCTTAGCCATGCTTAGCTGTTAGTGCTGGTTCATCCAGATAACGTATCAGATGCAGAGAATCTAGTATCAGAGGAGAACAAGATGAAGTGAAATCAGCGGTAAAGGTTAAACATGCTAAGGTTTCTATGGGAGGCCACGGTGGGATGTGGTTTTTGTAGTCCCATGCTCACCACCATTAGGAATCGGGTTCTTTTCTTTAGACCAAGATAAGCGTATAGCCACACAGTGCTTGGCAAACCCTCCGCTGATTAACTTGCCTAGTAGATTCCATGAGTAAGATAGTTCAGGTGTTCCATTCGACATATGCACAACAAACATTTTGAAAGATTTGGCGGGTGAAGGTGCATCATAACAGGTAGGTAAGCATGGCCGGGGTTGCTTGGGGTAGACAACGCCCCTGATAAACCAACCTCGACTCACATCTCTATGGACCGGCTTCGGGACTTGACCCGTTACAGCGGAACCCTCCTTAGGGCGTGACTCATGGTCTCGCTGAAAGCAAGGTAAAGGTCATGGCCAATCACCCTCTGTTGTCCTTCCAAGGAAGAGAGCTAAAACATTAGCATTAAGAGTCGGTCGGTACGTGTGGGTAAAGTTGTACACCCCTGCAGGGTTAAACCTTTTCGAAAATCCATGTTCACGATTATGAACGCTTGGTGACCGAATTCTAAGATCATAGAGAACTATAACCTAATCGTAAAACTTGGCAGATCAACGTGTGTTTAAGGATGCTTCCTCATGGGTACGAGGGGGTGATCCTAGGTTAGGTTATGATGATTTGGTGGATATCAAAGGTATGATGATCAATTCTTTGGAGATGTCGCTCTCTTATCGCCTTTTAAAATATTCTGATTAGACGAGCTTCTTCTCCCTCTTGTTTTATAAACAAAGATGGCTTTATGCAAAATAACCCCAGTAGACATAAGTCTTGCAGAGTATACCCTGTACTCACCCTTGCTTTGTTGGTACTTTTGTAGCAGAGTAATTGTTCTCCTGAAGACGAGTTATGTACAACATCGACACCGATGAGTAGCTTGGGGTCCTGGCCGGTTGCCTGGAATATTTGCGCTGGGACGTCATCATTATGCTTCTGGACTCTTAGGCCATTTGTTAAGTTTGTTATACTTAATATCATAATTTGAATTCCGTTGTCTGATGTTTGTGGTCAGTGACCTCTGCTTGTAATATTTTGGTTCTTTGCTCAGTTATGAGCTTGCTGTATTATTTTTTGTGTCGTAGGATTACTGTTGAGTTACCCATTCTTCACTAGATATCCTCGAGATCCAGGATAAGCTTATGTCATACTAAGTGATGGCTCAATGCACGGCGCCCAGAAAAGTGCTGGTGCATGGTTGATGTAGAGCTCGTTGGGAACCCCAAGAGGAAGGTATGATGAGCACAACAGCAAGTTTCCCTCAGTTATGAAACCAAGGTTTAATCGAACCAGTAGGAGCAAGGAAACACCCCAAAGGTGTTACTAGCTGAGCTTTGGCAGGGCGCACTACCAGTGCTAGTAGCAACGTGGAGACCTGCACAACACAACCATAGAACTTTGTCCCCAACTTGAGATGAGGTTGTCAATTTCACCGTGTTTTGCGGAAAAAAGGATTAAACGTATCGAATGGAAAGAAGTAATAGTTTGCAGAAAGTAAACACAAAGCAGTAAACAGTTTATAGATTGTATGTAAAGAAAAGGACCGGGATCCATAGTTCACAAGAGGTGGCTCTCCTTAAGATATAATGCTGGGTGAACAAATTACAGCGGAGCAATTGACAAACATCGAGAAAGCAATACATGCATATACTAATCATCTTGACTCCTTTGGAACTTGATTGGGAATTACAACATTATACATAGACCGCCATCCAACTGCATCTATGACTAATAATCCACCTTCAGTTTATCATCCGAACCCCCTCCAGTATTAAGTTGCAAGCAACAGATTATTGCTTTACGAACTGCGTGTAAAGTAAACAATACGATTGTTCTATGAACAAAGGATTGTTGTTTTCTCCCTAGTAGCAACATCACATCTAGTACCTTAGAGATTTCTTTCACTTCCCCAGATTACCAGAGGCATGAACCCACTATCGAGCATAAATACTAACTCTTGGAGTTGCTAGCATCTACTTGGCCAAGATAGCTACTAACAACGGAAAGCCTGCAAGATCACAAATAACAAAGACATGATAGAATCAATAATCAATCTGAAATAGCATCTCAATATCCATTGGATCCTCGCAAACACAACATGCAGAACTACAAATAGATGATCTTGATCATGAACGGAGCTCACAAGATCTAGACATGAAAGCACAAAGGAGGAGAACCAGCCATCTAACTACTACATGGATCCGTAGTCCAAGGATGAACTACTCACGCATCACACTGGAGGCTTGCATGGTGATGAAGAAGGCCTCCAGGGTTAAATCCCCTCTCCGGCAGGGTGCCGGGAAGAGCTTCAGATCCATCCCGATCTAGGGATGGAGACGACGGCAGCTACAGACTCTTTCATGGATTTTTGATTGGGAACTTAGGGTTTTCGTCCCGAGCGCATCTTATAGGCGGAAGGGGAGGCCGAGGGGGTGCCAAGGGCCACCACACCACCCCTAGCATGGGCCCAGCCTGGCCGCGCGGCCAGGTGGCGTGGCCGGCCTCTGGCCCCTCTCCGTCTCGTATTCTGGCATCTGATGACTTCTAGAAAAATAGGCACTTTGGCTTTTGTCCCGTCCGATTACGAGAATATTCATTTTCTGACTTTCCTGGAACCAAAAACAGCAGAAAATAGGCAGCTGGCACTATGGGTCTTGTTAATAGGTTAGTCCAAGAAATCATATGAAAAGTACTCCAAAGTGTGGACAAAACACAAGAAAGTGGATAAAACTAAGCATGGAACATCAAAAATTATAGATACATTTGCAATGTATCAACATCCCCAAGCTTAACTCCTGCTCTTCCTCGAGTAGTTAAGTGATAAAAAGAAAGAATAATTTTTGAGGTGACATGCACCATCAATGACTTGATCAAAGTATTTGCAAAACATTCAAAGCTGGGATCATAGTACTTAAATCATAACATGAAAGACAAAGTTCTAGCAATAAGACAAAGAAACTATGATGCAACATAAAAAGGTACAAACAAAAGATCCATGAATAACAATGCTTTGCAACACGTTTGTTTGTTTCACATAAAGAAAACATAGCATAATATAAATGCATAGGACACCTTCAAAGTTCATAAGAGTGACTAGATACAAATAGTTTAAAACAAGCAATATCAAGTTATGCATCAATCAACTAGTCTTGGGACAATGCACATAGAACTAAGAATAACCACTATGCTCTCAAAGTAGGTGCATAAAGGTAGAAGGTGGAGACTCAATATAATGGTGGAAGAAAGGCCTCCATAGACGGATGTACGGATTCAAGTCTCGTAAAGAGCTTCCAAAAATTATGGTACTTATAGCTTTTAGCTCTCATTGCCCCTATCATAAGCATCTTTAAGGTGATTAAGGTTAAAGTGACACAACTAAGAGGATATGTTTGACAAGTTATAAACCGAAATCTCATGCCCCTTACTTACGAAGACCGATCCCCATGCTACTCAACTTCAGTCACGAGTATGCTCTTGTCATTGTAAGTACATGTGTATCATTAAGAACCGCCAACAGGATACCCCTTGCACATGATACGGGAGCTTTCCCATAATCAAAATGACAAGGAAAGCAGACAATGAGCATCTCAATGATCTTTTTATTTGCTATTTACATAGGTTTTTATTGAGGATGCTTCATAGAGTCCTCATTATGGAGATGATGCAAGTTTCCACCATGATTAAGCATGGCTTAGGCTAGCGGCCCAGGCGTTTCTCTAACACACATACAAACTCCATGATCTTACAAGTTCCACTTTTATTTCACACCGACGGGATCCGTAAGCAAAAGAACATGATATCAACGGGGTACAAAGTACAAGTGCAATGTTGAAAGCGTTCCCCATGAAACATGGTTATGCTAATTTGAACTTATAAAGCGCAAGCATATACGCAACAAAGAAGGACCCAATGGTTCAAGTTTATTAGATGCAAAAAAAGTAAAGTGTGCCATCAAGTTCGTGAGAGCTTTAATCACTAGTTTTATCATAACAAGTTTAATTTGGAAGGTAAACAAAATCATGAATATACTTGGAATAGCATAAGCTAGTAGGTAGGTATGGTGGACTCTTTGGAATAACTTGGTTTAGGGAGTTGGATGCATGAGTGGAACTCATACTTGGTTGTGGAGGCTAGCAAAAGACTGGGAGCGACAAACTAAGAGAGCAATAATGGCCATAATCATGAAGAGCGACAAAACATCATTGATCAAAGCATAAAGTGATACTACAAGTTGAAAACTAAAGGATCATAAAGGCTATGTTGACTTGAGATAGTCATAACATGGTGTGAGCATGCGCCAAGTCAACCCAAATAAAGCATCAAAGGAGAATACCACTATACTATGCTTTAATATGCTAAAACAATGCATGATTCATCCAAGGCACATTAAGCAATATCAATTGTTTATAACAATTCATGCTACAGCAAAGAATACTAAGCATAAAGCCAAAACAATATCAAGCATGGCATGACAGAGCATAGGCCACAGTCAAAAACAAGCTCTTTTTACCACATAACTATGGACTTTCCTAATCTTTTCCAAACGAAACCAAACTATTTGCAAACCAATGTATGAAAGAGGGGGTCCAACCAATTTATTCAGCAAACTAAGTAAACCAAGCAAATGAAAACGAAAAAGAAGACGCTCCAAGAACAACACAATTGTGCATGAAACAATAAATATGAAGCGTTTGGAAGAAACCTGGGATTTTTATTGATGAAGAAGGGGAATGCCTTGGGCATCCCCAAGATTTGATGATTGTACTTCTTGGATATTTCTTGGGGTGACACGCGTGTCATCCCCAATCTTGAGCTTTAGTCCATCCTTCATCTCATTACTCATTCCTTCCATACACCTGAATTTTTACCTTCATACAAAACTTCACACAATCTTTATTACGAACATTAGTGCACTCAAGATAAATAAGTCTTAAGGTTCAGTTATAACACCAAATAAACTTCCATTAGAACACTAGATACTGTAGCACTTCCCTCAAAAAGCTCAATTCCCGAAAAGAACACAAAAAGGAACCAACAAGAAGCAAATGCAGAAAATGGCAGAAATCTGTCAAAACAGACCAGCAGGTAAAGACGATTTTTTCGAAGACTTTCTGTTGCTCAAATCAAAAAGTGTTGAACTAACAAAAGTTAGATAACAGCCTATGGCAGAAGCACAAACAAATTACAGCTCAATCCGACATACAGAGATCTCTCACGAATTTTTACGGTGAAGCACAAAAATCTGTTTCGGGACAGCAACTTCCCCAAATTTTACTTCTCTCTCATTAGAGGTTGATCTTGACACAAAAACCAAACAAAAAGGATAAGGAGAGGTTATTACCGAAGTAATAACTTCCAAGACCCAAAGAAACAACAAACTGAAAGCAAAAACAAATTGGGTTGTCTCCCATAAAGCTCTTTCTTTATAGCCATTAAGATGGGCATGATAATTTTGATGATGCTCACATAGGAATATGAATTGAAGTGAAAGAGAGAATTAATAAGCAAAAATACACACATTTAAGTCTATCCCACTTCCTATGCAAGGGAATTTTGTAAACAAACAAGTTGCTGAAACCAAAGGCTACTAGCATAGGAAGGCAAAAGAAGTGCAACATAAAAACTTTCAGCATAAAACGAGTAAACTTGATATTATTGAGATACATAAGAAAACTTTTCCTTCTCTCATAGTAACTTTCAGTATCATGCATAAACTTAACAATATAACTATCACAAGAACCGTCGTAGCAATGATCACTTATTCTAACAGAAAACACAGGAATATTAGCTCTCATAATACTACTTTGTGAAACAATATTAGAGGTACAAAGGATAGTGTGTCCCTCTTCTTCATATTTAGCAACAAAGTCTTTCACATTTGCTATAATAGGTTCATCAACCATTTGTTTATCAGGTTCAAAAGCTTTATTTGTACTTTCATTAACCATACTAGCTATCATAGAATGTTCCTTTATCTTACATGGGAAAGGGATTTTCTCAATGTAAGGTTTAGGTAAGACATGATTAGTAGTATAAACTTCAGTATTTCTTGTAGGAACACTCTTAGCAACATCTTTATAAGGTTCATGATACTTATTCCACTTCTTTTTAGGCACTTCAATGTAGGAAGCAAAAGCCTTAAAATAAGAAGCAATAGCTTGAGAGTCTAGACCATAAGCATTTTTAATATTTTGAAAGTCATCAGTTCCCATAAAAGGTTCAATGCATTCATAATCATAATTTATACGTGACTTTCTTCCTTTGTCATTCTCCCAAGCTTCAACATTGTCTTGAATACGGTCTAGAAGATCCCATTTAGCTTCTTCTTCCATGCGAGTGAATGATCCAGCACAAGAAGCATCCAATAAATCCTTATCATGTAGAGGGAGCCTTGCATAAAAGTTATTGATAATAATATTATTGGGGAGCTCATGAATGGGACATTTGAGCATTAGTAACTTTAATCTCCCCCAAGCTTGAGCTGTACTTTCTCCATCAAGAGGCCAAAAGTTGTATATTTGATTCCGATCTTTATGAATCTCACTAGGAGGATAAAACTTTGAATAAAAGAGAGGCACTATTTCCTCCCATTCCAGAGCTTGACCATTCTTTAGCAGCTTATACCATTCCTCAGCTCTTCCTTTCAGTGATAATGAGAATAACTTCTTCGTAACTTCTTGTTAACTTGAATAGTAATACCTGCACACTTGAACAACCCGCATCATTCGTGTATAAAGAGTAAATGATCACCGGGATGGATAGTTCCATCCCCAACATAGTAGTTATCCATAACACAATCAATAATTCTTGTAGGTATTTTGGAAGCATCATTCTCAGCAGGTGGTGGTTTATCTACTACCTTAGTAGTGGTAGTAGCATTACCAAATAAGAAACTCAGCGGATTATCCATAACAAAAATAAAGCAACTAACAGAAGTAAACAATACTCAAAGTAGAAGTTTCCTTTACCAGTTCCAGTCTCCAATAGCGCTTCACTCCCCAGCAACGACACCAGAAAATAGTCTTGATGACCCACAAGTATAGGGGGTGTATCGTAGTATTTTCGATAAGTAAGAGTGTTGAACCCAACGAGGAGCAGAAGGTGTTGGCTAGTGGTATGGATCAGGAATTATCTACAAATACTTAGCAAATGGATTTTTAGGTGTTTTTGATAATGCAAGTAAAATAAAGTACGAGTAAATAAAAGACAATAGGAATAAATGCAGCAAGTGGCCCAATCCTTTATGCAGCAAAGGACAAGCCCGTTGTATTACTTAAGATGACCAAACGTTCTCGAGGACACATGGGAAGACTGTCAAGTGCTTTCGCTTCATATAGTTGATTAATCTTCTTTAGCTTGCTAAGTGTTGTGTGGGTGAACCTGTGCTAATGTATCGACGTTCCTAGGACTAATACATACTTGTGATTATACCCCTTGTAAACATCCGTAAGTACAAGAAAGTAATTAAGGTAAAAACCTAACCACGGCTTTAAACTCTAAGACCCTTACAGCCCTTGTGCAATGGTTTCCTAACGGGGGTTCAGGTTTCTGTCACTCCGGCAACCCCTACGATTAGTAGCCAAATACACAATGCATTCCCCTAGGCCCATATAGGTGAAGTGTCATGTAGTCGACGTTCACATGACACCACTAGAAGAAGTACACCACAACTTAAATATCAAACTATTGAATCTTTCTCAACATAATTCCACTACTAACAACATGACTTCTCCCATGTCCTCAAGAAAAAAATGAACTACTCACAAGACATCATATGGATCATGATCAGAGATGGAATAATGATGTATAACAATCTGAACATAAACAATAATTCAATGGTTCACTCAATAGCATCAACTACAAAGAGTAATCAACACCGAGAAAGTTTCCCCTATGAACTATGCAAGATTCAACCCAATTGTTATAGCAATATGGAGATGGTGATGATGGTGCTGATGGTGATGATGGTGGTGATGATGATGATGATCCCGATGAAGTCCATATTGATGGTGGTGTTGATGGCGACAATCTCCCCTCTCCGGAAAGGAATTCCCCTGGCAGAGGCGGCGAAATCTTTCTGTGGTCGCTCCCCGAGTCTTAGGGTTTCGAGAGGAATATATACGCCAAAGGGGAGTGCCAGGGGTAGACCAGGGTGGCCACACCACCTGGTGGCGCGACCTAGGCTAGCCCGCGCCAAGGGGTGGTGTGGGCCCCCTGTGGCCCGTCTCCAGCCCCCCTTTTGGCTTCCTTCGTCTTCTGGGAAAATAGGATTTTTCGTATATTTTCCTGGATTTTCTGATCTTCGCGAATTTTTCCTCCAAACATCACCTTTTCCATCAGAAGCCTGACTGCAGCGGTCCATGCTCCAAAAGTCATCAACCATGCAAAAACAAATGAAATAACATAAGATCACCTCTCAATACGAAATATATCAATGAATAACAGTGAATTATGACATGGAATAGTGATGCAAAATGGACGTATCAGCCTCCAAGAGCCTGAAGCTTGGTTGACAGATTATCTGGACACAGTTAAGCTACAAGGTGCCTCCAAGGCTATCGCAATGCAAAGTTTGCAGCTACTCTTAACCGGCGCAGCTCGCTCCTAGTTCAGACAACTACCCGAAGATTCCATCAGCAACTGGATTGACCTGGAGGACAAATTCATTCGAAATTTCTAGTCCACCTTCAAGCGACCCATGTTTCTAGAACAATTGAGAGCTTGTAAACAGAAACTAGGAGAGTCAATACGAGCTTTCGTTCAGCGGTGGAACATCATAAAAAACTTGGCTAAACCATATATGATGAAGGAGCAATTGAAGTTTTCAACGACGGACTTCGATAGCAAGAATTCATTGAAGATCTCGGGCAAATTAAACCAAAGTAAATTTCACAACTGATGGATATAGCCAATCGCTGGGCCAATGGAGAAGATGCATTACATAACAAAAGAGCTCGCTCACCCGAAGAAGACAGGGATAGGCGCAATAACGATCGAAGGTGACAAAACAATGATGGTTACAACACACCAAGTTAGATCGCAGCTGGCTTATCTGGAGGGGACAACACATGAAGCAACAATTACAGCAATGGGTATCGCAGTAGCAAGGACGGCGCTTGTGGGAGCCAGCCGTAGCAAGGTACTAGCCAATAAATCGAGACCCACCCATGTTAGAAGGACAAATTTTGGAAGGACCATGCAATATGCACTTTTACATTGACTGAACAGGGAAAAGGCGATCCAATCACCTCCTAAAGGATTGCTGAACATTCTTAAAAATGCAAGAGCTATGCAATGCGAGGGCAATTGAAGAAGCAAACCAAGTCTATGCTACTACACCCGGCGCTTCTGCTATCGGTGCACCACCACCACCACTAGGGCATCCGCCAGCAGGACAGCCGCAAAACACAACAAACAAAGAAGATGAGTACCCCAGATCAAAAGGAGCAATGTCGATGATCCAGAAGGGGTGACTCTCCAATAGGACATAGAATCTTATCACTAGACAAATGAACATGGTGGAAACAGCACCACCTCCTACACTAGAGTATCTTCATTGATCAGAGCAAGAAATAACATTCAATAGAGTTGACCACCCACTTAGGCTCCCACGACCTGGTCAATCAGCACTAATAGTGGAGGCACAAATCAGCCGGTTCGACATGAGCAAGGTCTTCTTGGATGCAAGGAGTAGCATCAACCTCATTTATGACAAAACTCTACGGGCAATGAATTGGTCCCTGACAAACTTAGCACCAACGGATACAACTTTTGATGGAACAGTTCTAGGCAAAGCCGAAACTCCTTTGGGAAAAGTACACCTCGACGTGGTCTTTAGATCGAGAAGCAATTTCAGGCGCAAAAAACTAGAGTTCGAAGTCATGGACTGGCCATCACAGTATCACGCGATCCTGGGACGACCAGCCTTCGCTAGATTCACGGCAGTACCCTACTATGCATACGTAGTGCTTAAAATGCTAACCCCCAATGGAGTCATAATAGTAAAAGGAAGCTTCAGCCATTTAGATAACTATGATCGAGAATTCAACAAAACATCAGAATCCTTCAGGATGGATACGCAATTTGGTCAGCTGAAAAAAGCGTATGAAGAGCTACTACACGAAGGACACAACAAGCAAACCCCAGAAAATCAGAAGCATCGTGCACCCGAAAAATCTACTTATTCAGCCACCACCTTCGGTCCCGCATAAGAAGGCGTAATCGACGGTTTTTCCAAGTACAAGCGACCGAGAAAACCAACTATTTCTCCCTCTGGTCCGCTTGTACAGATATGGCGCTTCCAGTCGAGAAAATCAAGTCTACATCAAGCTAACAAGGAACATGATGGAGTACCTCAAGACAGAAGCCGCACTTTTGAGGAAAGATCATTACTCTTATATTCAATAAGGCCAACGGCCAGGCGATTATGCCCATGCAATGTATCCATTTATACTTATCACTGAATAAAGAAAGTATTTCTCGGCATAAAAATTTATAAGGCACGTGAAGGCAGTTACACAAAAATACATTAGTTCGTCAGATCCTCAACAAAAAATACAATATATAGTCAAAATCTCGTATAAAGCATATGAACTTTTTGACAAGTATAAATTAGATCTATATAGTTGTCCTTCTAAAAAGTACAAAGCTACACAATGGAAGCAAAGACAATCAGATTGTAAAGTTCATAAAAAATTCCTCGTCTACCTCTAGGAACCTTGGAACAATCCTAATCACAGGTTTGCGAGCGGCGGCATAGTGCGGCGCCATATGAACAAGACCACCACCAGAAGGAGAAGGCAGCCCCGACGATATAATGCCCAAGTCCAGCGTCAGATGATGAACACACACCCAAGACAGAGCAAGTTTAGCACCTGCCACAAGCTGAAGCTTCACAAAATGATGGATCCCTTCACCCTGTCAAAACTTCGCCATCAAATCAGCCAAAGTCTAAGGCTGAGGGTCCCAAGGAAACATGGCATTGTAAACAATGTGTAACATCCCAATTTCTGCAACCCTGGTTAGTTTTCCAGAATGCAAAAATCAAGGGGAACAAAAACTTTTTCTTGCTTAATAATGAAGTGTTTGCCTGTTGTCTGAATAGGTTTATGCTTATGATTGTGTATCAGAAGATATAGTCCTTACCTCAACCATCAGTTGACAAAAGCTATTTAACAAAACTATCTTGGATCATCTTACATATTCTCAAATGTTCTGGCATCTGAAAACCTGAGCCAAAATGCTTATGTAACCAAAACTATTTTAGTAGCTTCTATTGACAAAACTATGTAGGGATATATAACATAATCTCCTCATGTTTCCAAGACAGAACCTTCAACTACACTTACCTCTAGGATCTCCAAAACCTTCTAGTAAGCTTTTGAATTCTACTCTTGGTAGAGATACCAAGGACTCTCATCCTATTCAAACTCCAACCTTTCAAAATTACCCCTCCTTACCTCAAGCTAAGCTTGATGGTAACCCTAGTAGTAGTGATTTGTTTGTAAGATGAGTTGTCTTGATCTGCTGTTTGACTTGATTGCTTATAAGTAGTATGAGATACTCTAGGAGCTCATCATTAGGATCCAAGTGTTTCCATATCATCACACCCTAAGCAAGAATACAATCTGGAGCTAATTTCTAGCCACCAGGTGATCATGTGAAACCCTTAACCAGATCAATTTTGCAGTGATCCATTCTAGAAGTTTCCAAGTCAATGAAGACCCATATCAAGCATGGATCCCTTCTATTCAATCTACACTTCAACATCATCCCCTTGATGATGCTTTGGTACCTTGCAACCCCTCAAAATCATCACCACCCACATTCTAGTCAAAAACCCTAAATCTGCCAAATTTGGCTTAGTCTGGAAATCTGTTTCCAACATCACCTTCTTGAATGTCTCCCCTTCTTAACCCTTATGCATTTTTTAAAATGCATCTGAACCATCTTGTTAAACATCCTAAGGACTACCAAGGCCCACTCTTGCCCTTGGTTAGATCATCCTCGAACCCACATGTTCTTAATGGTTTTGTAGGCAAGAAAATAACTATTCCTGCAAATCTAGTCAACATGCCTACTTTGGTTGAAGCTCGCACCGCCATCCAACCTTCTATGGACCAACTCTTTGCATGGTTGTGTTATACTAATATAGTTATATCAATATCTACTTCACTTGTTCCAAGTGGATCTTTGTGCTTCTTAAACCCACATGGTTTTGAAGGCTAGTTGATAATCAGCTTTGGCAGGCTTATTTTATTCAAAGTTTGAAAGTATGTCTTGGTGAGCTCAAGCAGGATCAAGCTCAAACCTCTACACCACTGCAATATAAATCACTTGGTCTATCCATCCCTCTACCCCATGCACCAAGGGGAGATCTGAGCTCCAAGATCCAACAAGGTTTTGGTGGCATGAAAATAATCTTACCCAAGATCCTTAAATCTCTTGTTTCACCAAGATCAGCTTGTATTCTCCAATCCCAAGGTTTCAAATGCTTGCTACACCTGGTGTACATCATCTATCTTGATCACCAAGTTTTATCAAATATTATCCATAATTATTATGGCACCAAATCTAATTAATCTCCTTAATAGACAAAATCTCCAAAACTCTTTTCTCAAGGGAAAGTTTGGTTTTTGCCAAAACCCTTCCCTAACTTTAAGCATAATTGAGTCCTATATATCATACCCTATCATCCCACTTCAAAAATAAATATTTTTGAAGAGTTTCAATAATTCTTTTTTCCCTTTTTCTTAAATGGCAGAAAGGATAAAATAATTGTTTTAAATACTTTTAAGACTCGATAAATCTTGGGAAAATTCCCCTAAGTGTGTATTCACATCTGGGACCATATCACATCAAAAACTCCACCTATCCAATGTAAAATTATCAAATGATCTTCTAGAAACTACTTCTGTACTTTTTGAATAAATGATTTTAAGTGGACTTAAAATACTTTGAAAAATCCCAAATAATTCCTGGATATCTATCTTGATCTCACCTATCTCCTAGTACCATTTCTTCGTCTGGTCCAATGCAAGTTTTTTAACTTCTAGCAAACTAAGCACCATTTGATCAAATTCTAGCAAACTAAGCAAATTACCTCCAAACCCCATCAAAGCTTCCCCAGCACTTCTCCACAGCAACTCCACCTCCTCTGGTCGTGCCCACACTATATCATCACTGTATCAACTTACACCCCTTGTCTCTAGTGCTTGTCTAAGAAGGAGACACAAGCCAACCCCCACTTTTTCCTTGCCCTCAAAGCTTTGCAATAGCTGTCTCTACTCCTCTCTGACCTGCAGCACGACCAGATACCACCCTCCCCGCCCACAACATCCTCTCCCCTGGTTTCATTCCTCCCTCCCATGCCCAATGAACCAAGTCCACAATGGACTCCTCCCTCTCGGTTAAATAGGCCAGAGGCCACCCCATCTCCCCCTCTCTGGCTCATTTTCCTCCCCACACTCCCAACCACCTTCCCAGAGCCTCCTCTCCCTCTCCCTGCTCTGTCTGCTCGAGAGAGAGAGAGAGAAGAAAGCTTTGGCTTCCTCCCTCTTTTCGAGCTAGGCTTCCTCCTCACTGCCTCTCTCCCTCTGCATGCCACCGTGTCGTGCTCCCCTCCTTGCCCTCTCTCTGACACTGTTGTTTTGGTGGCCAGGGACAGCCCCTACCGTTGCTGCTAGTGAGCTCCTGCGAGATCCCTCTCTGGTGTGAGCAGGTCGTCTCCCGGCGTAGGACCACACCTTGCTGCCCACCGTTGAGGTTGCCATCATGCACCGCATTCTCTCCGCCGCTCCCCGTCGCCTCCCCGTGGCCCCAGGTGAGCCCTCCGCCGCTGCCGAGCCCGCCTAGGGTTTCCCCTGCCTGTCTGCGTGTCGAGAGGAGGACGACGCCCCAGGGCTGTCGATCGTCATTTGATCGAGCGGCCACCGTCACCTCTTACCGCTTCGGCCGCCACTCCCACTCACCTCTGGGCCCTAGCGGTCGGATTCAAAACCACCACCTCCTGTGCTGGGCACAACTGGGTGGGCCGAATCTCCCTCCGCGGCCCATTCTTCGCCCAGATCCGGCCCGAGCTGCCCTCCAGTTTCTCTTTCAATTAAGTACATTTCCAAATCTGTTTTGGCAATTTAGTTTAAATCATTTTAAAAATGGAAAACTGTCTAAAATGCCTAGATCTAAATTTTGATCGATGCTGGCATGTTTTATGAAACATGCAGAGCTGGCCCTTTTCAAAATTAATCTTTACTTTTTACTAGAAATTCATCTAGCAAAATGTATCTATCTCAAACAATAAATCCCCAGGGAGATTCACATATCCAAATGAAACAAATCCAATGGCCTATGGAAGGTATCCCATATGCCTAATTTATAGCCTGGCCTCCTGCAAAGTGGATCTCTGGTCCACCAGTAGCAAAAATAACAAAAACCTGGCCTTTCTAACTTTAGGGAATTCCCTAGGTCAAACCAACATCGGTTTTGACCTATTTCCAACTCCCAGTACACATGCACACCAATATCTATAACAATCCCAGGATCCCAAAAGTTTATGAGCCATGGTTGTTTTAGTAGGGATTAAATTGTTCTATGTAGAGTTAATCCACTAATAAATTCACCTTAGTAGTGCTGTAACTCCAAAAAGGTTGATTCCAATTTCTAATGAAAGGTACTCTAAATACCTAACATGTGTCTTTGGAATCATATCAAAAGCTTCTGTAGAATTAATCTGGTGAAAAGGACAAAACAGCTCCAGAACTGCCTTTGGGATTTTCTTGAGGGCATTCTGGTCATTATTTTGATATGATTCCAACTCTCAGTGAACAAGTACATCAAGCCTTACCTAACCACCCAAGTAAATAATTTTTGGAGCTCCAGAACTTTTCTGGTGATTTATTCCCTAAAACTAGAAGTTAATTCACTAGGAAAATCATAACTTTTTAAAGAAAAGTGATAAAACAGTGAAACCACTTTTGTTGGTTTAATTTTATCAACATCTACCTGTAGGTATCATTTTTATACAATTGTATCATACAGAATATGTCCTTGGTCCAAAACCCCCTCTTAGGTAGTTCCTCGAAAATAAACCCTAAGGGGTCTTCATCCCCTTCTCCAAGGCCATCTCAATCTCCTAAATCCAATCCTCTCAAAACCATCTGAATCTTAATTTTGTCATATTCAATTGCTTTATGTATTGTATTGGTGCTTGTATGCCTTGTTTTGATTGTGGTCTGGCTTGTTTGCATGTATACCCGATGAAGACGATAGTTACGCTTGTATTGACGGCGAGAAGAAGAGATCTTATTATTATTGGTATCGGTATTCTTGGTTATCTAAAGAAGAAGTCCAGGGACATATTGCCATATTGCTGATCATCAGGCAAGCCCCCTTCTTGCTCATAAGCCTCGTCCAACTGTTTTACTTATGCATGTTTTATCCTCTATTTATTTAAAACTGCATTGTTTTACTACATGTTGATGTATACATGGTAGTGGTTTGGCTCCTCCGATCTATTACACTTTTGTACTATTAAGTGCAACCCCCTTGGTGACACCTACTTGTCCCTAGTAGAATAGATGGTGTATATCATCATAACCCCTTTGGAGACCCTGATTTAGTCAAAGCAAAGCTATAGGATGGGAAGACCCCGGAAAAAGGTTTTACCAAGAGATAATAGAGAAATAAAAAGGTTTTGTTTTATGAGAAAACCTTGGTGAGGTGGGACCTCCCAAGAGATAATAGAGAAATAAAAAGGTTTTGTTTTACAAAATGCTGAAGGAAAGATGGAGGAAAAAGGTTTACAAAAACGCACCCGGTTCTTTCCAGTTTAGCTATAACAACTTAACCCTGTGCAACCACATTCCTTTGGAATGGGACAAGGCTGTATTTGATGTTTGTTTACTCTTGTATAAGCTACCTCGCGACAACTACAAGGGAAAAAAATCCCTGGAGGGTGGGCCTTCTCACATAAGTGTACATGTGGGACATCGACCTAGAGAAGGAACGAAGGGTTTCCGGACCTCCACGCGTTACTATGAGCCCCTCATTGAAAGCGCAACACTTGGGAATTGCAAAATGTGCTCCGGTTGGTCCTCGGTACCCGACGTCCCAGTGTTGAGGGGAACAACCCTCATAGGGTAGGCACTTATATTGGAGTGGGCATTCGAAGAGTCTTGATCAGTTACTCGACCCATGATCGGTGAAGATCAGGGTAGTGTACCCGGATGGTGTGGGTAAAGTGTACAACCTCTACAGAGTGTAAATCTATTCCAATAGCCATTATGGGAGGTTTGGACAAACTTCTCTAGAGCGGTGCTGGTTTTGTTTGCAAAAAGGATTGCAGAAAAGCAAAGGCTTTGAAAATATTTTGACCATGGGATAGTCGAAAAGGAGGAAGGTTTTGACCATGGGATGGTCAGAAAGGAATGAAAGGAGTTTGGTCGTGGGACGACCGGGAGAAAGAAACAAATGCGTGACCCAGTCCTGATGTTTTCCAAAACTTTTCAAAAAGGGTTTCCAAAATAGTTTACAAAAAGTTTTCAACAAAGATATGTAGATGCTATATCTACAAGAGAAACTATTTGAGGAAATAACCTCTCTTGGAGCCCTCCTACTACCACAGCCATAATGCATATCCTCTTGTTATTATTGTTATCTTAAGGTGGTTTGTGAGTACAGTCAAAGTACTCACTAGCATTTTCCCTGGCTATTAACTTGTTCAGATATCAAGAAGAAGGTGACATTGACGACTATGCAAGCTTGGACGTCCTCCCAGTCAGTTGCTTGTAGGTTAAGGCATGGATTGGGCTCTACGCTTGATGAAGTTCCGCTGATGATTATTGATGTAGCCATAATGGCATTTATGTAAGTCTTGTAAATTCGGTATGTCTCGGATGTTGTAATGATACTTGTCGGTTATGTGCCACGACTAACTGATCATGGGATTATGGTTGTATGCATAATAGGGATTCTCGGAGGATTAATCCGGGGCCCCCACAGACTTGGTATCAGAGCCATCCTGACTGTAGGAGAACCTTAGTTAGCATGGTCGTTAGAGAGGAACCTTATTTTGAAAACCCCGGCTTTCGAAAACTAATT
This sequence comes from Avena sativa, assembly GCA_916181665.1. Classification (NCBI taxonomy): domain Eukaryota; kingdom Viridiplantae; phylum Streptophyta; class Magnoliopsida; order Poales; family Poaceae; genus Avena; species Avena sativa. The sequence continues at coordinate 259,817,547 of OV702292.1, read as the reverse complement.
TCTCAATGAGTTTCAAAAGGTTCTACTTCTTCTCTTACTTTAAGTAAATGTTTTCAAAAATGGTTTCCTGTAACTCTTGTCCAAACTTCAAACCTACGGAATTTAAATAACCAGGATCTAGAACCTGCTGAAGACAATGAGAACAAGATGAAGACAAGCAACTTCCAACAAACACAAGGAGACTACAACATCGCTCGACTCGCGGAATCCTCATAACCACAAGACATCAAGTGATGCACTATCAAGAAGCGTCCAAGATATGACGAAGGCTTTATCGGCAAGATAGTGACTCCGACCTGAAGAAAGATGATATCTAGGGTCAATAGTCCTAAGAATAGGATTCCCCTACATCGCGAGTAGTTAACTCCTTAGTCCCTAACGTAGACCGTGTTTGCTTGCCTAAGTGCATTCTGTGTTGCTTGATGTGTGCTGTTTGCCGAGGACACTATGATTCCCTCACCCTGTTCGCCTTGTTTGTATGTTCTGGTTCGCTTTGACCACCTTGTTGGTGTATCCCGACGCTACCCCCTCGCACCCCCACAGCTGGAAACCTCTCCTCCGCAGGATGGCCACAAATGAAATCTATGACAACCCCTCTCCATGCCTAGTTCTAATTGCCTGCTCCAAGCCCTACTATAAGAATCGTCTGAGGAACCCAAAGCCATACTTGTGTCTCATACTAACTGTATAACTAATGGTTTCCTCTTTCCCAAATATCCAAGACTAATCTATTACCACAGTTTACCTCTGTAGCGGAAGGATTATCACCTCGATACATCCCAAGTATGGCCATGAAGCTCGAAGCCCCGAAGAAAGCCTGCAGCCGCTGCGGAGAAGAAGGATATCAAGCTAGTCAATGCCTTGGCAACTGCCCAAATTGTGGAGCCTTCCATCCTCCCGCGGTTTGTCCAACATAGCTAGTCACATGTTTCCTCTATGAAGGCCAAGACCATGTCCCGGCCGAGTGCCCCTTATACCTCCTAATTGGCAAAGCCCGTCAACTCCCATGTGTCAATATTGGGAAGATAGCAAAGTCGGAATACTCCAAGAAGTGTACCTGCTACTCATGTGATCAACCGGGTCATTACAGTCGAGAGTGCCCCCAACATGGTCTCGACAACACTCCTACAAAGGTACATGCCAAAATATCTGCTACTCCGTTAAGATTCCCAAAGCAAGCCCCAGGAGGATCCGAAGTCAAGCAAAGCATATGTTACACCTACGGAAATCCAGGCCACTTTGCCCGCCACTGTCCAGAGAAATACGAGAATACGTCGAAACAAGAAGCTCTGGCACCTAAAAAGAGCAAGAAACCACGAGTCCCTCAAGCCAGAAAAATCAGGAAGCCACTATCCCCAGAACCTCCCCTTCCTCCGCGAAGCCATTTCCTGAGGAGAAACTGTCAACACCCGGATTTTTAATCCCAGATGCCTATTATGTCATACATCGCAATCCCAGGATTACCATTTTTGTGAGACATAACAGATTTGATATCACAGTACATCATCCATTACAAACCATAAATATGGTCTTACACAAATAAGGATCTCATGATCCAGTCTTAATATAACAAGCAGCGGAATAAATAATAAGCGTAGCGGTGGGGTCCATCTTCAGGGGCACATGCAATGCTAACGAAGGCAGATAGTCCTAGTTATCATAGTCGTCCTTCTGGCCGTCATCTTGATAGTCTCCTTCATATTCTGGCCATGAGAATAGCCAGGGACAAAAGCCATGAGTACTCTTTAAGTACTCGCAAACTACCACTAACAAGTAGTATAGTTCTAGTGTAAATGCTAACTCTAAGTCTACTATAAAGCTATGTTTGAAACCTAAGTTGAGTTCTGAAACAAAGAAAAAAAATTCTAGAATCACTTAAGTTGGGAAGCTAGTGTCATAACCATAACCCTGTTGTGGTCAAGTCAAGATTCATCATTCATTTCATAAGTCATTTTGAAATATCTGACAACGAAACAATATGGCAACTCCAACTGTCCATAACCGCGGACACGACTATTCGAATAGTTTGACACTCTGCAGAGGTGGTACACTTTCACAAGATTCAATACATCTGTCAGGGATAACCCTGAATCATCATAGTTACTATGCAGATAATCAAACATAACCTTTCCTTTACACTCCCTAGTATAAGAACCTCTCCTATGAGCATGGCCTCCCAACCATGACCATATGTCATCTTGGGCACTGCATAGGTGGACAACATTAAGAGGTAGCCTCAGCTCAAACCTCTCCCGTGAGGGAACTAATACTAATGCATATAAACTTCCGGCTAAGCCTTACCCAATTAAGGTATTGTGGTTGTACGGTAAATTTGGAATGGTATCGCATTCGAATCCAACCATCAGTTTTTATAAAAGGGCTAAGGCTCATGCCTCAACATTTTCATCATCATAACCATTTGTGTTTATCAACACATGTCAAAACATCTCAATAGAATGACTCATCATTCCAAGGTTTTCACAATTCATTTTCACCAAGTCTTCCCCATCTAAAGTGTCTCAAGTTTTAGTTTAGCTCTGAACTACTAAGTTAAGAGTGTTCACTAATGTGGGATGCTAAGATCAATCTCATGCCATAGAATGACATCTAAGATTATCTAGATAGGTCAAGTTTTATACTCTTTATGCTACCTTCAAAACAAGTAAAGGACTTGGTAAAGTAAGGAAAGTAAAACATGGAAATAAAACCTGTGGTAGGTAATAGTCAAGGTGGTATAACCAGAGTATGTCTAATGCCTTTGCTTGGGTTATCTAGCTTAACCCTAGTTTGCTAAGTATTATACTTGCAAGTGTTAGTTTGCCTTGGTTGGTGCAGTGGTTGAAGTTTTCTTCCTCCTCCTCTTGGTAGAACTCCTCCTCCTCGAATGCTTGGCTGGTACTATCGTCTATAAATACATACGTAGTACACAATCACCAAACAATACTTAACTCGTCTACTTAGCATTCTAAGGCACACATTGGATGAACTAATATCATCACAAGCATCACAAGGTTTTATTAACTAGTTTCATTCTTTTTATTTGAGAAAAGTAATTTCTACTCACTGAAAAAATCTAAGATTTTATATTCTCCCATTAAAATATGGGATCATATGGACACATGTCATAACCACATATTCTAACACAAGGGAATGTGATTTAAGGTTGGATCATATTTACTTTGGTTTAAGTTTAATATTTAATGATTTAAGGTGACTAGAAATGCCTATATAGCATTATTTTGGTACTAGTCCAAGGTCACTGAATGTAAACCTTAATATTATTACATATTCAGATAGGTATGGTTAAATGTGATCTTTGAGAGTTGGAATAAACTCAAAAGCTATTATGGTTGATTTTATACAAATGTTTGAATGTGCAAAAGGTTCTGTCTTGTTATTTTTAATAGGAGAGATCTATAACTCTAAATGAATTAAATCCAACGGGCTTGGATAGATCTTTTCAGTAGCTTTCTAACAAAATTTGAATCACTCAATTTGGTTCAGTAGATCTTCTGGAATTGATTTTTAAACTAAGGGCCAGAAGTGAGTTCAAACTAAAATAGAAAAATCCACATTTGAATCCACGGGCTAGCACGGGAAAACTAACGGGCCGGACCTGTGGCGTTCCGCGGTGCGAATGACAACTGACAGGGGGGTCCCGTAGGTCAGCGGCACATCAAACGCGAAGCGGTACGGGGTAACATGGACCGTGCGATTAAAAAGAACATCTACGGCTGAGGATCGTCGTAATCGGCGAATAGGTCGTCGGCGAGAGCTAACCCTAGCGGCTCGGTGGGGGTGCAATGGGGGCATACCAGGGCTCCAGCTAGCATGGCGATGGGGGCGATCGAACGTGCTATCGACGGCAGACTCAGGTGTGGTCGCGATAGCTCCTAGGGTGGACGAAATTGACAGCGCCTCTCCTCCTCTGCTGCGGTAAGCTTCGGCTAAATTCCGGCGAACGGCAGCTCGCCTTGCTCCGGGGATGGGGTGGAAGGATCAATGGAGAGAGGGGAGTGAGATGGTGTGAGTAGTTTGTGCTGGGGAGTCCTCCTTTTATAGGGCGACAAGGGGACCGAATGGCACGATGGTGAGCTCGTCGGTGACATTGATTCATGCGGCTAGAGGCATTGGTGGCGTAGGCGGACGGTGGCTTGCCTCCTAGCAGTGCTCTACGGCTTCAATGCGCGGCTAGGGGCGGTGGTGTTTGGTCGGGAGCGTCCCACGCTCTGGGAGACAGAGGCGGTTCTCGACACAGCGCACGGCGACTATGGGTTGCGCGGCGGCGCACGGCCGTGCCTGGCGGAGTGTTGGGGTCGAGGCGGAGCGGCATGCATGGTATTGCGTCGAGGGGCGGTCTATGGCATGCTGGCGGCTAATGCGCTCTGGCATGCTCTGGCGAGCTCGCAGAGAGAATGGGTGGCGGTGCTGGGGTGTGGTCCAGGGCCTGGCTGGGCTTGGGAAAGGGGCAGGGAGGTGCGGTAGGGTTAGGCGGAGCTAGTGGTGGTGCTGGAACGGCGCGGCGCTGTCTGTGGCATTTTGCCCATGTTTGGCTGGCCGTGACCAAAATGTGGCGGCGCTCCACTTCTGCTGTGTCTAAGGGGTAGGTCGGTGAGGACTTGGTTGGACTCAGGGGGAATAGGGAACCAAATGAGGGATTAAAACTCGACAATGCATTGATCTACAAACAGTATAAGTTAGGCAAAGAAATTGTGCCTGCCACCTGTTCGACACAATGGCCGCATGAAAGTTTTATTTGAATTTTGGGCTGATTTTCGGTGGAGTGGTTGATCACATGCTTGATCTTCTAGGTGTGCTTGGGTTTTGAAAATGGAGCTCATTTGAGTGGTTTTTGAATAAGTGGGATCTTCTCATATGAAGTACATCCAATTTCCAAATGCCATTTAAAATTAGTGTTTAAAAGTTTTTGGTAGATCACAAAGTGGGCCTTGGTACATCACTACATGTACTAGCAAGGGGTGCAAAGATTCACATTTTTTTCTGTTAGGATTTGAGTTCTAGGAATAGCCAAAGTAGGCATGTTGATTAAAATGGCACAAATGACCATTTGGTTATTTTATTCAGTTTGATTTGTTTTTCTTTGGGATTTGTTTGGGAATGATCTAGATGATGTTTATTTCACCTAAGAATCATTTTACAATCAGTGGATCACTTAAACATGGCAATTCAAATCAACTCCTAAACTATATGCACACACATATGAATGCTTTAATATTTTTAATTGGAAAAGTTTTTGTTAACTCTAAATTTGATGATTTGGATCTTGATCACTTGGATTAAAGTTTTGGGATGTTACAGAAACCTCCAACCTCAGAACAGCGACAAGACTCCGGACGTTCCCCCGAAGTAGTTTTCGCACCCAGGAACCCACCTATCTCAACATAGGTAGAGCTATGTATTTCCCCAGCATCTGTCTTGTAAAATTCTAAATGCCCCGACACCTTGTAGCCTAGATATTATTCTGTAATGTTCAAGTATCCTCGCTGTTGGTCGGTTTAGACATGTTAATCCCTGTGTGAACCCATTTTGATGATATGCGAGTCAGAGCTTCACACCTACGTGTTTTACCCATGGCATTGCATCAGAATCAACCCAGAATGACCTCATCCTATAAGACCTCCTCTCATGCCGTCAACCCCAAACGGCATTCTCCCACCTAACTAGATGCCTCTAATTTATCAATTGCAAGTTTTACGTGGCTTAGGGCTTTCGGAGATAGAACTGTTCTTACCTATGAACATGAACCACAACGAGGATAACCAAATTATTAGCAACTCGTTGTAAATCAGATATTGACTATAGTAGGAGAGACACACACCCGCCATCCACTTATGCAAAACAAGTTGCATGTCAGTCGTGGAACCGGTCTCATGTACGATGACATGTAAGGTTGGTCCGGGCCGCTTCATCCCACTATGCCACCAATATCCAAAATACATAGAAGATGCAATAACATGATCATCATCGCCCACATATCAACATATGTGTACTAGCCGTGCTAAGAACCTACGCATAGATCAGGCTCTGATACCACTATTGGGTCCGCAGCATAGAAAACAAAAAATTCCTACGGTGTGAACTACACGCCAAGATCTATCTACTAGGTACAAAGCAACGGGTGGACATACATCCAACGAGAACTTACCTTCGTAGACAACGAGCTTTGTTAACGATTAGGAACTCGTGGTTGATGTAGTCGTACACTTGCCGATCTCAAGATCGTGAGGAAGTCTAGCAGGTCCAGCTCCAGCACGTCCATCAGATCCAGCTCTAGCAGCACCAAGTCCAGCACCGCAAAGCAGTGGTGCATCCGTGATCGCACACACGTCCGGTACCCCGACAACCTCCGTCCCTCGCTCCAGCAAAGCAACTCCTTTCCAGATAAAGCCACCGGGAACATGTATCTCGCTAATCCGAGACCATGGAGAAATAATACTAGAGGGGGAGAGAGATCCTTCACAAGGAGGTGTGTGTGAGAAGTGAGGAGGGGGTGGCCTTTTATATGAGGAGGGGGTGCCCCTCCTTCATGGCCGGCGCATGGAGGGGGTGACCCTTCACCTCCTCCATTCATGTGGTGGTAACCCCTCCACATTAAAATGCCCCTTCACATTCTCTTTTAAAGTCTCCACTTTAAATGCATTAAATTTCTCCAAATTTAATGCTCTCTCATTTAATAAAACTCTTTTATTATTTTTATTCAGAATTTTGTTAATTACTTTAATTAACAAACATTCACGTAAAACCCCCTGCAACATTTCAATATATTACATGCAGAACCAATTTCAGCATTTTCACCCGAAACAGTTTCGGTGTCTATTGAAATAATTCCAGCACTTTCTTAAATCTTTATCTGAAACATATTTGCTCCAAATGGTGTGGTATCCCTTAAGTGTGTCACCCTTCGGTTCGTGAATAATGCAGACATGATTGAGACCCCTCTCCGATCAATAATCAGCAGCGGGACCTGGAGATCCATACTGACTCCTACACATTCAACGATGATTTCTGTGATCGTGAGAACCTTTAACGCTAGTAACTAAATCACTTTGTCCCGCGATATATTACATGTCCGAGATTTGATCATCGGTATCTCCATACCTAGTTTGATCTCGTTACCGACATGCACTCTTTTCTCGTTCCCGTGATATAACATTCTAGTGATCACATCACTTGCTTGCAAGCTATTTCAATGTGATATCACCGAGAGGTCCCAGAGTATATCTATCCGTCATCGGGATGGACAAATCCCACTCTTGATCCATGAGCCTCAACATAACACCTTCGTAGCACTGAACCCACCTTTATAGTCACCCTGTTACGGTGTGACGTTTGATGTTATCAAGATACTCTTCCGGTGTTAGCAATTAACATGATCTCATGGTCTAAGGATAAAGATTACTTCATATGATATTATAGCAATATAAACATAATGACTTTGATCGTGTACATGTACTTTTAGCACCCTTTGAATTAACAAAACCCTTCGGACCATGTCATGTACATGTCCTAGGTTACCGTTCTATTAGAAGAACCTTGTTTTGTTTATTCAACTACCATATACCAAATTATATGTAGTGGTTTCTACATTAATCCGTCAAGACTATATATCGCTATGAAAGATCATATCTTGTCATAGTCAACTCCTTGAACATTGCCGTAAACTTCTTTCCGACATGTCGACTATTTCATAGATGTCAAACATCCATGTCTATTTTTTTATAGATCCAAACACGACCGATAGGCTTCACGCCTTTCTGGAGGGTCTTCCAAGTTCAGAAACTTGATTTCTCGTGTATGGATACTATCACGGATTCTATGACTTCTAGTCATTTTATGGAGTCAGGGCCCATCATCACTTCTTTGCATGTAGTCGGTTCATCATTGTCAAAACAATAACGACATGCTTATCAAATGTTACTATTTGATTCTTACCGACCCACATGGTTCTATAGGAACTCGAATCTCCGAGATCACACCTTTTGTAATCACGAGAGCCATGAGAATTGTGGCCGCCACCAGGACACTTTCCGGCGCTGCGCTACTTAGCACATATAGCTAAGGTTCAACAACCTTATCAAAGTTCTATTGTCCTCCCACTTAACTTTTCACGAACAATTCCTTCTCAAGAAATTTGACATTCCAAGTAACAAACTCTTTTGTCCTTGGTGTTATGGAGAAATTCCCAACAAATTCTTTGGGATAACCTACAAAGACGTGCTTATATGACTTTGGTTGTAAACATTTTACTTATGCATAGCATACCAAAATTTAAGAAAAGACAACTCGGGTTTTATCCCAAACCATAACTCATATGGTGTCATTTCAACGGATCACGATGGTGCTCTTTTCAATCTAAAAGCGGTAGTCTCTAAAGCTTCAATCCTTAAAACATAATGTCAGTTTTATAAATGACACCTTTGATCTTACCATGTCAAACATGGTTTGATTTCATCTCTCGAATATGACATACTCCTATGGTTTATCGGGGAACACAAATCATGGAACAATTCCTCAAGTCTTAGGTGTTTTTGCTAAACATGTAACTCAAATATCTTCCTTTATGATCGAATCATAAACTCTTTATTTTCTTGTTACAATGATTTTTCACTTCATCTTGAAATTCTTTGAACAACTTTCAAATGTTTCATACTTCTTTCTTATTAAGTAAATATATAGATATATTCACTCAAATTCTTGAAGAAAGCATGTGAAGCAAAAAAGATCCATCGCATATGGCTATACATAATGGACTTATGCACATCAGCATGCACAATTTCCAATAAGCTAGTCATCCGTTCCTCTTTGGCCTATGAACGGAGTTTCAATTATCTCGAGGAAAGTCTCACATGCGTCAATTGATCAAAATCAAGGACTCCAAAATTCTATCAACATGGAGTTTCTTCATGTTTTCTTTCAAATATAATTCAAACAGCGATGTCACTTCATAAGTGATCTTTCAATCATTTGTCTTGCGACATTTTAGCAATAGTGTTTATGGATGTGATTTCTCCAACTAGACTTGTAAAAGTTCATCCATCCTTTATGGAATACGGTAATTATTTGAACAACCATTGTTCTCATAATACCGGAACAAAATAACAATTATTTAAACAAATCTTGAAGGCTTGGTTTGATGACAACGAAAAACACAATAACACTTTATTTGTTTTTGATGAACATCATCACTCATTCTCTTGGTAGTTACTTAGGCCATTGTAGTTCATGAATTGCGTTGTCCTGTATGACACTTCATACCAACCAATTCGGTATCCAATACAGGTATCCAATACCTAAGAACCACATTGTTTAACAAGCAAGGAATATAGCCATAACATGTATATCTTCTATATACCTAAGTTGGACATCTCCAACCTTTTATTTTCTGGCAAATATTTTATAGATTCTCTTTCAGCAATTCCTTTTCTTTTAAAAGAATCTATCAACATCAATAGTGGTGTCATCAACATGACACATGGTACAAAGCATATATAGTCAACTACAAATACCTTTGGACTTGCACTTTGAAGTGGATCACCATCATCAATTGTTTGGTGTTCTTTCAAAAATCCATTCTTTAGTAATCTATTAGTGTAGTAAACATTTTACTTACATCTTCTATTCATCCTTATCATGACAACTTTCATGATCAATCTACTATAGCTTATAAGGAAGAATCACGAGTATAATATCAGTTCCCATAACCTTTTTGGTAGATTCGGATGCCTAGCATCTCCATCCTTCACAAATTCTCATACAATATGAGAACATGTATTTTGCTAAATTATACTCTATCATAATGCAACCAAAAACATTTTTTCAGATATCACAATATCTTCACACATGATGGTTTCTAAAACAATTTCCATCTCCAATATAATCTTGATATTAAAACAACTTTTTGAATATCAATAATCATGGAGGCAAACATGATACTTTAGATACTAACATTGGAATTCTTACTCTTGATTTAATACTACTTATTAAACTTCATGGAGTAAATAGAGTTTGCTGAAAATTTGCAATAGGACTTATAAACTTTAAATTGAGATTCAAAACAATACGATACCAGTTCGTAAAGTAAATATCCAGAATTCTATAGTTCTGTTATCTCAAATAAAAACTAAGCATAAGGTAGAAAACGAATGCCCATGACTACAACAAACTATGCAAATTCACTTTGATTTAATTTATGACAAATTTGGTTCGACTAATCCAAATTAGAAATGAACTCCCACTCAAAAACGACATCCCTCGTGCCTTTTTGGTGATTACATGAACCAAATCCACTACACCAAGTCCGATCATCACGTGAGTTGATGTAGCTTCAAAGGCGAGCATCTATATGGGCATCATATCAACTATATGACTCATGCTTAACCTTTCGGTCCGTGTTCCGAGGCCATGTCTGTACATGCTAGGCTCGCCAAGTAAGAACCTCAGTACTCGCGGGTGTAAAACTGTCTTACACCCGTTTGTATGAAAGCGTAGAGTCGAGTACACCCGATCATCATGTGATGTATCGAAACACGATCTACAAAACGGTGCATACTTAAGGAAGAACACATTTTTATCTTGATATCTAAATGAGGGATCATCTTACAATACTACAGAAAGCGCCAAACTAGCAGTATAAGATGCTAACATCTAATGTGTAAAGTGAGATGATATGGTCCATTCATTTGATCTCTATCATTTGGATCGTGGTATGATCTCTATCATTCCTTTGTGTGTAAGGCCAAGGTTTATGGAACTTACACGTTGAGTGTGTTGTAAGAGTATCTATCATACATATACTTACAACAATACCATATCAATACACTAGCCCAGCAACGATCTAAACTAGACGCCTCTAATTTATCAATTGCAAGTTTTACGTGGCTTAGGGCTTTCGGAGATAGAACCGTTCTTACCTACGAACATGAACCACAACGAGGATAACCAAATTATTAGCAACTCGTAGTAAATCAGATATTGACTATAGTAGGAGAGACACACACCCGCCAGCCACTTATGCAAAACAAGTTGCATGTCAGTCGTGGAACCGATCTTATGTACGATGACATGTAAGGTTGGTCTGGGCCGCTTCATCCCACTATGCCACCAATATCCAAAATACATAGAAGATGCAATAACATGATCATCATCGCCCACATATCAACATATGTGTACTACCCGTGCTAAGCACCTACGCATAGATCAGGCTCTGATACCACTATTGGGTCCGCAGCATAGAAAACAAAAAATTCCTACGGTGTGAACTACACGCCAAGATCTATCTACTAGGTACAAAGCAACGGGTGGACATACATCCAACGAGAACTTACCCTCGTAGACAACGAGCTTTGTTAACGAGTAGGAACTCATGGTTGATGTAGTCGTACACATGCCGATCTCAAGATCGTGAGGAAGTCTAGTAGGTCTAGCTCCAGCACGTCCATTAGATCCAGCTCTAGCAGCACCAAGTCCAGCACCGCAAAGCAGCGGTGCATCCGTGATCGCACACACGTCCGGTACCCCGACAACCTCCGTCCCTCGCTCCAGCAAAGCAGTGGAAGAGCAACTCCTTTCCAGATAAAGCCACCGGGAACATGTATCTCGCTAATCCGAGACCATGGGGAAATAATACTAGAGGGGGAGAGATCCTTCACAAGGAGGTTTGTGTGAGAAGTGAGGAGGGGGTGGCCTTTTATATGAGGAGGGGGTGCCCCTCCTTCATGGCCGGCGCATGGAGGGGGTGACCCTTCACCTCCTCCATTCATGTGGTGGTAACCCCTCCACATTAAAATGCCCCTTCACATTCTCTTTTAAAGTCTCCACTTTAAATGCATTAAATTTCTCCAGATTTAATGCTCTCTCATTTAATAAAACTCTTTTATTATTTTTATTCAGAATTTTGTTAATTACTTTAATTAACAAACATTCACATAAAACCCCTGCAACATTTCAATATATTACATGCAGAACCAATTTCAGCATTTTCACCCGAAACAGTTTCGGTGTCTATTGAAATAATTCCAGCGCTTTCTTAAATCTTTATCTGAAACATATTTTCTCCAAATGGTGTCGGTATCCCTTAAGTGTGTCACCCTTCGGTTCGCGAATAATGCAGACATGATCGAGACCCCTCTCCGATCAAAAATCAGCAGCGGGACCTGGAGATCCATACTGACTCCTACACATTCAACGATGACTTCTGTGATCGTGAGAACCTTTAACGCTAGTAACTAAATCCCTTTGTCCCATGATATATTACATGTCCGAGATTCGATCATCGGTATCTCCATACCTAGTTTGATCTCGTTACCGACATGCACTCTTTTCTCGTTCCCGTGATATAACATTCTAGTGATCACATCACTTGCTTGCAAGCTATTTTAATGTGATATCACCGAGAGGGCCCAGAGTATATCTATCCGTCATCGGGATGGAAAAATCCCACTCTTGATCCATGAGACTCAACATAACACCTTCGTAGCACTGAACCCACCTTTATAGTCACCCTGTTATGGTGTGACATTTGATGTTATCAAGATACTCTTTCGGTGTTAGCAATTAACATGATCTCATGGTCTAAGGATAAAGATTACTTCATATGATATTATAGCAATATAAACATAATGACTTTGATCGTAATGCTATACTTCGGATGAATGTTCATCACATCTTTCCACCAATGGTGTGACCTTGTTATTAACAACATCCAATGTCCATGATCAGGAAACCTTGATCATTTTGTTAATCAACAAGCTAGTCTATAAGAGAGGCATAACTAGGAACCCTTTTTGTTTATTAAACACACATGTATTGATGTTTCCGATCAATACAATCCTAGCATGTAAAATAAACATTTATCATAAACATGGAATAAGATAATGACCACTTTGTTATTGCCTCTCGGGCATATTCCCTTCAGCGCCATCTCCCTGCGTCAACAAACGACCCCAATCAAGACGGTAGTGTCACTCTAAGGGGGAAAGACTGCGTCTCTCCCACCAAAATAGAGTAACCCTTCACGAGAAGTAAATCCAGGAGTATCGACCGTAAGATCTTTAATTAGGATATGCTATGCCCCCAAGGTAGAGCTGCGAATTCTTGGAGAAAGGTACTCCAGCTGTAGATTCTATCCTTCGACGAGTACTCTGTGAAGTTCAAAATCGAGATAGTCTGCCCAGTCTAAGCCCTCGAGATATAGAGTCTGGAAGGAAAAGAAAGTTATTCCTCGCAATCAAGGCTGGACTCTTCTCAACTCTCCGCGCATCCCCGAAGACTGAAGCTTAGCTTCATCGACAGAGTAGTCACTTTCAAAGACGGAGTCCGTAAGATAGTACACGTAAGACACCTAGTATCAACCCGACTCAAAATCCCCTAACCCTACTCTCCTGAATCTCGGGACGAGATTCTTTTAAGGGGAAAGGTATGTAACATCCCAATTTCTGCAACCCTAATTAGTTGTCCAGAATGCAAAAATTAGGGGGAACAAAAAAAATTCTTTCTTAATAATGAAGTGTTTTCCTGTTGTCCGAATAGGTTTATGCTTATGATTGTGTATGAGAAGATATACTCCTTACCTCAACCATCAGTTGACAAAACTATCCTGGCTCATCTTACATATTCTCAAATGTTCTGGCATCTCAAAACCTGAGCCAAGATGCTTATGTAACCAAAACTATTTTAGTAGCTTCTATTGACAAAACTATGGAGGGATATATAACATAATCTCCTCATGTTTCTAAGACAGAACCTTTAACTACTCTTACCTCTAGGATCTCCAAAACCTTTTAGTAAGCTTTTGAATTCTACTCTTGGTAGAGATACCAATGACTCTCATCCTATTCAAACTCCAACCTTTCAAAATTATCCCTCCTTACCTCAAGATAAGCTTGATGGTAACCCTAGTAGTAGTGATTTGTTTGTAAGATGAGTTGTCTTGATCTGCTATTTGACTTGATTGCTTAGAAGTAGTATGAGCTACTCTAGGAGCTCATCACTAGGATCCAGGTGTTTGCATATCATCACACCCTAAGCAAGAATACAATGTGGTGCTAATTTCTATCCACCAGGTGATCATCTGAAACCCTTAACCAGATCAATTCTGGAGTGATCCATTCTAGAAGTTTCCAAGTCAATGAAGACCCATATCAAGCATGGATCCCTTATATTCAATCTACACTTAAACATCATCCCCTTTATGATGCTTTGGTACCTTGCAACCCGTCAAAATCATCACCACCCACATTCTAGTCAAAACCCTAAATCTCCCAAATTTGGCTGTCTGGAAATCTGTTTCCAACATCACCTTTTTGAATGTCATCCCTTCTTAACCCCGATGCATTTTTGAAAATGCATCTGAACCATCTTGTTAACCATCCTAAGTACTACCAAGGCCCACTCTTGCCATTGGTTAGATCATCCTCCAACCCACTTGTTCTTGATGGTTTTGTAGGCAAGAAAATAACTATTCCTGCAAATCTAGTCAACATGCCTAATTTGGTTGAAGCTCACACCGCCATCCAACCTTCTATGGACCAACTCTTTTAATGGTTTTGTTCTACTCATATAGGTATATCAATATCTACTTCAATTGTTCCAAGTGGATCTTTTTGCTTCTTAAACCCACAAGGTTCTGAAGGCTAGTTGATAATCAGCTTTGGCAGTCTTATTTTATTCAAAGTTTGAAAGTTTGTCTTGGTGATCTCAAGCAGGATCAAGCTCAAACCTCTACACCATTGCAATATAAATCACTTGGTCTATCCATCCCTCTACCACATGCCCCAGGGGGAGATCTGAGGTCCAAGATCCAACAAGGTTTTGGTAGCATGAAAACAATCTTACCCAAGATCCTTAAATCTCTATTTTCACCAAGATCAGCTTGGATTATCCAAACCCAAGGTTGCAAATGCTTGCTACACCTGGTCTACATCATCTACCTTGATCACCAAGATTTATCAAATATTATCCAGAATTATTATGGCACCAAATCTAATTAATCTCCTTAATAGACAAAATCTCCAAAACTCCTTTCTCAAGGGAAAGTTTGGTTTTTGCCAAAACACTTCCCTAACTTTAAGCAGAATTGAGTCCTGTATATCATACCCTATCATCCCACTTCAAAAATAAATATTTTTGAAGAGTTTCAATAATTCTTTTTGCCCTTTTTCTTAAATGGTAGAAAGGATAAAATAATTGTTTTAAATACTTTTAAGCCTCAATATATCTTGGGAAAGTTCCCCTAAGTGTGTATTCACATCTGGGACCATCTCACATCAAAAACTCCACCTATCCAATGTAAAATTATCAAATGATGTTCTAGAAACTACTTCTGTACTTTTTGAATAAATGATTTTAAGTGGACTTAAAATACTCTGAAAAATCCCAAATAATTCCTGGATATCTACCTTGACCTCATCTATCTCCCCGTACCATTTCTTCATCTGGTCCAATGCAAGTTTTTGAACTTCCTTCACAAGCACCATTTGATCAAATTCTAGCAAACTAAGCAAATTACCTCCAAACCCCATCAAAGCTTCCCCAACACTTCTCCACAGCAACTCCACCTCCTCTGGTCGTGCCCACACTGTAGCATCACTGTAGAAACTTACACCCCTTGTCTCTAGTGCTTGTCCAAGAAGGAGACACAAGCCAACCCCCAGTTTTTCCTTGCCCTCAAAACTTTGCAACATCTGTCTCTGCTCCTCTCTGACCTGCAGCCCGACTAGATACCACCCTCCCCGCCCACAACATCCTCTCCCCCTGGTTTCCCTCCTCCCTCCCATGCCCAATGAACCAAGTCCACGATGGACTCCTCCCTCTCGGTGAAATAGGCCAGAGGCCACCCCATATCCCCCTCTCTGGCTCATTTGCCTCCCCACACTCGCAACCACCTTCCCAGAGCCTCCTCTCCCTCTCCCCTGCTCTATCTGCTCGAGAGAGGGAGAGAAGAAAGCTTTGTCCTCCTCCCTCTTTTCGAGCTAGGCTTCCTACTCACTACCTCTCTCTCTGCATGCCACCGTGTCGTTCTCCCCTCCTTCCCCTCTCTCTGACACTGTTGTTTTGGTGGCTAGGGATAGCCCCTACCATTGCGCCAGCGAGCTCCGGCGAGCTCCCTCTCAGGCGTGAGAAGGCGGGTCATCTCCCGGTGTAGGACCACACCTTGCCGCCCACCGTTGAGGTTGCTATCGTCCACCGTGTCCTCTCCGTCGCTCCCCGTCGCCTCCCCGTGGCCCCTGGAGAGCCCTCCGCCGCTGTTGATCCTGCCTAGGGTTTCCCCCGCCTGTCTGCGCATTGAGAGGAGGACGACGCCCCGGGGCCGTCAATCGTCATTTGATCGAGCGGCCACCGTTGCCTCGTATCGCTTTGGTCGCCACTCCCACTGACCTCTGGGTCTCAGCGGTCATATTCAAAACCGGTTTGGTATTAGGAAAGAAGAAAAAGCACGGACATCGAGTTGGTATTGTAATCATGTATATGTAACCATCCGCATACATCTTTGAGACCCGACCTATTATATTTAGGACATGAGAGGCTTAGGCAAGGTCACCGAACTATCCCCAAGCGATCTGTAATAGTGTGATTCACCAAATATTCTTGCAA
Organism: Avena sativa; assembly: GCA_916181665.1. Lineage (NCBI taxonomy): Eukaryota > Viridiplantae > Streptophyta > Magnoliopsida > Poales > Poaceae > Avena > Avena sativa. The sequence continues at coordinate 259,800,936 of OV702292.1, read as the reverse complement.
CTTTGACTCCATTATTCTCCTGACATCCGACCAAATCCCTAGTGTTCTCTTTCCGTGAAACTCTAAGTCCTTCTTCATCGACATTGCCATGGTCACACCTCGTCAACAGGAGTTCTTCGTGTGGATCCGTTATCCGAGGTACACTACAAGAAAAGTTGGCTTTTACAACAGATGATTTTCATGGTTGAACGCCTGTTTTTCATGGATAAAAAGTCTTCTATGATGGATGCCCATCGGGGTAAAAGCCCCGTCACAAAATAATCTCCCACGGCTTTTTTCCTGACCGTGGCGGATCACACCCTTCAGCCACGAAATCTTGTTCCATCTAGATCTGTTTGCCAGCCCCATTGACTGTTGACGTCATGCAAGATGCCACGTGGCGAACACCGTTAGCGCCCAGTTACCGCTATTAACGGTCAGACAAACTGTGGCAGAAGCTAGGCCCAGAATAGGCCTGCTAAATATTAAGTGGACCGGCCCATGAGGAGAGCCCAATAAGAAAAAGGCCCGTTACTGTTTCGTCCAACACTGTCTGAAATGGGCCAACTAGTGCAGACATCTATGGCCCGTGAACTTGCAGGCCCACCTTGGTCCAATATTGTGATGCCCATTCTCAGCATGGGCCAAGTCTGTCTGTTACTATTAAGCCTTATGTCATCCCGTCACCTTTCTCGCACCCATCCTGGGCCCTTACGGCCCTCTACAGTTATGGCTCTTTACTATTCTAGACATTCACTGTTCCAGCCTTCTACTATTCAGTCCCATAAACGGGTGGCGAAGTTTCTGTCCTGCTAAAGTTCTGGCCTCCTACTATTCTGTCCTTGTTACTGTTTCTAGCCTGTTACTGTTCTGGCCTTTCACTGTTCTTGCCTTTCATTGTTCTAGACTTTTACTATTATGTTCTTTTGTGGTTAGACTCTACATATAATGGCCTCAGTGTAGGCCCATCACTATTGATTGGTGGCCCATCAAGGACTGATAAAACATTGTGGGTCAGCTACTGTTTAAGTCTATCTAACTTAGATCCATTTCCTGGACATAAAGGTGGATAAACAAAGAACACACGTTCTCTAAAATGCTAAATAAATTCTGGAACTATGGAAAAACTTATAACTGGAAAATTAGTAAATTATTACAGTCCTGATAAATTCTATAGCTCATAAAGCATCATCGAAGTACAACATAGTTGATAAACAATATAATCTCAGTTTCAAAAATGTTCCTTTTAGGGAGATCGCGCGGTCTCACATGTAACAGCGGGATTACCACGAGGCTTGTTGAGGATATTATTAAGTAGATTCTCTGTTAAAGCTTGCCTGTTTTTCAACTCAGATAACTCCTTCCTTGCTATGGAGACTACTCATCTGTTATGTTGGCTTCCTGTCCAACTACATCAAGTGCATCTTAGAGTGCAGCACAAAAAACTCTTTGTGTTGGAATGTATGGAGCAGTCGAGATCGTGTACCTAAGTGAGCAATACACATTGTCATTGCTGCTCTGTCCAAAGAGATCTACACTTGAGGTAGTTGTTTTCGGTTATGTCTTCATATTTATATTTGCAACCTAAAACAAAAAGAAACATCATATAAAATAATTACCAAGGAAAACAAAAAGCAACGAATTTCAAATCATTCCTTTTGCTAAAAGGAAGAAAGCATTTAGTAACGGCAGGGAATCACACATCTCTTTCTCCTGGAATAACTGGAACCGTTGACTTCATAGAGGGATGGGATAGTGTGCAACTGTCACTTCTGTCTTGTGAAATGACTGTTCTACTTGATGAAGGCTGAAACTAAGATAAAAGAAGTTACAACATCATACAAAGAAAGAAAACTACCATGTTCATTCTCAAAGATTTTCAAAAGATTATTTGGTTTGTTAATTTAAGCACTCAACAAAAGGACCCCATGCAGACAGGTGCCTCTAATATACTAGCCAAATCATTTTAGAGAAATGGTCAAACAATCTATCGAACTGTTAGAATGTTTAAAATTTTTTATAGTCTGCACAAAGACAAAGTGTACTATCATGTGCCTCGTATTAAAATAGACATACACGTGTAGATACCAGAGTGAGATTTGATGTGGGAGGTTCTTTATGATTCTTCTGTTTCTGTTATATTCGATTCTGTTGCATTTCTGGCCTTGTTATAATGACCCTAGTGCCTCCAACAAAAATAACAACTCAACTAGAGTCAATGGCATGACACGAAGGGACTTAAACCTTAAAAAAAGTGGGTGTCCTTACAGTAGCTCTATATAGAGTCTCAGGGTTGCTGATCTGGTTACAGGTATGTTCATTGACGATGTCTGCTGCATCAAGTAATTGGACTGGTGGTCTCCATTATTCATTGTGGATCCTCTGCATAATGGTGTAGCGAATAGTAAACACAAAAAGGTTCCACTCTCACAGATGTTAGCATGAAGTGATACGAAAGCAATAGATACTTATGAGATTATAGAGGCCATTCATTCTATGATTTCTAGTGTAAAATGCACCTGTTCATTGTGTAACAACAGCAAACGGTTAGGAATAGTGGGGTAAGTAGAAGCAAATGAAACAGACATCTTAGTGGAAGCAGTATAACAAATGTAAACGTGTACTGCATACATAGGACAAAAGAATCAAGCAAGAAATACCTTAGTGTCATAGCCTAAGCCAAGCCAGAGAGAAATTATAACCACATCACATATGGACACTTAATAAAGTAGATAATGGAAACAAATGTGTTAACCGTTGGCTGACTCATATTTCACCATGACATACAAAATCGCAGTTGAATGCCTTACGGTTAAACCTGACTACAAAAAAATTATTTAGGAAGATACGAGTAGCAAGTATAGTACGTGTAAGTTACTACAAAAGTAGCACCAATACAAAATACAGTTAACTGCTACATATTTATCTTACCAAATTCCAAGGAGATATGGTTACTCGGTCGTGACGCCGTTTAGGCATCATGTGAATCCTGGGTGGTGACGTCGAGGTTGTCGAGGGTGCTGCGGCTGCGGTGCTTGTGGGCGAAGGTGAAGCAGAATAAGGGTTCCTCTGAGCGCTAGACGACAGCGGCGAAGAAGCAGATTCCTGGTGGTGGGATTGTGTTCGGCGCACGATGAGAGTGGGTAGGTGAAGCAGATCTAGTGTAGTGCATGGCGATGACGGTGAATCAGATCTAAGGTGGTGAAGGTAGATCTAGGGTTTTCCGCAGGGCTAGTACAACTGGGGTGAGGATTGTGTGTGCGTGTGGGTGTGGGGTGGTCGATGGTAGGGGGCCGGGGTATAGAGGTACTGAACGGGGAAATTATGATTGAATCCCCAACAAACCGACTTCACTAGGAGTAGAAGGGGGATTCCAAGATGTTTGAAACATTGGATAGCGGGAGATTTTCCCGCTCAACTAAATTTAGATTTATGTATAGTCCAAGTAGTAGTCAATTGGTAAGCCGTACTCCCTGGAATCAAAGGCCGACAGGCACATCGGTGATCATCCATGGCCCATACTGCCTCAGTTCAGAAATTAAGGGCCCATTTGGCCATTTGGCATCTAAATATTGATCATCCATGGCCTAGAATGGCTCAGTTCAAATATTAAGGCCGAGTTTGGCATCAAAGTATTTTTAAATTATTTATAAAACATTTTGATTTCTGAATAAACTGAACTATTGAATACCTTTTAGTCTTTTGTTCCAACAAATAATAGGGTTTTAAACTGAAGTATTCTCCAAAACTATGTTTTTGAAAATAATTGAGAAAGAGGTTAGACCCCTTTTTGAAGAAACTGAGAAGAGAGAAAATTGAAGTATTACTTTGGTAGGCACTAAAATAATATGGCATTGATATATTTCCGTATTATATCTATTCATGAACGATGATATGTATGAAGATGTTGACACCAAGCCAGGTAGTGAGCACGAAAATTATGATTAAAGCCCCAACCAACTCGAGTGAATTTGTTTATCCATAGTCCAACTAATAATAGCAGAATGGTAGGCTGGTGGTATGGGGAATCGAGTGTAATAATAAAGCGCCCCGAGCTTTAAAAAAATAAAGTGCCATTTATCGATAACTTTTCAATCACTATGGTTGAGACTGTTCATACTTCTATTCTAAACAAAAATATGGGAACCCACTATTTTGCTAACGTGAATAATCTAGTGACTAAAGGACGACATCAAACCACTCATAAAATAAGTAACGATGGTGTTTTCATCGAAAAAAAGTGAATGTTGCTAGGGGCCATAAGTACTTTGTTCTCACAACTCTTATTGTCCCTTCGCGCTAAGGATGGCAATTTTACCCACGAGTGCCCGCAGGTGCTGTACCCGTGTTGTTAGGGTATGGGCATAATTTTATACCCATGGGTAAGACCCATACCCTGACCAGTTAAGTCATGGGTACGGGCAAGAGTAGATAGACCCATACCCTACCCATTTAAACTAACATAGTAGTAAAACTTACCTATAGATTTACAACCAACCTAGGGAAGGGTATGATACTGTGGCTTCTAAACTTCGATATTTTTCATGGGTATGGGTATGGGTAAAGTTTTATACCCATGAGTACGGGTATGGGTAAAATTTTCTACCCATTGACTAAACGGGAGTGGGTATGATATTGTTCTACCCTACTCATACCCTACCCATTCCAAGACTTACTTCGCGCTCATTCAATAATGTGGCCACGTTTTCCATCAGGTTTTTCAAAAGTTTTTCGGTCATGCACACATAGCATATTATATGAAGTACAGTAGTACAACATACGTAGACCGCAATTAATTATTCGAGCTAATCTCTATTGTTCTTATTTAAAAATAAAATTTTTTGGGCTTTGGAGCATGTCCAACAACCTTTTGTATTGAATTACTAAAATCTGACTCTAGGAAGAGGAGCGTGAAGGTTTATCAATGGAACACAATTTCCAATTTCCTAGCCTTCCTATAATAATTCATTAGTGTTTGCCCTTCCTAGCAAAAATCATGTCTACTCTCTCCGTTTAAAAATATAAGACGTTTTAGCTTTGTGAAATAAATGTATCTAGACGCCTTTTAGTGTAAAGGTTCACTCCGAACCTCTACGAACCTATACAATAAATGACGTCTAGATACATTCGATTCATAAAGCTAAAACGTCTTATATTTTTTAATGGAGGGAGTACATGACAATGACATGTGGAGTCAACCACTCGGCCACTCAATAAATAAATCCCCTTTATTAATAAATTTTGAATCACTATGGCTAGGAGTATTCAACCTTATGTTTAAAAGAAAATTTTGGGAACCCACTATTCCGCTAACGTGAATAATATAGTGCGCCTAAGCAATGACATCGAAGCCACCCATGAGGTAAGCTCATTGAAAAATAGGAAGAAATGTGGGGTCGCTAGGCCCCACAAGTAATCTGTCCTCACAACTCTTATTGTCCATTCACGCTCATTGATACATACGGCCTTGTTTTTCCTTGAGATTATCCAAAAGTTGTTCGGTCATGCACATATAGCATCATCGCTAATGTTTTCGAATTATCCCTACTACTATAATGGAGCAGTTTTGAATTAGATCCATAGCACCAATCCTGACTATTGGGTTGTTAGATTCAATGGTTCAGAGCAGCTGGATTCGTGTTGAAGGAGTAGTATCTAGAGCAAACTCCACCATGTTCTACAACCATCATGTTACCCCACCTCCCGCAAAAAAAGTTTCATAGCATAGTAGGTTGTATTCTCAATATGTGTAAATAGTTATTATTAATATACTTAATGCATGCCTTTTTTCTCTAACAAGACTATTGGTTAATAACAACTTAATGTTCATTAAATCACATTTCATATAGTATATACGAGTGTGGCACGTGCCTTTTACTAGTAGGAAGTAGTGTGTGACTTCTTGCAAATCTTGCCACTATATAGTTTACGAGTAACTTTGACCAATGAAAATTGAATCAAGACTGGCAAATCCCAACAATGTTAACTCTTGGATCTTTTTTCTATTCTAGCACATAGAAGATTCTATCGATAGTCCTTAGCACAATGATCGCTATGCAAAAACCGCAAAGATTCTAATGACTTGTTATACATTTAATTATCTTAGCATACCCAGTATATAGTGTACGAATAACTTTGAACTTTAACCGTTCGATGAAGATTGGAAATCCTAACATTGCATACCGATGGATTTTCCTTCAACTCTAACATTCAGTAGATTCTATTGATATAGTCTTTAACACGATGAATGCTATGCATAAATCTCAAAACACACTTTCCATCATTATAGGATCTATATATCATTTCTCTAGAGCATGTCGGGAATTATGTACCTACTAATAGGTTGATTTCTAAATGATACAACTTACAACAACCAAAAATACACCAGATACTTTATGGATGTGGCTCAAAATTATAATTATTTTTTGAGCTTTACCTATTATTAATTTAGATAAAAATTATATTTTAGTACTATATTATATAATTAACTATGAAACGTTTCCAAAAAAACTAAGAAACATTCAATGACTGGTTATGTATTATGTGCAATGATTAAAGAAAATGTCTGTATTTTGCGCAGAAAAGGTCTACGATTGTTGTTATGTGCAAAAACCTCCCCAACATGTGGTGGTACTTGCAATATCCTTGCTTCTAATGCTCTCGGCGCGAAGGAGTACCAACCATTCGATCTTGTTTCAATGATGGAAGGGAACTTTTGTAAAAAATGATGGAAGGGAGTATAAAAAACAATGGAAGGGAACTGTCAGGCTGCTCCTACGGCATGTGGCAACAACAACGACCACCTCTCCCATCAACAATGTCCTGATCAAGCCTTTTTAAGGGGCCATCAACAACGACCACCTCTCCCATCCAGGCACGACGCACACAGCGAAGAACTCCCTCTATCTCTCCCTGTCCCTTTAGGCCGGCCAAGCCACCACACACACAAAAATGCCACGCAACTGCTCCGATCAGTGCACCTCCATTGACGAGTCCAATGCACGGGCGAACGGGGATATCAGTCCCTACCATGGTCATAGATGTAATATCCCAATTTCGGCAACCCTGATTAGTTGTAGAATGCAAAAATCAGGGGGAACAAAAACTTTTTCTTGTGCTTTGGTGCAGTGCCTGCTTGTTGTTTGTTTGCACTTGTTCCTAAGAGAGTGTATCCTACAATACTCCTTACCTCACCCTCAGTTGACAAAAGCTTTTTACCCAAAACTATCTTGGCTTACTTTACATATTCTCAAACGTTCTGGCATTTCAAAGCATGAGCCAAGATGCCTATGTAACCAAAACTATTATGGTAGCTTCTATTAACAAAACTATGGAGAGATATATAATACAATCTCCTTATGTTTTCAAGATAGAACACTCAACTAATCTTACCTCTAGTTTTCCCAAAACTTTTGTTCAAAACATTTGAATTCTACTCTTGGTAGAGATACCAAGGACTCTCACCTTATTAAACACTTAACCTCTTCAAAATTCCCCAACCTTACCTCAAGCTAAGCTTGATGGTAACCCTAGAGTAGTTGATTGGTTTATAAGATGAGTTGCCTTGATCTGCTGTCTGATGAATTGCTTTGATCTGCTAATTGACTTTTTTGCTTAGGAAGTAGTATGATCCACCCTAGGAGATCATCACTAGGATCAAGATGTTTCCAAATCCTCAATCCCTAAGCAAGAATGCAAACCTAGATATGATCCCTAGCCTTTAGGTGATCATCTAGAACCCTCAACAAGATCCATTCTGAAGATTTCCATTCTAGATGTTTCCAAGTCCTTGAAGACCAATATCCAGCTTGGATCTCTTCTACTCAATCTACACTTCAATATCATCCACTCGCTAATTCTCTGATACCTTGCAACTCCTCCAAGATCATTCCCTCTCATACTCTAGTCAAAATCCTCAAAACTTGCTAAGTCTAGAAACAGTTTCAACCTCACCTTTTGGAATGCCTCCTTTTCTCAAACCATGTGAATTTTGGAAATGCACTTGAACCATCTTGTTAAACCTCCTAAGGACTACCAAGGACCACCTTGGACCCTGGTTAGATCCTCCTCTAACCCACTTGTCCATGATGGTTTTGCAGACAAGAAAATAACTTTTCCTACAAAACTAGTCATCATCACTACTTGGGTAGAAGCTCACACCCTCACACAAACTTCTTTTGACCAACTCTCTGCATGGTTGTGTTCTACTCATTGATGTCTATCAGAACCTACTTCACTTTCTCCAAATGGATCTATGTGCTGCTAAAACCCACATGGTTTATAAGGCATCATGACTCATATTGCTTGGCAACCTTAATTTCAACAAAGTTTGCCATCACTTCTAGGTCACCTCAAATGCTTTTAATTCAAACTCCTCCTGCCATGATCATCTAGATAACCTGGCCTACCTATCCATCCATCTATCCCTTGCACCAAGGTGAGATCTGAGCTCCCAGATGCAAGCATGTTTAGGTAGTATAAAAATAACATCACCTTAGATCACCAACTCCTTGCTTTCCATCCTTTTCAAGTTGGAATTTCATTCCACAAGGTTGCAACTGCTTGCTAAACCTTGTCTATCTCATCTATATTGGTCCTCAAGATTTACCAATAATTATCCATAATTATTATGGCCCCAAAACTATTTAATTTCCATAATAGTCAAAATCTCCAAAACTCCCTCCATAAAGGAAAGTTTGGTTTTTACCAAAACACTCCTCTAACTTTTGGCTCAAGTAAGTACCATATATCATACCTCACCTTCCCATCTCAAAAATAAATATTGTTGAGAAGCTTTATATTTCTTTTTGCCCATTTTCTTAAATGGCTGAATTGGAATAATAATTGTTTTAATTACTTTTATGAATCAATAAATCTTGGGAAAATTTCCCTAGGTGTGTATTCACATTTGGGACCCTTCCACATCAAAACCCAACCTTGTTCAATACAAATTTATCAAATGATCTTCTAGAAATCATTTCCTGTCCTTTTTGAGTAATTGGGTTTAGGAAGACTAAAACTCCTCTAAAAAAACTCAAATAAATCCTAGGAGTCTACCTTTACCTCATCTAGTTACCAGCACTATTTCCTCCTCTGGTCCAATACATGATTTTGGACTTCCTTCATAAACCTCTAGTTGGATCAAATTTGTCAATTAAGCAAACCCCTACTCCAACCCTTTCCAAATTCCATCACAACTTGATCAAAGATCATCCTAAGCACCAGGACACACCACTGGTCGACCACCACTATAGCACCACCCAACAAATCCCCATTTTGCCCTTGTACTAGTAGCAAGAGAGAGATATGCAAAACAAATCTTACAAAGATTCACTTCATTTAATTACCACTGATGCCACCCTCTCCCTCACTGCCCCTGCATGACCAAATACCCACCTTGCCCCTCCCCACCTAGCCCTGGACCAATCACTGGCCAGCATCCCCTCTCCCCCATGCCCAAATGGGTAAATTGCCTCATCTACTCCTCCCTCTTGGTATATATGGCCAGAGGCCAACCCCAGCCAGCCTCAGCCCCTCATTTGCCTCCTCACACTACCCCTCACACTCCCCCAGCTCCACTCTCCCTCCCCAGCCCTGTGCTGCCCGAGAAAAGAAGAGGGAGTAGCTTAGCCCCTCAACCAAAATCGAGCAAGGCACCTCCTCCCCTGCTCCATTTTCTCTGCATGTCAGCTCACGAGATCCCCTCCTCCTCCTCTACCTGATCGTGCTCTTATTTTTGCCCAGGACCAATTCCTCCGTCATCGGCGCTGAGCTCCGACGAGGTTCCTCTCTGCCGCCATCACAGGAGCTGCATCCAGTGGACCTCCGTCGTCATGCCGCCAACCGATCTGCTCAGCACCATCGACCGTGTCGTGCTGCACCCTCCACGATGCCTCCCGAGCCTTCTAGTGAGCTCCCGCCTCCCTCTCCGCCGCTGCCTAGGGTTCCATCGCCGGCCGCCCTGTTTCGCATGGACGACGACCCTGAGCCGTCCGTCGTGACTAGATCCGACGGCCACCGTCGCTCGGTACCGTTTCAGCGCCCCTCGCTCGCTGACAGCGGGCCCCGCTGGTCAGTTTCAATCCGCACCCTCCCGCGCGTCGCCCCGAGCACCGTGGTCTGAATCCTCCCCTACAGCCCAGTAGCTCCCCAGATCCGGCCCTTTTGCACCCTTTTTCTTTTTCTTTTTCTTTTAGCAGATCCATTTATTCTAGAAAATCTCCTACTAGGATTAAATCCAAATAAAATAGTAAACCAAGCCCGAATTCCTAGATTCAAATTTCTAGTGGTTCTCTGATGTTTTCTCAAACATATAGAGGCAACCCCAAGTCCAAATTAAATCCCATTAATTACTGGAATTTATTCTACTAAAATGTATCTGGAACACAAATTAAATTCCTCAGATATTTTCATGTCCCAATTTGAGATGAACCAAAGTCCTACTGCAAGGTATTTGACATACCTAACATCCGGCACAGGTCTCCTGCCAAGGTGAATAGAGGTGTGCCTTTAAGAAAAATAACAAGATTAGTCTTTATTGAGCTCTGGTTGAATAAGTATCTGTCCAACCCCTTGGATAAGTATCTGTCCCAGCACCTCCTTGGATAAGTATCTGTCCAACCCCAGAAGCTCAGAATTTATTGAGCTCTGGTTGAATTTTAGTTATTTAAATACTTCTGTGATGGGTATTTTCACTAAATAAATTACTCCAGGAGTTCCGCAACTCCAAAAAGGGTGAATCCAAATCCTACAGAAATATATTTGAAATGTCTATCACGTGCCCTAGGAATCAACTCAATAGCTTATGTAGATTTAATCTGGTGAAAAACCAGACAGAACTGCCTTTGAGATTTTCCTGAGGGCATTCTGGTAATTCTTTTGACCTGATTCCAACTCTAGGTGGTTCAGTACATCATATACTGCCAAAGCTTCCAAGGAAATTATTTTTGGAGCTCCAGAACTTTTCTGGTGAATTATTTCCTCAAACTAGAGTTTAATCCACTATAAAAAGCATAATTAAATCTAGAAAATTGATAATCAAGTTAAACCCCTTGTGTGGGTTTTGTTTTGACAAGACCTATCTGAGGATATCACTTTTGCACATTGGTATCATATAGACCTCAGCACCCCAATCTAAGTTCAAAGCTCTCTATCCTAGACACCTACCTCCCCAAGGGAAAACAATACAGTGGCAATGTAGTAAATTCCACCAATAGAACCCAACTCCTCCAAAACCTCCCAAGTTCAGTAGTAATTATGATGTTTTCTTGCTATATGGTGTGATGCTTGTACTCTCTGTATTGATTATGGTATTATCTGCTTGCATGTGTACTCGATGACGACGATAGTGTGAGTGTCTGACGACAAGAAGGAAGGGATTTCTTATTATTATTTTATTGGGTATTCTTGGTCATTTGAAGAAGTCCAGGGTCTTATTGCCGATCACAGGCAAGCCACCATTCCTGAACTCTGATATATGTCCTATTCTCTTTTACCTGTTTTATATCCTCTTTATAAATTGCATTATCTACCTGCATGTTTTGTATTACAAATACTGCGATAGTAACTTGGCTCCTCCAAGTTATGACTGTACCTACCGATTTAACCCTTTAGATCGAGAGTATGATGGTTAACATCCTACCTCCTTGGAAACCCCGGTTTTGGAGAAAATAAATTGTTTTGGGAATTTCCCCACTACAAAGGTTTCAAAACGGCTTTTGTAAAACCCTGGGAAGAGGCATCATTCCTAGTGGAAGTTTTAACAAAAGAATTGGTGATGAGGAGAAGTGAGAATGTGATGGGATGTTCTACGCCTTTACTGGAACAATTTTACCCGCGCAACCACATTACCCCATGTGCTGGGGCTTAACTCGTAGTTTGTCCGAATTAGCTGAGGCAGCTTCTACCATGCTTATAGGGAGAGATCCCTAGAATTCTGGGCAGGCGCCACTAGATCAAGGATCTGAAGCCTGTCGCTTGCCTCGGCAAGAGTGAGCCTGAATTGACAGGAGTCCGGTGCAACAATTGGGTCTCCCGCGGATGGTATGACTTGGAGTACGAAGGGAGTGGAGTCACCATATTTAAGGTATACGCCAAGTTGCGGCTTGGGTACGCGCATGTACGGAAGGAAGGACTATGGCTAGGAGCCACATACTCGTTGCCGAGGAGGACAAACCCAAGAGGAAAAGCATTCCTTTGCTAGGGTAGACAAGCGAAAGGTTAGGTTTGATTATCCGGACCCCCATCTATAGTGGTAGTGGGCCGTGGTTGTATCCCGGCGGATGTATTGATTCTTTTATGGAAAGTGCGTAAACTCTGCAGAGTATAACCTGTTCGAATAGCCGTGTCCACGGTCAAGGACGGTTGTAAAGGTGTTGGCTAGGAATACCCAAATTGTGCTTGTTTGGGAAACAAGTACGAAGAGGACGAAGGTTCCGGGGGAACCCGAGTTTGGAAGTTTTGCGTTAACCCGAGGTGGTAAAAAAGGTTTAAAAACGGTTTTTACTACAAAACTATTTTCAAAACTCTTTTTCAACAAAGATATGGAGATGTCTTGATTTTATAAAACAGAAGCATGTTTTCAAAACTCTTTTTCAAAAAAAGAAATGGAGATGCCATAGCTCCCAAAAATTAGTTTAGGATTTCCAAAAGCAACCCCAGATATAGCTATCTCACCACAGCCAGACTTGCATTTCCTTGTTTCATTTATCCGGGTGGTTTGCGAGTACATTCAATGTACTTACAGCTGTGTCCCTGGCTATTTACTTGGCCAGACTTTCAGAGGTTCGACTTTGGGAGATTCAGGTGACGTCCAGCGAGCTAGGCCGTCTTCCTAGTCAGCTGCCTGTAGGTTGAGGCACGACTGGGCTCTGCGCTTGGCGATGTTCCGCTTCTAATGATGATGTAGCCATAATGGCATCTATGTAAGTCTTGTAATTCATTATGTTTCGGATGTTGTAATGGTACCTGTCGGTTATGTTCCACGGCACACTGATCATGAGAACATGGAAATATGCATAATAGGGATTTCCCGGACGAATAATCCGGGGAGCCCACAATAGAGGGGAGTCCGTTGACGGGCCGTACTATTCCAAGACACAGGAAGGTAGTTTTTCCAACAAGGACCCTGCTTATCGTCATCTGATGGAGCGGATGCTGCCAGTAGAGAGCAAAGAGGAGGAGGAGGAGGAGGAGGAGGAGGGGAAGTAGGATCCTTGGTCTTTCATCTATGAAGGAGACATCATCTTCTAGAAGATTTCACTCGATCCATCCTCCATCGGCAAGAAGAAGAGGGACCACGAGCAGGAGGATCAGGGGTCAGAAGATTTATGGCCATTTCTCGACTTCGTCTCCAAGAAAAGTGCACTCGATCCCGCCTTCATCCGCAATGAGAAGAGGAAGGAGAAGCAGGCAGGAGGCTTGAAGAAGAAGACACCAGCACGAAGGTGACAGTGGAAGGATCCAAGTCCAAGAAGATGAAGAAGTCTTAGGATTAATTTTGTTTAATTTCACCTCTACTTCCTTTCTGTAATAATGTTTGGAGATTGAATATTAGTATTATCAAGTGCAAATTGGAACGGTGTTTGTGATCTAGTACTAGCATAAGTACTCCATTTGTCATTTCATCTTCCACTATGACGCAATAAAACCTCTTGTATTAACGAGGAAGGTGAAATTACTTCCTCCCCTTAATTTCTTCATGCGTTCGAGGAAAGAAGGGTGCCAATACAGAGAAACCCACATTAATTACTCACGTGAATTCAGGTAATTAATACTGACATGGACATACCCTGCAGGTACTCGAGCTTCGTATATATGGCCCAAATATGACAGAAAGTTTAAAGGGACAAACCCTAATCTATAACCGACTTCGATTGCTTGCAGCATAAGATGAAGCTTAAGATAGAAAGTTCAAAGGGACAAACCCTAATCTGTAACCGACTCGACCTGCTACCCGAGACCTAGCCTATCTATATAAAGGCTAGGAGGGGCGGCGAGGAGGACGATCGCAACCCTAGTTTCCACAATCATCGCCAGATTGCATCTGTGCATCCCCTGAAACTTTCGACTCCCTCGATAATTCCAAAAGCAGACAAGCAGGAGTAGAGACCTCTACGAGGCCCGAACCTGGGTAAACCTTGCGTCCATGTGTGCTTGTTTGCTAGCCAATTGATGCCTCCAGCGCTCCCTCTTTCTCGAAAATCCAAGTCCATAACAATGCGCATTGATGAGTTAAACCCTCATCAATTGGCGCCGTCTGTGGGAACTGGGCGCGCTGATGTTTCGATCTCAACGGCCCCATCACCAGTAATCTACGATTCATTGACTACTGGAGGCCAGATTTTCTTAGGATCTTTCATCACCAACCGGTGGTCGGATCACATCCGATCGTCTCGTCTATGTTGGCACGCTCAGCGTCTTCATCAATAAATCAGTCACAATGCGTTCTTCTTCATGGCAAGTGCGCAACTGACTCACCATCAAGGCATACTGCAATCAGGCGAAGGACGTAATGTTCATCAAACATCAAGGAGATCAAGTGCTGCATGATTCTTCACCCCAGATTGTTCGAATTATAGTACGCAAGAAGCTAGTACATGAGTTCATTAGGGATCTGTTTCCAAATATAGACAAAATAATCAAGTCCTACTCCACCACAGCAAGCGTTTCCCAAGGATACAATCCAAACTGAGTACGAGGCAAAGTTGGAAAAATTGGAAAAGTACCGACTGGTGTTACATAAAAAAAAGGCAAGTGATGGTGCTAGCTACTTGACATGAAGACCAAGTCATGCAAGAATCTAGGCAAAAAAAAGCAGCAAGTGCATCGGACAACACACTACATATACTATGTATTGTTTCCCAGGATCTAGCTCAAAGAAAAAAACTCAAGCCACCATGTGAAGGCCAAGTCCAACATCAATTCAAGCAAATAAAAAAACAAGATGAATCAAGTACGTTAATGTATCAGTCGAAGACAACAATATACTTCACCTGTAAATCACTAGGCTCTGTGGACAACTCGAAATATACTTCAACTTTGTCGGGCCATGTTCGCCTTCATCGCGACCATCAATGACTTCAACCATGGGATCCCCCATCACCATCAATTTTGGATGAATCAACATCGCCATCGACTCCATGGCTAGACGCGCTGATAGACTCTGGATCGAGGCCAAAGAAAAAAAACTATTACATACTTTATCAAGTCCGTCCATGACAGATCGACTCGTTTTTCTATTTTACTTGCGCTTCTTCTTGTGATTCAGCCAAAGGCCATAAAAAAAGCAAGAAGAATTGATAGATCGCTCAAGCACGACAGCTTCACAGCTCATGATGTGGGACATTCATCCATACCATATTGTCCACACGACTCCATGCCATGTGACGCGACTCCATGTCCGCTGAGCCACTCGCCGCTGCGTCGACTTCTTTCCTCTCGCGACCCGTAGCTACTTCGACTCCGTCCGCTGCAAGACTCTATGCCCGGGGGCTGCACCAACCCACGCATGCGTCAACATGCTACTGCCACTGGTTCTGACGACCCGCTAGAATCTTCAGCTTCAGCGACCACAGGTCCGCCAGTTGCATTAGCTCCCATGACCACAGCTCGTCGGTCGCAATGGCTCCACGTCGACTTCTTCCATGACCTCGAATCTACACTTGGGCTAATGGCACTCGATGACATGGAGCTTAGTACGGGATTCGAAGGCCCAATGGAGGTCATGATAATCGAGCCATCTTGGACATAGTCGTACATCACATATCTGCTCAGCAAGAGGTTGTCGGATGACCTGACTGATGCGCGCCACATCGCGCGACGATCCAAGGCATTCGCCCTCATCAACGGTGAACTATTCAAGCGCAGCATCACAGAAGTACTTCAATGGTGCGTCTCCAACAAGGACATAAGAGTTGTCCTCGTCGACATACATGAAGGCACTTGCGGACACCATGCTGGCAGTCGCGCCCTCATAGCCAAAGCTCTGCGAGCTGGATTCTATTGGCCCACGGCCATGCGTGACACCAAAGATATCATCCAACGCTGCAACGCTTGCCAGCGATTGATACGCTGCTAACGTATCTATAATTTTTGATGTTCCATGTTTGGTTTATATCTACTTTTTAATGTTTTGTCCACACTTCGGAGATACTTTTATGCATTTTCTGGAACTAACCTATTAACAAGATGCCACAGTGTCAGTTGCCTGTTTTCTGCTATTTTTGGTTAGAAAGTCAGAAAATGAATATTCTCGGAAATGGATGGGACAAAAGCCAAAGTCAATATTTCACCGAGGGGAACACGGAGCCAGAAGACGAGACAGAGAGGGTCCAGGGGCCGGCCACACCATAGGGTGGCAAGGGGCCCCCTGTCCATGCCGCCAGGTGGTGTGGGCCCCTCCGGCCTCCACCGACCTTGCCCTTTCGCCTATAAGAAGCCTCTGATGCAGAAACCCTAAATTGTCTAGCCTCCAGCCACGAAAAGTTCGACAACGCCGCCACCACCAAAGGGGAGATTCGGGGGACAGAAAGTCTCTGTTCCGGCACCCTGCTGGGACAGGGAAGTGCCCTCGGAGCCATCTCCATCGATCTCCACCACCATCTCCATTGCCATTATTGATTCCGATGATGGTGAGGGAGTAGTTCTTCCTCGAGGGTAAGGGTTCTACCGGTTGCTATGTGTTCATCTCTCTCTCTATGCATGATCATATTGTGATCATGAGCTTTGTAATTAAGTAGATCTACCTTGCTACTCAAGTGCTTTATTAGATCTCTGCTCTCCCCATGTGTGTGAAGTTGACAGTGTGCACACCATGGTGGCACTTAGGCTAGAGATTACAAATACTTGTTATGAGTTATATTTGGAGTTGGATGTCTTTATGAAATTGTGGTGTTTGTTGGAACCATCTAGTGCTTAAGGTGATAGTGTGGGATTATCTAGATGCGGAAAGCGAACTTTGAGGTGTGCTGTTATAGCCCTACCATAGATTAGAGTGTCCAACCGGAGAGTAGTTAAGAGTAGTATCATAAAGAGAAGATATTTATATGAGAGTGTTAACTAGTGAAAGTATGATCCCTAGGCCTTGTTTATAAGCATTGAAACACCGTTTGCAATTAGATCTGTTACATGTTTGCTTGCTTCCATCTTTATTTCAGTTTGCCTTTAGTCTTTTCCCACGTCAACCACACGCCATCAAGTTATTTTTTAGCACCGTTACCACTTATGATTATCCATACCACTTGTATTTCACTATCTCTTCGCTGAACTAGTGCACCTATAAACCTGACAAGTATATTGTGTGTGTTGGGGACACAAGAGACTTCTTGTATCTTGATTGTAGGATTGCTTGAGTGGGATACCTTTGACCACTTCATCCCTGAGTTCAATAAACCTTGGGTAATCCACTTAAGGGAAACTTGCTGCTATTCTACAAACCTCTGCACTTGGAGGCCCAACAACTTTCTACAAGAATAGAAGTGCGTAGACATCAAGCTATTTTCTGGTGCCGTTGCCGGGGAGGTAAGGTAAAAGGTACTCACATCCTCCGGTGTGAGTGCTCGAAGTTATTTCCTTTAGATTCTGCAATTTTTTCTTTTTGTTTCTTGTTTTCACTAGTTAGGCTTAATGGAAAACAACAACAAAAATTATAGAGATTTTTAGTATTTTTCCTAAGTTAGAACATGAATTTTCTGAAAAGAAAATTAAAAAACCCATGGAACTTTCTTTGTATGCTAATAGCAATGTTATTAGTATGAATCTTTTGAACACCTTTGTTACTAATTCTATGGCAACGTCTAAGCTTGGGGAAGTTAGTTTTTACAAAAATGATCTTATTAGTTCCCCAGCTTTAAAGAAGCAAATTTGCTCTGATGAAACTTTATCTCCCATATGTGGTATTTTAAATCCACATACTGAAAGCATCTCTTTTAAAATACCTATAAAAATTGTTGAACATGTTATGAACAACTGTTATTTGGGAGATGGAACTATCCATCCTGGTGATGATTTACTCTTTATACATGAATTATGTGAGTTGTTCAAGTGTACAGGCATTTCAATGAACCAAGTTACGAGGAAGATATTCCCTTTTTCACTTAAGGGCAAAGCAAGGGAGTGGTATGAGCTACTAGATGATCCTCATCATTTGGAGTGGAAGGAACTTGAATCTCTCTTTTACTCTAAATTTTATCCTCCTCATGAAATTCATAACGATAGGAATTACATTTATAATTTTCATCCACATGATGGAGAAAGTATTACCCAAGCATGGGGGAGATTGAAGTCACTAATTCTCAAATGTCCAATTCATGACCTCCCCAGTAATATTGCTATTAATAATTTCTATGCAAGGCTTTCAGGACATTACAAGGACTATCTAGATACTTGTTTAGAGGGATCCTTCACAAATAGGGAGGTCAAAGCTAAGTGGGATCTTCTTGAAACAATTCAAAGCAATACTGAAGATTGGGATAACAACAAAGGTAAAGAACTAGGTATAAACTATGAGTATGATTGCATTAAGTCTTTCGCTGAAACTGCTGATTTTCAAGAGCTTAGTGCTAAATATGGTCTTGATCCTCAAATTCTTATTGATTGTTTTAGAACCTTTGCTTCTCATATTAATGCTCCTAAAGAAAAATGGGACATGTATCATGAGCCTTTTAAAGACACTTGCAGGGAAAATGAAATTGTTATTAATGATACCAATAAACATGCTCAAACCTCTGAAAGTACTATTTATTATAAGCATGTTAATTTTTGTGGAATACATAGACCTTGTGAGAATAATCAAATAGAAAAAGAATATTGTATCACCCATAGGAATGAAAAAACTAGAATGTGGTATAGGGCTTTAATTGATCTTGGTAAAAAAGTTTGTGCCCTTTATCCTTTTATTTGTGAACTTTGCTTTGAAGTGGGTCATTTCAATTTTCAATGCTAAGTCCATAATAATAACCCTTCTAATCCAATGAGTACTGCAAGTTTATATTGTGATGACATGATCACTCCTAATCAGCATGATGAACTTACATTATTTTTGGGGTGTGAAGAATTATCAAGAAAAACTTCTTTGTTAGATATGAGTGCTTTTGATATGAATAGCGTCATGCATGGTTGTCATCTTTATTGTGTTGATAATTGCCACACAAATACTTACATACAAAATATTATAGAAGATGAGATTTTACCAAAATATGATAGGACTAATATGTGTTTTGATCTTATTAATGAAAAGAAGGAATCCTCCAAAGTTTCTTCTATTGTCTATAATAATAAACCAGGGTATATGGAGAAGCTTCCTTTCAAGCCTCTCCCTCCTAAAGAGAAGAAGATAAAGAATAAAAGGAGGAGTAAAAGGAGGGAGGAAACGGTATTTTCCCCTAAGCATGTTGCTCCTATTATAGTTTTTGACGTTGATGTTCCTATGCCTGTTACCTATAGTAGTGATCATGATTGGGAAAATCACACTTCTTTTGATATTGAAAATATCTTTGGTACCAATTTCTAAAATGATGATATTAATAATTGTTGTACTATTAGTGTTATCCATGATCCTTCCAATCATGATATGTTTACAAATGAACACACTTTGGAAGATAATTATTCTATTTCTTATGATGATACTAAACCTCCAATATATGATGATTACAATGATGAATATGATATTTTCAGTCCACCTACTATTGAGGAATAAATTAATTATGATTACAATATGCCTCCTATATTTGATGATTATGGTGATGAGAATAATAATGATAGCTATTTTGTTGAATTTGCTCCCACTACAATTAATAAGAATGACTATGTTTATGTGGGGAGTATTAATTCTTTTATGCATGTGGCTCATGCTAAGAATGTTTCATGTGATAGTTATATTGTTAATTTTATTCATAATGCTACTGAAAGTTATTATGAGAGAGGGAAACATGGTTTTATGCCTCTCAATAATATTAAGTTTCCCCTCTTTATGTTGAATGTTTTGAAATTGCACTTGTTTTTCTTTCCTATGCCTGTTGCTTTGTGCTTTCATGACTTGTTTCTTTACAAGATTCCTATGCATAGGAAGTGGGTTAGACTTAAATGTGATTTGAATTTGCTTCTTGATGCTCTCTTTTACTTCAATTCATATTTCTTATGTGAGCATCTTCTCAAACTATCATGCCTAACTTAAAGGCGTTAAAGAAAAGTACTTATTGGGAGATAACCCAAAAGTTTTAATTGAGTCTTGGAAGTTATTACCTCTGTAATAACCTCTTGTAGCATCCCAATTGTCTAACAATTGCAATGCTACTAGCCTAGTCTATATAAATGCTACTTCCTATATATAATTGTTGCATCATAATTATATCATGCTCATGTCATCATGCCACCTTGCATTTGAGCATCATATAAAACCCTTTTGATTTGGTTCTTCTCTCATATGCATTGTAAATTGTATTTGCCTCTTGATATTGTACTTGGTTATTGATATATTGTTTAAATGCCCAAGTTGAGTTGGGGGCATATCTTTTATTCAACTCCATCACCTTTCCTTGTCATCACCTTATACTTCCACCATTCCAATAACCCATGAGCTTGTAATTCTTTTCTTTTGATTTTTACTCTAGCTCATGTGGGTTGGGATGGATCTAATTCTAATTCCTTTTGCTTGGACTTTCTTCCACATTTTGGGAATGCATAATAATAATGCCATGTTATTATTATTGTTTTCACATGAATAAAACATGGCATTTATTACACATGCATGGGCCATGCAAATCTTCACCACCATCTTTTCCCCTTTTGTTTTCCCTTTGGTTGAGTGGATCTTCCCTTTTGTTAAACATCTCTTTATCTCTCTCTTACACCTCCTCCTCTTGCTCTTTGACCTTGTCATGTGTATCCAGCCTTACCCTCTTTTAAACCATCACCATAGCTTCACCTTAACCCTTGCATGACCTTGGTAGAACATATCTAACCCTTAATTCTCCCTCTCTCTATGACTCTATCCTAACCCTAACCCTAATCACCTACCCCACTATCACCATCTACCATACCACCCCCTCTAGCCAAAACCGAGCCACCCCCTAACCCATCCACCTGGCTCCACCTAACCTAGCTCACCCTAACCCGAGACCACCTCTCCTAACCCTAGCCATAGCTAACCCGAGCCCATCTCCTCTCTCTTTCTCTACCTGCCGTGCCAGCCCCACCTTCCTTCTCTCTTCCTCGGCCCACCTGCAACCCCTCTCCCTGTCCCTGTCCTGCTCACGCCCAGCCAGCTCGAGCACGTGAGAGGAGAAGGAGATAAGGGCCGAAGCCACTTTTTATCTACCCCGTGCCCACGCCTGCTTTCCTTTCTCTCCCTCTCACTTTTTCCTCCCCCACACGGCACCTCTACCTCACCAGATCGGCCCAGAGCCCTGCCGCTCCTCCCCTCCCTCTCCACCGATGACCCTTTCTCCTCGTCGGAATCGCCAGCACCGTCGTCTACCTCTCGCTCCTGCCGGCAAGCTCGACGTGGTGGTGGTCAAGGAGATCGAGGACCATCCTCTGCGTCGCCTCGTACGTGCCAGTAAGGAGGAGAAGACCTAGCTCGCCGGAGAGAGACCCCGCCACCGAAACCCTAGCTCGCTGTCCTCCAGCTCCACCGCCGATCCGCTGCACGCCTGCCCGATCCACCACCACCGAGAGCCCCGCGGTGAGCCTCTGACCCCCTCTGACATCCTCTCGCTCCTCATCTCTTCCTAGAGGAGCAGATCTTTCTGTCGGGCACTCTCTGTGCGTGATGTCGCTGCCGCCGTCCCGCCACGGTAGCCTCTTCTAGCCGCGCAGCGGTTACCCAGCAACAACCACTGGTCGCCGCATCGGTAGCCGCCACCGCACGCCCGCGCCAGGTCGCGCGTTCGAGTCTCCGCCGCGCTCTGCATACCGGCGTCAGATCCGCCAGTAACACGCAGGAAGAAAAACAGTAGCGTGGGGTTGTTTGCAAGTTAACCCTCCCAACCTTTTGTTTTCGCAACCCGCAGTCCAGTCCGGGCCCGCCTGTCATCGACTGTGGCAGTTTTACATTTAGGCACCCCTTCTTTCCGCGTCTAACCCGCAGTCCCCGGCCGCGCCAGGTGGCACCTGCTCCTTCACCCGCTGGCTTGTGGGGCCGATCAAGGCAAGGCCCACTTGTCAACCACTGTGGCTCGCTGTGGTCGCGGTGAGAAAAGTCTGCCGCGTGTTGGTTTCAGCCAGCTCAGCGCGGCCCCACCGTCAGTGACTGGGGCTAGCTGAGGCTGTGTATAAAACGTTCCATGGTTATCTGTTTAAACAAAACAAATTCAAAATTGTTTATATTCAAATTCAAATCTGTTTTCAATTAACTTTTGAATTATAAATCCAAATAATACAAATGATATATGTTTTGAAATCAGAAAAATGTGAGGATTTCATATATGCCCTTCAAAATAATGTTTGAACACTTAAAATTTCGAGTTGATTAAAATTACAATAAAATGCCCTTTTTCTTAATTAATTAATAACTTTTGTTTTATAACTCCGATTTTGACAAATGATATGTCTAAATCGATCAGCGCGACGAGCCCGCTCTATCTATGCATTCCATGTTCTGAATTGCAGCATGCATCATATAAATATAAAGTTTACAGCAGCTTATATGAGAGCAAAACATGACTAAAACTTAATAAAATGCTTTATTCTTGTATTCCACACCTCACCCATGCCATGCTACATTATTGCCATGCAATTTGTGCATCATTCATCATGGCATGATTGTTTGCTTGTCGCATTTTAATTCCTATGCTTGTGCACTCTATTTATGTTGGCCCTTGTTTGTTTGGTTCTTCTTTGAATAGACACTGAGCAGGGGATATATCAAGAAACCCAGGAGCACTACCCAGATCCGTCCCTCGCTTCAACTGAGCTGCCAGGCAAGCACTACCACATGCTTGCATACATATAGTACCTATTGCCTCTATCTTATTCTTGCATCATTGAGTCGCGGTTGCATTAAACTGAATCCCAAGTACTGCATAGCCTTTACTTTTAAACCCCACTGAAGCTTGTTCCTCCATCCCATGAGCCATTACTACAGGAGTTGCTTGAGCCATGCGGGTCGTAGAACAGCATGTGTAGGGTATGTGAGTGTGTGATGGATAACGAGGTACCTAAACAACTTAACCTGAGTAGTAATGGGATAACTAATGACAGTGGCACCGGTGAGCAATATCTGCTATTTGGTTTTTCATGCTCACTTGTGTCCCGTAGGACCCTGAGTACTTGATTCCTGTTCCTTGAATATTCGCGCTATCCACATCCGGGAGGCTTATGAACCCCCCTGAGCCAGAGCTTGATCCATTCTTAATTCTTGGGGCCACAAAGTAGTTTGGGGCTTTATTACTATCCTGTACTTATGCCATGCTTTACTGCTTTATTTAAGATTGTGCGAGCAGCACCTGTACTGTTTTGGATGCGGAGTGTTTTCGCGGTATCGACAAGCCCAGTCACACTTTCGGGTTCCCAGTCGTTTACAGCCATTGACGCAAACCTTGAGTCCGTCTCGGAGCCGGCCAACTTCGTTGCGGGTAGCTTAATGGGGTGGCCCCCTGAAACATTTCTGAATCCTGTGATCGCTTTGTCGTGAATGCCTCATTGGGTTTTGATTTGGTTTTTCCGAGGTTGATCGAGTGTGTGTTGCTATTTGTGCACCCCTGCAGGGTAAAACTTTCTAAAAGCCGTGTCCGCGGTTATGGACGACTTGGAGCACAGTTTCTCGATCATAGACAAGTATAACTAAAGTACCGCTTTTAATTTGACTAAGTACCTGACTAGTAAATAGTGCAACACTCATGGAATGGTTAATAAAACTGCCAACGGATGGGGGGGCTGTTCGTCCGCTTCCTCGTTGGTAAGCGAGGAGGAGGATGGATCTGTTAATATTACTGTTATAACTGTTGTTATTATTTCACGGACATCTGTCTATCTTTGGTTAGGCGGATGGTTAGCGAGTATCCCTAGAATTGTTAGGTATTATCTTTTGCTGCAATTGCGTCACCCCAGGTTGTGTCCCCTTTAGAGGCATAAAGACTTGCTGAGTACCCCTAGGGTCTCATATGATAAATTGTTTGATTCAGATGAACAGGTGCACTCACAAGATGGATACTGGGTGGAGGAGACGGATGATGTTGGCAACGATCACTCGGTGTAGAGATTCCGGAAACAGGGATCCGTGAGATCTGTGGGCGGGATGTGTTTATTTATGGGGCATCTTATGCCGATTTGCTTCTTATCCGTACTCGGATCTTGTTTTCCGCTTCCGCCTGATACTCTGATGTTTGATGTATGAGGAGATATCCTAAACTATTATATCTATCTAGGATATTTGGATCTTGCCGTATGGCGTTGCAATATTTCTATTTCTTTTAGATGGAATGACTCTGAGGACTGTTGTATGGTGGCTTGCATACATACTCATTTGTGTATGTAGTTGATCCCTTCGCCTGCCGATTACGCCGCTCGTTCTTGTCCCAATGTTTAGAAATGGTTAGGACGGCTGAAAGGTCTACCTGTGAGTGGCATTTGGCCCCACCGTACTATTTTAACCATTTCCGCTCATCCAGGCTTGTAACTAAGAGCGTAATTCACCGAGGTAGTTACACCTCTCCTTATCCTTTTTGTGTGGTTTTGTGCCAAGAATATCCTCTAATGAGAAAGAAGTAATGATTGGGAAAGTTGTTGTCCCGAAACAGATTTCTATGCTTCACCGTAAAAATTCGTGTAAAATCTCTGTATGTCGTTTTGAGGCATGAATTTTTGTGCTTCTGCCCCAGGTTGTTATCTAACTTTCGTTCGTTCAACACTTTTTGATTTGAGTAACATAAGGTTTTGGAAAAAATCCGTCTTTACCTGCTGGTCTGTTTTGACAGATTTCTGCCATTATTTGCATTTGCTTCTTGTTGGTTCCTTTTTGAGTTCTTTTGGGGAATTGAGCTTTTTAGGGAAGTGCTACAGTAGATTGTGTTTTATTGGTGTTCAAACTGAATCCAAAGACTTATTATCTTGAGTGCACTAATGTTGCTAATAAAGATTGTGTGAAGTTTTGTATGAAGGAAAAATTTCAGGTGTATGGAAGGAATGAGTAATGGGATGAAGAATGGACGAAATATCAAGCTTGGGGATGCCACGCGTGTCACCCAAAGAAATATCCAACAAGTACAAGCGTCAAATCTTGTGGATGCCCAAGGCATCCCCTTCTTCATCAATAAAAATCCCAGGTTTCTTCCAAACACTTCATTTTTATTGTTTCATGCACAGTTGTGTTGTTCTTGGAGCGTCTTCTTTTTCATTTTCTTTTTGGTTTTTCGTTTGCTTGGTTTGCTTAGTTTGCTTAAATAAATTTGTTGGACCCCCTCTTTCATGCATTGGTTTTCAAATAGTTTGGTTTGGATTGGAAAAGAGTAGGAAAATTCATGTTGAAGTGGTAAAGAGAGCTTGTTTTTTACTGTGGCCTATGCTTTGTCATGCCATGCTTGATGTTGTTTTGGCTTTATGCTTAGTATTCTTTGCTGTAGAATGACTTGTTATAAACAATTGAGATTGCTTAATGTGCCTTGGAAGGATTATGCGTTGTTTTAGCATATTAAAGCATAGTATTGTGGTATTCTCCTTTGATGCTTTATTTGGGTTGACTTGGTGCATGCTCATACCATGTTATGACTATACCAAGTCACCATAGCCTCTATGATCCTCTAATTTTCAAATTGTAATATCACTTTATGCTTTAATCAATGATGTTTTGTCGCTTTGCATGATTATGGCCATTATTGCTCTCTTAGTTGGTCGCTCCTAGTCTTTTGCTAGCCTCCACAACCAAGTATGAGTTCCACTCATGCATCCAACTCCAAATAAAACCAAGTTATTCCAAAGAGTCCACCATACCTACCTATTAGCATTTGCTATTCCAAGTACATTCATGTTTTTATCTACCTTCTGAATTAAACTTGTTATGTGAAAATTAGTGATTAAAGCTCTCACGAACTTGATGGTACACTTTACTTTTCTTGCCCTTAATAAACTTGAACCATTGTGTCGTCTATGTTGTATATGCTTTCACTTATTTGTTGGGGATTAGCAGAACCATGCTGCCATAGGGAACGCTTTCAACATTGCACCTGTACTTTGTACCTAGTTGATATCATGCTCTTTTGTCTATGGATGTCGTCGGTGTGAAATGAAAGGGGAGCTTGTAAGTCCAAGGAGTTATGTATGTGTGTTAGAGAAACGCATGGGTCGCTAGTCTAATCCATGTCGTCACGGTGGAAACCTGTAGCATAACCATAATGAGCTGTCTATGAAGCATTCTTCTTATAAAAAAAGAGTTAGATATTGAGAAAAAAAGAGAAAAAGAAAAGAAAAAAAAAGATATATGAGAAAAGACGAAAGAGAGAAAAAAGCACCATTTTCCCATGGTAAATAAGAAGATTGTTGAGATGCTCATTGTCTTCTTGCCTTGTCATTTTGATATGGGGATTCTTCTGTATCATCGGGCAAGGGGTACCCCGTTGGCAGTTCTCTATGATACACATGTACTTACAATGACAAGAAGTTACCGATGACTAAACTTGAGTAGCATGAGGAGCGGCCCTCGTATTCAAGGGACATGAGATTTCCAACTTATACTTTGTTAAGCATATACTTCATAGTTTGTTCACTTTAACCTTAATCACTTCACGATGCTTATGATAGGGGCAATGAGAGCTGAAAGCTAACAAGTACCATATTTTTTGGAAGCTCTTTATGAAACTTGAATCTCTACTTCCTTCTATGAAGGCCTTTCTTTTACTTTTATGTTGAGTCTCCACCTTCTACCTTTATGCACCTACTTTGAAAGCATAGTGGTCATTCTTAGTTCTATGAGCATTGTCCCAAGACTTATTGATTGATGCATAACTTGATATTGCTTATTTTAAACTATTTGTATCTGGTCACACTTATGAACTTTGAAGGTGTCCTATGCATTTATGTTTGCTACTCTATGAGGGACAAGATGAATGCCACTATGCTATGTTTTCTTTATGTGAAACAAACAAACGTCTTGCAAAGCATTATTATTCATGAATCTTTTGTTTGTGCCTTTTCATGTTACAACATAGTTGCTATGTCTTATTGTTAGAACGTCATCTTTCATTCTCATGTTTAGAGTACTTTGATCCTAGCTTTCAATTCTTGCAAATGGTTTGATCTTGATTCTGATGGTACATGTCACCTCAAAAATTATTCTTTCTTTTTATCACTTACCTACTCGAGGAAGAGCAGGTGTTAAGCTTGGGGATGTTGATACGTTGCTAACATATCTATAATTTTTGATGTTCCATGCTTGGTTTATATCTACTTTCTTATGTTTTGTCCACACTTTGGAGATACTTTTATGCATTTTCTGGAACTAACCTATTAACAAGATGCCACAGTGCCAGTTGCCTGTTTTCTACTGTTTTTGGTTCCAAAAAGTCAGAAAATGAATATTCTCGGAATTGGACAGGACAAAAGCCAAAGTCACTATTTCACAGATGGGAACACGGAGCCAGAAGACGAGACGGAGAGGGTCTAGGGGCCGGCCACACCATAGGGTGGCGCGGGCCCCCTGGCCGCGCCACCAGGTGGTGTGGGCCCCTTCGGCCTCCACCGACCTTGCCCTTTCGCCTATAAGAAGCCTCCGATGCAGAAACCCTAAATCGTCCAGCCTCCAGCCACGAAAAGTTCCGCAGCGCCGCCGCCACCGAAGGGGAGATTCGGGGGTCATAAAGTCTCTATTCCGGCACCCTGCCGGGATGGGGAAGTGCCCCCGGAGCCATCTCCATTGATCTCCACCACCATCTCCATTGTCGTTGCTGATTCCCATGATGATGAGGGAGTAGTTCTTCCTCGAGGCTATGGATTCTACCGGTAGCTATGTGTTCATCTCTCTCTATGCATGATCATATTGTGATCATGATCTTTGTAATCAAGTAGATCTACCTTGCTACTCAAGTGCTTTATTAGATCTCTGCTCTCCACATGTGTGTGAAGTTGACAGTGTGCACACCATGGTGGCACTTAGGCTAGAGATTACAAATACTTGTTATGAGTTATATTTGGAGTTGGATGTCTTTATGAAATTGTGGTGTTTGTTGGAACTATCTTGTGCCCAAGGTGATAGTGTGGGGTTATCTAGATGTGGAAAGCGAACTTTGAGGTGTGCTATTATAGCCCTACCGTGGATTAGAGTGTCCAACCAGAGAGTAGTTCAGAGTAGTATCATAAAGAGAAGATATTTATATGAGAGTGTTCACTAGTGAAAGTATGATCCCTAGGCCTTGTTTCTAAGCATTGAAACACCGTTTGCAATTAGATTTGTTACATGTTTGCTTGCTTCCATCTTAAGTTCAGGTTTCATTTAGTCTTTTCCCACGTCAACCACACGCGGACCATGCTCATATCCTGAAACTTCGCCAGAAGAGCCAACAGTCTTGAGGGCACTATTTCGATAGGAAACATTTCTTGGAAGATATGCCTAAGGCATGAGTGCGCCTTCTTCAAGTATTGAAGTACTCATGAAGAATGATCCTGGAGGGTTGCCAATGCGACTGCACGGTCATGGTCCACCCAAAAGTACCCACTAGCCTGCAGCTGCTCCTAGGTCAGGTCATTCATTTCAATGGCCACCCGGTCCTTCTCATCCTGCGGATGACGAGCGCTAACAACTACACCAAGCAACAAGCAAAATATAAGCCAAGGCACCACCGCAAATGGCTAAAGAAAGGATAAGAAGATAGAGAGCTAACACTTAAAGTGCTTGTTCAGTTGACCAACCTCGTCGAGAAGATACTTCTCGCGAGTGGTGGCCTTCTCTGCCATCCACTTCCACACATATGCGTTACCGCGAATGATGGGCAACTCCTGCTCCAACTACTTAATACGGTAGCGCATCCGCGAGAGAAGCGACAGCTCCTCCACCTTTGAACGCGGTTGCACTGCGGAAAATCGGTGGGAGGAGAGTCACGAGGATCACTCGAAGTACCCTATCACAATCAATCAAGAGGCAAATAAGGGAACAAGAATACATTGATAAAAGTACGAATGCATTCAAGAACAGCGAAGTATCGACAGGGACACTCCCAGAAAAGCGTAGTTCAGACAAAAGAAAGCTACAACTATTACAGAATGGCAACTAAGGAGTAATCTGCTTCTTCAACTTGGACTTCGACTTCGGGGGCCTCATCGAATCCATGGCAGCCTATGACGCCATAGA
Source organism: Avena sativa (assembly GCA_916181665.1). Classification (NCBI taxonomy): domain Eukaryota; kingdom Viridiplantae; phylum Streptophyta; class Magnoliopsida; order Poales; family Poaceae; genus Avena; species Avena sativa. The sequence continues at coordinate 259,771,682 of OV702292.1, read as the reverse complement.
CTTTCCGGTGGTAGCCCTAGACACCGTAGTCTTCGCCTCCTTCACTCGTTCCAGCTCCGCAGAATATTTCGTGACTATATCGATGAGTTGTGGCCCATACTTACCACAACCAGTAGCGAAGGGAGCAAACACTACCTGTTGGCCATCCGCGTCTACATGCATCACCTTGGAGATCATGCTGGGGTCCAACTCCACACCATTGGCTTGCGCCATCACGAGTGCCATGGTGGCGCCAACAGATCGCTGGGAGTTCTTGAAGTCCATGGGAATACTTCCGGCGAAGGATTCCACCAGATCGCCAAGATTGTCAATTAGGTTGGCCTTCCCCAGCATCTCTTGAAGGGACATACCATGATCCTCGACTGCGGCCACGGCGTCAGCAAGAGCATCATCACAGCATAGGGCATGGGCGTCGAAGCTCAGACCAGCAGCATCTGAAGAATACAAGGCGTCAGCATAAGAACCAACAAACCAAGATAAGGACAATACAAGTGGAGCAGCGCAAGTACCTGAGAGCTCCTTCGCAGTCGAGAAAAGTTGTTCCGCGAACAACTTCTCCCTCTCAATAGCAAAAGCGCGTAGGTCCTCCTCACGCTTCCGTGACTCCTCCAGGGCTGCAGATCGCGGTGTCACGCTTCTTCTCCGCTGCAGCAAGCCCCTTTTTCAGGGAAGTAAAGTAACGAAGAAGTTCATTATGCTCACCTGGGCAGAGCATGACACGTACATGATTCTACAAAAGTCAATACAAAGGAGAATGAAGAAATAATGACTAGAGCAAACTTTCGACTGTGCGATGGCGGTTATCCAGCAAGGCGTGTTGCCGACCTAAAGAAAGGACTTGCTCCAGGAGGCAAGTACAATCCTTCATGATGGGCCACAGCAAAAGACAATAAAGTTTCAGCATCAACAAAAAGACACAAACTCCACAATTCAAGTGCCAACGGCAAAAAACACACTCATGTGTTCCTCTAGGGACTCCGAAGATGCCTGTCAGATAGCCGTCCGTGCAACCATCTGATGCGACCCAGCATGAGGGGAACTCGAAGAGTTGGCACCGGAGTGGGCCGCTACCGGAGGAGAAGGCGACTGCCTAGCTACTTCTTTCTTCTTGGAGTCTGTGACTCCAGACTCTTTGACAAATTCAACATCGTCAGATGATGACGATACTGTTTGACTACAAAATAGGACCACATGCCGCTTCAGAAGAAGAAGTTGTGAAGAAGAACAAGACGAACTCGTGGAGATAAAACACACTAGTTAAATTTGTCGTGTTCAAAGGATTCAACTGACGACTCCTTCAGCAACCACAGCTTCTTCCGAGCGGGAGGAGCCACGGCGCGGAGAGGAACAACGGGGATAGGCTCCTCTGCAACATCAGTAGGAGAACTCTCTGGCATCGACGGCGAGGAAGCATCCGAATCTTTGCTGCGGGTATGCTTGTGAGTCCCGTGGTCACCAGACTCGGGGGCTTCCTCTTCTTCCTCCATGGGGACCGTGGACCCCGACTCATCCTCCTCCTCTGCTTCGCGAGGGATAATCCCTTCAGGCTGAGGAGGAAAACTAGCAGCCACGCTCCAGTCATGTAATCAGAAGATGCATCATTATATATTGAGCAGTTGACAACCAATCTAAAATCTATAAACACTTCATAGCAAAACATTACCTCAAGTGGAGGGTTATTGGAGTCGACAGGAGGCATGACTGATTCGCCTGGGAGATCCTCTTTGGCAGTGTACTTGGTCACTAGCCGCAACCTCCTGTCTACCTCACTCGCAGAAATGCCCTCCGTAGATATGCGAGTGACATCACCAGCACCGATCCAGTGGTACATCGGATAGGCTCTGGCCTGTAGAAGCTAAATATGGTGGCGCAACCACGTGCGAATGAGCGCAGTGCCACCTTCTTCTCTACCTATACAGCCTTCAAGGTTGCAGACACGCTGATACAACATCTTTGTCTCCTCGGACTCGTCGGGCATCACGACGTTCTTCCAGGAGCGCCTCCTCTTGCAAGCCGCAATTGGATCGAAAGGCGCGAGTCCGTAGTGCTCTCCGTCGGCCTTTTGGTCGGAGATGTAGAACCACTTGTCTCTCCACCCTTGGATAGACGCGGTGAGCTTGGTATCAAAGTGAGTGGAGGAAGAGTCGACGTGGATCCTGCAGCCCCCTACATCGTAGACTACAGAACCCGACCCCGACTGACGCTTAAGCTTAAAAAGCTTCTTGAAGAGACCAAAGTGCGACATGATTCTGAGCCAGCACTCGCAGAGAGTGATGAAACAAGAGATATGAAGAATCGAATTTGGGGACAGCTAGTGCAGCTGGAGCCCATAGAAGCAGAGAAGACCCCTAACAAATGGATGCAAGGGAGAGAGAGACCTCGAATGATGAACGCAAGAAACATCACTCAGAAAACCGTAGGAGGACGGGGGATGACCTCTTCTCCAGGCACTCGAGAGTCATCTTTCGTGGAAGGAAGCGCTCCATCTTGCCGAAGAGTGTGCAATTCGGAGGACTTGATGACGGATGGGCGCTAGGAGCCATTGGTGACGCGGGTGCCCGCACCCTTCTTCTTCCCAGCGCCAGCGACGCTGGTGCCCACGGTGGTGGCGCCTCCCTTCTTCTTGGTGGTGACAATGGTGGCTGTAGATCCAGTGGCGGCGCCTCCTTTCTTCTTGCCCATCTTTCGATGGCGATGAGAACGCAGCAAATAGCTGGGGAATACGCGCAGCTGGTCCAGTGCCACAGAGGGGATGAGCGCAAGGAAGCAGCAGGAACAACAATGGCGGAGGAAGAAAAAGCAAGAAGAGAGATGTGGAAAATTACCGCATCTGTGCTCATACTTAACCTCTTCACGAATGTCATCCGACGGTCAGCAGAAACCCTACTAGACACGTGGCGCACATCGACATCGATGCATGGCGAAGGTGAATCACGAACCGTCCCCCACTACTCCCATTATGCACGGAAATCGAGGAGACGCGGTTAAAACAGAAGATTACGCATGCCTAGTCAAATCAAAGTTAGATAGCGGGACCCACCACTCATCACGTCCCATCAAAGAAGCTCACGCGGGTAGCTGAAGTCATCTCGTCGCCAGCACTGACGTCATAAATTCCAGTAGAAGAACATTTTGACTACTTTAGTCCTTACTCCAGTCTTCAACTCAACCAAGCACTCGGGGGCTACTCCTAACAGGAGCGTTGGCCGCGCACCCGAAGAATTTTATGCAGGTGACCAAGCATCATCAGAACCCTTCACTTGAATCAACGATTCAATTTTGGGCTCTGGGTTACTCCCATAGGGAGCACTGAAATCATATTCGATTGAAACAAGCAATAAAAGACGATAGCAGTCGCAAAATGTTTTAGTCCCCACTCAAGTCTATGACTCGAATAGGCACTCGGGGGCTACTCCCATAGGGAGCACTGGCCATGCACCCTATGATTATTTTTCTTCTTGAATAGCATACTATGTGTTTATAACATCCACAGTCGAATACTATGGCGACTTTGCCTCATATTTTCCTTGCAAAGAGATTACGTCTCTTGGGCCACCTGAATCATCTCCGTGATGACAAAAATTCGGATGCCACGCTTACAGCATGAAGATAAGACCTAAATAAGGCCTAGAAACGCATCTGCTGTGCACTACCAGAAATATATATGTGCCTACAAGTGCGATGAATATGCCTGACGGACACGTTGAGTGCTCACATTTACATACTAGAATTCGACTCCTGTAAGACCTCTACGGCCTGAGTCGAATTACACCAACACTTTTCCAAATTCGAGTCCGGGGAATCGAGTTTGAGTAGATTACGTTGTTTTTCCCTAAGGAAGTTAACTGATCCCGATGCATCGGATAAATCAGGCACATATATCAACAATCCCTATGACACCAGTCAAAGCACTCAAAAATATGCTCATCTATGCACTCGAAAAGACTTCATAAAGTCTCCACTCGAATCTATGATTCCACTAGACACTCGGGGGATATTGACATGGACATACCCTACAGGTACTCGAGCTTGGTATATGCAGCCCAAATATGACAAGAGCCCACAGCGTTGCCAGGGCCCAATACAAGATTTGGGTGGCTCACGGAGACTTTGATTGCTTGCAGCATAAGATGAAGCTTCAGCTACAAAGTTTAAAGGGACAAACCCTAATTTGTAACCGACTTGACCTGCTACAAAGTTCAAATTTCTAGGCATGCATATTCTTAGCAATAAGTTGAATCATTCCAAACTCTCACTCGTTCTTGATACATTGATTGCCTGGTGGGTCTAGTGAACAGATTTTTGCAAGGTGTGAAGTTAATTTCGAAACGCACGCAAAATTTCAAATTGCTATGAGCCATAGCCACTTTGATTGTTTTCAAAACAAGGTCAAATTTCTAGGCATGCATATTCTTAGCAATAAGTTGAATCATTCCAAACTCTCACTCGTTCTCGATACATTGACTGACTAGTAGGTCCACTGAACAGATTATTGCAAGGTGTGAAGTTAATTTCGAAACACAACCAAAACTTCGAAACACGGGGAGTCATAGACTATTTGATTGTTTTCAAAACACGGTCAAATTTCTAAGCATGCATATTCTTAGCAATAAGTTGAATCATTCCAAACTCTCGCTTGTTCTCGATACATTGACTGCCTGGTGGGTCTAGGGAACAGAGTTTCGCAAGGTGTGAAGTTAATTCCGAAACACAGCCAGACTTTCAGAACGAGGTGAGCCATAGCCACTTTGATTATTTTCAAAACATGGTCAAATTTCTAGGCATGCATATTATTAGCATTAAGTTGAATTATTCCGAACTCTCACTCGTTCTCGATACGTTGACTGCCTGGTAGGTCCACTGAACAGACTATCGCAAGGTGTGAAGTTAAATTCGAAACACAGCCAGACTTTCAAAACACGGTGAGTCATAGTCTGTTTGATTATTTTCAAAACACGGTCAAATTTCTAGGCATGCATATTCTTAGCAATAAGTTGAATCATTCCAAACTCTCACTCGTTCTCGATACATTGACTGCCTGGTGGTCCAATGAATAGATTATTGCAAGGTGTGAAGTTAAGTTCGAAACATAGCCAAAATTTCAAAACACCATGAGTCATAGTCTCTTTGATTGTTTTCAAAACACGGTCAAATTTCTAGGCATGCATATTCTTAGCAATAAGTTGAATCATTCCAAACTCTCACTTCTTCTCGATACATTGACTGCCTGGTGGGTCCAGTGAATAGATTTTCGCTAGGTGTGAAGTTAATTTGGAAACGCACGCAAAATTTCAAAACGCGATGAGACATAGCCACTTTGATTGTTTTAAAACACGGTCAAATTTCTAGGCATGCATATTCTTAGCAAGAATTTGAATCTTTCCAAACTCTCACTCCTCTCCATATATTTACTGCCTGGTGGTGGGTCCACTAAATAGGTTTTCGCAAGATGTCAAGTTAATTTCGAAACATAACCAAAATTTCGAAACAAAGTGAGTCGTAGCCTCTTTGATTGTTTTCAAAACATGGTCAAATTTCTAGGCATGCATAATCTTAGAAGTAAGTTGAATCATTCCAAACTCTCACTCGCTCATGATACATTGACTGCCTGGTGGGTCCAGTGAACAGATTTTCGCAAGGTGTGAAGTTAATTTCAAAACGCACGCAAAATTTCAAAACATGGTGAGCCATAGCCACTTTGATTGTTTTCAAACCAGGTCCAATTTCTAGGCATGCATATTCTTAGACATAATTTGAATCATTCCAAACTCTCACTAGTTCTTGATACATTGACTGCCTGGTAAGTGCACAGAGCAGATTATCGCAAGGGGTGAAATTAATTTCGAAACACAACCAAACTTTCAAAACAGGGTGAGTCATAGTCTCTTTGATTGTTTTCAAAACACAGTCAAATTACTAGGCATGCATATTCTTAGCAATAAGTTGAATCATTCCAAACTCTCACTAGTTCTCGATACATTGACTTCCTAGTGGGTCTAGTGAACAGATTTTGCAACGTGTGAAGTTAATTTCGAAACACAGCCAAACTTTCAAAACACGGTGAGTCATAGTCTCTTTGATTGTTTTCAAAACACTGTCAAAATTTGTAGGAATGCATATTCATAGCAATAAGTTGAATCATTCCAAACACTCACTCGTTCTCGATACATTGACTGCCTGGTGGGTCCAGTGAACAGATTTTCGTAAGCTGTGAAGTTAATTTAGAAACGCACAGAAAATTTCAAAACGTGGTGAGCCATAGCCACTTTGATTGTTTTCAAAATAGGGTCAAATTTCTAGGCATGCATATTCATAGCAATAAGTTGAGTCATTCCAAACTCTCACTCGTTCTCGATACATTGACTGCCTGGTAGGTCCACTGTACAGATTATCGGAAGGTGTGAAGTTAATTTCGAAGCACATCCAAACTTTCAAAACACGATGAGTCATACTCTTGTTGATTGTTTTCAAAACACGGTCAAAATTTCGAGGCATGCATATTCTTAGCAAGAAGATGAATCTTGCCAAACAAATCTCACTCGTTCTCAATACATTGACTGCCTAGTGGGTCCACTAATAAGATTATCGCAAGGTGTGAAGTTAATTTCGAAACACAGCCAAAATTTCAAAACCCGGTGAGTCATAGTCACTTTGTTTGTTTTCAAAACACGGTCAAATTTCTAGGCATGCATATTCTTAGCAAGAAGTTGAATCTTTCCAAACTCTCACTCGTCTCCGTACATTGACTGCCTGGTGGTGGGTCCACTAATCAGCCTTTCACAAGCTGTGAAGTTCATTTCGAAACACAACCAAACTTTCAAAACACGGTGAGTCATAGTATCCTTGATTGTTTTCAAAACATGGTCAAACTTTCAAGGCATGCATATTCTTAGCAAGAGTTTGAATCTTGCCAAACAACTCTCACTCGTTCTCGATACATTCACTGCCTGGTGGGTCCACTGAAAATATTATCGCAAGGTGTGAAGTTCATTTCGAAACACAACCAAAATTTCAAAACACGGTGAGTCATAGTCTATTTGTTTGTTTTCAAAACACGGTCAAATTTTTAGGCATGCATATTCTTAGCAAGAAGTTGAATGTTTCCAAACTCTCACTTGTCTCCTTATATTGACTGCCTGGTGGTGGGTCCACTCAATAGCTTTTCGTAAGGTGTGAAGTTAATTTCAAAACATAGCCAAAATTTCGAAACAGGGTGAGTCATAGCCTCTTTGATTGTTTTCAAAACATGGTCAAATTTCTAGGCATGCATATTCTTTGAAATAAGTTGAATCATTCCAGACTCTCACTCACTCTCGATACATTGACTGCCTGGTGGGTCCAGTGAACATATTTTCGCAAGGTGTGAAGTTAATTTCGAAACGCACGCAAAATTTCAAAACGCGGTGAGCCATAGCCACTTTGGTTGTTTTCAAAACACGGTCAAATTTCTAGGCATGCATATTCTTAGCAATAAGTTGAATCATTCCAAACTCTCACTCGTTCTCGTTACATTGACTGCCTGGTATGTCCACTGAACAGATTATCGCAAGGTGTGAAGTTAATTTTCAAACACGGCCAAACTTTCAAAACATGGTGAGTCATAGTCTCTTCGATTGTTTTCAAAACACGGTTAAACTTTCGAGGCATGCATATTCTTAGCAAGAAGTTGAATCTTGCCAAACAACTCTCACTCGTTCTCGATACATTGACTGCCTGATGGGTCCACTGAAAAGATTATCGCAAGGTGTGAATTTAATTTCGAAACATAGCCAAAATTTCAAAACACGGTGAGTCATAGTCTCTTTGTTTGTTTTCAAAACACGGTCAAATTTCTAGGCATGCATATTCTTAGCAAAAACTTGAATCTTTCCAAACTCTCACTCGTCTCCATACATTGACTGCCTGGTGGTGGGTCTAGTAAATAGCTTTTCACAAGGTGTGAAGTTATATTCGAAACACAACCAAACTTTCAAAACACGGTGAGTCATAGTATCTTTGATTATTTTCAAAACATGGTCAAACTTTCGAGGCATGCATATTCTTAGCAAGAAGTTGAATCTTGCCAAACAACTCTCACTCGTTCTCGATACATTGACTGCCTGGTGGGTCCACTGAAAAGAATATCGCAAGGTGTGAAGTTAATTTCAAAACATATCAAAAATTTCAAAACACGGTAAGTCATAGTCTCTTTGTTTGTTTTCAAAACACGGTCAAATTTCTACGCATGCATATTCTTAGCAAGAAGTTGAATCTTTCCAAACTCTCACTCGTCTCCATATATTTACTGCCTGGTGGTGGGTTCACTAAATAGCTTTTCACAAGGTGTGAAGTTAATTTCGAAACATAGCCAAAAATTCGAAACATGGTGAGTCATTGCCTCTTTGATTGTTTTCAAAACATGATCAAATTTCTAGGCATGCAGATTCTTAGAAATAAGTTGAAACATTCCAAACTCTCACTCTCTCGCAATACATAGACTGCCTGGTGGGTCCAGTGAACAGATTTTCGCAAGGTGTGAAGTTAATTTCGAAACGCACGCAAAATTTCAAAACACGGTGAGCCATAGTCTCTTTGGTTGTTTTCAAAACACGGTTAAATTTCTAGGCATGCATATTCTTACCAATAAGTTGAATCATTCCAAACTCTCACTCGTTCTCGATACATTGACTGCCTGGTAGGTCCACTGAATAGATTATCGCAAGGTGTGAAGTTAAGTTCAAAACATAGCCAAAATTTCAAAACACCATGAGTCATAGTCTCTTTGATTGTTTTCAAAACACGGTCAAATTTCTAGGCATGCATATTCTTAGCAATAAGTTGAATCATTCCAAACTCTCACTTCTTTTCGATACATTGACTGCCTGGTGGGTGTAGTGAATAGATTTTTGCTAGGTGTGAAGTTAATTTGGAAACGCACGCAATATTTCAAAACGCGATGAGACATAGCCACTTTGATTGTTTTAAAACACGGTCAAATTTCTAGGCATGCATATTCTTAGCAAGAATTTGAATCTTTCCAAACTCTCACTCCTCTCCATATATTTACTGCCTGGTGGTGGGTCCACTAAATAGCTTTTCGCAAGGTGTCAAGTTAATTTCGAAACATAACCAAAATTCCGAAACAAAGTGAGTCGTAGCCTCTTTGATTGTTTTCAAAACATGGTCCAATTTCTAGGCATGCATAATCTTAGCAATAATTTGAATCATTCCCAACTCTCACTAGTTCTCGATACATTGACTTCCTAGTGGCTCCAGTGAACAGATTTTCGCATGGTGTGAAGTTAATTTCGAAACACAGCCAAAGTTTCAAAACACGGTGAGTCATAGTCTCTTTGATTGTTTTCAAAACACTGTCAAAATTTGTAGGAATGCATATTCATAGCAATAATTTGAATCATTCCAAACTCTCACTCGTTCTCGATACATTGACTGCCTGGTGGGTCCAGTGAACAGATTTCCGCAAGCTACGAAGTTAATTTAGAAACACATAGAAAATTTCAAAACGTGGTGAGCCATAGCCACTTTGATTGTTTTCAAAACAGGGTCAAATTTCTAGGCATGCATATTCTTAGCAATAAGTTGAGTCATTCCAAACTCTCACTCGTTCTCGATACATTGACTGCCTGGTAGGTCCACTGTACAGATTATCGGAAGGTGTGAAGGTAATTTCGAAGCACATCCAAACTTTCAAAACACGATGAGTCATACTCTTGTTGATTGTTTTCAAAACACGGTCAAAATTTCGAGGCATGCATCTTCTTAGCAAGAAGTTGAATCTTGCCAAACAACTCTCACTCGTTCTCGATACATTGACTGCCTGGTGGGTCCACTGATAAGATTATCGCAAGGTGTGAAGTTAATTTCGAAACACAGCCAAAATTTCAAAACCCGGTGAGTCATAGTCACTTTGTTTGTTTTCAAAACACGGTTAAATTTCTAGGCATGCATATTCTTAGCAAGAAGTTGAATCTTTCCAAACTCTCACTCGTCTCCATACATTGAGTGCCTGGTGGTGGGTCCACTAATCAGCCTTTCACAAGCTATGAAGTTCATTTCGAAACACAGCCAAACTTTCAAAACACGGTGAGTCATGGTATCCTTGATTGTTTTCAAAACATGGTCAAACTTTCAAGGCATGCATATTCTTAGCAAGAAGTTGAATCTTGCCAAACAACTCTCACTCGTTCTCGATACATTCACTGCCTGGTGGGTCCACTGAAAATATTATCGCAAGGTGTGAAGTTCATTTCGAAACACAACCAAAATTTCGAAACACGGTGAGTCATAGCCTCTTTGATTGTTTCCAAAACATGGTCAAATTTCTAGGCATGCATATTCTTTGAAATAAGTTGAATCATTCCAAACTCTCACTCACTCTCGATACATTGACTGCCTGGTGGGTCCAGTGAACATATTTTCGCAAGGTGTGAAGTTAATTTCGAAACGCACGCAAAATTTCAAAACGCGGTGAGCCATAGCCACTTTGGTTGTTTTCAAAACACGGTCAAATTTCTAGGCATGCATATTCTTAGCAATAAGTTGAATCATTCCAAACTATCACTCGTTCTCGTTACATTGACTGCCTGGTATGTCCACTGAACAGATTATCGCAAGGTGTGAAGTTAATTTTCAAACACGACCAAACTTTCAAAACATGGTGAGTCATAGTCTCTTCGATTGTTTTCAAAACACGGTTAAACTTTTGAGGCATGCATATTCTTAGCAAGAAGTTGAATCTTGCCAAACAACTCTCACTCGTTCTCGATACAATGACTACCTGATGGGTCCACTTAAAAGATTATCGCAAGGTGTGAAGTTAATTTCGAAACATAGCCAAAATTTCAAAACACGGTGAGTCGTAGTCTCTTTGTTCGTTTTCAAAACACGGTCAAATTTCTAGGCATGCATATTCTTAGCAAAAAGTTGAATCTTTCCAAACTCTCACTCGTCTCCATACATTGACTGCCTGGTGGTGGGTCTAGTAAATAGCTTTTCACAAGGTGTGAAGTTATATTCGAAACACAACCAAACTTTCAAAACACGGTGAGTCATAGTATCTTTGATTGTTTTCAAAACATGGTCAAACTTTCGAGGCATGCATATTCTTAGCAAGAAGTTGAATCTTGCCAAACAACTCTCACTCGTTCTCGATACATTGACTGCCTAGTGGGTCCACTGAAAAGATTATCGCAAGGTGTGAAGTTAATTTCAAAACATATCAAAAATTTCAAAACACGGTAAGTCATAGTCTCTTTGTTTGTTTTCAAAACACGGTCAAATTTCTACGCATGCATATTCTTAGCAAGAAGTTGAATCTTTCCAAACTCTCACTCGTCTCCATATATTTACTGCCTGGTGGTGGGTTCACTAAATAGCTTTTCCCAAGGTGTGAAGTTCATTTCAAAACATAGCCAAAATTTCGAAACATGGTGAGTCATTGCCTCTTTGATTGTTTTCAAAACATGATCAAATTTCTAGGCATGCAGATTCTTAGAAATAAGTTGAAACATTCCAAACTCTCACTCACTCGCAATACATAGACTGCCTGGTAGGTCCAGTGAACAGATTATCGCAAGGTGGGAAGTTAATTTCGAAACGCACGCAAAATTTCAAAACATGGTGAGCCATAGTCTCTTTGGTTGTTTTCAAAACACGGTTAAATTTCTAGGCATGCATATTCTTACCAATAAGTTGAATCATTCCAAACTCTCACTCGTTCTCGATAGATTGATTACCTGGTAGGTCCACTGAGCAGATTATCGCACGGTGTGAACTTAATTTCGAAACACAACCGAACTTTCAAAACACGGTGAGTCATAGTCTCTTTGATTATTTTCAATACACATTCCAATTTATAGGCATGCATATTCTTAGAAATAAATTGAATCATTCCATACTCTCACTCGTTCTCTATACATTGACTGCCTGGTGGATCCAGTGAATAGATTTTCGAAAGGTGTGAAGTTAATTTTGAAATGCACGCAAAATTTCAAAACGTGGTGAGCCATAGCCACTTTGATCGTTTTCAAACCAGGTCAAATTTCTAGGCATGCATATTCTTAGCAATAAGTTGAATCATTCCAAACTCTTACTCGTTCACGATACATTGACTGCCTGGTAGGTCCACTGAGCAGATTATCGCACGGTGTGTAGTTAATTTCGAAACACAACCAAACTTTCAAAACACGGTGAGTCATAGTCTCTTTGATTGTTTTCAATACACATTCAAATTTCTAGGCATGCATATTCTTAGCAATAAGTTGAATCATTCCAAACTCTCAATCTTTCTCTATACATTGACTGCTTGGTGGGTCCAATGAACAGATTTTCGCAAGGTGTGAAGTTAATTTTGAAATGCACGCAAAATTTCAAAACGTGGTGAGCCATAGACACATTGATTGTTTTCAACCCAAGTCAAATTTCTACGCATGCATATTCTTAGCAATAATTTGAATCATTCCAAACTCTCACTCTTTCTCGATACATTGACTGCCTGGTAGGTCCACTGAACAGATTATCGCAAGGTGTGAAGTTAATTTCGAAACACAGCAAAACTTTCAAAACACGGTGAGTCATAGTCTCTTTGATTGTTTTCAAAACACGGTCAAACTTTCGAGGCATGCATATTCTTAGCAAGATGTTGAATCTTGCCAAACAACTCTCACTCGTTCTCGATACATTGACTGCCTGGTGGGTCCACTGATCAGATTACCGCAAGGTGTGAAGTTAATTTCAAAACACAGCCAAAATTCAAAACAAGGTGAGTCATAGTCTCTTTGATTGTTTTCAAAACACGGTTAAACTTTCGAGGCATGCATATTCTTAGCAAGAAGTTGAATCTTTCCAAACAACTCTCACTCATTCTCGATACATTGACTACCTGATGGGTCCACTGAAAAGATTATCGCAAGGTGTGAAGTTAATTTCGAAACATAGCCAAAATTTCAAAACACGGTGAGTCGTATTCTCTTTGTTCATTTTCAAAACACGGTCACATTTCTAGGTAAGCATATTCTTAGCAAAAAGTTGAATCTTTCCAAACTCTCACTCGTCTCGATACATTGACTTCCTGGTGGTGGGTCCAGTAAACAGCTTTTCACAAGGTGTGAAGTTATATTCGAAATACAACCAAACTTTCAAAACATGGTGAGTCATAATATCTTTGATTGTTTTCAAAACATGGTCAAACTTTCGAGGCATGCATATTCTTAGCAAGAAGTTGAATCTTGCCAAACAACTCTCACTCGTTCTCGATACATTGACTGCCTGGTGGGTCCACTGAAAAGATTATCGCAAGGTGTGAAGTTAATTTCAAAACATAGCAAAAATTTCAAAATACGGTAAGTCATAGTCTCTTTGTTTGTTTTCAAAACACGGTCAAATTTCTACGCATGTATATTCTTAGCAAGAAGTTGAATCTTTCCGAACTCTCACTCGTCTCCATATATTTACTGCCTGGTGGTGGGTTCACTAAATAGCTTTTCGCAAGGTGTGAAGTTAATTTCGAAACATAGCCAAAATTTCGAAACACGGTGAGTCATAGCCTCTTTGATTGTTTTCAAAACATGGTCAAATTTCTAGGCATGCATATTCTTTGAAATAAGTTGAATCATTGCAAACTCTCACTCTCTCTCGATACATTGACTGCCTGGTGGGTCCAGTGAACAGATTTTCGCAAGGTGTGAAGTTAATTTCGAAACGCACACAAAATTTCAAAACGCGGTGAGCCGTAGCCACTTTGATTGTTTTCAAAACACGGTCAAATTTCTACGCATGCATATTCTTAGCAATAAGTTGAATCATTCCAAACTCTCACTCGTTCTCGTCACATTGACTGCCTGGTAGGTCCACTGAACAGATTATCTCAAGGTGTGAAGTTAATTTTCAAACACGGTCAAACTTTCAAAACACGGTGAGTCATAGTCTCTTTGATTGTTTTCAAAATACGGTTAAACTTTCGAGGCATGCATATTCTTAGCAAGAAGTTGAATCTTGCCAAAAAAATCTCACTCGTTCTCGATACATTGACTGCCTGATGGGTCCACTGAAAAGATTATCGCAAGGTGTGAAGTTAATTTCGAAACATAGCCAAAATTTCAAAACACGGTGAGTCGTAGTCTCTCTTTTCGTTTTCAAAACACGGTCAAATTTCTAGGCATGCATATTCTTAGCAAAAAGTTGAATCTTTCCAAACTCTCACTCATCTCCATACATTGACTGCCTGGTGGTGGGTCCAGTAAATAGCTTTTCACAAGGTGTGAAGTTATATTCGAAACACAACCAAACTTTCAAAACACGGTGAGTCATAGTATCTTTGATTGTTTTCAAAACATGGTCAAACGTTCGAGGCATGCATATTCTTAGCAAGAAGTTGAATCTTTCCAAACCACTCTCACTCGTTCTCGATACATTGACTGCCTGGTGGGTCCACTGAAAAGATTATCGCAAGGTGTGAAGTTAATTTCAAAACATAGCAAAAATTTCAAAACACGGTAAGTCATAGTCTCTTTGTTTGTTTTCAAAACACGGTCAAATTTCTACCCATGCATATTCTTAGCAAGAAGTTGAATCTTTCCAAACTCTCACTCGTCTCAATATATTTACTGCCTGGTGGTGGGTTCACTAAATAGCTTTTCACAAGGTGTGAAGTTAATTTCGAAACATAGCCAAAATTTCTTAACATGGTGATTCATTTCCTCTTTGATTGTTTTCAAAACATGATCAAATTTCTAGGCATGCAGATTCTTAGAAATAAGTAGAAACATTCCAAACTCTCACTTGCTCGCGATACATAGACTGCCTGATGGGTCTAGTGAACAGATTTTCGCAAGGTGTGAAGTTAATTTTGAAACGCACGCAAAATTTCAAAACGTGGTGAGCCATAGTCTCTTTGGTTGTTTTCAAAACACGGTCAAATTTCTAGGCATGCATATTCTTAGCAATAAGTTGAATCATTCCAAACTCTCACTCGTTCTCGATACATTGACTGCCTGGTAGGTCGACTGAGCAGATTATCGCACGGTGTGAAGTTAATTTCGAAACACAACCAAACTTTCAAAACACGGTGAGTCATAGTCTTTTTGATTGTTTTCAATACACAGTCAAATTTCTAGGCATGCATATTCTTACCAATAAGTTGAATCATTCCAAACTCTCACTCGTTCTCTATACATTGACTGCCTGGTGGGTCCAGTGAACAGATTTTCGCAAGGTGTGAAGTTAATTTTGAAACGCACGCAAAATTTCAAAACGTGGTGAGCCATAGCCACTTTGGTTGTTTTCAAACCAGGTCAAATTTCTAGGCATGCATATTCTTAGCAATAAGTTGAATCATTCCAAACTCTCTCTCGTTCTCGATACATTGACTGCCTGGTAGGTCCACTGAGCAGGTTATCGCACGGTGTGAAGTTAATTTCGAAACACAACCAAACTTTCAAAACACGGTGAGTCATGGTCTCTTTGATTGCTTTCAATACACATTCAAATTTCTAGGCATGCATATTCTTAGCAATAAGTTGAATCATTCCAAACTCTCACTCATTCTCTATACATTGACTGCCTGGTGGGTCCAGTGAACAGATTTTCGCAAGGTGTGAAGTTAATTTCCAAATGCAGGCAAAATTTCAAAACGTGGTGAGCCATAGCCACTTTGATTGTGTTCAAACCAGGTCAAATTTCTAGGCATGCATATTCTTAGCAATAATTTGAATCATTCCAAACTCTCATTCGGTCTCGATACATTGACTGCCTGGAAGGTCCACTGAACAGATTATCGCAAGGTGTGAAGTTAATTTCGAAACACAGCAAAACTTTCAAAACACGGTGAGCCATAGCCACTTTGATTGTTTTCAAAACATAGTCAAACTTTCGAGGCATACATATTCTTAGCAAGATGTTGAATCTTGCCAAAAAACACTCGTTCTCGATGCACTGACTACCTGGCGGGTCCACTGATCAGATTATCGCAAGGTGTGAAGTTAATTTCGAAACACAGCCAAAATTCAAAACACGGTGAGTCATAGTCTCTTTGATTGTTTTCAAAACACGGTTAAACTTTCGAGGCATGCATATTCTTAGCAAGAAGTTGAATCTTGCCAAACAACTCTCACTCGTTCTCGATACATTGACTGCTTGATGGGTCCACTGAAAATATTATCGCAAGGTGTGAAGTTAATTTCGAAACATAGCCAAAATTTCAAAACACGGTGAGTCGTAGTCTCTTTGTTTGTTTTCAAAACACGGTCAAATTTCTAGGCATGCATATTCTTAGCAAAAAGTTGAATCTTTCCAAACTCTCACTCGTCTCCATACACTGACTGCCTGGTGGTGGGTCCAGTAAACAGCTTTTCATAAGGTGTGAAGTTATATTCGAAACACAACCAAACTTTCAAAACACGGTGAGTCATAGTATCTTTGATTGTTTTCAAAACATGGTCAAACTTTTGAGGCATGCATATTCTTAGCAAGAAATTGAATCTTGCCAAACAACTCTCACTCGTTCTCGATACATTGACTGCCTGGTGGGTCCACTGAAAAGATTATCGCAAGGTGTGAAGTTAATTTCAAAACATAGCAAAAATTTCAAAACACGGTAAGTCATAGTCTCTTTGTTTGTTTTCAAAACACGGTCAAATTTCTACGCATGCATATTCTTAGCAAGAAGTTGAATCTTTCCAAACTCTCACTCGTCTCCATATATTTACTGCCTGGTGGTGGGTTCACTAAATAGCTTTTCCCAAGGTGTGAAGTTAATTTCGAAACATAGCCAAAATTTCGAAACACGGTGAGTCATAGCCTCTTTGATTGTTTTCAAAACATGGTCAAATTTCTAGGCATGCATATTCTTTGAAATAAGTTGAATCATTCCAAACTCTCACTCGCTCTCGATACATTGACTGCCTAGTAGGTCCAGTGAACAGATTTTCGCAAGTTGTGAAGTTAATTTCGAAACGCACGCAAAATTTCAAAACGCGGTGAGCCATAGCCACTTTGATTGTTTTCAAAACATGGTCAAATTTCTAGGCATGCATATTCTTAGCAATAAGTTGAATCATTCCAAACTCTCACTCGTTCTCTATATATTGACTGCCTGGTGGGTCCAGTGAACAGATTTTCGCAAGGTGTGAAGTTAATTTTGAAACGCACGCAAAATTTCAAAACATGGTGAGCCATAGCCACTTTGATTGTTTTCAAACCAGGTCAAATTTCAAGGCATGCATATTCTTAGCAATAAGTTGAATCATTCCAAACTCTCACTCATTCTCGATACATTGACCGCCTGGTAGGTCCACTAAGCAGATTATCGCACGGTGTGAAGTTAATTTCGAAACACAACCACACTTTCAAAACATTGGCTGCCTGGTTGGTCCAGTGAACAGATTTTCGCAAGGTGTAAAGTTAATTTCGAAATGCACGCAAAGTTTCAAAATGCGGTGAGCCATAGCCACTTTGATTATTTTCAAAACACGGTCAAATGTATTGTCATGCATGTTCTTAGCAATAAGTTGAATAATTCCAAAATCTCACTCGTTCTCGATATATTGACTGCCTGGTAGGTCCACCGAAAATATTATCGCAAGGCGTGAAGTTAATTTCAAAACACAGCCAAACATCCAGAAGATGGTGAGTCATAGTCTCTTTGATTGTTTTCAAAACACGGTCAAATTTCTAGGCATGCATATTCTTAGCAATAAGTTTAATCATTCCAAACTCCCACTTCTTCTCGATACATTGACTGCCTGGTGGGTCTAGTGAACAGATTTTTGCAAGGTGTAAAGTTAATTTCGAAACGCATGCAAAATTTCAAAACACGATGAATCATAGCCACTTTGATAGTTTTCAAAACACGGTCAAATTTCTAGTCATGCATATTCTTAGCAATAAGTTGAATCATTCCAAACTCTCACTCGTTCTCGATACATTGACTGCCTGGTAGGTCCACTAAACAGATTATCGCAAGGTGTGAAGTTAATTTCGAAACACGACGAAACTTTCAAAATACGGTGAGGCATAATCTCTTTGATTGTTTTCAAAACACGGTCAAATTTCTAGGCATGCATATTCTTAGCAATAAGTTGAATCATTCCAAACTCTCACTCACTCTCGATACATTGAATGCCTTGTGGGTCCAATGAACAGATTTTCGCAAGGTGCGAAGTTAATTTCGAAACGCACGCAAAATTTCAAAAAGCGGTGAGCCATAGCCACTTTGATTGTTTTCAAAAAAAGTCAAATTTCTAGGCATGCATATTCTTAGCAATAAGTTGAATCATTCCAAACTCTCACTCGTTCTCGATACATTGACTACTTGGTAGGTCCATGATGGCACAATAAGTCGTAGTCTCTTTGTTTGTTTTCAAAACATGGTCAAATTTCTAGGCATGCATATTATTAGCAAAAAGTTGAATCTTTCCAAACTCTCACTCGTCTCCATACATTGACTGCCAGGTGGTGGGTCCAGTAAACAGCTTTTCACAAGGTGTGAAGTTATATTCGAAACACAACCAAACTTTCAAAACACGCTGAGTCATAGTATCTTTGATTGTTTTCAAAACATGGTCAAACTTTCGAGGCATGCATATTCTTAGCAAGAAGTTGAATCTTGCCAAACAACTCTCACTCGTTCTCGATACATTGACTGCCTGGTGGGTCCACTGAAAAGATTATCGCAAGGTGTGAAGTTAATTTCAAAACATAGCAAAAATTTCGAAACACGGTAAGTCATAGTCTCTTTGTTTGTTTTCAAAACACGGTCAAATTTCTACGCATGCATATTCTTAGCAAGAAGTTGAATCTTTCCAAACTCTCACTCGTCTCCATATATTTACTGCCTGGTTGTGGGTTCACTAAATAGCTTTTTGCAAGGTGTGAAGTTAATTTTGAAACATAGCCAAAATTTCGAAACACGGTGAGTCATGGCCTCTTTGATTGTTTTCAAAACATGGTCAAATTTCTAGGCATGCATATTCTTTGAAATAAGTTGAATCATTCCAAACTCTCACTCGCTCTCGATACATTGACTGCCTGGTGGGTCCAGTGAACAGATTTTCACAAGGTGTGAAGTTAATTTCGAAACGCACGCAAAATTTCAAAACGCGGTGAGCCATAGCCACTTTGATTGTTTTCAAAACACGGTCAAATTTCTAGGCATGCATATTCTTAGCAATAAGTTGAATCATTCCAAACTCTCACTCGTTCTCTATACATTAACTGCCTGGAGGGTCCAGTGAACAGATTTTCGCAAGGTGTGAAGTTAATTTTGAAACGCACGCAAAATTTCAAAACATGGTGAGCCATAGCCACTTTGATTGTTTTCAAACCAGGTCAAATTTCAAGGCATGCATATTCTTAGCAATAAGTTGAATCATTCCAAACTCTCACTCGTTCTTGATACATTAACCGCCCGGTAGGTCCACTGAGCAGATTATCGCAAGGTGTGAAGTTAATTTCGAAACACAACCAAAGTTTCAAAACATGGTGAGTCATAGTATCTTTGATTGTTTCAATACATAGTCAAATTACTAGGCATGCATATTCTTAGCAATAAGTTGAATCATTCCAAACTCTCACTCGTGCTCTATACATTGACTGCCTGGTGGGTCTAGTGAACAGATTTTCGCAAGGTGTGAAGTTAATTTTGAAACGCACGCAAAATTTCAAAACGTGGTGAGCCATAGCCACTTTGATTGTTTTCAAACCAGGTCAAATTTCTAGGCATGCATATTCTTAGCAATAAGTTGAATCATTCCAAACTCTCACTCGTTCTCGATACATTTACTGCCTGGTACGTCCACTGAGCAGATTATCGCACGGTGTGAAGTTAATTTCGAAACACAACCAAACTTTCAAAACACGGTGAGTCATAGTCTCTTTGATTGTTTTCAATACACAGTCAAATTTCTAGGCATGCATATTCTTAGCAATAAGTTGAATCATTCCAAACTCTCACTCGTTCTCTATACATTAACTACCTAATAGGTCCAGTGAATAGATTTTCGCAAGGTGTGAAGTTAATTTTGAAACGCACGAAAAATTTCAAAACATGGTGAGCCATAGCCACTTTGATTGTTTTCAGACCAGGTAAAATTTCTAGGCATGCATATTCTTAGCAATAAGTTGAATCATTCCAAACTCTCACTCGTTCTCGATACATTGACCGCCTGGTAGGTCCACTGAGCAGATTATCGCAAGGTGTGAAGTTAATTTCGAAACACAACCAAACTTTCAAAACACGGTGAGTCATAGTCTCTTTGATTTTTTTCAATACACAGTCAAATTTCTAGGCATGCATATTCTTAGCAATAAGTTGAATCATTCCAAACTCTCACTTGTTCTCTATACATTAACTGCCTGGTGGGTCCAGTGAACAGATTTTCGCAAGGTGTGAAGTTAATTTTGAAACACATGCAAAATTTGAAAACGTGGTGAGCCATAGCCACTTTGATTGTTTTCAAACCAGGTCAAATTTCTAGGCATGCATATTCTTAGCAATAAGTTGAATCATTCCAAACTCTCACTCGTTCTCGATACATTGACTGCCTGGTAGGTCCACTGAGCAGATTATCGCACGGTGTGAAGTTAATTTCGAAACGCAACCAAACTTTCAAAACACGGTGAGTCATAGTCTCTTTGATTGTTTTCAATACATAGTCAAATTTCTAGGCATGCATATTCTTAGCAATAAGTTGAATCATTCCAAACTCTCACTCGTTCTCTATACATTGACTGCCTGGTGGGTCCAGTCAATAGATTTTCGCAAGGTGTGAAGCTAATTTCGAAATGCACGCAAAATTTCAAAACGTGGTGAGCCATAGTCTCTTTGGTTGTTTTCAAACCAGGTCAAATTTCTAGGCATGCATATTCTTAGCAATAATTTGAAT
Source organism: Avena sativa (assembly GCA_916181665.1). Taxonomy (NCBI): domain Eukaryota; kingdom Viridiplantae; phylum Streptophyta; class Magnoliopsida; order Poales; family Poaceae; genus Avena; species Avena sativa. The sequence goes on along the minus strand of OV702292.1, from coordinate 259,750,803 downwards.
CATTCCAAACTCTCACTCGTTCTCGATACATTGACTGCCTGGTAGGTCCACTGAGCAGATTATCGCACGGTGTGTAGTTAATTTCGAAACACAACCAAACTTTCAAAACACGGAGAGTCATTGTCTCTTTGATTGTTTTCAAAACACGGTCAAAATTTCTAGGCATGCATATTCTTAGCAATAAGTTGAATCATTCCAAACAACTCTCACTCGTTCTCGATACATTGACTGCCTGGTGGGTCTAGTGAACAGATTTTCGCAAGGTGTGAAGTTAATTTTTAAGCGCACGCAAAATTTCAAAACATGGTGAGCCATAGCCACTTTTATTGTTTTCAAACCAGGTCAAATTTCTAGGCATGCATATTCTTAGCAATAAGTTGAATCATTCGAAACTCTCACTTGTTCTCGATACATTGACTTCCTGGTAGGTCCACTGTACAGACTATCGGAAGGTCTGAAGTTAATTTCGAAACACATCCAATCTTTCAAAACACGGTGAGTCATAGTCTCTTTGATTGTTTTCAAAACACGGTCAAACTTTTGACGCATGCATATTCCTAGCAAGAAGTTGAATCTTGCCAAACAACTCTCACTCGCTCGCGATACATTGACTGTCTGGTGGGTCCAGTGAACAGATTTTCGCAAGGTGTGAAGTTAATTTCGAAACGCACGCAAAATTTCAAAACGCAGTGAGCCATAGCCATTTTGATTATTTTCAAAACACGTGTCAAATTTATTATCATGCATGTTCTTAGCAATAAGTTGAATAATTCCAAAATCTCACTCATTCTCGATACATTGACTGCCTGGTAGGTCCACCGAAAATATTATCGCAAGGCATGAAGTTAATTTCAAAACACAGCCAAACATCCAGAAGATGGTGAGTCATAGTCTCTTTGATTGTTTTCAAAACACAGTCAAATTTCTAGGCATGCATATTCTTAGCAATAAGTTTAATCATTCCAAACTCCCACTCGTTCTCGATACATTGACTGCCTGGTGGGTCTAGTGAACAGATTTTTGCAAGGTGTGAAGTTAATTTCGAAACGCATGCAAAATTTCAAAACACGGTGAGTCACAGCCACTTTGATAGTTTTCAAAACACAGTCAAATTTCTAGTCATGCATATTCTTAGCAATAAGTTGAATCATTCCAAACTCTCAGTCGTTCTCGATACATTGACTGCCTGGTAGGTCCACTGAACAGATTATCGCAAGGTGTGAAGTTAATTTCGAAACACAATGAAACTTTGAAAATATGGTGAGGCATAATCTCTTTGATTGTTTTCAAAACACGGTCAAATTTCTAGGCATGCATATTCTTAGCAATAAGTTGAATCATTCCAAACTCTCACTCACTCTCGATACATTGAATGCCTTGTGGGTCCAATGAATAGATTTTCGCAAGGTGCAAAGTTAATTTCGAAACGCACGCAAAATTTCAAAAAGCGGTGAGCCATAGCCACTTTGATTGTTTTCAAAACACAGTCAAATTTCTAGGCATGCATATTCTTAGCAATAAGTTGAATCATTCCAAACTCTCACTCGTTCTCGATACATTGACTGCTTGGTAGGTCCATGATGGCTCAATACACGGCGCCCAGAAAAGTGCTTGGTGCGTGGTGTTGATGTAGAGCTCGTTGGGAACCCCAAGAGGAAGGTATGATGAGCACAACAGCAAGTTTCCCTCAGTTATGAAACCAAGGTTTAATCGAACCAGTAGGAGCAAGGAAACACCTCAAAGGTGTTACTAGCTGAGCTTTGGCAGGGCGCACTACCGGTGCTAGTAGCAACGTGGAGACCTGCACAACAAAACCACAGAACTTTGTCCCCAACTTGCGATGAGGTTGTCAATATCACCATGTTTTGCGGAAAACAAAGGATTAAACGTATCGAATGGAAAGAAGTAAAAGTTTGCAGAAAGTAAACACAAAGCAGTAAAAGATTGTAGATTGTATGTAAAGTAAAGGACCGGGATCCATAGTTCACTAGAGGTGGCTCTCCTTAGATAGATAACATGCTGGGTGAACAAATTACAGCGGGGCAATTGACAAACACCGAGAAAGCAATACATGCATATACTAATCATCTTGACTCCTTTGTGACTTGATTGGGCATTACAACATAATACATAGACCGCCATCCAACTGCATCTATGACTAATAATCCACCTTCAGGTTATCATCCGAACCCCCTCTAGTATTAAGTTGCAAGCAACAAATTATTGCGTGTAAGGTAAACAATATGATTGTTCTATGAATAAAGGATTGTTGTTTTCTCCCTAGTAGCAACATCACATCTAGTACCTTAGAGATTTCTGTCACTTCCCCAGATTACCAGAGGCATGAACCCACTATCGAGCATAAATACTAACTCTTGGAGTTGCTAGCATCTACTTGGCCAAGATAGCTACTAACAACGGAAAGCATGCAAGATCTCAAATAACAAAGACATGATAGAATCAATAATCAATCTGAAATAGCATCTCAATATCCATCGGATCCCCGCAAATACAACATGTATGGATTACAAATAGATGATCTTGATCATGAATGGATCTCACAAGATCTAAACATGAAAGCACAAAGGAGGAGAAACCAGTCATCTAGCTACTACATGGATCCGTAGTCCAAGGATGAACTACTCACGCATCACACCGGAGGCTTGCATGGTGATGAAGAAGGCCTCCGGGGTGAATTCCCCTCTCCGGCAGGGTGCCGGGAAGAGCTTCAGATCCCCCCCGATCTAGGGACAGAGACGACGGCGGCTACAGACTCTTTCGTGGATTTTTGATCGGGTACCTATGGTTTTCGTCCCGAGGGAAACTTATAGGTGGAAGGAGAGGCCGAGTGGGTGCTGGGGTCGGCCAGACCACCCCCTGGCGCGGGCCAGGCCTGGCCGCGCGGCCAGGTTGTGTGGCCGACCCCCAGCCCTTCTCTGTCTCGTATTCTGGCACTTGATCCCTTCCAGAAAAATAGGCACTTTGGCTTTTGTCCCGTCCAATTCCGAGAATATTCATTTTCTGACTTTTCTGGAACCAAAAACAACAGAAAACAGGCAGCTGGCACTATGGCTCTTGTTAATAGGTTATTCCAAGAAATCATAATAAAAGTACCCAAAGTTGGAACAAAACACAAGAAAGTGGATAAAACCAAGCATGGAACATCAAAAATTATAGATAGATTTGCAATGTATCAACATCCCCAAGCTTAACTCCTGCTCGTCCTCGAGTAGGTAAGTGATAAAAATAAATAATTTTTGAGGTGACATGCACCATCAAAGACTTGATCAAAGTAATGGCAAAACATCAAAGCTGGGATCATAGTACTTCAACCATAACATGAAAGACAAAGTTCTAGCAATAAGCAAAGAAACTAAGATGCAACATGAAAAGGCACAAACAAAAGATTCATGAATAACATGCTTTGCAAGACGTTTGTTTGTTTCACATAAAGAAAACATAGCATAATAGTATTCAGCTTTTCCCTCAATAGAGTAGCAAATATAAATGCATAGGACACCTTCAAAGTTCATAAGAGTGACTAGATACAATAGTTTCAAACAAGCAATAACAAGTTATGCATCAATCAACTAGTCTTGGGACAATGCACATAGAACTAAGAATGGCCACTATGCTCTCAAAGTAGGTGCATAAAGATAGAAGGTGGAGACTCAATATAATGGTGGAAGAAAGGCCTTTTGTAAAAGGAGGTAGGGATTCAAGTCTCATAAAGAGCTTCCAAAAATTATGGTACTTATAGCTTTCAGCTCTCATTTCCCCTATCATAAGCATCTTTAAGTGATTAAGGTTAAAGTGACACAACTAAGAGGATATGCTTGACAAGTTATAAACCGAAATCTCATGCCCTTTACTTACTAAGACCGAACCTCATGCTACTCAACTTCAGTCACGAGTAAGCTCTTGTCATTGTAAGTACATGTGTATCATTAAGAACCGCCAACGGGGTACCCCTTGCACATGATACGGGAGCTTTCCCATAATCAAAATGACAAGGCAAGCAGAAAATGAGCATCTCAGCAATCTTTTTATTTGCTATTTGCATAGGTTTTTATTGAGGATGCTTCATAGAGTGCTCACTATGGTGATGCTGCAAGTTTCCACCATGATTAGGCATGGCTTAGGCTAGCGGCCCAGGCGTTTCTCTAACACACATAAAAACTCCATGATCTTACAAGTTCCACATTTATTTCACACCGCCGGGATCCGTAAGCAAAAGAACATGATATCAACAGGGCACAAAGTACAAGTGCAATGTTGAAAGCGTTCCCCATGAAACATGGTTCTGCTAACTTCAACTTATAAAGCGCAAGCATATACGCAACAAAGAAGTACCCAATGGTTCAAGATTATTATAGGCAATAAAGTAAAGTGTGCCATCAAGTTCGTGAGAGCTTTAATCACTAGTTTTCTCATAACAAGTGAAAGGTAGACAAAATCCTTAATATACTTGGAATAGAATAAGCTAGTAGGTAGGTATGGTGGACTCTCTAGAAAAACTTGGTTTAGGGAGTTGGATGCATGAGTGGAACTCATACTTTGTGGTGGAGGCTAGCAAAAGACTGGAAGCAACAAACTAAGAGAGTAATAATGGTCATAATCATGCAGAGCGACAAAGCATCATTGATCAAAGCATAAAGTGATACTACAAGTTGAAAACTAAAGGATCATAAAGGCTATGGTGACTTGTGATAGTCATAACATGGTGTGAGCATGTGCCAAGTCAACCCAAATAAAGCATCAAAGGAGAATACCACTATACTATGCTTTAATATGCTAAAACAACGCATGATTCATCCAAGGCACATTAAGCAATCTCAATTGTTTATAACAATTCATGCTATAGCAAAGAATACTAAGCATAAAGCCCAAACAATATCAAGCATGGCATGACAAAGCATAGCCACAGTCAAAAACGAGCTCTTTTTACCACATAAGTATGAACTTTCCTACTCTTTTTCAAACCAAACCAAACTATTTGCAAACCAAAGTGTGAAAGAGGGGGTCCAACCAACTTATTCAGAAAACTAAGAAAACCAAGCAAACTAAAAACCAAAACTAAAATGAAAAAGAAGACGCTCCAAGAAAAACACAACTGTGCATGAAACAATAAAAATGAAGCGTTTGGAAGAAACCTAGAATTTTTATTGATGAAGAAGGGGATGCCTTGGGCATCCCCAAGCTTTGACGCTTGTACTTCTTGGATATTTCTTGGGGTGACACGCGTGGCATCCCCAAGATTGAGCTTTAGTCCATCCTTCATCTCATTACTCATTCCTTCCATACACCTGAAATTTCTCCTTCATACAAAACTTCACACAATCTCATTAGCAACATTAGTGCACTTAAGATAAATAAGTCTCAAGGTTCAGTTATAATACCAACTAAACTTCCATTAGAACACTTAGCTACTGTAGCACTTCCCTCAAAAAGCTCAATTCCCCAAAGGAACTCAAGAAGGAACCAACAAGAAGCAAATGCAGAAAATGGCAGAAATCTGTCAAAACAGACCAGCAGGTAAAGACGAATTTTTTCGAAGACCTTCTGTTGCTCAAATAAAAAAGTGTTGAACTAACGAAAGTTATATAACAACCTGGGGCCGAAGAACGAAAAATTAAAGCTCAATCCGACATACAGAACTCTCTCAGGAATTTTTACGGTGAAGCACAAAAATCTTATTCGGGACAGCAACTTTCCCAATCATTACTTCACTCTCATTAGAGGTTACTCTTGGCACAAAAAGCAAATAAAAAGGATAAGGAGAGAGGTTATTATAGAGGTAATAACTTCCAAGACTCAACTAAAACTCTTGGGTTATCTCCCAACAAGTACTTTTCTTTAACGCCTTTAAGTTAGGCATGAAAATTTGAGAAGAGGGTCTCATAGGAAATATGAATTTAAGTAAAAGAGAGCATCAAGAAGCAAATTCAAAACACATTTAAGTCTAACCCACTTCCTATGCATAGGAATCTTGTATGCAAATAAATGCACAAAGAGCAAAGTGACAGGCATAGGAAGATAAAACAAAAGTAACTTCAACACTTTCAGCACATAGAGAGGTGTTTCATTACCATAAAAACTTCTACAACCATATTTTCCTCTCTCATAATAATTTTCATTAGCCTCATGAATAAACTCAACAATATAACTATCACATAAGGCATGCTTTTCATGATCTACAAGCACTAGAGCTTTATTATAAACATTTTCAAAAGAATCCTCGGGAACATAACATTCACCCTCCTTTGATAAGCATGGGGGATAATCAAATAATGTAAGGGATAAAGAGTTACTCACATTAGAAGGTAGGCATGGGTAGATCCATTCTTCCTCCTTTTGTCCATCACTCTCCTCCTCTTCTTCATCTAATGAGCTTTCAGGTTCAGCAATTTCTTCTTCCATGGAGGTTCTAGCAGGCGGTGGTTCATCTATTACCTTAGCAGTCATAAAACTGTTCCCAAATAGGAAACTGAATGAGCTATCCATAATGAAATAGTGATTGGAGCAGAGCTAGTCATAAAGGCAACTTAAGAAAGGAACTAATTTTTTTGTGTTTTTCAAATAAGAAAGCAAACAAGTAAAACTATTTTTTTTGGATTTTTGAAGAACAAAACAAGCAAACAAAGCAAAAAGGAAACTAAGAAAAACAAAAAAAACAAAGTAAAGAGATTGTTTATGAGGGACTCCCCTTGTGAAGATATCCTTGACTCCCCAGAAACGGCGCCAGAAAATCGCTTGATGGCTCAATACAGGGCGCCCAAAAAAGTGCTTGGTGCGTGGTGTTGATGTAGAGCTCGTTGGGAACCCCAAGAGGAAGGTATGATGAGCACAGCAGCAAGTTTTCCTCAGTTATGAAACCAAGGTTTAATCGAACCAGTAGGAGCAAGGAAACACCTCAAAGGTGTTACTAGCTGAGCTTTGGCAGGGCGCACTACCGATGCTAGTAGCAACGTGGAGACCTGCACAACACAACCACAGAACTTTGTCCCCAACTTGCAATGAGGATGTCAATCTCATCGTGTTTTGCGGAAAACAAAGGATTAAACATATCGAATGGAAAGAAGTAAAAGTTTGCAGAAAGTAAACACAAAGTAGTAAAAGATTGTAGATTGTATGTAAAGTAAAGGACCGGGATCCATAGTTCACTAGAGGTGGCTCTCCTTAGATAGATAACATGCTGGGTGATCAAATTACAGCGGGGCAATTGACAAACACCGAGAAAGCAATACATGCATATACTAATCATCTTGACTCCTTTGAGACTTGATTGGGCATTACAACATAATACATAGACCGCCATCCAACTTCATCTATGACTAATAATCCACCTTCAGGTTATCATCCGAACCCCCTCCAGTATTAAGTTGCAAGCAATAGATTATTGCTTTACGAACTGCGTGTAAGGTAAATAATACGATTGTTCTATGAACAAAGGATTGTTGTTTTCTCCCTAGTAGCAACAGCACATCTATTACCTTAGAGATTTGTGTCACTTCCCTAGATTACCAGAGGCATGAACCCACTATCGAGCATAAATACTAACTCTTGGAGTTGCTAGCATCTACTTGGCCAAGATAGCTACTAACAACAGAAAGCATGCAAGATCTCAAATAACAAAGACATGATAGAATCAATAATCAATCTGAAATAGCATCTCAATATCCATCGGATCCCCGCAAACACAACATGTATGGATTACAAATAGATGATCTTGATCATGAACGGAGCTCACAAGATCTAAACATGAAAGCACAAAAGAGGAGAAACCACCCTTCTAGCTACTACATGGATCCGTAGTCCAAGGATGAACTACTCACGCATCACACCGGAGGCTTGCATGGTGATGTAGAAGGACTCCAGGGTGAATTCCCCTCTCCGGTAGGGTGCCGGGAAGAGCTTCAGATCCCCCCGATCTAGGGACAGAGAGGACGGCGGCTACAGACTCTTTCGTGGATTTTTGATCGGGTACCTAGGGTTTTCGTCCTGAGGGCAACTTATAGGCGGAAGGAGAGGCCGAGGGGGTGCTGGGGTCGGCAAGACCACCCCCTGGCGTGGGCCAAGCCTAGCCGTGTGACCAGGTGGTGTGGCCGGACCCCATCCCTTCTCCGTCTCGTATTCTGGCACTTGATCCCTTCCGAAAAATAGGCACTTTGGCTTTTGTCTCGTCCAATTCCGAGAATATTCATTTTCTGACTTTTCTAGAACCAAAAACAACAGAAAACAGGCAGCTGGCACTGTGGCTCTTGTTAATAGGTTAGTCCAAGAAATCATAATATAAGTACTCCAAAGTTGGAACAAAACACAAGAAAGTGGATAAAACCAAGCATGGAACATCAAAAATTATAAATACATTTGCAATGTATCAGTCCACGGAATAGATTATCGCAAGGTGTAAAGTTAATTTCAAAACACAGCCAAAGTTTCAAAACACGGTGAGTCATAGTCTCTTTGATTGTTTTCAAAACACGGTCAAACTTTCATGGCATGCATATTCTTAGCAAGAAGTTAAATCTTGCCAAACGACTCTCACTCGTTCTCGATACATTGACTGCCTGGTTGGTCCACTAGAAAGATTGTCGCAAGGTGTGAAGTTAATTTCGAAACACATCCAAAATTTCAAAACACGGTGAGTCATAGTCTCTTAGTTTGTTTTCAAAACACGGTCCAATTTCTATGCGTATATATTCTTAGCAAGAAGTTGAATCTTTCCAAACTCTCACTCATCTCCATACATTGACTGCCTAGTGGTCGATCCACTAAATAACTTTTAGCAAGGTGTGAAGTTCATTTCAAAACACAGGTAAACTTTCAAAACACGGTGAGTCATAGTATCTTTGATTGTTTTCGAACCGTGGTCAAACTTTCAAGGGATGCATATTCTTAGCAAGAAGTTGAATCTTTCCAAACTCTCACTCGTCTCCATACATTGACTTCCTGGTGGTGGGTCCACTAAAAAAATTCGCAAGGTGTGAAGTTAATTTCAAAACACGGCCAAAATTTCAAAAGATGGTGAGTCATAGCCTATTTAATTGTTTTCAAAACACGGTGAAATTTCTAGACATGCATATTCTTTGCAAGAAGTTGAATCTTTCAAAACTCTCAATCGTCTCCATACATTGACTTCCTGGTGGTGGGTCCACTAAATAGCTTTTTGCAAGGTGTGAAGTTAATTTCAAAACATGGTGAGTCATAGCCTCTTTGATTGTTTTCAAAACACAGTCAAATTTCTAGGCATGCATATTCTTAGCAATAAGTTGAATCATTCCAAACTCTCACTCGCTCTTGATACATTGACTGCCTGGTGGGTTCAGTGAATAGATTTTTGCAAGGTGTGAAGTTAATTTCGAAATGAACACAAAATTTCAAAATGAGGTGAGCCATAACCACTTTGATTGTTTTAAAAACACATTCAAATTTCTTGGCATGCATATTCTTAGAAATAAATTGAATAATTCCAAACTCTCACTCGTTCTTGATATATTGACTGCCTGGTAGGTCCACCAAACAGATTAGGTGTGAAGTTAGTTGCGAAACACAGCCAAACTTTCAAAACACGGTGAGTCATAGTCTCTTTGATTGTTTTCAAAACAAGGTAAAATTTTTAGGCATGCATATTATTAGCAATAAGTTTAATCATTCCAAACTCTCACTCGTTCTCTATACATTGACTGCCTTGTGGGTCCAGTGAACAGATTTTCGCAAGGTGTGAAGTTAATTTCGAAATGCATGCAAAATTTCAAAACGTGGTGAGCCATAGCCACTTTGATTGTTTTCAAACCAGGTCAAATTTCTAGGCATGCATATTCTTAGCAATAATTTGAGACATTCCAAACTCTCACTCGTTCTCGATACATTGACTGCCTGGTAGGTCCACTGAACAGATTATCGCAAGGTGTGAAGTTAATTTCGAAACACAGCAAAACTTTCAAAACACGGTGAGTCATAGTCTCTTTGATTGTTTTCAAAACACGGTCAAACTATCGAGGCATGCATATTCTTAGCAAGATGTTGAATCTTGCCAAACAACTCTCACTCATTCTCGATACATTGGCTGCCTGGTGGGTCCACTGATCAGACTATCGCAAGGTGTGAAGTTAATTTCAAAACACAGCCAAAATTCAAAACACGGTGAGTCATAGTCTCTTTGATTGTTTTCAAAACACGGTAAAGTTTCGAGGCATGCATATTCTTAGCAAGAAGTTGAATCTTGCCAAACAACTCTCACTCGTTCTCGATACATTGACTGCCTTATGGGTCCACTAAAAAGATTATCGCAAGGTGTGAAGTTAATTTCGAAACATAGCCAAAATTTCAAAACATGATGAGTCGTAGTCTCTTTGTTCGTTTTCAAAACACGGTCAAATTTCTAGGCATGCATATTCTTAGCAAAAAGTTGAATCTTTTTAAACTCCCACTCGTCTCCATACATTGACTGCCTGGTGGTGGGTCCAGTAGACAGCTTTTCACAGGGTGTGAAGTTATATTTGAAACACAACCAAACTTTTAAAACACGGTGAGTCATATTATCTTTGATTGTTTTCAAAACATTGTCAAACTTTAGAGGCATGCATATTCTTAGCAAGAAGTTGAATCTTGCCAAACAACTCTCACTCGTTCTCGATACATTGACTGCCTGGTGGGTCCACTGAAAAGATTACCGCAAGGAGTGAAGTTAATTTCAAAACATAGCAAAAATTTCAAAACACGGTAAGTCATAGTCTCTTTGTTTATTTTCAAAACACGGTCAAATTTCTACGCATGCATATTCTTAGCAAGAAGTTGAATCTTTCCAAACTCTCACTCGTCTCCATATATTTACTGCCTGGTGGTGGGTTCACTAAATAGCTTATCGCAAGGTGTGAAGTTAATTTCGAAACATAGCCAAAATTTCGAAACATGGTGAGTCATTGCCTCTTTGATTGTCTTCAAAACATGATCAAATTTCTAGCCATGCAGATTCTTAGAAATAAGTTGAAACATTCCAAACTCTCACTCGCTCGCGATACATAGACTTCCTGGTGGATCCAGTGAACAGATTATCGCAAGGTGTGAAGTTCATTTCGAAACGCACACAAAATTTCAAAATGCGGTGAGCCATAGTCTCTTTGGTTTTTTTCAAAACACGGTCAAATTTCTAGGCATGCATATTCTTAGCAATAAGTTGAATCATTCCAAACTCTCACTCGTTCTTGATACATTGACTGCCTGGTAGGTCCACTGAGCAGATTATCGCACGGTGTGAAGTTAATTTCAAAACACAACCAAACTTTCAAAACACGGTGAGTCATAGTCTCTTTGATGGTTTTCAATACATAGTCAAATTTCTAGGCATGCATATTCTTAGCAATAAGTTGAATCATTCCAAACTCTCACTCGTTCTCTATACATTGACTGCCTGGTGGGTCCAGTGAACAGATTTTCGCAAGGTGTGAAGTTAATTTCGAAATGCATGCAAAATTTCAAAACGTGGTGAGCCATAGCCACTTTGATTGTTTTCAAACCAGGTCAAATTTCTAGGCATGCATATTCTTAGCAATAATTTGAGTCATTCGAAACTCTCACTCGTTCTCGATACATTGATTGCCTGGTAGGTCCACTAAACAGATTATCGCAAGGTGTGAAGTTAATTTCGAAACGCACGCAAAATTTCAAAACACGGTGAGCCATAGCCACTTTGATAGTTTTCAAAACACGGTCAAATTTCTATGCATGCATATTCTTAGCAATAATTTGAGTCATTCCAAACTCTCACTCGTTCTCGATACATTGACTGCCTGGTAGGTCCACTAAACAGATTATCGCAAGGTGTGAATTTAATTTCGAAACACAGCAAAACTTTCAAAACACGGTGAGTCATAGTCTCTTTGATTGTTTTCAAAACTCGGTCAAACTATCAAGGCATGCATATTCTTAGCAAGATGTTGAATCTTGCCAAACAACTCTCACTCGTTCTCGATACATTGGCTGCCTGGTGGGTCCACTGATCCGATTATCGCAAGGTGTGAAGTTAATTTCGAAACACAGCCAAATTCAAAACACGGTGAGTCATAGTCTCTTTGATTGTTTTCAAAACACGGTAAAGTTTGAGGCATGCATATTCTTAGCAAGAAGTTGAATCTTGCCAAACAACTCTCACTCGTTCTCGATACATTGACTGCCTTATGGGTCCACTAAAAAGATTATCGCAAGGTGTGAAGTTAATTTCGAAACATAGCCAAAATTTCAAAACACGATGAGTCGTAGTCTCTTTGTTCGTTTTCAAAACACGGTCAAATTTCTAGGCATGCATATTCTTAGCAAAAAGTTGAATCTTTCCAAACTCCCACTCGTCTCCATACATTGACTGCCTGGTGGTGGGTCCAGTAAACAGCTTTTCACAGGGTGTGAAGTTATATTTGAAACACAACCAAACTTTCAAAACACGGTGAGTCATATTATCTTTGATTGTTTTCAAAACATGGTCAAACTTTCGAGGCATGCATATTCTTAGCAAGAAGTTGAATCATGCCAAACAACTCTCACTTGTTCTCGATACATTGACTGCCTGGTGGGTCCACTGAAAAGATTACCGCAAGGTGTGAAGTTAATTTCAAAACATAGCAAAAATTTCAAAACACGGTAAGTCATAGTCTCTTTGTTTATTTTAAAAACACGGTCAAATTTCTACGCATGCATATTCTTAGCAAGAAGTTGAATCTTTCCAAACTCTCACTCGTCTCCATATATTTACTGCCTGGTGGTGGGTTCACTAAATAGCTTATCGCAAGGTGTGAAGTTAATTTCGAAACATAGCCAAAATTTCGAAACATGGTGAGTCATTGCCTCTTTGATTGTTTTCAAAACATGATCAAATTTCTAGCCATGCAGATTCTTAGAAATAAGTTGAAACATTCCAAACTCTCACTCGCTCGCGATACATAGACTTCCTGGTGGATCCAGTGAACAGATTTTCGCAAGGTGTGAAGTTAATTTTGAAACGCACGCAAAATTTCAAAATGCGGTGAGCCATAGTCTCTTTGGTTGTTTTCAAAACACGGTCCAATTTCTAGGCTTGCATTTTCTTAGCAATAAGTTGAATCATTCCAAACTCTCACTCGTTCTCGATACATTGACTGCCTGGTAGGTCCACTGAGCAGATTATCGCACGGTGTGAAGTTAATTTCAAAACACAACCAAACTTTCAAAACACGGTGAGTCATAGTCTCTTTGATGGTTTTCAATACACAGTCAAATTTCTAGGCATGCATATTCTTAGCAATAAGTTGAATCATTACAAACTCTCACTCGTTCTCTATACATTGACTGCCTGGTGGGTCTAGTGAACAGATTTTCGCAAGGTGTGAAGTCAATTTTGAAACGCACGCAAAATTTCAAAACGTGGTGAGCCATAGCCACTTTGATTGTTTTCAAACCAGGTCAAATTTCTAGGCATGCATATTCTTAGCAATAAGTTGAATCATTCCAAACTCTCACTCATTCTCGATACATTGACTGCCTGGTAGGTCCACTGAGCAGATTATCGCAAGGTGTGAAGTTAATTTCAAAACACAGCAAAACTTTCAAAACACGGTGAGTCATAGTATCTTTGATTGTTTTCAAAACACAGTCAAACTTTCGAGGCATGCATATTCTTAGCAAGATGTTGAATCTTGCCAAACAACTCTCCCTCGTTCTCGATACATTGGCTGCCTGGTGGGTCCACTGATCAGATTATCGCAAGGTGTGAAGTTTATTTCGAATCACAGCCAAAATTCAAAACACGGTGAGTCATACTCTCTTTGTTTGTTTTCAAAACAAGGTAAAATTTCTAGGCATGCATATCCTTAGCAAGAAGTTGAATCTTTCCAAACTCTCACTCGTATCCATACATTGACTGCCTGGTGGTGGGTCCACTAAACAACTTTTCACAAGGTGTGAAGTTCATTTTGAAACACAGCCAAACTTTCAAAACACGGTGAGTCATAGTATCTTTGATTGTTTTCAAAACACGGTCAAACTTTCGACGCATGCATATTCTTAGCAAGAAGTTGAATCTTGCCAAACAACTCTCGCTCGTTCTCGATACATTGACTGCCTGGTGGGTCCACTAAAAAGATTATCTCAAGGTGTGAAGTTCATTTCGAAACACTGCCAAAATTTCAAAACACGGTGAGTCATAGTCTATTTGTTTGTTTTCAAAACACGGTCAAATTTCTAGGCATGCATATTCTAAGCAAGAAGTTGAATCTTTCCAAACTCTCACTTGTCTCCATATATTGACTGCCTAGTGGTGGGTCCACTAAATAGCTTTTCGCAAGGTGTGAAGATAATTTCAAAACATAGCCAAAATTTCGAAACACGGTGAGTCATAGCCTCTTTGATTATATTCAAAACATGGTCAAATTTCTAGGCATGCGTATTCTTAGAAATTAGTTGAATCATTCCAAACTCTCACTTGCTCATGATACATTGACTGCCTGGTGGGTCCAGTGAACAGATTTTCGCAAGGTGTGAAGTTAATTTCGAAACGCACGCAAAATTTCAAAACGCGGTGAGCCATAGCCACTTTGATTGTTTTCAAAACACGGTCAAATTTCTTGTGATGCATCTTCTTAGCAATAAGTTGAATAATTCCAAAATCTCACTCGTTCTCGATACATTGACTGCCTGGTAGGTCCACTGAAAAGATTATCGCAAGGCGTGAAGTTAATTTCCAAACAGAGCCAAACATCCAAAAGATGGTGAGTCATAGTCTCTTTATTTGTTTTCAAAACACGGTCAAATTTCTAGGCATGCATATTCTTAGCAATAAGTTTAATCATTCAAAACTCCCACTCATTCTCGATACATTGACTGCCTGGTGGGTCTAGTGAACAGAGTTTTGCAAGGTGTGAAGTTAATTTTGAAACGCACGCAAAATTTCAAAACACGGTGAGCCGTAGCCACTTTAATAGTTTTCAAAACACGGTCAAATTTCTATGCATGCATATTCTTAGCAATAATTTGAGTCATTCCAAACTCTCACTCGTTCTCGATACATTGACTGCCTGGTAGGTCCACTGAACAGATTATCGCAAGGTGTGATGTTAATTTCGAAACACAACAAAACTTTCAAAACACGGTGAGTCATAGTCTCTTTGATTGTTTTCAAAACACGGTCAAACTTTCGAGGCATGCATATTCTGAGCAAGATGTTGAATCTTGCCAAACAACTCTCCCTCGTTCTCGATACATTGGCTGCCTGGTGGGTCCACTGATCAGATTATCGCAAGGTGTGAAGTTTATTTCGAATCACAGCCAAAATTCAAAACACGGTGAGTCATACTCTCTTTGTTTGTTTTCAAAACAAGGTCAAATTTCTAGGCATGCATATCCTTAGCAAGAAGTTGAATCTTTCCAAACTCTCACTCGTATCCATACATTGACTGCCTGGTGGTGGGTCCACTAAACAACTTTTCACAAGGTGTGAAGTTCATTTTGAAACACAGCCAAACTTTCAAAACACGGTGAGTCATAGTATCTTTGATTGTTTTCAAAACACGGTCAAACTTTCGACGCATGCATATTCTTAGCAAGAAGTTGAATCTTGCCAAACAACTCTCGCTCGTTCTCGATACATTGACTGCCTGGTGGGTCCACTAAAAAGATTATCTCAAGGTGTGAAGTTCATATCGAAACATAGCCAAAATTTCAAAACACGGTGAGTCATAGTCTATTTGTTTGTTTTCAAAAGACGGTCAAATTTCTAGGCATGCATATTCTAAGCAAGAAGTTGAATCTTTCCAAACTCTCACTTGTCTCCATATATTGACTGCCTGGTGGTGGGTCCACTAAATAGCTTTTCGCAAGGTGTGAAGATAATTTCAAAACATAGCCAAAATTTCGAAACACGGTGAGTCATAGCCTCTTTGATTATATTCAAAACATGGTCAAATTTCTAGGCATGCGTATTCTTAGAAATTAGTTGAATCATTCCAAACTCTCACTTGCTCGTGATACATTGACTGCCTGGTGGGTCCAGTGAACAGATTTTTGCAAGGTGTGAAGTTAATTTCGAAACGCACGCAAAATTTCAAAACGCGGTGAGCCATAGCCACTTTGATTGTTTTCAAAACACGGTCAAATTTCTTGTGATGCATCTTCTTAGCAATAAGTTGAATAATTCCAAAATCTCACTCGTTCTCGATACATTGACTGCCTGGTAGGTCCACCGAACAGATTATCGCAAGGCGTGAAGTTAATTTCCAAACAGATCCAAACATCCAAAAGATGGTGAGTCATAGTCTCTTTATTTGTTTTCAAAACACGGTCAAATTTCTAGGCATGCATATTCTTAGAAATAAGTTTAATCATTCCAAACTCCCACTCATTCTCGATACATTGACTGCCTGGTGGGTCTAGTGAACAGAGATTTGCAAGGTGTGAAGTTAATTTCGAAACGCACGCAAAATTTCAAAACACGGTGAGCCATAGCCACTTTGATAGTTTTCAAAACACGGTCAAATTTCTATGCATGCATATTCTTAGGAATAATTTGAGTCATTCCAAACTCTCACTCGTTCTCGATACATTGACTGCCTGGTAGGTCCACTGAACAGATTATCTTAAGGTGTGAACTTAATTTCGAAACACAACAAAACTTTCAAAACACGGTGAGTCATAGTCTCTTTGATTTTTCAAAACACGGTCAAACTGTCGAGGCATGCATATTCTTAGCAAGATGTTGAATCTTGCCAAACAACTCTCACTCATTCTCGATACATTGGCTGCCTGGTGGGTCCACTGATCAGATTATCGCAAGGTGTGAAGTTTATTTCGAATCACAGCCAAAATTCAAAACACGGTGAGTCATACTCTCTTTGTTTTCAAAACAAGGTCAAATTTCTAGGCATGCATATCCTTAGCAAGAAGTTGAATCTTTCCAAACTCTCACTCGTATCCATACATTGACTGCCTGGTGGTGGGTCCACTAAACAACTTTTCACAAGGTGTGATGTTAATTTTGAAACACATCCAATCTTTCAAAACACGGTGAGTCATAGTATCTTTGATTGTTTTGAAAACACGGTCAAACTTTCGAGGCATGCATATTCTTAGCAAGAAGTTGAATCTTGCCAAACAACTCTCGCTCGTTCTCGATGCATTGACTGCCTGGTGGGTCCACTAAAAAGATTATCTCAAGGTGTGAAGTTCATTTCGAAACACAGCCAAAATTTCAAAACACGGTGAGTCATAGTCTATTTGTTTGTTTTCAAAACACGGTCAAATTTCTAGGCATGCATATTCTTAGCAAGAAGTTGAATCTTTCCAATCTCTCACTTGTCTCCATATATTGACTGCCTGGTGGTGGGTCCACTAAATAGCTTTTTGCAAGGTGTGAAGATAATTTCAAAACATAGCCAAAATTTCGAAACACGCTGAGTCATAGCCTCTTTGATTATATTCAAAACATGGTCAAATTTCTAGGCATGCGTATTCTTAGAAATTAGTTGAATCATTCCAAACTCTCACTTGCTCGTGATACATTGACTGCCTGGTGGGTCCAGTGAACAGATTTTCGCAAGGTGTGAAGTTAATTTCGAAACGCACGCAAAATTTCAAAACGCGGTGAGCCATAGCCACTTTGATTGTTTTCAAAACACAGTCAAATTTCTTGTGATGCATCTTCTTATCAATAAGTTGAATAATTCCAAAATCTCACTCGTTCTCGATACATTGACTACCTGGTAGGTCCACCGAACAGATTATCGCAAGGAGTGAAGTTAATTTCCAAACAGAGCCAAACATCCAAAAGATGGTGAGTCATAGTCTCTTTATTTGTTTTCAAAACACGGTCAAATTTCTAGGCATGCATATTCTTAGCAATAAGTTTAATCATTCCAAACTCCCACTCATTCTCGATACATTGACTGCCTGGTGGGTCTAGTGAACGGAGTTTTGCAAGGTGTGAAGTTAATTTCGAAACGCACGCAAAATTTCAAAACACGGTGAGCCATAGCCACTTTGATAGTTTTCAAAACACGGTCAAATTTCTAGGCATGCATATTCTTAGCAATAAGTTGAATCATTCCAAACTCTCACTCATTCTCGATACATTGACTGCCTGGTAGGTCCACTGTACAGATTATCGCAAGGTGTGAAGTTAATTTCGAAGGACATCCAAACTTTCAAAACACGATGAGTCATAGTCTCTTTGATTGTTTTCAAAACACGGTCAAACTTTCGAGGAATGCATATTCTTAGCAAGAAGTTGAATCTTCCCAAACAACTCTCACTCGTTCTCGATACATTGACTGCCTGGTGGGTCCACTGATAAGACTATCGCAAGGTGTGAAGTTAATTTCGAAACACAGCGAAAATTTCAAAACCCGGTGAGTCATAGTCTCTTTGTTTGTTTTCAAAACACTGTCCAATTTCTAGGCATGCATATTCTTAGCAAGAAGTTGAATCTTTCCAAACTCTCACTCGTCTCCATAGATTGACTGCCTGGTGGTGGGTCCACTAATCAGCCTTTCACATGGTGTGAAGTTCATTACGAAACACAGCCAAACTTTCAAAACAGGGTGAGTCATAGTATCCTTGATTGTTTTCAAAACATGGTCAAACTTTCGAGGCATGCATATTCTTAGCAAGAAGTTGAATCTTGCCAAACAACTCTCACTCGTTCTCGATACATTGACTGCCTGGTGGGTCCACTGAAAAGATTATCGCAAGGTGTGAATTTCATATCGAAACACAACCAAAATTTCAAAACACGGTGAGTCATAGTCTATTTGTTTGTTTTCAAAACACTATCAAATTTCTAGGCATGCATATTCTTAGCAAGAAGTTGAATCTTTCCAAACTCTCACTTGTCTCCATATATTGACTGCCTGGTGGTGGGTCCACTAAATAGCTTTTCGCAAGGTGTGAAGATAATTTCAAAACATAGCCAAAATTTCGAAACACGGTGAGTCATAGCATCTTTGATTGTTTTAAAAAATGGTCAAATTTCTAGGCATGCATATTCTTAGAAATAAGTTGAATCATTCCAAACTCTCACTCGCTCTTGATACATTGACTGCCTGGTAGGTCCACCGAATAGATTATCGCAAGGAGTGAAGTTAATTTCCAAACAGAGCCAAACATCCAAAAGATGGTGAGTCATAGTCTCTTTATTTGTTTTCAAAACATGGTCAAATTTCTAGGCATGCATATTCTTAGCAATAAGTTTAATCATTCCAAACTCCCACTCATTCTCGATACATTGACTGCCTGGTGGGTCTAGTGAACAGAGTTTTGCAAGGTGTGAAGTTAATTTCGAAACGCACGCAAAATTTCAAAACACGGTGAGCCATAGCCACTTTGATAGTTTTCAAAACACGGTCAAATTTCTAGGCATGCATATTCTTAGCAATAAGTTGAATCATTCCAAACTCTCACTCGTTCTCGATACATTGACTGCCTGGTAGGTCCACTGTACAGATTATCGCAAGGTGTGAAGTTAATTTCGAAGGACATCCAAACTTTCAAAACACGATGAGTCATAGTCTCTTTGATTGTTTTCAAAACACGGTCAAACTTTCGAGGAATGCATATTCTTAGCAAGAAGTTGAATCTTGCCAAACAACTCTCACTCGTTCTCGATACATTGACTGCCTGGTGGGTCCACTGATAAGACTATCGCAAGGTGTGAAGTTAATTTCGAAACACAGCGAAAATTTCAAAACCCGGTGAGTCATAGTCTCTTTGTTTGTTTTCAAAACACTGTCCAATTTCTAGGCATGCATATTCTTAGCAAGAAGTTGAATCTTTCCAAACTCTCACTCGTCTCCATAGATTGACTTCCTGGTGGTGGGTCCACTAATCAGCCTTTCACAAGGTGTGAAGTTCATTACGAAACACAGCCAAACTTTCAAAACAGGGAGAGTCATAGTACATTTGTTTGTTTTCAAAACACTATAAAATTTCTAGGCATGCATATTCTTAGCAAGAAGTTGAATCTTTCCAAACTCTCACTTGTCTCCATATATTGACTGCCTGGTGGTGGGTCCACTAAATAGCTTTTCGCAAGGTGTGAAGATAATTTCGAAACATAGCCAAAATTTCGAAACACGGTGAGTCATACCATCTTTGATTGTTTTCAAAAATGGTCAAATTTCTAGGCATGCATATTCTTAGAAATAAGTTGAATCATTCCAAACTCTCACTCGCTCTTGATACATTGATTGCCTGGTGGGTACGGTGAACAGATTTTCACAAGGTGTGAAGTTAATTTTGAAACGCACGCAAAATTTCAAAACACGGTGAGCCATAGCCACTTTGATTGTTTTCAAAACACGGTCAAATTTCTAGGCATGCATATTCTTAGCAATAAGTTGAATCATTCCAAACTCTCACTCGTTCTCATTACATTGACTGCCTGGTAGGTCCACTGAATAGATTATCGCAAGGTGTGAAGTTAATTTTCAAACACGACCAAACTTTCAAATCACGGTGAGTCATAGTCTCTTTGATTGTTTTCAAAACACGGTTAAACTTTCGAGGCATGCATATTCTTAGCAAGAAGTTGAATCTTGCCAAACAACTCTCACTCGTTCTCGATACATTGACTGCCTGGTGGGTCCACTGAAAAGATTATCTCAAGGTGTGAATTTCATATCGAAACACAACCAAAATTTCAAAACACGGTGAGTCATAGTGTATTTGTTTGTTTTCAAAACACTGTCAAATTTCTAGGCATGCATATCCTTAGAAAAAAGGTGAATCTTTCCAAACTCTCACTTGTCTCCATACATTGACTGGCTGGTGGTGGGTCCGCTAAATGGCTTTTCACAAGGTGTGAAGTTATTTCGAAACACAACCAAACTTTCAAAACACAGTGAGTCATAGTATCTTTGATTGTTTTCAAAACATCGTCAAACTTTCGAGGCATGCATATTCTTAGCAAGAAGTTGAATCTTGCCAAACAACTCTTACTCATTCTCGATACATTGACTGCCTGGTGGGTCCACTGAAAATATTATCGCAAGGTGTGAAGTTAATTTCAAAACATAGCAAAAATTTCGAAACACGGTAAGTCATAGTCTCTTTGTTTGTTTTCAAAACACGATCAAATTTCTAGGCATGCATATTCTTAGCAAGAAGTTGAATCTTTCCAAACTCTCACTCATCTCCATATATTTACTGCCTGGTGGTGGGTCCACTAAATAGCTTTTCGCAAGGTGTGAAGTTAATTTCGAAACATAGACAAAATTTCGAAACATGGTGAGTCATTTCCTCTTTGATTGTTTTCAAAACATGATCAAATTTCTAGGCATGCAGATTCTTAGAAATAAGTTGAAACATTCCAAACTCTCACTCGCTCGCGATACATAGACTGCCTGGTGGGTCCAGTGAACAGATTTTTGCAAGGTGTGAAGTTAATTTCGAAGCACATCCAAACTTTCAAAACACGATGAAATTTCTAGGCATGCATATTCTTAGCAATAAGTTGAATCATTCCAAACTCTCACTCGTTCTCGTTACATTGACTGCCTGGTAGGACCACTGAATAGATTATCGCCAGGTGTGAAGTTAATTTTCAAACACGACCAAACTTTCAAATCACGGTGAGTCATAGTCTCTTTGATTGTTTTCAAAACACAGTCAAATTTCTAGGCATGCATATTCTTAGCAATAAGTTGAATCATTCCAAACTCTCACTTGTTCTCGATACATTGACTTCCTGGTAGGTCCACTGAGCAGATTATCGCACGGTGTGAAGTTAATTTCGAAACACAACCAAACTTTCAAAACACGGTGAGTCATAGTCTCTTTGATTGTTTTCAATACATAGTCAAATTTCTAGGCATGCATATTCTTAGCAATAAGTTGAATCATTCCAAACTCTGACTCGTTCTCGATACATTGACTGCCTGGTGGGTCCAGTGAACAGATTTTCGCATGGTGTGAGGTTAATTTCGAAGCGCACGCAAAATTTCAAAACATGGTGAGCCATAGCCAGTTTGATTGTTTTCAAACCAGGTCAAATTTCTAGGCATGCATATTCTTAGCAATAAGTTGAATCATTCGAAACTCTCACTCGTTCTCGATACATTGACTGCTTGGTAGGTCCACTGTACAGATTATCGGAAGGTCTGAAGTTAATTTCGAAACACCTCCAATCTTTCAAAACACGGTGAGTCATAGTCTCTTTGATTGTTTTAAAAACACGGTGAAACTTTCGACGCATGCATATTCCTAGCAAGAAGTTTAATCTTGCCAAACTCACACTCGTCTCCATATATTGACTGCCTGGTGGTTGGTCTACTAAGTAGCTTTTCGCAAGGTGTGAAGTTAATTTCGAAACATAGCCAAAATTTCGAAACACGGTGAGTCATAGCCTCTTTGATTGTATTAAAAACATGGTCAAATTTCTAGGCATGCATATTCTAAGAAATTAGTTGAATGATTCCAAACTCTCACTCGCTCGCGATACATTGACTGCCTGGTGGGTCCAGTGAACAGATTTTCGCAAGGTGTGAAGTTAATTTCGAAACGCACGCAAAATTTCAAAACACGGTGAGCCATAGCCACTTTGATTATTTTCAAAACACGGTCAAATTTATTGTCATGCATGTTCTTAGCAATAAGTTGAATAATTCCAAAATCTCACTCGTTCTCGATACATTGACTGCCTGGTAGGTCCACCGAAAATATTATCGCAAGGCGTGAAGTTAATTTTGAAACACACCCAAACATCCAGAAGATGGCGAGTCATAGTCTCTTTGATTGTTTTCAAAACACGGTCAAATTTCTAGGCATGCATATTCTTAGCAATAAGTTTAACCATTCCAAACTCCCACTCGTTCTCGATACATTGACTGCCTGGTGGGTCTAGTGAACAGAATTTTGCAAGGTGTGAAGTTAATTTCGAAACGCACGCAAAATTTCAAAACACGGTGAGTCATAGCCACTTTGATAGTTTTCAAAACTCGGTCAAATTTCTAGTCATGCATATTCTTAGCAATAAGTTGAATCATTCCAAACTCTCACTCGTTCTCGATACATTGACTGCCTGGTGGGTTCAGTGAACAGATTTTAGCAAGGTGTGAAGTTAATTTCGAAATGAACGCAAAATTTCAAAATGAGGTGAGCCATAGCCACTTTGATTGTTTTAAAAACACATTCAAATTTCTCAGCATGCATATTCTTAGAAATAAATTGAATAATTCCAAACTCTCACTCGTTCTTGATACATTGACTGCCTGGTAGGTCCACCGAACAGATTAGGTGTGAAGTTAGTTTTGAAACACAGCCAAACTTTCAAAACACGGTGAGTCATAGCATCTTTGATTGTTTTCAAAAATGGTCAAATTTCTAGGCATGCATATTCTTAGAAATAAGTTGAATCATTCCAAACTCTCACTCGCTCTCGATACATTGACTGCCTGGTGGGTCAAGTGAACAGATTTTCGCAAGGTGTGAATTTAATTTCGAAACACATCCAAACTTTCAAAACACGGTGAGTCATAGTCTCTTTGATTGTTTTCAATACACGATCAAATTTCTAGGCATGCATATTCTTAGCAATAAGTTGAATCATTCCAAACTCTCACTCGTTCTCGATACATTGACTGCCTGGTGGGTCCAGTGAATAGATTTTCGCAAGGTGTGAAGTTAATTTCGAAACACACGCAAAATTTCAAAACGTGGTGAGCCATAGCCACTTTGATTGTTTTCAAACCAGGTAAAATTTCTAGGCACGCATATTCTTAGCAATAAGTTGAATCATTCCAAACTCTCACTCGTTCTCGATACATTGACTGCCTGGTAGGTCCACTCTACATATTATCGGAAGGTGTGATGTTAATTTCGAAACACAACCAATCTTCCAAAACACGGTGAGTCATAGTCTCTTTGATTGTTTTCAAAACACGGTCAAACTTTCGAGGCATGCATATTCTTAACAAGAAGTTACATCTTGCCAAACAACTCTCACTCGTTCTCGATACATTGACTGCCTGGTGGGTCCACTGGAAAGATTATCGCAAGGTGTGAACTTAATTTCGAAACACGTCCAAAATTTCAAAACACGGTGAGTCATAGTCCTTTGTTTGTTTTCAAAACACGGTCAAATTTCTATGCATACATATTCTTAGCAAGAAGTTGAATCTTTCCTAACTCTCAGTCGTATCCATACATTGACTGCCTGGTGGTGGGTCCACTAAACAACTTTTCACAAGGTGTGATGTTAATTTCGAAACACAGCCAAACTTTCAAAACACGGTGAGTCATACTATCTTTGATTGTTTTCAAAACACGGTCAAACTTTTGAGGGATGCATATTCTGAGCAAGAAGTTGAATCTTGCCAAACAACTCTCACTCGTTCTCGGTACATTGACTGCCTGGTGGATCCACTGGAAAGATTATCGCAAGGTATGAAGTTAATTTCGAAACACTGCGAAAATTTCGAAACACGGTGAGTCATTGTCTTAGCAAGATTATCGCAAGGTATGAAGTTGTTTTCAAAACATGATCAAATTTCTAGGCATGCATATTCTTAGCAAGAAGTGGAATCTTTCCAAACTCTCACTCATCTCCATATATTGATTGCCTGGTGGTGGGTCCACTAAATAGCTTTTCGCAAGGTGTGAAGTTAATTTCGAAACATAGCCAAAATTTCAAAACCCGGTGAGTCATAGCCTCTTTGATTATATTCAAAACATGGTCAAATTTCTAGGCATGCATATTCTTAGAAAGTAGTTGAATCATTCCAGACTCTCACTCATTCTTGATACATTGACTGCGTAGTGGGTCTTGTGAACATATTTTTGCAAGGTGTGAAGTTAATTTTGAAACGCACGCAAAATTTCAAAACACGGTGAGCCATAGCCACTTTGATAGTTTTCAAAACACGGTCAAATTTATAGGCATGCATATTGTTAGCAATAAGTTGAATCATTCCAAACTCTCACTTGTTCACGATACATTGACTTCCTGGTAGGACCACTGAACAGATTATCGCAAGGTGTGAAGTTAATTTCGAAACACGGCGAAACTTTCAAAACACGGTGAGGCATAATCTCTTTGATTGTTTTCAAAACACGGCCAAATTTCTAGGCATGCATATTCTTAGCAATAAGTTGAATCATTCCAAACTCTCACTCGTTCTCGATACATTGACTGCCTGGTAGGTCCCCTGAATAGATTATTGCAAGGTGTAAAGTTAATTTCAAAACACAGCCAAACTTTCAAAACACGGTGAGTCATAGTCTCTTTGATTGTTTTCAAAACACGGTTAAACTTTCGAGGCATGCATATTCTTAGCAAGAAGTTGAATCTTGCCAAACAACTCTCACTCGTTCTCGATACATTGACTGCCTGGTTGGTCCACTAGAAAGATTCTCGCAAGCTGTGAAGTTAATTTCGAAACACATCCAAAATTTCAACACACACTGAGTCATAGTCTCTTTGTTTGTTTTAAAAACACGGTCAAATTTCTACGCGTATATATTCTTAGCAAGAAGTTGAATCTTTCCTAACTCTCGCACATCTCCATACATTGACTGCCTACTGGTGGGTCCACTAAACAACCTTTTGCAAGGTGTGAAGTTAATTTCGAAACACAACCAAACTTTCAAAACACGCTGAGTCATAGTATCTCTGATTGTTTTCAAACCATGGTCAAACTTTTGAGGCATGCATATTCTTAGCAAGAAGTTGAATCTTTCCAAACTCTCACTCGTATCCATACATTGACTGCCTGGTGGTGGGTCCATTGAATAGATGTTTGCAAGGTGTGAAGTTAATTTCAAAACACGGCCAAAATTTCAAAACACGGTGAGTCATAGCCTCTTTAATTGTTTTCAAAACACGGTCAAATTTCTAGGCATGCATATTATTAACAAGAAGTTGAATCTTTCCAAACTCTCACTCGACTCCATACATTGACTGTCGGGTGGTGGGTCCACTAAATAGCTTTTCGCAAGGTGTGAAGTTAATTTCGAAACATGGTGAGTCATAGCCTCTTTGATTGTTTTCAAAACATGTTCAAATTTCTAGGCATGCATATTCTTAGCAATAAGTTGAATCATTCCAAACTCTCACTCTCTCTTGATACATTGACTGCCTGGTAGGTTCAGTGAGCAGATTTCCGCAAGGCGTGCAGTTAATTTTGAAACGCATGCAAAATTTCAAAACACGGTGACCCATAGGCACTTTGATTTTCTTTTAAACACAGCCAAATTTCTTGGCATGCATATTCTTAGAAATAAGTTGAATAATTACAAACTCTCACTCGTTCTCGATACATTGCCTGCCTGGTAGGTCCACCGAACAGATTATCGCAAGGTGTGAAGTTAGTTTCGAAACACAGCCAAACTTTCAAAACACGATGAGTCATAGTCTCTTTTATTGTTTTCAAAACACGATCAAATTTTTAGGCATGCATATTCTTAGAAATGTGTTTAATCATTCCAAACTCTCACTCGTTCCCGATACATGGACTGCCTAGTAGGTCCACTGAATAGATTATGACAAGGTGTGAAGTTAATTTCAAAACACGGTGAGTCATAGTATGTTTGATTATTTTGAAAACACGGTCAAACTTTCGAGGCATGCATATTCTTAGCAAGAAGTTGAATCTTGCCAAACAACTCTCACTCGTTCTCGATACATTGACTGCCTGGTGGATCCACTGAAAAGATTATCACAAGGTGTGAAGTTAATTTCGAAACATAGCCAAAATTTCAAAACACGGTGAGTCATGGTCTCCTTGTTTGTTTTCAAAACACGGTCAAATTTCTACGCATGCATATTCTTAGCAAGAAGTTGAATCTTTCCAAACTCTCACTTGTCTCCGTATATTTACAGCCTAGTGGTTTGTCCAGTAAATAGCTTTTCGCAAGGTGTGAAGTTAATTTCGAAACATAGCCAAAATTTCGAAACACGGTGAGTCATAGCCTCTTTAATTGTTTTCAAAACATGGTCAAATTTATAGGCATGCATATTCTTAGAAATAAGTTAAATCATTCCAAACTATCACTCGCTCGTGATACATTGACTGCCTGGTGGGTCCAGTGAACAGATTTTCTCAAGGTGTGAAGTTAATTTCAAAACGCACGCAAAATTTCAAAACACGGTGAGCCATAGTCTCTTTGGTTGTTTTCAAAACACACTCAAATTTCTAGGCATGCATATTCTTAGCAATAAGTTCAATCATTCCAAACTATCACTCAGTCTCGATACATGGACTGCCTAATAGGTCCACTGAGCTGATTATCGCAAGGTGTGAAGTTAATTTCGAAACAAAACCAAACTTTCAAAACACGGTGAGTCATAGTCTCTTTGATTGTTTTCAAAACACAGTCAAATTTCTAGGCATGCATATTCTTAGCATTAAGTTGAATCCTTCCAAACTCTCACTCGTTCTCGAAACATTGACTGCCTGGTGGGTCCTCTAAAAAGATTTTCGCAAGGTGTGAAGTTAATTTCGAAACACAACAAAACTTTCAAAACACGGTGAGTCATAGTCTCTTTGATAGTTTTCAACACACGGTAAAACTTTCGAGGCATGCATATTCTTAGCAAGATGTTGAATCTTGCCAAACAACTCTCACTCGTTCTCGATACATGGTCAAATTTATAGGCATGCATATTCTTAGAAATAAGTTAAATCATTCCAAACTCTCACTCGCTCGTGATACCTTGACTGCCTGGTGGGTCCAGTGAACAGATTTTCTCAAGGTGTGAAGTTAATTTCAAAACGCACGCAAAATTTCAAAACACGGTGAGTCATAGTCTCTTTGTTTGTTTTCAAAACACGGTCAAATTTCTAGGCATGCATATTCTTAGCAAAAAGTTGAATCTTTACAAACAACTCTTATTCGTTCTCGATACATTGACTGTCTGGTGGGTCCACCGAAAATATTATCGCATGGTGTGAAGTTAATTTCGAAACACAACTTTCAAAATATGGTGAGTCATAGCCACTTTGATTGTTTTCAAAACACGGTCAAATTTCTAGGCATGCTTATTCTTAGCAAGAAGTTGAATCTTTAAAAACTCTCACTCCTCTCCATACATTGACTGCCTGGTGGTGGGTCCACTAAACAGCCTTTTGCAAGGAGTGAACTTAATTTCGAAACACAGCTAAAATTTCAAAGCACAGTGAGTCATAGCCTCTTTGATTGTTTTCAAAACACGATCAAATTTCTAGGCATGCATATTCTTAGCAATAAGTTGAATCATTCCAAACTCTCACTCGCTCTCGATACATTGACTACCTGGTGGGTCCAGTGAACAGATTTTCGCAAGGTGTAAAGTTAATTCCCAAACACAGAAAAAAATTCAAGACACGGTGAGTCATAGTTTCTTTGGTTGTTTTAAAAATACAGTCAAATTTCTAAGCATGCATATTCTTAGCAAGAAGTTGAATTTTTCCAAACTGTCACTCGTCTCGATACATTGACTTCCTGGTAGTGGATCCAATGAATAGATTTTTGCAAGGTGTGAACTTAATTTCGAAACACGGACAAAATTTCAAAACACGGTGAGTCATAGTCTCTTTGTTTGTTTTCAAAACTCAGTCAAATTTCCAGGCATGCATATTCTTAGCAAAAAGTTGAATCTTTCCAAACTCTCACTCGTCTCCATACATTCACTGCCTGGTGGTGGGTCGACTAAACATCTTTTACAAGGTGTGAAGTTAATTTCGAAACACAGCCAAACTTTCAAAACACGGTGAGTCATAGTATCTTTGATTATTTTCAAAACACGGTCAAACTTTCGAGGCTTGCATATTCTTAGCAAAAAGTTGAATCTTTACAAACAACTCTTATTCGTTCTCGATACATTGACTGTCTGGTGGGTCCACCGAAAATATTATCGCATGGTGTGAAGTTAATTTCGAAACACATCTAAAATTTCAAAATATGGTGAGTCATAGTCTCTTTGACTTTTTTCAAAACACAGTCAAATTTCTAGGCATGCATATTCTTAGCAAGAAGTTGAATCTTTCCAAACTCTCACTCGTCTCCATACATTGACAGCCTGGTGGAGGGTCCACTAATCGGCCTTTCACAAGCTGTGAAGTTCATTTCGAAACACAGCCAAACTTTCAAAACACGGTGAGTCATAGTATCTTTGATTGTTTTCAAAACACGGTTAAACTTTCAAAGCATGCATATTCTTAGCAAGAAGTTTAATCTTGCCAAACAACTCTCATTCCAAACGTGATGAGCCATGGACACTTTGATTGTTTTCAAAACACGATCAAATTTTTGGGCATGCATATTCTTAGCAATAAGTTGAATCATTCCAAACTCTCACTCATTCTCGATACATTGACTTCCTGGTAGGTCTACTCAACAGATTATCGCAAGGTGTGAAGTTAATTTCGAAACACAGCCAAACTTTCAAAACACGATGAATCATAGTCTCTTTGACTGTTTTCAAGACACGGTCAAACTTTCGAGGCATGCATATTCTTAGCAAGAAGTTGAAGCTTGTCAAACAAGTCTCACTCATTCTCGATATATTGACTGTCTAGTGGGTCCACTAAAAAGATTATTGCAAGGTGTGAAGTTAATTTTGAAACATAGCTAAAATTTCAAAATATGGTGAGTCATAGTATCTTTGATTGTTTTCAAAACACAGTCAAATTTCTAGGCATGCATATTCTTAGCATTAAGTTGAATCATTCCAAACTCTCACTCGTTCTCGATAGATTGACTGCCCGGTGGGTCCAGTGAACAGATTTTCGCAAGGTGTGAAGTTAATTTCAAAACACAGCCAAACTTTCAAAACATGATGAGTCATAGTCTCTTTGATTGTTTTCAAAACACGGTCAAATTTCTAGGCATGCATATTCTTAGCAATAAGTTGAATCATTCCAAACTCTCCCTCGTTCTCGGTACATTGACTGCCTGGTGGGTCCAGTGAACAGATTTTTTGCATGGTGTGTAGTTAATTTCGAAACGCACGCAAAATTTCAAAACATGGTGAGCCATAGACACTTTGATTGTTTTCGAAACACGGTCAAATTTCTAGGCATGCACATTCTTAGCAATAAGTTGAATCGTTCCAAACTCTCACTCATTCTCGATACAATGACTGCCTGGTAGGTCCACTGAACAGATTATCGCAGGTGTGAAGTTAATTTCGAAACACAGCCAAACTATTAAAACACGGTGAATCATAGTCTCTTTGACTGCTTTCAAGACACGGTCAAACTTTCGAGGCATGCATATTCTTAGCAAGAAGTTGAATCTTGTCAAACAACTCTCACTCATTCTCGATATATTGACTGTCTGGTGGGTCCACTAAAAAGATTATTGCAAGGTGTGAAGTTAATTTCGAAACACATCTAAAATTTCAAAATATGGTGAGTCATAGTCTCTTTGATTGTTTTCAAAACACGGTCATATTTCTAGGCATGCCTATTCTTAGCAAGAATTTGAATCTTTCCAAAGTCTCACTCATCTCCATACATTGACTGCCTGGTGGTGGGTCCACTAATTAGCATTTCACAAGCTATGAAGTTCATTTCGAAACACAGCCAAACTTTCAAAACACGGTGAGTCATAGTATCTTTGATTGTTTTGAAAACACGGTCAAACTTTTGAGGCATGCATATTCTTAGCAAGAAGTTTAATCTTCCCAAACAACTCTCACTCATTCTCGATACATTGACTGCCTGGTGGGTCCACTGAAAAGATTATCGCAAGGTGGGAAGTTAATTTCGAAACACAGCCAAAATTTCAAAACACGGTGAGTCATAGTCTCGTTGTTTGTTTTCAAAACACGGTCCAATTTCTTGGCATGCATATTCTTAGCAAGAAGTTGAATCTTTCCAAACCCTCACTCATCTCCATATATTGACTGCCTGGTGGTGGTCCACTAAATAGCTTTTCGCAAGGTGTGAAGTTAATTTTGAAACACATCCAAAATTTCGAAACATGGTGAGTCATGGCCTCTTTGATTGTTTTCAAAACACGGTCAAATTTCTAGGCATGCATATTCTTAACAATAAGTTGAATCATTCCAAACTCTCACTCGCTCCCGATATATTGACTGCCTGCTGGGTTCAGTAAACAGATTTCCACAAGGTGTGAAGTTAATTTCGAAACGCGCAGAAAATTTCAAAACGCGGTGAGCCATAGCCACTTTGATTATTTTAAAAGCACAGTCAAATTTCTTGGCATGCATATTCTTAGAAATAAGTTGAATAATTCCAAACTCTCAGTCATTCTCGATACATTGACTGCCTGGTAGGTCCACTGAACAGATTATCGCAAGGTGTGAAGTTAGTTTCGAAACACAACCAAACTTTCAAAACACGGTGAGTCATAGTCTCTTTGATTGTTTTGAAAACATGGTCAAATTTCTAGGCATGCATATTCTTAGCAATAATGTTAGTCATTCCAAACTCTCACTCATTCCCGATACATTGACTGCCTGGTAGGTCCACTGAATAGATTATCACAAGGTGTGAAGTTAATTTCAAAACATAGCCAAACTTTCAAAACAAGGTGAGTCATAGTCTCTTTGATTGTTTTCAAAACACGTTCAAACTTTCGAGGCATGCATATTCTTAGCAAGAAGTTGAATCTTGCCAAACAACTCTCACTCGTTCTAGATACATTGACTGTCTAGTGGGTCCGCTGAAAATATCATCTCATGGTGTGAAGTTAATTTCGAAACATAGCTAAAATTTCAAAATACGGTGAGTCATAGTCTCTTTGTTTGTTTTCAAAACACGGTCAAATTTCTAGGCATGCATATTGTTAGCAAGAAGATGAATCTTTCCAAACCCTCACTCGTCTCCATACATTGCCTGCCTGGTGGTGGGTCCACTAAACAGCCTTTCGCAAGGTGTGAAGTTAATTTTGAAACACAGCTAAAATTTCGAAACAAGGTGAGTCATAGCCTCTTCGATTGTTTTCAAAACACGATCAAATTTATAGGTATGCATATTCTTAGAAATAAGTTGAATCATTCCAAACTCTCACTCGCTCTCAATACATTGACTGCCTGGTCGGTCCAGTGAACAGATTTTCACAAGGTGTGAAGTTAATTTCGAAACACAGCAAAAATTTCAAAACACGGTGACTCATAGTCTCTTTGGTTGTTTTAAAAATACAGTCAAATTTCTAAGCATGCATATTCTTAGCAAGAATTTGAATCTTTCCAAACTTTCACTCGTCTTGATACATTGACTTCCTGGTAGTGGATCCAATGAATAGATTTTTGCAAGGTGTGAACTTAATTTCGAATCACGGGAAAAATTTCAAAACACGGTGAGTCATAGTCTCTTTGTTTGTTTTCAAAACTCGGTCGGATTTCTAGGCATGCATATTCTTAGCAAAAAGTTGAATCTTTCCAAACTCTTACTCATCTCCATACATTGACTGCCTAGAGGTGGGTCCACTAAATATCTTTTACAAGGTGTGAAGTTAATTTCG
The DNA here is from genome assembly GCA_916181665.1 of Avena sativa. Lineage (NCBI taxonomy): Eukaryota > Viridiplantae > Streptophyta > Magnoliopsida > Poales > Poaceae > Avena > Avena sativa. Next base: position 259,718,379 of record OV702292.1, on the reverse strand, counting down.
AAACATGGCCAAAATTTCAAAACACGGTGAGTCATAGTCTCTTTGTTTTCAAAACACGGTCAAATTTCTAGGCATGCATATTCTTAGCGAGAAGTTGAATCTTTCCAATATCTCACTCGTCTCCGTATATTTAGTGCCTAGTGGTGGGTCCACTAAATCGCTTTTCGCAAGGTGTAAAGTTAATTTCGAAACAGAGCCAAAATTTCGAAACACGGTGAGTCATAGCCTCTTTGATTGTTTTCAAAACATGGTCAAATTTCTAGGCATGCATATTCTTCGAAATAAGTTAAATCATTCCAAACTCTCACTCGCTCGCGATACATTGACTGCTTGGTGGGTCCAGTGAACAGATTTTCGCAAGGTGTGAAGTTAATTTCAAAACGCGGTGAGCCATAGTCTCTTTGGTTGTTTTCAAAACACAGTCAAATTTCTAGGGATACATATTCTTAGCAATAAGTTCAATCATTCCAATCTCTCACTCATTCTCGATACAGTTACTGTCTACTGGTCCACTGAGCAGATTATCGCAAGGTGCGAAGTTAATTTTGAAACACAACCAAACTTTCAAAACACGATGAGTCATGAGTCTCTTTGGTTGTTTTGAAAACACAGTCTAATTTCTAAGCATGCATATTCTTAGCATTAAGTTGAATCATTCCAAACTCTCACTCGTTCTTGATACATTGACTGCCTGGTGGGTCCAGTGAACAGCTTTTCGCAAGGTGTGAAGTTAATTTGAAAACATAGCCAAACTTTCAGAACACGGTGAGTCATAGTCGCTTTGATTGTTTTGAAAACACGGACAAATTTCTAGGCATGCATATTCTTAGCAATAAGTTGAATCATTCCAAACTCTCAATCATTCTCGATACATTGACTGACTAGTGGGTCCAGTGAACAGATTTTCGCAAGGTGTGTAGTTAATTTCGAAACGCATGCAAAATTTCAAAACACGGTGAATCATAGTCTCTTTGACTATTTTCAAGACACGGTCAAACTATCGAGGCATGCATATTCTTAGCAAGAAGTTGAATCTTGTCAAAGAAATCTCACTCATTCTCGATACATTGACTCTCTGGTGGGTCCACTGAAAAGATTATTGCAAGGTGTGAAGCTAATTTCGAAACGCAGCTAAAATTTCAAAATATGGTGAGACATAGTCTCTTTGATTGTTTTCAAAACATGGTCAAATTTCTAGGCATGCATATTCTTAGCAAGAAGTTGAATCTTTCCAAACTCTCACTCGTCTCCATACATTGACTGCCTGGTGGTGGGTCCACTAATCAGCCTTTCACAAGGTGTGAAGTTCATTTCAAAACACAGCCAAAATTTCAAAACACGGTGAGTCATAGTCTCTTTGTTTGTTTTCAAAACACGGTCAAATTTCTAGGCATGCATATTCTTAGCAAGAAGTTGAATCTTTACAATCTCTCACTCGTCTCCGTATATTTACTGCATAGTGGTGGGTCCACTAAATAGCTTTTTGCAAGGTGTAAAGTTAATTTCGAAACATAGCCAAAATTTCGAAACACAGTGAGTCATTGCCTCTTTGATTGTTTTCAAAACATGGTAAAATTTCTAGGCATGCATATTCTTAGAAATAAGTTAAATCATTCCAAACTCTCACTCGCTCGCGATACATTGACTGCCTGGTGGGTCTAGTGAACAGATTTTCACAAGGTGTGAAGTTAATTTCAAAACACTCGCAAAATTTCAAAATGCGGTGAGCCATAGTCTCTTTGGTTGTTTTCAAAACACAGTCAAATTTCTAGGGATGCATATTCTTAGCAATAAGTTCAATGATTCCAAACTCTCACTCGTTCTCGATAGATTGACTGCCTGGTGGTGGGTCCATTTAACCGATTATCCCAAGGTGTGGAGTTAATTTCGTAACACAACCAAATTTCAAACCACGGTGAGTCATAGCCTCTTTGTTTGTTTTCAAAACACGGTCAAATTTCTAGGCATGCATATTCTTAGCAAGAAGTTCAATCTTTCCAAACAAATCTCACTCATTCTGGATACATTGACTGCCTGGTGGGTCCACTGAACAGATTATCACAAGGTGAGAAGTTAATTTTGAAACACAGCCAAAATTCCAAAACACGGTGAGTCATAGTCTCTTTGATTGTTTACAAAACATGGTCAAATTTCTAGGCATGCATAATCTTAGCAATAAGTTTAATCATTCCAAACTCTCACTCGTTCTCGAAACATTGACTCCCTGGTGGGTCCAGTGAACCGATTTTCGCAAGGTTTAAAGTTAATTTCGAAATGCACGCAAAATTTCAAAAAACGGTGAGCCATAGCCAATTTGATTTTTTTCAAAACACGGTCAAATTTTTAGGCATGCATATTCTTAGCAATAAGTTGAACCATTCCAAACTATCACTCATTCTCGATACATTGACTGCCTGGTAGGTCCACCGAACATATTATCGCAAGGTGTGAAGTTAATTTCGAAACACAGCAAAACTTTCAAAACATGGTGAGGCATAGTCTCTTTGATTGTTTTCAAAACACGGTCAAATTTCTAGGCATGCATATTCTTAGCAATAAGTTGAATCATTCCAAACTCTCACTCGTTCTCGATACATTGACTGCTTGGTGGGTCCAGTGAACAGATTTTTGGAAGGTGTGAAGTTAATTTCGAAACGCACGCAAAATTTCAAAACATGGTGAGCCATAGCCACTTTGATTGTTTTCAAAACACGGTCTAATTTCTAGGCATGCATATTCTTGGGAATAAACTGAATCATTCTAAACTCTCACTCGTTCTCGACACAATGACTGCCTGGTGGGTCCAGTGAACAGATTTTCGCAAGGTTTGAAGTTAATTTCTAAATGCACGCAAAATTTCAAAACACGATGAGCCATAGCCAATTTGATTGTTTTCAAAACACGGTCAAATTTCCATGCATGCATATTATTAGCAGTAATTTGAATCATTCCAAACTCTCACTCGTTCTCGATATAAGGACTGCCTGGTAGGTCCACTGAACAGATTATCGCAAGGTGTGAAGTTAATTTCGAAACACAGCAAAACTTTCAAAACACGTTCAAATTTCTAGGCATGCATATTCTTAGCAATAAGTTGAATCATTCCAAACTCTCACTCATTCTCGATACATTGACTGCATGGTGGGTCCAGTGAACATATTCGCAAGGTGTGAAGTTAATTTCGAAATGCACGCAAAATTTCAAAACATGGTGAGCCATAGCCACTTTGATTGTTTTCAAAACACGGTCTAATTTCTAGGAATGCATATTCTTAGCAAGAAGTTTAATCTTGCCAAACTCTCACTCGTTCTCGATACAATGACTGCCTAGTAGGTCCACTGAACAGATTATCGCAAGGTGTGAAGTTAATTTCAAAACACAACCAAAATTTCAAAACACGGTGAGTCATAGTCTCTTTGATTGTTTTCAAAACACGGTCAAATTTCGAGGCATGCATATTCTTAGCAAGAAGTTGAATCTTGCCAAATAACTCTCACTCGTTCTCGATAGAATTACTGCCTGGTTGTGGGTCCATTTAACCGATTATCGCAAGGTGTGGAGTTAATTTCGAAACACAACCAAATTTCAAACCACGGTGAGTCATAGCCTCTTTGTTTGTTTTCAAAACACGGTCAAATTTCTAGGCATGCATATTCTTAGCAGGAAGTTGAAAATTTCCAAACAAATCTCACCCATTCTGGATACATTGACTGCCTGGTGGGTCCACTGAACAAATTATCGCAAGGTGTGAAGTTAAATTTGAAACACAACCAAAATTTCAAAACACGGTGAGTCATAGTCTCTTTGGTTGTTTCCAAAACACGGTCAAATTTCGAGGCATGCATATTCTTAGCAAGAAGTTGAATCTTGCAAAACAACTCTCACCCGTTCTCGATACATTGACTGCCTGGTAGGTCCATTGAATAGATTATGGCAAGGTGTGAAGGTAATTTCGAAACACAGTCAAAATTTTAAAACATGGTGAGTCATAGTCTCTTTGATTGTTTTCAAAACACGGTCAAATTTCTAGCCATGCATATTCTTCGTAAGAAGTTGAATCTTTCCAAACTCTCACTTGTCTCCATAGATTGACTGCCTAATGGTGAGTCCACTGAATATATTTTTGCAAGGTGTGAAGTTAACTTCGAAACATGGGCAAAATTTCAAAACACGTTGAGTCATAGTCTCTTTGATTATTTTCAAAACACGTTCAAATTTCTAGGCATGCATATTCTTAGAAAGAATTTGAACCTTTCCAAACTCTCACTTGTTCTCGATACATTGACTGCCTGGTTGTGGGTCCAATGAACAAATTTTCGCAAGGTGTGAAGCTAATTTCGAAACACAGCCAAACTTTCAAAACAGGTGAGTCGTAGTCTCTTTAATTGTTTTCAAAACACGGTCAAATTTCTAGGCATGCATATTCTTAGCAAGAAGTTGAATCTTTCCATACTCTCACTCCTTCTCGATACATTAACTGCCTGGTGGTGGGTCCACTGAATATATTATCGCAAGGTGTGAAGTTAATTTCGAAACACAACCAAACTTTCAAAACATGGTGAGTCATAGTCTCTTTGGTTGTTTCAAAACACTTTCAAAACATAGAAAACAAAAAATTTCCTACGATGGAAACTATCGCCAAGATCTATCTATTAGATACAAGCAACGGGTGGATATTCATCCATAGAGAACTTACCCTTGAAGACAACAAAGCTTTGTTAACGAGATGGAACTCGTGGATGATGTAGTCGTACACTTGTCGATCTCAAGATCATGATGAAGTCCAGCAGGTCCGGCTCCAGCACGTCCATCAGATCCAGCTCCAGCAAGTCCAGCACCACCAAGTCCAGCACCGCAAAGCAGCGGTGCATCCGTGATCGCACACACGTCCGGTACCCCAACAACCTCCATCCCTCGCTCCAGCAAAGCAGCGAAAGCAGCAACTCCTTTCCAGATAAACCCACCGGGAACATGTATCTCACTAATCCGAGACCATGGGGAATAACTAGAGGGGGAGAGAGATCCTTCACGAGGAGGTGTGTGTTTGTGAGGAGGAGAGGGGGGCACATAAGGGCCATGGCGTGGCAGCCATGGTGGTGCCCCCACCTCTTCCACATTCATGTGGGTGGAGCTCCCACTCCCATAAAAAACCTCCACCCAAAATTCCACTCACACATGCATTAAATTTCCACCAAATTTAATGCAAGCTCTCATTAAATAAAACTATTTTATTTATTTTATTAAGAATTTTGTCAATTACATTAATTAACAAACATTCAAATAAAACGCCCTGCAACATTTCAATATCATATGCAGAACCAGTTTCTGCAATTTCACCCGAAACAATTCCGGTTTCCATCGAAATGATTCCAGCGCTTTCTTAAATATTTATATGAAACATATTTGCTCCAAATGGTGTCGGTATCACTTAAGTGTGTCACCATATGGTTCACGAACAATGCAGACATTATCGAGACCCCTCTCCGATCAATAATCAGCAGCGGGACCTGGAGATCCGTACTGACTCCCACATATTCAACGATGACCCTTGTGATCGTGTGAACCTTTAACGTCATAACTAAATCCCTTTGTCTCGTGATATATTACATGTCCAAGATTCGATCATCGGTATCCAAATACCTAGTTTGATCTCGTTACCGACATGCACTCTTTTCTTGTTCCCGTGATATAACATTCTAGTGATCACATCACTTGATTGCAAGCTATTTCAATGTGATATCACCGAGAGGGCCCAGAATATATCTATCCGTCATCGGGATGGACAAATCCCACTCTTGATCCATGAGCCTCAACATAACACCTTCGTAGCACTGAACCCACCTTTATAGTCACCCTGTTACGGTCTGACGTTTGATGTTATCAAGATACTCTTTCGGTGTTAGCAATTAACATGATCTCATGGTCTAAGGACTAAGATTACTTCGTATGATGTTATAGCAATATAAACATAATGACTCTGATCGTAATGCAATACTTCGGATGAATGTTCATCACATCATTCCACCAATATTGTGACCTCGTTATTAACAACATCCAATGTCCATGGTCAGGAAACCTTGATCATCTTGTTAATCAACAAGCTAGTTTATATGAGTGGCATTACTAGGTACTTTGTATTTTGTTTATTAAACACACATGTGTTAACATTTCCAATTAATACAATTATAGCATGCAAAATAAACATTTATCATAAATATGGAATAAGATAATAACCACTTTATTATTGCCTCTCGGGCATATTCCCTTCAGTCTCCCACTTGCACTAGACTCAATAATCTAGTTTGAAAAACTTTGCGTATTGAACACCTATGGCTTTCTGGTGTTGCATATACGCGATTGCTAGTGGTTAACATAATCTCCGGATCTGACAGTTTCAGGTCCGTGTGTATTTGCATGTCTTTGCGTCTCTACGCATCACTCATTCTCAAATGAGATGGCATTGTATAAATCTGGTCCTTTGGTGAGACCTTTAGTTTGTTCAGGTTTAAAATATGTTGATATTATTTTCATACAATATATCTTCAAAGTATTAGCCCACTTTGAACCACACCTAGTTTGATAACAAACTACTTAACACAAATGCCCTCCTTTGCTGCTACTATAGCAGTCATATACTTAGCCTTTTGTTGTAGTATCCGTCACAATGTCTCAACTTTGGAACTCATCCAAATACATCATGGAACATCCTTTCCATTACATTGTGCCACCCATAGTATAAATTGAGATAAATTTAATTTGTATCTTGTGATAAAACTAGTATCAATGTAACACTTTACAATGAACTACCTTCAACTATTTGTCACTTATACATGATATATTCTTAGTTCTTCCAAAGCTCATAAGAATTTCTTTACTATTGGCCAATTATCATCTTATGAATCATTCTGGTATGTGCTCATAACATTTAGAGAATAGGACATATATGGATATATACATATCACAGTATAATTGATCAAAATATTCATGTGATTTTACTCACCAAGTGTTGAAACACTTGAATCTTGATACAATCCTTTCCATGCAGCAAGAACCTTTCTTGTTGTTTCCATATTGAACCCTTTCAATATCTCATATATGTATGTCTAGAATAACCATATTAGTGCCTCAATCTATCCATATAGACATTGATGCCAAATATTCTGATTTTGCCCAAGTCTTTCATCAAAATCCTATTTTAATGAAATTCTTAACTTGTGGCAATAAAAGATACATCATTTCCAATCAACAATATGTACTTTGCATAATGTATTGGAAATTTGTCTCAGTGCTCCCACTTAATTTCTTGCAAATGCAAGCATCTTCATCATCTCCGATGAATTTAAACTCCTTTAACATTTTCATCATGGTGAAGATTCCAACTCCGCTATGCTCACTTCAACTATTGAAGTTTGCATGCCCTTTTAGCATCCTTTGAATTAACAAAACCCTTCGGACCGTGTCATGTACACGTCCTAGGTAACCATTCTATTAGAAGAACCTTGTTTTGTTTATTCAACTACCATATACCAAATTATATGTAGTGGTTGCTACATTAATCCGTTAGGACTAAATATCGCTATGAAAGATCAAATCTTGTCATAGTCAACTCCTTGAACATTGCCGTAAACTTCTTTCCGACATGTCGAATATTTCATAGATGTTAAACATCCATGTCTATTTTTTTATAGATCCAAACATGACCGATAGGCTTCACGCCTTTCCGGAGGGTCTTCCAAGTTCAGAAACTTGATTTCTCGTGTATGGATACTATCACGGATTCTATGACTTCTAGTCATTTTATGGAGTCAAGGCCCATCATCACTTATTTGCATGCAGTTGGTTCATCATTGTTAAAACAACAACGACTTCTGTTTCAAATCTTACTATTTGATTCTTACCGACACATATGGTTCAATAAGAACTCTAATCTCCAAGATCACACCCTTAATAATCACGGGAGCCATGAGCATTGTGGCCGCCACCGGGACACTTTCCAGCGCTGCGCTACTTAGCAAATATAGCTAAGGTTCAACAACCTTATCAAAGTTCTATTGTCCTCCCACTCAACTTTTCATGAAAAAATCCTTCTCAAGAAACTTGACGTTCCAAGCGACAAACTCTTTTGTCCTTGGTGTTATGGAGGAATTCCCAACAAATTCTTTGGGATAACCTACAAAGACGTGCTTATCCGACTTTGGTTGTAAACATTTTACTTATGCATAAGATACCAAAATTTAAGAAAAGACAATTCGGGTTTTATACCAAAACATAACTCATATGGTGTCATTTCAGCGGATCACGATGGTGCTCTTTTCAGTGTAAAAGCGGTAGTTGAAGGGAATATGCCCGAGAGGCAATAATAAAGTGGTTATTATATTATTCCATGTTTATGATAAATGTTTATTTTGCATGCTATAATTGTATTGATCGGAAACATCAATACATGTGTGTTTAATAAACAAAAAGGGTTCCTAGTTATGCCTCTCTTATAGACTAGATCGTTGATTAACAAGATGATCAAGGTTTCCTGATCATGGACATTGGATGTTGTTAATAACGAGGTCACAACATTGGTGGAATGATGTGATGAACATTCATCCAAAGTATAGCATTACGATCAAGTCATTATGTTTATATCGCTATAACATCATACGAAGTAATCTTTATCCTTAGACCATGAGATCATGTTAATTGCTAACACCGGAAGAGTATCTTGATAACATCAAATGTCACACCATAACAGGGTGACTATAAATATGGGTTCAGTGCTACGAAGGTGTTATGTTGAGGCTCATGGATCAAGAGTGGAATTTGTCAATCCCGATGACGGATAGATATACTCTGGGCCCTCTCGGTGATATCACATTAAGATAGCTTGCAAGCAAGTGATGTGATCACTAGAATGTTATATCACGGGAATGAGAAAAGTGTGCATGTCAGCAACGAGATCAAACTAGGTATGGAGATACCGATGATCGAATCTCGGACATGTAATATATCGCGAGAGAAAGGGATTTAGTTACAAGCGTTAAAGTTCTCACGATCACAGTAGTCATCGTTGAATATGCAGGAGTCAGTATGGATCTCCAGGTCCCGCTTCTGATTATTGATCTGAGAGGAGTCTCAATCCTGTCTACATTATTCGCGAACCGTAGGGTGACACACATAAGAGTTACCGGACACCATTTTGGAGCACATATGTTTCAGATGAAAGAATTGCAAAGAGCAGGAATTGTTTCGATAGAAACCGGAATGTTACGGGTGAAATTGCATAAAGTGGTTCTGCATGTGATATTGAAATATCGCAAGGGATTTTATGTGAATGTTTGTTAATTAAAGTAATTAACAAAATTCTGAATAAAATTAATAAAAAAGTTTTATTAAATGAGAGAGCATTAAATTTGGAGAAATTTAATGCATTTAAAGTGGGGACTTTAAAAGAGAATGTGAAGGGGCAAATTTATGTGGAGGGAGTTACCACCACATGAATGAGAAGGTGAGGGGTCACCCCTTGGGGCGCCGGCCATGAGGAGGGGTACCCTCCCTTCCTCCTATAAAAGTCCCCCCTCTCACACCTTCATACTCACACCTCCTCATGAAGGATCTCTCTCCCCCTCTAGAATTATTCCCCCATGGTCTCGGATTAGCGAGATACATGTTCCTGGTGGCATTTCGTCTCGAAGGAGTTGCTGCTTCCGCTGGATCGCTTGAGCGAGGAGGTGGAGGTTGTCCGGTGGCTTGAACGTGTGTGCGAGTACGGATGCGTTGTTGAGTTGCGGCGCTCGGACTTCCTCACGATCTTGAGATCGGCAAGTGTATGACTACATCAACCACGAGTTCGTACTCGTTAACAAAATTCGTTATCTTCGAGGGTAAGTTCTCGTTGGATTTATGTCCACCCGTTGCTTTGTACCTAGTAGATAGATCTTGGCGTGTAGTTCTCATCGTAGGATTTTTTTTGTTTTCTATGCTGCGGACCCAACAGTGGTATCAGAGCCTGATCTATGCGTAGGTGCTTTGCACGGGCAGTACACATATGTTTATATGTGGGCGATGATGATCATGTTATTGCATCTTTCTTGTATTTTGGATATTGGTGTCATGGTGGGATGAAGCGGCCCGGATCAACCTTACATGTCATCGTACATGAGACCGGTTCCACGACTGACATGCAACTAGTTTTGCATAAGTGGCTGGCGGGTGTCTGTCTCTCCAACTATAGTCAATATCTGATTTAAAACGAGTTGCTAATAACTTGGTTATCCTTGTTGTGGTTCATGTTCATAGGTGAGAACGGTTCTATCTCCGAAAGCCCTAAGCCACGTAAAACTTGCAGTTGGTTAATTAGAGGCGTCTAGTTTAGATCGTTGATGGGCTAGTGTCATGATATGGTAATGTTGTAAGTAGATGTATGATAGATACTCTTACAACACACCTAACGTGTAAGTTCCATAGATCTTGGCCTTACACACAAAGGAATGATAGAGTTCATACCATGATGCATATGATAGAGATCAAATGCATGGACCATATCATCTCACTTTACATGTTAAGATGTTTGCATCTTATATTGCTAGTTTGGCGTTTTAGTAGCATTTTAAGATGATCCCTCATTTAGATATCAAGATAAAAATGTGTTCTTCCTTAAGTATGCACCGTTCTATGGATCGTGTTTCGAGACATCACGTGATGATCGGGTGTACTCGACGCTACGCTTTCATACAACGGGTGTAAGACAGTTTTACACACGCGAGTACTAAGGTTCTTACTTGGCGAGCCTAGCATGTACAGACATGGCCTCAAAACACGGACCGAAAGGTTAAGCATGAGTCATATAGTTTATATGATGCCCATATTGATGCTCGCCTTTGAAACTACACCGACTCACGTGATGATCGGACTTGGTGTAGTGGATTTGGTTCATGTAATCACCAAAAAGGCACGAGGGATGTCGTTTCTGAGTGGGAGTTCATTTCTAATTTGGATTAGTCGAACTCAATTTGTCATAAACTAAATCGAAGTGAATTTGCATAATTGGTTGTAGTCATTGGCGTCTGTTCACTACCTTATGCTTAGTTTTAATTGAGATAATAGAACTATATGATTCTGGATATTTACTTTACGAACTGGTATCGTATTGTTTTGAATGTCAATTTAAAGTTTATAAGTCCTATTGCAAACTTTCAGCAAACTCTATTTACTCCATGAAGTTTAATAAGTAGTATTAAATCAAGAGTAAGAATTCCAATGTTAGTATCTAAAGTATCATGTTTGCCTCCATGATTATTGATATTCAAAAGTTGTTTTAATATCAAGATTATATAGGAGCTGAAAATTGTTTCAGAAACCATCATGTGTGAAAGATATTGTGATATCTGAAACAATGTTTTTGGTTGCATTATGATAGAGTATAATTTAGCAAAATACATGTTCTCATATTGTATGGATCATAGCATTACGATCAATTCATTATGTTTTTATTGCTATAACATCATACGAAGTAATCTTTATCCTTAGACCATGAGATCATGTTAATTGCTAACACCGGAAGAGTATCTTGATAACATCAAACGTCACACCGTAACAGGGTGACTATAAAGATGGGTTCAGTGCTACGAAGGTGTTATGTTGAGGCTCATGGATCAAGAGTGGAATTTGTCAATCCTGATGATGGATAGATATACTCTAGGCCCTCTCGGTGATATCACATTAAGATAGCTTGCAAGCAAGTGATGTGATCACTAGAATGTTATATCACGGGAACGAGAAAAGAGTGCATGTCGGCAACGAGATCAAACTAGGTATGGAGATACCGATGATCGAATCTTGGACATGTAATATATCGCGAGACAAAGGGATTTAGTTACAAGCGTTAAAGTTCTCACGATCACAGAAGTCATCGTTGAATATGCAGGGTTCGGTATGGATCTCTAGGTCCCGCTTCTGATTATTGATCTGAGAGGAGTCTCAATCATGTCTACATTATTCGCGAACCGTAGGATGACACACTTAAGAGTTACCGGACACCATTTTGGAGCACATATGTTTTAGATGAAAGAATTGCAAAGCACAGGAATTGTTTCGATAGAAACCGGAATGTTTCGGTTGAAATTGCAGAAAGTGGTTCTGCATGTGATATTGAAATATTGCAAGGGGTTTTATGTGAATGTTTGTTAATTAAAGTAATTAACAAAATTCTGAATAAAATTAATAAAAGAGTTTTATTAAATGAGAGAGCATTAAATTTGGAGAAATTTAATGCATTTAAAGTGGGGACTTTAAAAGAGAATGTGAAGGGGCAAATTTATGTGGAGGGAGTTACCACCACATGAATGAGAAGGTGAGGGGTCACCCCTTGGGGCGCAGGCCATGGGGAGGGGTACCCTCCCCTCCTCCTATAAAATTCCCCCCTCTCACACCTTCATACTCACACCTCCTCGTGAAGGATCTCTCTCCCCCTCTAGAATTATTCCCCCATGGTCTCGGATTAGCGAGATACATGTTTCCGGTGGCATTTCATCTCGAAGGAGTTGCTGCTTCCGCTGGATCGCTTGAGCGAGGAGGTGGAGGTTGTCCGGTGTCTTGAACGTGTGTGCGAGTACAGATGCGCTGCTGAGTTGCGGCCCTCGGACTTCCTCACGATCTTGAGATCGGCAAGTGTACGACTACATCAACCACGAGTTCCTACTTGTTAACAAAACTCGTTGTCTTCGAGGGTAAGTTCTTGTTGGATGTATGTCCACCCGTTGCTTTGTACCTAGTAGATAGATCTTGGCGTGTAGTTCTCATCGTAGGAATTTTTTTGTTTTCTATGCTGCGGACCCAACAGTGGTATCAGAGCCTGATCTATGCGTAGGTGCTTTGCATGGGTAGTACACATATGTTTATATGAGGGCGATGATGATCATGTTATTGCATCTTTCATGTATTTTGGATATTGGTGGCATGGTGGGATGAAGCGGCCCGGATCAACCTTACATGTCATCGTACATGAGACCGGTTCCACGACTGACATGCAACTAGTTTTGCATAAGTGGCTGGCGGGTGTCTGTCTCTCCTACTATAGTCAATATCTGATTTACAATGAGTTGCTAATAACTTGGTTATCCTCGTTGTGGTTCATGTTCATAGGTGAGAACGGTTCTATCTCCGAAAGCCCTAAGCCACGTAAAACTTGCAATTGATTAATTAGAGGCGTCTAGTTTAGATCGTTGATGGGCTAGTGTCATGATATGGTAATGTTGTAAGTAGATGTATGATAGATACTCTTACAACACACCTAACGTGTAGGTTCCATAGATCTTGGCCTTACACACAACGGAATGATAGAGTTCATACCATGATGCATATGATAGAGATCAAATGCATGGACCATATCATCTCACTTTACACATTAAGATGTTTGCATCTTATATTGCTAGTTTGGCGTTTTAGTAGCATTTTAAGATGATCCCTCATTTAGATATCAAGATAAAAATGTGTTCTTCCTTAAGTATGCATTGTTCTATGGATCGTGTTTCGAGACATCACGTGATGATTGGGTGTACTCGACGCTACGCTTTCATACAACGGGTGTAAGACAGTTTTACACACGCGAGTACTAAGGTTCTTACTTGGCGAGCCTAGCATGTACAGACATGGCCTCAAAACACGGACCGAAAGGTTAAGCATGAGTCATATAGTTGATATGATGCCCATATTGATGCTCGCCTTTGAAACTACACCGACTCACGTGATGATCGCCTTGGTGTAGTGGATTTGGTTCATGTAATCACCAAAAAGGCACGAGGGATGTCGTTTCTGAGTGGGAGTTCATTTCTAATTTGGATTAGTCGAACTCAATTTGTCATAAACTAAATCGAAGTGAATTTGCATAATTTGTTGTAGTCATTGGCGTCTGTTCACTACCTTATGCTTAGTTTTAATTGAGATAATAGAACTATATAATTCTGGATATTTACTTTACGAACTGGTATCGTATTGTTTTGAATGTCAATTTAAAGTTTATAAGTCCTATTGCAAACTTTCAGCAAACTCTATTTACTCCATGAAGTTTAATAAGTAGTATTAAATCAAGAGTAATAATTCCAATGTTAGTATCTAAAGTATCATGTTTGCCTCCATGATTATTGATATTCAAAAAGTTGTTTTAATATCAAGATTATATTGGAGCTGGAAATTGTTTCAGAAACCATCATGTGTGAAAGATATTGTGATATCTGAAACAATGTTTTTGGTTGCATTATGATGGAGTATAATTTAGCAAAATACATGTTCTCATATTGTATGAGAATTTGTGAAGGATGGAGATGCTAAGCACCCAGATCTCCCAAAAAGGTTTTGGGAACTAATATTATACTCGCGATTGTTCCTTATAGGCTATAGTAGCTTGATCATGAAAGTTGTCATGATAAGGATGAATAGAAGATGTAAGTAAAATGTTTAATACACTAATAGCTTACTAAAGAATGGATTTTTGAAAGAACACCAAACATTTGATGATGGTGATCCACTTCAAAGTGCAAATTCAAAGGTATTAGTATTTGACTATATACACTTTGTACTATTGTCGTGTGAATGACACCACTATTGATGTTGATATATTCTTTTAAAAGAAAAGGAATTGTTGAAAGAGAATCTATAAAATATTTGGCAGAAATGAAAAGGTTGGAGATGTCCAACTTAGGTATATAGAAGATATACATGTTATGGATGTATTCCTTGCTTGTTAAACAATGTGGTTCTGAGGTATTGGATATCGGTATTGGATACCGAATTGGTTGGTATGAAGTGTCATACAGAACAACGCAATTCATGAACTGCAATGGCCTAAGTAACTAGCAAGAGAATAAGTGATGATGTTCATCAAAAACAAATAAAGTGTTATTGTGTTTTTCGTTGTCGTCAAACCTAGCCTTCAATATTTGTTTTAATAATTGTTATTTTCTTCCGATATTACAAGACCAATGGTTCTTCAAATAATTACCATATTCCATAAAGGATGGATGAACTTTTACAAGTCTAGTTGGAGAAATCACATCCATAAATATTATTTCTAAAATGTCGCAAGACAAATGATTAAAAGATCACTTATGAAGTGACATTTTTGTTTAAATTATATTGGAAAGAAAACGTGAAGAAACTCCATGTTGATGGATTTTTGGAGTCTTTGATTTTGATCAATTGACGCTTGTGAGAATTTCCTCGAGATAATTGAAACTCCGTTCATAGGCCAAAGAGGAACGGATGAGTAGCTTATTGGAAATTGTGCATGCTGATGTGCATAGTCCATTACGTGTAGCCATATGCGATGGATCTTTTTGCTTCATATGCTTTCTCCAGAAATATGAGTGAATATATCTATATATTTACTTAATAAGGAATAAGTATGAAACATTTGAAAATTGTTCAAAGACTTTCAAGATGAAGTGAAAAATCATTGTAACAAGAAAATAAAAGAGTTTATGATTTGATCATAAAGGAAGATATTTGAGTTACATGTTTAGCAAAACACTTAAGATTTGAGGAATTGTTCCATGATTTGTGTTTTCCGGTAACCATAGGAGTATGGCATATTCGAGAGATGAAATCAAACCATGTTTGACATGGTAAGATCAAGTGTGTCATTTATAAAACTATCATTATGTTTTAAGGATTGAAGCTTTAGAGACTACCGCTTTTACACTGAAAAGAGCACCATCGTGATCCGTTGAAATGACACCATATGAGTTATAGTTTGGGATAAAACCCGAATTGTCTTTTCTTAAATTTTGGTATGCTATGCATAAGTAAAAATTTTACAACCAAAGTCGGAGAAGCACGTCTTTGTAGGTTATCCCAAAGAATTTGTTGGGAATTTCTCCATAACACCCAGGACAAAAGAGTCTGTTACTTGGAATGTCAAGTTTCTTGAGAAGGAATTTTCACAAAAACTTAAGTGGGAGGACAATAGAACTTTGATAAGGTTGTTGAACCTTAGCTATATGTGCTAAGTAGCGTAGCGCTAGAAAGTGTCCCGGTGGCGGCCACAATGGTCATGGCTCCCGTGATTACAAAATGTGTGATCTCCGAGATTAGAGTTCCTATTGAACCGTGTGAGTCGGTAAGAATCAAATAGTAAGATTTGATAAGCAAGTCGCTATTGTTTTGACAATGATGAACCGACTACATGCAAAGAAGCGATGATGGGCCCTGACTCCATAAAATGACTAGAAGTAATAGAATCCGTGATAGTATCCATACACGAGAAATCAAGTTTCTAAACTTGAAAGACCCTCTGGAAAGGCATGAAGCCTATCGGTTGTGTTTGGATCTATAAAGAAATAGACATGGATGTTTAACATCTATGAAATAGTCGACATGTCGGATAGAAGTTTACGACAATGTTCAAGGAGTTGACTATGACAAGATTTGATCTTTCATAGCGATATTTAGTCTTGACGGATTAATGTAGCAACCACTACATATAATTTGATGTATGGTAGTTGAACAAATAAAACAATGTTCTTCTAATAGAATGGTTACCTAGGACGTGTACAAGACACGGTCCGAAGGGTTTTGTTAATTCAAAGGGTGCTAAAAGGGCATGCAAACTTCAATAGTTGAAGTAAGCATAGCGGAGTTGGAATCTTCACCATGATGAAACTGTTAAAAGAGTTTAAATTCATCGGAGATGATGAAGATGCTTGCATTTGCAAGAAATTAAGTGGGAGCGCTGAGACATATTTCTAATACATTATGTAGAGAACATATTGTTGATTGGAAATGATGTATCTTGTATTGACACAAGTTAAGAATTTCATTAAAATAAGATTTCGATGAAAGACTTGGGCAAAACCGGAATATTTGGCATCAATATCTATATGGATAGATTGAGGCGCTAATATGGTTGTGCCAGACATACATATATGAGATATTGAAAGGGTTCAATATGGAAACAACAAGAAAGGTTCTTGCTGCATGGAAAGGATTGTATCAAGATTCAAGTGTTTCAACACTTGGTGGGTAAAATCACATGAAGATTTTGATCGATTATACCGTGATATGTATATATCCAGAATGTCCTATGCTCTAAATGTTATGAGCACATACCAGAATGATTCATAAGATGATCATTGGACGATAGTAAAGATATTCTTATGAGCTTTGGAAGAACTAAGAATATATCATGTATAAGTGACAAATAGTTAAAGGTAGTTCATTGTAAAGTGTAACATTGATACTAGCTTTGTCACAAGATACAAATTAAATTTATCTCAATTTATACTATGGGTGGCACAATATAATGGAAAGTATGTTCCATGATGGATTTGGATGAGTTCCAAAGTTGAGGTATTGTGACGGGTACTACAACAAAAAAAGGCTAAGTATATGACTGCTATAGTAGCAGCATAGGAGGGTATTTGTGTTAAGTAGTTTGTTATCAAACTAGGTGTGGTTCAAAGTGGGCTAATACTATGAAGATATATTATATGACAATAATATCAAGATATTTTAACCCGAACGAACTAAAGGTCTCACCAAAGGACCAAATATATACAATGCCATCTCATTTGCGTAGAGACGCAAAGACATGCAAATACACACGGAGGGCCCATAGTTTGATCTCGTTATCGACATGCAAACTAGTGATCAAATACCTATTTTGATCTCGTTACCAACATGCACTCTTTTCTCACTCCCGTGATATAACATTCTACTGATCACATCACTTGCTTGCAAGCTATTTTAATGTGATATCACCGAGAGGGCCCATAGTATATCTATCCGTCATCGGGATGGACAAATCCCACTCTTGATCCATGAGCCTCAACATAACACCTTCATAGCACTGAACCCACCTTTATAGTCACCCTGTTACGGTGTGACGTTTGATGTTATCAAGATACTCTTTCGGTGTTAGCAATTAACATAATCTCATGGTCTAAGGACTAAGATTACTTTGTATGATGTTATAGCAATATAAACATAATGACTCTAATCGTAATGCTATACTTCGGATGAATGTTCATCACATCATTCCACCAATGTTGTGACCTCGTTATTAACAACATCCAATGTCCATGATCAGGAAACCTTGATCATCTTGTTAATCAACGAGCTAGTTTATATGAGAGGCATTACTAGGAACTTTGTATTTTGTTTATTAAACACACATGTATTAACGTTTCCAATTAATACAATTATAGCATGCAAAATAAATATTTATCATAAATATGGAATAAGATAATACCCACTTTATTATTGCCTCTCGGGCATATTCCCTTCAGAAATTTCTAGGCATGCATATTCTTAGGAAGAAGTTGAATCTTTCCAAACTCTCACTCGTCTTGATACATTGACTGCAGCCTGGTGGAGGGTCCACTGAACAGAATTTCGGAAGGTATGAAGTTAAATTTGAAACACGGGCAAAATTTCAAAACACGGTGAGTCATAGTCTCTTTGATTATTTTCAAAACATGGTCAAATTTCTAGGCATGCATATACTTAGCAAGAAGTTGAATCTTTTCAAACTCTCACTCGTTCTCGATACATTAACTTCCTGATGGTGGGTCCACTAAACAGATTATCACAAGGTGTGAAGTTAATTTCGAAACACAACCAAACTTTCAAAACACGGTGAGTCATAGTCTCTTTGGATTTTTCAAAACACGGTCCAATTTCGAGGCATGCATATTCTTAGCAAGAAGTTGAATCTTTCCAAATAACTCTCACTCGTTCTCGATACATTGACTGCCTAGTGGTGGGTCCATTTAACCGACTATCGCAAGGTGTGGAGTTAATTTCGAAACACAACCAAATTTCAAAACATGGTGAGTCATAGCCTTTTTGATTGTTTTCAAAACATGATGAGTCATAGCCTTTTTGATTGTTTTCAAAACATGGTCAAATTTCTAGCCATGCATATTCTTAGCAAGAAGTTTAATCTTTCCAAACAACTCTCACTCGTTCTTGATACATTGACTGCCTTGTGGGACCACTGAACAGATTATTGCAATGTGTGAACTTAATTTCGAAACACACCGAGAAATAGTACGTAGTAGAGAGTAGCGAAATGAATTGCCTTGGCTGTGTGGTCAGGCAACAAGGCTTTATCCAATCGCTAGGCATCGGGCCCACCTGGGACGTGCATTTGAGCACCTGTGTCTCTGGCGTCTCCCTAGGAACCGTGGTATGATGACAGCTGCATCTGAGCAGTACAGGACTGCAGTACACTACTGAAGTCTTACTTTATGAATCAGTGAGGAGGAGTACTCGAGTACTAATCCGTACTACTAGAACCCTACTACCACCGCTGCCCGCCGCCCAAGGAGTAGTAAAAAGCTGCAAATAGCCACCGCCGCCCGCCACCCATCGCCCGCATATGCCTACCTACTAGAGTAGTAGTATAGTAAAAAGAAGACATATGTATTACTATTGGAGTACTGGTAGTACAACTGAAGTATAAAAAGACATATACTCCGTATTACTAGAGTACTATTTCAAATGTACTACTACTACTAGTACTCTGTATCTGGACAAGCTTTAACCACAAAAAGAAATGGAGAGGAGAAACGAGTCTGCTATGCCGAGAAAGAAAGAGCTAGAAGAGACAAGCAAATAGAATAAAATGCAGATGGTGTTGAAGACATGCATGCAGTCCTCGTTCTCTCCCCTGCAGCACTGTACACTTTGCGCCAGGCCCCAGGTTTCTCTGTCTCTCTCTAGGTGTAGACCTTCTCCATTTCCAAAAAAGGCGTAGACCTTCTTACCACTCACGCGGGTAGGAACTATTTGTCTGGTACAGTACTATACAGGGTAATAAGTGCCTAATTTACTCTCACCTGTCAACTTTCTGCAGCCTTCATTCAAAAAAACTCAATGTTGCATAAAAATTCAGGACTGCAGGCACTACATCGGCGAGCCGAGCTTCTAGGAACCACTCCAACATTGGGCGCATCGGCAGATTACACAAAGAGCTAGCTGGTGATGGACAAAGACGAGCTAGCACTGATAACTGTTCTATGCCCCCACGACGGCTGCCTCACCATGGTCGCCTACCACGAGCTCGGCGACCACAAGGTCGCGTGCCCGTATAGCCCATGCGGCTGCACAGAGGTCGGCTGCATATTCACCGCCTCGCTGGTCGAGCTCCTTTTGCACCTCAATGGTGTCCACAGGGTACAAGTGCATAGTCTATCGTACGGCCAGCCCATGGAGTGTATAGTAACAATGCCGTTACTGTCCTTTCCGCCATCCATGGTCATCATCTACGGTGATGACGCTACCATATCCAGCCTCATCATCGGCGAGCTCGGCCATGCCGCCGACGTTTCCTCGGTGTGCGTCAGGGCGGCCTCGTGCTCGTGGCCCCGGTACAGGGTGAAGTTGTGCACGACTGGCCCGTAGTCTCCGGCGGACTTCTTGACGGACACCCTTAATGGGGTCATTGAGCCGACGAGCTACGTGTCACCAGGAAGTGTTGGCCTCGAAGATCTGATGTTCCTTACGGTGTCGCCACGCTACATTACCGCGGCTGATGGATAGTACGGGACGATCAAGGTGTTGTCTTTTGCATCGATAGGATGAATCAATCTTAATATTTGGCTAAGTGATCCTAATGCGATGGTAATGATGTATTACTAGTTAATTTAGTTGTAGAAAAGTACCACTCGTTTACTAGTTAATGTGGTAGTAGTTGGAGGCAGAGTCTCTTTTGGCACTAGGAAGGGTGTATTTTGGCTATAAACTGTCTTTGTTGCTAATGTTTAAATTTTGGATTTTAAGTGTTTTCTGAAAATTTTCAACTACTACTCCATGTGCCCACTGCTAGGGGGACTCGGATCATCATGCCCCCTGTATCTACCACCCAATATTCATCTGATGGACAAAAGTGATCCAAAGCAACGTAGAAAAGAAAACATCTCACACTTATGCCCCAGTTTTCAACTATGTTTCGTTTTTTAGACACAAGATAATAAAAACATTTTGTCAGTAATTAATAGTTCAAATACATGCATATATTTATTAAAAAAATATAGACATATAATTTTAACAAAATTGCATAAATTAATTTTCATACTTTTGTCCGCACACTGTATATAATAGTGGTAAGATGAGAAAAGAAACACTATCAATAGTCTATTCTCGATGCTAAAATGGAAATGAAGATCCAATGTTCGACAATGTTGGGATTCGAGTCTTGATCCAATGGTCAATATTCAAAGTTATTCGTAAACTATACAATGGTAAGAAAAAAATGAGAAACATGTGTTTTGACACCTTCAAATACAAAAAATGCTCTGGCTTCTTCACAATGTGTTGGGATTCACAATCTTGGTAAACTATACCCGGTAGAATGGAAAAAAGAAGATCCAATAGCTAGCAGTGTTGGGATTCACGAGTATTGATCCAACGGTCAATACTCAAAGTTATTCGTACATTGTATAGTGGTAAGTTAAGATAACAAAGACTATAAATAGTATCTTCTAGAAGATGGAATGGATTAGAGGATCCAATAACTAGCAGCAATGTTGGGATTCGTGGGTCATGAATCAGTAGTCAATAATATTCAAAGTTGTCCGCACACTATATATAAACTAGTAAGTTGCACGTGCCCTGCATGTGAGACTGAGATAATAGACGTCTGACATATTATCACTATATAAAATTGTAATAGGTAAAGCAGAAAATATAAATTTGATCAACATCTATAAAGTATGGGTGTATATTTTGTTCTTGTCCTTTGTATATCATGTAGAAGTAAATGATTATTAGTTATATAGAACTTGAAAATTTTGGTAACGTTGTCTAGAGAAACAAGGGAGAAGATTCTAGAATGATGGAGAAGTGTGTTTTGAGTGTTGTGCATAGCGATCATTGTGATGAAGACTATCAATAGAATCTTCTAGATGCTAGAATGGAAAAGAAGATCCAACGGTTGGAAATGTTGGGATTCACGAGTCTTGATCAAATGGTCAATATTCAAAGTTATTTGTACACTATATCTCTACTACTATAATGGAGAAGTTTTGAATCGGATCCATAACACCAATCCCGACCGTTGGGCTGTTAGATCCAATGATTCAATGTAGCTGGATTCGTGTTGAATAGTACCTAGAGCAAACTCCACCATGCATGTTCTAGAACCATCATATAACCACCCCCAAAATTTCATAGCAAAGTAGGTTGTATTCTCAATATGTGTAAATAGTTATTATTAATAGAATTTTTAATGTATGCATTTTTTCTCTAACAAGACTTAAAGTATGATGGTTCTAAAACACGGTGGAGTTTTGTCTAGGTACTGTTCAACACGAATCTAGTTGCTCTGAATCATTGGATCTTATAGCCCAATAGTCAGGATTGGTGCTATGCATCCAATTCAAAACTACTCCATTGTAATAGTTAGAAATAATGGAGCAGTTTTGAATTAGATCCATAGCACTAATCGTGACCGTTGGGCTATTAAATCCAATGGTTCAGAGCAGCTGGATTCGTGTTGAATAGTACCTAGATCAAACTCCACCATGTTCTAGAAGCATCATGTCACCACCCCCCAAAATTTCATAGCACAGTAGGTTGTATTCTCAATATGTATAGATATATTATTAATAGACTTAATGTATCCATTTTTTTCTCTAACAAGACTATTGGTTAATAACAACTTAATGTTTGTTAAATCACATTTCATACAGTATATACGTGTGTGGTACATGCCTTTTACTAGTAGTGGTAAGATAAGAAAAAAAAGACTATAAATAGTATCTTCTCGATGCTAAAATGGAAATAATGAAGATCGGATGTATGACAATGTTGGGATTCATGTCTTGATCCAACAGTCAATATTCAAAGTTATTCATACACTATATAGTGCTAAGAAAAAAATGAGAAACATGTGTTTTGACACCTTTGAATACAAAAAAATGCTCTCGCTGCTTCATAGTGTGTATTGGCCTACGGTGCATGAACATTCCGGGTTTCGACCCGAATAGGCAAGGTCATGACCGTATTGACATCATATATAATTATGATACAGTACCTGCATCTGGTAGATTTGTGCATCTTCTTCAACAAGATCAGTTGAAAGTGAGAAGTGCGATGTTTTCTTTTGTTAAGCAAGTACTAGTCTTACCATTACCACTATCTTAACACTATATGGTGTACAAAAAACTTTGAATATTAATTGTTGGATCAAGACTCACGAATCCCTACATTTCCAGCCGTTGGATCTTATTTTCCATTCTAGCATCCAGAAGATTCTATTGATAATCTTCATCACAATGAAATACTATGCACAAACCTCAAAACAAACGTCTCCATCATTCCAGAATCTTCCCCTTGTTCCTATAGACCATGTTACCAAAATTTTCAAGCATTTGATTTTAGTGTCCTTTATGCTAAATGTATGGACATGGATGTATTTTTGTTTTTTTGAGGTCCTTGGTGTAACATGTACACATCCACTTACCGTGTTAATTAATTGAAGAATCTCGCTCCCTCGGGACATACCTTAGTCAAAAAAAAAGTACCACCACCCGGTTTTCAGAAAAAGTGGGGAACATGTTTTCTTACAATTCCCTAGTCTTATCACATTTCAAGATTCCCTAGCGAACCGTGCCCACTTAAATAACTTTATGTCGATTTAAATAAATTAGGTCAAATTTGAACTACAAGTAAGCGCGGTAGATTCCTCTTGAATTTTCCTAATGTCGTCTAAAGGGAACCACGATGTCTATATATCAAGACTTAAGTTCTGGGACAGAGTACTAAACACTAGTAGTACCTGCATCCAAGGCTCAAGGCCTATTTTTTTGGAAAAGTCAAACTATGCAAAGTTTTACCAAGTTTGTAGAAAAATATGTTAATATTTACAATATGAAATGCATACCCTTTGATACATCATGAAACATATATTCACATGTTATCTACTAATATCATATAGTAGTTCTTGATATATTTTTTAGAAGTTTGGTCAAACTTTTTGTATCTTGACTTATCAAAAAAAAGCCTTAGGCCCTGTTCGGAACAAAGGAAAATCATAGGGTTTTGGAGGATAGAATTCGTATAGGAAAAATTCCTATGGTGTCATTTGGAACAAAGGAATAGGAATCTAAGATTCCTTTGAAATTCCTATGGTATAGGCTATTTCATAGGAATTTTCTAGGAAAATTAACATGAGGTCTAACCTCATGTTTCATCTCCTTGTGTCTACAATTCATGCGATTTTCCTGTATGACATCCAAACAACATCCTAAAAAATTTCCTCTAGTATTGATTCCTGTAGGAATTGAGCATACATGATATCTTAATTCCTGCGTTTTTTCTATCCCTATGTTTTGCATTCCTGCATTCCAAACAGGGCCTTAAGCTTTGGGATGGAGGTACTAGTGATATGAGGGAAAAAAACCGAAGAGCAAGAGGATCTCGGAGAATAAAAGGGAGGCAGGGCAGGAGGGCAGCATGACAGGACACTTGAAGGCAGTGCGATGTCAGAGCAGAATTATGATAGGTTCCTGACATGAGGTACTATAGCCTTTACAGCATACACACTCTAGTAAATTTGAGGAATTATGTGCACTCAAAACAAAACAAAATTATTGTTTTGCTCTCAGTCACTGCCTCACCATCCATCTCCGCACTCCCTCGTCCACAGCGTTGCGCATGTGTGTCTTGGTACGGCGGCTCAATTGTGTCCCCGACATGTTCTTTAGTGTACATAGGAAGGAATCGGGCATTGGTGGCAAAAATTAGTAGAATTCAAACTTTCAAATTTTACTCTTCCTTTCCAAGCATCGGGAATGAAGGTTATTCAAAGGATGACCATATCGACATCATATCTCTATCTCTACTATTACTAGTAAGTTACATGTGCCTTGCACGTGAGACTCAAATAGTAGACATATGACATATCATCACCATATAAAATTATAATTGGTAAAGCACAATGAATGATAAATTTGATCAACATCTATAAAGTATGGGTGTATATTTGGTCCTTGTACTTTGTATGTCATGTAGAAGTCAAAGATTATTTAGCTACCCAACACATTGAAAGGGTAATTGCCCCTATGTGTGGTTTTGGTGATTAATGACAATCCCTATGGACTAATGTTTTCATTGAGTTTTATATGAAGGAATATTCCATAGGTCATGCTTGTAGTTCATGTGTTGGATTCAAGTATGGATGCCATGAAGATAAAGATATACCTTGAGTATTCGCATCAAGATCATCGAGTTGAAGAGAGGAATATGATATAATCAAGATCTTGAGAGTGTGATCTCAATAGAAGAATTCAAGTTATGGCTCTAAGCCGGTGTCATGATAGCCTCATTAGTTGAGCTATGGTTGACTAAGATTTAGAGCATGTAATCAAATGAAGAATTCTTTATGTACCTCAAGATATTGAGATGGAGCATGAGAAGATACTTTTTTGACCAATACAAAGAGTGAAGAGTGATTTCAAGATGGTCAACGCATGAAGCATAAAGAATGATTGTACCACATGGATCTTGTGGTATGGTAAGTCTTGTCATTTATGCATCATGAACTAACCCATTATATATGTGCCTTTGTGTTTTCTATATGGGGTAGGTATCTTTCCATGGGCATGCTTCAAACGTGAAGATCTCATATAGCCCATGAGAGGATGACATCAAGTGGTGATCGTCATCAAGTTTGAGAAGGGCAAGTTCAAGATAAGCATCTCGAGAAGATCATTTGCTAGAAGCTTGCCATCCATATTGGTGATAATGTGCATTTGAAGATGTGTCTTAATGAAGAAATCCCATAGTAGTGTACGGGGGAGCAAATTATGAGTCTTCACGAAGCAACAATGTTCAAATAAAGCATTCCGGCTTCGATGGAGATTGAAGCATTGTCATCAAGATCAGGCGGGATGTGCAAGGCAAATGTATGGCCTTGCTAGGTTTTCCTTTTAACGGTCTCAAGGTGGTTGTTGGGAGACCGGGTTATAGGATAGATAGCCGCACTATCAAGAGGGGCTTTCGGTTGGGTAACTTGATCACATCGTCATAGGGAGATCAATCATTTGCATACTTGGCATCTTCCTATTTTGTTTCTTCTTGGTGTTTATCCATTTCAAGTTCTTGATCTTGTTGCTAGCTCTTCAACAAGCCCAAGTTCATCGAAAATGGAATTCGTATGCATCTTCGATGACGTTTTCGAGTTTGAAGGTTTTACCGGTTCTTCTCGTAGTGAGAATTCATACCTTTCTTCATTTGGTTCTACCCTACTTTGTTGGACTATGATGTTTTCCTGTACCATATTGTAGATCTTGTTGTCCTCGTCAAAACAAGCCCAAGATCATCGAAATCAGAGTCCGGATGCAAATGTTATTGCGTTTTTCGTGAAGTTTGTATCATCCCGGTTGTGGATCCGGTTCAACTGAGTCCCACACCGGACGGTCCGGTGCCAGCACCGGTAGATCGGATCTCAGACCGGATTTTCCAGTTTTTGCGACCGAGTCTATTCTGAGTTGGCAAATAGAGGTATTCTGGTTTGTAGTTTTGTCCTCCGGCCTGGGGACCGAGTTTCCCGGTTCTCGGGCCGGTCCAACCGACTTTTAAACCGAGTTTTCACAGAGTTCCTCCCAACAGCCATATTTGCTTTCCCCTATAAAAGGGAATTCTTTCCCCAACATTTTTGGGTGTTCTTGACCATGAAATTGATCTCCATTGTTGAACCTCTTGAGATTGCCTCCTCCCCCTTCCCTCCTATGTGTCTTGCATCTTTTTAAGGGCTTTGGAAGAGGAGATCTAGATATACAATCCCCACCAATCAATTCCTCCTCTAAGTGAGGGGAACCCATTGGATCTAGATCTTGGAGTCATTGGTTGACTTCCACCTTTGTTCTTCCTCTCTAATTCCTCCCTAGCACTTGTTTCTTTGGTGGGATTTGAGAGTGAAGGATTTGAGCACCCTTGGTGTTCTTGCTTTGCATTCTTGCATAAGTTTTGAGCTCTCCACTATGATTTGTTCTAGTGAGAGACCGTGAGCTTGTTTCTCTTGGAGGGTGACCTCCTAGTTGGCTTGGCGGTTGGTGCCGCGGTGTGCTCTTCATGGAAGATTGTGAAGAGACCTGGGCTTCTCCTTCGTGGAGCTTGTGTAGTGGTTGTGGAGCTTGCCATCTCCCGAGTGGGGGAAAAGCTAGCCATAAGGAAAGGGCCTATTCCTTCGTGGGATAGACTCGGAGAAGAAGGTGAGCCTTCGTGGTGTTGGAAATCCTTCGTGGAATCCCACACCTCTCCAACATGACGTACCTTCTTGTAAGGGAACACGGGAATACATCTTTGTCTCCGCGTGCCTCGGTTATCTCTATACCCGAGCTTACTTTCCTTATGATAGCCATCGAGCTTGAAGTACTTATATCTTGCTTATCACTTGTGATATATTTATTTTGTTCTATCTTGCTTAGCTTGTTGTTGGTGCACTTAGTTGAGCCTAGTGTATTTAGGTTTTTTGCTTGTAAAATAAACGTTAATTTAATTCCGCATTATATCAAGCCAAAACCATAATAGTTTTGAAATTGCCTATTCACCCCCCCCCCTCTAGGCGACATCTCTATCCTTTCAATTGGTATCAGATCTAGGTCTCTCCTTGTTTAGGCTTCACCGCCTAGTGTGTAAAGATGTCAGCTAATAGTATAGTGCACAATGACACAATTGTCTTTGATGGGATAAATTATATTTTGTGGAGAAATTGCTTGCTTTGTAAACTTCGGACCTTGTGTCCAAATATTGAGCGATTTCTAGATGTAGGTTTTTCTCCTCCGATGGATCCTCAAAATCTATCTTTAGAGGATGAGAAAAACTTACATCTCGAAGCTCAAGTATCTAATGAGCTTATTTTCTCTTTGAGCCCCATAGTTAATTTGTTCTTGACAAATGTAAAGCGCAAGTCATCTCATGAGATGTAGACCAAGCTTAAAGAAATATTTGATGGGTCAATTTCTCATATTATTGGTGGTATCTCTGAGGAGCTCTCTTCTCATTCACATCATGATGAGCTCCAAATTTCTTCCCCCTCTGGCCACAATGATATTTCATTTCCCTCCACTTCACCTACATGTGACAAGTCACAAGGTAATGGCATGGTGAGTGGAGAAATCATATGTAATGATGGTAGTCGTTCTATTTACACCAATAATTCATGTTCTATAAATGCTAATGGTGTAGATAGTCTGGACTTAAGTACTTCTTGCAACGATAATTATATATCCCCTTGTGTTGCTAGTCCTTGCATATTGTCTAGAAATTATTTTAGTACTAGTGTAGATGATATGCTTGATTTGTCTTGTTCCAATAAACAAAATGCTTCTATTTCCTCTAGTTGTGTATCTAACAATGTACAGGAAATCAAACACCCTATGGAGCAAGACACGATCATGAATGAAGATTCAAGAATATCCTCATATTCATTCTCATGTGCTCACATGTGCCTTATGGCAAGAGGGTCAAAGGTATCTCCTACTTCGGATCCCAACATATCTTCTCTAGATAATAGCAATGATAATGATGATAGTGATGATGACCTTGCTGAGGATACTAGTACTCTTGTTCTTGAGTTGACCTTTTTGTGTACCTCTCTTCGTGGTAATAATAAGGTCATTGCTTGTCTCAAACATGTTATGGACACCATAACTAAACAAACGGAAACCATAGAGGAGTTGGATTTCCAACTTGATGATGGGAGTCGTAGATTCCATCTCCTTAAGAAAGAGCTTGCCGAGGAGAAGCACACTAATTGTCTCCTCACATAAAAAATTGAATCTTATGAGCTTGAAAATGAAAAATCTATTAGTGATGCTAGTGCTACTAACTCTAATTATTGTGAAGCATCTATGTTAAAGGAGAATGTTGAGCTAAGGGCTCAACTTGAGTTGCTAACTAGTAATTATGGGAAATTGGAAGGAATTCATGAAAAGCTCTCAACCTTTCATAATGATCTTCTAATCTCCTGTAATGGGCTAAAGTTAGCTTGTGAGGCAAGTATCACTAAGGTAACATCTTGTGAGCCTCATTTGTACATTAGCACAACTTCTACTCAAAATGCTATTTTTTCATGTGCTAGTCCTTGTGATCCTTCTAGTCATACTAGTGATAAACCTTGTGTTGGATTACTTGCTTTGCCTTGTTGCTCTAACAATGAAGCTTCTACTTCCTCTAGTACCTATATTTCTACTAACCATGTAGAGGAAATCAAAGAGCTCAAGTCCCAAGTCACTTCTTTGAAGAAAGACTTGGAAAAGAGTCATGAAGGCAAATCCACACTCAATAATATTTTGAGTGTGCAAAAATACCCCAATGATAAAAGCGGACTTGGATTCAACTCCAATAACAAGAACAAGTCCAAGAGCAACAATAAGAAGGGCCAAGACCAAGTCAAGGATTCGGCTAAGATTATTTGCTTCAAGTGCAAGGTTGTAGGACATCATGTAAGATCTTGTCCATTGAAGAAAAACACTTGAACGAGAAGAAACAAGGGAAGCAGCCACAAGTTCAAGGTCAAGCCCAATCTCAACCTCAAGTTGAATCTAGGCCACTTCCCAAGAATAATCAAGATAAGGCTCCCCAAGACAAGAAATCAATAAAGAAGATAAAGGGGAGAACTTGTTGCTACATATGTCGTGAGAAGGGGCACTTGGCCTCTTCATGTTCAAATGGTATGTTATCTAACCCTATGATTGTTGATGATTATTATTCTCTTGGGAAGGATAAGGATGGAAATGTGTTTGCCAAGTTTGTTGTAACTCAAAGTGGTGTCAAGAAACGAACCATTTGGGTTGCCAAGCCTATTGTGACTAACCTCTTAGGACCCAACTTGCTTGGGGACCAAAAAGCTCAAACTTGATCAATAGGTGTTTTTGGAGGGCATTGGAGACTTGGATAAATCATGAAGAATTAAGGGATCTTCATATATTATATTTTATAAATCCAAGTTATAAAGATTATCATCTCCCTACCATATACCCAATGTGCCTCTTTGCGGTAACTCGAACTCAACTCTTTTATATTGTAAGTTACTTGCCCCTTTACATGTTTTGGTTTTGTACCAAGTATGTGTTTGTATTTGTTGTGCCTCATGCTTACTTATTTTGTGTATTCAAGTATGTCTATGTGTTTGGCACATCATTTACTTGTGTGTTTTTCTTTGAGCCTCTAATGCATCTTGATGATATCTTTTTTGGCTCTTTTCGACTGGTTAATGGAACATCCCATTTTGGGGGAGTGATATGCCTCGTGCATCTCTCAAACCTTAAAATGTGTGTACATGAGTACTACCACTTATTATTGATATTGCAAGCTTATCTAGTCACTATGTGGTGTGTCATACTCATGAGAAATTCAAATTCTAAATGTCCATTAATTATCTCTAGTTGAGGTTATTTTTCCTCTTATTAAGAAAAATTGAATACCACATTATGGGGGAGTAATATGCTATTTTGCATATCATAATCCTAGGAAATGTGAACATATGATGTGGTGCCACTTAGTGTTGATATTGTTGATTATCTTGTATCTAGGTGGCATGTTAGCTCAGAAAAGGTCCTAATTTTTGTTAGAAGCTTTTATTGCTCGTATTTTTGGCTTGACTAAGAAATTCTTGGTGTGACCTTCCTCAAATGCATATCTCTATATCTTATTTGGGAGACCATTTGCTTCAAGTTATTCTAATCATTGCTTTGCATGATTGTGTGACTAGTTGAAGCTATCAAGAATCTCTATCTTTGCATAGTGCTTAATCTTTTTATTCCTATCATATGCTTTTTATTGTGAAGATTTATCTTTAATATCCATGCAATATACCACCGGAAATAAATTCCAATACACTCATTGTCTTTGACAATTGATATACTTGGTTGTGGTAGCATTTGTGGATCATCTTCACCTTGGATTTCATGTCTTATTGCCTTTTTTATTTTCCAAAAATTGTTGTGGCTCCTATTGTCTTCCTTGGCTTTTGAACATCTCTTTGATGGTGTTTTTGATTATTATCAAATGTGCTTTTAGTGGAAGACAAACCTTTTCTTTTCGAAACCTTGTGCCATTGTGAAAAGTGTTAATGGTTTGGTTTATTTCTTGAAACCTTGCTGTTTTAGGAGTTTGTTATCTCATTCTTTCTTCTCTATGTTATTTGCTTGAATGAGATAAATCTTTGGGCATTTGTGTTTTTATCTCATCTTTTATGCTAAATAGTTTTTCCTTGGTTCATTTGTTGAACAAATCTTGTGTTGATTTGATTCTTTGATATAGTTTAGACAACAAATGTGTTTTGTCACACATTGTATGCCTTCTTGAATATTTTGGTGTTTTGTCCAAATTATATCTTCGTTGGTTCTTGAAAGTCTCGTGCATGCATGTTTACTAAATGTATATCTTAAATCATGTTTTGCTTTCTTTGATCCAATATATAGGGTATACTCCATCAAATCCTTAAACAACTATGATGTGCATGAAATTCAAATTTCATCTCTAAATATGCACATATTTTTATGGAGTATGTCCTATGTGTTGTGGTTAGTCTAACCACTTTGGACCCAATAAGTTTGGGGACCAAGATGTACTTGAATGTTGTTTTAGGTACATTGGAGATGCAATGGATGCTTGTCTTATCTATAAGGAAGGTTCTATCACCACATGATAATTGGAGCCAAGCTAGGACGATCGAAGAATTCTTTTCTACTACATCATACCATTGCTATCTCGGTAACAAGTATCTTATTCATGCATACTATTCTTCCATCGAATCTCTTGTAGGTTACACCTTGGTATGAATTTATTTGTTTGTAAATGTTGCGGTTCTTGCAAAGATCTTTGAAAGACTTTTCTATCCTTATTGCTTATGTGAGTAATTTGAGATGATGCATATAATGGGGAGTATATAAAATCATGCTCATGATTCACCAATCCCAAATATGCCTTCTAGCAATTTATTGCATATCAATTCCTCAAGGTACTCTCATGTGCAATATTGTTGAAATTGCATTGAATCCTTTGTTTTGATACTTGTTACCTTTCTCAAAATATCCCAACTAGCATTAGTTCCCTTAGTGTTAGTTCTCAAGTTTTTGAGGTTTTTGTTTTTCTTTGGTGAAGTTCTTTGATATACCATAAAAGAAAATAGAGCCATGGGCTATATATGCACTTAAGGAAAATATCATTTTTTTGGTATATCTTATGACTTCCTCTTAGATATCATGTTTTCTTATTTTTATTAACCTCTTATGTGTGGATGTTTCTTTGTGGATTATTCTCATGTTTTTTCCCACTTAGAAACTTATATACACAAGAGTGTTAATCTCTCGCCTTGATATCCTCGCCTTTTGCCAACCATGTCACTTATCCGCTTAGTTTTTAATGGTTTTGCTAAGGTCTTGATTTATGAGTGCTCGGTTTACTTTTATTGCATCTTCGCGCACTCATATATCATATGTGGATTCTTTTGGACTTAAGCTTGTCTTGACAAGTGTATTGATTTATATATATACTCCTTGTATCTTGGTTGTGTTCTAAATGATATAGAGGGAGTGAGGATTCCATGCTTGTGCATATTGTATTCAAATGAAACAACTAATTTATGCACAAACCTTGGGGAGCTTCCTTATTTCATTTAGAGCACTATTTATCCATTTGATTATTTGGATCTTTTGATTGCTTACTTCATCTGTTGAAGTTTCTTCACCTTGTTATCCTTTTAGCAATATTTGATCCTCAATATAGTTGATTTCCTCCAAGTATTCGTCATTGGATATGTGCATATGATTTCACTCATATTATGAGAAATGCACACCTTGGGAGGAACATGAACTATATTGGCCTTCTAACTTGGTCATCCATTTTGGCACTTGTTGTCAATGGGGGAGAAGTTTAGAGGGTTTTAAGGGAAATGGTTTTCTACTTAAGATTGGTTTGTTCTTAAGTGTTTGCCTTTCATGCATTTCATATTTATTATGTATTGCATGGTTGAATATATAGTGGAAACTCTCCCAAAGGTTATGCTTGACAATGTATGCAATGAAATTCAAGTTCATCACATGTGCATATATTGTGGGGGAGTTTGCTCTATATATGTTGGTTCTACTCACATCTCTTGCATTAGTTGTAGTTTGTGTGAGTAGAATCGGTTTCGATATGGGCTAGTATCTTTGTGTTACTTAACCATATCAAATACAACCTCTTGAGTACAACTTATGCTCCGATAAGTTGCGTACTTGTTTCTAATATTCATTATATAAACCCTCTTGTTGTGATTGTCATCAATTACAAAAATGGGGGAGATTGAAAGGGTAATTGCCCCTATGTGTGGTTTTGGTGATTAATGGCAATCCCTATGGACTAATGTTTTCATTGAGTTTTATATGAAGGAATATTCCATAGGTCATGCTTGTAGTTCATGTGTTGGATTCAAGTATGGATGCCATGAAGATAAAGATATACCTTGAGTATTCGCATCAAGATCATCGAGTTGAAGAGAGGAATATGATATGATCAAAATCGTGAGAGTGTGATCTCAATAGTGTTGGAGATATGCCCAAGAGGCAATAATAAAGTGGTTATTATCATGTCTTCACACTTATGATAAATGTTTGCATACCATGCTATAATTGTATTATAACATTAATACTTGTGTGATTTGTAAACTAAAATAAGAGTCCCTAGTAAAGCCTCTTGTTAAACTAGCTTGTTGGTTAATATATGATCATGGTTTCCTGATCATGAACATAGAGATGTTATTAACAACAGGATCATATCATTAGGAGAATGATGTGATGGACATACTCCTATAGATAAGCGTAGCATAAAGATCAAGTCATTTCAATAGTTCAATTGCTATATGCTTTCTGATACATAGTAACCTAATTCCTTCGACCATGAGATCGTGCATATCACCTTTACTGGATGGATGCTTTGATGTCATCAAACACCACACCGTAACAGGGTGGCTATAAAAGTGGCATTGAGTGTTCGGAAAGTATTGGTTGAAACACATGGATCAAGAGTGGGATTTGTCCATCCACATGACGGATAGATATTCTCTGGGCCCTCTCGGTGAAATGTCATCCAATTAGCTTGCAAGCATGTGACTTGGTCACAAGGGATCACATATCACGGGAACGAGAAAAGAGTACTTATCAGTAACGAGGTTGAACTAGGTATGCAGAGATACCGACGATCATAACCTTGGATAAGTAACATATCGTGAGACAAAGGGAAATTGGTATCGTATGTAAGTGGTTCATTCGATCGCAAAGTAATCGTAGAAATATGTGGGAGCCATATGAATTTCCAGATTCCTCTATTGGTTATTGTTCGGAGAAGTGTCTCGATCATGTCCGCATAATTCACGAACCGTAGGGAGACACACTTAAGGATTCGACGTTGTTTGAGTAGTTATGGTATTATGAGAAAGAGACCGAATGTTGTTCGGAGTCTCGGATGGGATCCGGGATATCACGAGGTGATCCGGAATGGTCCGGAGAATAAGATTCATATAAGGAAAGTCCCGTTTCGGAGTTCGGGAATGATTCCGGTGTTTTCATCGGGGATATTCTAGAAGGTTCCGGATTGTCCGGCACTCCGGGGGGGAAGGGGTACATGAATGTGTCATTACATATTGGAATGATTGCATCATGTACTAAGTGTTCTTGCTGTCCCAAATATAGGATTAAATTGAATCCTAAAACAGAAAAGTCAAATGTCCAGTTTGAAAGTCAAACTGCCAAAAACAAGAAACTGTGGGAAACAAGCAAGAGGAGTTGGAACCAACCTGGAGGAGGAGTTGGACTCCTCCAGGCCGGCGCCCAGCCCAAGGCCGAGTTGGGGAGGGACTCCCTCCCTCCCCTGGCGCGCCCACCCCTCCCACCTATATATGGAGGGGCAGGGCTCCCTCCTAGCACACACAAGTTTCCTATCCTCTAAACTAAACCCTAGATCTAGACCCCGGTTTAGAGCTATTCGGTTTAGAGCCTTCTAATTGGTTTAGAGCCTTCTAATTGGTGTGTCTAATTACTAGACCACTAATAGCCTCTCTCATAAGCTCCACCATACTCGCACCGGCTTAAGGCGAAGCCCTGCGGGATCTCCCCTCTACTTCCGGTACCACGCCGTTGTGCTGCCGGAATCGCGAGGAGAGTGCTACAACCTCCGCTGCCTGCTGGAACAAGGGAGAGGAAGGTCTTCGTCGAGTACCGAACGTGTGACCGACTGCGGGAGCGCTGCGGGAACGCGGCGCTGGAAGGATCGTCTACGCGATCTTGAGATCGGAAAGAGTACGACTACATCACCCACGAGAATCTGCTCTCGTTAACCGCTTTGGAATCTTCGAGGGTAAGTTATTCCATCGACTCGTTGCTACAATCTAGTAGATAGATCTTGGCTTGTTTGTTTGTATGCGATAGAAAAATTTTGTTTTCCATGCTACGAACCCCTACAGTGGTATCAGAGCCGTGTCTATATGTAGATCTGTTGCACGAGTAGAACACAATGGTCATTGTGGGCGTTGATGCTTTTATTGTCGATTGCTTCTTGTGTACTTTGCATCTTGCGGTATGTTGGGATGAAGCGGCCCGGGCTAACCTTACATGACATCGTTCATGAGACTTGCTCCACGCTTGACATGCAACTCGTTTTGCATAAGTGGCTTTGCGGGTGCCTGTTTCTCCTAGCATAGTAAAGATCCAATTTACAACGGGTGATCAACAATGCTAGTATCAATGTTGTGGTTCTTGTTCGTAAGTTAGAACGACACTTATGGAAAGCCCCAAACCACGTAAAATATGCAAAGAAAGTAGAAGCGTCTAACTTTGTTTTGCAGGGGTGTGCAGTGATGTGATATGGCCATGATTGTGATTATATTTGATGTATGCAATGTTCCTTATTGTAAGTTGGCAACCGGCAGGAGCCATATGGTTGTCTTTAATTTCTGTTAAGACCTGCGTGTCTATTCAAAATAGTTGTAATAGTTGAAGCCGGTGGACGACAACCATGGTGAAGCGTCATTGACCTTGATGCAATGCTGGTGATGATGGAGATCATGTTCGTGCTTGAAGATGGAGATCGGAAGCACAAAGAAGAAAGGCCATATCATATCACATATTATGAATTGCATGTGATGTTAATCCTTTATGCATCTTGTATTGCTTAGTAGACGACGGTAGCATTATAAGATGATCCCTCATGCACATAAATTTCAAGTTCTAAAGTGTTCACCCTTAGTATGCACCGTTGCCAAAGCTTGTTGCTTCGAAGCACCACGTGATGATCGGGTGTCTTTGATTCCGCGGGTGAATACAACGTAAGCAAGCCAGATTTGCTTATGCGGTAGCTAAGGTTTGATCTTGACGAGCCTAGCATGTACAGACATGGCCTCAGGAACACGGATCGCCGAAAGGTAAAGCATGAATCATATAGCAGATATGATGAACATGTCGATTGTTCGCCATTGAAACTATATCAACTCTCGTGATGATCGGAGTTGATGTAGTGGATTTGGTTCATGTGATCACTAAAACAATGTGAGGGATGTTGTTTTGAGTGGGAGTTCACCTAGATTAATTTAATTATTAATTAGAACTCAATTTATCATAAACTAAATCAAAGTAAATTTGCATAGGTGTTGTAGTCATTGGCATCCGTTTACCACCTTGCGCTTAGTTATAATTGAGATGATAGAACTATAGAATTCTGGTTAGTTACTTTACGAACTGGTATCGTATTGTATTGAAGTGTTAATCTAAAGTTTAAAAGTCCTATTGCAAACTTTCAGTAAGTTCCGGTTACTCCATGAAGTTTAATAATTGGTATTAAATCAAGAGTAACAATTCCAAGTGTTAGTATATAAAGTATCATGTTTGTCTCCATGATTCTTGATATTCAAAGAATTGTCTTAATATCAAGGTTATCTAGGATCTGAAAGAGTTGTTTCAGAAACCATGATGTGTGGAAGATATTGTGATATCTGAAACAAAGTTTTGGTTGCAACATGATAGAGTATAATATGGCAAAAGTCATGTTCTCATATTTGATGAAAATTTGCAAAAGGTTGGAGACACTAGTTGTCCTAATCTTCCAAAAGGTTTTGGAGAGCAACATTATACTCGCGATTCACCGTTATAAGCTAAAAGTAGCTTGGTCATGGAAGATTCCATGATGAAGGTGAATATTTGATGTAGGTAAAATGTTTACTACACCAATAGATTACTAAAGAAAGGAATTTGAAAGAACACCAAACATTTGATGATGGTGATCTACATCAAAGTGCAAATCCAAAGACATTGGTATTTAATTATACACGCTTTGGACTATGTGTCATATGTATGACTCCACTATTAATGTTGATAGATTCTTTCAAACAGAAAAGGAAATACTGAAAGAGAATCTCAGAAATATATGGCAGAAAAGAAAAGACTAGAATTGTTCAGTTTAAGTATATAGATGATATACATGTTATGGCTATATTCTTTGCTCATTAAACAATGTGGTTCTTAAGTATTTTATACTGGATTTGTTGGTATGAATCGTCATACGAAACAACACAATTCATGAACTACAATGGCCTAAGTAACTAGCAAAAGAATATGTGATGATGTTCATCGAGAACAAATAAAGGGTTATTGTGTTGCTCGTTAAAACATCAAAGCTTGCCTTCAAGATTTGTTTTATCAGGTATTATGAGAACAAAAGGGTTGTTCAAATAATTGCCGTAATCCATAAAAGATGGATGATTCACAAATCTCGTTGGAGAAATCACATCCATAAAACTAGTGCTAAAAAAAAATGTCAAAAGACAAATTGATTGAAAGATCACTTAGGAAGTGACATCGCTGTTTGAATTATATTGGAAAGAAAACATGAAGAAACTCCATGTTGATGGAATTTTGGAGTCTTCTGATTTTTGATCATATGACGCTTGTGAAACTTTCCTAGAGATAATTAAAACTTCGTTCATAGGCCAAAAGGGAACGAATGACTAGCTTATTGGAACTTGTACATATTGTTGTACGAAGTCCGTTATGTGTAGTCAAGAGCGATGGATTTCAACTTCATATGCTTTCTCCGAAAATTTGAGTGAATATATGAATATTTACTTAATAAGGATGAAGTATGAAACATTTGAAAAGTTCAAAGACTTTCAAGATGAAGTGCAAAATCATTGTAACAAGAATATAAACAGTTTATGATAAAGATCATAAAGGAAGATATTTGAGTTACAAGTTTAGCATAATACCTAAGATTTAAGGAATCGTTCCGTGGATTTGCATTTCCCGAAACACCATAAGAGTATGGAGCGTTCGAGATATGTAATTAAACCTTGTTTGACATGGTAAGATCGAAAGGTGTAATTCATAAAACTGCCATTGTATTTTAAAGATTAAAAGCTTTAGAGATTACCGTTTTTCCACTGAAAAGAGCTCCATCATAATCCGTTGAAATGACACCATATAAGGTTATGGTTTGGGATAAAACTCAAGTTGTCCTTTCTTAAACATTGGTATGCTATGCATAAGAAAGATGTTTGCAACCAAAGTCGGATGAACCTGTCTTTGTATGTTATTTCGAATAACTGTTAAGTACTCCTCCATAACATCGGAGACAAAAGTGTTTGTCACTTAAAACGTCAAGTTTCTTTGAGAAGGAATTTTTCGTGAAAAGTTAAGTGGGAGGACAATAGAAACTTTGATAAGGTTAAAAGAACCTTAGCTATATGTGCAGAGTTGCGCAGCGCCGAAAAGTGTTTCGGAGGCAGCAACAATGCTCATGGTTCACGTACCTCAAAGGTTGTGGTCACGGAGATCCAAGTTCCTATTGAAACAAGTAGGTCGGATGAACAATCAAATACCAAGATTTGAGGGTTGAATCATTATTTGAGAATAATGAACCGACTACATGCAGAGAAGCGATGATGGGCCCTGACTCCGTAAAATGGCTTGAAGCCATAAAATCCGTGATAGTTCCATACACGAGAAATCAAGTTTTGAACTTGAAGGACCCTCGAGAAAGGTGTAAGACCTTATAGTTGTGTCTGGATCTATAAAGAAATAGACATGGATGTTTCACATCTAGTCGACATGTTGGGAAAGAGTTCACAACAATGTTCAAAGGTTGACTATGACAAGATTTTGATCTTTCATAGTGATATTTAGTCTAGACGGATTAATGTAGCAACCACTACATATAATTTGTTATATGGTAGTTGAATAAACAAAACAAGTTCTTCTAATAGAATCGTTACCTAGGACATGTGCATAACACGGTCCATAGGGTTTTGTTAATTCAAAGGATGTTAAAAGTATATGCAAACTTCAATGGTTAGAGTGAGCATAGCGGAGTTGGAATCTTCACTATGATGAAACTGTTAAAAGAGTTTAATTTCATCAGAGACAATGAAGATGCTTGCGTTTGCAAGAAATTAAGTGGGAGCGCTAAGACATGTTTCTAATACATTATGTGGAAGACATATTGTTGATTGGAAATAATGTATCTTTTATTAACACATATTAAGAATTTCATCCTGATGAAAGACTTAGGCAAAACCCAAATATTTGGCATCAATAGACGCTAATATGGTTGTGCCAGAAGTACATAGATAAGATATTGAATGAGTTCAATATAGAAACTACAAGAGAAGGTTCTTGTCGCACAGAAAGGATTGAATGAGTTCAATGTTGATGATATATTCAAGTGTATTGACATTTGGTAAAGTGAAACAAATAATCAAGTATAGATTGATACTTGATGTATGAAATCACAAAGAGTATTTATATCAATCATACTGTGATATGTACAAATCCAGATATGTCCTATACTCTAAATGTTGAGAGCATATACCAGAATGATTCGTAAGATGATCATTGGACAATAGTAAGGATATTCTTATGATCTTCTGAAAGAACTAAGAGTATAATATTTGTAGAAGTGACAAATAGATGGTTAGTTCATTGTAAAAGTACTACATTGATACTAGCTTTGTCACAAAGTACAAATTAAGTTTATCTCAATCTAAACTAAGGGTGGCACAATATAATGGAAAGTGAGTTCCATAATGGATTTGGATGATTTCCAAAGTTAAGACATTGTGACAGATACTACAACAAAAGGCTGAGTATATGACTGCTATTATAGCAGCAAAAGAGGGCATTTGTGTCAAGAAGTTTGTTATCAAACTAGGTGTAGTTCACAGTGGGATAATACTATGAAGATATATTGTGCGACAATATTATCAACATGTTTTAACCCCAAAGAGCTAAAGGTCACACCGAAATACCAAATTTATACAAAGCCATCTCA
Source organism: Avena sativa (assembly GCA_916181665.1). Lineage (NCBI taxonomy): Eukaryota > Viridiplantae > Streptophyta > Magnoliopsida > Poales > Poaceae > Avena > Avena sativa. The sequence continues at coordinate 259,678,092 of OV702292.1, read as the reverse complement.
TTAGAGAATGAGTGATGCGTAGAGACGCAAAGACATGCAATTACACACGGACCTGGAAGTGTCAGATCCGGAGATCAGTTGACCACTAGCAATCGTGTACATACAACACCGGAAAGCCATAGGTGTTATATACACAAAGGTTCGAAACTAGATTATTGACTCTAGTGCAAGTGGGAGACTGTTGGAGATATGCCCAAGAGGCAATAATAAAGTGGTTATTATCATGTCTTCACACTTATGATAAATGTTTGCATACCATGCTATAATTGTATTATAACATTAATACTTGTGTGATTTGTAAACTAAAATAAGAGTCCCTAGTAAAGCCTCTTGTTAAACTAGCTTGTTGGTTAATATATGATCATGGTTTCCTGATCATGAACATAGAGATGTTATTAACAACAGGATCATATCATTAGGAGAATGATGTGATGGACATACTCCTATAGATAAGCGTAGCATAAAGATCAAGTCATTTCAATAGTTCAATTGCTATATGCTTTCTGATACATAGTAACCTAATTCCTTCGACCATGAGATCGTGCATATCACCTTTACTGGATGGATGCTTTGATGTCATCAAACACCACACCGTAACAGGGTGGCTATAAAAGTGGCATTGAGTGTTCGGAAAGTATTGGTTGAAACACATGGATCAAGAGTGGGATTTGTCCATCCACATGACGGATAGATATTCTCTGGGCCCTCTCGGTGAAATGTCATCCAATTAGCTTGCAAGCATGTGACTTGGTCACAAGGGATCACATATCACGGGAACGAGAAAAGAGTACTTATCAGTAACGAGGTTGAACTAGGTATGCAGAGATACCGACGATCATAACCTTGGATAAGTAACATATCGTGAGACAAAGGGAAATTGGTATCGTATGTAAGTGGTTCATTCGATCGCAAAGTAATCGTAGAAATATGTGGGAGCCATATGAATTTCCAGATTCCTCTATTGGTTATTGTTCGGAGAAGTGTCTCGATCATGTCCGCATAATTCACGAACCGTAGGGAGACACACTTAAGGATTCGACGTTGTTTGAGTAGTTATGGTATTATGAGAAAGAGACCGAATGTTGTTCGGAGTCTCGGATGGGATCCGGGATATCACGAGGTGATCCGGAATGGTCCGGAGAATAAGATTCATATAAGGAAAGTCCCGTTTCGGAGTTCGGGAATGATTCCGGTGTTTTCATCGGGGATATTCTAGAAGGTTCCGGATTGTCCGGCACTCCGGGGGGGAAGGGGTACATGAATGTGTCATTACATATTGGAATGATTGCATCATGTACTAAGTGTTCTTGCTGTCCCAAATATAGGATTAAATTGAATCCTAAAACAGAAAAGTCAAATGTCCAGTTTGAAAGTCAAACTGCCAAAAACAAGAAACTGTGGGAAACAAGCAAGAGGAGTTGGAACCAACCTGGAGGAGGAGTTGGACTCCTCCAGGCCGGCGCCCAGCCCAAGGCCGAGTTGGGGAGGGACTCCCTCCCTCCCCTGGCGCGCCCACCCCTCCCACCTATATATGGAGGGGCAGGGCTCCCTCCTAGCACACACAAGTTTCCTATCCTCTAAACTAAACCCTAGATCTAGACCCCGGTTTAGAGCTATTCGGTTTAGAGCCTTCTAATTGGTTTAGAGCCTTCTAATTGGTGTGTCTAATTACTAGACCACTAATAGCCTCTCTCATAAGCTCCACCATACTCGCACCGGCTTAAGGCGAAGCCCTGCGGGATCTCCCCTCTACTTCCGGTACCACGCCGTTGTGCTGCCGGAATCGCGAGGAGAGTGCTACAACCTCCGCTGCCTGCTGGAACAAGGGAGAGGAAGGTCTTCGTCGAGTACCGAACGTGTGACCGACTGCGGGAGCGCTGCGGGAACGCGGCGCTGGAAGGATCGTCTACGCGATCTTGAGATCGGAAAGAGTACGACTACATCACCCACGAGAATCTGCTCTCGTTAACCGCTTTGGAATCTTCGAGGGTAAGTTATTCCATCGACTCGTTGCTACAATCTAGTAGATAGATCTTGGCTTGTTTGTTTGTATGCGATAGAAAAATTTTGTTTTCCATGCTACGAACCCCTACAAATAGAAGAATTCAAGTTATGGCTCTAAGCCGGTGTCATGATAGCCTCATTAGTTGAGCTATGGTTGACTAAGATTTAGAGCATGTAATCAAATGAAGAATTCTTTATGTACCACAAGATATTGAGATGGAGCATGAGAAGATACTTGTTTGACCAATACAAAGAGTGAAGAGTGATTTCAAGATGGTCAACACATGAAGCATAAAGAATGAATGTACCACATGGATCTTGTGGTATGGTAAGCCTTGTCATTATGCATCATGAACTAACCCATTATATATGTGCCTTTGTGTTTTCTATATGGGGTAGGTATATTTCCATGGGCATGCTTCAAAAGTGAAGATCTCATATAGCCCATGAGAGGATGACATCAAGTGGTTATCGTCATCAAGTTTGAGAAGGGCAAGTTCAAGATAAGCATCTCGAGAAGATAATTTGCTAGAAGCTTCCCATCCATATTGGTGATAATGTGCATTTGAAGATGTGTCTTAATGAAGCAATCCCATAGTGGTGTACGGGGGACCAAATTATGAGTCTTCACGAAGCAACAATGATCAAATAATGCATTCCGGCTTGGATGGAGCTTGAAGCGTTGTCATCAAGATCAAGCAGGACGTGCAAGGCAAAGGTATGGCCTTGCTAGGTTTTCCTTTTACCGGTCTCAAGGTGTTTGTTGGGAGACGGGGTTACAGGATAGATAGCCGCACTATCAAGAGGGGATTTCGGTTGGGTAACTTGATCACATCATCATAGGGATATCAATCATTTGCATAATTTGCATCTTCCTATTTTGTTTCTTCTTCGTGTTTCTCCATGTGAGGTTCTTGAGCTTGTTGCTGGACCTTCAACAAGCCTAAGTTCATCGAAAATGGAATTCGTATGCATCGTCTATGGCGTTTTCGAGTTTGAAGGTTTTACCAGTTCTTCTCATAGGGAGAATTCATACATTTATTCATTTGGTTATACCCTACTTTGTTGTACTATGATGTTTTCATGTACCATATTTTAGAGATTGTTGTCCTCGTCAAAACAAGCCCAAGATCACCAAAATCGGAGTCCAGATGCAAAAGTTATTGCGTTTTTCGTGAAGTCTGTTTCATCCCGGTTGTGGATCCGGTTCAACCGAGTCCCACACCGGACGGTCCGGTGCCAGCACCAGTAGACCGGATCTCAAACCGGATTTTCCGGTTTTCATGACCGAGTCTATTTCGAGTTGGGAAACAGAGGTATTCCGGTTTGTAGTTCGGTCCTTCGGTCTAGGGACCGAGTTTCCCGATTCTAGGGCCGGTCCAACCGACTTTTAAACCGAGTTTTCACATATTTCCACCCAACGGCCATATTTGCTTTCCCCTATAAAAGCGGGTTCTTCCCCCAACGTTTTTGGGTGTTCTTGACCACGAAATTGACCTCCGTTGTTGAACCTCTTGAGCTTTCCTCCTCCCCCTTCCCTCCTATGATTCTTGCATCTTTTTGAGGGCTTTGGAAGAGGAGATCTAGATCTATGATCCCCACCAATCAATTCCTCCTCTAATTGAGGGGAACCCACTGGATCTAGATCTTGGAGTCATTCATTGACTTCCACCTTTGTTCTTCCTCTCTAATTCCTCCCTAGCACTTGTTTCTTTGGTGGGATTTGAGAGTGAAGGATTTGAGCACCCTTGGTGTTCTTGCTTTTCATTCTTGCATAAGTGTTGAGCTCTCCACTACGATTTGTTCTAGTGAGAGACCGTGAGCTTGTTGCTCTTGGAGGGTGACCTCCTAGTTGGCTTGGCAGTTGGTGCTGCGGTGTGCTCTTCATGGAAGATTGTGAAGAGACCCGGGCTTCTCCTTCGTGGAGCTTGTGTAGTGGTTGTGGAGCTTGCCATCTCCGGAGTGGAGGAAAAGGTAGCCATAAGGAAAGGGCATATTCCTTCGTGGGATAGACTCGGAGAAGAAGGTGATCCTTCGTGGTGTTGGGAAATCCTTCGTGGAATCCCACACCTCTCCAACGTGATGTACCTACTTGTAAGGAAACACGAGAATACATCTTTGTCTCCACGTGCCTCGGTTATCTCTATACCCGAGCTTACTTTCCATATGATAGCCATCGAGTTTGAAGTACTTATATCTTGCTTATCACTTGTGATATATTTATCTTGTTCTATCTTGCTTAGCTTAACTTTTTGTTGGTGCACTTAGTTGAGCCTAGTGTATTTAGGTTTTGTGCTTGTAAAATAAACGTTAGTTTAATTCTGCATTATATCAAGCCAAAACCGTAATAGTTTTGAAATTTCCTATTCCCCCCCCCCCTCTAGGTGACATCTCTATCCTTTCACACATGAAATTTTTGATAACATGGTCTAGAGAAAAAATGAGAAGATTCTAGTATGATGGAGAAGTGTGTTTTGAGGTTTGTGGATAGCATTCATTATGCTAAAGAATACCAATAGAATCTTATAGATGCTAGAATGGAAAAGAAGATCCAATGGCTAGAGATGCTGGGATTCGTGAATCTTGATCCAACGGTCAACGTTCAAAGTTATTCATACACTATATAGTGGTAAGATAATGGAGTAGTTTTCAATTGGATCCTTAGCATCAATCTTGACCGTTGGGTTGTTAGATCCAATGGTTCAGAGCACCTGGATTCGTGTTGAATAGTACCTAGAGCAACCTAACCATGTTCTAGAACCATCATGTCACCACCCCCAAAATTTCATAGCATAGTAGGTTGTATTCTCTCTACTACAACAATTGAGCAGTTTTGAATTGGATCCATAGCACCAATCCTGACCGTTGGGATGTTAGATCCAATGGTTCAGAGCATCTGGATTCATGTTGAATAGTACTTAGAGCAAACTCCAACATGTTCTAGAACCATCATTTCACCACCCCAAAATTTCATAGCACAATAGGATGTATTATCAATATGGGTAGATAGTTATTACTAATAGACTTAATGTATGCATTTTTCTCTAACAATAATATTGCTTAATAACAACTTAACATTTGTTAAATCACATTTCGTACAGTATATACGTGTGTGGCACGTCCCTTTTGATCAACACGTGAGACTCAAATAATACACGTTTTACATATCATCACTATATAAAATTTTAATAGGTAAAGCATACAAAAATATAAATTTGATCAATATCTATAAAGTATGGGTGTATATTTGGTTCTTGAACTTTGTATATCATTTAGAAGTCAACGATTATTAGCTATCTGTAACTTGAAAATTCTGGTAACATGGTCTAGATAAACGAGGGAGAAGATTCTAGAATGATGGAGAAGTGTGTTTTGAGTTTTGTGCATACCATTCATTGTGATGAAGACTATCAATAAAATCTTCTAGATCCTAGAATGGAAAAGAAGATCCAACGGCTGGAAATGTTGGGATTCACGACTCTTGATCCAACGGTCAATATTCAAAGTTATTTGTACACTATATAGTGGTAATATAAGATAAGATATATATGTAGAAAAAACGTCAAAACACACTTATCCATCATTCTAGAATCTTCTCATTTGTTTCTCTAGACCATGGTTCTAAAATCTTCAATTATTAGGTAGCTAATAAACATTTATTTCTACATGATATAAAGTGCAAAAACCAAATATACACTCATACTTTAGAAACGTGGCTCAAATTCATAGATATTTCAAGTTTTACCTATTACAATGTTATATACTAATGACATGTCATGCTTCTGTATGTTATGTGAGTTTCACGTGCAAGGCACATGCAGCTTACTGGTACTACTACGAAGAGCATGGCTCAGCTCCGTGATGGAGGAGCAGGACCTGACTACTAATTTTAATTGCTTGATTGTAGGGTCCTTTGTGTTAAATATATGGACTTGGATGCAATTTTCACTTTTTTAAGGTCCTTGGTGTAACATGTACACATGCACTAGCTGTGTTAATTATTGAAGCATCTCACTCCTTCAGGACATACCCCAGTCAAAAAAATAAAGTGCCACCACCCGATTTTCATAAAACACGGACATGTTTTGTTACAATTCCCTAGTCTTAAGACGTTTCAAGCTCTCCTATATATTAGCTAACTATGCCCATGCACTCAAATAACTTTATGTCGATTTAAAGAAATTAGGTCAAATTTGAACTACAAGTAAACGCGATAGATTCTTTCTTGAATTTGCAAGAGATCCAACAATTAGCAATGTTGGAATCTATCAATCTCTATCCAATGATCGATGTTCAAAGTTATCCGTATTATATATCTTATTAGTAAGTTGCACATGTCTTGCACGTGAGAATTAGATAGTAGAAGTATATGCCATATCATTTTTTCTCTACTACTATAAAGGAGTAGTTTTGAATTGGATCCATAGTACCAATCCTGACCATTGGGCTGCTAGATCCAATGGTTCAGAGCAGGTGGATTTGTGTCGAGTACTACCTAGAGCAAACTACACCATGTTCTAGAACGATCATGTCACCCCCTCCCCCCAAAAAAAACTTCATAGCATAGTAGGTTGTATTCTCAATATGTGTAGATAGTTATTATTAATAGACTCAATGTATGCATTTTCTCAAACAAGACTATTGGTTTATAACAACTTAATGTTTGTTAATCACATTTCATACAGTATATACGTATGTGGCACGTGCCTTTTACTAGTTTATATAAAATTATAATAGGTGAAGCCCAAAAATAATTATAATTTCGAGCTACGTCCATAAAGTACCGTTAGATCTTAATTCTATCCATTCTAGCATTTAGAAGATATTATTGATAGTCTTTAGCACACTAAAAGATATGCACAAACCTCAAAACACACTTCTCAATAATTCTAAAATGTTCTTCGTCATTTCTCTAGAGCATGGCGAGTACTATTAGGTAGCTAATAGGTTGATTACTACTACATGATACAAAGTATAAGAACCAAATATACAACGGATATTCTATGGACATGGCTCAAAATTATAATTATTTTTTGAGCTTCACCTATTATTATAGTTTTTTAGTAGTCCTATTTATCAGAGTTGGGCGAGCTGGCTTGAGGATTGACGTCCTTTTATTTCGGCATGTGGGTTTAAATCCTTCGCGTGCTAGAAAAGAGATTCTATGGTGCATGCTATCTAGCACTCTAGCTATAACTCTAGCATGCGTCCTCGATCCACTACAGAAGACCGACGAGAGAACACGCAAAATTAACACCCCTCGTTCAAAGAGCCTCCCATCTTCCCCATCTCCGGCGATCCCCATTCGCTAACGCTGGCTAGCTGCATTTTGGATCCTCTTGAGCGCCGTACTTCCTAAATTTTCCTAGCCATTTCTCACCCGCTGCATCGGTTCTTGCAGGCCTCCATCACTCTCCTCCAAGAAACCCCAACAATCATATTTGAATCTGTTCTCGCCCCCAGTCCATCCGGACGCAATGGCGGATTCGATGCACAACATTCGGTATGGCGGCTGGAGCAAGGTCAGCAACGATGCCTTCGGAGAAATCGCTATGCGTATGGACACTACCAGCGCCGTCCGGCTGGCCGCATGCTCCAAGGAGTTGCGCCGCCAAGTCGTCGGCGGAAAAGGTAGTAGATGCCCCAACAACGGCTACGGGACATGTAACATCCCAAAACTTCAATCCAAGCTTATCAAGATCAAATCATCTAAAAATAGGATTAACAAAAACTTTTCCAAATTTAAAATGAAAGCATTCATATGTGTGTGCATGTAAAATAGGAGTTGTTTTGAATTGCCATGATTGTGTGATCCAATGCTTGTAAAATGTTTCTTAGGTGATTTAAACCTCATATACATCATTCCCAAAATTTTCCTAAAGAAAATCAAATCAAAAAGAATTTAAAAGAAGGAATGGTCATTTTGGCAAATTTAACTCTCATGCCTACTTTGGCTATTCCTAGTACTCAATTCTTAACAAAAACAATTCTTGAGCTTTGCACCCCTTGCTAGTACACATAATGAGATACCAAGGCCCTCCTTTTGATCTGCTAAAAACATTTTGTTAACTATTTTAAATGACAGTTTAAAATTGAATCTAATGCATATGCATAGATCACCCCTATTTCAAAAACCATCTATTTGAGCTCCATTTTCAAAACCCTTGCAACCAGAGACTACCTATCACTAATGGAGATCACTCAAAAATTTTGAAACCAAAATTCAAAACTTTTTCTCTTGCGGCCATTTCATCAAACACATGGCAGGCAGAATCAAACACAAATAGCTAGCTCACTATTTCTATAGAGTTTAGCCACCCATTTAACCACAAAACACTCCCTCTGTCTCCACTTGATCAAACCATGCCATTACCACCCCATCCCCTACACCCTAGTGGCCAGGCCAAGCCATGCCGAGCACCAACTCGCCGGCCAACCTTGCCCTCACCCTAGCAGACCACCTCCCCCTCTCTCTCCATGTCTAGGAGGTAGCCAGCACCTCACCGCCCCTCTCTGTCCCCTGCCCGAGCCAAGTGTTGTCGTGGACCACCGAGGAGAGCCCGCGCTTAGTGCCATCGCACCATACCGGTGCCGCCTCCAGAGCGCGCCTTGTCCCCGCGTGCACAAGTCACCGCTCGACCGCAGCCCGCGCCCGCCGCTCCGCCTCGACCTAGAGAACACCCCAGACATCCCCGTTCTCCTCCCAAAGCCTCACAGCCACCGCTCGTCGTGGACATCGCCGCTTCGGACGCGCAGAGCGCCACCTCACCTAGACCGTGTGCCACCGCCCCTACGGCCGCATTTAAGTCCTAGAGCACCGCCAGGGAACCGCCCATCGATCGCCATCCCCCGCCATGCCGCTAGCTCGCCGTAGCCATGTCGCCACCATCGACCGCCCATCCCGCTCGGTCTCACTGTCGGGGCTATAAAAGGAGACCTTCCCAGCCATTCTTCTCCACACCATTCCACTCCCCTCACCTCTCTGAACCTCACCCACCTTTAGCCGGAGCAACTGGAGCAGCAGCTCGCCGGAATTGGAGCCGGAGCCGCCGCCTCTGGAGGAGAAGGGTGCCGTTGATTTCGACCGCCCCAAGCTCTGCCGTGACCACGCCTTGCCTCGCCATCGTCTTCCACGTCGTTTTCCCACCTCGCCGACCCCGCTAGAGCCCTGGTACGCCCCCAGTAGACCCCCACCGAGCCGCTAGGGTTCGAGCTCGCCGGCGACCTGTTCGTCGTCGACGACGACCCTCAGCCGTTGATCTCGCTTCTAATCGCACGGCCCACAGCGCACGTAACGTTTCACGTGTTAAGTGTCACTGACACATGGGACCCCCTGTCAGCTGAGCCCCGCACCGTGGAGTGCCACTAGGCCGGCCCATTTCTTTTCCCGCGCTAGCCCATAGATTTAAATCTGTTTTTTCCTTTTTAGTTAAATCTAGTTTCTATCCCCTAGTTTCAAAAATCAATTCAGAGAGTTTTATAAATCCAAATTGTATGAAACCAATTTTGTCTGAAAGGTATAAAAATGGTCTATCCAAGCCCGTTGGATTTAATTCAATTAGTGTTATAGATCTCTCCTAATAAAAATAACAAAACAGAAGATTTTGCAACTTGCAACATTTTTATAAAATCAACCAAGTTAGCTTTTGAGTTGATTCCAACTCTCAAAAATCAAATTTCATCATATCTATCTAAATATGTAATAATATAAAGGTTGACATGCAGTGAATTTGGACTAGTGCCAAAATAATGCTATATAGGCATTTCTAGTCACTTTAAATCATTAAATAATGAACTTAAACAAAAGTAATATTGATCCAACCCTTAAATATCATTCCCACATGTTAGAATATGTGGTGAGGACATGTGTCCACATGATCCCAAATTCTGGTGGTGAATATTAAAATTTTAGTTAATATTTCAATGAGTAGAAATTACTTTTCTAAAATAAAAAGGATGAAACTATTGAATTAAAAATTGTGATGTTTATGATGATAATAGAGCATCAAATGTGTGTTTCAGAATGCTACTTAGCCTAGTTAAGTATGATTTGGTGATTGTGCACTCCCTATGCATTTATAGACGCTAGTACCGACCAAGCTTTCGAGGAGGAGGAGTTGTACCAAGAAGAAGAAGAAAACTTCAACCACTGCACCAACCAAGGCAAGCTATTGTTAGCAGGCTAGAATTAAACTAGATGGTTTGGGAAAGATGCCTTAAGCATGCTTTGATCACACCCCTTTGACTATTAGTACCCCAAGTCTTATTGACAAGTTTTACCTCCCTTAGTTTACACAAAGTTCTTTACTTATTTTGAAGGTAGCATAAAAAGTATAAACCTTGACCTACTTAGAAACCTTTAGATGTCACTCTATGGCATGAGATTGAACCCATCACCTCCACCTTAGTGAACACTCTTAACTTAGTATCTTAGTATAGATCAAAAACTTGAGTCACTCTAGATGGGAATACTTGGTGAAAATAAATTGTGAAAACCTTGGAATGATGAGTCATTCTATTGAGATGTTTTGACATGTGTTGAGAGACACAACTGGTTTATGATGATGAAAATGATGAGGCATGAGCCTTAACCCTTTTATAAAACTAATGGTTGGATTCGGATGCGATACCATTCCAAATTTACCGTACAACCACATTACCTGAATTGGGTAAGGCTTAGCTAGAAATTTATATGCATTAGTATTAGTTCCCTCACGGGAGAGGTTTGAGCTGAGGTTACCTCTCAATGTTGTCCACCTATGCAGTGCCCAAGATGACTGATGGTCATGGTTGGGAGGCCATGCTCATAGGAGAGGTGCTTGTACTAAGGTGTGTAAAGGGAAGGTTATGTTTGATTATCTGCATACTAAGTATGATGATTCAGGGTTATCCCTGATAGATGTATCAAATCTTGTGGTGAAAGTGTACCACCTCTGCAGAGTGTCAAACTATTCGAATAGCCGCGTCCGCGGTTATGGACAGTTGGAATGGCCATACTGTTTCGTTGTCAGATGTTTTCTAAATAACTTGAAATGAATGATGAACTTTGGCTTGACCACAACAGGGTTGTATTGATGATAATAGCTTCCCAACTTAAGTGATTCTAGAACTTTACTTTATCTTTCTTTGCTTCTGAACTCAGCTTAGGTTTCAAACTTAACTTGATAGTTAACTTAGATTCAGCACTTTAACCTAGATTTATACTCCTTGCTAGTAGTAGTTTGCGAGTACTTAAAGAGTACTCAAGGCTTTTGTCCCTGGCTATTATCATGGCCAGACTATGAAGGAGATTATCAAGATGATGGTCAGCAGGACGGCTATGATAACTAGGACTATCTGCCTTTGTCAGCATTGCCTGTGCCCCTGAAGATGGACCCCACCGCTACGCTATCGTTTATTTCCGCTACTTGTTGTATTAAGACTGTATCATGAGATCCTTATTTGTGTAAGACCTTATATATGGTTTGTAATGGATGATGTACTGTGATATCCAATCCGTTATGTCTCGCAAAAATGGCAATCCTGGGATTGCGAGGTATGGCATAACGGGCATCTGGGATTGAAAATCCGGGTGTTGACAAGTTGGTATTAGAGCCATCCTGACCATAGGAGACCCTAGTTAGAATGGACGTCCAAATCAAAAACTTAGCTTCAAAACCAAAGTGAGTATTTATGAAAAACTATTTCCTCTCTTACCCTTGTGAACTCATTCTTTCTCAAAAATTCATGTTCCTCAAAATTCTTACATTACTACTTAAAATTTGACACACTTGATCACTTTAGTAACTTTCTCATCCTTAATCCTTGTAGATGGAGACTCAGTTCAGCAAGTTTTACCAGTTGGGAAACGGAGGTCAGCTGATCTTCGAGAGGGATCTAGATTCGCTGTCGGAGTTACTGGGACACCCACATCCGGAGTTTCTTGGAGCTCAACTTCCAGGACCCCCAGAAGGAGACCTATAGTGGCTAGTCACCGCGGATCTTCGGGGAAGCATCGAAGCACCAACTTCCGGGAGAATTCAGTTCTCCGTCAAAGAGAACAACTGGCTCGATGGATTAGCCAGGGCAATGCATGAAGCTCTCGCACGTCTATGTGCCCTCAGCGTCAACAAGATCCAAGGAACCCGTTTTGCCCACTATGCAAGACGTGACTTCATGGGAATGCCGATGGAGATGCCAAGTCACCCAGAGTTGAGGCGTCAAGTGGAGAACCTTGACTTCTTGCTTCATGACCGACAGCAGGAACTGGACAATGCCAGAGAGTTAGCCAACCAGAACCGTGCCATTGCTGACCAGAAGGCCCAGACTTTCGCACTGCTTGTCCAAGATCGTCAGTCTCTTTGCCGCCAGTGTGCAAAGAAGGATCGCACCATTGCCTGTCTTCACAACAAGGTGGCCGACCTCGAGAAGACCGTCAAGGAGCAGGAAGACTCCGACTTCATCGACGATGAGTAGAGGCACTAGAGCACTGTCGTAGCATGAGATGTATCATCTCATTGTATCGTAGCTTGCAGAATGGTTCTTCAAACCATCTGTTTTCCCCTTTGCTTGTTGTGGTGTGTGTTGTATCGGGTGCTTGCTTGCATGAATGAAAAAGAAGTTAGTTGAAAAACATGAGTCTAACTCAATGTTTTAGCTTTGAAAACCCAAAACCATGAACCTTAGAATTTCCCTCTTACCCCTATATCTATCTCAATCTTCAGATGACTCGTGGAAACCAAGGAGGGAGCAGCTCGTCGCAGGACCCAATGCTGCAGATCTTGTAGAATCTTATCGCGGACCGTGAAGCAAGCAGGGCCGAGCATCAAGCCAACTTAGCAACATTGCAGCAGATCGCCCAAATGGCTCTCAACAACCAAGGACATGGAAATCAGGATCACCAAGGATCCAAACTCAAAAACTTTCAGAACACCAATCCCCCAATCTTTAACCAATCTGAAAACCCATTAGATGCTGATGACTGGTTACAGACCATGGAAAACAACTTAGAGGTTGCAGGAGTTGATGAAAATGAGAAAGTTCTCTTCGCCACCCACGATCTGGCGGGAGATGCAAGAGCTTTGTGGAATAGCATCCGCAATATGAACCATGGCCAGGTGATGACCTGGGAAGCATTCAAGGTCAAGTTCAGTCGCACCCACGTGCCGCAGGGTCTTGTCAACAAGATGAGAGATGAATTCTGCGAATTGAAGCAAGGAAGAATGACTGTGGTGGAGTACCATGACAGATTCTTGTCACTTGCCAGATATGCACCGGATGAGATCAACACGGAGGCCAAGAAGAAGGAGAGATTCTTAAACGGACTGCATGATGAGATGCAGACTGTCCTCGTCAACATCCGTTTTGATGATCTCGAAGAGCTAGTCGACTCTGCCATTCAGATGGAAGGGAAGATTAACCAGGCAAACGACAACCGCAAGCGCCGTATGATGCAGCAGTCTGGATCTAGTAGTCACCAGAAGTACCGTCCTAACCCCTCACCAGGATATGCACCAAGGAACAACCGACCCCCAAATTCTCGCCCAAGCTACCCCAACCGTAGCGGAGGCAATGTGAAGTCCGGAGGAAACAATCACAACTCCGGCAATGCCAACAATTTCAATCGTGCCCCTCCCAAGAGCAACAACAACAACACTGCACCCAGAACTGGCAGCAATGTTGTACCTGTCGCCGTCAAGGACAAGACCCATATCACTTGTTTCGAGTGTGGAGTGAAGGGTCACTACTCCAATGAGTGTCCCAAGAAGGCTGCCGCCATGCCCCTGTGAATGCCCCAGCTCAGCAGCAGCGTCGTGTTCAACCAAGAAGGATATTTTCCCCAGGGAACCCGCACAACCGCAACGGTCGTCTCTTCCACATGAACGCAGAAGAAGCCCAGGAAGCGCCAGATGTAGTGCTGGGTATGTTTTCTGTCAACTCAGTTTTTGCAAGAGTATTGTTTGATTCTGGAGCATCGCATTCATTTGTCACCGAAGAATTTGTATGCACTAGTAAGATTCGCCCAACCAACCTGAAGCATGTCATGATAGTTCAAATCCCCGGTTCAACAACAAAAGCTAGAAAAATTTGCAAAGCTGTACCTATCAGAATACATGGGATAGATTTTTATGCCAACCTAATTGTACTTGGAACCAAAGGATTGGAAGTAGTACTAGGTATGGACTGGATGTCAAGGCATAAAGGACTGATAGACTGTGCTAAGAAACCCATCACCATGACCAGTAGTTCTGGAGTAATAGTAGAGCATATCTCTGAAACCTTACCCCGTCAATTCAAGTGCAACAAGAGTGTAGCCCTGCCCACCATAGACCAAGTCAGAGTAGTATGTGAATACCCCGACGTATTCCCATATGAATTTCCAGGTATGCCCCCGGATAGGGATATTGAGTTCATTGTCGAACTAATCCTGGAACCGGACCTATAACCCAGAGACCCTATACCATGAACCCCTCAGAATTAGTGGAACTGAAGAAGCAGTTGGATGTCATGTTAGCAACAGGCTTGATTCAGCCAAGCGCATCGCCATGGAGATCACCAGTGCTATTCGTCGACAAGAAAGATGGAGGCAATCGTCTGTGTACAGATTATAGAAAGTTGAATGACGTCACCATCAAGAACAAGTACCCCTTGCCAAAGATAGAGGATCTATTTGATCAGTTGACCGGAGCTCATGTATTCCCAAAGATTGATCTTAGGACTGGTTATCACCAACTTAAGATTCATGCAACGGATATTCCGAAGACCGCCTTTACTACTCGCTATGGTTTATACGAGTATACGGTTATGTATTTTGGATTAACCAATGCCCCTGCTTATTTCATGAATCTCATGAATAAGATCTTTATGAATTTCCTTGATAAGTTTGTAGTTGTGTTTATCAACGACATCCTTATCTACTCCAAGTCAGAAGAAGAGCATGAGCAACATCTGAGAATCATCCTAGAAACCCTGAGAGAGCATCAGTTATATGCCAAGTTCAGCAAGTGTGAGTTTTGGCTGAAAGAAGTAGGATTCCTAGGACATATTGTTTCTGCCGGAGGAGTCTCTGTTGAACCCACCAAAATCAAAGATGTCAAAGAATGGGAAGCCCCAACCAATCAAACCCAAGTTCGTTCATTTCTCGGATTAGCGGGATATTACCGCAAGTTCGTAGAAGGATTCTCGAGCATAGCCCGACCAATGACCCAATTGTTGAAGAAGGACAAGAAGTTTGAATGGACAGACAAGTGTGAAGCTAGTTTCCAGGAGCTGAAGAAGAGATTGATATCCGCCCCGATTTTGATCATGCCAGACATCAAGAAGCCATTTGATGTGTATTGTGATGCATCCAAGATTGGCCTAGGATGTGTATTGATGCAAGAAGGCAAAGTCATCGCGTATCTGTCTCGACAATTGAAGCAACATGAGCAGAACTATCTGACCCATGATCTTGAGCTAGCAGCCATGGTTCTAGCGTTGAAGACATGGCGTCATTATTTGATGGGTAATCGTTGTGAGATTTACTCAGATCATAAGAGCTTGAGGTATATCTTCACTCAGAAGGAGCTGAATATGAGGCAAAGAAGATGGATAGAGTTAATCAAGGATTATGACCTTGACATTCACTATCACCCCGGCAAAGCCAATGTGGTAGCGGATGCTCTTAGCAGATTGCCATGTAGGCTTAACACCATGATCAAAGAGAAGCAACCAAGTTTGTACGAGGAGTTGGAGCAGTTCAGGACTGAGTTAGTTAGCAAAGGATTCCTAGCTAGCATTGAACTTCAACCCACTTTAATTAGCCAAATCAAGGAAGCCCAGAAGGGAAATGAAAGTATCGACGGAATCAAACGTCGTATTGGTACAGGAAAGGTACCTGGATTCACCGAAGACGAAGAAGGTGTATTGTGGTACAAAGGACGTATCTGTGTGCCAGCAGATTCGGAGCTGAAGGAGGTTATCATGAAGGAAGCTCATGATACTCTTTATTCTATCCACCCCGGAGGAACAAAGATGTATCAGGATTTGAAAGAGCAATTTTGGTGGCACAAGATGAAGAGAGAGATCGGGAGCTACATCGCCAAATGTGACATCTGTCAAAGAGTCAAAGCAGAGCATCAGAGACCTGCAGGATTGTTGTAACCATTACAGATTCCAGAATGGAAATGGGATTCCGTCGGAATGGACTTTATCACCGGTTTATCCACTTCTAGTAGGGGAAATGACTCAATCTGGGTCATCGTTGATAGACTGTCCAAGGTAGCCCACTTTATACCTATCAATACTACCTACCAGAGTGCAAAGCTAGCAGAGCTGTACATTGCTAGGATTGTTAGTCTGCATGGAACCCCCAAGACCATCGTATCAGATCGAGGAACCCAGTTTACCTCAAGATTTTGGTAGAAAGTTCAGGAAGGTTTAGGAACCAAGTTGAACTTCAGTACCGCTTATCACCCACAAACAGATGGACAAACTGAGAGAGTCAACCAGATCCTAGAGGATATGCTTAGAGCTTGTGTGTTGGAATACGGATCAAAATGGGAAGACTGCCTGCCTTTCGCAGAATTCTCATATAACAACAGTTATCAGGCTAGTTTGCAGATGACACCATTCGAATTCCTATACGGAAGAAAGTGTCGTACCCCTTTGAATTGTTCGCAAGTAGGAGAGAGTCAGATATTTGGAACCGACATTCTCCGAGAAGCAGAAGAGAAAGTTTACAAAGTACGTGAGCACCTCAAGACCGCCCAATCCAGACAGAAGAGCTATACTGACAAGAGAAGGAGAGACCTGACTTTCAATGTCGGAGATTTCGTATATCTCAAGGTTTCACCATTGAAGGGAACTCAACGCTTTAGTCTGAAGGGAAAGTTAGCTCCTAGATATATCGGACCTTTCAAGATTCTGAACCGCCGAGGAGAAGTATCGTACCAACTGGAACTGCCTGAAGAGATGTCAGCCATCCACAATGTGTTCCATATCTCGTTACTTCGCAAATGCTTGGAAGTGCCTGAGAAGACTGAAGTTTTCAAGAACATCGATCACAGAGCTGTGGAAATTAACAATGACCTGACCTATCGGGAAGTACCCATCCGTATCTTAGAAGAAGCCTACAGAACCACCAGGACCAGGAGTATCAAGTTTCTCAATATTCAGTGGAGCAACCATACAGAGGAGGAAGCTACTTGGGAGCGCGAAGATTACATTAGATCAAAGTTCCGAGATCTTTTTAGTTCCTAGTTTTAATCTCGGGACGAGATTTTGTTTAAGGGGGGAAGGTTGTAACATCCCAAAACTTCAATCCAAGCTTATCAAGATCAAATCATCCAAAAATAGGGTTAACAAAAACTTTTCCAAATTTAAAATGAAAGCATTCATATGTGTGTGCATGTAAAATAGGAGTTGTTTTGAATTGCCATGATTGTGTGATCCAATGCTTGTAAAATGTTTCTTAGGTGATTTAAACCTCATCTACATCATTCCCAAACTTTTCCTAAAGAAAATCAAATCAAAAAGAATTAAAAAGAAGGAATGGTCATTTTGGCAAATTTAACTCTCATGCCTACTTTGGCTATTCCTAGTACTCAATTCTTAACAGAAACAATTCTTGACCTTTGCACCCCTTGCTAGTACACATAATGAGGTACCAAGGCCCACCTTTTGATCTGCTAAAAACATTCTGTTAACTATTTTAAATGACAGTTTAAAATTGAATCTAATGCATATGCATAGATCACCCCTATTTCAAAAACCATCTATTTGAGCTCCATTTTCAAAACCCTTGCAACCAGAGACTACCTATCACTAATGGAGATCACTCAAAAAATTTGAAACCAAAATTCAAAACTTTTTCTCTTGCGGCCATTTCATCAAACACATGGCAGGCAGAATCAAACACAAATAGCTAGCTCACTGTTTCTATAGAGTTTAGCCACCCATTTAACCACAAAACACTCCCTCTGTCTCCACTTGATCAAACCATGCCATTACCACCCCATCCCCTACACCCTAGTGGCCAGGCCAAGCCATGCCGAGCACCAACTCGCCGGCCAACCTTGCCCTCACCCTAGCAGACCACCTCCCCCTCTCTCTCCATGTCTAGGAGGTAGACAGCACCTCACCGCCCCTCTCTGTCCCCTGCCCAAGCCAAGTGCTGCCGTGGACCACCGAGGAGAGCCCGCGCTCAGTGCCACCGCACCATGCCGGTGCCGCCTCTAGAGCGCGCCTTGTCCCCGTGTGCACAAGTCACCGCTCGACCGCAGCCCGTGCCCGCCGCTCCGCCTCGACCTGGAGAACACCCCAGACATCCCCGTTCGCCGCCCAAAGCCTCACAGCCACCGCTCGCCGTGGACACCGCCGCTTCGGCCGCGCAGAGCGCCACCTCATCCAGACCGCGTGCCACCGCCCCTACGGCCGGATTTTAGTCCTAGAGCACCGCCAGGGAACTGCCCATCGATCGCCATCCCCCGCCATGCCGCTAGCTCGCCGTAGCCATGTCGCCACCGTCGACCACCCATCCCGCTCGGTCTCACCATCGGGCCTATAAAAGGAGCCCTCCCCAGCCATTCTTCTCCACACCATTTCAGTCCCCTCACCTCTCTGAACCTCACCCACCTTTAGTCAGAGCAACTGGAGCAGCAGCTCGCCGGAATTGGAGCCGGAGCCCCCGCCTCTGGAGGAGAAGGGTGTCGTTGATTTCGACCGCCCCAAGCTCCGCCGCGACCACGCCTCGCCTCGCCGTCGTATTCCACGTCGTTTGCCCGCCTCGCCGACCCTGCTGGAGCCCTGGTACGCCCCCAGTAGACCCCCACCGAGCTGCTAGGGTTCGAGCTCGCCGGCGACCTGTTCGTCGTCGACGACGACCCTCAGCCGTTGATCTCGCTTCTAATCGCACGGCCCACAGCGCGCGTACCGTTTCGCGTGTTAAGTGCCGCTGACACATGGGACCCCCCTGTCAGCTGAGCCCCGCGCCGTGGAGCGCCACTGGGCCGGCCCATTTCTTTTCCCATAGATTTAAATCTGGTTTTTCCTTTTTAGTTAAATCTAGTTTCTATCCCCTAGTTTCAAAAATCAATTCAGAGAGTTTTATAAATCCAAATTGAATGAAACTAATTTTGTCTGAAAGGAATTAAAATGATCTATCCAAGCCCGTTAGATTTAATCCAATTAGAGTTATAGATCTCTCCTAATAAAAATAACAAAATAGAAGCTTTTGCAACTTGCAACATTTTTATAAAATCAACCAAGTAAGCTTTTGAGTTGATTCCAACTCTCAAAAATCACATTTCATCATATCTATATAAATATGTAATAATATTAAGGTTGACATGCAGTGACTTTGGACTAGTACCAAAATAATGCTATATAGGCATTTCTAGTCACTTTAAATCATTAAATAATAAACTTAAACCAAAGTAATATTGATCCAACCCTTAAATCTCATTCCCACATATTAGAATATGTGGTGAGGACATGTGTCCACATGATCCCATATTTTGGTGGTGAATATTAAAATTTTAGTTAATATTTCAATGAGTAGAAATTACTTTTCTAAAATAAAAAGGATGAAACTATTGAATTAAAACTTGTGATGTTTGTGATGATAATAGATCATAAAATGTGTGTTGTAGAATGCTACTTAGCCTAGTTAAGTACTGTTTGGTGATTGTGCACTCTCTATGCATTTATAGACGCTAGTACCGACCAAGCTTTCGAGGAGGAGGAGTTCTACCAAGAAGAAGAAGAAGAAGAAGAAAACTTCAACCACTGCACCAACCAAGGCAAGCTATTGTTAGCAGGCTAGAATTAAACTAGATGGTTTGGCAAAGATGCCTTAAGCATGCTTTGATCACACCCCTTTGACTATTAGTACACCAAGTCTTATTGACAAGTTTTACCTCTCTTAGTTTACACAAAGTTCTTTACTTATTTTGAAGGTAGCATAAAAAGTATAAACCTTGACCTACTTAGAAACCTTTAGATGTCACTCTATGGCATGAGATTGAACCCATCACCTCCACCTTAGTGAACAGTCTTAACTTAGTATCTTAATATAGATCAAAAACTTGAGTCACTCTAGATGGGAATACTTGGTGAAAATAAATTGTGAAAACCTTGGAATGATGAGTCATTCTATTGAGATGTTCTGACATGTGTTGAGAGACACAACTGGTTTATGATGATGAAAATGATGAGGCATGAGCCTTAACCCTTTTATAAAACTAATGGTTGGATTCGGATGCGATACCATTCCAAATTTACCGTACAACCACATTACCTGAATTGGGTAAGGCTTAGCTAGAAATTTATATGCATTAGTATTAGTTCCCTCACGGGAGAGGTTTGAGCTGAGGCTACCTCTCAATGTTGTCCACCTATGCAGTGCCCAAGATGACTGATGGTCATGGTTGGGAGGCCATGCTCATAGGAGAGGTGCTTGTACTAGGGTGTGTAAGGGGAAGGTTATGTTTGATTATCTGCATACTAAGTATGATGATTCAGGGTTATCCCTGATAGATGTATCGAATCTTGTGGTGAAAGTGTACCACCTCTGCAGAGTGTCAAACTATTCGAATAGCCGCGTCCGCGGTTATGGACAGTTGGAATAGCCATACTGTTTCGTTGTCAGATGTTTTCTAAATAACTTGAAATGAATGATGAACTTTGGCTTGACCACAACAGGGTTGTGTTGATGATAATAGCTTCCCAACTTAAGTGATTCTAGAACTTTACTTTATCTTTCTTTGCTTCTGAACTCAGCTTAGGTTTCAAACTTAACTTGATAGTTAACTTAGATTCAGCACTTTAACCTAGATTTATACTCCTTGCTAGTAGTAGTTTGCAAGTACTTAAAGAGTACTCATGGCTTTTGTCCCTGGCTATTATCATGGCCAGACTATGAAGGATATTATCAAGATGATGGTCAGCAGGAAGGCTATGATAACTAGGACTATCTGCCTTCGTCAGCATTGCATGTGCCCCTGAAGATGGACCCCACCTCTACGCTATCGTTTATTTCTGCTACTTGTTGTATTAAGACTGGATCATGAGATCCTTATTTGTGTAAGACCTTATATATGGTTTGTAATGGATGATGTACTGTGATATCCAATCCGTTATGTCTCGCAAAAATGGTAATCCTGGGATTGCGAGGTATGGCATAACAGGCATCTGGGATTAAAAATCCGGGTGTTGATAGGACATTGGTCACCATCCACGACTTCCTCAACCACAAGATGGCGTGCCCGCACGACCCGTGCAACTGCACTGAGCCTGGCTACAAGTTCGCCTCCCTGCCCATAGCGCTCCTTGCTCACCTCGAAAAATCCACTCAATTGAAGTGCAGA
This sequence comes from Avena sativa, assembly GCA_916181665.1. NCBI lineage: Eukaryota > Viridiplantae > Streptophyta > Magnoliopsida > Poales > Poaceae > Avena > Avena sativa. The sequence continues at coordinate 259,656,763 of OV702292.1, read as the reverse complement.
GTTTCCACTACGGCGAGGAACGCAGGTACATCTCTCAGCCTTTGCTGGCACCTAGCTCATGGAGAGTAGAGACCGTGGTATCTGGGGACGATGGTACATTGTTCGCCGTGCAATTTGACATGCTCGACTATGGCCTCGCCATATTCGTCCAGTGACTTAGGTCGACGGCGTGCTTGTTTCTGCGGTACGTGGTGAAGTTGCACTTTTATAAACCTTCAATGATTGGAGAGGACCTGGAGGAGTTCATCGAAGATAGCCTGTTTTTTGAGCCGAAGAGCAGCGCGTCGCTGGCCTCCATCAGGATTACTGAAAATTACCTTAATTTCCTAATTAAGAAACATGATAGGTTCACACTGGATTACGCATTTTGCATCCACGATGTGGGAGATGGAAAATATGACCATCATGATTCTGATGATGATCTGCAGTTCAAGTTTGTTTAGACCAAATGCTGGAGATGATCTAGCATTTCCTTTGAAACATGGCTCTGTATTTTTTTTCTTGTGAGTGCCTAGATCTCAGGTGCCTGAGAACTTATTATATGTATATTTAGCATGTTGCAATTTAGTCCGCCGATTCTTACTTCCTTTAAAAATCCCAGGTTCATCTCTCAGCCGCTGTCGGCACCGCGCTCATCAAGACTAGAGAGCATCGGATATGGGGACGATGGTACGATGTTCGCCGTGCTATTTGACATGCTCGAGTGGGGCGACATCATCGTATCTGTCGTGTGCGTTAGGCTGGACGGGTGCTTGTCGCCCTTGTATAATGTGCAGTTCACCGTCTATCACCTGTCACCAGAGGCTGGGTTTTGAGAGGGTGCAGTGCGCAATTCCTTCACTCCTAGAAGCAGGGCGGTGCCTGGCGTCATGCAGAAGGAAAAGTATTCTATGGTGGTGTACCTTCAAACTTCTCAGACCTAGGGCCTGTATTACTCAATATGCATCCATCATGAGGGAGAATTCCAAATTGACCATTCTACTACCTCAGATTTTTTATCCCACTTTCACTACATACCACGGACGTACGGATACTAGAGATTGGATTTTGGATGCAGAGTAGTACTAGTATAGCACTAATTCTTGTACTTCGGACTATTTTGTACTACTATATACTGGTACTGGTAGTACTTGTTTAAGCCAAGGACAGGAGATGGTCTTGATTTGCCTTTATTCTATCGTCGCTATTAATGAAATATTTTGTTTAACTAATAGTGATGTACTGTTACTTGTTTAGATCAAGTGCAGCAGTTTGTCTTGCTTTTCTTTTGAAAGTTAGCATTGTCACAATTATCTAGATGAGTCTTGGGCATTTTGGGTTGCATATGAGGGTCACACAGGCAATGTCACTTGATTGTCAGTTTTGCTTGCTCCAATGATCGAGTTTGTTTTTTGAGCTAGAACAAGAACTGAATCTCTCAAATGTTCTGTCGTTGCTATTACTTAAACATTTTGTGGAATTGATACTGATGTGTTGTACTTGTTTAAATCAAGGGTAGTAGATAGTCTTGCTTTTTTTTTGAAACATGACCTTGTCGCAATCTAGATGACACTTGAGCATTTTGGGTTCCATATGGGGTCACACAAGTATTGATCGTCAGTTTATCATGCTCCAATGGTCGAGCACTTCCTTTCAAACATGGCTCTCTGTACTAGGATCTAGCACTACTTGCTTAGATCAAGAAGCTTTTCCTTTGAAACAATGGCCTTGCACATGTACTCTGTATCTACTTCCTCCGTTTCAAAATATATAAAGATGTTTTAGCTTTTGTGAAACGAGTTTATCTAGACTCTTTTTTGTGTGTAGATCAGAGTGAACCCATATACTAAAAGGGGTCTAGATACACTCGTTTCACAAAAGCTAAAACATCTTATATTTGAAACGGAGGGATACTACGTATTATTTATCGCAGTCAGGTTACTCATATTTACTTTATCATTTTTTTACTTATAATATTTAGCATGCTGCAATTTAGTCCGCTGAATCTTACTTCCTTTAGAAACTCCAGGTACATCTCCCAGTCGTTGTTGGCACCGTGCTCAACGAGAGTAGAGAAGATCGGATCAGGAGACAATGGTACGATGTTTGCTCTGCTATTCGACATGCGCAATTCGGGCAACATCAGTGGATCCGTCATGTGCGTCAGGTCGGACGCATACTCGTCGCCCTTGTACAATGTGATGATCACTTCCTATTACCCGACAATAGAGCTGGGGTTTTGGACCTGTATAATCTGCACTTCTTCCACGCCTGGGAGCTGGTAGGTGTCGGGCATCATTCGGAGGAAAAACATTCATTTATGTTCTGCAGTGAACCATCTCATATTACCGGTCTGCATTACTCAATATGCATCAATCGCGGGGGAGAATCCTATGATCGAGCCTATTCGGAGAACAGGGCAAACTGATCATGCACCAAGGTTTTTTGAGATAGAACAAGAACTATTATCTATGTACTGCTATTGAATTTTAAGCAGGAAAGTTACTAAATCTCTTAAATGTTCTGTCGTTACTATTACTCGTGGAACTAATACTGATGTACCGGTACTTATTTAAATCAAGGGCAGTAGATAGTCTTGCTTTTCTTTTGGGTTTGTCGCTCTACAAAGCTATGATCAGCGGCAGTCTTGGTAAAGATATTAGCGCTTGACCACTTAGCTGACGTTTCATCTATCTGGCACCTCCTTTCTGACATTTCAAGATCGAGACATTAGGAATAGGACGATGGTCATGTGGAAAGGAACCCCAACTTAACCTAGTGAATGAAAAGTAACACGACTAAAATCGATGGCCACATGGTGAATAAAAAAATATCTCTCCAAGTCCTGATCAACTGATCGCTCAGAAAGCTTTGGACCTGGCACAATAATAAATCTAATATGTTAAAACTTACGCAATACCCGAACATAAATTGGTTACCTTTGAACAATGGCATACGGGAAAGGCGACAAGCAGCCTGCTCGTGCATGCAATTTCCAAGGTAAGACCAATACACCAATACTCTAAATCTATAACACCACAGGCGACCGCATACCATTCATACAAGTAGATATAAATAAAGTTTGGACAATGGTTTACTCCAGGAACACAGCTACATAAAGTTTTAGCCCATGCTCTAGGCATAGGATAGCGCCCAAGGATCATGTTTTGCCCTTCACGGTTCACTAATTTATTTACAAAAGGGTGCTTTTTGAAAAGCACGAGGCTACTTACGTGGGCCTCTACATAAGTTCGTACACAACTTCCACATCAGTATGGTAGAGCAGACAAGATCTGCTAAGCGGAAGTGCTGAGGTAGATACCAATAGCATCAACCTGATGGCCTAGCACAGAACCCATAGATGTGCAGAGACGCATGTCAAGGCGATGAGATCACTCGATTAGCTCGACGATGTACTAAGGAAGGCCACTGAGTATCAGCTGACGTCGAGGCAACGAGTAGTAGAAAAGACCTAGCAATGCAAGAGAAGAACCAAAAATCAGTATAGAGGAACTAAAGCTGGGCCATCTAAATATACACAAGGTAATTAGTAGAAGGCAGAATCAATGTAATGTAGACAGTCAGGAAACTAAGAAGCCTGGACAAATTAGTATTATTAGATGTTACCTTATGTACAAAGGGTGCCTGCACACACAGCAGACAAGGTACTGATTATTCTTTTTATGCGACCCACCAGGCTTGGTGGAGCTTCCCCTGGTACATGACGGTGTATACTTAGTCGGCATTCCAGCGATCCAGAAAGCATTAAAACCGTATGTCTTAGAACCCGAACCAAGCAGCACTGTACGAAGAAAGAACATGTGGCCTGGAGTCGAGCCACGAGACCTGGGATATTAACAATGGTAACAAACAAATATAAGCAAAACCTTTTCATTTTCGGGGCATCTTCTTTGTTGTCAATAGCAGCTTTGTCCTTTAAGGCCATGTTTTCATCAGTTGTGACTTCAACGGCACCCGCATCATCATTTGCCTCAGTCTGTGCAGAGTGTATATGAATGGCAATTCAAAACCAGAACAATAGGGATGTAAGGACATGGAAAGAATTACAAGCCAATGAAACAGACGTCAACAACAGGCTGCGCATTGTCTTTCCCAGGAGTTTGGAATAAAGAGCGCCTTGTATCACGCTTTGGAGCAGATGAACTATCGCAAGGAATCACATAGTAACACCAAGAAAGAGGAGGCAGAATCATAAGATATATATGTATTAATAGCACCATGGGGGAACTTATTACCGTGCAGACGGTGTCGAGGGACTGAGCCTCGCAGCTGCGGGAGGTGTCTACAGCCGAAGAGGAAGATGTATCATTCAAAAGGCAAATATAATATGCAACGACTTCGAGCAGATATCAATTTGTTAAGCGTAGCATACCTGAGTCGTAGCTGGTGACATAATCGGACCTAGGGCGGGGGTCTGTGCTCCTGAACCACTACCCGAACCATTGCCTGACGACGATGCCCTACCTGATCCAGACGAAGCACCAAAGACAGCTGGCGGTAACGCAGGCTTGTATGTTTCTTCAATTCTGTTGACTTGGAAAGAAAACTTCTCAGCATTTTTTACTTCCCATTTTTTGGATATGGAGACCATAAGCTTGTATTTCTTCCTAACGAGACGAGTAATCTCTGCCGAAATGTGTGTGTCATGCCTCGCAACATTGGCCAGTTCATCCAACCTGGTATAACTTGGGCAGCTTTGACGCAGAATAGTGAACAATGTATTTCCTATAGCACCTGTCTCGACCTTATCGAACAGCATAAACTCAGCCTCCGTTGTGCCATCAGATGCAAAGACAGAAACACAGTATCTGAATACTCAACATAGTATAATGCGTCAGCTAATGTACAACAGGTAACCTAATCAGCTAATCATGCAAGAACTCACGTCATCTCTGCCTCGGTAGACGAGTAGCCCTCGCCTGAGCATATGTAGCGATAGCCATTATGTTTAGTGGATTTGCGGTAGGTGCCACACAAAAGGAACCATCAATGCTCATGAGAGCCAAGCCTTTTAATAGTGACAGTACAGAAGAACCTCTTTTCCTGCAGGAAGAGCGGTAGATAACATGAGAAGCACGGCATCCAAAAAAATAACAGACACATTAAAAACGTGGCAAAAATAATGGAGCTACCATGTCTTTAAAAGGATCAAGTCCGTCCAGCTCTTTAACAGTTTTATCAACCGGATCTGCCCGAACTCGGGACACAAGGGCATCCGGGCCTATAGGAACATAGGCAGCCAAAGGAGTAAATTGTTCTCCAAGTCTGCAACAAGAAAGAACCAAACATCAGAAGAGATCAAAGGCAGGGGAATAATACATCGTTTATAGAAAATAGACCCTGTACGGAAGGAGTTAATATCAGGGATATCCTCATCAATATACCAGCGACAAGCGCTGCTACCACTTATACCCTTAATACCTGCACCATAACCATAGATATTAAACAATAGACACCTGAGCACCAAGATAGAATAGAACAAAACTTCAGATTCACGCATAATAAGCTTTGTAAAACTGAACATGAAGGGCAGATAGACCAAAACCTATACGGGCAACGATGCAAACCTAAACATAAATTCTCTTCCATAGCACTGTACCTACCATGGTACATCTTAGGAAGCATTCCCACAAAGATAGCAATAACTGGCTCTTTAGCACGCATAGCACGGACCACTTTTGCATGAAACTCAAGCGCACAACCGCCCCAAAGGACCAGCTTCATCTCATTTCCTCTGCATAGCCACATGCCTAGAATTAGCCAGAAACGCAAGATACTGGCGCAAACACCGAGGAGAAATGAAAGCAGGCGATAAGCATAATAGCTTACTCAAGGTCTGCCAGCATATCCGTCCTTGTGTCTGAAGCCATTGTCTAGTACATGGACTGGATAGGAACAATATTAGAGACCGTTTTGATTTGACCAATAACATCTGCAATAAAGAAGGTTGCAAAGAATAGTTACGCACACAGAGCTATAAAAGGCACAACATGAAATAGCAAAGGCACAACATATTGAGCATGAGTAATAAGAATTATAAGCGGTGAGGTGAGGAATGGTTCAGGGCGACCCCGAGGGCGACCAGGTGAGCGTCACCATCTCCACCACCGGTGCAGCCACAGGCAAGTTCTAGGCGCTCACCTCGTCGGAGGACGAGGAGTCATCGTCTTCCTCTGATGACGGTGATCTCTCTGACCGAACCGACCGTTGGAGGATCTCGGACGAGTCTCCATCTGATCTATCGTCTAAGGTGAGGAAAAGAATCGACAAGCGCAAGAATCAGAGATCGGCCGCCATGGAGCTTTCAGGTACACCGGCTAAAGTAAGTTTTCATCATCGTCTGAGCCATTCTCTGCCGATGACCAGAGCAGTGAAGCTCCCTGTTCTCTCGCCGACGATTTTTTCTCTCGAGGATTTCAACGCAGCCGAGTGGGTTTGCGTTCAAAGAAGAAATAACAAAATGCTAGCTTTGAGACGTCGTCCTCATGTGAACACAAGGTTCACGACGGCGAGTTGGATTAATCGCCGGCGACCTCCGCCGTGCTTGCCGGATCGGCAGAGTTCCGATCGTAGTAGATCTCGAACTGGATCTTTTCAAAATTCTAAGTCAAAATGGCATAAGGCCCACTGTTCTGACGAGCTGTCTCCGGCCCACGACGCAGGTCACAAGGATCTGGTGCGGCCTGCTTCGTTTTGCATTCCTAGAAGGATGCATGTTCACGTAGGGTTGCCTACCCCGGTGACTCGCTTCGTTCAGTTTGTGCGGCCTCCGTTGTCGATCTCTGGCATCAGTGCTAGGGTTCCTTCGATGGAGGGCCGTGGTGATCGTTTTCCTCCACCCAGAGGTGGGGTGAATAACAATTTCCAACAGCAGCCGCAGGCTAGGCTACATGCTCCGCGGCCAGGGGGTTTCGCTGCTGGGACTGGTGGCGCCGGAGGTCGTGGCGCAGATGGGTATGATGGGCGAGGAACACAGAATTTTCCTCCACAGCAATCTAGAGAGAATATCCCCCGATATGAATTTGGCTCAAGTTCAAATCAGGGGCACGGTAATACTTCAGGTGCTTGGTTTCAGGAACAGCAAGGTAATGGTTCTGGGGCTTGGAGGCAAGATCTACAAGGGTCTAACCAAGGTTTTAGAGGTGATTTCGGCTCTTTTGATGAAGGATCCTACGAAGGTAGGCAAGGAAATCAAGGCGGTGGGGACCAAGATGATTACAGATATCGCCGTCCCTATCGCCATCAATTCTACGGAAATAGAAATCTTGGTGGACAGCGAGGTGGTTTTCGTGGCCGCAATTACCGTCCTGCAGCTGGACGTACTACGCGCCAACCCGATTCCCTGGCTATAAGTTCTGGGACGGAGAACACTACTCTTAGGAAGACTGTCGGTACTACGGTTACACCGCCGCAGCCCACCTCTCAAGCTGTTGTAGCGACGGCGAGAGAATCTGCTGTGCCTAACATTGCACCTGACGCCTACTTTAAGAGAGGAACCAAGTCTGATGGTCCGGTTTGCTTCAGATGTGATCAAGTTGGTCATATGGCAACAGGATGTACAGCCATTCTTTGCATCTATTGCGCGAAGGCAACTCACGACAAGAAAGACTGTCATCTTCTCTCCATGCCAAAGCCTACTGTTAGACTGTATTTGTATACAACTGTATAAGCCTCTATAACTGTATCTGTACCGTACCTTTTGGTACCCATATATAAAGAGATAGGCCACGCACCAGATGCGTTGAGCCAGTTCCCACCTAAATGTTTGTTTAACATGGTATCAGAGTAGGTTTCGCAAAAACCCTAGCCGCCGTCTTCTGTCCTGACTGCCACCGCCTCTCTTGGTCGCCGCGCCGCCGCCACGATCTTCAGCGCCATGAGCTCCTCCGGCGCCTCCTCGGCCTCTTCTGCTGCTCTGCCCGCCTCCGCAACCTCCACTGCGGCGGCGCCCTTCATCCCTCCACAGCTTGCGGCGATCCTCGCCGCCGGCAGCTCCACCCAGATGGCCGCGTCTCACACCACGCGCCCTCTGTACCTCGGGTCATCACAGTTCGCCCCAGGGTTCTTCCCTCCGCCGCCGGCGCCGCTCGTGCCGTTCAGCGCACCGCCAGTCTCTACCCCGTCGGCCCTGCCCGGCCATGCCATCCTAGCCTCGGCCGCGCGCGAGGCTAGCACCGCCCCAAACCTCTCAACAGCGGCCGCCGTCGCCGTTCCTGCTGGATCTCTGGTTGGTGACGGTCCGGGTACTGGTCCGTACCAGCTCAGCCACCTCATCACGGTTCGCCTTACGCAGGATAATTACCTGTATTGGCGGGCGCAGATTCTGCCACTCCTCCGCAGTCGGCATCTCGAAGGCTTCCTCGATGGGAGTCATCCATGCCCGCCGCGCCTGGTCCCTGCGGTCACCGCCACAGGCGTGCAGGTGTCTGCTGAGAACCCTTTGTACCGTGCCTGGGTCGCGCAAGACCAGGCCATCTTGTCGGCGCTGCAGTCCTCGCTCACGGAGGTCGTCGCCGGCTTAGTGATGTTTGCCGCGACGTCCCTTGATGTCTGGTCCACTCTCGCGGACAGCTTTTTTGCTAACTCCTCCGCTCGAGCATCGACGCTTCGTCAACAGCTCCTCGAGTGCAAAAAGCTCGACTCCTCTGCACACGCCTACTTCAACAAAATCAAGACGCTCGCCGACACTCTGTCCGCCATCGGCCAGCCACTCCGTGATGAGGAGTTCACAGACTTCGTTCTCCGGGGTCTTGACCATGAGTACGACAATCTGGTTGAGGCGGTGAGGGGTCGCGACACTCCGATGTCCCCCGGGGACTTGTACGCGCGACTTCTCTCCACCGAGCAGCGTGTTGACGCTCGTCATGCTGAGATGCAGCTTAATGATCCCCATGCTAATGTTGCCTATCGCGGTGGCTATCGTCCGCCTCGCTCCCCTGCTGGCCCGCCCACAGGAGGAGGTGGCCGTCATTCGGCTCCGTCGCCATCGCCCCCACAGCAGTACCAGCAGCGCCCTCCTGCACTCAGTCGAGGCCGCCCCAACGTTGACTGCCAATTGTGTGGCATCCTCGGGCATTATGCCTCTCGCTGCCACCGTCGCTTCAAGAAGGACTTCCTCGGCATCGGCAATGACGGGCGCGGCAACGAGAAGCAGGCCGCCATCGCCGAGCAGAGTGCTGTCGATGGGGGCTACTCCGGTGGTGGAGGGTACACGCCTTCGTATCCGATTGACCCCGCCTGGTACTTCGACACTGGTGCCACGGAGCACATGACCAACCAGGCGGGTCACCTCCACGCGCAGGAGCCCTACCACGGCCGTGACAAGGTTCGCACCGCTGATGGTTCAAGTATGCCCATTACTCATGTTGGTCAGGCTTCCCTTCTGTCTGGTTCCTCTCGTCGTCTTCGCCTCCGTAATGTCCTTCGTGTCCCACTAGTTACTCGTCCATTATTATTTGTTCGTAAGTTTACTCATGATAATGATGTGTTTTGTGAGTTTCACCCATTTCATCTCTTCGTTAAGGATCGAGTCACACGGGAGGTTCTGCTTAGAGGTCGCATCCATCAGGGCCTGTACACGCTGGAGGCACCATCCGTTCTGGAGGCTTTCAGTGATGTTCGCACGTCGGCATCTCATTGGCATGCACGGCTTGGTCATCCTGCGTCTCCTATAGTTAGCCATGTTCTACATCGACATGAGCTCCCTACGTCGTCCAGTAATAAAACTTTACCTATTTGTGATGCTTGTCAACAGGGAAAGAGTCTTCAGTTACAGTTTGTGTCTTCGTCTCGTGTGGTCACTACTCCTTTAGAGCTTGTGTTTTCAGATGTATGGGGCCCTGCCCAAACCTCTGTCAGTGGTCATAAATATTATGTCAGTTTCATTGATGCTTATAGTCGCTTTACGTGGCTTTACCTTCTTAAGAGCAAAGCTGATGTGTTTAATGTGTTTTTACAATTTCAAATCCATGTTGAGAGACTCCTACAGCATAAAATCATTCATGTTCAGTCGGATTGGGGGCGGGGTGAATATCGCAACCTCAATTCTTTCTTTAATAAGCTTGGGATCTCGCATCGTGTTTCATGCCCACACACACATCAGCAGAACGGTGCTGTCGAGCGCAAGCACCGTCACATAGTAGAAACTGCTCATGCCTCCGTGCCATTTCAGTTTTGGAGTGATGCTTTTACCACTGCTTGTTTCTTAATCAATCGAACCCCTACTCGTGTATTAAATATGAAGACACCGCTTGAACTGATGTTTAAAGAACTCCCTGACTACACTTTTCTTAAAGTTTTTGGCTATGCTTGTTGGCCGCACCTTCGGCCTTACAACAGTCGCAAGCTTGAGTTTCGCTCCAAAAAAATGTGTCTTCCTTGGTTATAGTGCTCTTCACAAAGGCTACAAATGTCTTCATGTTCCTTCTAATAGAGTCTATATTTCTCGTGATGTTGTGTTCGACGAAAATCTGTTCCCTTTTTCGAATATGCCATCTTCTCCTTTGTCGTCATCCTCCACTAATCCCTCCATTATTTCGCCTGATCAACTTGAGGATGTTGCATATTCGCCTGTCTTGTTGCCTAACCAGGGTGCAGGTACCGGACGCGATGCTCGTCTCGAGCTCCCTCACGTACCCGAATCGCTAGGACCTGCTTCTGTCGACAGCGACGTCGATCACTGCATGCACCATGCAGCGGATGCGCGCCCCGAGGTCTCCTCCTCGGCCCCGACTGCCTCCGCCCCGTCGTCGCCTGCGTCGCGTACGACCGCGCGGTTGGATGGCAGTGGGCCGTCCCTGCCTATGCGGTGCTCACCGCCTGCGTCGCCTCCGCCTACCTTACCTGGGCCGGCTTCGCCATCGCCCGCCTCGCCGGCCAGCGGGCCTCCGTCGCCCGCAGCTTCCTCGCCTGGGAGCCCATCTCCCCCGTCATCACCTGCCTCTACCAATGAGGTGGTCCATGACCCACCTCCAGCACCTGTGGTTCTCCGTCCGCATACGCGCAGTCGGAGTGGCATTCATCGTCCCAAGGAACGCATTGATGGTACTGTTGCCTGGATTGTTGCCTGCTTAGCTCATGCGCAGTCCGATCCTACTGCGAAACCCCGCCACTATCAAGCAGCAATGAGTATTCCTCACTGGCGTGTTGCTATGGACCTCGAGATTCAGGATCTTCGTCAGAATGGTACCTGGCAGTTGGTTCCTCCTCGTCCAGGTATCAACGTCATTGATTCCAAATGGGTCTTCAAGGTCAAACGACACGCAGATGGCTCTATTGAGTGGTACAAGGCCAGGTTGGTTGCTAAGGGCTTCAAGCAACGGTATGGCCTTGACTACGAGGATACATTCAGTCCTGGTGTTAAACCAACCACGATTCGGCTGCTTCTTTCACTTGCTGTCACACGAGGTTGGTCACTCCGTCAGTTGGATGTTCAAAATGCATTTCTGCATGGTGTTCTTGAGGAGGAGGTCTACATGCGTCAGCCTCTTGGTTTTGTTGACTCTGATCGTCCTCATGATCTTTGTCGCTTGGTGAAAGCGCTCTATGGTCTCAAGCAGGCTCCTCGTGCTTGGCATGCTCGCCTGGGTTCTGCGCTTCGTGCACATGGGTTTGTGCCCTCCACTGTTGATACTTCATTGTTCATTCTTCAGCAACCGGAAGCTACTATGTATATTCTGGTCTACGTTGATGATATCATCCTTGTCAGCTCCTCTGTTGCGGCGACTGATCGTTTAGTTCTGGCTCTCGGTTCTGACTTTGCTGTCAAGGATCTGGGCAAACTCCACTACATTCTTGGCTTGAAGGTCACCTATCCACATGATGGTCTTGCTCTCTCTCAGCAGAAGTACTCTCAGGATCTCTTGCGACGTGCTGGCATGCTCCAGTGCAAGGCTGCTACTACTCCCATGTCCTCCACTGAGACTCTCTCTGCTACTGATGGGGATCTACTTTCGGCTGATGGTGCTACCGAGTATAAGAGCCTTGTTGGGGCTCTTCAATACCTCAACGTCACTCGGCCAGATATTTCGTATGCAGTTAACCGTGTCTGCCAATTTCTTCATGCCCCTAGAGAGCCTCACTTGACTGTTGTCAAGCGTATTCTGTGCTACGTTCGCTCCACTGCTACTTATGGACTGCATCTGCGGCCGGCTCCTTCTGGTGTGCTGTCGACCTTCAATGATGCGGATTGGGCTGGTAACCCAGATGATAGGCGATCCACAGGGGGATTGATGGGTTCGTAGCATGGAAAACAAAAAATTTCTACCGCAAGAACGAACAAAACCCAGATCTAATCTAGATAAAAGCCAAGTTCTAATCTACTAGACATGAGCAACGAGATAGATCGGTACTAACCCTCGTAGAACCGAAAGCGTTAACGAGATTAGATCTCGTGGATGATGTAGTCGATCACTTGCCGATCTCAAGATCGTGTGGACGATCCTTCCAGCGCCGCGTTCCGGCAGCGCTTCCGCAGACGGTCACACGTGCGGAGTCGAAGCGGACCTTCCTCTCCCCGTTCCAGCGAGCAGCGGAGGTAGTAGATCTTCTCCACAGAATCCCAGCAGCACGACGGCGTGGTGGTGGTGGTGGAGATGAGAATTCTGCAGGGCTTCACCTATGCCTGTGCAGAAGAAACGTGGAGGAGAGAGGCGGCTGAGAGAGATTGTTATGAGACAAGGTGCAAGAGGGGGCGCCCCCTCCCTTCTATTTAAAGGAGGGAGGCGCGCCTGGGGAGCGGGAGTCCTAGTAGGACTCCCTCCTCCTTGGGCCGGCGGGTTGGGGGGGAGGAATCCTCCTCCCCCACGAATCCGTGTCTTGCCCCACTTGGTTTCTTTGATCCCTTTCTTGGTTTTCAAGCAAACTCCAAGAAATCCTCTAGTACCTTCCAGAACATTCCGAAACCTTCTAGAATCTCCATACAAACACTCCGGAACATTTCCTAACTTAGAAAATGATCCCCAATATATGAATCTCATTCTCCAGACCATTCCGGATCTCCTCGTGATGTCCCGGATCCATTCCGAGACTCCGAACAACATTCGGTCTCCAACGCAAATTCCATATCTACTTCAAACAACTTCGAACCTTAAGTGTGTCACCCTACGGTTCGTGAATATGCAGACATGATGAAGACACCTCTCCCATCAATAACCATCAGCGAGATCTGGAGATCCATAACGGCTCCCACATACTCAACGATTACTTCGTGATCGATTGAACCAATTAACATACGAAACCAATTCCCTTTGTCTCGCGACATTCTACTTATCCGAGGTTTGATCGTCAGTATCTTCATACCTAGTTCTTCCTTGTTAGTGATAAGTACTCTTTACTCGTTCCATGTTTATGTCATCCCTTGTGACCTAGTCACATGCTTGCAAGCTATCTAGATGACATTCCACCGAGAGGGCCCAGAGTATATCTATCCGACATGTGGATGGACAAATCCCAATCTTGGTCTATGCGCTTCAACACATACTTTCAGAATACCCAATGACACCTTTATAACCGCCTAGTTACGAAGCGGCGTTTGATGTCATCAAAGTACCCATCCGGTGATGGTGATTAACATAACCTCATGGTTGAAGGATTAGGTTACTATGTAATTCAAAGCTTACAGCAATACGAACTTAATGACTTGATCTTATGCTACGCTTACTATGGGTGTGTGTCCATCACATCATTCTCCTAATGATATAACCTTGTTATTAATCACATCCAATGTCTATGATCAGGAAACCATGATCATCAATCAATCAACAAGCTAGTTTAACAAGAGGCTTACCAGGGACTCTTTTATGTTTACAAAACACACAAGTATTAGTGTTTCCTAATAATACAATTATAGCATGGGATGTAAACTTTCATCATAAACACAAAGATATAATAATAACCACTTTTATTATTGCATCTTGGGCATATCTCCAACAGTCTCCCACTTGCACTAGAGTCAATAATCTAGATTACATGGTAATATACCGAACACCCATGGCGTTCTGGTGTTGGTCATGCTTTGCTCTAGGGAGAGGTTTAGTCAACGGATCTGCTATATTCAGATCAGTGTGTACTTTGCAACTCTTTATGTCACCATCTTGGACATACTCGTGAATAGCATGAAACCGTAGCTTGATGTGCTTCAGCTTGCTATGTGACCTTGGCTCCTGTGCATTAGCTATGGCACCTGTGTTGTCACAGTAGATGGCCATCGGGTCTAACGCACTGGGAACCATGCCAAGTTCAGTAATGAACTCCTTCATCCATATGCCTTCTTGTGCAGCCTTCGAAGCAGCTATGTATTCCGATTCAGTTGAAGATTTCGCCACAACGCTCTGCTTGGCACTCCTCCAGCTTATTGCAGCACCATTCAAAATAAATACGTATCCAGACTGTGACTTCGAGTCATCTGGATCGGTGTTCCAACTAGCATCAGTGTAACCGTTTACAACAAGCTGTTCATCACCTCCATAAGAAAGAACCATATCCTTAGTCCTATTCAGGTACTTTAGGATATTCTTGACCGTTGTCCAGTGTTCCATTCCAGGATCACTTTGATATCTGCTAGTCAAACTAACAGCATGTGCTATATCCGGTCTTGTACACAACATGGCATACATGATAGAACCTATGGCCGAGGCATAGGGAATTTTATTCATCTTTTCTCTATCTTCTGCCTTAGCTGGACTTTGAGTTTTACTCAAGGTCTTACCTGACAACATGGGCACGAACCCTTTCTTGCTCTCTTCCATTCTAAACTTCTTTAGAACTTTGTCTAAGTATGTACTTTGTGAAAGCGCTATTAGGTGTCTTGATCTATCTCTATAAATCTTGATGCCTAGAATATATGCTGCTTCGCCAAGATCCTTCATCGAAAAACTATTATTCAAATAGGTTTTGACGCTATTAAGAAGTTCTATATCATTCCCAATCAACAATATGTCATCTACATATAGTACTAGGAATACTACAGAGCTCCCACTCACTTTCTTGTAAATACAAGCTTCTCCATAAGTTTGTATAAATCCAAAGTTTTGGATTACTTTATCAAAACGTTGATTCCAACTCCGGGATGCTTGCTTCAGTCCATAAATGGAGCGCTGAAGTTGGCATACCTTGTCAGCATCTTTAGGATAAACAAAACCCTTGGGTTGTACCATATACAACTCTTCCTCAATGTCACCATTAAGGAACGTCGTTTTGACATCCATCTACCAAATTTCATAATCGAAATATGCAGCGATTGCTAACATAATCCTCACAGACTTTAGCTTCGCTATTGGTGAGAAAGTCTCATTGTAGTCAACTCCTTGAATTTGTCGGAACCCTTTTGCGACAAGTCGATCTTTATAGACGGTAACATTGCCATCAGCATCTGTTTTTCTTTTGAAAATCCATTTGTTCTCGACAGCCTTATGGCCATCCGGTAAGTCCACCAAAGTCCATACTTGGTTTTTGTACATGGATCCCATTTCGGATTTCATGGCTTCTAGCCATTTGTCGGAATCTGGGCTCACCATAGCTTCTTCATACGTCGCAGGGTCATCAGTGTTGTCCACCAACATGACGTTCAAGGAAGAGTCATACCAATCAGGAGTGGTACGAACCCTTGTTGACCTGCGAGGTTTAGTAGTAACTTCGTTCGAAGTTTCATGATCATCATCATTAGCTTCCTCTCCAGTTGGTGCAGGCGGCACAGAAACATCTTCCGGTGCTGCGCTACTCTCAACTCCGAAAGAAGGTTCAATAACCTCGTCGAGTTCTACTTTCCTTCCAGTCACTTCTTTCGAGAGAAATTCCTTCTCCAGAAAGGATCCATTCTTAGCAACGAAAACTTTGCCTTCGGATCTATGATAGAAGGTATACCCAATTGTTTCTTTAGGGTATCCTATGAAGACGCATTTCTCCATTTTGGGTTCAAGCTTATCAGGTTGTAACTTCTTTACATACGCTTCGCATCCCCAAACTTTAAGGAACGACAACTTAGGTTTCTTACCAAACCATAATTCATACGGTGTCGTTTCAACGGATTTAGATGGTGCCCTATTTAAAGTGAATGCGGCTGTCTCTAATGCATAGCCCCAAAATGATAACGGTAAATCTGTAAGAGACATCATAGACCGAACCATATCTAAGAGAGTTCGATTACGACGTTCGGACACACCATTACGCTATGGTGTTCCCGGCGGTGTCAACTGTGAAAGTATTCCACATTTCTTTAAATGCATGCCAAACTCATAACTCAGATATTCACCTCCGCGGTCAGAACGCAGAAACTTAATCTTCTTGTTACGATGACTTTCCACTTCACTTTGAAATTCCTTAAACTTCTCGAAAGTTTCGGATTTATGTTTCATAAAGTAGACATACCCATATCTACTCAAGTCATCCGTGAAAGTGAGAACATAACGATATCCACCACGCGATGCTACACTCATTGGACCACACACATCGGTATGTATTATTTCCAATAAGTCTGTAGCTCGCTCCATTATTCCAGAGAATGGAGTCTTAATCATTTTTCCCATTAGACATGCTTCGCATCTTTCAAGTTATTCAAAATCAAGTGATTCAAGAAGTCCATCAGAATGGAGTTTCTTCATACGCTTCACTCCAATGTGACCAAGACGACAGTGCCACATGTATGTAGAATTATCATTCAATTTTATTCGTTTAGCATCTATGTTGTGAACATGTGTACCACTACTATCGAGATTCAATAAAATAAACCATTCATCTCAGGTGCATAACCATAAAAGATATTACTCATATAAATCGAACAACCTTTATTCTCAGACTTAAAAGAGTAACCATCTCGCAATAAACAAGATCCAAATATAATGTTCATGCTTAACGCAGGCACCAAATAACAATTATTTAAATTTAAAACTAATCCCGATGGTAGATGTAGAGGGAGCGTGCCGACGGCGATCACATCAACCTTGGAGCCATTTCCAACGCGCATCGTCACCTCGTCTCTTGCCAGTCTTCGTTTATTCCACAGCTCCTGTTTCGAGTTACAAATATGAGCAACCGAACCAGTATCAAATACCCAGGCACTACTACGATTACTAGTAAGATACACATCTATAACATGTATATCGAATATACCTTTCTTCTTGATGTTGTCGTTCTTCAGATCTGCCAGGTATTTGGGGCAGTTACGCTTCCAGTGACCAGCACCCTTGAAGTAGAAGCACTCAGTTTCAGGTTTAGGACCAGCCTTGGGCTTCTTAGCAGGTGCGACAGCTTTCTTGCCGTCCTTCTTGAAGTTGCCCTTGTTCTTAGGCTTGCCCCGTTTCTTGAAATTGGTGGTCTTATTGACCATCAACACTTAGTGTTCTTTCATGATCTCCACTTCAGCAGTTTTCAGCATGGACGATAGTTCAGGCAACGTCTTGTTCATGCAGTGCATATTGTAGTTCATCACAAAGTTCTTGTAACTTGGTGGCAGTGATTGGAGGACACAGTGAATCCCCAATTCATTAGGAATTGGTATACCCAACTCTCGGAGTTTGTTTGCGTGCCCAGACATGGTGAGCACGTGCTCGCTAACGGAGCTACCCTCTTCCATCTTGCAGGTAAAGAACTTCTCGGAAGCTTCATAGCTTTCCATGGCCGCGCGAGTCTCAAATATGAGTTTGAGCTCCTTAATGATTTCAAATGGGTCATGGTGCTCAAAATGCTTTTGAAGCTCCGATTCTAAACCATACAGGATGGCACACTGAACTGTGGAGTAGTGATGTTTCCGAGTGGCATAAACATTCTTTACGTCATCGGTGGCATCTTCTGCAGGTGGGTCACCTAGCGGTGCTTCGAGCACATAGGTCAACTGACCAGCCCTGGGGACGATCTTCAGTCCACGGAACCAGTCCATGAAATTGCTTCCATTGTTCTTAAGCTTTTATTTCTCTAGGAACGCATTGAAATTGATGGAAATGTTCGCCATTATCTACAACATATTTGCAAGTAGTTAAGACTAAGTTTATGATAAATAGTGTTCAAATTTAATTCTTAAATCAACTAGGTGAACTCCCACTCAAAACAACATCCCTCGCAGTTGTTTTAGTGATTACACGAACCAAATCCACTACACCAAGTCCGATCATCACGTGAGATGATGTAGCTTCATCGGCGAACAATCTTCATGTTTATCATATCAATCATATGACTCATGCTCTACCTTTCAGTATTCCGTGTTCCGAGACCATGTCTGTACATGCTAGGCTCGTCAAGATTAACCTTAGTTTCCGCATGTGCAAATCTGACTTGCACCCGTTGTATGCACACGTAGAGTCTATCACACCCGATCATCACGAGATGCTTCGAAACGACGAGTCTTAGCAACGGTGCCAACTAAGGACGAACACTTTATTACTTGATATTTAGTGAGAGGGATCATCTTATAATGCTACCGTCGCGATCTAAGCAATACAAGATGCATAAAGGATTAACATCACAGGCAATTCATAATTTGTGTGATATGATATGGCCCTTTCTTCTTATGCCTTCGATCTCTATCTCCAAAGCACGGACATGATCTCCATCATCACCAGCATTGCGTCAAGGTCCGTGGCGCCGCTTCATGGTTGTCCATCTTCACTAGCAACTATTACAACTACTTGGAACAAAGCTATTACAAGATGAATAGACGCGCAGGTCTTAACAGAATTAAAGACAACCATTAGGCTTCTGCCGGTTGCCATATTACAACAGGGATCATTGCATACATCAAATACAATCACAATCACATGTAGGCCATATCACATCACAAAACCCCTGCAAAAACAAGTTAGACGCCTCTAATTTTCTTTGCAAGTTTTACGTGGCTTGGGGCTTTCGACTAAGAACGCATCTTACCTACGAAACTGAACCACAACGTTGATACAAGTGCTATCAAGTGCAAAGTGTAGATTTGATCTATACTATGATGGGAGAGACAGACACCCGCAAAGCCACTTGTGCAATACGAGTTGCACGTCAAGCGTGGAGCAAGTCTCATGTACGATGACATGTAATGTTAGCCCGAGCCGCTTCATCCCACCATACCGCAAGATGCAAAGTACACACGTACCAAAAGACGGCACGAGCACCAACGCCCACAACCTCATTGTGTTCTACTCATGCAACAGATCTACGCATAGACAAGGCTCTGATACCACTGATGGGTTCGTAGCATGGAAAACAAAAAATTTCTACCGCAAGAACAAACAAAACCCAGATCTAATCTAGATAAAAGCCAAGATCTAATCTACTAGACATGAGCAACGAGATAGATCGGTACTAACCCTCGTAGAACCGAAAGCGCTAACGAGATTAGATCTCGTGGATGATGTAGTCGATCACTTGCCGATCTCAAGATCGTGTGGACGATCCTTCCAGCGCCGCGTTTCGGCAGCGCTTCCGCAGACGGTCACACGTGCAGAGTCGAAGCAGACCTTCCTCTCCCTGTTCCAGCGAGCAGCGGAGGTAGTAGATCTTCTCCACGGAATCCCAGCAGTACGACGACGTGGTGGTGGTGGTGGAGATGAGAATTCTGCAGGACTTCGCCTATGCCTGTGCAGAAGAAACGTGGAGGAGAGAGGCGGCTGAGAGAGATTGTTATGAGACAAGGTGCAAGAGGGGGCGCCCCCTCCCTTCTATTTAAAGGAGGGGGGCGCGCCTGGGGAGGGGGAGTCCTAGTAGGACTCCCTCCTCCTTGGGCCGGCGGGTTGGGGGGAGGAATCCTCCTACCCCATGAATCTGTGTCTTGCCCCACTTGGTTTCTTTGATCCCTTTCTTGGTTTTCAAGAAAACTCCAAGAAATCCTCTAGAACCTTCCAGAACATTCCGAAACCTTCTAGATTCTCCATACAAACACTCCGGAACAATTCCTAACTTAGAAAATGATCCCCAATATATGAATCTCATTCTCCAGACCATTCCGGATCTCCTCGTGATGTCCCGAATCCATTCCGAGACTCCGAACAACATTCGGTCTCCAACGCAAATTCCATATCTACTTCAAACAACTTCGAACCTTAAGTGTGTCACCCTACGGTTCGTGAATATGCAGACATGATGAAGACACCTCTCCCATCAATAACCATCAGCAGGATCTGGAGATTCATAACGGCTCCCACATACTCAACGATTACTTCGTGATCGATTGAACCAATTAACATACGAAACCAATTCCCTTTGTCCCGCGACATTCTACTTATCCGAGGTTTGATCGTCAGTATCTTCATACCTAGTTCTTCCTCGTTACTGATAAGTACTCTTTACTCGTTCCATGTTTATGTCATCCCTTGTGACCTAGTCTCATGCTTGCAAGCTATCTAGATGACATTCCACCGAGAGGGCCCAGAGTATATCTATCCGTCATATGGATGGACAAATCCCAATCTTGGTCTATGCGCTTCAACACATACTTTCAGAATACGCAATGACACCTTTATAACTGCCCAGTTACGAAGCGGCGTTTGATGTCATCAAAGTACCCATCCGGTGATGGTGATTAACATAACCTCATGGTCGAAGGATTAGGTTACTATGTAATTCAAAGCTTACAGCAATACGAACTTAATGACTTGATCTTATGCTACGCTTACTGTGGGTGTGTGTCCATCACATCATTCTCCTAATGATATAACCTTGTTATTAATCACATCCAATGTCCATGATCAGGAAACCATGATCATCAATCAATCAACAAGCTAGTTTAACAAGAGGCTTACCAGGGACTCTTTTATGTTTACAGAACACACAAGTATTAGTGTTTCCTAATAATACAATATAGCATGGGATGTAAACTTTCATCATAAACACAAAGATATAATAATAACCACTTTTATTATTGCCTCTTGGGCATATCTCCAACAGGGATATGCAGTATTCTTTGGTCCTAATCTGATCGCCTGGAGTGCTCGGAAGCAGGCTACAGTTTCTCGCAGTAGCACTGAAGCTGAGTACAAGGCGGTTGCTGATGCCACTGCTGAGCTTATTTGGGTCCAGTCCTTGCTTCGAGAGTTGAAGATCTCTCATAGTCAGCCTCCTATCCTTTGGTGTGATAACATCGGTGCCACATACCTCTCATCGAATCCGGTATTTCTTGCCCGAACGAAACACATCGAAGTTGATTATCATTTTGTGAGGGAACGTGTTGCACAGAAGTTTCTGCAGATCAAGTTCATCTCCTCTAAAGATCAACTTGCTGATATCTTCACCAAACCGTTGTCTCTTCCTTTGTTCATAGGCTGTAGACGCAATCTTAACTTACTGAACACTTCAGGCCACAGTTAAGATTGAGGGAGGGTGTTAGACTGTATTTGTATACAACTCTACAAGCCTCTGTAACTGTATATGTACCGTACCTCTTGGTAGCCATATATAAAGAGACAGGCCACGCACCAGATGCGTTGAGCCAGTTCCCACCTAAATGTTTGTTTAACACCTACTGCAGTTACTTACGGTCTTTGTCGCAGCGAACTTATGTTCCATGAGGTGCCAGTTTCAGATGAAGTCAGCTTCAAACATGACAGTGGGAAAGTAGGGAAGATCATAGTGGAAGGTGGGAAATTGGCAGCTCATGAAGTAATTAAGGAGTTTCATTGGATCATACCGGGTGATCATCAATGGGTTCTCTCCACAGCTGGAGAAAACATTTTTCAAACCACTTTCCCTACTAAAGCTGATCTGATTAGGCTGACCAAAATTATTAACATCCCAATTGAGAACAGTCTGAACATCAAGTTTGAAGAATGGACCTCATCGCCTGTTGATAAATATCGCCTACAGGAGACATGGGTCTTAGTTTCGGGTTGTCCATATGATTTGCGATGTGACTGTTTGGGTTTGTTTGCGGTGGGATCTTTGATTGGAAAAACTAAGGAAGTCGACATGGAATACACACGGGAAAAAGGAGTTGTCCGTTTGTATGTTCAGTGTACTAGCATCGAGTATATTCCCGCTGGTACTGATCACACGTATGATGGTGTGGGGTATGGTATTACCTTCATAGTGGAGGGAAATCAACCAAATAGTGATGGAGATGCTACTATGCACGATGCCCCTACTAATGGAGATGATAAATCGCAAGAAAAGGGTAAAGAAAAGGATGAGAGTAATGGTCCTGTTACCAAGCACTTTTAAAAAGCTCCCGTATCTTCTGCAGCTGATATGGGGCAGCAGCTTCATAGTGGGTATACAAAAGCTGATCATCTTAAGGTTGGGTCTATTTTAATACACTCCCCCACCCGTTCATGTTTTTCCGAGGGCAAGCTTTTGACTTTGAAACCAAGGAGGCTTTGGGGTGATCGCGTCGATGATGAGGAAGATAGTCTTCCTTCACCCCCAGCTCGATCAGCACCTACTTTGAAATATGCTGCAGCTTTCTCACCGTCAGTCCAGTATGGTTCGGCTACGCCTGCCGTCGTTTGTCCGTCTTCTACTGTGGCAGACGGACAGAGTGTTCCCTCTGTTGTGGCTGACATGCACGTTGCTTTGCCGCTTAAATTGGGGACAATGAACTTTGTTCAGACTTCGCCTGCTGCATCCCTGAATTGTTCTCCTACTCATGCGTCGAGAACAGGATATGCGCATGACTCAAATAGAAACGAGTCTACTTCGTCTGTGCTGACTGCGAGAAAGGAGGTTAAAAGTGGTCTAGACTTTGCTCAGCCCAAGTCTGTGACACAGTTGAGTACTCCAGGAGGGAGTGCTCGTCGTGACTCGCAGCTTAGCTCTCCACAGAGGACAGGAGTGTTCTTAGGAGGCCGATACTCTCTAGCCAGCATCATCGGTTTCGGTGGCATTCCTTTGGCAGAGACCAAGGACGTGCGCTCAAGTGACCGCATAAAAGCCCAACCAAACGCTGATGATACACAGCTGGAAAGGGCGCAGAAAGCTCGCTCTGTCTTTAAAGTTTTCAATTGCTTCTTTTTGGAATGAGGTAGTAGTTGAGAGAGCTTCTAAACTAGGGGTTTCTCTGGGTGTTTCACCGAGCAAAGTGTCTACATCAGTCAAAGTAATTAAAGAATTAGATCTGCAGCGTACAGTCATACTCCCTCCGTTTACAAGATGTTTTACCTTTGTGAAAGAAGTATATCTAAACTCCTCTAAACCTTGATGAACCTACACACTAAAACATGTCTAGATACACTCCTTTCACAAAGCTAAAACATCTTATATTTCCAAACGGAGGGAGTAGCTTTTAAAAGAATGAAGAAAGGGCAAAAAAAAGGTGATGAACCTAGGTACTGATTTAGAGGAAGATGAGCATCAAGGCTTGTCGGAAGGCTTGTCGGATCATAAGGATCGAACCTTCCTATTTCGTCCATTAAGAAGGGAAAAAAGAAGAAATTAAAAGAAGTTTCTATTATCCGGCGTAGTGTTAGAATTAATAATATCTCACATAAAAGATGAAAGGCAGCTTCTGGAATAGTGGGGGCTTTCGTGATTCAGCTAAGCATGCTGTTGTTCGTGAAACGATAAGAGAACACAAACTTGATTTTTTTGCTATCTTGAAAACGGGTAGAGATAATTTTTCTACGCCATTTCTTAAGAATCTTTCTGGTGGCCTAGATTTTGTTTGGTACTGTATACCTCCACAAGGGAGGTCGGGTGGCATTTTAATGGGCATAAACTCATAGTCATTACAAGTCAAAGGGATCACTCCTGGTGATAGATGTGTCAAGCTGCATCTTTCATCAAAAGTAGATAAGTTCGAGTGGTCTTTGGTGGCGGTTTATGGGGCTGCTCGGGATGCTCAAAAAGGTGAATTCCTAGCAGAACTGGTTCGCATTTTTCAAGATGACCCGCTGCCCATTTTAGTTGGGGGCGATTTTAATATTATTCGGCGACAAGAAGAAAAGAACAACGATAATTTTAATGCGAGGTGGTCTTTTATTTTCAATGCTATAATTGAAAGTTTAGATCTACGAGAGATCTCTTTATCCGGTAGACAATTCACATGGGTGAATAAAAATCAATTCAAGCATACGAAAAGTTAGACAGAGTGTTGAGGAGTGTGTCTTGGGAACAAAAATTTCTGTTATTTACTATTAGAGCTCTCACTAGAGCGGGCTCAGATCACACACCTCTGTTACTTGATTCTGGTGAGCAAGCTCACATTGGTAATAAACCACACTTTTCTTTTGAATTATCTTGGCTAAGACAAAAAGGTTTTTACCAAATGATTGCTCGAGAGTGAGCATCGATAAATAGAGGTAATAACCCTATGGAGGTGTGGCAAAACAAAATTCGACATCTTCGCAATTTCTTGAAGGGTTGGGCTCGCAATAAAAGTAGTGAGTATAAGAAAGAAAAAGAGAAGTTACTACACATCATCAAACAATTTGACTTGAAAGCTGAATTTACTCCCTTGTCACAAACCGAAAGGAAAGCTATGAGAGATGCAAATGAAAAATTAGCAAATCTTAGGAGGGACGCGGAATCTAAATGGTCCCAACGGGCCAAAGTAAAGCATGTTCAAGAAGGGGGTAATAACACAAAATATTTCCACTTAATTGCAAATGGCAAGCATAGGCGCAAGAAAATATTTCAACTTGAGCAGGATGAGGGAACTATTTTAGGTCAAGAGAACCTGAAAAAATATATCACGGAGTTCTATAAGAGATTGTTTGGAGCAGAGCCTCAAAATAACTTTTCTTTAGTAGAATCTCAAGTAGCTGATATAGCCCAAATCTCACAAGAAGAAAATGACATCCTTATTGCCGACTTTAACGAGCAGGAGGTTCACGAGGCAATTATCCAAATGGAAAAGAATAAAGCGCCAGGGCCTGATGGATTCCCAGCAAAATTTTATCAGAAATTTTGGGATATAATTAAAACCGATCTTATGAATATGTTCATGAAATTCCAGTGGGGGAATTACAGTTGTTCCACCTAAACTATGGCACGATAATTGTACTTCCAAAGAAAGAAAACGCTGTCCAGATTCAACAATTTAGACCGATTTGCCTACTAAATGTAAGCTTCAAAATTTTTACTAAAGTAGGCACGAATAGAGTGGTAGAGGTTGCACATAAGGTGATTCAACCAACTCAAACGACTTTTATGCCAGGTCATCATATCCTTGAAGGGGTGCTAATTTTGCATGAAACAATCCATAAGTTACACACCAAAAAGTTGGACGGTGTACTCCTTAAAATAGACTTCAAGAAGGCATATGACAAGGTGCGATGGCCCTTTCTGCAACAAGTGTTGCGTATGAAGGGCTTCGACCCAAAATGGTGTAGTTGGATACACGACTTTGTAAGTAAGGGGAGTGTTGGTATCAAAGTCAATAATAACATAGGTCATTATTTTCAAACCTAGAAAGGTTTACGCCAAGGAGATCTGTTATCCCCCATTCTATTTAACATTGTCGCAGATATGTTAGCTATTATGATAGCACGAGCAAAAGAAGATGGTTAGGTTACTGGTCTAATACCTCATCTAGTTGAGGAAGGGATATCGATACTTCAATACGCTGACGACACAATAATTTTTCTAGAACATGACATCCAAAAAGCCCTAAATATGAAACTTATCCTTTGCATTTTTGAATAGTTGTCCGGTCTAAAAATTAACTTCCATAAGAGTGAGGTCTTTTGTTTTGGACGGGCAAAGGAGGACGAGGCCGAATATCGGACCTTATTCGGTTGTGAAATAGGATCACTCCCATTTCGGTATTTAGGAATACCAATTCACTATCGCAAGCTAAAAAATGGGGAATGGAAACTGGTGGAGGACAGATTTGAGAGAAAGTTATCTAGCAGGATAGGCAAGTTGTTATCTTATGGTTATAGATTGACACTAATCAACTCAGTTTTAACAAGTCTTCTGATGTTTATGCTTTCATTCTTTGAAATACCCAAAGGGGTAAGGAAAAGACTAGATTATTTCTGGTCACGTTTCTTCTAGCAAAGCGATGGGCATAAAAAAATATAGGCTCACTAAATGGAACATCATTTGTAGGCCAAAAGATCAAGGGGGTCTAGGCATTGAGGTGTTATTAAGCAAGTGACTTTTTAAGCTGCTAACTAGGGAGGGTGTTTGGCATGAATTAGTGCAAATTAAGTATTTGCACTCAAAGTCGATATCTCAAGTCAAACCAAAACCATCTGACTCTCCTTTCTGGAGAGGGATTATGAAAGTAAAAGATGATTTTTTCTAGCGTGGTTCTTTTAAGGTTGGTAATGGAACAACAACTCGTTTTTGGGAGGACACTTGGCTAGGGGACGAGCCCTTATCACATCAATATCCTTTCCTTTATCGCATTGTCCAAAGGAAACAAGTTTTGATGGCCGATGTTTTATCCCATACACCTCTAAATATTTAGTTTCGAAGAGCCCTCGTAGGTAATAGATGGAATAGATGGCTTCATATGGTCAGACGCCTAATGGATGTTCATCTGACTGAACAACTTGATAGTTTTGTTTGGAGATTAATGTGGTGCCCCGCTAAAACCACTGCTAGAAAATCGCGGTGTTTTTGTGCATTGCATCATCATGACCGCATGCTCATGTCATCATGCCACATTGCATTTGAGTCGTCATCATTTTGCATGGTTTGTCTCAAAACTATTTCGAAAAGCCTACATTGTTTTCTAAATAGTCCCCGCCTTTATTTCAAATCAAACCCGGGTCTCCGGAATATTTTGGTTTGTCTAAATACGGTTTGCAAAAATCCCGATTTAATTAAATAAATATTTCCAATTTTTTTTAGGAGGCAGCCAGCCAGGCCCAAAAAACCCGGCCGGCCACCTCTGAAATCCCTAATCTACCCAACCCTAATCTACCCAGCCACTTCCTCCATCCCTCCACCTCACCCCGTCCTATCACAGCTCGCCACCTCACCGCATCCCTCCACCTCACCACTCCCTCTCCCCATCCCAGCCGACCACACCCCCACCTGATCCTCCACCCCGTCGCCAGCTAACTCCCTCCTGACCCGTTACCATCCCTGCAGGCAGCCCCACCTCCCCTGTCCGCCTGTCCACCTGGGCCCACCCAGGTGCGTCGCCCACCAACTCCTCTGCTCCGTCCGCCCGCTCCACCCCAGCTCCCCGGCCCGCCGGCGCCCGTCCCCCGCGCCTCGGCCGCCTCCTCCTATGGCCGTCCTCGTCGCCGCCCAGAGCTCATGGCTGCACGCCGATCTCGCTGGCCAACCTCGTCGCCGGTCACCCCGCCCCCCGCAAGCTCTCTCTCCCGCGCCTCCTTTCCCTCCTCGCCCCGCCGCCGTGGGCCCCCGCTTCGCCCGTCCCCGCCGCCTCTGCTCCCGTCTCCCTCCGCGCGCCGCCTTGGCCCGTCGTCCCCGCCGCCCATCTCTGGCCGCGCCCATCGCTGGCCTCCCCTCCTCCTGCACCCTCCCCCTCCCCCGAGGTCGCCATCGCCCAGCTCGTCCCCGGCCGCCACCAGACGCCTCTCGCCTCCTCGTCTCTCCGTCGCCCTGCTGCCTTTCTATCCCACGCCGCCACCTTCTGTGCGAGCGCCATACGACGCCTCCCATCGTCCCCGACCTCCGGACCTCGCTGCCGTTCCGCGCATCCGTCCGCGTTGCCCAGGTCCCTCGCCCGAGCACCTCCGCCTCCCCAGGCAGAGCCTCGCCGCCGTCCACCTCTGCCGCCTGGAGCCGCTACTTCGGTTCTGCCTCGCCTCCCCCGGCTGTGGCCCCGGCTCACTGCCTCGACGAGCCTCCCCGCGCCGACGAGTTCCTCCATCCCGAGCGCTTCCTTGTGCTCTGCCCGCCGCCCTGGGATCCCCTGCGTCTGCCATCGATCCCTCGCGGCCTGCCGCTGCCGCTCCACCTCTGCGACCCTCTTCCGTCGTCCGTGTGCACAACCACCGCCCCGAGCGTCTTGCCGCCTCCTCCACATCGCCCTTGTTTGTGGCCGCTTTTTGCCGCTGTTGACCGCCTGGGAGATGCCTCGTTGCAGTGCACATGTGTGCCTACGTTTTCTGTTCGTGTCCCGTTGGCTTCAATCCACCTCACCGCTTGATTGTGGCCTGGTGATATCCTAGTTGCCTGTCTATTTTCCGAGCCCGGCTTCCTCTGGTTGCCGCACAAGTCCGACCTCAACAAGACCTACATCAACGCCGTGTACTCGTGAGGTGACAAGATACGACAAGGTCTCCTTGGAGGTGATGATGGTTCCGAGAACTACCGATGTCGAGACCGAGTTCCGCACCGACAAGGCCGATCCCGAACATGACGCCGCCAAGTTCTTCTTCCCTGATCCGGTGCCCGAGAGCCCGGACGCCAAGGTCGCCGACATGGATACACCGAGTTCTCCATCGAGGACCACGAGCACGTCGACATGGAATCGCAGGACGACAAGATCTTCGACCCGTACGCCATGATCTTCTTTCTGGCTGTGAAGACCGATCCCTCGAACGGCAAGTTCTCCGACCCGGGACCCGAACGACAAGATCTACTTCACGGGTCCGAAGACCCCGGTACCCGACCAGGGAGAGTCCGATGAGCCGCCGATGCCACACTAAGACCTGCGACGACCTCCGAAGACCGATCCCGTCGAACCCTGAACCCTGAGACCCTGTCAAACCCCGAACCCCAGAACCAAGATCTTCCGAACCCCGATGTGTGAACCTTTTCCCAGATCTCCTAGTTTATAAATGCTATATATAAAATTGTCGCATAGTAAATTGTTCACGCATGCACATCTGTCTGTGGTTTGGGGACATTATGCCGATTCACCTCATAATTAAATATGGAGTGTTCATGCGGAATATTGTTGTCTTATTCCGAGATCCATTTAAATTGGTGTAGCGAACCGATGCCATGTTTCGCCCTGTTAATACTACATTTAAATTGCGGGGGTTCTAAATAACTTGAACCGTGTAATTAATTGTCGGGACCTCGGTTCTGCTTAATACTGCCTAATTGCACCGCATCTGCATCATATCATAATCATGCCGGATCTTCTGTCGTAGTATTAAATATTGCATCTGGTGTTCTTCTAGTGCTTTGCTTCTTCGCGGATTAGGCCGATGAGTGGATGCGAGTATCGACAAGTTCTCCGGATATGAACCTTCGGCAGTGTTTCCCAGGCGAGCATCTCTCCCCCTTCTACCTATTTTGCATTTATAGTCTTTATTTACTCATGTTGATCTATTGCTATCCGTGTTGCGATGCTTTAGTTTCCGTACACCAGTTATATCCCGTGCAGCCTCTATATTGCCTTGGACACCTCCTATTACCTGTGTTTGGTAGATAGCTGGCCTTGCGAGTCGTAGTTGCTTGCTCAGGTGCGATCTCGTGTTGTCAAGTACCACAGTTGTTGGAATGCTGGCATAGGTTTATGGTGGAGATGATCATGACTTTAAATACAACTATTAAATTGCTAGATATAACTAATGCAGAGGCATCGGTGGGCAATAGATGTTATTTGGTTCTTCCACACTCACTTGTGTCCCGTAAGACCCCGATTACTTGATACCTGTTCCTTGATTTTTCGCACTATCCACATCCGGGAGGCCTTATGGACCTCCCTGAGCCAGAGCTTGATTCATTTCTATTTCTTGGGGCCACAAACTAGTTTGGGGTTTTATTTACTATCTTGCACTTATGCCATGTTTAATGCTTTATTTAAGATTGTGCGTGGAGCACCTGTACTATTTTGGATGCGGAGTGTTTTCGCGGTATCGACAAGCCCAGTCACACTTTCGGTTCCCAGTCGTTTACAGCCATTGACGCAAACCCTGGGTCCGTTTCGGAGCCGGCCAACTTCGTTGCGGGTAGCTTAGTGGGGTGCCCCCTGAAATATTTTATGAATCCTGTGATCACTTTGTCGTGAATGCCTCGTTGGGTTTTGAGTTGGTTTTTCCGAGGTTGATCGAGTGTGTGTTGCTATTTGTGCACCCCTACAGGGTAAAACTTTCTGAAAGCCGTGTCCGCGGTTATGGACGACTTGGAACACAATATCTCGATCATAGACAAGCATAACTAAAGTAGTACTATAAACTTTACTTAATATATGACTAGTAATCAGATTCAACTATAACGGAATGGATATTAAAAATGCCAACAACTGCTGGATCTGGGTTGTTTTGTTATATATGCCTAGTAAGTATTGTAACTCCAATGGAATGTGATAAAAGTGCCAACAACTGCTGGGTTTTGGGATTCCTCAGGACAATTATATCTGACTAGTAAATGTTCAAACTATAACGGAATGGTGATTAAAACTGCCCACTACTTATGCTTTAGGATGACTCATGCTATCTATATCTGATTAGTAAAAGCTTCAACTATAATGGAATGAATAAAACTTCCAACTACGTGAGTTCCTCGGTTTGACTTCCTCGTTTGGTCTCGAGGGGGAATACCAGGATGGGTATGATTGGTGTTAGTATCAGGTTGGATCCGAATAGGTCTTTCTTAACCCTCTCTAATAGCCGACAGTTGTATCAAGTCTCTATAGGTTGTTTAGTGCCGCTGCGCTGCCGCTTCAGTCCACCATACCTATGTAGGCGAGAGCCGCTGAATTCTAGCCTCGCCGTGTACTGGCCTCAGTACTGACGCTCCTCTTTTTTCCTTTGCCCTTTGTGGGCACCCCTTTTATTTTAGCAGGTTGAGATCAATGTCGTTAGCAGGGTTACCCTTCCGGCTTGGCCTGGGCAGGGTTATGGATGCCATTGGTTATTATTTAGGGCTCTTAGCCCCATTTTCATCTTATCTGTACTCGGATGTTGTATCGTTTTCAAGGTGATTTGGATCTTGTACTATATATCTATATTCTTGACTCATGGAGTCGTGTTGTATATATCTGTTTTGTGGGTTCCATCGTGGACTAATGTGTAATGGTATTACTTCGCTTTCCACCCACACGAAAGTGCCTGGTGGGCGTCCTTGAATCGTTTCTATGCGGGTTTGCGGGAAGCACTGAAACTTGCATAGGGCCGATTCGAGGGTGTTACAAAGTGGTATCAGAGCTCAGCAGTTGCGATACCCCACAAGTCCAGCCTGTAGGATAACCTAGCTAACGGCCGATGTAGAGTGTCAAAACTATTTTGCAAAAATCGGTTGGATAGATCTGATTAGGTCTGATTTTACTTCTTACCCCTCTGCTGTTCTCTCTTACCTCTGCGTGTTTTGAATCTGCTCTCTTATCTTTTCTTCGAGTCCAGGGTTTCTTGTGGTTGGGATTTCCATCGTACCTTCAGGATTTCGCCTCCTCCTTTGGTAACGGTGTTTCTACATCCGGTCTTCATGCTATCTGAGTGATCCTTTATCCGAGGTACCATTCTTTGTTCCTTGTTTGTGCCTTCCAGTGTTTTCCGACGTGATGACATCATCTACGCCAGATCCGATGTAGAGTCTGCATCACTCGTTTGTTTCTGAATCTCGATTGTCGAGATCTTCAGTCTAATTCCAAGAATGGTTGCACGCTTTTCTACTGATTGTGCAGAGTAATAGTTTGGGTGCGTGATGGATTGGCCCCCATGCCGACTACTCAATCTATTTGCTCTCGTACATTGAAGTGGATGAGAATGCGTCGTTTCTCTCTTTTTATCAAAGTTAGAGGTGGCTTTATTTGTTGATACCTCTGCCTTCGCCCTTTGTTCCCGGAGTGTTCTCCCGGCGATCACGAACAACGACCTCTTGTTAGTGGTGTCACGGGGATCGACACGAAGCGAGAAGATTCAGATCGCCGACCTTCTTCCCGGTACCATGAGGCGGATCTCGAGGGCGAGATCCATTGTTAGTGGTGTCGAATTGTGGCGCCCCGCTAAAACCACTACTAGAAAATCGCGGTGTTTTTGTGCATTGCATCATCATGACCGCATGCTCATGTCATCATGCCACATTGCATTTGAGCATCGTCATCATTTTGCATGGTTTGTGTCAAAACTATTTCGAAAAGCCTACTTTGTTTTCTATATAGTCCCCGCCTTTATTTCAAATCAAACCCAGGTCTCCGGAATATTTTGGTTTGTCTAAATACGGTTTGCAAAAATCCTGTTTTAATTAAATAAATATTTCCAGTTATTTTTAGGAGGCAGCTAGCCAGGCCCAAAAACCCCGGCCGGCCACCTCCGAAATCCCTAATCTACCCAGCCACTTCCTCCATCCCTCCACCTCACCCCGTCCTATCACAGCTCGCCTGTTGGGGAGGTAACCCTGGATAGGGTAAAGACGGGGAAAGATGAAAGGGTGTTCCCTGTCTAGTTTCCGAGTTACACTCTGAGTCGGCCGAATCCTGTAGAGGTCGGCCGAGATAGGAAAGGACAGGACCCTTGTGGTAAGGGCAAGGCATTACCCGGCCGAGATACAGCGTAAGTCGGCCGGGTTAGCCCAAGTAATCTTGATGCAGGTGAAGAACAAGCCGAAGTTACGCAAGGCAGGGCCGAATGGTACAAAGCTTGCAGGAGAAGGAGAAGCCTAAAGTCAAACTCTAGTAGCAGGCTAGGAAGAATCAGAGCGAAGCCAAGCACTAGGGACAAAGGGGCAGAGCAACAGAGAGACAGAAGGAGGTCACGGAGGTGACAGTCCTGAAGCCCGAGGCACACAGGAGGGCCCCTCTGGAACCTTGCCGTCATTAGGGGAGCGACAGGGAAAGGGGGCGCCGAACTACTATATTGGGACAAGCATATTCCTCGAATATGCTTGCCACATCAGCCCTAAGGGAACTCAAGGTCCTCCTTTATAAGGGCAGGCTTGGACCCTGAGGAAGGGATCGACTCATTTCTTGGTACCGTTAGGCTGGTAAAGTTCTCTTTTTCTCCTTGTATACAGCTCAAGGAGCACTTGTAACTCAAGGAAGGAGAAATACAGATCTTTGCGTTAGCTTTCTGTGTGTAGAATCCACTACATCTTCTCTCCCAGATCCCACTAGCATCCATTGGCCCCTAACTTTAGCCTACCCATGGCATCTGCCGTGCCACCACCACGACAGTTGGCGCCCACCGTGGGGCAATCAGCGGTGCTAACTGGAGTTATGATCCGGACGGGAAACTTCATCAAAACCGGCGAGCGCGTTGTTTCTGGCTTAGTCCAGAGATTTGGTCTCTGTGATTATGTCAGCGACAATGCAGGGAGCTTCAGGGGGAAAGCTCCCCCGCGAAATGGTGTCTTCATCAACCTGGGCGGGCACCAGGTTTACGTCGGCGTCGACATCTCCAGCGTTTATCCTCACCAAATTGTTGTTGCAGGAGATCCACCTCTTAACGCTGCAGGCCATCCGCCTGGAGCGCATCCTGCAGGTAGCGTCGAGGTAATGGTCGTGGCCGGGGTGCAAACTGGAGTAGAAGCTGCCGGATCAGGCAGAGAACCCGCCACCGGTGTACAGGGCGCACACAGGCAGACAGCACCAATGCCCTCCGAGGTAATCCCACCAGCAACCAACCTGACCGAGGTGCAAAACACCACCCCAAAAGCACCAAGAGTAAGAGGGCCACCTCTGGAAAGGCCAGAGAATATTCTTCAGGCGACCATAGAAAGCTTGACTACACCTGTAGCGCCGATACTTAACCCGGTAAATGCTCAGGCGGAGCTGGAGGAAACCAGGCAAAAGGTGCTGACAGAGGCAAAAAAGGTGTCGGCCTTGCGGGAGTCCTTAAACAGGACCCTGCGAGAGTATGCCAAAGCAAATAAGCTTGATGTCGCGCCCGAACGGGTGGACGAACTAAGATTGAGAGGAAAGAACCTCATGGATGACATCAATAAAGAGCATGAAGCTCATAAAGCAGAATCAGAGGATTTAGGTTTGCCGAGGTACAGTACCCCGGCAAGAAACCTAAGAGCGGCAAATGCCGCAGCTTTAGAGTTAGAAGGGTTGACCGGAGAGGCCCGGCAGAAACAACAAGAAAGAGTAAACGAGCTGGTGCGCATCGCGAACCAGCAGAACGAGGAAATGCTCAGAGCAAACCCGGCGAGGCCGGGGGCCTCACGAATGGTTCATTCGGCAGGAGCAGCACCAGCTCTGTCTGTGGCAGCAGCATCTTCACCCGGAGATAATGCTCGAAGAGACAAAGCAGTAACCTCGGGAAAGAGGAACAAGCAGATTGTCCCGTATGATCCGGCAATGGCCGGAAAGGCAAATGAAAACAGAGGCAATGCAAGCCGAGGTAACAGTGGGGAGAGGAACCACGGCCGTGTGGAGAAAGACGGCGGAAGCCGAGGCAACGGAGACCTCGGCAGAAGAGAGACTGCGAGAGGCAGTCATGAGAACAACACCCCGGTCGAAGTAAGGAGAGAACGGCCACTCAACCCGCAACCGAGGCATGAACCCCGGCAGGAAAGAGAAACAAGGCCAGCTCGCCACAATCAAATTAATGAGAGATACAATGATGGTTATTCCGAAATGGAATATGCAATTCATGGCGGAAACAATCATTATGGAATACAGGACAGAGTTCTGTACAAAGATTTGCCATCAAATGATGCAAGGGTGAAGCTGGACCGGCTATACAGGTCCGAGTTGTTGGAAGAACAGGGTCCACCCGGGCCAGCATGCTTTGGACCACGGATCATGAGCGAACCTCCTGTGCCGAAATTTCAGCTGGCAAGGGGCACGAAAACATACAATGGAAGTACCAAACCACAAGACTGGTTGATTGACTATGCCACTGCTATAAAAATAGCGTGTGGAAACTTACGATGGGCAGTACGATATGTACCACAAATGCTGGAAGGACCAGCTAGAGTTTGGCTGAATAATCTACCAGCCGGCAGTATCAACTGTTGGCTGGATTTTGAGGAAATGTTTGTCAGCAACTTTACCAGTACATACAGGAGGCCAAACAGGCCACAACAGTTAGCCATGTGCAAGCAGAAGACGAATGAAACAGATAGAGAATTTTTAACTCGGTGGTGCAACCTGAGAAACTCATGTGAAGGAGTCATAGAATCGCAAGCAATAGCGTGGTTCGCGCAAGGATGCCGTTATGGCAGCGTATTATGGCAACGTTTGCAGAGAGATATGCCGACCACACTGGCAGAAACTATCAGAATAGCGGACTCCTATGCATTAGGAGATCCTACGCAACCAGAATTAATGTCGGCAGATCACCGCGAGCAACAGGATCATTATGCAAGAGATTTCGCCGGGTCATCCAGGCGCGGTGATTTCAGAGGAAGAAGAAGAGAGGAAAGACCGGATTATAGATATAATTCGGCCCAAGTAGCGGCAGTAGCGCAAGATCAGCCGAATCACGGAGCAGCTCAACGGCAAAAGAATGGTCCTCAGCAGTGGACACCAAGGAATGAAGGAAAAGGGCAATGGACCCCCGAACAAAAGAAACAGTGGCAGGAAAGGCCAAAGTACACGTTCGAATCCATGCTAGATCAGCCGTGTAAATTTCACACGTCAAACCCATCAAGACCAGCTAACCATACAACCCGCCAGTGTGCATGGATGAAAAATGCAATGGGTAACCCCGCAGCGGTTCAGGCACCCCATCAAGTACATCAGCAGCGTCAACCACAGTTGACTGGAGCAAATGCACAGCAACTAATGTTACCGCCCCCTCCCCCGAGATACGATAACTCGGCTCAGAGAGGGGCGGTACATCAAGTGATGAACCAAGTCCAGGATGGAAGAACAAACCCGGCGAATACGGGACGCAATGATTTCAGAGAACATCATCAGTCTTATTGCGTGTTCACGACGGAACAGCAAGACAAACAGAGTGTACAACACCGGCATATGGAAGTAAATGCAGTTATGCCGGTGATACCGAGATATGTGTCGTGGTCCGATCAGGAAGTAACTTGGAGCATAAAGGATCATCCCAGAATAATGCCGAATCCTGGATCATATGCACTCGTGTTGGATCCGACATTTGTTGGACCAAGCATCAATGTGAAATTCTCAAAGGTACTCATTGACAATGGAAGTAGTATCAACATCATGTACAAAGATACCATGCATAAACTAGGAATATCGCAGAACATGTTGCAGTCCACAAGGACCACTTTCCATGGGATAGTGCCAGGGCTTTCATGTGAACCCATTGGTAAGGTCCGAGTCGATGTCTTATTCGGCACAAGAGATAACTGCAGAGCAGAAAACTTAGAGTTTGAGGTGGTGGATCTAGAGAGTTGTTATCATGCTTTACTCGAACGGCCAGCGTTGGCCAAATTCATGGGCAGCTGTCATGTAAGTTATCTGAAGATGAAGCTACCCGGACCACAAGGAGTGATAACAGTTGCAGGGGATTAAAAGAAGTCAATGGAGTGTGCTTCAGCCGGGTCAAATTTGGCCGAGTCATTGGTTATAGCAAGAGAAAAAAGAAGGATTCAGGAGGTAGCAGCCCTCGCTCAGTCAGCGCAGCTGAACATGCCGCACTAGCCAACCCGCATGGCAGTGTGTCTTTTCAACCGACTAAAGAAACGAAGAAGGTTCAAATAGATGAGCAATTCCCAGAGCGTACTGTTACTATTGGTGCAGGCCTGGACGCTAAATAGGAAAGCGAGCTCACCAACTTCCTCCGTTAGAATCGGGACATATTTGCGTGGTCAACTCAGGATCTGCAAGGTGTCCCGAGGGAGTTGGCTGAGCACTCTTTGAATGTAAGGCCTGGAGCAAGGCCGGTGAAGCAACCTCTCCGCCGCTTCGCCGAAGACAGGAGAAAAATAATAGGGGATGAAATAGCTCGGCTCCTCGCAGCCGGGTTCATCATGGAGGTGTTGTACCCAGATTGGTTGTCAAATCCGGTGCTGGTAGAAAAGAAGAAGGATGATCCCAATGTAGCCATTGTATGGCGAATGTGTATCGATTACACGAACCTGAACAAGGCGTGTCCAAAAGATCCTTTTCCATTACCTAGAATAGACCAAGTCATTGACTCGACCGCTGGTTGTGAGTTATTATCATTTGTAGACGCGTACTATGGTTTCCACCAGATACCGTTAAATCCGGCCGATCAAATAAAGACTGCATTTATTACCCCGTACGGGGCTTATTGTTATCGCACAATGCCATTCGGCCTGCGAAATGCAGGAGCAACATATCAGAGATGCATGCAAAAATGTCTACACGATCAAATAGGAAAAAATGTACAAGTATATGTAGATGACGTGGTCATCAAAACCAAGGAAAGCAAAATCGTACTGGAAGATATACGGCAAACTTTCGTAAACTTGAGAATATTCCGAATGAAACTTAATCCGGAAAAGTGCACATTCGGCGTGCCGGC
Organism: Avena sativa; assembly: GCA_916181665.1. Classification (NCBI taxonomy): domain Eukaryota; kingdom Viridiplantae; phylum Streptophyta; class Magnoliopsida; order Poales; family Poaceae; genus Avena; species Avena sativa. Next base: position 259,619,624 of record OV702292.1, on the reverse strand, counting down.
AGGAAAATTGCTCGGTTTTATTGTATCTAGCCGAGGTATAGAAGCAAACCCAACAAAGATAAAAGCAGTAGAAAGAATGGAATTGCCGAAATGCTTAAATGATGTACAAAAATTCACAGGTTGTCTAGCCTCGCTCAGCCGGTTTGTATGTCGGCTGGGAGAAAAGGCACTGCCACTATTTCAGCTGATGAAGAAATCAGATAAATTCGTTTGGACTCCACAAGCGGACAGCGCGTTTCATGAGTTGAAAAAAATATTGGTCACAGCACCTGTCTTGGCTTCTCCTTTATCAAAAGAGCCTATGTTACTCTACATAGCGGCCACAAATAGAGTAGTGAGTGCTGTAGTCATAGTAGAACGACTCGAATATAATAAGTCGGTACAGAGGCCGGTATATTATTTAAGTGAGGTGTTGTCCACTTCAAAACAGAATTACCCACATTATCAGAAGATGGCTTATGGGGTGTATATGTCGGCGAAAAAGCTTAAACATTACTTCGAAGAGCATCCCATCAGAGTGATCTGTGAAGCGCCCATAGCCGACATATTGAGCAACAAAGATGCAAGTGGTCGAATAGCAAAATGGGCAATAGAATTGTCACCATACGCTCCACAATTTGATAGGAGAGATGCAATCAAATCTCAAGCAGTCGCCGACTTCTTCGTAGATTGGGCCGAAGTACAATATGAGCCACCATTACCAGATACAAATTATTGGAAGATGCATTTCGATGGTTCCAAACTAAGAAATGGTTTGGGGGCAGGAATAGTATTAACTTCGCCTAAAAGAGATCAGCTAAAATATGTGCTACAGATACATTTTGCTGCATCCAACAACGTAGCCGAATATGAAGCACTGGTCCATGGATTAAAAGTAGCAAAAGGGATTGGCATACGCCGAATCTTATGCTATGGGGACTCGGACCTAGTAGTACAGCAAGTCTCTAGCAATTGGGATGCACTAGATGTTAATATGGCCTTGTACAGGTTTCATGTGCAAAAGATCAGTGGATACTTTGAAGGATGTGAGTTTCACCACATACCTCGGGCATAAAATGATGCCGCAGACACATTGTCAAATCTCGGATCAACCCGGCAGTCAATTCCACCGGGTATTGCCCTGGAACACCTCAGAAAACCATCAATAATCCCTTTACCAGAATCCGAATCTATCTTTATCCCGGCTAATTCAGCAGCAGACAATATGCCGATGGAGGTAGATCAGCAATATAACTCGAAATCCCCCAAGAGGAGGATAGCAGAAGTAAGCACAGTTATGGAGAAGGCCGAGGTAAATATGTCGGCAGAAAATATGGAAATAGACAGTGAGACCATACCAGAAAAAGTCACACCACCATGGGCGCAACCCATATTCTCTTACCTTAAGGACGCGGTATTACCAAGCAATGAAGTATTAGCAAGACAAACCGTAAGGAAAGCGAAAGCTTACACGATCATAAACAATGAGCTATATAAAAGAAGTGTCACAAGCGTATTGCAGAAGTGTGTGAGTTCGGCAGAAGGCCAGGAAATCCTCCTAGATATACATCAAGGAGAGTGTGGACATCATGCCTCATCTCGTGCATTGGTAGCCAAAGCATTCAGGCATGGATTTTATTGGCCGACGGCGTTGAAGGAAGCCAAAGAGTTGGTGGAAAAATGCAATGGTTGCCAGAGATACGCAACCAAAATACATATGCCATCGGCCGAGTTAAAAACAATACCCATCACTTGGCCATTTGCTGTATGGGGCTTAGATATGGTGGGACCATTTAAGCCGGCCCGAGGGGGAATGACCCACATATTGGTTATGGTGGACAAGTTCACAAAATGGATTGAAGTGAAATCAATAAGAAAATGCGATGGGCCCACAGCAGTGAGATTCCTCAAAGATATTATTTTAAGATATGGGTACCCACACAGTATCATTACAGATAATGGCACAAATTTTGCAGAAGGAGCCTTTGCCAGATTTTGTAGAGAAAAATACATAAGGTTAGATATTGCCTCTGTGCTCACCCAGCATCTAATGGGCAGGTGGAAAGGTCTAATGGACTAGTATTGTCCGGAATAAAACCACGACTTGTTGAACCACTGCAAAGGTCGGCAGGATGTTGGATTGAGGAACTCCCAGCCGTATTATGGAGCCTCAGAACTACTCCAAATAGGTCAACAGGGTACACACCATTCTTTCTAGTATATGGGGCAGAGGCCGTGCTTCCAGCCGACATAATACATGACTCGCCAAGAGTTACTCAGTATACAACCTCTGAAGTGAACGAAATAGCTCGGCAAGATACTGTAGACCTGCTAGAAGAAGCCAGAGAACTGGCACTATCACGATCAGCTATTTATCAGCAGAACCTACGACGATATCATAGCAAAAAGGTGAATCCAAGGGTATTCAAAGAAGGAGATTTAGTCCTCAGACTGGTACAACGCACGGCTGACATGCACAAGCTGTCACCTCCATGGGAGGGACCATTCATCGTGAGCAAGGCATTACATAACGATGCCTATTATCTAATTGATGCTCAACCCCCCAGAAAGGACAAGGCAGACAAAGCTGGCGAAGAAACAAAGTGGCCATGGAATGTAGCCCCGCTTCGTCCATTTTACTCATAGCATAGTATTTCAAGGTCAAGGACCAATGAAGTATTAAACCTCGGCATCCGGAGCAGTGACTCGGGGACTGCCATATGTTATTTCAATTTCATGTTATGTATTGAACCTCGGCATCTGGAGCAGTGATTCGGGGACTGCCATATGTTATTTCAATTTCATGTTATGTATTGAATCTCGGCATCCGGAGCAGTGACTCGGGGACTGCCATATGTTATTTCAATTTCATGTTATGTATTGAACCTCGGCATCCGGAGCAGTGACTCAGGGACTGCCATATGTTATTTCAATTTCATGTTATGTATTGAACCTCGGCATCCAGAGCAGTGACTCGGGGACTGCCATATGTTATTTCAATTTCAGGTTATGTATTAAAACCTCGGCAGTCAAAGCAGCAGCTAGAAGACTACCATATACCGCCCAGAGCTATGTTGAGCACCAAAACTTGACGCCCTGAGCAGCACCTCGGTGGTGGTCTTGTATTTTTTCTGAAAGTTAGTTTGCACACTAGACTTCAGCAGAATTGGCAATCACTCGGGGACTGCCATGAATTGTTCCAAAGTGGTAGTCAATCTTTGATACGGAAAGGGTATCACACTTCAGCACTCAGGATAAGAACAGATCAACCCCGTATGATGTTCGAAGCTCACACACAGATTACTCGACTAAAACATGAGAAAACAAAGACAAAAATAAGTTCTAACACCAAAATATGCAGGATATCAAAGCAAGAATTCGGATGGCAACCAACTTAAGCAAAGTTATAATAACTGCAAACTTATATGTCGCAGCAATGTACGGCAAAAGGAGATTCAAGGTCATACAGGAAGTAAATGAGTATTCCACATACATCGTACGCCCGGCATACCAGGGATAGAAAATGACTTAAACGTTTTTCACTGAAGAGACGGCAACCTGGTCAGGGGCTGGGGACTCCGAGGTAGGAGGAACTTCGGCCGAGGTTACCTCGCCCTCCGCAGACCTAGGTGCAACCTCGGCCGAAGCCTGAGGCTGCTGAGGAGCATCAATTTGTGCAGTGGAATGCCCGGTACCCTTGGAGGAGGATCGCGCGTCGTCGTTGTCATCAGAGCTCGAACTGGAGTCACCAGAAGTGGCCGAGTCATCTTCATCTCCCCCCTGCTCAGCTGAGTCATCTGATGCATCCTCGACTACGACCTCCTCGTCCGGGTTTGAAAGGAAACTCGACCCTTCATTCCAGGTGTGCACGTCGGCATACTCGACGAGTTGAAAGGCGCGAGCTTGCCGAAGAGCAACAAAGGTGGGATCCTCAACCCAATGGGAACCTGTGCGAAAATTCCTCAGGATATCAAGAGAAATGTCTTCGTACCATGACATGATAACGGTGAGGGCCATATCCGTGCCAGCTCGCCCAGCAGATTCCCTCCAAAGACTTAGTTGCCTTTCAGTGGCATTCAATCTAGTCACCAGCAATTCGATCTCGCTGATCTTAGGAGTTCTAGAGGTATTCGGCCAGAGAGCACGGTGGGCTCGAATAGCTGCCAGCACCAAGTCCCTGCCCATAATTTTCACCGGACCAAGGGCAGCGCCGGCAGAAACCAAGAAATCTTCTATTGAATATTCAAAGTTCACGTCAACAGGGAGACCTCGGCGCGCACGAGCAGCAAGGACCGCTTTAGAGCTCACGGGTTTAGCCTCAGGAAAATGACCTGTGCAAAAAGGGAGGCGTCAGAGGGCAGCAGAAGGAAGAAAGATAATCCGGCTGTATTAAGATGCGTATGATGAATGAAACTCATCATCAGCTGAAGGTCCTTCGCCCAGACAATCTTGTTCTTCTCAAAGCGAGCAATTTCCTCGCTCATTCCTCGAGTTTTCAGCTCGGCAGCTTCTAAGAGCTCTTTATGCTTTTGCAATTCCAAAGCCAGCCGGTTCTTCTCCTCGGCGAACTCCTGATCGACCTTCTCTAGCTTGGATTTCTGAGAAAGCTTAAGGGGCTCCACCTCGGCGCGTAGGCGAGCTATCTCGTCATCCTTTTCTTTTAGCTGCGCCGAATGGGTGGCGCCTTGTTCTAACAAATGCAGCATTACATCAGGCATGGGCGTACAATTTTGGTGAGATGATGCAAAGGTTCATATCTCGGCTTGATCAAAGCCAAACAAAGTAAAAGAAACTTAGTGCACGTCTTAGAAAGGGAAAAGTACGAGGTAGATGGAAAACTAACCTTCCAAGCTCTTGACTTTCTTCTCAAGACGAATGTTGAGTTTATTGATGTTACCTGTTAACCCACAAAGTAAGCCTGCATCCCGCAGACAAAACAATGACAATATTAGAGATGACAAAGAAAATGATCGGGCATACCTGCTTTTTTCACCACAGGAATAACTTTTTCATATTTCTCTTCCAACTTCTTGTGCGAGAAAAGTAGTCTTTGAAATTCAGCAGTCCGCCGGTCATGCGCAACCTGAGCAATGGAACAAACAATGAATGGATATTCGAAGCCAAAATAGATCCGAGCTAAGTGAAAACTTAACCCGGATGTAGGTGGCTGGATATTCGAAGCTAAAGCAAATCCGACTTAAGCGAAAACTTAACCCAGATCTAGGTGGCTGGATATTCGAAGCTAAACCAGATCCGAGTTAAGCGAAAACTTAACCCGGATCTAGGTGGCTGGATATTCGAAGCTAAACCAGATCCGACTTAAGCGAAAACTTAACCCAGATCTAGGTGGCTGGATATTCGAAGCCAAAACAGATCCGAGCTAAGTGAAAACTTAACCCGGATCTAGGTGGCTGGATATTCGAAGCTAAACCAGATCCGAGTTAAGAGAAAACTTAACCCGGATCTAGGTGGTTGGATGTTCGAATCTAAAGCAGATCCGAGTTAAGCGAAAACTTAACCCAGATCTAGGTGGCTGAATATTCAAAGCCAAAAGTAGATTCGAGTCAGGCGAAAGCTTAACCCAGACCTATGTGGCTAGACATTCAAAGAACAGCTAAATAAAATTTAAGCAAAAGTTTAAGATAGATCTACTCGGATATAGGCTCGAGCCATAAATTAAGTAGAACTGAGTATAGCACTATAAAAACTTCCAAGCGAATAACAAGTTACTCGTTCGCAAGTTTCGGGGACTAATATATATATAATAGAATATGGAGAATCAGTCTAAACCCCGAGAAGTAGCAATTACCTCGTTCATCTTGTTGCTATCCAGAATGATCTTGGCGGCTTGATCCAAACGGCTGCTGATGTCGGAGAGTTGAAACGGCTGACTGTTTCGATTGCCCTCAAGCTGATCAGCAGCATTCTAGTTATGAGCATATTCCACCAGCGAGCCGAGGCTGTTCCCACTAGCCGTCCGGGTTAAGACTTTACCTCGGACATGTTGTGCAATCACTGCAGCCGCGGGGCTTGTATGAAGAGCAAGCTGGGTGCTGGCAGCCGAGGTAACAGAGGCTTTGGTAGGCGCAGTTCCTTTGCGCAGCACGTCGGCAATACTCGGCTGAGAAGAGCCGGCAAGACCTTTTTGGGAAGTGGAAGTTTTAGTGGCAACAGTTTTTCTTACTGTGGAGGCACCAGCAGAAGCTGATACCTCGGCAATGGAGACAGTGCCCTTAGAAGCAGGAAGGATCACAGGCGCTGAGGGCGCCGGGGTATTAACGACCACGGCTGCGGCTGGGGTTACAGTAGGAGCTACCGAGGTAGAAAGAGGCTCGGTGGACATGCTCGGATTCAGTGGAGGGGCAACAGGTTCAGTAGAAATCTCGGAGGCGCGAATATCAGGCGCATCGTGACAAGGGGGTGACATAGGTGGAGCTGGAGGAGACGTAGCGCAAGCAGGACTAGGAATCCCAGTATCTTCAACAAGCGGAGGAGACGGCTGCCGAATCGGGCGGCTAGTCATACTAGGACCGCTAGGCTTAACGGAAAGCGGAGCACTGCAAAAATAAGAAAGAAAAAAGGGTGTCAGGATGAAAAATAGAAATAGGGGAAACAAGAAATACGAGCAAAACGAACTTGCCCTGCGACCCCAGGCATGGTCTTGCGCCTGGGAGGGTTCGGAGCAGACTTCTTCATTCGTTTCTTGGGGGCCGCCTCTGAAGCACTAGCTGGAGCCCCGCGTTTCCCCGAGGTAACTGGGGGCCGGGATGCAATAGGCTCGGCGTCGTGGACCTGACCGGCCGGATTAGCTGAGAAAGTAGAAGCCAGAAATGCATAAGAAATAGGCATTGCGGCAACTACCTCAAGAGCTTGGACCTCGTCCGAATCACCTTCCTCCTCATGGACCGAAGTTTTGCCACGAACGCGAGCCGTAGCAGGATCCGACTTAGGGACGAATTCTTCGGAGTCCGGCTCCCCAACGTCCGGGGCATTCCGATCCGCAGTCCACGGAAGCGACAAAACCTCGGCGTCCTCGTACTTTTGCTCCGCGAACCTCTATGAGGCGAAGGAGAAGGAAGGTTAGGGAAAACATCTATGAAAACAAAAGAGAATCAAAGCGTTGAGGGTTAAAACTTACTGCGGGAGGAGGACGCTCGCGGGTAAACGGTTTCAATCCCTAGGTCCAATCTTCAGGCATCTCCGTCTTAAATATAGCTCAGACGCGCTTGAAGACAAGGAAATTGTCCAGCTCGACGGTCGAGACTCGGTTGGGATCAAGTGGACCACTCATGTAGCAAAGTTTGTGCGTCCTTTTCTGGAATGGGCAAATTCGGCTACTGCTGAAGGTAGCCATCAAGTCCTCACCGCGTAACCCGGCCCGGATCAACTCTTTGAGCCGAGTCTCGAAAAGCTCGGCCAAGACGTGGCTCCTTCTCGGATTGTAAGTCCAGTTTACCTTGGAAGGTGGACCGATGGAGAAGGCAGGGAGCCGAATCTTGTCTTCTGTTCCTCTGTTCTTGACGTAAAAGAAAGATTTGTGCCACTTCTTGCATGATTCTAACCCGGTGACACGAGGAAATACAGACTTCCTCCGAGGTGTGATGGATGCCGCCCCGCACTGAGTAAGTAGTTTCTCGGAAGGGTGCAGAGACTTGTCAGGGACCACATTAGAACGAATTTGGAAGAACTTCGCCCAGACATGAACGGACGGCCATAGGCCGAAGTATCCCTCCGAGGCGGAGATGAATGCAGAAATAGAAGCGATGGCGTTCGCAGGAAGATGATGCGGCTGAAGGCCGAAGTAGTCGAGAAACTCTCTTGCGAAATCGCTAAGAGGGAGACCGAAGCCACGCGAGAAATGTGACATGAAAACTACATACTCACCCTCCCTGAGTTCTGGAGATAACTCATTGCCGGGTAAACGACAAGAGACCTCGGCGGGAATCCTCCGGGTTCGGATGAGCCACTCGATCTCCCGCCGGGTAACGGAGGAGCCCTGCCACGAGCCCCGCTCGGGCCCAGAGCCAGCAGCATCATCCTCAACCAATGCACCACTAAAGGAACTAGACATGATTTCGCCGGAAAGATCGCCGGAGGAATAGCTCGCGGCGGAGGAAAACTTAGAGCTACGAGGCCCCGTCGCAGTTCTACGCAAAAATGGCGGCGGAACAAAGACAGAACCGCGGCACAAGCAAAGAGGAAACGAAGAGATCTAGAGGGAAGTCTAGGCGGCACGACCAAAAAGAACTCACCGGCGACGACGCCAGAACAGGTGAACGGCGACGAGGCAGGTGGAGCAGCACGGCAGAGTCCCCCTTGTCGCAGAGCCAGTTGAGCGCGCGGCGGCGGAACCACGAACAAGCGAAAAAATGCGAGGAAGAAGAAGGGTGCGGGCGAGCGAGAAGGGGAAAAAGAAACTCCCAGGCGCCGCGCCCCCTTTATAACCAAGCCGCAGGCAAGGTAGTGGGATCGTGGGTGTAGCAGTTGGCGGCGCGGATCGTGTGCGCGGCACGACCACACGTCGCTGAGCGGAACCACACCGAAGGTCACACGATTGACCAGGGAACTCACGATCCCCAACAAGAACGGCGCACGAGGCGTCGCAGCAACGGCGCGATAGGCGCGACAGTAACTGTAGCTTGTCAGTAAACGCTGTAGAGGAACAAAAAACTAGAGAAATAATGATGAGAATGACACGTGGGACGAGGCGTGCGCTACTAGATACGGCTCTATCACCACGACAATATAACTCGGAAACAATACATAACGAGCGTCGTGAAACTGATACGACCCGGCCGAGGTTATCGGCGGGAACGTACCAGCTTCGGGGACTAATGTTGGGGAGGTAACCCTGGATAGGGTAAAGACGGGGAAAGATGAAAGGGTGTTCCCCGTCTAGTTTCCGAGTTACACTCTGAGTCGGCCGAATCCTGTAGAGGTCGGCCGAGATAGGAAAGGACAGGACCCTTGTGGTAAGGGCAAGGCATTACCCGGCCGAGATACAGCGTAAGTCGGCCGGGTTAGCCCAAGTAATCTTGATGCAGGTGAAGAACAAGCCGAAGTTACGCAAGGCAGGGCCGAATGATACGAAGCTTGCAGGAGAAGGAGAAGCCTAAAGTCAAACTCTAGTAGCAGGCTAGGAAGAATCAGAGCGAAGCCAAGCACTAGGGACAAAGGGGCAAAGCAACAGAGAGAAAGAAGGAGGTCACGGAGGTGACAGTCCTGAAGCCCGAGGCACACAGGAGGGCCCCTCTGGAACCTTGCCGTCATTAGGGGAGCGTCAGGGAAAGGGGGCGCCGAACTAGTATATTGGGACAAGCATATTCCTCGAATATGCTTGCCACATCAGCCCTAAGGGAACTCAAGGTCCTCCTTTATAAGGGCAGGCTTGGACCCTGAGGAAGGGATCGACTCATTTCTTGGTACCGTTAGGCTGGTAAAGTTCTCTTTTTCTCCTTGTATACAGCTCAAGGAGCACTTGTAACTCAAGGAAGGAGAAATACAGATCTTTGCGTTAGCTTTCTGTGTGTAGAATCCACTACATCTTCCCTCCCCAGATCCCACTAGCATCCATTGGCCCCTAACTTTAGCCTACCCATGGCATCTGCCGTGCCACCACCACGACATCGCCACCTCACCGCATCCCTCCACCTCACCACTCCCTCTCCCCATCCCAGCCGACCACACCCCCACCTGATCCTCCACCCTATCGCTAGCTAACTCCCACCTAACCCGTTACCATCCCTGCACGCAGCCCCACCTCCCCTGTCCACCTGGGCCCACCCGGGCGCATCGCCCACCAACTCCTCTGCTCCGTCTGTCCCTATTTGAAATAGGGGTGATCTATGCACATGCATTAGATTCAATTTTAAACTGTCATTTAAAATAGTTAACAGAATGTTTTTAGCAGATCCAAAGGTGGGCCTTGGTACCTCATTATGTGTACTAGCAAGGGGTGCAAAGATCAAGAATTGTTTCTGTTAAAAATTGAGTACTAGGAATAGCCAAAGTAGGCATGATAGTTAAATTTGCCAAAATGACCATTCCTTCTTTTTAATTCTTTTTCATTTGATTTTCTTTAGGAAAAGTTTGAGAATGATGTAGATGATGTTTAAATCACCTAAGAAACATTTTACAAGCATGGGATCACACAATCATGGCAATTCAAAACAACTCCTATTTTAAATGCACACACATATGAATGCTTTCATTTCAAATTTGAAAAAGTTTTTGTTAACCCTATTTTTAGATGATTTGATCTTGTTAAGCTTGGATTAAAGTTTTGGGATGTTACACCAAATAGAGGAATAACAAGAAAAACAAGAGAGTGGTTGGCTTGGTCAAGTGCCACATGTAAAGGTGATTTCAAAAGAGAGTGGTTGGCGCCACAGGTACGACTTCATCCGGGAGTCCATGTCTTGATCAGCAGAAAGGGGCCTGACATCCATGCACTGTAGCTCTCGTTTTCTTCTGCCAAAGATCGAGAAAAAATCTACCTGCGCGTGTTCAGTTTCGGCCGACTTTGACCATAGAAAACTCCTCTGTTCGTCGCCTTTCCATCTCTGTCTCGATGATGTTCCGGTGAATATTTTTATTCTCGGAATTAGTTCGTTCTCCCAGATTTCAGTAGCTTCAAACGTGGCACGATTCGGTGCTCTACAATGCTGGGAATCTTCCGCGCCAAATTGCCCAATCTCACTAAGGAGTTCTCTGACAGAAGTTCTGCTAAGGCCATTTTTTTACCTTCTGATCCCCTCTGTCTTCCGATCGTCCTAGCTGCTCTCCAGTCCCACAGATAAAATCTAACTCATCTCGTTACATCTCTCTCCGCATAGAATCAAACCTAACTTGAATCGGAGCAGCACATCACTCGCAATCTTCCGCCAAAGTTTGGTCGAGCTAGCTGCAAACGTGCTGATTCAAACTTCAGATTCGTCGGTATTGTTCCTACCTGTACGTGCTGTGCTGCACAAATCCCCTTGGTCCTTTGCTGTCTTCAACCTGTAGTACACGAGATTCCATAAAATTCAATTTAAAACTTTGACCCATATTAAAAAAATATTATTTTCTGGTTATTTAATGAATGCTTTAATAACCCTAAATCACTCTGTTTTATTCATAAGTCTAAATCTTGTAAATGATATATGTTTTTGAATCAGAAAAATGTGAGAAATTCAAATATGCCATCCAAAAAAAAATTGAGCAATTTAAAATTTCGAAATTATTAAAATACCAATAAATGCATTTTTCTAAATAAATCTATAACTTAGTTCCAAATTCAACAAATAATATATCTAAATCGATTAGCTCGACAAGACCGTTTTATCTATGCATTTCATGATATCATTTGAAGCATGCATCATGTATAACCATTAAAACCTGGATGGTTTATGCATATAAAATGAGCTCAAATAAATATTAAAAGTGTTAATTCTTGTTTCCACACTTCACCCTTGCCATGCTATATTACTACCATGCAATTGCGCATCATTACATCATGGCATGCTTTGTTTGCTTGTTGCATTATATTCATATGGTTGTGCGATGTATTTATTTCGGCCCTTGTGTGTTTGGTTTTTACTCGGATAGACAGTGAGCAAGGAGAATACCAGAAGCCTCAGGAGTATTACCCGGATCATTCCTATTCAGCAACAGAACTGCCAGGCAGGCAATTTCCCGTGCTTGCATACATATAGTACCTATGCTTCTATCTTATTCTTGCATCATTGAGTCGCGATTACATTAAGTTGAATCCCAAGTATTGCATAGCCTTTACTTTTAAATCCACCGAAGCTTGTACCTCCATTCCATGAGCCATTATTGCAGTAGTTGTTTGAGCCATGCGAGTCGTAGAATTACATGTGTAGGGTTTGTGCTAGTCTTTGGATAATGAGGTACCTAAACAACTTAATATGAGTAGAGAACTAATGAAAGAGGGATCGGTGAGCAGTATATGCTATTTGGTTCTTTAAGCTCACTTGTGTCCCGTTGGATCCCGAGTACTTGATTCCTGTTCCTTGACTATTCGCACTATCCACATACGGGAGACCCTTTGGATCCCCCTTTGCCTGACCTTGATTCACACTTTATATCTTGCGGCCACAAACTAGTTTGGGGCTTTATTATTGTCATGTACTTATGCCATGTTTTACTACTTTATTTATGATTGTGCGTGGAGCACCTGTACTATTTAGGACTTGTGACATGTTTCTGTGGTATCGACAAGCCCAGTCACACTTTCGGGTTCCTAGTCGTTTATAGCCGTCTACACAAACCTTGGATCCGTCTCAGAGCCGGCCAACTTCGTTGCGGGTAGCTTAATGGGGTGGCCCCCTGAAATAATTTATGAATCCCGAGAATGCATTGTCGTGAGGCCTCGTTGCATTTTATTTTGTTTTTCCCGAGGTTGATCGTGTGTGTGTTGCTATTTGTGCACCCCTGCAGGGTAAATCTTTCTGAAAGCTGTGTCCACGGTTATGGATGACTTGGAGCATAGTTCCTCGATCATAGACAAGCATAACTAAAGTACCGCCTTTAATTTGGCTAAGACATGACTAGTAATTAGTGCAACACTCAGGGAGTGGTTAATAAAATTGCCAATGGATGGGATGTTCTTCCGTCTTCTCGTCGATAAGAGAGAAGGAGGACGAGCGAGGTTAAATTATGTTGCTGATATAACGGTTGATATTAATTAACGAGCGTCCATACATCTCTGGTTGGCAGATGCGTAGCGTGTCTCTATATCACTTTGTAGATATTATCTTTTGCTGCAATTGCGTCATCCCAGGTTGTTCCCTTTAGATGCATTAAGTCTTGCTGAGTACCCCTAGGGTCTCACACGATAAATATTTGGTTTAGATGGATAGGTATACTCCAAGGAAGGTTACTGGGTTGACGAGACGGATGATGGTGGCAACGACTATCCGGTGTAGAGATTTCGGGGATGGAGATCCATGAGATTTATGGGCGGGATGTGCTTATTTTCAGGACATCTTATGCCGATTTGCTTCATATCCGTACTCGGATCATGTTTTCCGCTTCCGCTTGATACTCTGTTGCGTGATGTTTGAGTATGTATCCTAAAATATTATATCTATCTAGGATATTTGGATCTTGCCGTATGGCGTTGAATATTTCCGTTTCTATTGTTTCTAGATGGTGTGACTCTGATGTCTATTGTAAGTCGTAGACATACATACACATTTGTGTATGTAGTGGTCGCGTTACCTGTCCCTTACGCTGCTTCCTCTTGTCCCGATGTTCTTGAAAGTGGATAAGGTGAAAGGCTGGTACCGTGTCGTGCTTCGCTTCGACGGGCCTGCACGTGGGTGGTCTTGGGCCTCCACGGTAGAATCACTTATCCACTTTTGGTTCATCCAGGATCGTGCTTAGAGCGTAATGTCCGAGGTATTACAATTGGTATCAGAGCCATTACGCCCTTCAGGGTCTTAGCCAAATGGTCATTGTCAGTCTAGAAAATATTTTTGGTAGCTATGTATACTAGGGAAAAACTAAACGTGAGAGTAGGACTGCTTCCATTTTTCTTCTTACGCACCCACCCACCCTATTTTGGTAAGGAAGTGTACCGTTTGTCTATCCTCTTCTAAAAATTCAAACTAGGATGCACGTGTTTGGGGTTTCCGTAGTACCATTGTGTGTAGTTCTTTGTCTATCTATTGCATCCAACCTTGTTGTCACAATCTGCCTTTGGTTATCAACTGTTAGTACATTCCATACCGATAGGCTTATTTGTAAACCGACACGATCTATCTGGCTCTTTGTAAACCGATGCGAGCTGTCTTACTCTTTGTTAACCGATGTGATATTGTTAAGGGTGTTCGTCCTTCCTGCATGATTTCACAGAATGTGGAGTTGCTAATCTCTATCCGGTAAGTTGTTTTTTGCATCTATTGGTATTTTAATACCGAAAAATGCGGAATTTTTTCTTGATATATGTGAGTTTCCACACTCCTTTTCAGTCATGTGGGATATGCTATCTATCTTATTTTATTATCATGTCCATGCTAACTCGACCTTTTGCTACCGGCGCTTCAATCTAGAGTTTCTACTTCATCTTCAATTCTTTTGGGGCTAATACATAACTTGTGTCAATCCGATGCTTGTGATTGTAATTGGGTTCTCGGTATAGCTATATAACACTTATCATCAGTGGAATATGGTTAATGTTATCAATCTAATCCATCAAATGATTGTGGTTATCTCTTGTGTATTTGATTTGCACTATGATCATATATCTATATCTTATTTAAGTATCTTTGGCTACCCGGAGGTTCTTAAGGCGATATGGTGGATTATCATCCGTTTATCATACTTCACATTTTTTGAACTCCATATCCGCAAGGTTCTCTTTGATATGAGAGAATCTCATTCTTTCATCTATGATAGCTTTGCTTGAATGTATGAGTTGTCATTGGTTCTTATCTGAAATCTCTTCTCGTTTCAACTGGTGATCTGATCAACTATGTGGACAACTCGACATCTCTTCTATCATCTGAAGGGCCAGATAATTTATTCTACCAGTGCATCTCTTCAACATGAATCCTTGCTCTTAATGTTGATCTTTCGAAGAGCGTTGAGCTTAGGAAGTGTTTTGAGCATTCGTTCGTTCCTTCCACCTCTTGAACGTGTATTCTCAGAGTATCTCAATAATTCATGGTGGTATATCTTGACGATATGCTTGCCTATTCGATATCAATGGAAGAACATGAAGAACATCTTCTTCACTTTCTCTCAAGCTTCGTGAACATCGCCTGTGTGCAAGTTCTCAAAGTATGAATCTGGGCTTCTAGAAGTCGCCTATCTCGGCCACCTCCTTCTGCTAAAGAGATCGCTACAATTGTGGAATCATCAAGTAAGTTGTTAGTTCCATCCTACAGATCCCAGTCAACTCTAGAGTTTTTCCTCGGTTTGTGTCAACGCCCGGATTATTAATCCAGATGCCTGTTATGCCATAACTTGCAATCCTAGGATTACCATTTTTGCGAGACATAACAGAATTGGTACCACAATATATCATCCATTACAAACCATAATAAAGGTCTTACAAATAAAGGATCTCATGATCTAGTCTTAATACAATCAAAGCAACGGAAAGTAAACGTAGTAGGGCTCCATCTTCAGGGTCACAGGCAATGCTGATGATGGGAGATGATCCTAGTTTTCATAGACCTCCTGCTGTCCATCTTCCTGGTAGTCCTCCTCATAGTTTGGCCACGGGAATAGCCAGGGACAAATCCATGAGTACTCTTTAAGTACTCGCAAACTAGCACCAACAAGTAAGGTAGTTCTAGTAGGAACCTTAAGCTCTAGGTTTATGTGCAAAAAGCTAGGTTTATTTCATACTGAGTTTAGAAGTAAAGAAAACTAATTTAATGTTCGACATCACATAAATGGGAACCTAGTTTTCATGTCCACAATCCTATTGTGGTCAAGTCAAAGTCCTAGTTCAATGTACAAGTCATTTTTTTGGGAAAACATCTGACAACAGAACAGTATGGCCACTCCAACTGTCCATGACCGCGGATGCGGCTATTCGAATAGTTTGACACTCTGCAGAGGTGGTACACTTTCACCACAAAATTCGATACATCCGTCAGGGATAAACCTGGATCATCATACTTATTATGCGGATAACCAAGCATAACCTTTCAATTACACTCCCTAGTATAGGCACCTCCCCGATGAGCTTGGCCTCCCAGCCATGGCCATCTGCCATCCTGGGCACAACATAGGTGGACATTCACACGAGGTAGCCTTAGCTCAACCTCTTCCGCAAGGGAACCCATACTAAGGCATATAAACTTCCAGTTAAGCCCTACCCAATTCAGGTATTGTGGTTGTACGGTAAAATTGGAATGGTATCGCATCCGAACCCAACCATCAGTTTTTGGTAAAAGGGCTAAGGCTCATGCCTCAACATTTTCATCATCATCATGTCAAAACATTTCAATAGAATGAACCATCATTCCAAGGTTTTTATAATCATTTTCACCAAGTATTCCCATCTAAAGTGATCAACTTTGATGCTTAGCACTAGCCACTAAAGTTGAGGGTATTCACTAATGAGGGGTGCTAATCAATTGTAGCTATCCAACTCTAGTTTTAATGACATACAAGTATAAATACTTAGGCCTAGTTTTATAATCTTTATGGTATCTATCCTATTTTCCAATACTCACGAATCACCAACTAAAGGTAAAGAACTTTGGTAAAAGTAAAAGGATAAAGCTTGCAAGTAAAACTTGGGATTGGTATAATCAAGGTTGCATAACCAAATCATGCATAATGCATCTTGCATAGGTTATCTTGCAAGGATGGCTTGCATAGTTAACTTGTAGTGTTAGGCTTGCATAGTTATAAAAATTGCAAGTGTTAGATTTCCTTGAGTAGTGCAGTGGTTGAAGTTCTCTTCTTCTTCTTCGTAGTACTCCTCCTCCTCGTATCCCGGGTCGGTACTAGCGTCTATAAATGAATACGAGGTACACAATCACCAAACAATACTTAACTACTTATATTTAGCACACTAAGGCTCACACTTGATGATCTAGCATCATCACAATCATTATATGAAATAAAGACTTGGTCTTATCTTTCTTATTTTAGAAAAGTAATTTCTACTCATTGAAAATACTTAAGATTTAATATTCTCCAATTAAAATATGGGATCATATTGACACATGTCATCACCACATATTCTAATACTTGGGAATGTGATTTAAAGTGGTGGTCACATTTTATAAAGTTTAAGATTATTATTTAATAAAATTAAATTGACTAGAAATGCCTATATAGCATTCTTTTAGTACTAGTCCAAGATCACTGCATGTAAACCTAAATATCTTTACATATTCAGATAGATCTTGTCAAATGTGATTTTTGAGAGTTGGAATCAACTCAAAAGCATTTATGGTTGATTTTTGAAAAATGTTTGAAGTGGAAAAAGTCTCTGTCTTGTTATTTTTACTATAGGTGATCTATAATTTCAAATGGTTTGAATCCAATGGGCTTGGATAGATATCTTGAATACCTTTCTAAAAAAATTGAAATCATGCAATTTGGTTCAGTGAATCTCTTTGAATTCATTTTTGAATCCACTGACAGAATCTAGTTTTAACTAAAATGGAAAAAGCTTATTTGAATCGATGGGCTCTGCGCGGGAAAATAATTGGGCCGGCCCATCTGCAATGCGCTGGCGCAGCGGGCTGCTGACAGGATGGTCGTACTAGTCAGTGGCTCATTTAACCCGAAAAGTATCGTTCAATCTCAACACTACGATTAGACTAGGATCTAACGACTGAGGTTTATCTTCTACGCCGAACGGCTCCGGCAAGATTCTAACCCTAACACAGCGGTGGGGGTCGTGTGAGGCTCACCAGGGCTCCATCTAGGGTCGGCGATGGGGACGAATGAGGTTGTCATCAACGGTGGTTCGAGGCGTGGTCACGGTAGGTCCTGGGGTGGCTCCAATCGACGACTTCGTTCCTCCTCTACAGCGGCGGACTCCGGCTAAATTCTGGTGGGTTGGTGCTCGCCTTGCTCCGGGGAGAGGTGTGGGAGGTTTTGTGAGGAGTGGGGAGTGGAATGGTGTGTCGAATTGAGGCTAGGGTGGCCTCTATTTATACACCGGCGATTGGGACAGAGCGGCATGGTCTGGCTCCTCCAGCGACGGCCGTACAGGGGGCTAGCGGCATGGCTGAGGGTATGGGTCAACGTGGTGCTTCAGGGCGGTCGTCGTGCGAGTGATGGCGCGGAAAGGGGCGGTGGAGAATGGTCGGAAGCGATCGATGCTCTGCGGGAACAACGGTGTTCGAGACGACGTACAACGTCTACGGTCCCCGCGGTGGCGAACGAGCGTGTCTGGGGGGTAGAGGGTGTCGCGTTGAGTGCTAGCACACATGGAGAGGGCAAGGCGCGGCGTGTGTGCGCGTGTCGGCTGCGGCGCTCTGGCACGCTCTCGGCATGGAAAGCAGAGAAATGGGCGTGGCATTCTCGGGTGGTCCACGATGTATATTCAGTCGAGGGGTGCACAAAGGGTGGCGGTGGACGGTCGCCTGTCTCCTGGTCGTCATGGGAGAGGGCGATGTTGGCTGTGGTGAGTGGTTCTTGGTCGGCCGGCACGGAGAGCTTCGGGCGGCGCTGCACTGGTGCGAACGGCAAAGGGGGAATGTGTCCACTTCTCTGCTAGGTGTTGGGGGAGACTAGGGGAGTTAAATGAGGGGTTAGTGGGGTGTGATCACTACACAGAACAGTAGAAGTTAGGCAAATGTTTTATGTGTCTGCCAGGTGCTCGACCAAATGGCCGCATGAACTCAAGTTTTGAATTTTTGAATGAAATTTGGTGAGTGTTCTGAGTACTTGCTTGAGTGTCTACGGTTGCTTGGGTTTGCCAAGGTGAATTGATTTGTGTGGTTTTTTCAAAATGGTGATCTTAGTACATACACTTGATTCAATTTTGAATTGTCTTTTAAATAGATTTGAAAATAGTGTCTGTGAGTTTGTAAAGTGGGCTTGGGTTCACTTTTACTTGGTCTAACAAGGGGTGAAAAGAAATGGGAAAGTTTCTATTAGAAATCTTTTACTAAGAACATTCAAAGTGGTCGTGTGGGTAATTTTGATCAAAATGACCATTTGCTTATATGATTCATATTTGAATTTCTTTTCTTTTCATTTTGTTTGTAAATGGCCTAGATGATGTAGTATTCATCTTTAAACCATTTCTTATCATTTGTAGCAATCAAACATGGAAATTGCACTCATTCATACACTAATGCAAATCACACACACACTCATATTAGATTTAATAATAAAAGTTTTTATTAACCCTAAACTTAGGTGATTAGAACTTGATAATCTTGATTAATATTTTTGGGGTGTTACAAACCTTCCCTCCTTAAACAAAATCTTGTCTCGAGATTTAGGAAAAACTAGGAACTAAAGAGATTTGGAAACTCAGTCCTAATGTAATCTTCTCGCTCCCAAGTAGCTTCTTCTTCAGTATGGTTACTCCACTTGATCTTGAGAAACTTGATACTTCGGGTCCTGGTGGTTCTGAAGGCTTCTTCCAAAATATGAATGGGTACTTCATGATACGTCAGATCCTTGTTGATATCTATGGCTCGGTGATCGATGTTCTTGAAAACTTCGGTTTTCTCCGGAATTTCTAGGCATTTGCGAAGTAACGAGATATGGAACACATTATGTATGGCTGACATCTCCTCTAGCAGTTCCAGCTGATATGATACTTCTCCTCGGTGATTCAAAATCTTGAAGGGTCCAATATATCAGGGGGCTAACTTTCCTTTCAGATGAAAACACTGCATTCCTTTCAAGGGTGATACTTTGAGATACACAAAACCTCCGACATTGAAGGTCGGGTCTCGACGTCTCTTGTCAGCATAACTCTTCTGTCTTGATTGAGCGGTCTTGAGGTGCTCACGGACTTTGTGAACCTTCTCTTCGGCTTCTCGTAGAATGTTAGGTCCCAAAATCTGACTCTCTCCTACTTGCGACTAATTTAAGGGGGTATGACACTTTATTCCATACAGAAATTCAAAGGGGGCCATTTGCAAACTAGCTTGATAACTATTGTTGTATGAGAATTCTGCGAAAGGCAGACAATCTTCCCATTTTGATCCATATTCTAGCACACAAGCTCTCAACATATCTTCTAAGATTTGGTTGACTCTTTTAGTTTGTCCATCGGTCTGCAGGTGATAAGCTGTGCTGAAGTTCAGCTTGGTTCCTAATCCTTCTTGGACTTTCTGCCAAATCTTGAGGTAAACTAGGTTCCTTGATCTAATACTATGGTCTTAGGGGTTCCATGCAAACTGATGATTCTAGAAATGTATAGCTCTGCTAGCTTCGAACTCTGGTAGGTGGTCTTGACAGGTATAAAATGGGATACTTTGGACAGTCTATCAACTATGACCCAAATAGAGTCATTTCCCCTACTAGATGTAGGCAAACCAGTGATGAAATCCATTCTGACAGAATCCCACTTCCATTCCGGAATCTGCAATGGTTGCAAAAGTCCTACGGGTCTCTCATGTTCCACTTTTACTCTCTGATAGATATCACACCTGGCTATGTAGCTTCCGATTTCTCTCTTCATCTTGTGCCACCAAAATTGCTCCTTCAAATCCTGATACATCTTCGTTCCTCCAGGTTGGATAGAATAAAGAGTATCATGAGCTTCCTGCTTTATGACTTGTTTCAACTCGGAATCTGCAGGTACACAGATACGTCCTTTGTACCACAAAACTCCTTCATATTCGGTGAATCTGGGTACCTTCCCTGTACCGATACAACGTTTGATTCCTTCGATACTTGCATTTCCTTTCTGGGATTCCTTGATCTGACTGATCAAAGTGCGTTGAAGTTCTATGATCACTAAAAATCCTTTGCTAACTAGCTCCGTTCTAAACTGCTCCAACTCTTCATGCAAACTTGGCTGGGCTTCTTTAATCATGGTGTTTAATCTACATGGCAATCTGCTAAGATCATCCACTACCACATTGGCTTTGTCGGGGTGATAGTGAATGTCAAGGTCATAATCCTTGATTAACTCTATCCATCTCCTTTGCCTTATATTCAGCTCCTTCTGGGTGAAGATATACGTCATACTCTTGTGATCCGAATAAATCTCACAGCGGTTACCCATAAGGTAATGACGCCATGTCTTCAATGCTAACATTACGGTTGCTAGTTCAAGGTCATGGGTAGGGTAGTTTTGCTCATGTTGCTTCAGTTATCTAGACATATATGATATGACTTTGCCTTCTTGCATCAACACACATCTGAGACCAATCTTGGATGTGTCACAATACACATCAAAAGGCTTCTTGATATCCGGCATAATCAGGATTGGGGCTGAAATCAATCTGTTCTTGAGCTCTTTAAAACTTGCTTCACATTTGTCCGTCCATTCAAACTTTTGATCTTTCTTCAACAACTAGGTCATCGGTCTTGCGATGCTCAAAAATCCTTCAACGAACTTGCGGTAGTATCCCGCTAATCCGAGAAATGCGCGAACTTTGGTTTGAGTGGTTGGGGCTTTCCATTCTTCAACATCTTTGATCTTGGCGGGATCGACAGCGACTCCTCCTACCGACACAATATGTCCTAGGAATCCTAGTTCCTTCAACCAGAACTCACATTTGCTAAACTTGGCATACAACTGATGTTCTCTAAGGGTTCCAAGGATGGTTCTTAGGTGTAGCTCATGGTCTTCTTCTGACTTGGAATAGATCAGAATATCGTCAATAAAAACAATTACAAAGTTATCCAGGAAGTTCATAAAAATCTTATTCATGAGATTCATGAAATAAGCGGGGGGCATTGGTTAATCCAAAAGACATGATAGTGTACTCATACAATCCATATTTGGTAGTAAAGGTGGTCTTTGAATCCATTGCATGAATCTTGAGTTGATGATAACCAGTTCTAAGATCAATCTTAGAAAACACTTTGGCACCAGTCAACTGATCAAACAGATCTTCTATCTTCGACAGTGGGTACTTGTTCTTGATGGTGACATCATTCAACTTTCTGTAATTCGTGCACAAACGGTTACCTCCATCTTTCTTATCCACAAACAAAACAGGCGATCTCCATGGCAATGTACTTGGTTGAATTAGACCTTTCTCTAGCATAGCATCAAGTTGCTTCTTCAACTCCACTAATTCAGATGGGTTCATACTATAAGGTCTATGGGCTATGGGTCTAGTTCCAGGAATTAGTTCAATAATGAACTCGATATCCCGATCTGGGGGCATACCGGGCAATTCATCTGGGAACACGTCGGGGTATTACAGACTACTCTGACTTGGTCCAATGTTGATTGGGCTAGACTCTTGTTGCATTTGAATTGATGGGGCAAAGTCTCAGATACATGCTCTACTGATACTCCAATGCTACTGGTCATGGTTATGACTTTCTTAGCATAGTCGATTAATCCTTTATGTTTCGACATCCAATCCATTCATAGTACTACTTCCAAACCTTTGGTTCCAAGTACTATTAGATTAGCATAAAAAACTATTCCATGGATTCTGATAGGTACAACCTTGCAAATTTTTCTAGCTTTGGTGGTTGACCCAGGTATTTGAACTATCATAACATGCTTCAATTTTGTTGGTTGAATCTTACTAGTGCATGCAAATTCTTCTATAACAAACGAGTGCGATGCTCTAGAATCAAACAACACTCTTGCAAGTACCGAGTTAACAGAAAACATACCCAGCACGAAATCTGGCGCTTCCTGAGCTTCTTCAACATTCATGTGGAAGAGACGGTCGTTGCGGTTGAGCGAGTTCCCTGGGCCAAATCTCATTCCAGGTTGAACACGGCGTTGCTGCTGAGCGGGTGCATTCACATTGGTGGATGATGCAAGCTTCTTGGGGCACTTGTTGGAGTAGTGACCCTTGACTCCGCATTCAAAGCAAGTAATCAGAGACTTGTCTTTTCCTGCAATAGGCACATCATTACTTCCAGTCCTTGGGGCAGTATTGTTGTTGTTGTTGTTGGACTTGGGCGGTGCACGGTTGAAGTTATTGGAGTTGTCGGGGTTATTGTTGTGGTTTCCTCCAGACTTCAACTTTCCTCTACTACGATTGGGATAGTTTGTACGGGACATAGGGGTTCTGTTGTTTCTTGGGG
This sequence comes from Avena sativa, assembly GCA_916181665.1. Classification (NCBI taxonomy): domain Eukaryota; kingdom Viridiplantae; phylum Streptophyta; class Magnoliopsida; order Poales; family Poaceae; genus Avena; species Avena sativa. The sequence continues at coordinate 259,596,968 of OV702292.1, read as the reverse complement.
CATGTCCTGCATACGGGTTGGGGCGATACTTGTGGGTATTGTGGGATCCAGGCTGGTGCATCATGCGAAGCTTGCGATTGTCATTGGCTTGGTTTACCTTCCCTTCCATCTGGATAGCAGAGTCCACTAGCTCTTGTACATCCACAAACGGATGTTGACTAACATTGTTTGCATCTCATCATGTAATCCATTTAGGAACCTTTCCTTCTTCTTTGCTTCGGTGCTAATCTCATCAGGGGCATACCTAGCTAAAGATAAGAATTTGTCACGGTATTCCACCATAGTCATTCTCCCTTGCTTCAATTCCCTGAACTCATCCCTCATCCTAGTGACCAAACCTTGGGGCACATGGGTCCGGCTGAACTTGATCTTGAATGCTTCCCAAGTCATCGTTTTCCCTTCGTTCATGGTACGGGTGCTATTCCACCAGGCTCTTGCATCACCTGCCAGATAATGGGTGGCAAACAGTACTTTTTCATTGGCTTCAACTCCTACGACCTCCAAATTGTTCTCCATGGTTTGCAGCTAGTCATTAGCATCTAAGGGATCCACAAACTTACTAAATATAGGTGGGTTGGTGTTTTGAAAGTTCTTGAGCTTGGATCCATGATGATCTTGGTTTCCATGGCCTTGATTATTGTGGGCAATCTGAGCTATCTGTTGCATAGTGGCTAAGTTGGCTTGGCATTCGACTCTAGCAGCTTCATGGTCAGAAACTAAGATTTGTAGGATCTGCAGCATTGGGTCCTGAGATGAACTGCTCCCTCTGGGATTTCCGCGAGTCATTGATGGCCCAAAATATATTGAGCTCGTTGGGGAACCCTAAGAGGAAGGTATGATGAGCACAACAGCAAGTTTTCCCTCAGTTATGAAACCAAGGTTATCGAACTAGTAGGAGCAAGGAAACACCTCCAAGGTGTTGTTGCCAACTTGGAATCCTGCACAACACAACCACAAAACTTTGCCCCCAACTTACGATGAGGTTGTCAATCTCACTGATTTTGCGGAAAATAAAGGATTAAACGTATCGTGTGGAAGAGAGTAAAAGCTTGCAGAAAGTAAACAGTTGTAGATTGATTGTAAAAGAAAGGACCGAGGTCCATAGTTCACTAGTGGTGGTTCTCCTTAAGATAGATAACATGTTGGGTGAACAAATTACAGCGGGGCAATTGACAAACATCGAGAAATCATACATGCATATACTAATCATCTTGACTCCTTTGATATTTGATTCGGCATTACGACATTATACATAGACCGTAATCCAACTGCATCTATGACTAATAATCCACCTTCAGGTTATCATCCGAGCCCCCTCTAGTATTAAGTTGCGAGCAACAGATAATTGCATTACGCATTGCGTGTAAAGTAAACAATACGATTGTTCTATGAACAAAGGATTGTTGTTTTCTCCCTAGTAGCAACAACACATCTAGTACCTTAGAGATTTCTGTCACTTCCCCAGATTACTAGAGGCATGAACCCACTATTGAGCATAAATACTAAGTCTTGGAGTTGCTAGCATCTACTTGGCCAAGATAGCTACTAACAACGGAAAGCATGCAAGATCACAAATAACAAAGACATGATAGAATCAATAATCAATCTGAAATAGCATCTCAATATCCATCGGATCCCCATAAACACAACATGTATGATTACAAATAGGTGATCTTGATCATGAACGGAGCTCACAAGATCTGAACATGATAGCACAAAGGAGAAGAACCAACCATCTAGCTACTACATGGACCTGTAGTCCAAGGATGAACTACTCACGCATCACACCGGAGGCTTGCATGGTGATGAAGAAGGCGTCCAGGGAGAATTCTCCCCTCCGGCAGGGTGCCAGGAAGAGCTTCAGATCCCTCCTGATCTAGGGACAGAGACGACGGTGGCTACAGACTCTTTCGTGGAATTTTGATCGGTTACTTAGGGTTTCTGTATCGGAGGCATCTTATAGGCGAAAGGGGAGGCCGAGGGGGTGCCCTGGGTGGCCCCACCACCCCCTGGCGCAGGCTAGGCCTGGCCGCACTGCCAGGTGGTGTGGCCGCCCCCTGGCCTCTCTTCGTCTCGTATTCTAGCTCCGTGTCCCGTCGGTGAAAAACTGACTTTGGCGTTTCTCCCGTCCAATTCCGAGAATATTAATTTTCTGACTTCCTAGAACCAAAAATAGCAGAAAACAGGCAACTAGCATTGTTGCATCTTGTTAATAGGTTAGTCCAAGAAAGTGTATAAAAAGTACTCCAAAGTTGGAACAAAACATAAGAAAGTAGATAAAAACCAAGCATGGAACATCAAAAATTATGGATATGTTAGCAATGTATCAACATCCCCAAGCTTAACTCCTGCTCGTCCTCGAGTAGTAAGTTATAAAAAGAAAGAATAATTTTTGAGGTGACATGCACCATCATAAACTTGAGCAAAGTATTTGTAAAACATTGATAGGTGGGATCATAGTACTTCAACATAGCATGAAAGATAAATTTCTAGCAATAAAACATAGCAACTATGTTGCAACATGAAAAGGCACAAACAAAAGATTCATGAATAACAATGCTTTGCAAGACGTTTGTTTCTTTCACATAAAGAAAACATAGCATAGTGGCATTCACCTTGTCCCTCATAGAGTAGCAAATATAAATGCATAGGACACCTTCAAAGTTCATAAGAGTGACTAGATACAAGTAGTTTAAGAACAAGCAATATCAAGTTATGCATCAATCAGCAAGTCTTGGGACAATGCACATAGAACTAAGAATGGCCACTATGATCTCAAAGTAGGTGCATAAAGGTAGCAGGTGGAGACTCAACATAAAAGTAAAAGAAAGGCCTTCATAGAAGGAAGTAGAGATTCATGTTTCATAAAGAGCTTCCAAAAATTATGGTACTTGTTAGCTTTCAGCTCTCATGGCCCCTATCATAAGCATCTTTAAGTGATTAAGGTTAAAGTGACACTACTAACAGGATATGCTTGACAAGTTATAAGCCAAAATCTCATGCCCCTTACTTACGAAGACCGAACCTCATGCTACTCAACTTTAGTCACAAGTAAGCTCTTGTCATTGTAAGTACATATGTATCATAAAGAACCGCCAATGGGGTACCTCTTGCACATGATACATGAGCTATCCCATAATCAAAATGATAAGGCAAGCAGACAATGAGCATCTCAGCTATCTTTTTATTTGCTATTTGCATAGGTTTTTATTGAGGATGCTTCATAGAGTGCTCATTATGGTGATGCTGCAAGTTTCCACCATGATTATGCATGGCTTAGGCTAAGCGGCACAGGCGTTTCTCTAACACACATACAAACTCCATGATCTTACAAGTTCCACTTTTATTTCACACCGCCGGGATCCATAAGCAAAAGAACATGATATCAACGGGGTACAAAGTACAAGTGCAATGTTGAAAGCGTTCCCCCCGATACATGGTTCTGCTAATTTCAACTTATAAAGCGCAAGCATATACGCAACAAAGATGGACACAATGGGTCAAGTTTATTAAGTGCAAGAAAATAAAGTGTGCCATCAAGTTCGTGAGAGCTTTAATCACTAATTTTCACATAACAAGTTTAATTCAGAAGGTAGATAAAAGCATGAATATACTTGGAATAGCAATTGATAATAGGTAGGTATGGTGGAATCTTTGGAATAACTTGGTTTTAGGAGTTGGATGCATGAGTGGCACTCATACTTGATTATGGAGGCTAGTAAAAGCTAGGAGCGACCAACTAAGAGAGCAATAATGGCCACAATCATGCAAAGGGACAAAACATCATTGATTAAAGCATAAAGTGATATTACAAGTCGAAAACTAAAGGATCATAAAGGATATGGTGACTTGGGATAGTCATAACATGGTGTGAGCATGCGCCAAGTCAACCCAAATAAAGCATCAAAGGAGAATACCATAATACTATGCTTTAATATGCTAAAACAACGCATGATTCTTCCAAGGAACATTAAGCAATCTCAATTGTTTATAACATGTCATGCCACAACAAAGATCACTAAGCATAAAGCCAAAATAATATCAAGCATGGCATGACAAAGCATAAGCCACGGTCAAAAACAAGCTCTCTTTACCACTTAAGCATGAACTTTTCCTACTCTTTTCCAATCCAAACCAAACTATTTGAAAACCAATGTATGAAAGAGGGGGTCCAACCAATTTATTCAAGCAAACTAAGAAAACCAAGCAAACGAAAAACAAAACGAAAAAGAAGACGCTCCAAGAACAACACAACTGTGCATGAAACAATAAAAATAAAGCTTTGACGCTTGTACTTATTGGATATTTCTTGGGGTGACACGTGTGGCATCCCCAAGCTTGAACTTTAGTCCATTCTTCATCTCATTACTCATTCCTTCCATACACCTGAAATTTTTCCTTCATACAAAAGTTCACACAATCTTTATTAGCAATATTAGTGCACTCAAGATAATAAGTCTTTGGGTACAGTTTCAACACTAATAAAACTTCCATTAAAACATAAGATACTGTAGTGCTTCCCTCAAAAATCTCAATTCCCCAAAAGAACTCAAAAAGGAACCAACAAGAAGCAAATGCAAATAATGGCAGAAATCTGTCAAAACAGACCAGCAGGTAAAGACGAATTTTTTCGAAGACCTTCTGTTGCTCAAATCAAAAAGTGTTGAACTAACTAAAGTTAGATAACAACCTTGGGCAGAAGCACAAAAATTCACGCCTCAAACCGACATACAGAGATTTTACACGAATGTTTACAGTGAAGAACAAAAATCTGTTTCGGGACAACAACTTTCCCAAGCATTACTTCTCTCTCATTAGAGGTTACTCTTGGCACAAAAAGAAAAATAAAAAGGATAAGGAGCGGTTATTACAGAGGTAATAACTTCCAATACTCATCTAAAACTTTTGGGTTATCTCCCAATAAGTACTTTTCTTTAATGCCTTTAAGTTAGGCATGATAATTTCGATGATGCTCACATAAGAAACATGAATTGAAGTAAAAGAGAGCATCAAGAAGCAAATTCAAAACACATTTAAGTCTAAACCACTTCCTATGCATAGGAATCTTATACGCAAATAAATTCACAAAGAACAAAGTGACAGGCATAGGAAGATAAAACGACAGTAACTTCAAAACTTTCAGCACTTAGAGAGGTGTTTTAGTACCATGAAAACTTTTACAACCATATTTTCCTCTCTCATAATAATTTTTAGTAGCCTCATGAATAAACTCAACAATATAACTATCACATAAAGCATTCTTTTCATGATCTACAAACACATAATTTTTTATCAAGCTAAAAAATAGTGGGATTAAAACATTCATACCCACTTTTAATAATTTTATAACAAGATGACTGATCAATCTTGTTTTCAATAGTAATACAATTAATATTATCAACCAATGTAGGACCATCATTTAGAGCTTTATTATAAACATTTTCAAAAGAATCCATAGGAACATAACATTCATCCTCCTTTGGTAAGCATGGGGGACAATCAAATAATGTAGGGTTTTCTATTTTCGTGCCCTCGGGTCCTTAGTTGTACCCAGTTTTCCCCAGCTCCTTAGTTTTTCCTCAGTTTTCCCCAAGTCCTTGTCTGAAACCCGCAGAAGGAGCTCGGACGGAAGGAATCCGTTAAGTTGACCGTTCCGTGCTGACGAGTGGGGTCGTGTTGTTTGTGGGGCTGCGTCGTGTGGGGCTGGTAGGAAGGGACCGCATGGGACAGGACGAGACCGTGTTTGTGTGGCCGTAGCGTGTGGGGCCGTAGCATGTGGAGCAGTGTGGGTCCGGGACGTGGGCACGAGTGGTTTCTGTCTCTTTCGCCCAGATTAGCAGTTTTCAATGTACCTTTTTCCTCTATCTCGCTCGATCTCATTCATATTTAATAGCCCAAATTGGTAGCAAATCTAGAGCAGCTTCTCCTTCTGTTTTTTAATGCCATTCATTTCTTTATGCCTTCATTTTTACCCAATCAGGTAGGAAATCTAGGGCACAAATCCAGAGAAAATATAGGATAAGCTGCATACAACAGCCAACATAGCATAGATATATTCACGACAGATCCAACAGTAGTACCGATAGATACAACATAAGCTACATTTTACATGAATTTAAGCTGCTCTACAGATAGAGCAGTCACATACAGAGAGTGCAGTAGGCATGTTCAACGCCTCCAGGTAGCGCCTGTGACTCGCTTGGAGGTTGCGCAGGTGAATCCCAAGTGCTTTGTGTTTGGCCATGAACGCATGCACGTTCACGGTCGTTCCAACTCTAGCGCCGCATCTGCCAATGGATTCAGCATGGTTCACTAGGCAGTTGAAGTCGGTGGCACGGAGCTTCCTGTTGTAGAAGGGGCACTTGTAAATGCCTCGAGCAAAGGGGCCATCGTAATGGCCAGACTGCAGCCTCCTGAGGACGTGACGAGTCTTGGTGTGGAAGGACTCGTCGTCGCTGTCGACGTTGCTGCTCTGCACCTGTCACTTAGCACCAAAGATCATGCAAAAAACATGGAGTCAATTGCAACGATGATGGAACAGAGAGTGAACAAAGATCATGCATGATAATATGGGCTCGAAAAAAAGAGGTAGCCTCAGTTACATTGGACACACTTATATCCACGATTTGAGTCAGTAAACCAAAGACCATGCACAACAAATTTGTACACACCAATTGTTTACTGACCAAACCCTGAATCAATTTGTGCCCAAATATTCATCATCATCGGCACAAATCTTAAACAAAATCAAATCACAAACACTGATAACGCAAGATCTAACACAAAAGGATTGAACTAGGAACAGACGAACCCTAATAACGCAAGATATAACACAAGCGACGGGGGCCTGAACAGGGGCCTGGACGATGGCGGCGGCCGATGCGCCGACGGCTATGTTGGAAGCAGCGACAGGGGCCTGGACGGGGGCCGCGGCCGATGCACCGGCGGCTGATGCGCCGACAATGGGCATCTCATTCTTCTCCATCGCCGGCGGTTTTCTTCGGGTATTTTTCTTGGGCTCTTCGGTTGTGGAGAAGATGATGGGACAGGAGAGGCGGTTGCAGTGAGAACCTGGGTCAAGGGAGAGAAAAAGGGCTCTATAAAGAAGAAGGTGGCGTGTACCGCAACACGCGTCCGCTATGCACGGCTGCAGCGTGAACCGCGACACGAGTGTAACCCTGGGATGTTTGGTGTACTCATTTATAACCTCGGGATTTATACAGAAATTTTATCTGTACTCAGTTTTCCCCTCGAGTACTTAGACTCGCAAGTGCAATATACTCAGTTTTACCCTCAAGTAGCTGGTCAACAGAGAGTCAACAAATGAGATTAACATAGCTAATTGAGTCATTTCATGTGCAAAAAAATTCAAAAAAATATAAACATAGTGGCACCTACTCATGGAGTCTTCCTACGCAACCTGCCACCTAGAAAACCTTAACAAACATATATAAATCAAGTTTTACCACAAATTTCCACTTCTCAGAATCACTAGTGTAGCTATGAAGATGCATGGTTTTCCACTCAAACCCCTTTGCAAAACATCTTCCCCAAAAACATAGTTTGTCTAAATGATGCCATAATTGTCACACTCATGTATATTTGAATTGCAAATAATTTGATGTAGCCCAATATGAATTATATTGTACAAAACACGCATTTTTCATTCTGTAATTCTTTTGTTTGAATACCTTAGTCTATTTACTATTTATGTGCCCTTGGATTCTTAGTACTACTCAAATTTGCCCTCAAGTTCTGTCACAAATGCTCTCAGAAGCCCAAACTTATCCTGATTGGTTGAGACGTTGTCACACGGATCGACTCCACGAACCGTTGATCAACTGATCTAACGGGCAGTATACCCCTCTCCGTCTCTTCGTGGCCACCCCTCTCTCTCTCTCTTCATGGCCACCCCTCTCTCTCTTTGTCGGTGGAGAGTGCCACCCCTCTATTTATGTGCAATAACGAGTTTGCCATGTAATATAGTTTGCGGATTTCGGTGAATGCATTATTTGTCACCCCTCTAACAATTATCAACTATCTTTAGCTTTCCTTTTCTTTTAGGGAATATAGTTTGGGATATAGTTTTGGTAATTTGAAACGGCCCAAAAGTGGTATAATTTTGGTATAAACATGAGGCATACATATTTGCGGATTTCGGTGAATGCATTATTGTCACCCCTCTAACAATTATCAACTATCTTTAGCTTTCCTTTTCTTTTAGGGAATATAGTTTGGGATATAGTTTTGGTAATTTGAAATAGCCCAAAAGTGGTATAATTTTGGTGTAAACATGAGGCATGCATATTTGCGGATTTCGGTGAATGCATTATTGTCACCCCTCTAACAATTATCAACTATCTTTAGCTTTCCTTTTCTTTTAGGGAATATAGTTGAGAATATAGTTTTGGTAATTTTGGTAGAAACATGAGACATACATATTTGGCATATTTGGGGGATTTCGGTGAATGGATTATTTGACACCCCTCTAACAATTATCAACTTTCTTTAGCATTCCAATATAGTTGGTAATTTCGGTGAATGCACACACTAACTATGAAAACAACTACAAGTACATGTAACTGAATAATGGATTTGTAACAAGGTATCCCTTGCAACAACTTCTAGCGCCTAGTGAGCAATGATAAGAATCATATCGCAATTATACAACAGAAAAAACAACCAGCCATCAGATTAGCTTGCTTCTTCAACTCGATCAGCTTCCTTAACTGCTTGTTCATTTTCTTCAGTTCTCCCTTCACTTCCACCAGTCCTGCATTGGGAGCATTAGGCATAATCAGAACGGCTCCTCTATCCGCCGCATTCTCTACAGCAAGTCCCCCCTCCCAAATTGCGCTCCCCAATAGCGCCAATTGATTCCTGCAATTGAAGCCTCTGAACGTACACATCGATCCACTCGAAATGCCTGCATTTCTTCAGGATCTGAAAATAACAACGTGAACCCTAAATCCCAAATTTGAGGGAATAACAAGAAAATCGAGAGAAAACAGAGAAATTGGAGCGAGATCTAACCTTATCCCCCTCTCTATATGGCAAGCTCTCGCATGCAAGGAACTCACGTCCACGGTTGCCGTTGTCGTCCGTCTTACAGATCGACCGCTTTAGAGGCTCGTGGCGTGGGCAGTCAGGGCATCTTGTCAAAGGCACGGGTCCATACTGCGGCCATGAAGAACGGGAGGTCGAAGAGAAACTAGACATCACCCGCCTGCCGGAGAAGGGCTGCCGCTGGCGGAGAAGAAGAACAATGGGGCGCGGGGAAAGAAAGGGGAAGCAATGGCACGGGCACGGGCGCGGGGAAAGAAAGGGGAAGCAATGGCACGGGCACAGGCGCGGGGCTGGCTCGGGCTCCCATTTTGCAACGATCACCTGGGTAAGCTGTGGGTCCGGCGCGCTAATGTGGACAAGTTGTGGGTCCCACGAGGATCTGGATAAGTGGAGACGTGTCCACTGCGGGGCACCAACAGTGGCCCCACTTGCTAGCACCAACCAACATCAACTAAACGGGAATCCTCCGTCCGAGCTCCTTCTGCGGGTTTTAGACAAGGGATTGGGGAAAATTGAGAAAAAACTAAGGAGCTAGGGAAAACTGAGTACAACTAAGGACCCGAGGGCACCGAAATAGAAAACCCAATAATGTAAGGGGTAAAGAGTTACTCTCATTAGAAGGTAGGCATGGGTAGATCCATTCTTCCTCCTTTTGTTCATCACTCTCCTCCTCTTTTTCATATTATAAGCTTTCAAGTTCTGAAATTTCTTCTTCCATAGGATCTTGCAAGGCATTAGTCTCTTCCATTGGTGGAGAGTATCTATTAAGATATTCAAGAATATAGCCATTTTCTTCCTTGTAATTATCAAAGAAAAATTTAAGTATATCATAAGCCTCATATTTATAAGGTGCATCATCAATATTTTCAAGCAAATAAGCAAGTTCGAATGCACCCTTTCAAGCAATAAATTCTTCAATTTGTTCCACATCATAAAAGTCATAATTTCCCTTAACATAAGAAGATATGGTAACATCATCATTATACTCACATTGAAAAAGGAGGTGTTTATACCTCCTACAACAACAAGATTTATCAAAGCAATAAGTAACATTATAAGTAGAGCACACGTTACTAGCAATGGTATACAATTTATTAATTTGTTCCCATAAGTGTTTGACTTTTTGTGACAAGCGGTGTTCCTTATAATAATATTTTTGTTCTTCCGTGAACCCACCTTGCCAATAAGATTCAGTTTCAAAGAAACCAACCATTGATAGAAAACATGATAAAGCAAGACAATAACAGACCAACGAAAATAACAACTATAGTAGGAACTAATTTTTTTTATTTTTGATAAAAAGAACAAGAAAACAAAGCAGAAATAAACTAAGCAAAACAAATAAAACAAAGTAAAGGGATTGGTTATGAGGGACTCCCCTTGTGAAGATGTCCTTGACTCCCCGGCAACCGCGCCAGAAAATATGCTTGATGGGCCAAAATATATCGAGCTCGTTGGGGAACCCCAAGAGGAAGGTATGATGAGCACAACAACAAGTTTTCCCTCAATTATGAAACCAAGGTTATCGAACCAATAGGAGCAAGGAAACACCTCTAAGGTGTTGTTGCCAACTTGGAATCCTGCACAACACAACAATAGAACTTTGCCCCCAACTTACGACGAGGTTGTCAATCTCACCGGTTTTGCTGAAAACAAAGGATTAAATGTATCGTGTGGAAGAAAGTAAAAGCTTGCAGAAAGTAAACAGAAAACAGTAAACAGTTGTAGATTGATTGTAAAAGAAAGGATCGGGGTCCATAGTTCACTAGTGGTGGTTCTCCTTAAGATAGATAAGATGTTGGGTGAACAAATGACAGCGGGGCAATTGAGAAACATCGAGAAAGCATACATGCATATACTAATCATCTTGACTCCTTTGAGATTTGATTGGGCATTACAACATTATACATAGACCGTAATCCAACTGCATATATGACTAATAATCCACCTTCAGGTTATGATCCGAACCCCCTCCAGTATTAAGTTGCAAGCAACAGATAATTGCATTACGCATTGCGTGTAAAGTAAACAATATGATTGTTCTATGAACAAAGGATTGCTGTTTTATCCCTAGTAGCAACAACACATCTAGTACCTTAGAGATTTCTGTCACTTCCCCAGATTACTAGAGGCATGAACCCACTATCGAGCATAAATACTAACTCTTGGAGTGCTAGCATCTACTTGGCCAAGATAGCTACTAACAACGGAAAGCATGCAAGATCACAAATAACAAAGACATGCTAGAATCAATAATCAATCTGAAATAGCATCTCAATATCCATCGGATCCCCGCAAACACAACATGTATGATTACAAATAGGTGACCTTGATCATGAATGGAGCTCACAAGATCTAAACACGATAGCACAAAGGAGAAGAACCAACCATCTAGCTACTACATGGACCCGTAGTCCAAGGATGAACTACTCACGCATCACACCGGAGGCTTGCATGGTGATGAAGAAGGCATCCAGGGTGAATTCTTCCCTCCGCAGGGTGCCGGGAAGAGCTTCAGAACCCTCCCGATCTAGGGACAGAGACGATGGCGGCTACAGACTCTTTCGTGGAATTTAGATCAGGTACTTAGGGTTTCTATATCGGAGGCATCTTATAGGCGAAAGGGAAGGCCGAGGGGGTGCCCTGGGTGTTGGAGATATGCCCAAGAGGCAATAATAAAGTGGTTATTATTATATCTTTATGTTTATGATAAATGTTTACATCCCATGCTATAATTGTATTAACCGGAAACATTAATACTTGTGTGTTTTGTAAACATAAAAGAGTCCCTAGTAAGCCTCTTGTTGAACTAGCTTGTTGATTAATAGATGATCATGGTTTCCTGATCATGGACATTGGATGTGATTAATAACAAGGTTATATCATTAGGAGAATGATATGATGGACACACACCCATAGTAAGCGTAGCATAAGATCAAGTCATTAAGTTTGTATTGCTGTAAGCTTTGAAATACATAGTAACCTAATCCTTCGACCATGAGGTTATGTTAATCACCATCACCGGATGGGTACTTTTATGACATCAAACGCCGCTTCGTAACTGGGCGGTTATAAAGGTGTCATTGGGTATTCTGAAAGTATGTGTTGAAGCGCATAGACCAAGATTGGGATTTGTCCATCCATATGATGGATAGATATACTCTGGGCCCTCTCGGTGGAATGTCATCTAGTTAGCTTGCAAGCATGTGACTAGGTCACAAGGGATGACATATCACGGAACGAGTAAAGAGTACTTATCAGTAACGAGGTAGAACTAGGTATGCAGATACCGACGATCAAACCTCGTATAAGTAGAATAACGCGAGACAAAGGGAATTGGTTTCGTATGTAAAATGGTTCAATCGATCACGAAGTCATCATTGAGTATGTGGGAGCCGTTATGGATCTCCAGATCCCGCTGATGGTTATTGATCGGAGAGGTGTCTTCATCATGTCTGCATATTCATGAACCGTAGGGTGACACACTTAAGGTTCGAAGTTGTTTTAAGTAGATATGGAATTTGTGTTGGAGACCGAATGTTGTTCGAAGTCTCGTAATGGATCCGGGACATCACGAGGAGATCCGGAATGGTCCAGAGAATAAGATTCATATATTGGGAATCATTTTCTAAGTTAGGAAATGTTCCGGAGTGTTTGTATGGAGATTCTAGAAGGTTTCGGAATGTTCTGGAAGGTTCTAGAGGATTTCTTGGAGTTTACTTGAAAACCAAGAAAGCATCAAGGGAGTCCAAGTGGGGCTAGACACGGATTCGTGGGGGAGGAGGATTCCTCCCCCCTTCCCACCGCCGGCCCAAGGAGGGGAGTCCTACTAGGACTGCCCCTCCCCAGGCGCGCCTCCCTCCTTTAAATAGAAGGGAGGGGGCGCCCCCTCTTGCCCTGGCTCTCATAACTCCCAATCTCTGCCGCCTCTCTCCTCCACCTTTCTTCTGCACAGGCATAGGCGAAGCCCTGCAGAATTCTCACCTCCACCACCACCACGCCGTCGTGCTGCTGGGATTCCGTGGAGAAGATCTACTACCTCTGCTGCTCGCTGGAACAGGGAGAGGAAGGTCTGCTTCGACTCCGCATGTGTGACCGTCTGCGGAAGCACTGCCGGAACGCGGCGCCGGAAGGATCGTCCACATGATCTTGAGATCGGCAAGTGATCGACTACATCATCCACGAGATCTAATCTTGTTAACGCTTTCGGTTCTATGAGGGTTAGTACCGATCTATCTCGTTGCTCATGTCTGGTAGATTAGATCTTGGCTTTTAGCTAGATTAGATCTGGGTTTTGTTCGTTCTTGCGGTAGAATTTTTTTGTTTTCCATGCTACGAACCCTTCAGTGGTATCAGAGCCTTGTCTATGCGTAGATCTATTGCACGAGTAGAACACAATGAGGTTGTGGGCGTTGGTTCTCGTGCCGTCTTTTGCTATGTGTGTACTTTGCATCTTGCGGTATGGTGGGATGAAGCGGCTCGGGCTAACATTACATGTCATCGTACATGAGACTTGCTCCACGCTTGACGTGCAACTTGCTTTGCACAAGTGGCTTTGCGGGTGTCTGTCTCTCCCATCATAGTATAGATCAAATCTACACTTTGCACTTGATAACACTTGTATCAACGTTGTGGTTCAGTTTTGTAGGTAAGATGAGTTCTTAGTCGAAAGCCCCAAGCCACGTAAAACTTGAAAGAAAATTAGAGGCGTCTAACTTGTTTTTGCAGGGGTTTTGGTGATGTGATGTGGCCTACATGTGATTGTGATTGTATTTGATGTATGCAATGATCCTTGTTGTAATATGGCAACCGGCAGGAGCCTAATGGTTGTCTTTAATTCTGTTAAGACCTGTGTGTCTATTCATCTTGTAATAGCTTTGTTCCAAGTAGTTGTAATAGTTGCTAGTGATGATGGACAACCATGAAGCGGTGCCACGGACCTTGACGCAATGCTGGTGATGATGGAGATCATGTCCGTGCTTTGGAGATGGAGATCGAAGGCATAAGAAGAAAGGGCCATATCATATCACACAAATTATGAATTGCCTGTGATGTTAATCCTTTATGCATCTTGTATTGCTTAGATCGCGACGGTAGCATTATAAGATGATCCCTCTCACTAAATATCAAGTAATAAAGTGTTCGTCCTTAGTTGTCACCGTTGCTAAGATTCGTCGTTTCGAAGCATCTCGTGATGATCGGGTGTGATAGACTCTACGTGTGCATACAATAGGTGCAAGCCAGATTTGCACATGCGGAAACTAAGGTTAATCTTGACGAGCCTAACATGTACAGACATGGTCTCGGAACACGGAATACCGAAAGGTAGAGCATGAGTCATATGATTGATATGATGAACATGAAGATTGTTCGCCGATGAAGCTACATCATCTCACGTGATGATCGGACTTGGTGTAGTGGATTTGGTTCGTCTAATCACTAAAACAACTCGAGGGATGTTGTTTTCAGTGGGAGTTCTTTTGTAATTTGGATTATTCAAACTCAAATTATCATAAACACAATCAAAGTGAATTTGCATAGTTTGTTGTAGTCATTGGCATCCGTTCACCACCTTACGCTTAGTTATAGTTGAGATAGTAGAACTATAGAAATTCTGGATATTTGCTTTACGAACTGGTATCGTATTATTTTGAGTGTCAATCTAAAGTTTAAAAGTCATATTGCAAACTTTCAGCAAACTCCGTTTACTCTATGAAGTTTAATAAATAGTATTAAATCAAGAGTAACAATTCCAGTGTTAGTATCTAATGTATCATGTTTGCCTCCATGATTCTTGATACTCAAAAGATTGTTTTTAATATCAAGTTTATCTAAGAGCTGAAAGCAATGTTTCAGAAACCATCATATGTGAAAGGTATTGCGATATCTAAAACAATGTGTTGGTTACAACATGATAGAGTATATGTCCTCATATTTGATGAGAATTTGTGAATGCTGGAGACGCTAGTCATCCTAATCCTCCAAAAGGTTTTGGAAAAGAAACATTATACTCGCAATTCACCTTATAAGCTATAGCAGCTTGATCATGAAAGTTGTCATGATAAGGATGAATAGAAGATGTAAGTAAAATGTTTACTACACTGAAAGATTACTAAAGAATGGAATTTTGAAAGAATGCCAAACATTTGATGAAGGTGATCCACTTGAAAGTGCAAGTCCAAAGGTATTAGTATTTGACTATACACACTTTGTACTATGTGTCATGTGAATGACACCACTATTGATGTTGGTAGATTCTTTTAAAAGAAAAGGAAATGTTGAAAGAGAATCTATAAAATACTTGGCAGAAAAGAAAAGATTGGAGATATCCAACTTAGGTATATAGAAGGTACATGTTATGGCTGTATTCCTTGGTTGTTAAACAATGTAGTTCTGCGGTATTGGATACCGAATTGGTTGGTATGAAGTGTCATGCAGGACAACCCAATTGATGAACTGCAATGGCCTAAGTAACTAGCAAGAGAATATGTGATGATGTTCATCGAAAACAAACAAAGGGTTGTTGTGTTGCTCGTTAACATCAAAGCTTGCCTTCAAGATTTGTCTCAATAATTGTTATTTTGATCAGGTATTATGACGATAAAAGGTTGTTCAAATAATTGTTGTATTCCATAATAGATGGATGATATACAAGACTGGTTGGAGAAATAACAACCATAAAACTAATGCTAAAATGTCACAAGACAAATGATTGAAAGATCACTTGCGAAGTGACATCGCCGTTTAAATTATATTAAAAGGGATACATGAAGAAACTCCATGTTGATGGATTTTTGGAGTCTTTGATTTTGATCAAAAGACGCTTGTGATACTTTCCTGGAAATAATTAAAACTCCGTTAGTAGGCCAAAAGAGGAACAAACGACTAACTGATTGGAATTTGTACATATTGATGTATATAGTCCATTATGTGTAGTCGTGGGCGATGGATTTCAACTTCATATGCTTTCTCTGAAGATTTGAGTGAGTATATGTATATACTTACTCAATAAGGAAGAAGTATGAAACATTTGAAAAATGTTCAAAGACTTTCAAGATGAAGTGGAAAATTATTGTAACAAGAAAATAAAAAGTTTATGATTGGATCATAAAGAAAGATGTTTAAGTTACAAAGTTTAGCAAAACACCTAAGATTTGAGGAATCTTTCCATGGATTTGCATTTCCCAAAACACCATAGGAGTATGGAGTGTTCAAGATATGTAATGAAACCTTGTTTGACATGGTAAGATCAAAGGTGTCATTTATAAACTGCCATTATATTTTAAAGATTAAAGCTTTCATGACTATCGCTTTTACACTGAAAAGAGCTCCATCGTGATCCGTTGAAATGACACCATATAAGTCATGGTTTGGGATAAAACCCAGGTTGTCCTTTCTTAAATTTTTGGTATGCTAGGCATAAGTAAAATGTTTACAACCAAAGACGGATGAGCATGTCTTTGTGGGTTATTTCGAATAACCTTTGGGTATTCCTCCATAACACCGAAGACAAAAGTGTTTGTCGCTTAGAACGTCAAGTTTCTTGAGAAGGAATTTTTCGTGAAAAGTTAAGTGGGAGGACAATAGAACTTTGATAAGGTTGTTGAACCTTGGCTAATATGTGCTGAGTTGCGCAGCGTCGGTAAGTGTCCCGGAGGCAGCAACTATGCTCATGGCTCACGTGCCTCAAAGGTTGTGGTCACGGAGATCTAAGTTCCTATTGAACCAAGTAGGTCGGGTAAGTAATCAAATGCCAAGATTTGAGAGTTAAATCATTGTTGTTTGACAATGATGAACCGACTAGATGCAAAGAAACAATGATGGGCCCTGACTTTGTTAAGTGGCTTGAAGCCATAAAATCCGTGATAATTCCATACACGATAAATCAAGCTTTGAATTTGAAAGACCCTCTGGAAAGGTGCAAGACCTTACAGTCGTATATGGAACTATAAAGAAATAGACATGGATGTTTCACATCTATGAAATAGTCGACATGTCGGAAAGAGTTTACGACAATGTTCAAGGAATTGACTATGATAAGGTTTGATCTTTCATAGCGATATTTAGTCTGGACGGATTAATGTAGCAACCACTACATATATTTTGGTATATGGTAGTTGAACAAACAAAACAAGTTCTTCTAATAGAATGGTTACCTAGGATGTGTCCATGACATGATCCAAAGGGTTTTGTTAATTCAAAGGATGCTAAAAGAGTATGCAAAGCTTCAATGTTGAAGTGAGCACCACGGAGTTGGAATCTTCACCCTGATGAAACCGTTAAAAGGTTTAATTTCATCAGAGACGATGAAGATGCTTGCATTTTTGCAAGAAATTAAGTGGGAGCGCTGAGAAATATTTCTAATACATTATGTGAAAGACATATCGTTGATTAGAAATGATGTATCTTTTATTGACACAGGTTAAGAATTTCATTTCGATGAAAGACTTAGGCATAACCCAAGAATTAGGCATCAATGTGTATATGGATAGATTGAGGCGCTAATATGGTTTTTCCAAATGTACATAGATAAGATGTTGAATGAGTTCAATATGGAAACAACAAGAAAGGTTCTTAACGCACGGAAAGGACTGAATCAAGATTCAAGTGTGTTGACACGAGATTCAAATGTTTTGACACTTGGTGAAATCACAAGAATATTTTGATCAATCATTCTTTGAGATGTACACATCCAGATATGTCCTATGCTCTAAATGTTATGAGCATATACCAGAATGACTCATAAGATGATCATTGGACAATAGTAGTGATATTCCTATGATCTTTGGAAGAACTAAGAATATAATAGTGGTGATAAATAGTTCATTGTAAATTGTTGCATTGATACTAGTTTTGTCACAAATTAAGTTTATCTCAATTTAAACTATGGGTGGCACAATGTAATGGAAAGGAAGTTCCATAACGGATTTGGTTGAGTACCAAAGTTAAAACATTGTGACAGATACTACAACAAAAGGCTAAGTATATGACTGCTATTGTAGCAGCAAATGAGGGCATTTGCGTCAAGTAGTTTGTTATCAAACTAGGTGTGGTTCATGGCGGGATAATACTATGAAGATACATTGTACGACAATTGTATCAACATGATTTAATCCCAAGGAACTAAAGGTCTCACCAAAGGACCAAATTTATACAATGCCATCTCATTGGAGAATGGTAATGTGTAGAGACGCAAGGACATACAAATACACACGGACCTGGAAGTGTCAGATCCGAAGATTATGTGTACCACTAGCAATAGTGTCTATACAACACCAGGAAGCCATAGGTGTTGAGTGCATAAGTTTTTAACTAGATTATTGACTCTAGTGCAAGTGGGAGACTGTTGGAGATATGCCCAAGAGGCAATAATAAAGTGGTTATTATTATATCTTTATGTTTATGATAAATGTTTACATCCCATGCTATAATTGTATTAACCGGAAACATTAATACTTGTGTGTTTTGTAAACATAAAAGAGTCCCTAGTAAGCCTCTTGTTGAACTATCTTGTTGATTAATAGATGATCATGGTTTCCTGATCAAGGACATTGGATGTGATTACTAACAAGGTTATATCATTAGGATAATGATATGATGGACACACACCCATAGTAAGTGTAGCATAAGATCAAGTCATTAAGTTCGTATTGCTGTAAGCTTTGAAATACATAGTAACCTAATCCTTCGATCCTGAGGTTATGTTAATCACCATCACGGGATGGGTACTTTGATGACATCAAACGCCGCTTCGTAACTGGGCGACTATAAAGGTGTCATTGGGTATTCTGAAAGTATGTGTTGAAGCGCATAGACCAAGATTGGGATTTGTCCATCCATATGACGGATAGATATACTCTAGGCCTTCTCGGTGGAATGTCATCTAGTTAGCTTGCAAGCATGTGACTAGGTCACAAGGGATGACATATCACGGAACGAGTAAAGAGTACTTATCAGTAAGGAGGTAGAACTAGGTATGCAGATACCGACGATCAAACCTCGGATAAGTAGAATATCGCGAGACAAAGGGAATTGGTTTCGTATGTAAAATGGTTCAATCGATCACGAAGTCATCGTTGAGTATGTGGGAGCCGTTATGGATCTCCAGATCCCGCTGATGGTTATTGATCGGAGAGGTGTCTTCATCATGTCTGCATATTCATGAACCGTAGGGTGACACACTTAAGGTTCGAAGTTGTTTTAAGTAGATATGGAATTTGCGTTGGAGATCGAATGTTGTTCGGAGTCTCGGAATGGATCCGAGACATCACGAGGAGATATGGAATGGTCCGGAGAATAAGATTCATATATTGGGAATCATTTTCTAAGTTAGGAAATGTTCCGGAGTGTTTGTATGGATATTCTAGAAGGTTTCGGAATGTTCTGGATGGTTCTAGAGGATTTCTTGGAGTTTACTTGAAAACCAAGAAAGGATCAAGGGAGTCCAAGTGGGGCTAGACACGGATTCGTGGGGGAGGAGGATTCCTCCCCTCTTCCCACCGGCGGCCCAAGGAGGGGAGTCCTACTAGGACTCCCCCTCCCCAGGCGCGCCTCCCTCCTTTAAATAGAAGGGAGGGGGCGCCCCCTCTTGCCCTGGCTCTCATAACTCCCAATCTCTGCCGCCTCTCTCCTCCACCTTTCTTCTGCACAGGCATAGGCGAAGCCCTGCAGAATTCTCACCTCCACCACCACCACCACGCCGTCGTGCTGCTGGGATTTCGTGGAGAAGATCTACTACCTCCGCTGCTCGTTGGAACGGGGAGAGGAAGGTTTGCTTCGACTCCGCACGTGTGACCGTCTGCGGAAGCGCTGCCGGAACGCGGCGCCGGAAGGATCGTCCACACGATCTTGAGATCGGCAAGTGATCGACTACATCATCCACGAGATCTAATCTCGTTAACGCTTTCGGTTCTACGAGGGTTAGTACCGATCTATTTCGTTGCTCATGTCTAGTAGATTAGATCTTGGCTTTTATCTAGATTAGATCTAGGTTTTGTTCGTTCTTGCGGTAGAATTTTTTTGTTTTCCATGCTACGAACCCTTCACTGGGTGGCCCCACCACCCCCTAGCACGGGCCAGGCCTGGCCGCGCGGCCAGGTGGTGTGGCTGCCCCTGCCCCTCTCCGTCTCGTATTCTGTCTCCGTGTCCCCCTCGATGAAAATCTGACTTTGGCTTTTGTCCTGTCCAATTCCCAGAATATTCATTTTCTGACTTCCTAGAACCAAAAACAGCACAAAATAGGCAGCTGGCACTGTGGCATCTTGTTAATAGGTTAGTCCAAGAAAGTGTATAAAAAGTACTCCAAAGTTGGAACAAAACATAAGAAAGTAGATAAAAACCAAGCATGGAACATCAAAAATTATGGATACGTTAGCAATGTATCAGTCATCTGAAGATTGAGATAGATAATGAGATAAGAGGGAAATCTCTAAGGTTCATGGTTTTGTTTCAAAAGTTTTAAACTTTTAGTTTGACTCAGGTTTTGCAAACTAACAACTTCCTCTAATTCATTCAGTCATTCAAGCACACAATACAAACACACACCACAACACAAATAGAAAACAGATGGTTTTAAGAACCATTATGTGAAACTACGATACAATGGGACCGGTACATCTCACTCCTACGGTAGTGCTCAAGTGAATGTAATCATCATCAATGAAGGAGGAATCATCATCATCAGTGTGAAACTCCATGGCATCATCCTCCAGGTAGTCCTCATCATCACTGAGGTAAGAGTAGAGATCTCCCTGGATATCTTCACCTTCCTCCTCCTTCGCTTCAAGATGGATCTCCTGTTCATGGATGGTCTTCTCGAGAGTGGCCACCTTCTTGCGAATACGATCGATGATGCGATCCTTCTTGTGACGCTGATGACAGAGTGATTGGCGCTCTTTGGCGAGGATGGCGAGGGTCTGGTCCTTCTTGACTGCAATGGC
This sequence comes from Avena sativa, assembly GCA_916181665.1. Lineage (NCBI taxonomy): Eukaryota > Viridiplantae > Streptophyta > Magnoliopsida > Poales > Poaceae > Avena > Avena sativa. The sequence continues at coordinate 259,575,963 of OV702292.1, read as the reverse complement.
ATGGTTGTGGTTGGGATAGGCATAGATGTTGTCCAACTCCTTCTGTCTATCATACAACATGAAGTCAAGATTATCCACCTGGTGCTTCAGCTCCGGGTGTCTTGGCATGTCCAAGGGCATTCCCATAGAATCACGCCTTGCGTAGTGAGCAAAGCGAGTTCCCTGGATATGGTTAATGTTTTGCCCACATAGACAGGCAAGAGCTTCATGCATAGCCCTGGCTAATCCATCTAGCCAGTTGTCCTCCCTGGATCTTCTTTGAGGTGGGTGCTTCCATCTTGCCTCTGATATCAGCCACTGTAGTTCTTCTCCCACTTGATCGTTGAGTTGGGCCCCGAAGAACTCCGGGTGCGAGCGCTCAAGATACTCTGACAGTGCATCGAGGTCCCTCTCAAAGATCAGGTGTCCTCCATTGCCCAGCTGGTAGAACTTACTATACTTGACCTCCATCTATAAGAATTTAGGGTGAGCAAGTTAGTGGGGTGATCAAGTGTGTCAAATTTTATGTAGAATGGCAAGAATTTTTGAGGAACATGAACTTTTTTGAAAGAATCTCAAGGATAAGAGTAAGAATAGGTTTTCATAAATACTCACTTCTTTTGTGTTGAAACTAAATTTTTGGTTCAATCGTCCATTCTAACTAGGGTCTCCTATGGTCAGGATGGCTCAGATACCAACTTGTCAGCACCCGGATTTTTAATCCCAGATGCTTGTTATGCCATACCTCGCAATCCTAGGATTACCATTTTTTGAGACATAACATAATTGGTACCACAGTACATCATCCATTACAAACCATAATAAAGGATCTCATGATCCAGTCTTATTACAATTAAAGTAGCGGAAAGTAAATGTAGTAGGGCTCCATCTTCAGGGTCACGGGCAATGCTGACGATGGGAGATGATCCTAGTTGTCATAGACCTCCTGCTTCCCATCTTCCTGGTAGTTCTCCTCATAGTCTGGCCATGGGAATAGCGAGGGACAAAGCCATGAGTAATCTTTAAGTACTCGTAAACTAGCACCAACAAGTAAGGTAGTTCTAGTAGGAATCTTAAGCTCTAGGTTTATTTGCAAAACGCCAGGTTTATTTCATACCAAGTTTAGAAGTAAAGAAAACTAATTTAATGTTCTACATCACCTAAATGGGAACCTAGTTTTGATGTCCACAATCCTGTTGTGATCAAGTCAAAGTCCTAGTTCAATTCACAAGTCATTTTTTTGGGAAAACATCTGAAAACGAAACAGTATGGCTACTCCAACTGTCCATGACCACGGATGCGGCTATTCGAATAGTTTGACACTCTGCAGAGGTGGTACACTTTCACCACAAAATTCGATACACCCGTCAGGGTTAAACCTGAATCATCATACTTAGTATGCAGATAACCAATCATAACCGTTCAATTACACAGCCTAGTATAGGCACTTCCCCTATGAGCTTGGCCTCCTAGCCATGGCCATCTGCCATCCTGGGCACTTCATACGTGGACATTCACACGAGGTAGCCTCAACTCAACCTCTTCCGCAAGGGAACCCATACTAAGGCATATAAACTTCTAGTTAAGCCCTACCCAATTCAGGTATTGTGGTTGTATGGTAAAATTGGAATAGTATCGCATCCGAACCCAACCATTAGTTTTTGTAAAAGGGTGAAGGCTCATGCCTCAACATTTTCATCATCATCATGTCAAAACATTTCAATAGAATGAACCATCATTCCAAGGTTTTCATAAGCATTTTCACCAAGTATTCCCATCTAAAGTGATCAACTTTGATGCTTAGCACTAGCCACTAAAGTTGAGGGTATTCACTAATGAGGGGTGCTAATCAAGTGTAGCTATCCAACTCTAGTTTTAATGACATCCAAGTATAAATACTTAGTCCTAGTTTTATACTCTTTATGGTATCTATCCTATTTTCCAATACTCACAAATTACTAACTGAAGGTAAAGAACTTTGGTAAAAGTAAAAGGATAAAGCTTACAAGTAAAACTTGGGATTGGTATAATCAAGGTTGCATAATCAAAGCATGCATAATGCATCTTGCATAGGTTATCTTGTAAGGATGGCTTGCATAGTTAACTCGTAGTGTTAGGCTTGCATAGTTATAAAACTTCCAAGTGTTAGCTTGCCTTGAGTAGTGCAGTGGTTGAAGTTCTCTTCTTCTTCTTCTTCTTCTTCTTGTTCGTAGTACTCCTCCTCCTCATATCCCGGATCGGTACTAGCATCTATAAATGAATACGATGTACACAATCACCAAACAATACTTAACTACTTCTATTTAGTACACTAAGGCTCACACTTGATCATCTAGCATCATCACAATCATTACATGAAATAAAGACTTGGTCTTATCTTTCTTATTTTAGAAAAGTAATTTCTACTCATTGAAAATACTTAAGATTTAATATTCTCCAATTATAATATGGGATCATACTGACACATGTCATCACAACATATTCTAATACTTGGGAATGTGATTTAAAGTGGTGGTCACATTTTATAAAGTTTAAGATTATTATTTAACAAAATTAAAGTGACTAGAAATGCCTATATAGCATTCTTTTAGTACTAGTCCAAGATCACTGCATGTAAACCTAAATATTTTTACATATTCAGATAGATCTTGTCAAATGTGATTTTTGAGAGTTGGAATCAACTCAAAAGCATTTATGGCTGCTTTTTGAAAAATGTTTGAAGTGGCAAAATTCTCTATCTTGTTATTTTTACTATAGGTGATCCATAATTTCAAATGGTTTGAATCCAACGGGCTTGGATAGATATTTTAAATACCTTTCTAACAAAATTGAAATCATGCAATTTGGTTTAGTGAATCTCTTTGAATTGAATTTTGAATCCACTGACATAATCTAGTTTTAACTAAAATGGAAAAAGCTTATTTGAATCGACGGGCTCTGCGCGGAAAACTAACTAGGCCGGCCCATCTGCACTGCGCTGGCTCATTTAACCCGAAACAATATCGTTCAATCTCAGCGCTACGATTAGACTAGGATCTAACGACTGAGGTTCATCTTCTACGCCGAACGGCTCCGGCGAGATTCTAACCCTAACACGGCGGTGGGGGTCGTGTGACGCTCACCAGGGCTCCAGCTAGGGTCGGCGATGGGGGCGAATGAGGTTGTCGTTGATGGTGGTTCGAGGCGCGGTCACGGCAGCTCCTGGGTGGCTCCAATCGATGGCTTCGTTCCTCCTCTCTAGCGGCGGACTCCGGCTAAATTCTGGCGGGCTACTGCTCGCCTTGCTCCGGGGAGAGGTGTGGGAGGTTCTGTGAGGAGTGGAGAGTGGAATGGTGTGTCGAATTAAGGCTGGGATGGCCTCTATTTATACATCAACGATAGGGACAGAGTGGCATGGTCTGGCTCCTTCGGTGATGGCGGTACAGCGGCTAGCGGCATGGTTGAGGGTAGGGGTCGATGCGGTGCTTCAGGGCGGTCGTCGTGCGAGTGATGGCGCGGCAAGGGGCGGTCGAGAATGGTCGGAAGCGATCGGTGCTCTGCGCAGGAACGCGGTGTTCGAGATGGCGTACAACGTCTACGGTCCCCACGACGGCGAACGGGCGTGTCTGGGGCATAGCTGGTGTCGCGTTGAGTGCTGACACGCGTGGAGAGGGCAAGGCATGGCATGTGTGCACGTGTTGGCTGTGGCGCTCTGGCACACTCTCGGCATGGCAAGCAGAGAAATGGGCGCGGCGTTCTCGGGTGGTCCATAATGCGTCTTCAGTCGAGGGATGGACAGAGGGTGGCGGTGGAGGTCGCTTGTCTCCTGGTCATCATGGGAGAGGGCGGCGTTGGCTGTGGCGAGTGGTTCTTGGTCGGGCGGCGCTGCACTAGCGCGAACGGCAAAGGGGGAATGTGTCCACTACTCTGCTAGGTGTTGGGGGAAACCAGGGGAGTGAAATGAGGGGTTAGTGGGGTGTGATCACTGCTCAAAACAGTAGAAGTTAGGTAGATGTTTTCTGTGTCTGCCATGTGCTCGACCAAATGGCCGCATGAGCTCAAGTTTTGAATTTTTGAATGAAATTTGGTGAGTGTTCTAAGTACTTGCTTGAGTATCTATGGTTGCTTGGGTTTTCCAAGGTGAATTGATTTGAGTGGTTTTTGCAAAATGGTGATCTTAGTACATACACTTGATTCAATTTTGAATTTTCTTTTAAATAGATTTGAAAATAGTTTCTATGAGTTTGTAAAGTGGGATTGGGTTCACTTTTACTTGGTCTAACAAGGGGTGAAAAGAAATGGGAAAGTTTCTATTAGAATTTTTTTACTAAGAACATTCAAAGTGGTCTAGTGGGTAATTTTGATCAAAATGACCAGTTGCTTATATGATTCATATTTGGATTTATTTTCTTTTGATTTTGTTTGTAAATGGCCTAGATGATGTAGTATTCATCTTTAAACCATTCCTTATCATTTGTAGCAATCAAACATGGCAATTGCACTCATCCATACACTAATGCAAATCACACATACACTCATATTAGATTTAATAATAAAAGTTTTTGTTAACCCTAAACTTAGGTGATTAGAACTTGATAATCTTGATTAATATTTTTGGGGTGTTACAGTTTGACAAGTAATTCTCACTGCTTTGGTGAAGGCTTCCTCAAGAAGGCTAAATCTATCTCAGATATTCTCAAGAAGGATAAGAAATTCTTTTGGTCTCCAACTCATCAAGAAACCTTTTGAAACTATCTCGTGTGATCATCTATCCTCAATCTGCCAGATGCCATAAAGACTTCTCAGATCTTTTGTAATCCTTCTATTCAAGTTGTTGCTATCTTTTTCTCTATCTGTTGAATCTTGCAACTGTTCTCTGTTATTTTCCTTCATATATTTTCCGATTGCCTGAGATTTCCAATACGACAACAACATCAGTATCTTTATCTACATTGGATCCGATGAAGTGTTTTGCATCACTTCCTTGTTTTCTTACGAAGCTTCATGAATTCTGCTTGTCAAGATCTCCAGTCTAAATTCTGAGAGTTGGGTTGCACTATTTTCTTATTCATGTAAGGAGTAATGCTTTGAGTGCGGGATGGAGTCATGACCATACCACTACTCGTATCATTTATTCTTGTTCATTGAATTGGTGAATCAATGTAATTTTACTCATTCCACAGAAGTCAGAGTGGCCTTTATCCCTTGAAACTTTTACTCGTCCTTGTTTTTTCGGAGTTTTCTCTCGATGATCATGAGAAATGATCTCTTGTTGGTGGTCTCGTCTTTTTCAAGATGGAGCAAAATCTTCAATGATCTGGTGGAAGCAAATGCAAAATATTCACCGATACTCTTCCTTTTAACCGAAGCTCGTCATCATCAAACAAGATGAATGAAAGATATATCTGCCTTCTTTTTGTCAAATTCTTTTCTATTGGTAAAGCCAATGATGGTCGATGCCATCAATCGCAAAATCTATTTCATTAGCCTTATGGTTGAGGAAATCAATGGGCATCTCTACAATAAACTCCAGATTTCAATAATCCTCTTCTTTCTCAGGATTCCACCATAAACTCGTGTCACTCCTTCTCTTAAAGATATATCTGTGCACCTCAATCGCATGATCATTTGGTTCTTACCGGTGCAAGAAGAATCTAATCCAAGAATTCTGAACCCAAATATTTCCGTCGATATCAAGGAATTCTATTGTTTGAAGGCAATATTATTCCAAACTTCATTTCTTAAACCCAAGGGAAACAATGCTATTTTCATAGTGGTTGATAACTTCTCCAAAGTCATTCTTTTCCTTCCGGCGAGACAAGGAATCATCTCCACTTGCATTTTTGATCTTTAATCGTAACAACGTGTCCTTTCTTTCTCCTCGATACACCGTCTGTCATAATTCTGTCAAGAAGTGGTTCTATTCTTTTATCATGTTTCTCGAGAGCACCGGAGCTATGTTCATCATATCTTTCTCGTATCATAACAATCCTCTGGGTTCTTCAAGTCCTTTGTCTCCAAGAAGAAAAACGCAAGACTCGTAGCAAGTCTAGCAAGTTTTGTAAGGTGTATTGGTCGCACCATTGCATTGATAAAACAACTTGGAAACGTGAGGATCACCTTTGTTCCGAACACCCGCCTCTCCTTGTGCCTTTTTCTTTTTCCTGGGAATCTCAGGGCGAGATTCTTGTTTAGTAGGGGAGAGTTGTAGCATTCCAATTGTATAACAATTGCAATGCTACTTGCCTAGCCTATATATTACTACTTCCTACTTATCATTAATTGCATCTTCATTATATCATGCTCATGTCACCATGCCACATTGCATTTGAGCATCATATTAAAACCTATTCCATTTGGTTCTTATCCTCATAATTGCATTTTGTTGTTGCCTCGTATTAAATATAGTTGCTTCTTGATATATGTAGTTGGTTCTTGATATATGTTTATCGTGGCCAATATGAGTTGAGGGCATCTCCCTTTAATCCTTCCATCTATTAACAATGGCCACTTTCCTTTTTGGTATCTATCCACAACTCCACCATGTATATGTATGTGGGCAATATATCTTTCTTTTGGTTTTCCTCAATGCCGCATACATATATATGACTCAATTCTTTATTCATCTACACATGGTCACTTAGGGTTTGATCCAAACCTATACAACATTGTCATGTGCTTGTCCTTTGCAACCTTGTTTTGTTTTGACATCCACATCTCACCTACTTAATTCCTACATTTTTGTTTTCACAAAAATGGCCACCACATGCATGTATATGTGCACTTGCATCTCACATGCAATAACAACACACATTTGTGCCTCATCTTTGTTCTTTTATTTTTGAACATTGCTTCTGAATTCAAACCTTGGCTTTTGATTCAAATTCCTCTAAGCTAAATCCAACCTAATTCTACTAAGCTACCCCACTCTACCCTATCTCTCTCTCATCTATCTACACAGTGTGTGCATGTGCATACACGTACACACACTTACCTAAACACCACACCATATTTTTCAAGATTCTAATCTATCATAGCTACACACGATGCAACCAAACTAGCTAACCTGATGTAGTAATCGAACCAGCCCGCTCTTCTCTGAACCTTGCACCTAGCTGCACTTGATCAGACCCAGCTGAATTTTTGTCTAGCACCCGACCCCCGCTCTCTGTTCCAGCCGCACCACTGTTTCTCTCCTTGTCGATCATGTGCCAGACGCCAGTACAACCCCACGCTGCGCCCATGCTCGCCTCTCTCCCTCTCGCTGATTAAAGCGAGCAAGCCCCCAGCCAGCTGCCATCACTATCCGCTCCGCCCTTCTTCTCCTCCACAAAAACCGCCGCTGCCACCGCCATGGCCGAGCCCCACCCCTCGCCGTCCCTCTGTTTCGCGCATCCAAAGAAGCCACCGTCGATCGGAGCAGCTGCACATCAACATCGACTACTGCACGGTACAGGGAGCGAGCAGGAGGAGCACTAGAACCGACGCCATTCCCGTGCCGCTGCAGTACACGCCAGCCACCACACGTCTTCTTCATCTCTGAGGCGAGCCACCTCACCAAAAAAAACTCCTGGTGAGCATCTGCAACTCCCCGTGCCCCACCCCCCTCTCGATCTAAACCTGCACCGCTCCGATCTACCCTGCCAAACCGCCTCCTGACCACCGCCATGTTCCGTCGTTCGCCGCCGAGACGCGCCGTCATGTCCACGGATCCTCCTTGATGTCGCTAACACCACTGCAACTCGCCTCCATCACTAAACCTTTCCGGGGCAGCGCATCGTCGTTGTCGTATGTGCCGCACGCGCATCTGCAGTTCACACGCGTGCAGACTACAGTTTCGTGCAGCTGCAAAGCTCTCTGTTCCCGCACTACTTCCGGCAACCTCGGTTCTCCTAAGGTGCCAATCCACATACGTGCGTGTAGACGGACCAATCAGCTATCAGTAGAAACAAACGGCGATCCAATCTGAGCATTGTAGCTCTTGTTTTCTTCTGAGAAATATCAAGAAAAAAATCTATTTGGCGCGTGTTCAGTTTCGGCCAACTTTGACCATAGAAAACTCCTCTGTTCGTCGCCTTTCCATGTCTGTCTCGATGATGTTCCGGTGAATATTTCATTCTCAGAATTAGTTCGTTCTCCCAGCTTTCAGTAGCTTCAAACGTGGCACGATTACTCGGAATCTTCCGCGCCAAATTGCCCAATCTCACTGAGGAGTTCTCTAACAGAAGTTCAGCTAAGGCCATTTTTTTACCCTCTGATCCCCTCTGTCTTCCGATTGTCCTAGCTCCTCTCCAGTCCCACAGATAAAATATAACTCATCTCGTTACATCTCTCTCCGCATAGAATCAAATCTAACTTGAATCGGAGCAGCACATCAATCGCAATCTTCCGCCAAAGTTTGGCCGAGCTAGCTGCAAACATACTGATTCAAACTTCAGATTCGTTAGTATTGTTCCTACCTGTACGTGCTGTTCTGCACAAATCCCCTTGGTCCTTTGCTGTCCTCAACCTGTAGTACACGAGATTCTAGGGAATTCAATTTGAAACTTTGACCCATATAAAAATAATAATTATTATTTTCTTGTTATTTAACGAATGCTTTAATAACGCTAAATCACTCTGTTTTATTCATAATTCCAAATCATGTAAATGATATATGTTTTTGAATCAGAAAAATGTGATAAATTCAAATATGCAATCCAAACTAATTTTTGAGCAATTTAAAATTTTGAAATTATTAAAATGCCAATAAATGCATTTTCTAAATAAATCTATAACTTTAATTTTGTAATTCCAAATTCAACAAATAATATGTCTAAGATTAGCTCGACGAGACCGTTCTATATATGCATTCCATGATATCATTTGAAGCATGCATCATGTAAAACCATTAAAACCTGAATGGTTTATGCATATAAAATAAGCTCAAATAAATATTAAAAGTGTTAATTTTTGTTTCCACACTTCACTCTTGCCATGCTACATTACTACCATGCAATTGCGCATCATTACATCATGGCATGCTTTGTTTGCTTGTTGCATTCTATTCATATGATTGTGCGATGTATTTATTTTGGCCTTTGTATGTTTGGTTTTTACCCGGATAGACAGTGAGCAAGGAGAATATCAAGAGCCTTAGGAGTATTACCCGGACCATTCCTAGTCGGCAACAGAACTACCAGGCAAGAAATTCCCCATGCTTGCATACATATAGTACCTATGCTTTTATCTTACTCTTGCATCATTGAGTTGCGATTGCATTAAGTTGAATCCCAAGTATTGCATAACCTTTACTTTTAAACCCCACCGAAGCTTGTACCTCCATCCCATGAGCCATTAGTGCAGGAGTTGTTTGAGCCATGCGAGTCATAGAATTACATGTGTAGGGTTTGTGCGAGTCTTTGGATAATGAGGTATCTAAACAACTTAATATGAGTCGAGAACTAATGAAAGAGGCATCGGTGAGCAGCATCTGCTATTTGGTTCTTTAAGCTCACTTGTGTCCCGTAGGACCCCGAGTAGTTGATTCCTGTTCCTTGACTATTCGCATTATCCACATACGAGAGACCCTATGGACCTCCCTTTGCCTGACCTTGATTCGCACTTTATTTCTTGGGGCCACAAACTAGTTTGGGGTTTTATTACTATCTTATACTTACGCCATGCTTTAGTGCTTTATTTACGATTGTGCTTGGAGCACCAGTACTATTTAGGACTTGTGACACGTTTCCGCGGTATCGACAAGTCCAGTCACACTTTCGGGTTCCCAGTCCTTTACAGCCGTCTACACAAACCTTGGGTCCATCTCGGAGCCGGCCAACTTCGTTACAGGTAGCTTACTGGGGTGGCCCCCTGAAATAATTTATGAATCCCCTGAATGCATTGTCGTGAGGCCTCGTTGCGTTTTATTTCGTTTTTTCCTGAGGTTGATCGTGTGTGTGTTGCTATTTGTGCACCCCTACAGGGTAAATCTTTCTGAAAGCCGTGTTCACGGTTATAGACGACTTGGAGCATAGTTTCTCGATCATAGACAAGGATAACTAATGTACCGCCTTTAATTTGACTAAGACATGACTAGTAATTAGTGCAACACTCATGGAATGGTCAATAAAATTGCCAACGGATGGGATGTTCTCCCCCCTTCTCGTCGGTAAGCGAGAAGGAGGACGAGCGAGGTTAAATTATGTTGCTGATATAACTGTTGATATTAATTAATGAGCGTCCATCCATCTCTGGTTGGACGAATGCGTAGCGTGTCTCTATAGCACTTTGTAGATATTATCTTTCGCTGCAATTGCGTCACCCCAGGTTGTTCCCTTTAGATGCATTAAGTCTTGCTGAGTACTCCTAGGGTCTCACACGATAAATATTTGGTTTAGATGGATAGGTATACTCCAAGGAAGGTTATTGGGTTGAGGAGACGGATGATGGTGGCAACGACTATCCAGTGTAGAGATTCCGGAGATGGAGATCCATGAGATTTATGGGCGGAATGTGCTTATTTTCAGGACATCTTATGCCGATTTGCTTCATATCCGTACTCGGATCATGTTTTCCGCTTCCGCTTGATACTCTGTTGCGTGATGTTTGAGTATGTATCCTAAAATATTATATCTATCTAGGATATTTGGATCTTGCCGTATGGCGTTGAATATTTCCGTTTCTATTGTTTCTAGATGGTGTGACTCTGATGTCTATTGTAAGTCGTAGACATACATACTCATTTGTGTATGTTGTGGTCGTGTTACCTATCGCTTACGCTGCTCGCTCTTGTCCCAATATTCTTGAAAGTGGATAAGGTAGTAGGCCGGTACCATGCCGTGCTCCGCTTCGACGGGCCTGCACGTGGGTGGCCTTGGGCCTCCGCGGTAGAATCACTTATCCACTTTTGGTTCATCCAGGCTCGTGCTTAGAGCGTAATGTCCGAGGTATTACACCCTCATGCAAGGATTTGGTCAAGATAGACCTTCTACCAAAGTAGGCATGTTGATTAGATTTGTAAAAAATATTATTTTATTGCTTGCAAAACCATCAAGAACAAGTGGCTTAGAAGATGACCTAGCCAAGGGAAAGTGTGGGCCTTGGGAGTCTTTAATATGGTTTACAATATGGTTCAAGTGCATTTCCAAAAATTCACAAGGGTCGAGAAAGAGAGAGTCTCAAAGATGTGATATTGATAACCGTTTTCCAGACTTAGTCATTTTTGGCAGATTTTAGGTTTTTGGACTACAGTTCATATGGGGATGAATTTGAGATTATTTAATGTTCCAAACTCCTCATCAAGTAGATGATATTTAAGTGTAGATTGAGTAGAAAGGATGCATGCTTGGAGTTGGTCTACATTGACTTGGAAGCTTCTAGAAAGGATTAACTATATGGTGATTTAGTTAAGGAATTTGATTGTCACTTGGTGAATAGAGATAAGATCAAGATTTGTAACTTGCATAGGGATTGTAATCTTAATTTATCTTCCTAGAGGATGATTTCCTAGGGTGGCTCATACTACTTCCTAATCAAACAAGCCAAACATCAGATCAAGGCAATTCATTAAACAATAGATCAAGACAATGCATCTTAGCAAACAACTCAATCTACCACTAGGGTTATCATCAAGCCTAGCTTGAGATAAGGATGGGTATTTTGAAAGTGTTGGAGTTGTTGAATAAGATGAGGTCCTTGGTACTTCTACCAAAAGTAGAGTTTAAAAGGTTTATTAAAGATTTGGGAAAAATTAGGGGTAAAAGTAGTTGAAGGTTCTGTCTTGAAAACATAAGGAGATTATATCTTATAGATCTCCATAATTTTGTCAATAGAAGCTATTAAAAATGGTTAGGGTTCCAAGGGCATCTTGGCTCAGGTTTTTGAAATGCCAGAACATTAGAGAATATGGAAAACAAGCCAAGACAGTTTTGTGAAATAGCTTTTGTCAACTGAGGTTGAGGTAAGGAGTATAACATCTAATACATAGTCAGATCCATCAACATCAATAAGCAAGCAAGCAGACACTGCATCACTACAGAAGAAAAAGTTGTTGTTCCCCCAGATTTTTGCATTCTGGACAACTAGTTAGGGTTGCTGAAAGTGGGATGTTACAATTAATGCATCCAACTGCTCCATCTCCACCCATGGAGTGTGACCCCTATGGATGCCTTCACTTTTTGCTGTGAGGCCTTTGTGGGTGTGATGCCTTCAGTGGTGTTGTTCCGGCATTTCTTCAGCCTCCATGTCCTGAAAGCGGGGGAGTACCTTAGTGGCGTTGGGTTCATCGCCGATAATAGCGAGGGTTTTCTTCCCATCTCCATTCAGGAAAAAATGATAGATTTCCGCCGGGATTGGGTCTTCGTGGACACCTTTAGAGCGCTTCCGCAGTTCTGCGTCCCTTCTGGGCCGGCGGTGGAAAACCCTAGATGGGCTTGGGAGACTGTCGCCTGCATAAGTCTCGGTCCCCCTCTAGAGGCGCGTGGTGTCCTAGAGGGACCGTGGCCTAACTAGAGAGATGGTAGTCCAGGAGTTCTCTGGTGGTAGATCGCTCCTCTCCAGGAGCACAACAAATGTGTCTGGGCCATGTCTGATGGCCAAGGTAGGATCAAGGTGTTTGGGGGTGTTCTTCCTGACAACACGGTGGCCGCCCTCTTGCACTTTCTCCTCAGCGGTGGTGACATGCCCGAGATCCCGCGGGAGGTCCCTCCCTTGTATCTGGTTGGTGACGTCGGTTCCGCTCGCTTGGGGCTTCCCTCCTTCGACCAATGGGGAGAGAGTGCTCCAGCTCAAGAGGTACAGGAGCTCCCTCGCTCCGTGAGTCTAACCCAGAGCCCCGTGGCAGAGCTGGACGACGAGGTCGTGTCATAGAATGGAAGAACCGAGGCATCTCGGCCCATTTATTAGGGGAGAATAATTCACGGTGTATCCTCTTGGGAAGAGGATGCCGAAGATTCAGTGAGCATTGTGCCTCGTGTCACTCGTGGCAGCGAGAGAAGCCTGCCCCGTCTTACCCCTAGGGTCAGCAGAATGGCCTCCGGGAGTCCCTCTGTGGGAAAGAAACCTGTGCCTAATGATGGAGGTGCTTTCCTTCCTCCTAGGCTGAAGAGGGGGCACTCGTCCCACGCTGCCTCTGCGAGCAAAAGGTGAGCCTTACCCTTGGGGTTGCTTTCTCCCTCACCATCGCTCTAACCCTTACTCTGTCTTTCCCCTATTTGTGCCTCCGATCTAGAAAAAGAGGAAGAGAGCGAGGGTCTCCTCACCCGCGAAGATTGCCGGGGAGCCTGGTCTGGCCCGTGCATCATGTCCCTCACCAGGGACCGCAAGAAAGCGACGTTCGCGAGTTGATGACCCGATTGCACCCCCACCATAACACATCGTGATTGGCCCTGAGACTGAGGCAGTGCCCCAACCGACGGTGGGAGACCGTTCTCTAGAAGTCGCATGGCTCTTGGAACCGTCGGGTCCCGTGGAGGAGGCTGACGAGGGCGCGAGGCTTGGTCGGGGTGACCCGCTCGCTACTTCTAGAGGTGACAGCAATGAGGACGCTCACGTGCAAGAGGATTCTGTGGGGCCCCAGCAAGCGACCCTGTCTCTGGAGCCTAGCTCTAACGAGGGAATCGGTAGGGCCAGCCACTAAGACCTCGCGATTATGGGGACAGACACGCCCGCTGGAGGGTAGTTTGGTCTTGAGCTGTCCGGGAGGATGGGCCACCTTCATGTCATCGTAGCGGCTATGCACGCCGGGCTTGACCGGTTCCTTGTGGACTTGGCCGCCAAGGGGCACCAACTGGCAGGAGCATGGCCTCACCTTCAAGAGGAGCAGGAGGTCCTTAACATGGCCACCGGGCTACGGGAGCAGCTCCAGGCTGCGAGGGCTCCTCTGGCCTTGGAGGCCCTAGACGGGGCTTGGCGCGAGGAGGGAAGCTTTTCTGGTGAAATATTGCTCAATAAGCCCAGGAGCTATTGATCCGTGAGCGTGCGATTGCCTTCTCAGAGAAAGAGATTGAGGAAGACCGTCGGAAGGTCCAACATAGGGAACTAGACGTGGCATGTCGTGAGGAGGCCGTTGAGCTCCAAGAAGCGCAGATCTTCCAGGAGCGTAGCCATCTAGAGACGCTGGAGGCGTGCTTGGAGGCGACTCAGGAGAAACTTGATGAGCGCATACACGACCTGGAGAGCATCAGCTCCAGGACTACAGAGCGAATCCGTCACTCCAACGAAAAGCTCATCAACGAGCGAAAGCAGATGCAGGTTGATAATGCTAAGTCTCTCACTTTACGCCGTAAGGCCTTCTGAGAGGAGTATTTGAAGAAGGCCAAGGACCTCCAAGGAGATTATACAAATAAGGCCACTACCCAAGAGCAGCGCTTTGAGGCGAAGAAATCTGAGATGGCAGTGGCTCAGAAGCAGCTGGAAGACTGGCTAACTCGGGCCCTTTCCAACCTGGAGAAGCTCAAGGAGAAAGCCCGTCATGACTAGGAGGACACCGATGACTGGGTGCTTGAGAGGGCACGGTGCAAGATGTACCGAGATCTTGCCATGCGTGCCACCGCCACCCTTATAGATTTCAGGGTGACCAACTGCTACATTGGGGCCTTTGTGGACACTAGTGAGAGTGGTGGCTACTTGGAGCTTTCCTGCCGGATTACTATCAAGCTCGAGGTGAGGTCCACGCTCTATCGGGGCTTCCATCTAGAGGAATGTCGCAAGATGCTGCAGGTCTCCACGACCCACCTCTTCTTAAACCTTCGTCGGATTGATGCCGACCTTCCTTGGAGGGAGCTTCTAAGGGAGGAGACTCCCTCAGAGGACATCCTTCATTCCAAGGAGATCATAGAAGCACGAGTAGAGGCATTTTTCCCACTATTTATTCATAGAAGGTGAGGCTAGTCAGGCCTCAGGCATGGCCTCCGGTGCCACGGATGACTAGGAGGGTGAGGGCGGAGAAGACGCCCTCGTGAGTCAGTCGGGGAGTAAGCCAGATGCCGAGGAGTCCGCCGACAGTCACTTTTTGACTTCACAACCCTGAGAGGGTTCCTGCGGACTTAACCTTCCGCCTCTTTTGCTATAACCCGCGACTTCTGGTGGCGAGGCCACTTTTTGGGTGTTCATTTGTAGTGCAATTGATCGGCCTTGCTGGAGCGGGCCTTTAATTTGCTGTATGTAACTGTTAAGCTTCGGCGATACCTCTGTAGTTAAGTCCTTTTGAAGCGTGTTATGGTCCTTTGACACATATTTCATTGCGAGATAGTATTTTCCTGCTAACTGATGAGTGCAAGTGCACAGATCGATTGTAGCTAGTTTTGAAATAAGCGTACTGAACCACAGAGAGCTATTTGGTTAAGGTCTTTATGCCCCTCTTCACTATATACCAAAGGATACTTGTAAGCCGCCTTTGATTTCAAGTAAAGGGTGTTGAAAGGTTTTTGGTTGAATGCGGAAAAGTAAATAAAACAAGTAAAAGAAAACAAGTAACTAAAGCGTTTGGAATGGTAGATGAACTCAGTAGGGCTAAAGCGTTCTCGGGGATGTAGGATATACCGCTAGCATGTTGCAATTATTATAATTAGGATAACCTATTTCTTATGCCATGACATGTGTGGAGAGAGCTCCATAATAAGAAGTTCACCACAAGGCTCCTAGGCAGTCACTTTGTTCAGCCATGGAATGAGGTAATCTCTAAATAACCACCGCTCTATTATAGACCAGTGCTTCTAGTCACAAATAGCTCTGGGCATACTTCCAAACATTTCCAAAGGATTTCACCCTTTTCTTTAGACCCGAAGGCAAATGATATGTGGCCAACTACACATACCATCTAAAGAGAGATATCAAACACACATCATCGATCAATAGATCAAGGACACAAGTAATAGATCATCTTTATTTCATTTCATAATAATTCTAGGGTTTCTCAATCTTCCCAAGAACGAAGGAACTACTCACACATGGAAGCAATCAACAACATCATCAGAATCAAATGGATGGATAAAAGTATGGGGATAAATCTAGTGCAAACCACAATTGCATTTCGAGTTACAACAATATCTAATAGGTGGAATATGGGGGTAGTAATGGTGATGGATATGAAGCGGTTGATGATGAAGGGGATGATACATTGTCCTCCAATGATCCGTGAAGCAGCAAAGATTTTCCCTTCTCTAAGTTCTTCCTCCATATCCCTTTTTGGTGTGGTTTTTTATGGCTGGAGGTTTCTGTGAATGTCGGGTATTTGTTCTGTATTCGCGAGATGAAAGTATTTGACGAGGAGGATGCGATGCCGTATGGTACGAACAGACGATACGGGTGGGCTCCGGCCGTACCAGTGGTTGTTAATGCACATGTGTCCTCCTACGCGTATGCAAATCTCCGAGGTGCAAGAAAAAATCAATTAAATGACTTTTATCGCTTAAAAATATCATATTATAGTATAATATGATAGTTCCAATTGATATGTTCATAAGAGACTTAGTAATTTGGGAACCTATTGAAACAAGGACAAAAGGTGCGTGCAAACATAGTAAAATGCAAAAAACCCTACTCTACTTATGCAAAAACGAGAGATAAATATGCTTCAATTTTGGACTCATCAACTCCCGAAGTTAGACTCTTCCTTATCCCCAAGAAAGTTGGTGGTTGATGGACAAGATCATAATGTTCATGAGGCACGAGTCGTTACAATAAATGAGGCAAAAATTGACACAAGACTACAATATCAGATGTAGAGTTGCATCATGAGTTTTATCATACATTTACACATCACATGACTTAGAGGCTTCCACACCTTTTTTTATCAATAGTGTTATAAGATGTTTTTTAAGGGTTAACATATTATATAATCATAAGGTTAAATTTATTGAACACCTGATTTGAGTAATGAAAGATTCATGATCACTTCTTTTTTTCTTTTTCTTTTCTCTATAAGTTTGTAGGTTCCTTTTGCCTTGAAACTCTCTTGATAGCTGGATCTTTATCCCCCCATTTTTTTATATAGCAGAGCTACGAGATCGTGCTCACTACTTTTTATGGCTCTTGTAAACCTAAACATGTGACTATAAGATGCTGCCAAGTTTTTCTTCCGATAATTGATCAATACTTTTATTGGTGTGGATGACCCTAAAATCATAACAATTGTACAAATATCATAACACTCACCCTAATTCATTCATCTAATATAACAATAATGAATCAAAAGATTACTTCAAATACCATAAAGTTTCGAAACTGAACGGATATAATTCTTTCCTTGAACAAAGGGAGTTTGAAGATGATGCAACTAATGCAAATTCTTGAAATAAAACCTAACGTGCGTGCAATAAAATAAACATCCTAAAAAGGTCTTATAGATCTCCCCCAATCTTGGGATCAGGCCGGTGGGATCAAATAATCCCTCTCGATTATTCAATATCGTGGCACTCTTTATTTAGATAATTCCTTATTTGGCCCTACTTAAAGTTTCCCTTCCTTTCTCGTCCCTGCAAAAAAAATTCTTCCCTTTATGATGTTGAATCTTCATTTGTTTCCTTATATGACCCTCTAGTACAATCTGAGCACCAACGGTGTTAACTAGGTACCTAAGATGATGCTTTTGACCCTTCTACAATATGTGACCAAAATATTTGGTCATTGTTATTGGACTAAATGAGAGAACTTAGCATTTGGCCAAGTACCAAATTTTAATAGAAAATGCAGGAATAAACACCTGCAGTTACTTGCATATATCACATTGCACTGCTTCAGTTTTCTGAAGAAATACACAGCTAAAAATGAATGAATATCGTCAAGGCAAATTCGGAGCCTCGTTTATTAAGAAACCTGCCATTTAGTGAGTCCACAAGTAACTCAGAGGAATATTTTCATAAACAAGCATCACTGAAGCGTCAGGGCATGTCCTCGTCCGATCCTCTCGCTGTCACCAAAGGGAAAGAAAACAACAACGCAAGATGTCCTTCTCATACCGGACTCCAATTTTTTGCTGACATCTCCTTGATCCCAGTCCTCCACAGGCACACATGCACACAAATGAATATGTAGAGTATCTAATCTAACGATACTAACCTCCGATTCTAGGATAAAGGAGAACAGATTCACCAGAAAGAGAATCAAAAATCTATGTCCCGATCGCTTTCGGCAGTCGACCAGAGACGGAAGCACCGGCATCCGTGCCCAAAGCTACAGCCACGCCCGGCGCTGAGCTCCCTAACGGAAGCACCACAGCCACAACACCTTCCGCCTCTGTGCCCGGTTTGCCATCCAGATCCCCTACTTGAGCTCCCTATGTCGTCGTGTCTTGCCTGACCTGCACAACCTCGCCACCCTCTACTTCCATAGCTAGGCCCCTGCCGTCGCCGCCGCTACTGGGTTAGGATATGAGGGAGGAGGGACCGGACGGGTTGGGGACGTGTCAGTTTTTTTATTCTAGACTATTTCTACCGAGCTAGGGGTACCTTGGTCCAGGAAAACTAATTTTAACGGAGGACCTAATGGAACTGATGGGAGGGTCATATAAGGAAGCATCTGAAGATTCGATGTCAATTAGGGACGGAAATTTTTCCCGAGGCCAAGAAAGGAAGTGAAATTTCAACTAGGGTCAAATAAAGAATTCTCTCCTCTTTATTTCGAAGGAGTAGTGTTGGAGATAGCTGCACGAAGTTTCTTGGTTGTCTCCTCCAAGGCAAATATGTGACTCTGGCACTTTTGCAGGTTAGAACCCAAGCGAAACATCCCCTCAGCAACCCTCCTTAGTACATCATTGACTTCCTTCTTGCTTTCAAGATTCAGGAGGCGTTTTCGCATGATTTCCCGATGGATGAGCTCTTCCTTCTGGTTCTTCTCCATCTTGCGAAGGCATTGTTCAACTTCTAGGACTTGCGCTAAAATAGGCACGTTCAAGAGGATGAACTCCTAATCTTCCTATGGCTTCATGCTCATGCACGCATTCATGGTGATCTTCTTGGTTGTAGAAGTGTGTGCCGTAGTCTCCGGATAATTTCCTGTATTAGCTTGGTTAGCTTTCTTACGCTTAGGTGAAGAGTATTTGGTGGTGATGAACTTGAGTGACTCCATGCACCCCTTTCCATGGGGTTTCTTTGCTTCTTCTTCATCCTCAGGCTTCATCGTAACAAGACAATCCGGATGCCTCCACCCTCTCTTTGTTTACTCCATGAAGGTTCCGAATTCATCATCATCATCATCGTCGGAGTCATAAGTGTACCTCTTGTTCTTTGTGCTTAGGCCTTGAGCTTCACGGTCATCCCTTTAATGGAGGAAGTCTAGAAGCTATCCCATGAACGAGCCATGAGGTCTAGAGGTTTTCCTTTGCCTGGAACTGGGTAGCGCATCAAGTAGACTGGATCTATTGATATAAGAGGAAAGAAAACCTTTGGGGAGGCTTATGAAGGGTCAGAAATAGGGAAAAACTCATACCGGAAGAAAAAGGATCAGTCAGGAAAAGAATCCCAATAAATAAGGAAAGACATAAGAGAAAAAAGAAGAAAATGAATCCATAACGACCTCTGGTACGGGAAGGTGGTACGGCGCGCCCGTACCAGATTATCTTCCAAAATTCAACCCTTCGGGTGTCGATTCAAAACAAATTGACCAAGTGGTACGGGCGGGACCAGTCCATACGTTCTGCCCGTACTTGCGGTTACCGAATTTTCCACGCCCCCTTTTTTGACATAGATAATAAACCAAACAAACGAGGGAACATAGAGTCGATAACAAACTGCCGTATGGTTGGAGATACCCATACTACACGGTCATACCATAATTCCAAAAATTGAATGAACCTATTGGCCGTTTAACGAGCTTTGGTACGGGCGGGTCCAATCGTACCGTACGTCTGTCCCATCCTCATAGAACTGGCAATAACTTCAGGAAACCACAAGGATACCAAAAATACAAATGAAAGAGGCAAAACAAGAACTAGAAAAAAGATATATCAGGTTTTCAAATGCATTGTTCATCCAATAGGAATGTGTTTACTTGAGTACCTTCATCTCCTATTAATTTTTGAATCAACTTTTTTCTTTTTGCCTTTGAACAAGGTTGGTCACAAGAAATTGCTAAAACCATTGCAAATTGAAATTGAAACTTTATTTTAGGAGTTGTAGTCCCTGAGGGTGTGCAGATGGATGACACTTCTTCTAGTGGTTCGATTTCCTTGATATCCACAGGTGCGGCCACTGGTTCTTCCTTTCTTTGTAGAATTTGTAAGTCAAATTCTTGCAAAAGTGAAGTCCAATAGAGCATCCTTGGCTTGACATTAGTCCTTTCTAGAATTTTCTTTAAGCCAATAGGATTAGTATGCACTCTTACTTTAGGGTCAATAATATAAGATCTAAACTTGTCGCAAGAGAAAACCACAATGAAATACTCCTTTTCTGCCATGGGGTAATTCTTTTGGGCACTATTTAAGGTGCGACTAGCATGATGAATGATATTAAGTTTATCACCATCATATAGGAAAAGAATTGCTCCAACAGCTTCGTGACTAGCCACACAAAATAGATCAAAAGGTTTCTTCCAATTAGGTTGCTTTATAACATGAGCTTCAAGAAGGGCTTGCTTTAATATGTTGAAAGTAGTAAGATAGTTTTCATCAAAGTTAAAAGCAACATCTTTTTGAAGGAGGTTTGTTAGTGGTCTGGCAGTTTTTGTAAAGTTTTTAATGAAGCATCTATAGAATCCAGCATGACCTAAGAAACTCCTAATACCTTTTACATCTCGAGGAGGGGGAAGCCTTTCTATTGCCTCAATCTTCACTTTATCGACTTCTATACCCTTACCTGAAAATTGTGACCAAGTACTATACCTTCTTGATCCATTAAGTGAAAAATTTCCCAATTCAAGGCTAGGTTAGTACCTTCACATCTCTACAAAACTTTATGAAAGTTATGGAGACAATTATTAAAAGAAGTTCCATAATAGAAAAATCGTCCATGAATACTTCCATAATACTTTCAACATAAGCAGTGAATATGGCAGTCATACACCTTTGGAAGGTGGCAGGGGCATTGAAAATACGAAAATGCATATGGTGATAGGCATACAAGCCAAAAGGACAAGTGAAGGTTGTCTTTAGTTGATCATCAGGGTCAACGGTTATTTGAAAAAAATCGGAATGACCGTCCAGGCAGCAAAAATGAGAATGCATAGAAAGCCTCTCTAAAGTTTGATCTATAAATGGTCATTTTGAAATCATCCTTTCTAGTTTCCTTATTAAGTTTTATATAACCAATACACATCCTATGACCAATAACAATTCTAGTTGGTACCATCTCATTGTGTTCATTTTGAACGACAGTAAACCCACCTTTCTTGGGAACACAATGCATAGGACTTATCCAATCGCTTTCCTCCACATGAAATATTATTCCTGTATCTAATAAGCATATTACCTCTTTTCTTACCTCTTCTTTTATGTGAGGTTTAAGTCACCTTTGGAAGTCTGCAACGCCTGACCGTGAATATTCTATGATTGGCTATCAAGGGACTAATCCCTGTCAAGTCGCTCATTGAATATCCAAGAGCATTTCGATGCATCCGTAGAACCATCATCAAGTTTTCCTCCTCTTTTTCTGCAAGGTTAGAGCTTACAATGATAGGGAAATTATTAGTTTCATCAAGAAACCTATATGTTAATTCCTTGGTCAAGGTTTTGAGTGTAGGAGGCAGAAGTGCCTCATCCCCTTTTCTAATAGGTTCTTCATAAATTTGGTGATCTACCTCAGGGGTTGAATCAATATATTCATCTATCTTGAGGAATATTATTATTAGCAACTAAACTCCTAGCTACATCATCACACAGAGGCAAGACTAATGATGTTACCTTCCCCTTATTTCCCATATTCATATTCGTCCAACTCCTCAATAACTTGATTGTGATGGAATTCAGAAAAGTGGAAGTCCATTTTCTCTTCACCAAACATGAGAGATACAATTTCTCTCTTGCAGTAAATGTTTGCCCCTATGGTGTTCAAGAAAGTTCTCCCAAAAATAATTGGACAAATAAACATCAGTAGGCATATCAACAAGTACAAAATCAATAGGGTACTTGTATGGTCCAATACAAATTTGGACATATCTAATTATTCCCATTGGAACTCTAAGTGTTTTATCTGCAAGCATTTTTGTCATACCAGCATCCTCTAATTCAGCTGGTATTAGTTCATTCTGGATCTTTAGATAAAAATTATAGTGGGTTACATTAACAAATGTTCTAATATCACAGAGGCTATAATAAGATCCACACAAAATTACAAGGGAGGATAGGTTTACCAACTTCCTTAGATTTTACCTTTCCTTCAACAAACTGCGAAGCTTTGGTATCTTGCTCTATCACGTTGTAGTGTGCAAACATGGTTAGAATATCTTCCTTCATTGGTTCCCGGTTTCCTGCCTAATCATTTGGTTAGTTTTTCTTGCTTGTGCCTCTTCTTCTAACATATTGAGGAACATTCCCTCTTCTTCACGTTGTTCTTCGAGTTGCCGATCCATCATATGTTTTCACGCAGTACTTGGAAAGGAAGGGGTTCAACATAAGGGGGTATCTCCCTTAACGGCTTTACATGAGCCATAGTTATCGTCTCAACATCTTCAACTGGCTCAGGTGGGGGAATATATGGAAGCCAATCTTTCTTGGGAGCCTCAATGTGTTTAGTGAAAGATTGAAGGATTTGTAAAATAATATCATCATCAAGTTGAAGTTCATTAGCAGTTTCTCTTACCTACCGGATTCCTTATAAGCATTGAGACAATCATATTCAATTTCTATCCCTCCTTTGCTGCCTAAATAAAATCCCCAAGTTTATATATTGCGACGGATACGCTCTAGGAGTTCCCAAGATTTTGTTATAGTTAGATCCATAAAAGAGCCTCCGGAATTTGTGTCTAACTCATGTTTAATTTCTTGATTAAGTCCCCCATTGAAAATATGTAAAACATACCATTCAGGTAAATCATGGTGGAGACATTTATTAAGGATGGACTTATCCCTTTTGAAAGCCCTTTCCAAGCCTTCACTTGGCCGGTTTTTGAATTTCGTGTTGGATCTTCTTATCTCAGTCGTCTTTACTCTAGGAAAGAATCAAAATACAAATTCTCCTTTGAGCTTTTCCCAAGTATCAATTTTCTCTACATGGAAAGTTCTATACCAAGCTAAAGCAGTGTTGGTTAGAGGTTGGCTAAACAATTTAAGTTTCAATTCATCATCAGAATATCCTCTCAGTTTAAGTATCCAACATAACTCGGCAAAATGCATTAAATGAGTGTAAGTATCGTCATCTGGATCATCTCCTCCAAAAGTTTTCTCTTTAATAATAGCAATAACATGAGGGTTAACTTTGTATTGTGGTTCGCTCCCAGTCAGGAATTCATTCACAAGTACCCTATTGAACTTCCTGAGGTGTTTGGTTGCATCGAGCTGATTCATCAGTCCGAGTGCAGTGATGATGTTTGCCTGAAACTAGTAAAAAACAATAGTAAAACAATTAGTAAAATAAGAAACTAAGAAGAAATACCAAAAGCGCTTAGCTTCCCGGCAACAGCGTCAGAAAATAGCTTGATGACTACAAATGCACAAATCGATTCTAGATAGTTTTGAAATAAGAGTATTGAACCCACATAGAGCTATTTGGTTAAGTTCTTTATATCCCTCGTCACTATCTACCAATGGATACTTATAAGCTGCCTTTGATTTCAAGTAAAGGGTGTTGAAAGGTTTTTGGTTGAATGCAGAAAAGTAAATAAAACAAGTAAAAGAAAACAAGTAACTAAAGCGTTTTGAATTGTGGTTGAACTCAGTAGGGCTAAAGCGTTTTGGATATCATAATTAACTTAATGAATCTCTCTTTATTCCTCCTTTGACCATGTAGGTTATAAGCCAGTGCTTTTAGTCACAAATAGCTCTGGCCATACTTCCAAACACATCCAAAGGATTTCACCATTTTCTTTAGACCCGAAGGCAAATGATATGTTGTCGACTACAGATACCATCTAAAGAGAGAGATCAAACACACATCATTGATCAATAGATCATGGACAGAAGTAATAGATCATATTTATTCCATTTCATAATAATGCTAGGGTTTCTCCATCTCCCAAGAACGAAGGAAACTACTCACACATGGAAGCAATCAACAACATCATCATAACCAAATGGATGGATAGAATTATGGGGATAAATCTAGTGCAAACCACAATTGAATCTGGAATAACAACAAGATCTAATGGATGGAGGATGGGGGTAGTAATGGTGATGGAGATGCATCGGTTGATGATGAAGGGGATGAGCAATTTCTCCAATTATCCATGAAGCAACAAGGATTTGGCCTTCTCCAAGTTATTCCTCTCGATCCCTTTGTGATGTGGTTTTTCATGGCTATAGGTTTCTGGGGCTTGTTCGTCTACGGTACCAAAGTTGGCAGGCCAGCGCATGGCAGTACCTAAGTTGCCTGAAATTACCGTGTTTCAAAAAGTTGGGCCGCCAACTACCGAGAGGGGCCATTTCGATGCAAACTCGTCTCACCCCTACCAAATCCAAACATGCCGTGAAACTGCCCCGTGAAGTAGACTGTCGGGACTCTCATGTCAGTAATATTTCCGTGACGCGAGCGCCAACACGGCAACCACGTAGGCGAAACGAGATACTAAAGGAGCATCGTGTGTTGACCAAATTCACAATTCCACTCCCTCCCTCCTTTCGCATGAACCCTAGCACCGGCGGCGTCGAAATCCCCTCTCCAACCATAATGATCTCTTCGAGCATTTGACTTCTGACGCCAAGTTGCTGCGCCTACTCGCTGTTACCAAGCTCTAATGCCGAATGCCGTGCCAGCCGTTGCGACGATCTAGCCCGCCTCTACCGCCGACGAGCTGAGCAGCGCGAAGGATGGCAGATCCATTTGCCGAGGAAGAAGTACTTTTGGCTAATTTCGGGTGAGCTACTCTTCTCTTTGCTATTCGCACTACCTATAACTGCTAGCTAGCTATTGGCTTTATAGAGATATATCGAACATAAAATTGTTTGCTAGCACGACGCTGACAAACAATTCTTATCTTTTGTCTCCAATTTTCTATCAACTAGGATCTCCGCTGAACCCAAATACACAGTTCTGGTGAGCATCTTCGGCTACCTCGTTAAATTAGCACATGGGAAGAGCACGTGGAAACAGGCTCAGAGTCTGAAGATGGAAGTAGCACCTGTGTAGTTATGCACTGTCCCTAGTTTGGTTGCTGCTGTGTGTGAACTTGCTGAAATGAGGCCAGAGCAGACTGCACGGTTCAACATCGTTGATGAACGAGGCTTCAGGGTTCCTATAGCGTGTGACAGTCAGCTAATTGGGTTGAGCAAACAGCATGTTAGGCTTCACGTGGTTACGCTGGTGTGTAACATAGTGGATGAGGAAGCTCCTGCTACTGGGAGTTGCCCAGCTATTATTGGACAGGGAGGTCTAACTCGAACCCCTGCTGTTGTTGCGCAAAATGTGGTTCCTAGTACGCGACATGCTTCTGTCAGGCAACCTCCTCATAGGATTCCCCGTATTGCCGTTGTGGAAAATTCTGCTCTGGAATCTGCTGGTACTGGTCATCTCCTTCCCCGTGCCTGTGTTGCTGTGACTGCTGCTCACCCAATCCATGCCACGGTTGAGCAAACTAAGGCGTCCAGAGGCTGCCTCGCTGTTGTTGCCAAGACCGCCGCCTTGTGTGCTGCTCCTCCTTGAAACCGTCCTCAAGTTGTGAGAACCCGTGCTCTAGAATCTGCTGGTACTGGTCGTCCTCATGTTGTTGTTGTTGATCTAGACGTTGTTGACCCAATCCCTGCCGCTGTTGAGCAAACTAAGGCTTCTGGAGGCTGCCCCACTGTTGTTCCAAATACTGATGCCTTCTCTCCTCCTCGAACCCGTGCTCGGGTTCAGCGAGCTGCTGGTCTAAAGCCAGCTCATGGTCTGACTCTGCTAGCACCCGAAACACTGCTATTGTGGGAACTGCTCCTGATCGTCGAGGTGGCATGGGAGCAGCTGATCCTATTGTGGCTGCCGTTAGAGGGGGCCCTTCCTGTCCACCATGTAATGTAGCTCCCGCTGCTAAGGGCCCTCTCCTTGCTCCTGGTCCTGGTACTTCCACCGAGGTTGATCCAGCTAACGATGACACTAGTGATGGCGGCGGTGGCATTGGAGCTGGGTCTGATGGTGCCGCTCCATCTCTCGAACCTCTCGGAGGTTTCTATCCTGAAGAACCTGACGATGGCAAAGTAATCGTTCGTATCGGTGTCGTGGATTATACTGCAAAATTAGATGATGGCACAGAAAAATTCTATGACGAGTTTGATGTAATCCTTGGCAGATACGACCCTGAAGTGGTAGAGTTATCTGACATGATGGCATTGTTACGTGTGAAGGTGCTATGGGGGTCCTCCCAGGAAGCACGTTTGTTATATTATGGTTATAGGAGCAAAAAGGCTATCGAAGTGAAAGATACCAGGGATTTAGTCGTACCGTTTACAAGGAAACATTATAGAGGTGAAGTTTACTTCCACTTGGTAGTGCTCACGGTTGGAGAGGAATTGGAACTCGACAATAGAGATGATGGACTTTTAGAAGGCATGCATGACCTGATCCATGGCATCACTGGGGCTGGTGTGACTGAGGGTGGCTTCGAACAGAGGAGAGTCTTATAGAGGAGCGTGATAAAGAGGAGCAGGAAGAGCATCCCCATAAAGGGCACCCCGAAGAAGAACGTCACCAAGGATACCATGCCAGATAAGAGGACGCCCAAGAGTCGCACGACAAAAGGCACCACGCCGCAGAGTACACCCCTGAGATCCAGTCAAAATGCCACACTGAACGGTAACAGCAAAAATGCTAAGAGGGCTAGCACGGTGGTGAACACTCCCAGGAGTGGTAGCAAAGAGGCGAAGATGGCCAGCACGGAGGCTACCACCCCCAGTGGGAGAAGAAAAAACACTAATTTGGAGCGGAACACGCCGCTGTCAGGGAATTATGCCAGCACGAAGGAGAACACGCCCAATAGTAGCAGCAAAAGGGCTAATTTGGAGCGGAACACGCCACTGAGGTCAGGCAATAATGCTAGCATGAAGGAGAAGACGCCCAGTAGTAGCAGCAAAAGGGCTAATTTGGAGCAGAACACGCTGCTGGGGTCAGGCAATAATGCTAGCACGAAGGAGAACACGCCTAATAGTAGCAGCAAAAGGGCTAATTCGAAGAAGAACACGCCGTAGAGGTCAGGCAATAATGCCAGCACCCTGGAGCCAACACCCGTGAGGGCTGGCAGTAAGGAGATAGCAGCCAAGAGCGGCAGTAAAAGGCCTAGTTCGATGGGGAATGGAACACGGATGTCAAGCCCTACTGATACCATCAGGAAAGATTACATCAGGAAGGAGGATGTACACAGGAAGAGCAAGAGGGTTCTGTACACTCAAGGTGAAATTGATTATGACTGCTGTTTGTCCACTGAAGTACCTGGGATGCGTGCAAACGTAAGACCACCCCATGTGGTTGCAGAAGAACCAACCGAGTGTCTTGGAGAAAACAGAGTTGCCGGTGAGGTGGACTGGGGCAATGTTCCTGTCCATCCGAGTGGAGACGATGGTGCAGCCCCACCCATGGGAGTCAATATGATGTGTGCAGTACTAGGCATTAGAGACGATGGCGAAGATCCTGAATCAGATGAAGAAGAAGGCACTGTAGAGGATCAAGAATCTGGTGATGATGAAATAGACGAGGAACTTAACGATGAGGCTGGTATTCTAGTTGATGATTTGGGTGTTGAAGTAGAAGAAATGAAACATGACCACGAGTATCCTATAATTTCGGTCGGCACCGAGTTCAAGAGCATGCATGAGTTCAGGATGTCGTTTCGACATTTTTGTATCAAGGGAGAGTTCGACGATTATCGACCGAGGTATCAGGCCGTTTGCAAGTTAACGTGGATGAATGGACGGGCTGAGGTACATTGTCCATGGAGGATCACAGCAAGATCCTTACCTGCGTCGACTGCAATTAGGGTATTGGGGCAATGAATGAAGCAAACCATTAGAACTCTCTCTCTCTCTCTCTTTTCACTGTATAACTACAATTGATGTGCGATATCTTTCTGGCAACTAGTCGACTCCGCTTATCTTTTAAATGAATATGTGTTGCAGGTGAACAAAATGGGCCCTCCACACATGTGTCCGACAGGCAGCAAACTGAAATCCTCAATGGCTGATACGAAGTGGGTGGCTATGCAATCTATGTCCATACTAAAGGATAACCCTACGGAGACTGCGAAGAATATTCAGACTAGCCTCGGTTCTAAATACAACATTGTCCTTCCGTATTACACGGTTTGGAAAGGTAAAGAGAAAGCTATGGGGGTCTTGCACGGGGATTGGACCAATAGCTTCAGGATGCTATACAACTTCAAGGCAGAGGTACAAACTAGGTGTCTGGGGAGTGTTGTGGAGATTGACACCGAATCAGAAGGTGGTAAAATATATTTCAAAAGATTTTTCATGGCGCTTAAACCTTGCATCGAGGGATTCAAGGACGGCTGTAGGCCGTACCTGAGTGTAGACAACACTGTCCTAACTGGCAAATGGAAAGGCTGCCTGCCATCTGCCACAGCACTTGATGGTCACAACTGGATGTTCCTAGTGGCATTCGGGCTGTTTGAAACAAAAACGGAGGAAAACTGGGTCTGGTTTATGAGGCAGCTCAGGAAATCAATAGGGCACATGGATCCATTGGCTATATCCACAGATGCATGTAAAGGGCTGACGAATCCAGTGAAGGAGGTGTTCCCGCGAGCTGAAGGTAGAGAATGCCATGCACATATGATGCTCAACTTGTACTCACACTACGCAGGCAGTGTATTTCGTTACATGTTTCCTGCTGCTAGAGTTTACAAACCTAGTAGAAGCGATTATTTCATGAGCAAGATTTTTGCCGAAGCCCCTGAACTTCCAGAGTACTTAGCCATCCATCATTCGTAGCTATGGAAGAGGAGTCAATTCAACCCTGACATCAAAGTTCATTACATAAACTACAACCTTGCAGAATGCCTGAATAACTGGGTGAAGGACATAAAAGTGCGTCCTATTCATATCTTGATGGACAGCATACATGGTATGATCATGAAGCTGTTAAATATAAGGAGAGAGATCGGTAGGAGACTTAGAGGACATATGCTACCGCCATTTGTACAGCAACGGCACAAGAGAAGCTGAGGACTTGCTCATCTTAAGGTTCTCCCGTCAACCAGCAGAAGCTGTGAGGTGGTCGATATGTCCAAGAGTGGCAAAAGGGATGGTGTGAACATCTAGCTGCGAGAATGCACCTGCTTAGAGTGGCAGCATACTGGGAAACCTTGCGACCACGCCTTGGCCTTCTTGCTGAAGAAAAGAACTCTACCACATTTGGATCAGTATTTGTCAGACTACTACTCTATGGAAAAGTTCAGAGCTGCGTACGCTGGATCCATCGAGCCATGTACAGACCCATCTCAGTGGCCTCAAGTACAACTGTCTTTCGAGCTTTGCCATCTAGTTACAAAAAGGGGCAGAGGAAGACCCCAGGTGAATAGGTTTAAGAATTTTCTCGAGAAGAAGGGTTCGACTTTCTGTGCTACAAAGAAGGGCAAAAATAGATGCAAGACCTGCCATCTTATAGGCCATAGAGCAGCTGGATGTCCCCTTAATGCTCCCAAACCTAGGTATGAGATGGTACATTCACACAAAAAAATTGTTTATAGTCTGTAGATATAAGGTAGTAATCCATGTACTATTTTTTTACAGGAAGCGCAAGGTAAGAAACAAGACAGCCGACTCAGTGATTTTGCTGCGGGAAGAAAACCAAAACGAGTGGAGTGATGATGCCAGACAAGATTCTGGTGCTGATTGGCTTGACTTCCCTCGGCCCGGAGATGTAGGGTACGTGAAAGTAAGAAAATTGGCACCCAGGAAGAGGAAGAAGGCAGGAGATGAAGAAGCCAGTGGATGTGAAGGAAAGAGGAAGAAAGTTGGCACCCAAGAAGAGAAAGAGGGCTAGCAGTGTAGCAGCCTAATGATGTATTGAACTTGAACCTATATATGTATTTCGGTTAAACTCTGGAGCTGTGTGCGTGGAGCTTGTCGGGCGAAACAATCTGCCTCCCGTACTCGGAGTAAAATGTATCATGACTTTAGGATTTGATACGACCGAGGCCACTAGTTGAATCCTAAACTGTGACTGTGCCACTACTATCTAAACAATCGCGATAGCTGAGCGGTTAAATCCTCTCCAAAATCGATGGGTCTTAGTGGCACAGACATGATTTATTTATAGGCGCTTAATAAATCTCTGCTGTTGGCATTACACTTATGATAAGTTTCTGGGCTGGAAAACAATTTCTTAAGCTGGCCGCTACACTCCACGAAGCAGCAACTTATTTCAGCTGCTGGACAATGACATGGCAACATAAACTGCAAATGCAACAGATAATGCCCAGATAATGAGGAAATTGTGTCCACTATCTGGCCTAATCTTGAGCCCGTCTATCTCACCACCTCCCTGCCCCTGCCTCCCCTGCACCTGGTGAAGCTCCCGGATCTCTCGCTCCATCGCACGAATCTCCTCTTTCTTGTCCCACACATCATCACGCAGATCCTGAACAAGCTCTCTGTGAAAACCTGTCAGTGGCTTTTCGATCCACACAAACTTGTCACAGCCAGCCCCCCTCCCTTCCTGCGTAGTAGATCGAAGGAAACAAAAAAACAGAATTACATTACGCTTTCCGGATCCAGGTTACCATTGTACCTATAGTAGGAACTTACCGCTCTGATGCTGCAGTTGCTGAATTTTCCTGCAGTATTTTCGTTGGTCCATGAAATCCATCTTGGCATCTTCTCACCGCACACACACAGCATATCGGGGTA
Organism: Avena sativa; assembly: GCA_916181665.1. NCBI lineage: Eukaryota > Viridiplantae > Streptophyta > Magnoliopsida > Poales > Poaceae > Avena > Avena sativa. Next base: position 259,545,107 of record OV702292.1, on the reverse strand, counting down.
GTAATCGTAGGGCGCCCTTCAGTACCTGATGGGGGCACCCGCCTGACGGTGTTGAGCCGACCCTGATTCCGCCCGAGACGAACTGCAGGAGCTGCGAGCCATGAGCGAGGGGAGCGAGGGCAGAGGAAAGAGGAGCCTTTGGATGTCAGGGTAGTGGTGAAGCATGATTTATCCCTACTTAATAACTCGGGCAGAATCCTATCGTCCACATTCGGCTGATAGGTGGGGGACCTAGCGTGTGGACTTGTCAAAAAAAATCGTGCCTTCGTGGTTCAAAAGCCCCGTCACGCGCATTGGACGAAATTTTTTGGTACCTTGCCTGCGTACATATCACTGGGAGGTCTTGCTCAGGAACCAGACACGCCTGGCCCACAATCTTACTCCCTCCTAGGAACTTGTCATGGCTCGCACCGGCAGATCCATCTGCTCCATCGCTTCCGGTAGGGCTCGCTGCGGCGGATCTAGCCCAAGATCCTACCGTCGCAGTATCAAATGGCCATGGTTTCTTGAGAGGAGCGATGACGCTACGTATGCGAGCTCGGCCCCTCCTACCTGTAGAAGGACTGATGCGGCGTCGAGCTCGAGCAGGAGCCGCCAGGCGCGACGGTGCTCGGTCCACGCCAACCCCATCACCTTCGTCATTGTCGATTCCGATGTGGAGGACGACGGGGACGAAGCTGTGCAGAACACCATTGTTGCCTCCTTGGCGAAGGGCAAGCCACGGGCAGGAGTGGATGTCGCCGGGAAGGGCACGGCGGTTTCACCAATCGAGGTGGACTCCGACGACAGTGGTGTGATGTGGGTTTAGATGTTGTTTAGGATGGTTGCAATTTCGGTTGTGTTTAATGCGAGTACAATTATTGTAATGTGTTTGTCGAGCTATATTGAGAAATATGTGCAATAGCAGTGTGTGAGTGCTTCCACTTTAGAAATTGTGTCTGTGCCATTTGCATGTTGCATTATCAACATAGATTACTTGTAAACAATCCAACAAAAATCATCAGATTACAACCATCGGACGGGAGTGGAAGGATGGAAGAGAAGTTGGGACAGTGGCTTCGAGGGGAAGGAAGAGGGGGGGCGTGACACTGGCAGGTGGGACCTCGGAACACGTGACACTGACATGCGGGAGCAGGAGCACATGGTATTGCGGGTCTGTCCAGAGCAAGCGGACTTTGCAACGTGACAACAACAAGCTGATTGGACCAATATAATAACTCGTCTAAGTATTAAGGAGTACTGAAAACTACAACTGGGGTACATTCGCACAACACGTATGCTCTAAGCACCCGAGAAGCATCGCTTAAGTCTAACAGTAACGACAGCACAAGTACTACATTTGCCTGTCGGTCTTCTTGATACAAATGTAGAAATGCATCTGCCTGTTCGGTCCAACACCGACAAGGTACTAAGATGGCACGCATAGGATCGACCTCAGGTCCACATACTCCACCTCCCGCGGCGTCGGGCAGCTCGGCGCCTCGGCTAGCACAAGAATGCTATCCGATGATGGTGGCTGGGCGTTCGCCCACATGCGCACCGTGTATACAGGCCAGGCGCACGAGACCGACCTGACGCATACGGCACCCACAACGGTGGGCCCGGCTCTGGTTCCCGGAACACCGGCGGTGATGGTCAGGACGAAAACAGAGCCGCCCCCCTGGAAAATTAGCAGGCGGCGTGCCGAGTCAGTAAATGGCACCTGCTCTTGGAGAAGTTGGGCTTGCCCGTACGAGATCCTAATCACTTCGATCAAGTGCCCATCTGCAAGGTGGACGACGAGCTCTGTCGGCGGGCCAGTGTAGTTGCAGCCCGGCTCCGTGCAGGAGCACGCGTTGTGCGGGCACGCGAGCTCGTGGAGCGGGAGCTCGTGGTAGGAGTAACGGCGAAAGCATCCTGGGTGGGAGCACACGAGAGGGAACGCCGCTGCGAAGTTGCGTGCGAGGATCTCCAGATTCTTGGGCTGTAACATCTGTCACATCTGAAGTTCGCCGAGAAATCGGAAAAAAGATCAACAGTTAGATTATTGAATAGCAGGAATATGTAGGATCAGTTCAAAAGCATGTAAAATGATTTCTTACCATGAAGGTAGCGACCGGAGAATTGGCGGATGTCGTCGGCTTGCGGCTACGGCAGGATGGAAGTGAAGTGGGGAAAGTGTCTTCGAGGGGAAGGAAGAGAAGTATGGGGAGGAAGAGAAGTAACGGGGACGTGACATTGGGATATGGCCCACTGAACTTGTGAGTCGTAACACTCGCAACATGCCAGTTTGTCCAGAGCAAGCGTGGCCAATCATGCCGCAGAACAGCCTACTCGAGGATAACTCTCGCGAAAGACCATCCCAATCGTCCAAGCGCCCAAATCGAACGGTATGTAACAATCGTCAAGCAGAACAACTATGTTATGGCATGACTTTTAGAAGACTCGGACTAACGGTGGATCCATTGGGGGGCAGTGCTAGTTTTAGTGGATCCATGTGTAGTTTGTGGAAAAGAACACACATGCAATGACTCTAGTGCTGGTTTGTGGTTTTAGTATAAGAACAAACATGCAATTAGTCAAATGGATCCATATGTGGTTTGTGGAAAGAACACACATGCAATGACTCTGGTTGATCCATATGTGGTTTGTGGAAAGAACACACATGCAATGACCACTGGTTGATCCATATGTGGTTTGTGGAAAAGAACACACATGCAATGACCACTGGTTGATCCATGTGTGGTTTGTGAAAAGAACACACATGCAATGACTCTAGTGCTAGTTTGTGGTTTTAGTATAAGAACAAACATGCAATTACTCAAATGGATCCATATGTGGTTTGTGGAAAGAACACACATGCAATGACTCTGGTTGATCCATATGTGGTTTGTGGAAAGAACACACATGCAATGACTCTGGTTTATCCATATGTGGTTTGTGGAAAGACCACACATGCAATGACCACTGGTTGATCCATATGTGGTTTGTGGAAAAGAACACACATGCAATGACCACTAGTTGATCCATGTGTGGTTTGTGGAAAGAACACACATGCAATGACAGTGGTGGATCCATGTGTGGTTTGTGAAAAGAACACACATGCAATGACTCTAGTGTTGGTTTTATTATAAGAACACACATGCAATGACTCTAGTGGGTTCACATGTGGTTTGTGAAAAGAACACACATGCAATGACCACTGGTTGATCCATATGTGGTTTGTGGAAAGAACACACATGCAATGACACTGCTTGATCCATGTGTGGTTTGTGGAAAAGAACACACATGTAATGACCACTGGTTGATCCATGCGTGGTTTATGGAAAGAACACATATGCAATGACCAGTGGTTGATCCATGTGTGGTTTGTGGAAAGAACACACATGCAATGACCACTGGATGATCCATATGTGGTTTGTGGAAAAGAACACACATGCAATGACTCTAGTGCTAGTTTTAGTATAAGAACACACATACAATGACTCTAGTGGGTCCACATGTAGTTTGTGAAAAGAACACACATGCAATGACCACTGGTTGATCCATAAGTGGTCTGTGGAAAAGAGAACACATGCAATGAGTCTACTGGATCCATGTGTGGTTTGTGGAAAAGAACACACATGCAATGACCACTGGTTGATCCATGTGTGGTTTGTGGAAAGAACACACATGCAATGACCACTAGTTGATCCATATGTGGTTTGTGGAAAAGAACACACATGCAATGAGCACTGGTTGATCCATATGTGGTTTGTGGAAAGAACACACATGCGATGACACTGCTTGATCCATGTGTGGTTTGTGGAAAGAACACATATGCAATGACTCTAGTGGTTGATCCATGTGTGGTTTGTGGAAAAAAACACACATGCAATGAGTCTAGTGGATCCATGTGTGGTTTGTGGAAAAGAACACACATGCAATGACTCTAGTGCTGTTTTTTTGGTTTTAGTATAAAAACAAACATGCAATTACTCAAATGGATCCATATGTGGTTTGTGGAAAGAACACACATGCAATGACTTTGGTTCATCCATATGTGGTTTGTGGAAAGAACACACATGCAATGACCACTGGTTGATCCATATGTGGTTTGTGGAGAAGAACACACATGCAATGAGTCTAGTGGATCCATGTGTGGTTTGTGGAAAAGAACACACATGCAAAGACCACTAGTTGATCCATGTGTGGTTTGTGGAAAGAACACACATGCAATTACCACTGGTTGATCCATATGTGGTTTGTGGAAAATAACACACATGCAATGACCACTGGTTGATCCATATGTGGTTTGTGGAAAGAACACACATGCAATGACACTGCTTGATCCATGTGTGGTTTGTCGAAAGAACACACATGCAATGACTCTAGTGGTTGATCCATGTGTGGTTTGTGGAAATAACACACATGCAATGGCTCTATTGGTTGATCCATGTGTGGTTTGTGGAAATAACACACATGCAATGACTCTAATGGATCCATAAGTGGTTTGTGGACAAGAACACATATGCAATGACTCTAGTGCTAGTTTTAGTATAAGAACACACATACAATGACTCTAGTGGGTCCACATGTAGTTTGTGAAAAGAACGCACATGCAATGACCACTAGTTGATCCATAGGTTGTTTGTGGAAAAGAACACACAAGCAATGAGTCTAGTGGATCCATGTGTGGTTTGTGGAAAAGAGCACACATGCAATGACTATAGTGTTGGTTTGTGGTTTTAGTATAAGAACAAACATGCATTTACTCAAATGGATCCATATGTGGTTTGTGGAAAGAACACACATGCAATGACTCTGGTTGATCCATTTGTGGTTTGTGGAAAGAACACACATACAATGACGACTGGTTGATCCATGTGTGGTTTGTGGAAAGAACACACATGCAATGATAGTGGTGGATCCATGTGTGGTTTGTGAAAAGAACACACATGCAATGACTCTAGTCTTGGTTTTAGTATAAGAACACACATGCAATGACTCTAGTGGGTTCACATGTGGTTTGTGAAAAGAACACACATGCAATGACCACTGGTTGATCCATATGTGGTTTGCGGAAAGAACACACATGCAATGACACTACTTGATCCATGTGTGGTTTGTGGAAAAGAACACACATGCAATGACCACTTGTTGATCCATGTGTGGTTTGTGGAAAGAGCACACATGTAATGACCACTGGTTGATCCATGTGAGGTTTGTGGAAAGAACACACATGCAATGACCACTAGTTGATCCATATGTGGTTTGTGGAAAAGTACACACATGCAATGACCACTGGTTGATCCATATGTGGTTTGCGGAAAAGAACACACATGCAATGAGTCTAGTGGATCCATGTGTGGTTTGTGGAAAAGAACACACATGCAATGACTCTAGTGCTGTTTTTTTTGGTTTTAGTATAAGAACAAACATGCAATTACTCAAATGGATCCATATGTGGTTTGTGAAAAGAACACACATACAATGACTCTAGTGGGTCCACATGTAGTTTGTGAAAAGAACACACATGCAATGACCACTTGTTGATACATAAGTGGTTTGTGGAAAAGAACACACATGCAATGAGTCTTATGGATCCATGTGTGGTTTGTGGAAAAGGACACACATGCAAAGACCACTGGTTGATCCATGTGTGGTTTGTGGAAAGAACACACATGCAATGACCACTGGTTGATCCATATGTGGTTTGTGGAAAAGAACACACATGCAATGACCACTGGTTGATCCATATGTGGTTTGTGGAAAGAACACACATGCAATGACACTGCTTGATCCATGTGTGGTTTGTGGAAAGAACACACATGCAATGACTCTAGTGGTTGATCCATGTGTGGTTTGTGGAAATAACACACATGCAATGGCTCTATTGGTTGATCCATGTGTGGTTTGTGGAAATAACACACATGCAATGACTCTAATGGATCCATAAGTGGTTTGTGGACAAGAACACACATGCAATGACTCTAGTGCTAGTTTTAGTATAAGAACACACATACAATGACTCTAGTGGGTCCACATGTAGTTTGTGAAAAGAACACACATGCAATGACCACTAGTTGATCCATAGGTTGTTTGTGGAAAAGAACACACAAGCAATGAGTCTAGTGGATCCATGTGTGGTTTGTGGAAAAGAGCACACATGCAATGACTATAGTGTTGGTTTGTGGTTTTAGTATAAGAACAAACATGCATTTACTCAAATGGATCCATATGTGGTTTGTGGAAAGAACACACATGCAATGACTCTGGTTGATCCATTTGTGGTTTGTGGAAAGAACACACATACAATGACCACTGGTTGATCCATGTGTGGTTTGTGGAAAGAACACACATGCAATGATAGTGGTGGATCCAGGTGTGGTTTGTGAAAAGAACACACATGCAATGACTCTAGTCTTGGTTTTAGTATAAGAACACACATGCAATGACTCTAGTGCTGGTTTGTGGTTTTAGTATAAGAACAAACATGCAATTAGTCAAATGGATCCATATGTGGTTTGTGGAAAGAACACACATGCAATGACTCTGGTTGATCCATATGTGGTTTGTGGAAAGAACACACATGCAATGACCACTGGTTGATCCATATGTGGTTTGTGGAAAAGAACACACATGCAATGACCACTGGTTGATCCATGTGTGGTTTGTGAAAAGAACACACATGCAATGACTCTAGTGCTAGTTTGTGGTTTTAGTATAAGAACAAACATGCAATTACTCAAATGGATCCATATGTGGTTTGTGGAAAGAACACACATGCAATGACTCTGGTTGATCCATATGTGGTTTGTGGAAAGAACACACATGCAATGACTCTGGTTTATCCATATGTGGTTTGTGGAAAGAACACACATGCAATGACCACTGGTTGATCCATATGTGGTTTGTGGAAAAGAACACACATGCAATGACCACTAGTTGATCCATGTGTGGTTTGTGGAAAGAACACACATGCAATGACAGTGGTGGATCCATGTGTGGTTTGTGAAAAGAACACACATGCAATGACTCTAGTGTTGGTTTTAGTATAAGAACACACATGCAATGACTCTAGTGGGTTCACATGTGGTTTGTGAAAAGAACACACATGCAATGACCACTGGTTGATCCATATGTGGTTTGTGGAAAGAACACACATGCAATGACACTGCTTGATCCATGTGTGGTTTGTGGAAAAGAACACACATGTAATGACCACTGGTTGATCCATGCGTGGTTTGTGGAAAGAACACATATGCAATGACCAGTGGTTGATCCATGTGTGGTTTGTGGAAAGAACACACATGCAATGACCACTGGATGATCCATATGTGGTTTGTGGAAAAGAACACACATGCAATGACTCTAGTGCTAGTTTTAGTATAAGAACACACATACAATGACTCTAGTGGGTCCACATGTAGTTTGTGAAAAGAACACACATGCAATGACCACTGGTTGATCCATAAGTGGTCTGTGGAAAAGAGAACACATGCAATGAGTCTACTGGATCCATGTGTGGTTTGTGGAAAAGAACACACATGCAATGACCACTGGTTGATCCATGTGTGGTTTGTGGAAAGAACACACATGCAATGACCACTAGTTGATCCATATGTGGTTTGTGGAAAATAACACACATGCAATGAGCACTGGTTGATCCATATGTGGTTTGTGGAAAGAACACACATGCGATGACACTGCTTGATCCATGTGTGGTTTGTGGAAAGAACACATATGCAATGACTCTAGTGGTTGATCCATGTGTGGTTTGTGGAAAAAACACACATGCAATGAGTCTAGTGGATCCATGTGTGGTTTGTGGAAAAGAACACACATGCAATGACTCTAGTGCTGTTTGTTTGGTTTTAGTATAAGAACAAACATCCAATTACTCAAATGGATCCATATGTGGTTTGTGGAAAGAACACACATGCAATGACTTTGGTTCATCCATATGTGGTTTGTGGAAAGAACACACATGCAATGACCACTGGTTGATCCATATGTGGTTTGTGGAGAAGAACACACATGCAATGAGTCTAGTGGATCCATGTGTGGTTTGTGGAAAAGAACACACATGCAAAGACCACTAGTTGATCCATGTGTGGTTTGTGGAAAGAACACACATGCAATGACCACTGGTTGATCCATATGTGGTTTGTGGAAAATAACACACATGCAATGACCACTGGTTGATCCATATGTGGTTTGTGGAAAGAACACACATGCAATGACACTGCTTGATCCATGTGTGGTTTGTGGAAAGAACACACATGCAATGACTCTAGTGGTTGATCCATGTGTGGTTTGTGGAAATAACACACATGCAATGGCTCTATTGGTTGATCCATGTGTGGTTTGTGGAAATAACACACATGCAATGACTCTAATGGATCCATAAGTGGTTTGTGGAAAAGAACACACATGCAATGACTCTAGTGCTAGTTTTAGTATAAGAACACACATACAATGAATCTAGTGGGTCCACATCTAGTTTGTGAAAAGAACGCACATGCAATGACCACTAGTTGATCCATAGGTTGTTTGTGGAAAAGAACACACAAGATTTGAGTCTAGTGGATCCATGTGTGGTTTGTGGAAAAGAGCACACATGGAATGACTATAGTGTTGGTTTGTGGTTTTAGTATAAGAACAAACATGCATTTACTCAAATGGATCCATATGTGGTTTGTGGAAAGAACACACATGCAATGACTCTGGTTGATCCATTTGTGCTTTGTGGAAAGAACACACATACAATGATGACTGGTTGATCCATGTGTGGTTTGTGGAAAGAACACACATGCAATGATAGTGGTGGATCCATGTGTGGTTTGTGAAAAGAACACACATGCAATGACTCTAGTCTTGGTTTTAGTATAAGAACACACATGCACTGACTCTAGTGGGTTCACATGTGGTTTGTGAAAAGAACACACATGCAATGACCACTGGTTGATCCATATGTGGTTTGCGGAAAGAACACACATGCAATGACACTACTTGATCCATGTGTGGTTTGTGGAAAAGAACACACATGCAATGACCACTGGTTGATCCATGTGTGGTTTGTGGAAAGAGCACACATGCAATGACCACTGGTTGATCCATGTGAGGTTTGTGGAAAGAACACACATGCAATGACCACTAGTTGATCCATATGTGGTTTGTGGAAAAGTACACACATGCAATGACCACTGGTTGATCCATATGTGGTTTGCGGAAAAGACCACACATGCAATGAGTCTAGTGGATCCATGTGTGGTTTGTGGAAAAGAACACACATGCAATGACTCTAGTGCTGTTTTTTTTGGTTTTAGTATAAGAACAAACATGCAATTACTCAAATGGATCCATATGTGGTTTGTGGAAAGAACACACATGCAATGACTTTGGTTCATCCATATGTGGTTTGTGGAAAGAACACACATGCAATGACCACTGGTTGATCCATATGTGGTTTGTGGAAAAGAACACACATGCAATGAGTCTAGTGGATCCATGTGTGGTTTGTGGAAAAGAACACACATGCAAAGACCACTGGTTGATCCATGTGTGGTTTGTGGAAAGAACACACATGCAATGACCACTGGTTGATCCATATGTGGTTTGTGGAAAAGAACACACATGCAATGACCACTGTTTGATCCATATGTGGTTTGTGGAAAGAACACACATGCAATGACACTGCTTGATCCATGTGTGGTTTGTGGAAAGAACACACATGCAATGACTCTAGTGGTTGATCCATGTGTGGTTTGTGGAAATAACACACATGCAATGGCTCTATTGGTTGATCCATGTGTGGTTTGTGGAAATAACACACATGCAATGACTCTAATGGATCCATAAGTGGTTTGTGGACAAGAACACACATGCAATGACTCTAGTGCTAGTTTTAGTATAAGAACACACATACAATGACTCTAGTGGGTCCACATGTAGTTTGTGAAAAGAACACACATGCAATGACCACTAGTTGATCCATAGGTTGTTTGTGGAAAAGAACACACAAGCAAAGAGTCTAGTGGATACATGTGTGGTTTGTGGAAAAGAGCACACATGCAATGACTATAGTGTTGGTTTGTGGTTTTAGTATAAGAACAAACATGCATTTACTCAAATGGATCCATATGTGGTTTGTGGAAAGAACACACATGCAATGACTCTGGTTGATCCATTTGTGGTTTGTGGAAAGAACACACATACAATGACCACTGGTTGATCCATGTGTGGTTTGTGGAAAGAACACACATGCAATGATAGTGGTGGATCCATGTGTGGTTTGTGAAAATAACACACATGCAATGACTCTAGTCTTGGTTTTAGTATAAGAACACACATGCAATGACTCTAGTGGGTTCACATGTGGTTTGTGAAAAGAACACACATGAAATGACCACTGGTTGATCCATATGTGGTTTGCGGAAAGAACACACATGCAATGACACTACTTGATCCATGCGTGGTTTGTGGAAAAGAACACACATGCAATGACCACTGGTTGATCCATGTGTGGTTTGTGGAAAGAACACACATGCAATGACCACTGGTTGATCCATGTGTGGTTTGTGGAAAGAACACACATGCAATGACCACTAGTTGATCCATATGTGGTTTGTGGAAAAGTACACACATGCAATAAACACTGGTTGATCCATATGTGGTTTGTGGAAATAACACACATGCAATGACTCTAATGTTGGTTTTAGTTTAAGAACACAAATGGATCCATATGTGGTTTGTGGAAAGAACACACATGCAATGACTCTGGTTGATCCATATGTGGTTTGTGGAAAAGAACACACATGCAATGACTCTAGTGTTGGTTTTAGTATAAGAACACACATGCAATGACTCTAGTGGGTTCACATGTGGTTTGTGAAAAGAACACACATGCAATGACCACTGGTTGATCCATATGTGGTTTGCGGAAAGAACACACATGCAATGACACTACTTGATCCATGTGTGGTTTGTGGAAAAGAACACACATGCAATGACCACTTGTTGATCCATGTGTGGTTTGTGGAAAGAGCACACATGCAATGACCACTGGTTGATCCATGTGAGGTTTGTGGAAAGAACACAAATGCAATGACCACTAGTTGATCCATATGTGGTTTGTGGAAAAGTACACACATGCAATGACCACTGGTTGATCCATATGTGGTTTGCGGAAAAGAACACACATGCAATGAGTCTAGTGGATCCATGTGTGGTTTGTGGAAAAGAACACACATGCAATGACTCTAGTGCTGTTTTTTTTGGTTTAAGTATAAGAACAAACATGCAATTACTCAAATGGATCCATATGTGGTTTGTGGAAAGAACACACATGCAATGACTTTGGTTCATCCATATGTGGTTTGTGGAAAGAACACACATGCAATGACCACTGGTTGATCCATATGTGGTTTGTGGAAAAGAACACACATGCAATGAGTCTAGTGGATCCATGTGTGGTTTGTGGAAAAGAACACACATGCAAAGACCACTGGTTGATCCATGTGTGGTTTGTGGAAAGAACACACATGCAATGACCACTGGTTGATCCATATGTGGCTTGTGGAAAAGAACACACATGCAATGACCACTGGTTGATCCATATGTGGTTTGTGGAAAGAACACACATGCAATGACACTGCTTGATCCATGTGTGGTTTGTGGAAAGAACACACATGCAATGACTCTAGTGGTTGATCCATGTGTGGTTTGTGGAAATAACACACATGCAATGGCTCTATTGGTTGATCCATGTGTGGTTTGTGGAAATAACACACATGCAATGACTCTAATGGATCCATAAGTGGTTTGTGGACAAGAACACACATGCAATGACTCTAGTGCTAGTTTTAGTATAAGAACACACATACAATGACTCTAGTGGGTCCACATGTAGTTTGTGAAAAGAACACACATGCAATGACCACTAGTTGATCCATAGGTTGTTTGTGGAAAAGAACACACAAGCAATGAGTCTAGTGGATCCATGTGTGGTTTGTGGAAAAGAGCACACATGCAATGACTATAGTGTTGGTTTGTGGTTTTAGTATAAGAACAAACATGCATTTACTCAAATGGATCCATATGTGGTTTGTGGAAAGAACACACATGCAATGACTCTGGTTGATCCATTTGTGGTTTGTGGAAAGAACACACATACAATGACCACTGGTTGATCCATGTGTGGTTTGTGGAAAGAACACACATGCAATGATAGTGGTGGATCCAGGTGTGGTTTGTGAAAAGAACACACATGCAATGACTCTAGTCTTGGTTTTAGTATAAGAACACACATGCAATGACTCTAGTGCTGGTTTGTGGTTTTAGTATAAGAACAAACATGCAATTAGTCAAATGGATCCATATGTGGTTTGTGGAAAGAACACACATGCAATGACTCTGGTTGATCCATATGTGGTTTGTGGAAAGAACACACATGCAATGACCACTGGTTGATCCATATGTGGTTTGTGGAGAAGAACACACATGCAATGAGTCTAGTGGATCCATGTGTGGTTTGTGGAAAAGAACACACATGCAATGACTCTAGTGCTGTTTGTTTGGTTTTAGTATAAGAACAAACATCCAATTACTCAAATGGATCCATATGTGGTTTGTGGAAAGAACACACATGCAATGACTTTGGTTCATCCATATGTGGTTTGTGGAAAGAACACACATGCAATGACCACTGGTTGATCCATATGTGGTTTGTGGAGAAGAACACACATGCAATGAGTCTAGTGGATCCATGTGTGGTTTGTGGAAAAGAACACACATGCAAAGACCACTAGTTGATCCATGTGTGGTTTGTGGAAAGAACACACATGCAATGACCACTGGTTGATCCATATGTGGTTTGTGGAAAATAACACACATGCAATGACCACTGGTTGATCCATATGTGGTTTGTGGAAAGAACACACATGCAATGACACTGCTTGATCCATGTGTGGTTTGTGGAAAGAACACACATGCAATGACTCTAGTGGTTGATCCATGTGTGGTTTGTGGAAATAACACACATGCAATGGCTCTATTGGTTGATCCATGTGTGGTTTGTGGAAATAACACACATGCAATGACTCTAATGGATCCATAAGTGGTTTGTGGAAAAGAACACACATGCAATGACTCTAGTGCTAGTTTTAGTATAAGAACACACATACAATGAATCTAGTGGGTCCACATCTAGTTTGTGAAAAGAACGCACATGCAATGACCACTAGTTGATCCATAGGTTGTTTGTGGAAAAGAACACACAAGATTTGAGTCTAGTGGATCCATGTGTGGTTTGTGGAAAAGAGCACACATGGAATGACTATAGTGTTGGTTTGTGGTTTTAGTATAAGAACAAACATGCATTTACTCAAATGGATCCATATGTGGTTTGTGGAAAGAACACACATGCAATGACTCTGGTTGATCCATTTGTGGTTTGTGGAAAGAACACACATACAATGACCACTGGTTGATCCATGTGTGGTTTGTGGAAAGAACACATATGCAATGATAGTGGTGGATCCATGTGTGGTTTGTGAAAAGAACACACATGCAATGACTCTAGTCTTGGTTTTAGTATAAGAACACACATGCAATGACTCTAGTGGGTTCACATGTGGTTTGTGAAAAGAACACACATGAAATGACCACTGGTTGATCCATATGTGGTTTGCGGAAAGAACACACATGCAATGACACTACTTGATCCATGCATGGTTTGTGGAAAAGAACACACATGCAATGACCACTGGTTGATCCATGTGTGGTTTGTGGAAAGAACACACATGCAATGACCACTGGTTGATCCATGTGTGGTTTGTGGAAAGAACACACATGCAATGACCACTAGTTGATCCATATGTGGTTTGTGGAAAAGTACACACATGCAATGAACACTGGTTGATCCATATGTGGTTTGTGGAAATAACACACATGCAATGACTATAATGTTGGTTTTAGTTTAAGAACACCAATGGATCCATATGTGGTTTGTGGAAAGAACACACATGCAATGACTCTGGTTGATCCATATGTGGTTTGTGGAAAGAACACACATGCAATGACCACTGGTTGATCCATATGTGGTTTGTGGAAAAGAACACACATGCAATGACCACTGGTTGATCCATGTGAGGTTTGTGGAAAGAACACACATGCAATGACAGTGGTGGATCCATGTGTGGTTTGTGAAAAGAACACACATGCAATGACTCTAGTGTTGGTTTTAGTATAAGAACACACATGCAATGACTCTAGTGGGTTCACATGTGGTTTGTGAAAAGAACACACATGCAATGACCACTTGTTGATCCATATGTGGTTTGTGGAAAGAACACACATGCAATGACACTGCTTGATCCATGTGTGGTTTGTGGAAAAGAACACACATGCAATGACCACTGGTTGATCCATGTGTGGTTTGTGGAAAGAACACACATGCAGTGACCACTGGTTGATCCATGTGTGGTTCATGGAAAGAACACACATGCAATGACCACTGGTTGGTCCATGTGTGGTTTGTGGAAAGAACACACATGCAATGACCACTGGTTGATCCATGTGTGGTTCGTGGAAAGAACACACATGCAATGACCACTGGTTGATCCATATGTGGTTTGTGGAAAAGAACACACATGCAATGACTCTAGTGCTAGTTTTAGTATAAGAACACACATACAATGACTCTAGTGGGTCCACATGTAGTTTGTGAAAAGAACACACATGCAATGACCACTTGTTGATACATAAGTGGTTTGTGGAAAAGAACACACATGCAATGAGTCTAGTGGATCCATGTGTGGTTTGTGGAAATGAACACACATGCAATGACCACTGGTTGATCCATGTGTGGTTTGTGGAAAGAACACACATGCAATGACCACTGGTTGATCCATATGTGGTTTGTGGAAAAGAACACACATGCAATGACCACTGGTTCATCCATATCTGGTTTGTGGAAAGAACACACATGCAATGACACTGCTTCATCCATGTGTGGTTTGTGGAAAGAACATACATGCAATGACTCTAGTGGTTGATCCATGTGTGGTTTGTGGAAATAACACACATGGAATGACTCTATTGGTTGATCCATGTGTGGTTTGTGGAAATAACACACATGCAATGACTCTAATGGATCCATAAGTGGTTTGTGGAAAATAACACACATGCAATGACTGTAGTGCTAGTTTTAGTATAAGAACACACATACAATGACTCTAGTGGGTCCACATCTAGTTTGTGAAAAGAACACACATGCAATGACCACTGGTTGATCCATAAGTTGTTTGTGGAAAAGAACACACATGCAATGAGTCTAGTGGATCCATGTGTGCTTTGTGGAAAAGAACACACATGCAATGAACACTGGTTGATCCATGTGTGGTTTGTGGAAAGAACACACATGCAATGACCACTAGTTGATCCATATGTGGTTTGTGGAAAAGAACACACATGCAATGACCACTGGTTGATCCATATGTGGTTTGTGGAAAGAACACACATGCAATGACACTGCTTGATCCATGTGTGGTTTGTGGAAACAACACACATGCATTGACTCTAGTGGTTGATCCATGTGTGGTTTGTGGAAATAACACACATGCAATGGCTCTATTGGTTGATCCATGTGTGGTTTGTGGCAATAACACACATGCAATGACTCTAATGGATCCATAAGTGGTTTGTGGACAAGAACACACATGCAATGACTCTAGTTCTAGTTTTAGTATAAGAACACACATACAATGACTCTAGTGGGTCCACATGTAGTTTGTGAAAAGAACACACATGCATTGACCACTAGTTAATCCATAGGTTGTTTGTGGAAAAGAACACACAAGCAATGAGTCTAGTGGATTCATGTGTGGTTTGTGGAAAAGAGCACACATGCAATGACTATAGTGCTTGTTTGTGGTTTTAGTATAAGAACAAACATGCAATTACTCAAATGGATCCATATGTGGTTTGTGAAAAGAACACACATGCAATGACTCTGGTTGATCCATTTGTGGTTTGTGGAAAGAACACACATACAATGACCACTGGTTGATCCATGTGTGGTTTGTGGAAAGAACACACATGCAATGATAGTGGTGGTTCCATGTGTGGTTTGTGAAAAGAACACACATGCAATGACTCTAGTGTTGGTTTTAGTATAAAACACACATGCAATGACTCTAGTGGGTTCACATGTGGTTTGTGAAAAGAACACACATGCAATGACCACTGGTTGATCCATATGTGGTTTGTGGAAAGAACACACATGCAATGACACTGCTTGATCCATGCGTGGTTTGTGGAAAAGAACACACATGCAATGACCACTGGATGATCCATGTGTGGTTTGTGTAAAGAACACACATGCAATGACCACTGGTTGATCCATGAGTGGTTTGTGGAAAGAACACACATGCAATGACCACTAGTTGATCCATATGTGGTTTGTGGAAAAGTACACACATGCAATGACCACTGGTTGATCCATATGTGGTTTGTGGAAATAACACACATGCAATGACTCTAATGCTGGTTTTAGTTTAAGAACACAAATGGATCCATATGTGGTTTGTGGAAAGAACACACATGCAATGACTCTGGTTGATCCATATGTGGTTTGTGGAAAGAACACACATGCAATGACCACTGGTTGATCCATATGTGGTTTGTGGAAAATAACACACATGCAATGACCACTGGTTGGTCCATGTGAGGTTTGTGGAAAGTACACACATGCAATGACAGTGGTGGATCCATGTGTGGTTTGTGAAAAGAACACACATGCAATGACTCTAGTGTTGGTTTTAGTATAAGAACACACATGCAATGACTCTAGTGGGTTCACATGTGGTTTGTTAAAAGAACACACATGCAATGACCACTTGTTGATCCATATGTGGTTTGTGGAAAGAACACACGTGCAATGACACTGCTTGGTCCATGTGTGGTTTGTGGAAAAGAACACACATGCAATGACCACTGGTTGATCCATGTGTGGTTTGTTGAAAGAACACACATGCAGTGACCACTGGTTGATCCATGTGTGGTTCGTGGAAAGAACACACATGCAATGACCACTGGTTGATCCATATGTGGTTTGTGGAAAAGAACACACATGCAATGACTCTAGTGCTAGTTTTAGTATAAGAACACACATACAATGACTCTAGTGGGTCCACATGTAGTTTGTGAAAAGAACACACATGCAATGACCACTGGTTGATCCATAAGTGGTCTGTGGAAAAGAGAACACATGCAATGAGTCTACTGGATCCATGTGTGGTTTGTGGAAAAGAACACACATGCAATGACCACTGGTTGACCCATGTGTGGTTTGTGGAAAGAACACACATGCAATGACCACTGGTTGATCCATATGTGGTTTGTGGAAAAGAACACACATGCAATGACTCTAGTGCTAGTTTTAGTACAAGAACACACATACAATGACTCTAGTGGGTCCACATGTAGTTTGTGAAAAGAACACACATGCAATGACCACATGTTGATACATAAGTGGTTTGTGGAAAAGAACACACATGCAATGAGTCTAGTGGATCCATGTGTGGTTTGTGGAAATGAACACACATGCAATGACCACTGGTTGATCCATGTGTGGTTTGTGGAAAGAACACACATGCAATGACCACTGGGTGATCCATATGTGGTTTGTGGAAAAGAACACACATGCAATGACCACTTGTTCATCCATATGTGGTTTGTGGAAAGAACACACATGCAATGACACTGCTTGATCCATGTGTGGTTTGTGGAAAGAACACACATGCAATGACTCTAGTGGTTGATCCATGTGTGGTTTGTGGAAATAACACACATGCAATGGCTCTATTGGTTGATCCATGTGTGGTTTGTGGAAATAACACACATGCAATGACTCTAATGGATCCATAAGTGGTTTGTGGAAAAGAACACACATGCAATGACTCTAGTGCAAGTTTTAGTATAAGAACACACATACAATGACTCTAGTGGGTCCACATCTAGTTTGTGAAAAGAACACACATGCAATGACCACTGGTTGATCCATAAGTTCTTTGTGGAAAAGAACACACATGGAATGAGTCTAGTGGATGCATGTGTGGTTTGTGGAAAAGAACACACATGCAATGACTCTAGTGCTGGTTTGTGGTTTTAGTATAAGAACAAACATGCAATTACTTAAATGGATCCATATGTGGTTTGTGGAAAGAACACACATGCAATGACTCTAGTTGATCCATATGTGGTTTGTGGAAAGAACACACATGCAATGACCACTGGATGATCCATATGTGGTTTGTGGAAAAGAACACACATGCAATGAGTCTAGTGGATCCATGTGTGGTTTGTGGAAAAGAACACACATGCAATGACCACTGGTTGATCCATGTGTGGTTTGTGGAAAGAATACATGTAATGACCACTGGTTGATCTATATGTGGTTTGTGGAAAAGAACACACATGCAATGACCACTGGTTGATCCATATGTGGTTTGTGGAAAGAACACACATGCAATGACACTGCTTGATCCATGTGTGGTTTGTGGAAAGAACACACATGCAATGACTCTAGTGGTTGATCCATGTGTGGTTTGTGGAAATAACACACATGGAATGACTCTATTGTTTGATCCATGTGTGGTTTGTGGAAATAACACACATGCAATGACTCTAATGGATCCATAAGTGGTTTGTGGAAAAGAACACACATGCAATGACTCTAGTGCTCGTTTTAGTATAAGAGCACACATACAATGACTCTAGTGGGTCCACATCTAGTTTGTGAAAAGAACACACATGCAATGACCACTGGTTGATCCATAAGTTGTTTGTGGAAAAGAACACACATGCAATGGGTCTGGTGCATCCATGTGTGGTTTGTGGAAAAAGAACACACATGCAATGACTCTAGTGCTGGTTTGTGGTTTTAGTATAAGAACAAACATGCAATTACTCAAATGGATCCATATGTGGTTTGTGGAAAGAACACACATGCAATGACTCTGGTTGATCCATATGTGGTTTGTGGAAATAACACACAAGCAATGACTCTATTGGTTGATCCATGTGTGGTTTGTGGAAATACCACATATGCAATGACTCTAATGGATCCATAAGTGGTTTGTGGAAAAGAACACACATGCAATGAGTCTAGTGGATCCATGAGTGGTTTGTGGAAATAACACACATGCAATGACTCTATTGGTTGATCCATGTGTGGTTTGTGGAAATACCACACATGCAATGACTCTAATGGATCCATAAGTGGTTTATGGAAAAGAACACACATGCAATGACTGTAGTGCTAGTTTTAGTATAAGAACACACATGCAATGACTGTAGTGCTAGTTTTAGTATAAGAACACACATACAATGACTCTAGTGGGTCCACATCTAGTTTGTGAAAAGAACACACATGCAATGACCACTGGTTGATCCATAAGTTGTTTGTGGAAAAGAACACACATGCAATGAGTCTAGTGGATCCATGTGTGGTTTGTGGAAAAGAACACACATGCAATGAACACTGGTTGATCCATGTGTGGTTTGTGGAAAGAACACACATGCAATGACCACTGGTTGATCCATATGTGGTTTGTGGAAAAGAACACACATGCAATGACCACTGGTTGATCCATATGTGGTTTGTGGAAAGAACACACATGCAATGACACTGCTTGATCCATGTGTGGTTTGTGGAAAGAACACACATGCAATGACTCTAGTGGTTGATCCATGTGTGGTTTGTGGAAACAACACACATGCAATGGCTCTACTGGTTGATCCATGTGTGATTTGTGGAAATAACACACATGCAATGACTCTAATGGATCCATAAGTGGTTTGTGGACAAGAACACACATGCAATGACTGTAGTGCTAGTTTTAGTATAAGAACACACATACAATGACTCTAGTGGGTCCACATGTAGTTTGTGAAAAGAACACACATGCATTGACCACTAGTTGATCCATAGGTTGTTTGTGGAAAAGAACACACAAGCAATGAGTCTAGTGGACCCATGTGTGGTTTGTGGAAAAGAGCACACATGCAATGACTATAGTGCTGGTTTGTGGTTTTAGTATAAGAACAAACATGCAATTACACAAATGGATCCATATGTGGTTTGTGGAAAGAACACACATGCAATGACTCTGGTTGATCCATTTGTGGCTTGTGGAAAGAACACACATACAATGACCATTGGTTGATCCATGTGTGGTTTGTGGAAAGAACACACATCCAATGATAGTGGTGGATCCATGTGTGGTTTGTGAAAAGAACACACAAGCAATGACTCTAGTGTTGGTTTTACTATAAGAACACACATGCAATGACTCTAGTGGGTTCACATGTGGTTTGTGAAAAGAACACACATGCAATGACCACTGGTTGATCCATATGTGGTTTGTGGAAAGAACACACATGCAATGAGACAGCTTGATCCATGCGTGGTTTGTGGAAAAGAACACACATGCAATGACCACTGGATGATCCATGTGTGGTTTGTGGAAAGAACACACATGCAATGACCACTGGTTGATCCATGTGTGGTTTGTGGAAAGAACACACATGCAATGACCACTAGTTGATCCATATGTGGTTTGTGGAAAAGTACACACATGCAATGACCACTGGTTGATCCATATGTGGTTTGTGGAAATAACACACATGCAATGACTCTAATGCTGGTTTTAGTTTAAGAACACAAATGGATCCATATGTGGTTTGTGGAAAGAACACACATGCAATGACTCTGGTTGATCCATATGTGGTTTGTGGAAAGAACACACATGCAATGACCACTAGTTGATCCATATGTGGTTTGTGGAAAAGAACACACATGCAATGACCACTGGTTGATCCATGTGAGGTTTGTGGAAAGAACACACATGCAATGACAGTGGTGGATCCATGTGTGGTTTGTGAAAAGAACACACATGCAATGACTCTAGTGTTGGTTTTAGTATAAGAACACACATGCAATGACTCTAGTGGGTTCACATCTGGTTTGTGAAAAGAACACACATGAAATGACCACTGGTTGATCCATCTGTGGTCTGTGGAAAGAACACGCATGCAATGACACTGCTTGATCCATGTGTGGTTTGTGGAAAAGAACACACATGCAATGACTCTAGTGTTGGTTTTAGTATAAGAACACACATGCAATGACTCTAGTGGGTTCACATGTGGTTTGTGAAAAGAACACACATGCAATGACCACTTGTTGATCCATATGTGGTTTGTGGAAAGAACACACATGCAATGACACTGCTTGATCCATGTGTGGTTTGTGGAAAAGAACACACATGCAATGACCACAGGTTGATCCATGTGTGGTTTGTGGAAAGAACACACATGCAGTGACCACTGGTTGATCCATGTGTGGTTCATGGAAAGAACACACATGCAATGACCACTGGTTGATCCATATGCGGTTTGTGGAAAAGAACACACATGCAATGACTCTAGTGCTAGTTTTAGTATAAGAACACACATACAATGACTCTAGTGGGTCCACATGTAGTTTGTGAAAAGAACACACATGCAATGACCACTTGTTGATACATAAGTGGTTTGTGGAAAAGAACACACATGCAATGAGTCTAGTGGATCCATGTGTGGTTTGTGGAAATGAACACACATGCAATGACCACTGGTTGATCCATGTGTGGTTTGTGGAAAGAACACACATGCAATGACCACTGGTTGATCCATATGTGGTTTGTGGAAAAGAACACACATGCAATGACCACTGGTTCATCCATATGTGGTTTGTGGAAAGAACACACATGCAATGACACTGCTTGATCCATGTGTGGTTTGTGGAAATAACACACATGCAATGACTCTAGTGGTTGATCCATGTGTGGTTTGTGGAAATAACACACATGGAATAACTCTATTGGTTGATCCATGTGTGGTTTGTGGAAATAACACACATGCAATGACTCTAATGGATCCATAAGTGGTTTGTGGAAAAGAACACACATGCAATGACTCTAGTGCTAGTTTTAGTATAAGAACAGACATACAATGACTCTAGTGGGTCCACATCTAGTTTGTGAAAAGAACACACATGCAATGACCACTGGTTGATCCATAAGTTGTTTGTGGAAAAGAATACACATGCAATGAGTCTAGTGGATCCATGTGTGGTTTGTGGAAAAGAACACACATGCAATGACTCTAGTGCTGGTTTGTGGTTTTAGTATAAGAACAAACATGCAATTACTCAAATGGATACATATGTGGTTTGTGGAAAGAACACACATGCAGTGAATCTGGTTGATCCATATGTGGTTTGTGGAAAGAACACACATGCAATGACCACTGGATGATCCATATGTGGTTTGTGGAAAAGAACACACATGCAATGAGTCTAGTGGATCCATGTGTGGTTTGTGGAAAAGAACACACATGCAATGACCACTGGTTGATCCATGTGTGGTTTGTGGAAAGAACACACATGCAATGACCACTGGTTGATCCATATGTGGTTTGTGGAAAAGAACACACATGCAATGACCACTGGTTGATCCATATGTGGTTTGTGGAAAGAACACACATGCAATGACACTGCTTGATCCATGTGTGGTTTGTGGAAAGAACACACATGCAATGACTCTAGTGGTTAATCCATGTGTGGTTTGTGGAAATAACACACATGGAATGACTCTATTGGTTGATCCATGTGTGGTTTGTGGAAATAACACACATGCAATGACTCTAATGGATCCATAAGTGGTTTGTGGAAAAGAACCCACATGCAATGACTCTAGTGCTAGTTTTAGTATAAGAACACACATACAATGAGTCTAGTGGGTCCACATCTAGTTTGTGAAAAGAACACACATGCAATGACCACTGATTGATCCATAAGTTGTTTGCGGAAAAGAACACACATGCAATGGGTCTAGTGCATCCATGTGTGGTTTGTGGAAAAGAACACACATGCAATGACTCTAGTGCTGGTTTGTGGTTTTAGTATAAGAACAAACATGCAATTACTCAAATGGATCCATATGTGGTTTGTCGAAAGAACACACATGCAATGACTCTGGTTGATCCATATGTGGTTTGTGGAAAGAACACACATGCAATGACTCTAGTGGTTGATCCATGTGTGGTTTGTGGAAATAACACACATGCAATGACTCTATTGGTTGATCCATGTGTGGTTTGTGGAAATACCACACATGCAATGACTCTAATGGATCCATAAGTGGTTTGTGGAAAAGAACACACATGCAATGAGTCTTGTGGATCCATGAGTGGTTTGTGGAAATAACACACATGCAATGACTCTATTGGTTGATCCATGTGTGGTTTGTGGAAATACCACACATGCAATGACTCTAATGGATCCATAAGTGGTTAGTGAAAAAGAACACACATGCAATGACTCTAGTGCTAGTTTTAGTATAAGAACACACATACAATGACTCTAGTGGGTCCACATCTAGTTTGTGAAAAGAACACACATGCAATGACCACTGGTTGATCCATAAGTTGTTTGTGGAAAAGAACAC
This sequence comes from Avena sativa, assembly GCA_916181665.1. Classification (NCBI taxonomy): domain Eukaryota; kingdom Viridiplantae; phylum Streptophyta; class Magnoliopsida; order Poales; family Poaceae; genus Avena; species Avena sativa. Next base: position 259,521,594 of record OV702292.1, on the reverse strand, counting down.
ACATGCAATGAGTCTAGTGGTTCCATGTGTGGTTTGTGGAAAAGAACACACATGCAATGACTCTAGTGCTGGTTTGTGGTTTTAGTATAAGAACAAACATGCAATTACTCAAATGGATCCATATGTGGTTTGTGGAAAGAACACACATGCAATGACCACTTGATGATCCATGTGTGGTTTGTGGAAAGAACACACATGCAATGACCACTGGTTGATCCATGTGTGGTTTGTGGAAAGAACACACATGCAATGACCACTAGTTGATCCATATGTGGTTTGTGGAAAAGTACACACATGCAATGACCACTGGTTGATCCATATGTGGTTTGTGGAAATAACACACATGCAATGACTCTAATGCTGGTTTTAGTTTAAGAACACAAATGGATCCATATGTGGTTTGTGGAAAGAACACACATGCAATGACTCTGGTTGATCCATATGTGGTTTGTGGAAAGAACACACATGCAATGACCACTGGTTGATCCATGTGTGGTTTGTGGAAAGAACAAACATGCAATGACCACTGGTTGATCCATATGTGGTTTGTGGAAAAGAACACACATGCAATGACCACTGGTTGATCCATGTGAGGTTTGTGGAAAGAACACACATGCAATGACAGTGGTGGATCCATGTGTGGTTTGTGAAAAGAACACACATGCAATGACTCTAGTGTTGGTTTTAGTATAAGAACACACATGCAATGACTCTAGTGGGTTCACATGTGGTTTGTGAAATAACACACATGAAATGACCACTGGTTGATCCATATGTGGTCTGTGGAAAGAACACGCATGCAATGACACTGCTTGATCCATTTGTGGTTTGTGGAAAAGAACACACATGCAATGACTCTAGTGTTGGTTTTAGTATAAGAACACAGATGCAATGACTCTAGTGGGTTCACATGTGGTTTGTGAAAAGAACACACATGCAATGACCACTTGTTGATCCATATGTGGTTTGTGGAAATAACACACATGCAATGACACTGCTTGATCCATGTGTGGTTTGTGGAAAAGAACACACATCCAATGACCACTGGTTGATCCATGTGTGGTTTGTGGAAAGAACACACATGCAGTGACCACTAGTTGATCCATGTGTGGTTCATGGAAAGAACACACATGCAATGACCACTGGTTGATCCATATGCGGTTTGTGGAAAAGAACACACATGCAATGACTCTAGTGCTAGTTTTAGTATAAGAACACACATACAATGACTCTAGTGGGTCCACATGTAGTTTGTGAAAAGAACACACATGCAATGACCACTTGTTGATACATAAGTGGTTTGTGGAAAAGAACACACATGCAATGAGTCTAGTGGATCCATGTGTGGTTTGTGGAAATGAACACACATGCAATGACCACTGGTTGATCCATGTGTGGTTTGTGGAAAGAACACACATGCAATGACCACTGGTTGATCCATATGTTGTTTGTGGAAAAGAACACACATGCAATGACCACTGGTTCATCCATATGTGGTTTGTGGAAAGAACACACATGCAATGACACTGCTTGATCCATGTGTGGTTTGTGGAAAGAACACACATGCAATGACTCTAGTGGTTGATCCATGTGTGGTTTGTGGAAATAACACACATGGAATGACTCTATTGGTTGATCCATGTGTGGTTTGTGGAAATAACACACATGCAATGACTCTAATGGATCCATAAGTGATTTGTGGAAAAGAACACACATGCAATGACTCTAGTGCTAGTTTTAGTATAAGAACACACATACAATGAGTCTAGTGGGTCCACATCTAGTTTGTGAAAAGAACACACATGCAATGACCACTGGTTGATCCATAAGTTGTTTGCGGAAAAGAACACACATGCAATGGGTCTAGTGGATCCATGTGTGGTTTGTGGAAAAGAACACACATGCAATGACTCTAGTGCTGGTTTGTGGTTTTAGTATAAGAACAAACATGCAATTACTCAAATGGATCCATATGTGGTTTGTGGAAAGAACACACATGCAGTGACTCTGGTTGATCCATATGTGGTTTGTGGAAAGAACACACATGCAATGACCACTGGATGATCCATATGTGGTTTGTGGAAAAGAACACACATGCAATGAGTCTAGTGGATCCATGTGTGGTTTGTGGAAAAGAACACACATGCAATGACCACTGGTTGATCCATGTGTGGTTTGTGGAAAGAACACACATGCAATGACCACTGGTTGATCCATATGTGGTTTGTGGAAAAGAACACACATGCAATGACCACTGGTTGATCCATATGTGGTTTGTCGAAAGAACACACATGCAATGACACTGCTTGATCCATGTGTGGTTTGTGGAAAGAACACACATGCAATGACTCTAGTGGTTGATCCATGTGTGGTTTGTGGAAATAACACACATGGAATGACTCTATTGGTTGATCCATGTGTGGTTTGTGGAAATAACACACATGCAATGACTCTAATGGATCCATAAGTGGTTTGTGGAAAAGAACACACATGCAATGACTCTAGTGCTAGTTTTAGTATAAGAACACACATACAATGAGTCTAGTGGGTCCACATCTAGTTTGCGAAAAGAACACACATGCAATGACCACTGGTTGATCCATAAGTTGTTTGTGGAAAAGAACACACATGCAATGGGTCTAGTGCATCCATGTGTGGTTTGTGGAAAAGAACACACATGCAATGACTCTAGTGCTGGTTTGTGGTTTTAGTATAAGAACAAACATGCAATTACTCAAATGGATCCATATGTGGTTTGTGGAAAGAACACACATGCAATGACTCTGGTTGATCCATATGTGGTTTGTGGAAAGAACACGCATGCAATGACTGTAGTGGTTGATCCATGTGTGGTTTGTGGAAATAACACACATGCAATGACTCTATTGGTTGATCCATGTGTGGTTTGTGGAAATACCACACATGCAATGACTCTAATGGATCCATAAGTGGTTTGTGGAAAAGAACACACATGCAATGAGTCTAGTGGATCCATGAGTGGTTTGTGGAAATAACACACATGCAATGACTCTATTGGTTGATCCATGTGTGGTTTGTGGAAATACCACACATGCAATGACTCTAATGGATCCATAAGTGGTTAGTGGAAAAGAACACACATGCAATGACTCTAGTGCTAGTTTTAGTATAAGAACACACATACAATGACTCTAGTGGGTCCACATCTAGTTTGTGAAAAGAACACACATGCAATGAACACTGGTTGATCCATAAGTTGTTTGTGGAAAAGAACACACATGCAATGAGTCTAGTGGATCCATGTGTGGTTTGTGGAAAAGAACACACATGCAATGACTCTAGTGCTGGTTTGTGGTTTTAGTATAAGAACAAACATGCAATTACTCAAATGGATCCATATGTGGTTTGTGGAAAGAACACACATGCAATGACTCTGGTTGATCCATATGTGGTTTGTGGAAAGAACACACATGCAATGACCACTGGTTGATCCATATGTGGTTTGTGGAAAAGAACACACATGCAATGAGTCTAGTGGATCCATGTGTGGTTTGTGGAAAAGAACACACATGCAATGACCACTGGTTGATCCATGTGTGGTTTGCGGAAAGAACAGACATGCAATGACCACTGGTTGATCCATATGTGGTTTGTGGAAAAGAACACACATGCAATGACCACTTGTTGATCCATATGTGGTTTGCGGAAAGAACACACATGCAATGACACTGCTTGATCCATGTGTGGTTTGTGGAAAGAACACACATGCAATGACCACTGGTTGATCCATGTGTGGTTCGTGGAAAGAGCACACATGCAATGACCACTGGTTGATCCATATGTGGTTTGTGGAAAAGAACACACATGCAATGACTCTAGTGCTAGTTTTAGTATAAGAACACACATACAATGACTCTAGTGGGTCCACATGTAGTTTGTGAAAAGAACACACATGCAATGACCACTTGTTGATCCATAAGTGGTTTCTGGAAAAGAAGACACATGCAATGAGTCTAGTGGATCCATGTGTGGTTTGTGGAAAAGAACACACATGCAATGACCACTTGTTGATCCATGTGTGGTTTGTGGAAAGAACACACATGCAATGACCACTGGTTGATCCATATGTGGTTTATGGAAAAGAACACATGCAATGACCACTGGTTGATCCATAAGTTGTGTGTGGAAAAGAACACACATGCAATGAGTCTAGTGGATCCATGTGTGGTTTGTGGAAAAGAACACACATGCAATGACTCTAGTGCTGGTTTGTGGTTTTAGTATAAGAACAAACATGCAATTACTCAAATGGATCCGTATGTGGTTTGTGGAAAGAACACACATGCAATGACTCTGGTTGATCCATATGTGGTTTGTGGAAAGAACACACATGCAATGACCACTGGTTGATCCATATGTGGTTTGTCGAAAAGAACACACATGCAATGAGTCTAGTGGATCCATGTGTGGTTTGTGGAAAAGAACACACATGCAATGACCACTGGTTGATCCATGTGCGGTTTGTGGAAATAACACACATGCAATGACCACTGGTTGATCCATATGTGGTTTGTGGAAAAGAACACACATGCAATGACCACTGGTTGATCCATATGTGGTTTGTGGAAAGAACACACATGCAATGACACTGCTTGATCCATGTGTGGTTTGTGGAAAGAACACACATGCAATGACTCTAGTGGTTGATCCATGTGTGGTTTGTGGAAATAACACAAATGCAATGACTCTATTGGTTGATCCATGTGTGGTTTGTGGAAATACCACACATGCAATGACTCTAATGGATCCATAAGTGGTTTGTGGAAAAGAACACACATGCAATGACTCTAGTGCTAGTTTTAGTATAAGAACACACATACAATGACTCTAGTGGGTCCACATCTAGTTTGTGAAAAGAACACACATGCAATGACCACTGGCTGATCCATAAGTTGTTTGTGGAAAAGAAAACACATGCAATGAGTCTAGTGGATCCATGTGTGGTTTGTGGAAAAGAACACACATGTAATGACTCTAGTGCTGGTTTGTGGTTTTAGTATAAGAACAAACATGCAATTACTCAAATGGATCCATATGTGGTTTGTGGAAAGAACACACATGCAATGACTCTGGTTGATCCATATGTGGTTTGTGGAAAGAACACACATGCAATGACCACTGGTTGATCCATATGTGGTTCGTGGAAAATAACACACATGCAGTGAGTCTAGTGGATCCATGTGTGGTTTGTGGAAAAGAACACACATGCAATGACCACTGGTTGATCCATGTGTGGTTTGTGGAAAGAACACATATGCAATGACCACTGGTTGATCCATATGTGGTTTGTGGAAAAGAACACACATGCAATGACCACTTGTTGATCCATAAGTGGTTTGTGGAAAAGAACACACATGCAATGAGTCTAGTGGATCCATGTGTGGTTTGTGGAAAAGAACACACATGCAATGACCACTGGTTGATCCATGTGTGGTTTGTGGAAAGAACACACATGCAATGACCACTGGTTGATCCATATGTGGTTTGTGGAAAAGAACACACATGCGATGACCACTAGTTGAGCCATATGTGGTTTGTGGAAAGAACACACATGCAATGACACTGCTTGATCCATGTGTGGTTTGTGGAAAGAACACACATGCAATGACTCCTGTGGTTGATCCATGTGTGGTTTGTGGAAATAACACACATGGAATGACTCTATTGGTGTATCCATGTGTGGTTTATGGAAATAACACACATGCAATGACTCTAATGGATCCATAAGTGGTTTGTGGAAAAGAACACACATGCAATGACTCTAGTGCTAGTTTTAGTATAAGAACACACGTACAATGACTCTAGTGGGTCCACATCTAGTTTGTGAAAAGAACACACATGCAATGACCACTGGTTGATCCATACGTTGTTTGTGGAAAAGAACACACATGCAATGGGTCTAGTGCATCCATGTGTGGTTTGTGGAAAAGAACACACATGCAATGACTCTAGTGCTGATTTGTGGTTTTAGTATAACAACAAACATGCAATTATTCAAATGGATCCATATGTGGTTTGTGGAAAGAACACACATGCAATGACTCTGTTGATCCATATGTGGTTTGTGGAAAGAACACACATGCAATGACTCTAGTGGTTGATCCATGTGTGGTTTGTGGAAATAACACACATGCAATGACTCTATTGGTTGATCCATGTGTGGTTTGTGGAAATACCACACATGCAATGACTCTAATGGATCCATAAGTGGTTTGTGGAAAAGAACACACATGCAATGAGTCTAGTGGATCCATGTGTGGTTTGTGGAAATAACACACATGCAATGACTCTATTGGTTGATCCATGTGTGGTTTGTGGAAATACCACACATGCAATGACTCTAATGGATCCATAAGTGGTTAGTGGAAAAGAACAGACATGCAATGACTCTAGTGCTAGTTTTAGTATAAGAACACACATACAATGACTCTAGTGGGTCCACATCTAGTTTGTGAAAAGAACACACATGCAATGACCACTGGTTGATCCATAAGTTGTTTGTGGAAAAGAACACACATGCAATGAGTCTAGTGGATCCATGTGTGGTTTGTGGAAAAGAACACACATGCAATGACTCTAGTGCTGGTTTGTGGTTTTAGTATAAGAACAAACATGCAATTACTCAAATGGATCCATATGTGGTTTGTGGAAAGAACACACATGCAATGACTCTGGTTGATCCATATGTGGTTTGTGGAAAGAACACACATGCAATGACCACTGGTTGATCCATATGTGGTTTGTGGAAAAGAACACACATGCAATGAGTCTTATGGATCCATGTGTGGTTTGTGGAAAAGGACACACATGCAATGACCACTGGTTGATCCATGTGTGGTTTGTGGAAAGAACAGACATGCAATGACCACTGGTTGATCCATATGTGGTTTGTGGAAAAGAACACATATGCAATGACCACTGGTTGATCCATATGTGGTTTGCGGAAAGAACACACATGCAATGACACTGCTTGATCCATGTGTGGTTTGTGGAAAGAACACACATGCAATGACCACTGGTTGATCCATGTGTGGTTCATGGAAAGAACACACATGCAATGACCACTGGTTGATCCATATGTGGTTTGTGGAAAAGAACACACATGCAATGACTCTAGTGCTAGTTTTAGTATAAGAACACACATACAATGACTCTAGTGGGTCCACATGTAGTTTGTGAAAAGAACACACATGCAATGACCACTTGTTGATCCATAAGTGGTTTGTGGAAAAGAAGACACATGCAATGAGTCTAGTGGATCCATGTGTGGTTTGTGGAAAAGAACACACATGCAATGACCACTTGTTGATCCATGTGTGGTTTGTGGAAAGAACACACATGCAATGACCACTGGTTGATCCATATGTGGTTTGTGGAAAAGAACACACATGCAATGACCACTGGTTGATCCATAAGTTGTGTGTAGAAAAGAACACACATGCAATGAGTCTAGTGGATCCATGTGTGGTTTGTGGAAAAGAACACACATGCAATGACTCTAGTGCTGGTTTGTGGTTTTAGTATAAGAACAAACATGCAATTACTCAAATGGATCCGTATGTTGTTTGTGGAAAGAACACACATGCAATGACTCTGGTTGATCCATATGTGGTTTGTGGAAAGAACACACATGCAATGACCACTGGTTGATCCATATGTGGTTTGTCGAAAAGAACACACATGCAATGAGTCTAGTGGATCCATGTGTGGTTTGTGGAAAAGAACACACATGCAATGACCAATGGTTGATCCATATGTGGTTTGTCGAAAGAACACACATGCAATGACACTGCTTGATCCATGTGTGGTTTGTGGAAAGAACACACATGCAATGACTCTAGTGGTTGATCCATGTGTGGTTTGTGGAAATAACACACATGGAATGACTCTATTGGTTGATCCATGTGTGGTTTGTGGAAATAACACACATGCAATGACTCTAATGGATCCATAAGTGGTTTGTGGAAAAGAACACACATGCAATGACTCTAGTGCTAGTTTTAGTATAAGAACACACATACAATGAGTCTAGTGGGTCCACATCTAGTTTGCGAAAAGAACACACATGCAATGACCACTGGTTGATCCATAAGTTGTTTGTGGAAAAGAACACACATGCAATGGGTATAGTGCATCCATGTGTGGTTTGTGGAAAAGAACACACATGCAATGACTCTAGTGCTGGTTTGTGGTTTTAGTATAAGAACAAACATGCAATTACTCAAATGGATCCATATGTGGTTTGTGGAAAGAACACACATGCAATGACTCTGGTTGATCCATATGTGGTTTGTGGAAAGAACACGCATGCAATGACTGTAGTGGTTGATCCATGTGTGGTTTGTGGAAATAACACACATGCAATGACTCTATTGGTTGATCCATGTGTGGTTTGTGGAAATACCACACATGCAATGACTCTAATGGATCCATAAGTGGTTTGTGGAAAAGAACACACATGCAATGAGTCTAGTGGATCCATGAGTGGTTTGTGGAAATAACACACATGCAATGACTCTATTGGTTGATCCATGTGTGGTTTGTGGAAATACCACACATGCAATGACTCTAATGGATCCATAAGTGGTTAGTGGAAAAGAACACACATGCAATGACTCTAGTGCTAGTTTTAGTATAAGAACACACATACAATGACTCTAGTGGGTCCACATCTAGTTTGTGAAAAGAACACACATGCAATGAACACTGGTTGATCCATAAGTTGTTTGTGGAAAAGAACACACATGCAATGAGTCTAGTGGATCCATGTGTGGTTTGTGGAAAAGAACACACATGCAATGACTCTAGTGCTGGTTTGTGGTTTTAGTATAAGAACAAACATGCAATTACTCAAATGGATCCATATGTGGTTTGTGGAAAGAACACACATGCAATGACTCTGGTTGATCCATATGTGGTTTGTGGAAAGAACACACATGCAATGACCACTGGTTGATCCATATGTGGTTTGTGGAAAAGAACACACATGCAATGAGTCTAGTGGATCCATGTGTGGTTTGTGGAAAAGAACACACATGCAATGACCACTGGTTGATCCATGTGTGGTTTGCGGAAAGAACAGACATGCAATGACCACTGGTTGATCCATATGTGGTTTGTGGAAAAGAACACACATGCAATGACCACTTGTTGATCCATATGTGGCTTGCGGAAAGAACACACATGCAATGACACTGCTTGATCCATGTGTGGTTTGTGGAAAGAACACACATGCAATGACCACTGGTTGATCCATGTGTGGTTCGTGGAAAGAGCACACATGCAATGACCACTGGTTGATCCATATGTGGTTTGTGGAAAAGAACACACATGCAATGACTCTAGTGCTAGTTTTAGTATAAGAACACACATACAATGACTCTAGTGGGTCCACATGTAGTTTGTGAAAAGAACACACATGCAATGACCACTTGTTGATCCATAAGTGGTTTCTGGAAAAGAAGACACATGCAATGAGTCTAGTGGATCCATGTGTGGTTTGTGGAAAAGAACACACATGCAATGACCACTTGTTGATCCATGTGTGGTTTGTGGAAAGAACACACATGCAATGACCACTGGTTGATCCATATGTGGTTTATGGAAAAGAACACACATGCAATGACCACTGGTTGATCCATAAGTTGTGTGTGGAAAAGAACACACATGCAATGAGTCTAGTGGATCCATGTGTGGTTTGTGGAAAAGAACACACATGCAATGACTCTAGTGCTGGTTTGTGGTTTTAGTATAAGAACAAACATGCAATTACTCAAATGGATCCGTATGTGGTTTGTGGAAAGAACACACATGCAATGACTCTGGTTGATCCATATGTGGTTTGTGGAAAGAACACACATGCAATGACCACTGGTTGATCCATATGTGGTTTGTCGAAAAGAACACACATGCAATGAGTCTAGTGGATCCATGTGTGGTTTGTGGAAAAGAACACACATGCAATGACCACTGGTTGATCCATGTGTGGTTTGTGGAAATAACACACATGCAATGACCACTGGTTGATCCATCTGTGGTTTGTGGAAAAGAACACACATGCAATGACCACTGGTTGATCCATATGTGGTTTGTGGAAAGAACACACATGCAATGACACTGCTTGATCCATGTGTGGTTTGTGGAAGGAACACACATGCAATGACTCTAGTGGTTGATCCATGTGTGGTTTGTGGAAATAACACAAATGCAATGACTCTATTGGTTGATCCATGTGTGGTTTGTGGAAATACCACACATGCAATGACTCTAATGGATCCATAAGTGGTTTGTGGAAAAGAACACACATGCAACGACTCTAGTGCTAGTTTTAGTATAAGAACACACATACAATGACTCTAGTGGGTCCACATCTAGTTTGTGAAAAGAACACACATGCAATGACCACTGGCTGATCCATAAGTTGTTTGTGGAAAAGAAAACACATGCAATGAGTCTAGTGGATCCATGTGTGGTTTGTGGAAAAGAACACACATGTAATGACTCTAGTGCTGGTTTGTGGTTTTAGTATAAGAACAAACATGCAATTACTCAAATGGATCCATATGTGGTTTGTGGAAAGAACACACATGCAATGACTCTGGTTGATCCATATGTGGTTTGTGGAAAGAACACACATGCAATGACCACTGGTTGATCCATATGTGGTTCGTGGAAAATAACACACATGCAGTGAGTCTAGTGGATCCATGTGTGGTTTGTGGAAAAGAACACACATGCAATGACCACTGGTTGATCCATGTGTGGTTTGTGGAAAGAACACATATGCAATGACCACTGGTTGATCCATATGTGGTTTGTGGAAAAGAACACACATGCAATGACCACTTGTTGATCCATAAGTGGTTTGTGGAAAAGAACACACATGCAATGAGTCTAGTGGATCCATGTGTGGTTTGTGGAAAAGAACACACATGCAATGACCACTGGTTGATCCATGTGTGGTTTGTGGAAAGAACACACATGCAATGACCACTGGTTGATCCATATGTGGTTTGTGGAAAAGAACACACATGCGATGACCACTAGTTGAGCCATATGTGGTTTGTGGAAAGAACACACATGCAATGACACTGCTTGATCCATGTGTGGTTTGTGGAAAGAACACACATGCAATGACTCCTGTGGTTGATCCATGTGTGGTTTGTGGAAATAACACACATGGAATGACTCTATTGGTGTATCCATGTGTGGTTTATGGAAATAACACACATGCAATGACTCTAATGGATCCATAAGTGGTTTGTGGAAAAGAACACACATGCAATGACTCTAGTGCTAGTTTTAGTATAAGAACACACGTACAATGACTCTAGTGGGTCCACATCTAGTTTGTGAAAAGAACACACATGCAATGACCACTGGTTGATCCATACGTTGTTTGTGGAAAAGAACACACATGCAATGGGTCTAGTGCATCCATGTGTGGTTTGTGGAAAAGAACACACATGCAATGACTCTAGTGCTGATTTGTGGTTTTAGTATAACAACAAACATGCAATTATTCAAATGGATCCATATGTGGTTTGTGGAAAGAACACACATGCAATGACTCTGTTGATCCATATGTGGTTTGTGGAAAGAACACACATGCAATGACTCTAGTGGTTGATCCATGTGTGGTTTGTGGAAATAACACACATGCAATGACTCTATTGGTTGATCCATGTGTGGTTTGTGGAAATACCACACATGCAATGACTCTAATGGATCCATAAGTGGTTTGTGGAAAAGAACACACATGCAATGAGTCTAGTGGATCCATGTGTGGTTTGTGGAAATAACACACATGCAATGACTCTATTGGTTGATCCATGTGTGGTTTGTGGAAATACCACACATGCAATGACTCTAATGGATCCATAAGTGGTTAGTGGAAAAGAACACACATGCAATGACTCTAGTGCTAGTTTTAGTATAAGAACACACATACAATGACTCTAGTGGGTCCACATCTAGTTTGTGAAAAGAACACACATGCAATGACCACTGGTTGATCCATAAGTTGTTTGTGGAAAAGAACACACATGCAATGAGTCTAGTGGATCCATGTGTGGTTTGTGGAAAAGAACACACATGCAATGACTCTAGTGCTGGTTTGTGGTTTTAGTATAAGAACAAACATGCAATTACTCAAATGGATCCATATGTGGTTTGTGGAAAGAACACACATGCAATGACTCTGGTTGATCCATATGTGGTTTGTGGAAAGAACACACATGCAATGACCACTGGTTGATCCATATGTGGTTTGTGGAAAAGAACACACATGCAATGAGTCTTATGGATCCATGTGTGGTTTGTGGAAAAGGACACACATGCAATGACCACTGGTTGATCCATGTGTGGTTTGTGGAAAGAACAGACATGCAATGACCACTGGTTGATCCATATGTGGTTTGTGGAAAAGAACACATATGCAATGACCACTGGTTGATCCATATGTGGTTTGCGGAAAGAACACACATGCAATGACACTGCTTGATCCATGTGTGGTTTGTGGAAAGAACACACATGCAATGACCACTGGTTGATCCATGTGTGGTTCATGGAAAGAACACACATGCAATGACCACTGGTTGATCCATATGTGGTTTGTGGAAAAGAACACACATGCAATGACTCTAGTGCTAGTTTTAGTATAAGAACACACATACAATGACTCTAGTGGGTCCACATGTAGTTTGTGAAAAGAACACACATGCAATGACCACTTGTTGATCCATAAGTGGTTTGTGGAAAAGAAGACACATGCAATGAGTCTAGTGGATCCATGTGTGGTTTGTGGAAAAGAACACACATGCAATGACCACTTGTTGATCCATGTGTGGTTTGTGGAAAGAACGCACATGCAATGACCACTGGTTGATCCATATGTGGTTTGTGGAAAAGAACACACATGCAATGACCACTGGTTGATCCATAAGTTGTGTGTAGAAAAGAACACACATGCAATGAGTCTAGTGGATCCATGTGTGGTTTGTGGAAAAGAACACACATGCAATGACTCTAGTGCTGGTTTGTGGTTTTAGTATAAGAACAAACATGCAATTACTCAAATGGATCCGTATGTTGTTTGTGGAAAGAACACACATGCAATGACTCTGGTTGATCCATATGTGGTTTGTGGAAAGAACACACATGCAATGACCACTGGTTGATCCATATGTGGTTTGTCGAAAAGAACACACATGCAATGAGTCTAGTGGATCCATGTGTGGTTTGTGGAAAAGAACACACATGCAATGACCACTGGTTGATCCATGTGTGGTTTGTGGAAAGAACACACATGCAATGACCACTGGTTGATCCATATGTGGTTTGTGGAAAAGAACACACATGCAATGACCACTGGTTGATCCATATGTGGTTTGTGGAAAGAACACACATGCAATGACACTGCTTGATCCATGTGTGGTTTGTGGAAAGAACACACATGCAATGACTCTAGTGGTTGATCCATGTGTGGTTTGTGGAAATAACACACATGCAATGACTCTATTGGTTGATCCATGTGTGGTTTGTGGAAATACCACACATGCAATGACTCTAATGGATCCATAAGTGGTTTGTGGAAAAGAACACACATGCAATGACTCTAGTGCTAGTTTTAGTATAAGAACACACATACAATGACTCTAGTGGGTCCACATCTAGTTTGTGAAAAGAACACACATGCAATGACCACTGGCTGATCCATAAGTTGTTTGTGGAAAAGAAAACACATGCAATGAGTCTAGTGGATCCATGTGTGGTTTGTGGAAAAGAACACACATGTAATGACTCTAGTGCTGGTTTGTGGTTTTAGTATAAGAACAAACATGCAATTACTCAAATGGATCCATATGTGGTTTGTGGAAAGAACACACATGCAATGACTCTGGTTGATCCATATGTGGTTTAAGGAAAGAACACACATGCAATGACCACTGGTTGATCCATATGTGGTTCGTGGAAAATAACACACATGTAGTGAGTCTAGTGGATCCATGTGTGGTTTGTGGAAAAGAACACACATGCAATGACCACTGGTTGATCCATGTGTGGTTTGTGGAAAGAACACATATGCAATGACCACTGGTTGATCCATATGTGGTTTGTGGAAAAGAACACACATGCAATTACCACTTGTTGATCCATATGTGGTTTGTGGAAAGAACACACATGCAATGACACTCCTTGATCCATGTGTGGTTTGTGGAAAAGAACACACATGCAATGACCACTGGTTGATCCATGTGTGGTTTGTGGAAAGAACACACATGCAATGACCACTGGTTGATCCATGTGTGGTTCGTGGAAAGAACACACATGCAATGACCACTGGATGATCCATATGTGGTTTGTGGAAAAGAACACACATGCAATGACTCTAGTGCTAGTTTTAGTATAAGAACACACATACAATGACTCTAGTGGGTCCACATGTAGTTTGTGAAAAGAAAACACATGCAATGACCACTTGTTGATCCATAAGTGGTTTGTGGAAAAGAACACACATGCAATGAGTCTAGTGGATCCATGTGTGGTTTGTGGAAAAGAACACACATACAATGACCACTGGTTGATCCATATGTGGTTTGTGGAATGAACACACATGCAATGACCACTGGTTGATCCATATGTGGTTTGTGGAAAAGAACACACATGCGATGACCACTAGTTGATCCATATGTGGTTTGTGGAAAGAACACACATGCAATGACACTGCTTGATCCATGTGTGGTTTGTGGAAAGAACACACATGCAATGACTCCTGTGGTTGATCCATGTGTGGTTTGTGGAAATAACACAGACGGAATGACTCTATTGGTTGATCCATGTGTGGTTTGTGGAAATAACACACATGCAATGACTCTAATGGATCCATAAGTGGTTTGTGGAAAAGAACACACATGCAATGACTCTAGTGCTAGTTTTAGTATAAGAACACACGTACAATGACTCTAGTGGGTCCACATCTAGTTTGTGAAAAGAACACACATGCAATGACCACTGGTTGATCCATAAGTTGTTTGTGGAAAAGAACACACATGCAATGGGTCTAGTGCATCCATGTGTGGTTTGTGGAAAAGAACACACATGCAATGACTCTAGTGCTGATTTGTGGTTTTAGTATAAGAACAAACATGCAATTACTCAAATGGATCCATATGTGGTTTGTGGAAAGAACACACATGCAATGACTCTGTTGATCCATATGTGGTTTGTGGAAAGAACACACATGCAATGACTCTAGTGTTTGATCCATGTGTGGTTTGTGGAAATAACACACATGCAATGACTCTATTGGTTGATCCATGTGTGGTTTGTGGAAATACCACACATGCAATGACTCTAATGGATCCATCACTGGTTTGTGGAAAAGAACACACATGCAATGAGTCTAGTGGATCCATGAGTGGTTTGTGGAAATAACACACATGCAATGACTCTATTGGTTGATCCATGTGTGGTTTGTGGAAATACCACACATGCAATGACTCTAATGGGTCCATAAGTGGTTTGTGGAAAAGAACACACATGCAATGACTCTAGTGCTTGTTTTAGTATAAGAAAACACATACAATGACTCTAGTGGGTCCACATTTAGTTTGTGAAAAGAACACACATGCAATGACCACTGGTTGATCCATAAGTTGTTTGTGGAAAAGAACACACATGCAATGAGTCTAGTGGATCCATGTGTGGTTTGTGGAAAAGAACACACATGCAATGACTCTAGTGCTGGTTTGTGGTTTTAGTATAAGAACAAACATGCAATTACTCAAAGGGATCCATATGTGGTTTGTGGAAAGAACACACATGTAGTGACTCTGGTTGATCCATATGTGGTTTGTGGAAAGAACACACATGCAATGACCACAGGATGATCCATATGTGGTTTTAGGAAAAGAACACACATGCAATGAGTCTAGTGGATCCATGTGTGGTTTGTGGAAAAGAACACACATGCAATGACCACTGGTTGATCCATGTGTGGTTTGTGGAACGAACACACATGCAATGACCAGTGGTTGATCCATGTGTGGTTCGTGGAAAGAACACACATGCAATGACCACTGGTTGATCCATATGTGGTTTGTGGAAAAGAACACACATGCAATGACTCTAGTGCTAGTTTTAGTATAAGAACACACATACAATGACTCTAGTGGGTCCACATGTAGTTTGTGAAAAGAACACACATGCAATGACCACTTGTTGATCCATAAGTGGTTTGTGGAAAATAAGACACATGCAATGAGTCTAGTGGATCCATGTGTGGTTTGTGGAAAAGAACACACATGCAATGACCACTTGTTGATCCATGTGTGGTTTGTGGAAAGAACACACATGCAATGACCACTGGTTGATCCATATGTGGTTTGTGGAAAAGAACACACATGCAATGACCACTGGTTGATCCATAAGTTGTGTGTGGAAAAGAACACACATGCAATGAGTCTAGTGGATCTATGTGTGGTTTGTGGAAAAGAACACACATGCAATGACTCTAGTGCTGGTTTGTGGTTTTAGCATAAGAACAAACATGCAATTACTCAAATGGATCCGTATCTGGTTTGTGGAAAGAACACACATGCAATGACTCTGGTTGATCCATATGTGGTTTGTGGAAAGAACACACATGCAATGACCACTGGTTGATCCATATGTGGTTTGTCGAAAAGAACACACATGCAATGAGTCTAGTGGATCCATGTGTGGTTTGTGGAAAAGAACACACATGCAATGACCACTGGTTGATCCATGTGTGGTTTGTGGAAAGAACACACATGCAATGACCACTGGTTGATCCATATGTGGTTTGTGGAAAAGAACACACATGCAATGACCACTGGTTGATCCATATGTTGTTTGTGGAAAGAACACACATGCAATGACACTGCTTGATCCATGTGTGGTGTGTGGAAAGAACACACATGCAATGACTCTAGTGGTTGATCCATGTGTGGTTTGTGGAAATAACACACATGCAATGACTCTATTGGTTGATCCATGTGTGGTTTGTGGAAATACCACACATGCAATGACTCTAATGGATCCATAAGTGGTTTGTGGAAAAGAACACACATGCAATGACTCTAGTGCTAGTTTTAGTATAAGAACACACATACAATGACTCTAGTGGGTCCACATCTAGTTTGTGAAAAGAACACACATGCAATGACCACTGGCTGATCCATAAGTTGTTTGTGGAAAAGAAAACACATGCAATGAGTCTAGTGGATCCATGTGTGGTTTGTGGAAAAGAACACACATGTAATGACTCTAGTGCTGCTTTGTGGTTTTAGTATAAGAACAAACATGCAATTACTCAAATGGATCCATATGTGGTTTGTGTAAAGAACACACATGCAATGACTCTGGTTGATCCATATGTGGTTTGTGGAAAGAACACACATGCAATGACCACTGGTTGATCCATATGTGGTTCGTGGAAAATAACACACATGCAGTGAGTCTAGTGGATCCATGTGTGGTTTGTGGAAAATAACACGCATGCAATGACCACTGGTTGATCCATGTGTGGTTTGTGGAAAGAACACATATGCAATGACCACTGGTTGATCCATATGTGGTTTGTGGAAAAGAACACACATGCAATTACCACTTGTTGATCGATATGTGGTTTGTGGAAAGAACACACATGCAATGACACTCCTTGATCCATGTGTGGTTTGTGGAAAAGAACACACATGCAATGACCACTGGTTGATCCATGTGTGGTTTGTGGAAAGAACACACATGCAATGACCACTGGTTGATCCATGTGTGGTTCGTGGAAAGAACACACATGCAATGACCACTGGATGATCCATATGTGGTTTGTGGAAAAGAACACACATGCAATGACTCTAGTGCTAGTTTTAGTATAAGAACACACATACAATGACTCTAGTGGGTCCACATGTAGTTTGTGAAAAGAAAACACATGCAATGACCACTTGTTGATCCATAAGTGGTTTGTGGAAAAGAACACACATGCAATGAGTCTAGTGGATCCATGTGTGGTTTGTGGAAAAGAACACACATGCAATGACCACTGGTTGATCCATGTGTGGTTTGTGGAATGAACACACATGCAATGACCACTGGTTGATCCATATGTGGTTTGTGGAAAAGAACACACATGCGATGACCACTAGTTGATCCATATGTGGTTTGTGGAAAGAACACACATGCAATGACACTGCTTGATCCATGTGTGGTTTGCGGAAAGAACACACATGCAATGACTCCTGTGGTTGATCCATGTGTGGTTTGTGGAAATAACACAGATGGAATGACTCTATTGGTTGATCCATGTGTGGTTTGTGGAAATAACACACATGCAATGACTCTAATGGATCCATAAGTGGTTTGTGGAAAAGAACACACATGCAATGACTCTAGTGCTAGTTTTAGTATAAGAACACACGTACAATGACTCTAGTGGGTCCACATCTAGTTTGTGAAAAGAACACACATGCAATGACCACTGGTTGATCCATAAGTTGTTTGTGGAAAAGAACACACATGCAATGGGTCTAGTGCATCCATGTGTGGTTTGTGGAAAAGAACACACATGCAATGACTCTAGTGCTGATTTGTGGTTTTAGTATAAGAACAAACATGCAATTACTCAAATGGATCCATATGTGGTTTGTGGAAAGAACACACATGCAATGACTCTGTTGATCCATATGTGGTTTGTGGAAAGAACACACATGCAATGACTCTAGTGGTTGATCCATGTGTGGTTTGTGGAAATAACACACATGCAATAACTCTATTGGTTGATCCATGTGTGGTTTGTGGAAATACCACACATGCAATGACTCTAATGGATCCATAAGTGGTTTGTGGAAAAGAACACACATGCAATGAGTCTAGTGGATCCATGAGTGGTTTGTGGAAATAACACACATGCAATGACTCTATTGGTTGATCCATGTGTGGTTTGTGGAAATACCACACATGCAATGACTCTAATGGGTCCATAAGTGGTTTGTGGAAAAGAACACACATGCAATGACTCTAGTGCTTGTTTTAGTATAAGAAAACACATACAATGACTCTAGTGGGTCCACATCTAGTTTGTGAAAAGAACACACATGCAATGACCACTGGTTGATCCATAAGTTGTTTGTGGAAAAGAACACACATGCAATGAGTCTAGTGGATCCATGTGTGGTTTGTGGAAAAGAACACACATGCAATGACTCTAGTGCTGGTTTGTGGTTTTAGTATAAGAACAAACATGCAATTACTCAAATGGATCCATATGTGGTTTGTCGAAAGAACACACATGCAATGACTCTAGTGTTGGTTTTAGTATAAAACACACATGCAATGACTCTAGTGGGTTCACATGTGGTTTGTGAAAAGAACACACATGCAATGACCACTGGTTGATCCATATGTGGTTTGTGGAAAGAACACACATGCAATGACACTGCTTGATCCATGCGTGGTTTGTGGAAAAGAACACACATGCAATGACCACTGGATGATCCATGTGTGGTTTGTGTAAAGAACACACATGCAATGACCACTGGTTGATCCATGAGTGGTTTGTGGAAAGAACACACATGCAATGACCACTAGTTGATCCATATGTGGTTTGTGGAAAAGTACACACATGCAATGACCACTGGTTGATCCATATGTGGTTTGTGGAAATAACACACATGCAATGACTCTAATGCTGGTTTTAGTTTAAGAACACAAATGGATCCATATGTGGTTTGTGGAAAGAACACACATGCAATGACTCTGGTTGATCCATATGTGGTTTGTGGAAAGAACACACATGCAATGACCACTGGTTGATCCATATGTGGTTTGTGGAAAATAACACACATGCAATGACCACTGGTTGGTCCATGTGAGGTTTGTGGAAAGTACACACATGCAATGACAGTGGTGGATCCATGTGTGGTTTGTGAAAAGAACACACATGCAATGACTCTAGTGTTGGTTTTAGTATAAGAACACACATGCAATGACTCTAGTGGGTTCACATGTGGTTTGTTAAAAGAACACACATGCAATGACCACTTGTTGATCCATATGTGGTTTGTGGAAAGAACACACGTGCAATGACACTGCTTGGTCCATGTGTGGTTTGTGGAAAAGAACACACATGCAATGACCACTGGTTGATCCATGTGTGGTTTGTTGAAAGAACACACATGCAGTGACCACTGGTTGATCCATGTGTGGTTCGTGGAAAGAACACACATGCAATGACCACTGGTTGATCCATATGTGGTTTGTGGAAAAGAACACACATGCAATGACTCTAGTGCTAGTTTTAGTATAAGAACACACATACAATGACTCTAGTGGGTCCACATGTAGTTTGTGAAAAGAACACACATGCAATGACCACTGGTTGATCCATAAGTGGTCTGTGGAAAAGAGAACACATGCAATGAGTCTACTGGATCCATGTGTGGTTTGTGGAAAAGAACACACATGCAATGACCACTGGTTGACCCATGTGTGGTTTGTGGAAAGAACACACATGCAATGACCACTGGTTGATCCATATGTGGTTTGTGGAAAAGAACACACATGCAATGACTCTAGTGCTAGTTTTAGTATAAGAACACACATACAATGACTCTAGTGGGTCCACATGTAGTTTGTGAAAAGAACACACATGCAATGACCACATGTTGATACATAAGTGGTTTGTGGAAAAGAACACACATGCAATGAGTCTAGTGGATCCATGTGTGGTTTGTGGAAATGAACACACATGCAATGACCACTGGTTGATCCATGTGTGGTTTGTGGAAAGAACACACATGCAATGACCACTGGGTGATCCATATGTGGTTTGTGGAAAAGAACACACATGCAATGACCACTTGTTCATCCATATGTGGTTTGTGGAAAGAACACACATGCAATGACACTGCTTGATCCATGTGTGGTTTGTGGAAAGAACACACATGCAATGACTCTAGTGGTTGATCCATGTGTGGTTTGTGGAAATAACACACATGCAATGGCTCTATTGGTTGATCCATGTGTGGTTTGTGGAAATAACACACATGCAATGACTCTAATGGATCCATAAGTGGTTTGTGGAAAAGAACACACATGCAATGACTCTAGTGCAAGTTTTAGTATAAGAACACACATACAATGACTCTAGTGGGTCCACATCTAGTTTGTGAAAAGAACACACATGCAATGACCACTGGTTGATCCATAAGTTCTTTGTGGAAAAGAACACACATGGAATGAGTCTAGTGGATGCATGTGTGGTTTGTGGAAAAGAACACACATGCAATGACTCTAGTGCTGGTTTGTGGTTTTAGTATAAGAACAAACATGCAATTACTTAAATGGATCCATATGTGGTTTGTGGAAAGAACACACATGCAATGACTCTAGTTGATCCATATGTGGTTTGTGGAAAGAACACACATGCAATGACCACTGGATGATCCATATGTGGTTTGTGGAAAAGAACACACATGCAATGAGTCTAGTGGATCCATGTGTGGTTTGTGGAAAAGAACACACATGCAATGACCACTGGTTGATCCATGTGTGGTTTGTGGAAAGAATACATGTAATGACCACTGGTTGATCTATATGTGGTTTGTGGAAAAGAACACACATGCAATGACCACTGGTTGATCCATATGTGGTTTGTGGAAAGAACACACATGCAATGACACTGCTTGATCCATGTGTGGTTTGTGGAAAGAACACACATGCAATGACTCTAGTGGTTGATCCATGTGTGGTTTGTGGAAATAACACACATGGAATGACTCTATTGTTTGATCCATGTGTGGTTTGTGGAAATAACACACATGCAATGACTCTAATGGATCCATAAGTGGTTTGTGGAAAAGAACACACATGCAATGACTCTAGTGCTCGTTTTAGTATAAGAACACACATACAATGACTCTAGTGGGTCCACATCTAGTTTGTGAAAAGAACACACATGCAATGACCACTGGTTGATCCATAAGTTGTTTGTGGAAAAGAACACACATGCAATGGGTCTGGTGCATCCATGTGTGGTTTGTGGAAAAAGAACACACATGCAATGACTCTAGTGCTGGTTTGTGGTTTTAGTATAAGAACAAACATGCAATTACTCAAATGGATCCATATGTGGTTTGTGGAAAGAACACACATGCAATGACTCTGGTTGATCCATATGTGGTTTGTGGAAATAACACACAAGCAATGACTCTATTGGTTGATCCATGTGTGGTTTGTGGAAATACCACATATGCAATGACTCTAATGGATCCATAATTGGTTTGTGGAAAAGAACACACATGCAATGAGTCTAGTGGATCCATGAGTGGTTTGTGGAAATAACACACATGCAATGACTCTATTGGTTGATCCATGTGTGGTTTGTGGAAATACCACACATGCAATGACTCTAATGGATCCATAAGTGGTTTATGGAAAAGAACACACATGCAATGACTGTAGTGCTAGTTTTAGTATAAGAACACACATGCAATGACTGTAGTGCTAGTTTTAGTATAAGAACACACATACAATGACTCTAGTGGGTCCACATCTAGTTTGTGAAAAGAACACACATGCAATGACCACTGGTTGATCCATAAGTTGTTTGTGGAAAAGAACACACATGCAATGAGTCTAGTGGATCCATGTGTGGTTTGTGGAAAAGAACACACATGCAATGAACACTGGTTGATCCATGTGTGGTTTGTGGAAAGAACACACATGCAATGACCACTGGTTGATCCATATGTGGTTTGTGGAAAAGAACACACATGCAATGACCACTGGTTGATCCATATGTGGTTTGTGGAAAGAACACACATGCAATGACACTGCTTGATCCATGTGTGGTTTGTGGAAAGAACACACATGCAATGACTCTAGTGGTTGATCCATGTGTGGTTTGTGGAAACAACACACATGCAATGGCTCTACTGGTTGATCCATGTGTGATTTGTGGAAATAACACACATGCAATGACTCTAATGGATCCATAAGTGGTTTGTGGACAAGAACACACATGCAATGACTGTAGTGCTAGTTTTAGTATAAGAACACACATACAATGACTCTAGTGGGTCCACATGTAGTTTGTGAAAAGAACACACATGCATTGACCACTAGTTGATCCATAGGTTGTTTGTGGAAAAGAACACACAAGCAATGAGTCTAGTGGACCCATGTGTGGTTTGTGGAAAAGAGCACACATGCAATGACTATAGTGCTGGTTTGTGGTTTTAGTATAAGAACAAACATGCAATTACACAAATGGATCCATATGTGGTTTGTGGAAAGAACACACATGCAATGACTCTGGTTGATCCATTTGTGGCTTGTGGAAAGAACACACATACAATGACCATTGGTTGATCCATGTGTGGTTTGTGGAAAGAACACACATCCAATGATAGTGGTGGATCCATGTGTGGTTTGTGAAAAGAACACACAAGCAATGACTCTAGTGTTGGTTTTACTATAAGAACACACATGCAATGACTCTAGTGGGTTCACATGTGGTTTGTGAAAAGAACACACATGCAATGACCACTGGTTGATCCATATGTGGTTTGTGGAAAGAACACACATGCAATGAGACAGCTTGATCCATGCGTGGTTTGTGGAAAAGAACACACATGCAATGACCACTGGATGATCCATGTGTGGTTTGTGGAAAGAACACACATGCAATGACCACTGGTTGATCCATGTGTGGTTTGTGGAAAGAACACACATGCAATGACCACTAGTTGATCCATATGTGGTTTGTGGAAAAGTACACACATGCAATGACCACTGGTTGATCCATATGTGGTTTGTGGAAATAACACACATGCAATGACTCTAATGTTGGTTTTAGTTTAAGAACACAAATGGATCCATATGTGGTTTGTGGAAAGAACACACATGCAATGACTCTGGTTGATCCATATGTGGTTTGTGGAAAGAACACA
The DNA here is from genome assembly GCA_916181665.1 of Avena sativa. Classification (NCBI taxonomy): domain Eukaryota; kingdom Viridiplantae; phylum Streptophyta; class Magnoliopsida; order Poales; family Poaceae; genus Avena; species Avena sativa. The sequence goes on along the minus strand of OV702292.1, from coordinate 259,497,583 downwards.
CATGCAATGACCACTGGTTGATCCATATGTGGTTTGTGGAAAAGAACACACATGCAATGACCACTGGTTGATCCATGTGAGGTTTGTGGAAAGAACACACATGCAATGACAGTGGTGGATCCATGTGTGGTTTGTGAAAAGAACACACATGCAATGACTCTAGTGTTGGTTTTAGTATAAGAACACACATGCAATGACTCTAGTGGGTTCACATCTGGTTTGTGAAAAGAACACACATGAAATGACCACTGGTTGATCCATCTGTGGTCTGTGGAAAGAACACGCATGCAATGACACTGCTTGATCCATGTGTGGTTTGTGGAAAAGAACACACATGCAATGACTCTAGTGTTGGTTTTAGTATAAGAACACACATGCAATGACTCTAGTGGGTTCACATGTGGTTTGTGAAAAGAACACACATGCAATGACCACTTGTTGATCCATATGTGGTTTGTGGAAAGAACACACATGCAATGACACTGCTTGATCCATGTGTGGTTTGTGGAAAAGAACACACATGCAATGACCACAGGTTGATCCATGTGTGGTTTGTGGAAAGAACACACATGCAGTGACCACTGGTTGATCCATGTGTGGTTCATGGAAAGAACACACATGCAATGACCACTGGTTGATCCAAATGCGGTTTGTGGAAAAGAACACACATGCAATGACTCTAGTGCTAGTTTTAGTATAAGAACACACATACAATGACTCTAGTGGGTCCACATGTAGTTTGTGAAAAGAACACACATGCAATGACCACTTGTTGATACATAAGTGGTTTGTGGAAAAGAACACACATGCAATGAGTCTAGTGGATCCATGTGTGGTTTGTGGAAATGAACACACATGCAATGACCACTGGTTGATCCATGTGTGGTTTGTGGAAAGAACACACATGCAATGACCACTGGTTGATCCATATGTGGTTTGTGGAAAAGAACACACATGCAATGACCACTGGTTCATCCATATGTGGTTTGTGGAAAGAACACACATGCAATGACACTGCTTGATCCATGTGTGGTTTGTGGAAATAACACACATGCAATGACTCTAGTGGTTGATCCATGTGTGGTTTGTGGAAATAACACACATGGAATAACTCTATTGGTTGATCCATGTGTGGTTTGTGGAAATAACACACATGCAATGACTCTAATGGATCCATAAGTGGTTTGTGGAAAAGAACACACATGCAATGACTCTAGTGCTAGTTTTAGTATAAGAACAGACATACAATGACTCTAGTGGGTCCACATCTAGTTTGTGAAAAGAACACACATGCAATGACCACTGGTTGATCCATAAGTTGTTTGTGGAAAAGAATACACATGCAATGAGTCTAGTGGATCCATGTGTGGTTTGTGGAAAAGAACACACATGCAATGACTCTAGTGCTGGTTTGTGGTTTTAGTATAAGAACAAACATGCAATTACTCAAATGGATACATATGTGGTTTGTGGAAAGAACACACATGCAGTGAATCTGGTTGATCCATATGTGGTTTGTGGAAAGAACACACATGCAATGACCACTGGATGATCCATATGTGGTTTGTGGAAAAGAACACACATGCAATGAGTCTAGTGGATCCATGTGTGGTTTGTGGAAAAGAACACACATGCAATGACCACTGGATGATCCATGTGTGGTTTGTGGAAAGAACACACATGCAATGACCACTGGTTGATCCATGTGTGGTTTGTGGAAAGAACACACATGCAATGACCACTAGTTGATCCATATGTGGTTTGTGGAAAAGTACACACATGCAATGACCACTGGTTGATCCATATGTGGTTTGTGGAAATAACACACATGCAATGACTCTAATGCTGGTTTTAGTTTAAGAACACAAATGGATCCATATGTGGTTTGTGGAAAGAACACACATGCAATGACTCTGGTTGATCCATATGTGGTTTGTGGAAAGAACACACATGCAATGACCACTGGTTGATCCATATGTGGTTTGTGGAAAAGAACACACATGCAATGACCACTGGTTGATCCATGTGAGGTTTGTGGAAAGAACACACATGCAATGACAGTGGTGGATCCATGTGTGGTTTGTGAAAAGAACACACATGCAATGACTCTAGTGTTGGTTTTAGTATAAGAACACACATGCAATGACTCTAGTGGGTTCACATCTGGTTTGTGAAAAGAACACACATGAAATGACCACTGGTTGATCCATCTGTGGTCTGTGGAAAGAACACGCATGCAATGACACTGCTTGATCCATGTGTGGTTTGTGGAAAAGAACACACATGCAATGACTCTAGTGTTGGTTTTAGTATAAGAACACACATGCAATGACTCTAGTGGGTTCACATGTGGTTTGTGAAAAGAACACACATGCAATGACCACTTGTTGATCCATATGTGGTTTGTGGAAAGAACACACATGCAATGACACTGCTTGATCCATGTGTGGTTTGTGGAAAAGAACACACATGCAATGACCACAGGTTGATCCATGTGTGGTTTGTGGAAAGAACACACATGCAGTGACCACTGGTTGATCCATGTGTGGTTCATGGAAAGAACACACATGCAATGACCACTGGTTGATCCAAATGCGGTTTGTGGAAAAGAACACACATGCAATGACTCTAGTGCTAGTTTTAGTATAAGAACACACATACAATGACTCTAGTGGGTCCACATGTAGTTTGTGAAAAGAACACACATGCAATGACCACTTGTTGATACATAAGTGGTTTGTGGAAAAGAACACACATGCAACGAGTCTAGTGGATCCATGTGTGGTTTGTGGAAATGAACACACATGCAATGACCACTGGTTGATCCATGTGTGGTTTGTGGAAAGAACACACATGCAATGACCACTGGTTGATCCATATGTGGTTTGTGGAAAAGAACACACATGCAATGACCACTGGTTCATCCATATGTGGTTTGTGGAAAGAACACACATGCAATGACACTGCTTGATCCATGTGTGGTTTGTGGAAATAACACACATGCAATGACTCTAGTGGTTGATCCATGTGTGGTTTGTGGAAATAACACACATGGAATAACTCTATTGGTTGATCCATGTGTGGTTTGTGGAAATAACACACATGCAATGACTCTAATGGATCCATAAGTGGTTTGTGGAAAAGAACACACATGCAATGACTCTAGTGCTAGTTTTAGTATAAGAACAGACATACAATGACTCTAGTGGGTCCACATCTAGTTTGTGAAAAGAACACACATGCAATGACCACTGGTTGATCCATAAGTTGTTTGTGGAAAAGAATACACATGCAATGAGTCTAGTGGATCCATGTGTGGTTTGTGGAAAAGAACACACATGCAATGACTCTAGTGCTGGTTTGTGGTTTTAGTATAAGAACAAACATGCAATTACTCAAATGGATACATATGTGGTTTGTGGAAAGAACACACATGCAGTGAATCTGGTTGATCCATATGTGGTTTGTGGAAAGAACACACATGCAATGACCACTGGATGATCCATATGTGGTTTGTGGAAAAGAACACACATGCAATGAGTCTAGTGGATCCATGTGTGGTTTGTGGAAAAGAACACACATGCAATGACCACTGGTTGATCCATGTGTGGTTTGTGGAAAGAACACACATGCAATGACCACTGGTTGATCCATATGTGGTTTGTGGAAAAGAACACACATGCAATGACCACTGGTTGATCCATATGTGGTTTGTGGAAAGAACACACATGCAATGACACTGCTTGATCCATGTGTGGTTTGTGGAAAGAACACACATGCAATGACTCTAGTGGTTAATCCATGTGTGGTTTGTGGAAATAACACACATGGAATGACTCTATTGGTTGATCCATGTGTGGTTTGTGGAAATAACACACATGCAATGACTCTAATGGATCCATAAGTGGTTTGTGGAAAAGAACCCACATGCAATGACTCTAGTGCTAGTTTTAGTATAAGAACACACATACAATGAGTCTAGTGGGTCCACATCTAGTTTGTGAAAAGAACACACATGCAATGACCACTGATTGATCCATAAGTTGTTTGCGGAAAAGAACACACATGCAATGGGTCTAGTGCATCCATGTGTGGTTTGTGGAAAAGAACACACATGCAATGACTCTAGTGCTGGTTTGTGGTTTTAGTATAAGAACAAACATGCAATTACTCAAATGGATCCATATGTGGTTTGTCGAAAGAACACACATGCAATGACTCTGGTTGATCCATCTGTGGTTTGTGGAAAGAACACACATGCAATGACTCTAGTGGTTGATCCATGTGTGGTTTGTGGAAATAACACACATGCAATGACTCTATTGGTTGATCCATGTGTGGTTTGTGGAAATACCACACATGCAATGACTCTAATGGATCCATAAGTGGTTTGTGGAAAAGAACACACATGCAATGAGTCTTGTGGATCCATGAGTGGTTTGTGGAAATAACACACATGCAATGACTCTATTGGTTGATCCATGTGTGGTTTGTGGAAATACCACACATGCAATGACTCTAATGGATCCATAAGTGGTTAGTGAAAAAGAACACACATGCAATGACTCTAGTGCTAGTTTTAGTATAAGAACACACATACAATGACTCTAGTGGGTCCACATCTAGTTTGTGAAAAGAACACACATGCAATGACCACTGGTTGATCCATAAGTTGTTTGTGGAAAAGAACACACATGCAATGAGTCTAGTGGTTCCATGTGTGGTTTGTGGAAAAGAACACACATGCAATGACTCTAGTGCTGGTTTGTGGTTTTAGTATAAGAACAAACATGCAATTACTCAAATGGATCCATATGTGGTTTGTGGAAAGAACACACATGCAATGACCACTTGATGATCCATGTGTGGTTTGTGGAAAGAACACACATGCAATGACCACTGGTTGATCCATGTGTGGTTTGTGGAAAGAACACACATGCAATGACCACTAGTTGATCCATATGTGGTTTGTGGAAAAGTACACACATGCAATGACCACTGGTTGATCCATATGTGGTTTGTGGAAATAACACACATGCAATGACTCTAATGCTGGTTTTAGTTTAAGAACACAAATGGATCCATATGTGGTTTGTGGAAAGAACACACATGCAATGACTCTGGTTGATCCATATGTGGTTTGTGGAAAGAACACACATGCAATGACCACTGGTTGATCCATGTGTGGTTTGTGGAAAGAACAAACATGCAATGACCACTGGTTGATCCATATGTGGTTTGTGGAAAAGAACACACATGCAATGACCACTGGTTGATCCATGTGAGGTTTGTGGAAAGAACACACATGCAATGACAGTGGTGGATCCATGTGTGGTTTGTGAAAAGAACACACATGCAATGACTCTAGTGTTGGTTTTAGTATAAGAACACACATGCAATGACTCTAGTGGGTTCACATGTGGTTTGTGAAATAACACACATGAAATGACCACTGGTTGATCCATATGTGGTCTGTGGAAAGAACACGCATGCAATGACACTGCTTGATCCATTTGTGGTTTGTGGAAAAGAACACACATGCAATGACTCTAGTGTTGGTTTTAGTATAAGAACACAGATGCAATGACTCTAGTGGGTTCACATGTGGTTTGTGAAAAGAACACACATGCAATGACCACTTGTTGATCCATATGTGGTTTGTGGAAATAACACACATGCAATGACACTGCTTGATCCATGTGTGGTTTGTGGAAAAGAACACACATGCAATGACCACTGGTTGATCCATGTGTGGTTTGTGGAAAGAACACACATGCAGTGACCACTAGTTGATCCATGTGTGGTTCATGGAAAGAACACACATGCAATGACCACTGGTTGATCCATATGCGGTTTGTGGAAAAGAACACACATGCAATGACTCTAGTGCTAGTTTTAGTATAAGAACACACATACAATGACTCTAGTGGGTCCACATGTAGTTTGTGAAAAGAACACACATGCAATGACCACTTGTTGATACATAAGTGGTTTGTGGAAAAGAACACACATGCAATGAGTCTAGTGGATCCATGTGTGGTTTGTGGAAATGAACACACATGCAATGACCACTGGTTGATCCATGTGTGGTTTGTGGAAAGAACACACATGCAATGACCACTGGTTGATCCATATGTGGTTTGTGGAAAAGAACACACATGCAATGACCACTGGTTCATCCATATGTGGTTTGTGGAAAGAACACACATGCAATGACACTGCTTGATCCATGTGTGGTTTGTGGAAAGAACACACATGCAATGACTCTAGTGGTTGATCCATGTGTGGTTTGTGGAAATAACACACATGGAATGACTCTATTGGTTGATCCATGTGTGGTTTGTGGAAATAACACACATGCAATGACTCTAATGGATCCATAAGTGGTTTGTGGAAAAGAACACACATGCAATGACTCTAGTGCTAGTTTTAGTATAAGAACACACATACAATGAGTCTAGTGGGTCCACATCTAGTTTGTGAAAAGAACACACATGCAATGACCACTGGTTGATCCATAAGTTGTTTGCGGAAAAGAACACACATGCAATGGGTCTAGTGGATCCATGTGTGGTTTGTGGAAAAGAACACACATGCAATGACTCTAGTGCTGGTTTGTGGTTTTAGTATAAGAACAAACATGCAATTACTCAAATGGATCCATATGTGGTTTGTGGAAAGAACACACATGCAGTGACTCTGGTTGATCCATATGTGGTTTGTGGAAAGAACACACATGCAATGACCACTGGATGATCCATATGTGGTTTGTGGAAAAGAACACACATGCAATGAGTCTAGTGGATCCATGTGTGGTTTGTGGAAAAGAACACACATGCAATGACCACTGGTTGATCCATGTGTGGTTTGTGGAAAGAACACACATGCAATGACCACTGGTTGATCCATATGTGGTTTGTGGAAAAGAACACACATGCAATGACCACTGGTTGATCCATATGTGGTTTGTCGAAAGAACACACATGCAATGACACTGCTTGATCCATGTGTGGTTTGTGGAAAGAACACACATGCAATGACTCTAGTGGTTGATCCATGTGTGGTTTGTGGAAATAACACACATGGAATGACTCTATTGGTTGATCCATGTGTGGTTTGTGGAAATAACACACATGCAATGACTCTAATGGATCCATAAGTGGTTTGTGGAAAAGAACACACATGCAATGACTCTAGTGCTAGTTTTAGTATAAGAACACACATACAATGAGTCTAGTGGGTCCACATCTAGTTTGCGAAAAGAACACACATGCAATGACCACTGGTTGATCCATAAGTTGTTTGTGGAAAAGAACACACATGCAATGGGTCTAGTGCATCCATGTGTGGTTTGTGGAAAAGAACACACATGCAATGACTCTAGTGCTGGTTTGTGGTTTTAGTATAAGAACAAACATGCAATTACTCAAATGGATCCATATGTGGTTTGTGGAAAGAACACACATGCAATGACTCTGGTTGATCCATATGTGGTTTGTGGAAAGAACACGCATGCAATGACTGTAGTGGTTGATCCATGTGTGGTTTGTGGAAATAACACACATGCAATGACTCTATTGGTTGATCCATGTGTGGTTTGTGGAAATACCACACATGCAATGACTCTAATGGATCCATAAGTGGTTTGTGGAAAAGAACACACATGCAATGAGTCTAGTGGATCCATGAGTGGTTTGTGGAAATAACACACATGCAATGACTCTATTGGTTGATCCATGTGTGGTTTGTGGAAATACCACACATGCAATGACTCTAATGGATCCATAAGTGGTTAGTGGAAAAGAACACACATGCAATGACTCTAGTGCTAGTTTTAGTATAAGAACACACATACAATGACTCTAGTGGGTCCACATCTAGTTTGTGAAAAGAACACACATGCAATGAACACTGGTTGATCCATAAGTTGTTTGTGGAAAAGAACACACATGCAATGAGTCTAGTGGATCCATGTGTGGTTTGTGGAAAAGAACACACATGCAATGACTCTAGTGCTGGTTTGTGGTTTTAGTATAAGAACAAACATGCAATTACTCAAATGGATCCATATGTGGTTTGTGGAAAGAACACACATGCAATGACTCTGGTTGATCCATATGTGGTTTGTGGAAAGAACACACATGCAATGACCACTGGTTGATCCATATGTGGTTTGTGGAAAAGAACACACATGCAATGAGTCTAGTGGATCCATGTGTGGTTTGTGGAAAAGAACACACATGCAATGACCACTGGTTGATCCATGTGTGGTTTGCGGAAAGAACAGACATGCAATGACCACTGGTTGATCCATATGTGGTTTGTGGAAAAGAACACACATGCAATGAGTCTAGTGGATCCATGTGTGGTTTGTGGAAAAGAACACACATGCAATGACCACTTGTTGATCCATGTGTGGTTTGTGGAAAGAACACACATGCAATGACCACTGGTTGATCCATATGTGGTTTATGGAAAAGAACACACATGCAATGACCACTGGTTGATCCATAAGTTGTGTGTGGAAAAGAACACACATGCAATGAGTCTAGTGGATCCATGTGTGGTTTGTGGAAAAGAACACACATGCAATGACTCTAGTGCTGGTTTGTGGTTTTAGTATAAGAACAAACATGCAATTACTCAAATGGATCCGTATGTGGTTTGTGGAAAGAACACACATGCAATGACTCTGGTTGATCCATATGTGGTTTGTGGAAAGAACACACATGCAATGACCACTGGTTGATCCATATGTGGTTTGTCGAAAAGAACACACATGCAACGAGTCTAGTGGATCCATGTGTGGTTTGTGGAAAAGAACACACATGCAATGACCACTGGTTGATCCATGTGTGGTTTGTGGAAATAACACACATGCAATGACCACTGGTTGATCCATATGTGGTTTGTGGAAAAGAACACACATGCAATGACCACTGGTTGATCCATATGTGGTTTGTGGAAAGAACACACATGCAATGACACTGCTTGATCCATGTGTGGTTTGTGGAAAGAACACACATGCAATGACTCTAGTGGTTGATCCATGTGTGGTTTGTGGAAATAACACAAATGCAATGACTCTATTGGTTGATCCATGTGTGGTTTGTGGAAATACCACACATGCAATGACTCTAATGGATCCATAAGTGGTTTGTGGAAAAGAACACACATGCAATGACTCTAGTGCTAGTTTTAGTATAAGAACACACATACAATGACTCTAGTGGGTCCACATCTAGTTTGTGAAAAGAACACACATGCAATGACCACTGGCTGATCCATAAGTTGTTTGTGGAAAAGAAAACACATGCAATGAGTCTAGTGGATCCATGTGTGGTTTGTGGAAAAGAACACACATGTAATGACTCTAGTGCTGGTTTGTGGTTTTAGTATAAGAACAAACATGCAATTACTCAAATGGATCCATATGTGGTTTGTGGAAAGAACACACATGCAATGACTCTGGTTGATCCATATGTGGTTTGTGGAAAGAACACACATGCAATGACCACTGGTTGATCCATATGTGGTTCGTGGAAAATAACACACATGCAGTGAGTCTAGTGGATCCATGTGTGGTTTGTGGAAAAGAACACACATGCAATGACCACTGGTTGATCCATGTGTGGTTTGTGGAAAGAACACATATGCAATGACCACTGGTTGATCCATATGTGGTTTGTGGAAAAGAACACACATGCAATGACCACTTGTTGATCCATAAGTGGTTTGTGGAAAAGAACACACATGCAATGAGTCTAGTGGATCCATGTGTGGTTTGTGGAAAAGAACACACATGCAATGACCACTGGTTGATCCATGTGTGGTTTGTGGAAAGAACACACATGCAATGACCACTGGTTGATCCATATGTGGTTTGTGGAAAAGAACACACATGCGATGACCACTAGTTGAGCCATATGTGGTTTGTGGAAAGAACACACATGCAATGACACTGCTTGATCCATGTGTGGTTTGTGGAAAGAACACACATGCAATGACTCCTGTGGTTGATCCATGTGTGGTTTGTGGAAATAACACACATGGAATGACTCTATTGGTGTATCCATGTGTGGTTTATGGAAATAACACACATGCAATGACTCTAATGGATCCATAAGTGGTTTGTGGAAAAGAACACACATGCAATGACTCTAGTGCTAGTTTTAGTATAAGAACACACGTACAATGACTCTAGTGGGTCCACATCTAGTTTGTGAAAAGAACACACATGCAATGACCACTTGTTGATCCATAAGTTGTTTGTGGAAAAGAACACACATGCAATGGGTCTAGTGCATCCATGTGTGGTTTGTGGAAAAGAACACACATGCAATGACTCTAGTGCTGATTTGTGGTTTTAGTATAACAACAAACATGCAATTATTCAAATGGATCCATATGTGGTTTGTGGAAAGAACACACATGCAATGACTCTGTTGATCCATATGTGGTTTGTGGAAAGAACACACATGCAATGACTCTAGTGGTTGATCCATGTGTGGTTTGTGGAAATAACACACATGCAATGACTCTATTGGTTGATCCATGTGTGGTTTGTGGAAATACCACACATGCAATGACTCTAATGGATCCATAAGTGGTTTGTGGAAAAGAACACACATGCAATGAGTCTAGTGGATCCATGTGTGGTTTGTGGAAATAACACACATGCAATGACTCTATTGGTTGATCCATGTGTGGTTTGTGGAAATACCACACATGCAATGACTCTAATGGATCCATAAGTGGTTAGTGGAAAAGAACACACATGCAATGACTCTAGTGCTAGTTTTAGTATAAGAACACACATACAATGACTCTAGTGGGTCCACATCTAGTTTGTGAAAAGAACACACATGCAATGACCACTGGTTGATCCATAAGTTGTTTGTGTAAAAGAACACACATGCAATGAGTCTAGTGGATCCATGTGTGGTTTGTGGAAAAGAACACACATGCAATGACTCTAGTGCTGGTTTGTGGTTTTAGTATAAGAACAAACATGCAATTACTCAAATGGATCCATATGTGGTTTGTGGAAAGAACACACATGCAATGACTCTGGTTGATCCATATGTGGTTTGTGGAAAGAACACACATGCAATGACCACTGGTTGATCCATATGTGGTTTGTGGAAAGGAACACACATGCAATGAGTCTTATGGATCCATGTGTGGTTTGTGGAAAAGGACACACATGCAATGACCACTGGTTGATCCATGTGTGGTTTGTGGAAAGAACAGACATGCAATGACCACTGGTTGATCCATATGTGGTTTGTGGAAAAGAACACATATGCAATGACCACTGGTTGATCCATATGTGGTTTGCGGAAAGAACACACATGCAATGACACTGCTTGATCCATGTGTGGTTTGTGGAAAGAACACACATGCAATGACCACTGGTTGATCCATGTGTGGTTCATGGAAAGAACACACATGCAATGACCACTGGTTGATCCATATGTGGTTTGTGGAAAAGAACACACATGCAATGACTCTAGTGCTAGTTTTAGTATAAGAACACACATACAATGACTCTAGTGGGTCCACATGTAGTTTGTGAAAAGAACACACATGCAATGACCACTTGTTGATCCATAAGTGGTTTGTGGAAAAGAAGACACATGCAATGAGTCTAGTGGATCCATGTGTGGTTTGTGGAAAAGAACACACATGCAATGACCACTTGTTGATCCATGTGTGGTTTGTGGAAAGAACACACATGCAATGACCACTGGTTGATCCATATGTGGTTTGTGGAAAAGAACACACATGCAATGACCACTGGTTGATCCATAAGTTGTGTGTAGAAAAGAACACGCATGCAATGAGTCTAGTGGATCCATGTGTGGTTTGTGGAAAAGAACACACATGCAATGACTCTAGTGCTGGTTTGTGGTTTTAGTATAAGAACAAACATGCAATTACTCAAATGGATCCGTATGTTGTTTGTGGAAAGAACACACATGCAATGACTCTGGTTGATCCATATGTGGTTTGTGGAAAGAACACACATGCAATGACCACTGGTTGATCCATATGTGGTTTGTCGAAAAGAACACACATGCAATGAGTCTAGTGGATCCATGTGTGGTTTGTGGAAAAGAACACACATGCAATGACCACTGGTTGATCCATGTGTGGTTTGTGGAAAGAACACACATGCAATGACCACTGGTTGATCCATATGTGGTTTGTGGAAAAGAACACACATGCAATGACCACTGGTTGATCCATATGTGGTTTGTGGAAAGAACACACATGCAATGACACTGCTTGATCCATGTGTGGTTTGTGGAAAGAACACACATGCAATGACTCTAGTGGTTGATCCATGTGTGGTTTGTGGAAATAACACACATGCAATGACTCTATTGGTTGATCCATGTGTGGTTTGTGGAAATACCACACATGCAATGACTCTAATGGATCCATAAGTGGTTTGTGGAAAAGAACACACATGCAATGACTCTAGTGCTAGTTTTAGTATAAGAACACACATACAATGACTCTAGTGGGTCCACATCTAGTTTGTGAAAAGAACACACATGCAATGACCACTGGCTGATCCATAAGTTGTTTGTGGAAAAGAAAACACATGCAATGAGTCTAGTGGATCCATGTGTGGTTTGTGGAAAAGAACACACATGTAATGACTCTAGTGCTGGTTTGTGGTTTTAGTATAAGAACAAACATGCAATTACTCAAATGGATCCATATGTGGTTTGTGGAAAGAACACACATGCAATGACTCTGGTTGATCCATATGTGGTTTAAGGAAAGAACACACATGCAATGACCACTGGTTGATCCATATGTGGTTCGTGGAAAATAACACACATGTAGTGAGTCTAGTGGATCCATGTGTGGTTTGTGGAAAAGAACACACATGCAATGACCACTGGTTGATCCATGTGTGGTTTGTGGAAAGAACACATATGCAATGACCACTGGTTGATCCATATGTGGTTTGTGGAAAAGAACACACATGCAATTACCACTTGTTGATCCATATGTGGTTTGTGGAAAGAACACACATGCAATGACACTCCTTGATCCATGTGTGGTTTGTGGAAAAGAACACACATGCAATGACCACTGGTTGATCCATGTGTGGTTTGTGGAAAGAACACACATGCAATGACCACTGGTTGATCCATGTGTGGTTCGTGGAAAGAACACACATGCAATGACCACTGGATGATCCATATGTGGTTTGTGGAAAAGAACACACATGCAATGACTCTAGTGCTAGTTTTAGTATAAGAACACACATACAATGACTCTAGTGGGTCCACATGTAGTTTGTGAAAAGAAAACACATGCAATGACCACTTGTTGATCCATAAGTGGTTTGTGGAAAAGAACACACATGCAATGAGTCTAGTGGATCCATGTGTGGTTTGTGGAAAAGAACACACATACAATGACCACTGGTTGATCCATATGTGGTTTGTGGAATGAACACACATGCAATGACCACTGGTTGATCCATATGTGGTTTGTGGAAAAGAACACACATGCGATGACCACTAGTTGATCCATATGTGGTTTGTGGAAAGAACACACATGCAATGACACTGCTTGATCCATGTGTGGTTTGTGGAAAGAACACACATGCAATGACTCCTGTGGTTGATGCATGTGTGGTTTGTGGAAATAACACAGACGGAATGACTCTATTGGTTGATCCATGTGTGGTTTGTGGAAATAACACACATGCAATGACTCTAATGGATCCATAAGTGGTTTGTGGAAAAGAACACACATGCAATGACTCTAGTGCTAGTTTTAGTATAAGAACACACGTACAATGACTCTAGTGGGTCCACATCTAGTTTGTGAAAAGAACACACATGCAATGACCACTGGTTGATCCATAAGTTGTTTGTGGAAAAGAACACACATGCAATGGGTCTAGTGCATCCATGTGTGGTTTGTGGAAAAGAACACACATGCAATGACTCTAGTGCTGATTTGTGGTTTTAGTATAAGAACAAACATGCAATTACTCAAATGGATCCATATGTGGTTTGTGGAAAGAACACACATGCAATGACTGTGTTGATCCATATGTGGTTTGTGGAAAGAACACACATGCAATGACTCTAGTGGTTGATCCATGTGTGGTTTGTGGAAATAACACACATGCAATGACTCTATTGGTTGATCCATGTGTGGTTTGTGGAAATACCACACATGCAATGACTCTAATGGATCCATCACTGGTTTGTGGAAAAGAACACACATGCAATGAGTCTAGTGGATCCATGAGTGGTTTGTGGAAATAACACACATGCAATGACTCTATTGGTTGATCCATGTGTGGTTTGTGGAAATACCACACATGCAATGACTCTAATGGGTCCATAAGTGGTTTGTGGAAAAGAACACACATGCAATGACTCTAGTGCTTGTTTTAGTATAAGAAAACACATACAATGACTCTAGTGGGTCCACATTTAGTTTGTGAAAAGAACACACATGCAATGACCACTGGTTGATCCATAAGTTGTTTGTGGAAAAGAACACACATGCAATGAGTCTAGTGGATCCATGTGTGGTTTGTGGAAAAGAACACACATGCAATGACTCTAGTGCTGGTTTGTGGTTTTAGTATAAGAACAAACATGCAATTACTCAAAGGGATCCATATGTGGTTTGTGGAAAGAACACACATGTAGTGACTCTGGTTGATCCATATGTGGTTTGTGGAAAGAACACACATGCAATGACCACAGGATGATCCATATGTGGTTTTAGGAAAAGAACACACATGCAATGAGTCTAGTGGATCCATGTGTGGTTTGTGGAAAAGAACACACATGCAATGACCACTGGTTGATCCATGTGTGGTTTGTGGAACGAACACACATGCAATGACCAGTGGTTGATCCATGTGTGGTTCGTGGAAAGAACACACATGCAATGACCACTGGTTGATCCATGTGTGGTTTGTGGAAAGAACACATATGCAATGACCACTGGTTGATCCATATGTGGTTTGTGGAAAAGAACACACATGCAATTACCACTTGTTGATCCATATGTGGTTTGTGGAAAGAACACACATGCAATGACACTCCTTGATCCATGTGTGGTTTGTGGAAAAGAACACACATGCAATGACCACTGGTTGATCCATGTGTGGTTTGTGGAAAGAACACACATGCAATGACCACTGGTTGATCCATGTGTGGTTCGTGGAAAGAACACACATGCAATGACCACTGGATGATCCATATGTGGTTTGTGGAAAAGAACACACATGCAATGACTCTAGTGCTAGTTTTAGTATAAGAACACACATACAATGACTCTAGTGGGTCCACATGTAGTTTGTGAAAAGAAAACACATGCAATGACCACTTGTTGATCCATAAGTGGTTTGTGGAAAAGAACACACATGCAATGAGTCTAGTGGATCCATGTGTGGTTTGTGGAAAAGAACACACATACAATGACCACTGGTTGATCCATATGTGGTTTGTGGAATGAACACACATGCAATGACCACTGGTTGATCCATATGTGGTTTGTGGAAAAGAACACACATGCGATGACCACTAGTTGATCCATATGTGGTTTGTGGAAAGAACACACATGCAATGACACTGCTTGATCCATGTGTGGTTTGTGGAAAGAACACACATGCAATGACTCCTGTGGTTGATGCATGTGTGGTTTGTGGAAATAACACAGACGGAATGACTCTATTGGTTGATCCATGTGTGGTTTGTGGAAATAACACACATGCAATGACTCTAATGGATCCATAAGTGGTTTGTGGAAAAGAACACACATGCAATGACTCTAGTGCTAGTTTTAGTATAAGAACACACGTACAATGACTCTAGTGGGTCCACATCTAGTTTGTGAAAAGAACACACATGCAATGACCACTGGTTGATCCATAAGTTGTTTGTGGAAAAGAACACACATGCAATGGGTCTAGTGCATCCATGTGTGGTTTGTGGAAAAGAACACACATGCAATGACTCTAGTGCTGATTTGTGGTTTTAGTATAAGAACAAACATGCAATTACTCAAATGGATCCATATGTGGTTTGTGGAAAGAACACACATGCAATGACTCTGTTGATCCATATGTGGTTTGTGGAAAGAACACACATGCAATGACTCTAGTGGTTGATCCATGTGTGGTTTGTGGAAATAACACACATGCAATGACTCTATTGGTTGATCCATGTGTGGTTTGTGGAAATACCACACATGCAATGACTCTAATGGATCCATCACTGGTTTGTGGAAAAGAACACACATGCAATGAGTCTAGTGGATCCATGAGTGGTTTGTGGAAATAACACACATGCAATGACTCTATTGGTTGATCCATGTGTGGTTTGTGGAAATACCACACATGCAATGACTCTAATGGGTCCATAAGTGGTTTGTGGAAAAGAACACACATGCAATGACTCTAGTGCTTGTTTTAGTATAAGAAAACACATACAATGACTCTAGTGGGTCCACATTTAGTTTGTGAAAAGAACACACATGCAATGACCACTGGTTGATCCATAAGTTGTTTGTGGAAAAGAACACACATGCAATGAGTCTAGTGGATCCATGTGTGGTTTGTGGAAAAGAACACACATGCAATGACTCTAGTGCTGGTTTGTGGTTTTAGTATAAGAACAAACATGCAATTACTCAAAGGGATCCATATGTGGTTTGTGGAAAGAACACACATGTAGTGACTCTGGTTGATCCATATGTGGTTTGTGGAAAGAACACACATGCAATGACCACAGGATGATCCATATGTGGTTTTAGGAAAAGAACACACATGCAATGAGTCTAGTGGATCCATGTGTGGTTTGTGGAAAAGAACACACATGCAATGACCACTGGTTGATCCATGTGTGGTTTGTGGAACGAACACACATGCAATGACCAGTGGTTGATCCATGTGTGGTTCGTGGAAAGAACACACATGCAATGACCACTGGTTGATCCATATGTGGTTTGTGGAAAAGAACACACATGCAATGACTCTAGTGCTAGTTTTAGTATAAGAACACACATACAATGACTCTAGTGGGTCCACATGTAGTTTGTGAAAAGAACACACATGCAATGACCACTTGTTGATCCATAAGTGGTTTGTGGAAAATAAGACACATGCAATGAGTCTAGTGGATCCATGTGTGGTTTGTGGAAAAGAACACACATGCAATGACCACTTGTTGATCCATGTGTGGTTTGTGGAAAGAACACACATGCAATGACCACTGGTTGATCCATATGTGGTTTGTGGAAAAGAACACACATGCAATGACCACTGGTTGATCCATAAGTTGTGTGTGGAAAAGAACACACATGCAATGAGTCTAGTGGATCTATGTGTGGTTTGTGGAAAAGAACACACATGCAATGACTCTAGTGCTGGTTTGTGGTTTTAGCATAAGAACAAACATGCAATTACTCAAATGGATCCGTATCTGGTTTGTGGAAAGAACACACATGCAATGACTCTGGTTGATCCATATGTGGTTTGTGGAAAGAACACACATGCAATGACCACTGGTTGATCCATATGTGGTTTGTCGAAAAGAACACACATGCAATGAGTCTAGTGGATCCATGTGTGGTTTGTGGAAAAGAACACACATGCAATGACCACTGGTTGATCCATGTGTGGTTTGTGGAAAGAACACACATGCAATGACCACTGGTTGATCCATATGTGGTTTGTGGAAAAGAACACACATGCAATGACCACTGGTTGATCCATATGTTGTTTGTGGAAAGAACACACATGCAATGACACTGCTTGATCCATGTGTGGTGTGTGGAAAGAACACACATGCAATGACTCTAGTGGTTGATCCATGTGTGGTTTGTGGAAATAACACACATGCAATGACTCTATTGGTTGATCCATGTGTGGTTTGTGGAAATACCACACATGCAATGACTCTAATGGATCCATAAGTGGTTTGTGGAAAAGAACACACATGCAATGACTCTAGTGCTAGTTTTAGTATAAGAACACACATACAATGACTCTAGTGGGTCCACATCTAGTTTGTGAAA
Source organism: Avena sativa (assembly GCA_916181665.1). Taxonomy (NCBI): domain Eukaryota; kingdom Viridiplantae; phylum Streptophyta; class Magnoliopsida; order Poales; family Poaceae; genus Avena; species Avena sativa. The sequence goes on along the minus strand of OV702292.1, from coordinate 259,479,508 downwards.
AGAACACACATGCAATGACCACTGGCTGATCCATAAGTTGTTTGTGGAAAAGAAAACACATGCAATGAGTCTAGTGGATCCATGTGTGGTTTGTGGAAAAGAACACACATGTAATGACTCTAGTGCTGCTTTGTGGTTTTAGTATAAGAACAAACATGCAATTACTCAAATGGATCCATATGTGGTTTGTGGAAAGAACACACATGCAATGACTCTGGTTGATCCATATGTGGTTTGTGGAAAGAACACACATGCAATGACCACTGGTTGATCCATATGTGGTTCGTGGAAAATAACACACATGCAGTGAGTCTAGTGGATCCATGTGTGGTTTGTGGAAAAGAACACGCATGCAATGACCACTGGTTGATCCATGTGTGGTTTGTGGAAAGAACACATATGCAATGACCACTGGTTGATCCATATGTGGTTTGTGGAAAAGAACACACATGCAATTACCACTTGTTGATCGATATGTGGTTTGTGGAAAGAACACACATGCAATGACACTCCTTGATCCATGTGTGGTTTGTGGAAAAGAACACACATGCAATGACCACTGGTTGATCCATGTGTGGTTTGTGGAAAGAACACACATGCAATGACCACTGGTTGATCCATGTGTGGTTCGTGGAAAGAACACACATGCAATGACCACTGGATGATCCATATGTGGTTTGTGGAAAAGAACACACATGCAATGACTCTAGTGCTAGTTTTAGTATAAGAACACACATACAATGACTCTAGTGGGTCCACATGTAGTTTGTGAAAAGAAAACACATGCAATGACCACTTGTTGATCCATAAGTGGTTTGTGGAAAAGAACACACATGCAATGAGTCTAGTGGATCCATGTGTGGTTTGTGGAAAAGAACACACATGCAATGACCACTGGTTGATCCATGTGTGGTTTGTGGAATGAACACACATGCAATGACCACTGGTTGATCCATATGTGGTTTGTGGAAAAGAACACACATGCGATGACCACTAGTTGATCCATATGTGGTTTGTGGAAAGAACACACATGCAATGACACTGCTTGATCCATGTGTGGTTTGCGGAAAGAACACACATGCAATGACTCCTGTGGTTGATCCATGTGTGGTTTGTGGAAATAACACAGATGGAATGACTCTATTGGTTGATCCATGTGTGGTTTGTGGAAATAACACACATGCAATGACTCTAATGGATCCATAAGTGGTTTGTGGAAAAGAACACACATGCAATGACTCTAGTGCTAGTTTTAGTATAAGAACACACGTACAATGACTCTAGTGGGTCCACATCTAGTTTGTGAAAAGAACACACATGCAATGACCACTCGTTGATCCATAAGTTGTTTGTGGAAAAGAACACACATGCAATGGGTCTAGTGCATCCATGTGTGGTTTGTGGAAAAGAACACACATGCAATGACTCTAGTGCTGATTTGTGGTTTTAGTATAAGAACAAACATGCAATTACTCAAATGGATCCATATGTGGTTTGTGGAAAGAACACACATGCAATGACTCTGTTGATCCATATGTGGTTTGTGGAAAGAACACACATGCAATGACTCTAGTGGTTGATCCATGTGTGGTTTGTGGAAATAACACACATGCAATAACTCTATTGGTTGATCCATGTGTGGTTTGTGGAAATACCACACATGCAATGACTCTAATGGATCCATAAGTGGTTTGTGGAAAAGAACACACATGCAATGAGTCTAGTGGATCCATGAGTGGTTTGTGGAAATAACACACATGCAATGACTCTATTGGTTGATCCATGTGTGGTTTGTGGAAATACCACACATGCAATGACTCTAATGGGTCCATAAGTGGTTTGTGGAAAAGAACACACATGCAATGACTCTAGTGCTTGTTTTAGTATAAGAAAACACATACAATGACTCTAGTGGGTCCACATCTAGTTTGTGAAAAGAACACACATGCAATGACCACTGGTTGATCCATAAGTTGTTTGTGGAAAAGAACACACATGCAATGAGTCTAGTGGATCCATGTGTGGTTTGTGGAAAAGAACACACATGCAATGACTCTAGTGCTGGTTTGTGGTTTTAGTATAAGAACAAACATGCAATTACTCAAATGGATCCATATGTGGTTTGTGGAAAGAACACACATGCAGTGACTCTGGTTGATCCATATGTGGTTTGTGGAAAGAACACACATGCAATGACCACAGGATGATCCATATGTGGTTTTAGGAAAAGAACACACATGCAATGAGTCTAGTGGATCCATGTGTGGTTTGTGGAAAAGAACACACATGCAATGACCACTGCTTGATCCATGTGTGGTTTGTGGAAAGAACACACATGCAATGACCACTGGTTGATCCATATGTGGTTTGTGGAAAAGAACACACATGCAAGGACCACTGGTTGATCCATATGTGGTTTGTGGAAAGAACACACATGCAATGACACTGCTTGATCCATGTGTGGTTTGTGGAAAGAACACACATGCAATGACTCTAGTGGTTGATCCATGTGTGGTTTGTGGAAATAACACACATGGAATGACTCTATTGGTTGATCCATGTGTGGTTTGTGGAAATAACACACATGCAATGACTCTAATGGATCCATAAGTGGTTTGTGGAAAAGAACACACATGCAATGACTCTAGTGCTAGTTTTAGTATAAGAACACACATACAATGAGTCTAGTGGGTCCACATCTAGTTTGTGAAAAGAACACACATGCAATGACCACTGGTTGATCCATAAGTTGTTTGTGGAAAAGAACACACATGCAATGAGTCTAGTGGATCCGTGTGTGGTTTGTGGAAAAGAACACACATGCAATGACTCTAGTGCTGGTTTGTGGTTTTAGTATAAGAACAAACATGCAATTACTCAAATGGAGCCATATGTGGTTTGTGGAAAGAACACACATGCAATGACTCTGGTTGATCCATATGTGGTTTGTGGAAAGAACACACATGCAATGACCACTGGTTGATCCATATGTGGTTTGTGGAAAAGAACACACATGCAATGAGTCTAGTGGATCCATGTGTGGTTTGTGGAAAAGAACACACATGCAAGGACCACTGGTTGATCCATGTGTGGTTTGTGGAAAGAACACACATGCAATGACCACTGGTTGATCCATCTGTGGTTTGTGGAAAGGAACACACATGCAATGACCACTTGTTGATCCATATGTGGTTTGTGGAAAGAACACACATGCAATGACATTGCTTGATCCATGTGTGGTTTGTGGAAAAGAACACACATGCAATGACCACTGGTTGATCCATGTGTGGTTTGTGGAAAGAACACACATGCAATGACCACTGGTTGATCCATGTGTGGTTCATCGAAAGAACACACATGCAATGACCACTGGTTGATCCATAAGTGGTTTGTGGAAAAGAACACACATGCAATGACTCTAGTGCTAGTTTTAGTATAACACACATACAATGACTCTAGTGGGTCCACATGTAGTTTGTGAAAAGAACAAACATGCAATGACCACTTGTTGATCCATAAGTGGTTTGTGGAAAAGAACACACATGCAATGAGTCGAGTGGATCCATGTGTGGTTTGTGGAAAAGAACACACATGCAATGACCACTGGTTGATCCATGTGTGGTTTGTGGAAAGAACACACATGCAATGACCACTGGTTGATCCATATGTGGTTTGTGGAAAAGAACACACATGCAATGACCACTGGTTAATCCATATGTGGTTTGTGGAAAGAACACACATGCAATGACACTTCTTGATCCATGTGTGGTTTGTGGAAAGAACACACATGCAATGACTCTAGTGGTTGATCCATGTGTGGTTTGTGGAAATAACACACATGGAATGACTCTATTGGTTGATCCATGTGTGGTTTGTGGAAATAACACACATGCAATGACTCTAATGGATCCACAAGTGGATTGTGGAAAAGAACACACATGCAATGACTCTAGTGCTAGTTTTAGTATAAGAACACACATACAATGACTCTAGTGGGTCCACATCTAGTTTGTGAAAAGAACACACATGCAATGACCACTGGTTGATCCATAAGTTGTTTGTGGAAAAGAACACACATGCAATGGGTCTAGTGCATCCATGTGTGGTTTGTGGAAAAGAACACACATGCAATGACTCTAGTGCTGGTTTGTGGTTTTAGTATAAGAACAAACATGCAATTTCTCAAATGGATCCATATGTGGTTTGTGGAAAGAACACACATGCAATGACTCTGGTTGATCCATATGTGGTTTGTGGAAAGAACACACATGCAATGTGGTTGATCCATGTGTGGTTTGTGGAAATAACACACATGCAATGACTCTATTGGTTGATCCATGTGTGGTTTGTGGAAATACCACACATGCAATGACTCTAATGGATCCATAAGTGGTTTGTGGAAAAGAACACACATGCAATGAGTCTAGTGGATCGATGTGTGGTTTGTGGAAATAACACACATGCAATGACTCTATTGGTTGATCCATGTGTGGTTTGTGGAAATACCACACATGCAATAATGGATCCATAAGTGGTTTGTGGAAAAGAACACACATGCAATGACTCTAGTGCTAGTTTTAGTATAAGAACACACATACAATGACTCTAGTGGGTCCACATCTAGTTTGTGAAAAGAACACACATGCAATGACCACTGGTTGATCCATAAGTTGTTTGTGGAAAAGAACACACATGCAATGAGTCTAGTGGATCCATGTGTGGTTTGTGGAAAAGAACACACATGCAATGACTCTAGTGCTGGTTTGTGGTTTTAGAATAAGAACAAACATGCAATTACTCAAATGGATCCATATGTGGTTTGTCGAAAGAACACACATGCAATGACTCTGGTTGATCCATATGTGGTTTGTGGAAAGAACACACATGCAATGACCACTGGTTGATCCATATGTGGTTTGTGGAAAAGAACACACATGCAATGAGTCTAGTGGATCCATGTGTGGTTTGTGGAAAAGAACACACATGCAATGACCACTGGTTGATCCATGTGTGGTTTGTGGAAAGAACACACATGCAATGACCACTGGTTGATCCATCTGTGGTTTGTGGAAAAGAACACACATGCAATGGGAACTTGTTGATCCATATGTGGTTTGTGGAAAGAACACACATGCAATGACACTGCTTGATCCATGTGTGGTTTGTGGAAAAGAACACACATGCAATGACCACTGGTTGATCCATGTGTGGTTTGTGGAAAGAACACACATGCAATGACCACTAGTTGATCCATGTGTGGTTCGTGGAAAGAACACACATGCAATGACCACTGGTTGATCCATATGTGGTTTGTGGAAAAGAACACACATGCAACGACTCTAGTGCTAGTTTTAGTATAAGAACACACATACAATGACTCTAGTGGGTCCACATCTAGTTTGTGAAAAGAACACACATGCAATGACCACTAGTTGCTCCATAAGTTGTTTGTGGAAAAGAACACACATGCAATGAGTCTAGTGGATCCAGGTGTGGTTTGTGGAAAAGAACACACATGCAATGACTGAAATGGATCCATATGTGGTTTGTGGAAAGAACACACATGCAATGACCACTGGTTGATCCATATGTGGTTTGTGGAAAAGAACACACATGCAATGATCACTGGTTGATCCATATGTGGTTTGTGGAAAGAACACACATGCAATGACACAGCTTGATCCATGTGTGGTTTGTGGAAAGAACACACATGCAATGACTCTAGTGGTTGATCCATGTGTGGTTTGTGGAAATAACACACATGGAATGACTCATTGGTTGATCCATGTGTGGTTTGTGGAAATTACACACATGCAATGACTCTAATGGATCCATAAGTGGTTTGTGGAAAAGAACACACATGCAATGACCCTAGTGCTAGTTTTAGTATAAGAACACACATACAATGACTCTAGTGGGTCCACATCTAGTTTGTGAAAAGAACACACATGCAATGACCACTGGTTGATCCATAAGTTGTTTGTGGAAAAGAACACACATGCAATGGGTCTAGTGCATCCATGTGTGGTTTGTGGAAAAGAACACACATGCAATGACTCTAGTGCTGGTTTGTGGTTTTAGTATAAGAACAAACATGCAATTACTCAAATGGATCCATATGTGGTTTGTGGGCAGAACACACATGCAATGACTCTGGTTGATCCATATGTGGTTTGTGGAAAGAACACACATGCAATGACTCTAGTGGTTGATCCATGTGTGGTTTGTGGAAATAACGCACATGCAATGACTCTATTGGTTGATCCATGTGTGGTTTGTGGAAATACCACACATGTAATGACTCTAATGGATCCATAAGTGGTTTGTGGAAAAGAACACACATGCAATGAGTCTAGTTGATCCATGTGTGGTTTGTGGAAATAACACACATGTGATGACTCCATTGGTTGATCCATGTGTGGTTTGTGGAAATACCACACATGCAATGACTCTAATGGATCCATAAGTGGTTAGTGGAAAAGAACACACATGCAATGACTCTAGTGCTAGTTTTAGTATAAGAACACACATACAATGACTCTAGTGGGTCCACATCTAGTTTGTGAAAAGAACACACATGCAATGACCACTGGTTGATCCATAAGTTGTTTGTGGAAAAGAACACACATGCAATGAGTCTAGTGGATCCATGTGTGGTTTGTGGAAAAGAACACACATGCAATGACTCTAGTGCTGGTTTGTGGTTTTAGTATAAGAACAAACATGCAATTACTCAAATGGATCCATATGTGGTTTGTGGAAAGAACACACATGCAATGACTCTGGTTGATCCATATGTGGTTTGTGGAAAGAACACACATGCAATGACCACTGGTTGATCCATATGTGGTTTGTGGAAAAGAACACACATGCAATGAGTCTAGTGGATCCATGTGTGGTTTGTGGAAAAGAACACACATGCAATGACCACTGGTTGATCCATGTGTGGTTTGTGGAAACAACACACATGCAATGACCACTGGTTGATCCATCTGTGGTTTGTGCAAAAGAACACACATGCAATGAGCACTTGTTGATCCATATGTGGTTTGTGGAAAGAACACACATGCAATGACTCTAGTGGTTGATCCATGTGTGGTTTGTGGAAATAACACACATGGAATGACTCATTGGTTGATCCATGTGTGGTTTGTGGAAATTACACACATGCAATGACTCTAATGGATCCATAAGTGGTTTGGGGAAAAGAACACACATGCAATAACTCTAGTGCTAGTTTTAGTATAAGAACACACATACAATGACTCTAGTGGGTCCACATCTAGTTTGTGAAAAGAAAACACATGCAATGACCACTGGTTGATCCATAAGTTGTTTGTGGAAAAGAACACACATGCAATGGGTCTAGTGCATCCATGTGTGGTTTGTGGAAAAGAACACACATGCAATGACTCTAGTGCTGGTTTGTGGTTTTAGTATAAGAACAAACATGCAATTACTCAATTGGATCCATATGTGGTTTGTGGACAGAACACACATGCAATGACTCTGGTTGATCCATATGTGGTTTGTGGAAAGAACACACATGCAATGACTCTAGTGGTTGATCCATGTGTGGTTTGTGGAAATAACGCACATGCAATGACTCTATTGGTTGATCCATGTGTGGTTTGTGGAAATACCACACATGAAATGACTCTAATGGATCCATAAGTGGTTTGTGGAAAGAACACACATGCAATGACTCTAGTGGTTGATCCATGTGTGGTTTGTGGAAATAACACACATGGAATGACTCTATTGGTTGATCCATGTGTGGTTTGTGGAAATAACACACATGCAATGACTCTAATGGATCCATAAGTGGTTTGTGGAAAAGAACACACATGCAATGACTCTAGTGCTAGTTTTAGTATAAGAACACACATACAATGAGTCTAGTGGGTCCACATCTAGTTTGTGAAAAGAACACACATGCAATGACCACTGGTTGATCCATAAGTTGTTTGTGGAAAAGAACACACATGCAATGAGTCTAGTGGATACGTGTGTGGTTTGTGGAAAAGAACACACATGCAATGACTCTAGTGCTGGTTTGTGGTTTTAGTATAAGAACAAACATGCAATTACTCAAATGGAGCCATATGTGGTTTGTGGAAAGAACACACATGCAATGACTCTGGTTGATCCATATGTGGTTTGTGGAAAGAACACACATGCAATGACCACTGGTTGATCCATATGTGGTTTGTGGAAAAGAACACACATGCAATGAGTCTAGTGGATCCATGTGTGGTTTGTGGAAAAGAACACACATGCAATGACCACTGGTTGATCCATGTGTGGTTTGTGGAAAGAACACACATGCAATGACCACTGGTTGATCCATCTGTGGTTTGTGGAAAGGAACACACATGCAATGACCACTTGTTGATCCATATGTGGTTTGTGGAAAGAACACACATGCAATGACATTGCTTGATCCATGTGTGGTTTGTGGAAAAGAACACACATGCAATGACCACTGGTTGATCCATGTGTGGTTTGTGGAAAGAACACACATGCAATGACCACTGGTTGATCCATGTGTGGTTCATCGAAAGAACACACATGCAATGACCACTGGTTGATACATAAGTGGTTTGTGGAAAAGAACACACATGCAATGACTCTAGTGCTAGTTTTAGTATAACACACATACAATGACTCTAGTGGGTCCACATGTAGTTTGTGAAAAGAACAAACATGCAATGACCACTTGTTGATCCATAAGTGGTTTGTGGAAAAGAACACACATGCAATGAGTCGAGTGGATCCATGTGTGGTTTGTTGAAAAGAACACACATGCAATGACCACTGGTTGATCCATGTGTGGTTTGTGGAAAGAACACACATGCAATGACCACTGGTTGATCCATATGTGGTTTGTGGAAAAGAACACACATGCAATGACCACTGGTTAATCCATATGTGGTTTGTGGAAAGAACACACATGCAATGACACTTCTTGATCCATGTGTGGTTTGTGGAAAGAACACACATGCAATAACTCTAGTGGTTAATCCATGTGTGGTTTGTGGAAATAACACACATGGAATGACTCTATTGGTTGATCCATGTGTGGTTTGTGGAAATAACACACATGCAATGACTCTAATGGATCCACAAGTGGATTGTGGAAAAGAACACACATGCAATGACTCTAGTGCTAGTTTTAGTATAAGAACACACATACAATGACTCTAGTGGGTCCACATCTAGTTTGTGAAAAGAACACACATGCAATGACCACTGGTTGATCCATAAGTTGTTTGTGGAAAAGAACACACATGCAATGGGTCTAGTGCATCCATGTGTGGTTTGTGGAAAAGAACACACATGCAATGACTCTAGTGCTGGTTTGTGGTTTTAGTATAAGAACAAACATGCAATTTCTCAAATGGATCCATATGTGGTTTGTGGAAAGAACACACATGCAATGACTCTGGTTGATCCATATGTGGTTTGTGGAAAGAACACACATGCAATGTGGTTGATCCATGTGTGGTTTGTGGAAATAACACACATGCACTGACTCTATTGGTTGATCCATGTGTGGTTTGTGGAAATACCACACATGCAATGACTCTAATGGATCCATAAGTGGTTTGTGGAAAAGAACACACATGCAATGAGTCTAGTGGATCGATGTGTGGTTTGTGGAAATAACACACATGCAATGACTCTATTGGTTGATCCATGTGTGGTTTGTGGAAATACCACACATGCAATAATGGATCCATAAGTGGTTTGTGGAAAAGAACACACATACAATGACTCTAGTGCTAGTTTTAGTATAAGAACACACATACAATGACTCTAGTGGGTCCACATCTAGTTTGTGAAAAGAACACACATGCAATGACCACTGGTTGATCCATAAGTTGTTTGTGGAAAAGAACACACATGCAATGAGTCTAGTGGATCCATGTGTGGTTTGTGGAAAAGAACACACATGCAATGACTCTAGTGCTGGTTTGTGGTTTTAGAATAAGAACAAACATGCAATTACTCAAATGGATCCATATGTGGTTTGTCGAAAGAACACACATGCAATGACTCTGGTTGATCCATATGTGGTTTGTGGAAAGAACACACATGCAATGACCACTGGTTGATCCATATGTGGTTTGTGGAAAAGAACACACATGCAATGAGTCTAGTGGATCCATGTGTGGTTTGTGGAAAAGAACACACATGCAATGACCACTGGTTGATCCATGTGTGGTTTGTGGAAAGAACACACATGCAATGACCACTGGTTGATCCATCTGTGGTTTGTGGAAAAGAACACACATGCAATGGGAACTTGTTGATCCATATGTGGTTTGTGGAAAGAACACACATGCAATGACACTGCTTGATCCATGTGTGGTTTGTGGAAAAGAACACACATGCAATGACCACTGGTTGATCCATGTGTGGTTTGTGGAAAGAACACACATGCAATGACCACTAGTTGATCCATGTGTGGTTCGTGGAAAGAACACACATGCAATGACCAATGGTTGATCCATATGTGGTTTGTGGAAAAGAACACACATGCAACGACTCTAGTGCTAGTTTTAGTATAAGAACACACATACAATGACTCTAGTGGGTCCACATCTAGTTTGTGAAAAGAACACACATGCAATGACCACTAGTTGCTCCATAAGTTGTTTGTGGAAAAGAACACACATGCAATGAGTCTAGTGGATCCAGGTGTGGTTTGTGGAAAAGAACACACATGCAATGACTCAAATGGATCCATATGTGGTTTGTGGAAAGAACACACATGCAATGACCACTGGTTGATCCATATGTGGTTTGTGGAAAAGAACACACATGCAATGATCACTGGTTGATCCATATGTGGTTTGTGGAAAGAACACACATGCAATGACACAGCTTGATCCATGTGTGGTTTGTGGAAAGAACACACATGCAATGACTCTAGTGGTTGATCCATGTGTGGTTTGTGGAAATAACACACATGGAATGACTCATTGGTTGATCCATGTGTGGTTTGTGGAAATTACACACATGCAATGACTCTAATGGATCCATAAGTGGTTTGTGGAAAAGAACACACATGCAATGACCCTAGTGCTAGTTTTAGTATAAGAACACACATACAATGACTCTAGTGGGTCCACATCTAGTTTGTGAAAAGAACACACATGCAATGACCACTGGTTGATCCATAAGTTGTTTGTGGAAAAGAACACACATGCAATGGGTCTAGTGCATCCATGTGTGGTTTGTGGAAAAGAACACACATGCAATGACTCTAGTGCTGGTTTGTGGTTTTAGTATAAGAACAAACATGCAATTACTCAAATGGATCCATATGTGGTTTGTGGACAGAACACACATGCAATGACTCTGGTTGATCCATATGTGGTTTGTGGAAAGAACACACATGCAATGACTCTAGTGGTTGATCCATGTGTGGTTTGTGGAAATAACGCACATGCAATGACTCTATTGGTTGATCCATGTGTGGTTTGTGGAAATACCACACATGCAATGACTCTAATGGATCTATAAGTGGTTTGTGGAAAAGAACACACATGCAATGAGTCTAGTTGATCCATGTGTGGTTTGTGGAAATAACACACATGTGATGACTCCATTGGTTGATCCATGTGTGGTTTGTGGAAATACCACACATGCAATGACTCTAATGGATCCATAAGTGGTTTGTGGAAAAGAACACACATGCAATGACTCTAGTGCTAGTTTTAGTATAAGAACACACATACAATGACTCTAGTGGGTCCACATCTAGTTTGTGAAAAGAACACACATGCAATGACCACTGGTTGATCCATAAGTTGTTTGTGGAAAAGAACACACATGCAATGAGTCTAGTGGATCCATGTGTGGTTTGTGGAAAAGAACACACATGCAATGACTCTAGTGCTGGTTTGTGGTTTTAGTATAAGAACAAACATGCAATTACTCAAATGGATCCATATGTGGTTTGTGGAAAGAACACACATGCAATGACTCTGGTTGATCCATATGTGGTTTGTGGAAAGAACACACATGCAATGACCACTGGTTGATCCATATGTGGTTTGTGGAAAAGAACACACATGCAATGAGTCTAGTGGATCCATGTGTGGTTTGTGGAAAAGAACACACATGCAATGACCACTGGTTGATCCATGTGTGGTTTGTGGAAACAACACACATGCAATGACCACTGGTTGATCCATCTGTGGTTTGTGCAAAAGAACACACATGCAATGAGCACTTGTTGATCCATATGTGGTTTGTGGAAAGAACACACATGCAATGACTCTAGTGGTTGATCCATGTGTGGTTTGTGGAAATAACACACATGGAATGACTCATTGGTTGATCCATGTGTGGTTTGTGGAAATTACACACATGCAATGACTCTAATGGATCCATAAGTGGTTTGGGGAAAAGAACACACATGCAATAACTCTAGTGCTAGTTTTAGTATAAGAACACACATACAATGACTCTAGTGGTCCACATCTAGTTTGTGAAAAGAAAACACATGCAATGACCACTGGTTGATCCATAAGTTGTTTGTGGAAAAGAACACACATGCAATGGGTCTAGTGCATCCATGTGTGGTTTGTGGAAAAGAACACACATGCAATGACTCTAGTGCTGGTTTGTGGTTTTAGTATAAGAACAAACATGCAATTACTCAATTGGATCCATATGTGGTTTGTGGACAGAACACACATGCAATGACTCTGGTTGATCCATATGTGGTTTGTGGAAAGAACACACATGCAATGACTCTAGTGGTTGATCCATGTGTGGTTTGTGGAAATAACGCACATGCAATGACTCTATTGGTTGATCCATGTGTGGTTTGTGGAAATACCACACATGAAATGACTCTAATGGATCCATAAGTGGTTTGTGGAAAAGAACACACATGCAATGAGTCTAGTTGATCCATGTGTGGTTTGTGGAAATAACACACATGCGATGACTCTATTGGTTGATCCATGTGTGGTTTGTGGAAATACCACACATGCAATGACTCTAATGGATCCATAAGTGGTTTGTGGAAAAGAACACACATGCAATGACTCTAGTGCTAGTTTTAGTATAAGAACACACATACAATGACTCTAGTGGGTCCATATCTAGTTTGTGAAAAGAACACACATGCAATGACCATTGGTTGATCCATAAGTTGTTTGTGGAAAAGAACACACATGCAATGAGTCTAGTGGATCCATGTGTGGTTTGTGGAAAAGAACACACATGCAATGACTCTAGTGCTGGTTTGTGGTTTTAGTATAAGATCAAACATGCAATTACTCAAATGGATCCATATGTGGTTTGTGGAAAGAACACACACGCAATGACTCTGGTTGATCCATATGTGGTTTGTGGAGAGAACACACATGCAATGACCACTGGTTGATCCATATGTGGTTTGTGGAAAAGAACACACATGCAATGAGTCTAGTGGATCCATGTATGGTTTGTGGAAAAGAACACACATGCAATGACCACTAGTTGATCCATGTGTGGTTTGTGGAAAGAACACACATGCAATGACCACTGGTTGATCCATCTGTGGTTTGTGGAAAAGAACACACATGCAATGAGCACTTGTTGATCCATATGTGGTTTGTGGAAAGAACACACATGCAATGACACTACTTGATCCATGTGTGGTTTGTGGAAAAGAACACACATGCAATGACCACTGGTTGATCCATGTGTGGTTTGTGGAAAGAACACACATGCAATGACCACTAGTTGATCCATGTGTGGTTCGTGGAAAGAACACACATGCAATGACCAATGGTTGATCCATGTGTGGTTTGTGGAAAGAACACACATGCAATGACCACTGGTTGATCCATGTGTGGTTCATCGAAAGAACACACATGCAATGACCACTGGTTGATCCATAAGTGGTTTGTGGAAAAGAACACACATGCAATGACTCTAGTGCTAGTTTTAGTATAACACACATACAATGACTCTAGTGGGTCCACATGTAGTTTGTGAAAAGAACAAACATGCAATGACCACTTGTTGATCCATAAGTGGTTTGTGGAAAAGAACACACATGCAATGAGTCGAGTGGATCCATGTGTGGTTTGTGGAAAAGAACACACATGCAATGACCACTGGTTGATCCATGTGTGGTTTGTGGAAAGAACACACATGCAATGACCACTGGTTGATCCATATGTGGTTTGTGGAAAAGAACACACATGCAATGACCACTGGTTAATCCATATGTGGTTTGTGGAAAGAACACACATGCAATGACACTTCTTGATCCATGTGTGGTTTGTGGAAAGAACACACATGCAATAACTCTAGTGGTTAATCCATGTGTGGTTTGTGGAAATAACACACATGGAATGACTCTATTGGTTGATCCATGTGTGGTTTGTGGAAATAACACACATGCAATGACTCTAATGGATCCACAAGTGGATTGTGGAAAAGAACACACATGCAATGACTCTAGTGCTAGTTTTAGTATAAGAACACACATACAATGACTCTAGTGGGTCCACATCTAGTTTGTGAAAAGAACACACATGCAATGACCACTGGTTGATCCATAAGTTGTTTGTGGAAAAGAACACACATGCAATGAGTCTAGTGGATCCATGTGTGGTTTGTGGAAAAGAACACACATGCAATGACTCTAGTGCTGGTTTGTGGTTTTAGTATAAGAACAAACATGCAATTACTCAAATGGATCCATATGTGGTTTGTGGAAAGAACACACATGCAATGACTCTGGTTGATCCATATGTGGTTTGTGGAAAGAACACACATGCAATGACCACTGGTTGATCCATATGTGGTTTGTGGAAAAGAACACACATGCAATGAGTCTAGTGGATCCATGTGTGGTTTGTGGAAAAGAACACACATGCAATGACCACTGGTTGATCCATGTGTGGTTTGTGGAAACAACACACATGCAATGACCACTGGTTGATCCATCTGTGGTTTGTGCAAAAGAACACACATGCAATGAGCACTTGTTGATCCATATGTGGTTTGTGGAAAGAACACACATGCAATGACTCTAGTGGTTGATCCATGTGTGGTTTGTGGAAATAACACACATGGAATGACTCATTGGTTGATCCATGTGTGGTTTGTGGAAATTACACACATGCAATGACTCTAATGGATCCATAAGTGGTTTGGGGAAAAGAACACACATGCAATAACTCTAGTGCTAGTTTTAGTATAAGAACACACATACAATGACTCTAGTGGGTCCACATCTAGTTTGTGAAAAGAAAACACATGCAATGACCACTGGTTGATCCATAAGTTGTTTGTGGAAAAGAACACACATGCAATGGGTCTAGTGCATCCATGTGTGGTTTGTGGAAAAGAACACACATGCAATGACTCTAGTGCTGGTTTGTGGTTTTAGTATAAGAACAAACATGCAATTACTCAATTGGATCCATATGTGGTTTGTGGACAGAACACACATGCAATGACTCTGGTTGATCCATATGTGGTTTGTGGAAAGAACACACATGCAATGACTCTAGTGGTTGATCCATGTGTGGTTTGTGGAAATAACGCACATGCAATGACTCTATTGGTTGATCCATGTGTGGTTTGTGGAAATACCACACATGAAATGACTCTAATGGATCCATAAGTGGTTTGTGGAAAAGAACACACATGCAATGAGTCTAGTTGATCCATGTGTGGTTTGTGGAAATAACACACATGCGATGACTCTATTGGTTGATCCATGTGTGGTTTGTGGAAATACCACACATGCAATGACTCTAATGGATCCATAAGTGGTTTGTGGAAAAGAACACACATGCAATGACTCTAGTGCTAGTTTTAGTATAAGAACACACATACAATGACTCTAGTGGGTCCATATCTAGTTTGTGAAAAGAACACACATGCAATGACCATTGGTTGATCCATAAGTTGTTTGTGGAAAAGAACACACATGCAATGAGTCTAGTGGATCCATGTGTGGTTTGTGGAAAAGAACACACATGCAATGACTCTAGTGCTGGTTTGTGGTTTTAGTATAAGATCAAACATGCAATTACTCAAATGGATCCATATGTGGTTTGTGGAAAGAACACACACGCAATGACTCTGGTTGATCCATATGTGGTTTGTGGAGAGAACACACATGCAATGACCACTGGTTGATCCATATGTGGTTTGTGGAAAAGAACACACATGCAATGAGTCTAGTGGATCCATGTATGGTTTGTGGAAAAGAACACACATGCAATGACCACTAGTTGATCCATGTGTGGTTTGTGGAAAGAACACACATGCAATGACCACTGGTTGATCCATCTGTGGTTTGTGGAAAAGAACACACATGCAATGAGCACTTGTTGATCCATATGTGGTTTGTGGAAAGAACACACATGCAATGACACTACTTGATCCATGTGTGGTTTGTGGAAAAGAACACACATGCAATGACCACTGGTTGATCCATGTGTGGTTTGTGGAAAGAACACACATGCAATGACCACTAGTTGATCCATGTGTGGTTCGTGGAAAGAACACACATGCAATGACCAATGGTTGATCCATGTGTGGTTTGTGGAAAGAACACACATGCAATGACCACTGGTTGATCCATGTGTGGTTCATCGAAAGAACACACATGCAATGACCACTGGTTGATCCATAAGTGGTTTGTGGAAAAGAACACACATGCAATGACTCTAGTGCTAGTTTTAGTATAACACACATACAATGACTCTAGTGGGTCCACATGTAGTTTGTGAAAAGAACAAACATGCAATGACCACTTGTTGATCCATAAGTGGTTTGTGGAAAAGAACACACATGCAATGAGTCGAGTGGATCCATGTGTGGTTTGTGGAAAAGAACACACATGCAATGACCACTGGTTGATCCATGTGTGGTTTGTGGAAAGAACACACATGCAATGACCACTGGTTGATCCATATGTGGTTTGTGGAAAAGAACACACATGCAATGACCACTGGTTAATCCATATGTGGTTTGTGGAAAGAACACACATGCAATGACACTTCTTGATCCATGTGTGGTTTGTGGAAAGAACACACATGCAATAACTCTAGTGGTTAATCCATGTGTGGTTTGTGGAAATAACACACATGGAATGACTCTATTGGTTGATCCATGTGTGGTTTGTGGAAATAACACACATGCAATGACTCTAATGGATCCACAAGTGGATTGTGGAAAAGAACACACATGCAATGACTCTAGTGCTAGTTTTAGTATAAGAACACACATACAATGACTCTAGTGGGTCCACATCTAGTTTGTGAAAAGAACACACATGCAATGACCACTGGTTGATCCATAAGTTGTTTGTGGAAAAGAACACACATGCAATGGGTCTAGTGCATCCATGTGTGGTTTGTGGAAAAGAACACACATGCAATGACTCTAGTGCTGGTTTGTGGTTTTAGTATAAGAACAAACATGCAATTTCTCAAATGGATCCATATGTGGTTTGTGGAAAGAACACACATGCAATGACTCTGGTTGATCCATATGTGGTTTGTGGAAAGAACACACATGCAATGTGGTTGATCCATGTGTGGTTTGTGGAAATAACACACATGCACTGACTCTATTGGTTGATCCATGTGTGGTTTGTGGAAATACCACACATGCAATGACTCTAATGGATCCATAAGTGGTTTGTGGAAAAGAACACACATGCAATGAGTCTAGTGGATCGATGTGTGGTTTGTCGAAATAACACACATGCAATGACTCTATTGGTTGATCCATGTGTGGTTTGTGGAAATACCACACATGCAATAATGGATCCATAAGTGGTTAGTGGAAAAGAACACACATACAATGACTCTAGTGCTAGTTTTAGTATAAGAACACACATACAATGACTCTAGTGGGTCCACATCTAGTTTGTGAAAAGAACACACATGCAATGACCACTGGTTGATCCATAAGTTGTTTGTGGAAAAGAACACACATGCAATGAGTCTAGTGGATCCATGTGTGGTTTGTGGAAAAGAACACACATGCAATGACTCTAGTGCTGGTTTGTGGTTTTAGAATAAGAACAAACATGCAATTACTCAAATGGATCCATATGTGGTTTGTCGAAAGAACACACATGCAATGACTCTGGTTGATCCATATGTGGTTTGTGGAAAGAACACACATGCAATGACCACTGGTTGATCCATATGTGGTTTGTGGAAAAGAACACACATGCAATGAGTCTAGTGGATCCATGTGTGGTTTGTGGAAAAGAACACACATGCAATGACCACTGGTTGATCCATGTGTGGTTTGTGGAAAGAACACACATGCAATGACCACTGGTTGATCCATCTGTGGTTTGTGGAAAAGAACACACATGCAATGGGAACTTGTTGATCCATATGTGGTTTGTGGAAAGAACACACATGCAATGACACTGCTTGATCCATGTGTGGTTTGTGGAAAAGAACACACATGCAATGACCACTGGTTGATCCATGTGTGGTTTGTGGAAAGAACACACATGCAATGACCACTAGTTGATCCATGTGTGGTTCGTGGAAAGAACACACATGCAATGACCACTGGTTGATCCATATGTGGTTTGTGGAAAAGAACACACATGCAACGACTCTAGTGCTAGTTTTAGTATAAGAACACACATACAATGACTCTAGTGGGTCCACATCTAGTTTGTGAAAAGAACACACATGCAATGACCACTAGTTGCTCCATAAGTTGTTTGTGGAAAAGAACACACATGCAATGAGTCTAGTGGATCCAGGTGTGGTTTGTGGAAAAGAACACACATGCAATGACTCAAATGGATCCATATGTGGTTTGTGGAAAGAACACACATGCAATGACCACTGGTTGATCCATATGTGGTTTGTGGAAAAGAACACACATGCAATGATCACTGGTTGATCCATATGTGGTTTGTGGAAAGAACACACATGCAATGACACATCTTGATCCATGTGTGGTTTGTGGAAAGAACACACATGCAATGACTCTAGTGGTTGATCCATGTGTGGTTTGTGGAAATAACACACATGGAATGACTCATTGGTTGATCCATGTGTGGTTTGTGGAAATTACACACATGCAATGACTCTAATGGATCCATAAGTGGTTTGTGGAAAAGAACACACATGCAATGACCCTAGTGCTAGTTTTAGTATAAGAACACACATACAATGACTCTAGTGGGTCCACATCTAGTTTGTGAAAAGAACACACATGCAATGACCACTGGTTGATCCATAAGTTGTTTGTGGAAAAGAACACACATGCAATGGGTCTAGTGCATCCATGTGTGGTTTGTGGAAAAGAACACACATGCAATGACTCTAGTGCTGGTTTGTGGTTTTAGTATAAGAACAAACATGCAATTACTCAAATGGATCCATATGTGGTTTGTGGACAGAACACACATGCAATGACTCTGGTTGATCCATATGTGGTTTGTGGAAAGAACACACATGCAATGACTCTAGTGGTTGATCCATGTGTGGTTTGTGGAAATAACGCACATGCAATGACTCTATTGGTTGATCCATGTGTGGTTTGTGGAAATACCACACATGCAATGACTCTAATGGATCCATAAGTGGTTTGTGGAAAAGAACACACATGCAATGAGTCTAGTTGATCCATGTGTGGTTTGTGGAAATAACACACATGTGATGACTCCATTGGTTGATCCATGTGTGGTTTGTGGAAATACCACACATGCAATGACTCTAATGGATCCATAAGTGGTTTGTGGAAAAGAACACACATGCAATGACTCTAGTGCTAGTTTTAGTATAAGAACACACATATAATGACTCTAGTGGGTCCACATCTAGTTTGTGAAAAGAACACACATGCAATGACCACTGGTTGATCCATAAGTTGTTTGTGGAAAAGAACACACATGCAATGAGTCTAGTGGATCCATGTGTGGTTTGTGGAAAAGAACACACATGCAATGACTCTAGTGCTGGTTTGTGGTTTTAGTATAAGAACAAACATGCAATTACTCAAATGGATCCATATGTGGTTTGTGGAAAGAACACACATGCAATGACTCTGGTTGATCCATATGTGGTTTGTGGAAAGAACACACATGCAATGACCACTGGTTGATCCATATGTGGTTTGTGGAAAAGAACACACATGCAATGAGTCTAGTGGATCCATGTGTGGTTTGTGGAAAAGAACACACATGCAATGACCACTGGTTGATCCATGTGTGGTTTGTGGAAACAACACACATGCAATGACCACTAGTTGATCCATCTGTGGTTTGTGCAAAAGAACACACATGCAATGAGCACTTGTTGATCCATATGTGGTTTGTGGAAAGAACACACATGCAATGACTCTAGTGGTTGATCCATGTGTGGTTTGTGGAAATAACACACATGGAATGACTCATTGGTTGATCCATGTGTGGTTTGTGGAAATTACACACATGCAATGACTCTAATGGATCCATAAGTGGTTTGGGGAAAAGAACACACATGCAATAACTCTAGTGCTAGTTTTAGTATAAGAACACACATACAATGACTCTAGTGGGTCCACATCTAGTTTGTGAAAAGAAAACACATGCAATGACCACTGGTTGATCCATAAGTTGTTTGTGGAAAAGAACACACATGCAATGGGTCTAGTGCATCCATGTGTGGTTTGTGGAAAAGAACACACATGCAATGACTCTAGTGCTGGTTTGTGGTTTTAGTATAAGAACAAACATGCAATTACTCAATTGGATCCATATGTGGTTTGTGGACAGAACACACATGCAATGACTTTAGTTGATCCATATGTGGTTTGTGGAAAGAACACACATGCAATGACTCTAGTGGTTGATCCATGTGTGGTTTGTGGAAATAACGCACATGCAATGACTCTATTGGTTGATCCATGTGTGGTTTGTGGAAATACCACACATGAAATGACTCTAATGGATCCATAAGTGGTTTGTGGAAAAGAACACACATGCAATGAGTCTAGTTGATCCATGTGTGGTTTGTGGAAATAACACACATGCGATGACTCTATTGGTTGATCCATGTGTGGTTTGTGGAAATACCACACATGCAATGACTCTAATGGATCCATAAGTGGTTTGTGGAAAAGAACACACATGCAATGACTCTAGTGCTAGTTTTAGTATAAGAACACACATACAATGACTCTAGTGGGTCCATATCTAGTTTGTGAAAAGAACACACATGCAATGACCATTGGTTGATCCATAAGTTGTTTGTGGAAAAGAACACACATGCAATGAGTCTAGTGGATCCATGTGTGGTTTGTGGAAAAGAACACACATGCAATGACTCTAGTGCTGGTTTGTGGTTTTAGTATAAGATCAAACATGCAATTACTCAAATGGATCCATATGTGGTTTGTGGAAAGAACACACACGCAATGACTCTGGTTGATCCATATGTGGTTTGTGGAGAGAACACACATGCAATGACCACTGGTTGATCCATATGTGGTTTGTGGAAAAGAACACACATGCAATGAGTCTAGTGGATCCATGTATGGTTTGTGGAAAAGAACACACATGCAATGACCACTAGTTGATCCATGTGTGGTTTGTGGAAAGAACACACATGCAATGACCACTGGTTGATCCATCTATGGTTTGTGGAAAAGAACACACATGCAATGAGCACTTGTTGATCCATATGTGGTTTGTGGAAAGAACACACATGCAATGACACTACTTGATCCATGTGTGGTTTGTGGAAAAGAACACACATGCAATGACCACTGGTTGATCCATGTGTGGTTTGTGGAAAGAACACACATGCAATGACCACTAGTTGATCCATGTGTGGTTCGTGGAAAGAACACACATGCAATGACCACTGGTTGATCCTTATGTGGTTTGTGGAAAAGAACACACATGCAACGACTCTAGTGCTAGTTTTAGTATAAGAACACACATACAATGACTCTAGTGGGTCCACATGTAGTTTGTGAAAAGAACACACATGCAATGACCACTTGTTGATCCATAAGTGGTTTGTGGAAAAGAACACACATGCAATGAGTCTAGTGGATCCATGTGTGGTTTGTGGAAAAGAACACACATGCAATGACCACTGGTTGATCCATGTGTGGTTTGTGGAAAAACAAACATGCAATGACCACTGGTTGATCCATGTGTGGTTTGTGGAAAGAACAAACATGCAATGACCACTGGTTGATCCATATGTGGTTTGTGGAAAAGAACACACATGCAATGACCACTGTATGATCCATATGTGGTTTGTGGAAAGAACACACATGCAATGACACTTCTTGATCCATGTGTGGTTTGTGGAAAGAACACACATGCAATGACTCTAGTGGTTGATCCATGTGTGGTTTGTGGAAATAACACACATGGAATGACTCATTGGTTGATCCATGTGTGGTTTGTGGAAATTACACACATGCAATGACTCTAATGGATCCATAAGTGGTTTGTGGAAAAGAACACACATGCAATGACTCTAGTGCTAGTTTTAGTATAAGAACACACATACAATGACTCTAGTGGGTCCACATATAGTTTGTGAAAAGAACACACATGCAATGACCACTGGTTGATCCATAAGTTGTTTGTGGAAAAGAACACACATGCAATGGGTCTAGTGCATCCATGTGTCGTTTGTGGAAAAGAACACACATGCAATGACTCTAGTGCTGGTTTGTGGTTTTAGTATAAGAACAAACATGCAATTACTCAAATGGATCCATATGTGGTTTGTGGAAAGAACACACATGCAATGATTCTGGTTGATCCATATGTGGTTTGTGGAAAGAACACACATGCAATGACTCTAGTGGTTGATCCATGTGTGGTTTGTGGAAATAACACACATGCAATGACTCTATTGGTTGATCCAGGTGTGGTTTGTGGAAATACCACACATGCAATGACTCTAATGGATCCATAAGTGGTTTGTGGAAAAGAACACACATGCAATGAGTCTAGTGGATCCATGTGTGGTTTGTGGAAATAACACACATGCAATGACTCTATTGGTTGATCCATGTGTGGTTTGTGGAAATACCACACATGCAATGACTCTAATGGATCCATAAGTGGTTAGTGGAAAAGAACACACATGCAATGACTCTAGTGCTAGTTTTAGTATAAGAACACACATACAATGACTCTAGTGGGTCCACATCTAGTTTGTGAAAAGAACACATATGCAATGACCACTGGTTGATCCACAAGTTGTTTGTGGAAAAGAACACACATGCAATGAGTCTCGTGGATCCATGTGTGGTTTGTGGAAAAGAACACACATGCAATGACTCTAGTGCTGGTTTGTGGTTTTAGTATAAGAACAAACATGCAATTACTCAAATGGATCCATATGTGGTTTGTGGAAAGAACACACATGCAATGACTCTGGTTGATCCATATGTGGTTTGTGGAAAGAACACACATGCAATGACCACTGGTTGATCCATATGTGGTTTGTGGAAAAGAACACACATGCAATGAGTCTTGTGGATCCATGTGTGGTTTGTGGAAAAGAACACACATGCAATGACCACTGGTTTATCCATGTGTGGTTTGTGGAAAGAAAACACATGCAATGACCACTGCTTGATCCATCTGTGGTTTGTGGAAAAGAACACACATGCAATGAGCACTTGTTGATCCATATGTGGTTTGTGGAAAGAACACACATGCAATGACACTGCTTGATCCATGTGTGGTTTGTGGAAAAGAACACACATGCAATGACCACTGGTTGATCCATGTGTGGTTTGTGGAAAGAACACACATGCAATGACCACTAGTTGATCCATGTGTGGTTCGTGGAAAGAACACACATGCAATGACCACTGGTTGATCCTTATGTGGTTTGTGGAAAAGAACACACATGCAACGACTCTAGTGCTAGTTTTAGTATAAGAACACACATACAATGACTCTAGTGGGTCCACATGTAGTTCGTGAAAAGAACACACATGCAATGACCACTTGTTGATCCATAAGTGGTTTGTGGAAAAGAACACACATGCAATGAGTCTAGTGGATCTATGTGTGGTTTGTGGAAAAGAACACACATGCAATGACCACTGGTTGATCCATGTGTGGTTTGTGGAAAGAACAAACATGCAATGACCACTGGTTGATCCATATGTGGTTTGTGGAAAAGAACACACATGCAATGACCACTGGTTGATCCATATGTGGTTTGTGGAAAGAACACACATGCAATGACACAGCTTGATCCATGTGTGGTTTGTGGAAAGAACACACATGCAATGACTCTAGTGGTTGGTCCATGTGTGGTTTGTGGAAATAACACACATGGAATGACTCATTGGTTGATCCATGTGTGGTTTGTGGAAATTACACACATGCAATGACTCTAATGGATCCATAAGTGGTTTGTGGAAAAGAACACACATGCAATGAGTCTAGTGCTAGTCTTAGTATAAGAACACACATACAATGACTCTAGTGGGTCCACATCTAGTTTGTGAAAAGAACACACATGCAATGACCACTGGTTGATCCATAAGTTGTTTGTGGAAAAGAACACACATGTAATGAGTCTCGTGGATCCATGTGTGGTTTGTGGAAAAGAACACACATGCAATTACCACTAGTTGATCCATGTGTGGTTTGTGGAAAGAACACACATGCAATGACCACTGGTTGATCCATCTGTGGTTTGTGGAAAAGAACACACATGCAATGAGCACTTGTTGATCCATATGTGGTTTGTGGAAAGAACACACATGAAATGACACTACTTGATCCATGTCTGGTTTGTGGAAAAGAACACACATGCAATGACCACTGGTTGATCCATGTGTGGTTTATGGAAAGAACACACATGCAATGACCACTAGTTGATCCATGTGCGGTTCGTGGAAAGAACACACATGCAATGACCACTGGTTGATCCTTATGTGGTTTGTGGAAAAGAACACACATGCAACGACTCTAGTGCTAGTTTTAGTATAAGAACACACATGCAATGACTCTAGTGGGTCCACATGTAGTTTGTGAAAAGAACACACATGCAATGACCACTTGTTGATCCATAAGTGGTTTGTGGAAAAGAACACACATGCAATGAGTCTAGTGGATCCATGTGTGGTTTGTGGAAAAGAACACACATGCAATGACCACTGGTTGATCCATGTGTGGTTTGTGGAAAGAACAAAGATGCAATGACCACTGGTTGATCCATGTGTGGTTTGTGGAAAGAACAAACATGCAATGACCACTGGTTGATCCATATGTGGTT
Organism: Avena sativa; assembly: GCA_916181665.1. Lineage (NCBI taxonomy): Eukaryota > Viridiplantae > Streptophyta > Magnoliopsida > Poales > Poaceae > Avena > Avena sativa. The sequence goes on along the minus strand of OV702292.1, from coordinate 259,454,240 downwards.
TGTGGAAAAGAACACACATGCAATGACCACTGGTTGATCCATATGTGGTTTGTGGAAAGAACACACATGCATGACACTGCTTGATCCATGTGTGGTTTGTGGAAAGAACACACATGCAATGACTCTAGTGGTTGATCCATGTGTGGTTTGTGGAAATAACACACATGGAATGACTCATTGGTTGATCCATGTGTGGTTTGTGGAAATTACACACATGTAATGACTCTAGTGCTAGTTTTAGTATAAGAACACACATACAATGACTCTAGTGGGTCCACATATGGTTTGTGAAAAGAACACACATGCAATGACCACTGGTTGATCCATAAGTTGTTTGTGGAAAAGAACACACATGCAATGGGTCTAGTGCATCCATGTGTGGTTTGTGGAAAAGAACACACATGCAATGACTCTAGTGCTGGTTTGTGGTTTTAGTATAAGAACAAACATGCAATTTCTCAAATGGATCCATATGTGGTTTGTGGAAAGAACACACATGCAATGACTCTAGTTGATCCATATGTGGTTTGTGGAAAGAACACACATGCAATGACTCTAGTGGTTGATCCATGTGTGGTTTGTGGAAATAACACACATGCAATGACTCTATTGGTTGATCCAGGTGTGGTTTGTGGAAATACCACACATGCAATGACTCTAATGGATCCATAAGTGGTTTGTGGAAAAGAACACACATGCAATGAGTCTAGTGGATCCATGTGTGGTTTGTGGAAATAACACACATGCAATGACTCTATTGGTTGATCCATGTGTGGTTTGTGGAAATACCACACATGCAATGACTCTAATGGATCCATAAGTGGTTAGTGGAAAAGAACACACATGCAATGACTCTAGTGCTAGTTTTAGTATAAGAACACACATACAATGACTCTAGTGGGTCCACATCTAGTTTGTGAAAAGAACACACATGCAATGACCACTGGTTGATCCATAAGTTGTTTGTGGAAAAGAACACACATGCAATGAGTCTCGTGGATCCATGTGTGGTTTGTGGAAAAGAACACAAATGCAATGACTCTAGTGCTGGTTTGTGGTTTTAGTATAAGAACAAACATGCAATTACTCAAATGGATCCATATGTGGTTTGTGGAAAGAACACACATGCAATGACTCTGGTTGATCCATATGTGGTTTGTGGAAAGAACACACATGCAATGACCACTGGTTGATCCATATGTGGTTTGTGGAAAAGAACACACATGCAATGAGTCTAGTGGATCCATGTGTGGTTTGTGGAAAAGAACACACATGCAATGACCACTGGTTGATCCATGTGTGGTTTGTGGAAAGAAAACACATGCAATGACCACTGCTTGATCCATCTATGGTTTGTGGAAAAGAACACGCATGCAATGAGCACTTGTTGATCCATATGTGGTTTGTGGAAAGAACACACATGCAATGACACTGCTTGATCCATGTGTGGTTTGTGGAAAGAACACACATGCAATGACCACTAGTTGATCCATGTGTGGTTCGTGGAAAGAACACACATGCAATGACCACTTGTTGATCCATAAGTGGTTTGTGGAAAAGAACACACATGCAATGAGTCTAGTGGATCCATGTGTGGTTTGTGGAAAAGAACACACATGCAATGACCACTGGTTGATCCATGTGTGGTTTGTGGAAAGAACAAACATGCAATGACCACTGGTTGATCCATATGTGGTTTGTGGAAAAGAACACACATGCAATGACCACTGGTTGATCCATATGTGGTTTGTGGAAAGAACACACATGCAATGAGTCTAGTGGATCCATGTGTGGTTTGTGGAAAAGAACACACATGCAATGACCACTGGTTGATCCATGTGTGGTTTGTGGAAAGAAAACACATGCAATGACCACTGCTTGATCCATCTGTGGTTTGTGGAAAAGAACACACATACAATGAGCACTTGTTGATCCATATGTGGTTTGTGGAAAGAACACACATGCAATGACACTGCTTGATCCATGTGTGGTTTGTGGAAAGAACACACATGCAATGACCACTAGTTGATCCATGTGTGGTTCGTGGAAAGAACACACATGCAATGACCACTTGTTGATCCATAAGTGGTTTGTGGAAAAGAACACACATGCAATGAGTCTAGTGGATCCATGTGTGGTTTGTGGAAAGAACAAACATGCAATGACCACTGGTTGATCCATATGTGGTTTGTGGAAAAGAACACACATGCAATGACCACTGGTTGATCCATATGTGGTTTGTGGAAAGAACACACATGCAATGACACTGCTTGATCCATGTGTGGTTTGTGGAAAGAACACACATGCAATGACTCTAGTGGTTGATCCATGTGTGGTTTGTGGAAATAACACACATGGAATGACTCATTGGTTGATCCATGTGTGGTTTGTGGAAATTACACACATGCAATGACTCTAATGGATCCATAAGTGGTTTGTGGAAAAGAACGCACATGCAATGACTCTAGTGCTAGTCTTAGTATAAGAACACACATACAATGACTCTAGTGGGTCCACATCTAGTTTGTGAAAAGAACACACATGCAATGACCACTGGTTGATCCATAAGTTGTTTGTGGAAAAGAACACACATGCAATGGGTCTAGTGCATCCATGTGTGGTTTGTGGAAAAGAACACACATGCAATGACTCTAGTGCTGGTTTGTGGTTTTAGTATAAGAACAAACATGCAATTACTCAAATGGATCCATATGTGGTTTGTGGAAAGAACACACATGCAATGACTCTGGTTGATCCATATGTGGTTTGTGTAAAGAACACACATGCAATGACTCTAGTGGTTGATCCATGTGTGGTTTGTGGAAATAACACACATGCAATGACTCTATTGGTTGATCCAGGTGTGGTTTGTGGAAAAGAACACACATGCAATGAGCACTGGTTGATCCATGTGTGGTTTGTGGAAAGAACACACATGCAATGACCACTGCTTGATCCATCTGTGGTTTGTGGAAAGAACACACATGCAATGACCACTGGTTGATCCATATGTGGTTTGTGGAAAAGAACACACATGAAATGAATCTAGTGGATTCATGTGTGGTTTGTGGAAAAGAACACACATGCAATGACTGTAGGGGTTCGTAGCATGGAAAACAAAATTTTTCTATCGCATACAAACAAACAAGCCAAGATCTATCTACTAGATTGTAGCAACGAGTCGATAGAGGAACTCACCCTCGAAGATTCCAAAGCGGTTAACGAGAGCAGATTCTCGTGGGTGATGTAGTCGTACTCTTTCCGATCTCAAGATCGCGTAGACGATCCTTCCGGCGCCGCGTTCCCGCAGCGCTCCCGCAGTCGGTCACACGTTCGGTACTCGACGAAGACCTTCCTCTCCCTTGTTCCAGCAGGCAGCGGAGGTTGTAGCACTCTCCTCGCGATTCCGGCAGCACAACGGCGTGGTACCGGAGGTAGAGGGGAAATCCCGCAGGGCTTCGCCTTAAGCCGGTGCGAGTATGGTGGAGCTTATGAGAGAGGCTATTAGTGGTCTAGTAATTAGACACACCAATTAGAGGGCTCTAAACCAATTAGAAAGCTCTAAACCGAATAGCTCTAAACCGGGGTCTAGATCTAGGGTTTAGTTTAGAGGATAGGAAACTTGTGTGTCTAGGAGGGGAGCCCTGCCCCTCCTTATATAGGTGGGAGGGTGTGGGCGCGCCAGGGGAGGGAGGGAGTCCCTCCCCAACTCGGCCTTGGGCTGGGCGCCGGCCTGGAGGAGTCCAACTCCTCCTCCAGGTTGGTTCCAACTCCTCTTGCTTGTTTCCCACAGTTTCTTGTTTTGGCAGTTTGACTTTCAAACTGGACATTTGACTTTTCTGTTTTAGGATTCAATTTAATCCTATATTTGGGACAGCAAGAACACTTAGTACATGATGCAATCATTCCAATATGTAATGACACATTCATGTACCCCTTCCCCCCCGGAGTGCCGGACAATCCGGAACCTTCTAGAATATCCCCGATGAAAACACCGGAATCATTCCCGAACTCCGAAACGGGGCTTTCCTTATATGAATCTTATTCTCCGGACCATTCCGGATCACCTCGTGATATCCCGGATCCCATCCGAGACTCCGAACAACATTCGGTCTCTTTCTCATAATACCATAACTACTCAAACAACGTCGAATCCTTAAGTGTGTCTCCCTACGGTTCGTGAATTATGCGGACATGATCGAGACACTTCTCCGAACAATAACCAATAGAGGAATCTGGAAATTCATATGGCTCCCACATATTTCTACGATTACTTTGCGATCGAATGAACCACTTACATACGATACCAATTTCCCTTTGTCTCACGATATGTTACTTATCCAAGGTTATGATCGTCGGTATCTCTGCATACCTAGTTCAACCTCGTTACTGATAAGTACTCTTTTCTCGTTCCCGTGATATGTGATCCCTTGTGACCAAGTCACATGCTTGCAAGCTAATTGGATGACATTTCACCGAGAGGGCCCAGAGAATATCTATCCGTCATGTGGATGGACAAATCCCACTCTTGATCCATGTGTTTCAACCAATACTTTCCGAACACTCAATGCCACTTTTATAGCCACCCTGTTACGGTGTGGTGTTTGATGACATCAAAGCATCCATCCAGTAAAGGTGATATGCATGATCTCATGGTCGAAGGAATTAGGTTACTATGTATCAGAAAGCATATAGCAATTGAACTATTGAAATGACTTGATCTTTATGCTACGCTTATCTATAGGAGTATGTCCACCATATCATTCTCCTAATGATATGATCCTGTTGTTAATAACATCTCTATGTTCATGATCAGGAAACCATGATCATATATTAACCAACAAGCTAGTTTAACAAGAGGCTTTACTAGGGACTCTTATTTTAGTTTACAAATCACACAAGTATTAATGTTTCCGGTTAATACAATTATAGCATGGTATGTAAACATTTATCATAAGTGTGAAGATATGATAATAACCACTTTATTATTGCCTCTTGGGCATATCTCCAACAGTCTCCCACTTGCACTAGAGTCAATAATCTAGTTTCAAATCTTTGTGTATTCAACACCTATGGCTTTCCGGTGTTGTATGTACACGATTGCTAGTGGTCAACTGATCTCCGGATCTGACACTTCCAGGTCCGTGTGTAATTGCATGTCTTTGCGTCTCTACGCATCACTCATTCTCTAATGAGATGGCTTTGTATAAATTTGGTCTTTCGGTGTGACCTTTAGCTCTTTGGGGTTAAAACATTTTGATAATATTGTCGCACAATATATCTTCATAGTATTATCCCACTGTGAACTACACCTAGTTTGATAACAAACTTCTTGACACAAATGCCCTCTTTTGCTGCTATAATAGCAGTCATATACTTAGCCTTTTGTTGTAGTATCTGTCACAATGTCTTAACTTTGGAAATCATCCAAATCCATTATGGAACTCACTTTCCATTATATTGTGCCACCCTTAGTTTAGATTGAGATAAACTTAATTTGTACTTTGTGACAAAGCTAGTATCAATGTAGTACTTTTACAATGAACTAACCATCTATTTGTCACTTCTACAAATATTATACTCTTAGTTCTTCCAAAAGATCATAAGAATATCCTTACTATTGTCCAATGATCATCTTACAAATCATTCTGGTATATGCTCACAACATTTAGAGCATAGGACATATCTGGATTTGTACATATCACAGTATGATTGATATAAATACTCTTTGTGATTTCATACATCAAGTATCAATCTATACTTGAATCTTTGTTTCACTTACCAAGTGCCAATACACTTGAATATATCATCAACATTGAACTCTTTCAATCCTTTCTGTGCAACAAGAACCTTTCTTGTAGTTTCTATATTGAATTCATTCAATATCTCGTCTATGTACTTCTGGCACAACCATATTAGCGTCTATTGATGCCAAATATTTGGGTTTTGCCTAAGTCTTTCATCGGGATGAAATTCTTAATATGTGTTAATAAAAGATACATTATTTCCAATCAACAATATGTCTTCCACATAATGTATTAGAAACATGTCTTTACGCTCCCACTTAATTTCTTGCAAACGCAAGCATCTTCATTGTCTCTGATGAAATTAAACTCTTTTAACAGTTTCATCATAGTGAAGATTCCAACTCCGCTATGCTCACTCTAACCATTGAAGTTTGCATATGCTTTTAGCATCCTTTGAATTAACAAAACCCTATGGACCGTGTTATGCACATGTCCTAGGTAACGATTCTATTAGAAGAACTTGTTTTGTTTATTCAACTACCATATAACAAATTATATGTAGTGGTTGCTACATTAATCCGTCTAGACTAAATATCACTATGAAAGATCAAAATCTTGTCATAGTCAACCTTTGAACATTGTTGTGAACTCTTTCCCAACATGTCGACTAGATGTGAAACATCCATGTCTATTTCTTTATAGATCCAGACACAACTATAAGGTCTTACACCTTTCTCGAGGGTCCTTCAAGTTCAAAACTTGATTTCTCGTGTATGGAACTATCACGGATTTTATGGCTTCAAGCCATTTTACGGAGTCAGGGCCCATCATCGCTTCTCTGCATGTAGTCGGTTCATTATTCTCAAATAATGATTCAACCCTCAAATCTTGGTATTTGATTGTTCATCCGACCTACTTGTTTCAATAGGAACTTGGATCTCCGTGACCACAACCTTTTGAGGTACGTGAACCATGAGCATTGTTGCTGCCTCCGAAACACTTTTCGGCGCTGCGCAATTCTGCACATATAGCTAAGGTTCTTTTAACCTTATCAAAGTTTCTATTGTCCTCCCACTTAACTTTTCACGAAAAATTTCTTCTCAAAGAAACTTGACGTTCTAAGCAACAAACTCTTTTGTCTCCGGTGTTTTATGGAGGAACAGTTTATACAAAGACAGGTTCATCCGACTTTGGTTGCACACATCTTTCTTATGCATAGCATACCAATGTTTAAGAAAGGACAACTTGGGTTTTATCCCAAACCATAACCTTATATGGTGTCATTTCAACGGATTATGATGGAGCTCTTTTTAGTGGAAAAACGGTAATCTCTAAAGCTTTTAATCTTTAAAATACTATGGCAGTTTTATGAACTATTCCTTTGATCTTACCATGTCAAACAAGGTTTAATTACATATCTCGAACGCTCCATACTCTTATGGTGTTTCGGGAAATGCAAATCCACGGAACGATTCCTTAAATCTTAGGTATTATGCTAAACTTGTAACTCAAATATCTTCCTTTATGATCTTTATCATAAACTGTTTATATTCTTGTTACAATGATTTTGCACTTCATCTTGAAAGTCTTTGAACTCTTCAAATATTTCACACTTCATCCTTATTAAGTAAATATTCATATATTCACTCAAATTTTCGGAGAAAGCATATGAAGTTGAAATCCATCGCTCTTGACTACACATAACGGACTTCGTACAACAATATGTACAAGTTCCAATAAGCTAGTCGTTCGTTCCCTTTTGGCCTATGAACGAAGTTTTAATTATCTCTAAGAAAGTTTCACAAGCGTCATTTGATCAAAAATCAGAAGACTCCAAAATTCCATCAACATGGAGTTTCTTCATGTTTTCTTTCAAATATAATTTAAACGGCGATGTCACTTCCTAAGTGATCTTTCAATCAATTTGTCTTTCGACATTTTTAGCACTAGTTTTATGGATGTGATGTCTCCAACGAGATTTGCGAATCATCCATCTTTTATGGATTACGGCAATTATTTGAACAATCTTTTGTTCTCATAATACCTGATAAAACAAATCTTTGAAGGCAAGCTTTGATGTTTAACAAGCAACACAATAACCCTTTATTTTGTTCTCGATGAACATCATCACATATTCTTTTGCTAGTTACTTAGGCCATTGTAGTTCATGAATTGTGTTGTTTCGTATGACGATTCACACCAACAAATTCAGTATCAAATACTTAAGAACCACATTGTTTAACAAGCAAAGAATATAGCCATAACATGTATATCATCTATATACTTAAACTGAACGATTCTAGTCTTTTCTTTTCTGCCATATATTTATGAGATTTTCTTTCAGTATTTCCTTTTCTGTTTGAAAGAATCTATTAACATCAATAGTGGAGTCATACATATGACATATAGTCCAAAGCGTGTATAATTAAATACCAATGTCTTTGGACTTGCACTTTGAAGTAGATCACCATCATCAAATATTTGGTGTTCTTTCAAATTCCTTTCTTTAGTAATCTCTTGGTGTAGTAAACATTTCACCTACATCAAATATTCACCCTTATCATGGAATCGTCCATGATCAAGCTACTTTTAGCTTATAACGATGAATTATGAGTATAATGTTGCTATCCAAAACCTTTTGGAGGATTAGGACAACAAGTGTCTCCAACCCTTTTGCAAATTCTCATCAAATATGAGAACATGACTTTTGCCATATTATACTCTATCATGTTGCAACCAAAACTTCGTTTCAGATATCACAATATCTTCCACACATCATGGTTTCTGAAACAACTCTTTCAGATCCTAGATAACCTTGATATTAAGGGAATCCTTTGAATATCAAGAATCATGGATACAAACATGATACTTATATACTAACACTTGGAATTGTTACTCTTGATTTAATACTAATTATTAAACTTCATGGAGTAACCGGAACTTACTGAAAGTTTGCAATAGGACTTTTAAATTTTAGATTAACACTTAAAACAATACGATACCAGTTCGTAAAGTATCTAACCAGAATTCTATAGTTCTATCATCTCAATTATAACTAAGCGCAAGGTGGTAAACGGATGCCAATGCCTACAACAACTATGCAAATTCACTTTGATTTAGTTTATGATAAATTGAGTTCTAATTAATAATTAAATTAATCTAGGTGAACTCCCACTCAAAACAATATCCCTCACATTGTTTTAGTGATCACACGAACCAAATCCCCCATATCAAAACCGATCATCACGAGAATTGATATAGCTTCAATGGCGAACAATCGACATGTTCATCATATCTGCTATATGATTCATGCTTTACCTTTCGGCGATCCGTGTTCCTGAGGCCATGTCTGTACATGCTAGGCTCGTCAAGATCAAACCTTAGCTACCGCATAAGCAAATCTGGCTTGCTTACGTTGTATTCACCCGCGGAATCAAAGACACCCGATCATCACGTGGTGCTTCGAAGCAACAAGCTTTGGCAACGGTGCATACTAAGGGTGAACACTTTAGAACTTGAAATTTATGTGCATGAGGGATCATCTTATAATGCTACCGTCGTCTACTAAGCAATACAAGATGCATAAAGGATTAACATCACATGCAATTCATAATATGTGATATGATATGGCCTTTCTTCTTTGTGCTTCCGATCTCCATCTTCAAGCACGAACATGATCTCCATCATCATCGGCATAGCATCAAGGTCAATGACGCTTCTTCATGGTTGTCGTCCACCAGCTTCAACTATTACAACTATTTTGAATAGACACGCAGGTCTTAACAGAAATTAAAGACAACCATATGGCTCCTGCCGGTTGCCAACTTACAATAAGGAACATTGCATACATCAAATATAATCACAATCATGGCCATATCACATCACTGCACACCCCTGCAAAACAAAGTTAGACGCTTCTACTTTCTTTGCATATTTTACGTGGTTTGGGGCTTTCCATAAGTGTCGTTCTAACCTACGAACATGAACCACAACATTGATACTAGCATTGTTGATTACCCGTTGTAAATTGGATCTTTACTATGCTAGGAGAAACAGGCACCCGCAAAGCCACTTATGCAATACAAGTTGCATGTCAAGCGTGGAGCAAGTCTCATGAACGATGTCATGTAAGGTTAGCCCGGGCCGCTTCATCCCAACATACCGCAAGATGCAAAGTACACGCAAAGCAATCTACAATAAAAGCATCAACGCCCACAATGACCATTGTGTTCTACTCGTGCAACAGATCTACATATAGACACGGCTCTGATACCACTGTAGGGGTTCGTAGCATGGAAAACAAAATTTTTCTATCGCATACAAACAAACAAGCCAAGATCTATCTACTAGATTGTAGCAACGAGTCGATAGAGGAACTCACCCTCGAAGATTCCAAAGCGGTTAACGAGAGCAGATTCTCGTGGGTGATGTAGTCGTACTCTTTCCGATCTCAAGATCGCGTAGACGATCCTTCCGGCGCCGCGTTCCCGCAGCGCTCCCGCAGTCGGTCACACGTTCGGTACTCGACGAAGACCTTCCTCTCCCTTGTTCCAGCAGGCAGCGGAGGTTGTAGCACTCTCCTCGCGATTCCGGCAGCACAACGGCGTGGTACCGGAGGTAGAGGGGAAATCCCGCAGGGCTTCGCCTTAAGCCGGTGCGAGTATGGTGGAGCTTATGAGAGAGGCTATTAGTGGTCTAGTAATTAGACACACCAATTAGAGGGCTCTAAACCAATTAGAAAGCTCTAAACCGAATAGCTCTAAACCGGGGTCTAGATCTAGGGTTTAGTTTAGAGGATAGGAAACTTGTGTGTCTAGGAGGGGAGCCCTGCCCCTCCTTATATAGGTGGGAGGGTGTGGGCGCGCCAGGGGAGGGAGGGAGTCCCTCCCCAACTCGGCCTTGGGCTGGGCGCCGGCCTGGAGGAGTCCAACTCCTCCTCCAGGTTGGTTCCAACTCCTCTTGCTTGTTTCCCACAGTTTCTTGTTTTGGCAGTTTGACTTTCAAACTGGACATTTGACTTTTCTGTTTTAGGATTCAATTTAATCCTATATTTGGGACAGCAAGAACACTTAGTACATGATGCAATCATTCCAATATGTAATGACACATTCATGTACCCCTTCCCCCCCGGAGTGCCGGACAATCCGGAACCTTCTAGAATATCCCCGATGAAAACACCGGAATCATTCCCGAACTCCGAAACGGGGCTTTCCTTATATGAATCTTATTCTCCGGACCATTCCGGATCACCTCGTGATATCCCGGATCCCATCCGAGACTCCGAACAACATTCGGTCTCTTTCTCATAATACCATAACTACTCAAACAACGTCGAATCCTTAAGTGTGTCTCCCTACGGTTCGTGAATTATGCGGACATGATCGAGACACTTCTCCGAACAATAACCAATAGAGGAATCTGGAAATTCATATGGCTCCCACATATTTCTACGATTACTTTGCGATCGAATGAACCACTTACATACGATACCAATTTCCCTTTGTCTCACGATATGTTACTTATCCAAGGTTATGATCGTCGGTATCTCTGCATACCTAGTTCAACCTCGTTACTGATAAGTACTCTTTTCTCGTTCCCGTGATATGTGATCCCTTGTGACCAAGTCACATGCTTGCAAGCTAATTGGATGACATTTCACCGAGAGGGCCCAGAGAATATCTATCCGTCATGTGGATGGACAAATCCCACTCTTGATCCATGTGTTTCAACCAATACTTTCCGAACACTCAATGCCACTTTTATAGCCACCCTGTTACGGTGTGGTGTTTGATGACATCAAAGCATCCATCCAGTAAAGGTGATATGCATGATCTCATGGTCGAAGGAATTAGGTTACTATGTATCAAAAAGCATATAGCAATTGAACTATTGAAATGACTTGATCTTTATGCTACGCTTATCTATAGGAGTATGTCCACCATATCATTCTCCTAATGATATGATCCTGTTGTTAATAACATCTCTATGTTCATGATCAGGAAACCATGATCATATATTAACCAACAAGCTAGTTTAACAAGAGGCTTTACTAGGGACTCTTATTTTAGTTTACAAATCACACAAGTATTAATGTTTCCGGTTAATACAATTATAGCATGGTATGTAAACATTTATCATAAGTGTGAAGATATGATAATAACCACTTTATTATTGCCTCTTGGGCATATCTCCAACAATGACCACTGGTTGATCCATGTGTGGTTTGTGGAAAGAAAACACATGCAATGACCACTGCTTGATCCATCTGTGGTTTGTGGAAAAGAACACACATGCAATGAGCACTTGTTGATCCATATGTGGTTTGTGGAAAGAACACACATGCAATGACACTGCTTGATCCATGTGTGGTTTGTGGAAAAGAACACACATGCAATGACCACTGGTTGATCCTTGTGTGGTTTGTGGAAAGAACACACATGCAATGACCACTAGTTGATCCATGTGTGGTTCGTGGAAAGAACACACATGCAATGACCACTGGTTGATCCTTATGTGGTTTGTGGAAAAGAACACACATGCAACGACTCTAGTGCTAGTTTTAGTATAAGAACACACATACAATGACTCTAGTGGGTCCACATGTAGTTTGTGAAAAGAACACACATGCAATGACCACTTCTTGATCCATAAGTGGTTTGTGGAAAAGAACACACATGCAATGAGTCTAGTGGATCCATGTGTGGTTTGTGGAAAAGAACACACATGCAATGACCACTGGTTGATCCATGTGTGGTTTGTGGAAAGAACAAACATGCAATGACCACTGGTTGATCCATATGTGGTTTGTGGAAAAGAACAGACATGCAATGACCACTGGTTGATCCATATGTGGTTTGTGGAAAGAACACACATGCAATGACACTGCTTGATCCATGTGTGGTTTGTGGAAAGAACACACATGCAATGACTCTAGTGGTTGATCCATGTGTGGTTTGTGGAAATAACGCACATGGAATGACTCATTGGTTGATCCATGTGTGGTTTGTGGAAATTATACACATGCAATGACTCTAATGGATCCATAAGTGGTTTGTGGAAAAGAACACACATGCAATGACTCTAGTGCTAGTCTTAGTATAAGAACACACATACAATGACTCTAGTGGGTCCACATCTAGTTTGTGAAAAGAACACACATGCAATGACCACTGGTTGATCCATAAGTTGTTTGTGGAAAAGAACACACATGCAATGGGTCTAGTGCATCCATGTGTGGTTTGTGTAAAAGAACACACATGCAATGACTCTAGTGCTGATTTGTGGTTTTAGTATAAGAACAAACATGCAATTACTCAAATGGATCCATATGTGGTTTGTGGAAAGAAGACACATGCAATGACTCTGGTTGATCCATATGTGGTTTGTGGAAAGAACACACATGCAATGACTCTAGTGGTTGATCCATGTGTGGTTTGTGGAAATAACACACATGCAATGACTCTATTGGTTGATCCAGGTGTGGTTTGTGGAAATACCACACATGCAATGAATCTAATGGATCCATAAGTGGTTTGTGGAAAAGAACACACATGCAATGAGTCTAGTGGATCCATGTGTGGTTTGTGGAAATAACACACATGCAATGACTCTATTGGTTGATCCATGTGTGGTTTGTGGAAATACCACACATGCAATGACTCTAATGGATCCATAAGTGGTTAGTGGAAAAGAACACACATGCAATGACTCTAGTGCTAGTTTTAGTATAAGAACACACATACAATGACTCAAGTGGGTCCACATCTAGTTTGTGAAAAGAACACACATGCAATGACCACTGGTTGATCCATAAGTTGTTTGTGGAAAAGAACACACATGCAATGAGTCTCGTGGATCCATGTGTGGTTTGTGGAAAAGAACACACTTGCGATGACTCTAGTGCTGGTTTGTGGTTTTAGTATAAGAACAAACATGCAATTACTCAAATGGATCCATATGTGGTTTGTGGAAAGAACACACATGCAATGACTCTGGTTGATCCATATGTGATTTGTGGAAAGAACACACATGCAATGACCACTGGTTAATCCATATGTGGTTTGTGGAAAAGAACACACATGCAATGAGTCTAGTGGATCCATGTGTGGTTTATTGAAAAGAACACACATGCAATGACCACTGGTTGATCCATGTGTGGTTTGTGGAAAGAACACACATGCAATGACCACTGGTTGATCCATCTATGGTTTGTGGAAAAGAACACACATGCAATGACCACTTGTTGATCCATATGTGGTTTGTGGAAAGAACACACATGCAATGACACTGCTTGATCCATGTGTGGTTTGTGGAAAAGAACACACATGCAATGATCACTGGTTAATCCATGTGTGGTTTGTGGAAAGAACACACATTCAATGACCACTGGTTGATCCATGTGTGGTTTGTGGAAAGAACACACATGCAATGACCACTGGTTGATCCATGTGTGGTTCGTGGAAAGAACACACATGCAATGACCACTGGTTGATCCATATGTGGTTTGTGGAAAAGAACACACATGCAATGGGTCTAGTGCATCCATGTGTGGTTTGTGGAAAAGAACACACATGCAATGAACCATGGTTGATCCATGTGTGGTTTGTGGAAAGAACACACATGCAATGACCACTGGTTGATCCATATGTGGTTTGTGGAAAAGAACACACATGCAATGACTCTAGTGCTAGTTTTAGTATAAGAACACACATACAATGACAGTAGTGGGTCCACATGTAGTTTGTGAAAAGAACACACATGCAATGACCACTAGGTTGATCCATAAGTTGTTTGTGGAAAAGAACACACATGCAATGAGTCTAGTGGATCCATGTGTGGTTTGTGGAAAAGAACACACATGGAATGACGCTAGTGCTGGTTTATGGTTTTAGTATAAGAATAAACATGCAATTACTCAAATGGATCCATATGTGGTTTGTGGAAAGAACACACATGCAATGACTCTGGTTGATCCATATGTGGTTTGTGGAAAGAACACACATGCAATGACCACTGGTTGATCCATATGTGGTTTGTGGAAAAGAACACACATGCAATGACCACTGGTTGATCCATGTGTGGTTTGTGGAAAGAACACACATGCAATGGCAGTGGTGGATCCATGTGTGGTTTGTGGAAAGAACACACATGCAATGACTCTATTGGTTGATCCAGGTGTGGTTTGTGGAAATACCACACATGCAATGAATCTAATGGATCCATAAGTGGTTTGTGGAAAAGAACACACATGCAATGAGTCTAGTGGATCCATGTGTGGTTTGTGGAAATAACACACATGCAATGACTCTATTGGTTGATCCATGTGTGGTTTGTGGAAATACCACACATGCAATGACTCTAATGGATCCATAAGTGGTTAGTGGAAAAGAACACACATGCAATGACTCTAGTGCTAGTTTTAGTATAAGAACACACATACAATGACTCAAGTGGGTCCACATCTAGTTTGTGAAAAGAACACACATGCAATGACCACTGGTTGATCCATAAGTTGTTTGTGGAAAAGAACACACATGCAATGAGTCTCGTGGATCCATGTGTGGTTTGTGGAAAAGAACACACTTGCGATGACTCTAGTGCTGGTTTGTGGTTTTAGTATAAGAACAAACATGCAATTACTCAAATGGATCCATATGTGGTTTGTGGAAAGAACACACATGCAATGACTCTGGTTGATCCATATGTGATTTGTGGAAAGAACACACATGCAATGACCACTGGTTAATCCATATGTGGTTTGTGGAAAAGAACACACATGCAATGAGTCTAGTGGATCCATGTGTGGTTTATTGAAAAGAACACACATGCAATGACCACTGGTTGATCCATGTGTGGTTTGTGGAAAGAACACACATGCAATGACCACTGGTTGATCCATCTATGGTTTGTGGAAAAGAACACACATGCAATGACCACTTGTTGATCCATATGTGGTTTGTGGAAAGAACACACATGCAATGACACTGCTTGATCCATGTGTGGTTTGTGGAAAAGAACACACATGCAATGATCACTGGTTAATCCATGTGTGGTTTGTAGAAAGAACACACATTCAATGACCACTGGTTGATCCATGTGTGGTTTGTGGAAAGAACACACATGCAATGACCAATGGTTGATCCATGTGTGGTTCGTGGAAAGAACACACATGCAATGACCACTGGTTGATCCATATGTGGTTTGTGGAAAAGAACACACATGCAATGGGTCTAGTGCATCCATGTGTGGTTTGTGGAAAAGAACACACATGCAATGAACCATGGTTGATCCATGTGTGGTTTGTGGAAAGAACACACATGCAATGACCACTGGTTGATCCATATGTGGTTTGTGGAAAAGAACACACATGCAATGACTCTAGTGCTAGTTTTAGTATAAGAACACACATACAATGACAGTAGTGGGTCCACATGTAGTTTGTGAAAAGAACACACATGCAATGACCACTAGGTTGATCCATAAGTTGTTTGTGGAAAAGAACACACATGCAATGAGTCTAGTGGATCCATGTGTGGTTTGTGGAAAAGAACACACATGGAATGACGCTAGTGCTGGTTTATGGTTTTAGTATAAGAATAAACATGCAATTACTCAAATGGATCCATATGTGGTTTGTGGAAAGAACACACATGCAATGACTCTGGTTGATCCATATGTGGTTTGTGGAAAGAACACACATGCAATGACCACTGGTTGATCCATGTGTGGTTTGTGGAAAGAACACACATGCAATGGCAGTGGTGGATCCATGTGTGGTTTGTGGAAAGAACACACATGCAATGACCACTGGTTGTTCCATATGTGGTTTGTGGAAACGAACACACATGCAATGACCACTGGTTGATCCATGTGTGGTTTGTGGAAAGGACACACATGCAATGACAGTGGTGGATCCATGTGTGGTTTGTGAAAAGAACACACATGCAATGACTCTAGTGTTGGTTTTAGTATAAGAACGCACATGCAATGACTCTAGTGGGTTCACATGTGGTTTGTGAAAAGAACACACATGAAATGACCACTGGTTGATCCATATGTGGTCTATGGAAAGAACACGCATGCAATGACACTGCTTGATCCATGTGTGGTTTGTGGAAAAGAACACACATGCAATGACTCTAGTGGTTGATGCATGTGTGGTTTGTGGAAAGAACACACATGCAATGACCACTGGTTGATCGATGTGTGGTTTGTGGAAAGAACAAACATGCAATGACCACTAGTTGATCCATATGTGGTTTTTTGGAAAGAACACACATGCAATGACCACTAGTTTACCCATGTGTGGTTTGTGGAAAGAACACACATGCATTGACCCCTGGTTGATCCATGAGTTGTTTGTGGAAAAGAACACACATGCAATGACCACTGGTTGATCCATGTGTGGTTTGTTGAAAGAACACACATGCAATGACCACTGGTTGATCCATGTGTGGTTTGTGGAAATAACACACATGCAATGACTCTAATGTTGGTTTTAGTTTAAGAACACAAATGGATCCATATGTGGTTTGTGGAAAGAACACACATGCAATGACTCTGGTTGATCCATATGTGGTTTGTGTAAAGAACACACATGCAATGACACTGCTTGATCCATGTGTGGTTTGTGGAAAAGAACACACATGCAATGACCACTGGTTGATCCATGTGTCGTTTGTTGAAAGAACACACATGCAATGACCACTGGTTGATCCGTGTGTGGTTTGTGGAAATAACAGACATGCAATTACTCTAATGCTGGTTTTAGTTTAAGAACACAAATGGATCCATATGTGGTTTGTGGAAAGAACACACATGCAATGACTCTGGTTGATCTATATGTGGTTTGTGGAAAGAACACACATGCAATGACCACTGGTTGATCCATATGTGGTTTGTGGAAAAGAACACACATGCAATTACCACTGGTTGATTCATGTGTGGTTTGTGGAAAGAACACACATGTAATGACAGTGGTGGATCCATGTGTGGTTTGTGAAAAGAACACACATGCAATGACTCTAGTGATGGTTTTAGTATAAGAACACACATGCAATGACTCTAGTTGGTTCACATGTGGTTTGTGAAAAGAACACACATGCAATGACCACTGGTTGATCCATATGTGGTTTGTGGAAATAACACACATGCAATGACACTGCTTGATCCATGTGTGGTTTGTGAAAATAACACACATGCAATGACCACTAGTTGATCCATAAGTGGTTTGTGAAAATAACACACATGCAATGACCACTAGTTGATCCATAAGTTGTTTGTGGAAAAGAACACACATGCAATGAGTCTAGTGCTGGTTTATGGTTTTGTATAAGAACAAACATGCAATTACTCAAATGGATCCATATGTGGTTTGTGGAAAGAACACACATGCAATGACTCTGGTTGATCCAAATGTGGTTTGTGGAAAGAACACACATGCAATGACCACTGGTTGATCCATATGTGGTTTGTGGAAAAGAACACACATGCAATGACCACTGGTTGATCCATGTGTGGTTTGTGGAAAGAACACACATGCAATGACAGTGGTAGATCCATGTGTGGTTTGTGGAAAGAAAACACATGCAATGACCACTGGTTGATCCATATGTGGTTTGTGGAAACGAACACACATGAAATGACCACTGGTTGATCCATGTGTGGTTTGTGGAAAGGACACACATGCAATGACAGTGGTGGATCCATGTGTGGTTTGTGAAAAGAACACACATGCAATGACTCTAGTGTTGGTTTTAGTATAAGAACACACATGCAATGACTCTAGTGGGTTCACATGTGGTTTGTGAAAAGAACACACATGAAATGACCACTGGTTGATCCATATGTGGTCTGTGGAAAGAACACGCATGCAATGACACTGCTTGATCCATGTGTGGTTTGTGGAAAAGAACACGCATGCAATGACTCTAGTGGTTGATGCATGTGTGGTTTGTGGAAAGAACACACATGCAATGACCACTGGTTGATCGATGTGTGGTTTGTGGAAAGAACACACATGCAATGACCACTAGTTGATCCATATGTGGTTTGTGGAAAGAACACACATGCAATGACCACTAGTTGACCCATGTGTGGTTTGTGGAAAGAACACACATGCAATGACCCCTGGTTGATACATCAGTTGTTTGTGGAAAAGAACACACATGCAATGACCACTGGTTGATCCATGTGTGGTTTGTTGAAAGAACACACATGCAATGACCACTGGTTGATCCATGTGTGGTTTGTGGAAATAACACACATGCAATGACTCTAATGTTGCTTTTAGTTTAAGAACACAAATGGATCCATATGTGGTTTGTGGAAAGAACACACATGCAATGACTCTGGTTGATCCATATGTGGTTTGTGGAAAGAACACACATGCAATGACACTGCTTGATCCATGCGTGGTTTGTGGAAAAGAACACACATGCAATGACCACTGGTTGATCCATGTGTGGTTTGTTGAAAGAACACACATGCAATGACCACTGGTTGATCCATGTGTGCTTTGTGAAAATAACAGACATGCAATTACTCTAATGCTGGTTTTAGTTTAACAACACAAATGGATCCATATGTGGTTTGTGGAAAGAACACACATGAAATGACTCTGGTTGATCCATATGTGGTTTGTGGAAAGAACACACATGCAATGACCACTTTTTGATTCATATGTGGTTTGTGGAAAAGAACACACATGCAATGACCACTGGTTGATCCATGTGTGGTTTGTGGAAAGAACACACATGCAATGACAGTGGTGGATCCATGTGTTGTTTGTGAAAAGAACACACATGCAATGACTCTAGTGATGGTTTTAGTATAAGAAAACACATGCAATGACTCTAGTGGGTTCACATGTGGTTTGTGAAAAGAACACACATGCAATGACCACTGGTTGATCCATATGTGGTTTGTGGAAAGAACACAAAAGCAATGACACTGCTTGATCCATGTGTGGTTTGTGGAAAAGAACAAACATGCAATGACTCTAGTGGTTGATCCATGTGTGGTTTGTGGATAGAACACACATGCAATGACCACTGGTTGATCCAAGTGTGGTTTGTGGAAAAGAACACACATGTAATGAAAAGTTGTTGATCCATATGTGGTTTGTGGAAAGAACACACATGCAATGACTCTAGTGCTAGTTTTAGTACAAGAACACACATAGAATGACTCTAGTGGGTCCACATGTAGTTTGTGAAAAGAACACACATGCAATGACCACTGGTTGATCCATAAGTTGTTTGTGGAAAAGAACACACATGCAATGAGTCTAGTGCTGGTTTATGGTTTTTGTATAAGAACAAACATGCAATTACTCAAATGGATCCATATGTGGTTTGTGGAAAGAACACACATGCAATGACTCTGGTTGATCCATATGTGGTTTGTAGAAAGAACACACACGCAATGACCACTGGTTGATCCATATGTGGTTTGTGGAAAAGAACACACATGTAATGACCACTGGTTGATCCATGTGTGGTTTGTGGAAAGAACACACATGCAATGACAGTGGTGGATCCATGTGTGGTTTGTGGAAAGAACACACATGCAATGACCACTGGTTGATCCATATTTGGTTTGTGGAAACGAACACACATGCAATGACCACTGGTTGATCCATGTGTGGTTTGTGGAAAGGACACACATGCAATAACAGTGGTGGATCCATGTGTGGTTTGTGAAAAGAACACACATGTAATGACTCTAGTGTTGGTTTTAGTATAAGAACACACATGCAATGACTCTAGTGGGTTCACATGTGGTTTGTGCAAAGAACACACATGAAATGACCACTGGTTGATCCATATGTGGTCTGTGGAAACAACACGCATTCAATGACACTGCTTGATCCATGTGTGGTTTGTGGAAAAGAACACACATGTAATGACTCTAGTGGTTGATCCATGTGTGGTTTGTGGATAGAACACACATGCAATGACCACTGGTTGATCCATGTGTGGTTTGTGGAAAAGAACACACATGCAATGACCACTTGTTGATCCATATGTGGTTTGTGGAAAGAACACACATGCAATGACTCTAGTGCTAGTTTTAGTATAAGAACACACATAGAATGACTCTAGTGGGTCCACATGTAGTTTGTGAAAAGAACACACATGCAATGAACACTGGTTGATCCATAAGTTGTTTGTGGAAAAGAACACACATGCAATGAGTGTAGTGCTGGTTTATGGTTTTAGTATAAGAACAAACATGCAATTACTCAAATGGATCCATATGTGGTTTGTGGAAAGAACACACATGCAATTACTCTGGTTGATCCATATGTGGTTTGTGGAAAGAACACACATGCAATGACCACTGGTTGATCCATATGTGGTTTGTGGAAAAGAACACACATGCAATGACCACTGGTTGATCCATGTGTGGTTTGTGGAAAGAACACACATGCAATGACAGTGGTGGATCCATGTGTGGTTTGTGGAAAGAACACACATGCAATGACCACTGGTTGATCCATATTTGGTTTGTGGAAACGAACACACATGCAATGACCACTGGTTGATCCATGTGTGGTTTGTGGAAAGGACACACATGCAATAACAGTGGTGGATCCATGTGTGGTTTGTGAAAAGAACACACATGTAATGACTCTAGTGTTGGTTTTAGTATAAGAACACACATGCAATGACTCTAGTGGGTTCACATGTGGTTTGTGCAAAGAACACACATGAAATGACCACTGGTTGATCCATATGTGGTCTGTGGAAACAACACGCATTCAATGACACTGCTTGATCCATGTGTGGTTTGTGGAAAAGAACACACATGTAATGACTCTAGTGGTTGATCCATGTGTGGTTTGTGGATAGAACACACATGCAATGACCACTGGTTGATCCATGTGTGGTTTGTGGAAAAGAACACACATGCAATGACCACTTGTTGATCCATATGTGGTTTGTGGAAAGAACACACATGCAATGACTCTAGTGCTAGTTTTAGTATAAGAACACACATAGAATGACTCTAGTGGGTCCACATGTAGTTTGTGAAAAGAACACACATGCAATGACCACTGGTTGATCCATAAGTTGTTTGTGGAAAAGAACACACATGCAATGAGTGTAGTGCTGGTTTATGGTTTTAGTATGAGAACAAACATGCAATTACTCAAATGGATCCATATGTGGTTTGTGGAAAGAACACACATGCAATTACTCTGGTTGATCCATATGTGGTTTGTGGAAAGAACACACATGCAATGACCACTGGTTGATCCATATGTGGTTTGTGGAAAAGAACACACATGCAATGACCACTGGTTGATCCATGTGTGGTTTGTGGAAAGAACACACATGCAATGACAGTGGTGGATCCATGTGTGGTTTGTGGAAAGAACACACATGCAATGACCACTGGTTGATCCATATGTGGTTTGTGGAAACGAACACACATGCAATGACCACTGGTTGATCCATGTGTGGTTTGTGGAAAGGACACACATGCAATGACAGTGGTGGATCCATGTGTGGTTTGTGAAAAGAACACACATGCAATGACTCTAGTGTTGGTTTTAGTATAAGAACACACATGCAATGACTCTAGTGGGTTCACATGTGGTTTGTGCAAAGAACACACATGAAATGACCACTAGTTGATCCATATGTGGTCTGTGGAAAGAACACGCATGCAATCACACTTCTTGATCCATGTGTGGTTTGTGGAAAAGAACACACATGCAATGACTCTAGTGGTTGATGCATGTGTGGTTTGTGGAAAGAACACACATGCAATGACCACTTGTTGACCCATGTGTGGTTTGTGGAAAGAACACACATGCAATGACCACTTGTTGACCCATGTGTGGTTTGTGGAAAGAACACACATGCAATGACCACTGGTTGATCCATAAGTTGTTTGTGGAAAAGAACACACATGCAATGACCACTGGTTGATCCATGTGTGGTTTGTGGAAAGAACACACATGCAATGACCACTTGTTGACCCATGTGTGGTTTGTGGAAAGAACACACATGCAATGACCACTAGTTGATCCATGTGTGGTTTGTGGAAAAGAACACACATGCAATGACCACTGGTTGATCCATGTGTGGTTTGTGGAAAGAACACACATGCAATGACCACTGGTTGATCCATAAGTTGTTTGTGGAAAAGAACACACATGCAATGACCACTGGTTGATCCATGTGTGGTTTGTTGAAAGAACACACATGCAATGACCACTGGTTGATCCATGTGTGGTTTGTGGAAATAACACACATGCAATGACTCTAATGTTGGTTTTAGTTTAAGAACACAAATGGATCCATATGTGGTTTGTGGAAAGAACACACATGCAATGACTCTGGTTGATCCATATGTGGTTTGTGGAAAGAACACACATGCAATAACACTGCTTGATCCATGTGTGGTTTGTGGAAAAGAACACACATGCAATGACCACTGGTTGATCCATGCGTGGTTTGTTGAAAGAACACACATGCAATGACCACTGGTTGATCCATGTGTGGTTTGTGGAAATAGCAGACATGCAATTACTCTAATGCTGGTTTTAGTATAAGAACAAACATGCAATTACTCAAATGGATCCATATGTGGTTTGTGGAAAGAACACACATGCAATGACTCTGGTTGATCCATATGTGGTTTGTGGAAAGAACACACATGCAATGACACTGCTTGATTCATGTGTGGTTTGTGGAAAAGAACTTACATGCAATGACCACTGGTTGATCCATGTGTGGTTTGTTGAAATAACACACATGCAATGACCACTGGTTGATCCATGTGTGGTTGGTGGAAATAACACACATGCAATGACTCTAATGCTGGTTTTAGTTTAAGAACACAAATGGATCCATATGTGGTTTGTGGGAAGAACACACATGCAATGACTCTGGTTGATCCATATGTGGTTTGTGGAAAGAACACACATGCAATGACACTGCTTGATTCATGTGTGGTTTGTGGAAAAGAACTTACATGCAATGACCACTGGTTGATCCATGTGTGGTTTGTTGAAATAACACACATGCAATGACCACTGGTTGATCCATGTGTGGTTGGTGGAAATAACACACATGCAATGACTCTAATGCTGGTTTTAGTTTAAGAACACAAATGGATCCATTTGTGGTTTGTGGGAAGAACACACATGCAATGACTCTGGTTGATCCATATGTGGTTTGTGGAAAGAACACACATGCAATGACCACTGGTTGATCCATGTGTGGTTTGTGGAAAGAACACACATGCAATGACAGTGGTGGATCCATGTGTGGTTTATGAAAAGAACACAAATGCAATGACTCTAGTGTTGGTTTTAGTATAAGAACACACATGCAATGACTCTAGTGGATTCACATGTGGTTTGTGAAAAGAACACACATCCAATGACCACTGGTTGATCCATATGTGGTTGCTGGAAAGAACACACATGAATGACACTTCTTGATCCATGTGTGGTTTGTGGAAAAGATCACACATGCAATGGCCACTAGTTGATCCATGTGTGGTTTGTGGAAAGAACACACATGCAATGACACTGCTTGATCCATGTGTGGTTTGTGGAAAAGAACACACATGCAATGACTCTACTAGTTGATCCATGTGTGGTTTGTGGAAAGAAGACACATGCAATGACCACTAGTTGATCCATATGTGGTTTGTGGAAAAGTACACACATGCAATGACCACTGGTTGATCCATATGTGGTTTGTGGAAATAACACACATGCAATCACTCTAATGCTGGTTTTAGTTTAAGAACACAAATGGATCCATATGTGGTTTGTGGAAAAGAACACACATGCAATGACCACTGAATGATCCATAAGTGGTTTGTGGAAAGAACACACATGTAGTGAACACTGGTTGATCCATGTGTGGTTTGTGAAAAGAACACACATGCAATGCCATTGGTTGATCCATATGTGGTTCGTGGAAAGAACACACATGCAATGACACGGGTTGATCTAAATGTGGTTCATGACATGAACACACATGCAATGACTCTAGTGTTGGTTTTAGTATAAGAACACACATGCAATGACTCTAGTGGGTTCACATGTGGTTTGTGAAAAGAACACACATGCAATGACCATTGGTTGATCCATATGTGGTTTGTAGAAAGAACACACATGCAATGACACTGATTGATCCATGTGTGGTTTGTGGAAAAGAACACACATGCAATGACACTAGTTGATCCATGTGTGGTTTGTTGAAAGAACACACATGCAATGACCACTTGTTGATCCATGTGTGGTTTGTGGAAAAGAACACACATGCAATGACCACTGGTTGATCCATATGTTGTTTGTGGAAAAAGAACATACATGCAATGATTCTAGTGGATCCATGTGTGGTTTGTGGAAAAGAACACACATGTAATGACTCTAGTGCTGGTTTGTGGTTTTAGTATAAGAACAAACATGTAACTACTCAAATCGATCCATATGTGGTTTGTGGAAAGAACACACATGCAACGACTCTGGTTGATCCATATGTGGTTTGTGGAAAGAACACACATGCAATGACCATTGGTTGATCCATATATGGTTTGTGGAAAAGAACACACATGCAATGAGTCTAGTGGATCCATGTGTGGTTTGTGGAAAAGAACACATATGCAATGACCACTAGTTGATCCATGTGTGGTTTGTGGAAAGAACACACATGCAATGACCCCTGGTTGATCCATAAGTTGTTTGTGGAAAAGAACACACATGCAATGACCACTGGTTGATCCATGTGTGGTTTGTTGAAAGAACACACATGCAATGACCACTGGTTGATCCATGTGTGGTTTTTGGAAATAACACACATGCAATGACTCTAATGCTGGTTTTAGTTTAAGAACACAAATGGATCCATATGTGGTTTGTGGAAAGAACGCACATGCAATGACTCTGGTTGAGCCATATGTGGTTTGTGGAAAGAACACACATGAATTGACACTGCTTGATCCATGTGTGGTTTGTGGAAAAGAACAAACATGCAATGATCACAGGTTGATCCATGTGTGGTTTGTTGAAAGAACACACATGCAATGACCACTGGTTGATCCATGTGTGGTTTTTGGAAAGATCACACATGCAATGACCACTGGTTGATCCATAAGTTGTTTTTGGAAAAGAACACACATGCAATGACCACTGGTTGATACATGTGTGGTTTGTTGAAAGAACACACATGCAATGACCACTGGTTGATCCATGTGTGGTTTGTGGAAATAACACACATGCAGTGACTCTAATGCTGGTTTTAGTTTAAGAACACAAATGGATCCATATGTGGTTTGTGGAAAGAACACACATGCAATGACTCTGGTTGATCCATATGTGGTTTATGGAAAGAACACACATGCAATGACCACTGGTTGATCCATATGTGATTTGTGGAAAAGAACACACATGCAATGAATCTAGTGGATCCATGTGTGGTTTGTGGAAAAGAACACACATGCAATGACCACTAGTTGATCCATGTGTGGTTTATGGAAAGAACACACATGCAATGACCACTGGTTGATCCATATGTGGTTTGTGGAAAAGAACACACATGCAATGACCACTCGTTGATCCATATGTGGTTTATGGAAAGAACACACATGCAATGACACTGCTTGATCCATGTGTGGTTTGTGGAAAGAACACACATGCAATGACTCTAGTGGTTGATCCATGTGTGGCTTGTGGAAATAACACACATGCAATGACTCTATTGGTTGATCCATGTGTGGTTTGTGGAAATAACACACATACAATGACTCTAATGGATCTATAAGTGGTTTATGGAAAAGAACACACATGCAATGACTCTAGTGCTAGTTTTAGTATAAGAACACACATACAATGATTCTAGTGGGTCCACATGTAGTTTGTGAAAATAACACACATGCAATGACCACTTGTTGATCCATAAGTTGTTTGTGGAAAAGAACACACATGCAATGAGTCTAGTGGATCCATGTTTGGTTTGTGGAAAAGAACACACATGCAATGACTCTAGTGCTGGTTTGTGGTTTTAGTATAAGAACAAACATGCAATTACTCAAATGGATCCATATGTGGTTTGTGGAAATAACACACATGCAATGAATCTGGTTGATCCATATGTGGTGTGTGGAAAGAACACACATGCAATGACCACTGGTTGATCCATATGTGGTTTGTGGAAAAGAACACACATGCAATGAGTCTAGTGGATCCATGTGTGGTTTGTGGAAAAGGACACACATGCAATGACCACTGGTTGATCCATGTGTGGTTTGTGGAAAGAACACACATGCAATGATAGTGGTGGATCCATGTGTGGTTTGTGAAAAGAACACACATGCAATGACACTAGTGTTGGTTTTAGTATAAGAACACACATGCAATGACTCTAGTGGGTTCACATGTGGTTTGTGAAAAGAACACACATGCAATGACCACTTGTTGATCCATATGTGGTTTGTGGAAAGAACAGACATGCAATGACACTGCTTGATCCATGTGTGGTTTGTGGAAAAGAACACACATGCAATGACTCTAGTGGTTGATCCATGTGTAGTTTGTGGAAAGAACACACATGCAATGACCACTGGTTGATCCATGTGTGGTTTGTGGAAAGAACACACATGCAATGACCACTAGTTGAACCATATGTGTGTAGCATCCCAATTGTCTAACAATTGTAATGCTACTTGATCTAGTAATATAATGGCTACTTCAAACATATAATTGTTGCATCATAATTATATCATGATCATGTCATCATGCCACCTTGCATTTGAGCATCATATAAAACCCTTTTTGTTTTGGTTCTTATCTCATATGCATTAGTAATTGTATTTGCCTCTTCATATTGTATTTGGTTGTTGATATATTGTTTAAATGCCCAGGTTGAGTTGGGGGCATATCTTTTATTCAACTCCATCACCTTTCTCTGTCACCACCTTATAATTCCACCATCCAACTAAATATGAGCTTTGCACTTTATTGGGTTTTACCTCTAGCTCATATGGGTTGGGATGGATCCAATTCTTGTCCACATGCTCTCATCTTAGCAACATGTTGTTTTCACATTATTGGTTTATGAGAGCCACATGGCCACCTTTGCATGCCTTGTGAGTGGCACCCTTTTTCTAGCTTCCATATGGATTATTATGGGTTTATGATCATGTGGGGATATTTTGGGAATAGTAAGCATCTAGTGGAATATACACACTAGCAAGTCCCAATTATAATCAAATGTGATCATCTCCATCTACTCCACTTGGAACTTCCTTTTAAATTCTTTTGCTTAGGCCTTACTCCACATTTTGGAATGCATAGGAATAATGCCATGTAAATAATCTTGTTTTCACAAAAATAAGCATGGCATTAATTATTATGCATGGGCCATGCAAGTACCACCACAATTCTAGTCTTTGGATTTTATTTGAATTCTTGGGTGAACCATCTCATCTCCATCTATCTCTCTCCCTAAACCTAACCCCATCTACCCTAGTTACCACCTACCACCACCTTGGGCATCATCTAATCTAACCCTAGCTCCTCTCTACACCACTCCCATCTAAACCAAACCCTAGCTACCACACCCTCTCTCTCGGCCTCTCTCCTCTCTCACCTAGCTGGCCCCACCTGGCCACCTAGCTACCCCAACCCTAATACCAAACCCTAGCCCGAGGCTACCACAACCCCAGCCCGAGCCTCCCCTCTCCTCTTTTCTTCCTCTATCTCTGCCATGAGGGCCCCTCCAACCGAGCCTCCCCTCTGGCCCTACCGTCCCCACCTGCCAGCTCCCTACCCCGCCCCTGCCTGCCCCTGCCCGACCGAGCACGTGAAGGAGGAAGGAGGGAAAAATGTGGCCGAGCCACCTTTAACCCTACCCACTCCCGCACGGCACCCCCACGCCTCTCCCTCACCTTTTCCCTCCTCCCACTCGCCTCCTCTGCATCCTCCAGATCTCCCCAGGCCACTCCCTTTCTCCCTGCCGCCCCCTACAGCCATCTACCCAACGCCGGCCATCGTCAGTCTCCCCCGATCCCCCTCTCTTCCAGCCGGAGGCGCGACGATCTCTGGTGTCGAGGAAGGCCACGCGGCACCCCTGCATCACCCTGCACACGGAGCCGAGAAGGAGGAGCCCCAGAACCGCTGCGCCACGCCGAGGCCGACGCGAAACCCTAGCTCCGGTCCGTCTGCGTTGTCGCCGATCCCCTGCACCTCGAGCCGATCCGATCACACCAACCTCTCCTCGGTGAGCCCTTAAGCCCCGCTGACACCCTCGCTCTCGCTGTCGCCGTCGGGTGTCGCCGATCGATTCGTCGAACAGTCTGTGCGCGCCGTCGGCCGCAGCGTCTACTCGCTCCCGCGTCGTGCAGAGACTCTATCTAGGCCGCGCCTTACCCCCTAACACCGACCGCTCCCTAGCCCAACGGAAGCCGCCTCCGCGCGCGAGCCCCAGGTCCAGGGTTCGAGTTCCCCGCACGCCGCGCGCTGCGCGTGCGAGCACCGATCCGTCCGCAGAGAAGAAGAACAGTGCCTAGCGCCGCTTTGCAAATACCCCCCTGCCTTTTTGACTCCTGCAACCCGCGCTCCTAGAGGTCCCACCTGCCAGCCTCCTTCTCCTTTTTGCAAAAACGCCCCGCATCTTTTTAGACCGTAACCCGCGCTCCCTCTCTGGCCCACCTGTCCGTCTCTGCGCGTTCTGCCGCTGTCGCGTAGGCCCGCAGCCTCTGGGCCCGCTTGTCATCCACACGGGCTAGGAAGAGCCCCGGTGTGAGAAGCTTTTCTCGCGCGTGTGCCTCCAGTCAGCCTGGTCCCACCCGTCAGCGACTGGGTATAAAAAATATTTCTGCATATCTGTTTTAATTCAAATCTTTTCAAATTAATTCAATTCAAATTTATTTCTGTTTTTAAATAACTTTTAAAATACAAATCCAAATAATACAAATAATATATGTTTTGAGATCAGAAAAATGTGAGGAATTCAAATCTGCCATCCAAAATATATTTTGAACACTTTATTTTCCAAGTTGATTTAAAATTACATTAAAATGCCCTTTTGCCTTAATTAATTAATAACTTTTGTTTCATAACTCCAAATTTAACAAATAATATGTCTAAAATGATTAGCTCGACGAGACCTTTCCGTTTATGCATTCCTTGTCTTGTTTTGAAGCATGCATCATATAAATATAAAGTGTACAGCAACTAATATGAGGATAAAATGGGGCCAAAACTCAATAAAATGATTTATTCTTGTATTCCACACCTCACCCATGCCATGCTACCTTATTGCCATGCAAATTGTGGATCATTCATCATGGCATGATTGTTTGCTTGATGCATTTAATTCATATGCTTGTGCACTTTATTTATGTGGGCCCTTGTTTGTTTGGTTCTTCTTTGAATAGACGCTGAGCAGGGGATATATCAAGAGAACCAGGAGCACTACCCAAATCCATCCCTTGCTTCAACTGAGCTGCCAGGCAAGCACTGCCACATGCTTGCATACATATAGTACCTATTGCCTCTATCTTATTCTTGCATCATTGAGTCGCGATTGCATTAATATGAATCCCAAGTATTGCATAGCCTTTACTTTTAAACCCCACCGAAGCTTGTTCCTCCATCCCATGAGCCAGTACTACAGGAGTTGTTTGAGCCATGCGAGTCGTAGAACAGCATGTGTAGGGTATGTGAGTGTCTGAGGGATAACGAGGTACCTATACAACTTAACCTGAGTAGTAATGGGATAAATAATGAAAGTGGCATCGGTGAGCCATATTCTCTATTTGGTTTTTCAGGCTCACTTGTGTCCCGTAAGACCCCGAGTACTTGATTCCTGTTCCAAGAATATTCGCGCTATCCACATCCGGGAGGCTTATGAACCCCCTGAGCCAGAGCTTGATTCATTCTTATTTCTTGGGGCCACAAACTAGTTTGAGGTTTTATTTACTATCCTGTACTTATGCCATGCTTTACTGCTTTATTTAAAATTGTGCGAGGTACTGCACACTGTACTGTTTAGGAAAGCGGAGTGTTTTCGCGGTATCGATAAGCCCAGTCACATTTTCGGGTTCCCAGTCGTTTACAGCCATTGGCGCAAACCTTGAGTCCGTCTCGTAGTCGGCGAACTTCGTCGCGGGTAGCTTAATGGGGTGGCCCCCTGAAATATTTCTGAATCCTGTGATCGCTTTGTCGTGAATGCCTCGTTGGGTTTTGATTTGGTTTTTCCGAGGTTGATCGAGTGTGTGTTGCTATTTGTGCACCCCTGCAGGGTAAAACTTTCTGAAAGCCGTGTCCGCGGTTATGGACGACTTGGAGCACAGTTTCTCGATCATAGACAAGAATAACTAAAGTACCGCTTTTAATTTGACTAAGTACCGGACTAGTAAATAGTGCAACACTCATGGAATGGATGATAAAACTGCCAACGGATGGGGGGTTGTTCGTCCGCTTCCTTGTCGGTAAGCGAGGAGGAGGATGGATCTGTGGACATTACCATTATAACTGCTGTTATTAATCCACGGACATCCGTCTATCTTTGGTTAGGCGGATGGTTAGCGAGTATCTATAGAATTGCTAGGGTTTATCTTTTGCTGCAATTGCGTCACCCCAGGTTGTGTCCCCTTTAGCGGCATAAAGACTTGCTGAGTACCCCTAGGGTCTCACACGATAAATTATTGGTTCAGATGAACAGGTACACTCCCAAGATGGATACTGGGTGGAGGAGACGGACGATGTGGGCAACAATCATTCGGTGTAGAGATTCCGGGAACGGGGATCCGTGAGATCTGTGGGCGGGATGTGCTTATTTATGGGGCATCTTATGCCGATTTGCTTCTTATCCGTACTCGGATTTTGTCTTCCGCTTCCGCCTGATACTCTGATGTTTGATGTATGAGGAGATATCCTACACTATTATATCTATCTAGGATATTTGGATCTTGCCGTATGGCGTTGCTATATTTCCTTTCTTTTTAGATGGAATGGCTCTGATGTACTGTTGTATGGTGGCTTGCATACATACTCATTTGTGTATGTAGTTGATCCCTTCGCCTGCCGATTACACCGCCCGTTCTTGTCCCGATGATTGGAAATGGTTAGGACGGCCGAAAGGTCTACCTGTGAGTGGCATTTGGGCCCCACCGTACTATTTTAACCATTTCCGCTCATCCAGGCTTGTAACTAGGAGCGTAATTCACCGAGGTAGTTACAATTGGTATCAGAGCCATCCCGCCCTTCAGGGTCTCAGCCAAATGGTCGTTGTCTGTCTAGCAAATATTTTGGTAGTTATGTATACTAGGGAAAAACAAAACGTGAGAGTAGGACTGCTTCCATTTTTCTTCTTACCCACCCACCACCCTTTTCTGGTAAGGAAGTGTAACGTTTTCAATCCTCTTCTTAAATTCAAACTAGGATTCACGTGTTCTGGGTTTCCGTAGTACCATAGAAAGTGTGTGTGTGTGTGTGTAACTCTTTGTCTATCTGTTCCATCCAACTTGTTATCACAATCTGCCTGTGGTTATCAACTGTTGGTACATTCCATACTGACAGGCTTTGGAAAACCGCCGTGATCTATCTGACTCCTTGTTAACCGGTGCCATCTTCTTAAGGGTGTCCTTCCTTCTAGCAACTCCACATTCTGTGCAAGCATCAGTTGCTAATCTCTATCTGTTAGTGATTTTGCGCATCTGTTGGTATTTTAATGCCGAAAAATGCGGGAAATTTTTCTTTGATGCATCTGTGCTTCCACACTCCTTTTCAGTCGTGTGTGAAACATTATCTATCTCCCTTTTATCAGCATGTCCATGCTAACTCATTCTTTTGTCACCGGCGCTTAATCTTGGAGTTTCATGTCATCTCTAATTCTCTTGGGCTAATTACATAACATGTGTCGATCCGATGCTGGTGATTATAATTTGGCTCTCGACATAGCTATATTCCACTCATGATAAGTGACGATTGGAATATGGAAAATGCTATCAACTCTATCCTCCAAATGGTGACGGTTTTCTCCTGTGATTTTGAGTACACCGTGATCATATCTATGCATATTCAAGCATCTGAGCCAATCCGGAGTTTCTCAAGGCACTACGGTGGTCTATCATCTGTTTATCATGCTTCACATCTTTTTGAACCCCATATCTGCAAAACTCTCTTTGATACGAGGGAATTGCATCTTTTCGTCTCTGGTAGCTTTGCTTAAGGTATGATCTATCATCGTTTCTTTATCCTATATCTCTTTATCTTTGCAACCGGCAATCCGATCGACAATGTGAACCAGGTGACATCTCTTTTTTCCTTCGAAGGACCAGATAGTCTATTCTTCTAGTGCATCTTCTTCAACACGAACCCGTGCTCTTAATATTGATCTTTCTAAGAGCGTTGAGCTCAGGAAGTGTTCGAACATTTGTTCGTTTCTCTCGCCTTTTGAACTTGATATTCTGGGAATATCTTGTTAATCCATGGTGGTATATGTTGATAATATGCTTGCCTATTCGATATCTATGGGAGTACATGGAAGATCATCTGTGTCTCATTCTCAAGCTTTGTTAACACTGCCTGTGTGCAAAGTTCTCAAAGTGTGAATTCTGACTTTTTGAAGTCACCTATCTCGGCCACGTCCTTCTGCTAAATAGATCGCTTCAATTCTAGAAATCAGCAAGTTCATTGTTAATTCCATCTTCCATCTTCAATCAAACCCGGAGTTTTCCTTGTTGGCGAGTTATCATCGTCGTTCCGCCGAAGATTTTCCTCAAGACTGCTAAATCTTTCTCAATCTCTTCAAGAACAACCTGGAGTTCTTTTCACCTCTACCTCGTTAAGTAATCTCTTGAAACCCTCTCGCTCTATCGTCTATGCTCAATCCACCGGAGGCCAAGAAGACCTTCCAGATCTTGTATTCCTTATGTTCAAGTGGTGCTATCTTTTTCTTTGTCTCTGGAATCTTGCAGTTCTTCTCCGTAATCTTCCTTCATATCTTTCCGGTGGCTTGGTACTTCAGACATGACAACAACATCATCATCTTTATCTATCTTGGATCCGGTGAATCGTTGCATCAATCTTTGTTTTCTTACGGAGTTCCATGAGCTCTTTTTGTCAATACCTTCAGTCTGTTTTGGTAGTTGGGTTGCATGGTTTTCTTATTCATGTGCGGAGTAATGCTTTGAGTGCGGGATGGAGTAGCTACCATACCACTACTCTTATCATTCGCTCTTGTACATTGAATTGGTGAATTAATGTGATTCCACTCATTCCACGGAAGTTAGAAGTGGCCTTTATCCCTTGATACTTTTATTTCCGTCCTTGTTTTTTCCGGAGTGCTCTCTCGAAGAAAGTAATCAATAATCTCTTGTTGGTGATCTCACCCTTTCTACACGGAGCAAAATCCTCAATTATCTGGTGGAAACAAACGCAAACTCTTTTCTGTCCTCGTCATTCTACCGGTGCTCGACATCCCCAAACAAGATTAAAGGAAACTATCTCTCTCTTTGTTTCATCAATTCTTTTTCTATGGTAAAGCCAATTATGGGTGATGCCATCAGCCGCAAATCTATTGCGTTAGCCTCGAGGCTAAAGAAAGCAATAAGTATATCTACAATAAACTCCAGATCCTCCATATTCTTTGCTTCTCGGGATTCCACCATGATCTGGCTTCACATCCGTCTCTGGAAGTTATATCTGCGCACCTCAATTGCGTGATCCTTGGTTCTTACCGGCGCATGAAGAATCTAATCCGACGATGTCTAACCAAATCTTTCTGTTGATATCAAGGGACTCTATTGTTTGAAGGCAATATTGTTTCCGAACTTCATTTTCTCAAATCCGAGAGAAGATACGATGCTATTGTCATAGTGGTCCAAAACCTCTCCAATCTAGCTCTTTTCCTTCCGGTGAGACAAAGATTCATCCTCTCTCGTATCAGTAAATCTTTAATCTTAACGCTGTGTCCTTCTTTATCCATGATGCATCATCTTGTCCTTTCTTTCACAAGTGGTTCCTTTCTTTTATCATGTTTCTTGAGAAAACCGGAGCTTTGTCCATCCTATCCTTCTTGTCTCACGACAATCCTTCAACTCTTCTAATCGTTGTTTCTCAAGCAAAACACAAGACTTGCAACAAGTCTAGCAAGTTTTTGCAAGGTGTAGTGGTCGCACCATTCCGTTGTTCATCACCTTGGGAACGTGAGGGTCATCTTCGTTCGAACACCTACCTCTCCTTGTGTTGTTTTCTTTTCCTAAGGAATCTCGGGGCGAGATTCTTGTTTAGTGGGGGAGAGTTGTAGCATCCCAATTGTCTAACAATTGTAATGCTACTTGATCTAGTAATATAATGGCTACTTCAAACATATAATTGTTGCATCATAATTATATCATGCTCATGTCATCATGCCACCTTGCATTTGAGCATCATATAAAACCCTTTTTGTTTTGGTTCTTATCTCATATGCATTAGTAATTGTATTTGCCTCTTGATATTGTATTTGGTTGTTGATATATTGTTTAAATGCCCAGGTTGAGTTGGGGGCATATCTTTTATTCAACTCCATCACCTTTCTCTGTCACCACCTTATAATTCCACCATCCAACTAAATATGAGCTTTGCACTTTATTGGGTTTTACCTCTAGCTCATATGGGTTGGGATGGATCCAATTCTTGTCCACATGCTCTCATCTTAGCAACATGTTGTTTTCACATTATTGGTTTATGAGAGCCACATGGCCACCTTTGCATGCCTTGTGAGTGGCACCCTTTTTCTAGCTTCCATATGGATTATTATGGGTTTATGATCATGTGGGGATATTTTGGGAATAGTAAGCATCTAGTGGAATATACACACTAGCAAGTCCCAATTATAATCAAATGTGATCATCTCCATCTACTCCACTTGGAACTTCCTTTTAAATTCTTTTGCTTAGGCCTTACTCCACATTTTGGAATGCATAGGAATAATGCCATGTAAATAATCTTGTTTTCACAAAAATAAGCATGGCATTAATTATTATGCATGGGCCATGCAAGTACCACCACAATTCTAGTCTTTGGATTTTATTTGAATTCTTGGGTGAACCATCTCATCTCCATCTATCTCTCTCCCTAAACCTAACCCCATCTACCCTAGTTACCACCTACCACCACCTTGGGCATCATCTAATCTAACCCTAGCTCCTCTCTACACCACTCCCATCTAAACCAAACCCTAGCTACCACACCCTCTCTCTCGGCCTCTCTCCTCTCTCACCTAGCTGGCCCCACCTGGCCACCTAGCTACCCCAATCCTAATACCAAACCCTAGCCCGAGGCTACCACAACCCCAGCCCGAGCCTCCCCTCTCCTCTTTTCTTCCTCTATCTCTGCCATGAGGGCCCCTCCAACCGAGCCTCCCCTCTGGCCCTACCGTCCCCACCTGCCAGCTCCCTACCCTGCCCCTGCCTGCCCCTGCCCGACCGAGCACGTGAAGGAGGAAGGAGGGAAAAAGGTGGCCGAGCCACCTTTAACCCTAACCACTCCCGCACGGCACCCCCACGCCTCTCCCTCACCTTTTCCCTCCTCCCACTCGCCTCCTCTGCATCCTCCAGATCTCCCCAGGCCACTCCCTTTCTCCTTGCCGCCCCCTACAGCCATCTACCCAACGCCGGCCATCGTCGGTCTCCCCCGATCCCCCTCTCTTCCATCCGGAGGCGCGACGATCTCTGGTGTCGAGGAAGGCCACGCAGCACCCCTGCATCACCCTGCTCACGGAGCCGAGAAGGAGGAGCCCCAGAACCGCTGCGCCACGCTGAGGCCGACGCGAAACCCTAGCTCCGGTCCGTCTGCATCGTCGCCGATCCCCTGCGCCTCGAGCCGATCCGACCACACCAACCTCTCCTCGGTGAGCCCTTAAGCCCCGCTGACACCCTCGCTCTCGCTGTCGCCGTCGGGTGTCGCCGATCGATTCGTCGAACAGTCTGTGCGCGCCGTCGGCCGCAGTGTCTACTCGCTCCCGCGTCGTGCAGAGACCCTATCTAGGCTGCGCCTTACCCCCTAACACCGACCGCTCCCTAGCCCAACGGAAGCCGCCTCCGCGCGCGAGCCCCAGGTCCAGGGTTCGAGTTCCCCGCACGCCACGCGCTGCGCGTGCGAGCACCGATCTGTCCGCAGAGAAGAAGAATAGTGCCTAGCGCCGCTTTGCAAATACCCCCCTGCCTTTTTGACTCCTGCAACCCGCGCTCCTAGAGGTCCCACCTGCCAGCCTCCTTCTCCTTTTTACAAAAGCGCCCCGCATCTTTTTAGACCGTAACCCGTGCTCCCTCTCTGGCCCACCTGTCCGTCTCCGCGCGTTCTGCCGCTGTCGCGTAGGCCCGCAGCCTCTGGGCCCGCTTGTCATCCACGCGGGCTAGGCAGAGCCCCGGTGTGAGAAGCTTTTCTCGCGCGTGTGCCTCCAGTCAGCCTGGTCCCACCCGTCAGCGACTGGGTCTAGATCTGTCTGGGTATAAAAAATATTTCTGCATATCTGTTTTAATTCAAATCTTTTCAAATTAATTCAATTCAAATTTATTTCTGTTTTTAAATAACTTTTAAAATACAAATCCAAATAATACAAATAATATATGTTTTGAGATCAGAAAAATGTGAGGAATTCAAATCTGCCATCCAAAATATATTTTGAACACTTTATTTTCCAAGTTGATTTAAAATTACATTAAAATGCCCTTTTGCCTTAATTAATTAATAACTTTTGTTTCATAACTCCAAATTTAACAAATAATATGTCTAAAATGATTAGCTCGACGAGACCTTTCCGTTTATGCATTCCTTGTCTTGTTTTGAAGCATGCATCATATAAATATAAAGTGTACAACAACTAATATGAGGATAAAATGGGGCCAAAATTCAATAAAATGATTTATTCTTGTATTCCACACCTCACCCATGCCATGCTACCTTATTGCCATGCAAATTGTGCATCATTCATCATGGCATGATTGTTTGCTTGATGCATTTAATTCATATGCTTGTGCACTTTATTTATGTGGGCCCTTGTTTGTTTGGTTCTTCTTCGAATAGACGCTGAGCAGGGGATATATCAAGAGAACCAGGAGCACTACCCAGATCCATCCCTTGCTTCAACTGAGCTGCCAGGCAAGCACTGCCACATGCTTGCATACATATAGTACCTATTGCCTCTATCTTATTCTTGCATCATTGAGTCGCGATTGCATTAATCTGAATCCCAAGTATTGCATAGCCTTTACTTTTAAACCCCACCGAAGCTTGTTCCTCCATCCCATGAGCCAGTACTATAGGAGTTGTTTGAGCCATGCGAGTCGTAGAACAGCATGTGTAGGGTATGTGAGTGTCTGAGGGATAACGAGGTACCTATACAACTTAACCTGAGTAGTAATGGGATAACTAATGAAAGTGGCATCGGTGAGCCATATTCGCTATTTGGTTTTTCAGGCTCACTTGTGTCCCGTAAGACCCCGAGTACTTGATTCCTGTTCCAAGAATATTCGCGCTATCCACATCCGGGAGGCTTATGAACCCACCTGAGCCAGAGCTTGATTCATTCTTATTTCTTGGGGCCACAAACTAGTTTGAGGTTTTATTTACTATCCTGTACTTATGCCATGCTTTACTGCTTTATTTAAAATTGTGCGAGGTACTGCACACTGTACTGTTTAGGAAAGCGGAGTGTTTTCGCGGTATCGACAAGCCCAGTCACATTTTCGGGTTCCCAGTCGTTTACAGCCATTGGCGCAAACCTTGAGTCCGTCTCGAAGTCGGCCAACTTCGTCACGGGTAGCTTAATTGGGTGGCCCCCTGAAATATTTCTAATGCTGGTTTTAGTTTAAGAACACAAATGGATCCATATGTGCTTTGTGGAAAAGAACACACATGCAATGACCACTGAATGATCCATTAGTGGTTTGTGGAAAGAACACACATGTAGTGAACACTGGTTGATCCATGTGTGGTTTGTGAAAAGAACACACATGCAATGCCATTGGTTGATCCATATGTGGTTCGTGGAAAGAACACACATGCAATGACACGGGTTGATCTAAATGTGGTTCATGACATGAACACACATGCAATGACTCTAGTGTTGGTTTTAGTATAAGAACACACATGCAATGACTCTAGTGGGTTCACATGTGGTTTGTGAAAAGAACACACATGCAATGACCACTGGTTGATCCATATGTGGTTTGTAGAAAGAACACACATGCAATGACACTGATTGATCCATGTGTGGTTTGTGGAAAAGAACACACATGCAATGACACTAGTTGATCCATGTGTGGTTTGTTGAAAGAACACACATGCAATGACCACTTGTTGATCCATGTGTGGTTTGTGGAAAAGAACACACATGCAATGACCACTGGTTGATCCATATGTGGGTTGTGGAAAAAACACAAATGCAGTGACTCTAGTTCTAGTTTTAGTATAAGAACACACATACAATGACTCTAGTGGGTCCACATGTAATTTGTGAAAAGAACACACATGCAATGACCACTGGTTGATCCATAAGTTGTTTGTGGAAAAGAACACACATGCAATGATTCTAGTGGATCCATGTGTGGTTTGTGGAAAAGAACACACATGTAATGACTCTAGTGCTGGTTTGTGGTTTTAGTATAAGAACAAACATGTAATTACTCAAATCGATCCATATGTGGTTTGTGGAAAGAACACACATGCAACGACTCTGGTTGATCCATATGTGGTTTGTGGAAAGAACACACATGCAATGACCATTGGTTGATCCATATGTGGTTTGTGGAAAAGAACACACATGCAATGAGTCTAGTGGATCCATGTGTGGTTTGTGGAAAAGAACACACATGCAATGACCACTAGTTGATCCATGTGTGGTTTGTGGAAAGAACACACATGCAATGACCCCTGGTTGATCCATAATTTGTTTGTGGAAAACAACACACATGCAATGACCACTGGTTGATCC
This sequence comes from Avena sativa, assembly GCA_916181665.1. Taxonomy (NCBI): domain Eukaryota; kingdom Viridiplantae; phylum Streptophyta; class Magnoliopsida; order Poales; family Poaceae; genus Avena; species Avena sativa. The sequence goes on along the minus strand of OV702292.1, from coordinate 259,414,537 downwards.
ATGTGTGGTTTGTTGAAAGAACACACATGCAATGACCACTGGTTGATCCATGTGTGGTTTTTGGAAATAACACACATGCAATGACTCTAATGCTGGTTTTAGTTTAAGAACACAAATGGATCCATATGTGGTTTGTGGAAAGAACGCACATGCAATGACTCTGGTTGAGCCATATGTGGTTTGTGGAAAGAACACACATGAAATGACACTGCTTGATCCATGTGTGGTTTGTGGAAAAGAACACACATGCAATGACCACAGGTTGATCCATGTGTGGTTTGTTGAAAGAACACACATGCAATGACCACTGGTTGATCCATGTGTGGTTTTTGGAAAGATCACACATGCAATGACCACAGGTTGATCCATGTGTGGTTTGTTGAAAGAACACACATGCAATGACCACTAGTTGATCCATGTGTGGTTTTTGGAAAAGAACACACATGCAATGACCACTGGTTGATACATGTGTGGTTTGTTGAAAGAACACACATGCAATGACCACTGGTTGATCCATGTGTGGTTTGTGGAAATAACACACATGCAGTGACTCTAATGCTAGTTTTAGTTTAAGAACACAAATGGATCCATATGTGGTTTGTGGAAAGAACACACATGCAATGTGTCTGGTTGATCCATATGTGGTTTATGGAAAGAACACACATGCAATGACCACTGGTTGATCCATATGTGATTTGTGGAAAAGAACACACATGCAATGAATCTAGTGGATCCATGTGTGGTTTGTGGAAGAGAACGCACATGCAATGACCACTAGTTGATCCATGTGTGGTTTATGGAAAGAACACAGATGCAATGACCACTGGTTGATCCATATGTGGTTTGTGGAAAAGAACACACATGCAATGACCACTCGTTGATCCATATGTGGTTTGTTGAAAGAACACACATGCAATGACACTGCTTGATCCATGTGTGGTTTGTGGAAAGAACACACATGCAATGACTCTAGTGGTTGATCCATGTGTGACTTGTGGAAATAACACACATGCAATGACTCCATTGGTTGATCCATGTGTGGTTTGTGGAAATAACACACATACAATGACTCTAATGGATCTATAAGTGGTTTATGGAAAAGAACACACATGCAATGACTCTAGTGCTAGTTTTAGTATAAGAACACACATACAATGATTCTAGTGGGTCCACATGTAGTTTGTGAAAAGAACACACATGCAATGACCACTTGTTGATCCATAAGTTGTTTGTGGAAAGAACACACATGCAATGAGTCTAGTGGATCCATATGTGGTTTGTGGAAAGAACACACATGCAATGACCACTGGTTGATCCATGTGTGGTTTGTGGAAAGAACACACATGCAATGACCACTGGTTGATCCATGTGTGGTTTGTGGAAAGAACACACATGCAATGACCACTAGTTGATCCATATGTGGTTTGTGGAAAAGAACAAACATGCAATGACCACTGGTTGATCCATATGTGGTTTGTGGAAAGAACACACATGCAATGACACTGCTTGATCCATGTGTGGTTTGTGGAAAAGAACACACATGCAATGACTCTAGTGGTTGATCCATGTGTAGTTTGTGGAAAGAACACACATGCAATGACCACTGGTTGATCCATGTGTGGTTTGTGGAAAGAACACACATGTAATGACCACTGGTTGATCCAAATGTGGTTTGTGGAAAAGAACACACATGCAATGACCACTGGTTGATCCATGTGTGGTTTGTTGAAAGAACACACATGCAATGACCACTGGTTGATCCATATGTGGTTTGTGGAAATAACACACATGCAATCACTCTAATGCTGGTTTTAGTTTAAGAACACATATGGATCCATGTGTGGTTTGTGGAAAAGAACACACATGCAATGACCACTGAATGATCCATAAGTGGTTTGTGGAAAGAACACACATGTAGTGAACACTGGTTGATCCATGTGTGGTTTGTGAAAAGAACACACATGCAATGCCATTGATTGATCCATATGTGGTTCGTGGAAAGAACACACATGCAATGACACTGGTTGATCTAAATGTGTTTCATGACAAGAACACACATGCAATGACTCTAGTGTTGGTTTTAGTATAATAACACACATGCAATGACTCTAGTGGGTTCACATGTGGTTTGTGAAAAGAACACACATGCAATGACCACTGGTTGATCACATGCAATGACACTAGTTGATCCATGTGTGGTTTGTTGAAAGAACACACATGCAATGACCACTTGTTGATCCATGTGTGGTTTGTGGAAAAGAACACACATGCAATGACCACTGGTCGATCCATATGAGGTTTGTGGAAAAAAAACACACATGCAATGACTCTAGTGCTAGTTTTAGTATAAGAACACACATACAATGACTCTAGTGGGTCCACATGTAATTTGTGAAAAGAACACACATGCAATGACCACTGGTTGATCCATGAGTTGTTTGTGGAAAAGAACACACATGCAATGATTCTTGTGGATCCATGTGTGGTTTGTGGAAAAGAACACACATGTAATGACTCTAGTGCTGGTTTGTGGTTTTATTATAAGACCAAACATGTAATTACTCAAATCGATCCATATGTGGTTTGTGGAAAGAACACACATGCAATGACCATTGGTTGATCCATATGTGGTTTGTAGAAAAGGACACACATGCAATGAGTCTAGTGGATCCATGTGTGGTTTGTGGAAAAGAAAACACATGCAATGACCACTAGTTGATCCATGTGTGGTTTGTGGAAAGAACACACATGCAATGACCACTGGTTGATCCATAAGTTGTTTGTCGAAAAGAACACACATGCAATGACCACTGGTTGATCCATGTGTGGTTTGTGAAAAGAACACACATCCAATGACCACTGGTTGATCCATATGTGGTTGGTGGAAAGAACACACATGCAATGACACTTCTTGATCCATGTGTGGTTTGTGGAAAAGAAAACACATGCAATGACCACTAGTTGATCCATGTGTGGTTTGTGGAAAGAACACACATGCAATGACCACTGGTTGATCCATAAGTTGTTTGTCGAAAAGAACACACATGCAATGACCACTGGTTGATCCATGTGTGGTTTGTGGAAAGAACACACATGCAATGACCACTGGTTGATCCATAAGTTGTTTTTGGAAAAGAACACACATGCAATGACCACTGGTTGATGCATGTGTGGTTTGTTGAAAGAACACACATGCAATGACCACTAGTTGATCCATGTGTGGTTTGTGGAAATAACACACATGCAGTGACTCTAATGCTGGTTTTAGTTTAAGAACACAAATGGATCCATATGTGGTTTGTGGAAAGAACACACATGCAATGACTCTGGTTGATCCATATGTGGTTTGTGGAAAGAACACACATGCAATGATACTGCTTTATTCATGTGTGGTTTGTGGAAAAGAACTTACATGCAATGACCACTGGTTGATCCATGTGTGGTTTGTTGAAATAACACACATGCAATGACCACTGGTTGATCCATGTGTGGTTTGTGGAGATAACACACATGCAATGACTCTAATGCTGGTTTTAGTTTAAGAACACAAATGGATCCATATGTGGTTTGTGGAAAGAACACACATGCAATGACTCTGGTTGATCCATGTGTGGTTTGTGGAAAGAACACACATGCAATGACAGTGGTGGATCCATGTGTGGTTTATGAAAAGAACACAAATGCAATGACTCTAGTATTGGTTTTAGTATAAGAACACACATGCAATGACTCTAGTGGATTCACATGTGGTTTGTGAAAAGAACACACATCCAATGACCACTGGTTGATCCATATGTGGTTGGTGGAAAGAACACACATGCAATGACACTTCTTGATCCATGTGTGGTTTGTGGAAAAGATCACACATGCAATGGCCACTCGTTGATCCATGTGTGGTTTGTGGAAAGAACACACATGCAATGACACTACTTGATCCATGTGTGGTTTGTGGAAAAGAACACACATGCAATGACTCTACTAGTTGATCCATGTGTGGTTTGTGGAAAGAACACAAATGCAATGACCACTGGTTGATCCATGTGTGGTTTGTGGAAAGAACACACATGCAATGACCACTGGTTGATCCATATGTGGTTTGTGGAAAAGAACACACATGCAATGACCACTAATTGATCCATGCGTGGTTTGTTGAAAGAACACACATGCAATGACCACTGGTTGATCCATATGTGGTTTGTGGAAATAACACACATGCAATCACTCTAATGCTGGTTTTAGTTTAAGAACACAAATGGATCCATATGTGCTTTGTGGAAAAGAACACACATGCAATGACCACTGAATGATCCATAAGTGGTTTGTGGAAAGAACACACATGTAGTGAACACTGGTTGATCCATGTGTGGTTTGTGAAAAGAACACACATGCAATGCCATTGGTTGATCCATATGTGGTTCGTGGAAAGAACACACATGCAATGACACGGGTTGATCTAAATGTGGTTCATGAAATGAACACACATGAAATGACTCTAGTGTTGGTTTTAGTATAAGAACACACATGCAATGACTCTAGTGGGTTCACATGTGGTTTGTGAAAAGAACACACATGCAATGACCACTGGTTGATCCATATGTGGTTTGTAGAAAGAACACACATGCAATGACACTGATTGATCCATGTGTGGTTTGTGGAAAAGAACACACATGCAATGACACTAGTTGATCCATGTGTGGTTTGTTGAAAGAACACACATGCAATGACCACTTGTTGATCCATGTGTGGTTTGTGGAAAAGAACACACATGCAATGACCACTGGTTGATCCATATGTGGGTTGTGGAAAAACCACAAATGCAATGACTCTAGTTCTATTTAGTATAAGAACACACATACAATGACTCTAGTGGGTCCACATGTAATTTGTGAAAAGAACACACATGCAATGACCATTGTTTGATCCATATGTGGTTTGTGGAAAAGAACACACATGCAATGAGTCTAGTGGATCCATGTGTGGTTTGTGGAAAAGAACACACATGCAATGACCACTAGTTGATCCATGTGTGGTTTGTGGAAAGAACACACATGCAATGACCCCTGGTTGATCCATAAGTTGTTTGTGGAAAAGAACACACATGCAATGACCACTGGTTGATCCATGTGTGGTTTGTTGAAAGAACACACATGCAATGACCACTGGTTGATCCATGTGTGGTTTTTGGAAATAACACACATGCAATGACTCTAATGCTGGTTTTAGTTTAAGAACACAAATGGATCCATATGTGGTTTGTGGAAAGAACGCACATGCAATGACTCTGGTTGAGCCATATGTGGTTTGTGGAAAGAACACACATGAAATGACACTGCTTGATCCATGTGTGGTTTGTGGAAAAGAACACACATGCAATGACCACAGGTTGATCCATGTGTGGTTTGTTGAAAGAACACACATGCAATGACCACTGGTTGATCCATGTGTGGTTTTTGGAAAGATCACACATGCAATGACCACAGGTTGATCCATGTGTGGTTTGTTGAAAGAACACACATGCAATGACCACTGGTTGATCCATGTGTGGTTTTTGGAAAAGAACACACATGCAATGACCACTGGTTGATACATGTGTGGTTTGTTGAAAGAACACACATGCAATGACCACTGGTTGATCCATGTGTGGTTTGTGGAAATAACACACATGCAGTGACTAATGCTGGTTTTAGTTTAAGAACACAAATGGATCCATATGTGGTTTGTGGAAAGAACACACATGCAATGACTCTGGTTGATCCATATGTGGTTTATGGAAAGAACACACATGCAATGACCACTGGTTGATCCATATGTGATTTGTGGAAAAGAACACACATGCAATGAATCTAGTGGATCCATGTGTGGTTTGTGGAAAAGAACGCACATGCAATGACCACTAGTTGATCCATGTGTGGTTTATGGAAAGAACGCACATGCAATGACCACTGGTTGATCCATATATGGTTTGTGGAAAAGAACACACATGCAATGACCACTCGTTGATCCATATGTGGTTTGTGGAAAGAACACACATGCAATGACACTGCTTGATCCATGTGTGGTTTGTGGAAAGAACACACATGCAATGACTCTAGTGGTTGATCCATGTGTGGCTTGTGGAAATAACACACATGCAATGACTCTATTGGTTGATCCATGTGTGGTTTGTGGAAATAACACACATACAATGACTCTAATGGATCTATAAGTGGTTTATGGAAAAGAACACACATGCAATGACTCTAGTGCTAGTTTTAGTATAAGAACACACATACAATGATTCTAGTGGGTCCACATGTAGTTTGTGAAAAGACCACACATGCAATGACCACTTGTTGATCCATAAGTTGTTTGTGGAAAAGAACACATGCAATGATTCTTGTGGATCCATGTGTGGTTTGTGGAAAAGAACACACATGTAATGACTCTAGTGCTGGTTTGTGGTTTTATTATAAGACCAAACATGTAATTACTCAAATCGATCCATATGTGGTTTGTGGAAAGAACACACATGCAATGACCATTGGTTGATCCATATGTGGTTTGTAGAAAAGGACACACATGCAATGAGTCTAGTGGATCCATGTGTGGTTTGTGGAAAAGAAAACACATGCAATGACCACTAGTTGATCCATGTGTGGTTTGTGGAAAGAACACACATGCAATGACCACTGGTTGATCCATAAGTTGTTTGTCGAAAAGAACACACATGCAATGACCACTGGTTGATCCATGTGTGGTTTGTGAAAAGAACACACATCCAATGACCACTGGTTGATCCATATGTGGTTGGTGGAAAGAACACACATGCAAAGACACTTCTTGATCCATGTGTGGTTTGTGGAAAAGAAAACACATGCAATGACCACTAGTTGATCCATGTGTGGTTTGTGGAAAGAACACACATGCAATGACCACTGGTTGATCCATAAGTTTTTTGTCGAAAAGAACACACATGCAATGACCACTGGTTGATCCATGTGTGGTTTGTGGAAAGAACACACATGCAATGACCACTGGTTGATCCATAAGTTGTTTTTGGAAAAGAACACACATGCAATGACCACTGGTTGATGCATGTGTGGTTTGTTGAAAGAACACACATGCAATGACCACTAGTTGATCCATGTGTGGTTTGTGGAAATAACACACATGCAGTGACTCTAATGCTGGTTTTAGTTTAAGAACACAAATGGATCCATATGTGGTTTGTGGAAAGAACACACATGCAATGACTCTGGTTGATCCATGTGTGGTTTGTGGAAAAGAACTTACATGCAATGACCACTGGTTGATCCATGTGTGGTTTGTTGAAATAACACACATGCAATGACCACTGGTTGATCCATGTGTGGTTTGTGGAGATAACACACATGCAATGACTCTAATGCTGGTTCTAGTTTAAGAACACAAATGGATCCATATGTGGTTTGTGGAAAGAACACACATGCAATGACTCTGGTTGATCCATGTGTGGTTTGTGGAAAGAACACACATGCAATGACAGTGGTGGATCCATGTGTGGTTTATGAAAAGAACACAAATGCAATGACCACTGGTTGATAAATGTGTGGTTTGTTGAAAGAACACACATGCAATGACCACTGGTTGATCCATGTGTGGTTTGTGGAAATAACACACATGCAGTGACTCTAATGCTAGTTTTAGTTTAAGAACACAAATGGATCCATATGTGGTTTGTGGAAAGAACACACATGCAATGTGTCTGGTTGATCCATATGTGGTTTATGGAAAGAACACACATGCAATGACCACTGGTTGATCCATATGTGATTTGTGGAAAAGAACACACATGCAATGAATCTAGTGGATCCATGTGTGGTTTGTGGAAGAGAACGCACATGCAATGACCACTAGTTGATCCATGTGTGGTTTATGGAAAGAACACACATGCAATGACCACTGGTTGATCCATATGTGGTTTGTGGAAAAGAACACACATGCAATGACCACTCGTTGATCCATATGTGGTTTGTTGAAAGAACACACATGCAATGACACTGCTTGATCCATGTGTGGTTTGTGGAAAGAACACACATGCAATGACTCTAGTGGTTGATCCATGTGTGACTTGTGGAAATAACACACATGCAATGACTCCATTGGTTGATCCATGTGTGGTTTGTGGAAATAACACACATACAATGACTCTAATGGATCTATAAGTGGTTTATGGAAAAGAACACACATGCAATGACTCTAGTGCTAGTTTTAGTATAAGAACACACATACAATGATTCTAGTGGGTCCACATGTAGTTTGTGAAAAGAACACACATGCAATGACCACTTGTTGATCCATAAGTTGTTTGTGGAAAGAACACACATGCAATGAGTCTAGTGGATCCATATGTGGTTTGTGGAAAAACACACATGCAATGACCACTGGTTGATCCATGTGTGGTTTGTGGAAAGAACACACATGCAATGACCACTGGTTGATCCATGTGTGGTTTGTGGAAAGAACACACATGCAATGACCACTAGTTGATCCATATGTGGTTTGTGGAAAAGAACAAACATGCAATGACCACTGGTTGATCCATATGTGGTTTGTGGAAAGAACACACATGCAATGACACTGCTTGATCCATGTGTGGTTTGTGGAAAAGAACACACATGCAATGACTCTAGTGGTTGATCCATGTGTAGTTTGTGGAAAGAACACACATGCAATGACCACTGGTTGATCCATGTGTGGTTTGTGGAAAGAACACACATGTAATGACCACTGGTTGATCCAAATGTGGTTTGTGGAAAAGAACACACATGCAATGACCACTGGTTGATCCATGTGTGGTTTGTTGAAAGAACACACATGCAATGACCACTGGTTGATCCATATGTGGTTTGTGGAAATAACACACATGCAATCACTCTAATGCTGGTTTTAGTTTAAGAACACATATGGATCCATGTGTGGTTTGTGGAAAAGAACACACATGCAATGACCACTGAATGATCCATAAGTGGTTTGTGGAAAGAACACACATGTAGTGAACACTGGTTGATCCATGTGTGGTTTGTGAAAAGAACACACATGCAATGCCATTGATTGATCCATATGTGGTTCGTGGAAAGAACACACATGCAATGACACTGGTTGATCTAAATGTGTTTCATGACAAGAACACACATGCAATGACTCTAGTGTTGGTTTTAGTATAATAACACACATGCAATGACTCTAGTGGGTTCACATGTGGTTTGTGAAAAGAACACACATGCAATGACCACTGGTTGATCACATGCAATGACACTAGTTGATCCATGTGTGGTTTGTTGAAAGAACACACATGCAATGACCACTTGTTGATCCATGTGTGGTTTGTGGAAAAGAACACACATGCAATGACCACTGGTCGATCCATATGAGGTTTGTGGAAAAAAAACACACATGCAATGACTCTAGTGCTAGTTTTAGTATAAGAACACACATACAATGACTCTAGTGGGTCCACATGTAATTTGTGAAAAGAACACACATGCAATGACCACTGGTTGATCCATGAGTTGTTTGTGGAAAAGAACACACATGCAATGATTCTTGTGGATCCATGTGTGGTTTGTGGAAAAGAACACACATGTAATGACTCTAGTGCTGGTTTGTGGTTTTATTATAAGACCAAACATGTAATTACTCAAATCGATCCATATGTGGTTTGTGGAAAGAACACACATGCAATGACCATTGGTTGATCCATATGTGGTTTGTAGAAAAGGACACACATGCAATGAGTCTAGTGGATCCATGTGTGGTTTGTGGAAAAGAAAACACATGCAATGACCACTAGTTGATCCATGTGTGGTTTGTGGAAAGAACACACATGCAATGACCACTGGTTGATCCATAAGTTGTTTGTCGAAAAGAACACACATGCAATGACCACTGGTTGATCCATGTGTGGTTTGTGAAAAGAACACACATCCAATGACCACTGGTTGATCCATATGTGGTTGGTGGAAAGAACACACATGCAATGACACTTCTTGATCCATGTGTGGTTTGTGGAAAAGAAAACACATGCAATGACCACTAGTTGATCCATGTGTGGTTTGTGGAAAGAACACACATGCAATGACCACTGGTTGATCCATAAGTTGTTTGTCGAAAAGAACACACATGCAATGACCACTGGTTGATCCATGTGTGGTTTGTGGAAAGAACACACATGCAATGACCACTGGTTGATCCATAAGTTGTTTTTGGAAAAGAACACACATGCAATGACCACTGGTTGATGCATGTGTGGTTTGTTGAAAGAACACACATGCAATGACCACTAGTTGATCCATGTGTGGTTTGTGGAAATAACACACATGCAGTGACTCTAATGCTGGTTTTAGTTTAAGAACACAAATGGATCCATATGTGGTTTGTGGAAAGAACACACATGCAATGACTCTGGTTGATCCATATGTGGTTTGTGGAAAGAACACACATGCAATGACACTGCTTGATTCATGTGTGGTTTGTGGAAAAGAACTTACATGCAATGACCACTGGTTGATCCATGTGTGGTTTGTTGAAATAACACACATGCAATGACCACTGGTTGATCCATGTGTGGTTTGTGGAGATAACACACATGCAATGACTCTAATGCTGGTTTTAGTTTAAGAACACAAATGGATCCATATGTGGTTTGTGGAAAGAACACACATGCAATGACTCTGGTTGATCCATGTGTGGTTTGTGGAAAGAACACACATGCAATGACAGTGGTGGATCCATGTGTGGTTTATGAAAAGAACACAAATGCAATGACTCTAGTATTGGTTTTAGTATAAGAACACACATGCAATGACTCTAGTGGATTCACATGTGGTTTGTGAAAAGAACACACATCCAATGACCACTGGTTGATCCATATGTGGTTGGTGGAAAGAACACACATGCAATGACACTTCTTGATCCATGTGTGGTTTGTGGAAAAGATCACACATGCAATGGCCACTCGTTGATCCATGTGTGGTTTGTGGAAAGAACACACATGCAATGACACTACTTGATCCATGTGTGGTTTGTGGAAAAGAACACACATGCAATGACTCTACTAGTTGATCCATGTGTGGTTTGTGGAAAGAACACACATGCAATGACCACTGGTTGATCCATGTGTGGTTTGTGGAAAGAACACACATGCAATGACCACTGGTTGATCCATATGTGGTTTGTGGAAAAGAACACACATGCAATGACCACTGGTTGATCCATGCGTGGTTTGTTGAAAGAACACACATGCAATGACCACTGGTTGATCCATATGTGGTTTGTGGAAATAACACACATACAATCACTCTAATGCTGGTTTTAGTTTAAGAACACAAATGGATCCATATGTGCTTTGTGGAAAAGAACACACATGCAATGACCACTGAATGATCCATAAGTGGTTTGTGGAAAGAACACACATGTAGTGAACACTGGTTGATCCATGTGTGGTTTGTGAAAAGAACACACATGCAATGCCATTGGTTGATCCATATGTGGTTCGTGGAAAGAACACACATGCAATGACACGGGTTGATCTAAATGTGGTTCATGAAATGAACACACATGAAATGACTCTAGTGTTGGTTTTAGTATAAGAACACACATGCAATGACTCTAGTGGGTTCACATGTGGTTTGTGAAAAGAACACACATGCAATGACCACTGGTTGATCCACATGTGGTTTGTAGAAAGAACACACATGCAATGACACTGATTGATCCATGTGTGGTTTGTGGAAAAGAACACACATGCAATGACACTAGTTGATCCATGTGTGGTTTGTTGAAAGAACACACATGCAATGACCACTTGTTGATCCATGTGTGGTTTGTGGAAAAGAACACACATGCAATGACCACTGGTTGATCCATATGTGGGTTGTGGAAAAAACACAAATGCAATGACTCTAGTTCTATTTAGTATAAGAACACACATACACTGACTCTAGTGGGTCCACATGTAATTTGTGAAAAGAACACACATGCAATGACCATTGGTTGATCCATATGTGGTTTGTGGAAAAGAACACACATGCAATGAGTCTAGTGGATCCATGTGTGGTTTGTGGAAAAGAACACACATGCAATGACCACTAGTTGATCCATGTGTGGTTTGTGGAAAGAACACACATGCAATGACCCCTGGTTGATCCATAAGTTGTTTGTGGAAAAGAACACACATGCAATGACCACTGGTTGATCCATGTGTGGTTTGTTGAAAGAACACACATGCAATGACCACTGGTTGATCCATGTGTGGTTTTTGGAAATAACACACATGCAATGACTCTAATGCTGGTTTTAGTTTAAGAACACAAATGGATCCATATGTGGTTTGTGGAAAGAACGCACATGCAATGACTCTGGTTGAGCCATATGTGGTTTGTGGAAAGAACACACATGAAATGACACTGCTTGATCCATGTGTGGTTTGTGGAAAAGAACACACATGCAATGACCACAGGTTGATCCATGTGTGGTTTGTTGAAAGAACACACATGCAATGACCACTGGTTGATCCATGTGTGGTTTTTGGAAAGATCACACATGCAATGACCACAGGTTGATCCATGTGTGGTTTGTTGAAAGAACACACATGCAATGACCACTGGTTGATCCATGTGTGGTTTTTGGAAAAGAACACACATGCAATGACCACTGGTTGATACATGTGTGGTTTGTTGAAAGAACACACATGCAATGACCACTGGTTGATCCATGTGTGGTTTGTGGAAATAACACACATGCAGTGACTCTAATGCTGGTTTTAGTTTAAGAACACAAATGGATCCATATGTGGTTTGTGGAAAGAACACACATGCAATGACTCTGGTTGATCCATATGTGGTTTATGGAAAGAACACACATGCAATGACCACTGGTTGATCCATATGTGATTTGTGGAAAAGAACACACATGCAATGAATCTAGTGGATCCATGTGTGGTTTGTGGAAAAGAACGCACATGCAATGACCACTAGTTGATCCATGTGTGGTTTATGGAAAGAACGCACATGCAATGACCACTGGTTGATCCATATATGGTTTGTGGAAAAGAACACACATGCAATGACCACTCGTTGATCCATATGTGGTTTGTGGAAAGAACACACATGCAATGACACTGCTTGATCCATGTGTGGTTTGTGGAAAGAACACACATGCAATGACTCTAGTGGTTGATCCATGTGTGGCTTGTGGAAATAACACACATGCAATGACTCTATTGGTTGATCCATGTGTGGTTTGTGGAAATAACACACATACAATGACTCTAATGGATCTATAAGTGGTTTATGGAAAAGAACACACATGCAATGACTCTAGTGCTAGTTTTAGTATAAGAACACACATACAATGATTCTAGTGGGTCCACATGTAGTTTGTGAAAAGACCACACATGCAATGACCACTTGTTGATCCATAAGTTGTTTGTGGAAAAGAACACACATGCACTGAGTCTAGTGGATCCATGTGTGGTTTGTGGAAAAGAACACGCATGCAATGACTCTAGTGCTGGTTTGTGGTTTTAGTATAAGAACAAACATGCAATTACTCAAATAGATCCATATGTGGTTTGTGGAAAGAACACACATGCAATGACTCTGGTTGATCCATATGTGGTGTGTGGAAAGAACACACATGCAATGACCACTGGTTGATCCATATGTGGTTTGTGGAAAAGAACACACATGCAATGAGTCTAGTGGATCCATGTGTGGTTTGTGGAAAAGGACACACATGCAATGACCACTGGTTGATCCATGTGTGGTTTGTGGAAAGAACACACATGCAATGATAGTGGTGTATCCATGTGTGGTTTGTGAAAAGAACACACATGCAATGACACTAGTGTTGGTTTTAGTATAAGAACACACATGCAATGACTCTAGTGGGTTCACATGTGGTTTGTGAAAAGAACACACATGCAATGACCACTTATTGATCCATATGTGGTTTGTGGAAAGAACACACATGCAATGACACTGCTTGATCCATGTGTGGTTTGTGGGAAAGAACACACATGCAATGACTCCAGTGGTTGATCCATGTGTAGTTTGTGGAAAGAACACACATGCAATGACCACTGGTTGATCCATGTGTGGTTTGTGGAAAGAACACACATGCAATGACCACTAGTTGAACCATATGTGGTTTGTGGAAAAGAACACACATGCAATGACTCTAGTGCTAGTTTTAGTATAAGAACACACATTCAATGACTCTAGTGGGTCCACATGTAGTTTGTGAAAAGAACACACATGCAATGACCATTGGTTGATCCATAAGTTGTTTGTGGAAAAGAACGCACATACAATGAGTCTAGTGGATCCATGTGTGGTTTGTGGAAAAGAACACACATGCAATGACTGTAGTGCTGGTTTGTGGTTTTAGTATAAGAACAAACATGCAATTACTCAAATGGATCCATATGTGGATTGTGGAAAGAACACACATGTAATGCCATTGGTTGATCCATATGTGGTTCGTGGAAAGAACACACATGCAATGACACTGGTTGATCCAAATGTGGTCCATGACAGGAACACACATGCAATAACTCTTGTGGATACATATGTGGTTTGTGGAAAGAACACACATGCAATGAACTCCAGTGGATCTATCTTGGCATAATTTGATGTATGCCATGATGCATTTCATTGTAAAGGACACCCACTTTCCATTTTTATACTAGTCAGCTTTGCCCCCTCCCCTCCCTCTCTCTCTCTCTTTCGTAGAAGCCCAAACATGTGCCCACTCTGTCTGCTATGCCCTGATTGGTTGTCACAGTTGTCACGTGGATCGTGCGCACCAACTGTTGATCCTGTGTGATCCAACAAGGCTCGTTGCACACGTCATCCCTTCACAGGACAGCGCGAGACAGCATGGACATCTCCCTCAACGAGACTTCTACAAGAAGGAACATGATGCCGTCCATGGAAAAAGTCGTCGAGTGGTCATGTCATGTTTAATCTAGTCTACAAAGGCTACAAGTCTACTGTACGGCAACTGGTCATCCACGGACCACCGGCTATACCATTTTTACTATGCAGCACGCCTGCACTCTCACTTCCGTCAGGCCCCCACCACACGAACCTTCCACGCGGTAGCCGCAGCCGGAAGAGCTGTCAACCGGGGCCCTTGAGGAGTCCTAAATGTCCCCGCATTAAAAACCCAGCCTATCGGGTCCTCCATTCGCACTCATCCACTACTCTCTCTTCCCTATTCAGCAAAACCCCACAATCTTTAACGTACTTGCACGAACCTTCTCCATGAAACCAGTGCGTGGGGGTGAGTGTCCGGGCATCGCCGCCGGGGTGGTGCTTCATGCGGCAGATCTGGAGGAGCATCACGCAGCACAGGCTGAGGAGGACGTGCAGTTCAACCCCTTGGGGGACCATGTGCACGCCGGTGCTGATGACTTCGGAGGCGCCGATGAGGGCATAGAGTTCGACGAATATGCTCGGCTCGTGTACCCAGAGGTACATCTATTTCTACATGTTTCATATTTTCTGCTCGAGCTTAATCTATCCAGGCGTCATAAAAAAATCTAGTCCTAATGATTAGATGCACTGTAGGAACCGGTACATGGAGAGATCTAGTCTGTTCTGAATGAATCCACATTATTTATTTATTAATAAGTTACCAAGAACACAAACCACATTAATTTAGGAGCGAGCTGGGGAGACGCCCGTAATGAACTGCTGAACCTATATAGACATGTTATTGCATTGAAAGTAACTTGGAATGGTGGAAGGAATATATATTTATTATTTTTCTCATTTCGGTTTATATTTCATACATTACAGGTGTATTCAAGTGAGATGGACTCTGGCAAGGAGACCAGGGACAACAAGAGCCGCCATGTCATGAAGAAGCTCAAGAGAAGGATAATCCCTTTCCGCACTTAACTGGGGAGCTCAGGTGCCCTTTCTGTAAGAAAGGAGTCAACCCGAGGATTGCCAACTTGATTCCGCATGCGGTTGGCATCGGTAAAAGCCTGGCTAGTCAACACAAGTCGGTGACCAAGGCTAAGTACGCTGCTTATGGCAAGTTACTGAGGGAGTATGTCATGACCGACCTAGTGTCGCCTTACTTAGGAATCAGCAACTTCTAGTTGACCAATCCCGTCACTGTGCTGGCCCGACCACTAATAATATTTAGTTTTCTTACTGTATCTAGACCTTTAAACTATGGGGATTTCTATTTCCGTACCCTTCAAAATATATTCAAGTTCATCTGTTTATGTTGTTAAAGTTCCGGTTGCATACTCGTTATTTTGCATGGATAGAGGGGTGCCCCTGACAGATATAAGGGTTATCCTGTCCGCTATATCACAGAGGATCAACGGTTGGTGGGCAAAACTGAGTACAACTGAATCGCCATGGTTAGACACGAGGGAAAAAAACGTGACTCACGGTATGCGTGTGCGGTGCACGGGGCGGTAGCAGACACGTGTGGCCGTGCACGGTGCATTAGCGTACGCGGTGCACGGTAGTGCAACGAAACACCTCTTCCCTTCTCCTTTAATATAGGCCTCCCCACTCCCACTCATCACGCACTCGCTCACTCAACCATCTCCACTGTCCCATCACCTTCTGCAAACTCCCAACAAAACCCCAACCACGTCGGCGATGGAGAAGATCGGCGTGGTGGCCATCGGTGCCTCCAACGCCGCCGGCGAGGAGCTTCCCGTCCCCGTCCCCGCGTCCGCCATAGCCTCCAGCGAGGAGCCCCCCGCCGGTCTCGGACAGATCCCGCTCGGCTGGGACCCCTGCGAGGAGGTTGTCTACATAAGGCCGGAGAACCCATACGACACCAGCATCGCCGACCCGTGTTCTGAGGTAACCAGGGTTTTCTCCCCTTCCCTTGTTCTTCCCCCGTTACCATCGTTGGATGCTAGATCGTATGTTATTAGGGCTCGGCTGTTCGTATTTTTTATAGTAGCTAATCGTATTGTGTTAGATCTCGATTTTCGATGAATCCCCCTGTTCGTAGTCGGGATCAGTATTCGATTTGGTTTGAGATTTGGGGAATAATCGGGAGATCTCATTCGGTTAATTTATGCAAAAAATCAATCCCGATAATCAAAGTATCTCAATCATGTCCTTATTTCACTCTACTGTTTTTTTCCAACAGGAGGATAGCAGCGACCTCCGCAGCGACGACGAGTCGCAGGACACCAAGACTCGTCATGTGCTGAGGAGGCTAAAGTCCGGTCAGTACAACAACTTCTTCACCGGTGACGTGTACAGGTGCCCCTTCTGCCCTACCAGGAGGCTCCGCGGCACGGACTTCAACTCCCTCGTGAAGCATGCTGAGGACGTGAGGACCTGCGACGAGTCCATGAACGTCCACGACTTCAGGGCCAAGCACCAGGCGCTCGGTCTTCACCTCCGCAACCTCCATAAGGTGGCTATCGAGGAGGGTCGCATGCCCCCGATCAGACCCAAAGTGCCCAAGGTCAAGGGGCTGGGCAGCAAGAAGTGGAGGAGGCGCCAGAGGGAGGAGGCGGATGCCCTCCTGGCAGAGGCCACGAGGGGCCACTGATCAGCTGCTGCTATAAAGCAGCTTCTTTTGTCTTGTCTATGTTGAAGCAGTTCGCTGCTGCTGCTGCTGCTGAGCAGCCTAATTGTCGAACCTCGTTAAGTACCATACCATATAACCTATATTAGCTGCTTTATCTACATCTGCTCTGTTTACTGAATTTATTTATGGTGCTGGTTTGTTTTGCTTCTCTAGATTTGCTACTAGATTGGGGAAAAACGATCGCAAAAGGAACAACGAATGAAGAGAGAAGCTGCTCTAGATTCCCTACCTTTTTGGAAAAAAAACGCAACTGTTAGAGAGAGAGAGGGGAAAAGGCGCTCTTAAAAAGGCCAAATAACAAAAAAAACATCCACTTTAGGCGTCATGGCACACGTAACGGCCAAGCCTTTGACCAGACGGCACCCACTTCCGAGCACATGTGAGGGCTTCGGAATATCGGGAGGGCAAATGTGAGGACAAATGAGACACAATGTTGCTATATCTAAATCTGACAAAAAGCTTAATTTGGCTTTACCATGCAATTTGGCTAGAGCTCCACAATGTAGCTATTCTAAATCCCTAAACTATGTGGTGCGTTGAAACCTAATGCTTTTCCACCGACACGTGTGTTCCAAAGTTGCTTGATCGTGCATGCTTACACAAGTGGCCTACAGATAAACTTATAGAAGATGGGCAAACGAGCTTCATTTTGGCAAATTCGGGACAAGCTTTGTGCAATCGACAAGCCTGATCGGCTGGGCGGCTGCCCCGGGGTGCAGTGATGCTAGGTCCATGTCTATGATTACACTTCTTAAACTTGTTAGGAATTAATAATAACTGTACACTTCCTTCTGTCTTGTCACGTTACGTCGTGTCAGCACCGCGCACCCGCTGCGGATCGGCAACGGGATGGTGGTCTACCTGACCGGTCTCTGCCACGCCAAAGCCACGTTGCAGACCCGTCCCATCGCCTACCGGGATGGACGCCGAATTTAATTGCTAGGATTGGAAACCATCGGTGCTCGCCCGGTCAAACTTGCTTCCACATGGGTATGACCGGAATATTGGTAAACGGAATTTAAGCATCGCCTTCTGTCTCCTCAACACATCACCGTGCAAAAATCCCCAACTCATTCCTTCCGCCGGCGCCGCCACCACAAGAACCATCAACGCTGCCGCAGGCACCGCCTCCGCCTGGCCATACCACTGCAACAGATCACTCCACCTCCAGGCCCAGTCCCAGCCACCGCTGCTAACCCTAGGCCACCGCCATCGCATTAGCTGCTGCCATGGATGCATAGTACGGCGTGTTCGTCGACGGGAGCGACTACACCGACAAGTACACCCTCACCGCCCATGGCACCACCAAGCTGACAGTCATCAACACAAATGCGACAGCGGAGGTGGCCAAGGTCATCGCAATGTACGAGCGGTGGCTACAGGAGCCAATGGATAGGTACAAGATCGTCGGCCTTGACCTCGAGTATACCAGAGATAGGAAGAGGACGACGCTTTTGCAGCTGTCCATGCGCAACCACTGCCTACTATATCACGTATGTAGGGACAAATCTGTATGCCCGGAGCTTCGCAAGTTCCTACACAGGAGCGAGATCTACTTTGCCAGCGTCGACATCAAGAACGACACTCCGAAGCTAGAACAGGATCTCCTCGTTCATGTTGCCAATCACGTCAATCTCCAACGTTCATGAAGGTACCCGGATGGCGGTACGGGGAAAGCCGGCATGGCTAGACTCGCTTCCGACATCATCGACCGCGAGCACGCCGGCATGAAAATCGAGTTCCCGAAGCACCTGCACGAGCGATGGGAGTGGAGGCACCAGGATTACAATGCGATCATGTATGCAGCCAGGGACGCGTATGTCTGCTACGAGATGCTCAACAGGATCTAGCGGGTGGGTGAGTGTGTTGTTTACCACTACTAGTTTCGCATTTTGTTCCTAGTTTTATCTCGCCTGTATTTTATCTCGCATGTATTTTCTCAGCATTCTGCGTGTAAGAACCAAGCTCGTATGATCCCTGTGCTATTAGCTACTTAACCTGTATGAATTACATCCCCCTTTTGTATGCTCAACATTCATTCTTACAAATTTTGTCTGTGCCATTTGCATGCGGCAGAATCCACGACTGACATGCATAAGGTGTGATACAGTCATAAGTCATAACCAAACCAAGATTATAGAGAAGGATACAGTCATAAACCAAATTATAGTTTGACAAAGGTAATACACAGCAGTTCGTAATTGCTCACATAGTGTACTTATGAAATAACATGTTTTCATAAACACAACAATCATGCACTAATAGTCTACATCCCAGCCTATTGGAGAAGGCAACCAATCCCAGGATGCGTTCGGTCGCTTGCCCCGGTTTGTAGATTCATCTACACTCCGACATCTGGGACAAACAGCCTGCCTTGGTGGTGGTTCAATGATGCGATGCTTGGAATGAGATTTTACAATCTGGCGGTATAGCTCGTGGCTAACATACCCATCAATTGCAGTGTACTTCAGATTAGGTTCAGAAAGTGGCTTGTCCTCCCAGTAATGGTGCCCTAAACGCCTCCACGAACATCTCGCCAATCTGTACTTCATGTCAGCGTACCACGGGTCTATGAGTTCGGAGGCAAGAGCGGCCATCCCGGTCTTGCCGCCCTTCATCCCTGGGATCCAGTAAATTTCCTGGATGTCCACTCTGCACTCCTTTGGGATTCTAATGTTGACAGTCAGGCTTTCAAGCAGTTTACTGTCATTCGTGATGTCAACACTGGTAAATGTTATGTGCTGGTTCACGAGAAAGTCATGAAACAGATCCCTAATGCATTCGCCCCACCTGCATGAAAATGAATTCAGACAAATAATATAGCAATAACTTTTGCAAATAGACGGTTCAGGAACAAAAAGACAGCAAAGTCTACCAGATCCTGTCAGCCCCCTTCTCGCAAAAAGGCTGGTATATGAGGACGTGCCCCTTCATGGAGAGTTGCACCACAGCGATCCTACGGTGATCGCGGATGTACTCGAGGTCTAGACCTACGAACCTATTTTCTTCGAACTGAGCCAACTCGTGTAATTATTCAGAGTGTTCCTCACCGTCTGAGGGTCGGTGGTGTAGACGACATCGATCTTCTTCCTGCCATGTACTTCGATGTCGAAGTGCGTAGTTTCTTGCCTGCTATCGTTTCAGACGTCCGGAGCGTCCATGACTATAGGCAAGAGGGAAAGGATACGGAGGAAGAGGGTGATGCGGTGGTGGAGGAAATGGATGAGGCCGTGGAGGAGAAATACGATGAGGCCGTGGAGGAGGAAATGAGACGGAGAAGTGAAAGATTGGAACCGCCCTTACCAATATCTGGAATGGTGCACGACCGTTCGTAGTAGGGTGAAGGTGGCAAAAAAGGGCGGTTTTACACGTCGACGCTAGCACTTCCTAAAATTTGTTCTACGCCACTTGCATGCGGTGGAACCAATTCAAACGTAGGCACGTTTGCGCGTGCCGACCTTCACTCACTGACAGGCGGGCCGCACATTTCCCTTTTACGATTTATTTTTTCACTTCCTCTAGACGGTTCCGGTGCCCACCCTCAATAATTACGCCCCCCTTCTTTTCTTCCACGCGGACGAGAACCGGCGGCGGTGGCGGTTCCTTGCAGATTCTCTCCCCACTCGAACAACTGCCCCATCCCTTATTCCACCCTCTCTCGAATCCATCCGCCTCCTTATGACAACGCCTCCATTAATCTACCGGATTCCAGACTCCATTTGCCGCTATGGGTAGAGCTTGGGGTAGCAGCAAGCTGAAGTGAAAAGAATGCAACGACGACGCAGATCGCCAGGGCGACCGCTACCGCGAGGATTGGGGATGGTCGAACCTCAGCGCCATGAACATGCACAGGATCGCCTCGGAGTTGGACATCATCTTAGCCGGCCGCCTCGCTCGTTGCATCCCTGGCTACCGCGTGACGATGCAGAACATGGATGAACAACCATTCGGCACGCCAGGCCTTCTTTACCCCGATAACAGCAAATGGCCAGACGACCGCGATGGCCACATAAGTTCCAGTATCTAGCTTATTCGTTCAATCATATCATTGATTCATATGTGCTGAACTCTCATCGGAATCCTATGTTCCTTTCGTCGAACATGTTGTGTGCACGCGCGGTTTAAACAAATCGAACCATTTAAGACTATCCTATACAGCGGAAGCTCTGCTCGTACCTAATATTCTGGTATTTTCGTAGTGACACAGTCTTACTGTAGGTGATAGACGAGTTGTCAATTTCGATTTTGCAATGGAATGCCTGCTAGGTGATATTCTATTTCCTAAAATAAAAACAAATAGATTAGACGATTTAAGGCTGTTATGCCCCGAGCTGTTTAATTATGATCATCGTCAGGAGTTTGTTCTGGGGGCTCTGCTACTACTCCATAAATTGAGTATGTTCGTAGTGACACAGGCACAATTTAGGCGATATCTGAGGAGACACTCGTATTTAGGCGATATTTTGTGTACTTTAATCTGAAGGCCCAGTTGTCAAATTGTATCTGCAATGGAATCCATGCTAGTTTATTGTACCAACTGACAACAAACTCTGCAGAATATTCATGCAAAACTGGTGCTACTGGATAAGTGGTCTGAATCAGTAGTGGTGAATATCAAGTAAGAAGAAGAGACAGAAATGGAAGATGACCAGAACTGGGTGGGTGGCAACGGCGAGTGGCTGGTCCCTTTATCACAGGATGGCCGTACTTGGACTCTAAAAAATGGCTACAGATCGAAGAGACTTGCAGTGCCATCTTTGAAGGGTATTGGCATTACTGCATTCAACAGCGGATGGCCGCCGCCCATTTCCGAATTCGCTTATAGGTTCAACATGGCAGAACTTGACCTCGTGAAGGTACAACTCCCACATAGACCACGGGAGGGGGCGTGGAAGAACTGGGAGTACGACCTCTTAGCGGTGTTCGACAAGGCAATCACATTCATTAGATGCCCATAAGACAAGGAATGGACAGTCTTGCGCGATGACTTCCTGCGGCCGGAGAAGTATGTCGACACCATCTTCACCTATGGCTACTCTTTGTACAGACCGCAACGCATTTATGCGGTCACTGAACCTAGCGGCGACGTGCGTGTTTGGGAGCCGTCCATTTGGGGTGAGTCATGGTGTCATATAGCATGTAAAATCCCATTCAAAATTCTGCTTACTGACTGTTAGTAACACGCAGGTACCCACGCAGCCCCGCGCATCATTCCAGCTCCGGTCATCGAAGATGCAGTTGCAGATGCCGAACTTGGGACACGGCGCTGGTTCCTGGCACCTCTCGGAGACAACACGGAATAGGATGATGAACTCTTGTGGATTCATATCAGGGGAGCACTAAATAGTGTTGGTGATACAATAGAACATATGGGGACACAACTTTCTTCATACCCATCGCTGCGGTGTCATGTTTTCTCGAGGTCCGCATGCCCATCCGAAGACCCAGTAGAGCAAGTCTAGAGAAGAGTCAACAATCTGAAGGGACAATCTGTGTTTCTTGGGATCAACTACCCTTTCTTTGTCGGAGCCCCTGGAGCTATTGAACCTGTAATTGCTCAGGCAGCCCTAGCGCCTGATGCTGCTACTGCTGCTGCTGGTGGTGGTGGTGGTGGTGTTGGTGGTGGTGGAGCTGACAAAGAACTAGCTGCTACTGCTCCTGGTGAAGCTGACAAAATACTTGGTGATGCTGCTACTGGTGAAGCTGACGAAATACTTGCTAATGCTGCTGCTGGTGAAACTGACGAAATACCTGCTGAGGCTGCTGCCGGAGTCTAGGAAGAACATGCTGGTGTTGTTGTTGAGGTGCCAGCACTTCAAGTGTTGATAGCAGACTGTGTGTTTGCTGCACACTCACGCGCGTATCATGTTGACACTCCAGATCCGACCTGGAGCCAAATCCACGTCAGGGGGAGGGGGCCTACAATTGGCTCATCAGTGGGGTCATACTATTTGAAGGAGAATGAAAGACGGCCAAACGCAGCATTCTGGTTCGTTCCGACGATACCACCAGCTCGAGGGACCTAGTGCTCATACTGGCAGATCCGATGAACCATTTGTCTTTATCTTTATCATTAGTTACGCTTATGTGTGTAAAGACTAAGCTGTGCTTATTTGTTTAAGACTAAGTTAGGCCTAACTGCGTAATATTCAGTGAAGCCCAGCTTTTCTTTCCACGCCCATAACAATAGAATTGCAGCATAGAACATACAAATGTAATGTGCATACCAGGCATTTTTGCTCAGGATAACAACCACTTCAAGCAAATGATACATCGTGTACGCATTTGAACGCATCACTAGAATGTGCCACCTATTGATGATTGATGACATGGATCTAGCTTTTCTACGCTTATTTGCATTGAATCGCTCATTGATTTGTTCACATATTTTTTGGCAATGGCTGATGAACTCCACTCTCTTGGTAACTTGCTTCGTCAGCGAGCACTTGTTGATGCAATGCAAAGTACAGAACATGGTCTTCATCGTCATTCAATTTAGGTTCTCTATATTTCGTCATCACGGAGCTACTAATTTCAAATGAAAATCTAGTAAACAATATACGTGTTCATTGTTAGAGTATGCTACGGCCACGGTACATACATGTTTTTCTATAATCACAAGAAGAAAACTTGATGCATTTTCACCTTGTTGGCATTGTGCCGATCTGGGTGGATGTGGCTTTGGGGTTCGGAGAGGAGGCGTTGTGGCTGGTGCGTGTGCGACCACGGCGACGGCAAGCTCGGATTCTGGAGGAGACCAACAGGACCGAGAAAGGTTTGCATGGTGACAGATCTCACCGGGAATGAATTCCCGTCCCCGCACTGTGCCAATGGTGCGGTCATGGTGAGGGCGAGCTCTGATTCGGGATGGGGAGTAGAACGGGCCGAGCAGGTTTGTCCAAGTCCTAGCTTCACGCCATGGCCGCGACCACAGATTGCCGCCCCGGAGGAAGAAGAAGACGCGTTAAGGATGCATGCACCAACACTGCAAGCCTACATGGCAGCAACGACGGCAGCGACATAACGGCGAAAGCTGACAGGGGGGCCCAACTTGACGGCCGTTAGCCTGATTTTTTGTATTGAAACATAAAGTTGAATTCGTGCCAAAAAAGACCCTCTGAGTATTTGGCATGCCAACTGTAGTCATCGCGGCTGATATCAGGGAACTCGGGTACCGCGTTGCCTGGCCACCCAACTTACGGGCCGCAAAATGATATTCTCAGGTTTCTATCAATGTTGGATCTGTGTTCCCTCTTCGCGAGATGAAAGTATTTGACGAGGCGAACTTGACACCATATGGTACTAGCGAATGGTATGAGCGGGATACCCGTACCAGTGGTCGTTAAGGACCCCGTGTCCTCCTTCACATATTCAAATCTCCCAGGTGCAAGGAAAAATCAATTAAATGACTTTTATAACTTAAAAATATCATATTACAGCATAATATGATAGTTCCAATTGATATATTTGTAAGAGACCTGGTGACTCCGGATCCTATTGAAACAAGGACAAAAGGTGCGTGCAAACGTAGTAAAATGCCAAAAAACCTACTCTACTTATGCAAAAACGAGAGGTAAAAATGCTTAAATTTTGTACTCATCACTAACCTCTCGGAGAGGTGACCGAAGTTGTAGTATGTGTGAAGCCACTTGAGGAGGTGGACTCTCTTGTGGCCTGCCCCACCTTTCCCTCGTAGAGGATAAGTATGGGACTTCTTCTTCTCCTATAGGCCTCTCAGGGAGATAACCATAGGTTTTACATGTTCTTCCCCATGGATCCCCGTCGAGAGAACCATAGGACGCGTTCACGTCATGTTGGCTCTCGAGGAGATAACCGTAGGTGTAGAACCTATGAAACTCTTCTAGGGTGTGTGTCCCTCGATAGAAGACCCTATAAGTCCCTTGTGGAGAAAATCGTAGGGCTAATGTCTTTCATATTGGTCCCTCAGAGTGGAGTCCGTATGGAGGATACCCTAAGGAAAATGCTTATCATGTTGGCCCCTTGAGGAGGAGACCGTAGGTCTAGCATGAAAGTTTGGCCGCTGGAGGGGGTTACCCTCACGAGCTTCCCCATAAGTCCCTCGTGAAGGAGACCAAAGGGCAAATGATTATCATGTTGGCCCCTCGAGGAGGAGACCATAGGTCTAGCATGAAAAATTTCCGTTGGAGGTCGTTACCCTCATGAGACGCCCCATAGGTCCCATGCTTGTTCTATTGGCTTCTCGGGGAGATAACGGTAGGTACAGCATGTTCTGGTGCCCTTTCCTGGCAGCGAGTGTGATTCAGCAAGTTATGCTGCATGTGCTCCTTGGTTCCATCATGTATTATATCAGGATTTCAAGAACCAAGAACCGTGGGTGAGGTGACGTATAGCTGGAGCTAGTTCGCAAGTTCAAATCTCGACACTTTAGGCCCTGGTGTTCATAGGGGTGGTTTGGTAGTAGGCACTGTCCTAGCCCTTGCTTGTATGATAATTGAACGAGAACATGGCGAGCACATGGGTATAAAAGGAATTTTCGTAAAAACTGGGACCTCTTATGAAGAGGCAAAAAATCAACAAAAATCGTTTGGTTGTTCGACTTGATGTCATCATGCCCGCACAGGGCTCCAAAAAACTAGCTTTCGAAGGGAAGGTGAAGGGTTAGATGTCACCTTGGAGAGTTTTCCTGAAGCACTTAGTGTAGGGAGTGTGACACGGCTGCCTTGATACGTCCAAAACGTATCTACTTTCCCGAACACTTTTGCTATTGTTTCTCCTCTATACTTGTGTGATTTGGATGCAACTAATGCGGACTAACGTTGTTTTCAGCAGAATTGCCTTGGTGTCTACTTTTTGTGCAGGAAATCAACTATTAGGAAAAAATCCGGAAAATATGCCAAAAATCCTATTTCACCCGAAGACTCCAGGAGCCAGAATACGAGACGGAGATGAGCCAGGGGGTGGCCACACCACCTGGTGGCGCGGGACAGGCCAGGCCGCGCCAGGGGGTGGTGTGGGCCCCCCAGGCACCCCCTCGGCCTCTCTCTTTGCCTATAAGGAGCCTTCTGACCTAAAATCTTCGGGGGGTTTCGACGTTTTTCCAGAAGAAGTTCCGCATCGCCGCCACCACCGAAGGGGAGATTCGGGGGACAGAAAGTCTCTGTTCCGGCACCCTGCCGAGATGGGGAAGTGCCCCCAGAGCCATCTCCATCGATCTCCACCATCATCTCCATCGACCATCCATGTTTCCCCCATCTATGAGTGAGTAATCCCCCGCTGTAGGCTAAGGGGATGGTAGGTATTGGATGAGATCGTTCATGTAATGGCATCAGATTGTTATGGCATGGTGCCTAGTATCTTTTATTAGTGCTTTATGACTTTGTTGCGACTTGTCGTGCTTAATGCTTGTCACTAGGGCCCGAGTGCCATGATTTCAGATCTGAACATGTTATTGATTCATTATGATAGTATTGTTTTTGGTCTTATCTGCAAGTTGTATACACACGTTGTTGTCCGGAACCTATGGCCCCGAAGTGACAGAAATCGGGATAACCGGAAGGGAATGGCTTTGATGTGAGGATCACATGTGTTCACGGAGTGTTAATGCTTTGCTCCATTGGTCTATTAAAAGGAGCACCTTAATTGCCAATAGATCCCTAGAGGCCCTGCCGCAAACGGGCTGGCAGGACAAAAGATGTTGTGCAAGTTCTCATTGCGAGCACGTATGACTATATATGGAACACATGCCTAGGATTGTCTAGTACTTGGATGCTTTATCTTATTTATCTGCAATTGCCCTATGTTCTGATTGTTATGTGAATTGTCTTGTCCATGCAACGCCCGTCCATCCATCCCTATGCCTACCGCACTCGAATCCCACTGTTTACTGCTTTTGTTACTACTGTCTTTGCTTTACTACTGCTGTTACTCTACTATTCCTACTACAAAACTGTTGCTACTGATAAACTACTATGAGCAAGATTGTTTCCAGGTGCAGCTGAATTGATAACTCAGTTATTAAGGCTTATAAATATTCTTTGGCTCCCCTTGTGTCGAATCAATAAATTGGGTTTCACTTCCCTCGAAAATACTGCGATACACCCCCTATACTTGTGGGTCATCAAGACTATTTTCTAGCGCCGTTGCCAAGGAGCATAGCTTTATTTATCAAGTTCACTTGGATTCTCTATTGTTCGCTGCTATCCATCCATCATGGGTAAGTCTCGTGATGGCAAGGTTCCTATTTTACCATCCACTACAAGAAGAGGTACGGTTCTGAACACCTCTGTTGCTCTTGATTCACCGTCTGTTTTGAGTAAGTTCCTTACACCACCACATACACATGCTACACACACTACTACTGCTGAATCTGAAACTTCTGATGGTTATGATGCTGCTTCTACTGTGCTTGATAAGAGTGGTTCATTAGGTCCTTTCCTAGATGCTACGATTGCTAGAACTATAGCTGGAAATACTGAAACTCCTAATGAAGACACTACCACACCTGTTAGCTCACCTGAGTCTAGTGAGAGTTATGATATTGAAGATGGTTATGTTGAGATAACCGATGAGTTTATTAAAGAATGTAAGAACACCCATGATAGGAGCGTTGCTAAGAGTCTCCTTGAGAGGCGTACTATTAGACCCAAATTATACCCTGTTGCTAAGTTTGCTGCTTCTCCCATAAACATTATAGATGAAGATTATGATTTCTCTCTCGATCTATCTTACATAGCTATTGTCGAGAAAGAACCTTTTTTGGGACTAAGAATGAAAGTGCGGTAGCACATATGAATGATCTTTCTACCATGAGTGGCTTGTTTTATGATGATATTAAGATACGTACTTACTTTGTTGCTAAGATTTTCCCTTTTTCACTGAAAGGAGAAGCTAAAACTTGGTTTATTAATTTACCTCCTAGATCTATTGATAGCCCTGAGTGCTTGATTAGTACTTTCTTGCAGAAATATTTTCCTCCTAGTGCTAGACATGCTATTTTGCAGGAACTTTTTGATTTTAAACAGGGAGAAAAAGAGGTATTGCCCGAATCTGGGGCAAGGTTTTGTGCTTTGATTCATGCACAGGATGGAAGTCCATTACCTAAGAATGAGCTTCTTGATATATTTTATAATGGACTAACCGAGGAATCTAGGACATACCTAGATAATTGTGCTGATTGTGTTTTCAGGAATAGGACTCCTAAGGAAGCTGAGGAATTAATGGCTAAAATAAGCAAGAATTATGAAGATTGGACTCCTCCTAAACAAGCTATACCTGAAGTAATTGTACCTGAACCATCTATTCATGTGGCTACTCCAACATCAAAGAAGAGGGGAGTTATTGAATTAAATGATGAAGTGATGAAGGAAGCTAAGAAATGTCTTAAGGAGAAGGGAATTAAAGTTGTAGATGTCAAGAATTTACCTCCTATAGAAGAATTATGTAAGCCTATTCCCTACTCATCCACTATTGAGGTACACTCTCTCCAACACTTTGATGAAGGTGATATCCCTTACTCTAAACCTCCTGATCAGTGCTTAGAAGAATTCGATATCTTTATTGTTAAGCAAGATAACTTTAATAAAAGGGTGCAAAATCATCTAATGGAAAACACTAGAGCTATTGTTGAGTTGAAAGATATTGTCGAAAGAACCTCTAATGATGTTAAAATGATTGTTAAACACTTTCAAATGGTTCAAACTCAAATAGATCAACTCGTTAAAGTGCAAAACGACTTGCTAGTTAATGCTGCTAAAGAAAAACATGCTTATGAAATTAGAACTAGAAGTGGTGCTGCTACCTAGGATCCTCTATATCCTGAGGGGCATCCCAAAATAATTGAGCAGGATTCTCAACAAGCTGAAAATAGTGGTTCTACTCATAAGAAAAGGAAAAAGAAACATAAAACTGTTGTACAACCCTCTGAACCTGCTATAGATCCTAATAGTATATCTATCTCTGATGCTAAAACTGAAAGTGGTAATGAAGAAAATGTTGTTCCTAATGAAGAAAAAGTTGAAGAAGAACCTGAAAACCACATTAAGAATACTAAATAGAACAAAGAAGATTTTATTGCTAAGAAACATGGTAGTGAAAGAGAACCTTGGGTCCAAAAACCTATGCCTTTCCCTAATAAGAAACACAAGTCAAAGGAAGATGAACACTATAATAAGTTTTGTGAGTGGATGAAACCTTTATTCCTGCAAATTCCTTTGACTGATGCTATTAAATTGCCTCCTTACTCAAAGTATATGAAGGACATTGTCTCGAATAAAAGGAAGATCCCTAATGAAGAAATTTATACTTTTCTTGCTAATTCCTTTAATGGTAAGGTTCCTAAGAAACTTGGAGACCCAAGGATTCCAACTATCCCTTGCTCTATTAAGAACAGTTATGTTAGAACTGCTTTGTGTGATTTGGGAGCTGGAGTTAGTGTTATGCCTTTCTCTCTCAATAAGAGGCTTCAACTTGAGAAATTAATACCAACTGATATATCTTTGCAAATGGCTGATAAATCTACCACTATTCCTGTGGGTATATGTGAGGATCTACCTGTTCAGGTGGCTCAAAATTGGTTGATATTAACTGATTCTGTTGTGCTTGAAATGCCCGAAGATGATAATATGTCTATTATTCTTGGGAGACCTTTTCTTAATACTGCAGGAGCTGTTATTAATTGTAATCAAGGAAAGGTGACCTTCAATGTTTATGACAAGGAACATACTGTCTATTTCCCCAAGAAGATTGAAAGGACTTATGGTTTGAATTCAATTGAAAATGTTGAAGGCATTCAAGTTGGAGAAATATATTGTCCCATACGAAGAGAAAAATTTGAAACTATTATGATTGGGACCATTGCTATCAAGGTTGAGGTAACATAATCATTAGTGGAGTACAAAGTTTTGTCTCATATGCAATTGTTTTGGTAGCAAGACTTGATCAACCTTGTTAACAAAAGGATTCCATTGAACAAAACAATGTTTTCATTATGATTATCTCCGTTTATTTCTATCCTTTGCATTTTAGTTTTTTCTTTCGTTTAGTTTTCTTTTTGTTGTTAGTTGCTTGCATGTTAGAACTTCTGTAGTTCTAGCCTTGTTTAGTCCTTGCATCATGTTTCCAAAAAATAAAAAAATCTGTCTGTCAGAAAAATCATTCTTCTATTTCTGAAAAATGCCCAAAAATAAAGTGTCTCGAAAATTTCCAGAAAATTCATATGAAATTTTTACGTGAAAAAAGGGGCAGAGGAGTACCTGGGAGGTACCAGGGGGCCCACCAGGCAGGCACACCACATGGTGGCGCGGCCAGCCTTGGGTGGCGCCATGCCCTGTTGTGGGCCACCCCTGGCCCCCCACTAACTCTCTCACCTGCCACTTTCTTCTCTCTCCCGAGTAAGCTCCAGTTCATAGCTCAAAATCGCGTTCTTGCTGTGCTTGCTCTCGATTTTTTCGATATCCTTGCTCAACCCATCTTTCTTGCTGAAATTTGGAGCATTTGTTCCCTGGTATGTGACTCCTCCCCTTGTCCAAGTAGATTTGTGTTTAGTGGATTATATGTTGAGTATTTTGCTGCTGTAGGTGACTGGTTATGAGGGCTGGTAAGCTTGTTTGATGCTTAGAGATATAGTTTTGATGCATGTTTAGGCCTCTTGCAAGTCCCTATGAGTAGAATCCTTCATTTTATTTACTTTGCAATCACTTGTTTAATAGGTGTTTAAATTTCAGAATAGAAGATGAGTGAACACCACCTAAACCAACATGAGCTTTGGGTGTCTGAGGTCATGAACGTCCACCGGGAGGAGGAAGGTTTTCCTTCCATTTATCCATGCTCTGAGTTCATGAGAGCTGCAGGAATTCTACAAGATTTCCACACTTTGGTTTCTAATGCAGGGTTAGAGCACTTTTTGGAAGATGAACCTTGTCAATTTGTGAAGCTAACCATGTTTGTGGTGCAGGACTTCCAATTTAGTCACACTTTGCCTAACCCTATGGTCCATTACAAAATTTACAATATAGCTGTCGACCTTTCTCTTGATGATTTTTGTGCAGCTACTAAGGTACCTCAATGGGGATCATGTAGAAAGATTAAGGAGAGACCTGAACCACTCATTCGCAGAAATTTTCCAAGGGAGTAGCTTCTCGAAGGAGAGTGGAAAAATCCGTAACATTCATCTTCCCTCCATTCTCTACTTTTCCTACTTTATTGCCAAGTGTGTTCTTGCTAGGAAAACTTCTAATAAGTTATCTTCATTTGATCTAGCATTTACCTCTGCTGCTCTTAGATGAGATAGGTCTTACAACTTGGGTGCTTTGATAACTTTCCGTCTTGCTGCTAACCGTGAGAAAGGTGGAATTTGTGGAGGCCTCATTGCTTCTCGTTTAATAGCATTGCATGGTTTAGTGCCTCATCATCTAGACCTACAGTTTTGAAATGGATCGTATGGCCACCTAGAGGGGGGTGAATAGGTGCTACACCAATTTTTAATTATTTTTCAATTTTAGGCTTAGCACAAAGGTAAATTCTCTAGATAAACTAATGTGTGGAATTTCCCTATATGCAAACCTATCTACTAGCGAGTAAGGAGCGAGTTGAAGAGGAACGAGTGAACTGAAGTGAAGCACGCGGAGAAACAGGATTTGTTTGCCCGCAGTTCCTTCCTTGTTAAGGGAAGTACGTCTGCGTTGGAGGGGTGGGCGGTACTAAGACCACCACGCCACAAAAGGCCTCACCCTGTTCTCCGATGGATCTCGCCACAACAGGCCTGATCCGCCTTCCACTATAGGTACCCTTCGAGGCGGGCACCAACGCCTTTACACAACTAGCGGGGCAACAACTCCACAACAACTTGGAGGCTCCCGAAATGACAACAAGCTGCCACAAGAACAAAGTTGTCAAACACAATAACAAGATCTAGGTATTGACAAGAATACTAGATCAGGGATTTCTCCAAGTGAATGGAGAGGAGTTGAAGCTCTTGATTCTTGATGTTGATGATGAACTTCTCCTCCTTCAATTCCACCAAAGATCAAGACCTTCGAGTGGTTGAAGTGGGAGATTGAGAATGAGAGCTCTTGCATAAGGTCTGGTCAATTTCAAATGAATCAAGAGTTCTGATTGTTGGGGAAGAAGGGGTACTTATACCCCCTTCCAAAAACCAGCCGTTGCACATTTTGGGGGCCGGATTATCCGGCCCAAGTGAGGGCCGGATTATCCGGCCTGGGGAAAACACCGCCCTAGACTCGGAATATCCGGCAGATAATCCGCCCCCTCAGAGAGCGTCGCGCCGAGCTTCCCCTTGATCAACTTCTGGGGGCCGGATTATCCAGTCCTATGCGAAGGCCGGATTATCCGGCCTGGGGAAGAAAAACCGCCCTAGTTCGGATTTTCCGGGAGAAAATCCGACCGGATACCGAGCGACGCGCCTTGGCTCGTTTTGCTCGAAAACTGGGGCCCGGAATATCCGGCCCTTGCGAAACCCGGATTATCCAGCCTAGGGAGGAAAAACCGCCCCAGTTCAGATTTTCCGGGAGAAAATACGACTGGACACAGAGTGACGCGCCTTGGCTTCCTTGAGAGATGAGGTAGGCCGGATTATCCGGCCCTTGGAGGGACGGATTATCCGGCCCCCCTCAAAACTTCCTGCACACTTAGCAAACATGAAAAGTCTCCATAGTATTGTTATCTAACACGCAAAACATAGGAAAACATGAAATGTTCTTTCAATCTCCCCCTTTTTGGTGTTAGATGACAATACCAGGATTTGCAGGAGAAAGACACAAGACAAAGAGAGATAACTATGAAAGGGACTCCCCCTCAATGTGTGCATAATAGAGTCTTGCATTGGAACAAATGCACACAAATAGGTGAATCTATTCCATAGACAAAAGGGCAAAAACACATACCACCGAAGTAGAGAATAGGCATCCTTGACATAAATCACAATTATTACTGGATAACCATTATGAGTGCGCGCCTAACGTGATAAACCTCCAGCAATAGGATATGAATAGATATAACCATGAGCATAATCCACGATATGAAGACCATAGGTATCATCCAGACAACCACATAAAGTCTCAACCACAAATCACAAACCACGAATTTAAAAGTTCAACGCTAAATGGGCATAAGCAGGAAATAACAAATAGAAAAGTGCAAGTGCTTATGCCCGACCCATGCAAATCCACGGACAACCTAATAGAACTACTTCTCCCCTTTGGCATCGAGACACCAAAAAGGGAGAAGAGCGATGCTAGCGCCCCATGGGATCACTCATCGTAGTCCTCGTCTGCGTCCTCGTCCTCTTCTTCATTCTCTTCCTCATCCTCATCTTCAAGCTCCTCAGTGTCACCTTCCTCATCTTCATCATCAGCAGCAGGCGCAGACGGGAACAAGTGATGCTCCAGCTCACCATAGTTCAGCCCGGAGGAAGAGCTCTATCGAGCATACGGAGTGGGAGGTGTAGGAGCCGGAGGAGCACCCGAAGCGCCAGACACATGGTGGAGAATGGGCTGCTGGGAGTGAGCCAACTCATGGCGCTGCCTGTAAGCCTTGTACTGACCCTTGCACGTGTCCACGCCCATGCAGAGAATGTAACGCTGGAACGAGTTCAGCTGCTTGATCTCATGGGCCACGGGAGGTACAGGCGGCCTGCGAGCATCCCTCATGAGGCCCTCAGGAGCAGAGGAGGAGGGGGAGAAGCAGGGGGCTGGGGAAGAAGTGTTGCTTGTTATGAGCCCTTCTCCCCGAGCCCTGCCCTTTAAGATCAAATCCGTCAGGGCCAGATTATCCGGCCAATACTTGGGCCGGATTATCCGGCCAAAATTCTAGGATTCTGTTATACACAGAACCAGGCCCGCGCGTCCCCAAACAACACCCCCACAAGGTGTACAAGGGACCTGTGTGCAAGAATAGATGGCTTAGAGGTAGGGAAGGCTTAGGATTAAGAGAGCCAAACTGAGATGTTACTAGACACTCAAAATTGCAAAAACCAAATCAAACAAAAGCCAAGATTGAGCGTGATTCCCATAAGAACAAGAGAGAGCAAATAACATCCAAAAAGATCCAATTCTTCACAAAGGAGAGGGCGGTGGCCGAAGCCACCTTGTTGGAGTGTATGGTGTGACACCGGGAAGATATATCTTGGGTTCACGACCAATACTCATCAATAAGCTCACATATCACAACATGATATTAAGAGAAATGATATAACTTGCTATTGGCATTATGGGGGAGGGTTAGCCCAATAAGTTAGGACCACAAACCCCCTATATCCATGCCCACACCTAGACCAAACAAGGATTGAGATGTACGAGTGGGTGCATGGGTAATCAAGACAAGCTCCCGGAATCAATGATATTTAGCTAATTCCTCAAATAGCAGAATCTTGCTTCATTAAGTGGCTTTGTAAAAATATCTGCCAGTTGGTTCTTCGTGCTCACAAAAGATAGATCAATATCACCTCGAGCAACATGGTCATGAATAAAATGATTCCGAATCTCAATATGCTTCGTCCTTGTGTGCTGAACTAGATTGTACGCAATTTTGATAGCACTTTCATTATCACATAAAAGAGGCACTTTGTCACAATTGACACCGTATTCCTTTAAAGTTTGCCTCATCCAAAATAATTGAGTACAAGCGCTGGCAGCAGCAACATATTCAGCTTTGGCGGTGGAGAGAGATATACAATTCTGCTTTTTGGAGGACCAACATAGAAGAGATCTTCCCAAGAATTGACAAGCTCCAGAAGTGGACTTCCGATCATCCTTATCACCAGCCCAATCTGAGTCAGTATAACAACATAAAGAGAAATTGGAGCCCTTGGGATACCAGAGACCAAAGTTGGGGGAATGAACTAAATATCGAAAGATCCTCTTGACCTCCACTAAGTGGCTTTCTTTAGGAGATGCTTGATACCTTGCACACACTCCCACACTCAACACAATATCGGGTCTAGATGCGTAGAGGTAAAGAAGAGAGCCGATCATGGACCGGTATACCTTTTGGTCCATATCTTTACCATGAGGGCTGAGTTCAAGATGACACTTTGTTTGCATCGGAGTAGCGACACCATTTAGATCCGTCATCTTGAATCTCTTGAGCATGTCTTGGATGTACTTTGCTTGATTAATAAAGGTTCCTTCTCTAAGTTGCTTGATCTCGAATCCAAGAAAGAACCGTAATTCCCCCATCATAGACATCTCAAACCTGTCAGTCATAAGCTTTGAAAATTCATCGTTAAAAGCTTTGTTAGTAGAACCAAAAATGATATCGTCTACATATAGTTGGCATACGAAGAGCTCCCCCTTAACCTTCTTAGTAAAAAGAGTGGGGTCGATTTGCCCAACTTCGAAACCACGATCTAACAAAAGCTCTTTAAGGTGCTCATACCACGCATGTGGGGCTTGTTTAAGGCCATAGAGTGCCTTATCGAGTTTGTAGACATGGTTCGGGAAGTTAGGATCCTCAAACCCCGGGGGTTGCTTTACGTATACCAACTCATGTAGAGGACCGTTAAGGAAGGCACTCGTGACGTCCATTTGCTGCAACTTAAAATTGTTATGGGCAGCATAAGCAAGAAGGATACGGATGGACTCAAGGCGAGCCACAGGAGCATAAGTCTCGCCGAAGTCGATGCCCTCAACTTGGGAGTAACCTTGTGCCACAAGTCTTGCCTTGTTCCTCACAACAATGCCATTCTCATCTTGCTTGTTCTTGAAAATCCACTTGGTGCCGATAACATTGTGGCACTCTTTGGGTTTCTCCACTAGTTTATAGACTTTGTTGCGCTCGAAATTATTCAATTCTTCATGCATAGCAACAACCCAGTCTAGGTCTTCAAGAGCTTCAAAGACCTTCTTAGTTTCCACCATGGAGATATGAGCTTGATGCTCACCAAAACTGGCCAATTCTCTTCTTGTAGAAACCCTTCGTCGAAGATCACCAACAACCTTGTCGAGAGTGTGACCCCTCAACTCAAGGTTACGATCAGCCCGAGCCTTGCGACGAAGTTCAATAAGTTTATTGTCTCTTGGTGGAGGAGATTCATCACTTGAGTCTGCATTGGAAGCATTTTCTCCGCCTTGATCACTAACTGGAACATCAGTAGCAGGTGGTGGAGATGTATTCCCTTGAGGTGAATCCGTAGCCGTAGCAGGAGGCTGCAGAACTGGAGAGTCAGGGCCAGATAATCCGGCCGATGAAGAGGCCGGATAATCCGGCCTAGGAGTACTTGCAACATCTTCATCAGGAAGCCTGGGACTTGCTTGAACGGGCGAGGAGCCGGATAAACCGGGGTCAGCCGGAAAATCCGGCCTGGAGCTTGCGATGATATCTTCACCACTAGGAGCAGAAAGGTCAGCTGGAGCAGGTTGGCCGGATAATCCGGTGTCCACCGGAAAATCCGGCCTGGAGCTTTCTAGAGAATCTTGACCTTCAGCAGTTGATGGATATGGTGTAGAAGTTGCCCCCGTGGTTGGAGCATGTTGCGTATGTGTAGATGAGGGCTCTATATGAGTAGAGCATTGTCCTTCCCGGTCCGCCACAAGGGGTTCCTCAATGGGGCGGAAGAATCCCACGCCCATTCTTCTTATGGCATCTTGGGGTATTTCAACATCTGCATCACAAACACCAACTTGCTCCGCACGGGAACCGTCATTTTCCTCGAACACCACACTACAAGATTCTACAACAGTTCCGGTGAGCTTATTGTAGACTCTATAAGTGTGGGATTCGGCACCATAACGAACAAAAATACCTTCTAGAGCGTTAGATTCAAACTTAGATAAACGAACTCCTTTAATAAGAAAGAAACACTTACACCCGAATACCCGAAAGTATGAGATGTTTGGCTTGTTACCGGTAAGTATTTCATACGGAGTCTTGTCCAAAACCTTGCGGAGGTATAAACGGTTGGATGAATGACAAGCAGTAGAGATTGCTTCAGCCCAGAAGTTATATGGAGATTTGAATTCAGCCAACATTGATCTTGCCATGTCCATTAGAGTCCGATTCTTCCTCTCGGCTACACCATTTTGTTGAGGGGTGTACGCAGCGGAATATTGATGTCTTATCCCCTCTTCACTTAGGAACTCATTTAAGGTGTAGTTCTTGAACTCCGAGCCGTTATCACTCCTTATAGCCAGAATGGGGACGTTGTGTTGACGTTGAACCTCGTTGGCGAAGTCGATGACTGTTTGTTGAGTTTCACTCTTGAAGAAATAAACCCAAGTGTATCTAGAGTAATCATCAACAATCACTAGACAATACTTCTTCCCACCGAGGCTTGCATGAGATGGAGGTCCGAAGAGGTCCACATGAAGGAGCTCCAAGATCCTTTTTGAAGAGATAATGGTTTTCCTTCGATGAGGTGAATCATGCATTTTCCCTTTAACACACGCCCTGCAAACACGATCTTTGACAAAAGAGACATTTTCTTTTAGTCCAAGAATGTGGCCACCCTTGTGGAGACTTTGCAAAGTTCTCATATTGACGTGGGCTAGTCGGCGATGCCATAGCCAACCCGCGTCAGCCTTTCCGAAAAGACACATCGGGCCTGTAGTGGTTTTCCCTAAAAAGTCCACCACGTACAGGTCGTTTTCTACATATCCCACGAAAGCGACTTTTAGAGACTTGCTCCACAAGAGTACCACTAAATCAGCATCAATGTAAACTACAAAGCCCATCTTACCAAGGGCACGAACTGAAAGTAAGTTATACCCGAGGGTCTCAACAAGCATGACGTCTACGAGGGAGATATCGTGAGCCACCACAACTTTGCCGAGACCAAATACCTCAGATTTTGACTTTTCACCATAGGAGACGGTAATGTGATCACGGTTTGGCCGCATCTCCATGATGATCTCCTTGCTTCCGGTCATATGACTCGTACAACCACTATCGAGTACCCATTTAGAACCACCGGAAGCATAACCCTGCAAGAAAATTACTTCTTGGTTTTAGGTATTCATTTTTCAATGGGTCCTCTCATGTTAGTAACAAGGGTCTTGGGAACCCAAATAGACCAAGGAATGTAACAATCATAAGGCCCTACATAACTAGCATAAACATCACCATAAGAATCACAATATAGTTCGAAATTAGGATTGTTGATCCCTGCAAAACAATCATAATTAGTCTTGTCATTTGTAATGTTGCTAGTCTTTGATTGAGCAGTCTTGTTCTTGTTCTTCTTCTTGTTTTTCTTGCTCTTTATCTTGGGTATGTAAGCAAGACCTTCTTTACTGTGGTTTGTCCTTTGCCTGCTCAGTATCTCATCAATAACCCCTTTACCTTTGTGTTGAGAACTTCTTGTAAGATCTTCTTTTCCAAGGGATGAAGAGGAGGTATTTGGTACGTCATACCGTTTCAACTGAGTTTGGAGCTGGTCATGAGACTCATTTAGAGTAGAATGATCACTCTTCAATGCCTTGTGAGCACTTTCAAGATCATCAAACTTCTCCAAAAGTCTAGCATGAACAGCCCCAAAATCAATATTTTCTTTCTTTAGTTTATTTACCTTGGCAAGAGCATGATCACGTTCTTTAATGAGCTGAGCTACAACTTCCTCTTGTGACTCCTCTAGGGATTCGAGTCTTTCTTCCAAAGAAACTCGAGCTTCCTCTTCCTCTTCCAAAGCATTCTTCAAAGAGGCTATCTCCAAGGCATCTTCTCATTCAATTCTGCCCTTTTCTTCAAGGAGATCTTTGGCTTGAGCAAGTTGACTCATAAGAGCATCAAAATGGAGTTTGTGCTCACCTTGTAGGTTAGTGAAAAAAGTATCCAAGGCAATAACTTCTTCTTTCATTTCAAGACTATCATGATCATCCATATCCAAAAATATATTAGTCTTAGGAAATGAGGAGTTAGAAGTTGATACCTCGGATCCTCTTGCCATTAGACAAGTGGCGTTGTTGTTGATGGCGTTCTCTTTCGGCGAGTCGAAGAGAGAGGAGGGAGTCGATGTGGTGGCTATAGCAGCCACTTCTCGGGAACTATCATCATCCTCTTCATCTTCACTTGCGGAGGAGTATTCATCTTGAGCTACAAGTACCATCTTGGGTTTCTTCTTGAAAGGGCCATTCTTCTTAGCAAACGGCTTCTTCTTAGGAGCTTTGGATTTCTCTTTGAGAATGAGCCTGCCACCATTGTCTTCTCTATTTTCATAAGGACACTCGGCTACAAAGTGCAGTCTATCTCCACACTTGAAGCAAGTTCTCAATCTTGGGCCACTTTCTCTTCTTCCATTTGACCCGTTCTTGCGCTCAAGTTCAGACTTGGCTTTGGCAGGGTCCTTTAGAAAGTTCCTTGCATAGAATGCCTTGTACTCACCATGTGCACGTTTGACCTCATCGGGGCAGTCCATGGATATCCTCTCAAAAGCTCCTTCATCATCCTCTTGCTCAACAACATTGGCTTTGAGAGCCACATTGACACCCTTTTGCATTCCAATGGCCCGAGCACGGGCATCTTCAGCATTCTTTGCCGCCACTTTGAATGACGCCATTTCTTGCATGACTTCATTGGATGTCATTTGATGATAGTTGTGTCTACCTTGCAAGCTCTTCAAATCCGTTGGTTCGAAAGGCATTAAGGCACTCACATACTTTCTTTTTATCCATGCACCATCAATGTGAGTGGCCCCATGCTTCCGAAATGTTGTTGCGATGCCCTTGAGTCTTCTATACATGTCCTCATGGTTTTCACCATCCAACATGTAGAATCCCTCAGCTTCATTACTAAGGGCATCATACCTGTTTCTTCTCATGCTTTCATTTCCAACAAAAAGGTCTGTAAGAGCATCCCACGCCTCTTTAGCTGTGTTGAGATGTTCAATGTGTGGCATGTCCTTGGGACCCACACCCAGCTGTATCATGTGGAGAGCAGTGGCATTCAACTGGCTATCCACAACTTCCCTTCTTGTTAGATTGGTTTGATCTCCAATATGAAGACCTTCTTCAATAATCCTCCACAATTCAATAGAGGAGCTGCAAACATGAGATTTCATTAGAAATTGCCATTGGTTGAAAGAGGATGCAGTGAGCTTGGGTGGATCACCCCTATTGTTTATATGAGGATGAGGGATAGGTGGGTCGGGGGAATATACATGGCGAACCTCACTATATTCCTCCTTACCACTTCCCTTTTTGGAGGTGGAGCCATTTAGTTTTTCACCTTCCACATCGTCATCCTTGGATCCGGTGTTACCCTTTTCCTTAGATGATGGTGAGGGAGCCTCAGAGGAGGATGGAGATGGGGCTATCGATGATGTAAGGAGAGCAATCATTTGATTCATCTCCTCCATCTTGGCTTCAAAGGATTTCAACAAGGTTGTTTCCAACGACTTGAGATCATCCATTGTGACCTTATCCACAACCTCATTTCCATCATCCTTGGTACCCATACTACTCTTAGGCGGTTAAGCCCGAATTAAGAGCCGGGGCTCTGATACCAATTGAAATGGATCGTATGGGCACCTAGAGGGGGGGGTGAATAGCTGCTACGCCAATTTTTAATTCTTTTTCAATTTTAGGCTTAACATAAAGGTAAATTCTCTAGATAAACTAATGTGTGGAATTTCCCTATATGCAAACCTATCTACTAGCGAGTAAGGAGCGAGTGGAAGAGGAACAAGTGAACCGAAGTGAAGCACGCAGAGACACAGGATTTGTTTGACCGCAGTTCCTTCCTTGTTAAGGGAAGTACGTCTGTGTTGGAGGGGTGGGCGGTACTAAGACCACCACGCCACAAAAGGCCTGACCCTGTTCTCCGATGGATCTCGCCACAACAGGCCTGATCCACCTTCCACTATAGGTACCCTTCGAGGCAGGCACCGACGCCTTTACACAACTAGCGGGGCAATAACTCCACAACAACTTGGAGGCTCCCGAAATGACAACAAGCTGCCACAAAAACAAAGTTGTCAAACACAATAACAAGATCTAGGTATTGACAAGAATACTAGATCAGGGATTTCTCCAAGTGAATGGAGAGGAGTTAAAGCGCTTGATTCTTGATGTTGATGATGAACTTCTCCTCCTTCAATTCCACGAAAGATCAAGACCTTCGAGTGGTTGAAGTGGGAGATTGAGAATGAGAGATCTTGCACAAGGTCTGATCAATTTCGAATGAATCAAGAGTTCTGATCGTTGGGGAAGAAGGGGTACTTATACCCCTTCCAAAAACCAGCCGTTGCACATTTTGGGGGCCAGATTATCCGGCCTAGGGAAAACACCACCCCAGACTCGGAATCTCCGGCAGATAATCCGCCCCCTCATAGAGCGTCGCGCCGAGCTTCCCCTTGATCAACTTCTGGGGGCCGGATTATCCAGTCCTATGCGAAGGCCGGATTATCCGGCCTGGGGAAGAAAAACCGCCCCAGTTCAGATTTTCCGGGAGAAAATCTGACCGAATACCGAGCGATGCGCCTTGGCTCCTTTTGCTCGAAAATTGGGGGCCGGATTATCCGGCCCTTGCGAAACCCGGATTATCTGGCCTAGGGAGGAAAAACCGCCCCAATTCAGATTTTCCGGGAGAAAATCCGACTGGACACAGAGTGACGCGCCTTGGCTTCCTTGAGAGATGAGGTAGGCCGGATTATCCGGCCCTTGGAGGGGCGGATTATCCGGCCCCCCTCAAAACATCCTGCACACTTAGCACACATGAAAAGTCTCCATAGTATTGTTATCTAACACGCAAAACATAGGAAGACATGAAATGTTCTTTCAAGTTTCCCATAGAAAGGCTGGATCTTAATTCCATGATATAGCATAAATTTGTTTCGTCGTGGGCTAGTATGAGTGAGTTATCTTATGAAATAACCTTTCTCAAAGCTGGTTGGAGAAAGAGAAAGTCCGAGCATGTTGTTCTTTTGCCTGCACCTGTTTTGTTTAACCTTGATAATAGGGAAGGATGGTCGCTCACTGAGGAGGAGCTTGACACGTTCTTGGGAGAACTCTCCGAACAGGAGCAGGACACTAGAAGGGAGGTCACGGATGATTCGGTCTAGCCCTCGAACGAGGGAGAGTCTTCATATCAGCAGCCCACTTATGATTGGGGAGCTTCTTCTTCTTCTCATGGGCCCAGCTACGACCATTCTTACCAAGATCTGCCCGCTTGGGACCCCTATTCGTACATGGATTGATAACCACTTAGGCCAAAAGCCTAAGCTTGGGGGTAGGTACGCTGACACCGCACTCATCTCCATATCATGTTGCGTCGTTACTTTGTATATTCATGTTTTCGTTCTCTTTTTAGTTTTCGTTCTTCTTTGCTTTTTTCCTTCGAAAAACCCAAAACGATTTTGCTTTGCTTGTTTTTCTCTTTTGGTTCTTGTTTAAAAATCGAAAACAGCAAAAATATTTGTCGTTCTTCTTTGGTTTTTGCGAGTTTGCTACAGGGTTCCGCGGTCCTCAGTGGATATTGGTTTCATATTATTATTCAAGACACACAAGTGAAGAGCAATAATGATGATCAATGACTACTTGAGGCGTGGTAAGAGGTTGGTAACGAACTCTATTTGTTTTCATTTTTGTACATATACTCATCACTATGGGCTTGCTTAGTCCGTTCAAGTAGGGTGTATGTTATCTTTGGATGCTTAGTAGTTCTTGCTTTCTTATGATTAGCTCCAGCTTGCTAATAGTTTGTAGCATGTCTTATGAATGTTTGCTTGCATTTCTCTATACATAAATTGGTATGACACCACGGTATCCTCCTCTGAATGTTTCATTTAAATTGACTTGGCACATGCTCATGCATGCACAGGACTGTGATAATCAGTTAAGCCTTGATGATTATTTTGCCTTGAGGATCTTGAATCACTTTCATGCCATGAGTAGTCCTATTTTGTTGCAAGCATGATAATGACAGCTATTGCTCTCTCGTTTGTCGCTCCCTTACTATTGCTAGCCTTCACTTCCACTGAGTGTTTTACTCATGTTTCCAACTCCCTAAACCAAATATTTCCAAAGTGTCCACCATACCTACCTAGTAGCATCATTTGCTACTCCCGTGCATATTCAATATGCCTTGTTTTCTTCCAAATAAAATGTTTGCTTGTTATGGGAAAATTAGTTAGTAAAGCTCTCACGAACTTGATGGCACACTTTATTTCCTGCACTTAATAAACCTGAACCATTGTGAACTCTCCATGAAAGTTATATGCTTGCAAATTATAGGCTGGGGATTAGCAGAACTGTGTTGTCACGGGGAACGCTTTCAACACTTGTAAATATATACCTAGTTGATACCTTGCTCTTTTGTTTGCGGATGTCGTCGGTGTGAAATAAAAGGGGAGCTTGTAAGTCCATGGAGTTATGTATGTGTGTTAGAGAAATGCATGGCCCGTTGGTCTAATCCATGCTGACATGGTGGAAACCTGCAGTGTAACCATAATGATATCTATGAAGCATTCTTCTTATATAAAAAAGAGAGAGATAGCTATTGAGAAAAAGAAAAAAAAAGAGTTTTATGAAAAGAGGAAAGAGAGAAAAAAGCACCATTTTCCCATGGTAAATAAGAAGATTGCTGAGATACTCATTGTCTGCTTGCCTTGTCATTTTGATATGGGGATTCTTTCGTATCATCGGGCAAGGGGTACCCCGTTGGCGGTTCTCAATGAGACGCACATACTTACGATGACAAGAACTTAC
The DNA here is from genome assembly GCA_916181665.1 of Avena sativa. Lineage (NCBI taxonomy): Eukaryota > Viridiplantae > Streptophyta > Magnoliopsida > Poales > Poaceae > Avena > Avena sativa. The sequence continues at coordinate 259,370,300 of OV702292.1, read as the reverse complement.
CGGTAACTAAAGTTGAGTAGCATGAGGAGCGGCCCTCGTACTCATGGGACTTGGGATTTTCAGTTTATAGTCTGTCAAGCATATAACTCAGATTGGACCTCACTTTCACCTTAACCACATTATAGATGCTTATGATAGGGGCAATGAGAGCTCAAAGCTAATGAGTACCATAATTTCAGCATTTGGAAGCCTTTCAAATTACTCAAAACCTTTTCTTCTACTTGTTGAGTCTCCACATATTCTTTGAGCACCTTCTTGAGAGCATAGTTGCCATTCTTTGTGTTTGTTCCATTACTTGATTATTTGCGTTATGACTTTGATGCTTGTATCCTTGATATCTTTACTTCTAGTCATCACTTGAACTTCAGAGGTGCCTTGGCATTCATAATAAAAGGGCAAGCGAGATACCACTCTGTCATACCTTTTTATGAAATGTTGCTTATGTTTGTGCTTCATGCTACTTATTATTCTTGAGTTGGAATCTCTTCATAGCTTGCAATGACTATTAAGTAGACTCAGTTGCATCCTCTTTATTATGAACTGTCGAAGTAGTTGATCACATTGCTGAGAATATTTACATCATATGAAGCAAATGTGTTCGTGAAAGTTCTTTTATCGCACTCAGTTTTCAACTGAATTGCTTGAGGACAAGCAATAAGCTAAGCTTGGGGGGAGTTGATACATCCAAAACGTATCTACCTTCCCGAACACTTTTGCTATTGTTTCTACTCTATACTTGTGTGATTTGGATGCAACTAATGCGGACTGACGCTGTTTTCAGCAGAATTGCCTTGGTGTCTACTTTTTGTGCAGAAAATCAACTATCAGGAAAAATTCCGGAAAATATGCCAAAAATCCTATTTCACCCGAAGACTCCAGGAGCCAGAATATGAGACGGAGAAGAGCCAGGGGTGGCCACACTACCTGGTGGCGCAGGCCAGGCCAGGCCATGCCAGGGGGTGGTGTGGGCCCCCCAGGCACCCCCTCGGCCTCTCTCTTCGCCTATAAGGAGCCTTTTGACCTAAAAACTTCGGGAGGGTTTCAACGTTTTTCTAGAAGAAGTTCCGCAGCACCACTACCACCGAAGGGGAGATTCGGGGGATAGAAAGTCTCTATTCCGGCACCCTGCCGGGATGGGGAAATGCCCCCGGAGCCATCTCCATCGATCTCCACCATCATCTCCATCGACCATCCATGTTTCTCCCATCTATGATTGAGTAATCCCCCACTGTAGGCTATGGGGATGGTAGGGATTGGATGATATCGTTCATGTAATGGCATCAGATTGTTAGGGCCTGGTGCCTAGTATCTTTTATTAGTGCTTTATGACTTTGTTGCGACTTGTTGTGCTTAATGCTTGTCACTAGGGCCCGAGTGCCATGATTTCAGATCTGAACATGTTATTGATTCATTATGATAGTATTGTTTTTGGTCTTATCTGCAAGTTGTATACACACATTGTTGTCCGGAACCTATGGCCCCGAAGTGACAGAAATCGGGATAACCGGAAGGGAATGACTTTGATGTGAGGATCACATGTGTTCATGGAGTGTTAATGCTTTGCTCCGGTCCTCTATTAAAAGGAGCACCTTAATTGCCAGTAGTTCCCTAGAGGCCCTGCTGCAAACGGGCTGACAGGACAAAAGATGTTGTGCAAGTTCTCATTGCGAGCACGTATGACTATATATGGAACACATGCCTAGGATTGTCTAGTACTTTGATGCTTTATCTTATTTATCTACAATTGCCCTATGTTCTGATAGTTATGTGAATTGTCTTATCCATGCAACGCCCGTCCATCCATCCCTATGCCTACCGTACTCGAAACTGTTTACTGCTTTTGTTACTACTGTTTTTGCTTTACTACTGCTGTTACTTTACTATTCCTACTACAAAACTGTTGCTACTGATAAACTACTGTGAGCAAGATTGTTTCCAGGTGCAGCTGAATTGACAACTCAGTTGTTAAGGCTTATAAATATTCTTTGGCTCCCCTTGTGTCGAATCAATAAATTGGGTTTTACTTCCCTCGAAAATACTACGATACACCCCCTATACTTGTGGATCATCATGCCTCACTAGCACGTAGGCTGCAATAGCTCGTCCTACTTTCGTGTTGGCAGATGATCGGGGTCTTCTATGCCTCGCGCTATGGCTCCCTAGAGCCCCTGGCACCTTCTCAGCCGGGGAACCCTTCCTCATCAATAGGCTACTGACATGTGATCCTAGATTGGTGGTCCCTTCGCCTGCTCCTCTGTGCGTGGCAGACCTGCTTGTCGTTGCTCTCACCATCTCACTAGTGCCTCCTCTGGTCGTTGTACTCCTTCCTTACCTCCTTGAGTTTCAGGCATTCATCAGTGACATGACCCCGCCTATGGTGGAAAGCTTAGTATAGACGAGGGTTGGCGACATTGTCTAGCGCTACCCTCAGGTGGAGCTTCCACTTGACTCACGATGTGCGGTTGTTGGGGTTTTTGCTCATGACCCTGTGCGGGGCCGGCGTTAGCCCATCCTTATCGCGGGTGAACATGATTCCCGCTTCCTCCTTCACACATAGGATAGCCGTTGTGAAGAGCTCGGCTACCGTGGATAAGTTATCTCCGTGGTAACATATTTTTTTGAGCACCTGCCCATCCAAGATGCCTTTGGAAAAATCGGAGATGATCTCGGCATCGGTGACCCTAGGAACCCAGATGAGGCACTGGTCGAACCTTTGCAGGTACATGGAGAGGGTATCACTAGGCTCCTAACTCACTTGCTAAAGGTCTTCATACGTAAGCGAGTGTCCGTCCGCTTCCTCAAACCTGGAGATGAAGACGCTACAAAGCGTGTACCATGAGATGATGAACCCCTCGGAGAGGTTCAACACCAGGTCTCGATTGACACGGTAGCCGAGCTCTTCAAGCCCCATAGGGATCTAGTTAGCCAAGACGCGGTCATCACCCATGGCCTCGATGCCCATGGTGTAGAGTTGTAAGAACTTTGTTGGGCTGGTGGTGTCGTCGTAGTGTGGGGGCATCTTTGGCTTGAACTTGTGTGTGGCCACACCACGAGACTGAGGTGCTCGGAAAGCGTGGGACAACTGGTGCGGCGGGTCTCGACTCCACCATCAAGGGTCGCACGGTTCTGGCGGCTAGCCGCGGCAACATCATGGGTGATGTGGTCCTCGAGATGGTTGTGCCTCGTGTTAGCATCGCCTGCCTCCAGAGTCCCCGAGCTGGGCGGTGACGTGGGGCAGAGGGAGCGCTCCATGGGAGACCTCTCTAGCCCCTGTTCCCAGAGGAGTTGGGCATGTGTCATCCCAGGTAACGTCCACCATTATCATGAGGCGCGCTTGCCACTCCTTTGGTGCAACCTCGGTGGGGGCTTAGCGGAGGAGTTCCTTCACCATGATCCATATAGCCTCTAGGGTGAGCGTGGCTCCGTGCCTGTGGGGAGGCGGGGCGTTTGAAGAGAATGTCTCAGTGTGCTACCCTAGGGAAGGGTACGCGGAGGAACCTCCGGTGACCCGAGGTGGTGTGGAAGTTAGGGAGGTGTCCCGTCGCAAGCTCCGGCCTTCTCTTCATACTTTCTCTCGGGGCGGTCATTGTGATCATCGACACACGTGGTCATGGCGTCGCAGCTATGAAATCTCCCAGAAGAGTGCCTCGGCACCCTACCTAGCATTCCAAATGTCGTAGAATTGCGTCCCATGAAGGAACAAGAGGTCCAACGAGCCCTAAGTTCCTAAGGGGGCTAACCACGCGTTCTAGGATTATCGGTGACGACGGGGACGGTGGAGCTCGCACACGATAGATAGTGGACACGGTTTTTTTACCCAGGTTTAGGACCCTCATGAGGAGGTAATGTTCCTACTCCTAATTTGTTGTATTGCATGCGGTGCTTTGTGAGGGTACAAATATAGATGAATGTCTAGGGTTTGAGCTCCCAAGGACCGATCCCCTATATGATGGTGATGCATCCCCTTTGATAGTGGCGATGGGCGTCTTTCCCCCAATATTGGGTGGGAAGGGTCACCACATTTCCGCGAAGGGGGCTCCGGTGCACACTCGCACCTCCCGTGAATTGGGTGTAGGTATTTCGCTAGTCTTCAGTCCAACACTGCAGTCACTTATGACGTCCCCCTTGTGGTGTGGCGTCAGGCTCAGTATTCTTGCACCAAAGTGGGAATGTCGGAGTTTTCGGGGTTTTAATTGTCGTCACCCCGCCTTTGACACTGAAGCGGCCAGGCATCATCTTCCTTTACCAAGGAGGACAGGGCGAGCAGGGATGTTCGTTGAATTGTCGCCTTGTGGTTGAGGCCGAGTCACAACCGCGTCCGTTCGTGGTGCCTCGCCAAGGAGGTGTCTTCCTTCTTTGGGCTGACTCTGATGCCCTTCCCTGCACGAAGTCTTTACCCAGCTTCTGGAGGGACGTGTACCTCTTGAGGCTCAAGGAGCGAGCGATGTGGGACCGACATCTAGGAAGGATGAGGTACCCCTTATACTAATGACCTAACAACACTTTTATGGCGTTGTGCACCAACAACTGAACGTGATACATCGGATGGCCCTACGGTGAAGAAAGAAGTAGCGCACATTGAGGAACGTGCGAGCCATGTCCAAGGAACTCCTCCCTGAGATAACCCAGAGCAGAGTTCACCGACTACATTGGGGCATAAATCCTGCTCCGCAGCAGGCGAGACAATGAACCTTCCCAAGGTAGATAAGAGGAACAATATCTTTCTGCTCGGAGGGGATGAACCTATGCAGCACAACAGATGTCTTTCAGATAGGCTCGACATTTTATAGAGAAGCAATTTAGGAAGATAATACCAAGCATGAACTATAAATATAGTAAACAAAATGCGTAGTATATTTTTTGACATGTCCATTCGTATGTGGATATCTTTGATTCTATTCATCCTTTTAAAAAATTTGAATCGACAAACCATTGCCTTTATTTTCTCATTCTTTCGCATTTTCATGGAACATGATTCACTTTTTTTTACCATTTTTCTGACTATCGCAATTTAATCCTCTTGTTTATATTGTTTTCATATATCCTCGTCACCGACGCAATGGTCCCACATTTTAGTCATGTTTTCTGTCTATGTACATTTTTTGACATGAAGCTCACAATGTAGGATTCAACATATGCATTTATTTACATCCCTTGGCATTTCCTTTTTATGTATTTTTGTGTTTTGTCATACGCAAGGGTCCCTCATTCCTTGCCTCTCGTTTTGCACAATAGATTCTTGAATTAACTCTCGTAGACATCATCACTTCTGGATGTTTTTCGATGTAAACCACCATGGATCAACGAATTTGGATGCAATTGCATTCAATGGGTATGTTGGACGTGCTCGATCGCAACATATGGGTTTGACGCAACTAGCCCAAACTGATAGTTTTTGGATGGTTTTGTTGTCAATGTTTGTCGAGTGTGACGATCTGAGATTAAAATGGTTTTGGTTTTACGAAACATAAGACGGAGGAGGAAGAGTCTCGATGTCCGTGCACTCTACACTATACAAGATATAGCTGGTTGCAAAGGTGTCAGCCCGAGTCTATGAATGCCCAGCTTGTGTGATAGTAGGCGCAAGATGCAGAGCATAGCACAGATATGTTTTTGTGGTGGAGGGTTAGAAGATAGAGAGGAAGAGGACGCATCGCATCATGCTTCATCTCGCTCTCACGACCATCCGCACCAGCAGCTCTAGGTGTGGTCATCAGAGCAATGCATGCAGACGATCATGGAGACGAATGGAGGAATCACAGAGGTGGCTATATAAATGAACTACATCCTGCTTTATATTTCTATCATGAGTAGCCACATCAGTAGCTCCAGGTATAGTCACCGGAGCGGCATGTCGCTGATCATGAAGATGAACTTGAGCAGTGCGGAGGTGGAGAGTGGAGAGAAGATAGCTAATGAATGGCATTGGGGAAGGTGTTTTATACCTAGAGGATGACCTCGATGATATAGCATGCACACGAGGATAGGATCACACTACCACCTGGACCGATGTTTATGAGCGCATGCACATGGCGATAGGATCACGCTGTCACCTTGGCCGATGTCCGCAAGAACTCGCGGACGTCTAAATTCTTAGGGTGAAAGGAACAGACCCCACAGTACGACCTAGATGTCAAAACCCCCGGACGACTACGCTGTATGGTGGCAGCTCAACTGTGAACGGGACACACTGTATGATCTCGCCGAGAGAACCCGCGGACATTTAAGGTCTACACCACCACCTCTATGACTACGAGAAGATGTTTCATCTATGGTCTACTCTGATAGCACGCATGGGTTTACGGCGCCACGTAGGCCTATGGTGGATCCAATGTTCATGAAAGAATGCGAGAAACTATGTACGACATGGGATAATGGTGCCACATCGGCTCTCAAATGGCTCATGACCACGACAAACCGCTCCCAGCATGGGCTCATGGAGCCACGTCAGCTTTGGGGTAGCCCCGCCACCTAGTGGGTGCAGAGCCGTGTCGTGTTGGGATCACCCCTCACAGACCGTGGTGCTACCCTCATACGTTGACCACAGGCCCAGGCCGCACGTGCGGCCCACCGGTCTGCGATGCGAGGTACGACGACGGGTGGTACACCCGCACATGGTTTGGAATCTTTCGCCTTGGCCCGCAACAGGTCCTGCCTCACGAGATAGCACTGCTCCTTTGCGATGTTGCCGCATTTCCTTTTCAGCGTCCATCCCACAGCCGAAAAGAATCGAGGCGACATGGATAGTAGTTTGAGTGGAAACAATCTAGCGCTATTATTTACTCATTATGCTTGAATGTGAGTGATTGATTGCTATTGCAGAGTGATGTAAGACACTAGAACAGGTCTAGTTATATATTACCTACTACACATAAATCTAGAATTAACAGGATACAGAAAAATAATGTCCTACTAACATAAATTCCCAATTAGGCATGTGTAAATTCATTGAATATGTACATAGAACAATAGACCCCATATGCCAAATTTCGTAAACACATATGAGTTCAAACTAGCATGGGCTTAACCACCGAAAAATTTATGCCACCTACATATAAGTTATGCTGCAGAGACAGTTTCCTTGATACCCAAGAAGCTGAATCGCCTAGATGCATGTCCTAGGTATCAACACCTCATTCATTTGGGAACACTATAAATATCTAGGGATATCACACTTTAGAGCTTATAACTCACCAATCGATCTTAGAATAAAAACACACATACACACTAGTTAGAGGGAGATCTAAGAGAGAGAAAAGAAAATAGGAATAGAGCAAGAACTTTAAGAAAACTTCAAGAATAGGAGGAAGAAGAAGGAGAAGCATCTACAAATCTTCATCAAGCAAGTTTAGGAATCTACAAAGGATGTATCTAAGTACTAATCTTAGATCATAATAGCCAGGTATCACTTGGATCCAACACTAGGAGAGAGACAAAACCTTTAGTTGCACTAAAAATGGCATGCAACCAAGTGCATCCTCATTGCTGAGGAACACTGGAAGAGAATTTCATGAATCCCAAGTGTTTTGTTTGTTAGATATAAAATCCAAGGATATTTTAATTGTGTGTTGAGTGTTGTAGATACCAACGGTTTATCTTGTGTCAGCAACATCACGCCAAATGTAGCAGAATCATGTTTGAAAGGATGGATTATCCTCCCTGGCAATTTTGGCTAAGGACCTGGGGCATGAAGATTATAGAGGGGGAAGATTATTGGCCGGATATTTGGCACTTGGTTGGATGTTTCACCAGGGCCGGATAAACCGTCCCCGGCTAGACCCGGATTATCTGACCATCTCCCAAACTTACTAAGGACTAGACACGCGACGCTCTGATAGGGGAGCGGATAATTCCCCCTAGATATTTGGTCACGGCCGGAGTTTTTGCCCTGATTGGATAATCTGCCCCTCCTGATGGGCTGGATTATCCGCCACCCGGGTATTTGCGCCAAGGTCCAGAGGTGCGACGCTATGATGGGGGGGGCAGATATTTGGACCAGATTATTTGCCCTTGGCCGGATTATCCGACCCCCACTTGGGCTAGATTAATCGGCGCAGTGGATTACAATGGCTTCATCTCGTTAGGGGGTACAAATACCCCTCCCCATCTTCAACCTGGGTCTCTCGAATCTTCTGAAAGGGAATAGTCTATGTGAGCCTCAAATTCCCATGATCTACTCGTTCATCCACCCGAAGGCCTTGATCTTTGGAGGATTGATGGAGAAGGACTTGATCTACATCATCACTGAAGAGATCTTCATTTCCCCATCATTCATTTGAGGGACCTTTGATCTAGAGTTCGTTTTGAATTTCTAGATCTCGTTTTCCAATATTTCAACTTGTTTGTTGTGGCAACTTGTTGTAATCTGGAGATACTCCAATTCAGTTGTCGATATGTGCCTTGATCTCATTGGAAAGGCGTCAGTTCCTTCCTCGAAGGGTACTGTATAGTGGAAAGGTGGATCAGGCCAGTTGTCCTGAGATCCATCGGAGAACAGGGTGAGGCCTATTGTGGCGTGGTGGTCTTAGTACCGCCCACCCCTATAACTCAGATGTACTTCCACTAACAAGGAAGGAACTGAAGTGAAACAAATCATGTGTCTTCGCGTGCTCAACTCTCGGTTACCTAGTTCCTCTCACCGCCTTCACTAGTTTATTAGCTAGGTTGGCATATAGGTAAATTCACCGTAGTTGCATATATAGAGAATTTACATTTGTGTCAAGCCTAATTTGAAAAAGTATTAAAATTTGGAGTAGCACCTATTCACCCCACCTGCCCCTCTAGGTGCCCAAACGATCCATTACAACTGGAATCAGAGGCTCTACTGTTATTTTGGGCTTTACCACCTAAGAGAGTATGGGTACTAGGTCAGAGGGTCAAGCTTTGGCTAGTGTTCCGGTTGCCATGGAAGATCTCGAGGGATTGAAAAATTCCTTGACTTCTACCATGGAAACCCAAATGCAAGCGATGCGTGAAATGATAGCGTGGCTCATGCCACCAACCACTAAACTCGCATCTCCCACTCCTCTAGAGGACTCACCCTCGAAATCAAAGGATAATTCTTCGGCTAAGTCTAATGGTGTGGAGGATGGGGATTATAGAAAGGATAATGGATCCTCCTCCAAAAAGGGAAGTGGGAAGGATAATTATAGTGAAGTTCCTCTTCTATACTCTCCTGAGCCACCAATCCCTCATCCTCATATAAACAATAGGGGTGATCCACCCAATCTAAGTGCATCTTAATTTACTCAATGGCATTTTTTATGAAATCTCATGTCTGTATTTCATCTATTGAGTTGTCGAAGATTCTCTAGGTTTGACTCGATGTTATAGTTCCAACCAATATGACAAGAAGAGAAGTCATTGATAGTCAACTCAACACCACATCTTAGCACATGATTAAACTCGGTGTGGGTCCCAAGGACATGCCACATATTGAATATCTCAACACCGCCAAGGAAGCTTGGGATGCTCTCACTAAGTTGTTCATCAGAAACGAGAGCATGAGGAGTTCTTACTCAAGATGATGAGCTCGTTGGGGAACCCCAAGAGGAAGGTATGATGAGTATAGAAACAAGTTTTCCCTCAGTTATGAAACCAAGGTTATCGAACCAGGAGGAGCAAGGAAGCACCTCCAAGGTGTTGTTTCCAACTTAGAATCCTGCAAAATCACAGAACTTTGCCCCCAACTCACTGAGGTTGTCAATCTCACCGGTTTTCCTGAAAACAAAGGATTAAACGTATTGTGTGGAAGATAGTAATAACTTGCAGAAAGTAAACAGAAAACAATAAACAGATGATTGTAGATTGATGGTAAAAGAAAGGACCGGGGTCCATAGTTCACTAGTGGCGATTCTCCTTAAAATAGATGACCTATTGGGTGAACAAATTACAGCGGGGCAATTGACAAACATCGAGAAAGCATACATGCATATACAAATCATCTTGACTCTTATGAGATTTGATTGGGCATTACAACATTATACATTGACTATAATCCAACTGCATCTATGACTAATAATCCACCTTCAGGTTATCATCTGAACCCCCTCCAGTATTAAGTTGCATGCAACAGATAATTGCATTAAGCATTGTGTGTAAAGTAAACAATACGATTGTTCTATGAACAAAGGATTGTTGTTTTCTCCCTAGTAGCAACAACACATCTAGTACCTTAGAGATTTCTGTCACTTCCCTAGATTACTAGAGGCATGAACCCGCTATCGAGCATAAATACTCCCTCTTGGAGTTGCTAGCATCTACTCGGCCAAGATAGCTACTAACAATAGAGAGCATGCAAGATCACAAATAACAAAGACATGATAGAATCAATAATCAATCTGAAATAGCATCTCAATATCCATCGGATCCCCATAGACACAACATGTAGGATTACAAATAGATGATCTTGATCATGAACAGAGCTCACAAGATCTAAACATGATAGCACAAAGGAGAAGAACAAACCATATAGCTACTACATGGACCCGTAGTCTAGGGATGAACTACTCACGGAACTTACTAGAGGCAGGCATGGTGATGAAGAAGGCCTCCAGGGTGAATTCTCCCCTCCGGCAGGGTGCTGGGAAGAGCTTCAGATCCCTCCCGATCTAGGGATGGAGATGACGGCGGCTACAGACTCTTTCGTGGAATTTTGATCGGGTCCTTAGGGTTTCTATATCGGAGGCGATATATAGGCGAAAGGGGAGGCCGAGGGGTGCCCTAGGCGGCCACACCACCCCCTGGCATGGGCCAGGCCTGGCCGCGCGGCCAGGTGGTGTGGCCGGCCTCTAGCCCCTCTCTGTCTCGTCTTCTGGCTCCGTGTCCCCCTCGGTGAAATATTGACTTTGGCTTTTGTCCCGTCCAATTCCGAGAATATTCTTTTTATGACTTTACTGGAACCAAAAATAGCAAAAAATAGGCAGCTGGCACTGTGGCATCTTGTTAATAGGTTAGTCCAAGAAAGTGTATAAAAATACTCCAAAGTATGGACAAAACATAAGAAAGTAGATATAAAACAAGCATGGAACATCAATTTTTTTGGATACGTTAGCAACGTATAACATCCGCAAGCTTAAGTCCTGCTCACCCTCGAGTAGGTAAGTGATAAAAAGAAAAGAATAATTTTTGAGGTGACATGAACCATCATAAACTTGATCAAAGTATTTGTAAAACATTGATAGCTGGGATCATAGTACTTTAACATAGCACAAAAGATATAGTTCTAACAATAAGACATAGCAACTATGTTGTAACATGAAAATGCACAAACAAAAGATTCATGAATAACAATGCTTTGCAAGACGTTTGTTTGTTTCACATAAAGAAAGCATAATAAGTATGGTATTCAGCTTGTCCCTCATAGTGTAACAAAACATGAATGCATAGGACACCTTCAAAGTTCATAACGGTGACTAGATACAAATAGTTTAAGAACAAGCAATATAAAAGTTATGAATCAATCAAAAAGTCTTGGGACAATGCACGTTAAACTAAGAATGGCCACTATGCTCTCTCAATTGGTGCATAAAGATAGAAGATGGAGACTCAACATAAAAGTAAAAGAAAGGGCCTTCATAGAAGGGAGCAGGGATTCAAGTTTCATAAAGAGCTTCCAAAAATTATGGTACTTATTAGCTTTCAGGTCTCATTTCTGCTATCATAAGCATCTTGAAGTGATTAAGGTTAAAGTGAACAAACTATGGAGTATATGCTTGACAAAGTATAAGTTGGCAATCTCATGTCCCTTGAATACGAGGGCCGCTCCTCATGCTACTCAAGTTTAGTTACCGGAAAGTTCTTGTCATAGTAAGTAAATGTTAATCATAGAGAACCACCAACGGGGTACCCCTTGCCCGATGATACGGAAGAATCCCCATATCAAAATTACAAGGCAAGCAGACAACGAGCATCTCAGCAATCTTCTTATTTACCACGGGAAAATGGTGCTTTTTTCTCTCTTTTCTCTTTTCTCGTCTCTTTTTTTATTTTTTTCTCAATATCTATCTCTTTTTTTATAAGAAGAATGCTTCATAGATTGCTCATTATGGTTACGCTGCAGTTTTCCACCATGATTAGGCATGGATTAGACCAGCGGCCTCGGCGTTTCTCTAACACACATACATAACTCCATGGACTTACAAGCTCCCCTTTCATTTCACACCGACGACATCCATAGACAAAAGAGCATTATATCAACTAGGTACAATGTACAAGTGCAATGTTGAAAGCGTTCCCCGTGACAACATGGTTCTGCTAATTCCCAACGTATAAGTGCAAGCATATACAACATAGATGACTCAATGGTTCAAGTTTATTAGGGGCAAGAAAAGTAAAGTGTGCCATCAAGTTCGTGAGAGCTTTAATCACTAATTTTCACATAACAAGTTTAATTCGGAAGGTAGATAAAAACATGAATATACTTGAAATAGCAAATGCGGGTGGAACTATACGCCAAGATCTATCTATTAGATACAAGCAACGCGTGGATATACATCCATAGAGAGCATACCCTAAAAGACAACAAAGCTTTGTTAACAAGATGAAACTCGTGGATGATGTAGTCATACACTTGTCGATCTCAAGATCATGATGAAGTCTAGCAAGTCCAACAGGTCCAGCTCCAGCATGTCCATCAGATCCAGCTCCAGCAAGTCCAGCACCACAAAGTCCAGCACCGCAAAGCAGCAGTGCATCCGTGATCACACACACCTCTGGTACCCCAAAAACCTCCATCCCTCACTCTAGCAAGGCAGCGGAAGCAACAACTCCTTTCTAGATAAAGCCACCGGGAACAAGTATCTCGCTAATCCAAGACCATGAGGAATAACTAGAGGGGGAGAGAGATCCTTCACGAGGAGGTGTACTTTGTGAGGAGGAGAGGGGGGCCATTTATAGGGAAGAGGGGGGGGCAGCCAAGGGCCATGGCTTGGCAGCCATGGTGGTGTGCCCACCTCTTCCATCATTCATGTGGTGGATGCTCCACTCACATAAATATGCCTCCACTCACACTTCCACTCACATGCATTAAATTTCCACCAAATTTAATGCAAGATCTCATTAAATAAAACTATTTTATTTATTTTATTCAGAATTTTGTTAATTACTTTAATTAACAAACATTCACATAAAACCCCCTGCAACATTTCAATATCACATGTAGAACCAGTTTCTGCAATTTCACCTGTAACAATTCCGGTTTCCATCAAAATGATTCTAGTGCTTTCTTAATGCTTTATCTGAAACATATTTGCTCCAAATGGTGTCTGTATCCCTTAAGTGTGTCACCCTACGGTTCGCGAATAATGTAGACATGATCGAGACCCCTCTCCGATCAATAATCAGCAGCAGGACCTGGAGATCTGTACTGACTCCCACACATTCAACGATGACTCTTGTGATCATGTGAACCTTTAACGTCATAACTAAATCCCTTTGTCTCGTGATATATTACATGTCTGAGATTCGATCATCAGTATCCAAATACCTAGTTTGATCTTGTTACCGACATGCACTCTTTTCTAGTTCCCGTGATATAACATTCTAGTGATCACATAGCTTGCAAGCGATTTCAATGTGATATCACCGAGAGGGCCCCGAGTATCTCTATCCGTCATCGGGATGGACAAATCCCACTCTTGATCGATGAGCCTCTACATAACACCTTCGTAGCACTAAACCAACCTTTATAGTCACCCTATTATAGTGTGATGTTTGATGTTATCAAGATACTCTTCCGGTGTTAGTGATTAACATGATCTCATGGTCTAAGTATTAGGATTACTTCGTATGATGTTATAGCAATATAAACATAATGACTTTGATCATAATGCTATACTTCAGATGAATGTTCATCACATCATTCCACCAAGGTTGTGAAATTTGTTATTAACAACATCCAATGTCCATGATGAGGAAACCTTGATCATCTTGTTAATCAACGAGCTAGTTTATATGAGAGGCATTACTAGGAACTTTGTATTTTGTTTATTAAACACACATGTAATAATTTTTCCAATTAATAAAATTATAGCATGCAAAATAAACATTTATCATAAACATGGAATAAGATAATAACCATTTTATTATTGCCTCTTGGGCATATTCCCTTCAGGAATTACTTGTTGGTAGACGGAGGCGTGTTAGCACTTACAGTGACTATAAAGCTGTTGGCACTCCTTATGTATCAACTTGGGAACCGAGGAAACTCACAGAACACTATCCATGCCATGGGATACGTCCTACGGGATTACGTCCCTTAATAGCGCAGTAATTCGATTGATGTCGATTGCTGACTACTATGGTTATGAGGATGATGTGAGCAGCGATTGCTGCCTATTTTTCCAAATACGGAGTTCCTCCCACACATACATAGTTGATAATTTTCATGATAATAATCTTTATCTTAGCGCCTTATAATGCTAGTGGTGTATCCGCTACTCCCTGAGAACGCATTTTCCCTATTACAGTTCCAATTTCTCTTACATACGTGATACTTACTTTCCGCATTCAGTTTTTTTACTTTACTTTATTGTTACTCTTATACCTAAAACCCCAAAACACCCTTTTACACAATACTCGCATTTTATCTTGTTACTTAGAACTTTATTTATCATTTCTATCGTAATATTTATTTCAAGAGTTATTAGACTTCAGACTCCTGCTCCCTGTGGGATCGATATCTTTATTTTGAAACTAGCTACAAAAGATCTGTGCACTTGCAGTCATCAATGAGAAATAGGTATGCAAAATGGTATTAATCTTGCCTTGAAGGCCAATTTGGTTGAGCATGGAGAATATGAAAGGAACAATGATATAATTTCCATGAGCTGTACCGAGGAGGTCAAACTCCCTCATGGTGAGTACGTGGCATTCTATGCAATGAACTTTTGGAAGTATCCAACCAAGGAAAAACCTGAGCTTGAATGAAGAAATGGGTCAAGCAGAAGAAAGGGAAATGGTCCAAAACTAAGGTCATGTTATAACTATGGTGACCATTTCCATTTCATTGTCGGATGCCCTATAAAAATAGAGAATATCATGGTGGTAGACTCTTTCTCAAGGACAAGTCAAAGGCTCTAAGCAAGAAGCCTTTCACTAAAAATAGAATCGCATACAAGAAGCAACCGAATATTGTGTTAGTGGCACATGAGGAGTACACGTCCGGAAGTGAAGACCAAGAGGAAGAAGAAATATCAAGGGATGTGGCAGCCATAGCCACAATCTCCACACAAACTACTCCACTCTTCCACTCTCCTAACGATAACATATCCAACAAGGACGACAATTGCCTCATGCCAAGGGCTTCTGAGGTATCACCTTCTACCACATCTTTTCCTAAGACTACTACGAATGTTGAATTAGATGATCCTACTAGTTTTAAGGTAAAAGAAGGGGTTATCGCTTTGGATCATTATATAACTAACTTGCAAGGTGAGCACAAGAAGCATTTTGAAGCCCTCATGGGTCAACTTCTCCATTCGGAATACCTTCTTGAAGAAAAAGGTAGGATCGAAAGAGAGGATGATATTGAAATAGTATCCTTGAAAAATGCTCTAGAAGAAGAGGAAGAGATTTGGGTTTCCCTTGAAGAGAAACTTGAATCCATTGAAGATTCACATGATGATATTGTCTCTAAACTGATTAAATAACGTGACCATGCTATTCCTAAAACTAAAAAGGAGTTAGAGAAGCTTGACAAAACTATACTAACTAACGTTGTTCATGCTAGACTAACCGAGGAGTTAGAGAAGCTTGACAAAGCCCACAAGGCTTTGGATGTGAACACTCTATCCTTACCAAGTCTCATGACCAACTTCAAATTCCACTAACCAAATATGATATCCCTGGTGCCTCCACTACTTTTTGTGATCATGCATATATTCTTGAGGAAAATGCTAGGTTAAAGGATAATCTTGCCAAGCTCTCTCTTCCCAAAGGTAAGGAAGTCCTTGATGACCTTTCGAGTAATCAAAGGTCAAACAATGGTAAATAGGGTCTTGTCTATCCCCCCAAAGAAGAAGAACAAGAAAAAGGCCAAGTCCGCACAAGCAAAGACAATCACCACTATAGTAAATGATGCTACGAAGGGCAAAACTGATGATGATGGTTTTGCAGGAATCATTAACTCCCATTATGTGTTTTTTCATGATTATTATGGTGATGTATATGCTATATATGTTGGTCCTTATGATGTTTATATTGCTTGGTCTATTTGGGTTCCCAAGACCCTTATTTCTAACAAAAGAGGACCCACTAAAAAAATGGGTACCTAAGGCCAAGAATTTATTTCTTGTAGGGGTATGCATCTGGTGGATCAAAATGGGTGCTTAATAGTGGATGCACAAGTCAGATGACTTGAAGCAACAAGATCAGCACAGAGATGAGGACAAATCATGATCAAATAATCGTCTCCTATGGTGATAAGTCTAAATGAAAGGTATTGGGTCTTGGCAAGGTTGTGGTCGCCCACGATATCTCCCTTGTGGACGTCACTAGTACAAATTCGTTATTTAGAGACTGTGCCTAGAGGTGGTTTACCCCTAAAAACAAACAACCAACTATGTTCATCAACCTTAGGTGGTCGTAATATTGTGACCGCCTCTAACTGTAAGCTCAGACAGTTGTGAATTATGACCATCTCTAGTACTGCTTCCACCTCAGCCGATCTTTAAAAATAAACACCTCTAAAGTGTACCTGAGATGAAGGAAAATAGTGACCGTATTCCTAGATCATTGAACCACAACCGGTCAGAAATATTAACCGCCTCCATGCATCTACTAAGGCATACCATTATATTGCCTGTCTCGAAAATTGCCTTCGTGCATGTTCCCGGGGTAGAAGGCACATGTTTTAATGCAATTAGAAAGTGGAGATCATTCACGCATCCACCACCCATGTGTCCACACCCACATGTGTCCACTCAAGGACAACCAACCATCCCCGCGTATATAAACCCGCTTTGCCTTCGTCTTTCGGGAGCTAGCGTCCTTTTCCCCCAATCTGTGTAGTCACAAAACTCCAATCTGCACCTTCCATGTGTAGAAGCTCCTTCCATAGCACCACCCTCCCCTTAGTTGTGCCATGAAGCATACATATGGAGACAAGCCGGAGGTGAAGCCACTCGGAGGTGCAACATATGGCTCAACGGTCATTGCCGAGCAGGCGAAGGCGGCTTCTCCGGACAGACACACCACTCGTCGCCGCACTGTCGATACTTCGGGATCCGTGTAGCTAATCACCGTCACCATTGAGCAGGAGGTGAATGAGAACATCATGGTGCCAGTGGAAGATCTAGATGAGGGGCATGTAGGCGGAGGCAACCCGGCAGTCATGATCATCAACGAGCCCATCCTCAACGACCAAATACTCAAAGCAATCGAGGAGAGAGGTGAGTTTGAGGAGGAGGTCTCATATGAGGCATCCGAGGTACCATATGCTACTATTCTTCTCTATTCGCAGTCGCAGATTTCACTATCCATAAGTAGGATTTGCTCAATCTATAGGTTCGTTTGATCTACATCCTTCTTGCTGTAGGAATATTAGAATATATATGGTTCGGATAGTCAATTGTTTTGGAGATTTGATTAGATCTTCTCATATGCCATCTAGTAAATTTTCATTTGCTTCTTGTTGTTTATATAGTTTTCTTCTACTGTAGATTCAATCCATCTGTAACATATTTGATTTTAGGGGTTTTAGGGATTGCTGTTACTAGAGTGTTGATTTCTATAAACAACATGCATATATGCATTTTACATAGTGTATATTACATTTCTGTTTCTCAGTGAGGCCAATGATTCAAATTTTCTGCAAAAGAGTGCAAGGGGGAGACACATTTAATGGTGTCATATTTTTCTAGGGATGGGTTAGTGAACCTGAGGCAATTTACACCAACAATATATTGTTCTTGGTACTTTGATTCACCTACTCCATCTCTAAATAACTTATGAGGCCCTAGATTAATTCTACATTCATATATATGGAACTATGATATTTGAATTGTTTCTGCTATTACATAACCAATTGTGATCATACATTGAATTTATTACATGTAGTTGAATCTATTGTTTGATTCTTGTGATTATGAGATTACACTATATGCAGGAAAAATATATTCATATATGATGCACGGTTTGATCATAAGTTTGATCATAAGGAGTTTAGTCAATAATAAGGATTACATTTCAATTTCTTACTGTGACCAATGATTCAAATTTGCCCCAAAATAGTGCAAGGCAGACACATTGGTGTCAGATTTTTCAGGTATGGGTTAGTGAACCTGGGACAATATTTGTTTCATTCTTCTGTTACACTATCAAGGAACTTTACTGTATGAAGTAATGATGATGATATGTATGATAATATAAATTATCAACTGATGCTATTTACTTATCATTTTGCTTGGATACATGAAATTATATATAAACTGATCAAACTATTGCTGATATACATTATCTTTGATATCAATTTAATATTTTCTTACATATGTTGTCAATTATTGAGTTGTAATACAATTTAATAATGTGTATGAGTTCTAACTAAATACTTAAAAATCAACAGGAAGAACCTGATGACATGAGCACTAACAAGTACTTCAGGGACTTCAAGAGCTACTACATGCTAAGGAGGTTACGGACTGGGCAAATTCCCTTCCACCGTAAGGGGAGATTGTTTTGCCTATTCTGTGGCAGAGTCATCGACAAGGACCTCAATAGAATGATCCAGCACTCGGTGGGAGCCGGCCGTGGCTGCCGCCGTAGGCACCAGTTGAAGACCATGGGAAAGCATGCAACCTACGGCAAATTCCTCTAGGAATATGTCAGGACTGGCCTATTTCCCCTTGAGTAGGTTGATGCTCCTGCTACTGCCCCTGCTCCTACTGCTGCCACTGCTTATTTTGCTTAAGTTAATTATTACCTCTAGTGTTGCATGCAAGACAACATATATATCCGCACTCTGTGGTGTTTAAACTACTAAGTACCTCATTTATTAATCTACTCCTTTATATGGAGTTTCCTTTAATTTTCTAGTGCTCGATTATATTAATGATCATGATCATGCAAACTACAAAAAATTTCTAGTGCTCGAGTATATTATATTTTTCAAGGAATACATAAAAAAGAGTTCAAATTGCTAGAGAATTCATATTTAAGTAACCAAATGATCTCACATCGGCATTAAACATTTGAATTAGTCAAATACAAAACACTTGCACCTTATTGCTCTGCATCAAGCACATGAACACTATGAGTCGTTCATACCTTCCTAGTTAAGATCCAATGTTTGTACTACACCATATATTTTCGTCAATGTATGAAACTCGTTTACTCTTAGGACTCAATTTCACTCTAGTAAGCATTTGTAAACACCTACCTTTTTAAATTTTGATTAATTCTCAAAATTTAGGATTAACAAAATCCAGAGTTCCAAATATATCCTCCGCATATTGACTCAACGAGACTTCTTCAAAGAATACATGAAAAAGGTTATATTGGTGAAGCATTCATATTTAAGTAACCAGAGGATCTCACTTCGTGATTAAACATTTGAATTAGTCAAATTCAAAACACTTGCACCTTATTGCTCTGCAGCAAGTGCATGAACACTAGGAGTCATCATGCCTTTCAGGGTAAGATCCAAGGTTTGTACTACAACAATTATTTTCTTCAATGTATGAACCTCATTTTTGTCTTAGGGGACTCAATTTCACACTAGCAGGCATATGTAGACAGCTTCATTCGCCTTCAAATTATGAATAATTCTCAAATTTAAGGATAAAAAAACTCTGGAGTTCCGAATATATCTAGAGTTCCAAATGGTAGTTCTTTTCAAATTTCTAGTCGTCTTAGTTAGGGAAGCATTTGGTGGCAAAATATGAAATATTTTGACAACATATGTTCTTAGAGATGTTTTCCACTTGCATCCGTCTAAGGCTAGTACCCGATGGCAAAGATATGAAAATATTTGGACAAATATTTTAGATCTGTCGCACATTTTTTCTTCCCCGCCCACTCAGACCACTATCCACAGCCACTGCCCTCCACCGCCATCTCCCGTGGTCCCTGCCTCTCCTACCTACCACCTCTAGTCCATTGTGGTGCATACGCTCTCCCTTGCCTCTGAGGAACCCTTTGTCATCCAAGTACGTATGCGTGAAAACCAAACCCCCAAAACCCCAATGTAGAGCTTATATTTAGGAATTTTGGCATGGATTTTGCCATTTTCTTCTCGAATTTAAGGTTCACGGTTACCGAGCTACAAAGAACCGATGACGCCATCAGGAGAGCCTCCCCAGCCAGCCTCCATCTGTCCTAGCTCTTTCCCCCTTGTATAAATCTCAAAATCTACAATTCTTTATTGATTCCTCATTGTTCGTTGCCCTTCTAACAATAGAGATTTAATTGTCACTTCATTAGTCTGTATCTGTTTTAATTGTCACTTCATTAGTATGCTTGCATCTTGATTGTATTAATATGCTCTCAGTCTGTATCTATTTAACAGATGGGAACCTATAGTGATGATGTAATAATGCTCTTTAGCGATGACAGTTTTTGCATTAGCTTTGGTAGTTTTGAATTCCAGCCATCAGATGAAGAGCCCATTGAGAGGATTGAGTTTAGAGGTAAGAAAGAATATCAAAATTGCATTCATCTATTTTGAATGCATTTAGACGGTAAAATGAATATTCCACTGCATTGAAATTTTTACGTGTGTTGCATCAGGGCCTCAACACAAGGGGGACACTGATTTTGATAAGCAGAGCCTATCTGGAAACGACATGTATCTAAAATAAGTTCATATAGACTTCCCCTTAGACTGGTGTGAACTCGAATTTCCACCAAAAATCAAGTACTATGTCTACATGTTGCCCTATTGACCTGTCATGAAAAATAAGTGCAAGCTGGTAAGATGATATATTCCTGAACATGTGATCAACAAGCTATCCTGTTATATTTAATTAAATACAGTAAACAAAATCATGCTAATTCTTCAATTATTTGTACTAGTCCAGACATCTGGAGCTGAGTTCACAAGAAAATACCTAAAGAATCACCTTGATGAACCTATTGATGTCCATGTTTGGCAAATGAACAACAAGAAGCCAAATATGGTTAGGATGAAGATGGGAGCTGGGTCAAATGCAATCTTGACGACTGGATAGGGGAAGGTTGTGAGAATCTTCAACTTGAGGCAGCATAGCATTGTCCTTTTTTGCTTTGATGAAAAGGAAAATAGAGAGGTACATATTATGGTTCACGAACTTCCACCGTGTGGCCCATTATAAATGCAATGTTGTTTTGTTAGAGAGTACTAATGACGCTAGTTGTTTGATGTATGAACTCCACTTTATATGTATTTCCATAACGTAATGGCTAAATTTGTATGGATTTCCCCTAGCTAATTATAATTGTTAATAAGTATTTGAGCTATATATAATAATCTGTCTCTATCCATTTTCTAGCTATTGAATCATGATCATGCGTCATGTCTGTATGATTGAGTTTTAATTTGTAGTATTGTTGGAAGGCCATGAATAATTGATTCGAGGTGTCCTTTTTTGGAGACGGTATTTATTTGAATCCAACTCCAGGTACCTTACTCATAGAGGCGGTCCCTACTAGAAGCCATCTGGGGGTGAGGAGTTCTTCCAAACGATCAAGACTAATAGCCGTCTCCATGTTGTACTCCTTAGAGACGTTTATATTTCGGAACCACCTGAGGTCATGTATCTTAGATCCACAAAGGAAAACCAGCTCAGGTGGTGTGCTCTTAGAGGCTATGCGCTTGAGCTAGAATGAGAAACTAGCTGAGGCCCATGAGAAATCACCATCTCTAAGTAACACATTTGTAGTCATGCTTGCTGACACCCTCGGTTATAACTTACTTTCAGTTCATGCCCTAGGTAAGATGGGCTTTGCTATTTTTATTAATGATGAAATGCTGGTAGCCTTGTGGAGAAAGTCTCTAAATATCGCTTTCTTTGGGTACGTCGAAAATGACTTGTATGTGGTGGAATTTTCAGGGAAAACCACTATAGGTCCGATGTGCTTATTTGGAAAGGCCGATGGTTGGCTATGGCATCACCAACTATCCCATATCAATATGAGAACTTTCCAAAGTCTTCACAAGGGTGGCCACATCCTTGGACTAAAACAAAATGTTTCCTTTCCGAAAGATTGTGTTCACAGGTCTTGTGTTGAAGGGAAGATGCATGATTTGCCCATCGAAGGAAGACTATTATTTCTTCTAAGAGGATCTTAGAGCTTCTTCATGTAGATCTCTTTGGTCCTCCATCTCATGCAAGAATCGGTGGGAAGAAGTATTGTTAGGTAATTGTTGATGACTACTCAAGGTACACATGGGTTTATTTCTTCAAGTTTAAGAGAGATACACAACAAACCGTCATTGAATTTGCAAGTGAATTTCAACATCAACACAATGTTCCCATATTGGTAATAAGAAGCGACAACGGCTCCGAGTTCAAGAACTACGCCTTGAATGTGTTTCTAACTGAAGAGGGGATAATACATCAATATTCCACTACGTACACCCCTCAACAAAATGGCGTAGCCGAGAGGAAGAACCAGAATTTAATGGATATGGCAAGGTCCATGTTAGTTGAGTTTAAGTCTTGATACACTGCAAATGTATCTATAATTTTTGATGTTCCATGCTTGGTTTTATCTACTTTCTTGTGTTTTGTTCCAACTTTGGAGTACTTTTCATATGATTTCTTGGACTAACCTATTAACAAGATGCCATAGTGCCAGTTGCCTGTTTTCTGCTGTTTTTGGTTCCAGGAAGTCAGAAAATGAATATTCTTAGAATTGGCCGGGACAAAAGCCAAAGTCAGTTTTTCACCGAGGGACACAAGGATCCCGAATACAAGTCAGAGAGGGGCCAGAGGGCCACCACACCACCTGGCCGCGTGACCCAGCCTGGCCCGCGCTAGGGGGTGGTCTGGCCGCCTCCGGCACCCTATCAGCCTCCCCTTTCGCCTATAAGATGTCTTTGATACAGAAACCCTAAGTACCCGATCAAAAATCCACAAAAGAGTTGTAGCCACCGTCATCTCCATCCCTAGATCAGGAGGGATCCGGAGCTCTTCCTAGCACCCTGCCGGAGAGGGGAATTCATCCTGGAGACCTTCTTCATCATCATGCAAGCCTCCGGTGTGATGCGTGAGTAGTTCATCTCTGGACTACGGGTCCATGTAGTAGCTAGATGGCTGGTTCTCCTCCTTTGTGCTATCATGTTTAGATCTTGTGAGCTCCGTTCATGATCAAGATCATCTATTTGTAATTCCTACATGTTGTGTTTGCGGGGATCCGATGGATATTGAGATGCTATTTTAGATTGATTATTGATTCTATCATGTCTTTGTTATTTGTGATCTTGCATTCTTTCTGTTGTTAGTAGCTATCTTGGCCAAGTAGATGTAGCAACTCCAAGAGTTAGTATTTATGCTCGATAGTTGGTTCATGCCTCTGGTAATCTGGGGAAGTGACAGAAATCTCTAAGGTACTAGATGTGTTGTTGCTACTAGGGAGAAAACAACAATCCTTTATTCATAGAACAATCGTATTGTTTACTTTACACGCAATTTGTAATGCAATAATCTGTTGCTTGCAACTTAATACTGGAGTGGGTTCAGATGATAACCTGAAGGTGGATTATTAGTCATAGATGTAGTTGGATGACGGTCTATTTATAATGTTGTAATGCCCAATAAAGTCTCAAAGGAGTCAAGATGAGTAGTATATGCTTGTATGCTTTCTCGATGTTTGTCAATTGCCCCGCTGTAATTTGTTTACCCAACATGTTATCTATCTTAAGGAGAGCAACCTCTAGTGAACTATGGACCCCAGTCCTTTCTTTTACATCAATCTACAATCAACTGTTTACTGCTTTGTGTTTACTTTATGAAAACTATTACTTTCTTCCATTCGATACGTTTAATCCTTTGTTTTTAGCAAAACCGGTGAGATTGAGAACCTCATCGCAAGTTGGGGGCAAAGTTCTGTGGTTGTGTTGTGAAGGTCTCCATGTTGCTACTAGCACCGGTAGTGCGCCCTGCCAAGGCTCAGCTAGCAACACCTTTGGGGTGTTTCCTTGCTCCTACTGGTTCGATTAAACCTTGGTTTCATACTGAGGGAAAACTTGCTGCTGTACTCATCATACCTTCCTCTTGGGGTTCCCCAACGAGCTCGATATATTTTGGGCCATCAAGCGATTTTTCTGGCACCGTTGCCGGGGAGTCAAGGACATCATCACAAGGGGAGTCCCCCATAACCAATCTCTTTACTTTGTTATTTTTGTTTTTCTTAGTTTACTTTTTGTTTTGTTTGCTTGTTTCTTTATAAAAACACAAAAAAATACTTTTACAAGTTTGCTTTCTTTATTAAAAACACACAAAAAATAAGTCTTCTATAGTTGTTACCTCTTTCTTAGCTCACCATGTTGATCCCTAAGTTCACCCTAAAAGACCTTTCAATAGGTAGTAGCTCTATAATTGGGAAAGATAATATTGAAGAATTCTTTAATAATGTTAGTAAACATGAGGATATTGAGGATAGATCCCTTGCAGAACTTGCTCCAAATTATGAAATTGCTGCAGCTTCTTTAGTTCACATGTTGGAAGCTAGGTTTGTTAACCTTAACCCCTTAATACAAGTAATGTTTCTAAAACTTTAAGAAATTAAGGACCCTGAAAAGAGGGATTTTATTCTGGAAACTTTGCTTAAGGAATTCTATGATGTTGCTAAGGAAGCTAGGAGAGTGTTTGATCATTTTAATATGCTAGGCTCATGTGTAGATGTTATTGGTACACAGGAAAAGATGGAAAAAACCGAACCTAATGGGGAGGAAACTAAGATACCAATACCTTTTAAACTTGTAGCAATACATGAAGCCATAGAAAAGAATCTTGATTGGATTGTTCCTAAAACCCTTTTGATGAAAATAGTGAACCTAAGAGCATTGAGAGAGGATACTCTAGAACTTATTTGGATGATATACCTTGCCTTGTTGAAGTTATTTCTGGTATTAATCATAATGCTTCTTCATTTGAGAACACTTGATCCTTTTTCTTGCTTCTTATGCCTAACTTAAAGGAGTTAAAGAGAAGTACTTATTGGGAGATAACCCAAAAGTTTTAGATGAGTCTTAGAAGTTATTACCTCTGTAATAACCGTTCCTTATCCTTTTTATTTGTTTTTTGTGCCAATAGTAACCTCTAATGAGAGGGAAGTAATGATTGGGGAAGTTGCTATCCCGAAACAGAATTTTGTGCTTCGCCGTAAAAATTCCTGTAAAATCTTTGTACGTCCTTTTGAAGCGTGAATTTTTGTGCTTCTGCCCCAGGTTGTTATATAACTTTCATTAGTTCAACACTTTTTGATTTGAGCAACAGAAGGTCTTCGAAACAATTTGAATTTACCTGTTGGTCTGTTTTGACAGATTTCTGCCATTTTTTGCATTTGCTTCTTGTTGGTTCCTTTTGAGTTCTTTTGGGAAATGGAGATTTTTGAGGGAAGTGCTACAGTAGCTAGTGTTTTAATGGAAGTTTTATTGGTGTTATAACTGAACCTAAAGACTGATTATCTTGAGTGCACTAATGTTGCTAATAAAGATTGGTGAAGTTTTGTATGAAGGAAAAATTTCAGGTGTATGGAAGGAATGAGTAATGAGATGAAGGATGGACTAAATCTCAAGCTTGGGGATTCCACATGTGTCACCCCAAGAAATATCCAAGAAGTACAAGCGTCAAAGCTTGGGGATGCCCAAGGCATCCCCCTCTTCATCAATAAAAATCCAGGTTTCTTCCAAACGCTTCATTTTTATTGTTTCATGCACAGTTGTGTTGTTCTTGAAGCGTCTTATTTTTGTTTTCATTTTGGTTTTTCGTTTCCTTGATTTGCTTAGTTTGCTGAATAAATTGGTTGGACCCCTCTTTCATGCATTGGTTTTCAAATAGTTTGGTTTGGATTGGAAAAGAGTAGGAAAGTTCATGCTTAAGTGGTAAAGAGAGCTTGTTTTTGACTGTGGCCTATGCTTCGTCATGCCATGCTTGATATTGTTTTGGCTTTATTCTTAATATTATTTGCTGTAGCATGGCTTGTTATAAACAACTGAGATTGATTACTGTGCCTTGGAAGGATTATGCGTTGTTTTAGCATATTAAAGCATAGTATTGTGGTATTCTCCTTTGATGCTTTATTTGGGTTGACTTGACGCATGGTCACACCATGTTATGACTATTCCAAGTCACCATAGCCTTGATGATCCTTTAGTTTTCAACTTGTAGTATCACTTTATGCTTTTATCAATGATGTTTTGTCCCTATGCATGATTATGGCCATTATTACTCTCTTAGTTTGTCGCTCCCACTCTTTTGCTATCCTCCGCAACCAAGTATGAGTTCCACTCATGCATCCAACTCCTTAAGCCGAGTTATTCCAAAGAGTCCACCATACCTACCTACTAGCATATTCTATTCCAAGTATATTCATGTTATTATCTACCTTCTGAATTAAACTTGTTATGAGAAAACTAGTGATTAAAGCTCTCACGAACTTGATGGCACACTTTACTTTTCTTTCCCTTAATAAACTTGAACCATTCTATCTTCTATGTTGTATATGCTTGCACTTATTTGTTGGGGATTAGCAGAACCATGCTGTCATGGGGAACGCTTTCAACATTACACTTGTACTTTGTACCTAGTTGATATCATGTTGTTTTGTCTATGGATGTCGTCGGTGTGAAATGAAAGGGGAGCTTGTAAGTCCATGGAGTTATGTATATGTGTTAGAGAAACGCCTGGGCCGCTAGTCTAATCCATGCTGACATGGTGGAAACCTGCAGCGTAACCATAATGAGCTGTCTATGAAGCATTCTTCTTATAAAAAAAGAGTCCGATATTGAGAAAAAAGAGAAAAAGAAAAAAAGAGATTATGAAAAGAGGAAAGAAAGAAAAAAGCACCATATTCCCATGGTAAATAAGAAGATTGCTGAGATGCTCGTTGTCTTCTTGCCTTGTCATTTTGATATGGGGATTCTTCCGTATCATCGGGCAAGGGATACCCCGTTGGCGGTTCTCTATGATACACATGTACTTATGATGACAAGAACTTACCGGTAACTAAACTTGAGTAGCATGAGGAGCGGCCCTCGTATTCAAGGCACATGAGATTTCCAACTTACACTTCGTCAAGCATATACACCATAGTTTGTTCACTTTAACCTTAATCACTTCAAGATGCTTATGATAGGAGCAATGAGAGTTGAAAGCTATTTAGTACCATAATTTTTGGAAGCTCTTTATGAAAATTGAATCTCTACTTCCTTCTATGAAGGTCTTTCTTCCACTTTTATATTGAGTCTTCACCTTCTATCTTTATGCACCTACTTTGAGAGCATAGTGGCCATTCTTAGTTCTATGTGCATTGTCCCAAGACAAGTTGACTGATGCATAACTTGATAGTGCTTGTTTTAAACTACTTGTATCTAGTCACTCTTATGAACTTTGAAGGTGTCCTATGTTTTCTTTATGTGAAACAAACAAACGTCTTGCAAAGCATTGTTATTCATGAATCTTTTGTTTATGCCTTTTCATGTTGCAACATAGTTGCTATGTCTTATTGCTAGAACTTTGTCTTTCATGCTATGATTGAAGTACTATGATCCCAGCTTTGAATGTTTTGCAAATACTTTGATCAAGTTTATGATGGTGCATGTCACCTTAAAAATTATTCTTTCTTTTTATCACTTACCTACTCGAGGACGAGCAGGAGTTAAGCTTGGGGATGTTGATACATTGCAAATGTATCTATAATTTTTGATGTTCCATGCCTGGTTTTATCTACTTTCTTGTGTTTTGTTCCAACTTTGGAGTACTTGTCATATCATTTCCTGGACTAACCTATTAACAAGATGCCATAGTGCCAGTTGCCTGTTTTCTGCTGTTTTTGGTTCCAAGAAGTCAGAAAATGAATATTCTCGGAATTGGACAGGACAAAAGCCAAAGTTAGTTTTTCACTGAGGGACACAAGGAGCCAAAATACGAGACGGAGAGGGGCCAGGGGGCCACCACACCACCTGGCCACGCGGCCCAGCCTAGCCCGCGCCAGGGGGTGGTCTGGCCACCTCCGGCACCCCCTCAGCCTCCCCTTTCGCCTATAAGATGCCTTTGATACAGAAACCCTAAGTACCCGATCAAAAATCCACAAAAGAGTTGTAGCCACCGTCATCTCCATCCCTAGACCAGGAGGGATCTGAAGCTCTTCCTGGCACCCTGCCGAAGAGGGGAATTCATCCTGGAGGCCTTCTTCATCATCATGCAAGCCTCCGGTGTGATGTGTGAGTAGTTCATCTCTGGACTACGGGTCCATGTAGTAGCTAGATGGCTGGTTCTCCTCCTTTGTGTTATCATGTTTAGATCTTGTGAGCTCCATTCATGATCAAGATCATCTATTTTTAATTCCTACATGTTCTGCTTATGGGGATCCGATGGATATTGAGATGCAATTTCAGATTCATTATTGATTCTATCATGTGTTTGTTATTTGTGATCTTGCATGATTTCCGTTGTTAGTAGCTATCTTGGCCAAGTAGATGCTAGCAACTGCAAGAGTTAGTATTTATGCTCGATAGTGGGCTCATGCCTCTAGTAATCTAGGGAAGTGAAAGAAATCTCTAAGGTACTAGATGTGCTGTTGCTACTAGGGAGAAAACAACAATCCTTTGTTCATAGAACAATCGTATTGTTTACTTTACACGCAATTCATAATGCAATAATATGTTGCTTGCAACATAATACTGGAGGGGGTTCGGATGATAACCTGAAGGTGGATTATTATTCATAGATGCAGTTGGATGACGGTCTATGTATAATGTTGTAATGCCCAATCAAGTCTCAAAGGAGCCAAGATGAGTAGTATATGCTTGTATGCTTTCTCGATGTTTGTCAATTGCCCCGCTGTAATTTGTTCACCCAACATGTTATCCTTAAGAAGAGCCACCTCTAGTGAACTATGGACCCTGGTCCTTTCTTTTACGTCAATCTACAATCAACTGTTTACTGCTTTGTGTTTACTTTCTGCAAACTATGACTTTCTTCCATTCGATATGTTTAATCCTTTGTTTTTAGCAAAACCAGTGAGATTGACAACCTCATCGCAAGCTGGGGGCAAAGTTCTGTGGTTGTGTTTTGAAGGTATCCACGTTGCTACTAGCACCGGTAGCGTGCCCTGCCAAGGCTCAGCTAGCAACACCTTTGGGGTGTTTCCTTGCTCCTACTGGTTCGATTAAACCTTGGTTTCATACTGAGGGAAAACTTGCTGCTGTGCTCATCATACCTTCCTCTTGGGGTTCCCCAACAAGCTCCATATAGTTTGGGCCATCAAGTCTCCATACAATTTCTAGGCTAAAGGTGTATCCATTGCTTGTCACTCATCGAACCGTCTTGACCTCCTCAAAATCTCAGACAAGACTTCTTATGAAATAAGTACCGACAACAAACCCAATATATCATACTTTCGGTGTTTGGTTGTAAGTGTTTCTTTCCCATTAAAGGAGTTCATTTGTCTAAATTTGAATCTGAGGCTTTAGAAGGTATTTTTGTTGGTTATGGTGCCGAATCCCACACTTATAGAATCTACAACAAGGCCACAACCCTCTTCTTTAAGAAGCATCAATTCTTTATGGATATTTTTTGGTTTTATTGTTTATATTTTGTTCTTACAGAAAACACTCAACATTGGCCTTTATCTATCTGCCTCTTGCAATCTTGGGTTTGTAGTACCATCTCAGTTTGGTTTTCTTAACCCAATCCTATCCCTTCTTACAAGCAATCTTTGTTTCTCGCACACAAGTCTGTTTGTCATCACTCGAGGTTTTGGGGAAAGGTTGGCATAAATTATGTGTAAACGAAACTACAGAGAAGGCTAGATTATCCACCCCAAGTGTGGAACGTATTATTCTCCCCGGGAGTTTTCTCGCATATAGGGAACGGAGTCGAGAGAGAGGCTCCAACAGAGCAGCTCTGTTCCTCCCAACCCCAATAGTCGTCGGCCTTCCTCCTCCTCCCCGGAGCTTCCCTAGCCACCGGGTCCTTCGCCCCCAGCCAGATCTTTACCTCCGCCTCCCCAGGTACCTTCTCCTCGTGGTAGATCCTCCGATGAGTGAGGGTAACTTCCACATTTTTTATTTTTGTGTGGAAGTTAGTTTTTTGTTCTTGATCTTGGAGTAGAAGGTACCTTTTGATTCATATGCATGCATATCATAGTATATTCGAAACCATATTATTTGATCTCATTGTTTTGGGCTAGATTGGAATCTAATGTTGAAAATTGTCGGGGGCCGGATTATCTTCCCCTGGCATGGCAGGATTATCCTTCCTGGAATTACATCAACTATGATGTCTGATTCCACTTGTTTCAGGTTTTGACTGGCTAGTGGTTTCTTATCTACTATGTGTGGTCTTTCCGCCTAGACTTGTGTGTGCTCATATTTTGCTACCTCACTTATTCAATTCACAGGTAGTTCTCGTGGTTCTCCTAAGACCTATCAGCGGATACTCTGTCCTTGCTACTTTCAACACAAAGAAGAAGGCATCCTTGTGGACGAAGTAGAGTTGGGGACACAAGCAAAGGAGGCTGACTAGATGGCTGAACGTGAGTATAAGGAGAATAGGTATCAAGCTACTTCAAATAAAAAGGGAAAGCAACCAAGAGTGAATTATAAGGCTATGGACCTTTTTGAGTATGCCACACTCAGCCAGAGGGATTGGTTATTGGATGCACCTCGTGATGGGGATCTTGAATACCCACACTTCTGTTGCACGCATTAGATGCACATTTTCGAGGACGTTTATTCCATGCTGAAGATTTCCCCCATGCCCCCACTAGATATTATACACATGAAGAGCAATTCCTAGTTTATTGAGGCAATGCTGAATGCAGTGGGGAAGTCCCTCTTTACTAACCTCCTACAACTGTGGGCCGACCTCAACTACTCCCTGGCTGTACATCAGTCGGCCGTTGTGCCAGCTCTTGAGGCGAGGGTTGCCCCGCTCGTCGACCTGCTAGTTGAGACGTTTCCACAAGTGGTGGATGATGAAGAGGAGGCTAGAGCCGGTGACTCGGGTGACCCTTCCTTGCCAGAGGAGGAGGAAATCCTTCACCAAGCGAGCACCGAGGGCACCATTGGGAGGTGTAATTCTTATTTATGTAATGCTCGGGAAGCGAGTTTGGACTTTGTCATTTCTTTGCTAGGACTTATAAGGGCACCCTTCCTATGATCGGGGGCCTGAACCATCTATTGTCACCTTTCCAGCCTCTAGGGCATGGTGTGTGGTTCTCCTGGGGGCCCTCGAGGGGGTTTTCCTACTCGTCTCTTGTGGAGATGACCATAGGTTCACGCGCCGCTTGAGGGGTAGTCACAAGGGTCGCCCCACTAGCCCCTCTTCCGAGGAAGTCTCGAGGCATGTACCTGTCCCGTAGGTCCCTCGAGGAGGAGGTCGTAGGCTTTATACGTTTGGTTCCGCCCCGTAAGTCCCTCGAGGAGGCGACTGTAGGGCGCATACTTTCCCTGTATAGTTCCTCAAAGAGGTAACCATAGGTTTTGCACACCACTTGAGGGGTAGTCTCAAGGGTTGCCCCGCTAGCCCCCCCTTCCGAGGAGGTCGTGGGGCTTGTACCTATCCTATAGGTCCCTCGAGGAGAAGGTCGTAGGCTCTGTATGTTCGGTTCTGCCGCGTAAGTCCCTCGAGGAGGCGACCGTACATCATGTACTTTCCCTGTATAGTTCCTCGAGGAGGTAACCGTAGGTTCCACATGGTGTATGCTCTCCTTTTGTGCATCGTGTGAGGATCATCAAGCACCGGGAACCGTGGTTGAGGTGACCTATTGCCGGAGCCAGTCCGTAAGTTCAGAGCTCGGCACTTTAGGCTCCCATGCTGACCGAGGGTGGCAACGGCGAGAATATCATTTTGCGGACCGAAAGTTGGGGTGTCCAGGCAACACGGTACCCAAGTTGCTTACAATCAGCTACGTTGCCCAAAGTTGGCGTGCCAAATACTCAGAGGGATCTTTTTCGGCACAAATTCAACTTTATGTTTCAATACAAAATATCAGGCTAACGGCCGTCAAGTTGGCCCTCCTGTCAGTTCTCGCTGTTATGTCGCTCCTATCGCTTAGGCGGGGTGGCTGTCACGTAGGCTTGCAGCGCTAGCACAGTGGATAGGACAACACCCCCTGCCCAGTGTATTGACGTGACAAAACAGGACAGATCTATTGGCGTTATAATTATTTTTGTTTACTCAGAAGCTGGAATGGCCACCGCCATGCGTCTCTCCTTGGACTTTCGTCCCCGTTGTTAACCACTACCTTAAAAGAGCATTGCCGGTTCTACCGTTCCCCTACCTCATAAAAACCACTCTTCTTCTTCCTGTCATCTGTCTTCTTCCCGTCTCCTTCTCTTTGCCGCCATGGAAGGTCGTCGCACTCTAGAGACAAGCTTCACTACCCATGACAATAAGAAGATAGACGTTGTCTACACCAACGACGAGGAGACAGTGGTGCGAGTCCTGAGGATGTACGAGGGTTGGCTTGAGAAAGACGAGGATAAGTTTGTGGGATTGGACCTCGAGTACACCCCGGAGGACCCATATGAAGGGAGTGAAGTCGCCGTCGTTCAACTGGCCATGAGGAAATATGTCCTCGTCTACCACCTCTCCCGGTTTGTAGATCTGCTCTCCGTAGCTAACCGCTTTTAGGGTTTTCTCCTCTTGTTCTTTATCCATTTGATCATCTTGCAACTACTGGATTTTATTTAGGACCAAATAAATTATGACAAGACAATGATGAGAGTCTTAATCTTGCATTTACTAAACTTTTAAAAATTATATTCAGATGATGATATTGCATTGACAAAATATTTGTAGTTACAAATTTTGGTGATGACAAACTACATACTTTCAGGACTGATAGGAATTATCCGGTGCTGCGCCAGTTCCTTGTAGAAAAGTTAATTGTGTTCTGCACTGTCGACAATACAACTGATTTTTGTTCTTTTATCGAGAGGGAATTATAATTCCTGCGCACAACTGGAACGATATTTAGAGCCTTGTCAAGATCCTAGGGGGCTCAAGGAAGGATGGAATGGCATCACTCGCAACTAGAATCCTCGATGAGTCGTACGACAGAATGAAGGAAGATTGCCCTCTGGATAGGCACGATTTCTAGGACGAGTGGTCGTTGTCTAATATAAACCTGAAGTATGCAGCCATAGATGCTTATGTGACCTACCAGCTGTACAAGAAGATCCATTTTTTCTATGTTACCTCGTGTTTTGCCCTATTTGCAAGAGGGAAGACGAGCTTAGGGGAGACCTTTGTAGAAAATATAGAATAGCTGAGTTTGAAGCTGCATATGCAAAGGAATTGGCTACATCTGAAGCAGCTGATAGAGAGGCTGCAGAAGCAGCTGAAAGAGAGCTTGCAGCTGAAGCAGAAACAGCTAACAGAGAGGCTGCAGCTGAAGCAGCAAACAGAGAGGTTGCATCTTCTAGCGGCAACAATCAGGTATGTGATGCACCGCTAATTGTGCCAAAGGACGCTGAAGATAGGGAAGGCAAGTCAGATCCCAGGTGGGACGAAGCATTTCGTGAGTTGTGGAGTGCCAATAATGTAAGATCCACCTGGAATGATCGCAGTTGGTCGCCTAGGAATGATGGCAAGCGCCTCAAGTGGGATGATGAGAAGTGAATTAAATTTTACTTCTCAGTGTTATGTTTCTATTTTTTGGAACTCATTTATCTTATCAAGATGTCTAGCGCCTCAAGTGACAGTAGTAAAATAAATTTAACCCTCTTTGTGTTATGTGTATGTATGTGTCTTGTAGCTTATCAAGATGGTAGCTCGTTAACTGGCAGTTTGAAAGAGTACCGTTTTCCTCTCTCGCTAAACAGATATGTTTCATTTGCCCAAATTGGTAGCAAATCTAGAGAAGATTCTCTCTTTGATAAGTTGTTCCCTTTTGGACCTCTTTTTGCCTCCGATCAGGTAGCAAATCTAGAGCAGGAAATCACACCAGGCAGAATACATTCATCCAGAAAACAAAACAAATGTAGATATAGATGTGCGCAGCTAAATAGGATACAGCGATAGAAAGTAGGTTGATTAACGAGGTTCGATGCATTCAGCTAGAAATAGGATGCAAGCAAAATATAGAAAATCAAAAGAAGCGGCTTAGCAGCAGCAGCCGCTGCCATAGCAGCAGGCACATTCAAGGCCTTCAAGCGCCTGCACCTCCGCCTCCTCCCTCCGGCGCTTCCTCCACTTCTTGATGCCCAGTCCCTTGATCTTGCGGGCCTTGGGCCTGCTTGGAGGCATGCGACCCTCTTTGATGGCCACCCGCTGGATGTTTCGGAGGTGAATGCTGAGAGCCCGGTGTTCAGCGATGTAGGTGTTGATGTTCACGGTCTTGCGCTTGTCGCCTTTGTGGATGCCGGAGCCCGGGGCCTCTACATGCTTCAATAAGGAGTTGAAGTCGGTGCCAGGAAGACTCACCCAGCAGAAGGGGCAGCGCTAGTAGCCGCCCCTAAAGAAGGCGTCGTACTGGCCGGCCCGCATCCTCCTCAGCACCTGACGAGTCTTGGTGTGCATGGACTCATCATCGCTGTAGACGTCGCTGCCGGAAACCTATTGGAAGAAAAGGAAAATGGGGGAGTAGATGATGTAAGAAGATCGAGCAATCGAAATGCGAACAAGCGAATCCTAATAAACCAAGATCTAGCATCCAATAATGGGAACAGTTGAAGAACCAGGGGTGGGGAGCAAACCCTAGTTACCTCCGACCATGGGTCGTCGATGCCGGTGTTGTAGGGGTTTAGCGAGGTATCGAGCCATGCATGGCAGTTCTGTATTGAGCCGCATGAAAAGGGTGCATACACAATTTCTATGTACGAAGTTTGACACGGCCCTAAAATTGGCGATAGTTAAAAGTGGAAATGTAGAGGGGAAGGTAGGTGGCTGTACGGTGAGATTTGTGGGGTCGTGCTAGATCGGGTAGAGGGATGTGTTGATGGCTGCGAGTGACTCGATGAAGGCGGAGACGTACGGTGAGATTTGTGGGAGTGACATTGAGTGCCGCTGCGTAAAAAATGGGATATGTCTTATTAAAATCAAGTGGCAATAAATTGCAGCTATCCATCGACGAACATGCACTCAATGACACATGCGTTGTGGCGTAGTAGTATAAGTAGTAGGATTTTTAGACTTGATTAAACATGATATGACTGCTCGACGACTTTTTCCATGGACGACATCGTGTTCCTTCTTGCAGAAGTCTCGTTGAGGGAGACGTCCATGCTGTCTCACGCTGTACTATGAAGGGAACGACGTGTGCAACGATCATCGTTGGATCGCACAGAATCAACGGTTGGTGCACACGATTCGCGTGACAACTGTGACAACCAATCAGGGAGTAGCAGACAGGGTGAGCACAGGTTTGGACTTCTACGAAAGATAGAGAGAGGGGGCAAAACTGAGTAGTATCAAAAAACCAAGGGCAAGAGTAGTATATAAATGGAAAGTGAGTGTCTTGTACAATGAAATACATCATGGCATACATCAAAATATGCCAAGATAGTTCCACTAGAGTTCATTAGATGTGTGTTCTTCTCATAAACCACATGGACCCACTAGAGTTCATTACATGTGTGTTCTTCTCACAGACCACACATGGATCCACCAGTGTCATCGCATGTGTGTTCTTTTCATAAACCACATGTTGAAACCACACATGGATCCACCGGTGTCATTGGATGTGTGTTCTTTTCATGAAACACACCCAGTGTCATTGGATGTGTGTTCTTCTCACAAACCACACATGGATCTTTGCATGTGTGTTGTTTTCATGAACCACACATGGATCCACCCAGTGTGATTGCATGTCAGTTCTTCTCACAAACCACATAAGGATCCACCAGTGTCATTGCATGTCTGTTCTTTTCGTGAACCACACCCAGTGTCATCGCATATATGTTCCTCTAAACAAACCACATAAGGATACACCAGTGTCATTGCATGTGTGTTCTTCTAAACAAGCCACACATGGATACACTAGTGTCATTGGATGTGTGTTCTTTTCATGAACCACACACAGTGTCAACTTATGTATGTTCTTCTCACAAACCACATAAGGATCCACCAGTGTCATTGCATGTGTGGTCTTCTCATGAACCACATCAAGTGTGATTGGATGTGTGTTCTTCTCACAAACCACACATGGATCCACCAGTGTCATTGCGTGTGTGTTCTTTTCATGAACCACACATGGATCCACCCAGTGTGATTGCATGTTAGTTCTTCTCACAAACCACCTAAGGATCCACCAGTGTCATTGCATGTCTATTCTTTTCATGAACCACACCAAGTGTCATTGCATGTATGTTCCTCTAAACAAACCACACATTGATCCACCAGTGTCATTGCATGTGGTCATTGCATGTGTGTTCTTCTAAACAAACCACACATGGATCCACCAGTATCATTGCATGCCTATTCTTTTCATTAACCACACCCAATGTCATTGCATGTCTGTTCTTTCCACAAACAACATATGGATACACCAGTGTCATGGCATGTATGTTCTTCTCATGAACCACATCCACAGACATCGCATGTCTATTCTTCTCACAAACCACATAAGGATACACAAGTGTCATTGCATCTCTGTTCTTCTCATGAACCACATCTAGAGTCATTGCATGTTTGTTCTTCTCACAAACCACACATGGATCCACTAGTGTCATTGGATGTGTGTTCTTTTCATGAACCACACACAGTGTCAACTGATGTGTGTTCTTCTCACAAACCACATAAGGATCCACCAGTGTCATTGGATGTGTGTTCTTTTCATGAACCACACACACTGTGATTGCATGTCAGTTCTTCTCACAAACCACATAAGGATCCACTAGTGTTAGTGCATGTCTGTACTTATCATGAACCACACCCAGTGTCATTCCATGTTTTGTTCCTCTAAACAAACACCACATGGATCCACCGGTGTTATTGCATGTGGTCATTGCATATGTGTTCTTCTAAACAAACCACACATGGATCCACCAGTATCATTGCATGCATATTCTTTTCATGAACCACACCTAGTGTCATTGCATGTCTGTTCTTCTCACAAACCACATAGGGATACACTAGTGTCAATGCATGTTTGTTCTTATCATGAACCAAATCCAGAGTCATCGCATGTTTGTTCTTCTCACAAACCACATAAGGATGCACCAGTGTCATTGCATGTCTGTTCTTCTGATGAACTACATCTAGAGTCATTGCATGTGTGTTCTTCTAAACAAACCACACATGGATCCACTAGTGTCATTGGATGTGTGTTCTTTAAATGAACCACACACAGTGTCAACTGATGTCTGTTCTTCTCACAAACCACATAAGGATCCACCAGTGTCATTGGATGTGTGTTCTTCTCATGAACCACACCCAGTGTCATTGGATGTGTGTTCTTCTCACAAACCACACATGGATCCACCAGTGTCATTGCATGTGTGTTCTTTTCATGAACCACACATGGATCCACCCAGTGTGATTGCATGTTAGTTATTCTCACAAATCACATAAGGATCCACCAGTGACATTGCATGTCTGTTCTTTTCATGAACGACACCCAGTGTCATTGCATGTCTGTTGCTCTAAACAAACCACATAAGGATACACCAGTGTCATTGCATGCGTGTTCTTCTAAACAAACCACACATGGATCCACTAGTGTCATTGGATGTGTGTTCTTTTCATGAAGGACACATAGTGGCAACTGATGTCTGTTCTTATCACAAACCACATAAGGATCCATCAGTGTCATTGGATGTCTGTTCTTCTCATGAACCACACCCATTATCATTGGATGTGTGTTCTTCTCACAAACCACACATGGATCCACTAGTGTCATTGCATGTGTGTTCTTTTCATGAACCACACATGGATCCACCCAGTGTGATTGCATGTCAGTCTTCTCACAAACCACATAAGGATTCACCAGTGTTATTGCATGTCTGTTCTTTTCATGAACCACACCCAGTGTCATTGCATTTATATTCCTCTAAACAAACCACACATGGATCCACCAGTGTCATTGCATGTAGTCATTGAATGTGTGTTCTTATAAACAAACCACACATGGATCCACCAGTGTCATTTCATGTCTGTTCTTTTCATGAACCACACCCAGTGTCATTGCATGTCTGTTCCTATAAACAAACCACATAAGGATACACCAGTGGCCATTGCATGTGTGTTCTACTAAACAAACCATGCATGGATCCACCTGTATCATTGCATGCCTGTTCTTTTGATGAACCACACCTAGTGTCATTGTAGGTTTGTTCTTCTCACAAACCACATAGGGATACACCAGTGTCATTGCATGTCTGTTCTTCTCATGAACCACATCTAGAGTCATCGTATGTCTGTTCTTCTCACAAACAACATAATGATACACTAGTGTCATTGAATGTCTGTTCTTCTCATGAACCACATCTAGAGTCATTGCATGTTTGTTCTTCTCACAAACCACATAAGGATCCACCAGTGTCATTGGATGTGTGTTCTTTTCATGAACCACAAACAGTGTCATAGGATGTCTGTTATTTTCATAAACCACATAAGGATCCACCGGTGTCATTGGATGTGTGTTCTTTTAATGAACCACACCCAGTGTCATTGGATGTGTGTTCTTCTCACAAACCACACATGGATCCACCAGTGTCATTGGATGTGTGTTCTTTTCATGTACCACACATGGATCCACCCAGTGTGATTGCATGTCAGTTCTTCTCACAAACCACATAAGGATCCACCAGTGTCATTGCATGTGTGTTCTTTTTATGAACCACACACAGTGTCATTGCATGTATGTTCCTCTAAACAAACCACATAAGGATACACCAGTGTCATTGCATGTGTGTTCTTCTAAACAAACCACACATGGATCCACCAGTTTCATTGGATGTGTATTCCTTTCATGAACCACACACAGTGTCAACTGATGTCTGTTCTTCTCACAAACCACATAAGGATCCACCAGCGTCATTGGATGTGTGTTATTCTCACGAACCACACCCAGTGTCATTGGATGTGTGTTCTTCTCACAAACCACACATGGATCAACTAGTTTCATTGCATGTGTGTTCTTTTCATGAACCACACATGGATCCACCCAGTGTGATTGCATGTCAGTTCTTCTCACCAACCACATTAGGATCCACCAGTGTCATTGCATGTCTGTTCTTTTCACGAACCACACCCAGTGTCATTGCATGTATGTCCTCTAAACAATCCACATAAGGATACACCAGTGTCATTGCATGTGTGTTCTTCTAAACAAACCACACATGGATACACCAGTGTCATTGGATGTGTGTTCTTTTCATGAACCACACACGGTGTCAACTTATGTCTGTTCTTATCACAAACCACACATGGATGCACCAGTGTCATTGCATGTGTGTTCTTTGCATGAACCACACATGGATCCACCCAGTGTGATTGCATGTTAGTTCTTCTGACAAACCACATAAGGATCCACCAGTGTCATTGCATGTCTATTCTTTTCATGAACCACACAGTGTCATTGCATGTATGTTCCTCTAAACAAACCACACATTGATCCACCAGTGTCATTGCATGTGGTCATTGCATGTGTGTTCTTCTAAACAAACCACACATGGATCCACCAGTATCGTTGCATGCCTATTCTTTTCATGAACCAGACCCAATGTCATTGCACGTCTATTCTTTCCACAAACAACATATGGATACACCAGTGTTATTGCATGTCTGTTCTTTTCATGAACCACATCAAAAGACATCGCATGTCTGTTCTTCTCACAAACCACATAAGGATACACTAGTGTCATTGCATCTCTGTTCTTCTCATGAACCACATCTAGAGTCATTGCATGTTTGTTCTTCTCACAAACCACACATGGATCCACCAGTGTCATTGGATGTGTGTTCTTTTCATGAACCACACACAGTGTCAACTGATGTCTGTTCTTCTCACAAACCACATAAGGATCCACCAGTGTCATTGGATGTGTGTTCTTTTCATGAACCACACACAGTGTGATTGCATGTTAGTTCTTCTCACAAACCACATAAGGATACACCAGTGTCAATGCATGTCTGTACTTATCATGAACCACACCCAGTGTCATTCCATGTTTGTTCCTCTAAACAAACCACACAT
This sequence comes from Avena sativa, assembly GCA_916181665.1. Lineage (NCBI taxonomy): Eukaryota > Viridiplantae > Streptophyta > Magnoliopsida > Poales > Poaceae > Avena > Avena sativa. The sequence goes on along the minus strand of OV702292.1, from coordinate 259,330,013 downwards.
GGATCCACCAGTGTTATTGCATGTGGTCATTGCATGTGTGTTCTTCTAAACAAACCACACATGGATCCACCAGTATCATTGCATGCATGTTCTTTTTATGAACCACACCCGGTGTCATTGAACGTCTGTTCTTCTCACAAACCACATAGGGATATACTAGTGTCATTGCATGTTTGTTCTTATCATGAACCAAATCCAGAGTCATCGCATGTCTGTTCTTCTCACAAACCACATAAGGATGCACCAGTGTCATTGCATGTATGTTCTTCTCATGAACCACATCTAGAGTCATTGCATGTGTGTTCTTCTAAACAAACCACACATGGATCCACCAGTGTCATTGGATGTGTGTTCTTTAAATGAACCACACCCAGTGTCATTGGATGTGTGTTCTTCTCACAAACCACACATGGATCCACCAGTGTCATTGCATGTGTGTTCTTTTCATGAACCACACATGGATCCACCCAGTGTGATTGCATGTCAGTTATTCTCACAAATCACATAAGGATCCACCAGTGTCATTGCATGTCTGTTCTTTTCATGAACCACACACAGTGTCGTTGCATGTCTGTTGCTCTAAACAAACCACATAAGGATACACCAGTGTCATTGCATGTGTGTTCTTCTAAACAAACCACACATGGATCCACTAGTGTCATTGGATGTGTGTTCTTTTCATGAACCACACACAGTGTCAACTGATGTCTGTTCTTTTCACAAACCACATAAGGATACACCAGTGTCATTGGATGTGTGTTCTTCTCATGAACCACACCCATTATCATTGGATGTGTGTTCTTCTCAGAAACCACACATGGATCTACCAGTGTCATTGCATGTGTGTTCTTTTCATGAACAACACATGGATCCACCCAGTGTGATTGCATGTCAGTTCTTCTCACAAACCACATAAGGATTCACTAGTGTTATTGCATGTCTGTTGTTTTCATGAACCACACCCTGTGTCATTGCATGTATGTTCCTCTAAACAAACCACACATGGATCCACCAGTGTCATTGCATGTGTGTTCTTCTAAACAAACCACACATGGATCCACCAGTGTCACTCCATGTCTGTTCTTTTCATGAACCACACCCAGTGTCATTGCATGTCTTTTCCTGTAAACAAACCACATAAGGATACACTAGTGGCAATTGCATGTGTGTTCTTCTAAACAAACCACGCATGGTTCCACCAGTATCATTACATGCATCTTCTTTTGATGAACCACACCCAGTGTCATTGCATGTTTGTCCTTCTCACAAACCACATAGGGATACACCAGTGTCATTGCATGTCTGTTCATCTCATGAACCACATCCAAAGTCATCGCATGTCTGTTCTTCTCACAAACCACATAAGGATACACCAGTGTCATTGCATGTCTGTTCTTCTCATGAACCACATCTAGAGTCATTGCATGTTTGTTCTTCTCACAAACCACATAAGGATCCACCAGTGTCATTGGATGTGTGTTCTTTTCATGAACCACACATAGTGTCATAGGATGTTTGTTATTTTCATAAACCACATAAGGATCCACCGGTGTCATTGGATGTGTGTTCTTTTCATGAACCACGCCCAGTGCCACTGGATGTGTGTTTTTCTCACAAACCACACATGGATCCACATGTGTCATTGGATGTGTGTTCTTTTCATGAACCACACATGGATCCACCCAGTGTGCTTGCATGTCAGTTCTTCTCACAAACCACATAAGGATCCACCAGTGTCATTGCATGTCTGTTCTTTTCATGAACCACACCCAGTGTCATTGCATGTATGTTCCTCTAAAGAAACCACATAAGGATACACCAGTGTCATTGCATGTGTGTTCTTCTAAACAAACCACACATGGATCCACCAGTGTCATTGGATGTCTGTTCCTTTCATGAACCACACACAGTGTCAACTGATGTCTGTTCTTCTCAGAAACCACATAAGGATCCACCAGCGTCATTGGATGTGTGTTATTCTCATGAACCACACCCAGTGTCATTGGATGTGTGTTCTTCTCACAAACCACACATGGGTCCACCAGTTTCGTTGCATGTGTTTTCATTTCATGGACCACACAGGGATCCATCCAGTGTGATTGCATGTCAGTTCTTCTCACAAACCACATAAGGATCCACCAGTGTCATTGCATGTCTGTTCTTTTCACGAACCACACCCAGTGTCATTGCATGTATGTTCCTATAAACAAACCACATAATGTTACACTAGTGTCATTGCATGTGTGTTCTTCTAAACAAACCATACATGGATCCACCAGTGTCATTGGATGTGTGTTCTTTTCATGAACCACACACAGTGTCAACTGATGTCTGTTCTTCTCGCAAACCACATAAGGATCCACTAGTATCATTGGATGTGTGTTCTTCTCATGAACCACACCCTGTGTCATTGGATGTGTGTTCTTCTCACAAACCACACATGGATCAACCAGTGTCATTGCATGTGTGTTCTTTTCATGAACCACACATGGATCCACCCAGTGTGATTGCATGTCAGTTCTTATCACAAACCACATAAGGATCCACCAGTGTCACTGCATGTCTACTCTTTTCATGAACTACACCCAGTGTCATTGCATGTATGTTCCTCTAAACAAACCACACATGGATCCACCAGTGTCATTGCATGTGTGTTCTTCTAAACAAACCACACATGGATCCCCCAGTGTCATTGGATGTGTGTTCTTTTCATGAACACACACAGTGTCAACTGATGTCTGTTCTTATCAGAAACCACATAAGGATCCACCAGTGTCATTGGATGTGTGTTCTTCTCATGAACCACACCTAGTGTCATTGTATGTGTGTTCTTCTCACAAACCACACATGGATCCACTAGTGTCATTGCATGTGTGTTCTTTTCATGAACCACACATGGATCCACCCAGTGTGATTGCATGTCAGTTCTTCTCACAAACAACATCAGGATCCACCAGTGTCATTGCATGTTTGTTCTTTTCATGAACCACACCCAGTGTCATTGCATGTCTGTTTACTCTAAACAAACCACATAAGGATACACCAGTGTTATTGCACGTGTGTTCTTCTAAACAAACCACACATGGATCCACCCGTGTCATTGGATGTGTGTTCTTTCCATGAACCACACCCAATGTCAACTGATGTCTGTTCTTCTCACAAACCACATAAGGATCCACCAATGTCATTGGATGTGTGTTCTTCTCAAGAACCACACCAAGTGTGATTGCATGTGTGTTCTTCTAAAAAAACACACATGGATCCACCAGCGGCATTGCATGTGTGTTCTTTTCATGAACCACACATGGATCCACCCAGTGTGATTGCATGTCAGTTCTTCTCACAAACCACATAAGGATCCACCAGTGTCATTGCATGTGTGTTCTTCTAAACAAACCACACATGGATACACCAGTGTCATTGGATGTGTGTTCTTTTCATGAACCACACACGGTGTCAACTTATGTCTGTTCTTCTCACAAACCACATAAGGATCCACCAGTGTCATTGCATGTGTGTTCTTCTCATGAACCACATCAAGTGTCATTGGATGTGTGTTCTTATCACAAACCACACATGGATGCACCAGTGTCATTGCGTGTGTGTTCTTGGCATGAACCACACATGGATCCACCCAGTGTGATTGCATGTTAGTTCTTCTGACAAACCACATAAGGATCCACCAGTGTCATTGCATGTCTATTCTTTTCATGAACCACACACAGTGTCATTGCATGTATGTTCCTCTAAACAACCACACATTGATCCACCAGTGTCATTGCATGTGGTCATTGCATGTGTGTTCTTCTAAACAAACCACACATGGATCCACCAGTATCATTGCATGCCTATTCTTTTCATGAACCAGACCCAATGTCATTGCACGTCTATTCTTTCCACAAACAACATATGGATACACCAGTGTTATTGCATGTATGTTCTTTTCATGAACCACATCCAGAGACATCGCACATCTGTTCTTCTCACAAACCACATAAGGATACACTAGTGTCATTGCATCTCTGTTCTTCTCATGAACCACATCTAGAGTCATTGCATGTTTGTTCTTCTCAGAAACCACACATGGATCCACCAACGTCATTGGATGTGTGTTCTTTTCATGAACCACACACAATGTCAACTGATGTCTGTTCTTCTCACAAACCACATAAGGATCCACCAGTGTCATTGGATGTGTGTTCTTTTCATGAACCACACACAGTGTGATTGCATGTTAGTTCTTCTCACAAACCACATAAGGATACACCAGTGTCAATGCATGTCTGTACTTATCATGAACCACACCGAGTGTCATTCCATGTTTGTTCATCTAAACAAACCACACATGGATCCACTAGTGTTATTGCATGTGGTCATTGCATGTGTGTTCTTCTAAACAAACAACACATGGATCCACCAGTATCATTGCATGCATGTTCTTTTCATGAACCACACCCGGTGTCATTGCACATCTGTTCTTCTCACAAACCACATAGGGATACACTAGTGTCATTGCATGTTTGTTCTTATCATGAACCAAATTCAGAGTCATCGCATGTCTGTTCTTCTCACAAACCACATAAGGATGCACCAGTGTCATTGCATGTATGTTCTTCTCATGAACCACATCTAGAGTCATTGCATGTGTGTTCTTCTAAACAAACCACACATGGATCCACCAGTGTCATTGGATGTGTGTTCTTTAAATGAACCACACACAATGTCAACTGATGTCTGTTCTTCTCACAAACCACATAAGGATCCACCAGTGTCATTGGATGTGTGTTCTTCTCATGAACCACACCCAGTGTCATTGGATGTGTGTTCTTCTCACAAACCACACATGGATCCACCAGCGTCATTGCATGTGTGTTCTTTTCATGAACCACACATGGATCCGCCCAGTGTGATTGCATGTCAATTATTCTCACAAATCACATAAGGATCCACCAGTGTCATTGCATGTCTGTTCTTTTCATGAACCACACACAGTGTCATTGCATGTCTGTTGCTCTAAACAAACCACATAAAGATACACCAGTGTCATTGCATGCGTGTTCTTCTAAACAAACCACACATGGATCCACTAGTGTCATTGGATGTGTGTTCTTTTCGTGAACCACACATAGTGTCAACTGATGTCTGTTCTTCTCACAAACCACATAAGGATACACCAGTGTCATTGGATGTGTGTTCTTCTCATGAACCAAACCCATTATCATTGGATGTGTGTTCTTCTCAGAAACCACACATGGATCTACCAGTGTCATTGCATGTGTGTTCTTTTCATGAACAACACATGGATCCACCCAGTGTGATTGCATGTCAGTTCTTCTCCCAAACCACATAAGGATTCACTAGTGGTATTGCATGTCTGTTGTTTTCATGAACCACACCCTGGGTCATTGCATGTATGTTCCTCTAAACAAACCACACATGGATCCACCAGTGTCATTGCATGTGTGTTCTTCTAAACAAACCACACATGGATCCACCAGTGTCATTGCATGTCTGTTCTTTTCATGAACCACACCCAGTGTCATTGCATGTCTGTTCCTGTAAACAAACCACATAAGGATACACTAGTGGCAATTGCATGTGTGTTCTTCTAAACAAACCACGCATGGTTCCACCAGTATCATTACATGCATGTTCTTTTGATGAACCACACCCAGTGTCATTGCATGTTTGTCCTTCTCACAAACCACATAGGGATACACCAGTGTCATTGCATGTCTGTTCATCTCATGAACCACATCCAGAGTCATCGCATGTCTGTTCTTCTCACAAACCACATAAGGATACACCAGTGTCATTGCATGTCTGTTCTTCTCATGAACCACATCTAGAGTCATTGCATGTTTGTTCTTCTCACAAACCACATAAGGATCCACCAGTGTCATTGGATGTGTGTTCTTTTCATGAACCACACATAGTGTCATAGGATGTTTGTTATTTTCATAAACCACATAAGGATCCACCGGTGTCATTGGATGTGTGTTCTTTTCATGAACCACGCCCAGTGTCATTGGATGTGTGTTCTTCTCACAAACCACACATGGATCCACATGTGTCATTGGATGTGTGTTCTTTTCATGAACCACACATGGATCCACCCAGTGTGATTGCATGTCAGTTCTTCTCACAAACCACATAAGGATCCACCAGTGTCATTGCATGTCTATTCTTTTCATGAACAACACCCAGTGTCATTGCATGTATGTTCCTCTAAAGAAACCGCATAAGGATACACCAGTGTCATTGCATGTGTGTTCTTCTAAACAAACCACACATGGATCCACCAGTGTCATTGGATGTCTGTTCCTTTCATGAACCACACACAGTGTCAACTGATGTCTGTTCTTCTCAGAAACCACATAAGGATCCATCAGCGTCATTGGATCTGTGTTATTCTCATGAACCACACCCAGTGTCATTGGATGTGTGTTCTTCTCACAAACCACACATGGGTCCACCAGTTTCGTTGCATGTGTGTTCATTTCATGAACCACACAGGGATCCATCCAGTGTGATTGCATGTCAGTTCTTCTCACAAACCACATAAGGATCCACCAGTGTCATTGCATGTCTATTCTTTTCACGAACCACACCCAGTGTCATTGCATGTATGTTCCTCTAAACAAACCACATAATGCTACACTAGTGTCATTGCATGTGTGTTCTTTAAAACAAACCATACATGGATCCACCAGTGTCATTGGATGTGTGTTCTTTTCATGAACCACACACAGTGTCAACTGATGTCTGTTCTTCTTGCAAACCACATAAGGATCCACCAGTGTCATTGGATGTGTGTTCTTCTCATGAACCACACACAGTGTCATTAGATGTGTGTTCTTCTCACAAACCACACATGGATCCACTAGTGTCCTTGCATGTGTGTTCTTTTCATGAACCACACATGGATCCACCCAGTGTGATTGCATGTCAGTTATTCTCACAAACAACATCAGGATCCACCAGTGTCATTGCATGTCTGTTCCTCTAAACAAACCACATAAAGATACACCAGTGTTATTGCATGTGTGTTCTTCTAAACAAACCACCCATGGATCCACTAGTGTCATTGGATGTGTGTTCTTTTCATGAACCACACACAATGTCAGCTGATGTCTGTTCTTCTCACAAACCACATAAGGTTCCACCAATGTCATTGGATGTGTGTTCTTCTCATGAACCACACCCAGTGTGATTGCATGTGTGTTCTTCTAAAAAAACCACACATGGATCCACCAGTGTCATTGCATGTGTGTTCTTTCCATGAACCACACATGGATCGACCCAGTGTGATTGCATGTTAGTTTTTGTCACAAACCACATAAGGATCCACCAGTGTCATTGCATGTCTATTCTTTTCATGAACCAAACCCAGTGTCATTGCATGTCTGTTCCTCTAAACAAACCACATAAGGATACACCAGTGTCATTAGATGTGTGTTCTTCTAAACAAACCACACATGGATCCACCAGTATCATTGCATGCCTGTTCTTTGCATGAACCACACCTAGTGTCATTGCATGTATGTTCTTCTCATAAACCACATAGGGATACACAAGTGTCATTGCATGTCTGTTCTTCTCATTAACCACATCCAGAGTCATCGCATGGCTGTTCTTCTCACAAACCACATAAGGATACACGAGTGTCATTGCATGTCTGTTCTTCTCATGAACCACATCTAGAGTCATTGCATGTGTTTTCTTCTAAACAAACTACACATGGATCCACCAGAGTCATTGGATGTGTGTTCTTTTCATGAACCACACACAGTGTCAACTGATGTCTATTCTTCTCATTAACCACATAAGGATCCACCGGTGTCATTGGATGTGTGTTCTTCTCATGAACCACACCAAGTGTCAATGGATGTGTGTTCTTCTCACAAACGACACATGGATCCACCAGTGTCATGGCATGTGTGTTCTTTTCATGAACCACACATGGATCCACCTAGTGGGATTGCATGTCAGTTCTTCTCACAAACCACATAAGGATCCACCAGTGTCATTGCATGTCTGTTCTTCTCATGAACCACATCTAGAGTCATTGCATGTCTGTTGTCTTCATGAACCACACCCAGTGTCATTGCATGTTTGTTCCTCTAAACAAACCACATAAGGATACACCAGTGTCATCGCATGTGTGTTCTTCTAAACAAACCACACATGGATCCACCAGTGTCATTGAATGTGTGTTCTTTTCATGAACCACACACAGTGTCAACTGATGTCTGTTCTTCTCACAAACCACATAAGGATCCACCAGTGTCATTCGATGTGTGTTCTTCTCATGAACCAAACCCAGTGTCATTGGATGTGTGTTGTACTCACAAACCACATATGGATCCACCAGTGTCATTGCATGTGTGTTCATTTCATGAACCACACATGGATCCAGCCAGTGTGATTGCATGTCAGTTCTTCTCACAAACCACATAAGGATCCACCAGTGCCATTGCATGTCTGTTCTTTTCACGGACCACACCCAGTGTCATTGCAAGTATGTTCCTCTAAACAAACCACACATGGATCCCCCAGTGTCATTGCATGTTCTCATTGCACGTGTGTTCTTCTAAACAAACAACACATGGCTCCCCCAGTATCATTGCATACCTGTTCTTTTCATGAACCACACCCAGTGTCATTGCATGTCTATTCTTTCCACAAACCACATAGGGATACACTAGTGTCATTGCATGTCTGTTCTTATAATGAACCACATCCAGAGTCATCGCATGTCTGTTCTTCTCACAAACCACATAAGGATACACCAATGTCATTGCATGTCTGTTCTTCTAATGAAACACATCTAGAGTCATTGCATGTGTGTTCTTCTAAACAAACCACACATGGATCCACCAGTGTCATTGGATGTGTGTTCTTTTCATGAACCACACACAGTGTCAACGGATCTCTATTCTTCTCACAAACCGCATAAGGATCCACCGGTGTCATTGGATCTGTGTTCTTCTCATGAACCACACCAAGTGTCATTGGATGTGTGTTCTTCTCACAAACCACACATGGATCCACCAGTGTTATTGCATGTGTGTTCTTTTCATGAACCACAGATGGATCCACCCAGTGTGATTGCATGTCAGTTCTTGTCACAAACCACATAAGGATCCACCAGTGTCATTGCATGTCTATTCTTTTCATGAACCAAACCCAGTGTCATTGCATGTCTGTTCCTCTAAACAAACCACATAAGGATACACCAGTGTCATTACATGTGTGTTCTTCTAAACAAACCACACATGGATCCACCAGTATCATTGCATGCCTGTTCTTTTCATGAACCACACCTAGTGTCATTGCATGTATGTTCTTCTCACAAACCACATAGGGATACACAAGTGTCATTGCATGTCTGTTCTTCTAATTAACCACATCCAGAGTCATCGCATGGCTGTTCTTCTCACAAACCACATAAGGATACACCAGTGTCATTGCATGTCTGTTCTTCTCATGAACCACATCTAGAGTCATTGCATGTGTTTTCTTCTAAACAAACTACACATGGATCCACCAGAGTCATTGGATGTGTGTTCTTTTCATGAACCACACACAGTGTCAACTGATGTCTATTCTTCTCACAAACAACATAAGGATCCACCAGTGTCATTGGATGTGTGTTCTTCTCATGAACCACACCTAGTGTCATTAGATGTGTGTTCTTCTCACAAACCACACATGGATCCACTAGTGTCCTTGCATGTGTGTTCTTTTCATGAACCACACATGGATCCACCCAGTGTGATTGCATGTCAGTTATTCTCACAAACAACATCAGGATCCACCAGTGTCATTGCATGTCTGTTCCTCTAAACAAACCACATAAAGATACACCAGTGTTATTGCATGTGTGTTCTTCTAAACAAACCACCCATGGATCCACTAGTGTCATTGGATGTGTGTTCTTTTCATGAACCACACACAGTGTCAGCTGATGTCTGTTCTTCTCACAAACCACATAAGGTTCCACCAATGTCATTGGATGTGTGTTCTTCTCATGAACCACACCCAGTGTGATTGCATGTGTGTTCTTCTAAAAAAACCACACATGGATCCACCAGTGTCATTGCATGTGTGTTCTTTCCATGAACCACACATGGATCGACCCAGTGTGATTGCATGTTAGTTCTTGTCACAAACCACATAAGGATCCACCAGTGTCATTGCATGTCTATTCTTTTCATGAATCAAACCCAGTGTCATTGCATGTCTGTTCCTCTAAACAAACCACATAAGGATACACCAGTGTCATTACATGTGTGTTCTTCTAAACAAACCACACATGGATCCACCAGTATCATTGCATGCCTGTTCTTTGCATGAACCACACCTAGTGTCATTGCATGTATGTTCTTCTCACAAACCACATAGGGATACACAAGTGTCATTGCATGTCTGTTCTTCTCATTAACCACATCCAGAGTCATCGCATGGCTGTTCTTCTCACAAACCACATAAGGATACACGAGTGTCATTGCATGTCTGTTCTTCTCATGAACCACATCTACAGTCATTGCATGTGTTTTCTTCTAAACAAACTACACATGGATCCACCAGAGTCATTGGATGTGTGTTCTTTTCATGAACCACACACAGTGTCAACTGATGTCTATTCTTCTCATTAACCACATAAGGATCCACCGGTGTCATTGGATGTGTGTTCTTCTCATGAACCACATCAAGTGTCATTGGATGTGTGTTCTTCTCACAAACCACACATGGATCCACCAGTGTCATGGCATGTGTGTTCTTTTCATGAACCACACATGGATCCACCTAGTGCGATTGCATGTCAGTTCTTCTCACAAACCACATAAGGATCCACCAGTGTCATTGCATGTCTGTTCTTCTCATGAACCACATCTAGAGTCATTGCATGTCTGTTGTCTTCATGAACCACACCCAGTGTCATTGCATGTTTGTTCCTCTCAACAAACCACATAAGGATACACCAGTGTCATCGCATGTGTGTTCTTCTAAACAAACCACACATGGATCCACCAGTGTCATTGAATGTGTGTTCTTTTCATGAACCACACAAAGTGTCAACTGATGTCTGTTCTTCTCACAAACCACATAAGGATCCACCAGTGTTATTCGATGTGTGTTCTTCTCATGAACCAAACCCAGTGTCATTGGATGTGTGTTGTACTCACAAACCACATATGGATCCACCAGTGTCATTGCATGTGTGTTCATTTCATGAACCACACATGGATCCAGCCAGTGTGATTGCATGTCAGTTCTTCTCACAAACCACATAAGGATCCACCAGTGCCATTGCATGTCTGTTCTTTTCACGGACCACACCCAGTGTCATTGCAAGTATGTTCCTCTAAACAAACCACACATGGATCCCCCAGTGTCATTGCATGTTCTCATTGCACGTGTGTTCTTCTAAACAAACAACACATGGATCCCCCAGTATCATTGCATACCTGTTCTTTTCATGAACCACACCCAGTGTCATTGCATGTCTATTCTTTCCACAAACCACATAGGGATACACTAGTGTCATTGCATGTCTGTTCTTCTCATGAACCACATCTAGAGTCATCGCATGTCTGTTCTTCTCACAAACCACATAAGGATACACCAGTGTCATTGCATGTCTGTTCTTCTAATGAAACACATCTAGAGTCATTGCATGTGTGTTCTTCTAAACAAACCACACATGGATCCACCAGTGTCATTGGATGTGTGTTCTTTGCATGAACCACACACAGTGTCAACGGATCTCTATTCTTCTCACAAACCGCATAAGGATCCACCGGTGTCATTGGATCTGTGTTCTTCTCATGAACCACACCAAGTGTCATTGGATGTGTGTTCTTCTCACAAACCACACATGGATCCACCAGTGTTATTGCATGTGTGTTCTTTTCATGAACCACACATGGATCCACCCAGTGTGATTGCATGTCAGTTCTTGTCACAAACCACATAAGGATCCACCAGTGTCATTGCATGTCTATTCTTTTCATGAACCAAACCCAGTGTCATTGCATGTCTGTTCCTCTAAACAAACCACATAAGGATACACCAGTGTCATTACATGTGTGTTCTTCTAAACAAACCACACATGGATCCACCAGTATCATTGCATGCCTGTTCTTTTCATGAACCACACCTAGTGTCATTGCATGTATGTTCTTCTCACAAACCACATAGGGATACACAAGTGTCATTGCATGTCTGTTCTTCTCATTAACCACATCCAGAGTCATCGCATGGCTGTTCTTCTCACAAACCACATAAGGATACACCAGTGTCATTGCATGTCTGTTCTTCTCATGAACCACATCTAGAGTCATTGCATGTGTTTTCTTCTAAACAAACTACACATGGATCCACCAGAGTCATTGGATGTGTGTTCTTTTCATGAACCACACACAGTGTCAACTGATGTCTATTCTTCTCACAAACCACATAAGGATCCACCGGTGTCATTGGATGTGTGTTCTTCTCATGAACCACACCAAGTGTCATTGGATGTGTGTTCTTCTCACAAACCACACATGGATCCACCAGTGTCATGGCATGTGTGTTCTTTTCATGAACCACACATGGATCCACCTAGTGGGATTGCATGTCAGTTCTTCTCACAAACCACATAAGGATCCACCAGTGTCATTGCATGTCTGTTCTTCTCATGAACCACATCTAGAGTCATTGCATGTCTGTTGTCTTCATGAACCACACCCAGTGTCATTGCATGTCTGTTCCTCTAAACAAACCACATAAGGATACACCAGTGTCATCGCATGTGTGTTCTTCTAAACAAACCACACATGGATCCACCAGTGTCATTGAATGTGTGTTCTTTTCATGAACCACACACAGTGTCAACTGATGTCTTTTCTTCTCACAAACCACATAAGGATCCACCAGTGTCATTCGATGTGTGTTCTTCTAATGAACCAAACCCAGTGTCATTGGATGTGTGTTGTACTCACAAACCACATATGGATCCACCAGTGTCATTGCATGTGTGTTCTTTTCATGAACCACACATGGATCCACCTAGTGTGATTGCATGTCAGTTCTTCTCACAAACCACATAAGGATCCACCAGTGCCATTGCATGTCTGTTCTTTTCACAGACCACACCCAGTGTCATTGCAAGTATGTTCCTCTAAACAAACCACACATGGATCCCCAGTGTCATTGCATGTTCTCATTGCACGTGTGTTCTTGTAAACGAACCACACATGGATCCCCCAGTATCATTGCATGCCTGTTCTTTTCATGAACCACACCCAGTGTCATTGCATGTCTGTTCTTTCCACAAACCACATAGGGATACACTAGTGTCATTGCATGTCTGTTCTTCTCACGAACCACATCCAGAGTCATCGCATGTCTGTTCTTCTCACAAACCACATAAGGATACACCAGTGTCATTGCATGTCTGTTCTTCTAATGAAACACATCTAGAGTCATTGCATGTGTGTTCTTCTAAACAAACCACACATGGATCCACCAGTGTCATTGGATGTGTGTTCTTTTCATGAACCACACACAGTGTCAACGGATGTCTATTATTCTCACAAACCGCATAAGGATCCACCGGTGTCATTGGATCTGTCTTCTTCTCATGAACCACACCAAGTGTCATTGGATGTGTGTTCTTCTCACAAACCACACATGGATCCACCAGTGTTATTGCATGTGTGTTGTTTTCATGAACCACACAGGGATCCACCCAGTGTGATTGCATGTCAGTTCTTCTCACAAACCACATAAGGATCCACTAGTGTCATTGCATGTCTGTTATTTTCATGGACCACACCGTGTGTCATTGCATGTCTGTTCCTCTAAACAAACCACATAAGGATACACCAGTGTCATTGCATGTGTGTTCTTCTAAACAAACCACACATGGATCCACCAGTGTGATTGAACGTGTGTTCTTTTCATGAACCACACACTGTGTCAACTGATGTCTGTTCTTCTCACAAACCACATAAGGATCCACCAGTGTCATTGGATGTGTGTTCTTCTCATGAACCACACCCAGTGTCGTTGGATGTGTGTTCTTCTCACAAACCACACATGGATCCACCAGTGTCATTGCATGTGTGTTCTTTTCATGAACCACATATGGATCCAGCAGTGTGATTGCATGTCAGTTCTTCTCACAAACCACATAAGGATCCACCAGTGTCATTGCGTGTCAGTTCTTTTCATGAACCACACCCAGTGTCATTGCATGTCTGTTCCTCTAAACAAACCACATAAGGATACCAGTGTCATTGCATGTGTGTTCTTCTAAACAAACCACACATGGATCCACCAGTGTCATTGGATGTGTGTTCTTTTCATGAACCACACACAGTGGCAACTGATGTCTGTTCTTCTCACAAACCACATAAGGATCCACCAGTGTCATCGGATATGTGTTCTTCTCATGAACCACACCCAGTGTCATTGGATGTGTGTTCTTCTCACAAACTACACATTGATCCACCATTGTCATTGCATGTGTGTTCTTTTCATGAACCACACATGGATTCACCCAGTGTGATTGCATGTCAGTTCTCCTGACAAACCACATAAGGATCCACAAGTGTCATTGCATGTCTGTTCTTTTCATGAACCACACCTAGTGTCATTGCATGTCTATTCCTCTAAACAAACCACACATGGATCCACCAGTGTCATTGCATGTGGTCATTGCATGTGTGTTCTTCTAAACAAACCACACATTGATCCACCACTATCATTGCATGCCTGTTCTTTTCATGAACCACGCCCAATGTCATTGCATGTCTATTCTTTCCACAAACCACATAGGGATACACCGGTGTCATTTGATGTGTGTTATTCTAAACAAACCACACATGGATGGACCAGTGTCATTTGATGTGTGTTCTTTTCATGAACCACACATAGTGTCAACTTATGTCTATTCTTCTCACAAACCACATAAGGATCCACCGGTGTCATTGGATGTGTGTTCTTCTCATGAACCACACGAAGTGTCATTGGATGTGTGTTCTTCTCAAGAACCACACATGTGTCCACTAGTGTCATTGCATGTGTGTTTCTTTTCATGAACCACACATGGATCCACCCAGGGTGATGGCATGTCAGTTCTTCTCAGAAACCACATAAGGATCCACCAGTGTCATTGCATGTCTTTTCTCTTCATGAACCACAACCAGTGTCATTGCATGTCTGTTCCTCTAAACAAACCACACAAGGATACACCAGTGTCATTGCATGTGTGTTCTTCTAAACAAACCACACATGGATCCACCAGTGTCATTGGATGTGTGTTCTTTTCATGAACCACACACAGTGTCAACTGATGTCTGTTATTCTCACAAACCACATAAGGATCCACCAATGTCATTGGATGTGTGTTCTTCTCACGAACCACACCCAGTGTCATTGGATGTGTGTTCTTCTCACAGACCACACATGGATCCACTAGTGTCACTGAATGTGTGTTCTTTTCATTAACCACACATGGATCCACCCAGTGTGATGGCATGTCAGTTCTTCTCACAAACCACATAAGGATCCACCAGTGTCATTGCATGTCTGTTCTTTTCATGAACCTCACCCAGTGTCATTGCATGTCTGTTCTTTTCATGAACCTCACCCAGTATCATTGCATGTCTGTTCCTCTAAACAAACCACATAAGGATACCAGTGTCATTGCATGTGTCTTCTTCTAAACAAACCACACATGGATCCACCAGTGTCATTGGATGTGTGTTCTTTTCATGAACCACACACAGTGGCAACCGATGTCTGTTCTTCTCACAAACCACATAAGTATCCACCAGTGTCATTGCTTATGTGTTCTTCTCATGAACCACACCCAGTGTCATTGGATGTGTGTTTTTCTCACAAACCACACATTGATCCACCATTGTCATTGCATGTGTGTTCTTTTCATGAACCACACATGGATCCACCCAGTGTGATTGCATGTCAGTTCTCCTCACAAACCACATAAGGATCCACAAGTGTCATTGCATGTCTGTTCTTTTCATGAACCACACCTAGTGTCATTGCATGTCTATTCCTCTAAACAAACCACACATGGATCCACCAGTGTCATTGCATGTGTGTTCTTGTAAACAAACCACACATGGATCCACCACTATCATTGCATGCCTGTTCTTTTCATGAACCACGCCCAATGTCATTACATGTCTATTCTTTCCACAAACCACAAAGGGATACACCGGTGTCATTTGATGTGTGTTCTTCTAAACAAACCATACATGGATGCACGAGTGTCATTTGATGTGTGTTCTTTTCATGAACCACACATAGTGTCAACTCATGTCTATTCTTCTCACAAACCACATAAGGATCCACCGGTGTCATTGGATGTGTGTTATTCTCATGAACCACACCAAGTGTCATTGGATGTGTGTTCTTCTCACAAACCACACATGGATCCACTAGTGTCATTGCACGTGTGTTCTTTTCATGAACCACACATGGATCCACCCAGTGTGATTGCATGTCAGTTCTTCTCAGAAACCACATAAGGATCCACCAGTGTCATTGCTTGTCTGTTCTCTTCATGAACCACAACCAGTGTCATTGCATGTCTGTTCCTCTAAACAAACCACATAAGGATACACTAGTGTCATTTCATGTGTGTTCTTCTAAACAAACCACACATGGATCCACAAGTGTCATTGGAAGTGTGTTCTTTTCATGAACCACACAGTGTCAACTGATGTCTGTTCTTCTCACAAACCACATAAGGATCCACCAGTGTCATTGGATGTGTGTTTTCTCATGAACCACTCCCAGTGTCATTGGATGTGTGTTCTTCTCACAAACCAAACATGGATCCACTAGTGTCATTGCATGTGTGTTATTTTCATGAACCACACATGGATCCACCCAGTGTGATTGCATGTTAGTTCTTCTCACAAACCACATAAGGATCCACCAGTGTCATTGCATGTCTGCTCTTTTCATGAACCACACCCAGTGTAATTGCATGTCTGTTCCTCTAAACAAACCACACATGGATCCACCAGTGTCATTGCATATGGTCATTGCATGTATGTTCTTCTAAACAAACCACACATGGATCCACCAATATCATTGCATGCCTGTTCTTTTCATGAACCACACCCAGTGTCATTGCATGTCTGTTCTTTCCACAAACCACATAGGGATACACTAGTGTCATTCCATGTCTATTCTTCTCATGAACCACATCCAGAGTCATCACATGTCTATTCTTCTCACAAACCACATAAGGATACACTAGTGTCATTGCATGTCTGTTCTTCTCATGAACCACGTCTAGAGTCATTGTATGTCCGTTCTTCTCAGAATCCACACATGGATCCACCAGTGTCATTGGATGTGTGTTCTTTTCATGAACCACACATAGTGTGATTGCATGTCAGTTCTTCTCACAAACCACATAAGGAACCACAAGTGTCATTGCATGTCTTTACTTCTCATGAACCACACCCAGTGTCATTCCATGTCTGTTCCTCTAAACAAACCACACATGGATTCACCAGTATCATTGCATGAATGTTCTTTTCATGAACCACACCCAGTGTCATTGCATGTCTGGTCTTCTCACAAACCACATAGGGATACACCAGAGTCATTGCATGTTTGTTCTTCTCATGAACCACATGTAGAGTCATCACATGTATCTTCTTCTCACAAACCACATAAGGATACACCAGTGTCATTGCGTGTTTGTTCTTCTCATGAACCACATCTGGATTCATTGCATGTGTGTTCTTCTAAACAAACCACACATGGACCCACCAGTGTCATTGGATGTGTGTTCTTTTCATGAACCACACAGTGTCATTAGATGTCTGTTCTTTTCATAAACCACATAAGGATCCACCGGTGTCATTGGATGTGTGTTCTTTTCATGAACCACACCCAGTGTCATTGGATGTGTGTTCTTCTCACAGACCACACATGGATCCACTAGTGTCATTGGATGTGTGTTCTTTTCATGAACCACACATGGATCCATCCAGTGTGATTGCATGTCAGTTCTTCTCACAAACCACATAAGGATCCACCAGTGTCATTGCATGTCTATTCTTTTCATGAACCACACATTGTGTCATTTCATGTATCTTCCTCTAAACAAACCACATAAGGATACACTAGTGTCATTGCATGTGTGTTCTTCTAAACAAACCACACATGGAACCACCAGTGTCATTGGATTTGTGTTCTTTTCATGAACCGCACACAGTGTTAACTGATGTCTGTTCTTCTCAACCACATAAGGATCCACCAGTGTCATTGGATGTGTGTTCTTCTCATGCATCACACCTAGTGTCATTGGATGTGTGTTCTTCTCACAAACCACACATGGATCCACCAGTGTCATTGCATGTGTGTTCTTTTCATGAACCACACATGGATCCACCCAGTGTGATTGCATGTCAGTTCTCCTCACAAACCACATAAGGATCCACTAGTGTCATTGCATGTCTGCTCTTTTCATGAACCACACCCAGTGTCATTGCATGTTTGTTACTCTAAACAAACCACATAAGGATACCAGTGTCATTGCATGTGTGTTCTTCTAAACAAACCACACATGGATCCACCAATGCATTGGGTGTGTGCTATTTTCATGAACCACACACAGTGTCAACTGATGTCTGTTCTTCTCACAAACCACATAAGGATCCACTAGTGTTATTGGATGTGTGTTTTTCTCATGAACCACACCTAGTGTCATTGGATGTGTGTTCTTCTCACAGACCACACATTGATCCACCAGAGTTATTGCATGTGTGTTCTTTTCATGAACCACACATGGATCCACCTAGTGTGATTGCATGTCAGTTCTTCTCACAAACCACATAAGGATCCACCAGTGTCATTGCATGTTTGTTCTTTTTATGAACCACAACCAGTGTCATTGCATGTCTGTTCCTCTAAACAAACTACACATGGATCCACCAGTGTTATTGCATGAGGTCATTTCATGTGTGTTCTTCTAAACAAACCACACATGGATCCACCAGTATCATTGCATGCTTGTTCTTTTCATGAACGACACCGAATGTCATTGCATGTCTGTTCTTTCCACAAACCAGATAGGGATACACCTGTGTCATTGCATGTCTGTTCTTCTCATGAACCACATCCAGAGTCATCGCATGTCTGTTCTTCTCACAAACCACATAAGGATACAGCAGTGTCATTGGATGTCTGTTCTTCTCATGAACCACATCTAGAGTCATTGCCTGTGTGTTCTTCTCACAAACCACATAAGGATCCACCAGTGTCATTAGATGTGTGTTCTTTTCATGAACCACACACAGTGTCATTGGATGTCTGTTCTTTTAATAAACCACATAAGGATCGACTAGTGTCATTGGATGTGTGTTCTTTTCACGAACCAGACCCAGTGTCATTGCATGTGTGTTCTTCTCACAAACCACAGATGGATCCACCAGTGTCACTGGATGTGTGTTCTTGTCATGAACCACACATGGATCCACCTAGTGTGATTGCATGTCAGTTCTTCTCACAACCCACATAAGGATACACCAGAGTCATCGCATATCTGTTCTTCTCACAAACCACATAAGGATGCACCACTATCATTGCATGTCTGTTCTTCTCATGAACCACATATAGAGACATTGCATGTTTGTTCTTCGCACAAACCACATAAGGATCCACCAGTGTCATTGGATGTGTGTTCTTTTCATGAACCACACACAGTATCATGGGATGTCTGTTCTTTTCATAAACCACATAAGGATCGACCAGTGTCATTGGATGTGTCTTCTTTTCATGAAACCACATCTAGTGTCATTGCATGTGTGTTCATCTCACAAACCACACATGGATCCACCAGTGTCATTGGATGTGTGTTCTTTTCATGAACCACACATGGATCCACCCAGTGTGATTACATGTCAGTTCTTCTCACAAACCACATCAGGATACACCAGTGTCATTGCAAGTATGTTCTTCTAAACAAACCACATAAGGATACACCAGTGTCATTGCATGTGTGTTCTTCTAAACAAACCCAACATGGCTCCACCAGTGTCATTGGATGTGTGTTCTTTTCATGAACCACACACAGTGTCAACTGATGTCTGTTCTTCTCACAAACCACATAAGGATCCACCAGTGTCATTGCATGTGTGTTCTTCTCATGAACCACACCCAGTGTCATTGGATGTGTGTTCTTGTCACAAACCACACATGGATCCACCAGTGTCATTGCATCTGTGTTCTTTTCATGAACCACACATGGATCCACCCAGTGTGATTACATGTCAGTTCTTCTCACAAACCACATAAGGATCCACCAGTGTCATTGCATGTCTGTTCTTTTGGTGAACCACACCCAGTGTCATTGCATGTCTGTTCCTCTAAACAAACCACACATGGATCCACCAGTGTCATTGCATGTGGTCATTGCCTGTGTGTTCTTCTAAGCAAACCACACATGGATCCACCATTATCATTGCATGCATATTATTTTCATGAACCACACCCAATATCATTGCATGTCTGTTCTTTCCACAAACCACATAGGGATACACTAGTGTCATTGCATGTCTGTTCTTCTCATGAACCACATCCAGAGTCATCGCATGTCTGTTCTTCTCACAAACCACATAAGGATACAGCAGTGTCATTGCATGTCTGTTCTTCTCATGAACCACATCTAGAGTCATTGCATGTGTGTTCTTCTCACAAACCACATAAGGATCCACCAGTGTCATTGGATGTGTGTTCTTTTCATGAACCACACACAGTGTCATTGGATGTATGTTCTTTTCATAAACCACATAAGGATCGACCAGTGTCATTGGATGTTTGTTCTTTTCACGAACCACACCCAGTGTCATTGCATGTGTGTTCTTCTCACACACCACAGATGGATCCACCAGTGTCACTGGATGTGTGTTCTTGTCATGAACCACACATGGATCCACCTAGTGTGATTGCATGTCAGTTTTTCACACAACCCACATAAGGATACACCAGAGTCATCGCATATGTGTTCTTCTCACAAACCACATAAGGATGCACCACTGTCATTGCATGTCTGTTCTTCTCATGAACCACATATAGAGACATTGCATGTTTTGTTCTTCTCACAAACCACATAAGGATCCACCAGTGTCATTGGATGTGTGTTCTTTTCATGAACCACACACAGTATCATGGGATGGCTGTTCTTTTCATAAACCATATAAGGATCGACCAGTGTCATTGGATGTGTCTTCTTTTCATGAAACCACACCTAGTGTCACTGCATGTGTGTTCATCTCACAAACCACACATGGATCCACCAGTGTCATTGGATGTGTGTTCTTTTCATGAACCACACATGGATCCACCCAGTGTGATTGCATGTCAGTTCTTCTCACAAACCACATCAGGATACACCAGTGTCATTGCAAGTCTGTTCTTCTAAACAAACCACATAAGGATACACTAGTGTCATTGCATGTGTGTTATTCTAAACAAACCACACATGGCTCCACCAGTGTCATTGGATGTGTGTTCTTTTCATGAACCACACACAGTGTCAACTGATGTCTGTTCTTCTCACAAACCACATAAGGATCCACCAGTGTCATTGCATGTGTGTTCTTCTCATGAACCACACCCAGTGTCATTGGATGTGTGTTCTTCTCACAAACCACACATGGATCCACCAGTGTCATTGCATCTGTGTTCTTTTCATGAACCACGCATGGATCCACCCAGTGTGATTACATGTCAGTTCTTCTCACAAACCACATAAGGATCCACCAGTGTCATTGCATGTCTGTTCTTTTCATGAACCACACCTAGTGTCATTGCATGTCTGTTCCTCTAAACAAACCACACATGGATCCACCAGTGTCATTGCATGTGGTCATTGCCTGTGTGTTCTTCTAAGCAAACCACACATGGATCCACCAGTATCGTTGCATGCATATTCTTTTCATGAACCACACCCAATATCATTGCATGTCTGTTCTTTCCACAAACCACATAGGGATACACTAGTGTCATTGCATGTCTGTTCTTCTCATTAACCACATCCAGATTCATCGCATATCTGTTCTTCTCACAAACCACATAAGGATAAACAAGTGTCATTGCATGTCTTTTATTCTCATGAACCACATCTAGAGTCATTGCATGTGTGTTGTTCTCACAAACCACAAAGGATCCACCGGTGTCATTGGATGTGTGTTCATTTCATGAACCACACACAGTGTCATTGGATGTCTGTTCTTTTCATAAACCACATAAGGATCGACCAGTGTCATTGGATGTGTGTTCTTTTCACGAACCACACCGAGTGTCATTGTATGTGTGGCTTCTCACAAACCACACATGGATCCACCAGTGTCATTGGATATGTGTTCATTTCATGAACCACACATGGATCCACCCAGTGTGATTGCATGTCAGTTCTTCTCACAAACCACATAAGGATACACTAGTGTTATTGCATGTGTGTTCTTCTAAACAAACCACATAAGGATACACCTGTGTCATTGCATGTGTGTTCTTGTAAACAAACCACACAAGGATCCACCAGTGTCATTGGATGTGTGTTCTTTTCATGAACCACACACAGTGTCAACAGATGTATGTTCTTCTCACAAACCATATCAGGATACACCAGTGTCATTGGATGTCTGTTCTTCTAAACAAACCACATAAGGATACACCAGTGTCATTGCATGTGTGTTCTTCTAAACAAACCACACATGGCTCCACCAATGTCATTGGATGTGTTTTCTTTTCATGAACCACACACAGTGTCAACTGATGTCTGTTCTTCTCACAAACCACATAAGGATCCACCAGTGTCATTGGATGTGTGTTCTTCTCAAAAACCACACATGGATCCACCAGTGTCATTGTATGAGTGTTCTTTTCATGAACCACGCATGGATCCACCCAGTGTGAGTGCATGTTAGTTCTTCTCACAAACCACATAAGGATCCACCAGTGCCATTGCATGTCTGTTCTTTTCATGAACCACACCCAGTGTCATTGCATGTATGTTCCTCTAAACAAACCACATAAGGATACAGTAGTGTAATTGCATGTCTATTCTTCTAAACAAACAACATAAGGATACACTAGTGTCATTGCATGTGTGTTCTTCTAAACAAACCACACATGGATCCACCGGTATCATTGGATCTGTGTTCTTTTCAAGAACCACACATAGTGTCAACTGATGTCTGTTCTTCTCACAAACCACATAAGGATCCACTAGTGTCATTGGATGTGTGTTCTTCTCATGAACCACACCCAATGTCATTGGATGTGTGTTCTTCTCACAAACCACACATGGATCCACCAGTGTCATTGAATGGGTGTTCTTTTCATGAACCACACATGGATCCACCCAGTGTGATTGAATGTCAGTTCTTCTCACAAACCACATAAGGATCCACCAGTGTCATTGGATGTGTGTTCTTCTCATGAACCACACCCAGTGTGATTGGATGTGTGTTCTTCTCACAAACCACACATGGATCCACCAGTGTCATTGCATGTGTGTTATTTTCATGAACCACACATGGATCCACCAAGTGTGATTACATGTCAGTTCTTCTCACAAACAACATAAGGATCCAACAGTGTCATTGCATGTCTGTTCTTTTCATGAACCACACCAAGTGTCATTGCATGTCTGCTCCTCTAAACAAACCACACAAGGATCCACTAGGGTCATTGCATGTGGTCATTGCATGTGTGTTCTTCTAAACATACCACACATGGATCCACTAGTATCATTGCATGCCTGTTCTTTTCATGAACCACACCTAGTGTCCTTGAATGTCTGTTATTTCCACAAACCACATAGGGATACACCAGTGTCATTGCATGTCTGTTCTTCTCATGAACCACATCCAGAGTCATCGCTTGTCTGTTCTTCTCACAAACCACATAAGGATACACCAGTGTCATTGCATGTCTGTTCTTCTCATGAACCACATCTAGAGTCATTTCATGTCTTTTCTTCTCACAAACCACATAAGGATCCACCAGTGTCATTGGATGTGTGTTCTTTTCATGAACCACACACAGTATCATTGGATGTCTGTTCTTTTCATAAACCACATAAGGATCGACTAGTGTCATTGGATGTGTGTTCTTTTCATGAACCACACCCAGTGTCATTGCATGTGTGTTCTTCTCACAAACCACACATGGATCCACCAGTGTGATTGGATGTGTGTTATTTTCATGAACCACACATGGATCCACCCAGTGTGATCACATGTCAGTTCTTCTCACAAACCACATAAGGATACACCAGTGTCATTGCATGTCTATTCTTCTAAACAAACAACATAAGGATACACTAGTGTCATTGCATGTGTGTTCTTCTACACAAACCACACATGGATCCACCGGTATCATTGGATGTGTGTTCTTTTCAAGAACCACACATAGTGTCAACTGATGTCTGTTCTTCTCACAAACCACATAAGCATCCACCAGTGTCATTGGATGTGTGTTCTTCTCATGAACCACACCCAGTGTCATTGGATGTGTGTTCTTCTCACAAACCACAGATGGATCCACCAGTGTCATTGGATGTGTGTTCTTTTCATGAACCACACATGGATCCACCCAGTGTGATTGCATGTCAGTTCTTCTCACAAACCACATAAGGATCCACCAGTGTCATTGGATGTATGTTCTTTTCATGAACCACACACAGTGTCATTGCATGTTTGTTCCTCTAAACAAACCACATAAGGATAATCCAGTGTCATTGCATGTGTTTTCTTCTAAACAAACCACACATGGATCCACCAGGGTCATTGGATGTGTGTTCTTTTCATGAACCACACAAAGTGTCAACTGATGTATGGTCTTCTCACAAACCACATAAGGATCCACCAGTGTCATTGGATGTGTGTTCTTCTCATGAGCCACACCCAGTGTGATTGCATGTGTGTTCTTCTAAACAAACCACACATGGATCCACAAGTGTCATTGTATGTGTGTTATTTTCATGAACCACACATGGATCCACCCAGTGTGATTGCATGTCAGTTCTTCTCACAAACCACATAAGGATCCACCAGTGTCATTGCATGTTTGTTCTTTTCATGAACCACACCCAGTGTCATTACATGTATGTTCCTCTAAACAAACCACACATGGATCCACCAGTGTCATTGCATGTGGTCATTACATGTGTGTTCTTCTAAACAAACCACACATGAATCCACCAGTGTCATTGCATGTCTGTTCTTTTCATGAACCACACCAAGTGTCATTGCATGTCTGTTCCTCTATACAAACCACATAAGGATACACTAGTGTCATTGCATGTGTGTTCTTCTAAACAAACCACCCATGGATCCACCAGTATCATTGCATGCCTGTTCTTTTCATGAACCACACCAAGTGTCATTGCATGTCTATTCTTCCCACAAACCATATAGGGATACACCTGTGTCATTGCGTATATGTTCTTCTCATGAACTACATCCATAGTCATCACATGTCTGTTCTTCTCACAAACCACATAAGGCTACAATAGTGTCATTGCATGTCTGTCTTCTCGTGAACCGAATCTAGAGTCATTACATGTCTGTTCTTCTCATAAACCACATAAGGATCCACCAATGTCATTGGATGTGTGTTCTTTTCATAAACCACACACAGTGTCATTGGATGTCTGTTCTTTTCATAAACCACATAAGGATCCACCAGTGTCATTGGATGTGTGTTCTTTTCACAAACTAGACATGGATCCACCAGTGTCATTGCATGTCTGTTCTTTTCATGAACGACACATGGATCCACCCAGTGTGATTGCATGTCAGTTCTTCTCACAAACCACATAAGGATCCACCAGTGTCATTGCATGTCTGTACTTTTCATGAACCACACCCAGTGTCATTGCATGTATATTCCTCTAAACAAACCACACATGGATCCACCAGTGTCATTGCATGTGGCCATTGCATGTGTGTTCTCTAAACAAACCACACATGGATCCACCAGTATCATTGCATGTATGTTCTTCTCACAAACCACATAGGGATACACTAGTGTCATTGCATGTTTGTTCTTCTCATGAACCACATCCAGAGTCATTGCATGTGTGTTCTTCTCACAAACCACATAAGGATCCACCAGTGTCATTGGATGTGTGTTCTTTTCATGAACCACACACAGTGTCATTGGATGTATGTTCTTTTCATAAACCACATAAGGATCGACCAGTGTCATTGGATGTGTGTTCTTTTCACGAACCACACCCAGTGTCATTGCATGTGTGTTCTTCTCACACACCACAGATGGATCCACCAGTGTCACTGGATGTGTGTTCTTGTCATGAACCACACATGGATCCACCTAGTGTGATTGCATGTCAGTTTTTCACACAACCCACATAAGGATACACCAGAGTCATCGCATATTTGTTCTTCTCACAAACCACATAAGGATGCACCACTGTCATTGCATGTCTGTTCTTCTCATGAACCACATATAGAGACATTGCATGTTTTGTTCTTCTCACAAACCACATAAGGATCCACCAGTGTCATTGGATGTGTGTTCTTTTCATGAACCACACACAGTATCATGGGATGTCTGTTCTTTTCATAAACCATATAAGGATCGACCAGTGTCATTGGATGTGTCTTCTTTTCATGAAACCACACCTAGTGTCACTGCATGTGTGTTCATCTCACAAACCACACATGGATCCACCAGTGTCATTGGATGTGTGTTCTTTTCATGAACCACACATGGATCCACCCAGTGTGATTGCATGTCAGTTCTTCTCACAAACCACATCAGGATACACCAGTGTCATTGCAAGTCTGTTCTTCTAAACAAACCACATAAGGATACACTAGTGTCATTGCATGTGTGTTCTTCTAAACAAACCACACATGGCTCCAGCAGTGTCATTGGATGTGTGTTCTTTTCATGAACCACACACAGTGTCAACTGATGTCTGTTCTTCTCACAAACCACATAAGGATCCACCAGTGTCATTGCATGTGTGTTCTTCTCATGAACCACACCCAGTGTCATTGGATGTGTGTTCTTCTCACAAACCACACATGGATCCACCAGTGTCATTGCATCTGTGTTCTTTTCATGAACCACGCATGGATCCACCCAGTGTGATTACATGTCAGTTCTTCTCACAAACCACATAAGGATCCACCAGTGTCATTGCATGTCTGTTCTTTTCATGAACCACACCTAGTGTCATTGCATGTCTGTTCCTCTAAACAAACCACACATGGATCCACCAGTGTCATTGCATGTGGTCATTTCCTGTGTGTTCTTCTAAGCAAACCACACATGGATCCACCAGTATCGTTGCATGCATATTATTTTCATGAACCACACCCAATATCATTGCATGTCTGTTCTTTCCACAAACCACATAGGAATACACTAGTGTCATTGCATGTCTGTTCTTCTCATTAACCACATCCAGATTCATCGCATATCTGTTCTTCTCACAAACCACATAAGGATACACAAGTGTCATTGCATGTCTTTTATTCTCATGAACCACATCTAGAGTCATTGCATGTGTGTTGTTCTCACAAACCACAAAGGATCCACCGGTGTCATTGGATGTGTGTTCATTTCATGAACCACACACAGTGTCATTGGATGTCTGTTCTTTTCATAAACCACATAAGGATCGACCAGTGTCATTGGATGTGTGTTCTTTTCACGAACCACACCCAGTGTCATTGTATGTGTGGCTTCTCACAAACCACACATGGATCCACCAGTGTCATTGGATATGTGTTCATTTCATGAACCACACATGGATCCACCCAGTGTGATTGCATGTCAGTTCTTCTCACAAACCACATAAGGATACACCAGTGTTATTGCATGTGTGTTCTTCTAAACAAACCACATAAGGATACACCTGTGTCATTGCATGTGTGTTCTTGTAAACAAACCACACAAGGATCCACCAGTGTCATTGGATGTGTGTTCTTTTCATGAACCACACACAGTGTCAACAGATGTATGTTCTTCTCACAAACCATATCAGGATACACCAGTGTCATTGCATGTCTGTTCTTCTAAACAAACCACATAAGGATACACCAGTGTCATTGCATGTGTGTTCTTCTAAACAAACCACACATGGCTCCACCAATGTCATTGGATGTGTTTTCTTTTCATGAACCACACACAGTGTCAACTGATGTCTGTTCTTCTCACAAACCACATAAGGATCCACCAGTGTCATTGGATGTGTGTTCTTCTCAAAAACCACACATGGATCCACCAGTGTCATTGTATGAGTGTTCTTTTCATGAACCACGCATGGATCCACCCAGTGTGAGTGCATGTTAGTTCTTCTCACAAACCACATAAGGATCCACCAGTGCCATTGCATGTCTGTTCTTTTCATGAACCACACCCAGTGTCATTGCATGTATGTTCCTCTAAACAAACCACATAAGGATACAGTAGTGTCATTGCATGTCTATTCTTCTAAACAAACAACATAAGGATACACTTGTGTCATTGCATGTGTGTTCTTCTAAACAAACCACACATGGATCCACCGGTATCATTGGATCTGTGTTCTTTTCAAGAACCACACATAGTGTCAACTGATGTCTGTTCTTCTCACAAACCACATAAGGATCCACCAGTGTCATTGGATGTGTGTTCTTCTCATGAACCACACCCAATGTCATTGGATGTGTGTTCTTCTCACAAACCACACATGGATCCACCCAGTGTGATTAAATGTCAGTTCTTCTCACAAACCACATAAGGATCCACCAGTGTCATTGGATGTGTGTTATTCTCATGAACCACACCCAGTGTGATTGGATGTGTGTTCTTCTCACAAACCACACATGGATCCACCAGTGTCATTGCATGTGTGTTCTTTTCATGAACCACACATGGATCCACCAAGTGTGATTACATGTCAGTTCTTCTCACAAACAACATAAGGATCCAACAGTGTCATTGCATGTCTGTTCTTTTCATGAACCACACCAAGTGTCATTGCATGTCTGCTCCTCTAAACAAACCACACAAGGATCCACTAGGGTCATTGCATGTGTGTTCTTCTAAACATACCACACATGGATCCACTAGTATCATTGCATGCCTGTTCTTTTCATGAACCACACCTAGTGTCCTTGAATGTCTGTTATTTCCACAAACCAGATAGGGATACACCAGTGTCATTGCATGTCTGTTCTTCTCATGAACCACATCCAGAGTCATTGCATGTCTGTTCTTCTCACAAACCACATAAGGATACACCAGTGTCATTGCATGTCTGTTCTTCTCATGAACCACATCTAGAGTCATTTCATGTCTTTTCTTCTCACAAACCACATAAGGATCCACCAGTGTCATTGGATGTGTGTTCTTTTCATGAACCACACACAGTATCATTGGATGTCTGTTCTTTTCATAAACCACATAAGGATCGACTGGTGTCATTGGATGTGTGTTCTTTTCATGAACCACACCCAGTGTCATTGCATGTGTGTTCTTCTCACAAACCACACATGGATCCACCAGTGTGATTGGATGTGTGTTATTTTCATGAACCACACATGGATCCACCCAGTGTGATCACATGTCAGTTCTTCTCACAAACCACATAAGGATACACCAGTGTCATTGCATGTCTATTCTTCTAAACAAACAACATAAGGATACACTAGTGTCATTGCATGTGTGTTCTTCTACACAAACCACACATGGATCCACCGGTATCATTGGATGTGTGTTCTTTTCAAGAACCACACATAGTGTCAACTGATGTCTGTTCTTCTCACAAACCACATAAGCATCCACCAGTATCATTGGATGTGTGTTCTTCTCATGAACCACACCCAGTCTCATTGGATGTGTGTTCTTCTCACAAACCACAGATGGATCCACCAGTGTCATTGGATGTGTGTTCTTTTCATGAACCACACATGGATCCACCCAGTGTGATTGCATGTCAGTTCTTCTCACAAACCACATAAGGATCCACCAGTGTCATTGGATGTATGTTCTTTTCATGAACCACACACAGTGTCATTGCATGTTTGTTCCTCTAAACAAACCACATAAGGATAATCCATTGTCATTGCATGTGTTTTCTTCTAAACAAACCACACATGGATCCACCAGGGTCATTGGATGTGTGTTCTTTTCATGAACCACACAAAGTGTCAACTGATGTCTGGTCTTCTCACAAACCACATAAGGATCCACCAGTGTCATTGGATGTGTGTTCTTATCATGAGCCACACCCAGTGTGATTGCATGTGTGTTCTTCTAAACAAACCACACATGGATCCACAAGTGTCATTGTATGTGTGTTATTTTCATGAACCACATATGGATCCACCCAGTGTGATTGCATGTCAGTTCTTCTCACAAACCACATAAGGATCCACCAGTGTCATTGCATGTCTGTTCTTTTCATGAACCACACCAGTGTCATTACATGTATGTTCCTCTAAACAAACCACACATGGATCCACCAGTGTCATTGCATGTGGTCATTACATGTGTGTTCTTCTAAACAAACCACACATGAATCCACCAGTGTCATTGCATGTCTGTTCTTTTCATGAACCACACCAAGTGTCATTGCATGTCTGTTCCTCTAAACAAACCACATAAGGATACACTAGTGTCATTGCATGTGTGTTCTTCTAAACAAACCACCCATGGATCCACCAGTATCATTGCATGCCTGTTCTTTTCATGAACCACACCAAGTGTCATTGCATGTCTATTCTTTCCACAAACCATATAGGGATACACCTGTGTCATTGCGTATATGTTCTTCTCATGAACTACATCCATAGTCATCACATGTCTGTTCTTCTCACAAACCACATAAGGCTACAATAGTGTCATTGCATGTCTGTCTTCTCGTGAACCGAATCTAGAGTCATTACATGTCTGTTCTTCTCATAAACCACATAAGGATCCACCAATGTCATTGGATGTGTGTTCTTTTCATAAACCACACACAGTGTCATTGGATGTCTGTTATTTTCATAAACCACATAAGGATCCACCAGTGTCATTGGATGTGTGTTCTTTTCACAAACTAGACATGGATCCACCAGTGTCATTGCATGTCTGTTCTTTTCATGAACGACACGTGGATCCACCCAGTGTGATTGCATGTCAGTTCTTCTCACAAACCACATAAGGATCCACCAGTGTCATTGCATGTCTGTACTTTTCATGAACAACACCCAGTGTCATTGCATGTATATTCCTCTAAACAAACCACACATGGATCCACCATTGTCATTGCATGTGGCCATTGCATGTGTGTTCTCTAAACAAACCACACATGGATCCACCAGTATCATTGCATGTATGTTCTTCTCACAAACCACATAGGGATACACTAGTGTCATTGCATGTTTGTTCTTCTCATGAACCACATCCAGAGTCATTGCATGTGTGTTCTTCTCACAAACCACATAAGGATCCACCAGTGTCATTGGATGTGTGTTCTTTTCATGAACCACACACAGTGTCATTGGATGTATGTTCTTTTCATAAACCACATAAGGATCGACCAGTGTCATTGGATGTGTGTTCTTTTCACGAACCACACCCAGTGTCATTGCATGTGTGTTCTTCTCACACACCACAGATGGATCCACCAGTGTCACTGGATGTGTGTTCTTGTCATGAACCACACATGGATCCACCTAGTGTCATTGCATGTTTGTTCTTCTCATGAACCACATCCAGAGTCATCGCATGTCTGTTCTTCTCACAAACCACATAAGGATCCACCAGTGTCATTGCATGTCTGTTATTTTCATGAACCACACCCAGTGTCATTGCATGTCTGTTCCTCTAAACAAACCACATGAGGATACACCAGTGTCATTGGATGTGTGTTCTTTTCATGAACCACACCCAGTGTCATTGGATATCTGTTCTTCTCACAAACCACATAGGGATCCACCAGTGTCATTGGATGTGTGTTCTTTTCATGAACCACACCTAGTGTCATTGGATGTGTGTTCTTCTCACAAACCACACATGGATCCACTAGTGTCATTGCATGTGTGTTCTTTTCATGAACCACAACTAGAGTCATTGCATGTTTGTTCTTCTGACAAACCACATATGGATCCACCAGTATCATTGCATGTGTGTTCTTCTCATGAACCACAGCTAGAGTCATCGCATGTCTGTTCTACTCACAAACCACATAAGGATCCACCGGTGTCATTGGATGTGTGTTCTTTTCATGAACCACACCCAATGTCATTGGATGTGTGTTCTTCTCACAAACCACACATGGATCCACCAGTGTCATTGCATGTATATTCTTTTCATGAACCACACATGGATCCACCCAGTGTGATTGCATGTCAGTTCCTCTAAATGGTGGCCGTTAGACCGAGTCTTCTAGAAGGCACGCCCTAACACAGTTGTTCTGCTTGGCGATTGTTACATACCGTTCGATCGGGGCGCTTGGACGATTGGGATTGTCTTCGTGAGAGTGATCCGCGAGTAGGCTATTCTGCGACATGATTGGCCACGCTTGCTCTGGACAAACTAGCAACACCAGGCGCTCCCCCGTTGCAAGTGTCACGACTCACGAGTTCAGTGGGCCATATCCCAGTGTCACGTCCCCATTACTTCTCTTCCTCTTACTTCTCTTCCTTCCCCTCGAAGCCACTTTCCCCACTTCACTACCATCCTGCCATAGCCGCAAGCCGACGGTGCCTCCACCCCAATCCCCTCTCCGGTAGCCACCCCTCCCCCTCTCGCCATGGGTTCAAGGGGAGACGGCGAGGAAACGCGTCGTGATGACAGGGACGGTGATTTCGATGTGAGTCGTCTCATCTCTATCTCTATCATCTTTGGCCAGTTATCTTTTTTTTGAGCTAGATCTACTCTGTTTACTCATGCACATATGATGTGTTAGGCCAACCAGACGATCTATGACTCCAACTATCACTGTTTAGCGGATGAAGACAAGCCTCTGCTATGTAAACATGGATATGTGCCCGCTAAATTTGTCGCATTCGAAGGACGAAACGCAGGCAGGAGGTTTCTAGGGTGTCAGGGACATCGTGCAATGATGCAAGGCGGAAGTTGCGGTGTTGTCAAATGGGTATATCAACACCCGGATTTTTAATCCCAGATGCCCGTTATGCCATACCTCGCAATCCCAAGATTACCATTTTTGCGAGACATAACGGAATGGATATCACAGTACATCATCCATTACAAACCATATATAAGGTCTTACACAAATAAGGATCTCATGATCCAGTCTTAATACAACAAGTAGCGGAAATAAATGATAGCATAGCGGTGGGGTCCATCTTCAGGGGCACAGGAAATGCTGACGAAGGCAGATAGTCCTAGTTATCATAGCCGTCCTGCTGACCATCATCTTGATAATCTCCTTCATAGGCTGGCCATGATAATAGCCAGGGACAAAAGCCATGAGTACTCTTTAAGTACTCGCAAACTACTACTAGCAAGGAGTATAAATCTAAGTTAAAGTGCTGAATCTAAGTTAACTATCAAGTTAAGTTTGAAACCTAAGCTGAGTTCAGAAGCAAAGAAAGATAAAGTAAAGTTCTAGAATCACTTAAGTCGAGAAGCTATTATCATCAACACAACCCTGTTGTGGTCAAGTCAAAGTTCATCATTCATTCCAAGTTATTTAGAAAACATCTGACAACGAAATATTATGGCCATTCCAACTGTCCATAACCGCGGACGCGGCTATTCAAATAGTTTGACACTCTGCAGAGGTGGTACACTTTCACCACAAGATTTGATACATCTATCAGGGATAACCCTGAATCATCATACTTAGTATGCAGATAATCAAACATAACCTTCCCTTTACACACCCTAGTACAAGCACCTCTCGTATGAGCATGGCCTCCCAACCATGACCATCAGTCATCTTGGGCACTGCATAGGTGGACAACATTGAGAGGTAGCCTCAGCTCAAACCTCTCCCGTGAGGGAACTAATACTAATGCATATAAATTTCCAGCTAAGCCTTACCCAATTCAGGTAATGTGGTTGTACGGTAAATTTGGAATGGTATCACATCCGAATCCAACCATAAGTTTTATAAAAGGGTTAAGGCTCATGCCTCATCATTTTCATCATCATAAACCAGTTGTGTCTCTCAAAACATCTCAAAACATCTCAATAGAATGACTCATCATTCCAAGGTTTTCACAATTTATTTTCACCAAGTATTCCCATCTAGAGTGACTCAAGTTTTTGATCTATACTAAGATACTAAGTTAAGAGTGTTCACTAAGGTGGAAGTGATGGGTTCAATCTCATGCCATAGAGTGACATCTAAAGGTTTCTAAGTAGGTCAAGGTTTATACTTTTTATGCTACCTTCAAAATAAGTAAAGAACTTTGTGTAAACTAAGGGAGGTAAAACTTGTCAATAAGACTTGGGGTACTAATAGTCAAAGGGGTGTGATCAAAGCATGCTTCAGGCATCTTTGCTAAACCATCTAGTTTAATTCTAGCCTGCTAACAATAGCTTGCCTTGGTTCGTGTAGTGGTTGAAGTTTTCTTCTTCTTCTTCTTGGTAGAACTCCTCCTCCTCGAAAGCTTGGTTGGTACTAGCGTCTATAAATGCATAGGGAGTGCACAATCACCAAACAGTACTTAACTAGGCTAAGTAGCATTCTAAAACACACATTTGATGATCTATTATCATCACAAACATCACAAGTTTTAATTCAATAGTTTCATCCATTTTATTTTAGAAAAGTAATTTGTACTCATTGAAATATTAACTAAAGTTTTAATATTCACCACCAGAATATGGTATCATGTGGACACATGTTCTCACCACATATTCTAACATGTGGGAATGAGATTTAAAGGTTGGATCAATATTACTTTGGTTTAAGTTCATTATTTAATGATTTAAAGTGACTAGAAATGCCTATATAGCATTATTTTGGTACTAGTCCAAAGTCACTGCAAGTCAACCTTAATATTATTACATATTTAGATAGATATGATGAAATGTGATTTTTGAGAGTTGGAATCAACTCAAAATCTAACTTGGTTGATTTTATAAAAATGTTGCAAGTTGCAAAAGCTTCTGTTTTGTTATTTTTATTAGGAGAGATCTATAACTCTAATTGAATTAAATCCAACGGGCTTGGATAGATCATTTTAATACCTTTCAGACAAAATTAGTTTCATACAATTTGGATTTATAAAACTCTCTGAATTGATTTTTGAAACTAGGGGACAGAAACTAGATTTAACTAAAAAGGAAAAACCAGATTTAAATCTATGGGCTAGCGCGGGAAAAGAAATGGGCCGGCCCAGTGGTGCTCCGCGACGCGGGGCTCAGCTGACAGGGGGGTCCAATGTGTCAGCGGCACTTAACACGCGAAACGGTACGCGCGTTGTGGGCCGTGCGATTAGAAGCGAGATCAACGGCTGAGGGTCGTCGTCGACAACGAACAGGTCGCCGGCGAGCTCGAACCCTAGCGGCTCGGTGGGGGTCTACTAGGGGCATACCAGGGCTCCAGCGGGGTCAGTGAGGCGGGCAAACAACGTGGAAGACGATGACGAGGCGAGGCGTGGTTGCGGCGGAGCTTGGGGCGGTCGAAATCAACGGCACCCTTCTCCTCCAGAGGCGGCGGCTCCGGCTCCAATTCCGGTGAGCTGCTGCTCCAGTTGCTCCGGCTAACGGTGGGTGAGGTTCAGAGAGGTGAGGGGAGTGGAATGGTGTGGAGAAGAATGGCTGGGGAGGGCTCCTTTTATAGGCCCGACAGTGAGACCGAGCGGGATGGGCGGTCGACGGTGGCGACATGGCTACGGCGAGCTAGCGGCATGGTGGGGGATGGCGATCGATGGGCGGTTCCCTGGCGGTGCTCTAGGACTTAAATGCGGCCGTAGGGGCGGTGACACGCGGTCTAGGTGAGGTGGCACTCTGCACGGCCGAAGCGGCGGTGTCCACGGCGAGCGGTGGTTGTGAGGCTTTGGGCGGCGAACGGGGATGTCTGGGGTGTTCTCCAGGTCGAGGCAGAGCGGCGGGCGCGGGCTGCGGTCGAGTGTTGACTTGTGCACGCGGGGACAAGACGTGCTCTGGAGGCGGCACCGGCATGGTGCGGTGGCACTGGGCGCAGGCTCTCCTCGGTGGTCCACGGCAGCACTTGGCTCGGGCAGGGGACAGAGAGGGGCGGTGAGGTGCTGGCTACCTCCTAGACATGGAGAGAGAGGGGGAGGTGGTCTGCTGGGGTGAGGGCAAGGTTGGCCGGCGAGTTGGTGCTCGGCATGGCTTGGCCTGGCCACTTGGGTGTAGGGGATGGGGTGGTAATGGCATGGTTTGATCAAGTGGAGACAGAGGGGGTGTTTTGTGGTTAAATGGGTGACTAAACTCTGTAGAAACAGTGAGCTAGCTATTTGTGTTTGATTCTGCCTGCCATGTGTTTGATGAAATGGCCGCAAGAGAAAAAGTTTTGAATTTTGGTTTCAAAAATTTTGAGTGATCTCCACTAGTGATAGGTAGTCTATGGTTGCAAGGGTGTTGAAAATGGAGCTCAAATAGATGGTTTTTGAAATAGGGGTGATCTATGCATATGCATTAGATTCAATTTTAAACTGTCATTTGAAATAGTTAACAGAATGTTTTTAGCAGATCAAAGGGTGGGCCTTGGTACCTCATTATGTGTAGTAGCAAGGGGTGCAAAGATCAAGAATTGTTTCTGTTAAGAATTGAGTACTAGGAATATCCAAAGTAGGCATGAGAGTTAAATTTGCCAAAATGACCATTCCTTCTTTTTAATTCTTTTTGAGTTGATTTTCTTTAGGAAAAGTTCGGGAATGATGTATATGAGGTTTAAATCACCTAAGAAACATTTTACAGGCATTGGATCACACAATCATGGCAATTCAAAACAACTCCTATTTTACATGCACACACATATGAATGCTTCCATTTTAAATTTGGAAAAGTTTTTGTTAACCCTACTTTTGAATGATTTGATCTTGATAAGCTTGGATTGAAGTTTTGGGATGTTACAGGGTAGATCCAGAGTGGCCCAAATTGATGCAGAAAACGCTGGACAAACTATGGGATATGACTGTTGAGTTGAAAGAATCCGTAGTCAGCTCACTTCTTGACAGTGTTGAGATGAAGCTATGGGACCCAGTTGACACGACCAAGATTAAGAGAGATCTCAAGTCGGTGCAAGACAAGGTTAGCAAAGTCGAGAAGGAGAGGGATGCGACATTGGCCCTGAAGGCTAAAGCCGAGCAAGAACTGACTGAAGCAAGGAATGATCTTCACCAAGCCAAAGTCTTGCAGTTCACAACTACGAGTATTGACAAGTGCATGAGGAAAAATGCAGGGAAACAATTGAAGCTGTGCAAGGAAGATGCTACAAGGAAGGATCAGACGATTCGATCCTTGCTCTCGCAGGAAGATGCACATCGGGCTAAGATTAGGAAGATCAAGGAGATGTGTGACAACTAGTTCTATTTAGCTTGAGCTTCGTGTCTTTTTGAGTTGTAATAGTAGTACTTGTTGACCTAGCGGTCTGAACTAGTGGTCTAGGATTCCTAAGAGGAAAAAAATTGGTCTCCCGTTAGTCTGTCTTAACCCTGAATTACTTCCTTTTGTCTGATCATGGTGGTATTCTAACATTGGTGGTTTGGTTAAATGTAATCTATGTGAATTGTGCCGCGTGAAAATGGCAGAGCCACAATTTATAAAATGGAAGCACGTACACCCGGTTAATGGAGATCCGGGAGCTTCGTTAGACACAGGGGATGCAGGAGCAGGGATGCGGTGAGATAGACGGGCTCAAGCATCTGGGCATTATCGGTTGCCATTGCTGTTTATGTTGCCACGTCGTTGTGCAACATCTGAAATAAGTTGTTGCTTCGTGCAGTGTGGCAGCTTAAATAATTTACTTTTGTGCCACTTATATTCAATCAAATTTGGAGACCTCCTGCCCCTAAGGAATCGTGGAACC
This sequence comes from Avena sativa, assembly GCA_916181665.1. Classification (NCBI taxonomy): domain Eukaryota; kingdom Viridiplantae; phylum Streptophyta; class Magnoliopsida; order Poales; family Poaceae; genus Avena; species Avena sativa. The sequence goes on along the minus strand of OV702292.1, from coordinate 259,291,978 downwards.
ATTGCTACGTGTTTTCAGATAGTAGTGGCACAATCATGATTTCAGATTCAACTACTTACTCGGGCGTTTCCAAACCCTAAGTCGCGGTACATTTTACTCAGAGAACGTGGGTAGACTGTTTCGCCCAGCGAAGTACCACACACAGAGCTCCAAAATTTAACCGAATTACATATATAGGTTCAAGTTCAACACATTACTATGCATCTTCATTGCCAGTACCCTTCTTCCGTAGCCTGGGTACCAAGCCTTCACATCCACTGGCTTCTTCATTTCCTGCCTTCTTCCTCTTACTCGGTGCCAATTTTCTTAGCTTCACGTACTCTGCATCGTCGAGACAATGGGCACCAGAATCGTGTCCAGCATCATCTTTCCACTCGTTTTTAATTTCTTCAGGCAGCAAAATGACTAACCCGGCAGTCATGTTTCTAACCTTGCGGGCTCTTCCTGTCAAAGAAACAAGACTGTTGCATAACTGCCCAATATCTACAGAGTAAATAAAACAAAAATTACAATTCAGCACAAACATGCAAACCTCAAGAGACTTTTGCTTACCAGGAGCTAATTGGGTTTGAGCAACCACCCTGTCCAAGAATAGAAGGGCGACTCCCAGTTGCAGCAGCTTCCACATCCAGTACATGACAATTTAGCTCAAACATGCAAGCCGAAGCATACCTTCTCATCAACCCAATTAGCTAACTGTCACACATTAGAGGAACCATGATGCCACGTTCATCCATGAATCTGAACTTTGCAATCTGCTTCGGCCATAATTCATCATGATTACGCAGAGCAGCAACCATACCAGATATAGTGCAGATCTGCGTAGGCGCTTCTTCCATAGTGATACAATGGTGTCCATACCACTTGCTCTTAGAGTCGTACCTGAAGAGGACTACCGTAACCAGGTAAGGGTGGTCCACGGAGATCCCACTTGAAAGAAAACTGTGGACAAAATATGTTTGTCAGTGTTGGGCTAACAAATAATTTTAGGTTCAGTAGCCAGCTAGCAGTTATAATTAGTGCGAATAGCAAAGAGAAGGGTAGCTCACCCGCTTGTAGCCAGAACTTCTTCTTACTTGGTAGTAGGACCTGCCATTCTCCGAGTTGCTCGGCTCGTTGGCAGCGGAGGTGGGCTAGAGCCTCGCAACGGCGGCTACGACATGCACCATTGGAGCTCGGGATCAACGACTAGGCGCAACAAATGGGCACAACAACTTGGCACTGAAAGTGAAATGTCCGAAGGGATCGTCCTGCCTGGAGGGTGGATTCCGACGCCGCCGGTGCTAGGGGAAAGGTGGGAATGGATTTGTGAAATTGGTCAAAGCATCCAATCCACTTAGTTCATCAATTTGCCTAAGAGGTTACCGCGTTGGCGCTCGCGTCACGGACATATGACCGACATGAGGGTACCGACCGTCTACTTCACGGGGCAGTTTCACGGAATGTTTGAATTTGGCAGGGGTGAGATGAGTGTGCATTGAAATGGCCCCTCTCGGTAGTTGGTGGCCCAACATTTCGAAACGCGGCAATTTCAGGAAACTTAGGTACTGCCGTGCGCTCGCCTGGGAACTTTGGTACCGCAGATGAACAGGCCCAGCAACGGCAGTAGGCACCGTGACCAGCCCCTGCTCACGCGGTGTGGAAAAGGGAGAAGCACCACAAAAAAGGCGAACATGCAAACAAAGAAAACAATAGATAAAATAGAGGCAAAAATGAGCTATCGTTTGAGAATCTTAACACCACCCGACGGGTAGGTTACCTCTTACCGCTGTCGCCGTGAGTCCATCTCACGGGCAGAACTTGCGAAGGTGTTGTATTTTTTAAGGGTTGTGGACCGGGACACCCTCCTCCATTTCTAGCCGTGCTGCGCCTGGCCTTGCAATGTGTGCGAACCTGAAAGGGCCCTCCCACATTGGAGATAACTTGTGCAGTCCCTCGTGAGAGAGGACATGGCGAAGGACTAGGTCCACTACTCCCAAGGTACGGGCTCATACATTGCGACAGTGGTATCGGCGCAGCGCCTGCTGGTATCTGGCCCCTTGTACGCTGGCCTTGTGGCGGGCCTCCTCGAGGAGGTTGATGCTGTCTTGATGAAGCTCCTCTTGTGCAATTTCGTTGAAGGCGAGCACCCGGGGGGAGCCATGCTTGAGCTCTGCAGGGATGACAGTTTCAACACCATATACGAGGAAGAAGGGGGTCTCACCAGTCAGTTTGGTTGTGGTGGTTCAGATGGACCATAACACTCCTAGGAGAGCGTCCAGCCATCCTCGCCCGCACTCCTTGAGCTTGCGACGGAAACTCTTGGTCTTGAGCCCCTTCAAGACCTCCATGTTGGCTCGCTCTGCTTGTCCGTTGCTACAAGGATGGGCGACTGATGCGTAGTAGATCTTGGTGCCAATGTCCTCATAGTAGGACTAGAACAGCCCACTAGTGAACTGGTTGTTGTTGTTGGTGATGATGCGATTAGGTACTCTGAAGCGGCACACCAGGACTTGGATGAACTTCATCGCTAAGCGTGTCGAGATGGTTCTGACCGGTTCTACGTTAGACCATTTGGTGAATTTTCGATGGCGACATAGAGCTATCGGTAGCCCCTAGGCACCCGCGGAAAAGGCCCCATGATGTCCAGCCCCCAAACCGCAAACAGTCATGAGAGCAGGATGGTAGGTAACTACTGACCCAGCTGATGTGTTTGTTTGGTGTGGAACTGGCATGCTTCGCATGACTTCACCAGCTCTGTGGCATCGGCGAGTGTGGTGAACTAGTAGAAGCCACTGCAAACGGCCTTCCCTGCCAGGGTGCACGCTAAGGCATGGTGGCCGCATTCCCCTACGTGGATGTCGGTCAGCAGTTCACACCACTACAAGAATCTGGACAATCAGTGACGTTTTTTTATGACGCTGCCTAAAAACATCGCGGATTCCTAATGTTCTAGAATGTTTCGTCACAACAAGCTCCAAGCCCCTCTACCCCGGTTATCTATGATGTTCCCTGTTTTCGTCATGGCAAATTCGTCTCAGAATTCGTCCTAGGCCCTGAAGCCCAGTTTTCCATTTCGTCTGGTGGCAAACTCGTCGTGGATTTCGTCACGGCACATGTTCGACTCTTTTTTTTTCCATCGACCGTCTCCTCCGTGCTTCAAACCCACATGTCAACTCGGTGTCGACAGTAGTGTATCTCACGGTAGTGCTAGGTTTGATGCTGCTTCGTGACGTTTTCCGCCGGCCCCAGCTGTCAATGCATTTGATAGAAATTAAATAACAGAAAAACATTTCGTGCAGGTAGACGAAATTGAACCGTCAACCAATCTTCTGCAGAACTAACTTGCAACCAAGATTGGTAACACCTTTGGGAGATAGCGATTGAGGTGGGCATGGCTGTAGCTAGCTGAAAAGTACTGTAGGAGAAGAATAATATTGGTTGTTGGCTAGAGTTCACTGTGCATAATAAAATTTAAATATTGAAATGTCAAATTTTAACCATCTTGGCCTTCCCAAGGAGACATTTGACTTTTTCATCTTGCACACATAGTATGGTATAGATGGCTTGTGTCGTTTAACTATTACTTTGAGGGAAGCAACTTGGTCATAAGTCAATTCCAAATTATTTCCAAACACGTAGTGCTCATCGAATTCCTTAACCCATATCATACTTGGACCTAGAAAGAAAATATTAGAAAGTAATAATCTGTATCTACATATAAATGTAGCAAAACATGTACTTAGCCAATATAATGCCACACCTCTACGAATAAGGATCCTCGGTTTCTTGACTACTCTAAATCTTTTCATATAAGCTTTAGCTCTTCGCCTTGCTATCTTAGCTTTCATCTTGCGAAAAACTACAGCAGCAGGTTTCTTCACATCATCATCAGATGAGACATCGAGGACGACAACATTCTTTGTAGCCTAAATTAGACATTGCACTAATTAGAATGTTTAGTTTTTATGCCTTATACATTAGTAGTGCCAGAAGCATCAATTTTAGAACCTACTCATGTATCTCCCTAGCCTTCATCTTACCTGCCCCAAACAGTAAATACAAGAATTAAGTTAGAATGCAATTCTAATTAGTGAATTATTACGAGAATCAAATTTAGTGAGTAAACTAAAGGGTGCTCCAGTGAAATAGATTGAGTCTTTGCCGTAAGCAGCAACATCGACACACGGAATACTAGATTGTGAGTAGAACAAGGAGGCAACACATCAAACTAAACCTAATTAAACAACAACATCGACGCCGTGTCCTAGAACAAGGAGGTGATGCGTCGAACTAGAACGAGTAGGTGACCACATCGCCGGCCGGTTAACGAAGAGTTCACACGGTGAAAGGGCACTAGATTGAGGAGCACTTACATGTCAGTTTGCAGCCTCCGCTGCCACCGTCATCGCCGGGATTTGGTCGTCGGTGCAGAGGGGAGAGGGTTTTCTCTAGCGCGGATTTGGGGGATGTGGTGTGGGATTTGGGAGTGGCATGGAGGGGAGAGGGTTTATTCTAGCTTCTATGATAGGTGGGTCCCATGCGTGAGAGGTTTTGGTTCACAGTGCCATTGTCTGGTAGGATAACGAATGGGTCCCACGTGGATTGAATAACAACACAATTTTTCTACCACAAAAAGAGCTTTTGTTTAGCCAAGTTTGACAGACAGAATAACAACACAATGTTTTGGCTAATTTTCCCAATGAATAACTATTAATTCCATGAACTAAAGGACAATCATATTGATCAGTTCAAAGGCATGCACACAACCATTAGTTCAACACAAAGCATGCAACACAGGCATGCACACAACCATTAGTTCAAGCATGCACCACAAAGCATGCACACACGATCATCAGTTCAACACAAGCATGCACACATCCATCAGTTCAAGCATGCAACACAAAGCATCCAACACTCCACCACCATAAGCTGGAACTACTCTTCGTCTTTATCATCTTGTACTTCATCTTCTTGGTCACTACAGTACTCCTCAATGGTGTCGTCTACTTCAGGCTCACTGTCAACTTCCTCCTCTTCAATAGCTTTCCTTTTACCACTAATATGATCAAACACTAATACATCTATGATGCGGCCTCTGTTGACAGAGGGTCCATGTTCCCTGAAAGGCAGAGCCTCAGATATAGTCTCATTGTTAGAGCCTACAAACTATTGGTATGCTACATTAGTATGCACCACCTCCTCCTCCTCCTCTCCTTCGATAACATCAAACTTATGTCTTTGAACTATTTGTTGAATCACCCACCAGTTTTTGCCCTTGGCTGTGTCTAGCACGTAGAACACTTTTGTAGCCTGGGTTGCCAAGATGTAACTGTCATCTTTGTACCAAAAATTGGTAATGTTGACACTCCGGAAGAGTCTATCATACACCATCTCTGTATCCTTGCGGCCCTCAAGCTGATACCAATCGTAGTGGAATAACACAACTGATCATTGGTGTTCCAAATCAGAGTTAAAATACAGGACCTTAATATCCTTGAGGACACCATAAAAATGGATATCCTTCTCCAAGTGACAACCTTCAGTGATTACTCCACTTTTTTTTGTTTTCTTGCACTTCTCATGATCAGCGGTGAGGAACTGAACACCATCCACAATACAAGTTGAATATGTTTTTACTCGGAAGTCTGGGCCACGTGCCAATGCAAAAATCTCTTCATCCACAACTTCTGGATTCTCCTGTCACTTTTTCATTATCTGTATGTACTGCAGCAGATATACAATATGGTCAAATCATGCATTGAAATGATATATATGAAGGATAGAGATAAATGCAAAAGGAAACTAACATGGTCCTTGAACCATATTTGAAATCCTTGCTCAATCCTTCTTTCCACATTGGGCATCCCATCATTCACTAGCTGTTCTCGACGAAGACTGCAATCTTGAGAGTAACTCGGAAATAAAATCTTTGGGTGTATGGAAATATTGGACGCATAAGTATGGGAGATCAGAACATGCATGATATATGGCTTAACTTCCTCGCAGTTGTTTAGGACATACAAGGTCATCTTCTGTAGCTCCCTTTGCAGGGTCAAATTAGTATCATCGCTTCCTCCATAGTAGGTGACATGGCTTCCTCCAATCAAATTCACACCGTGGCCAAACACACCACAAGCTGATTCATGTTGGTCACCTATATTTCTTGCTGGTTGATTGAATCTTGTCACAATATCATCAAGGTATCTAGAGAAAAAAATCACGCACTCGGCAGCAATGTAGGGCTCTGCCACTGAACCTTATGGACGTGACATGTTCCTGACATATCTCTTCAGAGAATACAACAACCTCTCTATTGGATACATCCACCCATAGTTCACAGGGCCTCGGAGCATTGCGTCATTAGGTAAATGCACAGCCAGGTGGACTAATAGATCAAAAAATGCCGCCGGAAAGATGTGTTCAAGTTTGCACAGAATTACTCAGATTTCATCTTTGAGCCTTTCCACACCGACAGTTTCAAGTTTTCACTGCACAATTGCCTGAAAAATCTTCCTAGCTCTCCAAGTTCTGTGTAGATATCGGGATGCAAATACCCTCACATGCCAGCAGCCAATATTCCCTGCAACAGGATGTGGCAATCATGGGTTTTAAGTCCCGTGATCTTGTGTGTAGGAATGCTGACACGTTTGCCCATGCTTGAACAAAACCCATCAGGAAAAGTGCAGTCCCATAGATATTGACAGAAACCCATCTTCTACTCCTTATTCAGGTAATACAGTGCATATGGATAGAGAAGGTCCTTCTCTATGTATGTGGGTTGCACCTGTAGATCTCACCTGATGCCTAGGGATTCACAATTATACCTAGCCTTCAAGGTGTCCTTATTCTTCCCGTCAAGTTCAAGTAGTGTGCCAATCAAGTTGTCGCAGATGTTTTTCTCCATGTGCATCACTTCGAGGTTGTGTCGAAGTTTCAACGATGCCCAGTAAGGAAAGTCCTTGAAACCATGCCACTGGTTCCAGATCGGTGAAGGATCTGTTCACTTCCTTTTTTTGCTCCTAGGATCACATCTAGCTCCTGGTTTAAGATGCCTAACCTTATCCAGCTCAGATTGTAACTCAATTGTAGTAAATTTGCCTGGCTTCAAGTGGTCATCATGAATGCCGGCAAGCTCCGTGTCTCGCCACAAGCGGTGGAGGTTCGGGCGGAAATGATGGTGCCCAATGTAGCATATTTTTATCTTTATGGATTTGGACAGAGGATTTTTGTCACAATGCAAGAATGCATAATATCCTTTTGTGGTATGCCCAGGTATAGTGCTACAAGCTAGGTAGTCATGGGTACACTAAAGAACCGTTGCTCTAAGATCAAACGTTTCATTTTGAAATGCATCATAAGAGCGCACACCCTTCCAAAGATGTTGCAAATTGTCTAGCAAAGGCTCAACAAAGAGATCAAAGTCCTTTCCAGGACTTGATTTGCTAGGGATTAGAAGGCAAAGCATGTAGTTTGATGCATCCATACAATCCCATGGTGGAAGGTTGTACGGCAGGGCAAATACAGGCCACATACTATAGCTCGTGCTCATGGTTTCATAAGGATTGAAGCCATCTGTGGCAAGGCCGAGCCTTATGTTTCTAGGGTCAGCTGAAAAGTCCTCCCATGTTTTATCAAAATCCTTCCATGCTTCACCATCAGCCGGATGACTAAGTATACCATCTCTAGGCATTCTCTTTAACTTGTGCCACTGCATGTTCTCCGTTGTTTTCCTCGAAGAGAACAATCTCTGCAGCCGTGGAACCAAAGGAAAATGACACAACACTTTGACAGCAGACGACCTTCTTTTCAGATATTTCCACCTTGAGGCGCCACACATAATGCAGTTGTCCAGCTTGTCATTCTCCTTCCAGAAGAGCATGCAGTTGTTTTTGCACACATTGCTATCATAGGAAAGTACAAGCTCATTTAGATAAGTTTTTGCTTCACAATATGATCTTGGTAGGGTATTTGGATCTGGCAGTGCATCAGCAAATAGCTTCATCCAATCATCAAAAGTAGTGTTGGTGATCCGGTGATATGACTTGTGATGAAGGAGCTTCACAGCAAATGCAAGCCTGGAGTGTGTACTTCCCGGGTAAAGCTTGCACTTTTCCTCTTCCATCAACTTCGCAAACAATTTCTCATGTTTACCGTCAGTTGGGACATTACTGATGACTGCAAGTGCACAGATCATTTGTAGCTAGTTTCGAAATAAAGATATTGGTCCCACAGGGACTAGCAGACAAAAGACTAAAATGCTTTTAACTAAAACTAAACGAAGTACTTAAGGAATAAATTTAAGATGCAAGAATAGTATAGTTGTTTTTGGTTTTTTGGTTGAACAAGGCAAATTAAACTAAAGTAAAACTTAATGCAGAAAGTAAGAATCGTGTGTGTAAAAGAACTTAGAACTGCAATAGGGAAAAAGGCGTTCTCAGGGAGTGGTGGATATATCGCTAGCAATTTAGACTAACCAATCAAGATTATTATAACGAATATTATCATGGTTTGTATGTATGTGGGAGGAGCTCCATATATGGACAAATAGGCAGCAACCACTGCTCACATCATCCTTCATAACCATAGCTGACGAATAAATGACACCAATCGTATTATCCCGCTATTAAGGGATTTCTCCCGTGGCATGGACATGGCTTAATGAATTCTCCTTGATTCCCCAAGTTGGTACGTAAAGAATGACAACAACTTTATAGTCACAGTAAGTGCTATCATCCCTCCGTCTACCAACAAGTAATCCCCTTCATCGAGTCCTCGTAGGAGGCAAATATTAAGGAGGTGCACAACTCCCAATATAAAGATGAATACAATTAACACATACACATCATGATGTATAACATAGTAATCTCTATCTCATCTCAATCATATGCTAGGGTTTCTCCATCTCCACAAGAACTAGAGATCTACTCAGACATGGAGGTAATCAACATCATGGCAATGGTGATGGAAACAATCATAGATGAATGGTACTTGTATAAATCCACAACGAGTATGGAAATTAAAACAAGATCTAGATGGATGAGATGGGATGGATGGAGATGGTGATGGTGCAACAGTTGATGAAGATGGAGATTGATGCCTTGGCCTCCCAGATCTGCATAGGGCGAAGATGGATCCCTTAGGAAAGTTCCCCCTCTAGATGCCTTCTAGAGGTGAGGTTTTCGTGATTTCTCGTTGTTCTGTATGTCGTCTCTCCGATCCAGTTGCACGGGATGAAACTATTTGAAGAGGCAGAGGTGGCGCCAACTATACGACCGGAACTATATGGCCGGAAAAAGTATTCCGGTCGTATAGTTGGTCATTGAACCGTCTGTGTGCCTCGACTGCTTCGGGTTTTCTTATAGTATTATTGATATTTCCCAAATAAGCGATTTACATTGTTTTTTACTCCTTTAATCCCCAATACAACTGCTCCAAGAATTGTGTCCATTGGATCCATCATCTATCCTGATCCTGGTGAAAACATACATAAAATGTGCGTGCGAGCACCGTAAAATACCAAGATCCTACATCTACAATGCAAAATAATAATATAAAACATGATGCAAATATGCACTCATCAACTTCCCCAAGCTTGGACTCTTGCTCGTCCCGAGCAAGTTTAACTTAATGGATGTGATCCTCATATTCACGAAGCTGAGTCGATAAAATAAATGAGGCGGTTGCAGCATGTGTTTATCATATAAGATACATAGGAATAAGTTCATGAATAGTACCTTACTCGAACCATCTGAATAGTATTAGCTGGCTTCCACAGTTCATAAAAGATGAATCTCAACATAATGTAAATGCATCCAGTTCAACCGAATGAGTTAGCGAGGTAGTCCCAAGTATTTTTAGAGTAAATGCATCCAGCTCAACATATTCACTTGGGATTCAAAATATCAAAGGTGTCTCTTTGTCATGCTATAATATGGTGGTGTATGCCTATTTTCTCTTTGCACATTCACTCTTTTTCTTCTTTCTTTTCATCTCTTTTGTTTATATGCTCACACTTTTGTTTATGTGATGAGCAAAGGAGCTAGCCATACATTCCACTTCATGTAGGAATTCAATGTCTAACAATCTCAATTATCAAATTCCAATTGTATATGAAGCATTCTTATGACTTGAGGGTTCTACCTCGACTTGTTCTCACTCTATTTTTGATAGAACTCTTTATTTTCCTTTGTTCAAGGTTTTCTTTTTAACTCAACTGGTTAGATAATTTTTCTTTCTTTGTAAATCAAACTGTGTACTTACAACATAGTGACCAAATTATCTTTGTATGTTCCATTAATACCAATGGTGTGGAAGACTCCTATTGCTATCATCAAGTGCAAGTAAAATTATACTCAAGCCATTCGTATATCTAATAAGACAAACACAAACTCAAAATCTCTCCATATATAATACTAAACTCGAAATTTCATAAAAGGGATCGACTATTCCTGAAGGGAATTCTAACGATGCAAACTTTATTTCTAGTTTGAGATAATGCAAAACAAACTAGTGATATAAAACTTGTAAGATAGATTACAAGGTCTTTAAAGATCTCCGCAAGCTTTGAATCAAGCCAGGCGGGATCAAATAACTCCTTGTTGGTACCTATTCCTCCTCCTGGGTAGGAAGAGTGTTGCCCTCTTCTTTATTGTTGCCATCTTGAACTAAGCTTGCAAAGCGGATGCTGAGGTCGGCCATGTCATATTGAAGCTTCACCATATTCTTCTTGAGGAATTTCTTCTCATCTATCAACTCAAAGACAATTTTAATCAAGAAACCAACTCTACCATCGATGTCATCAACCCTCTTTTCAAGGACTTTGCTCATCATCCAGTAGGAGTCAATTCCTTCTCCAATTGTTTCAACACATGCCTTCGAAGCTTTTTCCAACTCATAGATCTTATCATGAATCTCATCTTGCCGCACCTTCTCAGGTTTAAGAGGTTATGGACCAAGAGGAGGTTTATAATAGGATCCTTTGTTGTGACAATTGGGATTCGAGAGATACTCGTCCTTGTTCTTTCCCCGCTCAGCTTGCCTCATCATCTCCATCCGTTGTGGGAACATGTCCTACCAATTTGGGAGAGGCTTGATCTCCGGGCTGGATGATGACAATGATCCTTTAGGTTCTACTTCTTCAATCCTCTTCATGGGTTTCTCTTCTTTCTTCTTCCAAATCTTGTTGACATGGAAGGGTTGCATGTCTTCACTTCACGGATGTTGTTAGAGGGGCTTGTATAGGGATGGCGAGGATTTTTCGAGGCTGGAGGCTGTAGCTCTGTGAAAACTTAATAAAAAAGGTTAGATGTGATCAGCTTTAAAAGGGAAGGTCAAAAACCTTAGCCGCCTTTCGTAACGGGAAACTATACGAGCGCGCCCCATATAGATCCCGTCGTATAGTTATGAACCAACTATAGATTACATCTATGGTGGAACCAACTCTACGGCCGGAACTATACGGGCGGGAATTTTATTCCCGCCGTATAGTTGGTAGTTAAACTCTCTATACTCCGAATAATTTTTTTGGAGATGGGTCGATATCAACACGACCGCAACTATACAGGCGGAATTTTTATAACTGCCGTATAGTTGGTCGTTAAACTATCAGTACTCACGAAATAGTTTCGTCAAAGGCATCGATATCTATACGACGACAACTATACGAGTAGAATTTTAATTCCTGATGTATAGTTGGTCGTTAAACTATCAGTACCTTTCATGGACGGAAGGGGTGATGTCGAAACAACTATACGACCGCAGCTATACGTCCAGAATTTTCGTTCCTGCCATATAGTTGGTCGTTAAACCTTCCGTGTCCACCAAAAATTCCTGCTTGTTCAAGCACTCTTTATTAATCTGAAACTTAATGAAATATCAAGTTTTGACAGAAAAATAACAGGTTAAATTTTCGACCAATTTTGGCATTATCAATCTTCCTTCTTCTTTGCTTAGAGTTTCAAAATGTTCCTCTTTTAACACAAGCTTGTAAAAAAAATTATAACTTACTCAAGCCTTTACCTTGCATGGGTTGCCTCCCATGAAGCGCTCTTTTATGGTCAATAGCTTGACTGTAGTGTTGCTTATTTCATCCAGAGTCCATTTTTCTTGAAGCTGCCATCCCTTGCATATTTTTTCTCAATCAACTCTTCTAGGGTGATCACTTCTATGGTGATTGCACTTATATCCTCTCTTACTCGATAATGCTTCAAGCGTTGTCCATTCAACACCCATGCAAGAGAGGGTGTCTTTCCCTTGAGCTTGACTGCTCCTGATGAATAAGCTTCTTCAACTATATAGGGACCTTCCCACTTTGATCTGAGCTTCCCTGGAAACAAATTAAGATGAGAATTATAGAGCAACACTTTGTCTCCACTTTCAAAGGTCTTATTCTCTATTTTTCTATCATGCCATCTTTTCACTTTTTCCTTAAACAACCTAGCATTTTCATAGGCCTCACTTCTAAACTCATCTAAAGCATGAATATCTAATAGACGCTTTTCTCCTACTGCTTTAAGATCATAATTTAGGTTCTTGATTGCCCAAAAAGCTATGTGTTCCAATTCTAAAGGTAAATGGCATGCCTTACCATACACCATCTTATAAGGTGTCATAACCATTGGACTTTTAAACGCAGTACAATATGCCCATAGAGTGTCATTTAGCTTGTATGACCAATCTTTCCTTGATTTGTCCACCGTCTTCTCGAGTATGGTCTTTAATTATCTATTAGAGTTCCACTTGACCACTTGTTTTAGGATGATATGGTGAAGCAACACGGTGAGTTACTCCGTATTTGTTGAGGATTTTCCTGAAAGTCCCTTTCATAAAATGAGAACCACCGTTAGTGATTAAAAATCTAGGAACTCCAAACCTGGGGAATATGATATCCTTGATCATCTTCACGGAGGTGGCTGCATCTACATGACTTGTTGGAATAGCTTCAACCCATTTGGTAACATAATCAACAACAACAAGAATATGAGTATAACCATTTGATTCAATAAAAGGTCCCATGTAATCCATTTCCCATACATCAAAGGGTTCTATTATGAGACTATAATTCATTGCCATTTCTTGTCTCCTACATATATTACCTCTTCTTTGGCAAGCATCGCATTATTCCACATACCTGTGTGTGTCCTTGAGCAAGGTGGGCCAATAGAATCTTGATTGAAGTACCTTCGCTGTAGTTCGCTTACCTGCATGATGTCCTCCATACGCATTGTCATGACAAGCTTTCAAGATTGCATTCATTTCATTGATAGGAACACACTTCCGAATCATTCTGCCAGGTCCATGATGATATAGATATGGATCATCCCAGAAGTAATATTCAAGATCATTAAAGAATTTCATTCTTTGATTTCCTGTCATACCAGGAGGTATAAATTTTGTTGCAAGATAATTAGCATAATCTGCATACCATGGATTAGCAACTTCAACATTTGCTAAATATTCTCTCAGAAATTATTCATTTATAGGTACGGGGTTAGTAATTATTCCTGTGGGGACCGCGGATTTATCCTCCGAGAATCCCTGTTATGTAAATCCCATGATCAGTTAGTCGTGGCACATAACCGACAAGTATCATTACATCATCCGAGAATATACCGAATTACAAGACTTACATAAATGCCGTTATGGCTACATCAATCATCATCAGCGGAACTTCATCAAGCGCAAAGCCCAAGCCATGCCTTTACCTATAGGCAACTAACTGGGAGAACATCCTAGCTCGCATAGTCATCTACTTCACCTTCGTCTTGATATCTGACCACGTTAATAGCCAGGGACAATGCCAGTGAGTACTTTGAATGTACTCGCAAACCACCTTAAGGGAATAGTAATTACAAGGGGATATGCAATATGGTTGTAGTAGTAGGAGGGCTCCAAGAGGGGTTCTTTTCTAAATAGTTTCTCTTGTAGATATAGCATCTACATATATTTGTTGAAAACTTTTATAAACCATTTTGGAAACCATTTTAAAAAGTTTTAGAAAACATCAGGACTGGGTCACCCATTTGTTCCTTTCTCCCGGTCGTCCCACGACCAAACTCCTTCCATCCCTTTTCTGACCATCCCATGGTCAAAACATTTTCAAAGCATTTGCTTTTCCGAAAAAAATCCTTTTTGAAAACAAAACCAGCACCACTCTACAGCAACCTTCCCAACCGTCCATGACCATGGACACGGCTATTCGGATAGATTTACACTATGCAGAGGTTGTACACTTTACCCACACCATACGGCTACACTACCCTGATCTTCACCGATCGTGGGTCGTGTAACCGATCAAGACTCTTCGGATGCCCACTGCAATATAAGTGCCTACCCTATGAGTATTAATCCCCTCAAAACCGGGACGTCGGGCGTGGACCAACCGGAGTGCTTTTTCCACTTCTCCAGTGTGCGCTTTCAATGAGGGGCTCATAGTTATGCGTGGAGGCCTGCCGACCCTTTGTTTCTTCTCCAGGTCCCACCTTTATCGGAGAAGGCCCACCCTACAGGGATCCCCGATCCCCTGTAGTTGTTGCGAGGCAGCTTATACCAAAATAGACAAACATCAAATCCAGCCCTGTCCCATACCAGAGTAAGGTGGTTGCACAGGGTTAATTGTTCTAGCAAAACTGCAGAGAACTAGGTGCATTTTCGTAAACCTTTTTCCTCTGGTTTTCCTCCAGTATTTTGTAAAACAAAACCTTTCTCTTTCTCAACATCTCTTGGGAGGTCCCACCTCACCAAGGATTTATCATAAAGCATTTGGTAAAACTTTTTCTGGGGTCTTCCCATCCTCTAGCTTTGCTTCGGCTAAATCGGGGGTTTCCAAAGGGTTATGGTGATATACACCATCTATTCTACTAGGGACGAGTAGGTGTCACCAAGGGGATTGTACTTAGAAGTACAATAGTGTAAGGGTTCGGAGGAGCCAAACCCCTACCATATATTCACCAACATATTGTAAAACAATGCAGTTTTCATAAAACAAATAAGTAAAACATGCATAAGTAAAATAGTAGGACGAGGCTTATGAGCAAGAAGGTGGCTTGCCTGATGATCAGCAATATGGCATAATTGTCCCTGGACTTCTTCAGATGACCAAGAATACCCAATAACAATAATAATAAAAGTCCCTTCTTTCTTGTCGTCAGACACTCACACTATCATCGTCATCGGTAAACATGCAAGCAGACAATACCACAATCAATACAAGGAATACAAGCATCACACCATACAGCAAACAAACATAAGAATTACTACTGAACTTGGGAGGTTTTGGAGATGTTGGGTATGGATAGTGGAATTACTAAATTGACACTGTAGTGTTTCTCTTTTGGGAAGATAGTTGTCAAGGCTAGAGACAAGGCATTTGGATTAGGGATCTGTGGTCAGTAGGATATTAATGGCTAACCATGATATCCTATGATAGGTCTTGTCAAGACAAAACCATCACAAGTGGTTTCACTTGATTATCAATTTTTCTAGATTTAAAAATGCTTTTTTTATAGTGAATTAAACTCTAGTTTGAGGAAATAATTCACCAGAAAAGTTCTGGAGCTCCAAAAATTATTTCCTTGGATGGTTATGTAGCACTTGCTGTACTGAACCACCTAGAGTTGGAATCATGTACAAAGAATTACCAGAATGCCCTTAGGAAACTCCTAGAGACAATTCTGTATGATTCTTCTCCTTTCCACCAGATTAATTCTACAGGAGCTATTGAGTTCGTTCCAAGGGCATGTGATAGGCATTTGAATTATCTTTCTGTAGGAAGTGGATTCACCCTTTTTGGAGTTGCCAAACTCCTGGAGTGATTTATTTAGTGAAAATACCCAATACAGAAGTATTTAAATCACTAAAATTCATCCGGAGCTCAATGAATTCTGACCTGGTAGGGTTTGGTAGAGATGGGTTCTGGTGTGTACTGGTAAGTGGAATCAGGTCCATACCACCTTTGGTTAGGCCTGGGGAATTTATCTAAGACAGAAAGTTGCTAGTTTTGTTATTTTTACTAAAGTAAGAATACAGTTCACCTTGGTATGCGACCTATGCTGGCTGATAGGTATTTCAAATACCTTCCAGTAGGCCTTTGTTTCATCACCAATGGAAATGTAAAACTCACATAGGAAATTAATTAAGGTTCCAGATACATGTTAGCAGATTAATTACCAGTAATTAGAGGAAATTATTTTGGACATGGGGTTGCCTCTGCATTTTCGAGAAAACATCAGAGAACCACCAGAAAGTTAGATCTAGGCATCTGGACTTGATTTACCATTTTATTTGGATTTAATCCTAGCAAAAACATTTCTGGAATAAATGGATCTTCTAAAAGAAAAAGAAAAAGGGGTGCAAAGGGCCAGATCTGGGGAGCTACTGGGCTGCGGGGGAGGATTCGGCCCACGGCGCTCGGGGCGACGCGCGGGAGAGGGAGGTTCGAACCTGACTGGTGGGGCCCGCCAGTCAGAGGTGGAGGGCGCCGAAGCGGTACCGAGCGACGGTGACCGTCGGATCAAGTTGCTACGGATGGCTTGGGGTCGTCGTCTACGTGAAATAGGACGCCAGCGGCGAAACCCTAGGCAACATCAAAGAGGGGAGGCAGGAGCTGACCAGAGGGATCGGGGAAGGTCGGGGATGGTGCAGGGTGACGCGGTCGATGATGCTGAGCAGATCGGTGGGCGGCACGACGATGGAGGCCCACGGGAAGCAGCTCACGCGATGGTGGCCGAGAGCGAACTCGTCGGAGCCTGACGGCGACAGCGGAGGAGAGGGTCCTGGGCAAAAAGAAGAGCACCGTTAGGTAGAGGAGGAGGAGGGGATCTCGTGGGCTGACATGCAGAGAGAATGGAGTAGGGAGGAGAGAGTCTTGCTCGATTTTGTGAGGAGGCCGAGGCTCTCCTCTTCTTCTTCCTCGGACAACACAGAGCAGGGGAGAGGGTGTGGTGCTTGGGGGAGGTAAGTGAGGTGGAGAGGGGAAAATGAGGGGCAGAGGGCTGGCTGGCGGTGGCTTGTTGGCTTTATACCAAGGAGAAGGAGTGGATGTGATAAATTACCAATGTGGGCATGGTGGAGAGGAGTGTTGGCCAGGGATTGGTCCAAGGGGAGGTGGAGAGGGGTAGGATCGGTATTTAAGTCGTGCTGGATCAGATAGGGAGGGGTGGCATCAGTGGTAATTAATTAGAGAAGATCTTTGGAAGATTTGGGGTTATCTCTCTCTCTCTCTCTTACCACTAGTACAAGGGCAAAATGGGTAATTGGTGGGGTGGAGCTACAGTGCTAGACGACCAGGGTGTGTCCTAGGGATGAGGATGAGCTTTGATCAAGGTGTGATGGAGTTTGGAGGTGGCTAGAGTAGAAGTTTGCTAAATTGACCAATTTGATCAAACTAGAGGTTTATGAAGGAAGTCCAAAAAGTTACATTGGACCAGAGGAGAAAATGGTACTGGTAGATAGATAAGGCCAAGGTAGACTTCTAGGATTTAATTGAGATTTTTCAGAGGAGTTTTAGTCCTGCTAAATCCAAATACTCAAAAAGGACAGAAATGGATTCTATAAGATCAATTGATAAAATTCCATTGGGCAAGGTTGGATTTTGATGTGGAAGAGTCCCAAATTTGAATACACACTTAGGGTAATTTTCCCAATATTTATTGGGGATTAAAAGTATTTAAAGCAATTATTATTCCAATTCAGCCATTTAAGAAAATGGACAAAAAGAAATAATAAATCTTCTAAAAAATATTTATTTCTGAGCTGGAAAGATAGGATATGATTTGTGGGACTCACATGAGCCAAAAGTTGGGGAAGTGGTTTGGTAAAAACCAAACTTTCCTTTGTGGAGGGAGTTTTGGAGATTTTGACTATTTAAGGAATTAAATAGTTTTGGGGCCATAATAATTATGGATAATTATTGATAAATATTGAGGATCAATGTAGATGAGATAGACAAGGTGTAGCAAGCATTTGCAACCTTGTGGAATGGATTTCCAACTTGAAAAGGATGGAAAACAAGGAGTTGATGATCTAGGGTGGTGTTATTTTTATACCACCAAAACATGCTTGCATCTTGGAGCTCAGAGCTCACCTTGGTGCAAGGGATAGATGGGTAGGTAGACCAGGTCATATAGATGAACATGGTAGAAGTAGTTTTAATTAATAGCATTTGGGCTGATCTAGAATTGATGGCCATCTTTGTTGAAAAATAAGGCTGCCATGCAAACAGAGTCATGATGCCTTATAAACCATGTGGGCTTAAGCAGCACAGAGATCCACTTGGGGAAAGTGAAGTAGGTTTAGATAGACATCAATGAGAATAACACAACCATGCATAGAGTGGGTCCATAGGAGTTTGTATGGTGGTGTAAGCTTCTAGCAAAGTTGGCATGATGACTAGTTTTGCAGGAAATGTTATTTTCTTGTCTGCAAAACCATCATGGACAAGTGGGTTGGAGGAGGATCTAACCAGGGGCAATGTGGGACTTGGTAGTCCTTAGGATGGTTAACAATATGGTTCAGATGCATTTCCAAAAAGGCACATGGTTTGAGAAAAGGAGGCATTCAAAAAGGTGATGCTGAAACTGTTTCCAGACTTAGCCAAATTTGGCAGTTTTGGGGAATTTGACTAGAGTATGAGAGGGAAATGTTCTTGGAGGAGTTGCAAGGTATCAGAGCTTTACAAGTGGGTGGTATTGAAGTGTAGAGTGAGCATAAGAGATCCATGCTTGATATTGGTCTTCAAGGACTTGGAAACATTCTTGAATGGAAATCTTTATAATGGATCTGGTTGAGGGTTGTAGATGATCACCTAGTGGCTAGGGATCACATCCAGGTTTGTAGCCTTTCTTAGGGGTTGCTGATTTGGAAACATCTTCACCCTAGGGATGAGCTTCTAAGGTAGCTCATTCTACTTCCTAAGCAAAAAATTCAATCAGCAGATCAAGGCAACTCATCTTACATACTAATCAACTACTCTAGGGTTACCATCAAGCTTAGCTTGAGGTAGGGTTGGGGCATTTTGAAGAGGTTGAGTTTTGAATAAGATGAGGGTTCTTGGTATCTCTACCAAGAGTAGAATTCAAATGCTTTGAAAGGAGGTTTTGGTAAAGCTAGAGATAAGATTAGTTGAGTGCTCTGTCTTGAAAACATAAGGAGATTGTATTATATAACTCTCCATAGTTTTGTTGATAGAGACTACCAAAATAGTTTTGGTCTACATAGGCATCTTGGCACCTGTTTTGAAATGCCAGAACGTTTGAGAATATGAAGAGTAAGCCAAGATAGTTTTGGTAAATAGCTTTTGGACAACTGAGGGTGAGGTAAGGAGTATCCTAAGATACACTTCATAAGCACAAGTGCAAACAAACAACAAGCAAGCACTGCACTAAAGCACAAGAAAAAGTTTTTTGTTCTCCCTGATTTTTGCATTCTGGACAACTAATCAGGGTTGCTGAAATTGGGATGTTACAGACCTTTCCCCCTTAAAAGAATCTCTTCCCAATATTCGTGAGAGTACGGTTAGGGGATTTGTCTCGGAATAAGTACTATGAGTTTCTTGCGGGCTAACTTGCCGACTTTGTCTTCGAATCGAAGCACCTTGACAGCAAGGTTAAACTTCAAACTTCTTAAAACTCGGGGGTCGAGCTGGCTTCAACCATAATTGCGGTGAGGGATATTCCTCCTATAAGGGTCTACAACGCTTCACTTAAGTGGGTTGTCACATCTGTCAGTGACAAGTCTGTGCTCTGAGATTTGAGTCTTCGGGTCACCGGGTCGGGCAGAGGGGTTATCTATTTTGTGGGAAGGATGCAGTCTTTCCCCCCTTAGGATTGGACTAAGGTTGGTCGGATGGTTACAAATAGGGGACTTTCGTAGGAGGGTGACAAGAGAGGGTTCTTAAGCTAGAGAACATCGACTTAAGAGGGGATAGCATCATAGGTGTCGTTCCAGGGGAAAATGGGCTAGTTTAACTACAGGCTGCACTCGTTGACTTTTGGGTAGTCCTGGAGTGGGTGAAAGGGCTTCTCTTTGGGTCTTTACTTCCACGGGGTGATGTCACCTAGGAAGGCGCGGGACATCTTCAGTCTCGAGCTGAGTGGCAGTGAGCGGTAGGGTGACCATCTTTTCTATGGAAGGGGACCTTGGATGTCTTCGAGCTTCTCTTTCGCAGAAGTCTTGGCAAATTTTCTCTCGGGGCATTCTCTGCTAAAGTGACCGGGTAGTCCACATGTGAATCAGGGGTTCTTCTTTCGTCGTGGCTGAGTTGAAGGCTTTTCTATGCTGACATCGAGAGATTGGCACGCCTTGCCAATGAGGGAATAAATTGGGCATTGGACGGGGACGTGGTCTTGACCTTCGCAGAGGAAACAAGTGGTAAGTCTAGTTAGGCAAGCTTTGGGTGAATGGGGTTCTCCACATTTGGGGCAGTTATCGGAACATTGCTGGCTAGGTGCCCTTCGTCTCCGCAGCGGCTACAGGCCTTCTTCGAGCTTCCGTTCTTCATGGCCATCCTAGGAGAGGTCTTGTTGGTGGCAGACGTTTCGGGTTGGGTCTGATGCAACGACTTGGGTAAAACACGCAAAAAGGAACAATTCAAGCAAGCATAGTAGTCAAGGAAGTCATTACATACCAACCAAATCTGCACCCGAGGGTGCTAACAGTACTTAGGCATTACAAAACTCGTTCAGGGACGATACAAGGCTCTACCCTATGGCTAGGTGGGCGAGTATCACAACGCGGGTGATTACTCGGAGGGTGCATCGGTGGAGTCGTGGCTAGCTTCGAGTAGATCAGTGGAGGTTTCCTGTGCCTTCTTGAGGGGCTTGAACCTATGGAGGTACTGACTGGCGGTGGTGCACTTCCTACTTTTCTTGGGGGAGGCTTCCCTCGAGGTTCCTTTAGTTGTAGTTGTTCGTGCTTCATTTCTTTGCAGGGTTTCTATAGCTTCTTTACGGGTGAGAATGGTTTGCAGTTAGCGAAGCTCCATCTGGGAGTGGTGGTACTCGTCAATAACTGTTGTTAACGCCTCATTGCTAGAGTAGCTGTAACGGGTCTGAAAGGAGAGAGCAGGATACGCCGGGCTAGGGTATTGAGTTCCTCTGGTGCAGTCGGCATTTCCCTTCATGGGGAGGTAGAAGGTTGTGGGTTGTCTCATCTCTAGGAGGGAACTACGGATGCGCATCAAGGCTTATCGGGTTACCAAGTCAATAGCAAGCACGGGACTAGGCATTCGAGGTCCTGTGGAGTAGATAGGTCTTCCATTGGTTCCTGGCTTGGCTAGTATGACAATTTGTCCCACATAATCTCCTGATTCCAGTCCCTTGTGGAGGGTGTAGGTAGGTTTCTGCTAGTAACCACACAGTTGCATCGAGTCCCATAGGATTTGGGGAAATCCAATCTTCAGCCAGTCTTCGTCAATAGGCTCCATCTATAGAAGGGTTTAGGTTCAGGTTGGGTTAGTGACATGTGTGCAGGATTTTAAGCTTAGGAAATCATATTAATGCAAGGAGTTTTCAAAATAGAGGGGGAGAAGACATAAGCACTTTTGCAAATAGTCATCTTTTCTCCCTTGTCTTTTAGAAAATAGGTTTGTCGTTTCCTGTCTAACGTCTATGCTAACTAAGGTCTCCTACAGTCAGGATGGCTCTGATACCAAGTTTGTGCCCCCCCCCCGGATTTATCCTCCGAGAATCCCTGTTATTCATACAACCATGATCCCATGATCAGTTAGTCGTGGCACATAACCGACAAGTATCATTACATCATCCGAGAATATACCAAATTACAAGAGTTACATAAATGCCGTTATGGCTACATCAATAATCACCAGCGGAACTTCATCAAGCGCAGAGCCCGAGCCATGCCTTAACCTACAGGCAACTAACTGGGAGAACGTCCTAGCTCGCATAGTCATCTACTTCACCTTCGTCTTGATATCTGACCACATTAATAGCCAGGGACAATGCCAGTGAGTACTTTGAATGTACTCGCAAACCACCTTAAGGGAATAGTAATTACAAGGGGATATGCAATATGGCTGTAGTAGTAGGAGGGCTCCAAGAGGGGTTCTTTTCTAAATAGTTTCTCTTGTAGATATAGCATCTACATATCTTTGTTGAAAACTTTTATAAACCATTTTGGAAACCATTTTGAAAAGTTTTGGAAAACATCAGGACTGGGTCACCCATTTGTTCCTTTCTCCCGGTCATCCGACGACCAAACTCCTTCCATCCCTTTTCTTACCATCCCATGGTCAAAACATGGATCCTTTCTGACCATCCCATGGTCAAAACATTTTCAAAGCGTTTGCTTTTCCGAAAAAAATCCTTTTTGAAAACAAAACCATTACCACTCTACAGCAACCTTCCCAACCGTCCATGACCGTGGGCACGGCTATTCGAATAGATTTACACTATGCAGAGGTTGTACACTTTACCCACACCATCCGGCTATACTACCCTGATCTTCACCGATCGTGGGTCGTGTAACCGATCAAGACTTTCCGGATGCCCACACCAATATAAGTGCCTACCCTATGAGTGTTAATCCCCTAAAAACCGGGACGTCGGGCGAGGACCAAACGGAGCACTTTTTCCACTTCTCGAGTGTGCGCTTTCAATGAGGGGCTCATAGTAACGCGTGGAGGCCTGTCGACCCTTTGTTCCTTCTCCAGGTCCCACCTTTATCGGAGAAGGCCCACCCTCTAGGGATCCCCGATCCCCTGTAGTTGTTGCGAGGCAGCTTATACCAAAATAGACAAACATCAAATCCAGCCCTGTCCCATACCAGAGTAATGTGGTTGCACAGGGTTAATTGTTCTAGCAAAACTGCAGAGAACCAGGTGCATTTTCGTAAACCTTTTTATGGAGATTGCATGATAGGTGCTGAAACTAATTTATTCTTAAGGTTCTCAAAAGCTGCAATGCAGTTATGATCTAAATAGAATGGAGTGTCTTTATCAAGAAGGTTGGTGCGAGGCATAGCTATTTTAGCAAAATCTTTTATAAAACTCTTATAAAAACCTGCATGTCCTAGAAACATTTTTAGGTTTTTAATGTCCTGAGGTATTGGAGGATTTTCTATAGCATTTATATTAGTTTTATCTATTTCTATTCCCTTCTCCGAAACTTTATGCTTGAAAAGTTTACCTTCTCTTTCCATGAAACGGCATTGTTACAAATTCAAAACCAAATTTGACTGCCTGCATCTCTCCAAGACTTTGGTTAGATTGTAGAGGGAATTATCCAAAGTTGTTCCACAAACAACAAAATCATTTCTTAGAACTTCCATAGTCTTCTCAACAAAATCATCAAAGATTTTTAGAACACATTCTTGAAAAGTTGTTGTTGTGTTACATAATCCAAACATGAATTAGTCTATAAGCAATGGTCCCATAAGGGCAAGTTAAAGTCGTTTTCTCTTGATCTTCCGGTTGTATGGCAATTTGAGAATATCCAGAATAACCATCAAGAAAATATAAATAAGAATTATTACTAAGTCTTTCTAAAATTTTATCCATGAATGGTATAGGTTTATGATTTTTCTATGTCTCTCGGTTTAGCTTCCTAAAATCAATGCACATACGATATCCTACAATAGGCCTTACAGGAACTAGCTCACCATCCTCATTCAAAGCAGCATCAAGACCCCCTTGTCTTAGTATGCAATGAGCTGGGCTAACCCACTTACTTTCAGAGATAGGATATATTATGCCAGAATCTAATAAGCGTATAACCTCTTTTCTTACTACTTCCTTCATTTTTGGATTAAGTCTTCTTTGTGTATCCACTATAGGTTCAGCATCATCAAGCATGGTAATCTTATGTGTTACAATAGATGGATCTATTCCTTTAATATCACTTAGAGTATATCCAAAGGCTTCACGATGCTTAACCAAGACCGAAAGGAGTTTATTTGTTTCATTTTCTGATAAATTTTTTCTAATAATAACAGGATATTTGTTTTCATTATCTAAAAACTCATACCTCATATCGTCTGGAAGTTGTTTCAATTCAATTGGTGGAGGTTCTTCATCTCCTTTTCTTACCAATTCTTCGTAGTCATGTGGATTTTGTGCTTCCGGAACTGAATCAAGGTAATCATCCATGTCTTCTCTCTCCTCATCATCTGATGCTTCCTCCCAATTAATTAGGATCCTCTCTAATCTAGCTTGTGGAGTACTAAAATGAATTGCGGCTAGCTCGGCAATTGTTTTCTCTTCCTTGATATCTTACACTTCATATGGCCTCTTTTTTAGTTTGGCAAAGTGGAATGTAATTTCCTCTTCTCCAAACATTAGTGAAATAGTCTCCTTCTTATTATCAACTCGAGCTTTGGTTATGGAAATAAAATCCATGCCTAAAAAAATAGGACAAAAAGAATCTCGAGGCATATCAACAATATGAAAATCATGGGGGTACATGAGTGATCAAATAAATACATCGATATTTCTAATTACACCTTCTAGTTTTATATTGGTCCTATTAGACAATTTAATAGTAAGGTCTACCGGTTCCACATCTGGATTATTTAAATTGTAGCGAAGTTCCTCATAAAGTTATGCAGGCATAATATTTATAGTGGAAATCGGCTCATAAATTCCGTACAAGAAAGTTTCTCCACAATATATAAGATTCATAGGTTTAGAAGTTTCATTACCTCGTACCTTACCTTCGATAAAATCTGTGGTTTCACGGTCCAGCATAACCACTTCATCATCCACTATTCATGCTTCCATAAGATCCTTTAACATAACATTATTTATATTGGTAGCTTCGAGGTTCTTTTCTGGTTTCTTTGGTCTCTTCTTTATTTGTTCTTCCTCCTTTTGCCTTTTCTTGATGATCTCTTGAATAGGTACTGAGGAGAATTCTTCCATTAGTGCTCTTGCACGCTTCTTCTGTTCGAGGGGTTTGCGTGGTTCCCATTCTGTCAGTACCTGCAAATGTCCTGCATAATTCTCAATAATTTTCTTTACTGAGTAAGAATCAATACCGAGGGTTTTAATCATTGCACCAGTACTTTCATCTACAAAGAAATGTTAATGCAAGCATATTCATAAAAACTATTTATAATGTTTTCCATATCATTAAAATTTTCCATTGCTTTCCTCATTCTTATTATTAGATTCCAAGCTTCAAAATAGGTATAAGATAGAAAGCTGCCATTATAAGCAGTGTCTAGATTCATTCTATTTTGAATATTAAGCCCTCCATAAAAAGTATGAGTGATTAACCAATCAGGAAAATGATGATGGGGGCAATTATCTAGGTAACTTTTGTACCTTAGATATCCTTCATACAAGCCCTCACCCGGATTATTTTTGAAACTGATAATAATACGTCTCATCCTGTGAGCTTTGCTTTCTGAATAATATTTTGATAGAAAATTAGTTGTTAGTTCCTTCCAAGTCCTTGGTGCTTCTACACAAAAATATTTGTACAAGTCGCAAACATTCTTAGAGTGAGTTTGCCTAAACAACTGGGTTTAACTATATCAAGATTATAGTCATCAAATATAAAGGAACTGAGAACATCTTCAAAGAATTGTAAGTGTCCATATGGACTCTCTTCATTGGTTCCTACAAATTTCTTAGTGTGCAGTAGTTCAAATAATAAAGGGTGGATCTCAATTCCATCCGGATTTATGGTTTTATTGACAGTTATAAAAGCATTCATGGGCGAACTAATTTTTCTTACTGCCTCAAGCTGGTTTAAATGCTGAGTGTTGTCCATTGTTGTGATCCTGCAACTTAAATTCAAAATTAGTACAATGAAAGTAAATAACTAAAAGTAAAGTGACTTATAGTGCTAAGCTCCCCGGCAATGGCACGAGAAAATAGCCTTATCACTACAAGTGCACAAATTGTTTGTAGCTAGTTTCGAAATAAAGATATCGATCCCACAAGGAGCAGTAGGCAAAAGACTAAAATCATTTTAACTAGAACTAAATGTAGTACTTAAGGAATAACTTTGATATGCAAGAAAAGTAGAATTGTTTTTGGGTTTCTGATTGAACAAGGCAAATTAAAACTTAATGCAGAAAGTAAGAATCGTGTGTGTAAAAGAACTTAGAACTGCAATAGGGAAAAAGGCATTCTGAGGGAGTGGTGGATATACCGCTAGCAATTTAGACTAAGCAATCAAGATTATTATAACAAATATTCTCATGATATGTATGTATGTGGGAGGAGCTCCATAAATGGGCAAATACGCAACAACCACTGCTCACATCATCCTTCATAACCACAGCTGACGAATAAACGTCATCAAGCATATTATCCTGCTATTAAGGGATTTCTCCCATGAAACATGGCTTAATGAGTTCTCCTTGATTCCCCAAGTTAGTACGTAAAGAATGACAATAGCTTCATAGTCAAAATAAGTGTTATCATCCCTCCATCTACCAACAAGTAATCCCCTTCATCGAGTCCTCATAGGAGGGAAATATTAAAGAGGTGCACAACTCCCAACATCAAGATGAAGACAATTAACACATACACATAATGATGTATAACATAATAATCTCTATCTCATCTCAATCATATGCTAGGGTTTCTACATCTTCCTAAGAACTAGAGATCTACTCAGACATGGAGGCAATCAACATCATGGCAAAGGTGATGGAAACAATCATAGATGAATGGTACTTGTATAAATCTACAACGAGTATGGAAATTACAACAAGATCTAGATGGATGAGATGGGATGGATGGAAATAGTGATGGTGATGGTGTAGCGGTTGATGAAGATGGAGATCGATGCCTTGGCCTCCCAGATCTGCGTATGGCGAAGATGGATCCCTTGGGCAAGTTGCCCCTCCATATGCCTTCCGAAGGTAAAGTTTTCGCGATTTATAGTTGTTCTATATGTCGTCTCTCTAAGCCAGTTGCACGGGGTGAAACTATTTGGAGAGGCAGAGGTGGAGCCAACTATACGACCGGAACCATACGACCGGAAAAAGTATTCTGGTCGTATATTTGGTCATTGAACCGTCTGTGTGCCTCAACTGCTTTGGGTTTTCTTATGGTATTATTGATATTTCTCAAATAAGCAATTTACGTTGTTTTGGACTCCTTTCTCCCTACTACAACTACTCCAAGAATTGTGTCCATTGGATCCATCATTTGTCCTGATCCTGGTGAAAACAGACATAAAATGTGTGCGCGAGCACCGTAAAATACCAAGATCCTACATCTACAATGCAAAATAATAATATAAAACATGATGCAAATATGCACTCATCAATTAGCATCAATCTTTTCTGAAGTTAATGCACCGCCTGCGTGCTTAAAGTCTTGCAACTTATTTGGAACACCGTGACGTCCATCATCATCGCCTTCATCATCCGTATACCTATTATCATTGTCATC
Source organism: Avena sativa (assembly GCA_916181665.1). Taxonomy (NCBI): domain Eukaryota; kingdom Viridiplantae; phylum Streptophyta; class Magnoliopsida; order Poales; family Poaceae; genus Avena; species Avena sativa. The sequence continues at coordinate 259,264,632 of OV702292.1, read as the reverse complement.
ATCGGCATGACCACCATTCTTACCACCATTGGGTGCATCTTCAATAATAGCAAGATCAAATGGCTCTCCATGCTGTATCCACCGAGTATACGTGTGCGACATGCCCCTGATGAGTAAGTGGTGATAAAGAAGACCTACATGTACTGTTCTCTGGTTGAGGCACTTACGACAGGGGCATGGAACCTCACCATTCTCGCCATATCCCTCCTTCAGAAATCTGACGAACTATTTCAGGCCAGCTTTGTAGGTTTTAGTAAACTGTCTGCCATGAATAATTCAACTCCTATCCATCTATTAAGAATTAAATAAACAAATCACACTTTCAGAATAGGCTATTGATTTTTAGAAAAAAATTCTTTACAATGAACAATCCAACTCATATCCATGTGTTGAACAATTAAAACTTCAAATCACATTTTTAAAATAGGCTAGTCATTTTTCAGAACAATTTACTTTACCATGCAACAAATCCAACTCATATCAATATGTTGGCAATTAAACAAACTAATCACATTTTCTGATAAGAATAATCCTTTTTAAGAAAAAAAATTGTAGATGAACAATCCAGCTGATATCCACGTGTTGAACAATTAAACAAACTATTTTTTTACCTTGGCAGACATGGAGACGAGCAAGTTGAGCACGGAGATGGCGCCTGGAAGGGGAGCTACAAGGTAAGTGGAGATGTCAACCGGAATGGACAGGGAGACGCCGAAATGGACAGGGAGACGGCGCCGCAGCGTGTGGTGGACCGACAAAGGAAGCCGTACCCTAGCCGCCACCGCCGCGTGTGGTGGACGGGATTTTAGTCGAAATATCCCAGGTGGAGTTCATATAAGTGTGTGGGCGGCAAAGAGGTGGGTCCCACAAGTCAGCGATAGAATCTTGACTGGTCCAGCTGACACGTGGGGTTCACCGTTGGTGGGTCCATTAGTCAGGGACCTCTTGGTTGTGTGTTTGAGACCTGGAGTTTCCATTTTATTGAATTTCTTCAGACTTTAATTTGGCTCCATTTTTTCAGAACAGAAGAGGCATGTAGAGAGAGAGTGGATAAGATAGGTGCAGCTCTTCTAGAGAGAGAGAGACAGAGCATGCCCCATCGCTGCCTCCGGTGAGCTTTCACCGGATGCAGGTGCACGACTTATATATTCTCCAATCTCTGGCGATCTTCCTTCGTGTATAGGTGTGCGGTACGCCGCCTGATCTCACGCGTTTTCTGGATGAACGCAGGGGAGCTGCAGCATCCATGGGCGTGTGCGATCACAGCAGAGTGAGGGACACAATCTACCGTGGAATAACAGGCGGCGAGACTCTACAACAGCGGTAAGAATCCCCTTCACTGGAGTATAACCAATGACAAAGATCTTCAGCAGCAGTAGCTCGATGAATCTGTAGGGTTTTCAGAGCTGCGTAAATAGTACTTGTTCTTCATGGAATCTGTACATTTTTCTCTATGATTGCTTCATCAAATCCGTAGATTTTTATCTAAGATTTCTTCATCGAATCCCTTGAGTAAATCTAGGATATGCAAAAAATTATTGCAGATTTTTTTGGGTTGAATTTCTGCAGATTTTTTTGTTGGTACAATTTGTGCTGATATTTTGTTAATACCAATCTTTAGTATGTGTATGCAGAACTACAAATTAGTACAATATGCACATCATTAGTTGTATTTTTGCATGATTATCTATACAGAACTACAGACTAACTAGTTGTATTTCTGCACATATATAGTATTAGTTGTAGTTACTAGTATATATATAGTAGATAAAGTACAATGTAATCAGTATCATTAATATTCCTAGATTGGGTATAAATCCCATAATTTTCCTAGCTTAGGTAATGTAGTTTTTCCTCAAAAGATCATTGCTACAAATTTAGAGTTTAGTTTTGATATTTTTTAATTACACTAGTAGTAGTGATATTAGTAGCATCATACAATTTATATATTTTGACACTAGTAGTAGTGTTCAGAGACGATATTAGTAACATCGTATCATTTATTTTCCTGATCTTTTTTTATTTTTTGTGTTCATAACAAAAGGAATATGGCTCAAAATGAATGTGTGACATGTCAATAGCAACCTTCCTGGTGTGGGAGTGGAAACATAGACCATGTGATGTATTTTAGAATGAGGGTGAGATCACCCTTTTTGTATAGGGATTTGTAAGTATTCTCAATTTTCATATACATATCTTATTTTAAATTTCCATATAAATTGCTTTATGTTCATGATCTTATGGGTTTTTTCTGTTTCACAAATTTATACTGGGTATTCCTTGTTGTTTCGCTGAGCGTATGCGACAATTCTCTCTTGGTCCACATCTGACCTGGATCCTTGCTCGGAGTGACCACCATGATCAAAACAGAACAATTGATGAATACTACTTCTATGTGCTATATGGTCGGAATTTTAGGAGGTCGGTAGCATTATGTGGCCCATATTGGAGGGGGTTCTATGCAGCTTATAACATTGAACAGAACGATGTTCTCACATTTGCATATGATAGAGTAGATATGTGCTTTATTGTTGAAGTTTCAAATGCTAATAATGTTGTCAAACCTTGGGTTGATCAAGACCAGTGTATGTATTGACTTATTTGCATTGAATTAGTTTTTTTCTTACACACATGACTAGTTTCTTAATTATATATGTTCCTTACACATAAACCTTCTTTCATTTCATATGCATGATCAGGGTGTTATAAGACCAAATATTGTTGCAAGGTCACACTAGAGAAATCCCTATTTCAGCACCCATGTAATGTCAGTTGCCCTGAGATGAATTCCATATCTTGGGCATTCTACAAGGAGTTTGTAAGAGACCTGGATGAAGATGAGGTCTTTGATATCCCTTAGTTCTTGGTGCACTGGGTGTAGGATGAAGATGATCTTCATCAGATGGTCAGTTAATCACTTTTTCCTATGCTTTTCCTTCTTATATTGTAAATTTATCAGGATGCCCAGTTAACTAAGATATATTATATATTTTTGTTACTCAAGAAATTCCTTTGAGATACACAAGGGAACACCAAATCCCAAAGAAAGGGTTCTATTATGTATGCATGAAGAATAATTGTGAAAAAGGCCTGAAAATGTAGGGGCGATATCGCATATCGGAAGTATATGACGATTGAATTGAGTTCACCGACCCCTGGACTGAATTCTATGCTAAAAAAAGAATTTGCCTTGATGATCTGCTTGTCGTCCAGGTCAAGGTGATGAGGCACTATATCAAGCTGATTATTGAGGTGGTCACCGGACCAGCAGAGGAACATGAGGAAGCGGAAGACGACAGTGACGAGCCGCAGGAGGAGGACAAAGATGAGAGCGTTGGCTCTGTGATGTCAGTTGTAGCTCAGAACTTCTGAATAAATCATCAGAATTTAAATTTCAAGAATGCATGCTCAAAAACTTTTGTGTTGTTGTATGTTAAACTAGCAAATCTCTTTTGTTCAAATCTCTTGGGTTGTACCAACTTCATTCTGTTTAATTATGAAAGAGAAAATATAAATGATTTCTCTCAATTTCTCGCATAGAAGAATGCACAATGAATTCCATATTCTTGCAGGAACCGGCCCCACTTGTTGAACTGGTGGCACTGCCATGATCTCCACGTAACCATGGTGAGTTCTCGAACCGAAGCTGCAGTTATTCATTATCATCACGTATCCACGATCTCTGCAGTTATTCATGCGCGCTTATTCTTCCTCTTCCTCTCTCATTCCTCTGTTCTGGAACTATAGGTTCTTCTTCTTCTTCCTCGCAGGCATTTCCTTACAGGCTTTCCTTTCACCCATTTTCATGCAGGCATGGACGATGGGAAACGCACAACAAAGACCCACTTTTTCCTTGCCCATGGCACCACGACTTTGATAGTGGTGTACACAAATGATGAAGCGACTGTGGAGACAACTCTCGCCAGGTATGAGCAATTTCTTGAGAAAGACAAGTACACGTTTGTGGGGCTAGACTTGGAGTACACCCTTGTAGATAAGCAACAAAATCCTCCACAAGATATCGTTGTTGTGCAAATCGCCATACATGAGGTCCTCATTTACCACTTCTACAGGTCTATGAAATTTAAATTTGAGATCACCACTTTTGCATCCCTTGTTCCCTTACATCCCTAAAACCCTCTAACTTCAAGAGTAAACCAACTGAGAAGCATTGTCCGGCTCTGGTCAAGTTCTTGTGTAGGAAAGTGATAACTTTCACTAGTGTGGATATCAGAAATGACACAACTATGCTTTCTTGTGCGTTGATAAAAATCCCACATGGGTACCACATCGACATCCAATATTTGTACAAGATCAAACCATACCCAGCGAAGGATGGCATGGGTGATCTGGCAGCAGAAATCATCGATAGATCCTATGCAAAACTGAAGAAATTGAAGCGAAGCGAGCACAACTACTGGGAGTGGAAGCCGATGAGCCAGGTGTGCCTCGAGTATGCAGGCAGAGACGCCTACATGGCGTACGAGTTGTATAGTAAGCTCATTACCATGAAAGATGGGATGCTTAAGGAGGGGTTTTTCATGACACAGCTATGCCCTAGTTGCAAGCTAGCCCATGAGAAGAAGTGCAAGGAGGATAGAAAGCGGTATCAGGACGAGGAGGGATCTTGGAATGGTGGTGACAGCAAGCGGTTGAAGGGGAAGCAAGTCAAGGACGACAACAAGTTGTGGTGATAAATTAGTTTATAGTTTATTTTCTGTAAGTAGTATATATTTTGGGATGTATAGATTAGTTTGGGATCTAAGAGTTGGAAGAACTTGCATGCATGTATGTGTTTTCCTATATGATATATGTACAAAAGTGTGATGGGTTGTTGAGATAGGCATTATCTAGTCCCCTAGTGAGCATGGTTTCTCACATATATCGATATGCGCATGATCCAGCATCTTCTTCGGCTCAAACTTTGGTATTACACCTAAAACTAACCAAAATAAATAACGATATAAATCCATTGTTCAACCCTCATCTGTACAAATAATCTAGGGGGTAGATTGTCTATGGGGCCCACGGTCTATGGTTTCGTTGAAAACCGAGCATCAGCGCATCTGAATCCCTCCATATCTTGCATGTGTTTCTAGAATATGTACAAAAATTGAGATAGGTATCATCTAGGAAACTTTAGTGGATTTTTTATGCAACTTTTCCTATGTGTTTTTGGTCTCTATGAGACCATATGTGGTTTGACACATGGATCCCCTAGAGTCATTAGTTGCATGTGTGCTCTCTTCCTAAACCACATTGATATATCCACTAGATTCATGATCCACATGATCACATTGCATGTGTGTTCTTTTCTAAAACCACAATATCTACATGCATGACCACACACATACTCCAGTGGATTATTCTGTGATGCATGCAACTTCTGTCACACTAGTGCAACATGCAATGTGGAAGCTGCTTTCCTATGTGTTTTTGGTCTCTGTGACCATGGTTTAATTTGACACATGGATCCCATAGATTGCATGATGTGTGTTCTTTTCCTATATATATATCCACTAGAGTCATTGATCCACATGACCACATTGTATGTGTTCTTTTCCAAATTAAAACCACGATGATATATATCTATACATGCATGAGAACACACATGCATACTCTAATGGATTTTGTGATGATGCAACTTCTATCAATGCATGTGAGGCTTCTTTAATTTCCTATGTGTTTTTTGGTCTGTGTGATACCATGAATGGTTTGACACATGGATCCCCTAGCTAGAGTCATTAATTAATTGCATGTGTGTTCTCTTCCTAGAGTCATTGATATCCAGTAGAGTCATTGGTCCACATGACTACATTGTATCTGCTCTTTTCCAAAACCACAATGATCTACATGCATGGCCACACAGATACTCCAGTGGATTCTGTGATGCAACTTTTGTCACACTGATGCAATAATGCGATATGTGGAAGATGGTTTCCTTTGTGTTTTTGGTCTTTGTGACCATGCATGGTTTAATTTGACACACATGGATCCCCTAGAGAGACATTGCATGATGTGTGATATATATATATTCACTAGAGTCATTGATCCACATGACTACATTTCATATATGTACACTCTTCTTTTCCAAACCCACAATTATATCTCTACATGCATGACCACACACATGCATATTCAAGTGGATTCTGTGATGATGCACAACTTCTGTCACACTGTGCAACCATGCATGCAATGTGGAAGCTCCTTTAATTCCTATGTGTTCTTTTATCTCTATGACCATGGATCTCTCCTAGAGTCATATTGCATGAATGTGTTCTTTTCGTAACCCACATTGATATCCACCAGAGTCATTGATAGATCCACATGATGACCACATTTGCATGTGTTCTTTTCCAATAATATACCACATTGATACCTACATGACCACACAAACTCCAGTGGATTAATTTTGTGATACAACTTCTGTCAATATGCAATGTGGAAGCTTCTTGTTTATTTCCGATATGTTTTAATTTGGTCTCTATGACCATGATTAGTTTGACACATGGATATCCCCAACCAGAGTCATTGCAATGTGTGTTCTCTTTCTTAACTTAACACACATGATATCCACTAGAGCCATTGATCCACATGATCCAAATTGCATATGTGTTCTTTTTCCAAAACCACATTGATATACTACATGCCCACACACATTCAAGTAGTGGTGCAACATGCAAATGTGCAAGCTGGTTATTTATTTCCTATATGTTAGTTTTTGGTGTGACACCTAGAGTCATGCATGTGTTCTCTTTCTAATTAAACCACATTGATATATGTATATATATATATCCACTACTACTAGTCATTGATCCACATGAGAAACATTGCATGTGTGTTCTTTTCCAAAACCACAATATCTCGATCGAAATGCATGACCACACACATACTCCTGTGGATTCTGTGATGCAACTTCCTGTCACACTGGTGCATGCAACATGCAATGTGTGGAAGATGATTTAGCTATATATGTGTTTCTGGTATTTGTGACCATAATTTGACACATGGATCCCCTAGAGTCATTGCATGTTGTGTTCTTTTCCTAAACCACATTATTTGAAGGAAATATGCCCTGAGAGGCAATAATAAAGTTGTTATTATGTATTCCTTGTATATGATAGATGTTTATTTTACATGCTATAATTGTATTGATAGGAAACATCAATACATGTGTGTTTAATAAACAAAAAAAAAGGTTCCTAGTCATGCCTCTCTTATAGACTAGCTTGTTGATTAACAAGATGATCAAGGTTTCCTGATCATGGACATTGGATGTTGTTAATAACAAGGTCACACCATTGGTGGAATGATGTGATGAACATTCATCCGAAGTATAGCATTACGATCAAGTCATTGTTTTTATATTTCTATAACATCATACGAAGTAATCTTTATCTTTAGACCATGAGATCATGTTAATTGCTAACACCGGAAGAGTATCTTGATAACATCAAACGTCACACCGTAACAGGGTGACTATAAAGATGGGTTCAGTGCTACGAAGGTGTTATGTTGAGGCTCATGGATCAAGAGTGGAATTTGTCAATCCAGATGACGGATAGATATACTCTGGGCCCTCTCGGTGATATCACATTAGGATAGCTTGCAAGCAAGTGATGTGATCACTAGAATGTTATATCACGGGAACGAGAAAAGAGTGCATGTCGGTAACGAGATCAAACTAGGTATGGAGATATCGATGATCGAATCTTGGACATGTAATATATCGAGAGACAAAGGGATTTAGTTACAAGCGTTGAAGGTTCTCACGATCACAGGAGTCATCGTTGAATGTGTAGGAGTCAGTACGGATCTCCAGGTCCCGCTGCTGATTATTGATCAGAGAAGAGTCTCGATCATGTCTACATTATTCGCGAACCGTAGGGTGGCACACTTAAGAGTTACCGGACACCATTTTGGAGCACATATGTTTCAGACGAAAGAATTGCAAAGCAGAAGAATTGTTTCAATAGAAACCGGAAATTGTTTCGGGTGAAATTGCAGAAGGTGGTTCTGCATGCGATATTGAAATATTGCAAGGGGATATATGTCAATGTTTGTTAATTAAAGTAATTAACAAAATTCTGAATAAATTGAATAAAAGAGTTTTATTAAATGAGATAGCATTAAATTTGGAGAAACTTAATGCATTTAAAGTGGAGACTTTAAAAGGGAATGTGAAGAGGCATTTTAATGTGGAAGAGTTACCACCACATGAATGGGGAGGCGAGGGGTCACCCCCCCATGCGTCGGCCATGGAGAGAGGGGGCACCCCCCGTCCTCCTATAAAAGGCCACCCATTCCCTCCTTCATCCACACACCTCCTTGTGAAGGATCTCTCTCCCCCTCTAGAATTATTCCCCCATGGTCTCGGATTAGCGAGATACATGTTCCCGATGGCATTTCGTCTGGAAGGAGTTGCTGCTTCCGCTAGATCGCTGGAGCGAGGAGGTGGAGGTTGTCCGGTGGCTTGAACGTGTGTGCGAGTGCGGATGCGCTGCTGAGTTGCGGCGCTTGGACTTCCTCACGATCTTGAGATCGGAAAGTGTACGACTACATCAACCACGAGTTCCTACTCGTTATCAAAGCTTGTTGTCTTTGAGGGTAAGCTCTCTATGGATGTATGTCCACCCGTTCGCTTTGTACCTAGTAGATAGATCTTGGCGTGTAGTTCACACCGTAGGAAAATTTTTGTTTTCTATGCTGCGAACCCAACAGTGGTATCAGAGCATGATCTATGCGTAGGTGCTTTGCACGGGTAGTACACATATGTTTATATGTGGGCGATGATGATCATGTTATTGCATCTTCTATGTACTTTGGATATTGGTGGCATAGTGGGATGAAGCGTCCCGAACCAACCTTACATGTCATCGTAGAAGAGACCGATTCCACGACTGACATGCAACTTGTTTTGCGTAAGTGGCTAGCGGGTGTCTGTCTCTCCTACTATAGTCAATATCTGATTTACAACGAGTTGCTAATAACTTAGTTATCCTCGTTGTGGTTCATGTTCGTAGATTAGACAGGTTCTATCTCCGAAAGCCCTAAGCCACGTAAAACTTGCAATTGATAAATTAGAGGCGTCTAGTTTAGATCGTTGCTGGGCTAGTGTTTTGATATGGTATTGTTGTAAGTAGATGTATAATATATAGTCTTACAACTCACTTAACGTGTAAGTTCCATAGACCTTGGCCTTACACACAAAGGAATGATAAAGATCATACCACGATGCAAATGATAGAGATCAAATGCATGGACCATATCATCTCACTTCACACATTAGATGTTAGCATCTTATATTGCTAGTTTGGCGCGTTTGGTAGCATTATAAGATGATCCCTCATTTAGATATTAAGATAAAATGTGTTCTTCCTTAAGTATGCACCGTTTTGTGGATTGTGTTTTAAGGCATCACGTGATGATCGGGTGTTTTTCAACTCTACGCTTTCATACAACGGGTGTAAGACAGTTTTACACACGCAAATACTAAGGTTCTTACTTGACGAGCCTAACATGTATAGACATGGCCTCGGAACACGGACCGAAAGGTTAAGCATGAGTCATATAGTTGATATGATGCCCATATAGATGCTCGCCTTTGAAGCAACACCGACTCACGTGATGATCGGACTTGGTGTAGTGGATTTGGTTCATGTAATCACCAAAAGGACACGAGGGATGTCGTTTTTGAGTGGGAGTTCATTAGTAATTTGGATTAGTCGAACTCAATCTATCATAAACTTAGTGTAAATATACTTTACAAATTCTGTTGAGGATGGCACCACCTGCTTTTAATTTCAATGTGTTCATGGAGAAAGAGAAACTTGCCGCGAATGGTAGCAACTTCACCAACTGGGCTATGAATTTGAGGATTCTCCTCACTGTTGCACAAAAGCAATATGTGCTAGATGCGCCGCTAGGCCCCCCACCAGCTCCTGATGCCCCTGACGAGGAAAAGAACGTCTATATAACTCGTCAGGAGGACCACAACTTAGTTCATTGCGGCATACTGTATGGGCTAGAGCCAGAACTTCCAAAACGTTTTGAAAATGGCAATGCCTTTGATACCATGGGAGAATTGAAAATAATTTTCGATACCCATACTACCGTAGAGAGTTATAATGCTACAGAAAACTTCTTTAGCTGCATGATGGAGGAAAATAGCTCCGTTAGTGAGCACATACTCAAAATGTCTGGGTACGCTGATAAGCTTGTGTCCTTGGGAATAACGATTCCCATTGACTTAGGCATACATCGTGTTCTCCAATCTCTGCCACCTAGCTAAAAGAGCTTCGTGATGAACTATAATATGCAGGGCATGAAGAAGTCTCTTCCCGAGATTCTGTCAATGCTTAAGACTGCAGAAGTGGAGATTAGGAAAGAACATCAAGTGATGATGATGAATAGGACCACCGGTTTCAAGAAGGACAAGAAAGGCAAGCACAAGGGAAAGAAGGGTGGCAAGTCTGTTGCCATGCCTGAAAAGAAACCCCGAGATGGCCCTAAGTCTGACATCGAGTGCTACTATTGCAAGGGGACTGGCCATTGGAAGCGCAACTGCCCCAAGTATTTGGCGGACAAGAAGTCCGGCAAGGCAAACAAAGGTATATGTGATATACATGTTATTGATGTGTACTTGACTAGTACTCGCAGTAGCACCTGGGTATTTGATACGGGATCGGTTGCTAATATATGTAACTCGGTTCAGGGGCTGCAGAACAAGCGACAACTAGCAAGGGATGAGGTCACGATGCGGGTCGGCAATGGATCAAGAGTTGATGTGATCGCCGTCGGAACGCTGCCTCTCCATATGCCATCGGGATTAGTTATAAACCTAAATAATTGTTATTTGGTGCCTGCACTGAGCATGAACATTGTATCCGGATCGTGTTTGATGCAAAGTGGTTATTCATTTAAGTCTGAAAACAATGGTTGTTCGATTTATATGAATAATATCTTTTATGGTCATGCACCTATGTTGAATGGTTTGTTTCTGTTGGATCTCGATAGTAGTATTACGCATATTCATAATGTTAATGCTAAAAGGATTAAAATTGATCATGATATATCTACATATATGTGGCACTGCCATCTAGGTCATATTGGCGTTAAACGCATGAAGAAACTCCATTCTGAAGGACTTTTGGAATCACTTGATTTTGAATCATTTGATACATGTGAGCCATGCCTTATGGGCAAGATGACTAGAACGCCGTTTTCCGGTTCAATGGAACGGGCAACAGATCTATTGGAAATCATACATACTGATGTGTGTGGACCAATGAGTGTGTCGGCGCGAGGTGGATATCGTTATTTTGTTACTTTCACGAATGATTTGAGTAGATACGGGTATATCTATTTGATGAAACACAAGTCTGAAACTTTTGAAAAGTTCAAAGAATTTCAGAATAATGTGGAAAATCATCGTCACAGAAAGATCAAATTTCTGCGGTCCGACCGTGGAGGAGAGTATCTTAGTTACGAGTTTAGCACACATATGAAAGACTGTGGAATAGTTTCACAACTCACGCCTGCTGGAACACCACAACGTAATGGTGTGTCAGAACATCGTAATCGTACTTTTTTGGATATGGTTCGATCTATGATGTCTCTAACTGACTTGCCACTGTCATTTTGGGGTTATGCACTGGAAACAGCTGCATTCACTTTAAATCGGGCACCATCTAAATCCATTGAAACGACACCGTATGAATTATGGTTTGGAAACAAACCTAAGCTGTCATTTCTTAAGGTTTGGGGAGGCGATGTTTATGTGAAGAAACTTCAACCGGATAAACTCGAACCCAAAGCGAAAAAATGCGTCTTCATAGGATACCCTAAGGAAACGATTGGGTATACCTTCTATCACAGATCCGAGGGCAAGGTCTTTGTTGCCAAGAATGGATCCTTTCTCGAGAAGGAGTTTCTCGCGAAAGGAGTGAGTAGTCGGAAGGTAGAACTCGAAGAGGTTATTGAACCTTCTCTTCATGAAATGGCGAGTAGCGCAGCTCCAGAAGTTGTTTCGGAGTTGACTTCACCTAATGAAGAGAGAGCTAATGATATTGATCATGAAACTCCGAAAGAGGACACTACCGAACCTCGCAGGTCAAGCAGGACACGTGCAGCTCCTGAACTGTACGGCAATCCTGTTATGAATTTCATGATTGATGAACTGGATGACCCTGCGACATATGAAGAAGCGATGATGAGCCCGGATTCCAACAAATGGCTAGAAGCCATGAAATCCGAGATGGAATCCATGTACGAGAACCAAGTTTGGAACTTGGTGGACTTACCTCACGACCGAAAGGCCGTTGAGAATAAATGGATTTTCAAAAGGAAAACTGATGCTGATGGTAATGTGACCATCTATAAGGCTCGAGTTGTCGCAAAGGGGTTTCGACAAATTCAAGGAGTTGACTATGATGATACATTCTCTCCCGTAGCGATGCTTAAGTCGTTTATGATTATGTTAGCAATTGCTACATATTTCGATTATGAAATATGGTGGATGGATGTCAAAACTGCGTTCCTCAATGGTAAGATTGAAGAAGAGTTGTATATGATACAACCTAAGGGTTTTGTCGATCCTAAGGATGCTAATAAGGTGTGCAAACTTCAGCGATCCATCTATGGACTGAAGAAAGCATCACGAAGTTGGAATCTCCGCTTTGATGAGGTGATCAAAGAGTTTGGATTTGTCCAAACTTATGGAGAGGCTTGTATTTACAAGAAAGTGAGTGGGAGCAATGTGGCATTTCTGATATTATATGTGGATGACATATTATTGATTGGAAATGATTTAGATCTTTTAAACAGTGTTAAAAGTTATCTAAACAGCAAATTTTCGATGAAGGACCTTGGTGAAGCTTCATATATATTAGGCATTAAAATCTATAGAGATAGATCAAGACGCCTAATTGGGCTATCACAGACTACATACCTTGATAAGATATTAAAGAAGTTTAATATGGACGGAAGTAAGAAGGGGTTCTTACCTATGTTGCAAGGCAAGACATTGAGTAAGACTCAAAGTCCGGCTACGGCGGAAGAAAGAGAGATAATGTATAGGATAGCCTATGCCTCAGCCATAGGCTCTATAATGTATGCCATGCTATGTACAAGACCGGATGTGCCACATGCTATTAGTTTGACTAGTAAGTACCAATCTGATCCAGGTTCGGAACACTGGATAGCGGTCAAGAATATCTTTAAGTACTTGAGAAGAACTAAGGATATGTTTCTTATATACGGAGGTGAAGAAGAGCTAGTCGCTAAGTGTTATGTCGATGCTAGCTTTGACACTGATCCAGATGACTCTTATTCTCAATCCGGATACGTATTTCTCTTGAACGGAGTAGCAGTTAGTTGGAGGAGCTCCAAACAACCTGTGGTGGCTAGATCAACAACGGAGGCCGAATATGTTGTTGCTTCAGAAGCGGCACAGGAAGCGGTTTGGATGAAAGAGTTCATTACGGAACTGGGTGTGGTTCCCAGTGCGTTCGACCCGATGGTGATCTATTGTGAAAACAATGGAGCCATAGCCAACACCAAGGAACCAAGGTCTCACAAGAATTCCAAGCATATTAAGCGACGGTTTCACTCTATCCGCGAACATGTCAAGGATGGAGATATAAAGATTTGTAAAGTGCACACGGACCTGAATATAGCAGATCCGTTGACTAAAGTACTCCCTAGGGCAAAACATGATCAACACCAGAACTCCATGGGTGTTAGATTTATCACTATGTGAACTAGATTATTGTCTCTAGTGCAAGTGGGAGACTGAAAGAAATATGCCCTAAGAGGCAATAATAAAGTTGTTATTATGTATTCCTTGTATATGATAGATGTTGATTTTACATGCTATAATTGTATTGATAGGAAACATCAATACATGTGTGTTTAATAAACAAAAAAAAGGGTTCCTAGTCATGCCTCTCTTATAGACTAGCTTGTTGATTAACAAGATGATCAAGGTTTCCTGATCATGGACATTGGATGTTGTTAATAACAAGGTCACACCATTGGTGGAATGATGTGATGAACATTCATCCGAAGTATAGCATTACGATCAAGTCATTGTGTTTATATTGCTATAACATCATACGAAGTAATCTTTATCCTTAGACCACGAGATCATGTTAATTGCTAACACCGGAAGAGTATCTTGATAACATCAAATGTCACACCGTAACAGGGTGACTATAAAGATGGGTTCAGTGCTACGAAGGTGTTATGTTGAGGCTCATGGATCAAGAGTGGAATTTGTCAATCCAGATGACGGATAGATATACTCTGGGCCCTCTCGGTGATATCACATTAGGATAGCTTGCAAGAAAGTGATGTGATCACTAGAATGTTATATCACGGGAACGAGAAAAGAGTGCATGTCGGTAACGAGATCAAACTAGGTATGGAGATACCGCTGATTGAATCTCGGACATGTAATATATCGAGAGACAAAGGGATTTAGTTACAAGCGTTAAAGGTTCTCACGATCACAGGAGTCATCGTTGAATGTGTAGGAGTCAGTACGGATCTCCAGGTCCCGTTGCTGATTATTGATCGGAGAAGAGTCTCGATCATGTCTGCATTATTCGCGAACCGTAGGGTGGCACACTTAAGAGTTACCGGACACCATTTTGGAGCACATATGTTTCAGACGAAAGAATTGCAAAGTGCAAGAATTGTTTCAATAGAAACCGGAAATTGTTTCAGGTGAAATTGCAGAAGGTGGTTCTGCATGTGATATTGAAACATTGCAAGGGGATATATGTGAATGTTTGTTAATTAAAGTAATTAAAAAAATTCTGAATAAATTTAATAAAAGAGTTTTATTAAATGAGAGAGCATTAAATTTGGAGAAACTTAATGCATTTAAAGTGGAGACTTTAAAAGGGAATGTGAAGAGGTATTTTAATGTGGAGGAGTTACCACCACATGAATGGGGAGGTGAGGGGTCACCGCCCCATGCGCCGGCCATGGAGAGAGGGGGCACCCCCCTCCTCCTATAAAAGTCCACCCATTCCCTCCTTCATCCACACACCTCCTTGTGAAGGATCTCTCTCCCCCTCTAGAATTATTCTCCCATGGTCTCGGATTAGCGAGATACATGTTCCCGGTGGCATTTCGTCTGGAAGGAGTTGCTGCTTCTGCTGGATCGCTGGAGCGAGGAGGTGGAGGTTGTCCGGTGGCTTGAACGTGTGTGCGAGTGCGGATGCGCTGCTGAGTTGCGGCGCTTGGACTTCCTCATGATCTTGAGATCGGAAAGTGTACGACTACATCAACCACGAGTTCCTACTCGTTAACAAAGCTCGTTGTCTTTGAGGGTAAGTTATCTATGGATGTATGTCCACCCGTTTGCTTTGTACCTAGTAGATAGATCTTGGCGTGTAGTTCACACCGTAGGAATTTTTTTGTTTTCTATGCTGCGGACCCAACATTATTGATGTATATATCCACTAGAGTCATTGATCCACATGACCACACTGCATGTGTTCTTTTCCAAAACCACTACATATATGCATGATGACCAGACACACATACTCTAGTGGATTCTGTGATGCAACTTCTATCACGCACTGCTGCAACATGCAATGTGGAAGCTACCTTTCCTATGTGTTTTTATCTCTGTGACCATGGTTTCTGACACATGTAACCCCTAGAGACATATATTGCATGTGTTCTTTTCCTAAACCACATTGCCCACACACACTAGCTAGTAGTGGATTCTGTGACGCAACTTTTGTCAGACACTGAGCTGGTTATTTATTTCCTATATGATGTTTTTGGTCTGACACACATGGATCCCCCTAGAGTCATGCATGTGTTCTCTAAACCACATTGATATATCCACTACTAGTCATTCACATGACCACATTTCATGTGTTCTTTTCCAAAACCACATTGATATCTACATGAGACCACACACATATAGGGATTCTATGATAATGCATGCAACTTCTGTCACGCTGGTGGTGCAAGACATGGATGTGGAAGCTGATTTTCCTATGTATTTTGGTCTCTGTGAAGCATCTTCTAGTGGACTCAAACTTTGATATCTACCATATGTGTTGCTATGACCTAAAACTAACCAAAATAAGGATAAAAGTCCATCGTTCCACCCTAATCTGGAGAAATCCATCATTCAAAACAACATTTTGAATCTTATCTTAATTTGAATGTATTATCCAAAATACTTTTACCTCTCTTGAGATCATTATACAAGCCAGAATATAAGCTAGTAGTCCACATTATTGTTTTTAGTTTTCTTCACCAGGCCCTTTTAGTGAAGACTTTCTAAAATATGGTTAATTTATTTGACCCTCCATCATGCATCCAACAGCTAGGACACTAACCCCAAATTTCCAAGTCAGGTCCTCCCGCCCATGCAAAATTTGGCGCTAGCGCGGGATAGTTTCTATGCAAACATAAATTTCTTGAGTTAGAATTACCTTTGAGCCCACCCGCATAGCGCCACCCAAGCATTCGTGCAATGGTCATTTACGTAATCTATTCGAAACCCTTTTTATCCCCTCGTCGAAACGAGAAGTATACAAATTTCCCACCACCCTCCCCCTTTTCCTCCCCTCACCCTCCCCACCGTCTTCTCCCTTTTCACCTCGCCGCTGTCAGTCCCTCCGCCCTCTGCCTTTAATCCCCTCGTCTCCATCCGTCCTTCTAGTAGTAACCTCTCTGTTACCCTAGCACAAACCCTAGCCCCTCCTCACCAACTCACCGTCCCAGTTTTCCACCACGTCCGTCGACCTCACTGGTCGTCCACCTCACTAACAGCCGACTAACCTTGTCTACCACCTCGTTGTACATTTCACCCACAAATTTGTCCAGATCGATGTCCACCTCTCCATCCATCTCGCCGTCTAGGTCACCGCCACCTCACCGTCCACCTTGCCATCCACCTTGCCGTCCAGCTCGCCGTCCACCTCGCTGACAAGGCCCATCACCACACTGACAAGGCCCATCCACCTCATCACCCATCTCGTCGACAAGGTCTGCTACCTCGCTGTCTAGCTCGATGCCACGTGCCCGGGGTCACTGCAAGAAACGCGGTATCAAAAAGGCCCTACAACCTACAGGAAAGGAAACACGCTCATCCTTGATGCTCATGTTTTTTACTTTGCCTAAGAAATGTTGTTTATTATCCTGTTCATGCCACCAATTTACCTATTTTGTTGCAGTTATTCTCTCTTATTTGTTCTGCCTGTGAAATAGCTTGTGATTTTACAAGTCTGTGATCAGCGTTGCATTATCCTATTTGTTGCATTAGTTTGACTGCTTCATGACATGTCTGATGGGCAGAGTATAAATTGTTCATAATAGTCTGTTTTGCATGATGATTACTATTGAACAATGAACATCATATGTCATGACTTGTTTAATTGCCTATTTTAATTGCATGGAAGATGCTTATCCTTCTGATGTTTAATTGTCCTGCCCTGCTTATTAGTGCAACCAGCCAACCAATTGATAAGTGAGATTCGGAGTATTCAACTTATGATCAGTTTACATACATATACAGTTTGCATTATCTTGGTTGCTCCATTGGTTTGGCTGCTTCATCCTATGTATTTTGATCAGAGTATAAATTGCTCATAGTGGACTCTATTACATGATGATTACTATAGAACAATCAACACCATATGTTATATTTTGTTTATTTGCATGATTGTTGCTTATTATGCTTATGTTTTATTGTGATTATCCTATTTAACTACATGTATACTATTTCTTCTTATGATCTGTTTGTGTGTGGTAAAGGTTGCATTATCTTGCTTTTTTGCATTAGTTTGGATGCTTCATCATATGCCTTATGATCATAGTAGAAATTGCTCATAGTGAGCTGTGACAAGAGGAGTTCTATAGAACAATCAGTGTCGTAGGTTATGTTTCCTATTTAATTGCACTATTGATGCTTATCCTGTTTATGTCTTATTGTCCCACTCTGCTTATTACTACAACCAATTGGTGAATTATCCAGCTTGTTCGTTGTTTTGTCTCTTGCATTGCTTTGGTTGCTTCATTGTTAGTCTTGTGATATGAGATTTAGAGTAGATGTTCCCCATAGTGGAATGTTGTACATTATGATTAGTATAGAACAATCAATACCATAGGTTATATTTTTGTAGCTTACTTGGAGTTGTTTATTCATGATAGAACCACAATTGCATCCCATAGAAGAAAGATGGCTAGAAAACATCATGAGAAACAATGCGCGGATGCAACAAATGAGTGTTAGGCCCCTTGTTTATGCATCTCCCACTGAATTCTCCCCTAAAAGAGCATGGATAAAGGCTCTTGATCTAACTATTATCCTGAAGAGGAAGAGGAGGATGAGCTGCAGGTTGTCCCCTTACTTGCCTACTCATCTTTTGTGTAATTATTTGCTTACTTAATTTTCCATATATGTTGTTGCCTTTTATTACCCTGAATTGACTACCTTTGAATTGTGTAGACTGAGAAGAGGAAATATAAGAAGAAACCTGTCGTCATGACAAGGATGGCTGCTAGTGGTGGATCAGCTGCTCGGAAGCGCGTCTTGGCTAGCATGGCTGCCTCGACAGAAAGTACGAGACATACCAGGTCCAAGGGGTATCCACCAGAAGTAATTCCACCTCCAAGTTCTCCATGAAGCCCACCAAGACCTCCAAGTGCTGTGACCTCTTTGCAAGAAACTCAAAGTCCTGCAGATCCCGATGCTCAAGGAGAGAAGATAGCAGCCCAAATCGAGATGGCAGCACTCCATCGCAGGAAGACAGCAGTCCAAGACGAGAAGACAGCTGCCCCAAGCAAGCAACTCCCCAAGGAAATGACATTATATTTTTTGAATGTCACTTATTATATGGTAGAACACTAACTCCACATTATATGTTTGTAGATGATTTTGGCCATCATCCTTCTAAAGACACTATTAAACATGATGATCCTCAAATTGTCTTGGGGGAAAACATGGGGAAGCAGCATGTGAAAGCTTCCATTTGCCATTCCTCCAGGAAGAACTATTGCTTCCAAGTTCGTGACTAAGCATGCAAAAACATTCAGGACTGGTATGTCTATCTTCCCCCACTGGAAAGAGTACAAGGAGAGGCCGGATGTCAGAGCAGAGTTCTACGACTTAGTTTCTATATGTTCTGTGACTCAACTACTTTTTCTTCTCATTATTGTTCAAGTAGAGGATGATGCACGATGTTTTATTTCAACAAAATTTTGTCATGGATGCATCACAACTAGAGGTGTAGGTTGCTTGCAACCAATAGTTAATGAGGCACGCAAGAACTCAAAGGAATCTCTTGAAGAAGCAGTTTTTTGACCCCTTCCCACTAAATGAAGTAACAATGATATCTCCTATTGAACACATGACAATGCAGCATGGTGCAAGCTTGTTGATTCTTGGACTGACCCCAGGAACCAGGTCAAGTTTTGTCTACCAACTTCCCCCTATTTTTGTTTAACGAAGACTGCCTATTATACTGTATGATCTCTCTTTGTGTAGGCCCATTGTCTAATAAACAGGCAAACAAGAAATAGACAACCTTATCGCATTGACTTGTTTTTCTACGACAGCTAGGGCTTCTTGCATCACATTGTGAAAAATGCAATAGTAAGCCCTCCACAGTACTTTTCATCTTTCTCATCTTCCAAAATTTCAATGCCATATTTGTCTCTGAAATGAGTAGGATCAACTTGTAATTTGTTGGCTATTTTTCTAATGTTTGATTCTATTCCTAAAACTCAATAGTTAACCATGGAAAGCAAGATGGCGCCTAATGCTACAAAAGATATCACTAAGGGTGGACAACCTCCTTCCACCGAGACGGTGCACTATGCACTGCCGCGAGACATCAGCATCCATTCTTCAAGACCAACCAAGACTCTCCTTGAAGCGCAACTCGGGGCTCAGAGAGTAGGGAATGCGATTCTGCGCAGTGCCATTCTGGGGTTGCAGACGGAGAAACCAGATGGCGAGACAGAAGCCCTAAAGGAAGCGCATGAAGTGTCGAAGAAGCTATACCACGTCCATATTTGTCATCTTCGTATAATTCAATACCCTGTTTGTCCATAAAGATGTGCTTGGAATTTGCTTGCTAGTTTTCTAATGTTTGCTTCTATAACTGTCAGGCACCCATTGGAAGCACGGTGGCACCATCTGTTGCAGAAGATGGCATTGAGGATCAACCCCTTGCTTCCACTAATGAAAGCATCCATGCTTCAAGACCAACTAGCTCTCTCGTTGAAGCATAACTTGGGGCTGAGAGAGCAGTGAATGAGGCATTGGGAAGACACATTCCAACATTGTTAAAGGAGAAAGAAGCAAAGAATGAAGTACAGAAAGCACTTGTGAACTTTACAAACCTGATAAATGCATCACTTCAGCAATTCTTAGCTATATTGGGTAAGTGAACTGGTGGTGTGACTGAAAGCTTGTTAGGATCCACTACAAGAAAAGTTTCGGTCGCGCCTCCCTAATTAGAACTCAATAACGTTGCTCCATGCGTCTGTCATTTAGTCAGGGTGCTAGGTCCCACATGTCAGCCTCTCATTAGAAGGATCATGTGTATGATGGAACTTTTTTCCTTCGCTAGCGCTACCCTGTTCCGAAGTTGATAGCATAGCTCGATGCATTTATCGTTTAATCAACCTCCTGGGACCCACATGTCATCCTCTCATTAGAAGAAACGTGTGTATGATGGAACTTTTTTCCTTCGCTGGCGCTACCCTGTTTCGAAGTTGATAGCGCTGCTCGACGCATCTACCATTTAACCAACCTCCTGAGCCCCACATGTCATCCTCTCATTAGAAGAAATGTGTGTACGATGGATTTTTTCCCTTCGCACGCGCTACCCTATTCCAAACTTGATAGCATTGTTCGATGCATCTACCATTTAATCATGATGCTGGCACCCACACGTCATCCTCTCATTAGAAGAAACGTGTGTATGATGGATTTTTTACCCTCTGTCGCGCCTTTGTGTTCCGAACTTGATAGCCTTGCTCGCTGCATCAGCCGTTTATTCAGGCTGGTGAGTCCCTTATGTCAGCCTCACATTAGAAGAATCGTGGGTATGATGGAATTTTTTTCTTCTCTAGCGCTACCCTATTCCGAACTAGATAGCATTGCTCGACAAATCTGCCGTTTGCTCACGCTATTGGGTCCGCCATTTCAGCCTCTCATTACAAGAAATGTGTGCATGCTAAAGTTTTTCTCGCTCGCGCCTCCCTATTTCGAACTGGCAACATTACTCGATGCAGGATCTGTATAAGATCGCGCTGATAGGTCCCACATATCAGCCTCTCTAGAAATGAAACGTGCGTATGATGGACTTTTTTAGCCATGTCCGCTGTTTTGACCTTGGTAACTTGCTGGGTCCTAGATGTCAACCACCTCTGTGTGCAGGAAACATGTCTATGTTGGGTCCCAGCTGACAGCCTCTATTTGAAAGAAAAGTATGTATGTTGGAATGTGTTTTTGGGTCCTAGATGTCAGCCTCAAAGTACAAAAAATGCTTATAAAGGCCGAATTAACAAGATTATGGGCTAACTCGGGGCGGATGCCCTATTCGTCATGGCTTATATTCCATGGTCTCACTCCTAAAGTGAATGGGCTATGGTCGGTGGCCACAAGACCATGAAAAGGCTGAATTAGAAGGTATTGGGCTATGCTTGGGGCTAATAGGCCAATTTCATGGGCTATGCTTGGGCCTGCGGGGTCCGACATGTTAGCTTCTCTATAGGTGCAACATGTGTATGATGGACTTTTTTTCGGCCGCATGCGCTGTTTTCACTGTGGCAGCCGTGTCTGGTCTTACTCTTCGGGCCCTTATGTTCACATCTCTAGCATGTTCTAGCTTGTGGGTCCCCGATGCAGCCTTGTATGTTCTATCTGGTGGGTCCCTGATGCGAGCCTCTCTGTACAAGTATTTAAACTTTTTTCAAACCCACTCTCAAAACAAACTCCAGGAACACTGCATCCTGTTGGGTCTGTGATGCCAGCCTCTCTGTAATGCGATATTGCTAGAAGAAAAAAAGTAAACCCAAGATATGATTGCAACAAAAGTCCTTCAAATCAAATAAACATAAACTAAGTGTGTTGCCACTACAACAAAGATATTTATAGAATAAATATCATTAAACTTTTATTAGTACTACAATTTATGTATTAGTCTTCTTAAAAATAATTTGTGTGTCTATGTTTATCCAATTTAAAAAATAAAAGGGCAGTGCTCCTAGCATCTCAATTTATAAAATGCCACATAATGGAGTATTTTCTTAAAAACATGGGTAGGCAGAGTTTTTTATTTGTTTTGAGAGGTGGGGGGCAATGCCCAAAAGGCCAAATTACAAAGAGTTTGGCTATTCTACATAGGCTACTCTACATGGGTTATACTCCGTAGACTATGCTCCATGGGCTTCATTCTCAAATTTTAGTGGGATGTGCTCAGCAGTCCCGTGACCCCTAAAAGGCCGAATTAATATGTTCTCGGCTATGCTCCATGGGCTCCTTTCTCAAATTTCACTTGGTTGTGGTCAGCAGTCCCCTGACCCCGAAAAGACCGAATAAAAATGTTCTAGGCTAAAGAGGGGCCGAATGAGATACTAGATTTCTTCTCCTAGTTAATAAAAATTGCATTGTGATGTGCTCGGCCGAATTTGAAACGAAGACCTCAGAGAAGGAGGGGAATCGATAATTCTTTTTGGCAGCTATTCATGTCAAAATTCAGCAGTACAGAATAAGGTTGAAAAATTATCAACAAATTTGAAGTTCATATTCAGGAGCACTTGACCAATTCAGCAGCATTTCAAAAGTGACCAATTCAGCCATACAGACAATGCAATACAATAGCAGTACAGAGAGAACCAGTTCTTGTTTCAGCTCTAAAAACCTTGTTGCATGATCGGTTTGTCCTTTTCACCAAACACACTCCACCATTGGAGCAAGCAAAACTGATGATCAAGTCTGCTTTGAGTACCTTCTTCTCACATCAGTGCCTGTGTGACCCCCGTATGCAACCCAAAATACCCAAGTCTCATCTAGATTGTGACATGGCCATGTTTCCAAATAAAAGCAAGACTATCTACTGCCCTTGATTTAAACAAGTACTAGTACATCAGTATTAATTCCACAAAATGCTTTAGTAATAGTAACGACAGAACATTTGAGATATTCAGTAGCTTTCTTGCTTGAGATTCAATAGCAGGACAGAGATAATAAGTTCTTGTTCCATCTCAAAAAACCTTGGTGCATGATCAGTTTGCCCTGTTCTCTGAATAGGCTCGATCATAGGAGCAAGCAAAACTGATGGTCATGTCTGCTTCTGTGCGAATACCACCTCATTTCGTCAATGCTTGTGTGACCCCCCATATGCAACCCAAAATGTCCAAGACTAATATAGACAATTGTGACAATGCTAGGTTTCAAAAGAAAAGCAAGACAATCTACTCCACTTGATCTAAACAAGTAACAATACATCACTATTAGTTCAATAAAAAACTTTGGTAATAGAACAATGAACAAAGGCAAAGCAAGACCATCTCCTACCCTTGACCTAAACAAGTACTACCAGCATATAGTAGAAAAAATACTCCGTAGTACAAGAACTAGTACTATACTAGTACTCCCTCCGTTTAAAATATAAGATGTTTTAGCTTTATGAAGCTAATGTATCTAGACCACTTTTATAATGTAGGTTCGGAGAGGATCGAAGTGAACCTACACACTAACAAGGGTCTAGATACATTCACTTCACAAAGCTAAAACATCTTATATTTTGAAACAGAGGGAGTACTACTATGCAGCCAAAATCCACCCTCCAACACACAGTGATCCCTAAGCGGGTTAAATCAATATCGTCTCAACTAGGGATTTTCCCCCGTGATTGATGCATATTGAGTAATGTAGGCCGGTAATATGATACGGTTCACTACCAAACATAAAGGAATGTTTTTTCCTCTGGATGATGCTCGGCACCTCCTAGCTCCCAGGCATGGAGGAACTGCAGATTGTACGGGCCCAAAACCCCAGCTCTATTGTCGGGTAATAGGCAGTGATCAACACATTGTACAAGGGTGATGAGCATGCGTCTGGCCTGACGCACAAGACGGATCCGCTAATGTCGCCTGACTCGCGCATGTCAAATAGCAGAGCAAACACCGTACCATCGTCCCCTGATCCGATCTTCTCTACTCTCGATGAGCGCGATGCCAACAATGGCCGAGAGATATACCTAGAGTTTCTAAAGCAAGTAAGATTCAGCAGACTAAATTGCAGCATGCTAAATATTATAAGAAAAAAAATGATAAAGTAAATATGAGGGAACCTGACTGTGATAAAACATACGTAGTACTCCCTCTGTTTCAAATATTAGTAGTTTTAGCTTTTGTGAAACGAGTGTATCTAGACCCCTTTTAGTATATGGGTTCACTCTGAACTACACACTAAAAAGTTTCTAGATAAACTCGTTTCACAAAAGCTAAAACATCTTTATATATTTTGAAACAGAGCGAGTAGATACAGAGTATATGTGTAAGTCCGTTGTTTCAAAAGAAAAACTACTTGATCTAAGCAAGTAGTGCTAGCTCCCAATACAGAGAGCCATGTTTACAAGGAAAGGCTCGACCATTGGAGCATGATAAACTAACGATCAATGCTTGTGTGACCCCCATATGGAACCCAAAATGCCCAAGTCTCATCTAGATTGCGACAAGGCCATGTTTCAAAAGAAAAGAAAGACTATATACTGTAACATCCCAATGTCAGCAACCCTGATTAGTTGTCCAGAATGTAAAAAATCAGGGGGAACAAAAACTTTTTCTTGTTTAATGCGGAAGTATTTGCTTGTTGTTTGGATATGCTTACACATATGAATGTGTATTAGATGATACTCCCTAGCTCAACCTCAGTTGACAAAAGCTATTTAACAAAACTATCCTGGCTCATTTTACATATTCTCAAATGTTCTGGCATTTCAAAAAACTGAGCCAAGAAGCCTTTGACAACCACCCTTTTCAGCAGCTTCTATTTCCCCAAACTATGGAGAGCTAGAATCTCCTTATGTTCTTAAGACAAAACCCTCAACTACTCTTACCTCTAGGATTTTCAAAACCTTGTATAAAACTTTTGAATTCTACTCTTGGTAGGGATACCAAGTACTCTCATCTTATTCAAAATCCAACCTCTTCAAAATGCCCCAACCTTACCTCAAGCTAGGCTTGATGGTAACCCCAGTAGTGGATTTGCTTAGTTTATAAGATGAATTACCTTGATCTGCTGCTTGACTTGATTGCTTAGAAGTAGTATGAGCTACCCTAAGAGCTCATCCTCTAGGATCAAGAAACCTTGAAATCACCAAACCCTAAGAAAGAACACAATCTGGATCTAATCTCTAGCCACCAGGTGATCATCTAAAACCCTTAACCAGATCAATTTTGCAGTGATCCATTCTAGAAGTTTCCAAGTCAATGAAGACCAATATCAAGCATGGGTCTATTCTACTCAATCTACCCTTCAACATCATCCGCTTTATGATGCTCTGGTACCTTGCTACCCATCAAAAGTCTCCTCTCTCTTAAGCTACTCAAAAACCCTAGATCTGCCAAATTTGGCTAAGTATAGAATCTGCTTCAACATCATCTTTTTGAATCTCTTGTTTTCTCAACCCTTGTGCATTTTTGAAAATGCATTTGAACCATATTGTTAACCATACTAAGGAATACCAAGGACCACCCTTTCCCTTGGTTAGATCATCCTCCAACCCACATGTTCTTGATGGTTTTGCAAGCAAGAAAATAACTTATCCTACAAATCTAGTCAACATGCCTACTTTGACAGAAGCTCACACCATCATCCAACCTTCTATGGACCAACGCTTTGCATGGTTGTGTTATACTATTATAGATCTATCAACATCTACTTCACTTGTTCTAAGTGGATCTTTGTTCTTCTTAAACCCAAAATCGTTTATAACGCATCATGACTCATCTAGTATGGCAGCCTTATTTTCAACAAAGCTTGCCATCACTTCCAGACCACCTCAAATGTAACCAATCCAAACTCCTTCTGCCATGATCATCTATATGACTTGGTCTAACTATCCATCTATCCCTTGCATCAAGGTGAGCTCTGAGCTCCAAGATCCAACAAGGTTTTGGTGGTATAAAAATAATATCCCCTAGATCCACAACTCCTTTTTTTCCATCTAATTCAAGTTGGATTTCCAATTCCCAAGGTTGCAAATGCTTTCTACACCTTGTATACATCATCTACCTTGATCATCAAGATTTATCAAATATTATCCATAATTATTATGCTTCGAAATCTAATTAATCTCTTTAATAGACAAAATCTCCAAAACCTCTTCCATAAAGGAAAGTTTGGTTTTTGCCAAAACACTTCCCCAACTTTTGGATCAATTGAGGTCCACATCATTCCCCATCTTCCCACTTCAAAGGTAAATATTTTTGAAGCGCTTTATTATTTCTTTTTTGCCCATTTTCTTAAATGGCTGAATTGGAATAATAATTGTTTTAAATACTTTTATCTTCCAATAAATCTTGGGAAAATTCC
Organism: Avena sativa; assembly: GCA_916181665.1. Classification (NCBI taxonomy): domain Eukaryota; kingdom Viridiplantae; phylum Streptophyta; class Magnoliopsida; order Poales; family Poaceae; genus Avena; species Avena sativa. Next base: position 259,238,045 of record OV702292.1, on the reverse strand, counting down.
CCTAAGTGTGTATTCATATTTGGGACCATATCACATCAAAGACTCCACCTGCCCAATTCAAAAATACCAAATAGATTACCAAAAACCATTTCTGCACTATTTGAATAATTGATATAAAGTGCATTTAGAATCTTCTGAAAAATCCAAATTAATTCCCAGGGTCATGCCTTGACACCATTTACCTACCTGTACCATCTCCCCACCATGTTCAAAACAAATTTTAGAACTTCCTTCACAAGCCTCCATTTGACCAAGTTTGCCAAATCAATCAAGCATTGATCCAAAAACCACCCCAACCCCATGGAAACTTGCTCAGTAGCTCTCCTCAGCACCAGGGCACACCCAGGTCGACCAGCACTGTAGCACTACCCTCTTGGGTCCCATGTGCTTGTATGAGAGAAGGAGAGGCATATCTTGCAAAAGATCTTGCACAATACAAGTTGCAACAGCCACCCACTCTCCCTCTCTGAGCTCCAGCATGACTAGACCCCACCTCACCACCCTCCATTGACCCTGGTAGGCAATGGCAAGGCCATGGACCTGCCCTTGCCCTCCATACACCATGTCCATCATGAACCAATCTACCTCGTTTTAAATAGGCCTAAGGCCACCCCGCACCCGCCTCCCTGGCTTATTTTCCCCCACTCACCTCCCTTGTACTCCACTCCCTCTCCCCTATCTGGTCCTGCCCGAGAGAAAGAGAGGAAGAGCTCTCGGCTCCCTCCATGAAGATGAGCTAAGCTCTCTCTCCTCGTCTCCTCCCCTACTGCATGTCACTCTGTGGTGATACCCTCCTCCTCCTCTTTCTGACCATACCTTTATTTTTGCCCAGGACCACCTCGATCGGTCGCGCCGGCGAGCTCCAATGAAGCCACCTTCGGCCACCACCGCGTGACCCACCTCCTGGCGTTGAAGCCCACCTTGTCGCCCATTGCTGGGACCGTCGTCGCAGGACGCTTCACCTCTGCCCCTCCCCAGCTCCTCTTTGCCCCGCTGGTAAGCCCCCGCCACCGCCCAGCTCCGCCCTAGGGTTCGAGCTTGCCGCCGTCCTGTCGGAGGTGGGAGACAACGCCTAGCCGTCGATCTGTACTAGATCCAATGGTTGGGGTTGCCCCTTATCCCTTCGCTTCCATCGCCGCGGACAGGCGGGACCGGCCCACCGGGATTTGAAATCCCTCCCGCTCGCTGCCCCCTCTAGTTAGGCCGACCAACCGCGGCCGTGGCCTACGACCGCGCCAAGCTGGCCCAATCCCCTTCTGTTACTCTTTCTCTTTTAATCCTTTTTCTTAGATCCAGAAAAGTGGCCTTTGGTTTAAATCTTTTTGAAAATGGAAAATGCTTCGAAATTCCCAGATCAAAAATTTACAATGTTTATGAATGTTTTCTTAAAGATTCAGTATCCTTGGTTGACTCAAATACTGCCCAGATTATTTATAGTAAATCCTTTACCCAAATGTATCTTTTCGACTATTAAAATCTTTCTGTAAGTTCTATAACTCTAATTGAGTTGAAACATTTTGTTTCTAAAGGGTAATAGTTGTCCCTTTCATGTCCCCCTGGCCCCACCTAAAATAGATTCCTATATTGCCCCTAGTAAAAATAACAAAAACAGTCACAATCTGACTTTAGAAAATTCCCTAGACCAAACCTTGAGTCCAATTGACCCAATTCCAACTCCCATGGATGATCTAAATCCATATCTACCCAACCCTAGGATATCACTAATTTTGGAGCTTCTATAGATTTGTAATGAATTAAACACTTCTACATGTGACTTTATCACTAGATAAATCACTACAGCAGATCTGCAACTCCAAAAAGAGTGAATCCAATTCGTACAGAAAGGTGTTCTAAATACCTACCATGTGACCTTTGAATCAACTCAAAATCTTCTGCAGATTTAATATGGTGAAAAAGTCAAATTGTGTATAGAACTTCCTTTGGGAATTTCCTGAGGGTATGCTGATAAATATTTTGACATGATTCCAACTCTCAGTGAACAAGTACATCAATCCCTACCTAACCACCCAAGGAAATAATTTTTGGACATACAGAACATTTCTGGTGAATTATTTCCTAAAACTAGAGCCTTTATCACTAGAAAATTAATAAGAAATTAAAGAAAAGTGATAAAATAGTGAAACCACTTTTGTTGGCCTTATTTTGTCAATACCTACCTGATGGTATCATATTTTCATATTTATACCATACTTACCCAGGCCTTGGTCCCCAAACCCCTTCATTAGTGGTTTTGACCATTTCCCGAATAAAGGAAATCCCACCACTGCAAATAGGGTTTTTGCAATGGTTCTAAACCCAACCACTCAAAACCTACTGAATATTATACTTGTATTGTCTACTTTCTTGCTGAGTGAATGTTCACTTGTATGCCTTGTTTTGATTGTGGTCTTGCTTGTTTGCATGTATAGTCGATGACGACGATAGTTGCGCTTGTATTGACACCGAGAAGAAGAGGTCTTATTATTATTGCTATTGGAATTCTTGGTGACAAGGGTTTAACTCATCAATGCCCATTGTTATAGACTTGGGTTTTGGAGAAGGAGGGAGCGCTGGAGACATCTATCGGCTAGCAAACAAGCACACAGGAGACAAAGGATTTACCCAGGTTCAGGCATCGTAGAGGTCCCTACTCCTGCTTGTCTGCTCGTGGAATTATTGAAGGAGTCAAAAGTTACAATTGTGCGCAGATGTAATCTGGCGGAGGTTGTCGAAACTAGGGTTGCGCGTGTTCTCCTTGCTGCCCCCTCCTAGCCTTTATATAGATAGGCTAGGTCTCGGGTAGCAGGTCGAGTCGGTTACAAGTTAGGGTTTTCCCCTTCAAACTTTCTATCTTTAGCTTTTTCTTGATCTTCAAGCAATCGAGAGTCCACAGGTTACTCAAGTCCTTCCATCTGGGCCTTGGCGACATCGTGGGCCTATAAGTATTTGAACCGTATATACCAAGCTCGAGTACCTGTAGGGTATACCCATGTCAGTAGCCCCCGAGTGTCCAGTGGAATCGCAGATTCGACTGGGGACTTTTTTGAAGTCTTTGTGTGCCTGAATGAGTACATGTTTGACTTCTTTTATTTATGTCATAGGGATTTTTGATATACGTGCCTGATGTAACCGAAGTATCGGTATCAGTTAACCACCTTAGGGTGAAACAACGCAATCTACTCAAATTCGAGTCCCCGGACTCAAATCCGGAAGAGTGCTGGTGTAATTCGACTTAGCCCGCGGAGGTCTTACAGGAGTCGAATTCCAGTTATATGGGTGTGAGCACTCGACGCGGCCGTCAAGGCATGTTCATCGTGCCTGTAGGCGCGGATATATTTCTGGTAATGCATAGTTAAATGCGTTGCCAGACCTTATTCAGGTCTTACCTTCACGCTTTAAGCGCGGCATCCGAATTTTATCATCACGGAGACGATTCGGGCGACCTAGGAGATGTAGTCTCTTTGTAGGGAAAATTATGAGGCGGTGTCGCCATGATCTGCGAGTGTGGATGTTATCAACACACATTTTGTGCAAATAATCATAGGGTGCGCGGCCAACGCTCCCTATGGGAGTAGCCCCCAAGTGCCTGGTTGAGTCGAAGACTCAGGCAGGGACTAAAGAATGTTTGCGACTGTTGTTGTCTTTGCTTGTTTGTTTTAGTCGAAATTGTTTCCGGCGCTCCCTATGGGAGTAACCCATGTCCATAGTCGAATCGTGATTCGAGTGGTTGGGTTTGATTGTGATTGCCTATATCCCTGCAGTAAGAAAAGAAAAAATCGTAGGGTGCACGGCCAGCGCTCCCTATGGGAGTAGCCCCCGAGTGCTTGGTGGAGTCGAAGACTCTAGCAAGGACTAAAGTAGACTTTGATGACGTCAGTGCTGACGCTTGCATGACCTCAGTTGTCCGCGTTAGCGATTTTGACGGGACGTGACGAGCGGCGGGTCCTACTTTCTGACTTTGATTTGACTGTGCGTGCGTAATCTTATTATTAACTATGCCTCCTTGATTTCCACGCGTAATGGGAGTAGTGGAGGGATGGTTTCGCGCTTCCTCTTCACGTGTCGAGCGTGATGCGCGCCACGTGTCCAGTAGGGTTTTTGTGAGCCGTTGGATTGCATCTCCTAGGGGTTAAGTATTGGTGCTACGGCGGTAATTTTCCATCTGCACTCTTTTCTTCCTCGCTGCCATCGCCATTGCTGCTGCTCATCTGCTTTTCCCTGCGCTCATCTCCTCCTCAACTCTGGACCACCTCCGTTCGTTTCCAAGTTATTTTCTGCGCTCTCATCGCCGCCGCGCAATGGGAAAGAAGAAAGGAGGCGCTGCCGCGGCCACCGTTGCCGCGACAAGGAAGAAGGGTGGCCCAGCTGCTACGGGCACCAGTTCTGCCGTTGGCGGGAAAAAGAAGGTCGCGGATACCCGTGTGACCAATGGCGCATGGCGCCCTTCTATCATCAAGGCGTCGGATCTCCGTCTTCTTCGTCAAGACGGAGTTATTTCTGCAGCAGTCGCCGATTCGCGCGTCCCCAGCGGTGAGACCATTCATGTGCCTCCTGCTGGTTTTACAGTGATGTTTCTTGCATTCGTCATTCGCGGCCTTTCTTTGCCTCTCCACCCCTTTCTTAGGGGTCTCCTTTGTTTCTACGGGCTCCAGCTCCATCAGCTGTCCCCAAACTCGATTCTCCACATCACTTGTTTCATTACTCTTTGCGAGTGCTGGCTCAGAATCGAGCCGCACTTTGGCCTTTTCAAGCGCTTATTTAAATTGAAGCGCCAGTCCGCCTTTGTCTCTTTAGTTTATGACGTAGGTGGTTGCGGTATCCATGTCGACCCATCCTCCACCTACTTCGACATCAATCTTACCAATTTCGTCCAGGGATGGAGGGACAAATGGTTCTATGTCCATGATCAGAAGGCCAAAGATGAGCACTTTGGACTTGCGCCCTTCAATCTGGCGACTCCCTGCAAGAATATGTGTTCTTCGAAGAACGTAGTTATGCCTGGCGAACTCGCGTAGTCGGACGTGCTGTATCAGCACGGCTGCGACCTCGAAAGTCTCATAGGCGCAGAAGAGGGAGGCTGCGCTCTTATCAGGACTTGGCTGCACCGTCGCGTCCAGCGTCTCCAAGCTAGAGTCCATCCCATGTTTCAATGGAGTGGCCCTGATGATGCCACTCGCGTGTCTGCCGATGGCATGTCCACGAGTGAGGTGGATAAGAGGATTCGGCTGGTTACTAAGTGCACTGTTAAGGATGTGCTTCCAAGCGAACCAGCTGTTCCTCCTTTTGATGATTTGAATCCTCCTCCCGAGGTATAGTTATGCTACGCAGTAGCTTATTTTCACGATTGCTTTTCTGTTTGCTTACTTGTTCTGTTTGTATGCAGGATTGGGCGGTGTCGCCTTGTATGCCTCCTCTCCCTGAGGGGGTTATTCCTCGTGAAGCTTTGGAAGACGACGAGTCTGAGTCGATTGTCCCTTCTGATGTGGAACAGGAAGCCCCCGAGTCCGAGAGTCCGGATACTCGCAAGCGTTCGCGTAGCGAGGACTCCGACGCGTCGACTCCTTCAACTCCAGGAGGCGCAGCTGTTGGCACGGAGTCGCCAATTCTAGCCATTCCTGTGAGGACTGTGGCACCGTCTTCTCGCAAGAAGATGCGATTTCCCAAGGAGTCTTCGTCGGAATCGGCGGCTGCCACGTTTGATCTTGACAACTTTAACTGGTAAGTTTGCTTGGTCATTCATTCTTTGATGTTTTCTTCTTGTTGGTTTTGTCCTGGAGTTTGCCCTTTTCTCAATGTGAACTTGTTCTTGTAGTCAAGAGGCATCGTCATCTTCTGGCGACGTCGAGTTTTTGAAAGAATCGGGAGTCACAAGGGCCAAGGTAGAGGTCGATCGCGCTCCTTCTCCTCCGGCGGTGGCCTACTCCGAGCACAATTCTTCGAGCTCTCCTCATGTATGGGAGCATCGAATGGTTGCTCGGATGACGGTTCAGCAAGCTTCTTCGGAGTCGCTAGAGGACCATGTAAGTATATATTTCCTTCTTTTTTAATGTGGCAGTCAACGCCTTCTATTGTCCTCTTCTGACTCCTTGTTCTGTGTGACAGCTCCTTGTAAAGGAAGCCGCGCAGGTAGCGGAGCAGGTGATGGCGATGGGTCGGCAGCATGCAATGCTAGAGACGCGTCACCGCATGGTCGAAAGTGAGTGATCTACACTTATTCTTTTCGTCTTCTCTCTATTTTGATATAATCGATTGATAGCCAATTATTGACTTCCATGTAGCTGAGCATAATGCTTTACTGCGCAATGTCGCCACGTTGGAGAAAACACTAGCCGCAACTGTGAAGGGGCACGACGAGGCAATCGCGGCTCGTGACGATGCCCAGAAGCGCGAAGAGGATCTGCGCGCCTCCTTTGCGGCCAGAGAAAAGTTGTTCGAAGAGCAACTGTTCTCGGTCGCCAAGGCCCTCTCAGGTACCTTTACTGGTAGATATTTTATTTATGTTCCTCTCTGCATCTAGAGTTTTTGCTGGTGGTGCTATAGATTTCATCCATGCGTGGGTTTTCTGTGCAGATGTTGGCGATTTGAGCTTTAACCCGCAAGCCCTTTGTCGCGATGACCCTCTGGAGGGCGCGGTGTCTGCGGTCGAGGATCGTAGCGTCACTGTCCAAAATACGTTGTTCAAGGCCAAGGTCACCCTTAGTCGCCTCCGGGAGGAGTTGATGCCGAAGGCGGAGCTAGTCGACAATGTGGAAGAGCTGGTGGAGTCGCTCGCCGGGGGTGTGCCTGCCACGTACAAGAATTCCCTCCGCGCGGCTGGCGCGACCATGTCACTTGCCATGGTGCAAGCCCACGGAGTCGAAATTGATCCCTCTGCGATGGCGAAGACGATGCCTGTTGGCACCGATGGTCAACAGGTAGTCTTCGCTCCCTTTGCGACTGCTTGCGCCAAATATGGCCATTCCTTGATAAATACTGTTGCCAAATATTCGGAGGAGCTCCAACGTGCGAAGAAGGCGGCGAAAGCTTCGGCCTTAGGGGCTGGCGGAAAGTCTATGACATCTGATACTGCCACGGACTTGATGAAGCCCCCGAAGCCGTCGAAGTTGAAGAAGCCAGCTGCTCCGTAGTTAACTTGTTGTAATAATTGATCAGTTGCCCTTTTAGTCGAAGGACGTGCTTGTTGACGAGTGTGTTTGTAAACACTTAGGCTTATCTTGAATGCGTCTGTTCCCCTTGCCTTTGTGTTGATTTGGTTGCCTTATTTGCTTCTGTCTTGACTTGTGGTAGGGCACATCGAGTGGTCCTGTGGGGGAAAACCAGGATTCGCCATCTCTTGATGAGACAGTGGCACCACTGCGCTCCAGGGTAGAGGAGCTATCCTTGCTGTCGCTGCTTCGTGATCGCGTGAAGCAGCTGGAGCGTGAGTTACCCCTGATCCGTGGTAATGCGGACGTGTGGAAGTCGAAGGCAAAAAAATCCGCCGCCCGCGAGCAATATCTTCTTGGCGAGGTGACGCGGCTAGGCGACCAGTTTAAGTGTTAGTTTGCTCGTCCTCATCTTTTCCTTTGCAGTTAGTCGCAATGGTACGTTGTACTCATGCTGTTGGTGCTGCTTCGTGTAGTTGTTAGCGCACGCCATCCGCAGGAGGAGAGGGATAGGATTGCCATCCGCCTTCATGATCTCACCCAGGAGCAACTTCAAGAGAGTGGATACTTCTGGCTAGATCATGATCGTGTGACTGTATTGGCGACCCTGCAGGATCGTGCTTCGCGAGTGCTGCTCCTCCTGAAGAAGTCGTAGTCGTGTTTGAAGAACATCTATTGGGCGATGTTCCCGTTGGATGACACTCCATCAAGCCTGCTGGCTCTCCTGGCCAAATTTCAAGATACGTCCGCGGTTCGCGAGTGCGTGAGGCAGCAGTTGGTGGCTGGTGCCAAGGCTGCGCTCTCAATGGTGCGTTTGCATAGGCCTGACGTGGATGTCGCCGCCATTGCCTCTGGGCCACCGGCGCCACCAGCAGGATCTTCCTGGAATATGGTGCCGCATTATCAGGCGGTGGACCGCCTCGCCGAGGAGATCGTCAACTTCTTCGAGGAACAAACTAATGTTCTTCTGTTGCAAGGGTATCCAAATATGTATCCTGCACATAAGTGTACTTGTGTTGTAAAGTTCATATGTATTTGTATATAATTTATTGTTGAATGGGTACAAACAGCTTTGTCAGCGTTAGGTGCGTTGCACTATGCGATTCCTTTTCGTTAGCCTGGCCATCCCTTTGACAACCTGCCAGGCACGTTGCGGGTGGGTTGAGTTTGCGTTAAGGGGTTTGATTGATGTGCCAGCTACTCAGGATATCGCGTTTATTGGTTCGAAGAACAAATGTAGGTAGGGTGGCGTAGCGCCCGAGTATAAAATTCACAAAAGTGGAAGAAAAACACAAAGTTTTGGGGCACTTAGCTTTTATTTATTTGAAGAGCAGTACGAGGTACAATGTGTGGCTAAGTAGCCTTGGTTGAGTAGCCTGATTTGCGATGTAAAAAGTAAAACAACTAGGGGTAGAAGCGTCACAGTTGTGCGACGTTCCAAGAGTTGGAGTATGCGACTCCTGTCTCTAAGTCTTGAAGGCGATAGGCGCCACCTGGGAATACTTCTGTAATCATGTACGGTCCTTCCCAGGGAGATTCGAGCTTGAGATGCTCCTGCTACTTCAGTCGCAGGACAAGGTCACCTTCGACGAAGGATCTCGGGCGAAGCCTTCTACTGTGGTAGTTGCGCAAGTTCTGCTGGTAGATCGTGGATCTTTCTGCGGCGATTTCTCTTGCCTCGTCGAGGAGGTCGACAGACTCTTTGAGTCCAAGAGAGGACTCTTGTTCGCTGTAAGCGACTACGCGCGGCGCCTTGTACCTCACTTCGGCGGGTAGTACTGCTTCTGCTCTGTGCACCATAAAGAATGGCGTGTAGCCCGTGGCGCTGTTTGGAGTTGTACGTATGCTCCAGAGTACGGATTGGAGCTCATCTGGCCAGCAACCTACGGCTTGTTCGAGTGGCCGAAGGAGTCGCTTCTTGATGCCGCTGCAGACGAGCCCGTTTGCTTTTTCCACCTGACTGTTGGTCTGTGGATGCGCGACTGAGGCGTAACTGATGTTGATCCCCAGGTTTCCGCAGAATTCTTGGAACTCCTTGGATGTGAAGTTCGTCCCATTGTCAGTGATGATGCTGTGCGGCACACCGAAGCGGTACACAATGGACTCGAAGAACTTGACCGCATTGTGGCCTGATTGTTTGGTCACTGCCGAGGCCTCAATCCACTTGGTGAACTTGTCGACTGCGACCAAGAGGTAGACGTAGCCTCCTTGCGAGGACCTTGGGAGCTTGCCCACCATGTCGAGCCCCCATTGTGCGAAGGGCCAGGCCAATGGAATAGGCCGTTATTCTGCGCCTGGTGCATGTGGCTTGTCCACGAATCGCTGACAAGCCTTGCACTTTTGGACTATGTCCTTGGCGTCACGCATGGCCGTGGGCCAGTAAAATCCAGCTCGTAGAGCTTTGGCAACGAGGGCGCGACTGCCGGCGTGGTGCCCGCAGGTCCCTTCATGGATGTCGAGGAGGACTGCTCTTCCATCAGCCAGGGAGACGCATCGTTGTAGCACTCCTGTGATGCTGCATTTATACAGTTCGCCATTGAGAATGGCGAATGCCTTGGAGCACCAGGCGATGTGCCGTGCATCTGTCGAATCGTCCGATAGTCACTTGCTGAGGAGGTACGTAATGTACGGCTGCGTCCAAGATTGTTCGATCATCATGACGCTCATTGGTCCCTCGACTCCTGTGTCCAGCTCCAAGTCATCGAGTGCCATTGGCTCATTGGGTGGTGTAGCCCCCGAGTCCGTTGCTGCGCTTGTTTTCTTCTCTGCGGCCTTTGGCTTGATGGAGCGTTCACATATGCGCTCGAGAAATACCCCAGGTGGTATGGGGGCGTAGGTAGAGCCTATGTTGGCGAGTGTGTCCGCCTCCTCGTTGCTTTCGCGACCTATGTGTCGCAACTCGCAACCATCGAAGTCTCCTTCGAGTGTGTCGTAGAGGTCGCGGTACGCGATCATGTTGTCGTTTAGTGCCTCGCACTCATGCATTGTTTGATTGACGACCAACTTGGAGTCGCCATATATGATGAGCCTTTTGGCGCCACAGGCTTTTTCCATCCTCATCCCATGTAACAGGGCCTCGTATTCAGCCTCGTTGTTTGAGGCTGTGAACTGCATTCGCAGGATATATTTCAGCTTGTCCCCTTGAGGTGATGTCAATATGACACCTGTGCCGGCTCCATCTTTCCGTTTGGACCCATCGAAGTGCATTGTCTAGAGGTAGGACATATCTGGCTTCTCCGGGAGTGGGTTCTCCATCCAGTGCACGAGGAAGTCAGGGAGCACTTGCGACTTGATGGCGTCGCGCTTTTCATATGTGATGTCTCGTGGAGACAGCTCTATTCCCCAAAGCGTGACTCGCCCCGTGGCGTCGCGGTTATTGAGGATATGCCCCAACGGGGCATCGTTGACTACCACGATTGGGTGTTCCTGGAAGTAGTGGCGCAGTCGTCGGGAGGTCATAAAGATGTCGTACGCCAGCTTCTGGTAGTGCGGGTACCGCTGCTTTGTTGGCGTGAGGACCTCGCTGAGGTAGTATACTGGGCGTTGTACGCTATGGACTTTGTTTTCCTCGGCTCGCTCGACGACGAGCACCGTGCTCACCACCTGGTTGGTGGCGGAGATGTACAGCAACAGTGGTTCCCTTTCTCGTGGAGTCACCAGTACCGGCGAAGTGGATAGCAAGCGCTTGAGATCTTCGAATGCTTCTTGTGCTTCATTGGTCCACTCGAATTTTTTGGTTTTGCGGAGGAGCTGGTAGAAGGGCAGTGCCTTTTCACCCATCCCACTGATAAATTGACTGAGGACCGCGATTCGTCCGGCTAGTTGCTGGACGCCTCTTATGTTCTTCGGCTTCTCCATGGCCAGTATGGCTTTTATCTTCTTCAGGTTCGCCTCGATCCTCCTCGCGGAGATGAGGTATCCGAGTAGCTGCCTAGATGGTACGCCGAAGGCGCATTTGTCTGGATTGAGCTTGATCCGGTAGCGATCGAGGTTGGCGAAGGTTTCGCGCAAATCATCGATTAGAGAGGCTTCCTCTTTGGTCTTGATTACTATGTCGTCGACATAGACTTGGATGTTGCGACCTAGTTGTTCCTTGAGGCAAGCCTGCATGCATCGCTGGTAGGTGGCTCCCGCGTTTTTTAGCCCGAAGGGCATTGTGTTGTAGCAGAACACACCGAAGGGCGTTGTCAACGCGGTATTCTCCTGGTCTTCCTCCTTCATTCAAATTTGGTTATAGCCTGAGTAGGCATCGAGGAAGCAGAGGTGCTCGCATCCAGCGATGGAGTCGATGATTTCATCGATCCGTTGTAGCGGGAAGTGATCTTTTGGATAGTGCTTGTTTAAAGAAGTGAAGTCCACGCACATCCATAGGATATCTATGTCCTTTTTTGGCACCAGCACTATATTGGCGAGCCAAGTGCTTTCCTTGATCTCGCGTATGAATTTGGCCTTGAGGGGTCTATTGATCTCCATTCCGACTGCCTGCGCTCGTGGCTCAAATAGTCGCCTGATTGTTTGCTTGACTGGCCTTGCGTCGGGGTTGACGTTGAGTGCGTGCTCGGCGAATTCTCAGGGAACTCCTGGCATGTCCGCAGGACACCAGGCAAAAATTTCCCAGTGCTCACGGAGGAATTCGACGAGCACGAGTTCCTATGCGGGACTCAAGTTGTTGGCGATGAGGGTCATTTTGGCGGGATCTGATGGATGGACCTGCATCTTCTTTGTGTGCACAGATGAGTCGAAGGAGAGATCAGGTGAGCTTGGCCTACTCAGGGGAGGCAGAGTGTTGTCTGTCGTCTCTTTCAGTCTTGCGAGTTCCTCCTGCATGCCGAAGGACTAGGAGATTCTGTTGAATTCCCTGTTGCAAGCGTCAGATCGCTCGAAGTTCCCGTTGATCGTTATGACGCTGTTGGGACCTGGCATTTTTATCTGCAGGTAGGCGTAGTGGGGTACTGCCATGAACCTGGCGAATGCGACGCGCCCAAGGATGCAATGGTATTGTGAGGGCCAATCGACGACCTCAAAGTCGATGCGCTCACGCCGGAAGTTCTTCGGCGTGCCAAAGATGACGTCCAGGTTGATTTTTCCCAGGGGGTATACGCCTTTCCCTGGGACGATGCCGTGGAACGTTGTGTCCGATGCCTCCAAGCAGGTTAGAGGGATCCTCATTGCTCGCAAGGTACTCGTGAATATGAGGTTGATGCCGCTTCCGCCGTCCATGAAGACGCGACTCATGTCGAAGCCTCCAATTTGCGCCTCGAGTACGAGGGGGCAATGACCTGGGCGAGGTATTTGGGGCAGGTGGTCGTGTTTGTCAAAGGTAATGCACGACTCACTTCAACTGAGGTACTCAGTGGTGGATGGTGGCGAGTGCATGGCCAAGTTGACTTGGCGAGTGATGGCCTTCTACACCATATTGGAGGGGCACCCCTTTTGGATCATCATGGTACCCATGGCCCGTGGTTATGGTTCGCCTCCGTGGTGCTGGTCCGGTGCAGCTCCGTTCGGGGTGGCCCAGGTGGTGGTGGTGGTGCGCCATGTGCCACGGCGCCTGGAGCGGCTCTGTAGCCTCTTTCGACTGCATTGTGGTTCATCCGAACTAATCCCTCATGTAGCTTGAGGAACTCGCGACAGTCCTTAAGGAGGTGGATGGACTTTCTCTTGCCATCATGCTTGTCGATGTAGAAGTGCACCGTGCATGGCCCGGACAGTTTGTCCTCGATGGAGGTCGCGGGTGCTTCATCGCGATTGCGGCGTTGCCATACTTGCGTGGTTTTCCCGGAGTCGCGGTATCCGCCGCTGTGGTATCCGCTGTTGCGGTTATCATCGCGTCTATCGGCGTAGCCAGCCGCGACCATGTTGACGTCATCGCGATCGTCATAGACGCGCATGCGACGCTTACTCCAGCGGTCACGTCTTCGTTCGAGTTCTGCCTCCTCGTTAGAGTGAACGCGATTCTTCATCGAATCTTCTCCATTGGCCCACCGATTCGCGATCTCCATCAGGTGGTCGATGGTCTGGGGCTTTCAGCGGCCTAGCTCCTCCCTGAGTTCCATGCGGCGGACACCACCATTGAATGCATCAATCGCGCGGTCTTCCGAGATGTTCGCCACGGAGTTCTTGATGATGGACCACCTTTGGATGTAAGAGCGCAGCGATTTGCCAGATCTTTGCTGGCAGCATCTCAGTTCTTCTATTGAGGCAGGGCGTTTGTACGTGCCCTTAAAGTTGCGCACGAAGCTGTAGACTAGCTCAGCCCAACTACGAATGGATCCGCGTGGGAGGTTATTGAGCCATGCCCGGCCGGCGCCCTACAGCTGCAGCTGCAAGCATTGCATGGCAGTACTTCGACTGCCTCCATGTAGCCTGACGGAGGAGATGCGATCCTCCAGCCAGATCTTGGGGTCCTGCAGACCGTCAAATTTCGGGTTCTCCGATGGGAGTTTAAACCCTTTAGGCATTCGCTTTTGCCTGATGGATCTGCTGAAGCATCTGGCGCCACAGAGCTCCCCATCTTCCTCTTCCGAATCAGTCGACCGAGAACGTCGTGCCCTTGACTTGTTGATCTTGCGCTGCGTGATTTCGTCGCGTGCATCATAGTCGCGATCGTGTCGCCGTGAGCGGCGGCATCGAGACAGGTCGTGACTGTCATCGCTGGACGAGGGCGAGGAGTACCGCTTTGCTAGTGCTTTGCCCTTTTTTGGGTCTGGTACCGGTTCCTTGTCGACGGCAGCCTCGATTAGCCCTAGGCCCGCGATCGTAGATCGGTGCATGGCCGTTCGGGTATCTCCAGCTGGCGGCTGGTTATTGAGGAGCTACATGGTGGCTGCTGTTACCGCGGCCCGCGGTGTCCTGGGAACCACGTTGCCTCTCGTGTCGACCGTCATAGAACCAAAGTCGAGGACTTTCGCGGCATCTATGCGCTCTTGTTCGGTGAGGTGAGCCATCCGCGACTGCCTCTTCTTGGCGAGGTACTCGTTGGCTCTTGAGGAGGATCCTCCGTAGGAGGAGAGCCCAGCGTGACGAAGGATTGATTCGTCCGCTGCCTTTTTATGCGCCTCAAGTTGCGCGATTGCTTGTTTTTGGCGCTTGAACTCCTCTTTTAGGAGCCAGTGGTAGCCCATCAGCAGTTCCTACGGGGACCGGAAGGGTAGAGGTGCACCTCGTAGGGCTTCGCGGCAGCGATCCCACTCTTGCTCGTTGAACCTGATCACGACGTGTTCGCCGGTTTGCTCGTTGATCATGATAGGAGGTTCGACTGCTCCTCCGTTGCCACCATTACCGCTGTTTCCGTCGTTGCCACTATTGCCGGTGTTGGGTGGGTCGGTGCCGTTGCCGGTGTTACCACCGTTGCCGTGATTGGGTGGATCGGTGCCGTTGCCGGTGTTGCCACCATTACCGCGATTGGCAGAGGTGTCTCCCGCATTGATGACGGCACACATGAAGTGATTAGGGAAGACGTTGCTTCCACAACTTTTAGATCCGGAACCGTAGGTTCCATCTTCAGTGTCCAGATCGCTTAGATCGGAGTCGCGACTGCTGTCGATGACCATGTTCTCGACTGCGACCGGAGCGTTGAGCTCGTTGAGGGTGCCAATCGATGGAGGGAACCATGATGCCGGGGCAATCACCGGTGTTGTCGGCTGATCAGGCATGCGAAGCGTGCCCATCTGACCAACTTGGAAGCGGAAGCTCCCAATTGCCAGGCTGACTCCATCGCCCACGGACTCGAAGGCCGGGAGAGTGGCCGGCGTGTGTACGGTGAAGTCGAAGGCGCCAAAGAGCTGGCGGATCTCCGCTGTTGCTGAGTTGTAGATCGCAGTTGATGGGGCCGAAGAAGCCGCAACATCAGCACTCCCAATTCCCACAGATGGCGCCAATTGACGAGGGTTTAACTCATCAATGCCCATTGTTATGGACTTGGGTTTTGGAGAAGGAGGGAGCGCTGGAGACATCTGTCGGCTAGCAAACAAGCACACAGGAGACAAAGGATTTACCCAGGATCAAGCCTTGTAGAGGTCCCTACTCCTACTTGTCTGCTCGTGGAATTTTGAAGGAGTCGAAAGTTACAATGGTGCGCAGATGTAATCTAGCGAAGGTTATGGAAACTAGGGTTGCGCGTGTTCTCCTCGCCGCCCCTCCTAGCCTTTATATATATAGGCTAGGTCTCGGGTAGCAGGTCGAGTCGGTTAGAAGTTAGGGTTTTCCCCTTCAAACTTTCTATCTTTAGCTTTTTCTTGATCTTCAAGCAATCGAGAGTCTGCAGGTTACTCGAGCCCTTCCATCTGGGCCTTGGCGACACCGTGGGCCTATACATATTTGGACCGTATATACCAAGCTCCAGTACCTGTAGGGTATACCCATGTCAATTAGTTATCTAAAGAAGAAGTCCAGGGACATATTGCCATATTGCTGATCATTAGGCAAGCCACCTTCTTGCTCATAAGCCTTGTCCTACTGTTTTAGTTATGCATGTTTGATCTACTGTTAATTAAAACTGCATTGTTTTACTATATGATGTTGTATATCTGGTAGTGGTTTGGCTCCTCCGAACTATTACACTTTGGTACTACTAAGTATAACCCCCTTGACGACACCTACTTGTCCCTAGTTTGGTAAATGGTGAATCACACCATACCCCTTTGGAGACCCCGATTTATGCCGAAGCAAAGCTATAGGATGGGAAGACCCCGGAAAAGTTTTACCAAATGTTTTATGATAAAACCTTGGTAAGGTGGGACCTCCCAAGGGTTGTTGAGAAAGAGAAAGGTTTTGGTTTTACAAAATGCTGAAGGAAAGCTGGAGGAAAAAGGTTTACGAAAACGCACCCGGTTCTTTGCAGTTTAGCTATAACAACTTAACCTGTGCAACCATATTACTCTGGAATGGGACAGGGCTGGATTTGATGTTTGTCTATTCTGGTATAAGCTGCCTCGCAACAACTACAGGGGATAAAAATCCTTGGAGGGTGGGCCTTCTCACATAAGGGTCCATGTGGGACATCGACCTAGAGAAGGAACGAAGGGCCTGTGAGGATCCACGCGTTACTATGAGTCCCTCATTGAAAGCGCACACTCGTGTTGTGGAAAAAGCGCTCCGGTTGGTCCTCGGTACCCGACGTCCTGGTGTTGAGGGGAATGACACTCATAGGGTAGGCACTTATATTGGAGTGGGCATCTGGAGAGTCTTGATCGGTTACTCGACCCACGATCGGTGTAGATCAGGGTAGTGTACCCGGCTGGTGTGGGTAAAGTGTGCAACCTCTGTAGAGTGTAAATCTATTCGAATAGCCTTGTCCGCGGTTATGGACGAGTTGGACAAACTTCTGTAGAGCGGTGCTGGTTTTGATTTCAAAAAGGATTTCGGAAAAGAAATGGCTTTGAAAAAATTTTGACCATGGGATGGTCGTAAAGGAGAAAGGTTTTGACCATGGGATGGTCGGAAGGAGGAGAAAGGAGTTTGGTCGTGGGACGACCTGAAGACGGGAACAAATGGGTACCCCAATCCTAGTGACGAGGGTTTAACTCATCAATTCCCATTATTATAGACTTGGGTTTTGGAGAAGGAGGGAGCGCTGGAGACATCTATCGGCTAGCAAACAAGCACACAGGGGACAAAGGATTTATCCAGGTTCAGGCCTTATAGAGGTCCCTACTCCTGCTTGTCTACTCGTGGAATTATTGAAGGAGTCGAAAGTTACAATGGTGCATAGATGTAATCTAGCGAAGGTTGTGGAAACTAGGGTTGCGCGTGTCCTCCTCGCCGCCCCCTCCTAGCCTTTATATAGATAGGCTAGGTCTCGGGTAGCAGGTCGAGTCGCTTAGAAGTTAGGGTTTCCCCGTTCAAACTTTCTATCTTTAGCTTTTTCTTGATCTTCAAGCAATCGAGAGTCCGCAGGTTACTCGAGTCCTTCCATCTGGGCCTTGGCGACACCATGGGCCTATACGTATTTGGACCGTATATACCAAGCTCGAGTACCTGTAGGGTATACCCATGTCAGTAGCCCCCGAGTGTCCAGTGGAATCGCAGATTCGACTGGGGCGTTTTTTGAAGTCTTTGAGTGCGTGAATGAGTACATTTTCGACTACTTTTATTTATGTCATAGGGATTGTTGATATACGTGCCTGATGTAATAAAATTATCGGTATCAGTTAACCACCTTAGGGTGAAACAACGCAATTTTCTCAAATTCGAGTCCCAGGACTCAAATCCGGAAGAGTGCTGGTGTAATTCGACTCAGGCCGCGGAGGTCTTACAGGAGTCGAATTCCAGTTATATGGGTGTGAGCACTCGACGTGTCCGTCAATGCATGTTCATCGTTCCTACAGGCACGGATATATTTCTGGTAGTGCGTTGTTAAATGCGTTGCCAGGCCTTATTCAGGTCTTACCTTAACGCTGTAAGCGCGGCATCCGAATTTTATCATCGCGGAGACGATTCGGGCGACCCAGGAGATGTAGTCTCTTTGTAGGGAAAATTATGAGGCGGTGTCGCCATGATCTGCGAGTGTGGATGTTATCAACACACAGTTTTTGTGCAAATAATCATAGGGTGCGTGGCCAGCGGTCCCTATGGGAGTAGCCCCCGAGTGCCTGGTTGAGTCGAAGACTCAAGCAGGGACTAAATAGCTTTTGTGACTGCTGTCGTCTTTGCTTCTTTTTTTTAGTCGAAATTGTTTCCGGCGCTCCCTATGGGAGTAACCCATGTCCATAGTCGAATCGTGATTCGAGTGGTTGGGTTTGATTGTGATTGCCTATATCCCTGCAGTAAGAAAAGAAAAAATCGTAGGGTGCGCGGCCAGCACTCCCTATGGGAGTAGCCCCCGAGTGCTTGGTGGAGTCGAAGACTCCGGCAAGGACTAAAGTAGCCTTTGATGACGTCAGTGCTGATGCTTGCATCACCTCAGTTGTCCGCGTGAGCGATTTTGATGGGACGTGACGAGCAGTGGGTCCCACTTTCTGACTTTGATTTGACTGTGCGTGCGTAATCTTAATATTAACTGTGCCTTCTCGATTTCCGCGCGTAATAGGAGTAGTGGAGGGACGGTTTCACGCTTCCTCTTCTCCATGTGTCGAGCGTGATGCGCGCCACACGTCCAGTAGGGTTTTTGTGAGCCGTTGGATTGCATCTCCTAGGGGTTAAGTAGTGGTGCTACGGCGGTAATTTTCCATCTGCACTCTTTTCTTCCTCGCTGCCATCGCCATTGCTGCTGCTCATCTGCTTTTCCCTGAGCTCATCTCCTCCTCAACTCTGGACCACCTCCGTTCGTTTCCAAGTTATTTTCTTCGCTCTCATCGCCGCCCCGCAATGGGAAAGAAGAAAGGAGGCGCTACCGCTAAAGCCACGGCCACCATTGCCGCGACGAAGAAGAAGGGTGGCCCCGCTGCTACGGGCACCAGTGCCGCCGCCGGCGGGAAAAAGAAGGTCGCAGGTACCCGTGTGACCAATGGCGCATGGTGCCCTTCTATCATCAAGGCGTCGGATCTCCATCTTCTTCGCCAAGATGGAGTTATTTCTGCAGCAGTCGCCGATTCGCGCGTCCCCAGCGGTGAGACCATTCCTGTGCCTCCCGCTGGTTTTCGAGTGATGTTTCTTGCATTCGTCATTCGCGGCCTTTCTTTGCCTCTCGACCCCTTTCTTAGGGGTCTCCTTTGTTTTTACGGGCTCTAGCTCCATCAGCTGTCCCCAAACTCGATTCTCCACATCACCTGTTTCATTACTCTTTGCGACTGCTGGCTCGGAATCGAGCCGCACTTTGGCCTTTTCAAGCGCTTGTTTAAATTGAAGCATCAGTCCGCCTCTGGCTCTTTAGTTTATGACGTAGGTGGTTGCGGTATCCATGTCGACCCATCCGCCACCTACTTGGACATCAAGCTTACCAAGTCCGTCCAGGGATGGAGGGACAAATGGTTCTATGTCCGCGATCAGAAGGCCAAACATGAGCACTTTGGACTTGTGCCCTTCGATCTGGAGACTCCCTACAAGAAGATGCGTTCTTGGAAGAACGTAGTTATGCCTGGCGAACTCACGGAGACGGATGTGCTGTATCAGCGCGTCTGCGACCTCGAAAGTCGCATAGGCGCAGAAGAGGGAGGCTGCGCTCTTATCAGAACTTGGCTGCACCGTCGCGTCCAGCCTCTCCAAGCTAGAGTCCATCCCATGTTTCAATGGAGTGGCCCTGATGATGCCACTCGCGTGTCCGCCGATAGCATGTCCACGAGTGATGTGGATAAGAGGATTCGACTGGTTACGAAGTGCACTGTTAAGGATGTGCTTCCAAGCGAACCAGTTGTCCCTCCTTTTGATGCTTCGAATCCTCCTCCCAAGGTATAGTTATGCTACGCAATAGCTTATTTTCACGATTGCTTTTCTGTTTGCTTACTTGTTCTGTTTGTATGTAGGATTGGGCGGTGTCGCCTTGTATGCCTCCTCTCCCTGAGGGGGTTATTCCTCGTGAAGCTTTGGAAGAGGACGAGTCTGACTCGACTGTCCCTTCTAATGTGGAAGAGGAAGCCCCCGAGTCCGAGAGTCCGGATTCTCGCAAGCGTTCGCGTAGCGAGGACTCCGACGTGTCGACTCCTTCGACTCCAGGAGGCGCGGCTGTTGGCGTGGTGTCGCCAATTCCAGCCATTCCTGTGAGGACTGTGACACCGTCTTCTCGCAAGAAGATGCGATTGCCCAAGGAGTCTTCGTCGGAATCGGCGGCTGCCACGTTTGATCTTGACAACTTTAACTTGTAACTTTGTTGGGTCATTCATTCTTTGCTGTTTTCTTCTTGTTGGTTTTGTCCTGGAGTTTGCCCTTTTCTCAATGTGAACTTGGTCTTGTAGTTAAGAGGCGTCGTCATCTTCTGGCGACGTCGAGTTTTTGAAAGAATCTGGAGTCGCAACTTCAAGGGCCAAGGTAGAGGTCGAGCGCGCTCCTTCTCCTCCGACGGCGGCCCACTCCAAGCACAATTCTTCGAGCTCTCCTCACGTAGGGGAGCATCGAATGGTTGCTCGGATGACGGTTCAGCAAGCTTCTTTGGAGCCGCTAGAGGACCATGTAAGTATATCTTTCCTTCTTTTTTAATGTGGCAGTCAACGCTTTCTGCTGCCCTCTTCTGACTCCTTGTTTTGTGTGACAGCTCCTTGTAAAGGAAGCCGCGCAGGTAGCGGAGCAGGTGATGGCGATGGGTCGCCAGCATGCAATGCTGGAGACGCGTCACCGCGTGGTCGAAAGTGAGTGCTCTAGACTTATTCTTTTCGTCTTCTCTCTGTTTCAATATAATCGACTGATAGCCAATTATTGACTACCATGTAGCTAAGCATAACGATTTACTGCGCAATGTCGCCATGTTGGAGAAAACACTAGCCGCAGCTGTGAAGGGGCACGACGAGGCAATCGCGGCTCGTGAAAATTCCCAGAAGCGCGAAGAGGCTCTGTGCACCTCCTTTGCGGCTAGGGAAAAGTTATTCGAAGAGCAACTGTTCTCAGTCACCAAGGCCCTCTCAGGTACCTTTACTGGTAGATATTTTATTGATGTTCATCTCTGCATCTAGAGTTTTTGCCGGTGGCCCTATAGATTTCATCCATGCGTGGGTTTTCTGTGCAGATGCTGGCTATTTGAGCTTTGACCCGCAAGCCCTTTGTCGCGATGACCCTCTGGCGGGCGCGGTGTCTGCGGTCGAGGATCATAGCGCGGCTGTCCAAAATACGTTGTTCAAGGCCAAGGTCACCCTTAGTCGCCTCCGGGAGGAGTTGATGCCGAAGGCGGAGCTAGTCGACAATGTGGAAGAGCTGGTGGAGTCGCTCGCCGGGGGTGTGCCTGCCACGTACAAGAACTCCCTCCGTGTGGCTGGCGTGACCATGTCACTTGCCATGGTGCAAGCCCACGGAGTCCAAATAGATCCTTTTGCGGTGTCGAAGACGATGCATGTTGGCGCCGATGGTCAGCAGGTAGTCTTCGCTCCCTTTGCGACTGCGTGTACCAAATATGGCCATTCCTTGATAAATACTGTTGCCAAGTATTCGGAGGAGCTCCGACGTGCGAAGAAGGCGGCGAAAGCTTCGGCCTCAGGGGCTGGCGGAAAGTCTGTGGCATCTGATACTGCCACGGACTTGATGAAGCCCCCGAAGCCGTCGAAGTCGAAGAAGCCAGCAGCTCCATAGTTAACTTGTTGTAATAATTGATCAGTTGCCCTTTTAGTCTAAGGACGTGCCTGCTGGCGAGTGTCTTTGTAAACACTTATGCTTATCTTGAATCCGTCTGGTCCCCTTGCCATTGTGTTGATTTGGTTGCCTTATTTGCTTTTGTCTTGACTTGTGGTAGGGCACATCGAGTGGTCCTGTGGGGGAAAACCAGGATTTGCCATCTCTTGATGAGACAGTGGCACCACTACGCTCCAGGGTAGAGGAGCTACCGTTGCTGTCGCGACTTCGTGATCGCGTGAAGCAGCTGGAGCGTGAGTTGCCCCTGATCCGTGGTAATGCGGACGTGTGCAAGTCGAAGGCGAAAAAATCCGCCGCCCGCGAGAAATATCTGCTTGGCGAGGTGACGCGGATGGGAGACCAGTTTAAGTGTTAGTTTGCTCGTCCTCATCTTTTCCTTTCTAGTTAGTCGCAATGGTACGTTGTACTCATGCTGTTGGTGCTGCTTCGTGTAGTTGTTAGCGCACGTCGTCCGCAGGAGGAGAGGGATAGGATTGCGATCCGCCTTCATGATCTCACCCAGGAGCAACTTCATGAGAGTGGATACTTCTGGGTAGATCACGATCGTGCGACTGCATTGGTGACCCTGCAGGATCGCGCTTCGCGAGTGCCGCTCTTCCTGAAGAAGTCGCAGTCATGTTTGAAGAACATCTATCAGGAGATGTTCCCGTTGGATGACACTCCATCAAGCCTGCTGGCTCTCCTGGCCAAATTTCAAGATACGTCCGCGGTTCGCGAGTGCGTGAGGCAGCCGTTGGTGGCTGGTGCCAAGGCTGTCCTCTCAATGGTGCGTTTGCACAGGCCTGACGTGGATGTCGCCGCCATTGCCTCTGGGCCACCGGCGCCACCAGCAGGATCTACCTGGAATATGGTGCCGCATTATCAGGCGGTGGACCGCCCCGCCCAGGAGATCGTCGACTTCTTCGAGGAACAAACTAATGTTCTTCTGTTGCAAGGGTAGCCAAATATGTATCCTACACATAAGGGTACTTGTGTTGTCAAGGTCATATGTATTTGTAGATAATTTATTGTTGAATGTGTACAAACAGCTTTGTCAGCATTAGGTGTGTTGCACTATGCGATTCCTTTTCGTTAGCCTGGCCATCCCTTTGTCAACCTGCCAGGCGCGTTGCGTCTGGGTTGAGTTTGTGTTAAGGGGTTCGATTGATGTGCCAGGTACTCAAGATATCGCGTTTATTGGTTCGAAGAACAGATGTAGGTAGGGTGGCGTAGCGCCCGAGTATAAAATTGACAAAAGTGAAAGAAAAACACAGAGTTTTGGGACACTTAGCTTTTATTTATTTGAAGAGCAGTACGAGGTATAATGTGTGGCTAAGTAGCCTTGGCTGAGTAGCTTTATTTGCGATGTAAAAAGTAAAACAACTAGGGGTAGAAGCGTCGCAGTTGTGCGACGTTCCAAGGGTTGGAGTATGTGACTCCTGTCTCTACGTCTTGAAGGCGATAGGCGCCACCTGAGATTACTTCTGTAATTACGTACGGTCCTTCCCAGGGGGATTCGAGCTTGAGATGCCCCTGCTGCTTCAGTCGCAGGACCAGGTCACCTTCGACGAAGGATCTGGGGCGAAGCCTTTTATTGTGGTAGTTTTGCAGGTTCTGCTGGTAGATCGTGGATCTTTCTACGGCGATTTCTCTTGCCTCATCGAGGAGGTCGATGGAGTCTTCGAGTGTAAGAGAGGACTCTTGTTCGCTGTAAGCGACTATGCGTGGCGCCTTGTACCTCACTTCGGCGGGTAGTACTGCTTCTGCTCCGTGCACCATAAAGAATGGCGTGTAGCCCGTGGCGCTGTTTGGAGTTGTACGTATGCTCCAGAGTACGGATTGGAGCTCATCTGGCCAGCAACCTGCGGCTTGTTCGAGTGGCCGAAGGAGTCGCTTCTTGATGCCGCTGCAGACGAGCCCGTTTGCTTTTTTCACCTGACTGTTGGTCTGTGGATGCGCGACTGAGGCGTAACTGATGTTGATCCCCAGGTTTTCGCAGAATTCTTGGAACTCCTTGGATGTGAAGTTCGTCCCGTTGTCAGTGATGATGCTGTGCGGCACGCCGAAGCGGTACACAATGGACTCGAAGAACTTGACCGCACTGTGGCCTGATTGTTTGGTCACTGGCGAGGCCTCAATCCACTTGGTGAACTTGTCGACTGCGACCAAGAGGTAGACGTAGCCTCCTTGCGAGGACCTTGGGAGCTTGCCCACCATGTCGAGCCCCCATTGTGTGAAGGGCCAGGCCAATGGAATAGGCCGTAGTTCTGCGCCTGGTTCATGTGGCTTGTCCGCGAATCGCTGACAAGCGTTGCACTTTTGGACTATGTCCTTGGCGTCACGCATGGCCGTGGGCCAGTAAAATCCAGCTCGTAGAGCTTTGGCAACGAGGGCGCGACTGCCGGCGTGGTGCCCGCAGGTCCCTTCATGGATGTCGAGGAGGACTGCTCTTCCATCTGCCAGGGAGACGCATCGTTGTAGCACTCCTATGATGCTGCGTTTATACAGTTCGCCGTTGAGAACGGCGAATGCCTTGGAGCGCCGGGCGATGTGTCGTGCATCTATCAGATTGTCCGGTAGTCTCTTGCTGAGGAGGTACGTAATGTACGGCTGCGTCCAAGATTGTTCGATCATCATGACGCTCATTGGTCCCTCGACTCCTGTGTCCAGCTCCAAGTCATTGAGTGCCATTGGCTCATTGGGTGGTGTAGCCCCCGAGTCCGTTGCTGCGCTTGTTTTCTTCTCTGCGGCCTTTGGCTTGATGGAGCGTTCACATATGCGCTCGAGAAATACCGGGGCCGCAAGTAGAGCCTATGTTGGCGAGTGTGTCCGCCTCCTCGTTGCTTTCGCGACCTATGTGTCGCAACTCGCAACCATCAAAGTCTCCTTCGAGTGTGTCGTAGAGGTCGCGGTACGCAATCATGTTGTCATTCAGTGCGTCGCACTCATGCATTGTTTGATTGACGAAAAACTTGGAGTCGCCATATATGATGAGCCTTTTGGCGCCACAGGCTTTTTCCATCCTCATCCCATGTAAGAGGGCCTCGTATTCAGCCTCGTTGTTTGAGGCTGTGAACTGCATTCGCAGGATATATTTCAGCTTGTCCCCTTGAGGTGATGTCAATATGACACCTGCGCCTGCTCCATCTTTCTGTTTGGACCCATCGAAGTGCATTGTCCAGAGGTAGGACATATCTGGCTTCTCCGGGAGTTGGTTCTCCATCCAGTGCACGAGGAAGTCAGGGAGCACTTGCGACTTGATGGCGTCACGCTTTTCGTATGTGATGTCTCATGGAGACAGCTCTATTCCCCAAAGCGCGACTCGCCCGTGGCGTCGGGGTTATTGAGGATATGCCCCAATGGGGCGTCGTTGACTACCACGATTGGGTGTTCCTGGAAGTAGTGGCGCAGTCGCCGGGCGGTCATAAAGACGCCGTACACCAGCTTCTGGTAGTGCGGGTACCGCTGTTTTGTTGGCGTGAGGACCTCGCTGAGGTAGTATACTGGGTGTTGTACGCCATGGAATTTGTTTTCCTCGGATCGCTCGACGATGAGCACTGTGCGCACCACCTGGTTGGTGGCAGAGATGTACAGCAACAGTGGTTCCCTTTCTCGTGGAGTCACCAGTACCGGCGAAGTGGATAGCAAGCTCTTGAGATCTTCGAATGCTTCTTGTGCTTCATTGGTCCACTCAAATTTTTCGGTTTTGCGGAGGAGCTGGTAGAACGGCAGTGCCTTTTCACCCATCCGACTGATAAATCGACTGAGGGTCGCGATTCGTCCGGCCAGTTTTTGGACGCCTCTTATGTTCTTCGGCTTCTCCATGGCCAGTATGGCTTTTATCTTCTTTGGGTTCGCCTCGATCCCCCTCGCGGAGATGAGGTATCCGAGTAGCTACCCAGATGGTACGACGAAGGCACATTTGTCTGGATTGAGCTTGATCCGGTAGCGATCGAGGTTGGCGAAGGTTTCGCACAAATCATCGATTAGAGAAGCTTCCTCTTTAGTCTTGATTACTATGTCGTCGACATAGCCTTGGATGTTGGGACCTGGCATTTTCATCTGCAGGTAGGCGTAGTGGGGTACTACCATGAACCTAGCGAATGCGACGCGCCCAAGGATGCAATGGTATTTTGAGGGCCAGTCGACGACCTCAAAGTCGATGCGCTCGCGAAGGAAGTTCTTCGGCGTTCCAAAGATGATGTCTAGGTTGATTTTGCCCAGGGGGTATACGCCTTTCCCTCGGAGATGCCGTGGAATGTTGTGTCTGATGCCTCCAAGGTACTCGCGAATATGAGGTTGATGCCGCTTCCGCCGTCCGTGAAGACGCGACTCATGTCGAAGCCTCGAATTTGGGCCTCGAGTACGAGGGGGCAATGACCTGGGCGAGGTATTTGGGGCGGGTGGTCGTGTTTGTCGAAGGTAATGCACGACTCACTGCCACTGAGGTACTCAGTGGTGGATGGTGGCGAGTGCATGGCCAAGTTGACTTGGCGAGTGATGGCCTTCTGCACCCTATTGGAGGGGCGCCCCTTTTGGATCATCATGGTACCCATGGCCGTGGGTATGGTTCGCCTCCTTGGTGCTCGTCCGGTGCAGCTCCGTTCGGGGGTGGCCCAGGTGGTGGTGGTGGTGCGACATGTGCCACGGCGCCTGGAGCGGCTCCGTAGCCTCTTTCGACTGCATTGCGGTTCAACCGAACCAATCCCTCGTGTAACTTGAGGAACTCGCGACAGTCCTTGAGGAGGTGGCTGGACTTTCTCTTGCCATCATGCTTGTCGATGTAGAAGTGCACCGTGCATGGCTCGGACAGTTTGTCCTCGATGGAGGTCGCGGGTGCTTCATCGCGAGTGTAGCGTTGCCATACTTGCGTGGTTTTCCCCGAGTCGCGGTATCCGCCGCTGCGGTATCCGCTGTTGTGGTTATCGTCGCGTCTATCGGTGTAGCCAGCTGCAACCATGTTGACGTCATTGCGATCGTCGTTGACGCGCATGCGACGCTTACTCTGGCGATCACATCTTTGTTCGAGTTCTGCCTCCTCGGCAGAGTGAACACGATTCTTCACCGAATCTTCTCCATCGGCCCACTGATTCGCGATCTCCATCAGGTGGTCGATGGTCTGGGGCTTTGAGCGGCCTAGCTCCTCCCTGAGTTCCATGCGGCGAACACCACCGTTGAATGCATCAATCGCGCGGTCTTCCGAGATGTTCTCCGCGGAGTTCTTGATGATGGACCACCTTTGGATGTAAGAGCGCACCGATTCGCTAGATCTTTGCTGCCAGCATCTCAGTTCTTCGATTGAGGCGGGGCGTTTGTACGAGCCCTTAAAGTTGCGCACGAAGCTGTACACTAGCTCATCCCAACTGCGAATGGATCTGCGTGGGAGGTTATTGAGCCATGCCCGGGCGGCGCCCTGCAGCTGTAGCTGCAAGCATTGCATGGCAGTACTTCGACTGCCTCCATATAGCCTGACGGAGGAGATGTGATCCTCCAGCCAGATCTTGGGGTCCTGCAGACCGTCAAATTTCGGGTTCTCCAATGGGAGTTTAAACCCTTTAGGCATTTGCTTTTGCCTGATGGATCTGCTGAAGCATTTGGCGCCACAGAGCTCCCCATCTTCCTCTTCCGAATCAGTCGACCGAGCACGTCGTGCCCTTGACTTGTCAATCTTGCGCTGCGTGAGTTCGTCACGTGCATCGTAGTCGCGATCGTGTCGCCGTGAGTGGTAGCGTCGAGACAGGTCGTGACTGTCATCGCTGGACCGGTTCCTTGTCGAGGGCAACCTCGATTAGCCCCAGGCCCGCGATCATAGATCGGTGCATGGCCGTTCGGGGATCTCCATCTGGTGGCTGGTTATTGAGGAGGTACATGGTGGCTGCTATTACCGCGGCCGGCGGTGTCCTGGGAACCACGTTGCCTCTCGTGTCGACCGTCATAGAACCAAAGTCGAGGACTTTCGCGGCATCTATGCGCTCTTGTTCGGTGAGGTGAGCCATCCGCGACTGCCTCTTCTTGGCGAGGTACTTGTTGCCTCTTGAGGAGGATCCTCCGTAGGAGGAGAGCCCAGCGCGACGAAGGCTTGATTCGTCCGCTGCCTTTTTACGCGCCTCAAGTTGCGCGATTGCTTGTTTTTGGCGCTTGAACTCCTCTTTTTACGAGCCAGTGGTAGCCCATCAGCAGTTCCGGTGGGGACCCGAAGGGTAGAGGTGCACCTCGTAGGGCTTCGCGGGAGCGATCCCACTCTTGCTCGTTGAGCCTGATCACGACGTGTTCGCCGGATTGCTCGTTGGTCATGCTAGGAGGTTCAACTGCTCCTCCGTTGCCACCGTTACCGCCGTTGGCGTCGTTGCCACCGTTGCCGGCGTTGGGTGGGTCGGTGCCATTGCCGGTGTTACCACCGTTGCCGCGATTGGGTGGATCGGTGCCGTTGCCGGTGTTGCCACCATTACCGCGATTGGCGAAGGTGTCGCCCGCGTTGATGACGGCGCACATGAAGTGATTAGGGAAGTTGTTGCTTCCACAATTTTCAGATCTGGAACCGTAGGTTCCATCTTCAGTGGCCAGATCGCTTAGACCGGAGTTGCGACTGCTATCGCTGACCGTGTTCTCGACTGCCACCGGAGCGTTGAGCTCGCTGAGGGTGCCAATCGATGGAGGGAACCATGATGCCGGGGCAATCGCCGGTGTTGTCGGCTGATCAGGCATGAGAAGCGTGCCCATTTGACCAACTTGGAAGTGGAAGCTCAGAATTGCCAGGCTGACTCAATCGCCCACGGACTCGAAGGCTGGGCGAGTGGCCGGCGTGTGGACGGTGAAGTTGAAGGCGCCAAAGAGCTGGTGGAGCTCCGCTGTTGCGGAGTTCTAGATCACAGTTGATGGGGCCGAAGAAGCCACAACATCAGCACTCCCAATTCCCACAGATGGGGCCAATTGACGAGGGTTTAACTCATCAATGCCCATTGTTATGGACTTGGGTTTTGGAGAAGGAGGGAGCGCTGGAGACATCTATCGGATAGCAAACAAACACACAGGGGACAAAGGATTTACCCAGGTTCAGGCCTCGTAGAGGTCCCTACTCCTGCTTGTTTGCTCGTGGAATTATTGAAGGAGTCGAAAGTTACAATGGTGTGCAGATGTAATCTGGCGATGGTTGTGGAAACTAGGGTTGCGCGTGTCCTCTCGCCGCCCCCTCCTAGCCTTTATATAGATAGGCTAGGTGTCGGGTAGCAGGTCGAGTCAGTTACAAGTTAGGGTTTTCCCCTTCAAACTTTCTATCTTTAGCTTTTTCTTGATCTTCAAGCAATCGAGAGTCCGCAGGTTACTCGAGTCCTTCCATCTGGGCCTTGGTGACACCGTGGGCCTATACATATTTGGACCGTATATACCAAGGTCGAGTACCTGTAGGGTATACCCATGTCACCTAGTGTTTAAAAAACTTTTCAAAAGGTTTCTAAAATGGTTCACAAAAGTTTTCAACAAAGATATGTAGCGAGAGAAACTATTTGAGAAAAGAACCTCTCTTGAACCCCTCCTACTACTACATCCATATTGCATATCCTCTTGTTATTATTATTTTCCTGAGGTAGTTTGCGAGTACATTCAAAGTACTCACTGGCATTGTCCCTGGCTATTAACTTGGTCACATATCAAGAAGAGAATGAAGTTGACGACTAAGCGAGCTAGGACGTTCTTCCAGTCAGTTGCCTTTAGGTTAAGGCATGGCTCGGGCTCTACGCTTAATGAAGTTCCGCTGATGTTGATCGATGTAGCCATAATGGCAATTAAGGTATGACATGTATTCGTTATGTATTGGATGTTTACTTAGATACTTGTCGGTTATGTGCCATGACTAACTGATCATGGGATCGTGGTTGTATGCATAACAGGGATTCTCGGAGGATTAATCCGGGGGGCCCACAGACTTGGTATCAGAGCCATCCTGACTGTATGATGGGGGAATACCAATTGGGGTATACCCACGGAGCAGACTCGCCCATGGCGAGTGGGTTTGCGAGAACCGGCGACTGGACCAGGTCTATCCAGGAAGAAGCGGAGCATCCCAATCGCCCTGTACGGCGACTCCACGACTCGCCAAATACGACGACTAGCGCATAGTGGACCCAAACATCACGCTGACTGATGGCCCAAGAAGGCGACTCCAATACAAATCCATTGGCACTTGTAAACCCTAACTGGCTTCATATATAAAACCACCAGGGGCACCCCTTTGGGGGGCTCTCGCTCGCCCATATCATATTAGATCTGGTCTCTCCCACCGCCTCCGGTGGCTCCATGTAAACCAATCTATGATCATATACTGGATTCATAGCAGGATGTAGCGATCCTCCACCGAGGGGACGTGAATCTGGGTACATCGTGTGTCAATCTCGCTCCCGGATTCCCATACGTTGTCTTGCCCTTTCCTCTACCTAAGCTATCATGTAGCATCTTCCGTGATCAATACCACGACAGTTGACGCCCACCATGAGGAAAGCGGTGCTTGGAGGTGATGATCCGGACGGGATCCTCTAATTCATCGTCAATATCTCCGCGTGAGGCGATTTATTTTCACAAGACAGAGCTCGATGCGAGAAGCAACAGTCGACTGACTAATCTCGTGACCGAAGATCGGCTTGGTTCAGTCGCTATAGGGCGCTGACACATGCATGGCCTGACGCATGAATCAATTGTCGTCAATCCTCGCTATGTCAATGCTAGCCATGAAGTCTGGCTCCGAATCGTATACTGTACAATCCAGCACAAGTACCGAGGTATCCCTAATTTCATATCAAAAGGCTGTCGGCGTTGAGCTGCAAAAAGCATGCGTCAGATTAGTATATAAAACAATCTGCCCTCACTCAAGCTTGTTATTATTATTGTAGTTTATTTATTCTATCTACTAATTATTTGTGGATATAAGTGTCTCCTAAAATTTGTACGTGCAAGTACCGAGATAACCAAGACGTAATCTGTGATCCGCGAAACGGCAAAAGCCGGCATCCAGACGTGCGATCATCTCGCCTTCGATTCGCAGAGATGTGCCGTTATGCAAACAAGCATGCTCGTATTGCATGTGGCCGTGGTTAATCAGATCTTTCTATTTCAATCTCGCTCGAATTATTACCGTGGCAATCAATATTTTTACTTAGATCTAATCGTTGTTTGATATATAAGCACGACACAGCTTAGATTTAGTCATGGCGACGAGATGGAAGGTGCATAGACGCCTCTTTCAATAATTGCCTGGCGGACCCACCAAGTCGCTATCACTCCACCAAGTTCGATAGGAGCTGAGTCTAGTCGCCGGCTCTCCAAAGGAAAATTCTTCATCATACGCGTGACTGTGGCCTGCAGTGCAGCAGATTCTCTTAATACTCATATATTGTGACTAATTTATCATCATATTTTATTCGACCTAATCCTCTTATGCTTGTATGTTCTCATAGCAAACGGTGCAATCCGATAGGAAGCGACGCGATCACCACGCCGTGACGCCGCGCTCCAAGAACCTCAAATTCTGGTCGACCGATCGCATAGGCATCAAGCATCAGGTCCCAAGGAAAAAGGAGTTGATCTGGTCGGAGTACATTGATAATTGATCACCACGACATGGCGTTGTCCCTTACGAGGAAAAAGCTGCACAAAAAATACATGCTCCATGCGGCCGAGACTAATAAGATTTTTCATCTTTCTTATGCATGGATTACTATGTGAATCGACTACAGTATTTTATTTTGATCTAATACTTTACACATTTATTTTCATTATACATGCGCATCCCCGCCAATTGACCGTGGTTACTTCGCAGACTCGTCACGTTTGGTGAATCGCCTGCCGCGGACTCGCCATGTTCGGTGGCTTGGCCGCCGCTGACTCGCCATGCTCTAGGGCTCGCCATCGCGAGCTCGCCACGTTCGGGGACTCGCCATCGTGACCACCATCTGCCGCGTTGACCCCATGTCCACCGCGTCGACCTCGCCAACACGACCTCCGTCGGCCGCGTCGACCCCGTGTCCGCCGTATCGACCATGCCATAGCGCGACCTACGTCCGCCGCGTTGACTTCTCCCTAGCACGGCCTCCGTCCGCCGCGTCGACTTCGTCCTAGCGCGACCTCCGTCCGCCGCGTCGATCCCGTATCCGCCGCGTCGACTTTCCCCTGGCGCGGCCTCCGTCTGCCGCGTCGACCCCGTGTCCGCCGCATCGACCATGACATAGCACAACCTATGTCCGCCGCGTCGACTCCATGTCCGCCGCGTCGACTTCTCCCTAGCACGGCCTCCGTCCGCCGCGTCGACCCCGTGTCCGCCGCGTCGACTTCGCCCTAGCGCGACCTCCGTCCGCCGCGTCGACCCCGTGTCCGCTGCGTTGACTTCGCCCTGGCACGGCTTCCGTCCGCCGCGCCGACCCCATATCCGCTGCGTCGATTTCTCCCTAGCGTGACCTCCATCCGCCGCGTCGACTCCATGTCCGCCGCGTCGACTCCATGTCCGCCGCGTCGACTTCTCCCTAGCGCGACCTCCGTCCGCCGCGTCGACCTCGTGTCCGCCACGTCGACTTCGCCAAAGCGCGACCATACCTCCGTTGCGTCAACTCTTTCTGGCTACGTCGAATGTCTACGCCGCACCTACTAAGGCACCATCATCGTCTGAGTCGCCAGAGAGGGTCGCATGCCATGATGCATGGACTCATCTCTGGGCGTCTCTTCCCCCGGGAAAATCAGTTCGCCATTGTCAACCTTTGAAAGAGCGACTCGCAATGGCCAAGTAGTGCGGATGAGGACTCGCAAACCGAGCCTCGGATCATCCACGAAAAATGCTAACCAAGAGCCATCATTGGTGTCACCTTGCTCGACTAGCCTTCCGGGTCAAGACAAATGGCAGTGCTACACATACATCACCATGTCCTCCTCAACCTTAGATAGTGCGACTCGCACGGCTAAGTACTGCGGACGAGGACTCACAAACTGAGCCTCGGATCGTCTAGGAAGAACGCCAAGCCAAGAGCCATCTTTGGAGTCGCCAAGCGACTGGTCCCCCGAGCCAAGATGTAGCATCCCAATTTTCTAAAATTGTAATGCTACTTGGTCTAGTAATATAATGGCTACTTCATATATATAATTGTTGCATCATAATCATATCATGCTCATGTCATCATGCCACCTTGCATTTGAGCATCATATAAAACCCCTTTTTGTTTTGGTTCTTCTCTCATATGCATTGTAAATTGTATTTGCCTCTTGATATTGTATTTGGTTATTGATATATTGTTTAAATGCCCAAGTTGAGTTGAGGGCATATCTTTTATTCCACTCCACCACCCTTTCTTTCACCACCTTATAATTCCACCATCCCATTATCCATGAGCTTGTATTTGGTTTTCTTTGGTATTTAATCTAGCTCATGGGAGATAGGATGGATCTACTTCTACAATTCTTTTGCTTGGATTTTATTCCACGTTTGGAAATGCATAAGAATAATGCCATGTTAATATTATTGTTTTCACAAGAATACACATGGCATTAATTATTTTGCATGGGCCATGCAAGCACCACCACATTCTAGTCTTTTGGATTTTATTTGAATCTTTGAGTGGATCATCCCCCATATCTCTCTCTATCCCTCTTCATGCTTGATCTTGTTTGGTTCATGGCAAAACCCTACACCCATCCCCCATCCATGCAAGCCATGTGTGGGCCTTTCCACCATTATCTCTAAAAAACCCTAATCCCTCTCCCTATCCCTCTCTCATCTCTTTTGACACCTCTTGTTTTGGTCATGTTTCGAACCATAGCTACCACCACATCTCTCTCTCTCTAATCCCTCCTCTCTATCCAAACCCTAACCCTAATCACCTACACCTTTATCACCATCTACCATACCACCCCCTCTACCCTAACCAAGCCCTCCACCTAGCTAACCCGAGGCCACCATCAAACCCTAACCCGAGCCTCTCCATCCTAACCTAGCTACCACCCTCCCTCTAACCCTAGCTCTAACCGAGCCTTCCTCTCCCTCTCCCTCTCTCCCTGCCGTGCGACCCCACCAGCCCGAGCCTGCCTGCCTTGCCACCCCTGGCCCACCTGCATGCGCCCGTGCCTGCCCATGCCGAGCCCCAGCTCGTGCACGTGAAGGAGAGGAGGAAAAAGCGGCCGAAGCCACCTTTAACCCTGCCCACTCCCACACGGCACCTCCTCCCTCTCCCTCGCTTTACCCTCCGCCCCACAACCTCTCTGCCTCGCCCAGATCCATCCGCAGAGCCCCTGCATCTCCTCTCCTTCCTCTCCACCGACGCCACCCTCTCTCGCCGGCCACCGCCAGCACCACGCCGCCCCCGTCGATCTAGCCGGTGAGCACGTCGTGGAGGTGATCGAAGAGACCGAGGAGTACCCCTGCTTCACCCTGGACCACGCCAGCGAGGAGGAGAAGGACCCCAGGCTCGCCAGGACCGGCGCCGCTCCGACGAAACCCTAGCTCCGCCCGGCGCCTGCTTCGTCGACGATCGCTCGCTCCGCTGCCCGAACCACCACCGTCAACAGCCCCGCGGTGAGCCTCCCTCTCTCCCTGACATGCTCCGCCTCCCCGGACCGCCCTGGCCACGCCAGTCGATTCAACGAGCGCCCTCAGTGCGCCGCCGCTCGCTACTGTCCGCTCGCTCCTGCACCGCATAGCGCCATAACTAGGCCGCGCCTAACCCCCTATCAACTACCCCTCCCTAGCCTAGTGGTAGCCGCTGCCGCCCGCGCACGCCAGATCCCCAGTTCGATCCCCCAGGCGCCGCGCTCCGCGCGGGCGAGCACCAATCAGTCGTCAGTAAATTCAGAGAAGAACAACAGTGTCGCGATCTCTTTTTGCAGAAAACCCCTTCTGTGTTCTCTCGCTCAACCCGCGGTCCGCAGAGCCCCACCAGTCAGCCTCTCTGCCCTTTTTACAAAAACATCCTCGCAGTTTCGAACCCTTAACCCGCACTCCCTTGGATCTGCCGCGTGTCACGCCTCGGCTGGCGCGCCCGCGTGTGGGTCCGCGTGTACTCCGGCCCCATCTGTCAGTCTCGCGGGCTAGCCACACCTGCGGTAGGAAAAGCCCCGCGCAGCCGCTGCGCCCCACCTGCTGCTGAGTCAGCACAAGGCCCACCCGTCAGCGTCAGTGGCTGGATCTGCCTGAGTACAAAAAGGATTTCTGTTATCTGTTTTAATTTAAATCTTTTCAATTTGTTTTAAATTCAAATTCAAATCTGTTTTTAAATAACTTTTAAAATACAATTCCAAATTAAACATGTAATATATGTTTTGAAATCAGAAAAATGTGAGGAATTCAAATATGCCCTTCAAAATATATTTTGAACACTTTAATTTTCGAGTTGATTAAAATTACAATAAAATGCCCTTTTCCTTATTTAATTAATAACTTTTGTTTTATAAATCCGAATTTGACAAATAATATGTCTAAAATGATCACCTCGACGAGACCTTCCTGTTTATGCATTCCATGTTCTGATTTGCAGCATGCATCATATAATTATAGAGTATACAGCAACTTAAATGAGTATAAAATATGATTAAAACCCCATAAAATGCTTATTTCTTGTATTCCACACCTCACCCATGCCATGCTACTTTATTGCCATGCAAATTGTGGATCATTCATCATGGCATGATTGTTTGCTTGTCGCATTTTATTCATATGCTTGTGCACTTTATTTATGTTGGCCCTTGTTTGTTTGGTTCTTCTTCGAATAGACGCTGAGCAGGGGATATATCAAGAAACCCAGGAGCACTACCCAGATCCTTCTCTCGCTCCAACTGAGCTGCCAGGCAAGCACTACCACATGCTTGCATACATATAGTACCTATTGCCTCTATCTTTATTCTTGCATCATTGAGTCGCGCTTGCATTAAACTGAATCCCAAGTACCGCATAGCCTTTACTTTTAAACCCCACCGAAGCTTGTTCCTCCATCCCATGAGCCATTACTACAGGAGTTGTTTGAGCCATGCGGGTCGTAGAACAGCATGTGTAGGGAATGTGAGTGTCTGATGGATAACGAGGTACCTATACAACTTAACCTGAGTAGTAATGGGATAACTAATGAAAGTGGCACCGGTGAGCAATATCTGCTATTTGGTTTTTCATGCTCACTTGTGTCCCGTAGGACCCCGAGTACTTGATTCCTGTTCCTTGAATATTCGCGCTATCCACATCCGGGAGGCTTATGAACCCCCCTGAGCCAGAGCTTGATTCATTCTTATTTCTTGGGGCCACAATTAGTTTGGGGCTTTATTACTATCCTGTACTTATACCATGCTTTACTGCTTTATTTAAGATTGTACGTGGAGCACCTGTACTGTTTAGGATCGTGACACGTTTTCGCTGTATCGACAAGCCCAGTCACACTTTCGGGTTCCCAGTCGTTTACAGCCGTCCACACAAACCTTGAGTCCGTCTCGGAGCCGGCCAACCTCGTTGCGGGTAGCTTAATGGGGTGGCCCCCTGAAATATTTCTGAATCCTGTGATCTCTTTGTCGTGAATGCCTCGTTGGGTTTTGATTTGGTTTTTCCGAGGTTGATCGAGTGTGTGTTGCTATTTGTGCACCCCTGCAGGGTAAAACTTTTTGAAAGCCGTGTCCGCGGTTATGGACGACTTGGAGCACAGTTTCTCGATCATAGACAAGTATAACTAAAGTACCGCTTTTAATTTGACTAAGTACCTGACTAGTAAATAGCGCAACACTCATGGAATGGA
This sequence comes from Avena sativa, assembly GCA_916181665.1. Taxonomy (NCBI): domain Eukaryota; kingdom Viridiplantae; phylum Streptophyta; class Magnoliopsida; order Poales; family Poaceae; genus Avena; species Avena sativa. Next base: position 259,201,969 of record OV702292.1, on the reverse strand, counting down.
TAATAAAACTGCCAACGGATGGGGAAATGTTCGTCCGCTTCCTCGTTGGTAAGCGAGGAGGAGGATGGATCTGTTAATAATACTGTTATAACTGTTGTTATTAATTCACGGACATCCGTCTATCTATGGTTAGGCGGATGGTTAGCGAGTATCTATAGATTGTTAGGGTTTATCTTTTGCTGCAAATGCGTCACCCCAGGTTGTGTCCCCTTTAGAGGCATAAAGACTTGCTGAGTACCCCTAGGGTATCACACGATAAATTGTTTGATTCAGATGAACAGGTAAACTCGCAAGATGGATACTGGGTGGAGGAGACGGACGATGTTGGCAACGATCACTCGGTGTAGAGATTCCGGGAACGGGGATCCGTGAGATCTGTGGGCAGGATGTGTTTATTTATGGGGCATCTTATGCCGATTTGCTTCTTATCCGTACTCGAATCTTGTTTTTCGCTTCCGCCTGATACTCTGATGTTTGATGTATGAGGAGATATCCTAAACTATTATATCTATCTAGGATATTTGGATCTTGCCGTATGGAGTTGCAATATTTCTATTTCTTTTAGATGGAATGGCTCTGAGGACTGTTGTATGGTGGCTTGCATACATACTCATTTGTGTATGTAGTTGATCCCTTCGCCTGCCGATTACGCCGCCCGTTCTTGTCCCGATGTTTGGAAATGGTTAGGACGGCCGAAAGGTCTACCTGTGAGTGGCATTTGGGCCCCACCGTACTATTTTAACCATTTCCGCTCATCCAGGCTTGTAACTAGGAGCGTAATTCACCGAGGTAGTTACAATTGGTATCAGAGCCATCCCGCCCTTCAGGGTCTCAGCCAAATGGTCGTTGTCAGTCTAGCAAATATTTTGGTAGCTATGTATACTAGGGAAAAACAAAACGCGAGAGTAGGACTGCTTCCACTTTTCTTCTTACCCACCCACCCACCCTTTTCTGGTAAGGAAGTGTAACGTTTTCAATCCTCTTCTTAAAATTCAAACTAGGATTCACGTGTTCTGGGTTTCCGTAGTACCATACAAAGTGTGTGTGTGTGTGTGTGTAATTCTTTGTCTATCTGTTGCATCCAATTTGTTATCACAATCTGCCTTTGGTTATCAACTGTTGGTATATTCCATACTGACAGGCTTTTGAAAACTGGCGCGATCTATCTGACTCCTTGTTAACCGGTGCCATCTTCTTAAGGGTGTTCTTCCTTCTAGCATGCTTTCACAGAATGTGGAGTTGCTAATCTCTACCTGATAAGTGATTTTGCGCATCTATTGGTATTTTAATGCCAAAAAACGCGGAAAAATTTTCTTTGATACATCTGTGCTTCCACACTCCTTTTCAGTCGTGTGTGAAACATTATCTATCTCCCTTTTATCAGCATGTCCATGCTAACTCATTCTTTTTGTCACCGGCACTTAATCCTGGAGTTTTATTTCATCTCCAATTCTTTTGGGCTAATTACATAACATGTGTCGATCCGATGCTGGTGATTGTAATTTGGTTCTCGGCATAGCTATAGGACACTTATCATGAGTGGAATATGGAAAATGCTATCAACACTATCCTCCAAATGGTGACGGTTATCTCCTGTGATTTTGAGTACACCGTGATCATATCTATGCATATTCGAGCATCTTTGGCAATCCGGAGTTTCTCAAGGCACTACGGCGGTCTATCATCTGTTCATCATGCTGCACATCTTTTTGAACTCCATATCTGCAAAATTCTCTTTGAGACGAGGGAATTGCATCTTTTTTTCTCTGATAGCTTTGCTTAAGGCATGAGCTATCATCGTTTCTTATCCAAGATCTCTTTATCTTTGTAACCGGTGACCCAATCGACAATGTGAACCAGGTGACATCTCTTTTTCTTCCGAAGGACCAGATAATCTATTCTTCCAGTGCATCTTCTTCAACACGAACCCGTGCTCTTAATATTGATCTTTCAAAGAGCGTTGAGCTCCGAAAGTGTTTCGAGCATTTGTTCGTTTCTCCCGCCTCTTGAACTTGATATTCTGGGAATATCCTGTTAATCCTTGGTGGTATATGTTGATAATATGCTTGCCTATTCGATATCAATGGAAGGACATGGAAGATCATTTGTGTCTCTTTCTCTCAAGCTTCGTGAGCACTGCCTGTGTGCAAAGTCTCAAAATGAGAATTCTGACCTTTTGAAGTCACCTATCTCGACCACGTCCTTCTGCTAAATACATTACTTCAACTCTGGAATCAGCAAGTCCATTGTTAATTCCATCCTCCATCTTCAACCAATCCGGAGTTGTTCCTTGTTGGCAAGTTATCATCGTCGTTCTGCTAAAGATTCTCCTCAAGACTGCTAAATCTTTCTCAATCTTTTCAAGAACATGGAGTCCTTTTCACCTCTATCTCGTTAAGTAATCTCTTGAAACCCTCTCGCTCTATCGTCTATGCTCAATCCACCGGAGGCCATGAAGACCTTCCAGATCTTGTATTCCTTCCGTTGAAGTTGGTGCTATCTTTTCCATAGCTGTTGAATCTTGCAGTTGTTCTCCGTAATCTTCCTTCATATCTTTCTGGTGGCTTGGTACTTCAGACATGACGACAACATCATCATCTTTATCTATCTATGAATCCGGCGAATTGTTTGCATCTATCCTTGTTTTCTAACGAAGTTCCATGAGTTGTTGTCAATACCTTCAGTCTGTTTCGGTAGTTGGGTTGCATGGTTTTCTTATTCATGTGCGGAGTAATGCTTTGAGTGCGGGATGGAGTAGCTACCATACCACTACTCTTATCATTCGCTCTTGTACATTGAATTGGTGAATTAATGTGATTTCACTCATTCCACAGAAGTTAGAAGTGGCCTTTATCCCTCGATACTTTTACTTTCGTCTTTGTTTTTCCGGAGTGCTCTCTCGAAGAAAGTAATCAATAATCTCTTGTTGGTGGTCTGTCTATTCTAGATGGAGAAAAATCTACAATTATCTGGTGGAAACAAACGCAAACTCTTTTCTGTCCTCGTCATTCTACCGATGCTCGGCATCCCCAAACAAGATGAAAGAAAACTATCTCTCTCTTTGTTTCATCAATTCTTTTCCGTGGTAAAGCCAATTATGGTTGAGGCCATCAGCCGCAAATCTATTGCGTTAGCCTCAAGGCTAAAGAAAGCAATAAGTATCTCTACAATAAACTCCAGATCCTCCATATTCTGTGATTCTCGGGATTCCACCATGATCTAGCTTCACATCCATCTCTGGAAGTTACATCCGCGCACCTCAATTGCGTGATCCTTTGGTTCTTACCGGCGCAAGAAGAATCTAATCCGACGATGTCTAACTAAATCTTTTTGTTGATATCAAGGGACTCTATTGTTTGAAGGCAATATTGTTTCCGTACTTCATTTCTCAAATCCGAGAGAAGATACGATGCTATTGCCATAGTGGTTCAAAACCTCTCCAATCTAGCTCTTTTTCTTCCGGCGAGATAAAGATTCATCCTCTCTCGTATCAGTAAATCTTTAATCTTAATGGTGTGGCTTTCTTTATCCATGATACATCATCTTGTCCTTTCTTTCACAAGTGGTTCTATTCTTTTATCATGTTTCTTGGGAAAACCGGAGCTATGTCCATCGTACCCTTCTTGTCTCACGACAATCCTTCAACTCTTCTAACCTGTTGTTTCTCAAGCAAAATGCAAGACTCGCAGCAAGTCTAGCATGTTTTCCAAGGTGTAGTGGTCGCACCATTCCATGGTTCATCAACTTGGGAACATGACGGTCACCTCCGCTCAGAACACCCGTCTCTCCTTGTGTTGTTTTCTTTTTCATAGGAATCTCGGGGCGAGATTCTTGTTTAGTGGGGGAGAGTTGTAGCATCCCAATTGTCTAACAATTGTAATGCTACTTGGTCTAGTAATATAATGGCTACTTCATATATATAATTGTTGCATCATAATCATATCATGCTCATGTCATCGTGCCACCTTGCATTTGAGCATCATATAAAACCCCTTTTTGTTTTGGTTCTTCTCTCATATGCATTGTAAATTGTATTTGCCTCTTGATAGTGTATTTGGTTATTGATATATTGTTTAAATGCCCAAGTTGAGTTGGGGGGATATCTTTTATTCCACTCCACCACCCTTTCTTTCACCACCTTATAATTCCACCATCCCATTATCCATGAGCTTGTATTTGGTTTTCTTTGGTATTTAATCTAGCTCATGGGAGATAGGATGGATCTACTTCTACAATTCTTTTGCTTGGCTTTTATTCCACGTTTGGAAATGCATAAGAATAATGCCATGTTAATATTATTGTTTTCACAAGAATACACATGGCATTAATTATTTTGCATGGGCCATGCAAGCACCACCACATTCTAGTCTTTTGGATTTTATTTGAATCTTTGAGTGGATCATCCCCCATATCTCTCTCTATCCCTCTTCATGCTTGATCTTGTTTGGTTCATGGAAAAACCCTACACCCATCCCCCATCCATGCAAGCCATGTGTGGTCCTTTCCACCATTATCTCTAAAAAACCCTAATCCCTCTCCCTATCCCTCTCTCCTCTCTTTTGACACCTCTTGTTTTGGTCATGTTTCGAACCATAGCTACCACCACATCTCTCTCTCTCTAATCCCTCCTCTCTATCCAAACCCTAACCCTAATCACCTACACCTTTATCACCATCTACCATACCACCCCCTCTACCCTAACCAAGCTATCCACCTAGCTAACCCGAGGCCACCATCAAACCCTAACCCGAGCCTCTCCATCCTAACCTAGCTACCACCCTCCCTCTAACCCTAGCTCTAACCGAGCCTCCCTCTCCCTCTCCCTCTCTCCCTGCCGTGCGACCCCACCAGCCCGAGCCTGCCTGCCTTGCCACCCCTGGCCCACCTGCATGCGCCCGTGCCTGCCCATGCCGAGCCCCAGCTCGTGCACGTGAAGGAGAGGAGGAAAAAGCGGCCGAAGCCACCTTTAACCCTGCTCACTCCCGCACGGCACCTCCTCCCTCTCCCTCGCTTTACCCTCCGCCCCACAACCTCTCTGCCTCGCCCAGATCCATCCCCAGAGCCCCTGCATCTCCTCTCCTTCCTCTCCACCGACGCCACCCTCTCTCGCCGGCCACCGCCAGCACCACGCCGCCACCGTCGATCCAGCTAGTGAGCACGTCGTGGAGGTGACCGAAGAGACCGAGGAGTACCCCTGCTTCACCCTGGACCGCACCAGCGAGAAGGAGAAGGACCCCAGGCTCGCCAGGACCGGCGCCGCTCCGACAAAACCCTAGCTCCGCCCGGCGCCTGCTTCGTCGACGATCGCTCGCTCCGCTGCCCGAACCACCACCATCAACAGCCCCGCGGTGAGCCTCCCTCTCTCCCTGACATGCTCCGCCTCCCCGGACCGCCCTGGCCACGTCAGTCGATTCGACGAGCGCCCTCAGTGCGCCGCCGCTCGCTACTGTCTGCTCGCTCCCGCACCGCATAGCGCCATAACTAGGCCGCGCCTAACCCCCTATCAACTACCCCTCCCTAGCCTAGTGGTAGCCGCTGCCGCCCGCGCACGCCAGATCCCCAGTTCGATCCCCCACGCGCCGCGCTCCGTGCGGGCGAGCACCGATCGGTCGTCAGTAAATTCAGAGAAGAACAACAGTGTCGCGATCTCTTTTTGCAGAAAACCCCTTCTGTGTTCTCTCGCTCAACCCGCGGTCCGCAGAGCCCCACCAGTCAGCCTCTCTGCCCTTTTTACAGAAACATCCTCGCAGTTTCGAACCCTTAACCCGCACTCCCTTGGATCTGCCGCGTGTCACGCCCCGGCTGGCGCGCCCGTGTGTGGGTCCGCGTGTACTCCGGCCCCATCTGTCAGTCTCGCGGGCTAGCCACACCTGCGGTAGGAAAAGCCCCGCGCAGCCGCTGCGCCCCACCTGCTACTGAGTCAGCACAAGGCCCATCCGTCAGCGTCAGTGGCTGGATCTGCCTGAGTACAACAAGGATTTCTGTTATCTGTTTTAATTTAAATCTTTTCAATTTGTTTTAAATTCAAATTCAAATCTGTTTTTAAATAACTTTTAAAATACAATTCCAAATTAAACATGTAATATATGTTTTGAAATCAGAAAAATGTGAGGAATTCAAATATGCCCTTCAAAATATATTTTGAACACTTTAATTTTCGAGTTGATTAAAATTACAATAAAATGCCCTTTTCCTTATTTAATTAATAACTTTTGTTTTATAACTCCGAATTTGACAAATAATATGTCTAAAATGATCAGCTCGACGAGACCTTCCTGTTTATGCATTCCATGTTCTGATTTGCAGCATGCATCATATAATTATAGAGTATACATCAACTTAAATGAGTATAAAATATGATTAAAACCCCATAAAATGCTTATTTCTTGTATTCCACACCTCACCCATGCCATGCTACTTTATTGCCATGCAAATTGTGCATCATTCATCATGGCATGATTGTTTGCTTGTCGCATTTTATTCATATGCTTGTGCACTTTATTTATGTTGGCCCTTGTTTGTTTGGTTCTTCTTCGAATAGACGCTGAGCAGGGGATATATCAAGAAACCCAGGAGCACTACCCAGATCCTTCTCTCGCTCCAACTGAGCTGCCAGGCAAGCACTACCACATGCTTGCATACATATAGTACCTATTGCCTCTATCTTATTCTTGCATCATTGAGTCGCGCTTGCATTAAACTGAATCCCAAGTACCGCATAGCCTTTACTTTTAAACCCCACCGAAGCTTGTTCCTCCATCCCATGAGCCATTACTACAGGAGTTGTTTGAGCCATGCGGGTCGTAGAACAACATGTGTAGGGAATGTGAGTGTCTGATGGATAATGAGGTACCTATACAACTTAACCTGAGTAGTAATGGGATAACTAATGAAAGTGGCACCGGTGAGCAATATCTGCTATTTGGTTTTTCATGCTCACTTGTGTCCCGTAGGACCCTGAGTACTTGATTCCTGTTCCTTGAATATTCGCGCTATCCACATCCGGGAGGCTTATGAACCCCCCTGAGCCAGAGCTTGATTCATTCTTATTTCTTGGGGCCACAATTAGTTTGGGGCTTTATTACTATCCTGTACTTATGCCATGCTTTACTGCTTTATTTAAGATTGTGCGTGGAGCACCTGTACTGTTTAGGATCGTGACACGTTTTCGCTGTATCGACAAGCCCAGTCACACTTTCGGGTTCCCAGTCGTTTACAGCCGTCCACACAAACCTTGAGTCCGTCTCGGAGCCGGCCAACCTCGTTGCGGGTAGCTTAATGGGGTGGCCCCCTGAAATATTTCTGAATCCTGTGATCGCTTTGTCGTGAATGCCTCGTTGGGTTTTGATTTGGTTTTTCCGAGGTTGATCGAGTGTGTGTTGCTATTTGTGCACCCCTGTAGGGTAAAACTTTCTGAAAGCCATGTCCGCGGTTATGGACGACTTGGAGCACAGTTTCTCGATCATAGACAAGTATAACTAAAGTACCGCTTTTAATTTGACTAAGTACCTGACTAGTAAATAGCGCAACACTCATGGAATGGATAATAAAACTGCCAACGGATGGGGAAATGTTCGTCCGCTTCCTCGTTGGTAAGCGAGGAGGAGGATGGATCTGTTAATAATACTGTTATAACTATTGTTATTAATTCACGGACATCCGTCTATCTATGGTTAGGCGGATGGTTAGCGAGTATCTATAGAATTGTTAGGGTTTATCTTTTGCTGCAATTGCGTCACCCCAGGTTGTGTCCCCTTTAGAGGCATAAAGACTTGCTGAGTACCCCTAGGGTCTCACACGATAAATTGTTTGATTCAGATGAACAGGTAAACTCGCAAGATGGATACTAGGTGGAGGAGACGGACGATGTTGGCAACGATCACTCGGTGTAGAGATTCCGGGAACGGGGATCCGTGAGATCTGTGGGCGGGATGTGTTTATTTATGGGGCATCTTATGCCGATTTGCTTCTTATCCGTACTCGGATCTTGTTTTCCGCTTCCGCCTGATACTCTGATGTTTGATGTATGAGGAGATATCCTAAACTATTATATCTATCTAGGATATTTGGATCTTGCCGTATGGTGTTGCAATATTTCTATTTCTTTTAGATGGAATGGCTCTGAGGACTGTTGTATGGTGGCTTGCATACATACTCATTTGTGTATGTAGTTGATCCCTTCGCCTGCCGATTACGCCGCCCGTTCTTGTCCCGATGTTTGGAAATGGTTAGGACGGCCGAAAGGTCTACCTGTGAGTGGCATTTGGGCCCCACCGTACTATTTTAACCATTTCCGCTCATCCAGGCTTGTAACTAGGAGCGTAATTCACCGAGGTAGTTACACAAGACGAGAGACTCGCTAACAAAAACAGCACAATCAATGTCATCGTGGACTCGTAATCATTGCGGACTCGCCACACTCGGGGACTCTCCTCTCACGGACTCGAAATCATCACGGACTCGCCACACTCGGGAACTCTCCCCTCGCGGACTCGCAATCATCACGGAATCGCCACACTCCGGGACTCTCCCCTCGCAAACTCGCAATCATCACGAACTCTCCCCTTGCAGACTCGCTCACCACGAGCTCTCCCCACATGGACTCGCCATGCTCGGCAACAACCACTACTATTTTCAGAATATGCATCTCTAAAGAGCCTCAAGTTGCCTCTACAAGCCAACTCGAGCCTCGGGGACTACTCCTAGGCATGCTGCGCATGTGTGTGGTTCCACGACCGTGGCTCGCCAAGCTCGCGGACTCAGCACCGCGGACTCGCCCTTGCGTATGCAACACGCTCGGGGACTCGCCACCACAGACTCGCCCTCGCGTACTCAACACGCTCGGGACTCTCCACCACGGACTCTCCCTCGCGTACTCAACATGCTCGGGGACCCGCCACTACGGACTCGCCCTCACGTACTCAACACGCTCCGGGACTCTCCACCACGGACTCGCCCTCGTGTACTCGACACGCTCGGGGACTCGCCACCGCGGACTTGCCCTCGCGTACTCAACACGCTCAGGGACTTGCCCCTTGCGGACTCGTCTCTTGTATAGCCCTGCACCGACTTGGCGACTTCACCATCAATGATTTGGTGGCCTCCATGTCATGTACGACAACAAGTTGACAAGGCACCGGCCAAACTTCTCCAGGAGGCGACTCCGCCCAACACTGACTCGCCTGACGCGTCGACTCGCCCAGGCGAATGGACTACTTTACGAGCTAATTTTCTATTTCAGGACCTCGCCAACGACTCGCCATCGACTCCACCCTGGAATCGCCTATGCCGATTCGACGGCTTGAAGTCATCGCTGAGTCCCTGACGCGCTCGGGGACTACTGATGGGGGAATATCAATTGGGGTATATACCCATGGAGCGGACTCGCCCATGGCGAGTGGGTTTGCAAGAACCGGCGACTGGACCAGGTCTACCCAGGAAGAAGCGGAGCATCCCAATTTCCTTGAACAGCGACTCCACGACTCGCCAAATACGACGACTAGTGCATATTGGACCCAAACGCCACGCTGACTGAAGGCCCAAGAAGGCGACTCCAATACAAATCCCATTCGCACTTGTAAACCCTAACTGGCTGCATATATAAAGCCACCAGGGGCACCCCTTTGGGGGGCTCTCGCTCGCCCACATCATATTAGATCTAGTCTCTCCCTCCTCCTTCGGCGGCTCCATGTAAACCAATCTATGATCATATACTATATTGATAGCAGGATGTAGCGATCCTCCACCGAGGGGAAGTGAACCTGGGTACATCATGTGCCAATCTCGCTCCCGGATTCTCCTACGTCGCCTTGCCCTTTCCTCTATGTAAGCTACCCTGTAGCATCTGCCGTGGTCAATACCACGACACTGTAGGAGAACCTTATTTAGCATGGTCGTTAGATAGGAACCTTATTTTGAAAACCCTGGCTTTCGAAAACTAGTTTCTCAATGATTTTCAAAAAGTTCTACTTCTTCTCTTACTCTAAGTAAATGCTTTCGAAAATGGTTTCCTCTAACTCGTCCAAACTTCAAACCTACGGATTTTAAATAACTAGGATCTAGAACCTGGTGAAGACAATGAGAACAAGATGAAGACAAGCAACTACCAGCAAACACAAGGAGACTACAATATCGCTCTACCAGCGGAATCCTCATAATCAGAAGACATCAGGTGTTCCACTATCAAGAGCGTCCAAGAAACGACGAAGGATTTATCGGCAAAATAGTGAATCTGACCTGAAGAAAGATGATATCTAAGGTCAATAGTCCTAAGAATAGGATTCCCCTACATCACGAGTAGTTAACTCCTTGGTCCCTAGCATTGACCGTGTTTGCTTGCCTAAGTGCATCCTGTGTTGCTTGATGTGTGTTGTTTGCCGAGGACATTGCGAGCCCCTCGCTCTGTTCGCCTTGTTTGTATGTTCTGGTTTGCCTTAACCTCCTTAAAAATGTGACTCGGGGAGCGATAAACCACCTAGTAACTCAGGAAACCCCTGTGTTGGCTGTCGGTAATGAGACCCAGGCTAACCTCGAGAGTATATGAGAGGAAAAGCATCGGAAGAACCAGGAGTTCGACATCGTCAAGTCAGAATCAACTCGAAGATTTGACCTCAGTAGGACGGCATACCTCGTCAAACTCACCTTGCAAGACTCATCAATAGCACCACACTCCCTTGTTCCTCAGTCTACTACAGCAAGAATCCCGTTGAAGCCAGACGTCGATCACCAAAGGATCCTCAATATCCACAGGAAAACACCCGATAAGTCAACCAAGACAAGAAGTGAAGACCTAACTACGCCGACCTTCGGTACATTAGAACTTCCGACCACCTCAGCAGACTACCTATTATAGTCAAACCTACCCAAACCTACGGGAAGTTCCTCCCTAGAAGGTCAGAACCACCCCTGAAGTCAGATGATTAGGAAGCGTGAAGACAACGAGTCCACTCCACCATCATGCAAAAGCAACACTAATAACTCAAGTGAATACAGTTTCCCTGAAGCTGGATGCCTCTACTCTAACTGAAGATCTAACAAGAAGTCTTGTTAAACGCTAACTGACGAGGGTTTAACTCATCAATGCCCATTGTTATGGAATTGGGTTTTGGAGAAGGAGGGAGCGCTGGAGACATCTATCGGCTAGAAAACAAGCACATAGGGGACAAAGGATTTACCCAGGTCCAGGCCTTGTAGAGGTCCCTACTCCTGCTTGTCTGCTCATGGAATTGTTGAAGGAGTCGAAAGTTACAATGGTGCACAGATGTAATCTGGCGAAGGTTGTGGAAACTAGGGTTGAGAGTGTCCTCCTCGCTGCCCCCTCCTAGCCTTTATATAGATAGGCTAGGTCCTGGGTAGCAGGTCGAGTCGGTTACAAGTTAGGGTTTTCCCCTTCAAACTTTCTATCTTTAGCTTTTTCTTGATCTTCAAGCAATCGAGAGTCCGCAGGTTACTCGAGTCCTTCCATCTAGGCCTTGGCGACATAGTGGGCCTATACTTATTTGGACCGTATATACCAAGCTCGAGTACCTGTAGGGTATACCCATGTCAGTAGCCCCCGACTGTCCATTGGAATCGTAGATTCGACTGGGGACTTTTTTGAAGTCTTAGAGTGCCTGAATGAGTATATTTTCGACTGCTTTTATTTATGTCATAGGGATTGTTGATATACGTGCCTGATGGAACCGAAGTATCGGTATCAGTTAACCACCTTAGGGTGAAACAACGCAATCTACTCAAATTCGAGTCCCCGGACTCAAATCCGGAAGAGTGCTGGTGTAATTCGACTCAGGCCGCGGAGGTCTTACAGGAATCGAATTCCAGTTATATGGGTGTGAGCACTCGACGCGTCCGTCAAGGCATGTTGATCGTGCCTGCAGGCATGGATATATTTCTGGTAGTGCGCGGTTAAATGCGTTGCCAGGCCTTATTCAGGTCTTACCTTCACGCTGTAAGCGCGGCATCTGAATTTTATCATCACGGAGACGATTCGGGCGACCCAGGAGGTGTAGTCTCTTTGTAGGGAAAATTATGAGGCGGTGTCGCCATGATCTGCGAGTGTGGATGTTATCAACACACAGTTTTTGTGCAAATAATCATAGGGTGCACGGCCAGCGCTCCCTATGGGAGTAGCCCCCGAGTGCCTGGTTGAGTCGAAGACTCAGGCAAGAACTAAAGAACTTTTGCGACTGCTGTCTTCTTTGCTTGTTTGTTTCAGTCGAAATTGTTTCCGGCGCTCCCTATGGGAGTAACCCATGTCCATAGTCGAATCGTGATTTGAGTGGTTGGGTTTGATTGTGATTGCCTATATCCCTGCAGTAAGAAAAGAAAAAATCGTAGGGTGCGCGGCCAGCGCTCCCTATGGGAGTAGCCCCCGAGTGCTTGGTGGAGTCGAAGACTCCAGCAAGGACTAAAGTAGCCTTTGATGACGTCAGTGCTGACGCTTGCATGACCTCAGTTGTTCGCGTGAGCGATTTTGACGGGACGTGACGAGTGGTGGGTCCTACTTTCTGACTTTGATTTGACTGTGCGTGCGTAATCTTATTACTAACTGTGCCTCCTCAATTTCCGCGCGTAATGGGAGTAGTGGAGGGACGGTTTCGCGGCTTCCTCTTCTCCATGTGTCGAGCATGATGCGCGCCACGTGTCCAGTAGGGTTTTTGTGAGCCGTTGGATTGCATCTCCTAGGGGTTATGTAGCGGTGCTACGGTGGTAATTTTCTATCAGCACTCTTTTCTTCCTCGCTGCCATCGCCATTGCTGCTGCTCATCTGCTTTTCCCTGCGCTCATCTCCTCCTCAACTCTGGACCACCTCCGTTCGTTTCCAAGTTATTTTCTGCGCTCTCATCGCTGCCGTGCAATGGAAAAGAAGAAAGGAGGCGCTGCCGCGACCACCGTTGCCGCGATGAAGAAGAAGGGTGGCCCCGCTGCTACGGGCACAAGTGTCGCCGCCGGCGGGAAAAAGAAGGTCGCGGGTACCCGTGTGACCAATGGCGCATGACGCCCTTCTATCATCAAGGCGTCGGATCTCCGTCTTCTTCGCCAAGACAGAGTTATTTCTGCAACAGTCGCTGATTCGCGCGTCCCCAGTGGTGAGACCATTCATGTGCCTCCCGCTGGTTTTCGTGTGATGTTTCTTGCATTCGTCATTCACGGCCTTTCTTTGCCTCTCCACCCCTTTCTTAGGGGTGTCCTTTGTTTCTATGGGCTCCAACTCCATCTACTGTCCCAAAACTCGATTCTCCACATCACCTGTTTCATTACTCTTTGTGAGTGTTGGCTCGGAATCGAGCCACACTTTGGCCTTTTCAAGCGCTTGTTTAAATTGAAGCGCCAGTCCGCCTCTAGCTCTTTAGTTTATGACGTAGGTGGTTGCGGTATCCATGTCGACCCATCCGCCACCTACTTCGACATCAAGCTTACCAAGTCCGTCCAGGGATGGAGGGACAAATGGTTCTATGTCTGCGATTAGAAGGCCAAAGATGAGCACTTTGGACTTGCGCTCTTCGATCCGGCGACTCCCTGCAAGAAGATGCGTTCTTCAAAGAACGTAGTTATGCCTGGCGAACTCGCGGAGACGGACGTGCTGTATCAGCGCGTCTACGACCTTGAAAGTCGCATAGGTGCAGAAGAGGGAGGCTGCGCTCTTATCAGGACTTGGCTGCGCTGTCGTGTCCAGCCTCTCCAAGCTAGAATCCATCCCATGTTTCAATGGAGTGGCCCTGATGATGCCACTCGCGTGTCTGCCGATGGCATGTCCGCGAGTGAGGTGGATAAGAGGATTCGACTGGTTACGAAGTGCACTGTTAAGGATGTGCTTCCAAGTGAACCAGTTGTTCCTCCTTTTGATGCTTCGAATCCTCCTCCCGAGGTATAGTTATGCTACGCAGTAGCTTATTTTCACGATTGCTTTTATGTTTCCTTACTTGTTCTGTTTGTATGCAGGATTGGGCGGTGTCGCCTTGTATGCCTCCTCTCCCTGAGGGGGTTATTCCTCGTGAAGCTTTGGAAGAGGACGAGTCTGAGTCGACTGTCCCTTCTGATGTGGAAGAGGAAGCCCCCGAGTCCGAGAGTCGGGATACTCGCAAGCGTTCGTGTAGCGAGGACTCCGACGCGTCGACTCCTTCGACTCTAGGAGGCGCGGCTATTGGCGTGGAGTCGCCAATTCCAGCCGTTCCTGTGAGGACTGTGGCACCGTGTTCTCGCAAGAAGATGCGATTACCACGGGAGTCTTCGTCGGAATCGGCGGCTGCCATGTTTGATCTTGACAACTTTAACTGGTAAGTTTGCTAGGTCTTCATTCTTTGCTGTTTTCTTCTTGTTGGTTTTGTCCTGGAGTTTGCCCTTTTCTCAATGTGGACTTGGTCTTGTAGTCAAGAGGCGTCGTCATCTTCTGGCGACGTCAAGTTTTTGAAAGAATCGGGAGTCGCAACTTCAAGGGCCAAGGTAGAGGTCGAGCGCGCTCCTTCTCCTCTGGCGGCGGCCCACTCCAGGCACAATTCTTCGAGCTCTCCTCATGTAGGGGAGCATCGAATGGTTGCTCGGATGACGGTTCAGCAAACTTCTTCGGAGTCGCTAGAGGACCATGTGAGTCTATCTTTCCTTCTTTTTTAATGTGGCAGTCAACGCCTTCTGCTTCCCTCTTCTGACTCCTTGATTTGTGTGACAGCTCCTTGTAAAGGAAGCCGCGCAGGTAGCGGAGCAGGTGATGGCGATGGGTCGCCAGCATGCAATGCTGGAGATGCATCACCGCGTGGTCGAAAGTGAGTGCTCTACACTTATTCTTTTCGTCTTCTCTCTGTTTTGATATAATCGACTGATAGCCAATTATTGACTGCCATGTAGCTGAGCATAACGCTTTACTACGCAATGTTGCCACGTTGGAGAAAACACTAGCCGCAGCTGTGAAGGGGCGCGACGAGGCAATTGCGGCTCGTGATGATGCCCAGAAGCGTGAAGAGGATCTGCACGCCTCCTTTGCGGCCAGGGAAAAGTTGTTCGAAGAGCAACTGTTCTCAGTCGCCAAGGCCCTCTCAGGTACCTTTACTGGTAGATATTTTATTGATGTTCCTCTCTGCATCTAGAGTTTTTTCCGGTGGCGCTACAGACTTCATCCATGTGTGGGTTTTCTGTGCAGATGCTGGCGATTTGAGCTTTGACCCGCAAGCCCTTTGTCACGATGACCCTCTGGCGGGCGCGGTGTATGCGGTCGAGGATCGTAGCGCCGCTGTCCAAAATACGTTGTCCAAGGACAAGGTCACCCTTAGTCGCCTCCGGGAGGAGTTGATGCTGAAGGAGGAGCTAGTCGACAATGTGGAAGAGCTGGTGAAGACAATGCCTGTTGGCGCGGATGGTCAGCAGGTAGTCTTTGCTCCCTTTGCGACTGCTTGCGCCAAATATGGACATTCCTATGTGTCGCAATTCGCAACCATCAAAGTGTCCGTCGAGTGTGTCGTAGAGGTCGCGGTACGCGATCATGTTGTCGTTCAGTGCGTCGCACTCGTGCATTGTTTGATTGACGACCAACTTGGAGTCGCCATATATGATGAGCCTTTTGGCGCCACAGGCTTTTGCCATCCTCATCCCATGTAACAGGGCCTCGTATTCAGCCTTGTTGTTTGAGGCTGTGAACTGCATTCGCAGGATATATTTCAGCTTGTCCCCTTGAGGTGATGTCAATATGACACCTGCGCCTGCTCCATCTTTCCGTTTGGACCCATCGAATTGCATTGCCCAGAGGTAGGACATATTTGGCTTCTCCGGGAGTTGGTTCTCCATCCAGTGCACGAGGAAGTCAGGGAGCACTTGCGACTTGATGGCGTCGCACTTTTCGTATGTGATGTCTCGTGGAGACAGCTCTATTCCCCAAAACGCGACTCGCCCCGTGGCGTCGGGGTTATTGAGGATATGCCCCAATGGGGCGTCGTTGACTACCACAATTGGGTGTTCCTGGAAGGAGTGGCGCCGTCGCCGGGCGGTCATAAAGACGTCGTACGCCAGCTTATGGTAGTGCGGGTACCGCTGCTTTGTTGGCGTGAGGACCTCGCTGAGGTAGTATACTGGGTGTTGTACGCCGTGGATTTTGTTTTCCTCGACTCGCTCGACGATGAGCCCCATGCTCACCACCTGGTTGGTGGCGGAGATGTACAACAACAGTGGTTCCCTTTCTTGTGGAGTCACTAGTACCGGCGAAGTGGATAGCAAGCGCTTGAGATCTTCGAATGCTTCTTGTGCTTCATTGGTCCACTCGATTTTTTCGGTTTTGCGGAGGAGCTGGTAGAAGGGCAGTGCCTTTTCACCCATCCGACTGATAAATCGACCGAGGGCCGCAATTCGTCCGGCCAGTTGCTGGACGCCTCTTATGTTCTTCGGCTTCTCCATGGCCAGTATGGCTTGTATCTTCTTCAGGTTCGCCTCGATCCCCCTCGCGGAGATGAGGTATCCGAGTAGCTGCCCAGATGGTACGCCAAAGGCGCATTTGTCCGGATTGAGCTTGATCCGGTAGCGATCGGGGTTGGTGAAGGTTTCGCGCAAATCATCGATTAGAGAGGCTTCCTCTTTGGTCTTGATTACTATGTCTTCATCATAGACTTGGATGTTGCGACCTAGTTGTTCCTTGAGGCAAGCCTGCATGCATCGCTGGTAGGTGGCTCCCGCGTTTTTTAGACCGAAGGGCATTGTGTTGTAGCAGAACACACCGAAGGGCGTTGTGAACGCGGTCTTCTCCTGGTCTTCCTCCTTCATTCGAATTTGGTTATAGCCTGAGTAGGCATCGAGGAAGCAGATGCGCTCGCATCCAGCGGTGGAGTCAATGATTTGATCGATCCGTGGTAGCGGGAAGTGATCTTTTAGGCAGTACTTGTTTAAAGAAGTGAAGTCCATGCACATCCGTAGGATATCTGTGTCCTTTTTTGGCACCAGCACCGTACTGGCGAGCCAAGTGCTTTCCTTGATCTCGCGTATGAATTTGGCCTCGAGGAGTATGTTGAGCTCCATTCCGACTGCCTGCGCGCGTGGCTCAGATAGTCGCCTGATTGTTTGCTTGACTGGTCTTGCATCGGGGTTGACGTTGAGTTCGTGCTCGGCGAATTCTCTGGGAACTCCTGGCATATCCGCAGGACACCAGGCAAAAATTTCCCAGTGCTCACGGAAGAATTCGACGAGCGCGAGTTCCTATGCGGGACTCAAGTTGTTGGCGATGAGGGCCGTTTTGGCGGGATCTGATGGATGGACCTCCACCTGCTTTGTGTGCAGAGATGAGTCGAAGGAGAGATCAGGTGAGCTTGGCCTACTCAGGGGAGGCAGACTGTTGTCTGTCGTCTCTTTCAGTCTTGCGAGTTCCTCCTGCATGCCGAAGGACTGGAAGATTCTGTTGAATTCCCTGTCGCAAGCGTCAGATCGCTCGAAGTTCCCGTTGATCATTATGACGCTGTTGGGACCTGGCATTTTCATCTGCAGATAGGCGTAGTGGGGTACTGCCATGAACCTGGCGAATGTGACGCGCCCAAGGATGCAATGGTATTGTGAGGGCCAGTCGACGACCTCAAAGTCGATGCGCTCGCGTCGGAAGTTCATTGGCGAGCCAAAGATAACGTCCAGGTTGATTTTGCCCAGGGGGTATACGCCTTTCCCTGGGACGATGCCGTGGAACATTGTGTCTGATGCCTCCAAGCAGGTTAGAGGGATCCTCATTGCTCGCAAGGTACTCTCGAATATGAGGTTGATGCGGCTTCCGCCGTCCATGAAGACGCGACTCATGTCGAAGCCTCCAATTTGGGCCTCGAGTACGAGGGGGCAATGACCTGGGCGAGGTATTTGGGGCGGGTGGTCGTGTTTGTCGAAGGTAATGCACGACTCACTGCTACTGAGGTACTCAGTGGTGGATGGTGGCGAGTGCATGGCCAAGTTGACTTGGCGAGTGATGGCCTTCTGCACCCTATTGGAGGGGCGCCCCTTTTGGATCATCATGGTACCCATGGCCCGTGGGTATGGTTTGCCTCCGTGGTGCTGGTCCGGTGCAGCTCCGTTCGGGGGTGGCCCAGGTGGTGGTGGTGCGCCATGTGCCACGGCGCCTGGAGCGGCTCCGTAGCCTCTTTCGACTGCATTGCGGTTCATCCGAACCAATCCCTCGTGTAGCTTGAGGAACTCGCTGTAGTCCTTGAGGAGGTGGCTGGACTTTCTCTTGCCATCATGCTTGTCGATGTAGAAGTGCACCGTGCATGGCCCGGACAGTTTTTCCTCGATGGAGGTCGCCGGTGCTTCATCGCGAGTGCGGTGTTGCCATACTTGCGTGGTTTTCCCGGAGTCGCGGTATCCGTCGCTGCGGTCTCCGCTGTTGCGGTTATCGTTGCATCTATCGGCGTAGCCAGCTGCGACCATGTTAACGTCATCGCGATCATCGTAGACGCGCATGCGACGCTTGCTCCGGCGGTCACGTCTTCGTTCGAGTTCTGCCTCCTTGTCAGAGTGAACGTGATTCTTCACCGAATCTTCTCCATTGGCCCACCAATTCGTGGTCTCCATCACGTGGTCGATGGTCTGGGGCTTTGAGCGGCCTAGCTCCTCCCTGAGTTCCATGCGGCGAACACCACCGTTGAATGCATCAATCGCGCGGTCTTCCGAGATGTTCTCCACGGAGTTCTTGATGATGGACCACCTTTGGATGTAAGAGCGTAGGGATTCGCCAGATCTTTGCTGGCAGCATCTCAGTTCTTCGATTTAGGCGGGGCGTTTGTACGTGCCCTTAAACTTGCACACGAAGCTGTAGACTAGCTCATCCCAACTGCGAATGGATCCGCTTGGGAGGTTATTGAGCCATGCCCGGGCGGCGCCCTGCAGCTTTAGCTGCAAGCATTGCATGGCAGTACTTCGAGTGCCTCCATGTAGCCTGACGGAGGAGATGTGATCCTCCAGCTAGATCTTGGGGTCCTGCAGACCGTCAAATTTCGGGTTCTCCGATGGGAGTTTAAACCCTTTAGGCATTCTCTTTTGCCTGATGGATCTGCTGAAGCATCTGGCGCCACAGAGCTCCCCATCTTCCTCTTCCGAATCAGTCGACCGAGCACGTCGTGCCCTTGACTTGTCGATCTTGCGCTGCGTGAGTTCGTCGCGTGCATCGTAGTCACGATCGTGTCGCCGTGAGTGGCGGTGTCGAGACAGGTCGTGACTGTCATTGCTGGACGAGGGCGAGGAGTAGCGCTTTGCTAGTGCTTTTCCCTTTTTGGGGTCTGGTACCGGTTCCTTGTCGAGGGCGGCCTTGATTAGCCCCAGGCCCGCGATCATAGATTGGTGCATGGCCGTTCGGGGATCTCCAGCTGGCGGCTGGTTATTGAGGAGGTACATGGTGGCTGTTGTTAACGCGGCCTGCGGTGTCCTGGGAACCACGTTGCCTCTCGTGTCGACCGTCATAGAACCGAAGTCGAGGACTTTCGTGGTATCTATGCGCTCTTGTTTGGTGAGGTGAGCCATCCGCGACGGCCTCTTCTTGGCAAGGTACTTGTTGGCCCTTGAGGAGGATCCTCCGTAGGAGGAGAGCCCAGCGCGACGAAGGCTTGATTCGTCCGCTGCCTTTTTACGCGCCTCAAGTTGCGCGATTGCTTGTTTTTGGCGCTTGAACTCCTCCTTTAGGAGCCAGTTGTAGCCCATTAGCAGTTCCTGCGGGGACCCGAAGGGTAGAGGTGCACCTCGTAGGGCTTAGTGGCAGCGATCCCACTCTTGCTCGTTGAGCCTGATCACGACGCGTTCGCCGGTTTGCTCGTTGATCATGCTAGGAGGTTCGACTGCTCCTCCGTTGCCACCGTTACCGCCGTTGCTGCTGTTGCCATCGTTGCCGGCGTTGGGTGGGTCGGTGCCGTTGCCGGTGTTACCACTGTTGCTGCGATTGGGTGGATCGGTGCCGTTGCCGGTGTTGCCACTGTTACCGCGATTGGCAGAGCTGTCGCCCGCGTTAATGACGACGCACATGAAGTGATTAGGGAAGCTGTTGCTTCCACAACTTTCAGATACGGAACCGTAGGTTCCATCTTCAGTGGCCAGATCGCTTAGATCAGAGTGGCGACTGCTGTCGCTGACCGAGTTCTCGACTGCCACCGGAGCATTGAGCTCGCTGAGGGTGCCAATCGATGGAGGAAACCATGATGCCGGGGCAATCGCCGGTATTGTCGGCTGATCAAGCATGCGAAGCGTGCCCATCTGACCAACTTGGAAGCGGAAGCTCCCAATTGCCAGGCTGACTCCATCGCCCACGGACTCGAAGGCCGGGCGAGTGGCTGGCGTGTGGACGGTGAAGTCGAAGGCACCGAAGAGCTGGCGGATCTCCGCTGTTGCGGAGTTGTAGATCGCAGTTGATGGGGCCGAAGAAGACGCAACATCAGGACTCCCAATTCTCACAGACGGCGCCAATTGACGAGGGTTTAACTCATCAATGCCCATTGTTATGGACTTGGGTTTTGGAGAAGGAGGGAGCGCTGGATACATCTATCGGCTAGCAAACAAGCACACAGGGGACAAAGGATTTACCCAGGTTCAGGCCTCGTAGGGGTCCCTACTCCTGCTTGTCTGCTCGTGGAATTATTGAAGGAGTCGAAAGTTACAATGGTGCATAGATGTAATCTGGCGAAGGTTGTGGAAACTAGGGTTGCACGTGTCCTCCTCGCCGCCCCGTTCTAGCCTTTATATAGATAGGCTAGGTCTCGTGTAGCAGGTCGAGTCGGTTACAAGTTAGGGTTTTCCCCTTCAAACTTTCTATCTTTAGCTTTTTCTTGATCTTCAAGCAATCGAGAGTCCGCAGGTTACTCGAGTCCTTCCATCTGGGGCTTGGCGACACCGTGGGCCTATACGTATTTGGACCGTATATACCAAGCTCGAGTACCTATAGGGTATACCCATGTCACTAACCCTCCTAGAGCTAACTCCAGAACGCTTCGTTAGGGAACCACCCCCCCACCATGTTTGTGAGAATAGGGCGTCACTCGAAGACTCCAATCAAGACCCAGAAAGAAGACAACTTTCCGCTAACCGCCGGGCAGCACTCCCAGAAAGAAGGTTCGCACCACTCCTAAAGCAACTTAGTGAAGCTCCAACATGGAAAGACTGTGTCACCCCACTCAATCTTCAGAAGACTATCTACCCGAGGATACTTCAAAAAGACCGCCAGATTTAACGCCTTCTCACCAAACAACAACCCGTGAGACATGAGAAGTGAAACTAACTGAAGATTCTACGAAATCCCTTCGCTTCTTCAGCTGAAGACATACCTGAAGGACCACAAGATCGCCAACCGTTCAGTCCCAATCGCTTAGAGGACGTGAGACTCCAACGACTCCCTGTTGGGGGGATAACACCGGGTAGGGTCACTCCGGGGTATAAAGGCCGAGTTAGCCGAGGTTCGGCAAGGACAAAGCGGATGCTGGCCGGGTCAACTCCAGGCAGGCCGAATCACGGAGTAACCCGGACTAGGGGGGTCGCCTAACATTATATCAGCCGACTTAAGGAGTAAGTCGGAAGTGCTTGTCTAACTTGTATGCAGGAACAGGCATAGCCGGATCTACCATGATCCGGGTCCTGTTTAGCTTCTGGGAGAAGGAAGGAATCTCTCTGGTCAAAAAGAAGGCCCGGTATGCACTGCATGAGCAAAGCAAGCAAGGGCAGGACCACCGGGTCATGGCCGACAAGGGTGACGACGCCCGTGTCGGCTGACGCGGGCGCCGTAGAGGCTCACGTAGCTAAAGCATGTGTGACGCGGGGGAAAAGCACCCCGGTCGGGTTACCACTTTGAGAGGAGGCATATTCTTAGGAATATGCCTCCACGTATGCCCTAGGAAGAGACCAGGCCCCCTCTATATAAGACGTCTAGGGTTTCAGTAGAGGGGGTTGCGTTTTCTTCTATACCGATTTGGCTAAGATTCTAGGGGTGAACTGTGGGTGAGAGTAAGAGAGCTCCTTCTTCCTCCTCTCGCCAATACAGCTCTAGGAGCACTTGTAATCTTGGAAGGAAAGCAATACTATCTTCTGTGTGGAGAATCACTCCACTATCCCACCCTGGATTCCCCTAGCGTGTATTAGTCTCCACCTTTATCCTATCCATGGCATCTGCCATGACACGACCACGACAGTTGGCGCCCACCGTGGGGCTAGCGGCGCTAGCAGGGGTGAAGATCCGGACGGGAAACTTGATCGGCACCGGCGAACGCATCGTCTCCGGGCTCGTTCAGCGCTTTGGAGCGCTGGACTTCGCCAGCGACAACGCTGGCTGCTTCGGCATGCGCCCATTTCCACGCAATGGCCTCTTCGTCAAGTTGGGTGCGCGCAAGGTCTACGTTGCTGTGGACGTATCATGCGTTCATCCGCGGCGCGTCGTCGAGGCAGGGGAACCACCCCTTAGCGTGGTTCACGGGGCACGTATCACTCGCTCCCCGGACCGTGCTGAAGTGATGATGACTGCACCGGGTGCAGGCGCAAGCAAGGATCCAGCACCAGACCCAAAGGTAACACCTAAGGCACCGAGGAAAGGTAGAGGACCCCCACTAGAGAGGCCTGAGAATGTACTGAGAGAAGTTATGGATAGCTTGGCAAACCCGGTAGCAGCAGTGGTAGATCCGGCTCAGGCACAGGCCGAGCTAGAGGAAACTAGGCAAAAAATACTAGAAGGCGCAAAGAAAATAGCCGCGGCTCAGCAGTCGTTGAACATGACGCTGCGTGAGTATGCAAAATCAAAGGTGATAATGGAGCCGAGGAATCGGAAAACTGTTTGTCCATGGGGTTGTCGAAGTATAGTACCCCGGCGAAGAACCTCAGAGCAGCGGATGCGGCTGCATCCGAGTTAGAGGGTCTGACGGGTGAGGCCCGTCAAAGACAACAAGATAGGGTTAACGAGTTAGTTTGGATCGCGAACAGACAGAACGAAGAGCTACTCAGAGCTAACCCGGAGAGAGCTGGAGCTTCCAAAATCGTCCATTCGTCGATGGGTAACCCGGAGAAATCCGCTGGAGCCGCATCGTCTCCTCATGGTGGTCCAAGGAGAGAAGAGGTAGTAACCTCGGCCAGACGGAACAAACAGATCGTCCCGTACGACCCGACACGGGCAGGAAAAGCAAAAGAATCACAGAAAAATGACAATCGACGAAGTGTGAGCCGAGGTGAAGCTGGCCTTGGTAACCACGACCAAGGCAATGCCGGTCAAGGGAACGTTGTCAATGGCAATGCCGGACAGCGAAACTCGGCAGGAGCAGGACAACCGCAGCAGCGGAATATACCAAGGCAAGAGCAAAGCGCCGACCGAGGTATGCAATAGAAAGTTGCGCCACAAGAGCAAAACCGGTACAACGACGGTGATTCGGAGATGGTGAACGCGGGGTACCCAAGACCGGACTATCATGTGATAGGGTCAAGATTGGAAAGCAGGGATTTGATGCCGGATGGCGCCAGATTGAAACTGGATCGCCTGTATAGGTCGGAATAGATCGAATGTCAAGGTCCACCAGGTCTAGCGTGCTTTGGACCCCGGATCATGAAGGAGCCACCGGTACCTAACTTCCAGCTGCCCAGGGGCACGAAGACGTATGACGGCAGTACCAAGCTAGATGATTGGCTGATAAACTATGCTACGGCTGTGAAAGTTGCCACTGGCAACTTGAGATGGGCTGTACGATATGTACCCCAGATGTTAGAAGATCCGGCCAGAGTATGGTTGAACAATTTGCCACCCGGAAGCATCAACTGCTGGATAGATTTTGAAGAAATGTTTATCAGCAACTTCCCAAGTACATATCAGAGGCCGAATAGGCCGCAAACCCTATCAATGTGCAAGCAAAGACCTAATGAGATAGACCGTGAGTTCTTGACCCGGTGGTGTATCGTGAGAAACTCGTGTGAGGGTGTCATAGAGTCACAGGCCATAGCGTGGTTTGCGCAAGGGTGCAGATATGGCAGCAAGGTGTGGATGAAGTTGCAAAGGAAAATGCCAATTACGTTGGCAGAGATGATCCGGATTGCCGATCCGTATGCTTTGGGTGATCCGACTCAACCTAGGCTCGCGTCAAACGAGTCAAACAAGGAATACTATCAGAGGGATGGAGCTGGGTGATCTCGGTGGAATGACTATAGAGGAAAAAGAAGAGATGATAGCCTGGATCATTGCTATGGTTCACAACAAGTTGCAGCTGTGAATCAAGATCAACCCGGAGCAGGGAGCAACCAGCGCCAGAAAACTAGAGGGCAATGGACTCCAAGAAACGATGGCAAGAACACGTGGACGTCGGAGCAAAAGAAACAATGGCAAGAAAAGAAAGACCGTCCGAGGTATACCTATGAGTCGATGTTGGACCAGCCGTGTAAGTTTCACACGCCAAATCCGAATAGCCCGGCGGGTCACACAACGAGGCAATGTGAGTGGATGCGTAAGATAGAACAAGTTGGTTCGGGGAATGCTCAGGCACCCCGGAATGATCAACCTCGGCAGGAGTTACCCCGGCAGCAATTGCTCTCCGGAGCGAACACGCAACAGCTAATGTTGCCTCCCCCTCCGCCGAGGTATGACAACAATGAGAGAAGGGATGTAGTGCATCAGGTGGAAAATCAGCACCAGCCGGATCAGAGGTACCCCGGAAACAAGGGGAGGAATGAGTACAGAGAACATCACCAGAGATATTGTGTGTTCACAACTGAGGAAATAGATAGAAAGAGCTTGCAGCGCCGACATATGGATGCCAATGCGGTAATGCCAGCAGTGACGAGGTACATGCCTTGGTCGGACCAGGAAATCACCTGGAACATCAAAGATCATCCCAAGCTTATGCCGAGTCCAGGTTCGTATGCACTAGTGCTGGACCCGACATTCATTGGGCCGAACATCAATGTGAGGTTCTCCAAGGAACTGATTGACAATGGCAGTAGCATTAACATCATGTATGCGGATACAATGTGCAAGTTGGGTATCTCGGAGAACATGCTCCAGGCTACAAGGACAACTTTCCATGGTATTGTACCAGGCATTTCTTGTGAGCCCATAGGCAAAGTCCGGGTTGACGTGCTATTCGGCACGAGAGATAATTGTCGAACTGAGAATCTGGAGTTTGAGGTGGTGAACTTGGAAAGTGTGTATCACGCGTTACTCGGAAGACCAGCATTGAACAAGTTCATGGCAAGCTGCCACATCAGTTATCTGAAGATGAAGTTGCAAGGGCCAAATGGAGTGATCACCATTGCTAGAGATTTCCGACGTTCCATTAAGTGTGCCTCAGCTGGGTCTAACCTAGCCAAGTCACTCGTGATTGCGCAAGAGAAAATAAAAATCCAAGAGGTGGCGGCATTAGCTCAGTCCGCGTAGCAGTATATGTCGGCGTTGAGTAACCCGTATGGTAGCGTTTCATTCCAATCCGCAAGGGATACCAAGAAGGTTCCAGTTGATGAGGTGTTCCCGAAGCACACCGTAACAATTGGTGTCGGGTTAACTGATAAATAGGAAAGCGAGCGCGTCAATTTCCTCCGTGAGAATCGGGACATTTTTGCTTGGTCCACACAGGATTTGCAAGGTGTTCCGAGGGAGTTGGCCGAGCACTCCTTGAACGTAAGACCCGGAGCAAGGCCGGTGAAGCAACCTCTCTGCTGCTTCGCCGAGGATAGGAGAAAAGTCATTGGAGACGAGATAGCTCGGTTGCTAGCAGCAGGATTTATCATGGAAGTATTGTATCCGGATTGGATCTCTAATCCGGTGCTGGTAGAAAAGAAGAAGGATGATTCAAACGTGGCAGTGGTTTGGCGTATGTGTATCGATTACACGAACCTGAATAAGGCCTGGCCAAAAGATCTATTTCCACTACCAAGGATAGATCAGGTCATAGACTCAACCGTGGGATGTGAACTGTTCTCATTCATTGATGCATATTCTGGTTTCCACCAGATACCTCTGAATCCGGATGATCAAATAAAGACCGCGTTTATCACCCCGTACGGGGCTTATTGCTATCGCACTATGCCGTTTGGTTTATGTAATGCAGGTGCAACGTACCAAAGATGTATGCAAAAATGTTTGCACGACCAAATAGGTCAAAACGTACAAGTATACGTGGATGATGTGGTTATCAAGACCAAGGAAAGCAAAACGCTCCTTGACGACATCAGGCAGACATTCGCGAACTTGAGAAGGTTCCGGATGAAGCTTAACCCGGAAAAATGTACCTTCGGTGTCCCGGCTGGAAAATTACTCAGATTTCTCGTCTCCAGCCGAGGTATCGAAGTTAATCCAACTAAGATTCGGGCCATTGAACGAATGGAGCTGCCGAAGTGTCTTAACGATGTCCAGAAGTTCACTGGGTGCCTAGCATCGTTGAGTCGGTTTGTATGTTGGTTGGGAGAAAAGGCATTGCCTCTCTACCAACTCATGAAAAAGTCGGATAAGTTCGTTTGGACACCACAGGCCGATGCAGCCTTTGCCCACTTAAAAAAGATGTTGGCCATTGCACCAGTGTTAGCCTCTCCACTATCAAAGGAGCCAATGTTGCTCTAGATAGCCGCAACCAACCGAGTTGTAACTGTAGTGATTGTAGTAGAGCGCAATGAAGAGGGTAAGTCGGTGCAAAGGCCAATGTATTACTTGAGCGAGGTATTATCTGCCTCAAAACAGAACTACCCGCACTTTCGAAAGGTGGCATATGGTGTCTATATGGCGGCTAAGAAGTTAAAGCATTACTTTGGGGAGCACCCCATCAAAGTGATATGTGAAGCTCCCATATCTGAGATAATGGGTAACAAGGATGCGAGTGGCAGAATTGCAAAATGGGCAATTGAGCTAGCTCCTTACGTGCCCCAATATGATAGAAGAGAAGCAATCAAGTCTCAAGCTATGGCGGACTTTTTTGTAGATTGGGCCGAGGTACAATACGAACCACCGCCACCAGATCCGAACTACTAGAGGATGCACTTTGACGGGTCGAAAACCAAAACCGGATTAGGCGCCGGGGTTGTGCTTACCTCGCCGAAGAAGGACCAGCTAAAATACGTATTACAGATCCATTTCGCGGCATCAAACAATGTCGCTGAGTACGAGGCTCTTGTGAATGGGCTCAAAGTGGCAAAAGAGATTGGCATACGTCGGATAATATGCTTTGGCGACTCGGATTTGGTGGTGCAGCAAGTGTCCGGAGTGTGGGACACCCTGGATCCAAACATGGCACTGTACAGGTTTCATGTGCAGAAGATATCTGGTTACTTTGAGGGGTGTGAATTTCACCATGTACCCCGAATGGAAAATGAGGCCCCTGACATGCTATCGAAGCTCGGATCAACCGGACAGGCAATTCCACCGGGTGTAGCATTGGAACACCTCAGAAAACCATCTATCAGGCCGTCCCCAGGAACCGACTCGATCTATGTCCCGAAAGATACAGAATTCGGAGCTGAGCCCATGGACATTGACACGGGAGGTAGTACACGAGGCCCGGGGACTGCATCAGCAAACCCGGGGACTGCCTCAGCAAAACCGGGGACTACCTCGCTGGACCCAGGGACTGCTCAACGTGATCCGGCTGAAGTTATGTCGGTAGATTAGATGGAAATTGATGAGGACGTGTTCCCTGCATGAGCAATACCAGCTTGGGCACTGCCTATATTCCAATTCCTGAAAGATGGAACGTTACCCACTGAGGAGGTGTTAGCCAGGCAAACTCAGAGGAGAGCAAAAACATACACAATTATCAATTCCGAGCTGTACAAACGGAGTGTAACCAATGTCCTCCAGCGATGCGTTGACCCGGAAGAAGGTCTTGACATCCTCCGAGATATACACCAA
The DNA here is from genome assembly GCA_916181665.1 of Avena sativa. Lineage (NCBI taxonomy): Eukaryota > Viridiplantae > Streptophyta > Magnoliopsida > Poales > Poaceae > Avena > Avena sativa. Next base: position 259,174,188 of record OV702292.1, on the reverse strand, counting down.
GGAGAATGCGGGCATCATGCTTCATCCAGAGCCTTGGTGGCAAAAGCATTCCGGCATGGGTTCTACTGGCCAAGTGCCTTAGAACAAGCAGAAGATCTGGTGAGAAAATGCATTGGTTGTCAGAGATATGCTACTAAGACACATATGCCAATGTCGGAACTCAAGACCATACCAATTACATGGCCATTTGCCGTATGGTGCTTGGATATGGTTGGCCCGTTCAAACCAGCAAGGGGAAACATGACACACATTTTGGTCATGGTGGATAAGTTTACAAAATGGATTAAAGTGAAGCCTATAAGAAAATATGATGGAGCTACGGCCGTAACATTTCTCAAAGACATTATCTTGAGATACAGTTATCCTCACTGTATCATAACTGACAATGGCACAAATTTTGCGGAAGGAGCATTTGCACGCTTCTGCCGGGACAAGAAGATCCGACTCGACATAGCCTCGGTAGCTCACCCCGCATCGAACGGACAAGTGGAAAGATCCAACGGATTAGTATTATCCAGGATAAAACCTCGGCTCATTGAGCCGCTGTAAAGATCAGCGGGGTGCTGGATAGAAGAACTACCAGCGGTACTGTGGAGTTTACGAACAACTCCGAATCGATCAACAGGCTATACGCCGTATTTTTGGTATATGGGGCAGAAGCTGTATTACCAGCCGACATAGAGCATGATTTGCCTAGGGTCACCCAATACACAGAAGCCGAAGTACAAGAAGCCCGGCAAAATGATGTTGATCTGCTGGAAGAAGCGAGAGAACTGGCACTGTCCAGATCCGCCATATATCAGCAAAATCTCCGACGCTACCATAGCGGGAAAGTGTGCCCCCGAGTCTTTCGGGAAGGCGATCTGGTGCTCCGGTTGGTACAACGTACTACTGGCATGCATAAATTATCCCCCCATGGGAAGGGCCATTCATTGTGAGCAAAACATTGCACAATGATTCTTACTATCTTATAGATGCAAATCCGCATGAAAAGAACAAGGCAGACAGGTCCGGAGGGGAATCTAAGCGACCTTGGAATGTAGCACTACTTCGTCCTTTCTACACTTAGCTAAGAAGTGTATGTATCCGAGTCGTCTCAAATGTCGGTATGTATGTCAGCAATGAGCTTATCAATGAAATAGTAGCGCCTCGAGCAGTAACTCGGGGACTGCCTTAATAATTATTGTTGTTGTCTCTTGTGCATTAGCTGGAATAAGTTGTTCTACTTAAACCAGATTAGTAATGCATGAGCACTAAAAACCCAACTCTTCGACTTGCTGCTGTCCAACAAGAATTGGCTTCATGGCAAGCAAGAGAACAAGTTTGGAATTGCGTAGCACATGAAAAGCGACTAAGGAAATGAATTTATTCGAGCTAACGTTTGTTTTTCAGACTAACCCCGTATTTATTTTCAAGTTATTATGCAGCTTTATTTTTTGAGCTAAGTCTGAAAGTTTCTTAGTATTGTTAAGATGATTTTTGAAGCTCAGATTCGTAGGTCATAAAACTGAATCAAGGTAGACACGATCCGAGCCAAAAGATTGGACGAACAAGAAAAAGAAACTCGGGGACTACGCCCAAGTTAACCCCGCATAAGAACTTAGTAGCAAAATATCACATATACACAGCATACAGTTGCACCTGGCATACCGGGATCTGATAAATTTTCAAGTTTTTTGACCTATGGAACAGTAGGAGGAGGAAGTTCAGCGTCGTCTTCGCTGTCTTCAATATCTGAGGCATCGCCTTCTTCGTCCTCATCCGACCCGTCTTCAGCGTTCTCAGCGTTCTCGTCCCCAGCGGATTCCAGGAAGCTCCGTCCTTCAACCCATTCATGGATAGGAGAATATTCGATGAGGCTGTAGGCGCAAGCCTGGCGCGAGCTACCCACTCCGGGTCATTAGTCCATCTGGATCCGGTGTGCCGGCGTGTAAGGAGGCTGAGGTCGATCTTCTCATACCATGTGAGTATGTGGTGAAGGATAGTATCAGCTGTGGCACGCCCAGCGGACTCCCTCCAGAGGTCGAGCTAGGTCTCGATATCCGACATCTTTTCAGCAAGAAGTGTGATTCTCTTCGGAGCGCTCTCACCGAACCAGAACGTGTTGAAAACTCGGACTGAAACATCGAGGAGATCCTTGCCGTAATTCTTGATGATTTCCACGCGAGATGACAGGCTGACCAATAGGTCCTCCATGTCTAAGGGAATGCTCTCACCGTCAAGAGAGATGGGAGTACCCCTCTCTCGGCGGAAATTGGCAACAGCAGCGCTCGCAATAGGAGTACCCCCTGGAAAGTGGCCTGGAAACAAGGCAAAGGAAGAAGCTGAAGAAAAGACATATGAAGTAACCTGGAGAATTATGTCAGATAAGGGAAATGAACTTACGTGAAATGTGGCTGTGAATCCGGGTCAACTCCTTGATGCAGTCATCGCGTCTCTTGCGAAGTTGCTCAAGCTCAGCGTTTGCCGATCCAAGCTAGATGTCGGATTCTTTGAGTAGGTCCTGGTCCTTGGAGATCTAGAGAGTAAGGCGTTCATGCTCTTCTGTGAAGTTCTGGCCAACCTTTTGGAGCTCGGTTTGGTGTTGGGCCTTCATCTTTTCCATCTCAGCCTTGAGCCTGGCAATCTCATTGTCCTTGGTCCGGAGGAGAGCGAGCTCATCATCTTTTTTTCTTCAGCTCGGCTTGATGCTGCCCTGCTTGTTCGAGAAAATGCAGCATCATATCAGGCATGGGCACACTATCCTCAAGCGATGCTGAAATAGTATGTTGACCTGGTAGAGCCGAGGAATGAATGTTTACCGAGCCAAGGAGAAAAGGAAATGGAAAACACTACAAGGTCGGACAAAAAGGACATACCCTTGATTTGCTCCAAGTTCTTCCGCATGATCTTGTTCTCAGCCTCCACCCCAACTGCAGAAACCGAAGGAGGAGATTAGTTCGGCAGAAGAAGATGAAGAGAAACGGAAAAGCACCAAGGGATAAGCTTACCCCTTTTTTCATGTTCCGCGATAAGTGCAACGTGCTTTGCGCGTAGCATCTTGTGGGTATCCAGCAGGCGTTGGAATTCAGCACTCCGGCGATTGGTGGTCACCTGAAAAATGTACAAAAGCATAAATTAGCTTGGTGTACAAGATCTGGGCCAAGTGGAACTTAACCCAGCTCTAGGTGTGTTCATATTCGAAGTGTACAAGATCCGGGACAAGTGGAACTTAACCCGGCTCTAGGTGTGTGCATATTCGAAGTGTACAAGATCTGGGCCAAGTGGAACTTAACCCGGCTGTAGGTGTGTGCATATTCGAAGTGTACAAGATCCGGGCCAAGTGAAACTTAACCCGGCTCTAGGTGTGTGCATATTCGAAGTGTACAAGATCCGGGCCAAGTGGAACTTAACCCGGCTCTAGGTGTGTGCATATTCGAAGTGTATAAGATCCGGGACAAGTGGAACTTAACCCGGCTCTAGGTGTGTGCATATTCGAAGTGTACAAGGTCCGGGCCAAGTGGAACTTAACTCGGCTCTAGGTGTATGCATATTCGAAATGTACAAGATCCGGGCCAAGTGGAACTTAACCTAGCTCTAGGTATGTGCATATTCGAAGTGTACAGAGCTCCGGGCCAAGTGGAACTTAACCCGGCTCTAGGTGTGTGCATAGTCGAAGTTCACATGGAGCTACGTTAGTTTTCTAATGAGCATCCGGCTGAGTAACAAGTTACTCCACCGGAGGCTCGGGGACTAATGGTTATTATCTACAGCATGTAAAGGAGAAACGACATACCTCCATCATCTGCCCCGCAAAGTTAATTGCCTTGGTGGCTGTGTTCATTTGGGCGGAAAATTCTGCGGGGCCGAACTTTTCCGGGAGATCGTCGTTGTGGACGAACTCCGCCTTGTTCCAGTTCATGACTAACTCAATAAGACTCGGACGATACCGCTCACCGGTGAGCATATGGGGTGCCACCAAGCCCTTCGCATGCGCTTCTTTCCTCTCAACCAAAGCAAGGACTGGGCTAGTATGCAGAACCATTTGCTACGCGTCAGTTGGCTCGGCAGGGACATCCTTCGCTGCTGGAGCTTTCTTGGGAAGCATCCACGCTAGGGTTCGCTGCCCAGCCTCGACGAATGCTGACTTGGTAGCATCTGGAGCCTTTTTTGCCCTTGGCTTGCTGGGAAGAAGTAACTGCAGCTGATTTCCCCTTAGGACCTGCTGGGGTAGTTCCTCGCCAAGGTTGAGATGACTCGGACGAGGCGGAAGAACTTGGTGCGGTTGTTGATTTTCTTGGTGCCGGAACGGGTGCTGGTGCTGATTCGGTCGCTGGTACTGGAACTGCTGCCGGTGCTGGGGGCGGTGCTGATGTTGAGGTAGACTCGGTGGCTGCTGGTTGCGGCGATGCCGAAGTTATGGATGTCGTCTCCTCGGCTGGACCGATCCATCCCGCTCCAAGGTTGCACTCCTCTAGACGAGGTAGTGTGGAATCCGGAGCAGCCGCGGAACCCTCTAGAATAGGGCTCAGCGGACGTGACTCATCGTCACGAAGGGGAGAAGGGCTAGATTAGAGCGGTGAAGAGATGCTAGATCCGCTCTGAGGGACCTCCACCGGAGCCCCGCAGAAGAGAATAATGTCAGAAGAGGAATTACAACAATGCAAGGAAAAGTGGGTTACGGAAAGAAAAATGACTTACACATCCGAGGTTTGGGCCTCCTTGGGTTTCCGAGCCCTTCGTGTCGGGGCTTTGCCTGCCGGCTTGGAGGAAGCTTTGTCTCCGGCCTTCTTTCGCCTTTTTGCGGGCTGAGAAGGTCCGGAGGAGGAACTCGGTGCGGCTCCGCGTTTCTTCTTCGGTGCCACCAGAACCGGTTCGTCCGTAGCAAGCGGAGGATCCTCATGGATATGCCCACCCAGGTTAGATGATGCCGGGAAGGAAAAAGAAAGAGGCACAGCCTCAACAGGTTCAATCACGTCAACATCCGAGTCATCCTCATCATCGGGCCAATCTCGAAGAGAAGAGAATTTACCGCTGGGTCGTTTTGTAGCGTCGGTCATAGGGAGAAACATCTCCTGGTCCGGCTCCTCCTCATCCGGGGTTTCTTGGTCCGGCGTCCACTTAAGGGTCGGATCCGTGCCGTCCTCAAGGGTTTGCTGAAGGAATAGCTGAGAAATGGAATGAAGAACAGAGTCAAAAATACAAAAAAAAAAACATATATTTAATCCGAAGTAAGTTTGCCCCGCGAAGCTTACCGCGGGAGGGAGCCTGTCACGACAAAAGTGCTCAACTCCCCACGTCCATTCAGCGGAGAAATCCTTGTGGGTGGTGAAGAGAGCCTTAACCCGGCGAAAAATCTCTGTATTGCTCAGCTCGAAGGAGGAGGTTCGGTTGGGGTCCCGGCTGAAACTCATGTGGCACACCTTGTGGGTGCGCTTCTGGAGGGGAGAGATTCGGTTGCACATGAACGTGATCATAGCATCCTCGTTGCGCAATCCGAGTTTCTTCAGTTCCACGAACCTCTTGTTAACCTGGTTGGCCAGAGCCGTGGGCTTCTTGGAGATCTCCTCCCAAAATTCCGGGTTAGGTGGACCCGGAGAATAGGGGAGCAACCGAATCAAATCTTCGGTGTCCGCATTCCGGACATAGAAGAAGGTCCGGACCCATCCTTTGCAGGAGTCAAGCCCGGTGACCCGGGGGAAAACGGAAGTCCTCCGGGGTGAGATGGACACAGCTCCGAATTGGGTGAGCTGCTTATCCTCCAACTCAACTTGGATGTTGGCGATGACGTTACGACGAAGGCCGAAAAACCGGATCCACAGCTCCTTCGTGGGCCACAGTCCGGTGTAGCCCTCGATCGTAGAAGCAAAAGCAGAGAGAGAAGTGATAGCGTTGGCTGGAAGGTGGTGCGGCTGCAAGTGGTAGGTGCTAAGCCAATCCCGGAAGAAGTCGCTCACCGGCAAGCCGAACCCCCGTTGGAAGTGGGACAAGAACACGACGAACTCACCCGGATTGGGTGAGGGGGCCAGTTCGGCGGAGGGGAGACGAGCGACGACGCCGGCAGGGATGCGTCTGGTCCGGTAGAGCCAGTCAAGGTCATCTTGACAGACCCATGACCCAGCCCACGCACCACGATCCACCGCAGCGGCGTCCTCCTCCATTTCTTGCTCGGCGACGATGAGCTCCTCCTCCGTCATCTCGTACTCGCTACCCTTTCTGGCGCTAGCGGCGGCGGGGATCAGAGGCCTGGATTGGCGAGGACCCATGGCGAGGGAGTTGCGCAGCGGTGGCTGCGACGCAGAGGCACGGGGAAAAGTGCGGCGGCGGCGCTGCTGCTGGGAGCACTGGCGGCGGCGCGGTCGCGAGGAAGATGAAGAAGAAGAGCAACGAGAAGAGGGGCGCAGAAGAGGAAAAAATCCTAAGGGGTGCACCCCTCCGCTATTTAACCACCCCCTAAGAGGGTGAGTGGGATCGCACCCTACAAATGAGCCACATGGTGTGGCCGTGTATCAACTGCCTCAGCCAATCAGTGAGGAGCCACACGGAGGGCCACAGGGCAGAGGCGATCCCATGACGTGACGCACTGATGCGGTAAACGAGGAGGCAGGCGTGACGTGACCCTCGCACAGTGATAACTGACAATTACTGCGGCAGTTACTGTGCAGGCCCTTAAAATAAGACAACGTAATGATTAGCCTCCACATGGGTTGGCGTATGAAAGAAGGAAACAAGGCCTGGATAGAGCCATGGTAGCCCGGACAACAGGTAAAAATTTAGAATGTGCAGAAGGAACCTAAATCCATGAGATCCGAGTCAAAGTGGTAACCCGGCCGACAAGTGAAAACTTGGAACGTGCGAAGGGAACGTAAATCCACATAATCCGAGATAAAGAGCTAAATCGGAAATAACGTCCAAGGATCGAGCATAAATGAACCTGATGTGGCCTTAGCGGCCAAGGTGGCTAAGACCGCACCAGCTTCGGGGACTAATGTTGGGGGGATAACCCCGGGTAGGGTCACTCCATGGTATAAAGGCCGAGTTAGCCGAGGTTCGGCAAGGCCAAAGCGGATGCTGGCCGGGTCGCCTCCAGGCAGGCCAGATTACGGAGTAACCTGGACCGAGGGGTCGCCTAACATTATATCAGCCGACTTAAGGAGTAAGTCGGAAGTGCTTGTCTAACTTGTATGCAGGAACAGGCATAGCCGGATCTACCATGATCCGGGTCCCGTTTAGCTTCTGGCAGAAGGAAGGAATCTCTCTAGTCAAAAAGAAGGCCCGGTACGCACTCCATGAGCAAAGCAAGCAAGGGCAGGACGACCGGGTCATGGCCGACAAGGGTGACGACGCCCGTGTCGGCTGACACGGGCGCCGCAGAGGCTCACGTAGCTAAAGCATGTGTGATGCGGGGGAAAAGCACCCCGGTCGGGTTACCACTTTGAGAGGAGGCATATTCTTAGGAATATGCCTCCACGTATGCCCTAGGCAGAGACCAGGCCCCCTCTATATAAGGGGGCTAGGGTTTCAGTAGAGGGGGTTGGGTTTTCTTCTATACCGATTTGGCTAAGATTCTATGGGTGAACTGTGGGTGAGAGTAAGAGAACTCCTTCTTCCTCCTCTCGCCAATACAGCTCTAGGAGCTCTTGTAATCTTGGAAGGAAAGCAATACTATCTTCTGTGTGGAGAATCACTCCACTATCCCTCCCTGGATTCCCCTAGCATGTATTAGTCCCCACCTTTAGCCTATCCATGGCATCTGCCGTGACACCACCACGACACTCCCATAGGCCAAGTACGAATGCGAGTAGGATATATAAGCCCCATAAGACATAGCTTCGTGGACACCATCTGAAGATTCTACGACTCGAAGAAGAAAGGAATGTGTTATCCCCGAGTTGTCCTAGTTTAATCCTAAGGGGGAAAGACTGCATCTTTCCCACCAAAATAGAGTAACCCTTCACTGGAAGCAAACCCAGGAGTATCGACCGTAAATCCTTTAATTAGGATATTCTACGCCCCTAAATAAGAGGCGTGGACCCTCAAAGAAAGGTACACCAAGCTGTAGATTTTATCCTCTAACGAGTACCCCGTGAGGTTCAGCATCGAGATAGTCTGCCTAGTCTAAGCCCTTGATATATAGAGTCCGGAAGGAAAAGAAGGTCATAACTCACAATCGGGACTAGACTCTACTCAACTCTCCATGCATCCCAGAATACTGAAGCTCAAGTTCATCGATAGAGTAGTCACTTTCAAAGACGGAGTCCGTAGGATAGTACGCGTAAGACACCTAGTATCAACCCGACTCAAAATCCCCTAACCCTACTCTCCTGAATCTCGGGACGAGATTCTTTTAAGGGGGAAAGGTCTGTAACATCCCAATTTCAGCAACCCTGATTAGTTGTCTAGAATGCAAAAATCAGGGGGAACAAAAACTTTTTCTTGTTTAATGCTGAAGTGTTTGCTTGTTGTTTGGATATGCTTACACATATGAATGTGTATTAGATGATACTACCTAGCTCAACCTCAGTTGACAAAAGCTATTTAACAAAACTATCCTGGCTCATTTTACATATTCTCCAATGTTCTGGCATTTCAAAAAACTGAGCCAAGAAGCCTTTGCCAACCATCCTTTTCAGCAGCTTCTATTTCCCCAAACTATGGAGAGCTATAATCTCATTATGTTCTCAAGACAGAACCCTCAACTACTCTTACCTCTAGCATATTCAAAACCTTGTATAAAACTTTTGAATTCTACTCTTGGTACGGATACCAAGGACTCTCATCTTATTCAAAATCCAACCTCTTCAAAATGCCCCAACCTTACCTCAAGCTAGGCTTGATGGTAACCCCAGTATTGGATTTGCTTAGTTTATAAGATGAATTGCCTTGATCTGCTGCTTGACTTGATTGCTTAGAAGTAGTATGAGCTACCCTAAGAGCTCATCCTCTAGGATCAAGAAACCTTAAAATCACCAAACCCTAAGCAAGAATACAATCGGATCTGATCTCTAGCCACCAGGTGATCATCTAAAACCCTTAACCAGATCAATTCTGTAGTGATCCATTCTAGAAGTTTCCAAGTCAATGAAGACCAATATGAAGCATGGATCTATTCTACTCAATCTACCCTTCAACATCATCCGCTTGATGATGCTCTGGTACCTTGCTACCCATCAAAAGTATCCTTTCTCTTAAGCTACTCAAAAACCCTAAACCCTAAAAAGTCTGGAATCTGCTTCAACATCACCTTTTTGAATGTCTTCTTTTCTCAACCCTTGTGCATTTTTGAAAATGAATTTGAACCATCTTGTTAACCATCCTAAGGACTACCAAGGCCCACCCTTTCCCTTGGTTATATCATCCTCCAACCCACTTGTTGTTGATGGTTTTGCAGGCAAGAAAATAACTTCTCCTGCAAATCTAGTCAACATGCCTACTTTGACAGAAGCTCACACCATCATCCAACCTTATATGGACCAAATCTTTGCATGGTTGTGTTCTAATCTTATAGATCTATCAACATCTACTTCACTTGTTCTAAGTGGATCTTTGTGCTTCTTAAACCCACATGGTTTATAACGCATCATGACTCATCTGGTATGGCAACCTTATTTTCAACAAAGCTTGCCATCACTTCCAGACCACCTCAAATGTAACCAATCCAAACTCCTTTTGCCATGATAATCTATATGACTTGGTCTAACTATCCATCTATCCCTTGCATCAAGGTGAGCTCTGAGCTCCAAGATCCAACAAGGTTTCGGTGGTATAAAAATAATATCCCCCTAGATCCACAACTCCTTGTTTTCCATCTAATTCAAGTTGGATTTCCAATTCCCAATGTTGCAAATGCTTGCTACACCTTGTCTACATAATCTACCTTGATCATCAAGATTTATCAAATATTATCCATAATTATTATGGCTCCAAATCTAATTAATCTCTTTAATAGACAAAATCTCCAAAACCTCTTCCATAAAGGAAAGTTTGGTTTTTGCCAAAACACTTCCCCAGCTTTTGGATCAATTGAGGTCCACATATCATATCCTATATTCCCACTTCAAAGATAAATATTTTTGAAGAGTTTTATTATTTCTTTTTTCCCATTTTATTAAATGGCTGAATTGGAATAATAATTGTTTTAAATACTTTTATCTTCCAATAAATCTTGGGAAAATTCCGCTAAGTGTGTATTCACATTTGGGACCATCTCACATCAAAGACTCCACCTTCCCAATTCAAAAATACCAAATAGATTACTAAAAACCATTTCTGCACTATTGAACAATTGATATAAAGTGCATTTAGAATCTTCTGATAAATCCAAATTAATTCCCAGGGTCATGCCTTGACACCATCTACCTACCTGTACCATCTCCCCACCATGTTCAACACAAATTTTTGAACTTCCTTTCACAATCCTCCATTTGACCAAGTTTGCCAAATCAATCAAGCATTGACCCAAAAACCACCCCAACCCCATGGAAACTTGCTCGGTACCTCTCCTCAGCACCAGGGAACACCTAGGTTGACCAGCACTATAGCACTACCCTATTGGGTACCATGTGCTTGTATGAGAGAAGGAGAGGCATATCTTGCAAAAGATCTTACACATTAAAAGTTGCAATAGCCACCCACTCTCCCTCTCTGAGCTCTAGCATGACTAGACCCCACCTCACCACCCTCCACTGAACCTGGCAGCCAATGGCAAGGCCATGGACCTTTGCTGACAGGCAGGACCGGCCTGCCAGGATTTGAAATCCCTCCCGCTCGATGCCCCCTCTATTTGGGCCGACCAACCACGGTCGTGGCCCATGACCACGCCAAGCTGGCCCAATCCCTTTCTGGTACTCTTTCTCTTTTAATCCTTTTTCTCAGATCCAGAAAAGTGGCCTTTGGTTTAAATATTTTTGAAAATGGAAAATGCTTCCAAATGCCCAGATCAAAAATTTACAATGTTTATGAATATTTTCTTAAACATTCAGTATCCTTAGTTGACCCAAGTACTGTCCAGATTATTTATAGTAAATCCTTTACCCAGATGTATCTTTTCCACTATTAAAATATTTCTGTAAGTCTTATAACTCTAATTGAGTTGAAACCTTTTGTTTCTGAAGGGTAATAGTTATCCCTTTCATGTCCCCCTGGCCCCACCTAAAATAGATTCCTATATTGCCCCTAGTAAAAATAACAAAAACAGTCACAATCTGACTTTAGAAAATTCCCTAGCCAAACCTTGAGTCCAATTGACCCAATTCCAACTCTCATGGATGAGCTAAATCCATATCTACCAAACCCAAGGAGATCACTAATTTGGGAGCTTCTGTAGATTTGTAATGAATTAAACACTTCTGCATGTGACTTTATCACTAGATAAATCACTACAGCAGCTCGGCAACTCCAAAAAGAGTGAATCCAATTCCTACAGAAAGGTATACTAAATACCTGCCACGTTACCTTTGAATCAACTCAAAATCTTCTGCAGATTTAATATGGTGAAAAAGACAAATTGTGTATAGAACTGCCTTTGGGAATTTCCTGAGGGTATGCTGATAAATATTTTGACATGATTCCAACCCTCAGTGAACAAGTACATCAATTCCTACCTAACTACCCAAGGAAATAATTTTTGGACATATAGAACAATTCTGGTGAATTATTTCCTAAAACTAGAGCCTTTATCACTAGAAAATTAATAAGAAATTAAAGAAAAGTGATAAAATAGGGAAACCACTTTTGTTGGCCTTATTTTGTCAATACCTACCTGATGGTATCATATTTTCATATTGATACCATACTTACCCAGGCCTTGGTCCCCAAACCCCTTCATTAGTGGTTTTGACCATTTCCCGAATAAAGGAAATCCCACACTACAAATAGGGTTTTTGCAATGGTTCTAAACCCAACCACTCAAAACCTACTGAATATTATACTTGTATTGTCCACTTTCTTGCTGAGTGAATGTCCACTTGTATGCCTTGTTTTGATTGTGGTCTTGCTTGTTTGCATGTAAACTCGATGACGATGATGGTTGCGCTTGTATTGACGCCGGGAAGAAGAGGTCTTATTATTATTGGTATTGGAATTCTTGGTTATATAAAGAAGAAGTCCAGGGACATATTTCCATATTGCTGATCATCAGGAAAGCCACCTTCTTGCTCATAAGCCTTGTCCTATTGTTTTACTTACGCATGTTTTATCTACTGTTTATTAAAACTGCATTGTTTTACTATATGATGCTGTATATCTGGTAGTGGTTTGGCTCCTCCAAACTATTACACTTTGGTACTACTAAGTACAACCCCCTTGACGACACCTACTTGTCCCTAGTATGGTAAATGGTGAATCACACCATACCCCTTTGGAGACCCCGATTTAGCCGAAGCAAAGCTATAGGATGGGAAGACCCCCGAAAAGTTTTACCAAATGTTTTATGATAAAACCTTGGTGAGGTGGGACCTCCCAAGAGTTGTTGAGAAAGAGAAAGGTTTTGGTTTTACAAAATGCTGAAGTAAAGCTGGAGGAAAAAGTTTTACGAAAACGCACCCGGTTCTTTGCAGTTTAGCTATAACAACTTAACCTGTGCAACCACATTACTCTGGAATGGGACAGGGCTGGTTTTGATGTTTGTCTATTCTGGTATAAGCTGCCTCGCAACAACTACACGGGATAAAAATGCTTGGAGGGTGGGCCTTCTCACATAAGGGTCCATGTGGGACATCGACCTAGAGAAGGAACGAAGGGCGTGCGAGCCTTCACGCGTTACTATGAGCCCCTCATTGAAAGCGCACACTCGTGAAGTGGAAAAAGCGCTCCGGTTGGTCCTCGGTACCCGACGTCCCGGTGTTGAGGGGAACGACACTCATAGGGTAGCCACTTATATTGGAATGGGCATCCGGAGAGTATTGATCGGTTACTCGACCCACGATCGATGTAAATCAGGGTAGTGTACCAGTATGGTGTGGGTAAAGTGTGCAACCTCTGCAGAGTGTAAATCTATTCGAATAGCCATGTCCGCGGTCATGGACAGGTTTGACAAACTTCTGTAGAGCGGTGCTAGTTTTGATTTCAAAAAGGATTTAGGAAAAGAAATGGCTTTGGAAATGTTTTGACCATGGGATGGTCATAAAGGAGAAAGGTTTTGACCATGGGATGGTCGGAAGGAGGAGAAGGGAGTTTGGTCGTGGGACGACCTGAAGACGGGAACAAATGGGTACCCCAATCCTAGTGTTTACAAAACTTTTCAAAAGTTTCCAAAATGGTTTACAAAAGTTTTCAACAAAGATATGTAGATGCTATATCTACAAGAGAAACTATTTGAGAAAAGAACCTCTCTTGAAGCCCTCATACTACTACAGCCATATTGCATATCCTCTTGTTATTATTATTTTCCTGTGGTGGTTTGCGAGTACATTCAAAGTACTCACTGGCATTGTCCCTGGCTATTAACTTTGTCAGATATCAAGAAGAGAATGAAGTTGACAGCTAAGCGAGTTAGGATGTTCTCTCAGTCAGTTGCCTGTAGGTTAAGGCATGGCTCGGGCTCTACGATTAATGAAGTTCCGCTGATGTTGATCGATGTAGCCATAATGGCAATTAAGGTATGACATGTATTCGTTATTTATTGGATGTTTACTTTGATAATTGTCGGTTATGTGCCATGACTAACTGATCATGGGATCGTGGTTGTATGCATAATAGGGATTCTCGAAGGATTAATCCGGGGGCTCCACATCTGCTGCCCTTAATTTAGAAAAGTACAGTACATCAGTATCAGTTCCACAAAATTTTTTAGCAATAGCAACGATAGAACATTTGAGAGATTCAGTAGCTTTCCTGCTTGAAATTCATTAGCAGTACTGAGAGAATCAGTTCTTGTTCCAGCTCAAAAACAGACTCGATCATTGGAGCAAACAAAACTGACAATCCAGTTACAATGTCTGTGTGACCCCCCATATGCAAACCAAAGTGCCCAAGACTCATCTAGATAATTGTGACAATGCTAACTTTCAAAGGAAAAGAAAGACAAAGTGCTGCACTTGATCTAAACAAGTAACAGTACATCACTATTAGTTAAACAAAATATTTCAGTAATAGCAACGACAGTATAAAGGAAATGCAAGACCATCTCGTATCCTTGGCCTAAACAAGTACTACAAGTACAAAATAGTCCGAAGCACAAGAACTAGTGTTATACTAGTACTACTCTGCATCCAAAATCCAACCTCCAGTACACGTACGTCTGTGGTATGTAATGAAAGTGGAACAAAAAAATCTGAGGTAGTAGAATGGTCAATTTGGAATTCTCCCTCATGATGGATGCATATTGACTAATATAGGCCCTGGGTCTGAGAAGTTTGATGGTACACCACCATGGAATGCTTTTCCTTCTGCATGATGCCAAGCATCGCCCTGGGAGTAAAGGAATTGCGCATTGCACCCTCCCAAAACCCAGCCTCTGGTGATGGGTGATAGACGATGAACTGCACATTGTACAAGGGTGACGAGCACCCATCTAACCTGACGCACACGATGGATACGATGATGTCTCCCCACTCGAGCATGTCAAATAGCACAGCAAACACCATACCATCGTCTCCAGATCTAATGTTATCTAGTCTTGATGAGTGCGGTGCCGACAGCAGTTGAGAGATGAACCTGGGATTTCTAAAGTAAGTAAGAATCGGTGGACTAAATTGCAGCATGCTAAGTATACATATAAGAAGTTCTCAGGCGCCTGAGATCTAGGCACTCCAAAGAAAAAATACAGAGCCATGTTTCAAAGGAAATGCTAGATCATTTCCAGTGTTTGATCTAAACAAACTTGAACGGCAGATCATCATCAGAATCATGATGGTCATATTTGCCATCTCCCACATTGTGGATTCAAAATGAGCAATCCAGTGTGAACCTATCATGTTTATTAATCACGAAATTACGGTAATCTTCAGTAATCCTGACAGAGGCTGGCTACACGCTGCTCTTCGGCTCGAAAAACAGGCTATCTTTGGTGAACTACTCTAGGTCCTCTCCAATCATTGAAGGTTTATAAAAGTGCAACTCCACCATGTACCGTGGAAACAAGCATGCTGCCGACCTGATGCACTGGACGAATCTGGCGAGGCTATAGTCGAGCATGTCAAATTGCACGGCGAACAATGTACCATCATCCCCGGATACCATGGTCTCTACTCTCCATGAGCCAGGTGCCAGCAAAGGCTTAGAGATGTACCTGTGTTCCTCGCCGTAGTGGAAACTCTGCACTTCAATTGAGTGGGAATTTTCGAGGTGAGCGAGGAGCACTATGGGCAGGGCGGCGAACTTGCATCCAGGCTCAATGCAATTGCACTGGCCATGCGGGCACACCATCTTGTGGTTGAGGATGTCGTGGAAGGCGACCAATATCCCACATCCGTCATTGGGGCATCTGCTACCTTTTTCGCTGATGACTTGGCGACACAACTCCTTGGAGCATGCAGCCAACCGGAAGGCGCTGGTAGTGTCCATACGCATAGCGATTTCTCCGAAGGCGTCGTCGCTGACCTTGCTCCAGCCACCATACCGAATGTTGTGCATCGAATCCGCCACTGCGTCTGGATGGACTAGGGGCTATGGTGGATTCAAATATGATTGTTGGGGTTTCTTGGAGGAAAATTTAGAAAGTGCGCGCTCGAGAGGATCCAAAATGCTGCTAGCCAGCGTTAGTGAATGGGGATCGCCAGAGATGGGGAAGATGGGAGGCTCATTGAACGAGGGGTGTTAATTTTGCGTGTTCCCTCATCGGTCTTCTGTAGTGGATCAAGGCCGCCTGCTGGAGTTATAGCTAGAGTGCTTGAGTAGAAAGCTGTCACATCCTAGCTCAGTATTATATCGTCTCGTCATGTAGACTGTGTTTCAGGAAAGGACGTGAACCCACATTTCTCTACTCCCTGCTAGATAGCATGCGCCGTAGAATCTCTTTTCTAGCACGTGAAGGATTTGAACCCACATGCCGAAATAAAAGGACGTCAATCCTCAAGCCATCTCGCCCAACTCTGATAAATAGGACTACTAAAAAACTATAATAATAGGTGAAGCTCAAAAGATAATTATAATTTTGAGCCACGTCCATAGAATATCCGTTGTATATTTGGTTCTTATACTTTATATCATGTAGTAGTAATCAACCTATTAGCTACCTAATAGTACTCGCCATGCTCTAGAGAAATGACGAAGAACATTCTAGAATTATTGAGAAGTGTGTTTTGAGGTTTGTACATATCTTTTAGTGTGCTAAAGACTGTCAATAGTATCTTCTAGATGCCAGAATGGATAGAATTAAGATCCAATGGTACTTTATGGACGTAGCTCAAAATTATAATTATTTTTGGTCTTCACCTATTATAATTTTATATAAACTAGTAAAAGACACGTGCCACACACGTATATACTGTATGAAATGTGATTAACAAACATTAAGTTGTTATAAACCAATAGTATTGTTTGAGAAAAATGCATACATTAAGCTTATTAATAATAACTATCTACACATATTAAGAATACAACCTACTATGCTATGAATTTTTTTTGGGGGGGTGACATGATGGTTCTAGAACATGGTGAAGTTTGCTCTATGTAGTACTCAACACGAATCCACCTGCTCTGAACTATTGGATCTAGCAGCCCAATGGTCAGGATTGGTACTATGGATCCAATTCAAAACTGCTCCTTTGTAGTAGTAGAGAAAAAATGATATGCAGTATACTTCTACTATCTGATTCTCACATGCATGGGATGTGCAACTTACTAATAAGATATATAACACGAATAACTTTGAACATCGATCATCGGATATAGATTGTCAGATTCCAACATTGCTAATTCTTGGATCTCTTGCAAACTCAAGAAAGAATCTATCGCGCTTACTTGTAGTTCAAATTTGACCTAGTTTCTTTATTTGAGTGCATGGTCATAGTTAGCTAATATATAGGGAAGCTTGAAACATGCTAAGACTAGGGAATTGCACCTGACATGGGTATACCCTACAGGTACTCGAGCTTGGTATATACGGTCCAAATACGTATAGGCCCACGGTGTCGCCAAGGCCCAGATGGAAGGACTCGAGTAACCTGCGGACTCTTGATTGCTTGAAGATCAAGAAAAAGCTAAAGATAGAAAGTTTGAAAGGGAAAACCCTAACTTGTAACCGACTAGACCTGCTACCCGAGACCTAACCTATCTATATAAAGGCTAGGAGGGGGCGGCGAGGAGAACACGCGCAACCCTAGTTTCCACAACCTTCGCCAGATTACATCTGCGCACCATTGTAACTTTCGACTCCTTCAATAATTCCACGAGCAGACAAGCAGGAGTAGGGACCTCTACGAGGCCTGAACCTGGGTAAATCCTTTGTCCCCCGTGTGCTTGTTTGCTAGCCGATAGTTGTCTCCAGCGCTCCCTCCCTCTCCAAAACCCAAGTCCATAACAATGGGCATTGATGAGTTAAACCCTCGTCAATTGGCGCCATCTGTGGGAATTGGGAGTGCTGATGTTGCGGCTTCTTCGGCCCCATCAACTGCGATCTACAACTCCGCAACAGCGGAGATCCGCCAGCTCTTCGGCGCCTTCGACTTCACCGTCCACACGCCGGCCACTCGCCCGGCCTTCAAGTCCGTGGGCGATGGAGTCAGCCTGGTAATTGGGAGCTTCCGCTTCCAAGTTGGTCAGATGGGCATGCTTCGCATGCCTGATCAGCCGACAACACCGGCGATTGCCCTGGCATCATGGTTCCCTCCATCGATTGGCACCCTCAGCGAGCTCAACACTCCGGTGCCAGTCGAGAACACGGTCAGCGATAGCAGTCGCGACTCCGATCTAAGCGATCTGGCCACTGAAGATGGAACCTACGGTTCTGGATCTGAAAGTTGTGGAAGCAACACCTTCCCTAATCACTTCATGTGCGCCGTCATCAACACGGGCGACACCTCCGCCAATCGCCGTAACGGTGGCAACACCGGCAACGGCACCGATCCACCCAATCGCGACAACAGTGGTAACACCGGCAATGGCACCGACCCACCCAACGCCCGCAACGGTGGCAATGGCGGCAGCGGTGGTAACGGTGGCAACGGAGGAGCATTCGAACCTCCTAGCATGATCAACGAGCAAACCGATGAACACGTCGTGATCAGGCTCAACAAGCCAGAGTGGGATCACTGCCGCGAAGCCCTACGAGGTGCACCTCTACCCTTCGGGTCCCCGCAGGAACTGCTGATGGGCTACCACTGGCTCCTAAAAGAGGAGTTCAAGCGCTAAAAACAAGCAATCGCGCAACTTGAGGCGCGTAAAAAGGCAGCGGACGAATCAAGCCTTCGTCGCGCTGTACTCTCCTCCTACGGAGGATCCTCCTTAAGAGGCAACGAGTACCTCGCCAAGAAGAGGCAGTCGCGGATGGCTCACCTCACCGAACAAGAGCGCATAGATGCCGCGAAAGTCCTCGACTTTGGTTCTATGACGATCGACACGAGAGGCAACGTGGTTCCTAGGACACCGCAGGCCGCTGTAACAGCAACCACCATGTACCTCCTCAATAACCAGCAGCCAGCCATGCACCGATCTACGATCGCGGGCCTGGGGCTAATCGAGGCCGCCCTCGACAAGGAACCGGTACCAGACCCAAAAAAGGGCAAAGCACTAGCAAAGCGCTACTCCTTGCCCTCGTCCAACGATGACAGTCACGACCTGTCTCGACGCTGCCGCTCACGGCGACACGATCGTGACTACAATGCACGTGACGAACTCACGCAGCGCAAGATCGACAAGTCAAGGGCACGACGTGCTCGGTCGACTGATTCGGAAGAGGAAGATGGGGAGCTCTGCGGCACCAGATGCTTCAGCAGATCCATCAGGCAAAAGCGATTGCCTAAATGGTTTAAACTCCCATCGGAGAACCCGAAATTTGACGGTCTACAGGACCCCAAGATCTGGCTGGAGGATCACATCTCCTCCGTCAGGCTACATGGAGGCAGTCGAAGTACTGCCATGCAATGCTTGCAGCTACAGCTGCAGGGCGCCGCCCAGGCATGGCTCAATAACCTCCCACGTGGATCCATTCGCAGTTGGGATGATCTAGTCTACAGCTTCGTGCGCAACTTTAAGGGCACGTACAAATGCCCCGCCTCAATCGAAGAACTGAAATGCTGCCAGCAAAGATCTGGCGAATCGCTGCGCTCTTACATCCAAAGGTGGTCCATCATCAAGAACTCCGTGGAGAATATCTCGGAAGACCGCGCGATTGATGCATTCAACGGTGGTGTTCGCCGCATGGAACTCAGGGAGGAGCTAGGCCGCTCAAAGCCCCATACCATCGACCACCTGATGGAGATCACGAATCGGTGGGCCGATGGATAAGATTCGGTGAATAATCGCGTTCACTCTGACGAGAAGATTCGGTGAAGCATCGCATGCGCGTCTACGATGATCGCAATGATGTCAACACGGTCGCAGCTGGCTACGCCGATAGACGCAACGATAACCGTAACAGCGGATACCGCAGCGGCGGATACCGCAGCGGTGGATACCCCGACTCCGGGAAAACCACGCAAGTATGGCAACGCCGCACTCACGATGAAGCACCCGCGACCTCCATCGAGGATAAACTGTCCGGGCCATGCACGGTGCACTTCTACATCGACAAGCATGATGGCAAGAGAAAGTCCAGCCTCCTCCTCAAGGACTGCCGCGAGTTCCTCAAGCTACACGAGGGATTGGTTCGGATGAACCGCAATGCAGTCGAAAGAGGCTACGGAGCCGCTCCAGGCGCCGTGGCACATGGCGCACCACCACCACCACCTGGGCCATCCCCGAAGGGAGCTGCACCGGACCAGCACCACGGAGGCGAACCATACCCACGGGCCATGGGTACCATGATGATCCAAAAGGGGCGCCCCTCCAATAGGGTGCAGAAGGCCATCACTCGCCAAGTCAACTTGGCCATGCACTCGCCACCATCCACCACTGAGTACCTCAGTGGCAGTGAGTCGTGCATTACCTTCGACAAACACGACCACCTACCCCGAATACCTCGCCCAGGTCATTGCCCCCTCGTACTCGAGGCGCAAATTGGAGGCTTCGACATGAGTCGCGTCTTCATGGACGGCGGAAGCGGCATCAACCTCATATTCGCGAGTACCTTGCGAGCAATTAGGATCCCTCTAACCTGCTTGGAGGCATCGGACACAATGTTTCACGGCATCGTCCCAGGAAAAGGCGTATACCCCCTGGGCAAAATCAAAATAGACGTCATCTTTGGCACGCCGAAGAACTTCCGGCACGAGCGCATCGACTTTGAGGTCGTCGACTGGCCCTCACAATACCATTGCATCCTTGGGCGCGTCGCATTCGCCAGGTTCATGGCAGTACCCCACTACGCCTCCCTGAAGATGAAAATGCCAGGTCCCAACGGCATCATAACGATCAACGAGAACTTCGAGCGATCTGACGCTTGCGAAAGGGAATTCAACAGAATCTCCCAGTCCTTCGGCATGCAGGAGGAACTCGCAAGGCTGAAAGAGACGATAGACAGCAGTCTGCCTCCCCTAAGACTGATCTTTGCTTCGACTCATCTGTGCACACAAAGAAGGTGCAGGTCCATCCATTAGATCCCACCAAAACGGCCCTCATCGACAACAACTTGAGTCCCACATAGGAACTCGCGCTCGTCGAATTCCTCCATGAGCACTGGGAAATTTTTGCCTGGTGTCCTACGGACATGCCAGCAGTTCCCAGAGAATTCGCCGAGCACGCACTCAACGTCAACCCCGACGCAAGGCCAGTCAAGCAAACAATCAGGCGACTGTCTGAGCCACAAGCGCAGGCAGTTGGAATGGAGATCATCAAACTCCTCGAGGCCAAATTCATACGCGAGATCAAGGAAAGCACTTGGCTCACCAATACGGTGCTGGTGCCAAAAAACGACACAGATATCCTACGAATGTGCGTGGACTTCACTTCTTTAAACAAGCACTTCCCAAAGGATCACTTCCTGCTACCATGGATCGATCAAATCATCGACTCCACCACTGGATGCGAGCGCCTCTGCTTCCTCGATGCCTACTCAGGCTATAACCAAATTCGAATGAAGGAGGAAGGCCAGGAGAAGACCGCATTCACAACGCCCTTCGGTGTGTTCTGCTACAACACAATGCCCTTCGGGCTAAAAAACACGGGAGCCACCTACCAGCGATGCATGCAGGCTTGCCTCAAGGAACAACTAGGTCGCAACATCCAAGTCTATGTCGACGACATAGTAATCAAGACCAAAGAGGAAGCCTCTCTAATCGATGATTTGCACAAAACCTTCGCCAACCTCGATCGCTACCGGATCAAGCTCAATCCGGAAAAATGCGCCTTCGGCGTACCATCTGGGCATCTAATCGGATACCTCATCTCCGCGAGGGGGATCGAGGCAAACCCGAAGAAGATAAAAGCCATACTGGCCATGGAGAAGCCGAAGAACATAAGAGGCGTCCAGCAACTGGCCGGACGAATCGCAGCCCTTAGTCGATTTATCAGTTGGATGGGTGAAAAGGCACTGCCCTTCTACCAGCTCCTCCGCAAAACCGAAAAATTCGAGTGGACCAATGAAGCACAAGAAGCATTTGAAGATCTCAAGCGCTTGCTATCCACTTCGCCGGTACTAGTGACTCCACGAGAAAGGGAACCACTGTTGCTGTACATCTCCGCCACCAACCAGGTGGTGAGCACGGTGCTCGTCATCGAGCGAGCCGAGGAAAACAAAGTCCACGGCGTACAACACCCAGTATACTAACTCAGCGAGGTCCTCACGCCAACAAAGCAGCAGTAACCGCACTACCAGAAGCTGGCGTACGACGTCTTTATGACCGCCCGGCGACTGCGCCACTACTTCAAGGAACACCCAGTCGTGGTAGTCAATGACGCCCCGTTGGGGCATATCCTCAATAACCCCGACGCCACGGGGCGAGTCGCGCTTTGGGGAATAGAGCTGTCTCCAGGAGACATCACATATGAAAAGCGCGACGCCATCAAGTCGCAAGTGCTCCCTGACTTCCTCGTGCACTGGATGGAGAACCAACTCCTGGAGAAGCCATATATGTCCTACCTCTCGACAATGCACTTCGATGGGTCCAAACAGAAAGATGAAGCAGGCGCAGGTGTCATATTGACATCACCTCAAGGGTACAAGCTGAAATATATCCTACGAATGCAGTTCACAGCCTCAAACAACGAGGCTGAATACGAGGCCCTGTTACATGGGATGAGGATGGCAAAAGCCTATGGCTCCAAAAGGCTCATCATATATGGCGACTCCAAGTTGGTCGTCAATCAAACAATGCACGAGTGCGACGCACTGAACGACAACATGATCGCGTACCGCGACCTGTATGTGAAGGAAATATGCCCTGAGAAGCAATAATAAAGTTGTTATTATATATTCCTTATACATGATAGATGTTTATTTTACATGCTAGAAATGTATTGATTCGGAAACATCAATACGTGTGTGTTTAATAAACAAAAAGGGTTCCTAGTCATGCCTCTCTTATAGACTAGCTTGTTGATTAACAGGATGATCAAGGTTTCCTGATCATGGACATTGGATGTTGTTAATAACAAGGTCACACCATTGGTGGAATGATGTGATGAACATTCATCAGAAGTATAGCATTACGATCAAGTCATTATGTTTATATTGCTATAACATCATACGAAGTAATCTTTATCCTTAGACCATGAGATCATGTTAATTGCTAACACCGGAAGAGTATCTTGATAACATCAAATGTCACACCGTAACAGGGTGACTATAAAGATGGGTTCGGTACTACGAAGGTGTTATGTTGAGACTCATGGATCAAGAGTGGAATTTTTCAATCCAGATGACGGATAGATATACTCTGGGCCCTCTCGGTGATATCACATTAGGACAGCTTGCAAGCAAGTGATGTGATCACTAGAATGTTATATCACGGGAACGAGAAAAGAGTGCATGTCGGTAACGAGATCAAACTAGGTATGGAGATACCGATGATCGAATCTCGGACATGTAACATATCGAGAGATAAAGGGATTTAGTTACAAGCGTTAAAGGTTCTCACGATCACAGAAGTCATCGTTGAATGTGTAGGAGTCAGTACGGATCTCCAGGTCCCGCTGCTGATTATTGATCGGAGAAGGGTCTCGATCATGTCTGCAATATTCGCGAACCATAGGGTGGCACACTTAAGAGTTAACGGACACCATTTTGGAGCACATATGTTTCAGACGAAAGAGTTGCAAAGTGCAGGAATTGTTTCAATAGAAACCGGAAATTGTTTCAGGTGAAATTACAGAAGGTGGTTTTGCATGTGATATTGAAATATTGCAAGGGGCTATATGTGAATGTTTGTTAATTAAAGTAGTTAAAAAAATTCTGAATAAATTTAATAAAAAGAGTTTTATTAAATGAGAGAGCATTAAATTTGGAGAAATTTAATGCATTTAAAGTGGAGACTTTAAAAGGGAATGTGAAGAGGCATTTTAATGTGGAGGGGTTACCACCACATGAATGGGGGAGGGGAGGGGTCACCCCCCCCCCCATGCGCCGGCCATGGAGAGAGGGGGCACCCCCCCTCCTCCTATAAAAGGCCACCCATTCCCTCCTTCATCCACACACCTCCTTGTGAAGGATCTCTCTCCCCCTCTAGAATTATTTCCCCATGGTCTCGGATTAGTGAGATACATGTTCCCAGTGGCATTTCGTCTGGAAGGAGTTGCTGCTTCCGCTGGATCGCTGGAGCGAGGAGGTGGAGGTTGTCCGGTGGCTTGAACGTGTGTGCGAGTGCAGATGCACTGCTGAGTTGCGACGCTCGGACTTCCTCACGATCTTGAGATCGGCAAGTGTACGACTACATCAACCACGAGTTCCTACTCGTTAACAAAGCTCGTTGTCTACGAGGGTAAGTTCTCGTTGGATGTATGTCCACCTGTTTCTTTGTACCTCGTAGATAGATCTTGTCGTGTAGTTCACACCGTAGGAATTTTTTTTCTATGCTGCGGACCCAACAGTGGTATCAGAGCCAGGTCTATGCGTAGGTGCTTAGCACGGGTAGTACACATATGTTGATATGTGGGCAATGATGACCATGTTATTGCATCTTCTATGTATTTTGGATATTGGTGGCATAGTGGGATGAAGCGGCCCGGACCAACCTTACATGTCATCGTACATGAGACCGGTTCCACGACTGACATGCAACTTGTTTTGCATAAGTGGCTGGCGGGTGTCTGTCTCTCCTACTATAGTCAATATCTGATTTACAACGAGTTGCTAATAACTTAGTTATCCTCGTTGTGGTTCATGTTCGTAGGTAAGAACGGTTCTATCTCCGAAAGCCCTAAGCCACGTAAAACTTGCAATTGATAAATTAGAGGCGTCTAGTTTAGATCGTTGCTGGGCTAGTGTGTTGATATGGTATTGTTGTAAGTAGATGTATGGTGGATACTCTTACAACACACTCAACGTGTAAGTCCCATAGACCTTGGCCTTACACACAAAGGAATGATAGAGATCATACCACGATGCAAGTGATAGAGATCAAATACATGGACCATATCATCTCACTTTACACATTAGATGTTAGCATCGTATACTGCTAGTTTGGCGCGTTTGATAGCATTATAAGATGATCCATCTTTTAGATATCAAGATAAAAATGTGTACCTCCTTGAGTATGCACCGTTCTATGGATCGTGTTTCAAGACATCACGTGATGATCGTGTGTACTCGAATCTACGCTTTCATAGGAACGGGTGTAAGACAGTTTTACACACGCGAATACTAAGGTTCTTACTTGGCGAGCCTAGCATGTACAGACATGGCCTAGGAACACGGACCGAAAGGTTAAGCATGAGTCATATGGTTGATATGATGCCCATATAGATGCTCGCCTTTGAAGCTATATCAACTCACGTGATGATCGGACTTGGTATAGTGGATTTGGTTCATGTAATCACCAAAAGGACACGAGGGATGTCGTTTTTGAGTGGGAGTTCATTAGTAACTTGGATTAGTTGAACTCAATCTATCATAAGCTTAGTCTAAATAAACTTTACAAATTCTATTGTAGATGGCACCACCTGCTTTTAATTTCAATGTGTTCATGGAGAAAGAGAAACTTGCTGCGAATGGTAGCAACTTCAACAACTGGGCTATGAATTTGAGGATTCTCCTCACTGCTGCACAAAAGAAATATGTGCTAGATGCGCTGCTAGGCCTCCCACCAGCTCTTGATGCCCCTGACGAGGAAAAGAATGATGTGACTCGTCAGGAGGACCACAACTTAGTTCATTGCGGCATACTGTATGGGCTAGAGCCAGAACTTCGAAAGCGTTTCGAAAATGGCAATGCCTTTGATACCATGGGAGAATTGAAAATGGTTTTCGATACCCATGCTGCCGTAGAGAGTTATAATGCTACAGAGACGTTCTTTAGCTGCATGATGGAGGAAAACAACTCCGTTAGTGAGCACATACTCAAAATGTCTGGGTACGCCGATAAGCTTGTGTCCTTGGGAATAACGATTCCCATTGACTTAGGCATACATCGTGTTCTCCAATCTCTGCCACCTAGCTATAGGAGCTTCGCGATGAACTATAATATGCAGGGCATGAAGAAGTCTCTTCCCGAGCTTCTGTCAATGCTTAAGACTGCAAAAGTGGAGATCGGGAAAGAACATCAAGTATTGATGATCAATAGGACCACCGGTTTCAAGAAGGACAAGAAAGGCAAGCACAAGGGAAAGAAGGGTGGCAAGTCTATTGCCACGCTTGAAAAGGAACCCCGGGCTAGCCCTAAGTCTGACACCGAGTGCTACTACTGCAAGGGGAATGGCCATTGGAAGCGCAACTGCCCCAAGTATTTGGCGGACAAAAACTCCAGCAAGGCAAACAAAGGTATATGTGATATACATGTTATTGATGTGTACTTGACTAGTACTCGCAGTAGCACCTAGGTATTTGATACCGGATCGGTTGATAATATATGTAACTCGGTTTAGGGGCTACGGAACAAGCGACAGCTAGCAAGGGATGAGGTCAGGATGAGGGTCGGCAATGGATCAAGAGTTGATGTGATCGCCGTCGGGACGCTACCTCTCCATTTGCCATCGGGATTAGTTATAAACCTAAATAATTGTTATTTGGTGCCTGCACTGAGCATGAACATTGTATCTGGATCGTGTTTGATGCAAAGTGGTCATTCCTTTAAATCTGAGAACAATGGTTGTTCGATTTATAAGAATGATATCTTTTATGGTCATGCACCTATGTTGAATGGTTTATTTCTATTAGATCTCGATAGTAATATTACGCACATTCATAATGTTAATGCTAAAAAGATTAAACTTGATGATGATATGTCTACATATATGTGGCACTTCCGTCTAGGTCATATTGGCGTTAAACGCATGAAGAAACTCCATTCTGATGGACTTTTGGAATCACTTGATTTTGAATCATTTGATACATGTGAGACATGCCTTATGGGCAAGATGACTAGAACGTCGTTTTCCGGTTCAATGGAACGGGCGACAGATCTTTTGGAAATCATACATACTGATGTGTGTGGACCAATGAGTGTGTCAGCGTGAGGTGGATATCGTTATTTTGTTACTTTCACGGATGATTTGAGTAGATATGGGTATATCTATTTGATGAAACACAAGTCTGAAACTTTTGAAAAGTTCAAGGAATTTCAGAATGAAGTGGAAAATCATCATAATAGAAAGATCAAATTTCTACGGTCTGACCGTGGAGGAGAGTATCTAAGTTACGAGTTTAGCACACACATGAAAGAGTGTGGAATAGTTTCACAACTCACGCCTGCCGGAACACCACAACATAATGGTGTGTCGGAACGTCGTAATCGTACCTTATTGGATATGGTTCGATCTATGATGTCTCTCACTGACTTACCTCTGTCATTTTGGGGTTATGCACTGGAAACAGCTGCATTCACTTTAAATCGGGCACCATTTAAATCCGTTGAAACAACACCGTATGAATTATGGTTTGGAAACAAACCTAAGCTATCATTTCTTAAGGTTTGGGGATGCGATGTTTATGTGAAGAAACTTCAACCGGATAAAATCGAACCCAAAGTGGAAAAATGCGTCTTCATAGGATACCCTAAGGAAACAATTGGGTATAACTTCTATCACAGATCCGAGGGCAAGGTTTTTGTTGCCAAGAATGGATCCTTTCTTGAGAAGGAGTTTCTCGCGAAAGGTGTGAGTAGTCGGAAGGTAGAACTCGAAGAGGTTATTGAACCTTCTCTTCATGGAATGGCGAGTGGCGTAGCACCGGAAGTTGTTTCGGAGTTGACTACACCTGATGAAGAGAGAGCTAATGATAATGATCATGAAACTCCGAAAGAGGACACTACCAAACCTCGCAGGTCAAGAAGGACACGTGCAGCTCCTGAACTGTACGGCAATCCTGTTGTGAATTTCATGGTTGATGAAATGCATGACCCTGCGACGTATGAAGAAGCGATGATGAGCCCGGATTCCAACAAATGGCTAGAAGCCATGAAATCCGAGATGGAATCCATGTACGAGAACCAAGTTTGGAACTTGGTGGACTTACCTCACGACCGAAAGGCCGCTGAGAATAAATGGATTTTCAAAAGGAAAACTGATGCTGATGGTAATGTGACCATCTATAAGGCTCGACTTGTCGCAAAGGGGTTTCGACAAATTCAAGGAGTTGACTACGATGAGACATTCTCTCCCGTAGCGATGCTTAAATCGGTTAGGATTATGTTAGCAATTGCTGCATATTTCGATTATGAAATATGGCAGATGGATGTCAAAACTGCGTTCCTCAATGGTAAGATTGAAGAAGAGTTGTATATGATACAACCTAAGGGTTTTGTTGATCCTAAGGATGCTAATAAGGTGGGCAAACTTCAGCGATCCATCTATGGACTGAAGCAAGCATCACGAAGTTGGAATCTCCGCTTTGATGAGGTGATCAAAGAGTTTGGATTTGTCCAAACTTATGGGGAGGCTTGTATTTACAGGAAAGTGAGTGGGAGCAATGTGGCATTTCTGATATTATATGTGGATGACATATTATTGATTGGAAATGATATAGATCTTTTAAATAGTGTTAAAAGTTATCTAAACAGCAAATTTTCAATGAAAGACCTTGGTGAAGCGTCATATATATTAGGCATTAAATCTATAGATATAGATCAAGGCGCCTAATTGGGCTATCGCAGAGTACATACCTTGATAAGATATTAAAGAAGTTTAATATGGACGAAAGTAAGAAAGGGTTCTTACCTATGTTGCAAGGCAAGACATTGAGTAAGACTCAAAGTCCGGCTACGGCGGAAGAAAGAGAGATGATGGATAAGATCCCCTATGCCTCGGCCATAGGCTCTATTATGTATGTCATGCTATGTACAAGACCGGATGTGGCACATGCTATTAGTTTGACTAGTAGGTACCAATCTGATCCAGGTTCGGGACACTGGATAACGGTAAAGAACATCCTCAAGTACTTGAGAAGAACTAAGGATATGTTTCTCATATACGGAGGTGAAGAAGAGCTAGTCGCTAAGTGTTATGTCGATGCTAGCTTTGACACCGATCCAGATGACTCTAAGTCTCAATCCAGATACGTATTTCTCTTGAACGGAGCAGCAGTTAGTTGGAGGAGTTCCAAACAACCTGTGGTGGCTGGATCAACAACGGAGATGGAATATGTTGCTGCTTCAGAAGCGGCGTAGGAAGCAGTTTGGATGAAAGAGTTCATTATAGAGCTGGGTGTGGTTCCCAGTGCGTTGGACCCGATGGTGATCTATTGTGACAACAATAGAGCCATAGCCAATGCAAAGGAACCAAGGTCTCACAAGAATTCCAAACATATTAAGCGTCGATTTCACTCCATTCGCGAGCATGTCAAGGATGGAGATATAAAGATTTGTAAAGTACACACAGACCTAAATGTAGCAGATCCGTTGACTAAAGTTCTCCCTAGGGGAAAACATGATCAACACCATAACTCCATGGGTGTTAGATTTATCACTATGTGAACTAGATTATTGTCTCTAGTGCAAGTGGGAGACTGAAGGAGATATGCCCTCAGAGGCAATAATAAAGTTGTTATTATATATTCCTTATACATGATAGATGTTTATTTTACATGCTATAAATGTATTGATTTGGAAACATCAATACATGTGTGTTTAATAAACAAAAAGGGTTCCTAGTCACGCCTCTCTTATAGACTAGCTTGTTGATTAACAGGATGATCAAGGTTTCCTGATCATGGACATTGGATGTTGTTAATAACAAGGTCACACCATTGATGGAATGATGTGATGAACATTCATCCGAAGTATAGCATTACGATCAAGTCATTATGTTTATATTGCTATAACATCATATGAAGTAATCTTTATCTTTAGACCATGAGATCATGTTAATTGCTAACACCGGAAGAGTATCTTGATACCATCAAACGTCACACCGTAACAGGGTGACTATAAAGATGGGTTCAGTACTACGAAGGTGTTATGTTGAGGCTCATGGATCAAGAGTGGAATTTTTCAATCCAGATGACGAATAGATATACTCTGGGCCCTCTCGGTGATATCACATTAGGATAGCTTGCAAGCAAGTGATGTGATCACTAGAATGTTATATCATGGGAACGAGAAAAGAGTGCATGTCGGTAACGAGATCAAACTAGGTATGGAGATACCGATGATCGAATCTCGGACATGTAATATATCGAGAGACAAAGGGATTTAGTTACAAGCGTTAATGGTTCTCATGATCATAGGAGTCATCGTTGAATGTGTAGGAGTCAGTACGGATCTCCAAGTCCCGCTGCTGATTATTGATCAGAGAAGGGTCTCGATCATGTCTGCATTATTCGCGAACCATAGGGTGGCACACTTAAGAGTTACCGGACACCATTTTGGATCACATATGTTTCAGACGAAAGAATTGCAAAGCGCAGGAATTGTTTCAATAGAAACCGGAAATTGTTTCCGGTGAAATTGCAGAAGGTGGTTCTGCATGTGATATTGAAATATTGCAAGGGGCTATATGTGAATATTTGTTAATTAAAGTAATTAACAAAATTCTGAATAAATTTAATAAAAAGAGTTTTATTAAATGAGAGAGCATTAAATTTGGAGAAATTTAATGCATTTAAAGTGGAGACTTTAAAAGTGAATGTGAAGAGGCATTTTAATGTGGAGGGGTTACCACCACATGAATGGGGGAGGTGAGGGGTCACACCCCCATGCGCCGGCCATGGAGAGAGGGGGCACCCCCCTCCTCCTATAAAAGGCAACCCATTCCGTCCTTCATCCACACACCTCCTTGTGAAGGATCTCTCTCCCCCTCTAGAATTATTTCCCCATGGTCACGGATTAGCGAGATACATGTTCCCGGTGGCATTTCATTTGGAAGGAGTTGCTGCTTCCGCTGGATCACTAGAGCGAGGAGGTGGAGGTTGTCCGGTGGCTTCAACGTGTGTGCGAGTGCGGATGCGCTGCTGAGTTGCGGCGCTCGAACTTCCTCACGATCTTGAGATCGGCAAGTGTACGACTACATCAACCACGAGTTTCTACTCGTTAACAAAGCTCGTTGTCTACGAGGGTAAGTTCTCGTTGGATGTATGTCCACCCGTTGCTTTGTACCTAGTAGATAGATCTTGGTGTGTAGTTCACACCATAGGAAAAAAATCTATGCTGCAGACCCAACACTATGACACACTCGAAGGAGACTTTGATGGTTGCGAGTTGCGACACATAGGTCGCAAAAGCAACAAGGAGGCGGACACACTCGCCAACATAGGCTCTACCTGCGCCCCCATACCACCTGGGGTATCTCTCAAGCGCATATGCGAATGCTCCATCAAGCCAAAGGCCGCAGAGAAGAAAACAAGCGCAGCAACGGACTCGGGGGCTACACCACCCAATGAGCCAATGGCACTCGATGACTTGGAGCTGGACACAGGACTCGAGGGACCAATGAGCGTCATGATGATTGAACAATCTTGGACGTAGCCGTACATTACATACCTCCTCAGCAAGAGACTACCGGACGATCCGACAGATGCACGGCACATCGCCCGGTGCTCCAAGGCATTCGCCGTTCTCAACGGCGAACTGTATAAACGCAGCATCACAGGAGTGCTACAACGATGCGTCTCCCTGGCCGATGGAAGAGCAGTCCTCCTCGACATCCATGAAGGGACCTGCGGGCACCACGTCGGCAGTCGTGCCCTCGTTGCCAAAGCTCTACGAGATGGATTCTACTGGCCCACGGCCATGCGTGACGCCAAGGACATAGTCCAAAAGTGCAACGCTTGTTAGCGATTCACGGACAAGCCACATGCACCAGGCGCAGAACTACGGCCTATTCCATTGGCCTGGCCCTTCACACAATGGGGGCTCGACATGGTGGGCAAGCTCCCAAGGTCCTCACAAGGAGGCTACGTCTACCTCTTGGTCGCAGTCAACAAGTTCACCAAGTGGATTGAGGCCACGCTAGTGACCAAACAATCAGGCCACAGTGTGGTCAAGTTCTTCGAGTCCATTGTGTACCGCTTCGGCGTGCCGCACAGCATCATCACTGACAACGGGACGAACTTCACATCCAAGGAGTTCCAAGAATTCTGCGGAAACCTGGGGATCAACATCAGTTACGCCTCAGTCACGCATCCACAGACCAACGGTCAGGTTGAAAAAGCAAACGGTCTCGTCTGCAGCGGCATCAAGAACGACTCCTTCAACCACTCGAACAAGCCGCAGGTTGCTGGCCAGATGAGCTCCAATCCGTACTCTGGAGCCTACGTACAACTTCAAACAGCACCACGGGCTACACGCCATTCTTTATGGTGCACGGAGCAGAAGCAGTACTACCAGCCGAAGTGAGGTACAAGGCGCCGCGCGTAGTCGCTTACAGTGAACAACAGTCCTCTCTTGCACTCAAAGACTCCGTCGACCTCCTCGACGAGGCAAGAGAAATCGCCGCAGAAAGATCCACGATCTACCAGCAGAACCTGCGTAACTACCATAGTAGAAGGCTTCGCCCCAGATCCTTCGTCGAAGGTGACCTGGTCCTGCGACTGAAGCAGCAGGGGCATCTAAAGCTCGAATCCCCCTGGGAAGGACCGTACGTGATTATAGAAGTAATCCCAGGTGGCGCCTATCGCCTTCAAGACTTTGAGACAGGAGTCGCATACTCCAACCCTTGGAACGTCGCACAACTGCGACGCTTCTACCCCTAGTTGTTTTACTTTTTACATCGCAAATAAGGCTACTCAGCCAAGGCTACTTAGCCACACATTGTACCCCGTACTGCTCTTCAAATAAATAAAAGCTAAGTGCCCCAAAACTACGTGTTTTTCTTTCACTTTTGTCAATTTTATACTCGGGGGCTACGCCACCCTAGCTACATTTGTTCTTCGAACCAATAAACGCGATATCCTGAGTAGCTGGCACATCAATCGAACCCCTTAACGCAAACTCAACCCAGCCGCAATGCGCCTGGCAGGTTGACAATGGGATGGCCAGGCTAACAAAAAGGAATTGCATAGTGCAACGCACCTAACGCTGACAAAGCTGTTTGTACACATTCAACAATAAAATATCTACAAATACATATGAACTTTACAGCACAAGTACACTTATGTGCAGGATACATATTTGGCTACCCTTGCAACAGAAGAACATTAGTTTGTTCCTCGAAGAAGTCGACGATCTCCTCGGCGGGGCGGTCCACCGCCTGATAATGCGGCACCATATTCCAGGAAGATCCTGCTGGTGGCGCCGGTGGCCCAGAGGAATGGCAACGACATCCACGTCAGGCCTGTGCAAACGCACCATTGAGAGCACAGCCTTGGCACCAGCCACCAACTACTGCCTCACGCACTCGCGAACCGCGGATGTATCCTGAAATTTGGCCAGGAGAGCCAGCAGGCTTGATGGAGTGTCATCCAACGGGAACATCGCCTGATAGATGTTCTTCAAACACGACTGTGACTTCTTCAGGAAGAGCAGCACTCGTGAAGCACGATCCTGCAGTGTCGCCAATGCAGTCGCACGATCGTGATCTACCCAGAAGTATCCACTCTCTTGAAGTTGCTCCTGGGTGAGATCATGAAGGCGGATGGCAATCCTATCCCTCTCCTCCTGCAGACGGCGTGCGCTAACAACTACATGAAGCAGCACCAACAGCATGAGTACAACGTACCATTGCGACTAACTATAAAGGAAAAGATGAGGACGAGCAAACTAACACTTAAACTGGTCGCCTAGCCGCGTCACCTCGCCAAGCAGATATTGCTCGCGGGCGGCGGATTTTTTCGCCTTCGACTTCCACATGTCCGCATTACCACGGATCAGGGGAAACTCACGCTCCAGCTGCTTCACGTGATCACGAAGTCGCGACAGCAAGGATAGCTCCTCTACCCTGGAGCGCAGTGGTGCCACCGTCTCATCAAGAGATGGCGAATCCTGGTTTTCCCCCACAGGACCACTCGATGTGCCTACCACAAGTCAAGACAAAAGCAAATAAGGCAACCAAATCAACACAAAGGCAAGGGGAACAGACGCATTCAAGATAAGCATAAGTGTTTACAAACACACTCGCCAGCAGGCACGTCCTTAGACTAAAAGGGCAACTGATCAATTATTACAACAAGTTAACTACAGAGCAGCTGGCTTCTTCGACTTTGACGGCTTCAGGGGCTTCATCATGTCCGTGGCAGTATCAGATGCCACAGACTTTCCGCCAGCCCTGAGGCCGAAGCTTTCGCCGCCTTCTTTGCACGTTGAAGCTCATCCGGATACTTGGCAACAATATTTATCAAGGAATGGCCACATTTGGCGCAAACAATCGCAAAGGGAGCGAAGACTACCTGCTGACCATCCGCGCCTATAGGCATCGTCTTCGACACTGTAGAGGGATCTATTTCGACTCTGTGGGATTGCACCATGGCAAGTGACATGGTCGCGCCAGCCGCGCGGAGGGAGTTCTTGTACGTGGCAGGCACACCCTCGGCGAGCGACTCCACCAGCTCTTCCACATTGTCCACTAGCTCCGCCTTCGGCATCAACTCCTCCCGGAGGCGACTAAGGGTGACCTTGGCCTTGGACAACGTATTTTGGACAGCGGCGCTACGATCCTCGACCGCAGACACCGCGCCCGCAAGAGGGTCATCGCGACAAAGGGCTTGTGGGTCAAAGCTCAAATCGCCAGCATCTGCACAGAAAACCCACGCATGGATGAAATCTATAGTGCCACCGGTAAAAACTCTAGATGCAGAGAGGAACATCAATAAAATATCTACCAGTAAATGTACCTGAGAGGGCCTTGGTGACTGAGAACAGTTTCTCCTCGAACAACTTTTCCCTGGCCGCAAAGGAGGCGCGCAGATCCTCTTCGCGCTTCTGGGCATCGTCATGAGCCGTGATTGCCTCGTCGCGCCCCTTCACAGCTGCGGCTAGTGTTTTCTCCAACGTGGCGACATTGCATAGTAAAGCGTTATGCTCACCTAAATGGCAGTCAATAATTGGCTATCAGTCAATTATATCAAAATAGAGAGAAGACGAAAAGAATAAGTGTAGAGCACTCACTTTTGACCACGCGGTGACGCGTCTCCAGCATTGCATGCTGGCGACCCATCGCCATCACCTGCTCCGCTACCTGCGCGGCTTCCTTCACAAGGAGCTGTCACACAAAACAAGGAGTCAGAAGAGGGCAGCAGAAGGCGTTGACTGCCACATTAAAAAAGAAGGAAAGATATACTTACATGGTCCTCTAGCGACTCCGAAGAAGCTTGCTGAACCGTCATCCGCGCAACCATTCGATGCTCCCCTATGCGAGGAGAGCTCGAAGAATTGTGCCTGGAGTGGGCCGCCGCCGGAGAAGAAGGAGCGCGCTCGACCTCTACCTTGGCCCTTGAAGTTGCGACTCCTGATTCTTTCAAAAACTCGACGTCACTAGAAGATGACGATGCCTCTTGACTACAAGACCAAGTTCACATTGAGAAAAGGGCAAACTCCAGGACAAAACCAACAAGAAGAAAACAGCAAAGAATGAATGACCCAGCAAACTTACCAGTTAAAGTTGTCAAGATCAAACGTGGCAGCCGCCGATTTCGACGAAGACTCCTTGGGCAATCGCATCTTCTTGCGAGAAGACGGTGCCACAGTCCTCACAGGAACGGCTGGAATTGGCGACTCTGCGCCAACAACCGCGTCTCCTGGAGTCGAAGGAGTCGACGCGTCGGAGTCCTCGTTACGTGAACGCTTGCGAGTATCCCGAATCTCGGACTCGGGGGCTTCCTCTTCCACATCAGAAGGGACAGTCGACTCAGACTCGTCCTCTTCCAAAGCTTCACGAGGAATAACCCCCTCAGGGAGAGGAGGCATACAAGGCGACATCGCCCAATCCTGCATACAAACAGAACAAGTAAGCAAACAGAAAAGCAATCGTGCTAATAAGCTACTGCGTAGCATAACTATACCTCGGGAGGAGGATTCGAAGCATCAAAAGGAGGAACAACTGGTTCGCTTGGAAGCACATCCTTAACAGTGCACTTCGTAACCAGTCGAATCCTCTTATCCACCTCACTCGCGGACATGCCATCGGCAGACACACGAGTGGCATCATCAGGGCCACTCCATTGAAACATGGGATGGACTCTAGCTTGGAGAGGCTGAACGCGATGGCGCAGCCAAGTCCTGATAAGAGCGCAACCTCCCTCTTTTGCACCTATGCAACTTTCGAGGTCGCAGACGCGCTGATACAACACGTCCATCTCCACGAGTTCGCCAGGCATAACTACGTTCTTCCAAGAACGCATATTCTTGCAGGGAGTCGCCAGATCGAAGGGCGCAAGTCCAAAGTGCTCATCTTTGGCCTTCTGATCATGGACATAGAACCATTTGTCCCTCCATCCCTGGACGGACTTGGTAAGCTTTATGTCGAAGTAGGTGGCGGATGGGTCGACATGGATACCGCAACCACCTACGTCATAAACTAAAGAGCCAGAGGCAGACTAGAGATTCAATTTAAACAAGCGCTTGAAAAGGCCAAAGTGCGGCTCGATTCCGAGCCAGCACTCGCAAAGAGTAATGAAACAGGTGATATGGAGAATCGAGTTTGGGGACAGCTGATGGAGCTAGAGCCCGTAGAAACAAAGGAGACCCCTAAGAAAGGGGTGGAGAGGCAAAGAAAGGCCGCGAATGACGAATGCAAGAAACATCACTCGAAAACCAGCGGGAGGCACAGGAATGGTCTCACTGCTGGGGACGCGCGAATCGGCGACTGCTGCAAAAATAACTCCGTCTTGGCAAAGAAGACGGAGATCCGATGCCTTGATGATAGAAGGGCGCCATGCGCCATTGGTCACACGGGTACCTGCGACCTTCTTTTTCCCGCCGGCGGCGGCACTGGTGCCCGTAGCAGCGGGGCCACCCTTCTTCTTCGTCACGGCAATGGTGGCCGCGGCTTCAGCGGCAGCGCCTCCTTTCTTCTTTCCCATTGCGCGGCTGCGATGAGAGCACAGAAAATAACTTGGAAACGAACGGAGATGGTCCAGAGTTGAGGAGGAGATGAGCGCAGGGAAAAGAAGATGAGCAGCAACAATGGCGATGGCAGCAAGGAAGAAAAGAGTGCAGATGGAAAATTACCGCCGTAGCACCGCTACTTAACCCCTAGGACATGCAATCCAATGGCTCACAAAAACCCTACTGGACGCATGGCGTGCATCACGCTTGACACGTGGAGAAGAGGAAGCGTGAAACCGTCCCTCCACCACTCCCATTACGCGTGGAAATCGAGGAGGCACATTTAATAATAAGATTACGCACGCACAGTCAAATCAAAGTCAGAAAGTGGGACCCACTGCTCATCACGTCCCGTCAAAATTGCTCACGCGGACAACTGAGGTCATGCAAGCGTCAGCACTGACATCATCAAAGGCTACTTTAGTCCTTGCTGGAGTCTTCAACTCCACCAAGCTCTCGGGGGCTACTCCCATAGGGAGGACTGGCCGCGCACCCTACGATTTTTTCTTTTCTTACTACAGGGATATAGGCAATCACAATCAAACCCAACCACTCGAATCACGATTCGACTATGGACATGGGTTACTCCCAAAGGGAGCGCCGGAAACAATTTCTGCTGAAACAAACAACCAAAGACGACAACAGTCACACAAGTTCTTTAGTCTCTACCTGAGTCTTCGACTCAACCAGGCACTCGGGACTACTCCCATAGGGAGCGCTAGCCGCGCACCCTATGATTATTTGCACAAAAACTGTGCGTTGATAACATCCACACTCGCAGATCATGGCAACACCGCCTCATAATTTTCCCTACAAAGAGACTACATCTCCTGGGTCACCCGAATCGTCTCCGCGATGATAAAATTCGGATGCCGCGCTTACAGCATGAAGGTAAGACCTGAATAAGGCCTGGCAACACACTTAACTGCACACTACCAGAAATATGTCCATGCCTGCAGGCACGATGAACATGCCTTGACGAACGCGTCGAGTGCTCACACCCATATAACTGGAATTCGACTCCTGTAAGACCTCCGCGGCCTGAGTCGAATTACACCATCACTCTTCCGGATTTGAGTCCGGGGACTCGAATTTGAGTAGATTGCGTTGTTTCACCCTAAGGTGGTTAACTGATACCGATACCTCGGTTACATCAGGCACGTATATCAACAATCCCTATGACATAAATAAAAGCAGTCGAAAATGTACTCATTCAGGCACTCAAAGACTTCATAAAAGTCCCTAGTCGCATCTGCGATTCCACTGGACACTCGGGGGCTACTGACATGGGTATACCCTACAGGTACTCGATCTTGGTATATACGGTCCAAATACATATAGGCCCACGGTGTCGCCAAGGCCCAGATGGAAGGACTCGAGTAACCTGCACACTCTCGATTGCTTGAAGATCAAGAAAAAACTAAAGATAGAAAGTTTGAAGGGGAAAACCCTAACTTGTAACCGACTCGACCTGCTACCTAAGACCTAGCCTATCTATATAAAGGCTAGGAGGGGCGGCGAGGAGGACACATGCAACCCTAGTTTCCACAACCTTCGCCAGATTACATCTATGCACCATTATAACTTTCGACTAATTCAATAATTCCACGAGCAGACAAGCAGGAGTAGGGACCTCTACGAGGCCGGAACCTGGGTAAATCCTTTGTCCCCTGTGTGCTTGTTTGCTAGCCGATAGATGTCTCCAGCGCTCCCTCCTTCTACAAAACCCAAGTACATAAGAATGGGCATTGATGAGTTAAACCCTCGTCACTTTCCAAGCATCGGGAGTGAAGGTTATTCAAAGGATGACCATATCAACATCATATCTCTATCTTTACTATTATAATGGAGCAGTTTTGAATTGGATCCTTAGCACCAATCCTGAATGTTGGGCTGTTAGATCCAATGGTTCAGAGCACCTGGATTCGTGTTGAATAGTACCTAGAGCAAACTCCACCATGTTCTAGAACCATCATGTCACCCCCCCAAAATTTCATAGCATAGTAGGATGTATTCTCTCTACTACTACAATGGAGCAGTTTTGAATTAGATCCATAGGACCAATCCTGACCGTTGGGCTGTTTGATCCAATGGTTCAGAGCAGCTGGATTTGTGTTGAATAGTACCTAGAGCAAACTCCACCATGTTCTAGAACCATCATGTCACCACCTCCAAAATTTCATAGCACGGTAGGATATATTCTTAATATGGGTAGATAGTTTTAATAATAGACTTAAGGTATGCATTTTTCTCTAACAATAATATTGGTTAATAACAACTTAACGTTTGTTAAATCACATTTAATATAGCATATGCGTGTGTGGCACATCCCTTTTGATCAACACGTGAGACTCAGATAATAGACGTCTGACATATCATCACTATATAAAATTTTAATAGGTAAAGCATAGAAAAATATAAATTTGATCAACATCTATAAAGTATGGGTGTATATTTGGTTCTTGTACTTTGTATATCATTTAGAAGTCAACGATTATTAGCTATCTAAAACTTGAAAATTCTGGTAACATGGTCTAGAGAAACAAAGGAGAAGATTCTAGAATGATGGAGAAGTGTGTTTTGAGTTTTGTGCATACCGTTCATTGTGATGAAGACTATCAATAAAATCTTCGAGATGCTATAATGGAAAAGAAGATCCAACGACTGAAAATGTTAGGATTCGCGAGTATTGATCCAACGGTCAATATTCAAAGTTATTCGTACACTATATAGTGGTAAGATAAGATAAGATATATATGTAGAACGACGTCAAAACACACTTATCCATCATTGTAGATTCTTCTCGATTGTTTCTCCAGACTATGATTCTCGAATTTTCAATTATTAGGTAGCTAATAAACGTTTATTTCTACATGATATAAAGTGTAAGAACCAAATATACACTCATACTTTAGAAACGTGGTGCAAATTCATAGATATTTCAAGCTTTACCTATTACAATGTTATATACTGGTGACATGTCATGCTTCTGTATATTATGTGAGTTTCACGTGCAAGGCACGTTCAGTTTACTGGTACTACTTCGAAGAGCATGGCTCAACTCCATGATGGAGGAGCAGGACCCGACTACCAATTTTAATTGCTTTATTGTAGGGTCCTTTGTGTTAAATGTATGGACTTGGATACAATTTTCACTTTTTAAAGGTCCTTGGTGTAACATGTACACATGCACTAGCTGTGTTAATTATTGAAGCATCCCACTCCTTCGGGACATACCCAGTCAAAAAAATAAAGTGCCACCACCCGATTTTCAGAAAACGCGGACATGTTTTGGTACTGACGAGGGTTTAACTCATCAATGCCCCTTGTTATGGACTTGGGTTTTGGAGAAGGAGGGAGCGCTAGAGACATCTATCGGCTAGCAAACAAGCACACGGGGGACAAAGGATTTACCCAGGTTCCGGCCTCGTAGAGGTCCCTACTCCTGCTTGTCTGCTCGTGGAATTATTGAATTAGTCGAAAGTTATAATGGTGCATAGATGTAATCTGGCGAAGGTTGTGGAAACTAGGGTTGCATGTGTCCTCCTCGCCGCCCCTCCTAGCCTTTATATAGATAGGCTAGGTCTTAGGTAGCAGGTCGAGTCGGTTACAAGTTAGGGTTTTCCCCTTCAAACTTTCTATCTTTAGTTTTTTCTTGATCTTCAAGCAATCGAGAGTGTGCAGGTTACTCGAGTCCTTCCATCTGGGCCTTGGCGACACCGTGGGCCTATATGTATTTGGACCGTATATACCAAGATCGAGTACCTGTAGGGTATACCCATGTCAGTAGCCCCCGAGTGTCCAGTGGAATCGCAGATGCGACTAGGGACTTTTATGAAGTCTTTGAGTGCCTGAATGAGTACATTTTCGACTGCTTTTATTTATGTCATAGGGATTGTTGATATACGTGCCTGATGTAACCGAAGTATCGGTATCAGTTAACCACCTTAGGGTGAAACAACGCAATCTACTCAAATTCGAGTCCCCGGACTCAAATCCGGAAGAGTGCTGGTGTAATTCGACTCAGGCCGCGGAGGTCTTACAGGAGTCGAATTCCAGTTATATGGGTGTGAGCACTCGACGCGTCCGTCAAGGCATGTTCATCGTCCCTGCAGGCATGGACATATTTCTGGTAGTGTGCAGTTAAGTGTGTTGCCAGGCCTTATTCAGGTCTTACCTTCATGCTGTAAGCGCGGCATCCGAATTTTATCATCGCGGAGACGATTCTGGTGACCTAGGAGATGTGGTCTCTTTGTAGGGAAAATTATGAGGCAGTGTCGCCATGATCTGCGAGTGTGGAGGTTATCAACACACAGTTTTTGTGCAAATAATCATAGGGTGCGCGGCCAGCGCTCCCTATGGGAGTAGCCCCCGAGTGCCTGGTTGAGTCGAAGACTCAGGCAGGGACTAAAGAACTATTGCGACTGTTGTCGTCTTTGCTTGTTTGTTTCAGTCGAAGACTCAGGCAGGGATTAAAACACTTTTGCGACTGCTGTCGTCTTTTGCTTGCTTGTTTCAGTCAAAATTGTTTCTGGCGC
Source organism: Avena sativa (assembly GCA_916181665.1). Lineage (NCBI taxonomy): Eukaryota > Viridiplantae > Streptophyta > Magnoliopsida > Poales > Poaceae > Avena > Avena sativa. The sequence goes on along the minus strand of OV702292.1, from coordinate 259,133,070 downwards.
TCCCTATGGGAGTAACCCATGTCCATAGTCGAATCATGATTCGAGTGGTTGGGTTCGATTGTGATTGCCTATATCCCTGTAGTAAGAAAAGAAAAAATCGTAGGGTGCGCGGCCAGAGCTCCCTATGGAAGTAGCCCTCGAGTGCTTGGTGGAGTCGAAGACTCCAGCAAGGACTAAAGTAGCCTTTGATGACGTCAGTGCTGACGCTTGCATGACCTCAGTTGTCGGCATGAGCGATTTTGATGGGACGTGACGAGCGGTGGGTCCCACTTTATGACTTTGATTTAACTGTTCGTGCGTAATCTTATTATTAACTGTGCCTTCTCGATTTCCACGCGTAATGGGAGTAGTGGAGGGACGGTTTCACGCTTCCTCTTCTCCACGTGTCGAGCTTGATGCGCGCCATGCATCCAGTAGGGTTTTTGTGAGCCGTTGGATTGCATCTCCTAGGGGTTAAGTATCGGTGCTACGGCGGTAATTTTCCATCTTCACTCTTTTCTTCCTCGCTGCCATCACCATTGCTGCTGCTCATCTGCTTTTCCCTACGCTCATCTCCTCCTCAACTCTAGACCACCTCCGTTCGTTTCCAAGTTATTTTATGCGCTCTCATCGCCGCCGCACAATGGGAAAGAAGAAAGGAGGCGCTGCCGCTGAAGCCGCGGCCATCGTTGCCGCGACGAAGAAGAAGGGTGGCCCCGCTGCTACGGGCACCAGTGCCGCCGCCGGCGGGAAAAAGAAGGTCGCGGGTACCTGTGTGACCAATGGCGCATGGCGCCCTTCTATCATCAAGGCGTCGGATCTCCGTCTTCTTCGCCAAGACGGAGTTATTTCTGCAGCAGTCGTCGATTCGCGCATCCCCAACGGTGAGACCATTCCTGTGCCACCCGCTGGTTTTCGAGTGATGTTGCTTGCATTTGTCATTCATGGCCTTTCTTTGCCTCTCCACCCCTTTCTTAGGGGTCTCCTTTGTTTCTACGGGCTCCAGCTCCATCAGCTGTCCCCAAACTCGATTCTCCATATCACCTGTTTCATTACTCTTTGCGAGTGCTGGCTCGGAATCGAGCCGCACTTTGGCCTTTTCAAGCGCTTGTTTAAATTGAATCTCTAGTCTGCCTCTGGCTCTTTAGTTTATGACGTAGGTGGTTGCGGTATCTATGTCGACCCATCCGCCACCTACTTCGACATCAAGCTTACCAAGTCCGTCCAGGGATGGAGGGACAAATGGTTCTATGTCTGCAATCAGAAGGCCAAAGATGAGCACTTTGGACTAGCGCCCTTCGATCCGGCGACTCCCTGCAAGAAGATGCGTTCTTGGAAGAATGTAGTTATGCCTGGGAAACTCGCAGAGACGGACGTGCTGTATCAGCGCGTCTGCGACCTCGAAAGTCGCATAGGCGCAGAAGAGGGAGGTTGCGCTCTTATCAAGACTTGGCTGCGCCGTCACGTCCAGCCTCTCCAAGCTAGAGTCCAGCCCATGTTTCAATGGAGTAGCCCTGATGATGCCACTCGCGTGTATGTCAATGGCATGTCCGCGAGTGAGGTGGATAAGAGGATTCGACTGGTTACGAAGTGCACCGTTAAGGATGTGCTTCCAAGCGAACCAGTTGTTCCTCCTTTTGATGCTTCGAATCCTCCTCCTGAGGTATAGTTATGCTACGCAGTAGCTTATTTGCACGATTGCTTTTCTGTTTGCTTACTTGTTCTGTTTGTATGCAGGATTGGGCGGTGTCGCCTTGTATGCCTCCTCTTCCTAAGGGGGTTATTCCTCATGAAGCTTTGGAAGAGGACAAGTCTGAGTCGACTGTCCCTTTTGATGTGGAAGAGGAAGCCCCCGAGTTCGAGAGTCTGGATACTCGCAAGCGTTCGCGTAGCGAGGACTCCGACGCGTTGACTCCTTCGACTCCAGGAGGCACGGCTATTGGCGCGGATTCGCCAATTCTAGCAGTTCCTGTGAGGACTGTGGCACCGTATTCTCGCAAGAAGATGCGATTGCCCAAGGAGTCTTCGTCGGAATCGGCGGCTGCCACGTTTGATATTGACAACTTTAACGGGTAAGTTTGCTGGGTCATTCATTCTTTGCTGTTTTCTTCTTGTTGGTTTTGTCCTGGAGTTTGCCCTTTTCTCAATGTGGACTTGGTCTTGTAGTCAAGAGGCGTCTTCATCTTCTGGCGACGTCGAATTTTTGAAAGGATCAGGAGTCGCAACTTGAAGGGCCAAGGTAGAGGTCAAGCACGCTCCTTCTCCTCCGGCGGTGGCCCACTCCGGGCACAATTCTTCGAGCTCTCCTCACGTAGGGGAGCATCGAATGGTTGCTCGGATGACGGTTCAGCAAGCTTCTTCGGAGTCGCTAGAGGACCATGTAAGTATATATCTCCTTCTTTTTTAATGTGGCAGTCAACGCCTTCTGCTGCCCTCTTCTGACTCCTTGTTTTGTGTGACAGCTCCTTGTAAAGGAAGCCACGCAGGTAGCGGAGCAGGTGATTGCGATGGGTCGCCAACATGCAATGCTGGAGATGCGTCACCGCATGGTCGACAGTGAGTGCTCTACACTTATTCTTTTCGTCTTCTCTCTGTTTTGATATAATCGACTGATAGCCAATTATTGACTGCCATGTAGCAGAGCATAACGCTTTACTGCGCAATGTCGCCACGTTGGAGAAAACACTATCCGCAGCTGTGAAGGGGCGCGACGAGGCAATCGCGGCTCGTGACGATGCCTAGAAGCGCGAAGAGGATCTGCGCGGCTCCTTTGCGGCCAGAAAGTTGTTCGAAGAGCAACTGTTCTCAGTCGCCAAGGCCCTCTCAGGACCTTTACTGGTAGATATTTTATTGACGTTCCTCTCTACATCTAGAGTTTTTGCCAGTGGCGCTATAGATTTCATCCATGTGTGGGTTTTCTATGCAGATGCTGGCGATTTGAGCTTTGACTCGCAAGCCCTTTATCGCGATGACCCTCTAGCGGGCGCGGTGTCTGCGGTCGAGGATCGTAGCGCCGCTGTCCAAAATAAGTTGTCCAAAGCCAAGGTCACCCTTAGTCGCCTCCCAGGAGGAGTTGATGCCGAAGGCGGAGCTAGTCGACAATGTGTAAGAGCTGGTGGAGTCGCTCGCCGGGGGTGTGCCTGCCACGTACAAGAACTCCCTCCGCGCAGCTGGCGCAAAAATTTCACTTGCCATGGTGCAAGCCCACGGAGTTGAAATAGATCCCTCTATAGTGTCGAAGACGATGCCTGTTGGCGCGGATGGTCAGCAGGTAGTCTTTGCTCCCTTTTCGACTACTTGCGCCAAATATGGCCATTCCTTGATAAATACTGTTGCCAAGTATTCGGAGGAGCTCCAACGTGCGAAGAAGGTGGCGAAAGCTTCGTCCTCAGGGTTTGGCAGAAAGTCTGTGGCATCTGATACTGCCACGCACTTGATGAAGCCCCCGAAGCCGTCGAAGTCGAAGAAGCCAACTGCTCCATAGTTAACTTGTTGTAATAATTGATTAGTTGCCCTTTTAGAATAAGGACGTGCCTGCTGGCGAGTGTGTTTGTAAACACTTATGCTTATCTTGAATGCGTCTATTCCCCTTGCCTTTGTGTTGATTTGGTTGCCTTATTTGCTTTTGTCTTGACTTGTGGTAGGGCACATCGAGTGGTCCCGTGGGGGAAAACCAGGATTCTCCATCTCTTGATGAAACAGTGGCACCACTGCACTCCAGGGTAGAGGAGCTATCCTTGCTGTCGCGACTTCGTGATCGCGTGAAGCAACTGGAGCGTGAGTTGCCCCTGATCCGTGGTAATGTGGACGTGTGGAAGTCTAAGGAGGAAAAATCCGCCGACCGCGAGCAATATCTGCTTGGCGAGGTGACGCGGCTGGGCGACCAGTTTAAGTGTTAGTTTGCTCGTCCTCATCTTTTCCTTTGTAGTTAGTCGCAATGGTACGTTATACTCATGATGTTGGTGCTGCTTCGACCAGGAGAGGGCTAGGATTGCCATCCGCCTTCATGATCTCACCCAGGAGCAACTTCAAGAGAGTGGATACTTCTGGGTAGATCACGATCGTGCGACTGCATTGGCGACCCTGCAGGATCGCGCTTCGCGAGTGCTGCTCTTCCTGAAGAAGTCGCAGTCGTGTTTGAAGAACATCTATCGGGCGATGTTCCCGTTGGATGACACTCCATCAAGCCTGCTGGCTCTCCTAGCCAAATTTCAAGATACGTCCGTGGTTCGCGAGTGCGTGAGGCAGCAGTTGGTGGCTGGTGTCAAGGTTGCGCTCTCAATGGTGCGTTTGCACAGGCCTGACGTGGATGTCGCCGCCATTGCCTCTGGGACACCGGCGCCACCAGCAGGATCTTCCTAGAATATGGTGCCGCATTATCAGGCGGTGGACCGCCCCGCCGAGGAGATCGTCGACTTTTTCAAGGAACAAACTAATGTTCTTCTGTTGCAAGGGTAGCCAAATATGTATCCTACACATAAGTGTACTTGTGTTGTAAAGTTCGTATGTATTTGTAGATAATTTATTGTTGAATGTGTACAAACAGCTTTGTCAGGTTAGGTGCGTTGCACTATGCAATTCCTTTTTGTTAGCCTGGCCATCCCATTGTCAACCTGCCAGGCGCATTGCGGCTGGGTTGAGTTTGCGTTAAGGGGTTCGATTGATGTGCCAGCTACTCAGGATATCGCGTTTATTGGTTCGAAGAACAGATGTAGGTAGGGTGGCGTAGCCCCCGAGTATAAAATTGACAAAAGTAAAAGAAAAACACAGAGTTTTGGGGCACTTAGAATTTATTTATTTGAAGAGCAGTATAAGGTACAATGTGTGGCTAAGTAGACTTGGCCGAGTAGCCTTATTTGCGATGTAAAAAGTAAAACAACTAGGGGTAGAAGCGTCGCAGTTGTGCGACGTTCCAAGGGTTGGAGTATGCGACTCCTGTCTCTAAGTCTTGAAGGCGATAGGTGCCACCTAGGATTACTTCGGTAATCACGTACGGTCCTTCCCAGGGGGATTCGAGCTTGAGATGCCCCTGCTGCTTCAGTCGCAGGACCAGGTCACCTTCGACGAAGGATCTGGGGCGAAGCCTTCTACTGTGGTAGTTGCGCAGGTTCTGCTGGTAGATCGTGGATTTTTCTGCGGCGATTTCTCTTGCCAAGTCGAGGAGGTCGATGGAGTCTTCGAGTGCAAGAGAGGACTCTTGTTCGCTGTAAGCGAATACGCGCGGCGCCTTGTACCTCACTTCGGCGGGTAGTACTGCTTCTGCCTCGTGCACCATAAAGAATGGCGTGTAGCCCGTGGCGCTGTTTGGAGTTGTACGTAGGCTCTAGAGTACAGATTGGAGCTCATATGGCCAGCAACCTGCGGCTTGTTCGAGTGGTCGAAGGAGTCGCTTCTTGATGCCGCTGCAGACGAGCCTGTTTGCTTTTTCCACCTGACCGTTGGTCTGTGGATGCGCGACTGAGGCGTAACTGATGTTGATCCCCAGGTTTCCGCAGAATTCTTGGAACTCCTTGGATCTGAAGTTCGTCCCGTTGTCAGTGATGATGTTGTCCGGCACGCCGAAGCGGTATACAATGGACTAGAAGAACTTGACCGCACTGTGGCCTGATTGTTTGGTCACTAGCGTGGCCTCAATCCACTTGGTGAACTTGTCGACTGCGACCAAGAGGTAGACGTAGCCTCTTTGCGAGGACCTTGGGAGCTTGCCCACCATGTCGATCCCCCATTGTGCGAAGGGCCAGGCCAATGGAATAGGCCGTAGTTCTGCGCCTGGTGCATGTGGCTTGTCTGCGAATCGCTGACAAGCGTTGCACTTTTGGACTATGTCCTTGGCGTCGTGCATGGCCGTGGGCCAGTAAAATCTAGCTCGTAGAGATTTGGCAACGAGGGCGCGACTGCCCGCGTGGTGCCCACAGATCCCTTCATGGATGTCGAGGAGGACTGCTCTTCCATCGTCCAGGGAGACGCATCGTTGTAGCACTCATGTGATGCTGCGTTTATACAGTTCGCCGTTGAGAACGGCGAATGCCTTGGAGCGCCGGAGATGTGTCGTGCATCTGTCGGATCATCCGGTAGTCTCTTGCTGAGGAGGTACGTAATGTACGGCTGCGTCCAAGATTGTTCGATCATCATGATGCTCATTGGTCCCTCGAGTCCTGTGTCCAACTCCAAGTCATCGAGTGCCATTAGCTCATTGGTGGTGTAGCCCCCGAGTCCGTTGCTGCGCTTGTTTTCTTCTCTGTGGCCTTTAGCTTGATGGAGCGTTCGCATATGCGCTCGAGAAATACCGCAGGTGGTATGGGGGTTCATGTAGAGCCTATGTTGGCGAGTGTGTCCGCCTCCTCGTTGCTTTCACGACCTATGTGTCGCAACTCGCAACCATCGAAGTCTCCTTCGAGTGTGTCGTAGAGGTCGCGGTACGCGATCATGTTGTCGTTCAGTGCGTCGCACTCGTGCATTGTTTGATTGACGACCAACTTGGAGTCGCCATATATGATGAGCCTTTTGGCGCCACATGCTTTTGCCATCCTCATCCCATGTAACAGGGCCTCGTATTCAGCCTCGTTGTTTGAGACTGTGAACTGCATTCGCAGGATATATTTCAGCTTGTCCCCTTGAGGTGATGTCAATATGACACCTGCGCCTACTCCATCTTTCCGTTTGGACCCATCGAAGTGCATTGTCCAGAGGTAGGACATATTTGGCTTCTCCAGGAGTTGGTTCTCCATCCAGTGCACGAGGAAGTCCGGGAGCACTTGCGACTTGATGGCGTCACACTTTTCGTATGTGATGTCTCGTGGAGACAGCTCTATTCCCCAAAGCGCGACTCGCCCCGTGGCGTCGGGGTTATTGCGGATATGCCCCAACGGGGCGTTGTTGACTATCACGATTGGGTGTTCCTGGAAGTAGTGGCGTAGTCGCCGGGCGGTCATAAAGACGCTGTACGCGAGCTTCTGGTAGTGCGGGTACCGCTGCTTTGTTGGCGTGAGGACCTCACTGAGGTAGTATACTGGGCATTGTACGCCGTGGATTTTTTTTTCCTCGGCTCGCTCGACGACGAGCACCATGCTCACCACCTGGTTGGTTGCGGAGATGTACAGCAACAGTGGTTCCCTTTCTTGTGGAGTCACCAGTACCGGCGAAGTGGATAGCAAGCGCTTGAGATCTTCGAATGCTTCTTGGCTTCATTGGTCCACTCGAATTTTTCGGTTTTGCGGAGGAGATGGTAGAAGGGCAGTGCCTTTTCATCCATCCGACTGATAAATCGACTGAGGGCCATGATTCGTCCGGCCAGTTGCTAGACGCCTCTTATGTTCTTCGGCTTCTCCATGGCCAATATGGCTTTTATCTTCTTCGGGTTCGCCTCGATCCCCCTCGCGGAGATGAGGTATCCGAGTAGCTGCCCATATGGTACGCCGAAGGCGCATTTGTCCGGATTGAGCTTGATCCGGTAGCGATCGAGGTTGGCGAAGGTTTCGCACAAATCATTGTTTAGAGAGGCTTCCTCCTTGGTCTTGATTACTATGTCGTCGACATAGACTTGGATGTTGCGACCTAGTTGTTCGTTGAGGCAAGCCTGCATGCATCGCTGGTAGGTGGTTCCCATGTTTTTTAGCCCGAAGGGCATTGTGTTGTAGCAGAACACACCGAAGGGCGTTGTGAACGCGGTCTTCTCCTGGTCTTCCTCCTTCATTCGAATTTGGTTATAGCCTGAGTAGGCATCGAGGAAGTAGAGGCGCTCGCATCTAGCGGTTGAGTCGATGATTTGATCGATCCGTGGTAGCGGGAAGTGATCTTTTTGGCAGTGCTTGCTTAAAGAAGTGAAGTCCACGCACATCCGTAGGATATCTGTGTCCTTTTTGGCACCAGCACCGTGATGGCGAGCCAAGTGCTTTCCTTGATCTCGCGTATGAATTTGGCCTCCAGGAGTCTGTTGATCTCCATTCTGACTGCCTGCGCTCGTGGCACAGAGAGTCGCCTGATTGTTTGCTTCACTGGCCTTGCGTCGGGGTTGATGTTGAGTGCGTGCTCGGCGAATTCTCTGGGAACTCCTGGCATGTCTGCAGGACACCAGGCAAAAATTTCCCAGTGCTCACGGAGGAATTCGACGAGCGCGAGTTCCTATTCGGGACTCAAGTTGTTGGCGATGAGGGCCGTTTTGGCGGGATCTGATGGATGGACCTGCACCTTCTTTGTGTGCAGAGATGAGTCGAAGGAGAGATCAGGTGAGCTTGGCCTACTCAGGGTAGGCAGACTGTTGTCTGTCGTCTCTTTCAGTCTTGCGAGTTCCTCCTGCATGCCGAAGGACTGGGAGATTCTGTTGAATTCCCTGTCGCAAGCGTCAGATCGCTCGAAGTTCCCGTTGATCGTTATGACGCTATTGGGACCTGGCATTTTCATCTATTGGTAGGCGTAGTGGGGTACTGCCATGAACCTGGCGAATGCGACGCGCCCAAGGATGCAATGGTATTGTGAGGGCCAGTCGTTGACCTCAAAGTCGAGGCGCTCGCGCCAGAAGTTCTTCGGCGTGCCAAGGATGACGTCCAGGTTGATTTTGCCCAGCGGGTATATGCCTTTCCCTGGGACGATGCCGTGGAACGTTGTGTCCGATGCCTCCAAGCAGGTTAGAGGGATCCTCATTGCTCGCAAGGTACTCACGAATATGAGGTTGATGCCGCTTCCGCCGTCCATGAAGACGCGACTCATGCCGAAGCATCCAATTTGCGCCTCGAGTACGAGGGGGCAATGACCTGGGCGAGGTATTTGGGGCGGGTGGTCGTGTTTGTCGAAGGTAATGCACGAATCACTGCCACTGAGGTACTCAGTGGTGGATGGTGGCGAGTGCATGGCCAAGTTGACTTGGCGAGTGATGGCTTTCTGCACCCTATTGGAGGGGCGCCCCTTTTGGATCATCATGGTACCCATGGCCCATGGGTATGGTTTGCCTCCGTGGTGCTGGTCCGGTGCAGCTCCGTTCGGGGGTGGCCCAGGTGGTGGTGGTGGTGTGCCATGTGCCACGGCGCCTGGAGCGGCTCAAGCCTCTTTCGACTGCATTGCGGTTCATCCGAACCAATCCCTCGTGTAGCTTGAGGAACTCGCGGCAGTCCTTGAGGAGGTGGCTGGACTTTCCCTTGCCATCATGCTTGTCGATGTAGAAGTGCACCGTGCATGGCCCGGACAGTTTGTCCTCGATGGAGATCGCGGGTGCTTCATCGCGAGTGCGACGTTGCCATACTTGCGTGGTTTTCCCGGAGTCGCAGTATCCGCCGCTACGGTATCCGCTGTTGCGGTTATAGTCGCATCTATCAGCGTAGCCAACTGCGACCATGTTGACGTCATAGCGATCGTTGTAGACGCACATGCAACGCTTACTCCGGCGGTCACGTCTTTGTTCAAGTTCTGCCTCCTCGTCAGAGTGAACGCGATTCTTCACCGAATCTTCTCCATCGGCCCACCGATTCGTGATCTCCATCAGGTGGTCGATGGTCTGGGGATTTGAGCGGCCTAGCTCCTCCCTGAGTTCCATGCGGCGAACACCACCGTTGAATGCATCAATCGCGCGGTCTTCCGAGATGTTCTCCACGGAGTTCTTGATGATGGACCACCTTTGGATGTAAGAGCGCAGCGATTCGCCAGATCTTTGCTGGCAGCATCTCAGTTCTTCGATTGAGGCGGGGCGTTTGTACGTGCCCTTAAAGTTGCACACGAAGCTGTAGACTAGCTCATCCCAACTGCGAATGGATCCGCGTGGGAGGTTATTGAGCCATGCCCGGGCGGCGCCCTGCAGCTGTAGCTGCAAGCATTGCATGGCAGTACTTCGACTGCCTCCATGTAGCCTGACGGAGGAGATGTGATCCTCCAGCCAGATCTTGGGGTCCTGCAGACCGTCAAATTTCGGGTTCTCCGATGGGAGTTTAAACCCTTTAGGCATTCGCTTTTGCCTGATGGATCTGCTAAAGCATCTGGCACCGTAGAGCTCCCCATCTTCCTCTTCCGAATCAGTCGACTGAGCACGTCGTGCCCTTGACTTGTCGATCTTGCGCTGCATGAGTTTGTCGCGTGCATCATAGTCGCGATCGTGTTGCCATGAGCGGCAGCGTCGAGACGGATCGTGACTGTCATTGTTGGACGAGGGCGAGGAGTAGCGCTTTGCTAGTGCTTTGCCCTTTTTTGGGTCTGGTATCGGTTCCTTGTCGAGGGCGGCCTTGATTAGCCCTAGGCCCGCGATTGTAGATCGGTGCATGGCCGTTCGGGGATCTCCAGCTGGCGGCTGCTTATTGAGGAGGTACATGGTGGCTGCTGTTACCGCGGCCTACGGTATCCTGGGAACCACGTTGCCTCTCGTGTTGACCGTCATAGAACCGAAGTCGAGGACTTTCGTGGCATCTATGCGCTCTTGTTAGGTGAGGTGAGCCATCCGCGACTGCCTCTTCTTGGCGAGGTACTCATTGCCTCTTGAGGAGGATCCTTCGTAGGAGGAGAGCCCAGCGCGACGAAGCCTTGATTTGTCCGCTACCTTTTTACGCGCCTCAAGTTGCGCGATTGCTTGTTTTTGGCGCTTGAACTCCTCTTTTAGGAGCCAGTGGTAGCCCATCAGCAGTTCCTTCAGGGACCCGAAGGGTAGAGGTGCACCTCGTAGGGCTTCGCGGCAGTGATCCCACTCTTGCTCGTTGAGCCTGATCACGACGCGTTTGCCGGTTTGCTCGTTGATCATGCTATGAGGTTCGACTGCTCCTCCGTTGCCACCGTTACCACCGTTTCCATCGTTGCCGGTGTTGGGTGGGTCGGTGCCGTTGCCGGTGTTACCACCATTGTCACGATTGGGTGGATTGGTGCCGTTGCCGGTGTTGCCACCGTTACCGCGATTGGCGGAGGTGTCGCCCGTGTTGATGACGGCGCACATGAAGTGATTAGGGAAGCTGCTGCTTCCACAACTTTCAGATCCGGAACCGTAGGTTCCATCTTCAGTGGCCAGATCGCTTAGATTGGAGTCGCGACTGCTGTCACTGACCGTGTTCTCGACTGCCACCGGAGCGTTGAGCTCGCTGAGGGTCCCAATCGATGGAGGGAACCATGATGCCGGGGCAATCGCCGGTGTTGTCGGCTGATCAGGCATGTGAAGCGTGCCCATCTAACCAACTTGGAAGCGGAAGCTCCCAATTGCCAGGCTGACTCCATCGCCCACGGACTCGAAGGCCGGGCGAGTGGCTGGCGTGTGGACGGTGAAGTCGAAGGCGCCGAAGAGCTGGCGGATCTCCGCTATTGCGGAGTTGTAGATCGCAGTTGATGGGGCCAAAGAAGCCGCAACATCAGCACTCCCAATTCCCACAGATGGCGCCAGTTGACGAGGGTTTAGCTCATCAATGCCCAGTGTTATGGACTTGGATTTTGGAGAAGGAGGGAGCGCTGGAGACATCTATCGGCTAGCAAACAAGCACACAGGAGACAAAGGATTTACCCAGGTTCAGGCCTCGTAGAGGTCCCTACTCCTGCTTGTCTGCTCGTGGAATTATTGAAGGAGTCGAAAGTTACAATGGTGCGCAGATGTAATCTGGTGAAGGTTGTGGAAACTAGGGTTGCGCGTGTTCTCCTCGCTACCCCCTCCTGGCCTTTATATAGATAGGCTAGGTCTCGGGTAGCAGGTCGAGTCGGTTACAAGTTAGGGTTTTCCCCTTCAAACTTTCTATCTTTCGCTTTTTCTTGATCTTCAAGCAATCGAGAGTCCGCAGGTTACTCGAGTCCTTCCATCTAGGCCTTGGCGACACTGTGGGCCTATACGTATTTGGACCGTATATACCAAGCTCGAGTACCTGTAGGGTATACCCATGTCAGTGATTAAGAGATAAAAAAATAAATTTGTTTTGTTTTGAGTGCACATATGTCCTGAAATTTACTAGAGTGTGTATGCTGTAAAGGCTATGGTACCTCATGTCAGGAACCCTTCATAATTCTGCTCTGACATCGCACCGCCTTCAAGTGCCCTATCACGCTGCCCTCCCACCCTACCTCCCTTTTATTCTCCGAGCTCCTCTTGCTCTTTGGTTTTTTCCGTCATCTCACTAGTACCTCCATCCCAAAGCTTAAGGCTTTTTTTTGATAAGTCAAGCTACGGAAAGTTTGACCAAACTTCTAAAAAAAATCAAGAACTATTGTATGATATTAGTAGATACAATGTGAATATATGTTTTATGATGTATCAAAGGGTATGTATTTCATACTGTAAATATTAATATATTATTCTACAAACTTGGTCAAACTTTGCATAGTTTGACTTTTCAAAAAAAAATAGGCCTTGAGCCTTGGATGTAGGTACTACTAATGTTTAGTACTTTGTCCTAGAACTTAAGTCTTGATATATAGATATCATGGGTCCCTTCAGACGATGTTAGGAAAATTCAAGAGGAATCTACCGCACTTACTTGTAGTTCAAATTTGACCTAATTTCTTTAAACGTGGGCACGGTTTGGTAGGGAATCTTGAAATGTGGGCACGGTTTGGTAGGGAATCTTGAAATGTGCTAAGACTAGGGAATTGTAAGAAAACATGGTCCCCACTTTTTCTGAAAACCGGGTGGTAGTACTTTTTTGACTAAGGTATGTCCCGAGGGAGAGACATTCTTCAATTAATTAACACGGTAAGTGGATGTGTACATGTTATACCAAGGACCTCAAAAAATAAAAAATACATCCAAATCCATACATTTAGCACAAAGAACACTAAAATCAAATGCTTGAAAATTTTGGTAACATGGTCTATAGAAATGAGGGGAAGATTCTAGAATGATGGAGAAGTGTGTTTTGAGGTTTGTGCATAGCATTTCATTGTGATGAATAATATCAATAGAATCTTCTAGATACTAGAATGGAAAAGAACATCCAACGGCTGGAAATGTTGGGATTCGTGGGTCTTGATCCAAAAACTAATATTCAAAGTTTTTCATACATCATATAGTGTTTAGACAGTGGTAATGGTAAGACTAGTACTTGCTTAACAAAAGAAAACATCGCGCTTCTCACTTTCAGCAGATCTTGTTGAAGAAGATGCACGAATCTACCAGATGAAGGTACTGTATCATAAACTATATATGATGTTAATATGGTCATGACCTTGGCTGTTCGGGTCAAAACTAGGAATTTTCATACACCATAGGCCAATACACATTGTGAAGCAGTGAGAGCATTTTTTGTATTCAAAGGTGTCAAAACACATGTTTCTCATTTTTTTTCTTAGCAAAATATAGTGTACGAATAACTTTGAATACTGACCGTTGGATCAAGACGCGAATCCCAACATTGTCAGACATTCGATCTTTATTTCCATTTTAGCATCGAGAAGATACTACTGATAGTATTTCTTTTCTTATCTTACCACTACTAGTAAAAGGCACGTGCTACACATGTATATACTGTATGAGATGTGATTTAACAAACATTAAGTTGTTATTAACCAATAGTCTTGTTAGATAAAAAATGCATAAATTAAGTCTATTAATAATTACTATCTACACATATTGAGAATACAACCTATTGTGCTATGAAATTTTGGGGGTGGTGACATGATGGTTCTAGAACATGGTGGAGTTTGCTCTAGGTACTATTAAACATGAATCCAGCTGTTCTGAACCATTAGATCTAACATCCCAACGGTCATGATTCGTGCTATGGATATAATTTAAAATGCTCCATTATCTCTAACTATTATAATGGAGCAGTTTTGAATTGAATACATAGCACCAATCCTGACCGTTGGGCTATAAGATCCAATGGTTCAGAGCAGCTGGATTCATGTTGAACAGTACCTAGAGAAAACTCCACCCTGTTCTAGAACCATCATACTTTAAGACTTGTTAGAGAAAAAATGCATACACTAAGTCTATTAATAATAACTATCTACACATATTGAGAATACAACCTACTGTGCTATGAAATTTTGGGGGTGGTTACATGATGGTTCTAGAACATGCATGGTGGTGTTTGCTCTAGGTACTGTTCAACACGAGTCCAGCTACTCTCAACCATTGGATCTAATATCCCAATGGTCAGGATTGGTTCTATGGATCCTATTCAAAACTACTCCATTATAGTAGTAGAGATATAGTGTATGAATAACTTTGAATATTGACCGTTGGAAGACATGCAAATCCCAACATTTTCAACTGTTGGATCTTCTTTTCCATTCTAGCATCTAGAAGATTCTAATGATATACTTCATCACAATGAATGCTATGCACAACACCCAAACCACACTTCTCCATCATTTTAGAATCTTCTTCCTCATTTCTCTAGACCATGTTACCAAATTTTTCAAGTTTTAGATAACTAATAATCGTTGACTTCTACATGATATACAAAGTACAAGAATAAAATATACACCCATACTTTATAGATGTTGATCAAATTTATATTTTTTCTTCTTTACCTATTATAATTTTATATAGTGATGATATGTCGGACGTTTATTATCTCAGTCTCACGTGCAGGACATGTGCAATTTACTAGTTATATATAGTGTGCGGACAACTTTGAATATTGACCGCTAATTCATGTCCTGCGAATCCCAACATTTTTGCTAGTTATTGGATCCTCTAATCAATTCCATCATCTAGAAGATACTATTGATAGTCTTTATTATCTTATCTTACCACTATATAATGCACGAATTAATTGGAGTATTGACCGTTTGATCAAGACTCGTGAATCCCAACACTTCTATCCGTGGGATCTTCTTTTTTCCATTCTACCGGGTGGTGGTACTTTTTTTGACTAATAAGGTATATGTCCCGAGGGAGCAAGATTCTTCAATTAATTAACACGGTAAGTGGATGTGTACATGTTACACCAAGGATCTCAAAAAAATGAAAAATACATCCAAGTTCATACATTTAGCATAAAAGACCCTAAAATCAAATACTTGAAAATTTCGGTAACATGGTCTATAGAAACGAGGGGGAGATTCAAGAATGTTGGAGAAGTGTGTTTTGAGGTTTATGCATAGAGCATTTCACTGTGATGAAGACTATCAATAGAATCTTCTAGATGTTAGAATGGAAAAGAAGATCCAACGGCTGGAAATGTTGGGATTCATGAGTCTTGATCCAAAAATTAATATTCAAAGTTCTTCATACACCATATAGTGTTAAGATAGTGGTAATGGTAAGATTAGTACTTGCTTAACAAAAGAAAATAGCACACTCCTCACTTTCAGCGGATCTTGTTGAAGAAGATGCACGAATCTACCAGATGCGGGAACTGTATCATAAACTATACTAGTAAGTTGCACACGCCTTGCACGTGAGACTCATATAGTAGACGTATGACATATCGTCATCACTATATAAAATTATAATCGGTAAAGCATGATAAATTATAAACTTGATCAACATCTATAAAGTATGGGTGTATATTTGTTCCTTGTACTTTGTATCATCATGTAGAAGTCAAAGATTATTAGCTATGTAACACATGAAATGTTTGATAACATGGTCTAGAGAAACAAGGAAGAAGATACTAGTATGATAGATAAGTGTGTTTTGAGGTTTGTGCATAGAATTCATTATGTCGAAGACTATCAATAGAATCTTCCAGATGCTAGGATGGAAAAGAAGATCCAACGGCTAGAAATGCTGGGATTCGTGAGTCTTGATCCAACTGTCAACATTCAAATTTATTCGTACACTATATAGTGGTAAGATAAGATAAGATAAGACCATGTAGAAGTCAACGATTATTAGCTACGACGGAGAAGATTCTAGTATGATGGAGAAGTGTGTTTTAAGGTTTGTGCATTGCATTCATTATCCTAAAGACTATCAATAGAATCTTCTAGATGCTAGAATGTAAAAGAAGATCCAATGGCTAGAAATAATGTTGGGATTCGGAAGTCTTGATCCAACGGTCGATATTCAAAGTTATTCGTACACTATATAGTGGTATGATATCTCTACTACTATAATGGAGAAGTTTTGGATTGGATCCATAGCACCAATCCTGACCGTTGGGCTGTTAGATCCAATGGTTCAGAGAAGATGGATTCGTGTTGAATAGTACCTAGAGCAAACTCCACTATGCATGCTCTAGAACCATCATGTCACCACCCCCAAAATTTCATAGCACAGTAGGTTGTATTCTCTCTACTACTATAGTGGAGTAGTTTTGAATTGGATCCATAGCACCAATCCTGACCGTTGGGCTATTGGAACCAATGGTTTAGAGCAACTGGATTCATGTTGAATAGTACGTACCTAGAGAAAACTCCACCATGTTCTAGGACCATCATGTGTCCACCCCCAAAATGCATAAATTAAGTCTATTAATAATAACTATCTACACATATTGAGAATACAACCTACTGTGCTATCAATTTGTTTTCAGCCATCAACTCAATCATCTATGTAGGGCCCACAGATTAGGGAGGTCATGGTTGCCTTGGACGCACCACAAAATTATGACTAGGCCATCGAGTGCGGGAAGCGGAGTCAGCGTTCCATCCAATCGCTTACCCTAGTCATCGTCATCGACATTTGCCACACGCATCGACCTCATCAGCGACATTGATTGTCCCCTCGCTTCGGTAATCTGCCACATTAATATCGGATCATCTCATTCCTATTTATGCTTTCCCCTTCCCCGCACCAATCCATCTCTAATCCCCCACTTCCAGCAAGCATCTCCGTCCTCGTCTGTCATCCATGGCCACATTTTGGCTACTGCCCACCATACCGGAGCGCAAAGACCCAGACATCGCCGCACAGGAGGACAATGCCCTGCGCATTTGGGCCTTCTCCCCGCGGAGAACAAAGTGGCAGCTAGCATGCGCCTTCCTCGATGTTGGGTATGGTCACCGCAAGTACGAGATGTACGGGCTTACGACAATCCGGATGGGACATTGAAGCTCAAGTTCGTCAACTTCAGGGACGCCCGTCTCCTCTATGGCCAGCCCTTCCACTGTGGCTGTGAGATGGTGGTGTTCGTCGGCGCCAACATTTTCGTCAACTATTGGAGCCAGTTCCCAAAAAATGGCAACTTCATCCATAGTGTTCTCCCGGAGCTGTCGATGGCTCCGGAGGTGCCGCCGCCTTATTCGGAGGTGTCGATGAGTCAGGAGGTGCCGCCTTATTCGGAGGTGCCGATGAGTGAGGAGCCGGCTTTGTCGTTGGAGCTATCATTGGTGCCGATGTCACGAGCTACCGCTGGTGGCATGGACTAGGTGCTAGGAGGCGTCGGACCTGTACAAGTTCAGCAGCGAGTCCTATATATTTAAACTCGTGCTATTATGTTAATGGTTGAATAAAGTTTCTTTTGGTACTACTCGTCAAAAAAGGTTTCTTTTGGTACTACTCATTGTACCCTGTAGTACTAGTAGTACTGCGAATGGTGATCTATTGAATATCCTCCCCGCGGATGTTTGTGAAGGAAGTGAAAATTTTGAAACCGGGAAAGATTAAATTGCTACTCTATTGTAAGGACCAAAATGGTTCCCACCAAAGTAGCTGACAAACACGCCAGACAATGACACAGAGCCGCTGACAAAAGGTAGGTCATCGGTCGATGCGCATGTGCAGCACCATGCTGTGGACGAGGGAGAGATCAGCCGGCCGGGGTGTGGGGGTGGTGATGAGGGACTGAAGGAGAGAGAAAACGCATTTTGTTTTGCGTGCGTACATATTGTGGTCCTAAAATTTGCTCTACTCACTATACCCTGTACCTCATGTTAGGAACCCATCCCAGCTTTGCTCTGACATCGCACCGCCTTCGAATCCTCATCTTCGCAGCTCTCTTGTTGTCTCCTCTGTGCTCATAGTCTCTTCTCGCTCATTATTTTTTAACATAAAAAAGGAAATTAATTCCTTTTACTTGCTTTTCAGAAAATAAAAATTCATGTCACATGGAAAATTGAAATTGATTATTTTTTGTTTTTAATATCTTCGATTGTTCTCAAAAGATGGCCAAATTTGTCGGCATCCAAATTCTTGGATATAGGATCATGAGAATAAAGTATGATGTAGAGATATGGCCTTGACCTTCTGGTCGTTCGCCTTGAAATCCAAGAATTTTTCATCCTTGTTAACAACTATGCTTAAATTCATTGAAATTTCACCACTTACTTTTAGGTTAGCATTTTACACGGTCGGTGGGAGTACATTCTACATCAAGGACCTAATAAAAGGGAAAATTACATCGATGTAGCATCCCGGTAAAATCACTACTAGAAAATCGATGTGTTTTGCCCTTGTGCATCATCGTGATAGCATGCTCATGTCATCATGCCACATTGCATTTGAGCATCATCATCATCATGCATCTGTTCACCTAAAACTTATTTCTAAAAGCCTATCTTTGTTTTCTAAATACCCCATCTTTGTTTCAAATTAAAACCCCGGATTTACCTAAATTATTTTATTTGTCTAAAAACTATTTGCAACAGTCTTTTGTATAAAAATAAATGAGAAAACAAAATAAAATGTTTTGTATCAGGGGAGTCAGCTATAGGCCAGGCCCAAAATCCCAGCCCGTAGCCACCTACCACCCCGATAAAACCCTACCCTAATCCCTGGTAGCCCCAAACCCTAACCCTAGATTCCCCTTGCTCCAAACCCTCCGCCAACCATCCCAGCATGCGCTGACCTTGCTACTGTGTCCACCACCTTTTAAGACGCATGTACCCTGACCCACTCCGCGGGCACGCTCGCCTCTCCTTCCCGCAACAACCTCCTCCTCTTGGCCCTTACTCATGTTCTCTCCTCTCGCTAATCCCACCCTACAGTCGAGCCCCACCTGCCTCGCTAGCCAAGAACCCGCACGCGATCCCAGCCACGTAGCCTGGCCCCACCTCGACGCGTCGAGACCGCGTCCCGCACACGAGCCTCGCCTTCCTCCTGACCCGCCCCTCGCTCTCCACCCGCCTCTGCTCCACGAGAAGCGTCACCGCGCCCTCTCTGCTCCCTAGCGAGGCTTCCGTTGTCGGCCGCCCTTCCTCCGCCCCGCGAGGTCCCCAATGTCGT
This sequence comes from Avena sativa, assembly GCA_916181665.1. Lineage (NCBI taxonomy): Eukaryota > Viridiplantae > Streptophyta > Magnoliopsida > Poales > Poaceae > Avena > Avena sativa. The sequence continues at coordinate 259,114,091 of OV702292.1, read as the reverse complement.
CAACCTCCGCCTGAGGGGCCTATTCGTCTGCGGTACCAAAGTTCGCAGGCCAGCGCATGGCGGTACCTAAGTTGCCTAAAATTGCCGCGTTTCAAAAAGTTGGGCCGACAACTACTGAAAGGGGCCATTTTGAGGCAAACTCATCTCACCCCTGCCAAATTCAAACATTTCGTTAAACTGCCCCGTGAAGTAGACGGTCGGGACCCTCATGTCGGTCATCTGTCTGTGATGCGAGCACCAATGCGGCAACCTCTTAGGCAAACCGAGTAGCTAAGTGGATTGGATGCGTCGACCAATTTCACAAATCCATTCCCACCTTTCCCCAAGCACTGGCGATGTCGGAATCCACCCTCCAGCCAGGACAATCCCTTCGGACATTTGACTTCCAGCACCAAGTTGCTGCGCCCAGGTAGTGTGCCCAGTCGCTGATCCCGAGCTCCAATGGCGCATGCCGTAGCCGCCGTTGCGAGGCTCTAGCCCGCCTCCGCCGCCGACGAGCCGAGCAGCTCAGAGGATGGCAGATCCTACTATCAAGGAAGAAGAATTTCTGTCTACAAGCGGGTGAGCTACCCTTCTCTTTGCTATTCGCACTAATTATAACTGCTAGCTGGCTACTGAACCTAAAATTGTTTGTTAGCCCAACACTGACAAACATATTTTGTCCATAGTTTTCTGTCAAGTGGGATCTCCACGGACCCCCTTACCTGGTTATGGTAGTCTTCTACAGGTACGACTCTAAGGGCAAGTGGTATGGACACCATTGTATCACGATGGAAGAAGTGCATGCGCAGATCTGCACTATATCTGGTATGATTGCTGCTCTGCGTAATCATGATGAATTATGGCCGAAGCAGACTACAAAGTTCATCTTCATGGATGAACGTGGCATCATGGTTCCTCTAACGTGTGACAATCAGCTAATTGGGTTGATTAAAAGGTATGCTTCGGCTGCCATGTTTGAGCTGAATTGTGATGTACTGGATGTAGAAGCTGCTGCAACTGGGAGTCGCCCTTCTATTCTTGGACAGGGTGGTCGCTGGAACCCAATTAGCTCCTGGTAAGAAAAAGTCTCTTGGGGTTCGAATGTTTGTGCTGATTTGTAATTTTTGTTTTATTTACTCTGTAGATATTGGGCAGTTATGCAACAGTTCTGTTTCTTTGATAGAAAGCGCCGCAAGGTTAGAAACATGACTGTCGGGTCTGTCATTTTGCTGCCCGAAGAAATTAAAAACGAGTGGAAAGATGATGCTGGACACGATTCGGGTGCCCATTGTCCCGTCGATGCAGAGTATGTGAAGCTAAGAAAATTGGCATCAAGGAAGAGGAAGAAGGCAGGAAATGAAGAAGCTAGTGGGCGTGAAGGCTTGGCACCTAGGCTGCGGAAGAAGGCTGCTAGCAATGAAGATGCATAGTAATGTGTTGAACCTAAACCTATATATGTAATTGGTTAAATTCTGGAGCTCTGTGTGGTATTTTGTTGGGCGAAACAATCTACCCATGTTCTCTGAGTAAAATGTACCGCGACTTAGGGTTTGGAAACGCCCGAGTCAGTAGTTGAATCCAAAATTGTGATTGTGCCACTGCTATCCAAAATTGTGATTGTGCCACTGCTATCTGAGTAAATTGTGATTGTGATTGTGATTGTGAGAACAACACACATGCACCGACTCTAGTGGATCCATGTGTGGTTCATGGGAAGAACACACATGCAATGACACTGGGTGAGGTTCATGATATGGTTTGTGAGAAGAACACACATGCAATGACACTGGTGGATCCATGTGTGGTCTGTGAGAAGAACACACATGCAATGACACTGGGTGTGGTTCATGATATGGTCTGTGAGAAGAACACACATGCAATGACACTCGTGGATCCATGTGTGGTCTGTGGGAAGAACACACATGCAATGACACTGGATCCATGTTTGGTTCATGGGAAGAACACACATACGATGACACTGGGTGGATCCATGTGTGGTTTGTGAGAAGAACACACATGCAATGACACCGGTGGATCCATGTGTGGTTCATGGGAAGAACACACATACAATGACTCTGGTGATATGTGGTTTGTGAAAAGAACAGACATGCAATGACTCTAGCTATGGTTAATGAGAAGAGCAGACATGCAATGACACCGGTGGATCCATGTGTGGTTTGTGAGAAGAACACACATGCAATGACACTGGGTGGATCCATGTGTGGGTTGTGAGAAGAACACACATGCAATGACACCGGTGGATCCATGTGTGGTTCATGGGAAAAACACACATGCAATGACTCTGGTGATATCTGGTTTGTGAAAAGAACAGACATTCAATGACTCTAGCTGTGGTTAATGAGAACAGTTGCCATGCAATGACACCGGTGGATCCATGTGTGGTTCATGGGAAGAGCAGACATACAATGACACTGGTGGATCCATGTGTGGTTCATGGGAAGAACACACATGCAATGACACTGGTGGATCCATGTATGGTCTGTGAGAAGAACACACATGCAATGACACTGGGTGTGGTTCATGATATGGTTTGTGAGAAGAACACACATGCAATGAAACAGGTGGATCCATGTGTGGTCTGTGGGAAGAACACACATGCAATGACACTGGATCCATGTGTGGTCTGTGAGAAGAACACACATACAATGACTCTAGCTGTGGTTCATGAAAAGAGCAGACATGCAATGACACTGGTGGATCCATGTGTGGTTCATGGGAAGAGCAGACATGCGATGACACTGGGTGGATCCATGTGTGGTTCATGAGAAGAGCAGACATGCAATGACACTGGGTGTGGTTCATGATATGGTTCATGAGAAGAACACACATGCAATGACACCGGTGGATCCATGTGTGGTTCATGGGAAGAACACATATGCAATGACTCTGGTGATATGTGGTTTGTGAAAAGAACAGACATGCAATGACTCTAGCTGTGGTTAGTGAGAAGAACACACATGCAATGACACTGGGTTTGGTTCATGATATGGTTTGTGAGAAGAACACACATGCAATGACACTGGTGGATCCATGTGTGGTCTTTGGGAAGAACACACATGCAATGACACTCGTGATGTGTGGAATGTGGGAAGAGCAGACATGCAATGACACTAGTGGATCCATGTGTGGTTCATGGGAAGAACACACATGCAATGACACTGGGTGTGGTTCATGATATGGTCTGTGAGAAGAACACACATGCCATGTCACTGGTGGATCCATGTGTGGTTTGTGAGAAGAACACACATGCAATGACTATGGGTGTGGTTCATGATATGGTTTATGAGAAGAACACACATGCAATGACACTAGTGGATCCATGTGTGGTCATTGGGAAGAACACACATGCAATGACACTGGATCCATGTGTGGTCTGTGAGAAGAACACACATCCAATGACTCTAGCTGTGGTTCATGAAAAGAGCAGACATGCAATGACACTGGTGGATCCATGTGTGGTTCATGGGAAGAACACACATGCAATGACTCTGGTGATATGTTGTTTGTGAAAAGAACAGAAATGCAATGACTCTAGTTGTGGTTAGTGAGAAGAACACACATGCAATGACACTGGGTGTGGTTCATGATATGGTCTGTGAGAAGAACACACATGCAATGACTCCAGTGGATCCATGTGTGGTTCATGGGAAGAACACACATGCAATGACACTAGGTGACGTTCATGATATGGTTTGTGAGAAGAACACACATGCAATGACACTGGTGTATCCATGTGTGGTCTGTGAGAAGAACACACATGCAATGACACTGGGTGTGGTTCATGGTATGGTTTGTGAGCAGAACACACATGAAATGACACTGGTGGATCCATGTGTGGTCTTTGGGAAGAACACACATGCAATGACACTGGATCCATGTGTGGTCTGTGAGAAGAACACACATCCAATGACTCTAGCTGTGGTTCATGAAAAGAGCGACATGCAATGACACTGGTGGATCCATGTGTGGTTCATGGAAAGAGCAGACATGCAATGACACAGGTGATATGTGGTCTGAGAGAAGAACACACATGCAATGACTCTAGCTATGGTTAGTGAAAAAACCTAACATGCAATGACACCGGTGGATCCATGTGTGGTTCAAGGGAAGAACACACATGCAATGACGCTGGGTGTGGTTCATGATATGGTCTGTGAGAAGAACACACATGCAATGACACTGTTGGATCCATGTGTGGTCTTTGGGAAGAACACACATGCAATGACACTGGATCCATGTGTGGTCTGTGAGAAGAACACACATCCAATGACTCTAGCTGTGGTTCATGAAAAGAGCGACATGCAATGACACTGGTGGATCCATGTGTGGTTCATGGGAAGAGCAGACATGCAATAAAACAGGTGATATGTGGTCTGTGAGAAGAACACACATGCAATGACTCTAGCTATGGTTAATGAAAAAAACTAACATGCAATGACACCGGTGGATCCATGTGTGGTTCAAGGGAAGAACACACTTGCAATGACACTGGGTGTGGTTCATGATATGGTTTGTGAGAATACCACACATGCAATGACACTGGTGGATCCATGTGTGGTCTTTGGGAAGAACACACATGCAATGACACTGGATCCATGTGTGGTCTGTGAGAAGAACACACATCCAATGACTCTAGCTATGGTTCATGAAAAGAGCAGACATGCAATGACACTGGTGGATCCATGTGTGGTTCATGGGAAGAGCAGACATGTAATGACACAGGTGATATGTGGTCTGTGAGAAGAATACACATGCAATGACTCTAGGTGTGGTTAATGAAAAGAGCCGACATGCAATGACACTAGGTGTGGTTCATGATATGGTTTGTGAGAAGAACATACATGCAATGACTCCAGTGGATCCATGTGTGGTTCATTGGAAGAACACACATGCAATGACACTAGGTGAGGTTCAAGATATGGTTTGTGAGAAGAACACACATGCAATGACACTGGTGTATCCATGTGTGGTCTGTGAGAAGAACACACATGCAATGACACTAGGTGTGGTTCATTATATGGTTTGTGAGAAGACCACACATGCAATGACACTGGTGGATCCATGTGTGGTTTTTGGGAAGAACACACATGCAATGACACTGGATCCATGTGTGTTCTGTGAGAAGAACACACATCCAATGACTCTAGCTGTGGTTCATGAAAAGAGCGACACGCAATGACACTGGTGGATCCATGTGTGGTTCATGGGAAGAGCAGACATGCAATGACACAGGTGATATGTGGTATGTGAGAAGAACACACATGCAATGACTCTAGCTATGGTTAATGAAAAGAGCTAACATGCAATGACACCGGTGGATCCATGTGTGGTTCAAGGGAAGAACACACATGCAATGACACTCGTGATATGTGGTATGTGACAAGAACACACATCCAATGACTCTAGCTATGGTTCATGAAAAGAACAGACATGCAATCACACTGGTTGATCCATGTGTGGTTCATGGGAACAACACACATGCAATGACACTGGTGGATCCATGTGTGGTCTGTGGGAAGAGCAGACATGCAATGACATTGGTGGATCCATGTGTGGTCTATGAGAAGAACACACATCCAATGACTCTAGCTGTGGTTCATGACAAGAGAAGACATGCAATGACACTGGTGGATCCATGTGTGGTTCATGGGAAGAACACAAATGCGAGGACACTGGGTGGATCCATGTGTGGTTTGTGAGAAGAACACACATGCAATGACACCGTTGGATCCTTGTGTGGTTCATGGGAAGAACACACATGCAATGACTGGTGATATGTGGTCTGTGAAAAGAACAGACATGCAATGACTCTAGCTGTGGTTAATGAGAAGAGTAGCCATGCAATGACACTGGTGGATCCATGTGTGGTTTGTGAGAAGAACACACGTGCAATAACACTGGGTGTGGTTCATGATATGGTTTGTAAGAAGAACACACATCCAATGACTCTAGCTGTGGTTCATGAAAAGAGCATGCATGCGATGACTCTAGCTGTGGTTCATGGGAAGAGCAGACATGCGATGACACTGGGTGGATCCATGTGTGGTTCATGAGAAGAGCAGATATGCAATTACACTGGGTGTGGTTCATGATATGGTTCATGAGAAGAACACACATGCAATGATACCGGTGGATCCATGTGTGGTTAATGGGAAGAACACACATGCAATGACTCTGGTGATATGTGGTTTGTGAAAAGAACAGACATGCAATGACTCTTGCTGTGGTTAGTGAGAAGAACACACATGCAATGACACTGGGTGTGGTTCATGATATGGTTTGTGAGAAGAACACACATGCAATGACACTGGTGGATCCATGTGTGGTCTTTGGGAAGAACACACATGCAATGACACGGGTGATGTGTGGAATGTGGGAAGAGCAGACATGCAATGAAACTTGTGGATCCATGTGTGATTCATGGGAAGAACACACATGCAATGACACTGGTGGATCCATGTGTGGTTTGTGAGAAGAACACACATGCAATGACACTGGGTGTGGTTCATGATATGGTTTGTGAGAAGAACACACATGCAATGACACTGGGTGTGGTTCATGATATGGTTTGTGAGAAGAACACACATGCAATGACTCCAGTGGATCCATGTGTGGTTTATGGGAAGAACACACATGCAATGACACTAGGTGAGGTTCATGATATGGTTTGTGAGAAGAACACACATGCAATGACACTGGTGTATCCATGTGTGGTCTGTGAGAAGAACACACATGCAATGACACTGGGTGTGGTTCATTATATGGTTTGTGAGAAGACCACACATGCAATGACACTGGTTGATCCATGTGTGGTTTTTGGGAAGAACACACATGCAACAACACTGGATCCATGCGTGGTCTGTGAGAAGAACACACATCCAATGACTCTAGCTGTGGTTCATGAAAAGAGCGACACGCGATGACACTGGTGGATCCATGTGTGGTTCATGGGAAGAGCAGACATGCAATGACACAGGTGATATGTGGTCTGTGAGAAGAACACACATGCAATGACTCTAGCTATGGTTAATGAAAAGAGCTAACATGCAATGACACCAGTGGATCCATGTGTGGTTCAAGGGAAGAACACACATGCAATGACACCGGTGGATCCATGATATGGTCTGTGAGAAGAACACACATGCAATGACACTGATGGATCCATGTGTGGTTTTTGAGAAGAGCAGACATGCAATGACACCGGTGGATCCATGTGTGATTCGTGATAAGAACACACATGCCATGACACTGGTGGATCCATGTGTGGTCTTTGGGAAGAACACACATACAATGACACTGGTGATATGTGGTATGTGAGAAGAACACACATCCAATGACTCTAGTTGTGGTTCATGAAAAGAGCAGACATGCAATGACCAGGTGGATCCATGTGTGGTTCATGGGAAGAACACACATGCGATGACACTGGATGGATCCATGTGTGGTGTTTGAGAAGAACACACATCCAATGACTCTAGCTATGGTTCATGAAAAGAGCAGACATGCAATGACACTGGTGGATCCATGTGTGGTTCATGGGAAGAGCAGACATGCAATGACACAGGTGATATGTGGTCTGTGAGAAGAACACACATACAATGACTCTAGCTGTGGTTAATGAAAAGAGACGACATGCAATGACACCGGTGGATCCATGTGTGGTTGAAGGGAAGAACAGACATGCAATGACACTGGGTGTGGTTCATGATATGGTCTGTGAGAAGAACACACATGCAATAACACTGGTGGATCCATGTGTGGTCTATGAGAAGAGCAGACATGCAATGACACCGGTTGATCCATGTGTGATTTGTGAGAAGAACACACATGCAATGACACTGGTGGATCGATGTGTGTTCTTTGGGAATAACACACATGCAATGACACTAGTGATATGTGGTATGTGAGAAGAACACACATCCAATGACTCTAGCTGTGGTTAATGAAAAGGGCAGACATGCAATGACACTGGTGGATCCATGTGTGGTTCATGGGAAGAACACACATGCAATGACACTGGTGGATCCATGTGTGGTCTGTGGGAAGAGCAGACATGCAATGACACTAGTGGATCCATGTATGGTCTATGAGAAGAACACACATCCAATGACTCTAGTTGTGGTTCATTAAAAGAGCAGACATGCAATGACACTGGTGGATCCATGTGTGGTTCATGGGAAGAACACAGATGCGATGACACTGGGTGGATCCATGTGTGGTTTGTGAGAAGAACATACATGCAATGACACCGGTGGATCCATGTGTGGTTCATGGGAAGAACACACATGCAATGACTCTGGTGATATGTGGTTTGTGAAAAGAACAGACATGCAATGACTCTAGTTGTGGTTAATGAGAAGAGTAGACATGCAATGACACCGATGGATCCATGTGTGGTTTGTGAGAAGAACACACATGCAATGACACTGGGTGTGGTTCATGATATGGTTTGTAAGAAGAACACACATCCAATGACTATAGCTGTGGTTCATGAAAAGAGCATGCATGCGATGACTCTAGTTGTGGTTCATGGGAAGAGCAGACATACAATGACACCGATGATATGTGGTCTGTGAGAAGAACACACATGCGATGACACTGGTGGATCCATGTGTGGTTCATTGGAAGAACATACATGCAATAACACTGGTGATATGTGGTCTGTGAGAAGAACACACATCCAATGACTCTAGTTGTGGTTCATGAAAAGAGCAGACATGCAATGACACAGGTGGATCCATGTGTGGTTCATGGGGAGAACACACATGCGATGACACTGGATGGATCCATGTGTGGTATGTGAGAAGAACACACATGCAATGACACTGGGTGTGGTTCATGATATGGTTTGTGAGAAGAACACACATGCAATGACACTAGTGGATCCATGTGTGGTCTTTGGGAAGGACACACATGCAATGACACTGGATCCATGTGTGGTCTGTGAGAAGAACACACATGCAATGACACTGGTGATGTGTGGTATGTGGGAAGAGCAGACATGCAATGACACTGGTGGATCCATGTGTGGTTCATGGGAAGAACACACATGGAATGACACTGGGTGTGGTTCATGATATGGTCTGTGAGAAGAACACACATGCAATGACACTGGTGGATCCATGCGTGGTCTGTGAGAAGAACACACATGCAATAACACTGGGTGTGGTTCATGATATGGTTTGTGAGTAACACGCAGGAAATGACACTAGTGGATCCATGTGTGGTCTTTGGGAAGAACACACATGCAATGACACTGTTGATATGTGGTTTGTGAGAAGAACACGCATCCAATTACTCTAGCTCTGGTTAGTGAGAGCACACATGCAATGACACTGGGTGTGGTTCATGATATGGTTTGTGAGAAGAACACACATGCAATGACTCCAGTGGATCCATCTGTGGTTCATGGGAAGAACACACATGAAATGACACTGGGTGAGGTTCATGATATGGTTTGTGAGAAGAACACACATGCAATGACACTGGTGGATCCATGTGTGGTCTGTGAGAAGAACACACATGCAATGACACTGGGTGTGGTTCATGATATGGTTTGTGAGAAGAACACACATGCAATGACATTGGTGGATCCATGTGTGGTTCATGGGAAGAACACACATGCAATGACTATGGTGATACGTGGTTTGTGAAAAGAATAGACATGCAATGACTCTAGCTGTGGTTAGTGAGAAGAACACACATGCAATGACATTGGGTGTGGTTCATGATATGGTTTGTGATAAGAACACACATGCAATGACTCTAGTGGATCCATGTGTGGTTCATGGGAAGAACACACATGCAATGACACTGGGTGATGTTCATGATATGGTTCATGAAAAGAACACACATGCAATGACACTGGTGGATCCATGTGTGGTCTGTGAGAAGAACACACATGCAATGACTCTGGTGATATGTGGTTTGTGAAAAGAACAGACATGCAATGACTCTAGCTGTGGTTAGTGAGAAGAACACACAAGCAATGACACTGGATGTGGTTCATGATATGGTTTGTGAGAAGAACACACATGCAATGACTCTAGTGGATCCATGTGTGGTTCATGGGAAGAACACACATGCAATGACACTGGGTGAGGTTCATGATATGGTTTGTGAGAAGAACACACATGCAATGACACTGGTGGATCCATGTGTGGTCTGTGAGAAGAACACACATGCAATGACACTGGGTGTGGTTCATGATATGGTTTGTGAGAAGAACACACATGCAATGACACTGGTGGATCCATGTGTGGGCTTTGGGAAGAACACACATGCAATGACACTGGATCCATGTGTGGTCTGTGAGAAGAACACACATCCAATGACTCTAGTTGTGGTTCATGAAAAGAGCAGACATACAATGACACTGGTGGATCCATTTGTGGTTCATGGGAAGAGTAGACATGCAATGACACAGGTGATATGTGGTATGTGAGAAGAACACACATGCAATGACTCTAGCTGTGGTTAATGAAAAGAGCTGACATGCAATGACACCGGTGGATCCATGTGTGGTTCAAGGGAAGAACACACATGAAATGACACTAGGTGTGGTTCATGATATGGTCTGTGAGAAGAACACACATGCAATGACACTGGTGGATCCATGTGTGGTCTGTGAGAAGAACAGACATGCAATGACACCGGTGGATCCATGTGTGATTTGTGAGAAGAACACACATGCAATGACACTGGTGGATCCATGTGTGGTATTTAGGAAGAACACACATGCAATGACACTGGTGATATGTGGTCTATGAGTAGAACACACATCCAATGACTCTAGATGTGGTTCATGAAAAGAGTAGACATGCAATGACACTGGTGGATCCATGTGTGGTTCATGGGAAGAACACACATGCAATGACACGGGTGGATCCTTGTGTGGTCTATGGGAAGAGCAGACATGCAATGACACTGGTGGATCCATGTTTGGTCTGTGAGAAGAAGACACATCCAATGACTCTAGATGTGGTTCATGAAAAGAGCAGACATGCAATAACACTGGTGGATCCATGTGTGGTTCATGGGAAGAACACACATGCTGTCGTTGTATTAGGAACGATAGTACCTGAAGAGGTTAGATAGAGGTGTGGGGACTAGCAGGGAAGTTATTAACGGCGTCTGCAGGCGAGATTGAGTACGAGCGAGCGTAGCGGGATGCAAGAAGTACCAAGGTTCGGGGCCCTCGTGGTGAGGTAAAGCCTCTACTCCTGTCGGATCTGACTACGTGGAATACACGAATTACAAGTGCTCCTCGAGCTGTATGTGCTAGCTACTGCCTTAAATGTTGTATGACCAACCCTTTCTACTGAGGCCTTGCCTCCCCTTATATAGGCAGAGAGGCAAAGGTCTCACTGGCTAGTCCGACTGGCAGGCCCCATAGGCGAGTCCCAGTCGGCTAGTCATCTAGAGTATCCAGTATGGCATGTCTTGTCGGAGTACGAACGGTATGGCTGTTGTAGTCAAAGTGGACGCCGTGCGAGCCTGTCGTCAGCACAGGCCACTGTTCCTGCGTCACCCTCGCAAAGTCTTTGGTATGGCTGGGTGGTTGCCAGTCTTGTCATCGTACAGGGTGTACCGTGCACTGATACGCACGTCGTCCTGTCTCGCTGATTGGGTCCGGCTACGTCACCGTATCCGGCTGTCTCTTCCTGATCCAGCTACTAGGTGACAGCCGGCCTGTCTTACCCTGTCCGGCTGCATCTGGCCAGCCGGACGCTATCCGACTCTCTTGTTTCTTATCCGGTTGGGGTACCTGGGGATCATCCCCCTGACACTAGCCCCCGAGCGCGTGTGGATTCCACCCTTAGGTGAAATGTACGCCCGCTCCCTCCCGATTTTGAATTTGTATCTGGCTACGCCTGGCAGTTGCGCTACTCATGACGTCAGTGCTGACGCCGGCCACGCGCGCACGCACCATCATTGCACTGCGGCGGGCAGCGTAACGTCCTGTCGCACGTTGCCTCGGGAAACCGCTGTCCGGTGCTTCGATTCTTGCTCCGGGATCTTCTGCACCTCCTGCCCTGGCACACGGGATCTAGGCGGCGGTTGGGGTGTGGGCTGCCCGGGTGCACGCCACGTGGCCCTGTCGACGGTTGCCCTTCCGATCCTTTAAAGGGACGCAGTGGGGGAGGCAGTTCCTTTCCTTCGCTCCCCCACTGCAGTCTTCTTCTCCCTCGTACGCTCCTGCTTCTGTGCTCTTGCCCTCTGCACCGCAGCCCACTGCGACGTCCGCTCGCCGTCGTCGATGCTACGGGCCACCGCCACTCTTCCGTCGCCGCTCCTCTCCACCAGCCGGAAATGGCCGCCGACCGCGGGGCTTGGTGCGGCTCCTCCGTCACCGAGGACCAGATTCAGAAGTACCGCGCCACCCGCGTTCTCCTGTCGGAGGAGGAGGTGGTGGTGCGGTTGGCATCGGCAGGAGAGGTGTCGCCGCACCCGGCGGAGGGGGAGCGCGTCATCTTCCTCTCCCATCTGGCACGCGGGTTCGCCCTTCCGGTGAACCCCTTCTTCTTGACGTTCCTCGCCTTCTTCGACCTTTGTCTTCACCACCTCGGCGCCAATGCCATCGGGACGCTGGCGCACTTCATGGCGTTCTGCGAGAGCTATCTCGGGATCGAGCCGGATCTCGGGCTCTTCTGCCGGCTCTTCCGAGTCCGGCCGCAAGTGCAGTACACGAAGGGGCCGCTAGTCACCTGCAGCGGCGCCTCCATCTACTCCCGCTCCCAATCCGGCTACCCCAAATTCTTGCTCCAGGACACAGTACGGCTATGGCAGCAGTCGTACTTGTACGTCAAGAACGTCGCCAACGTCGACCAGATAAATCCTCCGGCCTTCTAGGATGTTGAGTCCAGCCGGCAGAACTGGGAATTGAAGTTCCATGGCGATAAGGCAGAGACGGACGCGATGCTGCAGCGCATGCGGTCCCTTGTCACCTGCCAGCTAACCGGCCGGGAGATCACTCTTAGCTGGATGTCCCGGCTGATGATGCGGATGCATCAGCGGGTGCACAAGATGTGTTATTACTCCGGCCGGCTGGACCCGACCCGGCTGTCACGCCGCGATCCCCGCTACCACAACTTGAAGGAGTGGTTGTGGACGATCTTCAGCCGGCTGCCAGAGAACTAGAAGTTCAGTCTAGTGCCCTACAGCTGGGAGAACCGCGCGCCCCGGGTAAGTTCTTATAGCCGGAAACTTTATTTGCTCTTTCTGTGTTGTTTCCTTGTTCGGTCTAACTGGCTTCTTGTATTCGGCAGATCTTCGCCTGCATCCTTCGCGAGGAGGGCGAAGCTCCCCTCGAGGTATTCATGCCTGACTTGCCCGAGCCGCGCGCTCTGCGGTCCGGCGAGGAGTCGGACGGGGACGGCGATGCCTTCCCCAGCCGGAATGACGAGCCGGTTGCCGACCCGCACGCGGAGGTGCACGAGGAGGAGGAGGAGGCCGCGCCGACCATGGACCCGGAGACGCGCTCCGGGACGGACGGCGAGGCAGGCGGGAGCGGCTCCAGTCATTCCGGATCCCGTCGGCCTGCAACGGAGGAGCCGGCTCACAAGAGGAGCCGGTCTGGCGCCCTGCCGCCGAGCCGCCTTGGCCGGAAGAAAGGGCCGCCCCCGGTTGTGTCGGGGTACGTTTTTTCTCTCCCCCTCTATCTTTCGGTGCTTTCTGTCTACTTACCCTCTTTCTTGTTTTTATGACTTTGGTTTATTTTGCTTTTGCCTTCTCCTCCTTCTCTTTAGCGCGTTGGTCTCTTTCGGAGCTGCGAGCCCGGCACAGGCGCCGACCGGGTCACCGCCCCGTGCCCCGACTGTGCCAACCAGGGCCTCTCCTTCTTCCGAGGCGCAGCCTCCGCCTCCCCCTCGAGTTGAGTCGGCTGCCTCCGCCCAGCCGGAAGGTCCCCAGCAGGAAGCGGAGCCCTCCCAGCCGGAAGGCTCTTTCGCGGGTGCGTCGGGGCTGCCGGCAAGGAGCTCGTCGTTGTTGGCGATGAAAACTCTGACGAGGAGCTCGGGGAGGAATGGCGAACGGCGGTGGTCGCAGCGAAGGAGTCCTTGGCCGTCAATATCCTGGACGACGATGCTTCCTCGGCCGCCTCGCTGTCGGACCTTGCCGCCACGCTCGAGCTGGCGGTGAAGGAGATCCGGTTGTTGGAGGCTGCAGCCGGCGGGAACCGGACGTTGGAGCAGAAGCTTGCTGCCGCCAACGGGACTTCCTAGAGTAAGTTCGCTTCACCCAGCTCGCTCTCTTTTTTTTACTGATAGCCGGTTTCGCTGCAGCCATCCTCGTGTGTGCTCAGCGCGAGATCGATCGCTTGAAGAAAGCGAACGACCGGCTGAGCAGGTCCAACTCCACTCTGCGGCTGCAGAACAAGGATTGGCACGCGTGGGTAGACGGTCTGGAGGCCACCGTCAAGGAGCGCGACGCCTTGCTCGCTAGCCGTGCCGAAGCCTTCACCCTTCTCAAGGCCCAAAACAAGGACCAAGAGAAGGAGATCAAACGGCTAGCGATAAAGGAGAAGGCGCTGGTGGAGGAGTTGATGCAGGTTGGCCACACTGCCAAGGGTAAGTTCCTTTTCCCGTCTTCCTTTCTTTTCGGATCCGGTAGCCGGATCTGACCCTTTTTTCTGATAGCCTTTTACCCTGGCATAGACCTGCTGGCCTACAACCGGCTGCAAGAGAACTGGCCGGGAGCATAGCCGATGGCCCAGGAGCTCGTCGTCCTTCTTGGCGAGGAAGCTGCCAAGCTTTGTCAGGCGGCACGGGACATCTTCTCCTTCATGTGGCCGGAGGCTCCGGTTCCGGAGACGATGGCGCAGCTGGCGGCGAAGGTGGGAGAGGTGCCGGCTGCGGTGGATCGGCTGCGGGACTTGGCGGCATGGGCCGGAGCGGAGATGGCTCTGGCCCTCATGCTCTCCTGGTACAAGGACGCCCGCGGCGAGAAGATCGACGGTGGCTTCCGTGCCGGAGCCGATCTTGCTGCCATCCGCCAGGCCCATCCAGAACTCCGCGGGT
Source organism: Avena sativa (assembly GCA_916181665.1). Taxonomy (NCBI): domain Eukaryota; kingdom Viridiplantae; phylum Streptophyta; class Magnoliopsida; order Poales; family Poaceae; genus Avena; species Avena sativa. Next base: position 259,099,071 of record OV702292.1, on the reverse strand, counting down.
CCGCCATCAAGATCGCCGATTACGTGGATCCCGACGAGGTGCTCACCGACTCGGAGTCCATCGGTACTCCTGATGTGTAGGGCTCGATGCCTCCGCCCACAGGCGCCAGATCCGGATCGAGCCATGCGCCTCCTCCTCCGCCCGAAGCTTCTGCCGGCCAAGATCTTCCTCACGGCAAGGGCCCTGCCGTCTAGTGATTGCCCCGGGATGCCGAGTGTATTTTTCTTGTCTTACATGTTCATGAACCTTGTCTGTTTGTACCGGCTGTCTTTGATGACGGGTAACTTATGGGAGCTTCGTCTCCTTTTTGTTTGTTAATCGTTGAAATTCTTGAGTCACTTAACTTGTGCGCTGAGTTTCCATCTGATATTTTTGCCGGTTTGCTCCACTCGGCTGACCTTAGCCAGACAAATTACACCTCCAGTGGGGGCGCGCTAGCGCAACCACTAGGTGTAGCCCCCGAGATTCGGAGTAGCTGGCGTAGCCAGGTGCTTCGAATCTTTCTTATTTCTCCCAAGTCTTCTAACTTTATCCGACTGGCTTCGTCCCAGTCGATCGCTTTCGTCGGCTGAACGCCTTCAGCCGGGGGAACTAGCATTCCAGTGGGGGCGCGCGAGCGCACACACTGGGTGTAGCCCCCGAGATTCGGAGTAGCTGGCGTAGCCAGGTGCTTCGAATCTTTCTTGTCTTTTCTTGCTCCTGCCCTTGCCCTCACCTGGGCTCCGAACGGCCAGCTAAACGCCCTTAGCCGGCAGGGAACTACAAAATTCCACTGGGGGCGCGCGAGCGCACCTAGTTGGTGTAGCCCCCGAGATTCAGAGCGCTTGATGAAGGCAAGGACTTCGAATCTTCTTTCCTTTTCCTGAATTCTGACTCTAGGTAGTCAGACAAGAATGTACATACGCATACACACATGTCCACATAGGTTAGTAGGTTAGTCTATCAAATTGTAGCCGGAAAACGGCTTGTTTTTTTTTTGAAAACTAGCTTGCTCCTTTCTAGACACTTAGTCGCTTTCCTGTGTGCTCTGCTGTTTTCGCTGCGTCCTTGCCGGGCAGCCGGGTTGCGGTCTGCAGCCGGAATCGAAGGGAGTCGACAGTACATTACGCACGGTACTAGCGGCTTAGCAGCTAGATTGGTTTGAGCTAATTGCAGGGCCGGGACGCCCGATCTGTCGCGTCTCCTCCCTGTTTTTCGTGTGGGATGCCTCGGGCTTTTGCTCTTGCTAGCCGGACAGCCGGTGTGCGGTCTGTAGCTGAGACGAAGAGTGGGCCTCTGACATCGTTGCACACTACTCAGCCGGTTTGTTGATTTAACAGGCCGGGCCAGCCGGCGAGCCCTCGGGTAGGGGTTGCCGGAGCCGGAAAATTTGAACCGGAAAACAGGTGCACACACATTTCTAGAAGGAGCCCCCGAGACTCTCGTGGGGGTCCGCATTTTCATTCATGGGGTTTTCGGGATACATACACTGCCTAGCGACTAGGTGTAAAACGGGCAAAGCAGGGCCGTGTTCCAAGGACGCTCGGTCTCCTCGTCTGATTTGTCCATCTTGTTCTTGCGCGGCTGTTGTGCGTCGATGAGGTAATAGGAGTCATTGGGCAGCGCCCGGCTGATGATGAAGGGGCCCTCCCAGGGTGGTGATAGCTTGTGCATGCCCTTCGTGTCTTGCACCAGCCGAAGAACCAGGTCACCTTCGCGGAATGCGACTGGGCGAATCCGGCTTGAATGGTAGCGACGTAGTCGCTGCTTGTACAGGGCTGATCTGGACAGGGCCAGCTCGCGGGCCTCCTCTAGGAGGTCCACCCCGTCCTCCTGCGCCTCCTTATTGGATTTTTCGTCGTATAGGAGCTTGCGAGGGGAGTCGAACTCGATGTCGGCGGAGAGGACGGCTTCCGATCCATAGACCAGGAAGAATGGCGTGTAGCCGGTTGACCTATTCGGTGTGGTGCGGAGGCTCCACAACACAGCCGGAAGCTCTTTGATCCAACATCCGGGTGACCGCTCCAACGGCTCGATGAGACGTGGCTTGATGCCGGCTAGCACCAAGCCATTTGCTCTTTCAACTTGCCCATTGGATTGCGGGTGCGCGGCGGAGGCGAGGTCCAGTCGAATGCCCTTGTTGCTGCAGAACCGGGCAAAGGCCCCCTTGGGGAAGTTCGTGCCATTGTCGGTGATGATGCTGTTGGGGTAGCCGAAGCGGTTGATGATGTCGGTGAAGAAGGTAACAACCGTCGCTCCATCCAGCTTCCGGATAGGCTTGGCCTAGATCCACTTTGTGAACTTGTCCACCGCTACCAGCAGGTGGGTCATTCCCGCGCATGCGCGCTTGAAAGGACCGACCATGTCGAGGCCCCAAACCGCGAAGGGCCAGGTGATCGGTATGGTCTTGAGTACCAAAGTTGGCATGTGCCTGAGCTGCCCGAAGCGTTGGCAGTCGTTGCATGCGCGGACTAGCTGCTCAGCGTCCTCGAGGGCGGTGGGCCAATAAAAACCATGGCGGAATGCCTTGGCGACTATCGCTCTTGACGAAGCGTGGTGCCCGCACTCGCCCTGGTGGATATCCTTGAGTAGCCGGTAGCCCGTGTCCACATCAACACATCTTTGGAAAATACCGGATACGCTGCGCTTATACATCTCGCCGTTTATGATGGTGTACGTGTGCGCGCGGCGCCAGATTTGCCTGGCCTCCACCTCGTCGTTCGGGAGTTCTCCATTGGCGATGTAGCTCATGAAGGGCTGTGCCCAGGATGGCACTTCCTGAATGACGAGGACGCTCCTGTCCTCCGGCTGACGGGTGCTGGGGGGGTCGTCCGGGTGGCGTACCCGGGACGGCAGCCCCCAAGACACTAGGCGAGCCGGTAGCCCCCGAGTCTTGCAAGCCGGAGGGCACTGCCTGGCCGGAATTGGTGTGGGTCTTCTTCTTCGGTGGTTCTGCCGGCTCCGCTTCTGTAGTTCTATCAGCCGGAACGCTTCCTGCCTAGACAATGGAGTCTGATTCTGGTGACGGGTTGATGGATGCCTTGCACAGGTGCTCCAAGGAGACCCCTGGTGGGATGGCCTGCCTGGTGGATCCGATCTTAGAGAGCGCATCGGCTGCCTCGTTGTTGGTGCGAGGGACGTGGTGAAATTCACACCCGTCAAAGGAGGCGGTGAGCTTCTAGATGTGGAATCGGTAGAGGGCCATCTTTACGTCTCTAGCGTCCCATTCTCCGGACACCTGCTGCACCACCAAATCCGAATCACCGAAGCACAGGATCCGGTTGACACCGATCTCCTTGGCCAGCCGGAGCCCGTGCGCCAGTGCCTCGTATTCGGCTACGTTGTTGGAGGCCTTGAAGTGGATCTGCAGCACATACTCCAGTCGGTCTCCTTTGGGCGAGGTAAGCACGATGCCGGCTCCCAAGCCCCCGAGCATCTTCGACCCGTCGAAGTGCATCCGCCAGTGGTCCGAATCTGGAACCGGTGGGAGGTACTGGGTCTCGGCCGAGTCGATGAGGAAGTCTGCCAACGCCTGTGACTTGATCGTGAGCCGGGGCTCATACTGGATGGAGTAGGCGGCGAGCTCGATGGCCCACTTGGCGACTCGGCCGGAGGCGTCCTTGTTGCCGATGATTTCTGAAAGGGGTGTAGTGCACACGACCTTAATCGGGTGCTCCTAGAAGTAGTGCTTGAGCTTCTTGCATGCCAGGTACACACCGTAGCACATCTTTTGGTAGTGGGGGTAGTTCTGCTTGGAGAGGGAGAGAACCTCGCTGAGGTAGTAGACGAGTCTCTGAACCGGCTGAGCCTTGCCTTCCTCGGGGCGCTCCACCAACAGGACGAAGCTAACGACCCGGTTGATAGCTGCTATATAGAGCAACATCGGCTCCTTGCTAGCCGGCGTGGCTAGAACCGGTGCTGTGGATAGCATGCGCTTGAGGTCGTGAAACGCGGCATCGGCTTGTGAAGTCCAGGAGAACTTGTCCGTCTTCTTCATCAGCTGGTACAATGGGAGTGCCTTCTCTCCCAGCCGGCTGACGAAGCGACTGAGGGAAGCCAGGCATCCGGTGAACTTCTGGACCCCAAGCAGGTTCCTGGGCGACTGCATCCCCTCGATGGCCGCGATCTTCTCCGGATTCGCCTTGATACCTCATTGTGATACGAGGAAACCGAGTAGCTGGCCGGATGGTACTTCGAAGACGCACTTCTCTGGGTTCAGCTTCATCTGGTACTAGTGGAGGTTGCCAAATGTTTCTCCTAGATCCTCGAGGAGGGTGCGCTTTTCCTTGGTCTTGATGACCACGTCATCCACGTAAGCATGCACGTTTCGGCCTAGCTGCGAGTGCAAGCATTTCTACATACATCGTTGATAGGTGGCGCCTACGTTCTTTAGGCCGAAAGGAATGGTTACATAGCAGAAAGCCCTGTAGGGGGTGATAAATGATGTCTTAATCTGATCAGCCGGGTTTAGCCGGATTTGATTGTACCCGGAATAACAATCTAGAAAAGACAACAAATCACAACCGGCCGTGGAATCGATGACTTGATCGATACGGGGCAAGGCGAAGGGGTCTTTCGGGCATGTTTTGTTCAGGCTGGTGTAGTCGATACACATACACCAGGTCTTGTTCTTCTTCAACACCAAGACTGGGTTCACCAACCAGTCCGGGTGGTACACTTCCATGACGAACCCGGCTGCAAGGAGCCGGGTGATCTCGTCACCGATTATCTTTCTCTTCTCCTCTGCGAACCGGCGTAGAGGTTGCTTGACCATCTTGGCATTCGGATGCACATGAAGTGAGTGCTCGGCGAACTCCCTCGGCACACCCGACATGTCCTTGGGGGACCATGCGAAGATGTCCCGATTCTCACGGAGGAAGTCGATGAGCGCGCCTTCCTATTTACGAGGGCAGGGTGCCCGAGGATAGCATGGTAGGAGCTTGTCAAATTTACCACCTCGAACCAAATTGGTTCGCAGCGGAAGTTCTCCTCGGTCCCGAAGATGACGTCCAGCTAGATTTTCCCCAGCGGGGCGCAGGCTGGGCCCGGCAGTACGCCATGGAACGTCGTGGTAGTCGGGCGCAGGTCGCTTTCGCGAATGCCCAGCTTCTTCGGCGAGGACTGGTAGAGGAGGTTGAGCCTGCTGCCCCTGTCGATGAGGACGCGCGAGAATCGGCAGGTGCGCGCGTTGGAGATGATGAGAGGGTCGAGCACCATGGCGTAGCCCCCGAGAGTCGGCAGATGCTCAGGCTGATCCGCCCGGCTCTAGGTGATGGGGGTTTCCAATCAGTTCAGGTACTGGGGGACCGGAGAGACGATGGCGTTGACCTCCTTGGAGCGCCTGCAGCTGTGCTTGTCGTCCTGCTCCGTCTCGAAGATGTGGTAGGCGGCGTGTGGCTGGGGGTAGCCGTTGTTGTTGTTGCCGCCGTTACCATCATTACCGGTGCCCCTAGCCGGTGGTGGAGGTCCACTCGGTGGGGGAGGCGGGAGACGAGGCTGGTTGCCCTGGTCCTTTAGATGGCGGGTCCAGCTGCAGTTCCGGGTGGTGTGCGTAGCCGGTTTGAAGGGACCGCTATGCCACTTGCACGGGCCGTCAAACATCTGGTCGAAGGTGAGCCGCGGCTTCTGCCTTCTTGCCTCGTTAGCCGGTGCGTCGGGCGCGCCCTCCACAGCATTGACCTGCCGCGCGTGGTAGCGAGGCTTCTGCTGTCCGGCCTGGCGGTCCCCATGGAACCGGTTGTCATTGCCATGGCATCTAGAGGATCTGGCTTCTCCTGCCGGGTTGCTTGGTCGGTCGCGAGCCGGCTCCATCGGAGTCGGACAGCCGTCCGTGTTTACTCGGAGGGGCTTCTTCATGGCGGCATCCGCCGTGGCATACTGGTCCGCAACCGTCATGAGCTCCGCCATGGTTTTCGGTTTGTCACACAATAGCCGGTGGCAAAGCATGGTGCCCTCTCGGCAACCTTCGATGAAGAAGCTGATGGCTTGGCTCTCCAGGATGCCCTCGCAAGTGTTGTGCAGCTCCGTCCACTTGGCGAGGTACTCGTGGTCGGTCTCGCGGTCGCCCTGGACGCACAAGGCCAGGTCGCGCGGGCGCCCTGGACATTTGTACGTGTTGTTGAAGTTGCGGACGAACACCTTCTCGAAGTCAGGCCAGGCGTTGATGCTGTTGGGCGTGAGGATATTAAGCCATGTCCTTGCCGACCCGGTTAGAATGAGAGGGACGTAGCGCACGGCTGTGCGCTTGTTCCCATGGGCGATGTTGACTGCCGTAGCGTAGTCGGTCAACCAGTCTTCCGGCTTCATGCTGCTTTCGTACTTGGGGGTGTCCCTGGGCAGGGAGAATTTATCCGGAAACGTCTTGTTCCGGATGCGGGGTCCGAAACAAACCGGGCCGGTCGAATCTTCCTCCTCCGTGACGCGCGCTTGAGCGAGGAGCTCGATGCGGTCGCGGGCATCCGGACAATCCGGGTTGGGCGCTCCCACCCAGCCCAAGAGATGGGAACCGGCTGGTCTGGGCGCTCCGGCTGGCGGTGGGGGAGGTGGCGGGTTGCTGTTCACCGTCTGCTCCTGGCGCGGCTGGCCCCTGTTGCCCGAGCTACGACGCCTGCTGTGGGCCCTGGGCGGCTGAGGGGAGGACGCCTGCTAGGTGTCGCACGGCGTGCCCCTGCTGTTGGCAAGTAGCTTGCTCCCTGGAGTAGCTAAGGTCTTCCTGCATCTGCTGGTTGGCACCGGCCTTCTCGTTCACGACACGGAGGAGCTCCTGCACGCGAGCGTGCTGGCGTGCTCGCGCCTCGCCCTCTAGGCTGGGTAGTTCTTCCGCTGCGGCTCGCGCCGCGCGCAGGTTCTTGATGGGCGTGCTATAGGTGGGCCGTGTGAGGGCAGGCGCGGGATCCGGTTCCCCGTCATTTTCCATCCTACAGGCCAGCTCACCGCCCCGACGCCATACCTGGCCGCGCCGGCTCGGCTCCGCGGTAGCCAGAGTGAGGCCGTGTGCGTGGTCGTACTCGCGCCGAGTGATCTCGAGTTGCTTGCGGGCTGCTGCCAGCTCCATGGCCTCCTGGAGGAGGATCTGTCTCTCCATGGTGAAGTTGGCCTCCGCTTCCTCCGGGTTATCCCCGAGGTTAACCGGCGTCAGGAGCCGATCAATGGTATCCTCCACCGGGTTCCGAGGCTGCGGGGGAGCGGAAGTTCTATCCTCGTCCGCGCCTCGCTCCCGCGGCTAGCAGGGATGTGAGCTGGAACCGGCCATCATGACCTCCACGCCGCGGGGTGCGGCGGAGGTGCTGCCGTCTGAGCGCGGCAGCTCCGCAACAGAGACGATTTCCCAAGGGAAACGCTCCGGGACGATGGCGATGTAAATGTGGAGATCGCCGAATAGCAGGACGGTGCCGTTTGCTGGGAAGGAAGTTCCGGCGAAGCAGGAGGCGTTGTCGATGACGCAGTCGAACTTGCCAAGTGTAAGCACTAGGCCGGAGGCCACACGCTCACCGGCTGAAGTGCGGGGTCCTGTGCGGAACGTGACTCCGGTCGAAGCCATTAGCCCCATGGTGGGCGCCAACTGTCGTTGTATTGGGAACGGCAGTACCTGAAGATGTTAGATAGAGGTGTGGGGACTAGCAGAGAAGCTATCGACGGTGTCCGCAGGCAAGATTGAGTACGAGCGAGCGTAGCGGGACGCAAGAAGTACTCAGGTTCGGGGCCCTCGTGGTGAGGTAAAGCCCCTACTCCTGCCGGATCTGACTACGTGGAATACACGAATTACAAGTGCTCCTCGAGCTGTATGTGCTAGCTACTGCCTTAAATGCTGTATGACCAACCCTTTCTACTGAGGCCTTGCCTCCCCTTATATAGGCAGAGAGGCAAAGGTCTCACTGGCTAGTCCGACTGGCGGGCCCCACAGGCAGGTCCCAGCCGGCTAGTCATCTACAGTATCCAGTATGGCATGTCTTGTCGGAGTACGAGCGATATGGCTATCGTAGGCACAGTGGACGCCGTGCGAGCCCGTTGTCAGCACACGCCATTGTTCCTGCGTCACCATCGCAAAGTCTTCGGTATGGCTTGGTGGTTGCCAGTCTTGTCATCGTACAGGGTGTACCGTGCACTGATACGCACGTCGTCCTGTCTCGCTGATTGGGTCCGGCTACGTCATCGTATCCGGCTGTCTCTTCCTGATCCGGCTACCGGGTGACAGTCGGCCTGTCTTACCCTGTCCGGCTGCATCTGGCCAGCCGGACGCTATCCAATTTTCTTGTTTCTTATCCGGTTGGGGTGCCTGGGGATCATCCCCCTGACACATGCGATGAAACTAGATGGGTCCATGTGTGGTTTGTGAGAAGAACACACATGCAATGACACCGGTGGATCCATGTGTGGTTCATGGGAAGAACACACATGCAATGACTCTGGTGATATGTGGTTTGTGAAAAGAACAGACATGCAATGACTCTAGCTGTGGTTAATGAGAAGAGCAGGCATGCAATGACACCAGTGGATCCATGTGTGGTTTGTGAGAAGAACACACATGCAATGACACTGGTGTGGTTCATGATATGGTTTGTAAGAAGAACACACATCCAATGACTCTAGCTGTGGTTCATGAAAAGAGCATGCATGCGATGACTCTAGATGTGGTTCATGGGAAGAGCAGACATACAATGACATCGGTGATATGTGGTCTATGAAAAGAACACACATGCGATGACACTGGTGGATCCATTTGTGGTTCATGGGAAGAACACACATGCAATGACACTAGTGATATGTGGTATGTGAGAAGAACACACATCCAATGACTCTAGTTGTGGTTCATGAAAAGAGCAGACATGCAATGACACAGGTGGATCCATGTGTGGTTCATGGGAAGAACACACATGCGATGACACTGGGTGGATCCATGTGTGGTTTGTGAGAAGAACACACATGCAATGACACCGGTGGATCCATGTGTTGTTCATGGGAAGAACACACATGCAATGACTCTGGTGATATGTGGTTTGTGAAAAAGAACAGACATGCAATGACTCTAGCTGTGGTTAATGAGAAGAGCAGACATGCAATGACACCGGTGGATCCATGTGTGGTTCATGGGAAGAGCAGACATACAATGACACTGGTGGATCCATGTGTGGTTCATGGGAAGAACACACATGCAGCGATACCGGTGGATCCATGTGTGGTATGCGGGAAGAACACACATGCAATGACACTGGTGGATCCATGTTTGGTTCATGGGAAGAACACACATGCAATGACACATGTGATATGTGGTCTGTGAGAAGAACACACATGCAATGACACTGGTGGATCCATATGTGGTATGTGGGAAGAGCAGACATGCAATGACACTGGTGGATCCATGTGTGGTTCATGGGAAGAACACACATGCAATGACACTGGGTGTGGTTCATGATATGGTTTGTGAGAAGAACACACATGCAATGACACTGGTGGATCCATGTGTGGTCTATGAGAAGAACACACATGCAATGACACTAGGTGTGGTTCATGATATGGTTTGTGAGAAGAACACACATGCAATGACACTGGTGGATCCATGTGTGGTCTTTGGGAAGAACACACATGCAATGACACTCGTGATATGTGGTCTGTGAGAGGAACGCACATCCAATGACTCTAGCTGTGGTTCATGAAAAGAGCAGACATGCAATGACACTGGTGGATCCATGTGTGGTTCATGGGAAGAACACACATGCAATGACACTTGGTGTGGTTCATGATATGGTTTGTGAGAAGAACACACATGCAATGACACTGGTAGATCCATGTGTGGTCTTTGGGAAGAACACACATACAATGACACTGGTGATGTGTGGTATGTGGGAAGAGCAGACATGCAATGACACTAGTGGATCCATGTGTGGTTCATGGGAAGAACACACATGCAATGACACTTGGTGTGGTTCACGATATGGTCTATGAGAAGAACACACATGCAATGACACTGGTGGATCCATGTGTGGTCTGTGAGAAGAACACACATGCAATGACACTTGGTGTGGTTCATGATATTGTTTGTGAGAAGAACACACATGCAATGACACTGGTGGATCCATTTGTGGTCTTTGGGAAGAACACACATGCAATGACACTAGATCCATGTGTGGGCTGTGAGAAGAACACACATCCAATGACTCCTGCTGTGGTTCATGAAAAGAGCAGACATGCAATGACACTAGTGAATTCATGTGTGGTTCATGGGAAGAACACACATGAAATGACTCTAGTGATATGTGGTTTGTGAAAAGAACAGACATGCAATGAATCTAGCTGTGGTTAGTTAGAAGAACACACATGCGATGACACTGGTATGGTTCATGATATGGTTTGTCAGAAGAACACACATGCAATGACTCTAGTGGATCCATGTGTGGTTCATGGGAAGAACACACATGCAATCACACTGGGTGAGGTTCATGATATGGTTCATGGGAAGAACACACATGCAATGACACTGGTGGATCCATGTGTGGTCTGTGAGAAAAACACACAGGCAATGACACTGGGTGTGGTTCATGATATGGTCTGTGAGAAAAACACACATGCAATGACACTGGTGGATCCATGTGTGGTCTGTGAGAAGAACACACATGCAATGACACTGGGTGTGGTTCATGATATGGTCTGTGAGAAGAACACACATGCAATGACACTGGTGAATCCATGTGTGGTCTGTGGGAAGAACACACATGCAATGACACTGGATCCATGTGTGGTTCATGGGAAGAACACACATGCGATGACACCGGTGGATCCATGTGTGGTTTGTGAGAAGAACACACATGCAATGACACCGGTGGATCCATGTGTGGTTCCTGGGAAGAACACACATGCAATGACTCTGGTGATATGTGGTTTGTCAAAAGAACAGACATGCAATGACTCTAGCTATGGTTAATGAGAAGCGTAGACATGCAATGACACCGGTGGATCCATGTGTGGTTTGTGAGAAGAACACACATGCAATGACACTGGGTGTGGTTCATGATATGGTTTCTAAGAAGAACACACATCCAATGACTCTAGCTGTGGTTCATGAAAAGAGCATACATGTGATGACTCTAGCTGTGGTTCATGGGAAGAGCAGACATACAATGACACCGGTGATATGTGGTCTGTGAGAAGAACAAACATGCGATGACACTTGTGGATCCATGTGTGGTTCATGGGAAGAACACACATGCAATGACACTGGTGATATGTGGTCTGTGAGAAGAACACACATCCAATGACTCTAGCTGTGGTTCATGAAAAGAGCAGACATGCAATGACACATGTGGATCCATGTGTGGTTCATGGGAAGAACACACATGCGATGACATTGGGTGGATCCATGTGTGGTTTGTGAGAAGAACACACATGCAATGACACCGGTGGATCCATGTGTGGTTCATGGGAAGAACACACATGCAATGACTCTGGTGATATGTGGTTTGTGAAAAGAACAGACATGCAATGACTGTAGTTGTGGTTAATGAGAAGAGTAGACATGCAATGACACCGGTGGATCCATTTGTGGTTCATGGGAAGAGAAGACATACAATGACACTGGTGGATCCAAGTGTGGATCATGGGAAGAACACACATGCAATGACACTGGTGGATCCATGTGTGGTCTGTGAGAAGAACACACATGCAATGACACAGGGTGTGGTTCATGATATGGTTTGTGAGAAGAACACGCATGCAATGACACTGGTGGATCCATGTGTGGTCTGTGGGAAGAACACACATTCAATGACACCGGTGGATCCATGTGTGGTTCATGGGAAGAACACACATGCAATGACTCTGGTGAAATGTGGTTTGTGAAAAGAACAGACATGCAATGACTATAGCTATGGTTAGTGAGAAGAACACACATGCGATGACACTGGATGTGGTTCATGATATGGTTTGTGAGAAGAACAGACATGCAATGACTCTAGTGGATCCTTGTGTGGTTCATGGGAAGAACACACATGCAATTACTTTAGGTGAGGTTCATGATATGGTTTGTGAGAAGAAACCACATGCAATGACACTGGTGGATCCATGTGTGGTATGTGAGAAGAACACACATGCGATGAGACTGGGTGTGGTTCATGATATGGTCTGTGAGAAGAACACACATGCAATGACACTGGTGGATCCATGTGTGGTCTGTGGGAAGAACACACATGCAATGACACTAGATCCATGTGTGGTTCATGGGAAGAACCCACATGCGATGACACTGGGTGGATCCATGTGTGGTCTGTCAAAAGAATACACATGCAATGACACCAGTGGATCCATGCGTGGTTCATGGGAAGAACACACATGCAATGACTCTGGTGATATGTGGTTCGTGAAATGAACAGACATGCAATGACTCTAGCTGTGGTTAGTGAGAAGAACACACATGCGATGACACTGGGTGTGGTTCGTGATATGGTTTATGAGAAGAACACACATGCAATGACTCTAGTGGATCCATGTGTGGTTCATGGGAAGAACATATATGCAATTACACTGGGTGTGGTTCATGATATGGTCGGTGAGAAGAACACACATGTAATGACACTGGTGGATCCATGTGTGGTCTGTGGGAAGAACACATATGCAATGACACTGGATCCATGTGTGGTTTGTGAGAAGAACACACATGCGATGATACTGGGTGGATCCATGTGTGGTTTGTAAGAAGAACACACATGCAATGACACCGGTGGATCCATGTGTGGTTCATGGGAAGAACACACATGCAATGACTCTGGTGATATGTGGTTTGTGAAAAGAACAAACATGCAATGACTCTAGCTGTGATTAATGAGAAGAGCAGACATGCAATAACACCGGTGGATCCATGTGTGGTTTGTGAGAAGAACACACATGCAATGACACTGGGTGTGGTTCATGATATGGTTTGTAAGAAGAACACACATCCAATGACTCTAGCTGTGGTTCATGAAAAGAGCATACATGCGATGACTCTGGCTATGGTTCATGTGAAGAGCAGACATACAATGACACCGGTGATATGTGGTCTGTGAGAAGAACACACATGCGATGACACTGGTGGATCCATGTGTGGTTCATGGGAAGAACACACATGCAATGGCACTGGTGGATCCATGTGTGGTCTGTGGGAAGAACACACATGCACTGACACTAGATCCATGTGTGGTTCATGGGAAGAACACACATGCGATGACACTGGGTGGATCCATGTGTGGTTTGTGATAAGAACACACATGCAATGACACCGGTGGATACATGTGTGGTTCATGGGAAGAACACACATGCAATGACTCTGGTGATATGTGGTTTGTGAAAAGAATAGACATGCAATGACTCTAGCTGTGGTTAATGAGAAGAGCAGACATGCAATGACACTGGTGGATCCATGTGTGGTTTGTGAGAAGAACACGCATGCAATGACATTGGGTGTGGTTCATGATATGGTTTGTAAGAAGAACACACATCCAATGACTCTAGCTGTGGTTCATAAAAAGAGCATACATGCGATGACTCTAGCTGTGGTTCATGGGAAGAGCAGACGTACAATGACATTGGTGATATGTGGTCTGTGAGAAGAACACACATGCGATGACACTGGTGGATCCATGTGTGGTTCATGGGAAGAACACACATGCAATGACACTAGTGATATGTGGTCTGTGAGAAGAACACACATCCAATGACCCTAGTTGTGGTTCATGAAAAGAGAAGACATGCAACGACACATGTGGATCCATGTGTGGTTCATGGGAAGAACACACATGCGATGACATTGGGTGGATCCATGTGTGGTTTGTGAGAAGAACACACATGCAATGACACCGGTGGATCCATGTGTGGTTCATGGGAAGAACACAGATGCAATGACTCTGGTGATATGTGGTTTGTGAAAAGAACAGACATGCAAGGACTGTAGCTGTGGTTAATGAGAAGAGTAGACATGCAATGACACCGGTGGATCCATGTGTGGTTCATGGGAAGAGCAGACATACAATGACACTGGTGGATCCATGTGTGGTTCATGGGAAGAACACACATGCAATGACACTGGTGGATCCATGTGTGGTCTGTGAGAAGAACACACATGCAATGACACTGGGTGTGGTTCATGATATGGTTTGTGAGAAGAACACACATGCAATGACACTGGTGGATCCATGTGTGGTCTGTGGTAAGAACACACATGCAATGACACCGGTGGATCCATGTGTGGTTCATGGGAAGAACACACATGCAATGAATCTGGTGATATGTGGTTTGTGAAAAGAACAGACATGCAATGACTCTAGCTATGGTTAGTGAGAAGAACACACATGCGATGACACTGGGTGTGGTTCATGATATGGTTTGTGAGAAGAACACACATGCAATGACTCTAGTGGATCCATGTGTGGTTCATGGGAAGAACACACATGCAATTACACTGGGTGAGGTTCATGATATGGTCTGTGAGAAGAACACACATGCAATGACACTGGGTGTGGTTCATGATATGGTCTGTGAGAAGAACACACATGCAATGACACTGGTGGATCCATGTGTGGTCTGTGGGAAGAACACACATGCAATGACACTGGATCCATGTGTGGTTCATGGGAAGAACACACATGCGATGACACTGGGTGGATCCATGTGTGGTTTGTGAGAAGAACACACATGCAATGACACCGGTGGATCCATGTGTGGTTCATGGGAATAACACACATGCAATGACTCTGGTGATATGTGGTTTGTGAAAAGAACAGACATGCAATGACTGTAGCTATGGTTAATGAGAAGAGTAGGCATGCAATGACACCGGTGGATCCATGTGTGTTTCATGGGAAGAGCATACATACAATGATACTGGTGGATCCATGTGTGGTTCATGGAAAGAACACACATGCAATCACACTGGTGGATCCATGTGTGGTCTGTGAGAAGAACACACATGCAATGACACTGGGTGTGGTTCATGATATGGTTTGTGAGAAGAACACACATGCAATGACACTGGTGGATCCATGTGTGGTTTTTGGGAAGAACACACATGCAATGACACTGGATCCATGTGTGGTCTGTGAGAAGAACACACATCCAATGACTCTAGTTGTGGTTCATGAAAGGAGCAGACATGCAATGCCACTGGTGGATCCATGTGTGGTTCATGGGAAGAGCAGACATGCGATGACACTGGGTGGATCCATGTGTGGTTCATGAGAAGAGCAGACAAGCAATGACACTAGGTGTGGTTCATGATATGGTTCATGAGAAGAACACACATGCAATGACACCGGTGGATCCATGTGTGGTTCATGGGAAGAACACACATGCAATGACTCTGGTGCTATGTGGTTTGTGAAAAGAACAGACGTGCAATGACTCTAGCTGTGGTTCGTGAGAAGAACACACATGCAATGACACTGGGTGTGGTTCATGATATGGTTTGTGAGAAGAACACACATTCAATGACACTTGTGGATCCATGTGTGGTCTTTGGGTAGAACACACATGCAATGACACTGGTGATATGTGGTCTGTTAGAAGAACACACATCCAATGAACTCTAGCTGTTGTTCATGAAAAGAGCAGACATGCAATGACACTGGTGGATCCATGTGTGGTTCATGGGAAGAACACACATGCAATGACACTGGGTGTGGTTCATGATATGGTTAGTGAGAAGAACACACATGCAATGACACTGGTGGATCCATGTGTGGTCTTTGGGAAGAACACACATGCAATGACACTAGTGATGTGTGGAATGTGGGAAGAGCAGACATGCAATGACACTGGTGGATCCATGTGTGGTTCATGGGAAGAACACACATGCAATGACACTGGGTGTGGTTCATGATATGGTCTGTGAGAAGAACACACATGCAATGACACTGGTGGATCCATGTATGGTCTGTGAGAATAACACACATGCAATGACACTGGTGGATCCATGTATGGTCTGTGAGAAGAACACACATGCAATGACACTGGGTGTGGTTCATGATATGGTTTGTGAGAAGAACACACATGCAATGAAATAGGTGGATCCATGTGTGGTCTGTGGGAAGAACACACATGCAATGACACTGGATCCATGTGTGGTCTGTGAGAAGAACACACATCCAATGACTCTAGCTGTGGTTCATGAAAAGAGCAGACATGCAATGACACTGGTGGATCCATGTGTGGTTCATGGGAAGAGCAGACATGCGATGACACTGGGTGGATCCATGTGTGGTTCATGAGAAGAGCAGACATGCAATGACACTGGGTGTGGTTCATGATATGGTTCATGAGAAGAACACACATGCAATGACACCGGTGGATCCATGTGTGGTTCATGGGAAGAACACACATGCAATGACTGTGGTGATATGTGGTTTGTGAAAAGAACAAACATGCAATCACTCTAGCTGTGGTTAGTGAGAAGAACACACATGCAATGACACTGGTGGATCCATGTGTGGTCTGTGAGAAGAACACACATGCAATGACACTGGGTGTGGTCCATGATATGGTCTGTGAGAAGAACACACATGCAATGACACTGGTGGATCCATGTGTGGTCTTTGGGAAGAACACACATGCAATGACACTGGATCCATGTGTGGTTCATGGGAATAACACACATGCGATGACACTGGGTGGATCCATGTGTGGTTTGTGAGAAGAACACACATGCAATGACACCGGTGGATCCATGTGTGGTTCATGGGAAGAACACACATGCAATGACTCTGGTGATATGTGGTTTGTGAAAAGAACAGACATGCAATGACTCTAGATGTGGTTAATGAGAAGAGCAGACATGCAATGACACCGGTGGATCCATGTGTGGTTTGTGAGAAGAACACACATGCAATGACACTGGGTGTGGTTCCTGATATGGTTTGTAAGAAGAACACACATCCAATGACTCTAGCTGTGGTTCATGAAAAGAGCATACATGTGATGACTCTAGCTGTGGTTCATGGGAAGAGCAGACATACAATGACACCGGTGATATGTGGTCTGTGGGAAGAACACACATGCGATGACACTGGTGGATCCATGAGTTGTTCATGGGAAGAACATACATGCAATGACACTGGTGGATCCATGTGTGGTCTGTGGGAAGAACACAGATGCAATGACACTGGATCCATGTGTGGTTCATGGGAAGAACACACATGCGATGACACTGAGTGGATCCATGTGTGGTTCATGAGAAGAACACACATGCAATGACACCGGTGGATCCATGTGTGGTTCATGGGAAGAACACACATGCAATGACTCTGGTGATATGTGGTTTGTGAAAAGAACAGACATGCAATGACTCTAGTTGTGGTTAATGAGAAGAGCAGACATGCAATGACACCGGTGGATCCATGTGTGGTTTGTGAGAAGAACGCACATGTAATGACACTGGGTGTGGTCCATGATATGGTTTGTAAGAAGAACACACATCCAATGACTCTAGCTGTGGTTCATGAAAAGAGCATACATGCGATGACTCTAGCTGTGGTTCATGGGAAGAGCAGACATACAATGACATCGGTGATATGTGGTCTGTGAGAAGAACACACATGCGATGACACTGGTGGATCCATGTGTGGTTCATGGGAAGAACACACATGCAATGACACTGGTGATATGTGGTCTATGAGAAGAACACACATCCAATGACTCTAGCTGTGGTTCATGAAAAGAGCAGACATGCAATGACACATGTGGATCCATGTGTGGTTCATGGGAAGAACACACATGCGATGACATTGGGTGGATCCATGTGTGGTTTGTGAGAAGAACACACATGCAATGACACCGGTGGATCCATGTGTGGATCATGGGAAGAACACACATGCAATGACTCTGGTGATATGTGGTTTGTGAAAAGAACAGACATGCAATGACTGTAGAAGTGGTTAATGAGAAGACTAGACATGCAATGACACCGGTGGATCCATGTGTGGTTCATGGGAAGAGCAGACATACAATGACACTGGTGGATCCATGTGTGGTTCATGGGAAGAACACACATGCAGTGACACTGGTGGATCCATGTGTGGTCTGTGAGAAGAACACACATGCAATGACACTAGGTGTGGTTCATGATATGCTTTGTTAGAAGAACACACATGCAATGACACTGGTGGATCCATGTGTGGTCTGTGGGAAGAACACACATTCAATGACACCGGTGGATCCATGTGTGGTTCATGGGAAGAACACACATGCAATGACTCTGGTGAAATCTGGTTTGTGAAAAGAACAGACATGCAATGACTCTAGCTGTGGTTAGTGAGAAGAACACACATGCGACGACACTGGGTGTGGTTCATGATATGGTTTGTGAGAAGAACACACATGCAATGACTCAAGTGGATCCATGTGTGGTTCATGGGAAGAACACACATGCAATGACACTGGGTGAGATTCATGATATGGTTTGTGAGAAGAACACAGATGCAATGACACTGGTGGATCCATGTGTGGTCTGTGAGAAGAACACACATGCAATGACACTAGTTGTGGTTCATGATATGGTCTATGAGAAGAACACACATGCATTGACACTAGTGGATCGATGTGTGGTCTGTGGGAAGAATACACATGCAATGGCACTGGATCCATGTGTGGTTCATGGGAAGAACACACATGCGATGACACTGGGTGGATCCATGTGTGGTTTGTGAGAAGAACACACATGCAATGACACCGGTGGATCCATGTGTGGTTCATGGGAAGAACACACATGCAATGACTCTGGTGATATGTGGTTTGTGAAAAGAACAGACATGCAATGATTCTAGATGTGGTTAATGAGAAGAGCAGACATGCAATGACACCGGTGGATCCATGTGTGGTTTGTGAGAAGAACACACATGCAATGACACTTGGTGTGGTTCATGATATGGTTTGTAAGAAGAACACACATCCAATGACTCTAGCTGTGGTTCATGAAAAGAGCATACATGCGATGACTCTAGCTGTGGTTCATGGGAAGAGCAGACATACAATGACACCGGTGATTTGTGGTCTGTGAGAAGAACACACATGCGATGACACTGGTGGATCCATGTGTTGTTCATGGAAAGAACACACATGCAATGACACTGGTGGATCCATGTGTGGTCTGTGGGAAGAACACACATGCAATGACACTGGATCGATGTGTGGTTCATGGGAAGAACACACATGCGATGACACTAGGTGGATCCATGTGTGGTTTGTCAGAAGAACACACATGCAATGACACCGGTGGATCCATGTGTGGTTCATGGGAAGAACACACATGCAATGACTCTGGTGATATGTGGTTTGTGAAAAGAACAGACATGCAATGACTCTAGCTGTGGTTAATGAGAAGAGCAGACATGCAATGACACTGGTGGATCCATGTGTGGTTTGTGAGAAGAACACACATGCAATGACACTTGGTGTGGTTCATTATATGGTTTGTAAGAAGAACACACATCCAATGACTCTAGCTGTGGTTCATGAAAAGAGCATACATGCGATGACTCTAGCTGTGGTTCATGGGAAGAGCAGACATACAATGACACCGGTGATTTGTGGTCTGTGAGAAGAACACACATGCGATGACACTGGTGGATCCATGTGTTGTTCATCGGAAGAACGCACATGCAATGACACTGGTGGATCCATGTGTGGTCTGTGGGAAGAACACACATGCAATGACACTGGATCGATGTGTGGTTCATGGGAAGAACACACATGCGATGCCACTAGGTGGATCCATGTGTGGTTTGTGAGAAGAACACACATGCAATGACACCGGTGGATCCATGTGTGTTTCATGGGAAGAACACACATGCAATGACTCTGGTGATATGTGGTTTGTGAAAAGAACAGACATGCAATGATTCTAGATGTGGTTAATGAGAAGAGCAGACATGCAATGACACCGGTGGATCCATGTGTGGTTTGTGAGAAGAACACACATGCAATGACACTGGTTGTGGTCCATGATATGGTTTTTAAGAAGAACACACATCTAATGACTCTAGCTGTGGTTCATGAAAAGAGCATACATGCGATGACTCTAGCTATGGTTCATGGGAAGAGCAGACATACAATGACACCGGTGATATGTGGTCTATGAGAAGAACACACATGCGATGACACTGGTTGGTCCATGTGTGGTTCATGGGAAGAAAACACATGCAATGACACTAGTGATATGTGGTATGTGAGAAGAACACACATCCAATGACTCTAGTTGTGGTTCATGAAAAGAGCATACATGCGATGACACTGGGTGGATCCATGTGTGGTTCATGGGAAGAACACACATGCGATGACACTGGGTGGATCCATGTGTGGTTTGTGAGAAGAACACACATGCAATGACACCGGTGGATCCATGTGTGGTTCATGGGAAGAACACACGTGCAATGACTCTGGTGATATGTGGTTTGTGAAAAGAACAGACATGCAATGACTGTAGCTGTGGTTAATGAGAAGAGTAGACATGCAATGGCACCGGTGGATCCATGTGTGGTTCATGGGAAGAGAAAACATACAATGACACTGGTGGATCCATGTGTGGTTCGTGGGAAGAACACACATGCAATGACACTGGTGGATCCATGTGTTGTCTGTGAGAAGAACACACATGCAATGACACTGTGTGTGGTTCATGATATGGTTTGTGAGAAGAACACACATGCAATGACACTGGTGGATCCATGTGTGGTATGTGGGAAGAACACACATTCAATGACACCGGTGGATCCATGTGTGGTTCATGGGAAGAACACACATGCAATGACTCTGGTGATATGTGGTTTGTGAAAAGAATAGACATGCAAAGACTCTAGCTGTGGTTAGTGAGAAGAACACACATGCGATGACACTGGGTGTGGTTCATGATATGGTTTGTGAGAAGAACACACATGCAATGACTCTAGTGGATCCATGTGTGGTTCATGGGAATAACACACATGCAATGACACTGGGTGAGGTTCATGATATGGTTTGTGAGAAGAACACACATGCAATGACACTGGTGGATCCATGTGTGGTCTGTGAGAAGAACACACATGCAATGACACTGGGTGTGGTTCATGATATGGTGTGTGAGAAGAACACACATGCAATGACATTGGGTGTGGTTCATGATATGGTTTGTAAGAAGAACACACATCCAATGACTCTAGCTGTGGTTCATGAAAAGAGCATACATGAGATGACTCTAGCTGTGGTTCATGGGAAGAGCAGACATACAATGACACCGGTGATATGTGGTCTGTGAGAAGAACACTCATGCAATGACACTGGTGGATCCATGTGTGGTTCATTGGAAGACCACACATGCAATGACACTGGTGATATGTGGTCTGAGAGAAGAACACACATTCAATGACTCTAGTTGTGGTTCATGAAAAGAGCAGACATGCAATGACACATGTGGATCCATGTGTGGTTCATGGGAAGAACACACATGCGATGACATTGGGTGGATCCATGTGTGGTTTGTGAGAAGAACACACATGCAATGACACCGGTGGATCCATGTGTGGTTCATGGGAAGAACACACATGCAATGACTCTGGTGATATGTGGTTTGTGAAAAGAACAGACATGCAATGAATGTAGCTATGGTTAATGAGAAGAACACACATGCAATGACACTGGGTGTGGTTCATGATATGGTTTGTGAGAAGAACACACATGCAATGACACTGGTGGATCCATGTGTGGACTTTGGGAAGAACACACATGCAATGACACTGGTGGATCCACGTGTGGTTCATGGGAAGAACTCACATGCAATGACACTGGGTGAGGTTCATGATATGGTTTGTGAGAATAACACACATGCAATGACACCTATGGATCCATGTGTGGTCTATGAGAAGAACACACATGCAATGACACTGGGTGTGGTTCATGATATGGTTTGTGAGAAGAACACACATGCAATGACACTGGTGGATCCATGTGTGGTCTTTGGGAAGAACACACATGCAATAAAACTGGATCCATGTGTGGTCTGTGAGAAGAACACACATCCAATGACTCTAGTTGTGGTTCATGAAAAGAACGACATGCAATGACACTGGTGGATCCATGCGTGGTTCATGGGAAGAGGAGACATGCAATGAAACAGGTGATATGTGGTCTATGAGAAGAACACACATGCAATGACTCTAGTTGTGGTTAATGAAAAGAGCTGACATGCAATGACACCGGTGGATCCATGTGTGGTTCAAGGGAAGAACACACATGCAATGACACTGGGTGTGGTTCATGATATGGTCTGTGAGAAGAACCCACATGCAATGACACTGGTGGATCCATGTGTGGTCTGTGAGAAGAGCAGACATGCAATGACATAGGTGGATCCACGTGTGATTTGTGAGAACAACGCACATGCAATGACACTGGTGGATCCATGTGTGGTCTTTGGGAAGAACACACATGCAATGACACTGGTGATATGTGGTCTGTGAGAAGAACACACATCCAATGACTCTAGTTTTGGTTCATGAAAAGAGCAGACATGCAATGACACTGGTGGATCCATGTGAGCTTCATGGGAAGAACACACATGCAATGACACTGGTGGATCCATGTGTGGTCTGTGGTAAGAGCAGACATGCAATGACACTGGTGGATCCATGTGTGGTCTGTGAGAAGAACACACATCCAATGACTCTAGCTGTGGTTCATGAAAAGAGCAGACATGCAATGACACTGGTGGATCCATGTGTGGTTCATGGGAAGAACACACATGCGATGACACTGGGTGGATCCATGTGTGGTTAATGGGAAGAACACACATGCAATGACTCTGGTGATATGTGGTTTGTGAAAAGAACAGACATGCAATGACTCTAGCTGTGGTTAATGACAAGAGCAGACATGCAATGACACCGGTGGATCCATGTGTGGTTTGCGAGAAGAACACACATGCAATGACACTTGGTGTGGTTCATGATATGGTTTGTAAGAAGAACACACATCCAATGACTCTAGTTGTGGTTCATGAAAAGAGCATGCATGCGATGACTCTAGCTGTGGTTCATGGGAAGAGCAGACATACAATGACACCGGTGATATGTGGTCTGTGAGAAGAACACACATGCGATGACACTGTTGGATCCATGTGTGGTTCATGGGAAGAACACACATGCAATGATACTGGTGATATGTGGTCTATGAGAAGAACACACATCCAATGACTCTAGCTATGGTTCATGAAAAGAGCAGACATCCAATGACACAGGTGGATCCATGTGTGGTTCATGGGAAGAACACACATGCGATGACACTGGATGGATCCATGTGTGGTCTGTGAGAAGAACACACATGCAATGACATCGGTGGATCCATGTGTGGTTCATGGGAAGAACACACATGCAATGACTCTGGTGATATGTGGTTTGTGAAAAGAACAGACATGTAATGACTCTAGCTGTGGTTAATGAGAAGAGCAGACATGCAATGACACCGGTGGATCCATGTGTGGTTCATGGGAAGAGCAGACATACAATGACACTGGTGGATCCATGTGTGGTTCATGGGAAGAACACACATGCAACGACACCGGTGGATCCATGTGTGGTCTGTGGGAAGAACACACATGCAATGACACTGGTGGATCCATGTTTCATTCATGGGAAGAACACACATGCAATGACACATGTGATATGTGGTCTCTGAGAAGAACACACATGCAATGACACTGGTGGATCCATGTGTGGTATGTGGGAAGAGCAGACATGCAATGACACTGGTGGTTCCATGTGTGGTTCATGGGAAGAACACACATGCAATGACACTGGGTGTGCTTCATGATATGGTTTGTGAGAAGAGCACACATGCAATGACACTGGTGGATCCATGTGTGGTCTTTGGGAAGAACACACATGCAATGACACTAGTGATATGTGGTCTGTGAGAAGAACACACATCCAATGACTCTAGCTGTGGTTCATGAAAAGAGCAGACATGCAATGACACTGGTGGATCCATGTGTGGTTCATGGGAAGAACACACATGCAATGACACTAGGTGTGGTTCATGATATGGTTTGTGAGAAGAACACACATGCAATGACACTGGTGGATCCATGTGTGGTCTTTGGGAAGAACACACATGCAATGACACTGGTGATGTCTGGTATGTGGGAAGAGCAGACATGCAATGACACTGGTGGATCCATGTGCGGTTCATCGGAAGAACACACATGCAATGACACTGGGTGTGTTTCATGATAATGTCTATGAGAAGAACACACATGCAATAACACTGGTGGATCCATGTGTGGTCTGTGAGAAGAACACACATGCAATGACACTAGATGTGGTTCATGATATGGTTTGTGAGAAGAACACGCATGCAATGACACTGGTGGATCCATGTGTGGTCTTTGGGAAGAACACACATGCAATGACACTGGATCCATATGTGGTCTGTGAGAAGAAGACACATCCAATGACTCTAGTTGTGGTTCATGAAAAGAGCAGACATGCAATGACACTGGTGGATCCATGTGAGCTTCATGGGAAGAACACACATGCAATGACACTGGTGGATCCATGTGTGGTCTGTGGTAAGAGCATACATGCAATGACACTGGTGGATCCATGTGTGGTCTGTGAGAAGAACACACATCCAATGACTCTAGCTGTGGTTCATGAAAAGAGCAGACATGCAATGACACTGGTGGATCCATGTGTGGTTCATGGGAAGAACACACATGCGATGACACTGGGTGGATCCATGTGTGGTTAATGGGAAGAAAACACATGCAATGACTCTGGTGATATGTGGTTTGTGAAAAGAACAGACATGCAATGACTCTAGCTGTGGTTAATGACAAGAGCAGACATGCAATGACACCGGTGGATCCATGTGTGGTTTGCGAGAAGAACACACATGCAATGACACTTGGTGTGGTTCATGATATGGTTTGTAAGAAGAACACACATCCAATGACTCTAGTTGTGGTTCATGAAAAGAGCATGCATGCGATGACTCTAGCTGTGGTTCATGGGAAGAGCAGACATACAATGACACCGGTGATATGTGGTCTGTGAGAAGAACACACATGCGATGACACTGTTGGATCCATGTGTGGTTCATGGGAAGAACACACATGCAATGATACTGGTGATATGTGGTCTATGAGAAGAACACACATCCAATGACTCTAGCTATGGTTCATGAAAAGAGCAGACATCCAATGACACAGGTGGATCCATGTGTGGTTCATGGGAAGAATACACATGCGATGACACTGGATGGATCCATGTGTGGTCTGTGAGAAGAACACACATGCAATGACACCGGTGGATCCATGTGTGGTTCATGGGAAGAACACACATGCAATGACTCTGGTGATATGTGGTTTGTGAAAAGAACAGACATGTAATGACTCTAGCTGTGGTTAATGAGAAGAGCAGACATGCAATGACACCGGTGGATCCATGTGTGGTTCATGGGAAGAGCAGACATACAATGACACTGGTGGATCCATGTGTGGTTCATGGGAAGAACACACATGCAACGACACCGGTGGATCCATGTGTGGTCTGTGGGAAGAACACACATGCAATGACACTGGTGGATCCATGTTTCATTCATGGGAAGAACACACATGCAATGACACATGTGATATGTGGTCTCTGAGAAGAACACACATGCAATGACACTGGTGGATCCATGTGTGGTATGTGGGAAGAGCAGACATGCAATGACACTGGTGGTTCCATGTGTGGTTCATGGGAAGAACACACATGCAATGACACTGGGTGTGCTTCATGATATGGTTTGTGAGAAGAGCACACATGCAATGACACTGGTGGATCCATGTGTGGTCTTTGGGAAGAACACACATGCAATGACACTAGTGATATGTGGTCTGTGAGAAGAACACACATCCAATGACTCTAGCTGTGGTTCATGAAAAGAGCAGACATGCAATGACACTGGTGGATCCATGTGTGGTTCATGGGAAGAACACACATGCAATGACACTAGGTGTGGTTCATGATATGGTTTGTGAGAAGAACACACATGCAATGACACTGGTGGATCCATGTGTGGTCTTTGGGAAGAACACACATGCAATGACACTGGTGATGTCTGGTATGTGGGAAGAGCAGACATGCAATGACACTGGTGGATCCATGTGCGGTTCATCGGAAGAACACACATGCAATGACACTGGGTGTGTTTCATGATAATGTCTATGAGAAGAACACACATGCAATAACACTGGTGGATCCATGTGTGGTCTGTGAGAAGAACACACATGCAATGACACTAGATGTGGTTCATGATATGGTTTGTGAGAAGAACACGCATGCAATGACACTGGTGGATCCATGTGTGGTCTTTGGGAAGAACACACATGCAATGACACTGGATCCATATGTGGTCTGTGAGAAGAAGACACATCCAATGACTCTAGTTGTGGTTCATGAAAAGAGCAGACATGCAATGACACTGGTGGATCCATGTGAGCTTCATGGGAAGAACACACATGCAATGACACTGGTGGATCCATGTGTGGTCTGTGGTAAGAGCATACATGCAATGACACTGGTGGATCCATGTGTGGTCTGTGAGAAGAACACACATCCAATGACTCTAGCTGTGGTTCATGAAAAGAGTAGACATGCAATGACACTGGTGGATCCATGTGTGGTTCATGGGAAGAACACACATGCGATGACACTGGGTGGATCCATGTGTGGTTAATGGGAAGAAAACACATGCAATGACTCTGGTGATATGTGGTTTGTGAAAAGAACAGACATGCAATGACTCTAGCTGTGGTTAATGACAAGAGCAGACATGCAATGACACCGGTGGATCCATGTGTGGTTTGCGAGAAGAACACACATGTAATGACACTTGGTGTGGTTCATGATATGGTTTGTAAGAAGAACACACATCCAATGACTCTAGTTGTGGTTCATGAAAAGAGCATGCATGCGATGACTCTAGCTGTGATTCATGGGAAGAGCAGACATACAATGACACCGGTGATATGTGGTCTGTGAGAAGAACACACATGCGATGACACTGTTGGATCCATGTGTGGTTCATGGGAAGAACACACATGCAATGATACTGGTGATATGTGGTCTATGAGAAGAACACACATCCAATGACTCTAGCTATGGTTCATGAAAAGAGCAGACATCCAATGACATAGGTGGATCCATGTGTGGTTCATGGGAAGAACACACATGCGATGACACTGGATGGATCCATGTGTGGTCTGTGAGAAGAACACACATGCAATGACACCGGTGGATCCATGTGTGGTTCATGGGAAGAACACACATGCAATGACTCTGGTGATATGTGGTTTGTGAAAAGAACAGACATGTAATGACTCTAGCTGTGGTTAATGAGAAGAGCAGACATGCAATGACACCGGTGGATCCATGTGTGGTTCATGGGAAGAGCAGACATACAATGACACTGGTGGATCCATGTGTGGTTCACGGGAAGAACACACATGCAACGACACCGGTGGATCCATGTGTGGTCTGTGGGAAGAACACACATGCAATGACACTGGTGGATCCATGTTTCATTCATGGGAAGAACACACATGCAATGACACATGTGATATGTGGTCTCTGAGAAGAACACACATGCAATGACACTGGTGGATCCATGTGTGGTATGTGGGAAGAGCAGACATGCAATGACACTGGTGGTTCCATGTGTGGTTCATGGGAAGAACACACATGCAATGACACTGGGTGTGCTTCATGATATGGTTTGTGAGAAGAACACACATGCAATGACACTGGTGGATCCATGTGTGGTCTTTGGGAAGAACACACATGCAATGACACTGGTGATATGTGGTCTGTGAGAAGAACACACATCCAATGACTCTAGCTGTGGTTCATGAAAAGAGCAGACATGCAATGACACTGGTGGATCCATGTGTGGTTCATGGGAAGAACACACATGCAATGACACTAGGTGTGGTTCATGATATGGTTTGTGAGAAGAACACACATGCAATGACACTGGTGGATCCATGTGTGGTCTTTGGGAAGAACACACATGCAATGACACTGGTGATGTCTGGTATGTGGGAAGAGCAGACATGCAATGACACTGGTGGATCCATGTGCGGTTCATCGGAAGAACACACATGCAATGACACTGGGTGTGTTTCATGATAATGTCTATGAGAAGAACACACATGCAATAACACTGGTGGATCCATGTGTGGTCTATGAGAAGAACACACATGCAATGACACTAGATGTGGTTCATGATATGGTTTATGAGAAGAACACGCATGCAATGACACTGGTGGATCCATGTGTGGTCTTTGGGAAGAACACACATGCAATGACACTGGATCCATATGTGGTCTGTGAGAAGAACACACATCCAATGACTCTAGTTGTGGTTCATGAAAATAGCAGACATGCAATGACACTAGTGGATCCATGTGTGGTTCATGGGAAGAACACACATGCAATAACTCTGGTGATATGTGGTTTGTGAAAAGAACAGACATGCACTGACTCTAGTTGTGGTTAGTGAGAAGAACACACATGCGATGACACTAGGTGTGGTTCATGATATGGTTTGTGAGAAGAACACACATGCAATGACACTAGTGGATCCATGTGTGGTCTTTGGGAAGAACACACATGCAATGACACTGGTGATGTCTGGTATGTGGGAAGAGCAGACATGCAATGACACTGGTGGATCCATGTGTGGTTCATCGGAAGAACACACATGCAATGACACTGGGTGTGTTTCATGATAATGTCTATGAGAAGAACACACATGCAATAACACTGGTGGATCCATGTGTGGTCTGTGAGAAGAACACAGATGCAATGACAGTAGATGTGGTTCATGATATGGTTTGTGAGAAGAACACGCATGCAATGACACTGGTGGATCCATGTGTGCTCTTTGGGAAGAACACACATGCAATGACACTGGATCCATATGTGGTCTGTGAGAAGAACACACATCCAATGACTCTAGCTGTGGTTCATGAAAAGAGCAGACATGCAATGACACTAGTGGATCCATGTGTGGTTCATGGGAAGAACACACATGCAATAACTCTGGTGATATGTGGTGAAAATGTGAAAAGAACAGACATGCACTGACTCTAGTTGTGGTTAGTGAGAAGAACACACATGCGATGACACTAGGTGTGGTTCATGATATGGTTTGTGAGAAGAACACACATGCAATGACTCGAGTGGATCCATGTGTGGTTCATGGGAAGAACACACATGCAATGACACTAGATGAGGTTCATGATATGGTTTGTGAGAAGAACACACATGCAATAACACTAGTGGATCCATGTGTGGTCTATGAGAAGAACACACATGCAATGACAATGGGTGTGGTTCATGATATGGTTTGTGAGAAGAACACATATGCAATGACACTGGTGGATCCATGTGTGGTCTGTGGGAAGAACACACATGCAATGACACTGGATCCATTTGTGGTCTGTGAGAAGAACACACATCCAATGACTCTAGTTGTGGTTCATGAAAAGAGCAGACATGCAATGACACTGGTGGATCCATGTGTGGTTCATGGGAAGAGCAGACATGCGATGACACTGGGTGGATCCATGTGTGGTTCATGAGAAGAGCAGACATGCAATGACACTGGGTGTGGTTCATGATATGGTTCATGAGAAAAACACACATGCAATGACACCGGTGGATCCATGTGTGGTTCATGGGAAGAGCAGACATACAATGACACTGGTGGATCCATGTGTGGTTCATGGGAAGAACACACATGCAACGACACCGGTGGATCCATGTGTGGTCTGTGGGAAGAACACACATGCAATGACACTGGTGGATCCATGTTTCATTCATGGGAAGAACACACATGCAATGACACATGTGATATGTGGTCTCTGAGAAGAACACACATGCAATGACACTGGTGGATCCATGTGTGGTATGTGGGAAGAGCAGACATGCAATGACACTGGTGGTTCCATGTGTGGTTCATGGGAAGAACACACATGCAATGACACTGGGTGTGCTTCATGATATGGTTTGTGAGAAGAACACACATGCAATGACACTGGTGGATCCATGTGTGGTCTTTGGGAAGAACACACATGCAATGACACTGGTGATATGTGGTCTGTGAGAAGAACACACATCCAATGACTCTAGCTGTGGTTCATCAAAAGAGCAGACATGCAATGACACTGGTGGATCCATGTGTGGTTCATGGGAAGAACACACATGCAATGACACTAGGTGTGGTTCATGATATGGTTTGTGAGAAGAACACACATGCAATGACACTGGTGGATCCATGTGTGGTCTTTGGGAAGAACACACATGCAATGACACTGGTGATGTCTGGTATGTGGGAAGAGCAGACATGCAATGACACTGGTGGATCCATGTGTGGTTCATCGGAAGAACACACATGCAATGACACTGGGTGTGTTTCATGATAATGTCTATGAGAAGAACACACATGCAATAACACTGGTGGATCCATGTGTGGTCTGTGAGAAGAACACACATGCAATGACACTAGATGTGGTTCATGATATGGTTTGTGAGAAGAACACGCATGCAATGACACTGGTGGATCCATGTGTGGTCTTTGGGAAGAACACACATGAAATGACACTGGCTCCATATGTGGTCTGTGAGAAGAACACACATCCAATGACTCTAGCTGTGGTTCATGAAAAGAGCAGACATGGAATGACACTAGTGGATCCATGTGTGGTTCATGGGAAGAACACACATGCAATAACTCTGGTGATATGTGGTTTGTGAAAAGAACAGACATGCACTGACTCTAGTTGTGGTTAGTGAGAAGAACGCACATGCGATGACACTAGGTGTGGTTCATGATATGGTTTGTGAGAAGAACACACATGCAATGACTCGAGTGGATCCATGTGTGGTTCATGGGAAGAACACACATGCAATGACACTAGGTGAGGTTCATGATATGGTTTGTGAGAAGAACACACGTGCAATAACACTAGTGGATCCATCTGTGGTCTATGAGAAGAACACACATGCAATGACAATGGGTGTGGTTCATGATATGGTTTGTGAGAAGAACACATATGCAATGACACTGGTGGATCCATCTGTGGTCTGTGGGAAGAACACACATGCAATGACACTGGATCCATGTGTGGTCTGTGAGAAGAACACACATCCAATGACTCTAGTTGTGGTTCATGAAAAGAGCAGACATGCAATGACACTGGTGGATCCATGTGTGGTTCATGGGAAGAGCAGACATGCGATGACACTGGGTGGATCCATGTGTGGTTCATGAGAAGAGCAGACATGCAATGAGACTGGGTGTGGTTCATGATATGGTTCATGAGAAGAACACACATGCAATGACACCGGTGGATCCATGTGTGGTTCATGGGAAGAACACACATGCAATGCCTCTGGTGATATGTGGTTTGTGAAAAGAACAGACATGCAATGGCTCAAGCTGTGGTTAGTGAGAAGAACACGCATGCAATGACACTGGGTGTGCTTCATGATATGGTTTGTGAGAAGAACACACATGCAATGACACTGGTGGATCCATGTGTGGTGTTTGGGAAGAACACACATGCAATGACACTGGTGATATGTGGTCTGTGAGAAGAACACACATCCAATGACTCTAGCTGTGGTTCATGAAAAGAGCAGACATGCAATGACACTGGTGGATCCATGTGTGGTTCATGGGAAGAACACACATGCAATGACACTAGGTGTGGTTCATGATATGGTTTGTGAGAAGAACACACATGCAATGACACTGGTGGATCCATGTGTGGTCTTTGGGAAGAACACACATGCAATGACACTGGTGATGTCTGGTATGTGGGAAGAGCAGACATGCAATGACACTGGTGGATCCATGTGCGGTTCATCGGAAGAACACACATGCAATGACACTGGGTGTGTTTCATGATAATGTCTATGAGAAGAACACACATGCAATAACACTGGTGGATCCATGTGCGGTTCATCGGAAGAACACACATGCAATGACACTGGGTGTGTTTCATGATAATGTCTATGAGAAGAACACACATGCAATAACACTGGTGGATCCATGTGTGGTCTATGAGAAGAACACACATGCAATGACACTAGATGTGGTTCATGATATGGTTTGTGAGAAGAACACGCATGCAATGACACTGGTGGATCCATGTGTGGTCTTTGGGAAGAACACACATGCAATGACACTGGATCCATATGTGGTCTGTGAGAAGAACACACATCCAATGACTCTAGTTGTGGTTCATGAAAATAGCAGACATGCAATGACACTAGTGGATCCATGTGTGGTTCATGGGAAGAACACACATGCAATAACTCTGGTGATATGTGGTTTGTGAAAAGAACAGACATGCACTGACTCTAGTTGTGGTTAGTGAGAAGAACACACATGCGATGACACTAGGTGTGGTTCATGATATGGTTTGTGAGAAGAACACACATGCAATGACACTAGTGGATCCATGTGTGGTCTTTGGGAAGAACACACATGCAATGACACTGGTGATGTCTGGTATGTGGGAAGAGCAGACATGCAATGACACTGGTGGATCCATGTGTGGTTCATCGGAAGAACACACATGCAATGACACTGGGTGTGTTTCATGATAATGTCTATGAGAAGAACACACATGCAATAACACTGGTGGATCCATGTGTGGTCTGTGAGAAGAACACAGATGCAATGACAGTAGATGTGGTTCATGATATGGTTTGTGAGAAGAACACGCATGCAATGACACTGGTGGATCCATGTGTGGTCTTTGGGAAGAACACACATGCAATGACACTGGATCCATATGTGGTCTGTGAGAAGAACACACATCCAATGACTCTAGCTGTTGTTCATGAAAAGAGCAGACATGCAATGACACTAGTGGATCCATGTGTGGTTCATGGGAAGAACACACATGCAATAACTCTGGTGATATGTGGTGAAAATGTGAAAAGAACAGACATGCACTGACTCTAGTTGTGGTTAGTGAGAAGAACACACATGCGATGACACTAGGTGTGGTTCATGATATGGTTTGTGAGAAGAACACACATGCAATGACTCGAGTGGATCCATGTGTGGTTCATGGGAAGAACACACATGCAATGACACTACGTGAGGTTCATGATATGGTTTGTGAGAAGAACACACATGCAATAACACTAGTGGATCCATGTGTGGTCTATGAGAAGAACACACATGCAATGACAATGGGTGTGGTTCATGATATGGTTTGTGAGAAGAACACACATGCAATGACAATGGGTGTGGTTCATGATATGGTTTGTGAGAAGAACACACATGCAATGACACTGGATCCATTTGTGGTCTGTGAGAAGAACACACATCCAATGACTCTAGTTGTGGTTCATGAAAAGAGCAGACATGCAATGACACTGGTGGATCCATGTGTGGTTCATGGGAAGAGCAGACATGCGATGACACTGGGTGGATCCATGTGTGGTTCATGAGAAGAGCAGACATGCAATGACACTGGGTGTGGTTCATGATATGGTTCATGAGAAAAACACACATGCAATGACACCGGTGGATCCATGCGTGGTTCATGGGAAGAGCAGACATACAATGACACTGGTGGATCCATGTGTGGTTCATGGGAAGAACACACATGCAACGACACCGGTGGATCCATGTGTGGTCTGTGGGAAGAACACACATGCAATGACACTGGTGGATCCATGTTTCATTCATGGGAAGAACACACATGCAATGACACATGTGATATGTGGTCTCTGAGAAGAACACACATGCAATGACACTGGTGGATCCATGTGTGGTATGTGGGAAGAGCAGACATGCAATGACACTGGTGGTTCCATGTGTGGTTCATGGGAAGAACACACATGCAATGACACTGGGTGTGCTTCATGATATGGTTTGTGAGAAGAACACACATGCAATGACACTGGTGGATCCATGTGTGGTCTTTGGGAAGAACACACATGCAATGACACTGGTGATATGTGGACTGTGAGAAGAACACACATCCAATGACTCTAGCTGTGGTTCATCAAAAGAGCAGACATGCAATGACACTGGTGGATCCATGTGTGGTTCATGGGAAGAACACACATGCAATGACACTAGGTGTGGTTCATGATATGGTTTGTGAGAAGAACACACATGCAATGACACTGGTGGATCCATGTGTGGTCTTTGGGAAGAACACACATGCAATGACACTGGTGATGTCTGGTATGTGGGAAGAGCAGACATGCAATGACACTGGTGGATCCATGTGTGGTTCATCGGAAGAACACACATGCAGTGACACTGGGTGTGTTTCATGATAATGTCTATGAGAAGAACACACATGCAATAACACTGGTGGATCCATGTGTGGTCTGTGAGAAGAACAAACATGCAATGACACTAGATGTGGTTCATGATATGGTTTGTGAGAAGAACACGCATGCAATGACACTGGTGGATCCATGTGTGGTCTTTGGGAGAACACACATGAAATGACACTGGATCCATAAGTGGTCTGTGAGAAGAACACACATCCAATGACTCTAGCTGTGGTTCATGAAAAGAGCAGACATGCAATGACACTAGTGGATCCATGTGTGGTTCATGGGAAGAACACACATGCAATAACTCTGGTGATATGTGGTTTGTGAAAAGAACAGACATGCACTGACTCTAGTTGTGGTTAGTGAGAAGAACGCACATGCGATGACACTAGGTGTGGTTCATGATATGGTTTGTGAGAAGAACACACATGCAATGACTCGAGTGGATCCATGTGTGGTTCATGGGAAGAACACACATGCAATGACACTAGGTGAGGTTCATGATATGGTTTGTGAGAAGAACACACGTGCAATAACACTAGTGGATCCATGTGTGGTCTATGAGAAGAACACACATGCAATGACAATGGGTGTGGTTCATGATATGGTTTGTGAGAAGAACACATATGCAATGACACTGGTGGATCCATGTGTGGTCTGTGGGAAGAACACACATGCAATGACACTGGATCCATGTGTGGTCTGTGAGAAGAACACACATCCAATGACTCTAGTTGTGGTTCATGAAAAGAGCAGACATGCAATGACACTGGTGGATCCATGTGTGGTTCATGGGAAGAGCAGACATGCGATGACACTAGGTGGATCCATGTGTGGTTCATGAGAAGAGCAGACATGCAATGAGACTGGGTGTGGTTCATGATATGGTTCATGAGAAGAACACACATGCAATGACACCGGTGGATCCATGTGTGGTTCATGGGAAGAACACACATGCAATGACTCTGGTGATATGTGGTTTGTGAAAAGAACAGACATGCAATGGCTCAAGCTGTGGTTAGTGAGAAGAACACACAGGCAATGACACTGGGTGTGCTTCATGATATGGTTTGTGAGAAGAACACACATGCAATGACACTGGTGGATCCATGTGTGGTGTTTGGGAAGAACACACATGCAATGACACTAGTGATATGTGGTCTGTGAGAAGAACACACATCCAATGACTCTAGCTGCGGTTCCTGAAAAGAGCAGACATGCAATGACACTGGTGGATCCATGTGTGGTTCATGGGAAGAACACACATGCAATGAAACTAGGTGTGGTTCATGATATGGTTTGTGAGAAGAACACACATGCAATGACACTGGTGGATCCATGTGTGGTCTTTGGGAAGAACACACATGCAATGACACTGGTGATGTCTGGTATGTGGGAAGAGCAGACATGCAATGACACTGGTGGATCCATGTGTGGTTCATCGGAAGAACACACATGCAATGACACTGGGTGTGTTTCATGATAATGTCTATGAGAAGAACACACATGCAATAACACTGGTGGATCCATGTGTGGTCTGT
Organism: Avena sativa; assembly: GCA_916181665.1. Taxonomy (NCBI): domain Eukaryota; kingdom Viridiplantae; phylum Streptophyta; class Magnoliopsida; order Poales; family Poaceae; genus Avena; species Avena sativa. The sequence continues at coordinate 259,063,205 of OV702292.1, read as the reverse complement.
GAGAAGAACACACATGCAATGACACTAGATGTGGTTCATGATATGGTTTGTGAGAAGAAAACGCATGCAATGACACTGGTGGATCCATGTGTGGTCTTTGGGAAGAACACACATGCAATGACTCTAGCTGTGGTTCATGAAAAGAGCAGACATGCAATGACACTAGTGGATCCATGTGTGGTTCATGGGAAGAACACACATGCAATAACTCTGGTGATATGTGGTTTGTGAAAAGAACAGACATGCACTGACTCTAGTTGTGGTTAGTGAGAAGAACACACATGCGATGACACTAGGTGTGGTTCATGATATGGTTTGTGAGAAGAACACACATGCAATGACTCGAGTGGATCCATGTGTGGTTCATGGGAAGAACACACATGCAATGACACTAGGTGAGGTTCATGATATGATTTGTGAGAAGAACACACATGCAATAACACTAGTGGATCCATGTGTGGTCTGTGAGAAGAACACACATGCAATGACAATGGGTGTGGTTCATGATATGGTTTGTGAGAAGAACACATATGCAATGACACTGGTGGATCCATGTGTGGTCTGTGGGAAGAACACACATGCAATGACACTGGATCCATGTGTGGTCTGTGAGAAGAACACACATTCAATGACTCTAGCTGTGGTTCATGAAAAGAGCAGACATGGAATGACACTGGTGGATCCATGTGTGGTTCATGGGAAGAGCAGACATGCGATGACACTGGGTGGATCCATGTGTGGTTCATGAGAAGAGCAGATATGCAATGACACTGGGTGTGGTTCATGATATGGTTCATGAGAAGAACACACATGCAATGACACCGGTGGATCCATGTGTGGTTCATGGGAAGAACACACATGCAATGACTCTGGTGATATGTGGTTTGTGAAAAGAACAGACATGCAATGGCTCAAGCTGTGGTTAGTGAGAAGAACACACATGCAATGACACTGGGTGTGGTTCATGATATGGTTTGTGAGAAGAACACACATGCAATGACACTGGTGGATCCATGTGTGGTCTTTGGGAGGAACACACATGCAATGACACTGGTGATATGTGGTCTGTGAGAAGAACACACATCCAATGACTCTAGTTGTGGTTCATGAAAAGAGCAGACATGCAATGACACTGGTGGATCCATGTGTGGTTCATGGGAAGAACACACATGCAATGACACTAGGTGTGGTTCATGATATGGTTTGTGAGAAGAACACACATGCAATGACACTGGTGGATCCATGTGTGGTGTTTGGGAAGAACACACATGCAATGACACTGGATCCATATGTGGTCTGTGAGAAGAACACACATCCAATGACTCTAGCTGTGGTTCATGAAAAGAGCAGACATGCAATGACACTAGTGGATCCATGTGTGGTTCATGGGAAGAACACACATGCAATAACTCTGGTGATATTTGGTTTGTGAAAAGAACAGACATGCACTAACTCTAGTTGTGGTTAGTGAGAAGAACACACATGCGAGGACACTAGGTGTGGTTCATGATATGGTTTGTGAGAAGAACACACATGCAATGACTCTAGTGGATCCATGTGTGGTTCATGGGAAGAACACACATGCAATGACACTAGGTGAGGTTCATGATATGGTTTGTGAGAAGAACACACATGCAATAACACTAGTGGATCCATGTGTGGTCTATGAGAAGAACACACATGCAATGACAATGGGTGTGGTTCATGATATGGTTTGTGAGAAGAACACATATGCAATGACAGTGGTGGATCCATGTGTGGTCTGTGGGAAGAACACACATTCAATGACACTGGATCCATGTGTGGTCTGTGAGAAGAACACACATTCAATGACTCTAGCTATGGTTCATGAAAAGAGCAGACATGCAATGACACTGGTGGATCCATGTGTGGTTCATGGGAAGAGCAGACATGCGATGACACTGGGTGGATCCATGTGTGGTTCATGAGAAGATCAGACATGCAATGACACTGGGTGTGGTTCATGATATGGTTCATGAGAAGAACACACATCCAATGACACCGGTGGATCCATGTGTGATTCATGGGAAGAACACACATGCAATGACTCTGGTGATATGTGGTTTGTGAAAACAACAGACATGCAATGTCTCAAGCTGTGGTTAGTGAGAAGAACACACATGCAATGACACTGGGTGTGGTTCATGATATGGTTTGTGAGAAGAACACACATGCAATGACACTGGTGGATCCATGTGTGGTCTTTGGGAAGAACACACATGCAATGACACTGGTGATATGTGGTCTGTGAGAAGAACACACATCCAATGATCTCTTGTGGATCTATCTTGGCATAATTTGATGTATGCCATGATGTATTTCATTGTGCAAGACACTCACTTTCCATTTTTATACTACTCAGTATCGCCCTTGGTTTTATGTGGTACTACTCAGTTTTGCCCCCCCCTCTCCCTCTCTCTATCTTTCGTAGAAGCACAAATCTGTGCTCACCCTGTCTGCTACTCCCTGATTGGTTATCACAGTTGTCACGCGGATCGTGCGCACCAGCCGTTGATTCTATGCGATCCAACGATGATCGTTGCACACGTCGTGCCCTTCACAGTACAGCGCGAGACAGCACGGACGTCTCCCTCAGCGAGACTTCTACAAGAAGGAACATGATGCCGTCCATGGAAATTGTTGTCGAGCAGTCATGTCATGTTTAATCAAGTCTGAAAAGCCTATTACTGCTACTACTACGCCACAATGCATGCGTTATCAAATGCACGGTCGTCAATGGATAGCTGCAATTTATTGCCACTTGATTTTAATAAGACATATCCCATTTTTACGCAGCGGCTCTCAATCGCCAATTTTAGGGCCGTGTCAAACTTCGTACATAGAAATTGTGTGTGCGCACTTTGCATGCGGCTCAATACAGAACTGCCATGCATGGCCCGGGAAAAAACGTGACGTACCGTGCGCGTGTCGCGGTGCACGGTGCAGTCGACTACGCGGCGCGTTGGACGGTGGTGCAACGAAACGTGCCTTGCTTGTATCCACCTTAGCTATAGAGCCCCTCTCCGCACACCCACTCCCACTCTCGCTCACTGTCCCCACGCAACCCTCTCCACTGTCCCACCAGCATCCGCAAACTCCCGAGAATACCCCGTTCGCGCCGGTGATGGCCGAGGAGGATAAGGTGGCCATCGTCGCCTCCGTGGCCGCCGGCGAGGAGGCCCCTGTCTCCTCGCCGGTCCCTCCTGACGTGTTGAAAGCAGTCGCTGTCCCTGTCGAGGCCCCAGTGGAGCCATCGATGGCAGCCGCCGTTCCCGTCCAGGTCCCCGTCCCAGCTACCGACGGAGATGCCGAAGAGGAGCCCCCCGCCGGCGAGGAGGCCCCCGCCGGTCACAAGCATATCACGCACTTCTTGGGCACCTACGATCCAGATAAGTACATCGCTCCGCTGAACCCCTACGACACCGGCATCGACGACCTATGATCGGAGGTAACTTGGGTTTGCTCCCCTCCCCTAGTTCTTCTACCGTTTGTTAGAAATAATGGGCTAATCTATTTAAAATTTAGCTGGTATTGTCATGTTTAATATTCTGGAATTAATCATGGAAATTGTGCCTAATTATCCAACACTATTCCCACTGTTGGATGCTAGATCTTGGTTTATTAGGATTCGCTTGTTCGCATTTCAATTGCTCGATCTTCTTACACCATCTACTCCCCCATTTCCGCTTTCTTCCAATAGGTTTCCGGCAACGACGTCTGCAGCAATGACGAGTCCATTCACACCAAGGCTCGTCAGGTGCTGAGGACGCTGCGGGCTGGCAAGTATGACGGCTTCCTCAGGGACTCCTACAGCTGCCCCTTCCGCAAGGGGGGCGTCTACTTCTTGACGAGTCGCTTCGCCGGCGGCACCGTCTTGAACACCTTACTGAAGCATGCAGAGGCCACGGGCTCCGGCATCCACAAAAGCGGCAAGCCCGAGCCCGCGAACATCAACGCCTACATCGCTAAACACCGTGCTCTCTGCATTCACCTCCGAAACCTCCATCGGGTGGCCATCAAAGAGGGTCGCATGCCTCCAATCAGGCCCAAGGCCCCCAAGTCCAAGAAACTGGACAGCAAGAAGTGGCGGAAGCACCAAAGGGAGATGGCGGAGGCGCGGGCGCTTGCAGGATGTGCCTGCAGCTGCGGCGGCTGCCGCTGCTGCCCAGCAGCTCCTTTCTAGCTATATCCTATTTCTGGCTGAATGCATCGAACCTCGTTAAGCAACCTACTTTCTATCGCTATATCCTATTTAGCTGCGCACAACTATATCTACATTTGTTTTGTTTTCTGAATGAATGTATTCTGCCTGGTGTGGTTTTCTGCTCTAGATTTGCTACCTGTTCGGAGGCAAAAAGAGGTCCCAAAGGGAACAAAATATCGAAGTGAGAATGTTCTCTAGATTTGCTACTAATTTGGGCAAAATGAAGCATATATGTTTAGCGAGAGAGCAAAAGGGCACTGTTTCAAACTGTCAGTTAAGAAGCTACCATCTTGACAAGCTACAAGACACATACATAATCATAACACAACGAGGGTTAAATTTATTTTACTAGTATCACTTGATGCACTAGACATCTTGGCAAGCTAACTGAGTTCCACAAAACAGAAACATAACACTGATAAGTAAAATTTAATTCACTCCTCATCAGACCACTTGACGCGCTTGCCATCATTATAGGTACTCCACATCCGACGAACTGCTTTGTCCCAAATGGCATCTGACTTGGCTTTCCTATCTTCAGTGTCCTGTGGAACAATTAGCGGTGCATCACAGGCCTGATTGTTGCTGCTAGAAGATGTTGCCTCTCTGTTTGCCGCTTCAGCTGCAGCCTCTCTGTCAGCTGCTTCTTCACCTGCAAGCTCTCTTTTAGCTGCTTCTGTAGCCTCTATGTTAGCTGCTTCAGATGCAGCCAATTTCTTTGCATATTCAACTTCAAACTCAGCTATTCGGCATTTTCTACAAAGGGCTCCCCTAAGCTTGTCTTCTCTCTTGCAAATAGGGCAAAACACGAGGTAACGTTGAAAAAAATGGATCTTCTTGTACAGCTGGTAGGTCACGTCAGCATCTATAGCTGCATACTTCAGGTTTATATCAGACAACGGCCACTCATTCCAGAAATCATGCCTATCCGTAGAGAAATCTTCCTTCATTGTGACGTACGACTCATCGAGGATTCTAGTTGCGAGTGATGCCATTCCATCCTTCTTCCCGCCCCCTAGGATCTTGACAAGATGCTGAATATCGATCCAGTTGTGCGCAGGAATTATAATTTCCTCTTGATACAATTTCGAAAAATTAGTTGTTGTGTCGACAGTGCAGAAAACAATTCCCTTTTTTCAAGGAACTGGCGCAGCATCGGACATTTCCTGTCAGTCCTGAAAGTATGTAGTTTATCATCACCAAAATTTGTAACTACAAATATTTTGTCAATGCAAGATCATCATCTCAATATAATTTTGAAAAGTTTAGTAAATGCAAGATCAAGACTCTCAACATTGTATTGTCATAATTTATTCGGTTTTGCTATTTCTCAGTCGACTGAACGAGTTGCACATTTATTTTAACTACGATTGCATTTTTCTTGGGTGATTGAGACTAAAGAAAATCTCAGTCGATTGAGACATAGGCAAACCCTAATTTATTTGGTCCTAAATAAAATCCAGTAGTTGCAAGATGAGCAAGTGGATAAAGAACAAGAGGAGAAAACCCTAAAAGCGGTTAGCTATAGAGAGCAGATCTACAAACCGGCAGAGGTGGTAGACGAGGACGTGTTTCCGCATGGCCAGTTGAACGACGGCGACTTCACTCCCTTCATATGGGTGCTCCGGAGTGTACTCGAGGTCCAATCCTACAAACTTGTCCTTGTCTATCCCAAGCCAACCCTCATACATCCTCAGGACACGCACCACTGTCTCCTCCTCGTTGGTGTAGACAACGTCTATCTTCTTGTTGTCTTTGGTCCAGCGCCCAAATTCCATCGGTCCCGGTTTGTTTCCATAATCGGGACCATGCCACGAACCGGGACCAAAAACCCCGCGACGGTCAGCAGTCCAGGACAACTAATGTAAATTAATTCGAGGCAGAAATTAATTCGAGGCAGAAATTAATTGGAGGTAGAAATTGAATTGATCAGTATTTTTAAAAAAATCTTTCACAAATTAATCGAGAAAAAGATCTAAATTGAGACATTTTATTATTCGACCACAAATTTTTCCATACAAAGATGCAACTTTACAAATTTTCCTAGTCGACAACACTTCCGCTACCGCTCTCCTCCGAGCCGCCGGCTTCCTCGTCGTCGTCGGACGAAATCTCCATGATTTCGGCGTTGTTCGAGAGACAGACCTCCTCTGCGCGGCTAGCAGCATCGATGGCGGTGTAGATGGTCCGTCCAGGGACGGACTAGAACATCTCCCGCCCTTCTTGGTTTTGGCGATCCGGGTGCACCAGGCGCCCGTCCATGATACAGTAGCCAAGCTGGGCCTTCCGCTCCTTCTTGAACAGCCGGGGCCAGTACTCGCTGGCCGCCGCGTACTGGGGCAACGCCCTCATGCACGCGGGCAGCTGGCGGCGACGCTCCGCAATGACGCACTCCATCTCGTTTCCGCGGGGGTTGAGGACTGGAGCCACCAGCACACCCGCCTCGCTGATGCGAAATCCGGCGTGCAAGGTCGCGTGTGGCGGTGCGAGGATGCCGTAGTACGCAAACATCACCGACTCATAGTGGTTGAGCATGGGAACCTCCATGGCGGCGCGGTGGAGATTGGAGAGGGAGGGGAGGCGAGACCACGACACGGTGGAGAGGCGATGGCTAAAGGGGTAGGGTGGAGATGGACTGCAGAGAGGCCGAGGCGATGGCGAAAGCGAGCGCTATGGCCTCATATTTATAGAGTGCATAGACCTTCCATGGTGGCAAGGAGAAGACGGGAAGATGATAGTAGATGACAGGAAGAAGAAGAGTGGTTTCTGCGAGGCAGTGGAACGGTGGAACAGTCAATACGCTTTTATGGTAGGGGTTAACGATTGGGACGGAAGTCCAAGGAGAGACGCGTGGCGGTGGACATTCCAGCTTCTGAGTAAACAAAAAATAATTATAACGCCGATACATGGGCCATGTTTTGTCACGTCAATAAAAATGGTAGGGGCGGGTTGTCCTATCCACTGTGTTAACGCTACAAGCCTACGTGACAGCCACCCCGCCTAAGTGACGGGAGCGACATAACGGCGAGAACTGACAGTGGGGGCCCAACTTGACGCCCGTTAGCCTGATTTTTTGTATTGAAACGTAAAGTTGAATTCGTGCCGAAAAAGACACTCTGAGTATTTGGCACATCAACTGTAGTCATCCCAGCTGATTTCAGGGAACCTCGGTACCGCGTTGCCTGTACACCCCAACTTTTGGGCCGCAAAATGATATTCTCACGGGTGGATCCATGTGTGGTCTATGAGAGGAATAGACATGCAATGACACTAGGTGTGGTTCATGAAAAGAACACACATCCAATGTCACAGGTGGATCCTTATGTGGTTTGTGAGAAGAACACACATGCAATGACAATGGTGGATCCATGTGTGGATCATGAGAAGAACACACATGCAATGACACTAGTGGATCCATGTGTGGTCTATGAGAGCAACATACATCCAATGACACTGGGTGTGGTAAACACATGCAATGACACTGGTGGATCCATGTGTGGTCTTTGAGAGGATCACACATGCAATGACTCTAATTGTGGTTCATGAAAAGAGCAGATATGCAATGACACTGGTGGATCCATGTGTGGTCTGTGGGAGGAACACACATCCAATGACACTGGTGGATCCATATGTGGTTTCTGAGAAGAACACACATGCAATCATACTGGTGGATCCATGTGTGGTCTGTGGGAAGAACACACATGCAATGACTCTAGATGTGGTTCATGAAAAGAGCAGACATGCAATGACACCGGTGGATCCATGTGTGGTCTATGAGAGGAACACACATCCAATGACACCGGTGGATCCTTATGTGGTTTGTGAAAAGAACACACATGCAATGACACTAGTGATATGTGGTCTGTGAAAAGAACACACATGCAATGACACTGGTGGATCCATATGTGGTTTGTTAAAAGAACAGACATGCAATCACACTGGGTGGATCCATGCGTGGTTCATGAGAAGAACACACATGCAATGACACTAGTGATATGTGGTTTGTGAAAAGAACAGACATGCAATGACTCTAACTGTGGTTAATGAAGAGAGCAGACATGCAATGACACTGGTGGATCCATGTGTGGTTAATGAGAAGAACACACATTGAATGACACTCGGTGTGGTTCATGATATGGTTTGTGAGAAGAACACACATGAAATAACTCTAGCTGTGGTTCATGAGAAGAACACACATGCAATGACACTGGTGTATCCTTATGTGGTTTGTGAGAAGAACACACATGCAATGACTCTAGCTGTGGTTCATGAAAAGAACACACATCCAATGACTCTAGCTGTGGTTCATGAGAAGAACACACATGCAATCACACTGGTGGATCTATGTGTGGTATGTGAGAGGAACAGGCACTCAATGAAACTGGGTGTGGTTCATGAGAAGAACAAACATGCAATGACACTGGTGGATCCATGTGTTGTCTGTGAGAGGAACAGACATGCAATGACACTGGGTGGGGTTCATGAAAAGAACACACATCCAATGACACTGGTGGATCCTTATGTGGTTTGTGAGAATAACACACATGCAATGACACTGGTGGATCCATGTCTGGTTCATGAGAAGAACACACATGCAATGTCACTGGTGGATCCATGTGTGGTCCGTGAGAGGAACACGTATCCAATGACACTAGGTGTGGTTCATGAAAAGAACACACATCCAATGACACTGCTGGATCCTTATATGTTTTGTGAGAAGAACACACATGCAATGACACTTGTGGATCCATGTGTGGTATGTGGGAAGAACACACATGCAATGACTCTAGATGTGGTTAATGAAAAGAGTAGACATGCAATGACACCGGGTGTTGTTCATGAAAAGAACAATCATGCAATGACTCTAGCCATGGTTCATGAGAAGAACACACGTGTAATGACACTGGTGGATCCATGTGTGGTCTGTGAGAGTAACACACATCCAATGACACTGGGTGTGGTTCATGAAAATAACACACATCCAATGACACTAGTGGATCCTTATGTGGTTCGTGAGAAGAACACACATGCAATGACACTGGTGGATCCTTATGTGGTTCATGAGAAGAACAGACATGCAATGACTCTAACTGTGGTTAATGAAAAGAGCAGACATGCAATGACACTGGTGGATCCATGTGTGGTTAATGAGAAGAACACACATGCAATGACACAGGTGTATCCTTATGTGGTTTGTTAGAAGAGCACACATGCAATGACTCTAGCTGTGGTTCACGAGAAGAACACACATGCAATGACACTTGTGTATCCTTATGTGGTTTGTGAGAAGAACACACATCCAATGACTCTAGTTGTGGTTCATGAAAAGAACACACATCCAATGACTCTAGCTGTGGTTAATGAGAAGAACACACATGCAATGACACTGGTGGATCCATGTGTGGTCTGTGAGAGGAACAGACATGCAATGACACTGGGTGTGGTTCATGAAAAGAACACACATCCAATGACACTGGTGGATCCTTATGTGGTTGGTGAGAAGAACACACATGCAATGACACTGGTAGATCCATGTGTGGTCTGTGAGAGGAACACACATCCAATGACACTGGGTGTGGTTCATGAAAAGAACACACATCCAATGACACTTCTGTATCCTTACGTGGTGTGAGAAGAACACACATGCAATGACACTGGTGGATCCTTATGTGGTTCATGAGAAGAACACACATGCAATGACACTGGTGGATCCATGTGTGGTTTGTGAGAGGATCACACATGCAATGACTCTAACTGTGGTTCATGAAAAGAGCAGGCATGCAATAACACTGGTGGATCCATGTGTGGTTTGTGGGAGGAACACACATCGAATGAGACTAGTGGATCCATATGTGGTTTGCGAGAAGAACACACATGCAATGAAACTGGTGGATCCATGTATGGTCAGTGGGAAGAACACACATGCAATGACTAGATGTGGTTCATGAAAAGAGTAGACATGCAATGACACCGGTGGATCCATGTGTGGTCTATGAGAGGAACACAAATCTAAACACACCGGTGGATCCTTATGTGGTTTGTGAAAAGAACACACATGCAATGACACTAGTGATATGTGGTCTGTGAAAAGAACACACATGCAATGACACTCGTGGATCCATATGTGGTTTGTTAAAAGAACAGACATGCAATCACACTGGGTGGATCCATGTGTGGTTCATGAGAAGAACACACATGCAATGACACTGGTGATATGTGGTTTGTGAAAAGAACAGACATGCAACTACTCTAACTATGGTTAATGAAAAGAGCAGACATGCAATGACACTGGTGGATCCATGTGTGGTTAATGAGAAGAACACGCACATGCAATGACACTAGGTGTGGTTCCTGAAAAGAGCACACATGTAAGGACACTGGTGTATCCTTATGTGGTTTGTGAGAAGAACACACATGCAATGACTCTAGCTGTGGTTCATGAAAAGAACACACATCCAATGAGTCTAGCTGTGGTTCATGAGAAGAACACACATGCAATGACACTAGTGGATCCATGTGTGGTCCGTGAGAGGAACAGACACTCAATGAAACTGGGTGTGGTTCATGAGAAGAACACACATGCAATGACATCGGTGTATCCTTATGTGGTTTGTGAGTAGAACACACATGCAATGACTCTAGTTGTGGTTCCTGAAAAGAACACACATGCAATGACACTGGTGTATCCTTATGTGGTTTGTGAGAAGAACACACATGCAATGACTCTAGCTGTGGTTCATGAAAAGAACACACATCCAATGACTCTAGCTGTGGTTCATGAGAACAACACACATGCAATGACACTGGTGGATCCATGTGTGGTCTGTGAGAGGAACCGACATGCAATGACAGTGGGTGTGGTTCATGAAAAGAACACACATCCAATGACACTGGTGGATCCTTATGTGGTTTGTGAGAATAACACAAATGCAATAACACTGGTGGATCCATGTGTGGTTCAAGTGAAGAGCACATATGCAATGACACTGGTGGATCCATGTGTGGTCCGTGAGAGGAACACATATCCAATGACACTAGGTGTGGTTCATGAAAAGAACACACATCCAATGACACTGCTGGATCCTTATGTGTTTTCTAAGAAGAACACACATGCAATGACACTGGTGGATCCATGTGTGGTCTGTGGGAAGAACACACATGCAATGACTCTAGATGTGGTTAATGAAAAGAGTAGACATGCAATGACACCGGGTGTTGTTCATGAAAAGAACACACATGCAATGACTCTAGCCATGGTTCATGAAAAGAACACACATGCAATGACACTGGTGGATCCATGTGTGGTCTGTGAGAGGAACACACATCCAATGACACTGGGTGTGGTTCATGAAAATAACACACATCCAATGACACTGGTGGATCCTTATGTGGTTTGTGAGAAGAACACACATGCAATGACACTGGTGGATCCTTATGTGGTTCATGAGAAGAACAGACATGCAATGACCCTAACTGTGGTTAATGAAAAGAGCAGACATGCAATGACACTGGTGGATCCATGTGTGGTTAATGAGAAGAACACACATGCAATGACACAGGTGTATCCTTATGTGGTTTGTGAGAAGAGCACACTTGCAATGACTCTAGCTGTGGTTCATGAGAAGAACACACATGCAATGACACTGGTGTATCCTTATGTGGTTTGTGAGAAGAAAACACATGCAATGACTATCGGTGTGGTTCATGAAAAGAACACACATTCAATGACTCTAGCTGTGGTTCATGAGAAGAACACACATGCAATGACACTGGTGGATCCATGTGTGGTTTGTTAGAGGAACATACATGCAATGACACTATGTGTGGTTCATGAAAAGAACACACATCCAATGACACTGGGTGGATCCATGTGTGGTCTGTGAGAGGAACACACATCCAATGACACTAGGTGTGGTTCATGAAAAGAACACACATCCAATGACACTTTTGTATCCTTACGTGGTTTGTGAGAAGAACACACGTGCAATGACACTGGTGGATCCTTATGTGGTTCATGAGAAGAACACGCATGCAATGACACTGGTGGATCCATGTGTGGTTTGTGAGAGGATCACACATGCAATGAATCTAACTATGGTTCATCAAAAGAGCAGGCATGCAATGACACTGGTGGATCCATGTGTGGTTTGTGGGAGGAACACACATCCAATGACACTGGTGGATCCATATGTGGTTTGTGAGCAGAACACACATGCAATGAAACTGGTGGATCCATGTGTGGTCAGTGGTAAGAACACACATGCAATGACTAGATGTGGTTCATGAAAAGACTAGACATGCAATGACACCGGTGGATCCATGTGTGGTCTATGAGAGGAACAGAAATCCAATCACACCGGTGGATCCTTATGTGGTTTGTGAAAAGAACACACATGCAATGACACTGGTGATATGTGGTCTGTGAAAAGAACACACATGCAATGACACTGGTGGATCCATATGTGGTTTGTTAAAAGAACAGACATGCAATCACACTGGGTGGATCCATGTGTGGTTCATGAGAAGAACACACATGCAATGACACTGGTGATATGTGGTTTGTGAAAAGAACAGACATGCAACTACTCTAACTGTGGTTAATGAAAACAGCAGACATGCAATGACACTGGTGGATCCATGTGTGGTTAATGAGAAGAACACACATGCAATGACACTAGGTGTGGTTGATGATATGGTTTGTGAGAAGAACACACATGCAATGACACTAGGTGTGGTTCATGAGAAGAGCACACATGTAATGACTCTAGCCATGCTTCATGAAAAGAACACACATGCAATGACACTGGTGGATCCATGTGTGGTCTGTGAGAGGAACACACATCCAATGACACTAGGTCTGGTTCATGAAAATAACACACATCCAATGACACTGGTGGATCCTTATGTGGTTTGTGAGAAGAACACACATGCAATGACACTGGTGGATCCTTATGTGGTTCATGAGAAGAACAGACATGCAATGACTCTAACTATGGTTAATGAAAAGAGCAGACATGCAATGACACTGGTGGATCCATGTGTGGTTAATGAGAAGAACACACATGCAATGACACAGGAGTATCCTTATGTGGTTTGTGAGAAGAGCACACATGCAATGACTCTAGCTGTGGTTCATGAGAAGAACACACATGCAATGACACTGGTGTATCCTTATGTGGTTTGTGAGAAGAAAACACATGCAATGACTATCGGTGTGGTTCATGAAAAGAACACACATTCAATGACTCTAGCTGTTGTTCATGAGAAGAACACACATGCAATGACACTGGTGGATCCATGTGTGGTTTGTTAGAGGAACATACATGCAATGACACTATGTGTGGTTCATGAAAAGAACACACATCCAATGACACTGGGTGGATCCATGTGTGGTCTGTGAGAGGAACACACATCCAATGACACTGGGTGTGGTTCATGAAAAGAACACACATCCAATGACACTTTTGTATCCTTACGTGGTTTGTGAGAAGAACACACGTGCAATGACACTGGTGGATCCTTATGTGGTTCATGAGAAGAACACGCATGCAATGACACTGGTGGATCCATGTGTGGTTTGTGAGAGGATCACACATGCAATGAATCTAACTATGGTTCATGAAAAGAGCAGGCATGCAATGACACTGGTGGATCCATGTGTGGTTTGTGGGAGGAACACACATCCAATGACACTGGTGGATCCATATGTGGTTTGTGAGCAGAATACACATGCAATGAAACTAGTGGATCCATGTGTGGTCAGTGGTAAGAACACACATGCAATGACTAGATGTGGTTCATGAAAAGACTAGACATGCAATGACACCGGTGGATCCATGTGTGGTCTATGAGAGGAACAGAAATCCAATCACACCGGTGGATCCTTATGTGGTTTGTGAAAAGAACACACATGCAATGACACTGGTGATATGTGGTCTGTGAAAAGAACACACATGCAATGACATTGTTGGATCCATATGTGGTTTGTTAAAAGAACAGACATGCAATCACACTGGGTGGATCCATGTGTGGTTCATGAGAAGAACACACATGCAATGACACTGGTGATATGTGGTTTGTGAAAAGAACAGACATGCAACTACTCTAACTGTGGTTAATGAAAACAGTAGACATGCAATGACACTGGTGGATCCATGTGTGGTTAATGAGAAGAACACACATGCAATGACACTAGGTGTGGTCGATGATATGGTTTGTGAGAATAACACACATGCAATGACACTAGGTGTGGTTCATGAGAAGAGCACACATGTAATGACTCTAGCCATGCTTCATGAAAAGAACACACATGCAATGACACTGGTGGATCCATGTGTGGTCTGTGAGAGGAACACACATCCAATGACACTGGGTGTGGTTCATGAAAATAACACACATCCAATGACACTGGTGGATCCTTATATGCTTTGTGAGAAGAACACACATGCAATGATATTGGTGGATCCTTATGTGGTTCATGAGAAGAACAGACATGCAATGACTCTAACTGTGGTTAATGAAAAGAGCAGACATGCAATGACACTGGTGGATCCATGTGTGGTTAATGAGAAGAACACACATGCAATGACACAGGTGTATCCTTCTGTGGTTTGTGAGAAGAGCACACATGCAATGACTCTAGCTGTGGTTCATGGGAAGAACACACATGCAATGACACTTGTGTATTCTTATGTGGTTTGTGAGAAGAAAACACATGCAATGACTATAGGTGCGGTTCATGAAAAGAACACACATTCAATGACTCTAGCTGTGGTTCATGAGAAGAACACACATGCAGTGACACTGGTGGATCCATGTGTGGTTTGTTAGAGGAACATACATGCAATGACACTATGTGTGGTTCATGAAAAGAACACACATCCAATGACGCTGGGTGGATCCATGTGTGGTCTATGAGAGGAACACACATCCAATGACACTGGGTGTGGTTCATGAAAAGAACACACATCCAATGACACTTTTGTATCCTTACGTGGTTTGTGAGAAGAACACACGTGCAATGACACTGGTGGATCCTTATGTGGTTCATGAGAAGAACACACATGCAATGACACTGGTGGATCCATGTGTGGTTTGTGAGAGGATCACACATGCAATGAATCTAACTATGGTTCATGAAAAGAGCAGGCATGCAATGACACTGGTGGATCCATGAGTGGTTTGTGGGAGGAACACACATCCAATGACACTGGTGGATCCATATGTGGTTTGTGAGCAGAACACACATGCAATGAAACTAGTGGATCCATGTGTGGTCAGTGGTAAGAACACACATGCAATGACTAGATGTGGTTCATGAAAAGAGTAGACATGCAATTACACCGGTGGATCCATGTGTGGTCTATGAGAGGAACAGAAATCCAATCACACCGGTGGATCCTTATGTGGTTTGTGAAAAGAACACACATGCAATGACACTGGTGATATGTGGTCTGTGAAAAGAACACACATGCAATGACACTGGTGGATGCATATGTGGTTTGTTAAAAGAACAGACATGCAATCACACTGGGTGGATCCATGTGTGGTTCATGAGAAGAACACACATGCAATGACACTGGTGATATGTGGTTTGTGAAAAGAACAGACATGCAACTACTCTAACTGTGGTTAATTAAAACAGCAGACATGCAATGACACTGGTGGATCCATGTGTGGTTAATGAGAAGAACACACATGCAATGACACTAGGTGTGGTTGATGATATGGTTTGTGAGAAGAACACACATGCAATGACACTAGGTGTGGTTCATGAGAAGAGCACACATGTAATGACATTGGTGTATCCTTATGTGGTTTGTGAGAAGAACACACATGCAATGACTCTAGCTGTGGTTCATGAAAAGAACAGACATCCAATGACTCTAGCTGTGGTTCATGAGAAGAACACACATGCAATGACACTGGTGGATCCATGTGTGGTCTGTGAGGGGAACAGACACTCAATGAAACTGGGTGTGGTTCATCAGAAGAACACACATGCAATGACACCGGT
The DNA here is from genome assembly GCA_916181665.1 of Avena sativa. Classification (NCBI taxonomy): domain Eukaryota; kingdom Viridiplantae; phylum Streptophyta; class Magnoliopsida; order Poales; family Poaceae; genus Avena; species Avena sativa. Next base: position 259,046,964 of record OV702292.1, on the reverse strand, counting down.
GTATCCTTATGTGGTTTGTGAGTAGAACACACATGCAATGACTCTATCTGTGGTTCCTGAAAAGAACACACATGCAATGACACTGGTGTATCCTTATGTGGTTTGTGAGAAGAACACACATGCAATGACTCTAGCTGTGGTTCATGAAAAGAACACACATCCAATGACTCTAGCTGTGGTTCATGAGAAGAACACACATGCAATGACACTGGTGGATCCATGTGTGGTCTGTGAGAGGAACCAACATGCAATGACACTGGGTGTGGTTCATGAAAAGAACACACATCCAATGACACTGGTGGATCCTTATGTAGTTTGTGAGAATAAAACAAATGCAATGACACTGGTGGATCCATGTGTGGTTCATGAGAAGAGCACACACACTGGTGGATCCATGTGTTGTCTGTGAGAGGAACACACATCCAATGACACTTCGTGTGGTTCATGAAAAGAACATACATCCAATGACACTGCTGGATCCTTATGTGATTTGTGACAAGAACACACTTGCAATGACACTGGTGGATCCATGTGTGGTCTGTGGGAATAACACACATGGAATGACTCTAGATGTGGTTAATGAAAAGAGCAGACATGCAATGACACCGGGTGATGTTCATGGAAAGAACACACATGCAATGACTCTAGCCGTGGTTCATGAGAAGAACACACATGCAATGACACTGGTGGATCCATGTGTGGTCTATGAGAGGAACACACATCCAATGACACTGGGTGTGGTTCATGAAAAGAACACACATCCAATGACACTGGTGGATCCATATGTGATTTGTGAGAAGAACACACTTGCAATGACACTGGTGGATCCATGTGTGGTCTGTGGGAAGAACACACATGCAATGACTCTAGATGTGGTTAATGAAAAGAGTAGACATGCAATGACACCGGGTGTTGTTCATGAAAAGAACACACATGCAATGACTCTAGCCATGGTTCATGAGAAGAACACACTTGCAATGACACTGGTGGATCCATGTGTGGTCTGTGGGAAGAACACACATGCAATGACTCTAGATGTGGTTAATGAAAAGAGTAGACATGCAATGACACCGGGTGTTGTTCATGAAAAGAACACACATGCAATGACTCTAGCCATGGTTCATGAGAAGAACACACATGCAATGACACTGGTGGATCCATGTGTGGTCTGTGAGAGGAACACACATCCAATGACACTGGGTGTGGTTCATGAAAATAACACACATCCAGTGACACTGGTGGGTCCTTATGTGGTTTGTGAAAAGAACACACATGCAATGACACTGGTGATATATGGTATGTGAAAAGAACGCACATGCAATGACACTGGTGGATCCATATGTGGTTTGTTAAAAGAACAGACATGCAATCACACTGGGTGGATCCATGTGTGGTTCATGAGAAGAACACACATGCAATGACACTAGTGATATGTAGTTTGTGAAAAGAACAGACATGCAACCATTCTAACTGTGGTTAATGAAAAGAGCAGACATGCAATGACACTGGTGGATCCATGTGTGGTTAATGAGAAGAACACACATGCAATGACACTGGGTGTGGTTGATGATATGGTTTGTGAGAAGAACACACATGCAATGATACTAGCTGTGGTTCATGAGAAGAACACACATGTAATGACACTGGTGTATCCTTATGTGGTTTGTGAGAAGAACACACATGCAATGACTGTAGCCGTGGTTCATGAAAAGAACACACATCGAATGACTCTAGATGTGATTCATGAGAAGAACACACGTGCAATGACACTGGTGGATCCATGTGTGGTCTGTGAGAGGAACAGACATGCAATAACACTGGGTGTGGTTCATGAGAAGAACACACATGCAATGACACCGGTGTATCCTTGTGTGGTTTGTGTGAAGAACACACATGCAATGACTCTAGCTATGGTTCATGAAAAGAACACACATGCAATGACATGGTTTAGCCTTATGTGGTTTGTGAGAAGAACACACATGCAATGATTCTAGCTGTGGTTCATGAAAAGAACACACATCCAATGACTCTAGCTGTGGTTCATGAGAAGAACACACATGCAATGACACTAATGGATCCATGTGTGGTCTGTGAGAGGAACAAACATGCAATGACACTTGGTGTGGTTCATGTAAAGAACACACGTCCAATGACATTGGTGGATCCTTATATGGTTTGTGAGAAGAACACACATGCAATGACTGTAGCCGTGGTTCATGAAAAGAACACACATCGAATGACTCTAGATGTGGTTCATGAGAAGAACACACATGCAATGACACTGGTGGATCCATGTGTGGTCTGTGAGAGGAACAGACATGCAATAACACTGGGTGTGGTTCATGAGAAGAACACACATGCAATGACACCGGTGTATCCTTGTGTGGTTTGTGTGAAGAACACACATGCAATGACTCTAGTTATGGTTCATGAAAAGAACACACATGCAATGACATGGTTTATCCTTATGTGGTTTGTGAGAAGAACACACATGCAATGACTCTAGCTGTGGTTCATGAAAAGAACACACATCCAATGACTCTAGCTGTGGTTCATGAGAGGAACACACATCCAATGACACTGGTGGATCCATATGTGGTTTGTGAGCAGAACACACATGCAATGAAACTGGTGGATCCATGTGTGGTTAGTGGGAAGAACACACGTGCAATGACTAGATGTGGTTCATGAAAAGAGTAGACATGCAATGACACCGGTGGATCCATGTGTGGTCTATGAGAGGAACACACATCCAATGACACCGGTGGATCCTTATGTGGTTTGTGAAAAGAACACACATGCAATGACACTGGTGATATGTGGTCTATGAAAAGAACACACATGTAATGACACTGGTGGATCCATATGTGGTTTGTGAAAAGAAAAGATATGCAATCACACTGGGTGGATCCATGTGTGGTTCATGAGAAGAACACACATGCAATGACACTGGTGATATGTGGTTTTTGAAAAGAACAGACATGCAACTACTCTAACTGTGGTTAATGAAAAGAGCAGACATGCAATGACACTGGTGGATCCATGTGTGGTTAATGAGAAGAACACACATGCAATGACACTCGGTGTGGTTGATGATATGGTTTGTGAGAAGAACACACATGCAATGAAACTAGCTGTGGTTCATTAGAAGACCACACATCTAATGACACTGGTGTATCCTTATGTGGTTTGTGAGAAGAACACACATGCAATGACTCTAGCTGTGGTTCATGAAAAGAACACACAACCAATGACTCTAGCTGTGGTTCATGAGAAGAACACACATGCAATGACACTAGTGGATCCATGTGTGGTCTGTGAGAGGAACAGACATGTAATGACACTGGGTGTGGTTCATGTAAAGAACACACATCCAATGGCATTGGTGGATCCTTATGTGGTTTATGAGAAGAACACACATGCAATGACACTGGTGGATCCATGTGTGGTTCATGAGAAGAACACACATGCAATGACACTGGTGGATCCATGTGTGGTCTATGAGAGGAACACACATCCAATGACACTGGATGTGGTTCATGAAAAGAACACACATCCAATGACACTGCTGGATCCTTATGTGGTAGTGAGAAGAACACACTTGCAATGGCACTGGTGGATCCATGTGTGGTCTGTGGGAAGAACACACATGCAATAACTCTAGATGTGGTTAATGAAAAGAGCAGACATGCAATGACACCGGGTGCTGTTCATGGAAAGAACACACATGCAATGACTCTAGCCGTGGTTCATGAGAAGAACACATATGCAATGACTCTTGTGGATCCATGTGTGGTCTGTGAGAGGAACACACATCCAATGACACTGGGTGTGGTTCATGAAAAGAACACACATCGAATGACACTGGTGGATCCTTATGTGGTTTGTGAGAAGAACACACATGCAATGACACTGGTGGATCCTTATGTGGTTCATGAGAAGAACAGACTTGCAATGACTCTAACTTTGGTTAATAAAAAGAGTAGACATGCAATGACACTGGTGGATCCATGTGTGGTTCATGAGAAGAACACACATGCAATGACACTGGTGTATCCTTATGTGGTTTGTCAGAAGAACAGACATGCAATGACTCTAGCTGTGGTTCATGAGAAGAACACACATGCAATGACACTGGTGTATCCTTATGTGGTTTGTGAGAAGAACACACATGCAATGACTATAGCCGTGGTTCATGAAAAGAACACACATCCAATGACTCTCGATGTGGTTCATGAGAAGAACACACATGCAATGACACTGGTGGATCCATGTGTGGTCTCTGAGGGGAACAGACATGCAATAACACTGGGTGTGGTTCATGAGAAGAACACACATGCAATGACACTAATGGATCCATGTGTGGTCTGTGAAAGGAACAAACATGCAATGACACTTGGTGTGGTTCATGTAAAGAACACACGTCCAATGACATTGGTGGATCCTTATATGGTTTGTGAGAAGAACACACATGCAATGACTGTAGCCGTGGTTCATGAAAAGAACACACATCGAATGACTCTAGATGTGGTTCATGAGAAGAACACACATGCAATGACACTGGTGGATCCATGTGTGGTCTGTGAGAGGAACAGACATGCAATAACACTGGGTGTGGTTCATGAGAAGAACACACATGCAATGACACCGGTGTATCCTTGTGTGGTTTGTGTGAAGAACACACATGCAATGACTCTAGCTATGGTTCATGAAAAGAACACACATGCAATGACATGGTTTATCCTTATGTGGTTTGTGAGAAGAACACACATGCAATGACTCTAGCTGTGGTTCATGAAAAGAACACGCATCCAATGACTCTAGCTGTGGTTCATGAGAGGAACACACATCCAATGACACTGGTGGATCCATATGTGGTTTGTGAGCAGAACACACATGCAATGAAACTGGTGGATCCATGTGTGGTCAGTGGGAAGAACACACGTGCAATGACTAGATGTGGTTCATGAAAAGAGTAGACATGCAATGACACCGGTGGATCCATGTGTGGTCTATGAGAGGAACACACATCCAATGACACCGGTGGATCCTTATGTGGTTTGTGAAAAGAACACACATGCAATGACACTGGTGATATGTGGTCTATGAAAAGAACACACATGTAATGACACTCGTGGATCCATATGTGGTTTGTGAAAAGAAAAGATATGCAATCACACTGGGTGGATCCATGTGTGGTTCATGAGAAGAACACACATGCAGTGACACTGGTGATATGTGGTTTTTGAAAAGAACAGACATGCAACTACTCTAACTGTGGTTAATGAAAAGAGCAGACATGCAATGACACTGGTGGATCCATGTGTGGTTAATGAGAAGAACACACATGCAATGACACTCGGTGTGGTTGATGATATGGTTTGTGAGAAGAACACACATGCAATGACACTAGCTGTGGTTCATTAGAAGACCACACATCTAATAACACTGGTGTATCCTTATGTGGTTTGTGAGAAGAACACACATGCAATGACTCTAGCTGTGGTTCATGAAAAGAACACACAACCAATGACTCTAGCTGTGGTTCATGAGAAGAACACACATGCAATGACACTAGTGGATCCATGTGTGGTCTGTGAGAGGAACAGACATGTAATGACACTGGGTGTGGTTCATGTAAAGAACACACATCCAATGGCATTGGTGGATCCTTATGTGGTTTATGAGAAGAACACACATGCAATGACACTGGTGGATCCATGTGTGGTTCATGAGAAGAACACACATGCAATGACACTGGTGGATCCATGTGTGGTCTATGAGAGGAACACACATCCAATGACACTGGATGTGGTTCATGAAAAGAACACACATCCAATGACACTGCTGGATCCTTATGTGGTAGTGAGAAGAACACACTTGCAATGGCACTGGTGGATCCATGTGTGGTCTGTGGGAAGAACACACATGCAATGACTCTAGATGTGGTTAATGAAAAGAGCAAACATGCAATGACACCGGGTGCTGTTCATGGAAAGAACACACATGCAATGACTCTAGCCGTGGTTCATGAGAAGAACACACATGCAATGACACTTGTGGATCCATGTGTGGTCTGTGAGAGGAACACACATCCAATGACACTGGGTGTGGTTCATGAAAAGAACACACATCGAATGACACTGGTGGATCCTTATGTGGTTTGTGAGAAGAACACACATGCAATGACACTGGTGGATCCTTATGTGGTTCATGAGAAGAACAGACATGCAATGACTCTAACTTTGGTTAATAAAAAGAGTAGACATGCAATGACACTGGTGGATCCATGTGTGGTTCATGAGAAGAACACACATGCAATGACACTGGTGTATCCTTATGTGGTTTGTCAGAAGAACAGACATGCAATGACTCTAGCTGTGGTTCATGAGAAGAACACACATGCAATGACACTGGTGTATCCTTATGTGGTTTGTGAGAAGAACACACATGCAATGACTATAGCCGTGGTTCATGAAAAGAACACACATCCAATGACTCTCGATGTGGTTCATGAGAAGAACACACATGCAATGACACTGGTGGATCCATGTGTGGTCTCTGAGGGGAACAGACATGCAATAACACTGGGTGTGGTTCATGAGAAGAACACACATGCAATGACACCGGTGTATCCTTATGCGGTTTGTGAGAAGAACACACATGCAATGACAATAGCTATGGTTCATGAAAAGAACACACATGCAATGACATGGTTTATCCTTATGTGATTTGTGAGAAGAACACACATGCAATGACTCTAGCTGTGGTTCATGAAAAGAACACACATCCAATGACTCTAGCTGTGGTTCATGAGAAGAACACACATGCAATGACACTAATGGATCCATGTGTGGTCTGTGAGAGGAACAGACTTGCAATGACACTGGGTGTGTTTCATGTAAAGAACACACATCCAATGACATTGGTGGATCCTTATATGGTTTGTGAGAAGAACACTGGTGGATCCATGTGTGGTTCATGAGAAGAACACACACACTGGTGGATCCATGTGTGGTCTGTGAGAGGAACACACATCCAATGACACTTCGTGTGGTTCATGAAAAGAACATACATCCAATGACACTGCTGGATCCTTATGTGATTTGTGACAAGAACACACTTGCAATGACACTGGTGGATCCATGTGTGGTCTGTGGGAATAACACACATGGAATGACTCTAGATGTGGTTAATGAAAAGAGCAGACATGCAATGATACCGGGTGATGTTCATGGAAAGAACACACATGCAATGACTCTAGCCGTGGTTCATGAGAAGAACACACATGCAATGACACTGGTGGATCGATGTGTGGTCTATGAGAGGAACACACATCCAATGACACTGGGTGTGGTTCATGAAAAGAACACACATCCAATGACACTGGTGGATCCTTATGTGATTTGTGAGAAGAACACACTTGCAATGACACTGGTGGATCCATGTGTGGTCTGTGGGAAGAACACACATGAAATGACTCTAGATGTGGTTAATGAAAAGAGTAGACATGCAATGACACCGGGTGTTGTTCATGAAAAGAACACACAAGCAATGACTCTAGCCATGGTTCATGAGAAGAACACACTTGCAATGACACTGGTGGATCCATGTGTGGTCTGTGGGAAGAACACACATGCAATGACTCTAGATGTGGTTAATGAAAAGAGTAGACATGCAACGACACCGGGTGTTGTTCATGAAAAGAACACACATCCAATGACTCTAGCCATGGTTCATGAGAAGAACACACATGCAATGACACTGGTGGATCCATGTGTGGTCTGTGAGAGGAACACACATCCAATGACACTGGGTGTGGTTCATGAAAATAACACACATCCAGTGACACTGGTGGATCCTTATGTGGTTTGTGAAAAGAACACACATGCAATGACACTGGTGATATATGGTATGTGAAAAGAACGCACATGCAATGACACTGGTGGATCCATATGTGGTTTGTTAAAAGAACAGACATGCAATCACACTGGGTGGATCCATGTGTGGTTCATGAGTAGAACACACATGCAATGACACTGGTGATATGTAGTTTGTGAAAAGAACAGACATGCAACCACTCTAACTGTGGTTAATGAAAAGAGCAGACATGCAATGACACTGGTGGATCCATGTGTGGTTAATGAGAAGAACACACATGCAATGACACTGGGTGTGGTTGATGATATGGTTTGTGAGAAGAACACACATGCAATGACACTAGCTGTGGTTCATGAGAAGAACACACATGTAATGACACTGGTGTATCCTTATGTGGTTTGTGAGAAGAACACACATGCAATGACTGTAGCCGTGGTTCATGAAAAGAACACACATCGAATGACTCTAGATGTGATTCATGAGAAGAACACACGTGCAATGACACTGGTGGATCCATGTGTGGTCTGTGAGAGGAACAGACATGCAATAACACTAGGTGTGGTTCATGAGAAGAACACACATGCAATGACACCGGTGTATCCTTGTGTGGTTTGTGTGAAGAACACACATGCAATGAATCTAGCTATAGTTCATGAAAAGAACACACATGCAATGACATGGTTTATCCTTATGTGGTTTGTGAGAAGAACACACATGCAATGACTCTAGCTGTGGTTCATGAAAAGAACACACATCCAATGACTCTAGCTGTGTTTCATGAGAAGAACACACATGCAATGACACTAATGGATCCATGTGTGGTCTGTGAGAGGAACAGACATGCAATGACACTTGGTGTGGTTCATGTATAGAACACACGTCCAATGACATTGGTGGATCCTTATATGGTTTGTGAGAAGAACACACATGCAATGACACTGGTGGATCCATGTGTGGTTCATGAGAAGAACACACACACTGGTGGATCCATGTGTGGTCTGTGAGAGGAACACACATCCAATGACACTGGGTGTGGTTCATGAAAAGATCACTCATCCAATGACACTGCTGGATCCTTATGTGATTTGTGAGAAGAACACACTTGCAATGACATTGGTGGATCCATTTGTGGTGTGTGGGAAGAAAAGACATGGAATGACTCTAGATGTGGTTAATGAAAAGAGCGGACATGCAATGACATCGGGTGCTGTTCATGGAAAGAACACACATGCAATGACTCTAGCCGTGGTTCATGAGAAGAACACACGTGCAATGACACTGGTGGATCCATGTGTGGTCTGTGAGAGGAACACACATCCAATGACACTGGTGTGGTTCATGAAAAGAACACACATCCAATAACACTAGTGGATCCTTATGTGGTTTGTGAGAAGAACACACATGCAATGACACTGGTGTATCCTTATGTGGTTCATGAGAAGAATAGACATGCAATGACTCTAACTTTGGTTAATAAAAAGAGTAGACATGCAATGACACTGATGGATCCATGTGTGGATCATGAGAAGAACACACATGCAATGACACTGGTGTGTCCTTATGTGGTTTGTGAGAAGAACCGACATGCAATGACTCTAGCTGTGGTTCATGAAAAGAACACACATCCAATGACTCTAGCTGTGGTTAATGAAAAGAGCAGACATGCAATGACACTGGTGGATCTATGTGTGGTTCATGAGAAGAACACACTAAGAAGAACACACACACTGGTGGATCCATGTGTGGTCTGTGAGAGGAACACACATCCAATGACACTGGGTGTGGTTCATGAAAAGAACACACATCCAATGACACTGCTGGATCCTTATCTGGTTTGTGAGAAGAACACACTTGCAATGACAGTGGTGGATCCATGTGTGGTTTGTTGGAAGAACACACATGCAATGACTCTAGATGTGGTTAATGAAAAGAGCAGACATGCAATGACCCCGGGTGCTGTTCATGAAAAGAACACACATGGAATGACTCTAGTCGTGGTTTATGAGAAGAACACACATGAAATGACACTGGTGAATCCATGTGTGGTCCGTGAGAGCAACACACATCCAATGACACTGGGTGTGGTTCATGAAAAGAACACATATCCAATGACAATGCTGGATCCTTATGTGGTTTGTGAGAAGAACACACATGCAATGACACTGGTGGATCCTTATGTGGTTCATGAGAAGAACAGACGTTCAATGACTCTAACTGTGGTTAATAAAAAGATCAGACATGCAATGACACTGGTGGATCCATGTGTGGTAATGAGAAGAACACACATGCAATGAAACTATTGTATCCTTATGTGGTTTGTGAGAAGAACAGACATGCAAACTCTAGTTGTGGTTCATGAGAAGAACACACATGCAATGACACTGGTGTATCCTATTGTGGTTTGTGAGAAGAACACACATGCAATGACTCTAGCTGTGGTTCATGAAAAGAACACACATCCAATGACATGGTTTATCCTTATGTGGTTTGTGAGAAGAACACACATGCAATGACTCTAGCTGTGGTTCATGAAAATAACACACATCCAATGACTCTAGCTGTGGTTCATGAGAAGAACACACATGCAATGACACTAATGGATCCATGTGTGGTCTGTGAGAGGAACAGACATGCAATGACACTAGGTGTGGTTCAAGTAAAGAACACACATCCAATGACATTGTTGGATCCTTATATGGTTTGTGAGAAGAACACACATGCAATGACACTGGTGGATCTATGTGTGGTTCATGAGAAGAACACACTAAGAAGAACACACACACTGGTGGATCCATGTGTGGTCTGTGAGAGGAACACACATCCAATGACCCTAGGTGTGGTTCATGAAAAGAACACTCATCCAATTACACTGCTGGATCCTTATGTGATTTGTGAGAAGAACACACTTGCAATGACACTGGTGGATCCATGTGTGGTGTGTGGGAAGAATACACATGGAATGACTCTAGATGTGGTTAATGAAAAGAGCGGACATGCAATGACATCGGGTGCTGTTCATGGAAAGAACACACATGCAATGACTCTAGCCGTGGTTCATGAGAAGAACACACATGCAATGACACTGGTGGATCCATGTGTGGTCTGTGAGGGGAACAAACATGCAATAACACTGGGTGTGGTTCATGAGAAGAACACACATGCAATGACACCGGTGTATCCTTATGCGGTTTGTGAGAAGAACACACATGCAATGACAATAGCTATGGTTCATGAAAAGAACACACATGCAATGAAATGGTTTATCCTTATGTGGTTTGTGAGAAGAACACACATGCAATGACTCTAGCTGTGGTTCATGAAAAGAACACACATCCAATGACTCTAGCTATGGTTCATGAGAAGAACACACATGCAATGACACTAATGGATCCATGTGTGGTCTGTGAGAGGAACAGACATGCAATGACACTAGGTGTGGTTCAAGTAAAGAACACACATCCAATGACATTGTTGGATCCTTATATGGTTTGTGAGAAGAACACACATGCAATGACACTGGTGGATCTATGTGTGGTTCATGAGAAGAACACACTAAGAAGAACACACACACTGGTGGATCCATGTGTGGTCTGTGAGAGGAACACACATCCAATGACCCTAGGTGTGGTTCATGAAAAGAACACTCATCCAATTACACTGCTGGATCCTTATGTGATTTGTGAGAAGAACACACTTGCAATGACACTGGTGGATCCATGTGTGGTGTGTGGGAAGAATACACATGGAATGACTCTAGATGTGGTTAATGAAAAGAGCGGACATGCAATGACATCGGGTGCTGTTCATGGAAAGAACACACATGCAATGACTCTAGCCGTGGTTCATGAGAAGAACACACATGCAATGACACTGGTGGATCCATGTGTGGTCTGTGAGGGGAACAAACATGCAATAACACTGGGTGTGGTTCATGAGAAGAACACACATGCAATGACACCGGTGTATCCTTATGCGGTTTGTGAGAAGAACACACATGCAATGACACTGGTGTATCCTTATGTGGTTCATGAGAAGAATAGACATGCAATGACTCTAACGTTGGTTAATAAAAAGAGTAGACATGCAATGACACTAGTGGATCCATGTGTGGTTCATGAGAAGAACACACATGCAATGACACTGTTGTGTCCTTATGTGGTTTGTGAGAAGAACCGACATGCAATGACTCTAGCTGTGGTTCATTAGAAGAACACACATGCAATGACACTGGTGTATCCTTATGTGGTTTGTGAGAAGAACACACATGCAATGACTATAGCTGTGGTTCATGAAAAGAACACACATGCAATGACTCTAGCTATGGTTCATGAAAAGAACACACATGCAATGACATGGTTTATCCTTATGTGGTTTGTGAGAAGAACACACATGCAATGACTCTAGCTGTGGTTCATGAAAAGAACACACATCCAATGACTCTAGCTGTGGTTTATGAGAAGAACACACATGCAATGATACTAGTGGATCCATGTGTGGTCTGTGAGAGGAACAGACATGCAATGCCTCTAGCCGTCGTTCATGGGAAGAACACACATCCAATGACACTGGTGGATCCATGCGTGGTCTGTGAGAGGACCACACATCCAATGACACCGGATGTGGTTCATGAAAAGAACACACATCCAATGACACTTCTGTATCCTTACGTGGTTTGTGAGAAGAACACACATGCAATGACACTGGTGGATCCTTATGTGGTTCATGAGAAGAACACACATGCAATGACACTGGTGGATCCACGTGTGGTTTGTGAGAGGATCACACATGCAATGACTCTAACTGTGGTTCATGAAAAGAGCACGCATGCAATGACACTGGTGGATCCATGTGTGGTTTGTGGGAGGAACACACATCCAATGACACTGGTGGATCCATATGTGGTTTGTGAGAAGAACACACATGCAATGAAACTGGTGGGTCCATGTGTGGTCAGTGGGAAGAACACACATGCAATGACTAGATGTGGTTCATGAAAAGAGTAGACATGCAATGACACCAATGGATCCATGTGTGGTCTATGAGAGGAACAGACATGCAATGACACAGGGTGTGGTTCATGTAAAGGACACACATCCAATGACACCGGTGGATCCTTATGTGGTTTGTGAAAAGAACACACATGCGATGACACTGGTGATATGTGGTCTGTGAAAAGAACACACATGCAATGACACTGGTGGATCCATATGTGGTTTGTTAAAAGAACAGACATGCAATCACACTGGGTGGATCCATGTGTGGTTCATGAGAATAACACACATGCAATGACACTGGTGATATGTGGTTTGTGAAAAGAACAGACATGCAACTACTCTAACTGTGGTTAATGAAAAGAGCAGACATGCAATGTGACTGGTGGATCCATGTGTGGTTAATGAGAAGAAAACACATGCAATGACACTGGGTGTGGTTGATGATATGGTTTGTGAGAAGAACACACATGCAATGACACTAGATGTGGTTCATGAGAAGAACACACATGTAATGAAACTGGTGTAGCCTTATGTGGTTTGTGAGAAGAACACACATGCAATGACTCTAGCTGTGGTTCATGAAAAGAACACACAACCAATGACTCTAGCTGTGGTTCATGAGAAGAACACACATGCAATGACACTAGTGGATCCATGTGTGGTCTGTGCGAGGAATAAACATGCAATGACACTGGGTGTGGTTCATGTAAAGAACACACATCCAATGACATTGGTGGATCCTTATGTGGTTTGTGACAAGAACACACATGCAATGACACTAGTGGATCCATGTGTGGTTCATGAGAAGAACACACATGCAATGACACTTGTGGATCTATGTGTGGTCTATGAGAGGAACACACATCCAATGACACTGGGTGTGGTTCATGGAAAGAACACACATGCAATGACACTGTTGGATCCTTATGTGGTTTGTGAGAAGAACACACTTGCAATGACACTGGTGGATCCATGTGTGGTATGTGGGAAGAACACACATGCAATGACTCTAGATGTGGTTAATGAAAAGAGCAGACATGCAATGACACCGGGTGCTGTTCATGAAAAGAACACACATGCAATGACTCCAGCCGTGGTTCATGAGAAGAACACACATGCAATGACACTGGTGGATCCATGTGTGGTCTATGAGAGGAACACACATCCAATGACACTAGGTGTGGTTCATGAAAAGAACAGACATCCAATGACATTGGTGGATCCTTATGTGGTTTGTGAGAAGAACACACATGCAATGACACTGGTGGATCCTTATGTGGTTCATGAGAAGAACAGACATTTAATGACTCTAACTGTGGTTAATAAAAAGAGCATACATGCAATGACACTGGTGGATCCATGTGTGGTCCATGAGAAGAACACACATGCAATGACACTGGTGTATCCTTACGTGGTTTGTGAGAAGAATAGACATGCAATGACTCTAGCTGTGGTTCATGAGAAGAACACACATGCAATGACACTGGTGTATCTTTATGTGGTTTGTGAGAAGAACACACATGCAATGACTCTAGTTGTGGTTCATGAAAAGAACACACATCCAATGACTCTAGATGTGGTTCATGAGAAGAACACACATGCAATAACACTGGTGGATCCATGTGTGGCCTGTGAGAGGAACAGACATGCAATGACACTAGGTGTGGTTAATGATAAGAACACACATGCAATGACACCGGTGTATCCTTATGTGGTTTGTGAGAAGAACACACATGCAATGACTCTAGCTATGGTTTATGAAAAGAACACACAAGCAATGACATGGTTTATCCTTATGTGGTTTGTGAGAAGAACACAAATGCAATGACTCTAGCTGTGGTTCATGAAAAGAACACACATCCAATGACTCTAGTTATGATTCATGAGAACAACACACAAGAAATGACACTGGTGGATCCATGTGCGGTCTGTGAGAGGAACAGACATGCAGTGACACTGGGTGTGGTTCATGAAAAGAACACACATCCAATGACACTGGTGGATCCTTATGTGGTTTGTGAGAAGAACACACATGCAATGACACTGGTGGATCCATGCGTGGTTCATGAGAAGAACACACATGCAATGACCCTGGTGGATCCATATGTGGTCTGTGAGAGGAACACACATCAAATGACACTGGGTGTGGTTCATGAAAAGAACACACATCCAATGACACTGCTGGATCCTTATGTGGTTTGTGAGAAGAACACACATGCAATGACACTGGTGGATCCTTATGTGGTTTGTGAGAAGAACACACATGCAATGACACTGGTGGATCCATGTGTGGTCGGTAAGAGGATCACACATGCAATGACTCTAACTGTGGTTCATGAATAGAGCAGACATGCAATGACATTGGTGGATCCATGTGTGGTATGTGGGAGGAACACACATCCAATGACAATGGTAGATCCATATGTGGTTTGTGAGAATAAAACACCTGCAATGACACTGGTGGATCCATGTGTGGTCTGTGGAAAGAACACACATGAAATGAATCTAGCTGTGGTTCATGAGAAGAACACACATGCAATGACACCGGTGTATCCTTATGTGGTTTTTGAGAAGAACACACATGCAATGACTCTAGCTATGGTTCATGAAAAGAGCACACATGCAATGACATGGTTTATCCTTATGTGGTTTGTGAGAAGAACACACATGCAATGACTCTAGCTGTGGTTCATGAAAAGAACACACATCCAATGACTCTAGCTATGGTTCATGAGAAGAACACACATGCAATGACACTAGTGGATCCATGTGTGGTCTGTGAGAGGAACAGATATGCAATGACACTGGGTGTGGTTCATGTAAAGAACACACATCCAATGACATTGGTGGATCCTTATGTGGTTTGTGAGAAGAACACACATGCAATGACACTAGTGGATACATGTGTGGTTCATGAGAAGAACACACATGCAATGACACTGATGGATCCATGTGTGGTCTGTGAGAGGAAGACACATCCAATGACACTAGGTGTGCTTCATGAAAAGAACACACATCCAATGACACTGCTGGATCCTTATGTGGTTTGTGAGAAGAACACACTTGCAATGACACTGGGGGATCCATGTGTGGTCTATGGGAAGAACACACATGCAATGACTCTAGATGTGGTTAATGAAAAGAGCAGACATGCAATGACACCGGGTGTTGTTCATGAAAAGAACACACATGCATTGACTCCAGCCGTGGTTCATGAGAAGAACACTCATGCAATGACACTGGTGGATCCATGTGTGGTATGTGAGAGGAACACACATCCAATGACACTAGGTGTGGTTCATGAAAAGAATAGACATCCAATGACATTGGTGGATCCTTATGTGGTTTGTGAGAAGAACACACATGCAATGACATTGGTGGATCCTTATGTGATTCATGAGAAGAACAGACATGCAATGACTCTAAATGTGGTTAATAAAAAGAATAGACATGCAATGACACTGGTGGATCCATGTGTGGTTCATGAGAAGAACACACATGCAATGACACCGGTGTATCCTTATGCGGTTTGTGAGAAGAACACACATGCAATGACAATAGCTATGGTTCATGAAAAGAACACACATGCAATGACATGGTTTATCCTTATGTGGTTTGTGAGAAGAACACACATGCAATGACTCTAGCTGTGGTTTATGAAAAGAACACACATCCAATCACTCTAGATGTGGTTCATGAGAAGAACACACATGCAATAACACTGGTGGATCCATGTGTGCTCTGTGAGAAGAACACACATGCAATGACACTGGTGGATACATGTGTGGTTCATGAGAAGAACACACATGCAATGACACTGGTGTATCCTTATGTGGTTTGCGAGAAGAACAAACATGCAATGACTCTAGATTTGGTTCATGAGAAGAACACACATGCAATGACACTAGTGTATCCTTATGTGGTTTGTGAGAAGAACACACATGCAATGACTCTAGCTGTGGTTCATGAAAAGAACACACATCCAATGACTATAGATGTGGTTCATGAGAAGAACACACATGCAATGACACTGGGTGTGGTTCATGAAAAGAACACACATCCAATGACACTGGTGGATCCTTATGTGCTTTGTGAGAAGAACACACATGCAATGACACTGTTGGATCCATGTGTGGTTCATGATAAGAACACACATGCAATTACACTGGTGGATCCATGTGTGGTCTGTGAGAGGAACATACATCCAATGACACTGGGTGTGGTTCATGAAAAGAACACACATCCAATGATACTGCTAGATACTTATGTGGTTTGTGAGAAGAACACACATGCAATGATACTGGTGGATCCTTATGTGGTTCATGAGAAGAACACACATGCAATGACACTGGTGGTTCCATGTGTGGTATGTGAGAGGATCACACATGCAATGACTCTACCTGTGATTCATGAAAAGAGTAGTCATGCAATGACACTAGTGGATCCATGTGTGGTTTGTGGGAGGAACACACATCCAATGACACTTTTGGATCCATATGTGGTTTGTGAGAAGAACACACATGCAATGACACTGGTGGATCCATGTGTGGTCTGTGGGAAGAACACACATGCAATGACTCTAGATGTGGTTCATGAAAAGAGTAGACATGCAATGACACCGGTGGATCCATGTGTGGTCTATGAGAGGAACACACATCCAATGACACCGGTGGATCCTTATGTGGTTTGTGAGAAGAACACACATGCAATGACATTGGTGATACGTGGTCTGTGAAAAGAACACACATGCAGTGACACTGGTGGATCCATATGTGGTTCGTGAAAAGAACATACATGCAATCACACTAGGTGGATCCATGTGTGGTTCATTAGAAGAACACACATGCAATGACACTGGTGATATGTGGTTTGTGAAAAGAACAGACATGCAATGACTCTAACCGTGGTTAATGAAAAGAGCAGACATGCAATGACACTAGTGGATCCATGTGTGGTTAATGAGAAGAACACACATGCAATGACATTGGGTGTGGTTCATGATATGGTTTATGAGAACAACACACATGCAATGACACTGGTGGATCAACATGTGGTTTATGAAAAGAACACACATGCAATGACACCGGTGAATCCATGTGGTTTATGACAATAACACACATGCAATGAACTCTAGTGGGTCCATGTGGTTTATGAGAAGAACACACATCCAATGAACTCTAGTGGATCTATCTTGGCATAATTTGATGTATGCCATGATGTATTTCATTGTACAAGACACTCACTTTTGCCCTTGGTTTTTATACTACTCAGTTTTGCCCTTGGTTTTATGTGGTACTACTCAGTTTTGCCCTTGGTTTTATGTGGTACTACTCAGTTTTGCCGCCCTCTCTCTATCTTTCATAGAAGCCCAAACCTATGCTCACCCTGTCTGCTACTCCCTGATTGGTTGTCACAGTTGTCACGCGGATCGTGGCACCAACCGTTGATTCTGTATGATCCAACGATGATCGTCGCACACGTCGTGCCCTTCACAGTACAGAGTGAGACAACACGGACGTCTCCCTCAGCGAGACTTCTACAAGAAGGAACACGATGTCGTCCATGGAAAAAGTTGTCGAGCGGTCATGTCATGTTTAATCAAGTCTGAAAAGCCTACTACTGCTTCTACTACGCCACAACGCATGCGTCATTGAGTGCATGGTCGTCGATGGACAGCTGCAATTTATTGCCACTTGATTTTAATAAGACATATCCCATTTTTTACTGGGCCCGGCCGTAAGAATCTTGCACGCGCTAGCCGGAGATCGAAGATCTGAGCTTGATGACACCTAACGTCTCCGCCTTCATCAACACATCCCTCAACCCGATCTAGCACAACCCCACAAATCTCGCCGTACATCCACCTACCTTCCCATCTACATTTCCACTTTTAATTATTGCCAATTTTAGGGCCGTGTCAAACTTCATACATAGAAATTGTGTATGTGCCCTTTGCATGCAACTCGATACAGAACTATCATGCATGGCCCGGGAAAAAAAGTGACATACCGTGCGCGTGTCGCGGTGCACGGTGCAGTAGACTGCACGGCGCGTTGCACGGTGGTGCAATGAAACGTGTCTTGCTTCCATCCACCTTAACTATAGAGCCCCTCTCCGCACACCCACTCTCACTCTCGCTCACTGTCCCCACGCAACCCTCTCCACTATCCCACCAGCATCCGCAAACTCCCGAGAATCCCCGTCCGCGCCAGCGATGGCCGAGGAGGATAAGGTGGCCATCGTCGCCTCCGTGGTTGCTGGCGAGGAGGCCCCCATATCCTCGCCGGCCCCCCTCGACGTGTTGAAAGCAGCCGCCATCCCTGTCCAGGCCCCAGTCAAGGCATCGATGGCAGCCGCCATTCTCGTCCAGGCCCCTGTCCCTGCTACCGACGGAGCCGCTGAAGAGGAGCCCCCCGTCGGCGAGGAGGCCCCCGCCGGTCACAAGAAGATCAAGCACTTCTTGGGCACCTACGATCCCGATAAGTACATCGCTCCGCTGAACCCCTATGACACCGGCATCGACGACCCATGGTCGAAGGTAACTACAGTTTGCTCCCCTCCCCTGGTTCTTCTACCGTTCCCATCGTTGGATGCTAGATGTTGGCTTATTAGGATTCGCTTGTTCGCATTTTGATTGCTCGATCTTCTTACATCATCTACTCCCCAATTTTCCTTTACTTCCAATAGGTTTCCGGCAGCGACGTCTGCAGCGATGACGAGTCCATACACACCAAGACTCAACAGGTGCTGAGGAGGCTGCGGGCCGGCCAATATGACGCCTTCTTCAGGGGCGGCCCCTGGCGCTGCCCCTTCCGCAAGGGGATCAACTTCTGTTGTGTGACTCTCGCCAGCGGCACCGACTTCATCTCCTTAATGAAGCATGCAAAGGCCGCGGGCTCCGGCATCAACAAAGGCGGCGAGCGCGAGACCGTGAAAATCAACCCCTACATCGTTGAACACCGGGCACTCGGCATTCACCTCCGAAACCTCTAGCGGTTGGCCATAAAAGAGGGTCGCATTCCTCCAATCAGGCCCAAGGCCCCCAAGATCAGGGGACTGGGCAGCAAGAAGTGGCGGAGGCGCCGGAGGGAGGCGGAGGCGCTGGCGAATGAACGGGTCGGATGTCTCCCTGAATGTACCTGCTGTTGCGGCGGCTGCTGCTGCTAAGCAGCTTCTTTTGATTTTCTATATTTTGCTTGCATCCTATTTCTGGGTGAATGCATTGAACCTCGTTAAGCAACCTACTTTCTATCGCTATATCCTATTTAGCTGCGCACAGCTATATCTACATTTGTTTTGTTTTTTGAATGAATGTATTATGCCTGGTGTGATTTGCTGCTCTAGATTTGCTACCTGATCGGAGGAAAAAAGAGGTCCTAAAGGAAACGAATTATCGAAGAGAGAATATTCTCTAGATTTGCTACCAATTTGGGCCCCATCTTGACGTTAACGAGCTACCATCTTGACGAGGAAAAGGGTACTCTTTCAAATATATCTGTTTAGTGAGAGAGGAAAAGGGTACTCTTTCAAACTGCCAGTTAACGAGCTACCATCTTGACGAGGCCCCATCTTGACGTCTCCCTCTACAAGAAGGAACACGATGCCGTCCATGGAAAAAGTCGTCGAGCGGTCATGTCACGTTTAATCAAGTCTGAAAAGCCTACTACTGCTACTACAACACATGCACAAGGTAATGGGGTCATCGAGTGCACGGTTGTCGACGGGACGCTGCAATTTATTGGCACTTGATTTTAATAAGACATATCCCATTTTTACGCAGCGCTCTCAATCTCACTTCCAACTGGGCCCTACCGCTAATAACTTCCATGAGTCAAGGGCCCCCTCGAGTAGATCTAACGCTGCTAGAAATTGGTTCCACACCACTTGCATGCAGTGGGATCGAGGTCTGACATGAGCGTGTTTTCAATGAAGATCTAAAGTGGAGATCGTGGCTGTTTCAAAAAAAAGGGAACCCAAAAAAAGGTGGAGATCATGGTAGCCCCCCGCCCCCTGCTCCCTGCCCACCACACGTGTCCACTCGAGGACTACGAACGGTCCGGTGTTTATAACCCCCCTCAACCTTCTTCTTCCATGTGCTCGTGTCATTTCCCCCAGTCTGTCTAGTCCCAAGACCCCAATCTACACCTACCGCGCGCTCCGAAGCTCCCTCGCTTGCACTACCTGCTTCCCTTGGTGCACCATGAAGCGTACGCGTGGAGACGAGCCGGAGGTGAAGCCAGTTGAAGGTGCAGCAGCAGATGGCTCGGTCGTCGCCAAGCAGGTGGAGGCATATTCTCCGGGCATGAACACCGCTCGTCACCGCGCCGTCGAGGGTGCGAGCTCATCCGTCCAGCCAGTAGCCATCGCCGCCAAGCAGCAGGTAGTAGCCGTCGCTGTCGCAGCAGGTGGCCGACAATGTCGTGGTGCCAGCGGTAGATCTAGATGGGGGGCAAGCGGCAGGCAGAGGCAATATGGTGCTCCACATCAACGACCCCATCACCGTCCAAGTAATCTTTGACGCAATCGCGGAGAACGGCGAGTTCGAGGAGGAGGTCCCTGATGAGGAGTCCGAGGTACTACATTGCTAGCTTCTCTAGTCACAGCCGCAGATTTCACTGTTCATACATAGAATTTGCTCAATCGTGTACAGATTCTTTTGCTCTTGAAGTAGGGTAGTATATATATGGTTCGAACGGTCGATTGATGCATCTACCATCTAGTCACAAAACACCAATCCGTCTAGTCACAAAACCCCAATCTGCTCATCTGCCATGTAGTTGAGTTTGCTAGTTGAGTGTTGATTTCGATACACAACATGCCTATAATATTACATTTCTATTCCTTACCGAGCCCAATGATTCAATTTTGCCCCAAAATAGTGCAAGGGCATCTGATGGTGTCATTTTCTTAGGGATGGTTAGTGAACCTGACGCAGCAATGCACATAAACAATATAGGTTATGATGTTGGTATTTTGGCTCTCCGACTCCATCGCTGAAAAAAATGAGGCCCAAATTTTTTTCTCATATGGAACCTATATATATAATCTTTGTATTGTTTTTGATCTATGAATTCGTTGTATTATGCATATGTATATCTCTGAATATTTTTTTGTACGATTACATTTCAATTTCTTATTGTGGCCAATGATTCAAATTTGCCCCAAAGAGAGGCAGACACATTGGTGTCAGATTTTTCCAGGGATGAGTTAGTGAACTTGGGGCCATGTACAAGATCAATATAAGCTGTGCAATTGTTACTTGGTTCGCTTACGCCATCCCTATAGAAACTTATGAGGCCACAATCTTTATTCTACATTCATATTACTATGATATTTGAATTATCTATTCCATGCATTCATAGTGTATAAGAATTACATTTTAGTTTTCACCGAGGCCGATGATTGAAATTTGCCTCAAAAGAGTTCAAGGAAGACACGTATGATGGTGTCGTGTTTTAGGGATGGGTTGGTGAGTCTGAGGCCGCAATGCACACAAACAATGTAGGTTGTGATGTTGGTACTTTGGTTCTCCAACTCCATCTCTGAAACAAATTATGAGGCCCTTGATTTATTCTCATATGGAACTACATATATGATCCTTGATTTGTTTCTGATCTTTTAATGATTGGTATGATGCATATGTATATGAATGGTTTTGATCATAAGTATTTTTAACATGTACTTGAAGATTAATAGTTTGGTTTTTTATTTATAATTACAATATTTAGGCTTGTTTTTGTACCTGACTATGTATATCCCTGAATATTGTTTTGTACAATTACATTTCAATTTCTTATTGTGGCCAATGATTCAAATTTGTCCCAAAGAGAGGCATACACTTTGGTGTCAGATTTTTTCAGGGATGAGTTAGCGAACCTGGGGCCATGTACAAGATCAATATAAGCTGTGCAATTGTTACTTGTTTCGCTTATGCCATTCATGTAGAAACTTATGAGGCCGCAATGTTTATTCTACATTCATAGAACTATGAAATTTGAATTATCTATTCCATGCATTCATAGTGTATAAGAATTACATTTCAGTTTGTCACCGAGGCCGATGATTGAAATTTGCCCCAAAAGAGTTCAAGGGGAGACACATAGGATGGTGTCGTGTTTTAGGGATGGGTTGGTGAACCTGAGGCAGCAATGCACACAAACAATATAGGTTGTGATGTTGGTACTTTGGTTCGGCAACTCCAGCTCTGAAACAAATTATGAGGCCCTAGATTTATTCTCATATGGAACTACATATATAATCTTTGAATTGTTTCTGATCTTTTAATGATTGGTATGATGCATATGTACATGAATGGTTTTGATGATAAGTATTTTTAACATGTACCTGAAGATCAATTGTTTGGTTTTTTATTTATAATTACAATATTTAGGCTTGTTTTTGTACCTGACTATGTATATCCCTGAATATTGTTTTGTATGATTACATTTCAATTTCTTGAGTTGTAATACAATTCAATCATATGTATGAGTTCTAATTTATGTTCTTAAAAATCAATAGGAGGATGATGATGAAGTGGACGATAACAAGGTATCCAGGGACAACAAGAGCCGCTATGTGCTGATGCGGTTACGGTGTGGGATAATCTATTTCCACCGTAGGGGGAACTATTTTGCCCATTCTGCGGTAGAGCAATCAACGTTGACCTCGACAGCATGATCCAGCACGCGGATGGCGTTGCCACAGGGGGAGGCAGAAGCCATAGGTCGATCACCTTGGCGCAGCATGCTGCCTTTGGCAAATTCCTCCGGAATTATGTCAGGACTGGCCTGCATCCCATCTACTATGTTGTCCCTGCCTCCTGCTAATGCCCCTGCCCTGCTAGGCGTCTCCGTGTCACGGCCTCCTGCTGTCGCCCTGCTTTTATTTTGTTCTAGTTAATTATTACCTGTGTGTGGCATGTACCACAATATATCCGTGGTGTCTATGGTGAACCTTCTATATTAATCTACTCCTTTATATGGAGTGCCTTAAATTTTCTAGTGTTCAATTATATTTACTAATCATGCTCATGCACACTACAAAATATTTCTAGTGCTCAATTATATTATAATTGTCAAGAAATACATCAACAAGTTAAATTGGTCGAAATTTTGTATTGAAGTAACTAAATGTATCAAACACATAATAAACTAGAAACTAAAATCTAGTTCAAAAACGTAATGTATCACCACCACTTGTTGTCGTCCTTGACTTGCTTCCCCTTCAACCGCTTGATGTCGCCACCGTCCCAAGATCCCTGCTCGTCCTGAAACCGCCTTCTGTCCTCCTCGCGCTTCTTCTCCTGGGCTAGCTTGCAACCAGGGCATAGCTCTCTCGCGAAAAACCCCGCCTTAACCATCCCATCTTTCATGGTAATGAGCTTACTGTACAACTCGTACGCCATGTAGGCGTCTCTGGCTGCATTCTCGAGGCGCACCTGGCTCATCGGCTTCCACTCCCAGTAGTCGTGATCGAGTCGCTTCAACTTCTTCAGTTTTTCATAGGATTTATCGATGATTTCTGCTGCCAGATCACCCATGCCATCCTTCGCTGGGTATGGTTTGATCTTGTACAAATTTTGAATGTCGATGTGGTGCCCATCTGGGATTTTTATCAATGCACGAGAAAGCATATTTGTGTCATTTGTGATATCCATGCTAGTGAAAGGTATCCCTTTCCTACACAAGGACTCGACCAGAGCCGGACAATGCATCTAAGTTGGTTTACTCCTGCACTTAGATGGTTTTAGGGATGTAAGGGAACAAGGGATGCAGAAGTGGTGATCTCAAATTTAAATTTCACATACCTACAGAAGTGGTAAACGAGGACCTCCTCATGTATGGCGATTTGCACGACAGTGATCTCTTGTGGAGGATTTTTTCGCTTATTTGCACGGGTGTACTCCAAGTCTAGCCCCACAAACTTGTGCTTCTCTTTCTCAAGCAATTGCTCAAACCTGGCGAGAGTTGTCTCCACAGTCGCTTCATCATTTGTGTACACCACTATCAAAGTCGTGGTGCCATGGGAAGGGACCAAGCGGGTTTCTGTTGTGCGTTTCCCATCGTCCATGCCTGCAAGGAAATGGGTGAAAGGAAATGCCTGCAAGGAAGTACCTGCGAGAGCAAGGAGAAGATGAACCGACGGTTCCAGAACAGAGGAAGAAGAAGCGCCCAAGAAAAATTGCAGAGGAATGACTGAGGAAGAGGAATGACTAGAGAAGAAACATGGTAACTGCAACTTTTGGTTCGAGAACTCACCGTGGTTACATGGAGATCGTGGCAGTGCCGCCGATTCAACAAGTGGGGCCAGTTCCTACGAGAATATGGAATTAGCTGTGCATTTTTCTATGCAAGAAATTGGGAGAAATCATTTATATTTTGTCTTTCATAATTAAACACAATGAAGTTGGTACAGTCCAAGAGATTTGAACAAAAGAGATTTGCTAGTTTAACATATAACAACACAAAAGTTTCTGAGCATGTATTCTTGAAATTTAAATTCTGATGACTTATTCAGAAGTTCTGAGCTACAACCGACATTACAGAGCCAACGCTCTCGTCTTCGTCCTCCTCGTGCTGCTCATCGTTGTCGTCTTTCGCATCCTCTTGTTTCCTCTGCCGGACCGGTGACCACCTCAATAATTACCTTGATATAGTGCCTCATCACCTTGACCTGGACGATGAGCAAATCATCAAGGCAAATTCTATTTTTAGCACAGAATTCAGCCCAGGGGTCGGTGAACTCAATGCAATCGTCATATACTTCCGATATGCGATATGGCCCCAAGATTTTCAGGCCTTTGTTACAATTACTCTTCATGCATACACGATAGAACCCTTACAGGTCCAACATGGCAGAACTTGATCTACCATAGAGACCTTGGCAGAGGTGGCAGAATTGGTGCGGGTGCAACCATGGCGACGACGAGCTCGGATTCTAGAGGAGGAAAACAGAACCAAGCATGGTCGACACGGTGATAGATCTCACCGGGAACCAATTCTCGTCCCCGCACCGTGCCATGGGTGCGTCCATGGTGAGGGCGAGCTCCGACTCGGGATGGGGAGGAGAGCAGGGCCGAGCAGCTTCATCATGTCCCAGCTTTGCGCCATGGCCGCCACCACAGATTACCGCTCCAGGGAAGAAGAAGCGTAATGGATGCAGGCGCCAATGCTGCAAGCCTACAAGGAGGAGAGCTGGGCCGAGCAGGTTCGTCCATGTCCCAGCTCCGTGCCATGGCTGTGACGCCCCACAAATTACTGCTCCGCGGAAGAAGAACACGCGTAATGGATGCAGGCGCCAACACTGCAAGCCTAATTGACACCTAAGCGACGGGAGCGACAAGAGCGACATAACGGTGAGAACTGACAGGGGGGCCCAACTTGACGGCCGTTAGCCTAATTTTTTGTATTGAAACGTAAAGTTGAATTCGTGCCGAAAAAGACCCTCTGAGTATTTGGCCACCAACTTTAGTCATGGCGGCTGATTTCAGGGAACTTGGGTACCGCGTTGCCTAGGCAACCCAACTTTCGGGCCGCAAAATGATATTCTCCTGCCTGAGGCCGCCCCAAAGCCTGACCTCGCCGGTGTCCCTCGCCTCCCCAAGCTCTTCCTCGCCTCGGTCGCATCACGCCGTCGCCGTCACCAGCGAGCCCATAGTCCTCGCCCTCGTCCCTCTGCACCCCCGTCCCGCCAAGCTCCGCAACACCTCGTGCTCGCCTGTGGTCGCTATGAACCCACGCCCTACCGGAGAAGAACCTCCTTGGCCCGGCGCCTCCTCCCTTCTCTCTGGCCCCGTGAGCGTGGTAGTCCGCCCTCTACGTCGGCCCTACATCTTCTGTGAGCTCGTCCCGGCGCCCTTCTTCCTCCGTCGTCTTCTGCCACCTTGCAGCACGTCGACCTCGCCCTGTGCTGCATCGAGCTCGCCCTGCCAACGGTGACCCTCTGCCTTGCAATCCCAAGACGTTTAGGCTCTTCCCGGAAGCTTCTACATGTGTTCCCACCATTGGTTGGCCCTGTTTGTTCTTCGTGGTGCTGCTGTTGAAAGAAGTGGAGGTATGCCATGTTTGTGTGAAAGAAGTGAAGCCTAGTGGTTTTCCCATCAAGTGTCTGATTCTGGCGACCCTCCATTGTATAAGTTAGAGAAGAACCTCACCAAGACCATCAAGATCGGCTCGATGCCGATGGTTCCGAGGGAGGCACATGGTGCCACTCAAGACCCCTTCCCGGACCCCAACCCCCATCCCCGAAGACCAAAGCCTCAGCACACCAAGGTCTCCTTCCCGGAAAGACAAGTTCTTCATCACAGATCCTATGGCCGAGACCCTGAAGACCCCAATCCCGTAGATCCGAGATCGAACCCCATCGAACCCCCTGGTGAACACCAAGATCTTCGATCCGAGATGTGTGAACCTTATCCGAGCCCCTATTTTATTAAGTGCTATATAATTGTTGCATATGAATTGTTCATGCTCGCATCTCATCATGTGAGTTGGGTTATTATGCCGATTCACGTAATAATTAAATATGGAGACTATATCGGGCTTTTCCAGTCTTATAACGCCTCCATTTAAATTTGTGTAGCGAACTGATGCTATGTTTTGCCTTGTTAATACAACATTTAAATTGCGGGGTATCTATACAACATGAACCATCTAATTAATTGTCGGGACCCCGGTTCCGCTTAATATTTCCTAGTTGCATCGCATCTTTGCCATGTCATGCATAATATCATGAACATGACGGATCTTCTACCGTAGTATTAAATAGTGCATCTAGTGTTTCTTTTAGTGATTTGGTTCTTCGCGGATTAGGTCATTGAGATGATGCGAGTATCGACAAGTTCTCCGGATATGAATCTTCGGCTATGTTTCTCAGGCGAGCATTCTCCCCCTTTTTACCTATTTTGCATTTATAGCCTTTACCTCCTCATGTTGATCTATTGCTATCCTTGTTGCGATGCTTTAGTTTCCGTGCACCATTTATATTCCCTGCAGCCTCTATATTGCCTTGGACACATCCTATAGACTGATGTTTGATAGACAGCTGACCTTGCGAGTCGTAGTTGCTTGCTTAGGTGCTTCTTTGCGTCGTTGTTGTCCCACCGTTGTTGGGAAGGTTGGCACATGCTTAATGGTGGAGATGATCATGACTTTAATTTCAACTTGATAACTAAAATGCTGGAAATAGACATAACTAATGTAGAGGCATCGGCGGGCAATAGCTAATATTTGGTTCTTCCACGCTCACTTGTGTCCTGTAGGCCCTGAGTACTTGATACATGTTCCTTGACTATTCGAACTATCCACATACGGGAGACTCTATGTATCCCCCTTCGCCTGAGCTTAATTCACACTTTATTTTTTGGGAGCCACAAATTATTTTGAGGATTTATTACTATCATGTACTTATTCCATGCTTTACTGCTTTATTTACGATTGTGTGTGGAGCACCTGTACTATTTAGGACTTGTGACACGTTTCTGCGGTATCGACAAGCCCAGTCACACTTTCGGGTTCCCAGTCATTTACAGTCGTCTACACAAACCCTAGGTTCGTCTCGGAGCTGGCCAACTTCATTGCGGGTAGCTTAGTGGGGTGGCCCCCTAAAATAATTTATGAATCCTTTGAATGCATTGTCGTGAGGCCTCGTTGCTTTTTATTTGGTTCTTCCCGAGGTTGATCGTGTGTGTGTTGATATTTGTGCACCCCTGTAGGGTAAAACTTTCTGAAAGCCGTGTCTGCGATGATGGATGACTTGGAGCACAACATCTCGATCATAGAAAACTATAACTAAATTAGTGCTATAAATTTGACTTTGACATGTCTAGTAATCAGTTTCACTACAATGGAATGAGTAAATAAAAGTGCCAACAACTGCCGGAGTTGGCATGTCTCATGATAATTGTATTTGACTAGTAAGTATTGCAACTAAAATGGAATGGTTAACTAAAACTGCCCACTGCTTATGATATTGGGATGACTCATGCTATCTATATCTTACTAGTAAGTGCTGCAACTATAATGTAATGAATAAAACTGCCAACTGTGTGAGTTCCTTGGTTTGACTTCCTCGTTTGGTCTCGAGGGGGAATACCAGGATGGGTATGATTGGTGTTAGTATCAGGTTGGATCCGATGAGGTCTTTCTTACCCCTCTCTAATAGCCGACAGTTATATCTAGTCTCTATAGGTTGTATAGTGCATGCTTTGATGCCCCTTCAGTCCACCATACCTATGTAGGCAAGTGATACATTGCAAATGTATCTATATTTTTTGATGTTCCATGCTTGGTTTTATCTACTTTCTTGTGTTCTTTTCCAACTTTGGAGTACATGTCATATGATTTCTTGGACTAACCTATTAACAAGATGCCACAGTGCCAATTGCCTGTTTTGTGCTGTTTTTGGTTCCAGGAAGTCAAAAAATGAATATTCTCGGAATTGGACGGGACAAAAGCCAAAGTTACTATTTTCCTAGAAGACTCACGAAGCCAGAAGGAGAGTCGGAGAGGGGCCCCAAGGTGGCCACATCCCCCTTGGCGCGGGCCAGCCTAGGCCGCGCCGGGGCATGGTGTGGGCCCCCGGGCTGGCCACCGACCTTGCCTCCTTCGCCTATAAGAGCCTCCCAATACTAAAACCCCAAATCTTCAAGCCTCCAGCCACGAAAAGTTCTGCAGCGCCGCCACCATCGAAGGGGAGATTCGGGGGACAGGAAGTCTCTGTTCCGGCACCCTGCCGGGACGGGGAAGTGCCCCCGGAGCCATCTCCATCGATCTCCACCGCCATCTCCATCACCATTGCTGATTCCCATGATAAGGAGGGAGTAGTTCTCTCTCGAGGCTAAGGG
This sequence comes from Avena sativa, assembly GCA_916181665.1. Lineage (NCBI taxonomy): Eukaryota > Viridiplantae > Streptophyta > Magnoliopsida > Poales > Poaceae > Avena > Avena sativa. Next base: position 259,017,246 of record OV702292.1, on the reverse strand, counting down.
TTCTACTGGTAGCTATGGGTTCTTCTCTCTCTCTCTCTCTATGCATGATCATGAGCTTGTAATCTATAGATCTACCTTGCTACTCAAGTGCTTTCATAGATCTCTGCTCTCCCCATGTGTGTGAAGTTGACAGTGTGCACACCATGGTGGCACTTGGGCTAGAGATTACAACTACTTGTTATGAGTTATATTTGGAGTTGGATGTCTTTATGAAATTGTGGTGTTTGTTTGAACCATCTAGTGCTCAAGGTGACAGTGTGGGGTTATCTAGATGGGAAAGGCTTACTTTGAGGTGTGCTGTTATAGCCCTACCATGGATTAGAGTGTCCAACCGGAGAGTAGTTCAGCGTAGTATCATAAAGAAAAATATATTTACATGAAAGTGTTCACTAGTGAAAGTATGATCCCTAGGTCTTGTTTCTAAGCATTGAAACACCGTTTGCAACTAGATCTGTTACATGTTTGCTTGCTTCTATCTTTATTTTGGTTTTACTTTAGTCTTTTACATGCCATCAAGCTATTTTCTATCACCATTACCACTTATAATTATCTATACCACTTGTATTTCACTATCTCTTCGCCGAACTAGTGCACCTATACACCTGACAAGTGTATTGGGTGTGTTGGGGACACAAGAGACTTCTTGTATCTTGATTGCAGGGTTGCTTGAGAGGGGATACCTTTGACCACTTCCTCCCTGAGTTTGATAAACCTTGGGTGATCCACTTAAGGGAAAACTTGCTGCTGTTCTAAAAACCTCTGCACTTGGAGGCCCAACAACTGTCTACAAGAATAGAAGTGCGTAGACATCAAGCTATTTTCTGGCGCCGTTGCCGGGGAGGTAAGGTAAAAGTTACTCACATCCTCCGGAGTGACTGCTCGAAGTTATTTCCTTTAGATTCTACAATTTTGTCTTTTTGTTTCTTGTTTTCACTAGTTAGGCTTAATGGAAAACAAAAACAAAATTAGAGAGCTTTATAGTATTTATCTTGAGTTAGGACATGAAGTGTTTGAAGATAAAATTAAAAAAAACTATGGAACTTTATTTGCATGCTAATAGAAATGTTGTTAGTATGAATGCTTTGGACACCATTATTGCTAATTCTATGGAAAAGTCTAAGCTTGGGGAAGCTAGTTTTTATGAAAATGATCTTTTTAGTTCCATAGCTTTGGAAGATAGCTATTCTATTGCTTATGATGATACCAAACCTCCAATATATCATGATTACAATGATGAATATGATATTTTCAGCCCACCTACTATTGAGCAGAAAATTAATTATGATTACAATATGCCTCCTATATTTGATGATTATGGTGATGAGAATAATAATGATAGCTATTTTGTTGAATTTACTCCCACTACAATTAATAAGAATGACTATGTTTATGTGGAGAGTATTAATTCTTTTATGCATGTGGCTCATGATAAGAATGTTTTATGTGATAGTTATATTGTTAATTTTATTCATCATGCTACTGAAAGTTATTATGAGAGAGGGAAACATGGTTTTATGTGTCTCAACAATATTAAGTTTCCCCTCTTTATGTTAATTTTTTTGAAGTTGCACTTGTTTTGCTTTCCTATGTTTGTTGCTTTGTGCTTTAATAACTTGTTTCTTTACAAGATTCCCATTCATAGGAAGTGGGTTAGACTTAAATGTGTTTTGAATTTGCTTCTTGATGCTCTCTTTTACTTCAATTCATATTTCCTATGTGAGTATCTTCTCAAACTATTATGCCTAACTTAAAGGCGTTAAAGAAAAGTACTTATTGAGAGATAACCCAAAAGTTTTAGATGAGTCTTGGAAGTTATTACTTCAGTAATAACTGCTCCTTATCCTATTTATTTGCTTTTTGTGCCAAGAGTAACCTCTAATGAGAGAGAAGTAATGATTGGGAAAGTTGCTGTCCCGAAACAGATTTCTGTGCTTCACCGTAAAAATTCGTGTAAAATCTATGAACGTACTTTTTAGGCGTAAATTTTTGTGATTCTTCCCCAGGTTGTTATCTAACTTTCGTTAGTTCAACACTTTTTGATTTGAGCAACATAAGGTCTTCGAAAAAATTTGTCTTTACCTGCTGGTCTGTTTTGACAGATTTCTGCCATTTTCTTCATTTGCTTCTTGTTGGTTTCTTTTTGAGTTCTTTTGGGGAATTGAGATTTTTGAGGTAAGTACTACAGTATGTAGTGTTTTAATGGAAGGTTATTGGTGTTGGAACTGAACCTAAATACCTATTATCTTGAGTGCACTAATGTTGCTAATAAAGATTGTGTGAAGTTTTGTATGATGGAAAAATTTCAGGTGTATGGAAGGAATGAGTAATGAGATGAAGAATGGACTAAAGCTCAAGATTGGGGATGCCAAGCGTGTCACCCCAAGAAATGTACAATAAGTACAAGCGTCAAAGCTTGGGGATGCCCAAGGCATCCCCTTCTTCGTTAATAAAAATCCCAGGTTTCTTCCAAACACTTTATTTTTATTGTTTCATGCACAGTTGTGTTGTTCTTGGAGCGTCTTTTTTTGTTTTCGTTTTGGTTTTTCGTTTGCTTGGTTTTCTTAGTTTGCTGAATAAATTGGTTGGACCCCCTCTTTCATACATTGGTTTTCAAATAGTTTGGTTTGGATTGGAAAAGAGTAGGAAAGTTCATGCTTATGTGGTAAAAAGAGCTTGTTTTTGACTGTGGCCTATGCTTTGTCATGCCATGCTTGATATTGTTTTGGCTTTATGCTTAGTATTATTTGTTGTAGAATGACTTTTTATAAACAATTGAGATTGCTTAATGTGCCTTGGATGAATCATGTGTTGTTTTATCATATTAAAGCATAGTATTGTGGTATTCTCCTTTGATGTTTTATTTGGGTTGACTTGGCGCATGCTCACACCATGTTATGACTATCCAAAGTCACCATAGCCTTGATGATCCTTTAGTTTTCAACTTGTAGTATCACTTTATGCTTTGATCAATGATGTTTTGTCGCTCTGCATGATTATGGCCATTATTGCTCTCTTAGTTTGTCGCTCCCAGTCTTTTGCTAGCCTCCACAACCAAGTATGAGTTCCACTCATGCATCCAACTCCCTAAACCAAGTTATTCCAAAGAGTCTAGCATACCTACCTACTAGCTTATGCTATTCCAAGTATATTCATGCTTTTTTTTACCTTCCAAATTAAACTTGTTATGAGAAAACTAGTGATTAAAGCTCTCACAAACTTGATGGCACACTTTACTTTTCCCGCCCGTAATAAATTTGAACCATTGTGTCGTCTATGTTGTATATGCTTGCACTTATTTGTTGGGGATTAGCAGAACCATGCTGTCATGGGGAACGCTTTCAACATTGCACTTGTACTTTGTACCTAGTTGATATCATGCTCTTTTGTCTATGGATGTCGTCGGTGTGAAATGAAAGGGGAGCTTGTAAGTCCATGGAGTTATGTATATGTGTTAGAGAAACGCATGGGCCGCTGGTCTAATCCATGCTGACATGGTGGAAACCTGCAGCGTAACCATAATGAGCTGTCTATGAAGCATTCTTCTTATAAAAAAGAGTCCTATATTGAGAAAAAGAGAAAAATAAAAAAAATGAGATTATGAAAAGAGGAAAGAGAGAAAAAAAAGCACCATATTCCCATGGTAAATAAGAAGATTGCTGAGATGCTCGTTGTCTGCTTGCCTTGTCATTTTGATATGGGGATTCTTCCGTATCATCGGGTAAGGGGTACCCCATTGGCGGTTCTCTATGATACACATGTACTTACGATGACAAGAACTTACCGGTGACTAAACTTGAGTAGCATGAGGAGCGGCCCTCGTATACAAGGGACATGAGATTTCTAACTTATACTTCGTCAAGCATGTACACCATAGTTTGTTCACTTTAACCTTAATCACTTCAAGATGCTTATGATAGGGGCACTGAGAGCTGAAAGCTATAAGTACCATAATTTTTGGAAGCTCTTTATGAAACTTGAATCCCTACTTCCTTCTATGAAGGCCCTTCTTCCACCATTATATTGAGTCTCCACCTTCTATCTTTATGCACCTACTTTGAGAGCATAGTGGCCATTCTTAGTTCTATGTGCACTGTCCCAAGACTAGTTGATTGATGCATATCTTGATATTGCTTGTTTTAAACCATTTGTATCTAGTCACTCTTATGAACTTTGAAGGTGTCCTATTCATTTATATTTGCTACTCTATGAGGGACAAGCTGAATACTATTATGCTATGTTTTCTTTATGTGAAACAAACAAACATCTTGCAAAGCATTGTTATTCATGAATCTTTTGTTTATGCCTTTTCATGTTGCATCATAGTTTCTTTGTCTTATTGCTAGAACTTTGTCTTTCATGTTATGATTGAAGTACTATGATCCTAGCTTTGAATGTTCTACAAATACTTTGATCAAGTTTATGATGGTGCATGTCACCTCAAAAATTATTCTTTCTTTTTATCACTTACCTACTCGAGAACGAGCAGGAGTTAAGCTTGGGGATGTTGATACATTGCAAATGTATCTATAATTTTTGATGTTCCATGCTTGGTTTTATCTAATTTCTTGTGTTTTGTTCCAACTTTGGAGTACTTTTCATATGATTTCTTGGACTAACCTATTAACAAGACGCCACAGTGCCAATTGCCTGTTTTCTGCTGTTTTTGGTTCCAGGAAGTCAGAAAATGAATATTCTCGGAATTGTACGGGACAAAAGCCAAAGTTACTATTTTCCCGGAAGACTCACGGAGCCAGAAGGAGAGTCGGAGAGGGGCAACAGGGTGGCCACACCCCCCTTGGCGCGGGCCAGCCTAGGTCGCGCCAGGGCATGGTGTGGACCCCCTGGCTGGCCACCGACCTTGCCTCCTTCGCCTATAATAGCCTCCCGATACCAAAACCCTAAATCGTCAAGCCTCTAGCCACGAAAAGTTTTACAGCACCGCCACCACCGAAGGGGAGATTCGAGGGACAGAAAGTCTCTGTTCCGGCACCCTGCCGAGACAGGGAAGTGCCCCCGAAGCCATCTCCATCGACCTCCACCGCCATCTCCATCACCATTGCTGATTCCCATGATGAGGAGGGAGTAGTTCTCTCTCGAGGCTAAGGGTTCTACCGGTAGCTATGGGTTCTTCTCTCTCTCTATGCATGATCATGAGCTTGTAATCTATAGATCTACCTTGCTACTCAAGTGCTTTCATAGATCTCTGCTCTCCCCATGTGTGTGAAGTTGACAGTGTGCACACCATGGTGGCACTTAGGCTAGAGATTACAAATACTTGTTATGAGTTATATTTGGAGTTGGATGTCTTTATGAAATTGTGGTGTTTGTTTGAACCATCTAGTGCTCAAGATGACAGTGTGGGGTTATCTAGATGGGAAAGGCTTACTTTGAGGTGTGCTGTTATAGCCCTACCATGGATTAGAGTGTCCAACCGGAGAGTAGTTCAGCGTAGTATCATAAATAAGAATATATTTACATGAGAGTGTTCACTAGTGAAAGTATGATCCCTAGGTCTTGTTTCTAAGCATTGAAACACCGTTTGCAACTAGATATGTTACATGTTTGCTTGCTTCTATCTTTATTTTGGTTTTACTTTAGTCTTTTCCACGCCATCAAGCTATTTTCTATCACCATTACCACTTATAATTATCTATACCACTTGTATTTCACTATCTCTTCGCCGAACTAGTGCACCTATACACCTGACAAGTGTATTGGGTGTGTTGGGGACACAAGAGACTTCTTGTATCTTGATTGCAGGGTTGCTTGAGAGGGGATACCTTTGACCACTTCCTCCCTGAGTTCGATAAACCTTGGGTGATCCACTTAAGGGAAAACTTGCTACTGTTCTACAAACCTCTGCACTTGGAGGCCCAACAACTGTCTACAAGAATAGAAGTGCATAGACATCAGCAAGAGTCGCCGAATTCTAGACTCGCTGTGTACTGGTGTCAGTACTGACCGCTCCCTTTTTCCTTTGACCTTTGTCAGCACCCCTTTTGTTTAACAGGTATAAGTTCGACATCGTTAGCAGGGTTACCCTTCCGGCTTGGCCTGGGCAGGGTTATGGACACCATTGGTTATTCTTCAGGGCTCTTATCCCCATTTGCATCTTATCCGTACTCAGATGTTGTATCGTTTTCAAGGTGATTTGGATCTTTGTATTATATATCGGTATTCTTGACTCATGGAGTTGCTGTTGTATATATCTGTTCTGTTGGTTCCATTGATGAACTATTGTGTAATGGTATTACTTCGTTTTCCACCCGCACGCAAGTGCCTGGTGGGCATCTTTGAATCCTTTCTTTGCGGGTTTGGCGGGAAACGCTAAAACTTGCATAGGACCGATTCGAGGGTGTTACAAAGTGGTATTAGAGCCCAGTAGTTGCGATACCCCACTTATCTAGCCTATAGGATAACGTAGCTAACAGACGATGTAGAGTGTCAAAACTATTTTGAAAAATCGGTTGGATATATCTGATTAGGTCTGCTTTTACTCCTTACCGCTATGCTATTCTCCTCTTACCTCTGTGTGATTTAAATCTGTTCTCTTATCTTTTCTTTGAGTCTAGGATTTCTTGTGGTTGGGTTTCCGTCACACCTTCAGGGTTTCGCTTCCTCCCTTTTATAACGGTGTTTTTATAATCATCAATCTACATCTTGTTTGTTGTACCCTTCATCCATTCTTTTGACCTTGAACTCTTTGTCTGTATGTGCACCTTGACAGATATCCGTATCGTTGAAAAACATATGAGAATGATGAGAATTGGTGAAGTTGGAGTATACCTTGAGCATTGTTGTTCATGCCAATGGAACCATTATGGAACCTAATCATTGTGTCTTTTCATACGAATTCTTTTGTATTTTCCGGCGGTTTTCAAAGCGACGACATCATTTGCGTCAGATCCGTTGAAGAGTCTACATCACTCCTTTGTTTTCCGAACATTACTTATCAAGATCTCCAATCTGCTTTTCGAGAGTTCGTTGCATGATTCTTTTGTTCATGTGTAGAGTAATGCTTTGAGTGCGGGATGGAGTTGCTACCATACCACTACTCTTATCATTTTCTCTTCTACATTGAACTGGGGGATCAATGTGACTTTTACTCCTTTCCTGAAAGTTAGAGGTGGCCTTATCTATCGAGACCTCTACCTTCGTCCTTTGTTTTCTTCGGAGTGATCTCTCAACGAACATGAGCAACGACCCCTTGTTGGTGGTGTTGCCGATTTCAAGATGGAGCAAGAATCCTCGTTAGTGGTGTCACGAGGATCTACACGAAGCAAGAAGAATACGATCATCAGCCTTCTCCTCGGTACCATGAGGCGGATCTCCATTGTTAGTGGTGTCGACTGTAGCACCCCGGTAAAATCACTACTAGAAAATTGTTGTGTTTTGCCCTTCTGCATCATCATGATAGCATGCTCATGTCATCATGCCACATTGCATTTGAGCATCAGCATCATCATCATCATGCATCTGTTTGCCTAAAAATAATTTCTAAAAGCCTATCTTTGTTTTCTAAATATCCCGTCTTTGTTTCAAATTAAAACCTCGAGTCTACCTGGATTATTTTATTTGTCTAAAAACTATTTGCAAAAGTCTTTTGTATAATAATAAATGAGAAAACAAAATAAAATGTTTTGTATCGAGGGAGCCAGCTTCAGGCCAGGCCCGAAAGCCCAGCCCGCATCCACCTACCACCCCAATAAAACCCTACCCTAATCCCTAGTAGCCCCAAACACTAACCCTAGATTTCCCTTGCTCCAAACCCGCCGCCAACCATCCCGGTGTGCAGTGCCCTCGCTACCGTGTCCACCACCTTGCAAGCCGCATGTACCCTGACCCACCCCGTGGGCCCGCTCGCCTCTCCTTCTCGCAGCCAGCTCCCCCGCTTAACCCTTCCTCTCGTTCTCTCCCCTTGCTAATCCCACCACGCGATCGAGCCCCACCTGCTCCACTAGCCGACAACCCACGCACGATCCTAGCCGCGTAGCCTGGCCCCACCCTGACGCGTCGAGACCACATCTCGCACGCGAGCCTCGCCTTCCTTCCGACCTGCCCCTCGCTCTCCACCCACCTCTGCTCCGTGAAGAGCGCCGTCGCGCCCTCTCCGCTCCCTAGCGAGGCTTTTGTCACCGGCCGCCCTTCCTCCGCCCCATGAGGTCCCCGATGTTGTTGGCCTCCGCCTGAGGCCGCCCTAAAGCCCGACCTTGTCGGTGCCCCTCGCCTTCCCAAGCTCTGCCTCGCCTCGGTCGCATCGCGTTGTTGCAGTCACCAGCGAGCCCGCCGTTCTTGCCCTCGTCCCTCTACACCCCCGCACCGCCAAGTCCCGCAGCACCTCGTGCTCGCCTCCCACCGCCGCGAACCCACGCCATACCGGAGAAGAACCTCCTTGGCCTGGCGCCTCCTGCCTTCTCTCTGGCCTCCGCCTCTGGCCCCGTGAGTGCCGTAGGCTGCCCTCTGCGTCGGCCCTGCATCTTCTACGAGCTTGTTCCCGCGCCCTTCTTGCTCCGCGGTGAGCCGCCGCCTCGCAGCACGTCGACCTCGCCATGTGCTACGTCGAGCTCGCCCCTGCCAATGGTGACCCTCTGCCTTGCAAGCCCCAAGACGTTTAGGATCTTCCCGGAAGCTGTTACGTGTGTGCCCACCACCGGTCGGCCCTGTTTGTCCTTCGTGGTGCTGCTGTTGCTGCGTCATGTGTGAGCGTGAAGAGGAGTAGTGGAGGTATGCGATGCTGGTGTGAAAGAAGTGAAGCCTAGTGGTCTTCCCATCAAGTGTCTGGACTGGTGATGTTGTGGCGACCGTGGCGATGCTTAGATTCTGATTCTGGCAACCCTCTGTTGTATAAGTTAGATGAGTACCTCACCAAGACCGTCAAGACCGGCTCGATGCCGATGGTTCCGAGGGAGGCACATGGTGCCACTCAAGAGCCCTTCCTGACCCCAACCCCCAACCCCGAACACCGAAGCCTCGGCACGCCAAGGTCTCCTTCCCAGAAAGACAAGTTCTTCATCACAGATCCGATGGCCGAGATCTTGAAGACCCCAATCCCGTGGATCCGAGATCGAACCCCATCGAACCCCCTGGTGAACACCAAGATCTTTGATCCGAGATGTGTGAACCTTATCCGAGCCCCTATTTTATTAAGTGCTATATAATTGTTGCATATGAATTGTTCATGCTCGCATCTCATCATGTGGTTTGGGTTATTATGCCGATCCATGTAATAATTAAATATGGAGACTATATCGGGCTTTTCCAGTCTTATAACGCCTCCATTTAAATTTGTGTAGCGAACTGATGCCATGTTTTGCCTTGTTAATACAATATTTAAATTGCAGGGTATCTATACAACATGAACCATCTAATTAATTGTTGGGACCTCAGTTCTGCTTAATATTGCCTAGTTGCATCGCATCTTTGCCATGTCATGCATAATATCATGAACATACCGGATCTTCGGCCTTAGTATTAAATAGTGCATCGGGTGTTTATTTTAGTGATTTGGTTCTTCGCGGATTAGGTCGTTGATATGATGCGAGTATCGATAAGTTCTCCGGATATGAATCTTCGGCTATGTTTCTCAGGCGAGCATTCTCCCCCTTTTTACCTATTTTGCATTTATAGCTTTTACCTCCTCCTATTGATCTATTGCTATCCTTGTTGCGATGCTTTAGTTTCCGTGCACCATTTATATTCCCTACATCCTCTATATTGCCTTGGACACATCCTATAGCTTGATGTTTGATAGACCATCGACCTTGTGAGTCGTAGTTGCTTGCTCAGGTGCTGCTTCATGTCGTTGTTGTTCCACCGTTGTTGGGAAGGTTGGCACATGCTTAATGGTGGAGATGATCATGACTTTAATTTCAACTTGATAACTAAAATGCTGGAAATAGACATAATTAATGCAGAGGCATCGGTGGGCAATAGCTAATATTTGGTTCTTCCACGCTTACTTGTGTTCCGTAGGCCCCGAGTACTTGATACATGTTCCTTGACTATTCCCACCATCCACATACGGGAGACTCTATGGATCCCCCTTCGCCTGAGCTTGATTCACACTTTATTTTTTGGGGCCACAAACTAGTTTGGGGATTTATTACTATCCTGTACTTATGCCATGCTTTACTGCTTTATTTATGATTGTGCGTGGAGCACTTGTACTGTTTAGGACTTGTGACACATTTCCGCGCTATCAATAAGCCCAGTCACACTTTCGGGTTCCTAGTCGTTTACAGCCGTCTACAGAAATCCTGGTTCCATCTCGGAGCTGGCTAACTTCGTTGCGGGTAGCTTACTAGGGTGGCCCCCTAAAATAATTTATGAATCCTATGAATGCATTGTCGTGAGGCCTCGTTGCTTTTTATTTGGTTCTTCCCGAGGTTGATCGTGTGTGTGTTGCTATTTGTGAACCCCTACAGGATAAAACTTTCTGAAAGCCGTGTCCGCGGTTATGGATGACTTGGAGCACAATATCTCGATCATAGAAAATTATAACTAAATTAGTGCTATAAATTTGACTTTGACATGTCTAGTAATCAGTTTCACTACAATGGAATGAGTAAATAAAAGTGCTAACAACTGCCGGAGTTGGCATGTCTCATGCTAATTGTATTTGACTAGTAAGTATTGCAACTACAATGGAATGGTTAACTAAAACTGCCCACTGCTTATGATATTGGGATGACTCATGCTATCTATATCTGACTAGTAAGTGCTGCAACTATAATGGAATGAATAAAACTACCAACTGTGTGAGTTCCTTGGTTTGACTTCCTCGTTTGGTATCGAGGGGGAATACCAGGATGGGTATGATTGGTATTAGTATCAGGTTGGATCCGATTAGGTCTTGCTTACCCCTCTCTAATAGCCGACAGTTATATCGAGTCTCTATAGGTTGTATAGTGCATGCTTCGATGCCGCTTCAGCCCACCATACCTATGTAGGTGAGAGCCGCCGAATTCTAGACTCGCTGTTTACTGGCCTCAGTACTGACCGCTCCCTTTGTCCTTTGCCCTTTGTCGGCACCCCTTTTGTTTAACAGGTATAAGTTTGACGTCGTTAGCAGGGTTACCCTTCCGGCTTGGCCTAGGCAGGGTTATGGACGACATTGGTTATTCTTCAGGGCTCTTAGCCCAATTTGCATCTTATCTGTACTCGTATGTTGTATCGTTTTCAAGGTGATTTGGATCTTTGTATTATATATATATATGTATTCTTGACTCATGGAGTCGTTGTCGTATATATCTGTTTTGTGGGTTCCATCGTGAACTATTGTGTAATGGTATTACTTCGTTTTCCACCCGCACGCAAGTGCCTGGTGGGCATCTTTGAATCGTTTCTATGCAGGTTTGGAGGAAAACGCTAAAACTTGCATAGGGCCAATTCGAGGGTGTTACAATCGAGGTCCACACATTTATCACAAAGGACCCTAAAATTGAGCAAAGAAAAGAGTCGGGTTTGGCTCCTTCTTGGGAGAGCAGCTGCTCGAGCCATATTCTTCATACTACTTTCTCTTTGATTGTTTTCACAATATGGCCAAATCTATCGCCATGTAAATTCTTGGATGCTTAATCATCATAATAAAGTATGATGTAGAGATATGGCCTTGACCTTTTGGTCGTTCGGCTTGAAATCCAAGAATGTTCATACTCGTTGACAACTATAAGCTGAAATTCATTTAAATTTGACCACTTACTTTTAGGTTAGAATTTTGCACGGTCGGCGGGAGTACATTTTACAACAAGGACCTAAATAAGGGGAAAATTACATTGAGGTCCTTAAATTTAGCACAAAGGACCCTAAAAGTAAGCAAGCAAAATAGTCGGGTTTGGCTCTTTCTCGAGAGAGTAGCTGATCGAGCCACACTCTTCATACTACTTCATCTTCGATTGTTTTCAAAATATGGCCAAATTTTTCGGCATGCAAATTCTTGGATATGGTATCATCAGCATAAAGTATGATGTAGATATGGCCTTGACCTTGGTCGTTCATCTTGAAGTACAAGAATGGTTCATACTCGTTGATAACCAAGCTTAAATTCATTTAAATTTCACCACTTACTTTTAGGTTAGAACTTTACATGGTCGATCGGAGTACATTTTAATCATGGACCTCAAAAAAGCAAAAATTACATCCAGGTCCATACATTTAGCATAAAGGGCCCTCAAAGGAAAATTTTCTGGTTCATCTCCTTCTCGAGAGATCAGCTGATATGAGCCAAACTCTTGATACTACCTCCTCTACGATTGTTTTTAAAACATGGCCAGATCTGTTTCCATGCAAATTCTCTGACACGGGATCATCATCATATAAAGTATGATGTGGATATGGCCTCGACCTTGGTCGTTCGGCTAGAAATCCAAGAATTCTCATACTCATTGACAAGTAAGCTTAAAATCTTCTAAATTTCACCACTTACACTTTTAGACCTAACAAAAGGGGGAAAATTACCTTGAGGTCCAGACATTTAGCACAAAGGACCCTAAAATTAACTAAGGAAAACATTCGGGTTCAGATCCTTCTCTAGAGAGTAGCTGATCAATCCATACTCTTCATACTACTTCATCTTTGATTGTTTTCAAAATATGGCCAAATTTGTCGGCATGCAAATTCTTGGATATGGGATCATCAGCATAAAGTATGATGTAGATATGGCCTTGACCTTGGTCGTTCGTCTTGAAATACAAGAATGGTTCATACTCGTTGACAACTAAGCTTAAATTCATTTAAATTTCATCACTTAATTTTAGCTTAGAACTTTACATGGTCGACCGGAGTACATTTTACATCAGGGACCTCAAAAAAGTAAAAATTACATCGAGGTCCATATACATTTAGCATAAAGGACCCTAAAAGAAAAAAATCTGGTTCGGCTCATTCTTGAGAGATCAGCTGATCTGAGCCAAACTCTTAATAGTACTTCCTCTTTGATTGTTTTCAAAACATGGCCAGATCTGTTGCCATGCAAATTCTCTAACATGGGATCATCAATATAAAGTATGATGTTGATATGGCCTTGACCTTGGTCATTCGGCTTGAAATCCAAGAATGTTCATACTCGTTGAAAACTAAGATTAAATTCATTTAAATTTCACCACTTACTTTTAGGTTAACGTTTTACACGGCCAGTGGGAATACATTTTACATAAAGGACCTAAAAAAGCTAAATTATTACATTAAGGTCCATACATTTAGCACAAAGGACCCTGAAAGGAAAACTTTCTGGTTTGGCTCCTTCTCAAGAGATTAGCTGATCTGAGTCAAACTCTTCATACTACTTCTTTGATTTTTTCAAAATATGGCTAAATCTGTTGCCAAGCAAATTCGCTCATATGGGGTCATCGACATAAAGTATGATGTTGATATGGCCTTGACCTTGGTTGTTCGGCTTGAAATCCAAGAATGTTCATACTCGTTGACAAGTAAGCTTAAATTCATTTAAATTTCACCACTTACACTTTTTGGTTAGAATTTTAAATGGATGGTGGGAGTACATTTTACACCAAGGACATAAAAAAGGGACAATTACATTGAGGTCCATACGATTAGCACAAAGGACACTGAAACCAAGCACGGAAAATAGTCGGGTACGACTCCTTTTCGAGAGAGCAGCTCATCGAGCCATACTCTTCATACTAGTTTTGACTAACGTATATGTCCCGAGGGAGCGAGATTCTTTAATTAATTAAAACGGTAAGTGGATGTGTACATGTTACACCAAGGACCTCAAAAAATGAAAAATACATCCAAGTCCATACATTTAGCACAAAGGACCCTAAAGTCAAATACTTGAAATTTTTGGTAACATGGTCTATAGAAACGAGGGGGAAGATTCTAGAATGATGGAGAAGTGTGTTTTGAGGTTTGTGCATATAACATTTCATTGTGATGAAGACTATCAATAGAATCTTCTAGATGCTAGAATGGAAAAGAAGATCCAATGGCTGGAAATGTTGGGATTCATGAGTCTTGATCCAACAATTAATATTGAAAGTTTTTCATACACCATATAGTGTTTTCATACACCGTAGGCCAATACACATTGTGAAGAAGCCAGAGCATTGTTTTTTCAAAGGTGTCAAAACACATGTTTCTCGTTTTTTTGTTAGCGTTGTATAGTGTACGAATAACTTTAAATATTGACCGTTTGATCAAGACTCAAATCCCAACATTGTCAGACGTTGGATCTTCATTTCCATTTTAGCACCGAGAAGATACTATTGATAGTCTTTCTTTTCTTATCTTACCACTATTTTATATATAGTGTGCAGACAAAAGTATGAAAATTAATTATGCAAATTCGGTAAAATTATATGTCTGTGTTTTTTAATAAATATATGCATGTATTTGAACTATTAATGACTGACAAAATGTTTTTATTGTCTAGTGTCTAAAAAATTAAACATAGTTGAAAACTCGGGCGTAAGTATGAGATGTTTTCTTTTCTACGTTGCTTTGGATCACTTTTGTCCATCGGATGAATATTGGATGGTAGATACAGTGGGCATGTTGATTTGAGTCCCCCTAGGAGTGGACACATGGAGTAGTAGTTGAACAATTTCAGAAAACACTTAAAATCTAAAATATAAACATTAGCAGCAAAGACAGTTTATAGCCAAAATACACCCTTCCTAGTGCCAAAAGAGACCCTGCCTCCAACTAATAATACATTAACTAGTAAATGAGTGGTACTTATCTACAACTAAATTAACTAGTAATACATCATTACCATTGCATTAGGATCACTTAGCCAAAGATTAAGGTCAATTCATCTTGTTGATGCAAACGCAGAAAGACAACACCCTGATCTTACGGTACTATCCATCAGCCGCAGTAATGTACCGCGGCAGCACCGTGAGGAACGTCAGATCTTCGAGGCTAGAACTGTCGGGCGACGTGTAGCTCGTCAGCTCAATGACCCCATTAAGGGTGTCCATCGAGAAGTCCATCGGCGACTACGGGCCAATCGCGCACAGCTTCACCCTATACAGGGGCCATGAGCACGAGGCCACCCTAACGCACACCGAGGAAACGGCGGCGGCCTGGCCGTGCTTGCCGATGATGAGGCTGACCATGGTATCGTCATCACCATAGACGATCACCATGGATGGCACAAAGGACAATAACAACATCGTTACTATACACTCCATGGGCTGGTTACGATAGCCTATGAACTTGTACCTTGTGGACGTTGTTGAGGTGCAAAGGGAGCTCGACCGGCGAGGCGGTGAATATGCAGCCGACCTCCATGCAGCCACACGGGCTGTACAGGCACGCGGCCTTGTGGTCGTCGAGCTCGTGGTAGGCGACCATGGTGAGGCAGCCATCATGGAGGCATAGAACAGTTATCGGTGCTAGCTCGTCTTTGTCCATCGCCGACTAGCTCTTGGTGGAATCCTCCGATGGAGCCAGCGTTGGAGTGGTTCCCTGAAAGCTCGGCTGGCTGATGTGGTGCCTGCAGTCCAGAATTTTTATGCAGGATTGAGTTTTTTAACGAACACTGCAGAAAGTTGAAAGGTGAGAGTAAATCAGGTACTTATTACCCTGTACAGTACTATACGAGACAAACAGATCCTACCTGCATGAGAGTGGTAAGAAGGTCTACGCCTTTTTTTTGGAAATGGGGAAGGTCTACACCTAGAGAGAGATAGAGAAACTTGGGGCCTGGCGCAAAGTGTACAGTGATGCGGGGGAGAGAACTAGGACTACATGCATGTCTTCAACACCATCTGCATTTTAATCTATCTGCTTGTCTCTTCTAGCTCTTTCGTTTCTCGGCATGGCAGACTCATTTCTCTTCTCCATTTATTTCTTGTCGTTAAAGCTTGTCTAGATACAGAGTACTAGTAGTAATACATTTGAAGTAGTACTCCAGTAGTAGTAATACGGAGTTCTCGAGTTGTACTACCAGTACTCAAATAGTAGTAGTAGTAATACATATGTCTTCTTTTTACTATACTACTACTCCAATAGGTAGGCATCTGCGAGCGGTGGGTGGCGGGCGATGGTGACTATTTGTGGATTTTTACTACTCCTAGGGCGGCGGGCAGCGGTGGCAGTAGGGTTCTAGTAGTAGTACTCGAGTACTCCTGCTCACTGTTTCATGAAGTAAGACTTCAGTAGTGTACTACAGTCCTGTACTGCTCAGATACAGCTGTCATCATACCACGGTTCCTAGGGAGACGCTAGAGACACAGGTGCTCAAATGCACGTCCCGGGTGGGCCCCGATGCCTAGCGATTGGATAAAGCCTTGTTGCCTGACCACACAGCCAAGGCAATTCATTTCGCTACTCTCTACTACTTTTCTCGGTCATTTTCTTCTCTTTGCTTGTCTATGCTCGCTCTTCATTTCTTGGCATTTTGCGCATCCTCCTGATTATAAAGAGCATCATAAAAGCCTCAAAATGTAAAATTATAGAGGGAGAGTTGTTTGGCAAGATTAAACTTCTTGCTAAGAATATGCATGCCTAGAAATTTGACCGTCTTTTGAAAACAATCAAAGAGGCTATGCATCACCGTGTTTTGAAATTTAGTTGTGTTTCGAAATTAACTTCACACCTTGCGATAATCTGGTAAGTGGACCCACCACCAGGTAGTCAATGTATCGAGAACGAGTGAGTGTTTGTAAAGATTCAACTTCTTGCTAAGAATATGCATGCCTAGAAATTTGACCATGTTTTGAAAACAATCAAAGAGGCTATGACTCACCGTGTTTTGAAATTTTGGCTACGTTTCGAAATTAATTGCACACCTTGCGATAATCTATTCACTAGACTCACCACCAGGTAATTAATGTATCGAGAACAAGTGAGAGTTTGGAAAGATTCAACTTCTTGCTAAGAATATGCATGCCTTGAAATCTGTCCCTGTTTTGAAAATAATCAAAGAGACTATGACTCACCATGTTTTGAAATTTTTCCCGTGTTTCAAAATTAACTTCACACCTCGCGAAAATCTGTTCAGTGGACCCACCACCAGGAAGTAAATGTATCGAGACGAGTGAGAGTTCGGAAAGATTCAACTTCTTGCTAAGAATATGCATGCCTAGAAATTTGAACGTGTTTTGAAAACAACCAAAGAGACTATGCCACACCATGTTTTGAAATTTTGGCTGTGTTTCGAAATAAACTTCACACCTTGTGATAATCTGTTCAGTGGACCCACCAGGCAGTCAATGTATTGAGCATGAGTGAGAGTTGTTTGGAAAGATTCAAGTTCTTGCGAAGAATATGCATGCCTCGAAATTATTTGACCATGTTTTAGAAACAATCAAAGAGACTATGACTCACCGTGTTTTGAAATTTTGGCTGTGTTTCGAAAATAACTTCACACCGTGCAAAAATCTATTTAGTGGACCCACTACCTGGAAGTCAATGTATCGGGACGAGTGAGAGTTTTGAAAGATTCAACTTCTTGCTAAGAATATGCATGCCTAGAAATTTGACTGTGTTTTGAAAACAACCAATGAGACTATGACTCACCGTCTTTTGAAATTTTGGCTGTGTTTCGAAATTAACTTCACACTTTGCGATAACCTGTTCAGTGGACCCACCAGGCAGTCAATGTATCGAGAATGAGTGAGAGTTTTTTGAAAAGTTTCAACTTCTTGCTAACAATATGCATGCCTCGAAATTTGACCGTGTTTTGAAAACAATCAAAGGGACTATGACTCACCGTGTTTTGAAATTTTAGTTGTGTTTTGAAATTAACCGCACACCTTGCGATAATCTGTTTAGTGGACCCACCACCAGGCAGTCAATGTATCAAGAACGAGTGAGATTTTGGAAAGATTCAACTTCTTGCTAAGAATATGCATGCCTAGAAATTTGACCGTGTTTTGAAAACTATCAAGGAGACTATGACTCAACGTGTTTTGAAATTTTGCTTGTGTTTCGAAATTAACTTCACACCTTGCGAAAATCTGTTCAGTGGACCCTTTACCAGGAAGACAATGTATCGAGACGAGTGAGAGTTTGGAAAGATTCAACTTCTTGCTAAGAATATGCATGCCTAGAAATTTGACCGTGTTTTGAAAACAACCAAAGAGACTATGACTCACCGTGTTTTCAAATTTTGGCTGTGTTTTGAAACTAACTTCACACTTTGCGATAACCTGTTTAGTGGACCCACTAGGCAGTCAATGTATCGAGAACGAGTGAGAGTTGTTTGGAAAGATTCAACTTCTTGTTAAGAATACGCATGCCTCGAAATTTGACCGTGTTTTGAAAACAATCAAAGAGACTATGACTCATCGTTTTGTGAAATTTTGGTTCTGTTTCAAAATTAACTTCACACCTTGCGATAATATGTTTAGTGGACCCACCACCAGGCAGTCAATGTATCGAGAACGAGTGAGAGTTTGGAAAGATTCAACTTCTTGCTAAAAATAAGCATGCCTAGAAATTTGACCATGTTTTGAAAACAATCAAAGAGACTATGACTCACCGTGTTTTGAAATTTTTCCTGTGTTTTGAAATTAACTTCACACCTTGCGAAAATCTATTCAGTGGACCCACTAGGCAGTCAATGTATCGAGAACGAGTGAGAGTTGTTTGGAAAGATTCAACTTCTTGTTAAGAATACGCATGCCTCGAAATTTGACCGTGTTTTGAAAACAATCAAAGAGACTATGACTCATCGTTTTGTGAAATTTTGGTTCTGTTTCAAAATTAACTTCACACCTTGCGATAATATGTTTAGTGGACCCACCACCAGGCAGTCAATGTATCGAGAACGAGTGAGAGTTTGGAAAGATTCAACTTCTTGCTAAAAATAAGCATGCCTAGAAATTTGACCATGTTTTGAAAACAATCAAAGAGACTATGACTCACCGTGTTTTGAAATTTTTCCTGTGTTTTGAAATTAACTTCACACCTTGCGAAAATCTATTCAGTGGACCCACCACTAGGCAGCCAATGTATCGAGACGAGTTAGAGTTTGGAAAGATTCAACTTCTTGGTAAGAATATGCATGCCTAGAAATTTGACCGTGTTTTGAAAACAACCAAAGAGATTATGACTCACCGTGTTTGAAATTTTGGCTGCATTTCGAAATTAACTTCACTCCTTTCGATAATCTTTTTAGTGGACCCACCACGCAGTCAATGTATCAACAACGAGTGAGAGTTGTTTTGCAAGATTCAACTTCTTGCTAGGATTATGCATTCCTTGAAATTTTGACCATGTTTTGAAAAAAAACAAAGACACTATGACTCACCGTGTTTTGAAATTTTGGCTGTGTTTCGAAATTAACTTCACACCTTGCGCTAATATGTTCAGTGGACCCACCAGGCAGCCAATGTATCGAGAACGAGTGAGAGTTGTTTGGCAAGATTCAACTTCTTGCTAAGAATATGCATGCCTAGAAATTTGACCGTCTTTTGAAAATAATCAAAGAGGCTATGACTCATGGTGTTTTGAAATTTTGGCTATGTTTTGAAATTAACTTCACACCTTGCGATAATCTGTTCACTAGAGCCACCACCACTCTGTTAATGTATTGAGAACGAGTGAGCGTGCGAAGATTCAACTTCTTGCTAAGAATATGCATGCCTAGAAATTTGACCGTGTTTTGAAAACAATCAAAGACGCTATGACTCATCGTGTTTTGAAATTTTGCCTATGTTTTGAAATTAACTTCACACCTTGTGATAATCTATTCACTAGACCCACTACCAGGAAGTCAATGTATCGAGACGAGTGAGAGTTTGGAAAGATTCAACTTCTTGCTAAGAATATGCATGCCTAGAAATTGGACCATGTTTTGAAAACAACCAAAGAGACTATGACTCACCATGTTTTGTAATTTTGGTTGTGTTTCTAAATTAACTTCACACTTTGCGATAACCTGTTCAGTGGACCCACCAGGCAAACAACGTATTGAGAATGAGTGAGAGTTGTTTGGCAAGATTCAACTTCTTGCTAAGAATATGCATGCCTCGAAATTGGACCTTGTTTTGAAAACAATCAAAGAGACTATGACTAACCGTGTTTTGAAATTTTGGCTGTGTTTCAAAATTAATTTCACACCTTGCGAAAATCTGTTTAGTGGACCCACCACCAGGCAGTCAATGTACCAAGAACGAGTGACAGTTTGGAAAGATTCAACTTCTTGCTAAGAATATGCATGCCTAGAAATTTGACTGTGTTTTGAAAACAATCAAAGAGACTATGACTCATCGTGTTTTGAAATTTTGGCTATGTTTCGAAATTAACTTCACACCTTGCGATAATCTTTTCAGTGGACCTAGCAGGAAGTCAATGTATCGAGAACGAGTGATAGTTGTTTGGCAAGATTCAACTTTCTTGCTAAGAATATGCATGCCTCAAAATTTTGACCATGTTTTGAAAAAATCAAAGAGACTATGACTCACCATGTTTTGAAAATTTGGCTGTGTTTCGAAATTAACTTCACACCTTGCGATAATCTTTTTTCTGTGGACCCACCAAGCAATCAATGTATCGAGAACGAGTGAGAGTTGTTTGGCAAGATTCAACTTCTTGCTAAGAATATGCATGCCTCTAAGTTTTTACCGTGTTTTGAAAAAAATCAAAGAGACTATGACTCACCGTGTTTTGAAATTTTGGCTGTGGTTCGAAATTAACATCACACCTTGCGATGATCTGTTCAGTGGACCCACTAGGCAGTTAATGTATCGAGAACGAGTGAGAGTTCGGAATGATTCAACTTATTGCTAAGAATATGCATGCCTAGAAATTTGACCGTGTTTTGAAAACAATCAAAGTGGATATACCTCACCGTGTTTTGAAATTTTGCGTATATTTCGAAATTAACTTCACACCTTGCGAAAATCTGTTCACTGGACCCACCAGGCAGTTAATGTATCGAGAACGAGTGAGAGTTTGGAATGATTCAACTTATTGCTAAGAATATACATGCCTAGAAATTTGACCGTGTTTTGAAAACAATCAAAGAGGCTATGACTCACCGTTTTTCAAAATTTCGGCTGTGTTTCGAAATTAAATTCAAACCTTACGAAAATCTGTTCAACGGACCCACCAGGCAGTCAATGTATCGAGAACGAGTGAGAGTTTGGCAAGATTAAACTCTTGCTAAGAATATGCTTGCCTCGAAATTTGACCGTGTTTTGAAAACAATTCTAGAAAGCAAAATGAATTCATAAACAACCTCACAAATTTCAAATTGGAAAAAGGAACACAAAGAGCCTCACATTTTTCAAAATATAAAAGGGTCATATATTTATAAACATCCTCGCAAATTTCAACTTATAAAAAGGATCAAAAAATCCTTACAAAATTCAAATTATAAAAGGGATCCTATGTTTGTAAACAACTCCTAAATCTTAGCTTATAAAAAGGATCACAAAATGACTCACGGATTTAAAATTATGAAAAACATAATAAAAAGCCTCACATATTTCAAATTACAAAGGGAACGATTCCCAAAAAGCCTCACAAATTTCAAATTATAAAAAACATCACCAGAAAAAGCCTAGGGTTTTTTGAAGAACTTTTTTTTATTTCTTCGGTGTAAAACTAGTGATCTAGTGCCAAATTTGAACGAAAAGGGAGATAGAATGGAGATATCAAGATCGTTGGATTGTAGAGGATCCTAAAGTGGGTGGACACGGTCCGTGTGAGGTAGGTCTTGACCAATCAGGGCCTGACCCTACAACACATAGAACAACACCATGTGCACCCAAAAAGGTGTTTCGTGAATATTTTTTGGAAATTTTGATGAAATGACATAATGTGGAGCTACCAATGTTAAAAAACATGAGCAAAACTATGCGACACCTATAGTGCAAACAGAGGATGTTTCTAGTGAAAATCGGCATGAACTCGCAAAATGGAAGAGAGAGGATAGTGGGAAAATCAATTTTCTATTTCTTGTGGGTAACCCACAAGCTTGAGGTTCACCATAATTCTGATGTAATCGCAGGTGCCTCACTGGTGAGCATCGAAGGGATCAAGGCTAGCTAGGGCTATGATTCTGATGTTTGCGTGTCTGCTGGATTCTTCTAGCATATATAGACCGATGTTTCGTGCTTGCTTGATTTTGCAGGTGAGGCAGCCTTTTTGACATGCCGCGGTGACGGCCAGGGGATAGGGAGAGCATGTGGCACGTTGGGCACAGTTGAGTTTTCAAATAAATGTGACATTAAATAATTTCAAATCAATGCCGCACAAGGAGATGATTTAAATGGACTATACAGAGGTTATTTTTTATCCATGGACTTTGATATACTACTAATCCGTATTTCACCTATAATGATTGATATTAGTAATTAAAGAATACATGTGGGTTCCATGGCTTCTTCCTTTTAGTATTAATTACCTGAATTCACGTGAGTAATTAAAGTGGGTTTCTCTGTATTGGCACCCTTCTTTCCTCGAACGCATGCAGAAATTAAGGGGAGGAAGTAGTTTCACCTTCCTTGGTAATATAAGAGGTTTTATTACGTCGAAGTGGAAAACGAAATGACAAAAAGAGTACTTATGCTAGTAATAGATCACAAACACCGTTCCAATTTTCACTTGATAATAATATTCAATCTCTGAACATTATTATAGAAAGGAAATAGAGGTGGAATTAAACAAAATTAATCCTAAGACTTCTTTGTCTTCTTGGACCTAGATCCTTCCGTTGTCACCTTTGTGCTGGCGTCGTCCTTCCGCTTCCCGTGGCATCCCCCAGCTCTCGCCATCTTCTTCTTCTTCAAGCCTCTCGCCTGCTTCTCCTTCCTCTTCCCATTGCCAATGAAGACGGGATCAAGTGCACTCTTCTTGGATACGAAGTCGAGAAATGGCCATAAATTGTCCAAACCCTCATCCTCCTGCTCCCTCTTCTTCTTTCCGATGGAGGATGGATCGAGTGAACTCTTCTTGAAGATGTCGTCTCCTTCATAGAGGAAAGACCAAGGATCATGCTTCCCCTTCTCCTCCTTGTCAAGACCCGAACCTGTTAAGGTGTAGATCCCTGTGTTTATAGTGCTAGTCCCTGGATCGATTAGCTAGCACCCACAGTTTAAGATGTAATATAAAGAAACAAAGGTCATATTACATCGCATATCCAGGAATAAAATAGTTCATTACAACTTACATAGCTCATATGTCTATCTTATTACAAGGCAGCAGATATAACTACATAGCATGGAGTCCTTCATCTTCATGTGCCACAGGCAAACATGTTGGGTGTAGACTCGTAATCCCTACTCATCGAACTTCACTATCATCAAGTAATCCTGCAACATGATAAGTTACAGCCACAAGGGTCAATACATTTTGAATTGTATTGGCAAGTGACACTAGTAAAATGAATCAAGATAGATCCACCAGAAACAAAAGCTAATATAACCTAGTAAAAGTATAATGGATAAGTTTATCATCCAAATTTCTCTCTCATCTTATTTTCTACTAAACTTGACTTCTCTTCTTTCTTGAAATCCTTGTATGATCCTTGAACTTCTCCTCCATTGATCTTGACTTTTCTTCTTGATCCTAGAATGCCTTGTCCTACTCCTTGATTTAGGCGTGTAACTCATCATTTCCTAAGTTGTTGATTGCTCCTATTATCAACAGGATCCTATATAAAATTTCTAAGTCCTAGAATTACTGAAGAATAAATCTTCCTTCCAAAACTTCTTCTCCCGCCTTATTTTGGTGATGGAGATATGTTGATTTAGTATCTTGACGATGTTGAGAATTCCAAATCCAAAGTAGGTGGTCTTGAAGTCCTCATTGATCCTGAAGTGGAAGTCCTTTGAGGTGTTGAGACTTAAGTCCTTAGCCATGCTGAACATGAAGTCCTTGATGATGCTAAAGCCGAAGTCCTTATCTATGCTGAAGCTGAAGTCCTTTGTGATGTTGAAGTCCTTGGTGATGTTGAAGCTAAAATCCTTAGTGATGATGAAGTTGAGGCCCTTTGCAATGATGAAGTTGAAGGTCCTTTGAGATAAAATTGAAGTCCTTTACGGTGATGGTGTTTAAGTCCTTTGTCATCAAGTTGAAAAGGGAGAGACGCAGAACAAAACAGAATACTAAGGAGAGAGTTTACAAGATTGTTTGTAAATAACTTTGAGTAAATTCAACTCTTATTTTTCTAAAGGGGCTGTCCAAATCCTAGGGTTATGAACCTACAGGCAACACAATGCTCTGATACCATCTGTCAAGACCCAAACCTATTAAGGTGTAGATCCCTGTGTTTATAGTGCTAGTCCTTGGATCGATTAGCTAGCACCCATAGTTTAAGATGTAATATCAAGAAACAAAGGTCATACTACATCGCATATCCAGGAATAAAATAGTTCATTACAACTTACATAGCTCATATGGCTATCTTATTACAAGGCAGCAGATATAACCACATAGCATGGAGTCCTTCATCTTCATGTGCCACAGGTAAACATGTTAGGTGCAGACTCGTAATCCCTACTCATCGAACTTCACTATATTCAAGTAATCCTCGAACATGATAAGTTACAGCCACAAGGGTCAATACATTTTGAATTGTATTGGCAAGTGTCACTAGTATGTGGATATAAAGTGGAACCTATTACTAGATGTGTATCTGGCCAGGTAGAGCTTTTTGGCTAGTTTGCAGCAAGAAAGTTTTTCCCTATTTTTTTACAAATAGTTTGCAACACTTATTATCAACTAAGTTACACTGGATACCCTCCAGGTAATATTTCCAATCACAACATAGTGGTACCACTGATACAAATCCCGTGGATCCGATATCGAACCCCATCGAACCCCCTGGTGAACACCAAGATCTTTGATCCGAGATGTGTGAACCTTATCCGAGCCCCTATTTTATTAAGTGCTATATAATTGTTGCATATGAATTGTTCATGCTCGCATCTCATCATGTGGTTTGGATTATTATGCCGATCCATGTAATAATTAAATATGGAGACTATATCGGGCTTTTCCAGTCTTATAACGCATCCATTTAAATTTGTGTATCGAACTGATGCCATGTTTTGCCTTGTTAATACAATATTTAAATTGCAGGGTATCTATACAACATGAACCATCTAATTAATTGTCGGGACCTCGGTTCCGCTTAATATTGCCTAGTTGCATCGCATCTTTGCCATGTCATGCATAATATCATGAACATACCGGATCTTCGGCCTTAGTATTAAATAGTGCATCGGGTGTTTATTTTAGTGATTTGGTTCTTCGCGGATTAGGTCGTTGATATGATGCGAGTATCGATAAGTTCTCCGGATATGAATCTTCGGCTATGTTTCTCAGGCGAGCATTCTCCCCATTTTTACCTATTTTGCATTTATAGCTTTTACCTCCTCCTATTGATCTATTGCTATCCTTGTTGCGATGCTTTAGTTTCCGTGCACCATTTATATTCCCTACATCCTCTATATTGCCTTGGACACATCCTATAGCTTGATGTTTGATAGACCATCGACCTTGTGAGTCGTAGTTGCTTGCTCAGGTGCTGCTTCATGTCGTTGTTGTTCCACCGTTGTTGGGAAGGTTGGCACATGCTTAATGGTGGAGATGATCATGACTTTAATTTCAACTTGATAACTAAAATGCTGGAAATAGACATAATTAATGCAGAGGCATCGGTGGGCAATAGCTAATATTTGGTTCTTCCACGCTTACTTGTGTTCCGTAGGCCCCGAGTACTTGATACCTGTTCCTTGACTATTCCCACCATCCACATACGGGAGACTCTATGGATCCCCCTTCGCCTGAGCTTGATTCACACTTTATTTTTTGGGGCCACAAACTAGTTTGGGGATTTATTACTATCCTGTACTTATGCCATACTTTACTGCTTTATTTATGATTGTGCGTGGAGCACTTGTACTGTTTAGGACTTGTGACACATTTCCGCGCTATCAATAAGCCCAGTCACACTTTCGGGTTCCTAGTCGTTTACAGCCGTCTACAGAAATCCTGGTTCCATCTCGGAGCTGGCTAACTTCGTTGCGGGTAGCTTACTAGGGTGGCCCTCTAAAATAATTTATGAATCCTATGAATGCATTGTCGTGAGGCCTCGTTGCTTTTTATTTGGTTCTTCCCGAGGTTGATCGTGTGTGTGTTGCTATTTGTGAACCCCTACAGGTTAAAACTTTCTGAAAGCCGTGTCCGCGGTTATGGATGACTTGGAGCACAATATCTCGATCATAGAAAATTATAACTAAATTAGTGCTATAAATTTGACTTTGACATGTCTAGTAATCAGTTTCACTATAATGGAATGAGTAAATAAAAGTGCTAACAACTGCCGGAGTTGGCATGTCTCATGCTAACTGTATTTGACTAGTAAGTATTGCAACTACAATGGAATGGTTAACTAAAACTGCCCACTGCTTATGATATTGGGATGACTCATGCTATCTATATCTGACTAGTAAGTGCTGCAACTATAATGGAATGAATAAAACTGCCAAATGTGTGAGTTCCTTGGTTTGACTTCCTCGTTTGGTATCGAGGGGGAATACCAGGATGGGTATGATTGGTATTAGTATCAGGTTGGATCCGATTAGGTCTTGCTTACCCCTCTCTACTAGCCGACAGTTATATCGAGTATCTATAGGTTGTATAGTGCATGCTTCGATGCCGCTTCATCCCACCATACCTATGTAGGTGAGAGCCGCCGAATTCTAGACTCGCCATTTACTGGCCTCAGTACTGACCGCTCCCTTTGTCCTTTGCCCTTTGTCGGCACCCCTTTTGTTTAACAGGTATAAGTTTGACGTCGTTAGCAGGGTTACCCTTCCGGCTTGGCCTAGGCAGGGTTATGGACGGCATTGGTTATTCTTCAGGGCTCTTAGCCCAATTTGCATCTTATCTGTACTCGTATGTTGTATCGTTTTCAAGGTGATTTGGATATTTGTATTATATATATATGTATTCTTGACTCATGGAGTCGTTGTCGTATATATCTGTTTTGTGGGTTCCATCATGAACTATTGTGTAATGGTATTACTTCGTTTTCCACCCGCACGCAAGTGCCTGGTGGGCATCTTTGAATCGTTTCTATGCAAGTTTGGAGGAAAACGCTAAAACTTGCATAGGGCCAATTCGAGGGTGTTACAATCGAGGTTCACACATTTATCACAAAGGACCCTAAAATTGAGCAAAGAAAAGAGTCGGGTTTGGCTCCTTCTTGGGAGAGCAGCTGCTCGAGCCATATTCTTCATACTACTTTCTCTTTGATTGTTTTCACAATATGGCCAAATCTATCGCCATGTAAATTCTTGGATGCTTAATCATCATAATAAAGTATGATGTAGAGATATGGCCTTGACCTTTTGGTCGTTCGGCTTGAAATCCAAGAATGTTCATACTCGTCGACAACTATAAGCTGAAATTCATTTAAATTTGACCACTTACTTTTAGGTTAGAATTTTGCACGGTCGGCGGGAGTACATTTTACAACAAGGACCTAAATAAGGGGAAAATTACATTGAGGTCCTTAAATTTAGCACAAAGGACCCTAAAATTAAGCAAGCAAAATAGTCGGGTTTGGCTCTTTCTCGAGAGAGTAGCTGATCGAGCCACACTCTTCATACTACTTCATCTTCGATTGTTTTCAAAATATGGCCAAATTTTTCGGCATGCAAATTCTTGGATATGGTATCATCAGCATAAAGTATGATGTAGATATGACCTTGACCTTGGTCGTTCATCTTGAAGTACAAGAATGGTTCATACTCGTTGACAACCAAGCTTAAATTCATTTAAATTTCACCACTTACTTTTAGGTTAGAACTTTACATGGTCGATCGGAGTACATTTTAATCATGGACCTCAAAAAAGCAAAAATTACATCCAGGTCCATACATTTAGCATAAAGGGCCCTCAAAGGAAAATTTTCTGGTTCATCTCCTTCTCGAGAGATCAGCTGATATGAGCCAAACTCTTGATACTACCTCCTCTACGATTGTTTTTAAAACATGGCCAGATCTGTTTCCATGCAAATTCTCTGACACGGGATCATCATCATATAAAGTATGATGTGGATATGGCCTCGACCTTGGTCGTTCGGCTAGAAATCCAAGAATTCTCATACTCATTGACAAGTAAGCTTAAAATCTTCTAAATTTCACCACTTACACTTTTAGACCTAACAAAAGGGGGAAAATTACCTTGAGGTCCAGACATTTAGCACAAAGGACCCTAAAATTAACTAAGGAAAACATTCGGGTTCAGATCCTTCTCTAGAGAGTAGCTGATCAATCCATACTCTTCATACTACTTCATCTTTGATTGTTTTCAAAATATGGCCAAATTTGTCGGCATGCAAATTCTTGGATATGGGATCATCAGCATAAAGTATGATGTAGATATGGCCTTGACCTTGGTCGTTCGTCTTGAAATACAAGAATGGTTCATACTCGTTGACAACTAAGCTTAAATTCATTTAAATTTCATCACTTACTTTTAGCTTAGAACTTTACATGGTCGACCGGAGTACATTTTACATCAGGGTCCTCAAAAAAGTAAAAATTACATCGAGGTCCATATACATTTAGCATAAAGGACCCTAAAAGAAAAAAATCTGGTTCGGCTCATTCTTGAGAGATCAGCTGATCTGAGCCAAACTCTTAATAGTACTTCCTCTTTGATTGTTTTCAAAACATGGCCAGATCTGTTGCCATGCAAATTCTCTAACATGGGATCATCAATATAAAGTATGATGTTGATATGGCCTTGACCTTGGTCATTCGGCTTGAAATCCAAGAATGTTCATACTCGTTGAAAACTAAGATTAAATTCATTTAAATTTCACCACTTACTTTTAGGTTAACGTTTTACACGGCCAGTGGGAATACATTTTACATAAAGGACCTAAAAAAGCTAAATTATTACATTAAGGTCCATACATTTAGCACAAAGGACCCTGAAAGGAAAACTTTCTGGTTTGGCTCCTTCTCAAGAGATTAGCTGATCTGAGTCAAACTCTTCATACTACTTCTTTGATTTTTTCAAAATATGGCTAAATCTGTTGCCAAGCAAATTCGCTCATATGGGGTCATCGACATAAAGTATGATGTTGATATGGCCTTGACCTTGGTTGTTCGGCTTGAAATCCAAGAATGTTCATACTCGTTGACAAGTAAGCTTAAATTCATTTAAATTTCACCACTTACACTTTTTGGTTAGAATTTTAAATGGATGGTGGGAGTACATTTTACACCAAGGACATAAAAAAGGGACAATTACATTGAGGTCCATACGATTAGCACAAAGGACACTGAAACCAAGCACGGAAAATAGTCGGGTACGACTCCTTTTCGAGAGAGCAGCTCATCGAGCCATACTCTTCATACTAGTTTTGACTAACGTATATGTCCCGAGGGAGCGAGATTCTTTAATTAATTAAAACGGTAAGTGGATGTGTACATGTTACACCAAGGACCTCAAAAAATGAAAAATACATCCAAGTCCATACATTTAGCACAAAGGACCCTAAAGTCAAATACTTGAAATTTTTGGTAACATGGTCTATAGAAACGAGGGGGAAGATTCTAGAATGATGGAGAAGTGTGTTTTGAGGTTTGTGCATATAACATTTCATTGTGATGAAGACTATCAATAGAATCTTCTAGATGCTAGAATGGAAAAGAAGATCCAATGGCTGGAAATGTTGGGATTCATGAGTCTTGATCCAACAATTAATATTGAAAGTTTTTCATACACCATATAGTGTTTTCATACACCGTAGGCCAATACACATTGTGAAGAAGCCAGAGCATTGTTTTTTCAAAGGTGTCAAAACACATGTTTCTCGTTTTTTTGTTAGCGTTGTATAGTGTACGAATAACTTTAAATATTGACCGTTTGATCAAGACTCAAATCCCAACATTGTCAGACGTTGGATCTTCATTTCCATTTTAGCACCGAGAAGATACTATTGATAGTCTTTCTTTTCTTATCTTACCACTATTTTATATATAGTGTGCAGACAAAAGTATGAAAATTAATTATGCAAATTCGGTAAAATTATATGTCTGTGTTTTTTAATAAATATATGCATGTATTTGAACTATTAATGACTGACAAAATGTTTTTATTGTCTAGTGTCTAAAAAATTAAACATAGTTGAAAACTCGGGCGTAAGTATGAGATGTTTTCTTTTCTACGTTGCTTTGGATCACTTTTGTCCATCGGATGAATATTGGATGGTAGATACAGTGGGCATGTTGATCTGAGTCCCCCTAGGAGTGGACACATGGAGTAGTAGTTGAACAATTTCAGAAAACACTTAAAATCTAAAATATAAACATTAGCAGCAAAGACAGTTTATAGCCAAAATACACCCTTCCTAGTGCCAAAAGAGACCCTGCCTCCAACTAATAATACATTAACTAGTAAATGAGTGGTACTTATCTACAACTAAATTAACTAGTAATACATCATTACCATTGCATTAGGATCACTTAGCCAAAGATTAAGGTCAATTCATCTTGTTGATGCAAACGCAGAAAGACAACACCCTGATCTTACGGTACTATCCATCAGCCGCAGTAATGTACCGCGGCAGCACCGTGAGGAACGTCAGATCTTCGAGGCTAGAACTGTCGGGCAACGTGTAGCTCGTCAGCTCAATGACCCCATTAAGGGTGTCCATCGAGAAGTCCATCGGCGACTACGGGCCAATCGCGCACAGCTTCACCCTATACAGGGGCCATGAGCACGAGGCCACCCTAACGCACACCGAGGAAACGGCGGCGGCCTGGCCGTGCTTGCCGATGATGAGGCTGACCATGGTATCGTCATCACCATAGACGATCACCATGGATGGCAGAAAGGACAATAACAACATCGTTACTATACACTCCATGGGCTGGTTACGATAGCCTATGAACTTGTACCTTGTGGACGTTGTTGAGGTGCAAAGGGAGCTCGACCGGCGAGGCGGTGAATATGCAGCAGACCTCCATGCAGCCACACGGGCTGTACGGGCACGTGGCCTTGTGGTCGTCGAGCTCGTGGTAGGCGACCATGGTGAGGCAGCCATCATGGAGGCATAGAACAGTTATCGGTGCTAGCTCGTCTTTGTCCATCGCCGACTAGCTCTTGGTGGAATCCTCCGATGGAGCCAGCGTTGGAGTGGTTCCCTGAAAGCTCGGCTGGCTGATGTAGTGCCCGCAGTCCAGAATTTTTATGCAGGATTGAGTTTTTTAACGAACACTGCCGAAAGTTGAAAGGTGAGAGTAAATCAGGTACTTATTACCCTGTACAGTACTATACGAGACAAACAGATCCTACCTGCATGAGAGTGGTAAGAAGGTCTACGCCTTTTTTTTGGAAATGGGGAAGGTCTACACCTAGAGAGAGATAGAGAAACTTGGGGCCTGGCGCAAAGTGTACAGTGATGCGGGGGAGAGAACTAGGACTGCATGCATGTCTTCAACACCATCTGCATTTTAATCTATCTGCTTGTCTCTTCTAGCTCTTTCGTTTCTCGGCATGGCAGACTCATTTCTCTTCTCCATTTATTTCTTGTCGTTAAAGCTTGTCTAGATACAGAGTACTAGTAGTAATACATTTGAAGTAGTACTCCAGTAGTAGTAATACGGAGTTCTCGAGTTGTACTACCAGTACTCAAATAGTAGTAGTAGTAATACATATGTCTTCTTTTTACTATACTACTACTCCAATAGGTAGGCATCTGCGGGCGGTGGGTGGCGGGCGATGGTGACTATTTGTGGATTTTTACTACTCCTAGGGCGGCGGGCAGCGGTGGCAGTAGGGTTCTAGTAGTAGTACTCGAGTACTCCTGCTCACTGTTTCATGAAGTAAGACTTCAGTAGTGTACTACAGTCCTGTACTGCTCAGATGCAGCTGTCATCATACCACGGTTCCTAGGGAGACGCTAGAGACACAGGTGCTCAAATGCACGTCCCGGGTGGGCCCCGATGCCTAGCGATTGGATAAAGCCTTGTTGCCTGACCACACAGCCAAGGCAATTCATTTCGCTACTCTCTACTACTTTTCTTGGTCATTTTCTTCTCTTTGCTTGTCTATGCTCGCTCTTCATTTCTTGGCATTTTGCGCATCCTCCTGATTATAAAAAGCATCATAAAAGCCTCAAAATGTAAAATTATAGAGGGAGAGTTGTTTAGCAAGATTAAACTTCTTGCTAAGAATATGCATGCCTAGAAATTTGACCGTCTTTTGAAAACAATCAAAGAGGCTATGCATCACCGTGTTTTGAAATTTAGTTGTGTTTCGAAATTAACTTCACACCTTGCGATAATCTGGTAAGTGGACCCACCACCAGGTAGTCAATGTATCGAGAACGAGTGAGTGTTTGGAAAGATTCAACTTCTTGCTAAGAATATGCATGCCTAGAAATTTGACCATGTTTTGAAAACAATCAAAGAGGCTATGACTCACCGTGTTTTGAAATTTTGGCTACGTTTCGAAATTAATTGCACACCTTGCGATAATCTATTCACTAGACCCACCACCAGGTAATTAATGTATCGAGAACAAGTGAGAGTTTGGAAAGATTCAACTTCTTGCTAAGAATATGCATGCCTTGAAATCTGTCCCTGTTTTGAAAATAATCAAAGAGACTATGACTCACCATGTTTTGAAATTTTTCCCGTGTTTCGAAATTAACTTCACACCTCGCGAAAATCTGTTCAGTGGACCCACCACCAGGAAGTAAATGTATCGAGACGAGTGAGAGTTCGGAAAGATTCAACTTCTTGCTAAGAATATGCATGCCTAGAAATTTGAACGTGTTTTGAAAACAACCAAAGAGACTATGCCACACCATGTTTTGAAATGTTGGCTGTGTTTCGAAATAAACTTCACACCTTGTGATAATCTGTTCAGTGGACCCACCAGGCAGTCAATGTATTGAGCATGAGTGAGAGTTGTTTGGAAAGATTCAAGTTCTTGCGAAGAATATGCATGCCTCGAAATTATTTGACCATGTTTTAGAAACAATCAAAGAGACTATGACTCACCGTGTTTTGAAATTTTGGCTGTGTTTCGAAAATAACTTCACACCGTGCAAAAATCTATTTAGTGGACCCACTACCTGGAAGTCAATGTATCGGGACGAGTGAGAGTTTTGAAAGATTCAACTTCTTGCTAAGAATATGCATGCCTAGAAATTTGACTGTGTTTTGAAAACAACCAATGAGACTATGACTCACCGTCTTTTGAAATTTTGGCTGTGTTTCGAAATTAACTTCACACTTTGCGATAACCTGTTCAGTGGACCCACCAGGCAGTCAATGTATCGAGAATGAGTGAGAGTTTTTTGAAAAGTTTCAACTTCTTGCTAACAATATGCATGCCTCGAAATTTGACCGTGTTTTGAAAACAATCAAAGGGACTATGACTCACCGTGTTTTGAAATTTTAGTTGTGTTTTGAAATTAACCGCACACCTTGCGATAATCTGTTTAGTGGACCCACCACCAGGCAGTCAATGTATCAAGAACGAGTGAGATTTTGGAAAGATTCAACTTCTTGCTAAGAATATGCATGCCTAGAAATTTGACCGTGTTTTGAAAACTATCAAGGAGACTATGACTCAACGTGTTTTGAAATTTTGCTTGTGTTTCGAAATTAACTTCACACCTTGCGAAAATCTGTTCAGTGGACCCTTTACCAGGAAGACAATGTATCGAGACGAGTGAGAGTTTGGAAAGATTCAACTTCTTGCTAAGAATATGCATGCCTAGAAATTTGACCGTGTTTTGAAAACAACCAAAGAGACTATGACTCACCGTGTTTTCAAATTTTGGCTGTGTTTTGAAACTAACTTCACACTTTGCGATAACCTGTTTAGTGGACCCACTAGGCAGTCAATGTATCGAGAACGAGTGAGAGTTGTTTGGAAAGATTCAACTTCTTGTTAAGAATACGCATGCCTCGAAATTTGACCGTGTTTTGAAAACAATCAAAGAGACTATGACTCATCGTTTTGTGAAATTTTGGTTCTGTTTCAAAATTAACTTCACACCTTGCGATAATATGTTTAGTGGACCCACCACCAGGCAGTCAATGTATCGAGAACGAGTGAGAGTTTGGAAAGATTCAACTTCTTGCTAAAAATAAGCATGCCTAGAAATTTGACCATGTTTTGAAAACAATCAAAGAGACTATGACTCACTGTGTTTTGAAATTTTTCCTGTGTATTGAAATTAACTTCACACCTTGCGAAAATCTATTCAGTGGACCCACCACTAGGCAGCCAATGTATCGAGACGAGTTAGAGTTTGGAAAGATTCAACTTCTTGGTAAGAATATGCATGCCTAGAAATTTGACCGTGTTTTGAAAACAACCAAAGAGATTATGACTCACCGTGTTTGAAATTTTGGCTGCATTTCGAAATTAACTTCACTCCTTTCGATAATCTTTTTAGTGGACCCACCACGCAGTCAATGTATCAACAACGAGTGAGAGTTGTTTTGCAAGATTCAACTTCTTGCTAGGATTATGCATTCCTTGAAATTTTGACCGTGTTTTGAAAAAAAACAAAGACACTATGACTCACCGTGTTTTGAAATTTTGGCTGTGTTTCGAAATTAACTTCACACCTTGCGCTAATATGTTCAGTGGACCCACTAGGCAGCCAATGTATCGAGAACGAGTGAGAGTTGTTTGGCAAGATTCAACTTCTTGCTAAGAATATGCATGCCTAGAAATTTGACCGTCTTTTGAAAATAATCAAAGAGGCTATGACTCATGGTGTTTTGAAATTTTGGCTATGTTTTGAAATTAACTTCACACCTTGCGATAATCTGTTCACTAGAGCCACCACCACTCTGTTAATGTATTGAGAACGAGTGAGCGTGCGAAGATTCAACTTCTTGCTAAGAATATGCATGCCTAGAAATTTGACCGTGTTTTGAAAACAATCAAAGACGCTATGACTCATCGTGTTTTGAAATTTTGCCTATGTTTTGAAATTAACTTCACACCTTGTGATAATCTATTCACTAGACCCACTACCAGGAAGTCAATGTATCGAGACGAGTGAGAGTTTGGAAAGATTCAACTTCTTGCTAAGAATATGCATGCCTAGAAATTGGACCATGTTTTGAAAACAACCAAAGAGACTATGACTCACCATGTTTTGTAATTTTGGTTGTGTTTCTAAATTAACTTCACACTTTGCGATAACCTGTTCAGTGGACCCACCAGGCAAACAACGTATTGAGAATGAGTGAGAGTTGTTTGGCAAGATTCAACTTCTTGCTAAGAATATGCATGCCTCGAAATTGGACCTTGTTTTGAAAACAATCAAAGAGACTATGACTAACCGTGTTTTGAAATTTTGGCTGTGTTTCAAAATTAATTTCACACCTTGCGAAAATCTGTTTAGTGGACCCACCACCAGGCAGTCAATGTACCAAGAACGAGTGACAGTTTGGAAAGATTCAACTTCTTGCTAAGAATATGCATGCCTAGAAATTTGACTGTGTTTTGAAAACAATCAAAGAGACTATGACTCATCGTGTTTTGAAATTTTGGCTATGTTTCGAAATTAACTTCACACCTTGCGATAATCTTTTCAGTGGACCCAGCAGGCAGTCAATGTATCGAGAACGAGTGATAGTTGTTTGGCAAGATTCAACTTTCTTGCTAAGAATATGCATGCCTCAAAATTTTGACCATGTTTTGAAAAAATCAAAGAGACTATGACTCACCATGTTTTGAAAATTTGGCTGTGTTTCGAAATTAACTTCACACCTTGCGATAATCTTTTTTCTGTGGACCCACCAAGCAATCAATGTATCGAGAACGAGTGAGAGTTGTTTGGCAAGATTCAACTTCTTGCTAAGAATATGCATGCCTCTAAGTTTTTACCGTGTTTTGAAAAAAATCAAAGAGACTATGACTCACCGTGTTTTGAAATTTTGGCTGTGGTTCGAAATTAACATCACACCTTGCGATGATCTGTTCAGTGGACCCACTAGGCAGTTAATGTATCGAGAACGAGTGAGAGTTCGGAATGATTCAACTTATTGCTAAGAATATGCATGCCTAGAAATTTGACCGTGTTTTGAAAACAATCAAAGTGGATATACCTCACCGTGTTTTGAAATTTTTCGTATATTTCGAAATTAACTTCACACCTTGCGAAAATCTGTTCACTGGACCCACCAGGCAGTTAATGTATCGAGAACGAGTGAGAGTTTGGAATGATTCAACTTATTGCTAAGAATATACATGCCTAGAAATTTGACCGTGTTTTGAAAACAATCAAAGAGGCTATGACTCACCGTTTTTCAAAATTTCGGCTGTGTTTCGAAATTAAATTCAAACCTTGCGAAAATCTGTTCAACGGACCCACCAGGCAGTCAATGTATCGAGAACGAGTGAGAGTTTGGCAAGATTAAACTTCTTGCTAAGAATATGCTTGCCTCGAAATTTGACCGTGTTTTGAAAACAATTCTAGAAAGCAAAATGAATTCATAAACAACCTCACAAATTTCAAATTGGAAAAAGGAACACAAAGAGCCTCACATTTTTCAAAATATAAAAGGGTCATATATTTATAAACATCCTCGCAAATTTCAACTTATAAAAAGGATCAAAAATCCTTACAAAATTCAAATTATAAAAGGGATCCTATGTTTGTAAACAACTCCTAAATCTTAGCTTATAAAAAGGATCACAAAATGACTCACGGATTTAAAATTATGAAAAACATAATAAAAATCCTCACATATTTCAAATTACAAAGGGAACGATTCCCAAAAAGCCTCACAAATTTCAAATTATAAAAAACATCACCAGAAAAAGCCTAGGGTTTTTTGAAGAACTTTTTTTTATTTCTTCGGTGTAAAACTAGTGATCTAGTGCCAAATTTGAACGAAAAGGGAGATAGAATGGAGATATCAAGATCGTTGGATTGTAGAGGATCCTAAAGTGGGTGGACACGGTCCGTGTGAGGTAGGTCTTGACCAATCAGGGCCTGACCCTACAACACATAGAACAACACCATGTGCACCCAAAAAGGTGTTTCGTGAATATTTTTTGGAAATTTTGATGAAATGACATAATGTGGAGCTACCAATGTTAAAAAACATGAGCAAAACTATGCGACACCTATAGTGCAAACAGAGGATGTTTCTAGTGAAAATCGGCATGAACTCGCAAAATGGAAGAGAGAGGATAGTGGGAAAATCAATTTTCTATTTCTTGTGGGTAACCCACAAGCTTGAGGTTCACCATAATTCTGATGTAATCGCAGGTGCCTCACTGGTGAGCATCGAAGGGATCAAGGCTAGCTAGGGCTATGATTCTGATGTTTGCGTGTCTGCTGGATTCTTCTAGCATATATAGACTGATGTTTCGTGCTTGCTTGATTTTGCAGGTGAGGCAGCCTTTTTGACATGCCGCGGTGACGGCCAGGGGATAGGGAGAGCATGTGGCACGTTGGGCACAGTTGAGTTTTCAAATAAATGTGACATTAAATAATTTCAAATCAATGCCGCACAAGGAGATGATTTAAATGGACTATACAGAGGTTATTTTTTATCCATGGACTTTGATATACTACTAATCCGTATTTCACCTATAATGATTGATATTAGTAATTAAAGAATACATGTGGGTTCCATGGCTTCTTCCTTTTAGTATTAATTACCTGAATTCACGTGAGTAATTAAAGTGGGTTTCTCTGTATTGGCACCCTTCTTTCCTCGAACGCATGCAGAAATTAAGGGGAGGAAGTAGTTTCACCTTCCTTGGTAATATAAGAGGTTTTATTACGTCTAAGTGGAAAACGAAATGACAAAAAGAGTACTTATGCTAGTAATAGATCACAAACACCGTTCCAATTTTCACTTGATAATAATATTCAATCTCTGAACATTATTATAGAAAGGAAATAGAGGTGGAATTAAACAAAATTAATCCTAAGACTTCTTTGTCTTCTTGGACCTAGATCCTTCCGTTGTCACCTTTGTGCTGGCATCGTCCTTCCGCTTCCCGTGGCATCCCCCAGCTCTCGCCATCTTCTTCTTCTTCAAGCCTCTCGCCTGCTTCTCCTTCCTCTTCCCATTGCCAATGAAGACGGGATCAAGTGCACTCTTCTTGGATACGAAGTCGAGAAATGGCCATAAATTGTCCAAACCCTCATCCTCCTGCTCCCTCTTCTTCTTGCCGATGGAGGATGGATCGAGTGAACTCTTCTTGAAGATGTCGTCTCCTTCATAGAGGAAAGACCAAGGATCATGCTTCCCCTTCTCCTCCTTGTCAAGACCCGAACCTGTTAAGGTGTAGATCCCTGTGTTTATAGTGCTAGTCCCTGGATCGATTAGCTAGCACCCACAGTTTAAGATGTAATATAAAGAAACAAAGGTCATATTACATCGCATATCCAGGAATAAAATAGTTCATTACAACTTACATAGCTCATATGTCTATCTTATTACAAGGCAGCAGATATAACTACATAGCATGGAGTCCTTCATCTTCATGTGCCACAGGCAAACATGTTGGGTGTAGACTCGTAATCCCTACTCATCGAACTTCACTATCATCAAGTAATCCTGCAACATGATAAGTTACAGCCACAAGGGTCAATACATTTTGAATTGTATTGGCAAGTGACACTAGTAAAATGAATCAAGATAGATCCACCAGAAACAAAAGCTAATATAACCTAGTAAAAGTATAATGGATAAGTTTATCATCCAAATTTCTCTCTCATCTTATTTTCTACTAAACTTGACTTCTCTTCTTTCTTGAAATCCTTGTATGATCCTTGAACTTCTCCTCCATTGATCTTGACTTTTCTTCTTGATCCTAGAATGCCTTGTCCTACTCCTTGAGTTAGGCGTGTAACTCATCATTTCCTAAGTTGTTGATTGCTCCTATTATCAACAGGATCCTATATAAAATTTCTAAGTCCTAGAATTACTGAAGAATAAATCTTCCTTCCAAAACTTCTTCTCCCGCCTTATTTTGGTGATGGAGATATGTTGATTTAGTATCTTGACGATGTTGAGAATTCCAAATCCAAAGTAGGTGGTCTTGAAGTCCTCATTGATCCTGAAGTGGAAGTCCTTTGAGGTGTTGAGACTTAAGTCCTTAGCCATGCTGAACATGAAGTCCTTGATGATGCTAAAGCCGAAGTCCTTATCTATGCTGAAGCTGAAGTCCTTTGTGATGTTGAAGTCCTTGGTGATGTTGAAGCTAAAATCCTTAGTGATGATGAAGTTGAGGCCCTTTGCAATGATGAAGTTGAAGGTCCTTTGAGATAAAATTGAAGTCCTTTACGGTGATGGTGTTTAAGTCCTTTGTCATCAAGTTGAAAAGGGAGAGACGCAGGAACAAAACAGAATACTAAGGAGAGAGTTTACAAGATTGTTTGTAAATAACTTTGAGTAAATTCAACTCTTATTTTTCTAAAGGGGTTGTCCAAATCCTAGGGTTATGAACCTACAGGCAACACAATGCTCTGATACCATCTGTCAAGACCCAAACCTATTAAGGTGTAGATCCCTGTGTTTATAGTGCTAGTCCTTGGATCGATTAGCTAGCACCCATAGTTTAAGATGTAATATCAAGAAACAAAGGTCATACTACATCGCATATCCAGGAATAAAATAGTTCATTACAACTTACATAGCTCATATGGCTATCTTATTACAAGGCAGCAGATATAACCACATAGCATGGAGTCCTTCATCTTCATGTGCCACAGGCAAACATGTTGGGTGTAGACTCGTAATCCCTACTCATCGAACTTCACTATCATCAAGTAATCCTGCAACATGATAAGTTACAGCCACAAGGGTCAATACATTTTGAATTGTATTGGCAAGTGTCACTAGTATGTGGATATAAAGTGGAACCTATTACTAGATGTGTATCTGGCCAGGTAGAGCTTTTTGGCTAGTTTGCAGCAAGAAAGTTTTTCCCTATTTTTTTACAAATAGTTTGCAACACTTATTATCAACTAAGTTACACTGGATACCCTCCAGGTAATATTTCCAATCACAACATAGTGGTACCACTGATACAAATCCCGTGGATCCGATATCGAACCCCATCGAACCCCCTGGTGAACACCAAGATCTTTGATCCGAGATGTGTGAACCTTATCCGAGCCCCTATTTTATTAAGTGCTATATAATTGTTGCATATGAATTGTTCATGCTCGCATCTCATCATGTGGTTTGGGTTATTATGCCGATCCATGTAATAATTAAATATGGAGACTATATCGGGCTTTTCCAGTCTTATAACGCATCCATTTAAATTTGTGTATCGAACTGATGCCATGTTTTGCCTTGTTAATACAATATTTAAATTGCAGGGTATCTATACAACATGAACCATCTAATTAATTGTCGGGACCTCGGTTCCGCTTAATATTGCCTAGTTGCATCGCATCTTTGCCATGTCATGCATAATATCATGAACATACCGGATCTTCGGCCTTAGTATTAAATAGTGCATCGGGTGTTTATTTTAGTGATTTGGTTCTTCGCGGATTAGGTCGTTGATATGATGCGAGTATCGATAAGTTCTCCGGATATGAATCTTCGGCTATGTTTCTCAGGCGAGCATTCTCCCCCTTTTTACCTATTTTGCATTTATAGCT
Source organism: Avena sativa (assembly GCA_916181665.1). Classification (NCBI taxonomy): domain Eukaryota; kingdom Viridiplantae; phylum Streptophyta; class Magnoliopsida; order Poales; family Poaceae; genus Avena; species Avena sativa. The sequence goes on along the minus strand of OV702292.1, from coordinate 258,976,682 downwards.
TTTACCTCCTCCTATTGATCTATTGCTATCCTTGTTGCGATGCTTTAGTTTCCGTGCACCATTTATATTCCCTACATCCTCTATATTGCCTTGGACACATCCTATAGCTTGATGTTTGATAGACCATCGACCTTGTGAGTCGTAGTTGCTTGCTCAGGTGCTGCTTCATGTCGTTGTTGTTCCACCGTTGTTGGGAAGGTTGGCACATGCTTAATGGTGGAGATGATCATGACTTTAATTTCAACTTGATAACTAAAATGCTAGAAATAGACATAATTAATGCAGAGGCATCGGTGGGCAATAGCTAATATTTGGTTCTTCCACGCTTACTTGTGTTCCGTAGGCCCCGAGTACTTGATACCTGTTCCTTGACTATTCCCACCATCCACATACGGGAGACTATGGATCCCCCTTCGCCTGAGCTTGATTCACACTTTATTTTTTGGGGCCACAAACTAGTTTGGGGATTTATTACTATCCTGTACTTATGCCATGCTTTACTGCTTTATTTATGATTGTGCGTGGAGCACTTGTACTGTTTAGGACTTGTGACACATTTCCGCGCTATCAATAAGCCCAGTCACACTTTCGGGTTCCTAGTCGTTTACAGCCGTCTACAGAAATCCTGGTTCCATCTCGGAGCTGGCTAACTTCGTTGCGGGTAGCTTACTAGGGTGGCCCTCTAAAATAATTTATGAATCCTATGAATGCATTGTCGTGAGGCCTCGTTGCTTTTTATTTGGTTCTTCCCGAGGTTGATCGTGTGTGTGTTGCTATTTGTGAACCCCTACAGGTTAAAACTTTCTGAAAGCCGTGTCCGCGGTTATGGATGACTTGGAGCACAATATCTCGATCATAGAAAATTATAACTAAATTAGTGCTATAAATTTGACTTTGACATGTCTAGTAATCAGTTTCACTATAATGGAATGAGTAAATAAAAGTGCTAACAACTGCCGGAGTTGGCATGTCTCATGCTAACTGTATTTGACTAGTAAGTATTGCAACTACAATGGAATGGTTAACTAAAACTGCCCACTGCTTATGATATTGGGATGACTCATGCTATCTATATCTGACTAGTAAGTGCTGCAACTATAATGGAATGAATAAAACTGCCAACTGTGTGAGTTCCTTGGTTTGACTTCCTCGTTTGGTATCGAGGGGGAATACCAGGATGGGTATGATTGGTATTAGTATCAGGTTGGATCCGATTAGGTCTTGCTTACCCCTCTCTACTAGCCGACAGTTATATCGAGTCTCTATAGGTTGTATAGTGCATGCTTCGATGCCGCTTCAGCCCACCATACCTATGTAGGTGAGAGCCGCCGAATTCTAGACTCGCCATTTACTGGCCTCGGTACTGACCGCTCCCTTTGTCCTTTGCCCTTTGTCGGCACCCCTTTTGTTTAACAGGTATAAGTTTGACGTCGTTAGCAGGGTTACCCTTCCGGCTTGGCCTAGGCAGGGTTATGGACGGCATTGGTTATTCTTCAGGGCTCTTAGCCCAATTTGCATCTTATCTGTACTTGTATGTTGTATCGTTTTCAAGGTGATTTGGATCTTTGTATTATATATATGTATTCTTGACTCATGGAGTCGTTGTCGTATATATCTGTTTTGTGGGTTCCATCATGAACTATTGTGTAATGGTATTACTTCGTTTTCCACCCGCACGCAAGTGCCTGGTGGGCATCTTTGAATCGTTTCTATGCAAGTATGGAGGAAAACGCTAAAACTTGCATAGGGCCAATTCGAGGGTGTTACAATCGAGGTCCACACATTTATCACAAAGGACCCTAAAATTGAGCAAAGAAAAGAGTCGGGTTTGGCTCCTTCTTGGGAGAGCAGCTGCTCGAGCCATATTCTTCATACTACTTTCTCTTTGATTGTTTTCACAATATGGCCAAATATATCGCCATGTAAATTCTTGGATGCTTAATCATCATAATAAAGTATGATGTAGAGATATGGCCTTGACCTTGTGGTCGTTCGGCTTGAAATCCAAGAATGTTCATACTCGTTGACAACTATAAGCTGAAATTCATTTAAATTTGACCACGTACTTTTAGGTTAGAATTTTGCACGGTCGGCGGGAGTACATTTTACAACAAGGACCTAAATAAGCGGAAAATTACATTGAGGTCCTTAAATTTAGCACAAAGGACCCTAAAATTAAGCAAGCAAAATAGTCGGGTTTGGCTCTTTCTCGAGAGAGTAGCTGATCGAGCCACACTCTTCATACTACTTCATCTTCGATTGTTTTCAAAATATGGCCAAATTTTTCGGCATGCAAATTCTTGGATATGGTATCATCAGCATAAAGTATGATGTAGATATGGCCTTGACCTTGGTCGTTCATCTTGAAGTACAAGAATGGTTCATAATCGTTGACAACCAAGCTTAAATTCATTTAAATTTCACCACTTACTTTTAGGTTAGAACTTTACATGGTCGATCGGAGTACATTTTAATCATGGACCTCAAAAAAGCAAAAATTACATCCAGGTCCATACATTTAGCATAAAGGGCCCTCAAAGGAAAATTTTCTGGTTCATCTCCTTCTCGAGAGATCAGCTGATATGAGCCAAACTCTTGATACTACCTCCTCTACGATTGTTTTTAAAACATGGCCAGATCTGTTTCCATGCAAATTCTCTGACACGGGATCATCATCATATAAAGTATGATGTGGATATGGCCTCGACCTTGGTCGTTCGGCTTGAAATCCAAGAATTCTCATACTCATTGACAAGTAAGCTTAAAATCTTCTAAATTTCACCACTTAGACTTTTAGACCTAACAAAAGGGGGAAAATTACCTTGAGGTCCAGACATTTAGCACAAAGGACCCTAAAATTAAGTAAGGAAAACATTCGGGTTCAGATCCTTCTCTAGAGAGTAGCTGATCAATCCATACTCTTCATACTACTTCATCTTTGATTGTTTTCAAAATATGGCCAAATTTGTCGGCATGCAAATTCTTGGATATGGGATCATCAGCATAAAGTATGATGTAGATATGGCCTTGACCTTGGTCGTTCGTCTTAAAATACAAGAATGGTTCATACTCGTTGACAACTAAGCTTAAATTCATTTAAATTTCATCACTTACTTTTAGCTTAGAACTTTACATGGTCGACCGGAGTACATTTTACATCAGGGACCTCAAAAAAGTAAAAATTACATCGAGGTCCATATACATTTAGCATAAAGGACCCTAAAAGAAAAAAATCTGGTTCGGCTCATTCTTGAGAGATCAGCTGATCTGAGCCAAACTCTTAATAGTACTTCCTCTTTGATTGTTTTCAAAACATGGCCAGATCTGTTGCCATGCAAATTCTCTAACATGGGATCATCAATATAAAGTATGATGTTGATATGGCCTTGACCTTGGTCATTCGGCTTGAAATCCAAGAATGTTCATACTCGTTGAAAACTAAGATCAAATTCATTTAAATTTCACCACTTACTTTTAGGTTAACATTTTACACGGCCAGTGGGAATACATTTTACATAAAGGACCTAAAAAGCTAAATTATTACATTAAGGTCCATACATTTAGCACAAAGGACCCTGAAAGGAAAACTTTCTGGTTTGGCTCCTTCTCAAGAGATTAGCTGATCTGAGTCAAACTCTTCATACTACTTCTTTGATTTTTTCAAAATATGGCTAAATCTGTTGCCAAGCAAATTCGCTGATATGGGGTCATCAACATAAAGTATGATGTTGATATGGCCTTGACCTTGGTTGTTCGGCTTGAAATCCAAGAATTTTCATACTCGTTGACAAGTAAGCTTAAATTCATTTAAATTTCACCACTTACACTTTTTGGTTAGAATTTTAAATGGATGGTGGGAGTACATTTTACACCAAGGACATAAAAAAGGGACAATTACATTGAGGTCCATACGATTAGCACAAAGGACACTGAAACCAAGCACGGAAAATAGTCGAGTACGACTCCTTTTCGAGAGAGCAGCTCATCGAGCCATACTCTTCATACTAGTTTTGACTAACGTATATGTCCCGAGGGAGCGAGATTCTTTAATTAATTAAAACGGTAAGTGGATGTGTACATGTTACACCAAGGACCTCAAAAAATGAAAAATACATCCAAGTCCATACATTTAGCACAAAGGACCCTAAAGTCAAATACTTGAATTTTTTGGTAACATGGTCTATAGAAACGAGGGGGAAGATTCTAGAATGATGGAGAAGTGTGTTTTGAGGTTTGTGCATATAACATTTCATTGTGATGAAGACTATCAATAGAATCTTCTAGATGCTAGAATGGAAAAGAAGATCCAATGGCTGGAAATGTTGGGATTCATGAGTCTTGATCCAACAATTAATATTGAAAGTTTTTCATACACCATATAGTGTTTTCATACACCGTAGGCCAATACACATTGTGAAGAAGCCAGAGCATTGTTTTTTCAAAGGTGTCAAAACACATGTTTCTCGTTTTTTTGTTAGCGTTGTATAGTGTACGAATAACTTTAAATATTGACCGTTTGATCAAGACTCAAATCCCAACATTGTCAGACGTTGGATCTTCATTTCCATTTTAGCACCGAGAAGATACTATTGATAGTCTTTCTTTTCTTATCTTACCACTATTTTATATATAGTGTGCAGACAAAAGTATGAAAATTAATTATGCAAATTCGGTAAAATTATATGTCTGTGTTTTTTAATAAATATATGCATGTATTTGAACTATTAATGACTGACAAAATGTTTTTATTGTCTAGTGTCTAAAAAATTAAACATAGTTGAAAACTCGGGCGTAAGTATGAGATGTTTTCTTTTCTACGTTGCTTTGGATCACTTTTGTCCATCGGATGAATATTGGATGGTAGATACAGTGGGCATGTTGATCTGAGTCCCCCTAGGAGTGGACACATGGAGTAGTAGTTGAACAATTTCAGAAAACACTTAAAATCTAAAATATAAACATTAGCAGCAAAGACAGTTTACATCCAAAATACACCCTTCCTAGTGCCAAAAGAGACCCTGCCTCCAACTAATAATACATTAACTAGTAAATGAGTGGTACTTATCTACAACTAAATTAACTAGTAATACATCATTATCATTGCATTAGGATCACTTAGACAAAGATTAAGGTCAATTCATCTTGTTGATGCAAACGCAGAAAGACAACACCCTGATCTTACGGTACTATCCATCAGCCGCAGTAATGTACCGCGGCGGCACCGTGAGGAACGTCAGATCTTCGAGGCTAGAACTGTCGGGCGACGTGTAGCTCGTCAGCTCAATGACCCCATTAAGGGTGTCCATCGAGAAGTCCATCGGCGACTACGGGCCAATCGCGCACAGCTTCACCCTATACAGGGGCCATGAGCACGAGGCCACCCTAACGCACACCGAGGAAACGGCGGCGGCCTGGCCGTGCTTGCCGATGATGAGGCTGACCATGGTATCGTCATCACCATAGACGATCACCATGGATGGCAGAAAGGACAATAACAATATCGTTACTATACACTCCATGGGCTGGTTACGATAGCCTATGAACTTGTACCTTGTGGACGCTGTTGAGGTGCAAAGGGAGCTCGACCGGCGAGGCGGTGAATATGCAGCCAACCTCCGTGCAGCCACACGGGCTGTACGGGCACGCGGCCTTGTGGTCGTCGAGCTCGTGGTAGGCGACCATGGTGAGGCAGCCATCATGGAGGCATAGAACAGTTATCGGTGCTAGCTCGTCTTTGTCCATCGCTGACTAGCTCTTGGTGGAATCCTCCGATGGAGCCAGCGTTGGAGTGGTTCCCTGAAAGCTCGGTTGGCTGATGTAGTGCCCGCAGTCCAGAATTTTTATGCAGGATTGAGTTTTTTAACGAACACTGCAGAAAGTTGAAAGGTGAGAGTAAATCAGGTACTTATTACCCTGTACAGTACTATACGAGTCAAACAGATCCTACCTGCATGAGAGTAGTAAGAAGGTCTACGCCTTTTTTTTTGGAAATGGGGAAGGTCTACACCTAGAGAGAGATAGAGAAACTTGGGGCCTGGCGCAAAGTGTACAGTGATGCGGGGGAGAGAACTAGGACTGCATGCATGTCTTCAACACCATCTGCATTTTAATCTATCTGCTTGTCTCTTCTAGCTCTTTCGTTTCTCGGCATGGCAGACTCATTTCTCTTCTCCATTTATTTCTTGTGGTTAAAGCTTGTCTAGATACAGAGTACTAGTAGTAATACATTTGAAGTAGTACTCCAGTAGTAGTAATACGAAGTTCTCGAGTTGTACTACCAGTACTCAAATAGTAGTAGTAGTAATACATATGTCTTCTTTTTGTACTATACTACTACTCCAATAGGTAGGCATCTGCGGGCGGTGGGTGGCGGGCGATGGTGACTATTTGTGGATTTTTACTACTCCTAGGGCGGCGGGCAGCGGTGGCAGTAGGGTTCTAGTAGTAGTACTCGAGTACTCCTGCTCACTGTTTCATGAAGTAAGACTTCAGTAGTGTACTACAGTCCTGTACTGCTCAGATGCAGCTGTCATCATACCACGGTTCCTAGGGAGACGCTAGAGACACAGGTGCTCAAATGCACGTCCCGGGTGGGCCCCAATGCCTAGCGATTGGATAAAGCCTTGTTACCTGACCACACAGCCAAGGCAATTCATTTCGCTACTCTCTACTACTTTTCTCGGTCATTTTCTTCTCTTTGCTTGTCTATGCTCGCTCTTTATTTCTTGGCATTTTGCGCATCCTCCTGATTATAAAAAGCATCATAAAAGCCTCAAAATGTAAAATTATAGAGGGAGAGTTGTTTGGCAAGATTAAACTTCTTGCTAAGAATATGCATGTCTAGAAATTTGACCGTCTTTTGAAAACAATCAAAGAGGCTATGCATCACCGTGTTTTGAAATTTAGTTGTGTTTCGAAATTAACTTCACACCTTGCGATAATCTGGTAAGTGGACCCACCACCAGGTAGTCAATGTATCGAGAACGAGTGAGTGTTTGGAAAGATTCAACTTCTTGCTAAGAATATGCATGCCTAGAAATTTGACCATGTTTTGAAAACAATCAAAGAGGCTATGACTCACCGTGTTTTGAAATTTTGGCTACGTTTTGAAATTAATTGCACACCTTGCGATAATCTATTCACTAGACCCACCACCAGGCAGTTAATGTATCGAGAACAAGTGAGAGTTTGGAAAGATTCAACTTCTTGCTAAGAATATGCATGCCTTGAAATCTGACCCTGTTTTGAAAATAATCAAAGAGACTATGACTCACCATGTTTTGAAATTTTTCCCGTGTTTCGAAATTAACTTCACTCCTCGCGAAAATATGTTCAGTGGACCCACCACCAGGAAGTCAATGTATCGAGACGAGTGAGAGTTCGGAAAGATTCAACTTCTTGCTAAGAATATGCATGCCTAGATATTTGACCGTGTTTTGAAAACAACCAAAGAGACTATGCCTCACCATGTTTTGAAATTTTGGCTGTGTTTCGAAATAAACTTCACACCTTGTGATAATCTGTTCAGTGGACCCACCAGGCAGTCAATGTATTGAGCATGAGTGAGAGTTGTTTGGAAAGATTCAAGTTCTTGCAAAGAATATGCATGCCTCGAAATTATTTGACCATGTTTTGGAAACAATCAAAGAGACTATGACTCACCGTGTTTTGAAATTTTGGCTGTGTTTCGAAAATAACTTCACACCGTGCAAAAATCTGTTTAGTGGACCCACTACCTGGAAGTCAATGTATCGGGACGAGTGAGAGTTTTGAAAGATTCAACTTCTTCTAAGAATATGCATGCCTAGAAATTTGACTATGTTTTGAAAACAACCAATGAGACTATGACTCACCGTCTTTTGAAATTTTGGCTGTGTTTCGAAATTAACTTCACACTTTGCGATAACCTGTTTAGTGGACCCACCAGGCAGTCAATGTATCGAGAACGAGTGAGAGTTTTTTGAAAAGTTTCAACTTCTTGCTAACAATATGCATGCCTCGAAATTTGACCGTGTTTTGAAAACAATCAAAGGGACTATGACTCACCTTGTTTTGAAATTTTAGCTGTGTTTTGAAATTAACCGCACACCTTGCGATAATCTTTTTAGTGGACCCACCACCAGGCAGTCAATGTATCAAGAACGAGTGAGATTTTGGAAAGATTCAACTTCTTGCTAAGAATATGCATGCCTAGAAATTTGACCGTATTTTGAAAACTATCAAGGAGACTATGACTCAACGTGTTTTGAAATTTTGCTTGTGTTTCGAAATTCACTTCACACCTTGCGAAAATCTGTTCAGTGGACCCTTTACCAGGAAGACAATGTATCGAGACGAGTGAGAGTTTGGAAAGATTCAACTTCTTGCTAAGAATATGCATGCCTAGAAATTTGACCGTGTTTTGAAAACAACCAAAGAGACTATGACTCACCGTGTTTTCAAATTTTGGCTGTGTTTTGAAACTAACTTCACACTTTGCGATAACCTGTTTAGTGGACCCACTAGGCAGTCAATGTATCGAGAACGAGTGAGAGTTGTTTGGAAATATTCAACTTCTTGCTAAGAATACGCATGCCTCGAAATTTGACCGTGTTTTGAAAACAATCAAAGAGACTATGACTCATCGTTTTTTGAAATTTTGGTTGTGTTTCAAAATTAACTTCACACCTTGCGATAATATGTTTAGTGGACCCACCACCAGGCAGTCAATGTATCGAGAACGAGTGAGAGTTTGGAAAGATTCAACTTCTTGCTAAGAATAAGCATGCCTAGAAATTTGACCATGTTTTGAAAACAATCAAAGAGACTATGACTCACCGTGTTTTGAAATTTTTCCTGTGTTTTGAAATTAACTTCACACCTTGCAAAAATCTATTCAGTGGACCCACCACTAGGCAGCCAATGTATCGAGACGAGTTAGAGTTTGGAAAGATTCAACTTCTTGGTAAGAATATGCATGCCTAGAAATTTGACCGTGTTTTGAAAACAACCAAAGAGATTATGACTCACCGTGTTTGAAATTTTGGCTGCATTTCGAAATTAACTTCACTCCTTGCGATAATCTTTTTAGTGGACCCAGCACGCAGTCAATGTATCAACAACGAGTGAGAGTTGTTTTGCAAGATTCAACTTCTTGCTAGGATTATGCATTCCTTGAAATTTTGACCGTGTTTTGAAAAAAACAAAGACACTATGACTCACCGTGTTTTGAAATTTTGGCTGTGTTTCGAAATTAACTTCACACCTTGCGCTAATATGTTCAGTGGACCCACCAGGCAGCCAATGTATCGAGAACGAGTGAGAGTTGTTTGGCAAGATTCAACTTCTTGCTAAGAATATGCATGCCTAGAAATTTGACCGTCTTTTGAAAATAATCAAAGAGGCTATGACTCATGGTGTTTTGAAATTTTGGCTATGTTTTGAAATTAACTTCACACCTTGCGATAATCTGTTCACTAGAGCCACCACCACTCTGTTAATGTATTGAGAACGAGTGAGAGTTTGCGAAGATTCAACTTCTTGCTAAGAATATGCATGCCTAGAAATTTGACCGTGTTTTGAAAACAATCAAAGACGCTATGACTCATCGTGTTTTGAAATTTTGCCTATGTTTTGAAATTAACTTCACACCTTGTGATAATCTATTCACTAGACCCACTACCAGGAAGTCAATGTATCGAGACGAGTGAGAGTTTGGAAAGATTCAACTTCTTGCTAAGAATATGCATGCCTAGAAATTGGACCATGTTTTGAAAACAACCAAAGAGACTATGACTCACCATGTTTTGTAATTTTGGTTGTGTTTCTAAATTAACTTCACACTTTGCGATAACCTGTTCAGTGGACCCACCAGGCAAACAATGTATTGAGAATGAGTGAGAGTTGTTTGGCAAGATTCAACTTCTTGCTAAGAATATGCATGCCTCGAAATTGGACCTTGTTTTGAAAACAATCAAATAGACTATGACTAACCGTGTTTTGAAATTTTGGCTGTGTTTCAAAATTAATTTCACACCTTGCGAAAATCTGTTTAGTGGACCCACCACCAGGCAGTCAATGTATCAAGAACGAGTGACAGTTTGGAAAGATTCAACTTCATGCTAAGAATATGCATGCCTAGAAATTTGATCGTGTTTTGAAAACAATCAAAGAGACTATGACTCATCGTGTTTTGAAATTTTGGCTATGTTTCGAAATTAACTTCACACCTTGCGATAATCTTTTTAGTGGACCCAGCAGGCATTCAATGTATCGAGAACGAGTGATAGTTGTTTGGCAAGATTCAACTTTCTTGCTAATAATATGCATGCCTCAAAATTTTGACCATGTTTTGAAAAAATCAAAGAGACTATGACTCACCATGTTTTGAAAATTTGGCTGTGTTTCGAAATTAACTTCACACCTTGCGATAATCTTTTTTCTGTGGACCCACCAAGCAATCAATGTATCGAGAACGAGTGAGAGTTGTTTGGCAAGATTCAACTTCTTGCTAAGAATATGCATGCCTCTAAGTTTTTACCGTGTTTTGAAAAAAATCAAAGAGACTATGACTCACCGTGTTTTGAAATTTTGGCTGTGGTTCGAAATTAACATCACACCTTGCGATGATCTGTTCAGTGGACCCACTAGGCAGTTAATGTATCGAGAACGAGTGAGAGTTCGGAATGATTCAACTTATTGCTAAGAATATGCATGCCTAGAAATTTGACCGTGTTTTGAAAACAATCAAAGTGGATATACCTCACCGTGTTTTGAAATTTTGCGTATATTTCGAAATTAACTTCACACCTTGCGAAAATCTGTTCACTGGACCCACCAGGCAGTTAATGTATCGAGAACGAGTGAGAGTTTGGAATGATTCAACTTATTGCTAAGAATATACATGCCTAGAAATTTGATCGTGTTTTGAAAACAATCAAAGAGGCTATGACTCACCGTTTTTCAAAATTTCAGCTGTGTTTCGAAATTAAATTCACACCTTGCGAAAATCTGTTCAACGGACCCACCAGGCAGTCAATGTATCAACTTCTTGCTAAGAATATGCTTGCCTCGAAATTTGACCGTGTTTTGAAAACAATTCTAGAAAGCAAAATGAATTCATAAACAACCTCACAAATTTAAAATTGGAAAAAGGAACACAAATAGCCTCACATTTTTCAAAATATAAAAGGGTCATATATTTATAAACATCCTCGCAAATTTCAACTTATAAAAAGGATCAAAAAATCCTTACAAAATTCAAATTATAAAAGGGATCCTATGTTTGTAAACAACTCCTAAATCTTAGCTTATAAAAAGGATCACAAAATGACTCACGGATTTAAAATTATGAAAAACATAATAAAAAGCCTCACATATTTCAAATTACAAAGGGAACGATTCCCAAAAAGCCTCACAAATTTCAAATGATAAAAAACATCACCGGAAAAAGGCTAGGGTTTTTTGAAGAACTTTTTTTTATTTCTTCGGTGTAAAACTAGTGATCTAGTGCCAAATTTGAACGAAAAGGGAGATAGAATGGAGATATCAAGCTCGTTGGATTGTAGAGGATCCTAAAGTGGGTGGACACGGTCCGTGTGAGGTAGGTCTTGACCAATCAGGGCCTGACCCTACAACACATAGAACAACACCTTGTGCACCCAAAAAGGTGTTTCGTGAATATTTTTTGGAAATTCTGATGAAATGACATAATGTGGAGCTACCAATGTTAAAAAACATGAGCAAAACTATGCGACACCTATAGTGCAAACAGAGGATGTTTCTAGTGAAAATCGGCATGAACTCGCAAAATGGAAGAGAGAGGATAGTGGGAAAATCAATTTTCTATTTCTTGTGGGCAACCCACAAGCTTGAGGTTCACCATAATTCTGATGTAATCGCAGGTGCCTCGCTGGTGAGCATCGAAGGGATCAAGGCTAGCTAGGGCTATGATTCTGATGTTTGCGTGTCTGCTGGATTCTTCTAGCATATATAGACCGATGTTTCGTGCTTGCTTGATTTTTCAGGTGAGGCAGCCTTTTTGACATGCCGCGGTGACGGCCAGGGGATAGGGAGAGCATGTGGCACGTTCGGCACAGTTGAGTTTTCAAATAAATGTGACATTAAATAATTTCAAATCAATGCCGCACAAGGAGATGATTTAAATGGACTATACAGAGGTTATTTTTTATCCATGGACTTTGATATACTACTAATCCGTATTTCACCTATAATGATTGATATTAGTAATTAAAGAATACATGTGGGTTCCATGGCTTCTTCCTTTTAGTATTAATTACCTGAATTCACGTGAGTAATTAAAGTGGGTTTCTCTGTATTGGCACCCTTCTTTCCTCGAACGCATGCAGAAATTAAGGGGAGGAAGTAGTTTCACCTTCCTTGGTAATATAAGAGGTTTTATTACGTCGAAGTGGAAAACGAAATGACAAAAAGAGTACTTATGCTAGTAATAGATCACAAACACCGTTCCAATTTTCACTTGATAATAATATTCAATCTCTGAACATTATTATAGAAAGGAAATAGAGGTGGAATTAAACAAAATTAATCCTAAGACTTCTTTGTCTTCTTGGACCTAGATCCTTCCGTTGTCACCTTTGTGCTGGCGTCGTCCTTCCGCTTCCCGTGGCATCCCCCAGCTCTCGCCGTCTTCTTCTTCTTCAAGCCTCTCGCCTGCTTCTCCTTCCTCTTCCCATTGCCAATGAAGACGGGATCAAGTGCACTCTTCTTGGAGACGAAGTCGAGAAATGGCCATAAATCGTCCAAACCCTCACCCTCCTGCTCCCTCTTCTTCTTGCCGATGGAGGATGGATCGAGTGAACTCTTCTTGAAGATGTCGTCTCCTTCATAGAGGAAAGACCAAGGATCATGCTTCCCCTTCTCCTCCTTGTCAAGACCCGAACCTGTTAAGGTGTAGATCCCTGTGTTTATAGTGCTAGTCCCTGGATCGATTAGCTAGCACCCACAGTTTAAGATGTAATATCAAGAAACAAAGGTCATATTACATCGCATATCCAGGAATAAAATAGTTCATTACAACTTACATATCTCATATGTCTATCTTATTACAAGGCAGCAGATATAACTACATAGCATGGAGTCCTTCATCTTCATGTGCCACAGGCAAACATGTTGGGTGTAGACTCGTAATCCCTACTCATCGAACTTCACTATCATCAAGTAATCCTGCAACATGATAAGTTACAGCCACAAGGGTCAATACATTTTGAATTGTATTGGCAAGTGACACTAGTAAAATGAATCAAGATAGATCCACCAGAAACAAAAGCTAATATAACCTAGTAAAAGTATAATGGATAAGTTTATCATCCAAATTTCTCTCTCATCTTCTTTTCTACTAAACTTGACTTCTCTTCTTTCTTGAAATCCTTGTATGATCCTTGAACTTCTCCTCCATTGATCTTGACTTTTCTTCTTGATCCTAGAATGCCTTGTCCTACTCCTTGAGTTAGGTGTGTAACTCAGCATTTCCTAAGTTGTTGATTGCTCCTATTATCAACAGGATCCTATATAAAATTTCTAAGTCCTAGAATTACTGAAGAATAAATCTTCCTTCCGAAACTTCTTCTCCCGCCTTCTTTTGGTGATGGAGATATGTTGATTTAGTATCTTGACGATGTTGAGAATTCCAAATCCAAAGTAGGTGGTCTTGAAGTCCTCATTGATCCTGAAGTGGAAGTCCTTTGAGGTGTTGAGACTTAAGTCCTTAGCCATGCTGAACATGAAGTCCTTGATGATGCTAAAGCCGAAGTCCTTATCTATGCTGAAGCTGAAGTCCTTTGTGATGTTGATGTCCTTGGTGATGTTGAAGCTAAAATCCTTAGTGATGATGAAGTTGAGGCCCTTTGCAATGATGAAGTTGAAGGTCCTTTGAGATAAAATTGAAGTCCTTTACGGTGATGGTGTTTAAGTCCTTTGTCATCAAGTTGAAAAGGGAGAGACGCAGGAACAAAACAGAATACTAAGGAGAGAGTTTACAAGATTGTTTGTAAATAACTTTGAGTAAATTCAACTCTTATTTTTCTAAAGGGGCTGTCCAAATCCTAGGGTTATGAACCTACAGGCAACACAATGCTCTGATACCATCTGTCAAGACCCGAACCTATTAAGGTGTAGATACCTGTGTTTATAGTGCTAGTCCTTGGATCGATTAGCTAGCACCCACAGTTTAAGATGTAATATCAAGAAATAAAGGTCATATTACATCGCATATGCAGGAATAAAATAGTTCATTACAACTTACATAGCTCATATGGCTATCTTATTACAAGGCAGCAGATATAACCACATAGCATGGAGTCCTTCATCTTCATGTGCCACAGGTAAACATGTTAGGTGCAGACTCGTAATCCCTACTCATCGCACTTCACTATCATCAAGTAATCCTCGAACATGATAAGTTACAGCCACAAGGGTCAATACATTTTGAATTGTATTGGCAAGTGTCACTAGTATGTGGATATAAAGTGGAACCTGTTACTAGATGTGTATCTGGCCAGGTAGAGCTTTTTGGCTAGTTTGCAGCAAGAAAGTTTTTCCCTATTTTTTTACAAATAGTTTGCAACACTTATTATCAACTAAGTTACACTGGATACCCTCGAGGTAATATTTCCAATCACAACATAGTGGTACCACTGATACAAATCAGTGAACCTTAGGTTCCATTGATAGAAATCAATGAACCAATAACCCTCGTTCACCCATCAAGTTTTAACTTAGAGAAATTAGAATGATGAGATTCTTGATTATGCTTCATTGTCTTGATGCTCAGAAATTGTCCATAACCGGGGACACGGCTAAGTACTTAGTTTTACCCTCTCGAGAGGTGGTGCACTTTCCCCACAGGACTCGACATGCATCGAGACGAGACTTTTCAGAAGCAATCCCTCATACCACCATGGACGCGGTCCATCCTATCATCACTACCACCCTCTGTCCGTCTGGCTGAGTTCTCGCAACTTACTCGGTCAAGGCAGAGCCCATATGCCATGTGGCTGCACTGGAAGCTTCGTGACAAGAACGTCTCCAATCTCTTTGTTCCTGGGTGGCCGTCCACAAGTGCGATACACCATCCGACCCTAGAGATGGCCCCTGAGTAACCACTCAACAGAATCCATACAAGTCCCATTTCCACCCAGGTGTTTCATTAAGTACTTGTTTTATAATAGAAAACATATATTTTCCAATACTCCATATAATCATAACATGATATTCCATCCCGAAAACTATAGCAGGGCTAAGCACTTCTAATCCTATGATGTTTCACCTACTAAGTAGAAACCACCATTCCCTATTCTACATAGGAAATATAGCATAGCATAATAATATAGTCTATCATGCATATAGTACAAAAATCCACTAAGTATAATGAAAACAGTAGGACTTGATGATAGTGGCCACTTGTCTTGATTGTGGAATATTTAGGTACTCTCCTTGATCTTGCAAAGATTACACTCCTCAAAGTCTACAACAATACAATCAAGAAAAAAGCACTCTCAAAACTAGCATCACAAAACAACACATGAATACAATGAAATGCATGCAAGCATGCAACAAGAGCACTTTATTCAACAAGTTGTTAGAACAAAGTTCTGAACATTACAAACACCTACTGGTCTTTTTATATAGGTGGAATTTCCAATTGGAACCATTTTAGTGCAATTTGGTTATTTAAAGTAATTTTCTTTTACTAGAATAAGGCATATTTATTGTGATTTTTGCTACTGCCATCAAATTATAAGTTTAATTTTTGGTGTTGATGTTTCTGGTCATATGGTTCAATATACAACCAATTGCAAGAGGATTCATTCCAAAATAATTTACACAACAATATTTATACTCAAAATACTCCACAAATGGTTCTGTATAAAACCTGATTTTAACCGTCAAAAAAGTACCAAAGTATTGCTCCACTGTGTTCTACTCATTTTTCTGAATCCATAGACACTAAGTTTGTATTTTTCTGATTTGTGGATCAAAAGTTATTGAAATTCTAAGTTTAATCACTAAATTCCATTTAAATCTTTTAAATCCAAACGGGGAGACACGTGGCCTAATTCTACTGGCCGGTACCGCTTCAGTCGGATCGACGACGTGGGCCGTTAGATTGTGACAACGAGTGGGCCAGATCGATCAATACCGCTTCGGTAAGTGGTCTAATCTTGGCCCTAGGATATAGATCCAACGGATCTCAGCGCTTGGCCATGAACTGGTGGCGCTGACGACTGCGCGCGGCGGCGGCGCGTCGGGAGGGTGGTGCTCCGGCGGTTCTAGAGGGGTAGGGAGACCGTGGACTATTACCGGAGGTTGCGGCAGTCGAGGTGGTCTCGGTGGTGGTCGTGGTTGGGGGAGGGGCGCTCGGCTTTGTCCTGGATTCCTCGCCGGAGTTCTTGCCGAAGTCGGAGCTCGCGTCTCGAGACGGTGGCGTCATCCTAGGGCTCGAGCAGACAAAGAAAGGGGTCAGTGAGGTGCGCTAGGTCTTGTACAAGACAGCGGTGGCCAAAAGAGGGCGGCGGGAACCCTTGACTTACCGGAATTGTTGACGAACGGCTGCGGCAGAGGGAGACGCCGGTGGTGACCGTGGCGACGACCTGGGGCATATAAAAATGCGTGGACAGAGTCAGTAGATGTGGCAGAGCATGGCGAAGAGGACAGAACAAAAGGTAGGGCGAGGGGAGGTCGGCCTTCACCGGAATCATCGTCGGAGTGCCGTCGGTGTGCGGGGGTTCGAGCTCACAATTGGAGAGCCTGGGCGCTCTCTGGGGTGGCGTCTAAGGAGAAAACGAAGAGGGGGGAGAGGGGATTAAGAGGTTGGGGCTAGAGTGGAGAATTTGCTTCGATTAGAAACGGCAGAGGAGGGGGAACGGTCAGTTCGTCGTTTGGTTGAAGACGGTGAGGTGGCGGTGACGTGGAAGTGGGGCCAGGGCGTCAGCGAGAGAGGGTGTGCAGGGGGCGGTGAGAAAAGAAATAGAGGCGGAGAGGGTTAGCCGGGTGGGCTTAGTGGGCTGGGTGTTGAGCCGAGCAGGCTGTTGCTGCTGTGTTGTTGTTTTTTCCCTTCCTTTTCTTTATTTCTTTTTAGCTTTTCTTTTTTACAAATTGATTTGAATTAGCAAATGAGCTCCTAATTGATTTAAATTCGTTCCAAATCTTTTCAGAATATTTTATAAAAATATAAGTTGGTAGTTAGTGCAATTAGAGTATTTTGAATTTGTTTTGTTTTTGAAGTAATATTCATTTAAAAAGCATGGCACATATGCCTAAGTTTTATTATTTTATAAATAAAACTATATCTCTAGGTCACAAAAATATTTCCTTTAGTTTTATTCAATACATCTTTATCATTATATAAAATTACTTTTATTCCCTTTAAGTATTTATTTCCCTCTGGAGCTTTATTGGCCTTGAAATGATGTCTTTGGTCTTATAAAAATCATAACTTTTTATCCATGGCTCCAAATAGTTTGAAACCAATTCTTGTGGCTTTATAATTTTGTTTACAAATATATATCACTTAAATAAGCTTATGCCCAAATTCTATATGGAACATAGCCATATAATTGAATTGAACTTGATGTGGTGATTTTCTTATTAGGGTTTAGGTTTTTGGTTTATCCTTTTTCCAAAGGTTTGAAATGTAAGTGTTCAAGATCAAGATACATTTGATGCATGAATGCATTTGATTTGTTTGTCACTTCCTTATTTTAAAATTCATTTTGTTTAAATAAGGTTTTAGTATTTCCATTTAGAAACAAAAAGTTTCTTTTCCCCCTAAATTTCATCCTTTATTTCTTTTGTTTGTTTGATTTTCCACATTTCAAAATTTGGAAAATTTTGGGATGTGACACTCCTCTTCCTCCATGTTGGGAATATGCCCTAGAGGCAATCATGTATGATATTATTCCCAATGTATTCATAAAATTATTGTCCATGTATGATGATATATATATCATTGGATATGTGATTCGACTATGGAACTATATATTCATGTTGTTCATACTAGTTGTCCTTGGTCGTTAAGGTTGTGCCGGACACACAACTTAGACTAATGTGAAAGTTGGCAGCTGACACAGTTCCACTTGTCATGGGTATGGAGATGCTATTCCGACTTACACTAATTCGGCTAAAGAGTTTAGCGAATCGGACTGACCCATAGTTGAGATCCAACGAGCATGTTGTCATTTGCAGTCTCAAGCAATGGAATCCTTTGACCTAAGGTGATTGCATGATCCGAGTTGTGGATTACCAACTTAGGATCTATCAAACGTTGTTCCGTAAATGGGCAGTTATAAAGGTAGGATTCGGGTTGGTTGTGAAGCAAGCTGTGTGACGTGGATTACCAAGATGGGATTTGCCCCTTTGTAATGGAGAGATATTCTCTGGGTCCTCTCATGTGATATGATTCGGAAGCATGGTCATGCGTGACTTGGTTAAGAGTTAACCAAGGAGTCGGACTAAGTGTTAGTCCGATGAATCGTATATCACGAAACGAGAAGAGAGAGTCGAGCTATTAAAGGGATGGCAACAACTCACCTATAGCTTGACAAGATATATCATGAGGCAAAGGAACTTCGACGAAAGTCACATTGGGAAAGGTTTGTCTTTTGAATTTATGGCGCTTGGGAGTTGGCACATCTTGCTAGAGACCGCTACCAGCTATCGACTCGGAGTGGTGACTCGTGTCGTGTCTAGGTGTACGTGAACCTACAGGTTCACACACTTAAGGGTAAGGAGCCCATGTGGATTAGATCCATGTGGAGATTGGGGTATGGCCTAGAAGGGCCTCAAGCGTTGAGCCCAGCTAGGACTGTATATAAGTGGAGTGACAAGGGATTGTCCTAGACCTAGCCATCACTTTCTCCACTCCCATTTCAGGCTAGACAGGATCTAGCAGTCCTCTGCCTAGATCTCCTTCCTGTACGTGTGGATACCAGTAGAGGCGTTGCACGTGCGGCGCTGGAGATAAGGAGGTTCGTGGGGATCTGGACGTGCTGTATGGGGAACGTTCGGCATGGCATCAACTGACGTGCTTCATCAATAATCCGCACCTGCGCGTCTAGTGGTAAATCTCGTGGCCTATCACCTGAGCTGGATCTTGGGAGTACCGTGTAGGGAAAAAGTTTTGTTTATCTCTGTGTGGCCCAAAAATTTGTTCTATGTTAATGCTAACACCTTGCAGGCACGAAATGAGTTCACGAGACTCAATGAGGAGGACATCTTAGTCCTTGCAAAAGCTGCTTTCAACAACATCGACTTGTCACTCAACTTGGGCGCAATTCTTATGCACTACCTGGAGTACCAATCCTCCCAAAGCCAAGGACCGATCACAGGTGGAGGCGTCATCACCGTGCTTGCCATTGCCTTAAGCGTCGACCTAGGTGAGTTGCAACCAGTGCTAGGTGAGCGACGTGTTGGTTTCTCTACTTTAAAAGCTTGTGTAATACTCACAAGGAGAGGTGGTGTTTATTACTTACATATTGTTGAAGCTGGGCGTCTCTACCCTGCTCCTTTGCCTAATGGTATTTTCTCTATCGAGGAAGGATGTTTGCTATATGACTTGCAACTTGAGCAACACCAACATGAGGAGGAGATTCCGGATGAGGATGAGGACCAAGAAGAGGAGCAAGAAGTTCCTTATCAAGAGGAGCAGCCACCAACCCGGTTCACTACATACCAAGACTTCCAAGAACTTGGAGAAACTGTGGAGAGGATGCATAACCTCTCCTTGAACCTCCGAGAAACAACTAGTAATTTATCAAATCAATTTGCAAATTGGAGTTACGACTTTTTCCCGCCACCACAATGATTCGAAGGGCTTGCAAAAGACTAAGCGTGGCCCAACTGTGGTATTAGAGAGTTAGCTTTTGGTTTTAGGCTCGAGATCGTGCATATGTGATATGCGGTTGGTGTTAGATTGGATCTAATTGCATTTTTGGTGGTCAGTCTATGAGATAGATCGGTTTTGTACGAAGTTAATTGGATCAACTGTACTCGGGGGAATGGATGATCTTGTTTCCATGATCTAACTGCTAAGGTCGTGGAATGACATACCCCTACCGGTTGGCTTCCGCCATCGGGGTAGACTGTGACACGCAAACCATGATGCGGTGATTGAAGATCAAAGAGTTTGGTCGAATCGGAGTACGGATCGGATTTGGTAAAATTGTTTTATCCGATGAAGAAATCCATGTTCAGAATGCAGATGAGATCTGCATTTTCAGATAAATCGTCGGGACCGCTGGCTTCATCCTGTCGTAGAGCATTAGATATTGTTGCAAGTTTCACAACGCCGGTTGGTTTTGTATCCATACATAACTTGTTTTTGCAGGATGATGTTGTGAATGGTATGGCTTATGTGCATGTGATGTGTGTAATCCATACGTGATATGCGTATCACGGTTTTTGTCAGCCGGCTAGAGCCTAGGTGCTGTCCTTTTATTGTATAATGGCCTACGTGTCGGATTCTCTATGTAATTTACATTACTAGATAGTGTAGCCGTTTGGAGGATCCGGATGGCGTGCAAGTCGATGTACAAGTCGGCTACATGGTGTAAGACGGCACGTGACAAGAGTTGACACGAGTCGAATTACAAGCTTTGTGGAGATGGAGATCGCCATGAAGAGAGCCATACCATTTCACATTATAATTGCTTTATTTTGTGTTACTGTTATGTCTTTGTTTTTACCTCTATTAGATAGTTGGTAGAATGTAATCCCTCAAAGAAGGTCTAGTCGGTTTCCCCGCCAGTGCTGCACCATCACAAGTCGGACATTTTGGTAGTGGGCTCATAAAATTGAGGTGCTATCAACTCTTTCCGACTAGCTGGATTCGAATCGGACTCTTACAGCGGAAGCACTCGGTAATCTAGATGGGTCTATCACAACGGTTGTGGGACTCGGGGAAAAGTCGGATGGGAGACGGGGCATGTGATGCCACCCGTCCAGCAGGAGTCGTATGAGATGCGATTGACAAGGAGTTTTCTACCTTGATCACTTGACGACTAGCGGTGATGCTAAAGCTCACTAGTCGGCTTTCTTATTTAGGATTCTTAATCACTAAGTAACCATCGGAGGGGTGTTGGTTCTAGTGGGAGCATAAGTATTAAAGTGTTTAATATGCTTGCTCTTTTATGGATACATGTTTTAAGTGTTTTGCATATTTTTCTGTTGTAGATCAATGGCACCTAGCAGTCTCCCTCAGATTTCCAGTGTTGCTTTGAGAACCATCTTAGAGAAAGATAAGCTAAATGGAACTAACTTCACCAACTGGTATCGTAATCTGAGAATTGTTCTCAAGCAAGAAAAGAGGGACCATGTCCTAGATAACCCACTCCCAGATGATCCGAATGAGAATGCGAGTGTCACGGCCACCAATGCCTACCATAGGACCTGTGATGAGTCTACAGAGATAAGCTGTCTTATGCTTGCTCACATGGAACCGGACTTGCAGCAACAATTTGAGAATGTTGAGGCCTACGATATGATCGAAAGCCTCAAAAGTATGTTCCAATTCAAGCAAAGACTGAGAGGTATCAAGTCTCTCAGGCTTTGTTGAGCTGCAAGCTTAAGGATGGCGATCCACTGAGTCCGCATGTGATCACGATGGTTGGTTACGTGCAGTCTCTGGAAATGCTGGGCTACCCCATTAGCGAAGAGTTCGCTACGGACATAATTCTGAACTCTCTTCCTAGTGCGTATGGTCAGTTCATATCAAACTACCACATTCATGGTATGGATAAGAAGCTCACTGAATTACATGGGATGCTCAAGCAGGCTGAGG
Source organism: Avena sativa (assembly GCA_916181665.1). Taxonomy (NCBI): domain Eukaryota; kingdom Viridiplantae; phylum Streptophyta; class Magnoliopsida; order Poales; family Poaceae; genus Avena; species Avena sativa. The sequence continues at coordinate 258,954,886 of OV702292.1, read as the reverse complement.
CAGATCTCAAGAAAGGCAGCAGTCAAGTGTTGATGGTGCAAAATAAGGCTCAGTTCAAGAAGAGTTCTTGGACTAAGAAGAAGAAGGCAAAGTCGGGAGGTAAGGCTGAGGACCCGGTCCAAAGTGCTTCCTCAGGGACTAAGCCATCTCCTGCAGCCAGATCCACTTGCTTCTATTGCAAGGCGGATGGCCACTGGAAGAGGAATTGCAGCAAGTATCTGGCTGATAAAGCCAAGAGTGGAGGTGTGAGTTTCGGCTTAGGTACTCTTGTTTGAAATGTTATAGACATTTATCTTGCGGATGCACCTGGTAGTTCTCGAGTATATGATACCGGATCAGTTATTCACATCTACAACTCGTTGTAGGGACTGGTAAGAACTAGGAGCGTGGCGAGAGGCGAGGTTGACATTCGAGTCGGCAACAAAGCGAGAGTCGCTATGTTGGAAGTCGGCACGATGCAACTTCATTTACCTTCTAGATTCTTAATGGAGCTAAATAATTGTTATTATGTTCCAGTGCTTAGTCGAATCATTTGTGCCTCATGTTTGATGAGACAATGCTATGAGTTGAATATTAAGAATAGTGGTTGTTCTTTGTATTTGAGTGATATGTTTCACGACTTTGAACCCGTCCAGGACGGGTTATTTATTTTGAATCTTGATGGTGAATCTGTCTATAACATAAATGTGAAAAGGTTGAAACCAAATGATCTGAATATGACTTACTTTTTGCATTGTCGGCTTGGTCATATAAGTTGGAAACGCATGAAGAAGCTCCATGATGATGGACTCCTAACTTTGTTCGACTTGGAGTAGTTCGAGACATGCGAATCCTACCTACTCAGCAAGATGACCAAGACACCTTTTGCAAAGAGTTGTGAAAGGGCGTCCGACTTATTGGGACTAGTACATAGTGATGTATGTGGCCCGATGAGCACGACATCCAGAGGTGGTTATGAGTACTTCATTACATTCACTAATGATTTGAGTAGGTATGGATATATCTACTTGATGAAACATAAGTCGGAAGCCTTTGAAAAGTTCAAGGAATTCCGAATGAGGTACAAAATCAAATCGGCAAGAAAATAAAGTTTCTTCGGTTGGACCGAGGAGGCGAGTACATGAGCCATGAGTTTGATGACCATCTGAAGAGTTGTGGAATAGTTCTAGCTCACTCCGCCAGGAACGCCGTAGAGAAATGGTTTGTTCGAAAGGTGGAATCGGATCTTGTTAGACATGGTACGATCAATGATGAGTCGGACAGATCTGCCTTTATCAATTTGGGGTTATTGTCTAGAAACTGTAGCGTTCACACTAAACAGAGTACCATCAAAGTTGGTAGAGAAGACACCGCATGAGATGTAGACTGGCAAGAAGCCGAGTTTGTCTTTTCTTAAGAATTGGGGTTGTGAAGCTTCTATCAAGCGACTTCAGTCGGATAAGCTTACAGCCAAGTCGAATAAGTGTATTTTCATAGGGTATCCAAGGGAAACCTTGGGTTACTACTTCTACAACCGAGAAGAGGGCAAAGTGTTTGTCACTCGAAACGGTGTCTTCCTTGAGAAAGAATTTCTCAGTCGGGGAGTCAGTTGGAGCACGGTGTAACTCGAAGAAATTCGAGAGGAACCAGCCAGTAGCGAGTCAAAAAAAGCCTTAGTTGTTGAGCCGATTGTGGTACCTGAGCCGGCAGCTCCACCAACACTGCGAACATCAGCAAGATTGCGGAGTGTTCGTGATGTGTTGCTGTTGGACAGTGAAGAGCCAGCAACTTATTTGGAAGCAATGGTGGGATCTGATTCCGAGTCATGGCTTGGAGCCATGAGATCCGAGTTAAAGTCCATGGATGAAAATCAAGTTTGGAACTTGGTTGATCTGCCAGACGGTGCAAGACACGTCAAGTGCAAATGGGTCTTTAAGAAGAAAACTGATATGGATGGAAATGTTTATGTCTATAAGGCATGACTTGTCATGAAGGGGTCTCGGCAAGTTCAAGGAGTTGACTACGATGAGACTTTCTCTCCTGTGGTGATGCTTAAGTCAGTTCGGATCATGTTAGCTATAGCAGCCTATTTCGACTATGAGATATGGCAGATGGATGTCAAGACGGCTTTCCTTAATGGAAATTTCACCGAGGACGTGTGTATGATACAACCCGAGGGTTTTGTCAATCCGGCTAAAGCTGACAAGGTATGCAAGCTTCAGAAATCCATTTATGGGTTGAAGCAAGCATCTCGGAGTTGGAACATTCGCTTTGATGAGGTAGTCAAATCGTTTGGCTTCATCAAGAGTGATCATGATTCTTGTTTATACAATAAGTTTAGTGGGAGAAAAGTAAACTTTTTGATCTTATATGTGGATGACATATTACTGACTAGAAATGATGTCCATATGTTGTAAGAAACCAAGGAATCATTGGAAAAGAGTTTTTCGATGAAGGACTTGGGTGAGGCGACTTACATACTAGGAATCCGGATCTATAGAGATAGATCAAGGCGGCTCATTGGATTGAGTCAGAGTACATATTTGTACAAAGTGTTGAAGAAGTTCAACATGGAATCATCTAAGAAGGGGTTCTTACCGATGTCCCATGGCGTAAAACTTAGCAAGACTTAGTGTCCTTCGACAACTGATGAGCGAAGTTGGATGAGTGCGATTATGTATGCTTCTGCAGTCGAATCCATCATGTACGCTATGATTTTTACTAGGTCGGATGTTTCTTATGCTCTAAGTGTTGTGAGCATATACCAGGCTGACCTTGGAGAGATCCACAAGGCAGCGGCTAAAAATATCCTTAAGTACTTGAGAAGGACTAAGGATATGTTCCTAGTTTATGGATGTGAGGATGAACTCAGTGTAAGGGGTTACACGGATGCGAGTTATCTCACTGACTCGGATGATTCTCGTTCAGAATCCGGATATGTGTTTGTGATAAATGGAGGGGTTGTGACCTGGAAGAGTTCCAAGCAAGAGACAGTGTCTGTGTCTATGATAGAGGCTGAGTATATTGCTGCCTCGGAGGCGGCAAAGGAAGCCGTTTGGATGAGGAATTTCCTCACAGATCTTGGTGTGGTTCAGGGCTCGTCCAATCCGTTAGACGTGTATTGTGACAACAATGGTGCCATCGCACAAGCCAAGGAACCTAGACAACACCAGAAGAACAAACATATAATCATGCGGTACCACCTGATTCGCCAGTTTGTGGATCAAGGTGATATCAAGTTATGCAAGGTACACACAGATGCAAATATTGTGGATCCGTTGACAATGACGCTACCACAGCCGAAGCATGAGGTGCACCTGAGATCTATGGCCATTAATGCCTAGACATGTGATGTCAGATGATTGACTCTAGTGTAAGTGGGAGACTGTTGGCAATATGGAGGCAATCATGTATGATATTATTCCCAATGTATTCATAACGTTATTGTCCATGTATGAACAACTGATATATATCATTGGATATGTGATTCAATTGTGGAACTATATATTCATGTTGTTCATACTAGTTGTCCTTGGTCGTTGAGGTTGTGTTGTACACACAACTTAGACTAATGTGAAAGTTTGCTGATGACACAGTTCCACTTGTCATGGGTATGGAGATGTTATTCCGACTTACACTGATTCGGCTAAACAGTTTAGCAAATCGGACTGACCCACAGTTGAGATGCAACGAGCATGTTGTCATTTGCAGTCTCAAGCAATGGAATCCTTCGACCTGAGGTGATCGCATGATCCGAGTTGTGGATCGCCAACTTAGGTTCTATCAAACATTGTTTCGTAAATGGGCAGTTATAAAGGTAGGGTTCGGGTTGGTTGTGAAGCAAGTTGCGTGACGTGGATTACGAAGATGGGATTTGCCCCTATGTAATGGAGAGATATTCTCTGGGCCCTCTCGTGTGATATGATTTGGAAGCATGGCCATGCGCGACTTGGTTAAGAGTTAACCAAGGAGTCAGACTAAGTGTTAGTCCAGTGAATCGTATTTCACGGAACGAGAAGAGAGAGTCAAGCTATTAACGGGATGGCAACAACTCGCCTATAGCTTGACAAGATATACCGTGAGGCAAAGGGACTTGGACAAAAGTCACATTGGGAAAGGTTTGTATTCTGACTTTACGGCGCTTGGGAGTTGGCATGTCTTGCTAGAGACCGCTACTAGCTATCGACTCGGAGTGGTGAATCGTGTCGTGTCCAAGTGTACATGAACCTACATGGTCACACACTTAAGGGTAAGGAGCCCATGTGGATTAGATCCATGTGGAGATTGGGGTATGGCCTAGATGGGCCTCAAGCGTTGAGCCCATCTAGGAGTGTATATAAGTGGAGTGACAAGGGATTGTCCCAGACCTAGCCGTCACTTTCTCCACTCCCATTTCCGGCTAGACAGGATCTAGAAGTCCTCTTCCTGTAGCTCCTTACTGTACATGTGGATACCAGTAGAGGCGTTGCACGTTCGGCGCTAGAGACAAGGAGGTCTGTGGGGATCTGGACGTGTTGTACGGGGATCGTTCGGCACGGCATCAACTGACGTGCTTCATCAATAATCCGCACCTGCGCGTCTAGTGGTAAATCTCGTGGCCTATCACCTGAGCTGGATCTTAAGAGTACCATGTAGGGAAAAAGTTTTGTTTATCTCTGCGTGGCCCAACACTCCTCTATGCTCTCTGCCGGCGGCGTCCCCTCTATCAGATGACGGTAAGCAGGGTCCTCATCAGAAAAATTACCTTCTAGAGTGTTTGAATAGTACGACCCGTCAACGGACTCCCCTCTATCACCATGGTAGGGACTGATATCCCCGTTCGCCCGTGTGTTGGACTCGTCAATGGAGGTGCACTGATCGGAGCAGCTGTGCGACATTTTTGTGTGTGTGGTGGCTTGGCAGGCCTAAAGGGATAGGGAGAGATAGAGAGAGTTCTTCACTGTGTGCGTCGTGCCTGGATGGGAGAGGTGGTCGTTGTTGATGGCCGCTTAAAAAGTCTTGCTCGGGTCATCCAGGAGTTGCCACGTGCCGTAGGAGTAGCCTGGCAGTTCCCTTCCATCGTTTTTTATACAAGAGTTCCCTTCCATCATTTTTTACAAAACTTCCCTTCCATTGTTGAAACAAGATCGGATAGTTGGTACTCCTTTGCCCCGAGAGCATCAGTAGCGAGGATATTGCAAGTACCACCACATGTTGCGGATGTTTTGGCACATAACAACAACCATATATCTTTTCTGGGCAAAATACAGATGTTTTCTATAATCGTTGCACATAATACATAACCAGTCATTGAATGTTTCTTAGTTTTTTGGGAAACGTTTCATAGTTAATTATATAATATAGTACTAAAATATAATTTTTATGTAAATTAATAATAGGTAAAGCTCAAAAAATAATTATAATTTTGAGCCATATCCACAAAGTATCTGGTGTATTTTTGGTTCTTGTAAGTTGTATCATTTAGAAATCAACCTATTAGTAGGTACATAATTCCTGACATGCTCTAGAGAAATGATATATAGATTCTATAATAATGGAAAATGTGTTTTAAGGTTTATGCATAGCATTCATTGTGCTAAAGACTATATCAATAGAATCTTCGAAATGTTAGAGTGGAAGGAAAATCCATCGGTTATCAATGTTGGGATTTCCAGTCTTCATCCAATGGTTAAAGTTCAAAGTTACTCGTACACTGTATACTGGCATATGATAAGATAATTAAATGTATAACATGTCATTAAAATCTTTATGGTTTTTGCATAGCGTTCATTGTGCTAAGGACTATCGATATAATCTTCTACGTGCTAGAATGTAAAAAAATATACAAGAGTTAACATTGTTAGGATTTGCCAGTCTTGATTCAATTTTCATTGTTCAAACTTACTCGTACATTATATAGTGGCAGGATTTGCAAGAAGTCACATGCTACTTCCTACTAGTAAAAGGCACGTGCCACACTCGTATATAATGTATGAAATGTGATTTAATGAACATTAAGTTGCTATTAACCAATAGTCTTGTTAGATAAAAAAGGCATACATTAAGTATATTAATAATAACTATCTACACGTATTGAGAATACAACCTACTGTGCTATGAACTTTTTTTGCGGGGGCGGGGGTGGCAAGATACTTCTAGAACATGGTGGAGTTTGCTCTAGGTACTACTCCTTCAACACGAATCCAGCTGATTTGGACCATTGGATCTAACAGCCCAACAGTCAGGATTGGTGCTATGGATCCAATTCAAAACTGCTCCATTATAGTAGTAGAGATAATTCGAAAACATTGGCGATGATGCTATATGTGCATGACCGAACAACTTTCGGATAATCTCAAGGAAAAAATAAGGCCACATGTATCAATGAGCGTGAATGGACAATAAGAGTTGTGAGGACAGATTACTTGTGGGGCCTAGTAACCCCACATTTCTTCTTGTTTTTTAATGAGCTTACCTCACGGGTTGCTTTGATGTCTTTGCTCAGGCGCAATATATTATTCACGTTAGTGGAATAGTGGGTTCCCAAAATTTGTTTTAAACAAAAGGTTGAACACTCCTAGCCATAGTGATTCAAATTTTATCGATAAAAGAGATTTATTTATTGGGTGGCCGAGTGATTGACTCCACATATCATTGTCATGTACTCCCTTTGTTCAGAAATATAAGACGTTTTATCTTTGTGAATCGAATGTATCTAGACGTCATTTAGTGTATAGGTTCGTAGAGGTTCGGAGTGAACCTTTACACTAAAAGGCTTCTAGATATATTTATTTCACAAAGCTAAAACATCTTATATTTCGGAACGGAGAGAGTAGACATGATTTTTGCAAGGAAGGGCAAATAGTAATAAATGCTTATAGGAAGGCTAGTAAATTGGAAATGGTGTTCTATTGATAAACCTTCGCGCTCCTCTTCCTAGAGTTAGATTTTAGAAATTCAATACAAAAAGGTTGTTGGACATGCTCCAAAGCCCAATAAACTTTCTTTTTAAATAAGAACAATAGTGATTAGATCGATGGTCTACGTATGTTGTACTACTATGTGCATGATCGAACAACTTTCAAAAAACCTGAAGGAAAACATGGCCGTATTAATCAATGAGTGCGAAGTAAGGATGGCAATGGGTAGGGTATGAGTAGGGTAGAGCAATATCATACCCACTCCCGTTTAGTCAATGGGTAGAAAATTTTACCCATACCCGTACTCGCGGGTATAAAACTTTACCCATGCCCGTACCCATGAAAAATATCAAAGTTTAGAAGTCACAGTATCATACTCTTCCCTAGGTTGCTCGGCCCCATAGGTTGTAACTCTATAGGTAAGATTTACTACTATGTTAGTTCAAATGGGTATGGTACGGGTCTATCTACTCATGCACATACCCATGAATTAACGGGTTAGGATATGGGTATTACCCATGGGTATAAAAGTGTGCCCGTACCCTACCAACGCGGGTATGGTACCTGCGGGCAGTCGTGGGTAAAATTGTCATCCTTAGCACGAAGGGACAATAAGAGTTGTGAGAATAAAGTACTTGTGAGGCCTAGAAAATTTCACATTTTTTCGATGAAAACACCGTCGTTGCTTACCTTATGAGTGGTTTGATGTAGTCCCTCAGGTGCTAGATTATTCATGTTAGCGAAATAGTGGGTTACCATATTTTTTACAATAGAAGTATGAACACTCCCAACCATAGTGATTGAAAAGTTATCGATAAAGGGCGCTTTATTTTTTTAAAGCTCAGAGCGCTTTATTATTACACTCGACTCACCATACCATTGGCCTACCATTCTGCTATTATTAGTTGGACTATGGATAAACTCAAATTCAGTCGAGTTGGTTGGGGCTTTAATCGTAATTTTCGGGCTCACTACCTGTCTTGGTGACAACATCTTCATACACATAATCGTTGATGAATAGATATAATACGGAAATATATCAATGCCATAGTATTTTAGTACCTACCAAAGTAATACTTCAGTTTTATCTTTTCTCAGTTTCTTCAAAAAGGGGTCTGACCTCTTTCTCAATTATTTTAAAAAACATAGTTTTGGAGAATACTTCATTTTAAACCCCTATAATTTGTTGGAACAAAACACTAAAAGGTATTCAATAGTTCAGTTTATTCAGAAATCAAAATGTTTTTTAAATAATTTAAAAATACTTTGATGCCAAACTCGGCCTTAATATCTGAACCGAGCCAATCTAGGCCATGGATGATCAATATTTAGATGCCAAATGGCCAAATGGGCCCTTAATTTCTAAACTGAGGTAGTATGGGCCATGGATGATCACTGATGTGCCTGTCGGCCTTTGATTCCAGGGAGTACGGCTTACCAATTTACTACTACTTCGACAATACATAAATTTGAATTTAGTCGAGCAGAAAAATCTCCTGCTATCCAATGTTTCAAACATCTTGGAATCCCCCTTCTACCCCTAGTGAAGTCGGTTCGTTGGGACTTCAATCGTAATTTCCTCGTTCAGTACCTATATAGCCCTACCCCTACCACTGACCCCCCCACCCCACCCCCACCCCCACACACAATCCTCGCCCCCAGCTACGCAAGCCCTGCGGAAAACCCTAGATCTACCTTCACCACCTTAGATCTGATTCACCATCGTCGTCGTGCACTGCACCAGATCTGCTTCATCGACCCACTCTCCTGGCGCGCCGAACACATTCCCACCGCCAGGAATCTGCTTCTTTGCCGCTGTCATCCAGCGCTCGGAGGAACCCCTGTTTTGCTTCACCTTCGCCCACAAGCACCACAACCGCAGCACCCTCGACAACCTCGACGTCACCACCCAGGCTTTGCAGGATGCCTAAACGCCATCATGATCGAGGTAACCATATGTCCTTGGAGTTTGTAAGATAAATATGTAGTAGTTAACTATATTTTGTGTTGGTGCTACTTTTGTAGTAACTTACAAGTACTATACTTGTTACCTATATCTTCCTAAATAATTTTTTGTATTCATGTTTAACCGTAAGGCATTCAACTACGATTTTGTATGTCATGGAAAAATATGAGTCAACCAATGGTTAACACATTTGTTTCCATTATCTACTTTAGTAAGTGCCCATATGTGATGTGGTTATAATTTCTCTCTAGCTTGGCTAGGCTATGGCACTAACTATTATTTCTTGCTTGATGCTTTTGTCCTATCTATGCAGTACACATTTACATTCGTTATACTGCTTCCACTAAGATGTCTGTTTTATTTGCTTCTTCTTACCCCACTATTCCTAACTGTTTGTTGTTGTTATGCAATAAATAGGTGCAGTTTACACTACAAATCGTAGAATGAATGGCCCCTATAATCTCGTAAGTATCCATTGCTTTTGTATCACTTCATGCTAACATCTGTGAGACTGGAACCTTTTTGTGTTTACTATTCGCTACACCATTATGAAAAGGACCAACACTAAAGTATGGAGACCACCAGTCCAATTACTTGATGAAGCAGACATCGTTGACGAATATACCTATAACCAGATCAGCAACACTGAGACTCTACATAGAGCTACTATAAGGACGCCCCCTTTTTTAAGGTTTAAGTCCCCTAGTGTCATGCCATTGCATCTAGTTGAGTTGTTATTTTTGTCGAAGGCACTAGGGTGATTATAACAAGGCCAAAATTGCAACAGAATCCAATTAACAGAAATGGAAGGATCATAAGCAACCGCGCACTTCAAATCTCACTCTGGTATCTATAGGTGTATGGCTATTTTAATACGAGGCACATGATAGTACACTTTGTCTTTGGGTAGACAATCAAAGAATTTAAACATTCTAACTATTCGATAGATTGTTTGACCATTTCTCTAAAATGATTTGGCTAGTCTATTAGAGGCACACGTTTGCATGAGGTCCTTGTGTTGAGTGCTTACATTACTATAACAGACCAAATAATCTTTTGAAAATATTTGAGAATGAACATGGTAGTTTTGTTCCTTTGTATGATGTTGTAACTTCTTTTATCTTAGTTTTAGCCTTCATCAAGTAGAGCAGTCATTTCACAGGGTAGAAGTGACAGTTTAACACTATCTCATCCCTCTATGAAGTCAACTGTTCCATTTATTCCAAAAGAAAGAGATGTATGATGCCTTTCCGTTAGTAATTGCTTTGTTCCTTTTAGCAAAATGACTGATTTGAAATTCGTTGGTTTTTGTTTTCCTTGGTAATGATGTTATATGATGTTTCTTTTTGTTTTAGGTTGCAAATATAAATATGAAGGCAGAATAGAAAACAACTACCTCAAGTGTAGATCTCTTTGGATAGAGCAGCAGTGACAGTGTGTATTGCTCACGTAGGTACACGATCTCGACTGCTCCATACATTCTAGCAAAAAGAGTTTTTGGTGCTGCACTCCAAGATGCACTTGATGTAGTTAGACAGGAAGCCAATAGAATAGATGTAGTAGTCTCCATAGCAAGGAAGGAGTTATCTGAGTTGAAAAACAGGCAAGCTTTGATGGAGAATCTACTTAATGATATCCTCAACAAGTCTCGTGGTAATCCTATCGTTACATGTGAGGCGACGCGAGCTCCCTAAAAGGAACATTTTTTAAACTGACATTATATTGTTTATCAGCTGTGTTGTACTCCGATGATGCTTTACAAGCTACGAAATTTTTCAGGACTGTAATAATTTACTAATTTTCTAGCTATAAGTTTTTTCCAGAGTTCTAGAATTTATTTAGCATTTTAGAGAACTTGTGTTCTTTGTTTATCCACCTTTATGTCTTGGCAATGGATCTAAGTTAGATAGGCTTAAACAGTGGCAGGCCCACAACGTTTTATCAGCCCTTGATGTGCCACCAATCAACAGTGACGGGCCTACACTAAGGCCATTATATGTAGAATCTGACCGCAAAAGAATAGAACAGTAAAAGGCCAGAATAGTAAATGGCTAGAACAGTGAATGGCTAGAACAGTGAAAGGCTAGAACAGTGAAAGGCCAGAACAATACATGAAAACTATAGGACGCCAGAACAGTAATAGGACAGAAACGGTAAAAAGGCCAGAACAGTAGGAGGATAGAACTTTAGCAGGCCAGATACTTTGCAACCCCATTTATGGGACTGAATAGTAGAAGGCCAGAATAGTGAATGTCTAGAACAGTAAAGGGTTGTAACTGTAGAGGGTCGTAAGGGCCCATGATGGGTGCGAGAAAAGTGACGGGCCGACAGTAGTCCTTAACAGTAACAGACAAACTTGGCCTAGGCTAAGAATGGGCCGCATAGTATTGGACCAAGGTGGGCCTTCTGTAGACTGAAACAGTGTCGGGCCCGAAAGTTCACGGGTCGCGGATGGCTGCACTAGTTGGCCCCTTTCAAACAGTGCTGGAAGCAACAGTAACAGACCTTCTTCTTATTGGGCTCTCCTCATGGGCCGACCCACTTAATATTTAGCAGGCCTTGTTTGGGCCTGGCTTCTGCCACGGTTTCTCTGACCGTTAACGGCATAACTGGGCGTTAACAGTGTTCACCACGTGGCATCTTGCATGACGTCAGCAGTCAACGGGGATGGCGAACATATCTACGACGGAACAAGTTTTCGTGGATGAAGGGTGCGATCCGCCACGGTCAGAAAAAAATCGTGGTAGATTCTTTTGGGACGCGGCTTTTACCACGATGGGCATCCGTCGTAGAAGACTTTTTAGCCACGAAAAATGGGCCTTCAACCACGAAAATCATTCATTGTAAAGGCCAACTTTTCTTGTAGTGCTCTTTTCTTTTTTTTTGGAAACTTATGTGCAAACCTATTTATGTCCCTTGAAACATGCGCCCTACAATTTCTGTCATTTTGATCTATACCGTGCAATCTAGCAAAGTTGTCAACACTCTTCTCTGACGTAAATGAAAACATCATGCTTGTGTAGTTAACGAAAATATTTTCATCACCGATAGAGGCCCACGTGGCGCACTTTCACTCGTGCACATCCTCAACAAAACAGAAACATCATCTCTTCTGCCCTAATGAAATGAGTTCGTCATGTGTTGGAGATACGCGTCCAGCTCTGATAGGTACACGATTCGCGCTGCAGATGGACCACGTGTTTCCTTCCTATTGGTCCACATGTCACCATGATGGTCGGCCACACGTAAGCTGGCCATCTTATTGCGTGATGACAATTAAATTTTTCTCCGCCAGCGTGACGAAATGGGAAGGATGCCATAAGCAAATTAAAGGATTACATTAGAAAACAACGCTAGCGGAATCAGGCCGTGACGGAAAAAACATCAGGAAGTAGATGACATCATAGACGACGAACATCACGTTAGCAAATGTCGCTGATGGCAGCTCACAGTGTCGTCCGCCACATGGCCTCGTTCATGATGAAATAAAAACATCATGAAAGACCGGGCCTGGGCCGGGCCGGTTCAGTTTGTCGTGACAAAATTGGAGGAACGTCACGAACGGCCTGTGACGTTTTCAGACAGAAAAACGTCACGTATTGAATTATGATGTGAGGTTCCGGACCTATTTTTTTGTCACAAAATTCATCGCGGATAGCCATCTACGATGTTTTGACCCCTATCCACGATGATATCAAATCGTCATGGACCGCCCAGATTCTTGTAGTGCGCCCTTTGTCGCTGCAGATATATCGAAGGGCGACCCTATTGGGGCGGTAGTAGTAGAGATCCCTGTCCACTATGCAATACTTCTTTGCTCGGCATACTAAGCTTTCCGCTGCGTCCTTGCTATCCGGGAGGGTGTCATCCTAGAGTTAGCCTTTGAGTTCAGTGATCTAGCTCTGCTCCTAGGCTACGGCTGCCAAGACGAGCCTACCTCCATAAGGCAGGCCACAGTCGGGTGCGCCTTTGGAGGTTGGGGGCGGGAGCTCCTCTGGTTGGGAAGTTTCCTTTCTAGGGGGTGGTCGAGGGTTTGAACAATCTTTCCTTGTAGACCCCTGGCTAATGTGGGTCCCTCTTGGATGCACACTTTGCGATCTCGTCCGCCTCATAATTGTCTCCACGAGGGATGTGAAGCAGGTCCAAGCCCAGGAAGTCTTCTCCAGCCTTCGCACTTCCTCCAGGTACGGTGCCATGTACTCGTCCTTGGGACAGTATCTTTTATTGGAGCAGTTAACCAGGAGCAAGGAGTCCACCTGGATCGTGACACGCTTGATGCCGAGGTCGATGGCCACCTTGAGGCCAGCGATCAAGCCCTCATACTCGGCGATGTTGTTGGAGCGCTTGTGTTCATCCTTGAAGCGCAATTGCACAGCATAGGAGAGTTTGTCACCCGTGGGGCGTGAGCACAGCGGCCACCCCGGCACCATCCGTGTTGAATGCTCCGTCGAAGTTCACGGTCCAACGCCCTGGGGCTAGCTTACCGGGAAGCTGAGTTATTTCCTCCTGATGCTCGTTATCCCCAAGGTTGGTCCATTCCACCGCAAACTCCGCCAGGGCCCTCGTGCGGAAGGTGGGTGTGGTGTCGAGCGTCAGCTCGAAGGGCTGTAGTTCGATGGCCCACTCAGCCACACGGCCCGTGGCATTGGGGTTCTGTAGGATTGCCTCTAGAGGGAACTTGATGAGCACCCTGATAGGGTAACCCTGGAAGTAGTGGTGTAGCTTGCACGACACCACTAGGAGTGCGTAGATAAACTTCTGCTGCATGGTGTACCTTTCCCTTGTGTATCTAAGCATCGTGCTGACAAAGTAGACCGATCGTTGCACGAGCTCCGTAGTTTTCGCTGTGGCTCTATCGACGGCCCTGCCATCAGCTTCCTTCGGGGCGCCGCCGTCCTCAGGGGTAGCCCCCGGGCCATTAGGAGGGTTCACGGCTCGGGGCCTCCGCTTCTTTTCTACCACCTCTTCACGCTTCGCGACCAAGAAGGCGCTTGTTGTTTGTGGTGTGGTAGTCAAGTATAGTAGTAGTGGCTCACGCTCCCAAGGGGCCACCATGATTGGTCGGCTTATGAGGTACCTCTTCAGGGCCTCGAACGCCTGGTCGGCTTACGAAGTCCACTGGAACTTGCCGGTACGCTTCATAATCTTGAAGAATCTTCCCAAAGCCTTCTCACTGAGCTTGGAGATAAATCTTCCCAAAGCCGCCACGCACCCGGACAAGCGCTGCCTCTCCATGAGCCACATTGGTGGACGCATTTCCTTGATGGCTCGGACCTTGTCAGGGTTGCCCTCGATCCCCCGATGTGACACCAATAAACCGAGGAGCTTGCCTGACGGGACCCCGAACATGCACTTGGCAGGGTTGAGCTTGATGTTCACCCAGCGCAAGTTAGCGAAGGTTTCCGTCAGGTCCTCCACCAAGCTGTCCTTCTTGCGGGTCTTGACCATGATGTCGTCCATGTAGGCCTCCGCGTTCATCCCCATCTACCTGCCTAGCACGATGCGCATGAGCCTGTGGAAGGTGGCACCAGCGTTCTTGAGGCCAAACGGCATGCAGGTGTAACAGTACATGCCGCACGGGGTGATGAAGGCAATCTTCTCCTCGTCCTCCTTGGAAATCTTGAGTTGGTGGTACCCCGAGAAGGCATCCAAAAAATACAAAAGGTGACAGATCACCGTGGAGTTGACGATCTGGTCTATCCGCGATAGAGGGAAAGGATCTTTAGGGCATGCCTTGTTAAGGTCAGTGAAGTCAACAAAGATCCTCCATCCCCGGTGGCCTTGGGGACCACCACGGGGTTCGCATGCCAGTCGGTGTGCAAGACTTCCTTGATGACGTGTGCCTTGATGAGCTTTTCCATCTCGGCGATGATGAACTGCTGCTTCTCAGCCGACTACTTTCGGGGCTTCTTCTTCACTGGATGTGCCGTGGGACACACTACCAGGTGGTGCTCGATCACCTCGCGGGGGACCCCCATCATGTCTGATGGGGACCAGGCGAACATGTTCGCGTTGGCCCGAAGGAAAGCAATAATGGCCTCCTCCCTCTTGGGAGTGAGGCTAGCACCGATGGTGATTGAGGCCCCTGGCACCACCAGGTCGAGGGGGCCTTCTTAGTCTTGGCCCTCTCTTGAGAGGACACCGACTTCTTTCTGCCAGCGACTCCGGTGTGCACATGGCGTCCTCGTCGGGAGGCTCCGGCGACCCAGCATCTTCCTTTCCCTGAGGAGGGGAGATCTGAGAGAGGCCAACCGTGGGTTCTCGTCGCGTCAGCGTGGCCTCCTTACAGGCTTGCCTAAGGGAGCGCACAGCTTCGACCTCGTCGCAATGCACAGTGATGGTGGTGGCGGTGCCGCCCAACATCTTGACCAGGTTGTAGGCATTGTGCGTGACTGCCATGAACTTGGCCACGGCCAGGTAACTCAGGATGGCGTTGTAAGGTAGGGAGATCCGGGCGACCTCAAAGTCGATGAGCTCTGTGCGGTAGTTGTCGCTTGTCCCAAAGGTGACGGGGAGATGGACCCAGCTGATGGGCACGGTGGCGCCCGCCATGACCCCTACGAACAGCGGGGCAGGGCGAAGGCACGTGTCGGGCACCCGCGGCTATCTGAATGCTTCTTTGGAGAGTATGTACAAACCCGCCCCACCATCAACGAGGGTCTTGGACACTGTGACCCCGGCGATGTTGGGAGTATAGACAATGGGCATGACGCCCAACAGACGAGTGGAGCCGAGGTGGTCTGAGGCACCGAAGGAGACCGGCTACCGAGACCACCTGAGAGGGGCGGCGGTAGCGCTAGGCCTTCTTGCCGCTAGCCCCCGGGTGAACTACCGGAGGTCTTGTCAACACCTGGATATTTAATCCCAGATGCCTGTTATGTCATACATCGCAATCCCAGGATTACCATTTTTGCGAGACATAATAAATTAGATATCACAGTACATCATCCATTACAAACCATAAATAAGGTCTTACAAAAAATAAGGATCTCATGATCCAGTCTTAATACAACAAGCAGCGGAATAAATAATAAGCGTAGCGGTGGGGTCCATCTTCAGGGGCACAGGCAATGTTGACAAAGGCAGATAGTCCTAGTTATCAAAGCCGTCCTGCTATCCTTCATCTTGGTAGTCTCCTTCATAGTCTGGCCATGAGAGTAGCCAGGGACAAAAGCCATGAGTACTCTTTAAGTACTCGCAAACTACCACTAGTAAGTAGTATAGTTCCATTGTAAAAGCTAACTCTAAGTTTAACTATAAAGTTAAGTTTGAAACCTAAGGTGAGTTCAGAAACAAAGAAAGATAAAATAAGGTTCTAGAATCACTTAAGTTGGGAAAATAGTGTCATAGTCACAACCCTGTTTTGGTCAAATCAAGATTCATCATTCATTTCATAAGTCATTTTTGAAAACATCTGACAACGAAACAGTATGGCCACTCCAACTATCCATAACCACGGACGCGGCTATTCGAAGAGTTTGACACTCTTTAGAGGTGGTACACTTTCACCACAAGATTCGATACATCTGTCAGGGATAACCCTGAATCATCATACTTAGTATGCAGATAATCAAACATAACCTGTCCTTTACACACCCTAGTATAAGCACCACTCCTATGAGCATGGCCTCCTAACCATGACCATCTGTCATCTTGGGCACTGCATAGGTGGACAACATTGAGAGGTAGCCTCAGCTCAAACCTCTCCCACGAGGGAACTAATACTAATGCATATAAACTTCCAGCTAAGCCTTATCCAATTCAGGTATTGTGGTTGTATGGTAAATTTGGAATGGTATCGCATCCGAATCCAACCATTAGTTTTTATAAAAGGGCTAAGGCTCATGCCTCAACACTTTCATCACCATAAACCATTTGTGTTTATCAACACATGTCAAAACATCTCAATAGAATGACTCATCATTCCAAGGTTTTCACAATTCATTTTCACCAAGTATTCCCATCTAAAGTGACTCAAGTTTTAGTTTAGCTCTAAACTACTAAGTTAAGAGTGTTCACTAATGTGGGATGCTAAGAGCAATCTCATGCCATAGAATGACATCTAAGGTTATCTAGATAGTTCAAGTTTTATACTCTTTATGCTACCTTCAAAACAAGTAAAGGACTTGGTAAAGTAAAGAAAGTAAAACTTGGAAATAAAACTTATGGTAGGTAATAGTCAAAGTGGTATAACCAGAGTATGTCTAATGTCTTTGCTTGGGTTATCTAGCTTAATCCTAGCTTGCTAAGTATTATACTTGCAAGTGTTAGCTTGCCTCGGTTGGTGCAGTGGTTGAAGTTTCCTTCCTCCTCCTCTTGGTAGAACTCCTCCTCGTCGAAAGCTTGTCGGTACTATCGTCTATAAATACATACGGAGTACACAATCACCAAACAATACTTAACTAGTCTACTTAGCACTCTATGGCACACATTTGATGATCTAATATCATCACAAGCATCACCAGGTTTTATTAACTAGTTTCATTCTTTTTATTTAAGAAAAGTAATTTCTACTCATTGAGAATAACTAAGATTTAATATTCTCCACTTAGAATATAGGATCATGTTGACACATGTCATCACCACATATTCTAACATATGGGAATGTGCTTTAAATGTTGGATCATATTTAATTAAGTTTAAATTTAATATTTAATGATTTAAAGTGACTAGAAATGCCTATATAGCATTATTTTGGTACTAGTACAAAGTCACTACATGCAAACCTTAATGTTATTACATATTCAGATAGGTATGGTTAAATGTGATTTTTGAGAGTTGGAATCAACTCAAAAGCTATCATGGTTGATTTTATAAAAATGTTTGAATGTGCAAAAGCTTCTATCTTGTTATTTTTACTAGGAGAGATCTCTAAATCTAAATGAATTAAATCCAACGGGCTTGGATAGATCTTTTCAGTAGCTTTCTAACAAAATTTGAATCACTCAATTTGGTTCAGTAAAACTTCCTAAATTGAATTTTGAACTAAGGTACAGAAGTGATTTCAAACTAAAATAGAAAAACCTATATTTGAATTCGTGGGCTAGCACGGGAAAGAAAACAGGCCGGCCCAGTGGCGCTCCGCGGGGCGAATGACAACTGACAGGGGGGTCCCGCAGGTCAGCGGCACATCAAACGCGAAGCGGTACGGGGCAATCTGGGCGCTATGATTAAAAAGAAGATCTACGACTGAGGATCGTTGTCCCCGGCGAACAGGTCGTCGGTGAGAGCTAACATTAGAGGCTTGGTGGGGCTGCAATGGGGGCATACCAGGGCTCCAGCTACTGTGGCGAGGCGGGAAAACGAATTGGTGGACGACGGCAAACTCAGGCGAGGTCGCGGCAGCTCCTGGGGTGGACGAAATCGACGGCGCCTCTCCTCCTCTGCTGCGGCAAACTCCGGCTAAATTCCGGTGAACGGCGGCTCAGCTTGCTCCGGGGATGGGGTGGAAGGATCAATGGAGAGAGGGGAGTGACATGGTGTGAGGAGTTTGTGCTGGGGTGGCCTCTATTTATAGCTCGACGAGGCGACCGAACAGGATGGGCTAGCGACTCCGGCGAGGGCTGCACAGCGTGCTAGCGGTGTGGCTAGAGATAGGGGACGGTGGTCTGCCTCCTGGCGGTGCTCTACGGCTTAAATGCGCGGCTAGGGGCGGTGGTGTTTGGTCGGGAGCGTCCCGCGCTCTGGGAGACAGAGGCCATGTTCGACGCGGCGCACGGCGACTGTGGGTCACATGGTGGCGCACGGCCGTGTCTGGCGGGGTGCTGGGGTCGAGGCTGAGCGGCGTGCACCGTATTGGGTTGATGGGCGGTCTGTGGCGTTCTGGCGGTGAAGGCGCTCTGGCACACTCTGGCGAGCACGCAGAGAGAATGGGCGGCGGTGCTGGGGTGTGGTCCAGGGGCTGTGGGTGATCGAGGGGTGGACAGGGAGGTGTGGTAGGGTGAGGCGGAGCTAGTGGTGGTGCTGGAACGGCACGGCGTTGTCTGTGGCACTTTGCCCACTTTCGGCCGGCGGTGACCAAAATGTGGCGGTGCTCCACTGCTGTTGCGGCTTAGGGGTAGGCCGGTGAGGTGTTGGTTGGTCTCACGGGGGACAAGGGAGAGTAGAGAGGGTGCAAAGGGGGACAATGGTTTAAGTATAAACAGTAATAGTTAGGCAGTTTAATTTCTGTCTGCAAGGTGTTCGACACAATGGCCGCCTGAACTAAATTTTTGAATTTTGGGCTGAATTTTGGGCTGAATTTTTGTGGAGTTGATGATCACATGCTTGAGCATCTCTGGTTGCTTGGGATTTAAAAATGGAGTTCATTTGAGTAGTTTTTGAATAAGTGGGATCTTCTCATATGAACTACATTCAATTTTCAAATGCCATTTAAAATTAGTGTTTGAAAGTTTTTGGTAGATCACAAAGTGGGCCTTGGTACATCACTACTTGTACTAGCAAGGGGTGCAAAGATCCACATTTGTTTCTGTTAGGTTTTGAGTTCTGGGAACAGCCAAAGTAGGTATGTTGATTAAAATGGCACAAATGACCATTTGCTTCTTTTATTCATTTTGATTTTTTTTCTTTGGGATTTGTTTGGGAATGATCTATATGATGTTTATTTCACCTAAGAATCATTTTACAATCAATGGATCACTTAAACATGGGAATTCAAATCAACTCCTAAACTATATGCACACACATATGAATACTTTAATATTTTTAAATGGAAAAGTTTTTGTTAACTCTAAATTTGATGATTTGGATCTTGATCACTTGGATTAAAGTTTTGGGATGTTACAAAGCTTCCCCCTTAAACAAAATCTCGTCCTGAGATTTACGAAAGAAAACTAGGAACTAAAGAGATCTGGGAACTCGGTCCTAATGTAATCTTCTCGCTCCCAAGTGGCTTCTTCTTCGGTATGGTTACTCCATTGAATCTTGAGAAACTTGATACTCCTGGTCCTGGTGGTTCTGTAAGCTTCTTCCAAGATACAGATGGGCACTTCACGATATGCCAGGTCCTTGTTGATATCAACAGCTTGATGATCGATGTTCTTGAAAACTTCAGTCTTCTCCAGCACTTCTAGGCATTTGCAAAGTAACGAGATATGGAACACGTTGTGGATGGCTGACATCTCTTCAGGAAGTTCCAATTGATATGATACTTCTCCTCGACGGTTCAGAATTTTGAAGGGCCCAATATATCTAGGGGCTAACTTTCATTTAGACTGAAGCGTTGCATTCCCTTCAATGACAAAACCTTGATATATACAAAATCTCCGACATTGAAAGTTAGGTCTCTTCTTCTCTTGTCAGCATAACTCTTCTGTCTGGATTGGGTGGTCTTGAGGTGCTCACGGACTTTGTGATCCTTCTTTTCAGCTTCTCGGAGAATGTCGGGTCCAAAGATCTGACTCTCTCCTACCTGCGACCAATTGAAAGGGGTGCGACACTTTCTTCTGTATAGGAACTCAAATGGTTCCATCTGTAAACTAGCTTGATAACTGTTGTTATATGAGGATTCTATGAAAGGTAGGCAATCTTCCCATTTTGATCCATACTCCAACACACAAGCTCTTAGCATATCTTCTAAGATTTGGTTGACTCTCTTAGTCTGTCCATCAGTTTGTGGGTGATAAGCGGTGCTAAAATTCAACTTGGTTCCTAATCCTTCCTAGACTTTTTGCCAAAATATCGAGGTAAACTGGGTTCCTCGATCTAATATTATGGTCTTGGGGGTTCCATGCAGACTAACAATTCTAGCAATATACAGCTCTGCTAGCTTTGAACTCTGGTAGGTTGTTTTGACAGGTATAAAGTGAGCGACCTTGGACAGTCTATCAACGATGACCCAGATTGAGTCATTTCCCCTACTTGAAGTAGGTAAACCGGTGATAAAGTCCATTCCGATGGAATCCCATTTCCATTCCAGAATCTGCAAAGGTTGTAACAGTCCTGCGGGTCTCTAATGCTCCGCTTTGACTCTTTAACCGATGTCACACTTGACGATGTAGCTTCTGATTCTCTCTTCAGCTTGTGCCACCAAAATTGCTCTTTCAAATCTTGATACATCTTCGTACCTCCGGGGTGGATAGAATAAAGAGTATCATGAGCTTCCTTCATGATAACTTGCTTCAGCTCCGAATCTGCTGGCACACAGATACGACCTTTGTACCATAGAACTCCTTCATCTTCAGTGAATCCAGGTACCTTTCGTGTACCAATACGGTGTTTGATTCCATCGATACTTTCATTTCCCTTCTGGGCTTCCTTGATTTGTCCAATCAAAGTGGGTTGAAGTTCAATGCTAGCTAAAAATCCTTTGCTAACTAGCTCAGTCCTAAACTGCTCCAACTCCTCATACAAACTTGGTTGCTTCTCCTTGATCATGGTATTTAGCCTGCAAGGCAATCTGCTAAGAGCATCTGCTACCACATTGGCTTTGACGGGGTGATAGTGAATGTCAAGGTCATAATCCTTGATTAACTCTATCCATCTCCTTTGCCTCATATTCATCTCCTTCTGAGTGAAAATATACTTCAAGTTTTTGTGATCTGAGTAAATCTCACAGCGATTACCCATCAGATAGTGACGCCATGTCTTCAATGCCAAAACTATGGCTGCTAACTCAAGATCATGGGTCGGATAGTTCTGCTCATGCTGCTTTACTTGTCAAGACAGATAGGCGATAACTTTGCCTTCTTGCATTAATACACATCCGAGACCAATCTTGGATGCATCACAATATACATCAAACGGCTTCTTGATATCTGGCATGATCAATATTGGGGCTGAAATCAATCTCTTCTTCAGCTCTTGGAAACTGGCTTCACATTTGTCAGTCCATTCAAACTTCTTGTCCTTCTTCAACAATTGGGTCATGGGTCTGGCGATGCTCAAGAATCCTTCGACGAACTTGCGATAATATCCTGCCAATCCAAGAAGTGCACGGACTTGGGTTTGAGTGGTTGGGGCTTCCCATTCTTCGACATCTTTGATCTTGGCGGGATCAATAGAGACTCCTCCGGCAGACACAATATGTCCTAGGAATCCTACTTCTTTCAGCCAAAACTCACACTTGCTGAACTTGGCATACAACCGATGCTCTCTCAGGGTTTCTAGGATGATCCTCAGATGTTGCTCATGTTGTTCTTCTGACTTGGAGTAGATAAGGATATCGTCGATAAACACAACGACAAACTTATCTAGGAAATTCATAAAGATCTTATTCATGAGATTCATGAAATAAGCAGGGGCATTGGTTAATCCAAAAGACATAACCGTATACTCGTATAAACCATAGCGAGTAGTAAAGGCGATCTTCGGAATATCCGTTGCATGAATCTTAAGTTGGTGATAACCAGTCCTAAGATCAATCTTTGAGAATACCTGGGCACCAGTCAACTGATCAAATAGATCCTCTATCTTTGGCAAGGGGTACTTGTTTTTTATGGTGACATCATTCAGCTTTCTATAGTCGGTGCACAGACGGTTGCCTCCATCTTTCTTGTCGATGAATAACACTGGTGATCTCCATGGCGAAGCTCTTGGTTGAATCAAGCCTGTTGCCAACATAGCATCCAACTGCTTCTTCAGTTCCACTAACTCTGAGGGGTTCATGCTATAGGGTCTCTAGGCTATGGGTCCGGTTCCGGGGATTAGTTTGATAATGAACTCAATATCCCTATCCGGGGGCATACCTGGCAATTCATCAGGGAATACGTCAGGGTATTCACAGACTACTTGAACTTGGTCTATGGTGGGCAGGGCTAGACTCTTGTTGCACTTGAATTGACGAGGTAAGGTTTCAGATATATGTTCTACTGTTACTCCAGAGCTACTGGTCATGGTGATGGCTTTCTTAGCACAGTCTATTAGTCCTTTATGCCTTGACATCTAGTCCATACCCAGTACTACTTCCAATCCTTTGGTTCCAAGTACTACAAGGTTGGCATAAAAATCTATCCCATGTATTCTGATAGGCACAGCTTTGCAAATTTTTCTAGCTTTTGTAGTTGATCCAGGAATTTGAACTATCATGACATGCTTCAAGTTGGTTGGATGGATCTTACTAGTGCATGCAAATTCTTCGGTGACAAATGAATGCGATGCTCCCGAATCAAACAATACTCTTGCTAAAACTGAGTTGACAGAAAACATACCCAGCACTACATCTGGCGCTTCTTGGGCTTCTTCGGCGTTCATGTGGAAGAGACGACCATTGCGGTTGTGAGGGTTCCCTGGGGCAAATCTTCTCCCTGGTTGAACACGATGTTGTTGAGCTGGGGCATTCACATTGGCAGTGGCGGCAGCCTTCTTGGGGCACTCATTGGAATAGTGACCCTTCACTCCACACTCGAAACAGGTGATCTGAGACTTGTCTTTAGCTGCAACGGGCACAGCATTGCTTCCAGTTCTGGGTGCAGTGTTGTTGTTGTTGTTGTTGTTGTTGCTCTTGGGAGGGGCACAGTTGAAATTGCTGGTGTTGTTGGAGTGATTGTTGTTTCCTCTGGACTTCATATTGCCTCCGCTACGGTTGGGGTAGCTTGGGCGAGACATTGAGGGTCGGTTGTTCCTCGGTGCATATCCGGGTGAGGGGTTGGGACGGTACTTCTGGTGACTGCTGGGTCCAGATTGCTGCATCATACGATGTTTGCGGTTGTCGTTCGCCTGGTTAATCTTTCCTTCCATCTGAATTGCAGAGTCGACTAGCTCTTCAAGACCCTAGAAACGGATGTTGACGAGAACAGTCTGCATCTCATCATGTAGTCCGTTCCGAAATCTCTCCTTCTTCTTGGCCTCCGTGTTGATCTCATCAGGTGCATATCTGGCAAGCGACAGGAATCTGTCACGGTACTCCACCACAGTCATTCTGCCTTGCTTCAACTCTCTGAATTCATCCCTCATTCTAGTGACTAAGCCCTGCGGCACGTGGGTGTGGCTGAACTTGATTTTGAAGGCTTCCCATGTCATCACTTGACCATGATTCATCAGGCGGATGATGTTCCACCATGCTCTTGCATCTCCTGCCAAGTAGTGGGTGGCACAGAGAACCTTCTTGTTGTCAGAAACTCTGGCTACTTCTAGATTGTTCTCCATCGTCTGCAACCAGTCATCTGCATCTAATGGGTTCTCTGAAGTGCTAAAGGTTGGGGGATTGGTATTCTGGAAGTTTTTCAGCTTGGATCCTTGATGATCCTGATTTCCATGGTTCTGATTGTTGAGAGCCATCTAGGCAATCTGTTGCCGTGTTGCGAGATTAGCTTGGCGCTCTGCTCTGCTTACTTCTCTATCTACGATGAGATTCTGCAGGATCTGCAGCATTGGGTCTTGGGACGAGCTGCTCCCTCCTTGGTTTCCGTGAGTCATCTGAAGATTGAGGTAGATAAAGGGGTAAGAGGGAAAGTTCTAAGGTTCATGGTTTTGATTTCAAAACTAAATCTTTGAGTTTGACTCAGGTTTTGCAACTAACTCCATTTCATTCATTCAAACAAGCACATGATACAAACACACACACACACCACCACAACAACAAAGGAAAACAGATGGTTTTAGGAACCATTCTGCAAGCTATGATACAGTGGGACCGATACATATCATGCTACGACAGTGCTCTAGTGCATCTACTCATCGTTGATGAAGTCGGAGTCCTCATCGTAAGTGTAGAAGTCCACGGCATCCTCCTCCAGAAAGTCATCATCATTGCTGAGGTAAGAATCCATGTCTCCCTGGATGTCTTCACCCTCCTCTTCTTCCTCCTTTGCTACAAGATGAGCTTCTTGCTCCTTGACGGTCTTCTCGAGGTCGGCTACCTTCTTGCAAAGACGGGCGATGGTGCCATCCTTATTTTCACGCTAGAGGCGAAGAGACTGACGGTCCTTGACAAGCAGTGAGAAAGTCTGGGCCTTCTGGTCAGCAATGGCACGGTTGTGGTTGGCAAACTCCCTAGCATTGGCCAATTCCTTCTGGCGATCGTACAACAGGAAGTCAAGGTTCTCCACTTGAAGACTTCAACTCCGGGTGACTTGGCATCTCCATCGGCATTCCCATGAAGTCACGCCTGGCATAGTGCGCAAAGCGGGTTCCTTGGATTTGGTTGACACTGAGGGCACATAGACGTGCGAGAGCTTCATGCATTGCCCTGGCTAATCCATCTAGCTAGTTCTTCTCTCGGACGGAGAACTGGATTCTCCCGGACGTTGGTGCTTCTATGCTTCCTCGAAGATCAGCGGTGACTAGCCACTTTAAATCTCCTCCTGGGGGTCCTGGAATACCATTTTTAATCCAACATTAATCCCAGATGCCTATTATGTCATACATCGCAATCCCAGGATTACCATTTTTGTGAGACATAATAGATTGGATATCACAGTACATCATCCATTACAAACCATAAATAAGGTCTTACACAAATAAGGATCTCATGATCCAGTCTTAATACAACAAGCAGCGGAATAAATAATAAGCGTAGCGGTGGGGTCCATCTTCAGGGGCACAGGCAATGTTGACAAAGGCAGATAGTCCTAGTTATCAAAGCCGTCCTGCTATCCTTCATCTTGGTAGTCTCCTTCATAGTCTGGCCATGAGAGTAGCCAGGGACAAAAGCCATGAGTACTCTTTAAGTACTCGCAAACTACCACTAGTAAGTAGTATAGTTCCATTGTAAAAGCTAACTCTAAGTTTAACTATAAAGTTAAGTTTGAAACCTAAGGTGAGTTCAGAAACAAAGAAAGATAAAATAAGGTTCTAGAATCACTTAAGTTGGGAAAATAGTGTCATAGTCACAACCCTGTTTTGGTCAAATCAAGATTCATCATTCATTTCATAAGTCATTTTTGAAAACATCTGACAACGAAACAGTATGGCCACTCCAACTATCCATAACCACGGACGCGGCTATTCGAAGAGTTTGACACTCTTTAGAGGTGGTACACTTTCACCACAAGATTCGATACATCTGTCAGGGATAACCCTGAATCATCATACTTAGTATGCAGATAATCAAACATAACCTGTCCTTTACACACCCTAGTATAAGCACCACTCCTATGAGCATGGCCTCCCAACCATGACCATCTGTCATCTTGGGCACTACATAGGTGGACAACATTGAGAGGTAGCCTCAGCTCAAATCTCTCCCGCGAGGGAACTAATACTAATGCATATAAACTTCCGACTAAGCCTTACCCAATTCAGGTATTGTGCTTGTACGGTAAATTTGGAATGGTATCGCATCCGAATCCAACCATCAGTTTTATGCTACCTTCAAAACAAGTAAGGGACTTGGTAAAGTAAAGAAAGTAAAACTTGGAAATAAAACTTGTGGTAGGTAATAGTCAAAGTGGTATAACCAGAGTATGTCTAATGTCTTTGCTTGGGTTATCTACCTTAATCCTAGCTTGCTAAGTATTATACTTGCAAGTGTTAGCTTGCCTTGGTTGGTGCAGTGGTTGAAGTTTTCTTCCTCCTCCTCCTGGTAGAACTCCTCCTCCTCAAAAGCTTGGTCGGTACTATCGTCTATAAATACATACGGAGTCACAATCACCAAACAATACTTAACTAGTCTACTTAGCACTCTAAGGCACACATTTGATGATCTAATATCATCACAAGCATCACCAGGTTTTATTAACTAGTTTCATTCTTTTTATTTAAGAAAAGTAATTTCTACTCATTGAGAATAACTAAGATTTAATATTCTCCACTTAGAATATGGGATCATGTTGACACATGTCATCACCACATATTCTAACATATGGGAATGTGATTTAAATGTTGGATCACATTTAATTAAGTTTAAGTTTAAGTTTAATATTTAATGATTTAAAGTGACTAGAAATGCCTATATAGCATTATTTTGGTACTAGTCCAAAGTCACTGCATGCAAACCTTAATATTATTCATATTCAGATAGGTATGGTTAAATGTTATTTTTGAGAGTTGGAATCAACTCAAAAGCTATCATGGTTGATTTTATAAAAATGTTTGAATGTGCAAAAGCTTCTGTCTTGTTATTTTTACTAGGAGAGATCTCTAAGTCTAAATGAATTAAATCCAACGGGCTTGCATAGATCTTTTTAGTAGATTTCTAACAAAATTTGAATCACTCAATTTGGTTTAGAAAATCTTCCTGAATTGAATTTTGAACTAAGGGACATAAGTGAGTTCAAACTAAAATAGAAAAACCTATATTTGAATTTGTGGGCTAGCGCGGGAAAGAAAACGGACCGGCCCAGTGGCGCTCCGCGGGGCGAATGACAACTGACAGGGGGTCCCGTAGGTCAGCAGCACATCAAACGCGAAGCGGTACGGGGCAATCTGGGCGCTACGATTAAAAAGAAGATCTACGGCTGAGGCTCCCCGGCGAACAGGTTGCCGGCGAGAGCTAACCCTAGTGGCTTAGTGGGGGTCAATGGGGGCATACCAGGGATCCAGCTACTATGGCGAGGCGGGCAAACGAACTGGTGGACGACGGCGAGTTCATGCGAGGTCGCGGCAGCTCCTGGGGTGGACGAAATCGACAGCGCCTCTCCTCCTCTGCTGCGGCAAGCTCCGGCTAAATTCCGGCGAACGACAGCTCGCCTTGCTCCAGGGATGGGGTGGAAGGATCAGTGGAGAGAGGGGAGTGAGATGGTTTGAGGAGTTTGTGCTGGGGTGGCCTCTATTTATAGCTCGACGAGGCGACTGAACGGGATGGGATGGTGACTCCGGCGAGGGCTGCACAGCGTGCTAGCGGCATGGCTGGAGGTAGGGGACGGTGGCTTGCCTCCTGGCGGTGCTCTACGGTTTAAATGCGTGGCTAGGGGCGGTGGCGTTTGGTCGGGAGCATCCCGCGCTCTGGGAGACAGAGGCGGTGTTCGACGCGGCGCACGGTGACTGTGGGTCGCGTGGCAGCGCACAGCCGAGTCTGGCGGGGTGCTAGGGTCGAGGCGGAGCAGCGTGCGCGGTATTGGGTCGAGGGGCGGTCTGTGGCGTGCTGGTGGTGAAGGCTCTGTGGCGCGCTCTAGCGAGCTCGTAGAGAGAATGGGTGGCGGTGCTGGGGTGTGGTCCAGGGGCTGTGGGTGATCGAGGGGTGGACAGGGAGGTGCGGTAGGGTTACGCGGAGCTAGTGGTGGTGCTGGAATGGCACGGTGTTGTCTGTGGCGTTTTGCCCACTTTCGGCCGGCGGTGACCAAAATGTGGCGGCGCTCCACTGCTGCTGCTGCTTAGGGGTAGGTCGGTGAGGTGTTGGTTGGTCTCAGGGGTACAAGGGAGAGTAGAGAGGGTGCAAAGGGGGACAATGGTTTATGTATAAACACTAATAGTTAGGCAGTTTAATTTCTGTCTGCAAGGTGTTCAACACAATGGCCGCATGAACTAAATTTTTGAATTTTGGGCTGAATTTTGGTGGAGTTGATGATCACATGCTTGAGCATCTCTGCTTGCTTGGGATTTAAAAATGGAGTTCATTTGAGTGGTTTTTGAATAAGTGGGATCTACTCATATGAACTACATTCAGTTTTCAAATGCCATTTAAAATTAGTGTTTGAAAGTTTTTGGTAGACCACAAAGTGGGCCTTGGTACATCACTACTTGTACTAGCAAGGGGTGCAAAGATCCCCATTTTTTCTGTTAGGTTTTGAGTTCTAGGAACAGCCAAAGTAGGCATGTTGATTAAAATGGCACAAATGACCATTTGCTTCTTTTATTCATTTTGATTTGTTTTTCTTTGGGATTTGTTTGGGAATGATCTAGATGATGTTTATTTTCACCTAAAAATCATTTTACAATCAATGGATCACTTAAACATGGCAATTCAAATCAACTCCTAATCTATATGCACACACATATGAATGCTTTAATATTTTTAAATGGAAAAGTTTTTGTTAACTCTAAATTTGATGATTTGGATCTTGATCACTTGGATTAAAGTTTTGGGATGTTACAGGTGTGACCCATGGGCAGAGGCATGTAGGCTGCCTAGGATGCATGCAACCATTTCGGTTGGCCCTCTAGGTGAGGAACCTCCCAGGGTGGCCTCCGTACCAGAGCTCCTCGCCATGGCTCTGCTCCCCTGAAAGTCCTGGGAGGCGCGTCTCAGCCCCCTACCTGGCACGCCAAATGTCGGAGATTTGTCCCGTGAAGGAACTAGGGTCCAACAATCCCTTGGTTCGTGAGGGGTCCGAACACACAGTTCCGAAGGAGTTCGGTGACGGCCATGGTGACGGAGCAGATGCACGACAGAGAGTTGACACTGGTTTTTTTAGCCAAGTTCAGGACCCTCCTGAGGAGGTAAAGCCCCTACTACCGCTTGGTTGTAATGCTCGCTTGCCTCGCAAGGTTACAATGGTGGATGAAAGTCTAGGGTTTTAGATCTGTCGGTTCCTTCCCCTTACAAGGTAGGAGAAGGGCTCCTTATATAGGGAGGCGTCGGGCCTCTTCCCTTGGTACATGAGCAGGAAGGGTGCCCACAGTGCTGCTCCTCGTGATCCTGGTCTAGGAGTCTACTTTTTTTGTGGACTAGGTCTTGGGCGCTGGGCTCTCCTCTACCCGTTGGTAAAGCATTCCCCCTTTGGAACTTCTTGTATTCATCCGGCGTTGTGTGTTCCCCTCCTTGCACCAAAGTAGCCAAAGGCAGTCTTGCCCATGCTGAGGCTGTCCGTCAGCCGGCTAGGGCCTTATCGGCTCCACCTTTGACCATGTCCCGGCCTTAGGGCCATTGGGACCAGAGCATCCAGTGCATCGGTCACGCTTGTCATTTCCCACGGGAGGGAGCCGCTTCGACCATGCGGCTTCCCCCTCTAGAAGCCTCTAGAGGAGGGGTACTGGCGTACCTCATGAGGGGAGGAACCCCTTCCTCACAAGGTCTTCCCAAAACTGCAGGCCTAGCGAGACATAGATGGGTCGAGGTACCCCTGTACCAGCTATCTGAAAGGCTGTTTGCGGCTGAGGCTAAGGTTGAACTAGTGCAAGGGTTACTGGCACATCGTTCGAAACTAGTGCGGCACCGGTACTATTGATTCCATGATCTCCTATCTCTCTTTCTAGGGCAGATGAGTCACCCCGCTGATCTGACATGGTAGTATCCTCGGGGGTGCCACCTTCACCTGCACTGACACCTTCACCCTCCTGCCGAGGTGGACTATTATCCGATGCAGGAGGGGTGTTACCTCGAATGGGGCTAGGAACCTGAGTATCATCATGAGGTGGGGGAGATGTCAGCCTAGGGATTGGAGAGACCATGCTAGATCCGCTCTAGGGAATGTTCAGAGGAGCACTGCCAAGAAAAACAATAAGAAGATATGAAATAGATTAGGTAGAGGGAAACAAGAAATGCAGAAAGAGAGAAACAAGAAATACAAAAATAACCCAGGAAAAAAACTTACAAGGTAATAGTGGGAGGTGCCCTTTGCCGCGGAGGTATCCTGGCGGATTTCTTATACCTCTTCCTGGCCCTAGAAGGTTCGGCCGGTGGAGCTGAGGTCGTGGCGTGCTTCTTCACCGTACCTTGGCCTCCCATGGCGATGGGAGGCACATTGTGCACCTGACCAGTGATGGCTCTGAAATATAGCCATCTACGTTCACATTTAAACTGGATATTATTCATATTTTGTTTATGAAATATCTCTCTAAATCCTGCCACTAATGCCTAATGATCAAAGGGGTATGCAATCCTTTCTTTCTATTTTTCACTGTGCAGATAATGAAGTTTGATGATGGGAATCACTACATTAAAGTCAAATATTCGAGATTTCCAACAACCCTAAGAAACCAGGAGTCGTGAAGTGGAGACAAACGCTTTAACAACCAACTATACAATAGGAATAAAATTCTGGTCGTATACATCCGGTCGTATAGTTGCCATCAACACCACTAGGTCAAACAGAACAACTTTCGTGAAGGGACCCCTATATAAAAAGGCCTCGGGCGACGAGAAAAGAGAGCTCTCCCCGACCATCAGCCGCCTCTAGATCTGCATCCACAACACCAAAGAGCCGCCAGAGGAATAGACTTAGATCTAATCTCTCCACCACCATAGCCATATTCCACCACTTGTAATAGTAGATCTCTTCTTTGATTGTCGACATTGTAAGACTATTTTCTATCAATCTCATGATTTCCACTACAATGTTTATGATCTTTGATCTCATCTCTATGTGTGAGTAATTCTCCTTGGGCTAAGGGCTAATCCGCAGGTTGGGAACCCCAGTGACAGAAAGGGTAGTATGACTGTATGTGCGAGATTTACTTGGGATTAACGGTGACGTCACTATGCATATCATTAGTTCTCTTTCTTCTATGGATGAGACTAGTAGGTTATTGCTATAAGCGGTTGCAGAGGCAATAGAAATTATGAATGCACTGCCCACATATAATTTATTTTGCTCTAACAATTACATGCATACTTTATTTTTATCTTTTATTCCCATAAGATGTTTTGCACAGCTACTGGTGAAACCGAACGCCCTAGGCCCTCTCTCTCCATCATCGACAACAACAAAAGATGCAAACTCTTGGTCCGGTAAAAACACAAAAGGAATTCTAAAACTCCTGAAGGTCCGTTAAAGTAACTTCACTATGCTTCTGCTTCCCAAGGATTCGATAAACCTAGGTCTAGTAGGGAAAAAGAGCTATACTACATCCGTAATTCTTACCAGAGGGTCGGCCAGAGCTGGAGTGCGGGACATGCATGAACTCCTCGGAGTCCGGCTCTTCCAGATCCGAGGTCTCATGATCCTTGCCCCAAGAGAGGGAAGGATTCGGGTTATCCTCGATGGTTTGTTGGAGGAATTTCTGCACAAAAGAACATAGAGAGATCAAATAAGCAAGTGTGCCAACATAACTCATAGCTCGGCAAGTTTGATTCGGTGAAAAGTTACCTGGGGTACAGGGTTATCTCGGCTGAAAGGAGTCATGCCCCACTCCCATGTCTCGGTCATGTCCGTCTTGAAGATGGACTTGACTTGCTTGCGGATCTGAGCATTGGATAGCTCGACCATGGGGACACAATTCGGATCGAGGCAGCCACTCATATGTTAGATCTTGTGGACGTGCAGCTGAAGGGGGCAAACTCGGCTACTGATGAAAGTAGCCATTAAGTCCTCGCCGAGAATATCATTTTGTGGCCCGAAAGTTGGGGCGCCCAGGTAACATGGTACCCAAGTTCCCTGAAATCAGCCGCGATGACTACAGTTGGTATGCCAAATACTCAGAGGGTCTTTTTCAGCATGAATTCAACTTTACATTTCAATGCAAAATATCAGCCTAACGGCCGTCAAGTTGGGCCCCCCTGTCAGTTCTCGCCGTTATGTCGCTCCCGTCGCTTAGGTGTCAATTCGGCTTGCAGCGTTGGCGCCTGCATCCATTACGCGTCTTCTTCTTCCCCGGAGCAGCAATTTGTGGGGTGTCGCAGCCATGGCGCAGAGCTGGGACATGGTCGAACCTGATCGGCCCCGCTCTCCTCCCTGTAGGCTTGTAGCGTTGGCGCCTGGATCCATTACGCGTCTTCTTCTTCCCTGGAGCGGCAATCTGTGGTCGTGGCCATGGCGTAGAGCTAGGACGTGACAAAGCTGCTCGGCCCCGCTCTCCTCCCCATCCTGAGTCGGAGCTCGCCCTCACCATGGATGCACCCATGGCACAGTGCGAGGATGAGAATTGGTTCCCGGTGAGATCTATCACCGTGTCGACCATGCTCGGTTTTGTTTTCCTCCTCTAGAATCTGAGCTTGCCGTCGCCGTGGTCGCACCCGCACCAATTCTGCCACCTCTGCCGAGGTCTCTGTGGTAGCTCAAGTTCTGCCATGTTGGACCTGTAAGCGAATTCGGAGTTGGGCAGCGGCAACCCGTTGTTGAACCTGTAAGGAATTTGCTGAAGACTGTGTGCCGCTCCAAGGTCTTCGGCTGATGCCTTCGGCTTCTACCAACGTCCACCACCGATGTGAGATCATTTAGTTACTTCAATACAAAATTTTGACCAATTTAACTTGTTGATGTATTCCTTGAGAATTATAATAAAATCCAGCACTAGAAATATTTTGTAGTGTGCATGAGCATGATCAGTAATATAATTGAACACTAGAAATTTTAAGGCACTCCATATAAAGGAGTAGATTAATATAGAAGGTTCACCAGAGACACCACGGATATATTGTCTTACATGCCACACACAGGTAATAATTAACTAAAACAAAATAAAAGAAGGGTGGTAGCAGGAGGCCAGGAAACGGAGACGCCTAGCAGGGCAGGGGCATTAGCAGGAGGCAGGGGCAGCCTAGTCGATGGGATACAGGCCAGTCCTGACATAATCTCGGAGGAATTTGCTGAAGGCTGCGTGCCGCGCCAAGGTAATCAGCCTATGGCATCTGCCTCTGCCTCTGGCAACTCCCACCGCATGCTAGATCATGCTATAGAGGTCCACATTGATTGCTCTACCACAGAATGGGCAAAATAGTCTCCCCCTATGGTAGAAACGGATTAGCCCACACCGTAACCACCACAGCATGTAGCGGCTCTTGTTGTCCCTGGATTCCTTTCTATCGTCCAGTTCATCATCATCCTCCTATTGATTTTTAAGAACATAACTTAGAACTCATACATATGATTGAATTGTATTACAACTCAAGAATTAACAACATTTACATGTAAGACAATATATACATGGATATCAAAGAGAAAGCATCTCAGCAATAGTTTGATCAGTTCATATATCATTTCGTCTCAACACAATGACAATT
Organism: Avena sativa; assembly: GCA_916181665.1. Taxonomy (NCBI): domain Eukaryota; kingdom Viridiplantae; phylum Streptophyta; class Magnoliopsida; order Poales; family Poaceae; genus Avena; species Avena sativa. The sequence goes on along the minus strand of OV702292.1, from coordinate 258,921,345 downwards.
AATTGCATCAGAGTGTATGTAGAATAAATCTAGAGGCATCATAAGTTTCTTCAGGGATGGAGTGGGCAAACCAAGTAACAATTGCACAACCTATAATGTTCTTGTACATCGCCCTAGGTTCGCTAACTCATCCCTGAAAAAATCTGACACCAATGTGTCTGCCTTTCTTCAGAGGCAAATTTGAATCATTGGCCAAAATAAAAAATTGAAATGTAATCGTATAAAACAATATTCAGGGATATACATAGTTAGGTACAAAAACAAGCCTAAATATTGTAATTATAACTAAAAAAACCAAACAATTAATCTTCAGGTACATGTTAAAAATACTTATGATCAAAACCATTCATATACATATGCATCATACGAATCATTCAAAGATCAGAAACAATTCAAGGATCATATATGTAGTTCCATATGAGAATAAATCTAGGGCCTCATAATTTGTTTCAGAGATGGAGTTGGAGAACCAAAGTACCAACAACACAACCTATATTGTTTGTGCACATTGCTGCCTCAGGTTCACCAACCCATCCCTAAAACACGACACCACCATATGTGTCTCCCCTTGAACTCTTTTGGGGCAAATTTCAATCATCGGCCTTGGTGACAAACTGAAATGTAATTCTTATACACTATGAATGCATGGAATAGATAATTCAAATATCATAGTTCTATGAATGTAGAATAAATATTGTGGCCTCATAAGTTTCTTCAGGGATGGCATAAGCGAACCAAGTAACAATTTCACAGCTTATATTGATCTTGTACATGGCCCCAGGTTCGCTAACTCATCCTTGAAAAAATCTGACACCAATGTGTCTGCCTCTCTTTGGGGCAAATTTGAATCATTGGCCACAATAAGAAATTGAAATGTAATCGTACAAAACAATATTCAGAGATATACATATGCATAATACAACGAATTCATAGATCAAAAACAATACAAAGATTATATATATAGGTTCCATATGAGAAAAAATTTGGGCCTCATTTTTTTCAGCGATGGAGTCGGAGAGCCAAAATACCAACATCATAACCTATATTCTTTATGTGCATTGCTGCCTCAGGTTCACTAACCATCCCTAAGAAAATGACACCATCAGATGCCCTTGCACTATTTTGGGGAAAAATTGAATCATTGGGCTCGGTAAGGAATAGAAATGTAATATTATAGGCATGTTGTGTATCAAAATCGACACTCAACTAGCAAACTCAACTACATGGCAGATGAGCAGATTGGGGTTTTGTGACTAGACGGATTGGGGTTTTGTGACTAGATGGTAGATGCATCAATCGACCGTTCGAACCATATATATACTACCCTACTTCAAGAGCAAAAGAATCTGTACACGATTGAGCAAATTCTATGTATGAACAGTGAAATCTACGGCTGTGACTAGAGAACCTAGCAATGTAGTACCTCGGACTCCTCATCAGGGATCTCCTCCTCGAACTCGTCATTCTCCGCGATTGCGTCGAAGATTTCTTGGACGGCGATGGGGTCATTGATGTAGAGCACCAGATTGCCTCTGCCTGCCGCCTGCCCCCCATCCAGATCTGCCGCTAGCACCATGACATTGTTGGCCACCTGCTACTCGGTGACGACGGCTACTGGCTGGACGGATGAGCGCGAACCCTCGACGACGCGGCGATGAGCGGCATTCATTCCCAGAGAAGACGCCTCCGCCTGCTTGACGACGACTGAGCCATCTGCTGCTGCGCCTTCAACTGGCTTCACCTCCGGCTCTTCTCCATGCGTACGGTTCATGGCGCACCTAGGGAAGGAGGTAGTGCAAGCGAGGGAGCTTCGCCGCGCGCGGTAGGTGCAGATTGGGGTCTTGGGACTAGACAGACTGGGGGGAAATGACACGAGCAGATGGAATAAGAAGGTCGAGCGGGTTTATAAACACCGGACCATTCGTAGTCCTCGAATGGACACGTGTGGTGGGCGGGGGGCTACCACGATCTCCACCTTTTTTGGGGTTCTATTTTTTTGAAATTGCCACGATCTCTAGTTTAGAGCTGCATTGAAAACACGCTCATGGCAGACCTCGATGCCACTGCATGCAAGTGGCGCGGAACCAATTTCTAGCAACGTTAGATCTACTCGAGGGGGGCCCTTGACTCATGGAAGTTACTAGCGGTACGGACCAGTTGGAAGTGAGATTGAGAGCGCTGCGTAAAAATGGGATATGTCTTATTAAAATCAAGTGGCAATAAATTGCAGTGTCCCATCGACAACCGTGCACTCGATGACCCCGTTGTCCTATGCATGTGTTGTAGTAGCAGTAGTAGCCTTTGCAGACTAGATTAAACGTGACATGACCACTCGACGACTTTTCCATGGACGGCATCGTGTTCCTTCTTGTAGAGGGAGACGTTTGTGCTGTCTCACGCTGAGGGAGATGGCTGTGCTGTGTCATGTTGTACTCTGAAGGGCACGACGTGTGCAACATTCATCGTTTGATCACACAGGATCAAAGGTTGGTGCGCACGATCCGCGTGACAACTGTGACAACCAATCAGGGCATAGCAGACAGAGTGAGCACAGGTTTGGGCCTCTACGAAAGAGAAAGAGAGGGGGAAGGGCAAAACTGAGTAGTATCAAAAAACCAAGGGTGAAACTGAGTAGTATAAAAATCGAAAGTGAGTGTCTTGTACAATGAAATACATCGAGGCATACATCAAATTATGCCAAGATAGATCCACTAGAGTTTATTGCATGTGTGTTCTTCTCATAAACCACATATGGATCAGCCAGAGTCATTGCATGTCTGTTATTCTCACAAACCACACATGGATCCACCAGTGTCATTGCATGTATGCTCTTTTCATTAACCACAGCAAGAGTCATTGCATGTCTGTTCTTTCCACAAACCACACATGGATCCACCAGTGTCATTGCATGTGTGTTCTTTTCATGAACCACACCCAGTGTCATTGGATGTGTGTTCTTTTCATGAACCACACCAGTATCATTGCATGTCAGTTATTTCCACAAAACCACACATGGATCCACCAGTGTCATTGAATGTGTGTTCTTTTCATTAACCACACCCAGATTCATTGCATGTGTGTTCTTTTCACAAACCACATAAGGATACACCAGTGTCATTGGATATGTTTTCATTTCATGAACCACAGCCAGAGTCATTGCATGTGTGTTCTTTTCACAAACCACATAAGGATACACCCAGTGTCATTGCATGCATTTTCTTTTCATGAACCACAGCCAGAGTCATTGCATGTGTTTTCTTCTCATGAACCACACATGGATCCACCAGTGTCACTGCATGTCTATTCTTTTCATTCACCACACCCAGTGTCATTGCATGTGTGATCTTTTCATGAACCACACCCACTGTCATTGTATGTGTGTTCTTTTCATGAACCACACCTAGAGTCATTGCATGTGTGTTTTTTCATGAACCACAGCTAGAGTCATTGCATGTGTGTTCTTTCCACAAACCACATAAGGATCCACTAGTGTCATTGGATGTCTGTTCTTTGCATGAACCACAACCAGAGTCATTGCATGTCTATTCTTCTCACAAACCACACATGGATCCACCAGTGTTATTGCATGTCTGATCTTTTCATTAACCACAGCTATAGTCATTGCATGTCTGTTCTTTCCACAAACAACACGTGGATCCACCAATGTCATTACATGTGTGTTCTTTTCATGAACCACACCCAGTGTCATTGCATGTGTTTTCTTTTCATGAACCACAGCTAGAGTCATTAAATGTGTGTGGTCTTCTCACAAACCACATAAGGATCCACTAGTGTCACTGGATGTATGTTCTTTTCATGAACCACAGCTAGAGTCATTGCATGTCTGTTCTATTCACAAATCACGCATGGATCCACCAGTGTCACTAGATGTGTGCTCTTTTCATGAACCACATCTAGATTCATTGCATGTGTGTTCTTTTCACAAACCACATAAGGATACATCAGTGTCATTACATGTGTTTTCTTTTCATGAACCACAACCAGAGTCAGTGCATGTGTTTTCTTCTCATGAACCACACATGGATCCACCAGTGTCATTGCATGTCTGTTCTTTTCACAAACCACAGCTAGAGTCATTGCATGTCTGTTCTTTCCACAAACCACATATGGATCCACCAGTGTCATTGGATGTGTGTTCTATTCATGAACCACAACCAGGGTCATTGCTTGTATGTTCTTCTGACAAACCACACATGGATCCACCAGTGTCATTGCATGTCTGCTCTTTTCATTAACCACAGCTAGAGTCATTGCATGTTTGTTCTTTCCACAAACCACACAAGGATCCACCAGTGTCATTGCATGTTTGTTCTTTTCATGAACCACACCCAATGTCATTGCATGTGTTTTCTTTTCAAGAACCACAGCCAGAGTCATTGCATGTCTGTTCTTCCCACAGACCACACATGGATCCACCAGTGTCACTGGATGTGTTTTCTTTTCATGAACCACACCCAGTGCCATTGCATGTCTGTTCTTTCCACAAACCACATATGGATCCACCTGTGTCATTGGATGTGTGTGCTTTTCATGAACCAAACCCAGAGTCATTGCATGTCTGTTCTTTCCACAAACCACATAAGGATACACCAGTGTCACCGGATGTGTTTTCTTTTCATGAACCACACCCAGTGTCATTGCATGTGTGTTATTCTCACAAACCACACATGGATCCACCAGTGTCATTGCATGTCTGTTCTTTTCACAAACCATAGCTAGAGTCATTGCATGTCTTTTCTTTCCACAAACCACATATGGTTCCACCAGTGCCACTGGATGTGTGTTCTTTTCATGAACCACAGCTAGACTCATTGGATGTGTGTTCTTTTCATGAACCACAGCTAGAGTCATTGGATGTGTGTTCTTTTCATGAATCACAGCTAGAGTCATTGCATGTGTGTTCTTCTCACAAACCACATAAGGATCCACCAGTCTCACTAGATGTGTGTTCTTCTCATGAACCACAGCTAGAGTCATTGCATGTCTGTTCTTTTCACAAACCACACATGGATCCAACAGTGTCACTAGATGTGTTCTCTTTTCATGAACCACAGCTAGAGTCATTGCATGTGTGGTCTTTCCACAAACCACATAAGGATCCACCTGTGTCATTGGATGTGTGTTATTTTCATGAACCACAGCCAGAGTCATTGCATGTATGTTCTTCTCACAAACCACACATGGATGCACCAGTGTCATTGCATGTTTGATCTTTTTGTTAACCATAGCTAGAGTTATTGCATGTCTTTTCTTTCCACAAACCACACATGGATCCACTAGTGTCATTGCATGTGTGTTCTTTTCATGAACCACACCCAGTGTCATTGCATGTGTGTTCTTTTCACAAACCACATAAGGATACACCAGTGTCATTGGATGTGTTTTCTTTTCATGAACCACAACGAAAGTCATTGCATGTGTGTTCTTTTCACAAACCACATAAGGATACACCCAATGTCATTGCATGTGTTTTCTTTTCATGAACCACAACCAAAGTTATTGCATGTGTTTTCTTGTCACACATGGATCCACCAGTGTCATTGCATATCTGTTCTTTTCATTAACCACACCCAGTGTCATTGCATCTGTGATCTTTTCATGAACCACACCCAGCGTCAATGGATGTGTGTTCTTTTCATGAACCACACCCAGAGTCATTGCATGTGTGTTCTTTTCATGGACCACATCTAGAGTCATTGCATGTGTGTTCTTTCCACAAACCACATAAGGATCCACCAGTGTCATTGGAGTGTGTTCTTTTCATGAACCACAGCTAGAGTCATTGCATGTCTATTCTTCTCACGAACCACACATGGATCCACTAGTGTCATTGCATGTCTGCTCTTTTCATTAACCATGGCTAGAGTCATTGCATGTCTGTTCTTTCCACAAAACCACACATGGATTCACCAGTGTCATTTCATGTGTGTTCTTTTCATGAACCACACCTAGTGTCATTTCATGTGTTTTCTTTGCATGAACTACAGCTAGATTCATTGCATGTGTGTCCTTGTCACAAACAACATAAGGATCCACCAGTGTCACTGGATGTGTTCTCTTCATGAACCACAGCAAGAGTCATTGCATGTATGTTCTTTTCACAAACCACACATGGCTCCACCAGTGACACTGGATATGTGCTCTTTTCATGAACCACAGCTAGAGTCATTGCATGTGTGTTCTTTTCACAAACCACATAAGGATACACTAGTGTCATTGAAGTGTTTTCTTCTCATGAACCACAGCCAGAGTCATTGCATGTGTTTTCTTCTCATGAACCACACATGGATCCACCAGTGTCATTGCATGTCTGTTCTTTTCATTAACCACACCTAGTGTCATTGCATGTGTGATCTTTTCATGAACCACACCCAATGTCATTGGATGTGTGTTCTTTACATGAACCACACCCAGAGTCATTGCATGTGTGTTCTTTTCATGAACCATAGCTAGAGTCATTGCATGTGTGTTCTTTTCACAAACCACATAAGGATCCACCAGTGCCATTGGATGTGTGTTCTTTTCATGAACCACAGCCAGAGTCATTGCATGTTTGTTCTTCTCACAAACCACACATGGATCCACCAGTGTCATTGCATGTCTGCTCTTTTCATTAACCACAGCTAGAGTCATTGCATGTCTGTTCTTTCCACAAACCATACATGGATCCACCAGTGTCATTTCATGTGTGTTCTTTTCATGAACCACACCCAGTGTCATTGCATGTGTTTTCTTTTCATGAACCACGGCCAGAGTCATTGCATGTCTGTTCTTCCCACAAACGACATATGGATCCACCAGTGTCACTGGATGTGTTTTCTTTTCATGAACCACACCCAAAGTCATTGCATGTGTGTTCTTTTCACAAACCTCATAAGGATACACCTGTGTCATTGGATGTGTTTTGTTTTCATGAACCACACCCAGAGTCATTTCATATCTGTTCTTTCCACAAACCACATAAGGATACACCAGTGTCACTAGATGTGTGTTCTTTTCATGAACCACACCCATTGTCATTGCATGTGTGTTCTTCTCACAAACCACACATGGATCCATCAGCGTCATTGCATGTCTATTCTTTTCACAACCCACAGCTAGAGTCATTGCATGTCTATTCTTTCCACAAACCACATATGGATCCACCAATGTCACTTGATGTGTGTTCTTTTCATGAACCACAGCTAGAGGCATTGGATGTGTGTTCTTTTCATGAACCACAGCAAGAGTCATTGGATGTGTGTTCTTTTTATGAACCACAGCTAGAGTCATTGCATGTGTGTTCTTCTCACAAACCACATAAGGATCCACCAGTGTCACTGGATGTGTGTTCTTTTCATGAACCATAGCTAGAGTCATTGCATGTCTGTTCTTTTCACAAACTACACATGGATCCACCAGTGTCACTAGATGTGTGTTCTTTCCATAAACCACACATGGATCCACCAGTGTCACTAGATGTGTGTTCTTTTCACAAACCATATAAGGATACACCAGTGTCATTGTATGTGTTTTCTTTTCATGAACCACGGCCAGATTCATTGCATGTGTTTTCTTCTCATGAACCACACATGGATCCACCAGTGTCATTGCATGTCTATTCTTTTCATTAACCTCACCTAGTGTCATTGCATGTGTGATCTTTTCATGAACCACACCCTGTGTCATTGGATGTGTGTTCTTTTCACGAACCACACCCAGAGTCATTGCGTGTGTGTTCTTTTCATGAACCACAGCTAGAGTCATTGCATGTGTGTTCTTTCCACAAACCACATAAGGATCCAGTAGTGTCATTGGATGCGTGTTCTTTTCATGAACCACAGCTAGAGTCATTGCAGGTCTGTTCTTGTCACAAACCACACATGGATCCACCAGTGTCATTACATTTCTACTCTTTTCATTAACCACATCTAGAGTCATTGCATGTCTGTTCTTTCCAAAAACCACACATGGATCCACCAGTGTCATTGCATGTGTGTTCTTTTCATGAACCACACCTAGTGTCATTGGATGTGTGTTCTTTTCATGAACCACACCAGTATCATTGCATGTCTTTTATTTCCACAAAACCACACATGGATCCACTAGTGTCATTGGATGTGTGTTCTTTTCATGAACCACACCTAGAGTCATTGCATGTGTGTTCTTTTCACAAACCACATAAGGATACACGAGTGTCACTAGATGTGTTTTATTTTCATGAACCATAGCTAGAGTCATCGCATGTCTGTTCTTTTCACACACCACATAAGGATACACCCAGTGTCATTACATGTGTTTTCTTTTCATGAACCAAAGCCAAAGTCATTGCATGTGTTTTCTTCTCATGAACCGCACATGGATCCACTAGTGTCATTGCATGTGCGTTCTTTTCATTAAGCACACCCAATGTCATTGCATGTGTGATCTTTTCATGAACCACACCCAGTGTCATTGGATGTGTGTTCTTTTCATGAACCATGCCCAGAGTCATTGCATGTGTGTTCTTTTCATGAACCACAGCTAGAGTCATTGCATGTGTGTTCTTTCCACAAACCACATAAGGATCCACCGGTGTCATTGGAAGTGTGTTCTTTTCATGAACCACAGCCAGAGTCATTGCATGTATGTTCTTCTCACAAACCACACATGGATCTACTAGTGTCATTGCATGTCTGGTCTTTTCATTAACCACACCTAGAGTTATTGCATGTTTGTCCTTTGCACAAACCACACTGATCCACCAGTGTCATTGCATGTGTGTTCTTTTCATGAACCACACCCAGTGTCATTGCATGTGTTTTCTTTTCATGACCCACAGGTAGAGTCATTGCATGTGTGTTCAGCTCATAAACCACATAAGAATCCACTAGTGTCACTAGATGTGTTCTTTTCATGAACCAGAGCTAGAGTCATTGCATGTCTGTGCTTTTCACAAACCACACATGGATCTACCAGTGTCACTAGATGTGTGCTCTTTGCATGAACCACAGCTAGAGTCATTGCATGTGTGTTCTTTTCAAAAACCACATAAGGATACACCAGTGTCATTGAATGTGTTTTATTTTCATGAACCACAGCTAGAGTCATTGCATGTGTTTTCTTCTCATGAACCACACATGGATCCACCAGTGTCATTGCATGTCTGTTCTTTTCATTAACCACACCTAGTGTTATTGCTTGTGTGATCTTTTCACGAACCACACCCAGTGTCTTTGGATGTGTGTTCTTTTCATGAACCACACCCAGAGTCATTGCATGTGTGTTCTTTTCATGAACCATAGCTAGAGTCATTGCATGTGTGTTCTTTCCACAAACGACATAAGGATCCACCAGTGTCATTGGATGTGTGTTCTTTTCGTGAACCACAGCCAGAGTCATTGCATGTTTGTTCTTCTCACAAACCACACATGGATCCACCAGTGTCATTGCATGTCTGCTCTTTTCATTAACCACAGCTAGAATCATTGCATGTCTATTCTTTCCACAAACCACACATGGATCCACCAGTGTCATTGCATGTGTGTTCTTTTCATGAACCACACCCAGTGTCATTGCATGTGTTTTCTTTTCATGAACCACAGCAAGAGTCATTGCATGTATGTTCTTCCCACAAACCACACATGGATCCACCAGTGTCACTGGATATGTTTTCTTTTCATGAACCACACCCAGAGTCATGGGATGTGTGTTATGTTCATGAACCACACCAGTATCATTGCATGTCTGTTATTTCCATAAAACCACACATGGATCCACCAGTGTCATTGGATGTGTGTTCTTTTCATGAAGCACGCCTAGAGTCATTGCATGTGTGTTCTTTTCATAAACCACATAAGGATCCACCAGTGTCATTGGATGTGTTTTCTTTTCATTAACCACAGCTAGAGTCATTGCATGTGTGTTCTTTTCACAAACCACATAAGGATACACCTAGTGTCATTGCATGTGTTTTATTTTCACGAACCACAGCCAGAGTCATTGCATGTGTTTTCTTCTCATGAACCACACATGGATCCACCAATGCCATTGCATGTCTGTTCTTTTCATTAACCACACCCAGTGTCATTGCATGTGTGATATTTTCATGAACCACACCCAGTGTCATTGGATGTGTGTTCTTTTCATGAACCACACCCAGAGTCATTGCATGTGTGTTCTTTTCATGAGCCACAACTAGAGTCATTGCATGTGTGTCCTTTCCACAAACAACATAAGGATCCACCCGTGTCATTGGATGTGTGATCTTTTTGTGAACCACAGCCAGAGTCATTGCATGCCTGTTCTTCTCACAAACCACACATGGATCCACCAGTGTCATTGCATGTCTTCTCTTTTCATTAACCACAGCTAGAATCATTGCATGTCTGTTCTTTCCACAAACCACACATGGGTTCACCCAGTGTCATTGCATGTGTGTTCTTCTCACAAACCAAACATGGATCCACCAGTGTCATTGCACGTCTGTTCTTTTCACAAACCACAACTAGAGTCATTGCATGTCTATTCTTTCCACAAACCACATATGGATCCACCAGTGTCACTAGATGTGTGTTCTTTTCAAGAACAATAGCTAGAGTCATTGGATGTGTGTTCTTTTGATGAACCACAGCTAGAGTCATTGGATGTGTGTTCTTTTCATGAACCACAGCTAGAGTCATTGCATGTTTGTTCTTCGCACAAACCACATAAGGATCCACCACTGTCACTTGATGTGTGTTCTTTTCATGAACCATATCTAGAGTCATTGCATGTCTATTCTTTTCACAAACCACACATGGATCCACCTGTGTCACTGGATGTGTGCTCTTTTCATGAACCACAGCTAGAGTCATTGCATGTGTGTTCTTTTCAAAAAGCACATAAGGATACACCAGGGTCATTGCATGTGATTTCTTGTCATGAACCACATCTAGTGTCATTGCATGTGTTTTCTTCTCATGAACCACACATGGATCCACTAGTGTCATTGCATGTCTATTCTTTTCATTAACCACACCCAGTGTCATTGCATGTGTGATCTTTTCATGAAACCACACCTAGTGTCATTGGATGTGTGTTCTTTTCATGAACCACACCCAGTGTCATTGGATGTGTGTTCTTTTCATGAACCACACCGATATTCATTGCATGTCTGTTCTTTTCACAAACTACATAAGCATACACAAGGGTCATTGGATGTGTGTTCTTTTTCATGAACCACACCTAGTGTCATTGCATGTGTGTTCTTCTCACAAACCACACATGGATCCACCAGTGTCATTGCATGTGTGTTCTTTTCACAAACCACAGCTAGAGTCATGGCATGTCTGTTATTTCCACAAACCACATATGGATCCACTAGTGTCACTAGATGTGTGTTCTTTTCATGAACCACAGCTAGAGTCATCGTATGTGTGTTCTTTTCATGAACCACAGCTAGAGTCATTGGATGTGTTTTCTTTTCATGAACCACCGCTAGAGTCATTGCAGGTGTGTTCTTCTCACAAACCACAGCTAGAGTCTCTGCATGTCTATTCTTCTCACAAACCACACATGGATCCACCAATGTCATTGCATGTCTGTTCTTTTCATGAACCACACCTAGTGTCATTGCATGTGTGTTCTTCTCACAAACCACTAATGGATCCACCAGTGTCACTAGATGTGTGTTCTTTTCATGAACCACACCAAGTGTCATTGCATGTGTTTTCTTCTCATGAACCACACATGGATCCACTAGTGTCATTGCATGTCTGTTCTTTTCATGAACCACACCCAGTGTCATTGCATGTGTGTTCTTCTCACAAACCACACATGGATCCACCAGTGTAACTAGACGTGTGTTATTTTTATGAACCACACCCAGTGTCATTGCATGTGTATTTTTTCCACAAACCACACAAGGATCCACCAGTGTCATTGCATGTCTGTTCTTTTCATTAACCACACCTAGTGTTGCATGTCTGTTCTTTCCACAAACCACATAAGGATCCACCAGTGTCATTGGATGTGTGTTCTTTTCATGAACCACACCAGAGTCATTGCATGTCTATTCTTCTCATAAACCACATATGGATCCTAACCTTAGGAGAGCCCTAACCTTAGCCCCCCAATGGTGACCGTTAGACTGAGTCTTCTAGAAGGCATGCCCTAACATAGTTGTTCTGCGTGACGATTGTTACATACCGTTCGATCAGGGCGCTTGGACGATTGGGATGGTCTTCGTGAGAGCAATCCGCGAGTAGGCTGTTCTGCGGCATGATTGGCCATGCTTGCTGCCCGCTTTCTCTGGACAAACTGGCAACACCGGGCGCTCCCCTGTTGCGAGTGTCACGACTCACGAGTTCAATGGGCCATATTCCAGTGTCACGTTCCCATTACTTCTCTTCCTCCCCGTACTTCTCTTCCTTCCCCTTGAAGCCAGTTTCCCCACTTCACTCCCATCCTGCCATAGCCGCAAGCCGATGACGCCTCCATCCCGATCCCCTCTCCAGCAGCCACCCCCTCCCCTCTCGCCATGGGTTCAAGGGGAGATGGCCAGCAAACGCGTCGTGACGATAGGGACAGTGATTTCGATGTGAGTCATCTCATATCTATCTCTATCATCTGTGGCCAGTTATCTATTTTGAACTAGATCTACTCTGTTTACTCATGCGTGTATGATGTGTTAGGCCAACCAGACGATGTATGACTCCGACTATCACGATTTAGCGGATAAAGACAGTCTTCTGCTATGTAAACATGGATATGTGCCCGCTAAATTTGTAGCGTTCGAAGCACAAAACGCAGGCAGGAGGTTTTTACGGTGTCAAGGACATCGTGCAATGATGCAAGGCGGAAGTTGCGGTGTTGTCAAATGGGTAGATCCAGAGTGGCCCAAATCGATACAGAAAACGCTGGAAAAACTATGGGAAATGACTGTTGAGTTGAAAGAATCTGTATTCAGCTCACTTCTTGACAGTGTTGAGATGAAGCTATGGGAACCAAATGACACGACCAAGCTTAAGCGAGATCTCAGGAGGGTGCAAGACGAGGTTAGCAAAGTCGAGAAGGAGAGGGACGTGGCGTTGGCCATGAAGGCTAAAGCAGAGCAAGAACTGACTCAAGCAAGGAATGATCTTCACCAGGCCAAAGTCCTGCAGTTCACAACTACGAGTATTGACAAGTGCATGAGGAAAAATGTAGAAAAACAATTGAAGCTGTGCAAGGAAGATGCTAAAAGGAAGGAGCAGACGATTCGATCCTTGCTCTCGCAGGAAGATGCGCATCGGGCTAAGATTATGAAGATAAAGGAGATGTGTGATAACTAGTTCTATTTAGCTTGAGCTCCGTGCCTTTTTCAGTTGTAATAGTTGTACTTGTTGATCTAGCGGTCTAAACTAATGGTCCCGGAGTCCTGGGAGGAAAAAAATTGGTCGCCCGTTAATCTGTCTTAACCCTACATTACTTCCTTTTGTCTGATCATGGTGGTATTCTAACATTGGTGGTTTGTTTAAACGTAATCTACGTGGATTGTACCGCATGCAAATGGCACAACTACAATTTATAAAGTGGAAGCACATACACCCGGTTACTAGATATCCGGGAGCTTCACCAGATGCAGGGGATGCAGGAGCAGGGAGGTGGTGAGATAGACGTGCTCAAGATTAGGCCAGAAAGTGGTACCGATTTCCTCCTCATCTAGGCGTTATCGGTTGCCATTGATGTTTATGTTGCCATGTCATTGTGCAGCAACTGAAATAAGTTGCTGCTTCATAGAGTGTAGCAGCTTAAATAGTTTATTTCTGTGCCACTTACATTCCATCGAATTTGGAGACATCCTGCCCCTCAGCAATCGTGGAACCGGTGCTGCGTGTTTTTAGATAGTAGTGGCACAATCACAATTTCGGATTCAACTACTGAATCGGGCATTTCCAAACCCTAAGTTGCGGTACATTTTACTCAGAGGATGTGGGTAGATTGTTTCGCCCAGCAAAGTTCCACACACAGAGCTCCAGAATTTAACCGAATTACATATATAGGTTCAAGTTCAACATATTACTATGCATCTTCATTGCCAGCAGCCTTCTTCCGCAGCCTGGGTGCCAAGCCTTCATGTCCACTGGCTTCTTCATTTCCTGCCTTCTTCCTATTCCTCGGTGCCAATTTTCTTAGCTTCACGTACTCTGCATCGCCGGGACAATCAGCACCAGAATCTTGTCCAGCATCATCTTTCCACTCGTTTTTACCTTCTTCGGGCAGCAAAATGACTGACCCGGCAGTCATGTTTCTAACTTGCGGTGCTTCCTGTCCAAGAAACAGGACTATTGCATAACTGCCCAATATCTACAGAGTAAATAAAATAAAATTTAAAATTTAGCACAAACATGCGAACCCCAAGAGACTTTTACTTACGAGGAGCTAATTGGGTTCGAGCGACCACCCTGTCCAAGAATAGAAGGGTGACTCCCAGTTGCAGCAGCTTCCACATCCAGTACATCACAATTCAGCTCAAACATGCAAGCCGAAGCATATCTTTTCATCAACCCAATAGCTGACTATCACATGTTAGAGGAACCATGATACCACGTTCATCCATGAAGCTGAACTTTACAGTCTACTTTAGCCATAATTCATCATGATTACATAGAGCAGCAACCATACCAGATATAGTGCAGACCTATGCAGCCGCTTCTTCCATCGTGATACAATGGTGTCCATACCACTTGCCCTTCACCCTTGATGATTTAGAGTCGTACCTGAAGAGGACTACCGTAACCAGGTAAGGGTGGTCCGTGGAGATCCCACTTGACAGAAAACTATGGACAAAATATGTTTGTCAGCATTGGGCTAACAAATAATGGTAGGTTCAGTAGCTAGCTAGCAGTTATAATTAGTGCGAATAGCAAAGAGAAGGGTAGCTCACCCGCATGTAGCCAGAACTTCTTCTTCTTTGGTAGTAGGATATGCCATCCCCCGAGCTGCCCGGTTCGTCAGCGGTGGAGGTGGGCTAGAGCCTCGCAACAGCGGATATGGCATGTGCCATTGGAGCTCGGGATTAGTGACTGGGTGCAACAACTTGGCGCCGGAAGTCAAATGTCCGAAGGGATCGTCCTACCTGGAGGGTGGATTTCGACGCTGTCGGTGCTAGGGGAAAGGAGGGAATGGATTTGTGAAATTGGTCAACGCATCCAATCCACTTAGTTCCTCGATTTTCCTAAGAGGTTGCCGCGTTGGCGCTCGCATCACGAACAGATGACCGACATGTGGGTCCCGACCATCTACTTCATGGGGCAGTTTAACGGAATGTTTGTATTTGGCAGGGGTGAGATGAGTTTGCCTCGAAATGGCCCCTCTGAGTAGTTGGCATCCCAACTTTACGAAATGCGGCAATTACAGGGAACTTGGGTACCGCCATGCGCTCGCCCAGGACCTTTCAGACCGCAAACGAACAATCCTGTCCTCGTCGCATAACCTAGCCTCCATCATCTCAATGAGGCGCTGCTCAACCAAGTTGACAAGAGGATTGTTCTTCTTTGGTTCGAGGTCCTAGTTGAGCTTTGTAGGGACACCGACTGAGATGGCAGGGAGCCGAATCATGTAATTTTCAGTGTTGTTCTTCACATAGAAGAACGTCCTCGCCCATTTCTTGCACGAGTCGAGGCCCTGAATCTAGGGAAAGATGGAGCTTTTCTAGGGTAAAATGGACGTAGCCCCACACTAGGGACAACATTGGCACGAATTTGAAAGAACTTGGCCCAGATTTGGACACTGGGCCAGAGGCCGAGGTATCCTTTGGTGCCAAAGATGAAAGCAGAGAGGGAAACTACGGCATTTTCCAGGAGATGGTGATGTTGGAGGCCAAACGTCTCAAAGAAATCCTTGGCAAAATCGCTCACAGGAAGGCCAAAGCCGTGAGCAAAGTGGGTTATGAAAACGATGAACTCACCCTCTTTGATGGTGGGAATTTGCTCGTCGGCAGGGAGGCGGCAGGTAACCTCTAGAGGAATCTGGCGCATGCGCAACAGCCAATCAATCTCCACTTGGGTGATGTTGGACCCATCCTAGGCTCAGCGCTCGAGGACGGCCCCCCTCCTCGTGCTTGTCGACGACAACCACATCTTGAGGAGCCATCTCTCTATTGCTCCCATTCGACATGGTGTTTGCTTCGGGGGAGAGAAGCAATGATTGGCGCGACCCCGTAACGGCGGCGGAGAGCAGCGCTACAGTGAAGAAACAGAGCGGAGGAAGGAAAGGGGTGGCGCGGTCGCAAGTGCAGAGAGCAGCAGCGGCGGTGGTGCAAGGAAGAAGAAGAAAGGTTGGGAGCAGGGGAAAGTGATCCAGGGTTTCCCCCCGCTCCCCTATTTAACTGCGCCGCACAAAGAGGTAGTGGGATCGGTTGCGCGTAGCGACCCCACCCTTTGCGTGTGTATTCCACGGGGGAGATCGTGGGATCATGCCACATGCACGGTTACACGACACATGCATAACTACGCATCATGGCCGCTACGGTACTCGAGGAGGCACGCCATGATGTGATGGGCTGCAGTAATCACTGATAGCGCGTGGAAGTAAATGTTGTCACAGCCCTTAAAATGAGGCATGACGCAATGATTTCTTTACACCTATGATGAAGTGAGGAGTATGAGAGAAGATAAGCATCTAAGATAAGTAACCCGGATGCAGTACCATGACTCGGCCAGCGAGATATACCTCAGAAAGAGCCAGGAAGAGTCAAATTCAATACCAAGTCACCAAGTGATGTAGCCAATTTAAAATCGGTATGGGCCGACATATAGGTATGTCGAAAATACAGACAAATATCCGGATAGATTGAACCTGTTGTGGCCTTTCCAATGAAAGTTGTTAAGATCGCACCAACTTCGAGGACTAATGTTGGGCAGATGACCCCAGGTAGGGTCATGCTGAGGTACAAGGACAAAGTCCACCGAGGCATAAACCAGCTAAAGTATGAGCTAGACGAGGTATATAAGGGTCGGCCGAGTTATGGCCGGGTTACCCAAGGCCGGACAACACCGGCAATACTCGGCCGACATATATTGTATGTCGGCATGATGTCTAGGTTGTTTCATGCTTGCAGGTACCGTCTTGGCCGAGTCACCCGGATTGGGGCCGAGTCAGGGGTTGGTGTGCTCAAGGAGTGAGCCAGCCCCCATGGTTGGCGCTTTTCTCTCTCTCATGGGAATCTAGGGAGAGACAAGCGCTAAGGAAAAAGGCAGAGGAGCAGAGACAGAACATAAGGTCACGGACGTGACAGTGTCTGACCCACGGTCAGACAGCGTGGACTCTGAGCCATTGTCGCACAGAGGCTGGCGACCGACGAAAGTAGGGCGCCGAACTACTCTTTTGGGACAAGCATCTTCAAGGAATATCCGGGCCGCGTAAGCCCTAGATGTAACCTGGCCACCCCTTTATAAGGTGAGCCAGGGACTCCAAGGAGAGGGTCGGTCCATTTGCACTATGGGAAAACCCTAAAGTGAGAAGAGAGTAGAAGCATTTCATCTTCTTCCTCTCTTCGATATAGCTTAAGGAGCACTTGTATTAGTCTAGAGATCGTAATATAGATCTAGTGCAGGAGTAGGGGTTTTATCTCCATAGGAGATCCTAGAACCTGGGTATATCGTGTATTGAGTTCTTGTGTTCTTCGTGTGCGGATCCACTGCACTATCCCTCCCAGGATACCACTAGTGTTCATAGGCCCCAGCTTTAGCCTACCCATGGCATCTATCGTAACACCACCACGACACCCCACCCCACCGGTGGCCTTCGGGCTTTGGAGGGATGGCGGACCACAGACCCTCGCCAGAGGAAGTGTTTCTTTTTTGTTTAGTATTTTCACTGTCTTCTTCTGGTTGGTGAGGCAGTAGAATAGGGTCCTCCCACACTATCCTCGCTCAGGTGGTGCATCTAGTGTTGGCGGAGACGACGGATATCCTGGGATCCAGTCGGTTTTCGTATTCGTTGGTTTGGTTTTAGATCAGTTTCTTCCAATGAACGGTTATCATCGTTGGCGATGATTGCTGATTTGGTGTGCTGGTCCTTAAGATCTTAGCACAGTGTCTTCTAGTCAGTCTACTACAACAAGCTACTACTATGATAAGCTTTGTCCGGCTCCGGTAATGGAGGGTGAGGATGGCAGCACGTCTTCGGCTCATACTAATGTATATAGTCATCGCTATAGTCCAAAGATATATTTGTAATTTTTATTACAATGGTGCTCTTTGTACTGACGATTGGTTGAATTTTCCGGAAAAAAAAATGAAGATAAGCTGTTATTTTTCTAACTAAAACATCGAATCACCCGCCATATATTATGAGGAGTATTTGCGGTTGCAGTTCTAATAAAATGAACTAGTGCTAATTTAATCACGGGGACAGAAACAATATTATAATCTCTAGAGCCTCTTTCAATCTCTCAAAAAAGAACTTAAGAAAACTTACGCAGATGCACAAATGAACCGATGGCGCATTAGAAAGAAGTATAATTAAAAGCCTAACCCTAGCCTGCAGTGTGATGATTCAGCCAGGTGTGCTGCTTCACCAAGTGCGATGTTATTCTTGGCGTCATCCTCCTCATCAAGCTCCTCCTTAACGCCGATATCCGCGTTCACGTCCACCGCCTGCAGCTCTTGCCGGATGTCGAACACGTCGACGAGCGACGCCACCTTCATCTCGTACTCCTTCTGGCCAATCTGGTAGTGCTGCTCGAGCTGCTGCCCCAGACCCGACGATATCGCCATGGGCGCCAGTTGATCCACCTTGTGATGATCAGCATCAACGTCGCAGTCGGACTCACAATCGAAATGCTCCATGACGTCGACGTTAATGTCGACCCCACCAGGCTTGCTTCCGGCGTCTTCGCCGGGGCCGGTCGTCTCGTAATAGAAATAGTCGTACAGCTGCTGTGGCTGCTGCTGTTCACCGTGGTGATCTTGCGGTTGAGGGCTGTGTCACGCACCGTGATGCTGACCTGCCGCCCACGACTACATCATCGACCGAGTCACAGGGAAGAGGCAACGTGCCTGTGCCACGAAGAGGAGAACGGGCTCGCAGGCTGAACCCACGCTATGCTTAGGCTTAGGTCCATCTAGAGTATGGGCTGGCGAGGTGGGGGTTAAGTAGAGCTGTTGCTCGCTGGAGCAGGGTGTGGAGGAAGTTATCTGTAACGGCACGGCTCTGTTTCCTTGGATCCCCTTTCTGTCTCTCTCTCAATCCCCCAAATTTCTTGTAACCAGTTCATCTGTATCAAACTGAGTATTGAGAGAAGATCGGGAACGTAACAATCTGGTATCAGAGCTATCTACCCACCACCATTTTTTTTCTCTTCTTCCACCAATCTGGCTTGGCCGTTACCCCTCGATTATTCAGACAAGACACGGTAAAGCAGTCGCCATGGAAGATCAAGCCAAGCTCCTCGCCGATCTCACCGCCGCTGTCTCCTCCATGAACGCCAAGCTCGACGACATGCACCCTGCAGTGCTCGGCCTTAACTCGTGGCGACCGGTGATCGAGCGCTCGGTGGAGTCCCTGCGTGCGGAGGTCGGAGATCTACGGTCGCGCGTCCTCGACATCACGCGGTCAGCAACCTCTCCCACGGCATCCGACCTGCCACCGCTCCTCCATCGCTCGGCGGACGCGTCACCAACATCCGCGCCGACCAAACCGGCGACGGCCGCTCTTGGGGCACCTGCCACCAATCTGGGAGACGACGGTCTCGGGCAAAACGGCCACCGCGACGCATCGAACCAACGGGGCGGCCGATCTGGTGACCCTCAGTCATCGGAAGGGGCCCCGGCCAAGGGTACGTACCAATTCCCTTGCACCGGTTGCGATTCGTCTGATTTTGCTACTAGGGGATGGAATTTGTCTCGGTTTCCTCCTCCGCCTCGTGTGGATTTTCCTCTATTTGACGGAGAGAATCCACGCGCATGGCGTCTCAAATGTGAGGCTTATTTCCAAGTTTGCACTATGCACCCCGACACTTGGGTTAGCTGCGCTGCTATGTATTTCATCGATGATGCTCTGGCCTGGCTGCAATCGACTGAGGCACACCTGCACTTTCCTGTGTGGAAGGAATTTGCAGATTCTATTTGCATGCAGTTTGGGAAAGCCGAGTTCCAACATCATCTTAGGACTTTTAACAGACTACATCAAACAGGAACAGTGCTTGAATATGCTAGTAAATTTAACACCTTGATGCACAACCTCCTAGCACATCATAGTTCTTGGGATCCTTCGTTCTTTGTCACACATTTCATCGATGGATTGCAGAAAGAGATTAGAGCTGCTGTTGTTTTACATCGTCCTCTCGATCTTGCTACTGCTGTGGACTTGGCCATTTTGCAGGAAGAAGTGCTGGAGTCATTTCGCCGAGACTCACGGCGTGGGGAATTCTCGCCAATGGCGCGCCATGTACCACGCACAGCGATGCCGCTTCCACTACCACCTCGCGGTGCCCCTCCTCAAGGCCCACGAGCGGATGATCGACGCATGGGAGAGGCCCCGCGACCTATTACCCAGGATGATAAGGTGGCCGCGCTGCGAGCATACCGCCGAGCTCGTGGTCTCTGCTTCACCTGCGGCGAACGTTGGGGTCACGACCATCGTTGTGGCCCCACTGTGCAACTACATGTGGTGGAAGAATTGCTGGCCATGGTTCAATCCCAGGAGGAACCAGCAACACTCGCTCATCCAACAGCTAGCGACACCGGCAGTGAGCTTATGCACATATCGGCAGCAGCTGTTGAGGGAAGTCAAGGATCAACTACAATGCGCTTCCAAGGACTGGTGCAGAACCAAGAAGTGTTAATGTTGGTTGATTCCGGGAGCTCACACACCTTCATCAGTGCTGAGTTGGCGGAGCGATTGCCATACACTCGCAACAAGATTTCTCCCATGCGTGTTAAGGTGGCAAATGGAGGAATGATGCACTGCACACATGAACTGCAGAATGTGGAGTGGTGGACTCAAGGGGTACAATTCAGAACCACTTTCAAAATTTTGCCTCTCGGATCTTATGATATCATCTTGGGTTTTGATTGGCTTTCATCTCATAGTCCGATGAACGTGCATTGGGGAGAACAGAAAATGAATTTTCAACTTGGTGGGCGCACAATCTCTCTCTCAGGAGCTCACTCTGACCCATTGCAGTGCAGTCAAGTGTCAGCAGACCAGCTGCAGACCCTCCTCCAGAAATCTCGGGTGGCTCGTGTCATCCACTTGTCCTTGATGCAGCCAGACCAAGATAAAGTGGACATGACATTTCCTGCTCCAGTGTTACCGCTCATGACTGAATATAGAACGTTGTTTGAGGAGCCACAAGGGTTGCCACCATCTCGTCAGTTTGATCATGCCATTCCACTTTTGCCAGGAGCAAAATCAGTGAATTTGCGTCCTTATAGATTCAACCCCGCTCAGAAGGACGAAGTGGAAAAACAAGTAGCTCAAATGCTGGAACAAGGCATAATCAAGTTCAGCACCAGCCCTTATTCATCCCCAGTGATCCTAGTGTTGAAGAAGGATTTGACGTGGCGATTTTGTGTGGATTTCCGTCAATTAAATGCCATTACCATCAAGAATAGATACCCTCTACCGGTGATCGACGAGCTACTAGACGAGCTTGCTGGGGCTCGTTGGTTCACAAGCCTCGATCTCCGGGCTGGGTATCATCAGATCCGTATGCGGCCCGAGGATGAACACAAAACGGCCTTCAAGACACATCAAGGACACTACGAGTTTAGAGTGATGGCATACGGTCTGACGGGAGCACCAGTCACGTTCCAGGGATTAATGAACACTATTCTCCAGCCGTTGTTACGTCGTGGCGTGTTGGTATTTATCGATGATATCCTAATTTACAGTTCCACCTTGGAATCTCATCTGGCCTTGCTAAAGGAAGTTTTCCAGATCCTTGCACATCACCAGCTCAAAATCAAGAAGAGCAAATGCAAGTTTTTGCAATCAAGCCTGGTCTATCTGGGGCACGAGATCAGCGCAGATGGAGTGCGCACTGATCAAAAAAATATTACTGCAGTCAAGAAATGGCCAACACCAGTCAATCTCAAGGAGGTCCGTGGTTTCCTTGGGCTGGCAGGCTATTACCGAAAGTTTGTCAAGGACTTTGGTATTATCAGCCGACCATTGACAGATCTACTCAAGAAACAATCGGTGTTTCGTTGGACGGAATTGGAGAATGAATCATTCCAAGCACTAAAAGCAGCTCTTGTTTCCGCGCCGGTTCTCGCACTCCCAGACTTCTCCAAGCCTTTTGAGATTGAAACAGATGCATCAGATCGTGGGATTGGAGCTGTGTTGATTCAGAACAAACACCCTCTCGCTTTCCTAAGCAAGGCCCTTGGCCCACGGACAAGCATGCTCTCCACATATGAAAAAGAGGCCTTGGCAATTATTATGGCGGTCGATCATTGGCGGGCATACTTGCAGCCGGCTGAATTTGTGGTGCACACTGACCAAAAAAGCCTGATTCATCTTGAAGATCAGAGGATCTCGACTCCGTGGCAACAAAAGGTAATGGTCAAGTTATTGGGCCTCCGTTATCGAGTGGTTTACAAACGTGGCCAGGAAAACCGGGCTGCAGATGCACTTTCTCGTTGTCCTCAACCTGCCATGGGTGAATTAGCAGCGGTGTCTATTTGCTTGCCATCTTGGCTTCAAGAAGTGCAGCTGGGTTACCGAGCAGACCCTTATGCTCAGAAGCTACTTACCCAACTGACAACTGATCCCGTGAAGGCACCTGATGGGTTTACATTGGAAGAGGGCATTATCAAGCTCAATGGTCGCATTTGGGTAGGAGATAACTCTCATCTGCAGCAGCAAATTATATCAGCGTTGCATGCCAGTGCTATTGGAGGTCACTCAGGCTTTGGCGTCACATATCGCCGCCTTCGTACACTGTTTGCTTGGGCGGGACTAAAGGAGCAGGTGCGCCAGTTTGTGGATGCCTGCTCTATCTGTAAGCAAGCCAAACCAGAACGCTGTCGCTACCCAGGGCTTCTCGAACCCTTGCCAGTACCCCCTCATGTCTGGCACACCGTCACTATGGACTTTGTCGAAGGGCTTCCTCGCTCAGCTGGTTTCAATTGTATCCTGGTGGTAGTGGATAAACTTTCTCGGTATGCTCATTTCTTGCCTCTTTCCCACCCATTCACGGCTTATCAAGTGGCGCAAACCTACATCTCCAATATTTACAAACTGCATGGTTTGCCGGCGGCCATTGTTTCTGATCGCGACAAAGTTTTTACTTCTACTCTATGGAGAGAGCTATTCCGGTTGACGCAAACACAGTTGAAGATGAGCTCGGCATATCATCCTCAAACCGATGGGCAGACGGAACGAGTCAACCAGTGTTTGGAAACTTATCTTCGCTGCTTTGCACACGCTTGTCCGACCAAATGGAAAGCATGGTTGCATCTGGCAGAGTTCTGGTACAACACTTCGCCTCACTCGACACTGGGCAAGACACCATTTGAAGTATTGTATGGTCATAGTCCTCGGCACTTCGGGATCATTGACCCAGCGGATTGCGCTGTCCCTGACTTGGCAGAATGGCTCCGGAATCGGCAAGACACCATGGCATTACTCCAGCAACACCTGCTTCGTGCCCAGCAGCAGATGAAAGCTACTGCAGACAAGAAGCGCACTGAGCGCGTGTTTGCTATTAATGATTGGGTGTACCTCAAGCTGCAACCATACATCCAGCGCTCTCTGGCTACTCGTGCTAACCCCAAACTCGCATTTCGTTACTTTGGACCCTTTCAGGTACTTCAACGTGTGGGTGGTACTTCGTACAAGCTGGCCCTTCCGGACTCATGCCAAATCCATCCAGTGATACATGTGTCGCAGCTGCGTCGAGCAGTACCACCCAAGACGGAGGTGCTGAGCGAGCTACCAGCACCATCTACACCAAGGCCAGCGCCAGTGGCAGTGCTGGGAACAAGACTGTATCAGAGGGCAGGACAGTCGCTACCACAAGTGCTCGTGCAATGGAGCGGACAACCGGCGAGCCTGGCGACCTGGGAAGATCGAGCAGAGCTTCTGCACCACTTCCCCAGGGCTCCAGCTTGGGGACAAGCTGGTCTTCAACCGGGGGAGAGTGTCACGCACCGTGATGCTGACCTGCCGCCCACGACTACATCATCGACCGAGTCACAGGGAAGAGGCAACGTGCCTGTGCCACGAAGAGGAGAACGGGCTCGCAGGCTGAACCCACGCTATGCTTAGGCTTAGGTCCATCTAGAGTATGGGCTGGCGAGGTGGGGGTTAAGTAGAGCTGTTGCTCGCTGGAGCAGGGTGTGGAGGAAGTTATCTGTAACGGCACGGCTCTGTTTCCTTGGATCCCCTTTCTGTCTCTCTCTCAATCCCCCAAATTTCTTGTAACCAGTTCATCTGTATCAAACTGAGTATTGAGAGAAGATCGGGAACGTAACAGGCTGTTGTTCAGATCGTCGTGATCGGTGCCGTTACGTATCACCGGGCCCGCTTCTTGTCCGACGTAGAGCGCGTCGACGTCAACCTGATCTTGCTCGGCGCCGAGAAGGAGCGGCTGCTGGTTGGAGGACGTGACCTCGAGGTCGGCGCATGGGCCGTCCATGACGCCGCCGCCGCCAGGCGGTAGTGCCCCGACGCACGGGGTGGCCTGGCGGCAGAGGTCAAGGTGGTGTTGAAGGGCGGAGAGTTCGGCGAGCTCGAGGTTGTAGGTGTGCTCGAGTTCGGCGATGATGCGGCAGCAGCCTCCAGCGGGATCCGTGGCACGCGTCTCGGCCTGGTAGATGAGCGTTTGCATGGCGACATCACGGGCCTCCGGATTGAGGCGGCGCAGCGTCTTGAGGATGTTGCTGACGCCGAAGAGGCGGTGCGCGTGGAGGAAGCGGAGCTGCTGGTCGGCGGGGAAGTAGGGCGCTAACGGGCAGTCTGGGTTGCACTTGCGCCGCTGGTACTTGCACGCCGCACACGCCTGGTTGGTCGTCCCACCGCCGCTGCCTCCGCCGCCGCCGCCGCTGCGAGGTGAGACGCTACTCGACTGCGAACGAGCGCCGGAGTGGTGGTGGTTGTGGTGCTGCGATTTGGTGTTGTTGGTGGCGGTGGTGATGGCCGAGGTGGGGTTGGTGATGGTAATATGGAGGTGAGAGGAGGAGGCGGCGGAGGAGGAGGTCATTGCTGCGCGCGCGCCGGCAATGGCGACGGAGCTGCCTAGCGAGGTCGGAGGCGTCGGTGGAGGGGTGGCCCGGGCGTCTTCGTAGGAATAGGAGAGGCCGCGGGAGCTGTCAAGGCCATTAATTAGGAATTAGGTTGGTGATGCCTATTAAAAGGGATCCATGCAATGGAAGCATGCATACGGGCCACGGCCACGCACGTCTGTATGTGCGAGATGTGGCTGCAGCAGAGGATAGTGGAAAGAGTCGCGGCTTGGGCTCCGAGCGTTGCGGGGCGCTGAGACTTCGTTGAGGATTTCAGTTACAGTAGCACTTCTCAGTCAACGCGAACGTGATGGGCTCTGGTAGCCATTTGTGGTCTAAAATTCATATCCCAGACTTGAAAGTGATCGAGCACACCTAGTTTCTCTCACCCACCCACAGGCCACAGCGTATCTAGGCAACCGAAAAACTGATTTCCTGCAGCTAAGTTAAACTCGGTACCAGTACTTACTACCTCCGTTCCGAAATATAAGCTTTTTAAAAACTAAACTACCTATCTAAAAATGCTTATATTTTTAAACGGAGGTAGTACTAACTACGGACTCCGAATTTCAAAAAAAAAAAATACAGACTACAGTACAAAATGTTTTTCCACAGTCTCATAATCACATATGCTCACGGTTATTTATACATTGATGGACTTCCCTTTGTATTGTTTCTTAAGAAAACTAGGGAATGACGCCGTGGGGTTTCAAGTATCCATGGAGCCACCACATAATTAGGTCTAGGACTTCAAAAAATTACGACTTTTAGGATTTGCTTAAAAAACTACAACTTTGGGGTTAATAATTTAATCGTTCAATTAGCCGGTTTAATAGCAATTTAGATAGGACGGACCCACCGTGGACCATGACGTGGAATGCGGGATGGAGCAGATCAGCGGGAGCTCCAACCTCTTCTTGGTGCGTTGACCAAACCGGGAGTCAGTTGCTCCGGCGGAGCTCCTCTCCTCCCTGCTGCGGGCTCGGCCAGCTGCTCACGGGCGGCGCATCGAGCTCAGCGGACGGAGGCGGCGCTCACCGGCGAGCTGCGGGCATCACGCGCCGGGCGGCGGCCTGCTGGTTTCACGCTCGGGGCGGCGAACGCGGCGGCTGGCGAGAACAGCGGCGAGCACGCGCCGGGTGGAGAACGTGGCGGCCGGCGGAGCTCCTCTCCTGCCTGCTCCGGGCTCGGCCAGCTGCTCACGGGCGGGGCGTCGAGCTCAGCGGACGGCGGTGGCGCTAACCGGCGAGCTGCGGTCTTCACGTGTCAGGCGGCAACGTGCTGGCTTCACGCGCGGGGCAGCGAACGTGGCGAAGGTGGCGGCCGGCGCGGCCGTGACCTAGGAGCTCCATGCACGGAGGCCGGCGAGCGTGACGGCGACCTACGGCTAGCGAGCTGCGGCTTCACGCGTCGGGCGGCGACCTGCTGGCTTCACGCGCAGGGCGGTGAACGCGGCGGACGGCGAGCACAGCGGCGAGCATGCGCTGGGTGGCGAATGTGGCGGCCGGCGCGGCGGTGACTTGGGGGCTCCACCCGCGGAGGCCGGCGAGCGCGCCGACGACCTACGGCTGGTGAGCTGCAAGCTTCACAGCGGTGCGGCAGCATCCGGCAAACGTGGCGGCCGTCGAGCTGCTCACGCACGGGGCGGCGAGGGCGGCAGCTGGAAACCGCGCCAGCGGGCACAGATATGAGGGCGGGCGTCGAGTGGCGAGTGTGGCGGCCGTCGAGTTGTACACACGCAGGGCGGCGAGCTGTGGGCGCAGCAGCTGGCGAGCACTGGTCAATGGGGGAAAATAATTCTATGGGACCTGGTCTACAAATTCAGTCCCGTGGACAAGTTCTACGAGTGACACGTGTTCAGGAGAGAGAAAAATTATAGCATTTGATTGTCTATTTTTAGATCTAAATGGTGACATGACATGTGTCACTTACTAAACTTGGTTCACGGCTAAATTTGTGGACGAGGTCCCATAAAATTATTTTCCGTCAACAGGCTGGTGCGTTTAGTTTCGCCCGCACCGACTGCTAGGTGGGTCTGAGCGTCCCTCGTTAACGGGTTTCGCGTCCGTCTCCCGCCTGCCACGTCATGATCCACGGTAGGTCCTCCCTGTCAGAATCCTTTACTATTAATTTCAAATGGCTGATGTCACACTCTAATTAATTATAAAAAATATCACCGCACTATCCTTCAACCTCCTCCTAAAATCGCTATCACCTATCTATCTATCTATCTATCTATCTATCTATAGGTTCGTTCACCAGTTTTGGTTCCGATTTTTTGTTGGACGTTTTTGCCCCTCGTGGTTCAAACGTATTACAAGGCTGCCACCGCAAAGTCAAAACGGGTTGTTTCTCCTCCACCGCATCGGCCCTACGCTCCTTCCCCAAATCCGGCCGATCAGCACGCGACCCGCAGCCTAGGCCCTACATGAGGAGCCACCGTAAACTATTTCCCATTGCCTCACGCAATCAGGAGGCTGCCTTTCTTCCTCACGCCCTGCGCCCTTCTTCCCAAGCCGCTGCCACTGACCGGGTCTCCTTGACAGAGGACAGGTCGGCGAGCTGCCACCCCCCAGACGCCTTCCCCCGACCCCAAATCCAATTCCTGTTGGATCCGTACCGCCGTACTCCCTGCCAAATTCATCCTAGAGCACCATGTCGCCGCCGGTTGGTCCAAGTGCAGACCCAAACTCCGGCCGACACCGCGTTCAACCTCCGAGGGAAGTCTTCTGCGCGCAGCTACCCCGTGCGGGCTCCCCGGCTCCCACTCACGCCGGTGAGCTTGCTAACTTTTGGTCTATTGCTGCTCTGTGTTGTTTCATCTATTGAAAGTTTGATTGATTCTTCATCGTGTTTAGAAAATGCTTTGGATAACAATTTTTCGGTCGCACTCACTCATAAACTTTGTGAGACTTATTCAGCAAGTATTGCATGCAAACAAGAGATATGGTGGTAGATGTATGACAATAGTACCATATTATCATTTGTTCTTTTGGGTTTTGATTAGGTCTGCAAGATGTGCACCAACCAGCTGTCCCTTTTCAGTTCATGGGATTATTGAAAAGTTGCATCTTCTTCGATGCTTTCCAGATTTACACAAACAGTATGACAGGATCTAGATTCGATTTATTTTATGTCTTAACATCTGATCGATCAAATTGGTTATATAAGAATGGTCGCAAAAGGACCTCCAGTACACCTCACGTTTACATCTGCAGTTCATGAGTAGTTGTACTGCCATTATAGTGCATCAAGATAACTGGTTTGACCCTGATTGGATTGGCGTGATGAAAAGGTGCTGCTAGACATGAATTTGTTTTTCCAAACTAGGCATTAGAACAACACAAACTAAATCAAATTAGTAGTCTGAACCTTTTTTGAACATGGTTTCCCCCAAATTAGTTATCTTACTGACCCTGCATTCAGCTAGCTATGTAGTTCAGAAGCGATCATACACATACAACTGGTTCCCCGATTGCTTAGGAGGGACAGCTTATTTCTTAATTAGTTAGTATTTGCTATTATATTTAAGGCTGCTATGTACGCAGTCCTATATAAACAGGCATATTATGTGTCAACTTTACACACACTAAGCTAGCAAGATAACACACTTTTTACTGACTTTTGGTCTCTATTGTTTGGTGGTATGCTTTTCTTTTCCCTATAATGCTTATGTACTATCTAATTTGGCCAACATGAACCTATTAAGAATAGAAATTAGTCATGTGACATTTTAATTCTTGGATAATTTTATGGCTGGATATTTCAAATACCCGACCTATGTTCGAATTCAAACCAAACTTGAAAGCATTGAAAAAAAATGCAGAAGATTTCTTTTGGGTTTTAAAAGAAAACAAGAAAAGGGGAGAAGGTGTTTAAACCATAGGATATCAAGATTATAATGTGCTTATGATGATGCTGTCATTGCCAACAAGCAACCACATATTTTAGGCAATCGATCCATCCAATTAGGTGGAAGCAGAGGTTATGTACATGGGTTTGGGGTTTGACAAAACACTTTTTGAGACTCCACGATGTTGATCAAAGACAGATGTTTATATTGATACGGCGAAAGTTGAAGAGTAGAACAATGTTACACCGAATCTTGATGGATAAGTGGACTACATTTTGTATCTTGTAAATTTAAATTGAATTTGTTTGATTTTTCAGTAATTTTTTATCTTAATAATTCTGTTGCAACACAGTCTGAAACATAACCAAAATCCAGCCAATCTTGAGACGAGGGACAGAGGATGACATTCAAGGCATACCACATGGTGATGGAGCGATTCCTGAGCTGGAACACGTTGCAATTAGAGGTGAGCCGGACCAGGCCGCATCTACATGTTGGTAAGAGCTTCCTTGGTCGGAGCACACTTCAGCTAGAGGTGGCGGCGACAAGAGCAAGTTTTGGGTCGTAACTGTTGGACAGAAACCTTCTATACAATAGAGATATTACATGCATACAGAGTCGTGTAAAGTTTCGAGAATTTGACAGCTCTTCTGGATATTAGTTTGTCACTACAATTTGTAAAGTGTTCTCCATGTATCACTCCTGATTTTTCATTCAAATATGTATGCTTCTTTTGACTAGACCTTTCATGGATGATCTTTGCTGATTATTCTTAGGTTTTGATCTGGAGGCTTGTGCCAGGATCATTAGGATGTTGTTCTTTACCGTCAAGGCAACTGAATCATATGATGTACTACGAACCATGGTGCATAGATTGTCAGGTTCTCTTAAACAATTGGTCTTGGACATTTGGTTAGCTGATAAATAAAAATGTAAAGAAAAAAAAGTTTTTTTATTGCAGGGAGATCATACTAGATATATTTTGTACGTCAAGCTATAGCAAGAAAACCTTCAACATATGCTATACTCATGCTGAACATGATCATGCTATCATTGTACACCTATAAAGATTTATGTCAGTGTCTTTTACCACCAACTGAGGTGATTGTGGATGGTGGTGTGATGCGGTGACCCAGCACACCACTACATGATATGGTACACTATAGTCATTGACATAACACCAATGAAACACCATTCACTAGTGTTACATCCCATAGAGTGGTACAACATAAACACAACAGGTCCAAGACATGACTATAAATTACAACTCGACTTTTTACAAAAGATCCAGAGAACATTCTAGGTTAAAGAGTAAGAAAATAACTTCTTACAAAGAAGAACCAAAAATAATAACTCGGAACTATCTGGCTAATAAGACTAACATCTAAACTATCTGGCATGCAAATGCTGCTATTGCATTTCTCTACAGAAGTAGGTTTTATGGCTAGATTATCTACTTCCTATCTAATTAGAACTTCGTCTTCACTTCGGTTGATGAATATGATGACTTCGTTGACTTTATTGAAGAACTTGAGTTGCCGATGATGATTTCTTGAGCATAAGTTTGTGTTGACATCGTCTTCAATGGCTTAAAATCTAGCAAGGGTTAAGAAGGTATGGTGGAGTACGAGCGTACTCAGCAAGTTCACTAAAAAGGAGTGTACGATGCACTATCTCTATAGCCACAGACCAAAGGTCATAGGCAATGCAGGTTTTCATAAACATTTCTTCAAAGGTTACTTTTATTCTGAAAAGCTATGTCCGACAGCCTTCACAGCTTGACCAGAACTTTCATGGAGTTCCTTTCCTGCCGCGTTCGTAGCTCCTTCCCAGAACAGGGAGTAACATGTCACAGTTCTTACACTCTACAGAGGTGCATTACTTTACCCATGAGAGAGCTTAGCTTTGTTACACATCCGAGTTATAGGATCGTTCACACTTCCTTGGTATGAGGCCCAGACTAAGATCCAAGCCAATCACTGCCCTTCTCCGCTACCCCACATGAAGACACGACCTCCCCAAGCAGAGGTGATGACAACATTTGAGTTACAAGCATTTGATAGAAAATAATCAAAGGACATGAGCAAGTGTGAACTTGCCTTTTGTGATTGCAAGATTATGCACTCACGGTCTTCGAGACACTAGAAGATCCAAATTCTGTAAATTGCATCATTGGTCCGGTAAGGACGAATGTTTAAAGAATCAAGATGCAACTATGCATAATTAATATAATGCAATTTGATAAACGTGAATCCCCGGAATAATCGTATCTAATCTAGGTTTGGAAATTGGGAATGGTTTCTTTAGAATGTGTTTCACTTTTATATCAGCTTCACATTTGTGCTTCTTATTAAGGCTTGTGAGAGTGTGTGAAACAATTAAGTAAATACAACAAGTAGCATACAATACTAAAGCACGCAATTGGGGCATGATATGTAAAAGATTTCTTAAGCAAGATTATTAATCAATTAGAGTCTTTATAGAAATGCTTAAAGATTACTTTTATTGTTTCTTAAAAGAGTAACTTTTGTGGAAAAGATTACTTTACAAAGTAAAAGCATTTAATCTTGAAGCTAACCCTTTAAGGTTTGCTTATTAATTATTAGTATTAGAGAAGAGAACAATTACCACATTTGAATAGCTATTCCACTAGCAAGTGGAGACTTATCTAACTTTAATATGAGAGTACACTTCATTTGTTCAATTTATAACATTTCATGAAGGTGAAACAAAAGCATTATGTCTTTATGGAAGTGGTGTTCTCTTGATTTTATAAGTGAATGAACTCTTTTACTTATTATAGAATTAATACTTATTTTTACAAACATGGGAATGGCATCATGTTAAATACTTAAAAAAATTGTTTAACTTTTTAAGTGGATCCCCAAACTAGTAAAAGAATTGGTACTCAAATCTTGATGATTTTATAATTAATAAAATCTTTTTGGAGAGTAAGATTTACTCAATTTTTAAATGGTAGTTTTAGTAAGTACAACTTAAAATGGTTAGACCTATCTTGACTTCACTTAAATATCAATGGAACTTGTTATGACACTTTTAGATTTTAAATAAATAATGATAAAGGCAATAGTAAAGCTTTATATATTTTTAATAAATTAAAATAAAAGAAAAGGGTTTAAATAAGATTTATTAGACCTTTACATTTTATTTTACTTCAATTATGAAAAATGATATTTCTAAAGTATAGATTTTCTTTGTGTGATCATTTTGGTATATTATATGTATTTTTATGATTTTTAATTAATAAGATATGATTTTTATAAGTTTTATCACTTTATAAATACTATATAAATAATAAATACTTAGTTAAGTATCACAAAAATGTCCAAAATAGGTTTATAAACGTATATTTTGTTTTTCTAAGAATTTTGATACAATATACTTATTTTTATGAATTTTAAATCACAGAATATATTTATTTAAGATTTATCCATAATAGGTTATTTACTAATAATAATTATTATTTTATTTAAGTTGGAAAATAAATTATAATAATTGGTTTATATTATAGATTTTATTTTTCTAAACATTTTGATATATAATTTAAATTTTTCTAAATTACAAAACAAAAGATATTAAATTAATAAGATTTAATCATTATCTAGATTTATTAAAATAAACTGATTAAATGATTTACTTATTTACTAAACAGGGATATCCTTTTTATACCGGGCCAACATCTAGCCCAAGTCACTAACTAGCGGGCCATAGGCCACGTCGGCATGCCACCGAGGCAAGGACTAGTGAAACTAGCTGACTGGGCGGGAACCTTAACACAAACCTGCCAATGGGATTGGGAAGGATAGGCACGTCGACGTGGAGGTCAACTGCGGCTGTGGTCAAAAAAATCGGCGGCTCGGGACGTGGAGTCATCGTCACGGTGGCGCCGTGCACGGAGAGGAAGACGACAAGGTCTCTCCCGTGTGGCCCCACCCGTAAGACACACAATGAACGGGTACACAGGCTTGGGCTGCTGTTGGGATATTACTGGGCCACGACAAAGCTTGCGAAAAGTTGCTGCTGCTGCTCGCGTGTGATGCATAGTAGATGGGCCGAGGTGGGCTGGTTCTGCTAGTAGACTTCTTCCTTTTCCTTTTCTATCTCGATTTTTATTTCTGTTTTTCTCTTTCCTTTTTCAATTTGAATTTCCTTAATGATTTGAATATTAAAAATCCAGTGAATCTACAAGGATTTTACATGATTAATGTGGCTAGTTGGTTTGGCATTATTTATTGTATTTTCATTATTCATGATTAAATAAATGATTATTTTCCTTAGAGAATATGAAGTGGAGTTAGGGTTTTAGAGTTTTATTCCCTTATATAGAAAATGATTTCCATTTTCCCCTGATAATGGTTATGGTTAATAATTGAGATGGTTAATGATTTATATAAAATTCTATTCACACTTAGTTTCAGATAAGAATTAATATAGATACATTATAATGCTTTCAATGTTTAATGGTTTATAGTATGGTGATTTAAATTCCATTATTCTCAACACTTGGTGATTTCACCTATTAAAATTCTACTTGGTGTTTAGTATTTGTAATTACCCTAACACAACCTTGGTTAAGTCATTATGCATGAATAATAATCATTGATGAAGATATTCGTTTTACAAGTAGTTATTTTGAATTTGGAGAATATTGAATAGACCCACATTCTATTATGACTATGGATGAAGATTAAGGTTTAAAGACACTACTCCTCAATCTATGATTAGGTTGATATCCCCTCTTAGAGTGAGATATTGAAATTACTTCCTATAGTACTCTTGTTAGTTCATGGGTCTAGGTTTCTATTAGGGTTTAAGATATTAAATTAGACAAGGCTTTAATCCATAAACACTCACCTGGTTCTCTAATTATCTCTCGGAAGCTTCATTTGGCCAAGAGATATTATTCAATGGTTACCTAGGAATAGGATATGATTCCACTATCAATTTGATTCTAGGGTTTTGAACAAAGAGGTAGACATGGGTATTGTCATGGCTTGATATACTGTTGGTTAAAGGTTCCTCCAGCACTCCTACCTTAATACCTCACTAAGCTTATCTTTAGATAAGGAATTCCTTTCCTAAATATACTCTATACATCTCTCTTATCTTATTCACAAAGATCACATCTTGATAAATAAGTCAATCATTTGACTCCACCATATCCATCATCATATGATGACATGGTCATGCCACTTAAAAATTATCATTCTCCATTCGTCTTCATGTAATTCCCATTTCTTAGCTACCCTTGATGAATCCATCAATGTAGCTACTACTAACTCCATCCGTTAACTCCCTTAAACCCATCTTGCAACTACTTCCAAGGATTGCAAGATTATAGTTCTCTCTATATCACATGTGATAACCATCCTCTAGAATAGGTATGGTACTACTCTCCATAATACAAGTTGTTCTTATATTAACTTGGTTAAAATACTATGCCTCCAACTACTCCATATAACTCATATTATATACTTCATCAAACTCTAGCTTAACTTCTCATAATCAAGCTAGATGATTCATCTTACTAAGGCTTTACGTAATTTGGTATACTCATAACTCTTCTTTATCAGCTGGTCATCTATTCTCAAATGACTTGAGAATAATGACCACCATCCTTCGATCATGCTAAGCTTAGGCTTCTAATTGTCTAATCAAGATCTATCATCAGCTACGCAATAGGTTGTTACTAGCCTCCTTATAGGTTTATCTTGTTAAGGAAGCTTATTCCATATTTATATCTACTTGCCTTAACAAGATTATCATTTGATGCGCTAATA
Source organism: Avena sativa (assembly GCA_916181665.1). Lineage (NCBI taxonomy): Eukaryota > Viridiplantae > Streptophyta > Magnoliopsida > Poales > Poaceae > Avena > Avena sativa. Next base: position 258,886,513 of record OV702292.1, on the reverse strand, counting down.
CTACAAGATTTCTCGTAGCTCCATAATTACTAACTCAACCCTTAGGTTTAGGTACTTCTTCTAGTTAACTCATGATTGAGCTATCTCCTCCAACATCAAATGGTTTGATCTCCACTAAGGATCACCTTTCATTGATGATGGCACACTCTACCATACCTAGTTCCTTCTTCTTATTAATTCACTTAAAGTATTTGGAAGGTCAATATAATAGGTCAAAGCTAAGAATCAATAAGTTCTAGGTCAGGAATTAATCAGTCAACATTGCTGATCAATTGACACTAGGACTTGGTTAAGTAGGTATGTCACCTACTAATATGGCAACAAATATATGAGATGAATGATCTTGGCTTGGCTTCCTTTTCTACTCTATTTGTGATAAGAGATAAAGTTTAAGAACTACCATGATCCCCATGGTAGGAACCATTATGGCAATCAAGTGTATCAAGATTTAGTTATAGAGTTTCTTTACTTAAGTTATATACTTAATTGGGTATTTAGGGTTTGTCGTAGATAATACCTTGATATAATCTTTAGAATATTAAGTATTCTTCCTTGAGTTGTTGTATGGAATACCATGTAATGATCTCTAGAAGATCAGGTACTCCTTATTAAGCAGTGTGTTGTGACTTAGTTTCATTACATTTGATCTACCCTTAGATGAAAATATACTACCCAAAGATAAGGTTTAAGCAAAGGTCATATTGAAACTTATCATAGTCAACTTGATGATCTACTTCAATTCCACCAAGTTAAGAGAATCTTGAATCACTTTGACAAGTTTTATTTAAAAGCGCAAAAATTATCCAGATTTTCTATGCATGAATGCAATGCACACACCTCATCTCAGCTTATTTCTAAGCTCTAATGCTGGGATGTTACAGACTCTCCCCCTTAAAATAAACTTTTCCCCCGAAGTTTGTACTCTCTTATGTTTCGGAATGAGGAGTTGACTTGTATTGATCACGACCTTTCTTAACTCCATTGTGATCACAAATGGGGATAATTGAAGTGTCCCGTATCCCGATATTTTTCTTTGAATCCTCTTCATACTTAACAACTTCCAACTATCGTTTCCTATATGTAGTATAACTCCTTCTACTACAATCCCTTGGGTTATGTCTTCATAGTCCTACTTAGGATTGGTTTTGGACACATTTCATCCATTCTGATCAGGCTTTCCTACTATTTTACACTAGACTATTTTAGTAGGCTCTCCTCCTTCTTAAGGACAACTTACCAGCTGTTTCCCCTTTATAACTAGTCCACTAGGATTAAGCAGTTATGTCTACTTCGATCATTCATCCGAACATACTCTCGGAAATACTTTAGAATGATGACTTCTTAGAACCTTATGAGAATAAGGCTTAACCTCATCATAGTTTAGTACTTCCCTTTATGACCTTTTGTCAGAAAGTTAGATAACAACACTTTACTGTTTATGGTTTACTCACCCCCTTGGGGTTTCCTAATGGTCTCTAACTACATGTATAATACCCATCAACTCAACAATTAGGATATAGGTCTCTATCTAGCTTATATGTTACCTATATAAGGTCTCACGAAAGAATCTGCGGTATACCCACACAACCGTGGATCTCCGAAATGAATCTTACAACATTACTTGTCTTACTTTTATCCTTTTTGGGCATTGTTTCTCACTAAAACCTAATTTCACGAAACGTCTCAGAAGCCGTTCACTTAAACTTTATACTTCTTTATGACTCTCTTAACTTAGTCCAAGTTTTATGCTCTTTAAGTCATACAAAGATGACCTAATTAGTTAAAGCGCAAGGATACGAGCTATGGATACCAGTTGCGGATCCTCCTAGGTGTATGGATGTAGCATCCCAATTGTCTAACAATTGTAATGCTACTTGGTCTAGTAATATAATGGCTACTTAATATATAATTGTTGCATCATAATTATACCATGCTCATGTCATCATGCCACCTTGCATTTGAGCATCATATAAAACCCTTTTTGCTTTGGTTCTTCTCTCATATGCATTATTAATTGTATTTGCCTCTTGATATTGTATTTGGTTGTTGATATATTGTTTAAATGCCCAAGTTGAGTTGGGGGCATATCTTTTATTTAACTCCACCACCTTTCTTGTCATCACCCCATCTTTCCACCATTCCATTATCCATGAGCTTGCAATTGTTTTTCTTTTGGGTTTTACCTCTAGCTCATATGGGTTGGGATGGATCCAATTCTATTCCACATGCTCTCATCTTAGCATCATGTTGTTTTCACATTATTGATATATGAGAGCCACATGGCCACCTTTGCATGCCTTGTGAGTGGAACCCTTTTCCTAGCTTCCATATGGATTATTATGGATTTATGCTCATGTGGGAATATTTTTGGGACTAGTAATCATCTAGTGGAATATACACACTAGCAAGTCCCAATTGTAATCAAATGTGATCATCTCCATCTACTCCACTTGGAACTTTCTTTCAAATTCTTTTGCTTAGGCCTTACTCCACATTTTGGAATGCATAAGAAAAATGCCTTGTAAATAATCTTGTTTTCACAAAGATAAGCAAGGTAATAATTATTTATGCATGGCCCATGCAAGTACCACCTTTTTCTTGTCCTTTGGTTTGTATTTGAAGTTTGAGTGAATCTTTTCCCCATCCTCTCTCTAACCCTCATCTCTCCCTCCCTCCTTTTGGCTTGATCTAGTTTGACCTTGCTTAAACCATATCACCACATCCCTATCTTTTCTTGTCTTGATCTTGTTGGAGCTAGGCATGTTCTTGCTTGATCTAAGATTGGAGCATGCAAGCTCCTAAAAAGCCTAAGCCATCACCCTCTCTCTCTTATCCTCTATCTAAGTTCCTCCCTAATCATCTACCCCACCATCACCATACCCCCTCTCTCCTAAACCCTAACCCGAGCCTCCCTAGCTCCCTTCCTCTCTCTCGGCCTCTCTCCTCTCTCTATCTTGTAGGCCCCACATGGCTACCCCTCTGCCCTGCAGGCCCCACCTGACCACCATGACCTGCCCCAGCTACCCTCTACCCAAGCCCTAGCCCGAGCCATACCTCCCTCACTCCCAACCCTAGCTCTAACCCGAGCCTACCCCTCTCTCTCTCTGCCTGGTGTGCCCCACACCGAACCACCCCTCCTTGGCCTCACCCTGCCCCACCTGGAAGCCCCTGCCTGCGCCTGCCCTGCTCCTGCCCGGCCCGAGCACGTGAAGGAGAGGAGGGAAAAAGGTGGCCGAGCCACCTTTAACCCTACCCACTCCCCCACGGCACCTCCCTCTCCCTCCCTGCTTTACCACCACCTCACGCCTCCTCTGCCCTCCCAGATCCGCTCCAGGGTCCTGCCCTCTCCCCTCTCTTCTTCATCGCCACCACCTACCCCAACGCCGACCACCGTCGGCCTCCATCTCCCCTACTCAAACCAGCCGGTGGCGTGGCGCTCAAGGGTGTCGAGGAAGATCACGTGGTCCCTCTGCTTCGCCCTGAAACCGCCAGCGAGGAGGAGAAGCCCAGGAGCGCCGGTACCAGCGCTGCACCGACGCCAAACCCTAGCTCCAGATCGTCTGCCTCGTCGCCGATCGACTGCTCCCCTGCCCGATCCGACGCCACCGACAGCCTCGCGGTGAGCCTCTCCACCCCCCTGACATGGTCCCATTCGCCGTGCAGCCCTAGATCCGCCGGCCCTTTCGTCGATCGCACTCTGCGCGCCGCCGCTCGCTTCTGTTGGCTCGCTCCCGCACCGCATAGCCCATATCTAGGCCGCGCCTGACCCTCTAACACCTACCCTGCCCTAGCCCAGCGGTGGCCGCCTCCGCGCGCACGCCCAGGTCGCGTGATCGAGCCCCCGCGCGCCGCGCTCGTCCGCGGTCGAGCACCGTTTTGTCGTCAGAGTTTCAGAGAAGAGGAACAGTACGGCCGTTCTCATTTTGCAGATAACCCCCTGCCTCTTTTTCGGCTAAACCCGCGGTACGTAGAGCCCCACCTGCCAGCCTCCCCGACGATCTTGCAGAAAAGCCCCCCTGTTTATTTGGCCATAACCCGCGCTCCAGCTCGGCCTCGCCTGGCAGTCCCCGCGCGCTCGCTCGCTGACGCCTGGGCCCGAGCCAGCTAGCCCCACCTGTCATCCTCTAGGTCTAGCCCAGCCGCGGTGAGAAAAGTTTTCCTGCGCGCTGTGTCACCCAGTCAGCAGGTGGCCCACTTGTCATTGACTGTGGCTGGATCTGAGTGAGTGAGGAAAATTTCTGTTTATATCTGTTTTAATTTAAACCTTTTCAAATTAATTCAAATTCAAACTTAAATCTGTTTTCAAATAACTTTTAAATTATAAATCCAAATAATACAAATAATATATGTTTTCAAATCAGAAAAATGTGTGGAATTCAAATATGCCCTTCAAAATATATTTTGAACATTTAAAATTGCAAGTTGATTAAAATTACAACAAAATGCCTTTTCCCTTAATTAATTAATAACTTTTGTTTTATAACTCCAAATTTAACAAATAATATGTCTAAAATGATTAGCTCGACGAGACCTTTCTGTTTATGCGTTCCATGTTTTGAATTGCAGCATGCATCATGTAAATATAAGGTATACAGCAACTAAAATGAGGTTAAAATGGGGCCCAAACTCAACAAAATGATTTATTCTTGTATTCCACACTCACCCATGCCATGATACTTTATTGCCATGCAAATTGTGCATCATTCATCATGACATGATTGTTTGCTTGTCGCATTTTATTCATATGCTTGTGCATTTTATTTATGTTGGCCCTTGTTTGTTTGGTTCTTCTTCGAATAGACGCTGAGCAGGGGATATATCAAGAGACCCAGGAGCACTACCCAGATCCTTCTCTCGCTTCAACTGAGCTACCAGGCAAGCACTACCACATGCTTGCATACATATAGTACCTATTGCCTCTATCTTATTCTTGCATCATGGAGTCGCGATTGCATTAAACTGAATCCCAAGTATTGCATAGCCTTTACTTTTAAACCCCACCGAAGCTTGTTCCTCCATCCCATGAGCCATTACTACAGGAGTTGTTTGAGCCATGCGAGTCGTAGAACAACATGTGTAGGGTATGTGAGTGTCTGATGGATAACGAGGTACCTAAACAACTTAACCTGAGTAGTAATGGGATAACTAATGAAAGTGGCATCGGTGAGCCATATTTGCTATTTGGTTTTTCAGGCTCACTTGTGTCCCGTAGGACGCCGAGTACTTGATTCCTGTTCCTTGAATATTCGCGCTATCCACATCCGGGAGGCTTATGAACCCCCCTGAGCCAGAGCTTGATTCATTCTTATTTCTTGGGGCCACAAACTAGTTTGAGGTTTTATTTACTATCCTGTACTTATGCCATGCTTTACTGCGTTATTTAAATTGTGCGAAGTACTGCACCTGTACTGTTTAGGTCCGTGACCCGTTTTCGCTGTATCGACAAGCCCAGTCACACTTTTGGGTTCCCAGTCGTTTACAGCCGGCCACACAAACCTTGAGTCCGTCTCGTGCCGGCCAGCTTCGTTGCGGGTAGCTTAATGGGGTGGCCCCCTAAAATATTTCTGAATCCTGTGAGCGCTTTGTCGTGACTGCCTCGTTGGGTTTTGATTTGGTTTTTCCGAGGTTGATCGAGTGTGTGTTGCTATTTGTGCACCCCTGCAGGGTAAAACTTTCTGAAAGCCGTGTCCGCGGTTATGGACGACTTGGAGCACATTTTCTCGATCATAGACAGGAATAACTAAAGAACCGCTTTTAATTTGACTAAGTACCTGACTAGTAAATGGTGCAACACTCATGGAATGGATAATAAAACTGCCAACAGATGGGGGGGGGGTTGTTCGTCCGCTTCCTCGTCGGTAAGCGAGGAGGAGGATGGATCTGTGGACATTACCATTATAACTGTTGTTATTAATTCACGGACATCCGTCTATCTCTGGTTAGGCGGATGGTTAGCGAGTATCTATAGAATTGCTAGGGTTTATCTTTTGCTGCAATTGCGTCACCCCATGTTGTGTCCCCTTTAGCGTCATAAAGACTTGCTGAGTACCCCTAGGGTCTCACACGATAAATTGTTTGATTCAGATGAACAGGTAAACTCGCAAGATGGATACTGGGTGGAGGAGACGGACGATGTGCGCAACGATCATTCGGTGTAGAGATTCCGGGAACGGGGATCCATGAGATCTGTGGGCGGGATGTGTTTATTTATGGGGCATCTTATGCCGATTTGCTTCTTATCCGTACTCGGATTTTGTCTTCCGCTTCCGCCTGATACTCTGATGTTTGATGTATGAGGAGATATCCTGAACTATTATATCTATCTAGGATATTTGGATCTTGCCGTATGGCGTTGCTATATTTCCTTTCTTTTTAGATGGAATGGCTCTAATGTACTGTTGTATGGTGGCTTGCATACATACTCATTTGTGTATGTAGTTGATCCCTTCGCCTGCCGATTACGCCGCCCGTTCTTGTCCCAATGTTTGGAAATGGTTAGGACGGCCGAAAGGTCTACCTGTGAGTGGCATTTGGGCCCCACCGTACTATTTTAACCATTTCTGCTCATCCAGGCTTGTAACTAGGAGCGTAATTCACCGAGGTAGTTACAATTGGTATCAGAGCCATCCCGCCCTTCAGGGTCTCAGCCAAATGGTCGTCGTCAGTCTAGCAAATATTTTTGGTAGCTATGTATACTAGGGAAAAACAAAACGCGAGAGTAGGACTGCTTCCACTTTTCTTCTTACCCACCCACCCACCATTTTCTGGTAAGGAAGTGTAACGTTTTCAATCCTCTTCTTAAAATTCAAACTAGGATTCACGTGTTCTGGGTTTCCGTAGTACCATAGGTTGTGTGTGTGTGTGTGTGTAATTCCTTGTCTATCTGTTGCATCCAACATGTTATCTTACCGGCCTTTTGGTTATCAACTGTTGGTACGTTCCATACCGACAGGCTTTTGCAAACCGACGCGATCTATCTGATTCGTTGTATACCGACGCGATCTGTCTTACTCTTTGTTATCCGACGTCATCTTGTTTGGGGTGTTCGTTTCCGAAGTTACTAATCTTTAGGTTCATCTTGCGAAGAAGGTGTTGGGATATGTGTTCTACTTATTCATGTGCGGAGTAATGATTTGAGTGCGGGATGGAGTCGCGACCATACCACTACTCTTATCATTCGCTCTTGTATATTGAATTGGTAGTGTCACTAATCTTGATTTGTTAAGTGATTTTGCGCATCTATTGGTATTTTAATGCCGAAATTTGTGGAAAATTTTTCTTTGATATATTTGTGTACCACACTCCTTTTCAGTCGTGTGCGATATGCTTAATATCTTCTAGGTGCTTTGAACTTTTTTGATATTTTAATATCATCTTAGTAAATTGTATCCTTTAATCTTGATTAATTCCATCTTGGTACTATTTTGGATTATTAGTATTCTCCATCATAGTACTGACTTGTGTTTTATATCAATCACAGGATGGCACCACCATGCCGTTCTGAGGAGGACATACAACCTGAACTGGGGGCAGCGTTGTCAAGCATCGCCAATGCCTTGGCAGCAATGCAGCAGAACCAGCAGCGTTTCGAGGAAAGTGTCAGGAGGAATGAGTTTGTTCCGCTACCTCCACCTCCCAAGCGAGGAGACATCAAAAGCTTCCTGAAGTTCAACCCACGCCAATTTGATGTTTCTGATCAACCACTTGATGCTGATGATTGGTTGCGTGAGATGTCAAGGCTGCTGATGACTGCTGATGTTCCTGAGCAAGAATGGGTAAAGTGTGCTACTCACCTTCTGAAGCGAGATGCAGCTCTCTGGTGGGAGAATTACCTGAAGGCAAACTGCACTGGTTTTCAGCCTACTTGGGGACAGTTCACTGGAGCTTTCAAAGAGCAGTATCTGTCAGAAATTGTCATGGAGAGGATGAAGGAAGTGTTTCTCAACCTCAAGCAGGGCAATGATAATGTCAATACCTACATCAGAAACTTCATGAACCTTTCTCGTTATGGTGGCGATGAGATCTCTGATGACAAGAAGAAGCAAAAGAGGTTCAGGCAAGGGCTCAATGCATCGATTAAATATGCAATCACACATGCAAGGCCGACGTCTTTTCTAGAACTTCAGCATACAGCTCTGCAGGAAGAAGCAAGTAGGCAAGTGTTTGAGGAGTCAAAGAAACACAACCGCGATGCAGCAAGCTCTTCAGCTATGTCAGCTCCTTCTAAGCGTCGTGTCTGGGTTCCTAACACCCCACCGTCGCTCCCGGCTCCACCAAGACCTTCAAGCTATGTGGCAAGGCCACCAAACTTCCTCACTGCTGCTCCCAGGGGCTACAACCACCACTACCCTGGAGCGCCTGGCGGAGTCCCTGGCTACGTTCCTCCACGTCCACCTGGTGCTTGTTACACTTGTGGAGACACTGGGCATCAAAACTGGAACTGTCCGATGAAGAACAAGGCTCTTCCTCCACCACCTCCAAGATCTGCGGCAAGCTCTCCTTTGGTTCGTGCACCACCACCTCGGGCTCTCAACATCAACACCAAGCCCGGGTCTACTGTTGCTCGTGCCAACTGTGTCAACGCCGCTCAAGATGAGCATGCACCTGGAGTTTTGATGGGTATGCTTCCCGTTAACTCAGTTCTTGCAAGAGTTTTGTTTGATTCTGGTGCTTCGCATTCTTTTGTTTCGCATAAGTTTGCGCATGAGCAGGATCTGGATATGGTTCCTTTATCACATCGTCTGGTGGTACAATCTCCTGGTTCAAACATGAGGGCTGCTCATATCAGCCATGGCAATCAAATTGAGATTGGTGGCTCTTCGTTCTCGGCATCCTTAATTGTTCTGGGCAATTCTGACATTGATGTCATCTTGGGCATGGATTGGTTGACAGCAAATGCAGCTGTAATTGATTGTGCTGAACGCTCGGTTTCTCTGAAGATTCCTGAAGGCCATATAGTCTATTCTCCAAGTCTGACTCCTGCTATCCAGCTTTTCTCTTTGGCAGCTCTGAATGATGATGCTATGGAAGCTATTCAGAGTGTTCCGGTGGTCTGTGAGTTCCCAGATGTCTTTCCTGAAGAGTTGCCAGGTATGCCTCCGGATCGTGAGGTTGAGTTTGTAATTGAGCTTGAACCTGGTACCGCTCCTATCTCCAAGCGGCCTTATAAAATGGGTCCTGCTGAGTTGGCTGAACTCAAACGGCAGCTTGATGAACAAGAGAAGTTGGGTTTCATTCAGCATAGTACTTCTTCTTGGGGTAGCCCAACAATCTTTGTGAAGAAGCGAGACAAGACTGATAGACTTTGTGTTGACTATCAGGCTCTCAATGCTAAAACCATCAAGAATAAATATCCCCTTCCGCGGATTAATGATCTCTTCGATCAGCTAGCTGGAGCTGTGGTATTCTCTAAGCTCGACTTGAGAAGTGGTTATCACCAAATCAAGATTCGCAAGGAAGATGTTCCTAAAATAGCTTTCACCACCCGCTATGGCCTGTATGAGTACACGGTCATGTCTTTCGGTCTCACCAACGCACCTGCCACCTTCTCGAGGCTCATGAACTCGGTTTTCATGGAGTATCTTGATAAGTTCGTTGTGGTCTATCTGGATGACATCCTAGTCTATTCTAAGTCACAAGAAGAGCATGAAGAACACCTTCGGTGTGTCCTAAACAAGCTTCGTGAGAACCGCTTGTATGCAAAGTTCTCCAAGTGTGAGTTTTGGCTGCCTCAAGTAACCTATCTTGGTCACGTCATCTCTGCCAAGGGCATTGCCGTCAACCCGGAAACTGTGAAGACAATTGTTGAATGGCTTCCTCCTGTAAATGTCAAAGAAGTGCGGAGTTTCCTTGGTTTGGCTAGTTATTGCCGTCGCTTCGTGCAGAACTTTTCGAAGATAGCGAAGCCTCTTACCGATCTCCTCAAGAAAGGCAAGAAATACCTTTGGACTCCTGCATGTCAAGCAAGCTTTGAGACACTCAAAGAGAAGCTCACTTCCACACCAGTCTTGGTTCCTCCGGATACATCCAAGCCGTTCCAGATATTCTGTGACGCCTCTTTGCACGGATTGGGTGCGGTCCTCATGCAAGAAAAACAAGTTGTTGCTTATGCCTCTCGTCAGTTGAAGACGCATGAGATCAACTATCCCACACATGACCTCGAGCTCGCAGCAGTTGTCTTTGCTTTGAAAGTATGGAGGCACTACTTGCTTGGCAACCGTTGTGAAATCTTTTCTGATCACAAGAGTTTGAAGTATATCTTCACTCAGCCTGATCTCAACCTTCGGCAGAGGAGATGGATTGAAGCAATCAATGATTTTGATTTGACCATCAACTATACTCCGGGCAAAGCTAATGTCATGGCCGATGCTCTCAGCCGTAAAGCTTATGTCAACAACCTCATGATGGAAGAACAACAGCCTCTCTTGTGCGAGGAATTCCGTCAGCTCAACCTTGAAATTGTGGAACAAGGGTATCTCCTGAACCTTCTAGCAACCCCTCTCTTGGAAGAAAAGGTTCGCTCCTTTCAGCTTGGTGATCCGTACACAAGGAAGGTCATCTCCAACATCCAGCTTCCGAAGTATGAGTCCTTCCACGTTGATGATCAAGGCACGCTTTTCTTTGAACACCGGATGTTTGTTCTGAACTACCCGGGTTTGAGAGAGCAAGTTCTCAAGGAGGCACATGATTCTGTTCTTTCTATCCACCCTGGCAGCACAAAGATGTACATGGACTTGAAAACACAATACTGGTGGCCGGGTTTGAAAAGGTATTTGTGCCAAGTATGTCTCGGAGTGTGATGTCTGCCGCAGAGTTAAAGCTGTCCATCAGAAACCTTCCGGTCTTCTACAGCCATTGAAACCCCCGGAATGGAAATGGGAGAAAGTGGAGATGGACTTCATCACTGGTTTTCCAAGGTCGCAGAAGGGCGACAATGCAATCTTTGTTGTCATTGACAGGCTTTCTAAAGTGGCTCACTTCTTCCCCGTCAAGGAAACAATTTCTGCAATTCAGTTGGCTGAGCTCTATATCAACAGAATTTTCTCTCTGTATGGGGTTCCGCTTGAGATCAGTTCAGATCGTGGAAGCATCTTCACTTCCAAGTTCTAGGAGAGTTTCCAAAATGCTTTGGGAACAAAGTTGAACTTTAGCACAGCTTACCACCCTCATTCGCAAGGGCAAGTTGAAAGGATCAATCAGATTCTGGAGGATATGCTTCGTGCTTGCATCATCTCTTTTGGCATGAAGTGGGAAGAATGTCTTCCTTATGCTGAATTCTCGTACAACAACAGCTTCCAGAAAAGTCTGAAGATGGCACCATTTGAGGCTCTCTATGGTCGCAAATGCAGAACTCCGATTGGTTGGTCGGGCGCAGGAGAAAGAATATTGTTTGGCCCTGACATTGTAACTCAAGCGGAGGAGAAGGTGCACATCATTCTTGAAAATCTGAGGATTGCTCAAAGTCGCCAGAAGAGCAATTATGACAGGAAGCACATGGACATGGAGTATGTCCCTGGTGATCTCGTTTACCTTCGTGTCACTCCCATGAGAGGCACGCACCGTTTTGGTATCAAAGGAAAGCTGGCTCCTAGATACATCGGTCCTTTCAAAATTCGTGGAAGAAGAGGAGAAGTTGCTTATGCTCTTGAGCTCCCGGAAAAACTCAAAGTCCATGATGTTTTCCACATCTCTCAACTCAAGAAGTGCTTCAAGGATCCCGGCAGGACCGTGGACCATGAGCTTATCAATCTCCAAGAAGACCTGTCTTATCAAGAACACCCCACAAAAATCCTTGAGACCGCAGAAAGAAGGACTCACAACAAGTCCATCAAGTTCTGCAAGGTGCAGTGGTCGCACCATTCTGTTGATGAAGCCACTTGGGAACGTGAAGATGAGCTCCGTGCCAAGTATCCTACCCTCTTTGAGTCTTCTTCTTCTTCCTAGAATCTCGGGGCGAGATTCCTGTTTAGTGGGGGAGAGTTGTAGCATCCCAATTGTCTAACAATTGTAATGCTACTTGGTCTAGTAATATAATGGCTACTTCATATATAATTGTTGCATCATAATTATACCATGCTCATGTCATCATGCCACCTTGCATTTGAGCATCATATAAAACCCTTTTTGCTTTGGTTCTTCTCTCATATGCATTATTAATTGTATTTGCCTCTTGATATTGTATTTGGTTGTTGATATATTGTTTAAATGCCCAAGTTGAGTTGGGGGCATATCTTTTATTTAACTCCACCACCTTTCTTGTCATCACCCCATCTTTCCACCATTCCATTATCCATGAGCTTGCAATTGTTTTTCTTTTGGGTTTTACCTCTAGCTCATATGGGTTGGGATGGATCCAATTCTATTCCACATGCTCTCATATTAGCATCATGTTGTTTTCACATTATTGATATATGAGAGCCACATGGCCACCTTTGCATGCCTTGTGAGTGGAACCCTTTTCCTAGCTTCCATATGGATTATTATGGATTTATGCTCATGTGGGAATATTTTTGGGACTAGTAATCATCTAGTGGAATATACACACTAGCAAGTCCCAATTGTAATCAAATCTGATCATCTCCATCTACTCCACTTGGAACTTTCTTTCAAATTCTTTTGCTTAGGCCTTACTCCACATTTTGGAATGCATAAGAAAAATGCCTTGTAAATAATCTTGTTTTCACAAAGATAAGCAAGGTAATAATTATTTATGCATGGCCCATGCAAGTACCACCTTTTTCTTGTCCTTTGGTTTGTATTTGAAGTTTGAGTGAATCTTTTCCCCATCCTCTCTCTAACCCTCATCTCTCCCTCCCTCCTTTTGGCTTGATCTAGTTTGACCTTGCTTAAACCATATCACCACATCCCTATCTTTTCTTGTCTTGATCTTGTTGGAGCTAGGCATGTTCTTGCTTGATCTAAGCTTGGAGCATGCAAGCTCCTAAAAAGCCTAAGCCGTCACCCTCTCTCTCTTATCCTCTATCTAAGTTCCTCCCTAATCATCTACCCCACCATCACCATACCCCCTCTCTCCTAAACCCTAACCCGAGCCTCCCTAGCTCCCTTCCTCTCTCTCGGCCTCTCTCCTCTCTCTATCTTGCAGGCCCCACATGGCTACCCCTCTGCCCTACAGGCCCCACCTGACCACCATGACCTGCCCCAGCTACCCTTTACCCAAGCCCTAGCCCGAGCCATACCTCCCTCACTCCCAACCCTAGCTCTAACCCGAGCCTACCCCTCTCTCTCTCTCTCTGCCTGGTGTGCCCCATACCGAACCACCCCTCCTTGGCCTCACCCTGCCCCACCTGGAAGCCCCTGCCTGCGCCTACCCTGCTCCTGCCCGGCCCGAGCACGTGAAGGAGAGGAGGGAAAAAGGTGGCCGAGCCACCTTTAACCCTACCCACTCCCCCACGGCACCTCCCTCTCCCTCCCTGCTTTACCACCACCTCACGCCTCCTCTGCCCTCCCAGATCCGCTCCAGGGTCCTGCCCTCTCCCCTCTCTTCTTCATCGCCACCACCTACCCCAACGCCGACCACCGTCGGCCTCCATCTCCCCTACTCAAACCAGCCGGTGGCGTGGCGCTCAAGGGTGTCGAGGAAGATCACGTGGTCCCTCTGCTTCGCCCTGAAACCGCCAGCGAGGAGGAGAAGCCCAGGAGCGCCGGTACCAGCGCTGCACCGACGCCAAACCCTAGCTCCAGATCGTCTGCCTCGTCGCCGATCGACTGCTCCCCTGCCCGATCCGACGCCACCGACAGCCTCGCGGTGAGCCTCTCCACCCCCCTGACATGGTCCCATTTGCCGTGCAGCCCTAGATCCGCCGGCCCTTTCGTCGATCGCACTCTGCGCGCCGCCGCTCGCTTCTGTTGGCTCGCTCCCGCACCGCATAGCCCATATCTAGGCCGCGCCTGACCCTCTAACACCTACCCTGCCCTAGCCCAGCGGTGGCCGCCTCCGCGCGCACGCCCAGGTCGCGTGATCGAGCCCCCGCGCGCCACGCTGGTCCGCGGTCGAGCACCGTTTTGTCGTCAGAGTTTCAGAGAAGAGGAACAATACGGCCGTTCTCGTTTTGCAGATAACCCCCTGCCTCTTTTTCGGCTAAACCTGCGGTACATAGAGCCCCACCTGCCAGCCTCCCCGACGATCTTGCAGAAAAGCCCCCCTGTTTATCTGGCCATAACCCGCGCTCCAGCTCGGCCCCGCCTGGCAGTCCCCGCGCGCTCGCTCGCTGACGCTTGGGCCCGAGCCAGCTAGCCCCACCTGTCATCCTCTAGGTCTAGCCCAGCCGCGGTGAGAAAAGTTTTCCTGCGCGCTGTGTCACCCAGTCAGCAGGTGGCCCACTTGTCATTGACTGTGGCTGGATCTGAGTGAGTGAGGAAAATTTGTGTTTATATCTGTTTTAATTTAAACCTTTTCAAATTAATTCAAATTCAAATTTAAATCTGTTTTCAAATAACTTTTAAATTATAAATCCAAATAATACAAATAATATATGTTTTCAAATAAGAAAAATGTGAGGAATTCAAATATGCCCTTCAAAATATATTTTGAATATTTAAAATTGCAAGTTGATTAAAATTACAACAAAATGCCTTTTCCCTTAATTAATTAATAACTTTTGTTTTATAACTCCAAATTTAACAAATAATATGTCTAAAATGATTAGCTCGACGAGACCTTTCTGTTTATGCATTCCATGTTTTGAATTGCAGCATGCATCATGTAAATATAAGGTATACAGCAACTAAAATGAGGTTAAAATGGGGCCCAAACTCAACAAAATGATTTATTCTTGTATTCCACACTCACCCATGCCATGATACTTTATTGCCATGCAAATTGTGCATCATTCATCATGGCATGATTGTTGGCTTGTCGCATTTTATTCATATGCTTGTGCATTTTATTTATGTTGGCCCTTGTTTGTTTGGTTCTTCTTCGAATAGATGCTGAGCAGGGGATATATCAAGAGACCCAGGAGCACTACCCAGATCCTTCTCTCGCTTCAACTGAGCTACCAGGCAAGCACTACCACATGCTTGCATACATATAGTACCTATTGCCTCTATCTTATTCTTGCATCATGGAGTCGCGATTGCATTAAACTGAATCCCAAGTATTGCATAGCCTTTACTTTTAAACCCCACCGAAGCTTGTTCCTCCATCCCATGAGCCATTACTAGAGGAGTTGTTTGAGCCATGCGAGTCGTAGAACAGCATGTGTAGGGTATGTGAGTGTCTGATGGATAACGAGGTACCTAAACAACTTAACCTGAGTAGTAATGGGATAACTAATGAAAGTGGCATCAGTGAGCCATATTTGCTATTTGGTTTTTCAGGCTCACTTGTGTCCCGTAGGACCCCGAGTACTTGATTCCTGTTCCTTGAATATTCGCGCTATCCACATCCGGGAGGCTTATGAACCCCCCTGAGCCAGAGCTTGATTCATTCTTATTTCTTGGGGCCACAAACTAGTTTGAGGTTTTATTTACTATCCTGTACTTATGCCATGCTTTACTACGTTATTTAAATTGTGCGAAGTACTGCACCTGTACTGTTTAGGTCCGTGACCCGTTTTCGCTGTATCGACAAGCCCAGTCACACTTTCGGGTTCCCAGTCGTTTACAGCCGGCCACACAAACCTTGAGTCCGTCTCGTAGCCGGCCAGCTTCGTTGCGGGTAGCTTAATGGGGTGGCCCCCTGAAATATTTCTGAATCCTGTGATTGCTTTGTCGTGACTGCCTCATTGGGTTTTGATTTGGTTTTTCCGAGGTTGATCGAGTGTGTGTTGCTATTTGTGCACCCCTGCAGGGTAAAACTTTCTGAAAGCCGTGTCCGCGGTTATGGACGACTTGGAGCACAGTTTCTCGATCATAGACAAGAATAACTAAAGAACCGCTTTTAATTTGACTAAGTACCTGACTAGTAAATAGTGCAACACTCATGGAATGGATAATAAAACTGCCAACGGATGGGGGGGTTGTTCGTCCGCTTCCTCGTTGGTAAGCGAGGAGGAGGATGGATCTGTGGACATTACCATTATAACTGTTGTTATTAATTCACGGACATCCGTCTATCTCTGGTTAGGCGGATGGTTAGCGAGTATCTATAGAATTGCTAGGGTTTATCTTTTGCTGCAATTGCGTCACCCCAGGTTGTGTCCCCTTTAGCGGCATAAAGACTTGCTGAGTACCCCTAGGGTCTCACACGATAAATTGTTTGATTCAGATGAACAGGTAAACTCGTAAGATGGATACTTGGTGGAGGAGACAGACGATGTGGGCAACGATCATTCGGTGTAGAGATTCCGGGAACGGGGATCCGTGAGATCTGTGGGCGGGATGTGTTTATTTATGGGGCATCTTATGCCGATTTGCTTCTTATCCGTACTCGGATTTTGTCTTCCGCTTCCGCCTGATACTCTGATGTTTGATGTATGAGGAGATATCCTAAACTATTATATCTATCTAGGATATTTGGATCTTGCCGTATGGCATTGCTATATTTCCTTTCTTTTTAGATGGAATGGCTCTGATGTACTGTTGTATGGTGGCTTGCATACATACTCATTTGTGTATGTAGTTGATCCCTTCGCCTGCCGATTACGCCGCCCGTTCTTGTCCCGATGTTTGGAAATGGTTAGGACGGCCAAAAGGTCTACCTGTGAGTGGCATTTGGGCCCCACCGTACTATTTTAACCATTTCCGCTCATCCAGGCTTGTAACTAGGAGCGTAATTCACCGAGGTAGTTACAATGGATTACCCTACAGGCTTTCTACTTCTTATTGGCATTCTCTCTAAGTTGTCAGAGCTTGAATACCACTTTTCTTCCAAGAATTCTTCTTTGCTCCCTTTCATGTTACTTCCATGATCTTGGAACAACTACTTCATTAGCTTCTGAGCAACATCACCTACTTTGAATGAACTTAAGTCCATTCTTTCATGTTGCTCCACACCTTTGCTGCACTAATATTCCTTCTTAGTGCCGGCTAATAATGAGTTGGGATTGATCCATCCTTCAAAATAGTGTTGATACTCCTTACATTTGGCTTCTTTCTTCCTGCAAGTCTTCATCTTGATCTTCGGATCTCATCACTCCCTTACACGAATTCCCTTATCTATCTAGGTCTATAACATCAAGTAATAACTTGATGATGCAACATGCATTTGCACATCAAGTCAAACTTCATGCATAGATCTAGTCAATCAAGAAGATCCAAGAAAAACCAAGAAATCCAAATGTGGTACATATAACACACATAATTCTAAGCCCTTAATATAGTAGTTGAGTAAAACATCTCGAAAATGCAGCTTAGCTGTGTAGTATATGACACCTCCTAGTATAGGTTTATACTGTGATACTTAGCACTTAGGCGTTAAACTACTATTTTCCTCAATACTTACCCAAACTGCCCAATTGCAATTGGATAATTTTGAGCAAAGTGGCCTCAATTTGGTTTTGACTAACCTCTTACCTTTCTTTCGGGACTACTAAAGACTACCAATATTCCATTCTATCGTAAACTATCCTCACATGATCTCTCAAAACTACTAACAACATTATAGTTACTACCTAATCCAACAATTATCGTAATATTATAATACCTATGACTTCTATTATATACCTACACTGTTCTTTACTTACTGTTGTGAGAAGATTACTTACTAAGTACTGGTCCTAATTACAAACTTATCATGGTCCTAGAGGTAATCCCACCATGATAACTCTTCTTTTTAGCTTGCTGTTATTGATTCTAAACCAAGTCCTACTTCATCTCGTAGAATTCTCAAGTGAATCCCACATGATTTACTTCCCACTCCATCTATACATGTTCTAATGGTCTTCATTAGGTAGCCTATCATTACCATCTAATGATAAGATTTTTGCTACCTTACATGTATCCTATGGATAAACTACACCATTAAACTACTCCTCAAGGTGTTTTAATCTCAGTCATAATTATCTTTGATATTTTAACTTACTTAAGATATCTTAGTGGTGTTATACCTATTTAGAGCTACACTCAAATGACATTTATCTAAAGAAGACATATAACTAATCCTTAAGAAAGATGACAAAAGTATCCAACTTAAGTGTGACAAGGTTATCCTCAAGTGGATATCCATCACAAATCTTGGTTTAGATAAGATGGCTCCTATAGTCACTATCCAACCTACAGATCTTCCTAAAAGGGTTTTAATTCTAAAGTCAAAGCATATGCTCTGATACCAACTGCGGTGACCCAGCATACCACTGCATGATGTAGTACACTATAGTCGTTGACATAACACTAATGAAACACCGTTCACTAGTATTACATCCCTCGGAGTGGTACAACAGAAACACAGCAGGTCCAAGGCATGACTATAAATTACAACTCGACTCTTTACAAAAGATCCAGAGAACATTCTAGGTTAAAGAGGAAGAAAATAACTTCTTACAAAGAAGAACCGGAAATAATAACTCGAAACTATCTGGCTAATAAGACTAACATCTAAACTATCTGGCTTGCAAATGCTGCTATTGCATTTCTCTACAGAAGTAGGTTTTATGGCTAGAGTATCTACTTCCTATCTAATTAGAACTTCATCTTCACTTCGGTTGATGAATATGTTGACTTCATTGACTTTATTGAAGAACTTGAGTTGCTGATGATGATTTGTTGAGCATAAGTTTGTGTTGACATCGTCTTCAATGGCTTAAAATCTAGCAAGGGTTAAGAAGGTACGATTGAGTACAAGCGTACTTAGCAAGTTCACTAAAAAGGAGTGTATGATACACTATCTCTACAGCCGCAGACCAAAGGTTTTCATAAATATTTCTTCAAAGGTTGCTTTTATTCTGAAAAGCTATGTCCGATAGCCTTCATAGGTTGACCAGAACTTTCATGGAGTTCCTTTCCTGCCGCATTCGTAGCTCCTTCCCGGAACATGGAGTAACATGTCACAGTTCTTACACTCTACAGAGGTGCATTACTTTACCCATGAGAGATCTTAGCTTTGTTGCACATCCGAGTTATAGGATCGTTCACACTTCCTTGGTATGAGGCCCAGACTAAGATCCAAGCCAATCACTGCCCTTCTCCGTGACCCCACATGAAGACACGACCTCCCCAAGCAGATATACCTCAGTTAACGCCCATATAGGTAGATATAGCCCTGGCAACCCCTTGGAGACTCCAGTGAGCAGACCATGTCCCTAGCAACCCCCATATAGGCATATATACCTCCGACAGCCCCTCACGGAAAGTCTAGACACCAATATCACGGGGAACTAGGAGTCCCACCCATTTGCCGAGTCCCCGCAAGGAAGCTACAACCTCACGATAAGGTCATCCGTCCATGCGAAAGGAAGAAGATCCAGTTGACTTCTCTGGCCCAATCCAAATCGCATGGTTAACGCGTAATATACGGTGCTAGAATCACTGGCGACATTGGTTGTTAAGTTCTAGATATTATGTTCCTTTACCACTGGAACTGTATTAATAGATTATTACCATTTGGTAAATAATCCATAATCATATTATTATGAAAATAGTGTTTTCTGACCCTTTTGAAATGCAGGTGATGACAATAATTGAGTTACAAGCATTTGATAGAAAATAATCAAAGGACATGAGAAAGTGTGAACTTGCCTTTTGTGATTGCAAGATTATGCACTCACGGTCTTCGAGACACTAGAAGATACAAATTCTATAAACAACATCATTGGTCCGGTAAGGACGAATGTTCAAAGAAGCAAGATGCAACTATGCATAATTAATATAATGTAATTTGATAAACATGAATCCTTAGAATAATTGTATCTAATCTATGGTTTGGAAATCGGGAATGGTTTCTTTAGAATGTGTTTCACTTTTATATCAGCTTCACATTTGTGCTTCTTATTAAGGCTTGTGAGAGTGTGTGAAATAATTAAGTAAATACAACAAGTAGCATACAATACTAAAGCACGCAATTGGGGCATGGTATGTAAAAGATTTATTATGCAAGATTATTAATCAATTAGAGTGGTTATAGAAATGCATAAAGATTACTTTTAATGTTTCTTAAAAGAATAACTTTTGAGGAAAAAATTACTTTACAAAGTAATAACATTTAATATTGAAGCTAACCCTTTAAGGTTTTCATATTAATTATTAGTATTAAAGAAGAGAATAATTACCACATTTGAATAGCTATTCCACTAGCAAGTGGAGACTTATCTGACTTTAATATGAGAGCACACTTCATGTTGTTCAATTTGTAACATTTCATGAAGGTGAAACAAAAGCATTATGTCTTGATGGAAGTGGTGTTCTCTTCATTTTATAAGTGAATGAACTCATTTACTTATTATTGAATTAATACTTATTTTTATAAACATGGGAATGGCATCATGTTAAATACTTAAATTTTTGTTTAACTTTTTAAGTGGATTCCCAAACTTGTAAAAGAATTGGTACTCAACTCTTGATGATTTTATAATTAATAAAATCTTTTTGGAGAGTAAGATTTACTTAATTTTTAAATAGTAGTTTTAGTAAGTACAACTTAAAATGGTTAGACCTATATTGACTTCAGTTAAATATCAATGGAACTTGTTATTACACTTTTAGATTTTAAATAAATAATAATAAATGCAATAGTAAAGCTTTATATATTTTTAATGAATTAAAATAAAAGAAAAGGGTTTAAATAAGATTTATTAGACCTTTACATTTTATGTTACTTCAATTATGAAACATGATATTTCTAAAGTATAGATTTTCTTTGTGTGATCATTTTGGTATATTATATGTATTTTTATGATTTTTAATTAATAAGATATGATTTTTATAAGTTTTATCATTTTATAAATACTATATAAATAATAAATACTTAGTTAAGTATCACAAAAATGTCCCATATAAGTTTATAAAATGTATATTTTATTTTTCTAAGAATTTTGATATATTATACTTATTTTTATGAATTCTAAATCATAGAATATATTTATTTAATATTTATCCCTAATAGGTTATTTACTAATAATTATTATTATTTTATTTAAGTTAGAAAATAAATTATAATAATAGGTTTATATTATATATTTTATTTTTCTGAACATTTTGATATATAATTTAAATTTTACTAAATTACAAAACAAAAGATATTGAATTAACAAGATTTAATCATTTTCTAGATTTATTAAAATAAACTGATTAAATGATTTACTTATTTACTAAACATGGATATCCTTTTTATACTGGGCCAACATCTAGCCTAGGTCACTGACTAGCGGGCCATAGGCCACGTCGGCATGCCACCGAGGCAAGGACTAGTCAACTTAGCTGACTGGATGGAAATCTTAACGCAAACCTGCCAGTGGGCTTGGGAAGGATAGGAACATCGACGTGGAGGTCAACTACGGCTGTGGTCAAAGAAATCGGCGGCTCAGGACATGGCGTTGTCTTCACGGTGGCGCCGTGCATGATGAGGAAGACGACGATGTCTCTCACGTGTGGCCCTAGCCTGCAGACACACAATGAACCAGTATGCAGGCTTTGGCTGCTGTTAGGCTATTACTGGGCCAGGGCAAAGCTTGCGAAAAGTTGTTGCTGCTGCTCGCGTGTGACGCATAGTAGATGGGCCGAGGTGGGCTGGTTCTGCAAGTAGACTTCTTCCTTTTCCTTTTCTATCTTGATTTTTATTTCTGGCTTTCTCTTTTTGTTTTCAATTTGAATTTCCTTAATGATTTGAATATTAAAAATCCAGTGAATCTACAAGGGTTCTACATGATTAATGTGGCTAGTTGATTTGGCATTATTTTTTGTATTTTCATTATTCATGATTAAATAAAGGATTATTTTCCTTAGAGAATATGAAGTGGAGTTAGGGTTTTAGAGTTTTATTCCCTTATATAGAAAATGATTTCCATTTTCCCATGATAATGGTTATGGTCAATAATTGAGATGGTTAATGATTTATATAAAATTTTATTCACACTTAGTTTCATATAAGAATTAAGATAGATACATTATAATGCTTTCAATGTTTAATGGTTTATAGTATGGTGATTTAAATTCCATGATTCTCAACACTTGGTGATTTCACCTATTCAAATTCTACTTGGTGTTTAGTATTTAGAATTACCCTAACACAACTTTGGTTAAGTCATTATGCATGAATAATAATCATTGATGAAGATATTCGTTTTACAAGTAGTTATTTTGAATTTGGAGAATATTGAATAAACTCATATTCTATTATGGCTATGGATGAAGATTAAGGTTTAAAGAAACTTCTCCTCAATCTATGATTAGTTTTGTCAGGGGGATGATCCCCGGGTACCCCATCCGGATAAGAAACGGGACAGTCGGATCGCGTCCGGCTGACCAGATGCAGCCGGACAGGACAAGACGGGCTGGCTATCACCCGGTAACCGGATCAGCAAGAGACAGCCGGATACGACTACGTAGCCGGACCCAATCAGTGAGACAGGACGACGTGCGTATCAGTGCACGGTACGCCCTGTATGATGACAAGACGAGCAACCACCTGCCCATACCGAAGACTTTGCGTGGGTGACGCTGGAACAGTGGCCTGTGCTGACGACGGGCTCGCACATCGTCCACTGTACCTACGACAACCATACCGCTCATACTCCGATAAGACAAGCCATACTGGATACTGTAGATGACTAGTCGGCTGGGACCCGCCTGTGGGACCCGCCAGTCGGACTAGCCAGTGAGACCTTTGCCTCTCTGCCTATATAAGGAGAGGCAAGGCCTCAAAAGAAAAGGTTGGTCTCAGTGCATTTAAGGCAGTAGCTAGAGAACATAGCTCAAGGAGCACTTGTAGTTCGTATATCCCTCATAGTCAGATCTAGGAGGAGTAGGGGCTTTATCTCACCACGAGGGCCCCGAATCTGGGTACTTCTTGCGTCCCGCTATGCTCGCTTGTATCCAATCTCGCCTGCGGACGCTGTCGGTAGCTTCCCTGCTAGTCCCCACACCTCTATCTAACCTTCTTAGGTACCGCCGTTCCCAATACAACGACAATTGGCGCCCATCGTGGGGCATGCCTTCGACCGGAGTCACGTTCCGCACGGGACCCCGCACTTCCTCCGGTGAGTGCGTGGCCTCCGGCCTGGTGCTCACGCTTGGCAAGTTCGACTGCGTCATCAACAACGCCTCCTGCTTCGCCGGAACTTCCTTCCCAGCGAACGGCACCGTCCTGCTATTCGGCGATCTCCCCGTCTACATCGCCACTGTCCCGGAGCGTTTCCCTAGGGAAATCGTCTCTGTCGCGGAGCTGTCGTGCTCAGACGACAGCACCTCCGCTGCACCCCGTGGCGTGGAGGTCATGATGGCCGGATCCATCTCACATCCCCGCCAGCCGCGGGAGCGAGGCACGGACGAGGTCGGAACTTCCACTCCCCCGCAGCCTCGGAACCCGGTGGAGGATGCCATTGATCGGCTCCTGATGCCGGTTAACCTCGGGGATAACCCGGAGGAGGCGGAGGCCAACTTCACCATGGAGAGACAGATCCTCCTCCAGGAGGCCATGGAGCTGGCAGCAGCCCGCAAGCAACTTGAGATCGCTCGACGCGAGTACGACTGCGTGCACGGCCTCACTCCGGCTACCGCGGAGCCGAGCCGACGTGGCCAGGTACGGCGTCGGTGCGGTGAGCTGGGCGGTAGGATGGAAAAGGACGGGGAACCGGATCCCGCGCCTGCCCTCACACGGCCCACCTACAGCACGCCCATCAAGAACCTGCGCGCGGCGCGAGCCGCAGCGGAGGGACTACCCAGCCTGGAGGGCGAGGCGCGAGCCCGCCAGCACGCTCGCGTGCAGGAGCTCCTCCGTGCCACGGATGAGCAGGCCGATGTCAACCGGCAGATGCAGGAAGACCTTAGCTACTCCATAGGGAGCAAGCTACCTGCCAACAGCAGGGGCGCGCCACGCGACACCCAGCAGGCGTCCTCCCCTCAGCCGCCTAGGGCCCGCAGCAGGCGTCGCAGCTCGGGCAACAGGGGCCAGCCGCGCCACGAGCAGACGGTGAACAGCAACCCGCCACCTCCCCCACCGCCAGCCGGAGTGCCCAGACCAGCCGGTTCCCGTCTCTCGGGCCGGGTGAGAGCGCCCAACCCGGATTGTCCGGATGCCCGCGACCGCATCGAGCTCCTCGCTCAAGCGCGCGTCACGGAGGAGGAAGATTCGACCGGCCCGGTTTGCTTCGGACCCTGCATCCGGAACGAGCCGTTTCCGGATAAATTCTCCCTGCCCAGGAACACCCCCAAGTACGACAGCAGCATGAAGCCGGAAGACTGGCTGACCGACTATGCTACGG
Source organism: Avena sativa (assembly GCA_916181665.1). NCBI lineage: Eukaryota > Viridiplantae > Streptophyta > Magnoliopsida > Poales > Poaceae > Avena > Avena sativa. The sequence goes on along the minus strand of OV702292.1, from coordinate 258,862,199 downwards.
CAGTCGGCATCGCCCACGGGAACAAGCGCACAGTTGTGCGCTACGTCCCTCTCATGCTAACCGGGTCGGCAAGGACATGGCTTAATAGCCTTGCGCCCAACAACATCAACGCCTGGGCTGACTTCGAGAAGGTGTTCGTCCGCAACTTCAACGGCACGTACAAACGTCCAGGGTGCCCGCGCGACCTGGCCTTGTGCATCCAGGGCGACCGCGAGTACCTCGCCAAGTGGACGGAGCTCCGCAACACTTGCGAGGGCATCCTGGAGAGCCAAGACATCAGCTTCTTCATCGAAGGATGTCAAGAGGGCACCATGCTTCGCCACCGACTACTGTGTGACGAGCCGAAAACCATGGCGGAGCTCATGACGGTTGCAGACCAGTACGCCATGGCGGATGCCGCCATGAAGAAGCCCCTCCGAGTAAATGCGGACGGCCGACTGACTCCCACGGAGCCGGCTCACGACCGTCCGAGCAATCCGGCTGGTGAAGCCGGATCCTCCAGACGCCACGGCAACGACAACCGGTTCCATGGGGACCGCCAGGCCGAGCAGCAGAAGCCTCGCTACCACGCGCGGCAGGTCAATGCTATGGAGGGTGCGCTCGACGCACCGGCTAATGAGGAAAGAAGGCAGAAGCCCCGGCTCACCTTCGATCAGATGATTGACGGCCCGTGCAAGTGGCATAGCGATCCCTTCAAACCGGCTACGCACACCACCCGAAACTGCAGCTGGAGCCGCCAGCTAAAGGACCAGGGCAACCTGCCTCGTCTCCCGCCTCCCCCACCGGGTGGACCCCCACCACCGGCTAGGGGAGCCGGTAATGATGGTAACGGCGGCAACGGCAGCAACAAGAACAACGGCTACCCCCAGCCGCACGCCGCCTACCACATCTTCGAGATGGAGCAGGACGACAAGCACAACCGCAGGCGACGCTCCAAGGAGGTCAACGCCATCGTCTCTCCGGCCCCCCAGTACCTGAACTGGTCGGAAACCCCCATCACCTGGAGCCGGGCAGATCAGCGTGAGCATCTGCCGACTCCCGGGGTCTATGCCATGGTGCTCGACCCTCTCATCGTCTCCAACGCGCGCACCTGCCGATTCTCGCGCGTCCTCATGGACGGGGGCAGCAGCCTCAACCTCCTCTACCAGTCCTCACTGGAGAAGCTGGGCATTCGCGAAAGCGACCTGCGCCCGACTACCACGACGTTCCACGGCGTACTGTCGGGGCCAGCCTGCGCCCCGCTAGGGAAAATCCAGCTGGACGTCATGTTCGGGACCAAGGAGAACTTCCACCACGAGCCAATATGGTTTGAGGTGGTAAATCTGACGAGCTCCTACCATGCTCTCCTCGGGCGCCCCGCCCTCGCCAAGTTCATGGCCATCCCCCACTACACGTACCTCAAGACAAAGATGCCGGGACCCCACGGCGTGAGCATCGTTGCCGGCTGTTTCAGGCGATCGATGGAGTGCGCCTCAGCCGGTTCCAAACCGGCAGAGGCCCTCATCATAGCCGAAGAAAAATGCATGATCATGCGCAATGTGGCCATGGCCCAGCAGGACATTCTGGCTAGCAGCAAACCAGTTGGAGAAGGAGCTTTCTAGCCGGCAAAGGAGACGAAGAGGATCCTGCTCGACCCCTCCGATCCGACTAAGTTCGTCACCATTGGTGCCGTCTTGGACAGCAAATAGGAAGGCGCGCTCGTCGACTTCCTCCGTGAGAATCGGGAAATCTTCGCATGGTCCCCCAAGGACATGCCGGGTGTGCCGAGGGAGTTCGCCGAGCACTCACTTCATGTGCGTCCGGATGCCAAGCCGGTCAAGCAACCTATGCGCCGGTTCGCGGAGGAGAAGAGAAGGATAATCGGTGACGAGATCACCCGGCTCCTTGCAGCCGGGTTCATCATGGAAGTGTACCACCCGGACTGGTTGGCGAACCCAGTCCTGGTGTTGAAGAAGAACAAGACCTGGCGCATGTGTATCGATTACACCAGCCTGAACAAGGCGTGCCCGAAAGACCCCTTCGCCTTGCCCCGTATCGATCAAGTCATCGACTCCACGGCCGGCTGTGATTTGTTGTCTTTTCTAGATTGTTATTCCGGGTACAATCAGATCCGGCTAAACCCGGCTGATCAGATTAAGACATCATTTATCACCCCCTACGGGGCTTTCTGCTAGGTAACCATGCCTTTCGGCCTAAAGAACGCAGGCGCCACCTATCAGCGATGTATGCAGAAATGCTTGCACTTGCAAATAGGCCGAAACATGCACGCTTACGTGGATGATGTGGTCAACAAGACCAAGGAAAGGCGCACCCTCCTCGAGGATCTGGGAGAAACATTTGGCAACCTCCGCCAGTACCAGATGAAGCTGAACCCAGAGAAGTGCATCTTCGGAGTACCATCCGGTCAGCTACTCGGTTTCCTCGTATCACAACGAGGTATCGAGGTGAATCCGGAGAAGATCGCGGCCATCGAGAGGATGCAGCCACCCAAGAACCTACTTGGAGTCCAGAAGTTCACCGGATGCCTGGCTTCCCTCAGTCGTTTCGTCAGCCGGCTGGGGGAGAAGGCACTCCCGTTATACCAGCTGATGAAGAAGACAGACAAGTTCTCCTGGACTTCGCAAGCCGACACCGCGTTTCATGACCTCAAGCGCATGCTATCCACAGCACCGGTTCTGGCCACGCCGGCTAGCAAGGAGCCGATGTTGCTCTATATAGCAGCCACCAGCCGGGTCGTCAGCGTCGTCCTGGTGGTGGAGCGCCCCGAGGAAGGCAAGGCTCAGCCGGTTCAGAGACCCGTCTACTATCTCAGCGAGGTTCTCTCCCTCTCCAAGCAGAACTACCCCCACTACCAAAAGATGTGCTACGGTGTGTACCTGGCATGCAAGAAGCTCAAGCACTACTTCCAGGAGCACCCGATCAAGGTCGTGTGCACCGCACCCCTTTCGGAAATCATCGGCAACAAGGACGCCACCGGCCGAGTCGCCAAGTGGGCCATCGATCTCGCCGCTTACTCCATCCAGTACGAGCGCTGGCTCACGATCAAGTCACAGGCGTTGGCAGACTTCCTTGTCGACTGGGCCGAGACCCAGTATCTCCCACCGGTTCCGGATTCGGACCACTGGCGGATGCACTTCGACGGGTCGAAGATGCTCGGGGCCTTGGGAGCCGGCATCGTGCTCACCTCACCCAAAGGAGACCGGCTGGAGTATGTGCTGCAGATCCACTTCAAGGCCTCCAACAACGTAGCCGAATACGAGGCCCTGGCGCACGGGCTCCGGCTGGCCAAGGAGATCGGTGTCAACCGGATCCTGTCCTTCGGCGATTCGGACTTGGTGGTGCAACAGGTGTCCGGGGAATGGGACGCCAGAGATGCAAACATGGCTCTCTACCGGTTCCACATCCAGAAGCTCAGTGCCTCCTTCGACAGATGCGAATTTCACCACGTCCCCCGCACCAACAACGAGGCAGCAGATGCGCTCTCCAAGATAGGATCCACCAGACAGGCCATCCCACCAGGGGTCTCCTTGGAGCATCTGCGCAAGCCATCCATCAACCCGTCGCCGGAGTCAGACTCCATCGTCTGGGCGGGAAGCGTTCCAGCTGGCGGAACAGCAGAAATGGAGCCGGCAGAACCACCAAAGAAGAAAACCCGCATCAATTCCGGCCAGGCAGTGCTCTCTGGCTCGCAAGACCGGGGGCTGCCGGCTCGCCTAATGGCTCGGGGGCTGCCGTCCCGGGTGCTCCACCCGGACGACCCCCCGACATCCGTCAGCCGGAGGACAGGAGCGTCCTCGTCATCCAGGAAGTGCCATCCTGGGCACAACCCTTCATGAACTACATCGCCAACGGAGAACTCCCGGACGACGAGGTAGAGGCCAGGCAAATCCGGCGCCACGCGCATACATACACCATCATAAACGGCGAGCTGTACAAGCGCAGTGTATCCGGTATCTTCCAAAGATGTGTTGATGTGGACACGGGCTACCGGCTACTCAAGGATATCCACCAGGGTGAGTGCGGGCACCACGCTTCGTCAAGGGCGATAGTCGCCAAGGCATTCCACCATGGTTTCTATTGGCCCACCGCCCTCGAGGATGCCGAGCAGCTGGTCCGCGCGTGCAATGGGTGCCAGCGCTTCGGGCAGCTCAGGCACATGCCAACCTCGGTACTCAAGACCATACCGATCACCTGGCCCTTCGCAGTTTGGGGCCTCGACATGGTCGGTCCCTTCAAGCGAGCCCGTGCGGGAATGTCCCACCTGCTGGTAGCGGTGGACAAGTGCACAAAGTGGATCGAGGCCAAGCCTATCCGGAAGATGGATGGAGCGACGGTTGTTACCTTCTTCACCGACATCATCAACCGCTTCGGCTACCCCAACAACATCATCACCGATAATGGCACGAACTTCGCCAAGGGGGCCTTTGCCTGGTTCTGCAGCAACAAGGGCATCCGACTGGACCTCGCCTCCGTTGCACACCCGTAGTCCAACGGGCAAGTCGAACGAGCAAACGGCTTGGTGCTAGCCGGCATCAAACCACGTCTCATCGAGCCGTTGGAGCGGTCACCTGGATGTTGGATCGAAGAACTTCCGGCTATGCTGTGGAGCCTCCGCACCACACCGAATAGGTCAACTGGCTACACGCCATTCTTCCTGGTCTACGGATCGGAAGCCGTCCTCTCTGCCGACATCGAATTCGACTCCCCTCGCAAGCTCCTGTACGACGAGCAAGCCAACAAGGAAGCGCGAGAGGACGGGGTGGACCTCCTGGAGGAGGCCCGCGAGCTGGCCCTGTCCAGATCTGCCCTGTACCAGCAGCGACTACATCGCCACCACTCAAGCCAGATTCGCCCAGTCGCATTCCGCGAGGGCGACCTGGTTCTCCGGCTGGTGCAAGACACGAAGGGCATGCACAAGATATCACCACCCTGGGAGGGCCCTTCATCATCAGCCGGGCGCTGCCCAACGACTGCTATTACCTCATCGATGCACAACAGCCGTGCAAGAACAAGATGGACAGATCGGACGAGGAGACCGAGCGTCCTTGGAACGCGGCCCCGCTGCGCCCGTTTTACACCTAGTCGCCAGGCAGTGCATGTATCCCGAAAACCCCATGAATGAAAATGCGGACCCCCACGAGAATCTCGGGGGCTCCTTCTAGAAATGTGTGTGCACTTGTTTTCCGGTTCAAATTTTCCAGCTCCGGCAACCCCTACCCGGGGGCTCGCCGGCTGGCCCGGCCTGTTAAGTCAACAAACCGGCTGAGTAATGTGCGATGATGTCGGAGGCCCACTCTTCGTCTCAGCTACAGACCACAACCCGGCTGTCCGGCTAGCAAGAGCAAAAGCCCGAGGCATCCCACACGAAAAACAGGGAGGAGACGCGACAGATCGGGCGTCCCGGCCCTGCAACTAGCTAGAACCAATCCAGCTGCTAAGCCGCTAGTACCGTGCGTAATGTACTGTCAGCTCCCTTTGATTCCGGCTGCAGACCGCAACCCGGCTGCCCGGCAAGGACGCAGCGAAAACAACAGAGCACACGGGAAGGCGACTAAGTGTCTAGAAAGGAGCGAGCTAGTTTTCGAAAAAACAAGCCGTTGTCCGGCTACAATTTGACAGACTAACCTATTAACCTGTGAAGATGTATGTGTATGCATATGTGCATTCTTGTCCGACTACCTCGAGTCGGAATTCAGGAGAAAGAAAGAAGATTCGAAGTCCTTGCCTTCATCAAGCGCTCCGAATCTCGGGGGCTACACCCACTAGGTGCACTCGTGCGCCCCAGTGGAATCTTTAGTTCCTGACCGGCTAAGGGCGTTTAGCCGGCCGTTCGGAGCCCAGGTGAGGGGAAGGGCGGGAGCAAGAAAAGACAAGAAAGATTCGAAGCACCTGGCTACGCTAGCTACTCCGAATCTCGGGGGCTACACCCAGTGGGTGCGCTCGCGCGCCCCCACTGGAATGTTAGTTCCCCCGGCTGAAGGCATTCAGCCGACGAAAGTGGCCGACTGGGACGAGGCCAGTCGGATAAAGTTAGAAGACTTGGGAGAAATAAGAAAGATTCGAAGCACCTGGCTGCGCCAGCTACTCCGAATCTCGGGGGCTACACCCAGTGGGTGCGCTAGCGCGCCCCCACTGGAGGTGTAGGTCGCCCGGCTGAAGGTGTGTAGCCGGACGAGGTTAGCCGGGCAAAATACGCAAAAGGAAAGCTCAACGCACAAGATTCAAGAAGTTCAACAATAACAAACAAAAAGGAGACGAAGCTCCCATAAGTTACCCGGCATCAAAGACAGCCGGCACAAATGGACAAGGTTCATAAACATGTAAGACAAGACAAAAACACCCGTCATCCCGGGGCAATAACTAGACGGCAGGACCCTTGCCGTGCGGGGGATCTTGGCCGGCAGAAGCTTCAGGCGGTGGAGGAGGCGCAAAGCTTGATCCGGTTCCTGCGCCTGCGGGTGGCGGCATCGGGCCCTCCGCATCGGGAGTACCGACGGACTCCGAGTCGGTGAGCACCTCGTCGGGATCCACGTAATCGGCTATCTTGATGGCGGACCCGCGGAGTTCTAGATGGGCTTGGCGGATGGTGGCAAGATCGGCTCCGGCACGGAAGCCAGCGTCGATCTTCTCGACACGGGCGTCCTTGTACCAGGAGAGCATGAGGGCCAGAGCCATCTCCGCTCCGGCCCGTGCCGCCAAGTCTCGCAGCCGATCCACCGCAGCCGGCACCTCTCCCACCTTCGCCGCCAGCTGCGCCATCGTCTCCGAAACCGGAGCCTCCAGCCACATGAAGGAGAAGATGTCTCGTCCCGCTTGACGAAGCTTCGCAGCTTCCTCGCCAAGAAGGACGACGAGCTCCTGGGCCATCGGCTGCGCTCCCGGCCAGTTCTCCTATAGTCGGTTGTAGGCCAGCAGGTCTATGCTGGGGTAAAAAGCTGTCAGAAAAGAGGAGTCAGATCCGGCTACCGGATCCGGAAAGAAAGGAAGACGGAAGAAAGAACTCACCCTTGGCAGTGTGGCCAACCTGCATCAGCTCCTCCACCAATGCCTTCTCCTTGACCGCTAGCCGTTTTATCTCCTTCTCTTGGTCCTTGTTCTGGGACTCGAGAAGGGAGAAAGATTCGGCCCGGCTAGCGAGCGAGGCGTCGCGCTCCTTGATGGTGGCCTCCAAACCGTCTACCCGCGCGTGCTAGTCCTTGTTCTGTAGCCGCAGAGTGGAGTTGGACTTGCTCAGCCGGTCGTTCACTTTCTTCAAGCGATCGATCTCGCGCTGAGCGCACACGAGGATGGCTGCAACGAAACCGGCTATCAGTAAAAAAAAAGGGAGCAAGCTGGGTGAAGCGAACTTACTCTGGGAAGTCCCATTGGCGTCAGCGAGCTTCTGCTCCAACGTCCGGTTGCCGCCGGCTGTGGCCTCCAGCAGCCGGATCTTCTTCACCGCCAGCTCGAGCGTGGCGGCAAGGTCCAACAACGAAGTGGCAGAGGAAGCATCATCGTCCACGGCGTTGACGGCCAAGGACTCCTTCGCTGCAACCACCGCCGTTCGCCACTCCTCCCCGAGCTCCTCGTCGGAGTTGTCATCGCCAACAACGACGAGCTCCTTGCCGGCAGCCCCCCGCGCGCCTGCGGAAGAGCCTTCCGGCTGGGAGGGCTCCGCTTCCGGCTGGGGACCCTCCGGCTGGGCGGAGGCAGCCGGCTCAGCTCGAGGGGGAGGCGGAGACTGTGCCTCAGAAGAAGGAGAGGAGCCGGTTGGCGCAGTCGGAGCACGGGGCGGCGACCCGGTTGGCGCCCGGGCCGGGCTCGCAGCTCTGAAAGAAACCAACGCACTAAAGAGAAGGAGGAGAAGGCAAAAGCAAAGTAAGCCAAAGTCAGAAAAACAAGAAATAGGGCAAGCAGACAGAAAGCGCCGAAAGAAAAAGGGAAGGGGGAGAAGGAGCGTACCCCGGCACAACTGGGGGCGGCCCCTTCTTCCGGCCAAGGTGGCTTGGTGGAAAGGCGCCGGACCGGCTCCTCTTGGGAGCCGGCTCCTCCGTCGCGGGCCGGCGGGAGCCAGAACGGCTGGAGCCGCTCCCGCCTGCCTTGCCGTCCGTCGTGGAGCGCGTCACTGGCTCCACGGTCGGCCCGGCCTCCTCCTCCTCATGCATCTCCGCGTGCGGGTCGGCAGCCGGCTCGTCATTCCGGTTGGGGAAGGCGTCGTCGTCCCCATCCGATTCCTCGCCGGACCGCCGAGCGCGCGGCTCGGGCAAGTCGGGCATGAATGCCTCGAGGGGAGCCTCGCCCTCCTCGCGAAGGATGCAGGCGAAGATCTGCCGAATGCATGAAGTCAATCAGACAGAACAAGAAAATAACACAGAAAGAGTGAGCAAAATTTCTGGCTACGAGAACTTACCCGGGGCGCGCGGTTCTCCCGGCTGTAGGGCGCCAGACTGAACTTCCAGTTCTCCGGCAGCCGCTCCTTGCTGATCGTCCACAACCACTCCTTCAAGTTGTGGTAGCAGGGATCGCGGCGCGACAGCCGGGTCGGGTCCAGCCGGCCGGAGTAATAGCACATCTTGTGCGCCCGCTACTGCATTGGCATCATCAGCCGGGACATCTAGCTAAGAGTGATGTCCCGTCCGGTTAGCTGGCAGGTGACGAGGGAGCGCATGCGTGCCTGCATCGCGTCCGTCCCCGCCTTGTCGCCGTGGATCTTCAGGTCCCAGTTCTGCCGGCTAGACTCGACGTCTTGGAAGGCCGGAAGGTTTATCCGGTCGACGTTGGTGATGTTCTTGACGTAGAAGTACGACTGCTGCCACAGCCGTACCGTGTCCTGGAGCAAGATCTTTGGGTAGCCGGATTGGGTGCGGGAGTAGATGGAGGCGCCGCCGTAGACGACTAGCGGCCCCTTCGTGTACTGCACCTGCGGCCGGACTCGGAAGAGCCGGCAGAAGAGCCTGAGATCCGGCTGGATCCCGAGATAACTCTCATAGAACGCCATGAAGTGCGCCAGCGTTCCGATTGCGTTGGCGCCGAGATGGTGGAGGAGAAGGTCGAAGAAGGCCAAGAACGTGAGGAAGAATGGGTGCAGCGGCAGCGCGAACCCACGCGCCAGGTGCGAAAGGAAGATGACATGCTCCCCCTCCGCCAGATGCGGCGACACCTCCCCCACCGGCGCCAACCGCACCGCCACCTCCTCCGTCGGCGGGAGGACGCGGGTCGCGCGGTACTTCATGATTTGGTCTTCGATGACGAAGGATCCGCACCAAGCCCCGCGGTCGGCGGCCATTTCCGGCTGGTGGAGAGGAGCGGCGATGGAAGAGTGGCGGTGGCCCGTAGCGTCGACGACGACGAGCAGGCGGCGCAGAGGGCAGGAGCGCAGGAGCAAGAGCACGCGAGGGAGAAGGAGACTGTAACAGGGGAGCGAAGGAAAAGAACTGCCTCCCCCACGGTGTCCCTTTAAAGGACCGGAAGGGAAACCGTCGACGGGGCCACGTGGTGCGCATCCGGGCAACCCACACCCCAACCGCCGCCTAGATCCCGTTTGCCAGGGCAGGATGCGCAGAAGATCCTGGAGCGAGAACCGAAACGCCGGACATCAGTTTCCCAAGGCGACGTGCGACGGGATGTTACGCTGCCCGCCGCAGAGCAATGATGGCGCGTGCGCGCGTGGCCGGCGTCAGCACTGACGTCAAGGGTAGCGCAACCGCCAGGCTCGGCCGGATGAAAATTCAAAAAGCAAGAAGGAGCGCAAGCACATTTCACCTAAGGGCGGAATCCACACGCGCTCGGGGGCTAGTGTCAGGGGGTGATCCCCGGGTACCCCATCCGGATAAGAAACAGGACAGTCGGATCACGTCCGGCTGACCAGATGTAGCCGGACAGGACAAGAAGGGCCGGCTATCACCCGGTAGCCGGGTCAGCAAGAGACAGCCGGATACGACTACGTAGCCAGACCCAATCAGTGAGACAGGACGACGTGCGTATCAGTGCACGGTACACCCTGTACGATGACAAGACCGGCAACCACCTGCCCATACCGAAGACTTTGCGTGGGTGACGCTGGAACAGTGGCTTGTGCTGACGACGGGCTCGCACGGCGTCCACTGTACCTACGACAGCCATACCACTCATACTCCGATAAGACAAGCCATACTGGATACTGTAGATGACTAGTCGGCTAGGACCCGCCTGTGGGGCCCGCCAGTCGGACTAGCCAGTGAGACCTTTGCCTCTCTGCCTATATAAGGAGAGGCAAGGCCGCAGTAGAAAGGGTTGGTCTCAGTGCATTTAAGGCAGTAGCTAGAGAACACAGCTCAAGGAGCACTTGTAGTTCGTATATCCCTCATAGTCAGATCCGGCAGGAGTAGGGGCTTTACCTCACCACGAGGGCCCCGAACCTGGGTACTTCTTGCGTCCCGCTACGCTTGCTTGTATCCAATCTCGCCTGCGGACGCCGTCGATAGCTTCCCTGCTAGTCCCCACACCTCTATCTCACCTTCTTAGGTACTGCCGTTCCCAATACAACGACAAGGTTGATATCCCCTCTTAGAGTGAGATATTGGAATTACTTCCTAGAGTACTCTTGTTAGTTCATGGGTCTAGGTTTCTATTAGGGCTTAAGATATTAAAGTAGACAAGGCTTTAATCCATAAACACTCACCTGGTTCTCTTATTATCTCTCGGAAGCTTCATTTGGCCAAGAGATATTATTCAATGGTTACCTAGGAATAGGAAATGATTCCACTATCAATTTGATTCTATGGTTTTGAACAATGAGGTAGACATGGGTCTTGTCATGTCTTGATATACTGTTGGTTAAAGGTTCCTCCAGCACTCCTACCTTAATACCTCACTAAGCTTATCTTTAGATAAGGAATTCCTTTCCTAAATATACTCTATACATCTCTCTTATCTTTATTCACAAAGATCACATCTTCCTAAATAAGTCAATCATCTGACTCCACCATATCCATCATCATATGATGACATGGTCATGCCACTTAAACAATTCTCATTCTCCATTCTTCTTCATATAATTCCCATTTCTTAGCTACCCTTGATGAATCCATCAATGTAGCTACTACTAACTCCATCCGTTAACTCCCTTAAACCCATCTTACAACTACTTCCAAGGCTTACAAGATTATAGTTCTCTCTATATCACATGTGATAACCATCCTCTAGAATAGGTATGGTACTACTCTCCATAATACAAGTTGTTCTTATATTAACTTGGTTAAACTACTATGCCTCCAACTACTCCATACAACTCATATTATATACTTCATCAAACTCTAGCTTAACTTCTCATAATCAAGCTAGATGATTCATCTTACTAAGGCTTTACCTAATTTGGTATACTCATAACTATTTTTATCAGCTGATCATCTATTCTCAAATGACTTGAGAATAATGACCACCATCCTTTGATCATGCTAAGCTTAGGCTTCTAATTGTCTGATCAAGATCTATCATCAGCTAAGCAATAGGTTGTTACTAGCCTCCTTATAGGTTTATCTTGTTAAGGAAGCTTATTCCATATTTATATCTACTTGCCTTAACAAGATTATCATTGGATGTGCTAATACTACAAGATTTCTCGTAGCTCCATAATTACTAACTCAACCCTTAGGTTTAGGTACTTCTTCTGGTTAACTCATGAATGAGCTATCTCCTCCAACATCAAATGGTTTGATCTCCACTAAGGATCACCTTTCATTGATGATGGCACACTCTACCATACCTAGTTCCTTATTCTTATTAATTCACTTAAAGTCTTTGTAAGGTCAATATAATAGGTCAAAGCTAAGAATCAATAAGTTCTAGGTCAGGAATTAGTTAGTCAACATTGTTGATCAATTGACACTAGGACTTGGTTAAGTAGGTATGTCACCTACTAATATGGCAACAAATATATGAGATGAATGGTCTTGGCTTGGCTTCCTTTTCTACTCTATTTGTGATAAGAGATAAAGTTTAAGAACTACCATGATCCCCATGGTAGGAACCATTATGGCAATCAAGTGTATCAAGATTTAGTTATAGAGTTTCTTTACTTAAGTTATATACTTAATTGGGTATTTAGGGTTTGTCGTAGATAATACCTTGATATAATCTTTAGAATATTAAGTATTCTTCCTTGAGTTGTTGTATGGAATACCATGTAATGATCTCTAGAAGATCAGGTACTCCTTATTAAGCAGTGTGTTGTGACTTAGGTTGATTACATTGTATCTACCCTTAGATCAAATTATACTACCCAAAGATAAGGTTTTAGCAAAGGTCATATTAAAACTTATCGCAATCAACTTGATGATCTACTTCAGTTCCACCAAGTTAAGAGCAGCTTCAATCACTTTGACAAGTTTTATTTAAAAGCGCGAAAATTATCTAGATTTTCTATGCATGAATGCAATGCAGACACCTCATCTCAGCTTAAGCTCTAATGCTAGGATGTTACATGTGATCTGAGACATCAGTTTAATGAACAATAATACATTATATACTATTACACTAATATATATTTATTTCTCGACCGTAGCAACGCACAGGCACTCTGCTATTTGCTATTAAACCGGCTAATTGAACTATTACATAAAAGTTGTAGTTTTTTGAAGTCATTAGCCCCAAAAGTTATAGTTTTTTGAAGCAAACCCCAAAAGTCATAGTTTTTTGAAGCCCTAGCCCCAAATTGCCGTAGCTTCTTGCAATTTACTCTAACTTTACCAGTCCCCACTAGTTTAACCATCACCCTACATGTACCTGTATACATCCGTAGGTACAATTGTTTTCCATACCCACGGACGCTACATGGTAAATGGGTATCAGCAGATAAAAAGTACTACTACCTCTGACGAGGGTTTAACTCATCAATGCCCATTGTTATGGACTTGGGTTTTGGAGAAGGAGGGAGTGCTGGAGACATCTATCGGATAGCAAACAAGCACACAGGGGACAAAGATTTACCCAGGTTCAGGCCTCGTAGAGGTCCCTACTCCTGCTTGTATGCTTGTGGAATTATCGAAGGAATCGAGGATTACAATGGTGCACAGATGCAATCTGGCGAGGGTTGTGGAACTAGGGTTGCGTGTGTCCTCCTCGCCGCCCCCATCCTAGCCCTTATATAGATATGCTAGGTCTCGGGTAGTAGGTCGAGTCGGTTACAAATTAGGGTTTTCCCCTTCAAACTTTCTATCTTTAGCTTCTTCATTTTCTTCAAGCAATCGAGAGTCCGTAGGTTACTCGAGTCCTTCATTTGGGCCTTGGCGACACCGTGTTCCTTCACGTATTTAGACCGTATATACCAAACTCGAGTACCTGTCGGGTATACCCATGTCAGTAGCCCCCAAGTGTCCAGTGGAATCGCAGATTTGACTGGGGACTTTTGAAGTCTTTCGAGTGCATGAATGAGTATATTTCGACTGCTTTATTTGTGTCATAGGGATTGTTGATGTACGTGCCTGATATAACCGAAGTATCGGTATCAGTTAACCACCTTAGGGTGAAACAACGCAATCTACTCAAACTCGAGTCCCCGGACTCGAATCCGGAAAAGTGCTGGTGTAATTCGACTCAAGCCACGGAGGTCTTACAGGAGTCGAATTCCAGTTATATGGGTGTGAGCACTCGACGCGTCCGTCAAGGCATGTTCATCGTACCTGTAGTCATGGATATATTTATGGTAGTGCGCAGCTAATGTGTTGCCAAGCCTTATTCAGGTCTTACCTTCACGCTGTAAGCGCGACATCCGAATTTTATCATCGCGGAGATGATTCGGGTGACCCAGGAGACGCAGTCTCTTTGTAGGGAAAAATTATGAGGCGGTGTCGCCATGAGTTTTTATTGTGGATGTTATCAACACATAGTTTTTGTATAAATAATCATAGGGTGCGTGACCAGCGCTCCCTATGGGAGTAGCCCTCGAGTGCCTGGTTGAGTCGAAGACTCAGGCAGGGACTGAAGAATCATTTTGCGACTGCTATCGTCTTTGTTTGCTTGTTTCAGTCGAATTTGTTTCCGGCACTCCCTATGGGAGTAATCCATGCCCATAGTCAAGCCATGCTACGAGTGGTTGGGTTTGATTTGATTATCCATGTTCCTGAAAAAAGAAAAAGAAAGAAAAAATCGTAGGGTGTGCGACCAGTGCTCCCTATGGGAGTAGCCCCCGAGTGCTTGGTGGAGTCGAAGACTCGAGCAAGGACTAAAGTAGTCAAAGTCTTTCGCTGCATAGCTTTGATGATGTCAGTGCTGACGCTTTCATGACCTCAGTTGCCCCCGTGAGCAAGTTTGACGGGACATGACGAGCAATGGGTCCCACTTTCTGACTTTGATTTGACTGGGCGTGCGTAATCTTTATTTTAACTGCGCCTCCTCGATTTCCGCGCGTAATGGGAGTAGTGGAGGGACGGTTCGCGCTTCCACTCCTCCATGTGTCGAGCACGATGTTTGCCACGCATCCAGTAGGGTTTTTCTGAGCCGTTGGATTGCATCTTCCAGGGGTTAAGTTGCAGCGCTGTGATGGTAATTTTCTCATCTGTTCTCGTTCATCCTTCGCTTCCATCGCCATTGCTGTTGCTCCTCTGCTTTTCTCTGCGCCCATTTCTTTCATGACGCTGGACCAGCTCTGCTCATTTCCGATCTACTTCCTTCGCTCGCATCGCCGCCGCGCAATGGGGAAGAAGAAAGGAGGTGTTGTGGCTGATTCCGCGGCCACCGCTGTTATGGCTAAGAAGAAAGGCGGCTCCGCCGCTGCGAGCACCAGCACCGCCGCCGGCGGGAAGAAGAAGGCCACAGGCACCCGCGTCACAAATGGTGCGTGGCGCCCCTCCATCATCAAGTCGTCGGATCTCCATCTTCTTTGTCAAGACGGAGTGCTGTCCGGCGCAGTCGCCGACGCGCGCGTCCCCGGCGGTGAGACAATTCCTGCTCCTCCCACTGGTTTTCGAGTGATTTTTTTAGCATTCATCATTCGTGGTCTCTCCTTGCCTCTTCACCCCTTTTTTAGGGGCCTCCTTTGTTTCTACGGGCTTCAGCTCCATCAGCTGACCCCGAACTCTATCCTCCATATCTCTTGCTTTATTACCCTCTGCGAGTGCTGGCTCGGAATCGAGCCGCACTTCGGCCTCTTCAAGCACCTCTTCAAATTGAAGCACCAATCTGCATCTGGCTCTTTAGTTTATGATGTAGCTGGTTGCGGGATTCACGTCGACCCATCCGCCACTTATTTCGATATCATGCTCATAGCGTCCGTCCATGGGTGGAGGGACAAGTGGTTCTATATTCACGATGAGAAGGTTGGCGACGAGCACTTCGGACTCGCACCCTTCGATCCCGCGACACCGTGCATTAGGAGGCACTCCTGGAAAAATGTAGTTATGCCTGGCGAATCCGCGGAGACGGACGTGCTGTATGAGCATGTCTGTGACCTCGAGAGTTGCCTCGGCAAGAGGCTGCACCCTCATTCGGACTTGGCTGCGCCGTCGCGTCCAGCCCGTACAGGCCAGAGTCCACCCCATGTTTCAGTGGGCTGGCGCTGATGATGCCACTCGCGTGTCTGCCGATGGCATGTCCACGAGTGAGGTGGACAAGAGGGTTCAACTGGTCACCAAGTACACCATCAAGGATGTGCTCCCCAGTGAGCCAGTTGTTCCTCCGTTCGATGCTGCTAATCCTCCTCCTGAGGTATAGTTGTGCTACGCAGTAGCTTAATTTGTCGATTGCTTTTCTGCTATTCTGTTTGTTTTTTGCTGAACTTATTGTCTGTATGCAGGATTGGGCAGTGTTGCAGTGTATGCCCCTTCTTCCTGAGGGGATTATTCCTCACGAAGCCTTGGAGGATGTAGCATCCCAATTGTCTAACAATTGTAATGCTACTTGGTCTAGTAATATAATGGCTACTTCAAATATATAATTGTTGCATCATCATTATATCATGCTCATGTCATCATGCCCCCTTGCATTTGAGCATCATATAAAACCCTTTTTGATTTGGATCTTATCTCATATGCATTGTTAATTGTATTTGCTTCTTGATATTGTATTTGGTTCTTGATATATTGTTTAATGCCCAAGTTGAGTTGGGGGCATATCTCTTGTTAACTCCACCACCTTTCCTTCACCACCTTATAATTCCACCATCCAACTGAAATATGAGCTTTGCATTTTATTTGAGATTACCTCTAGCTCATGTGGGTTGGGATGGACCCAATTCTTTTCCACTTGCTCTCATCTTGGCATCATGTTGTTTTCACATTATTGATATATGAGAGCCACATGGCCATCTTTGCATGCCTTGTGAATGGAACCCTTTTGCTAGCTTCCATATGTGTTGTGTTGAGGTTATTTTATGTTTGGTTATTTTTGGGCTTATTAAATGCCTAGTGGCACATACACACTAGCAAATCCCAATTTTTCTCAAACATGGTCATCTCCAACTACTCCACATGGGGCATCCTTTCTTTTTCTTTTGCTTGGCTTTATTCCACCTTGGGAAATGCAAATGAACAATGCCATGGCTAATATTGTTGTTTTCACAAGAATCAACATGGCCATAAATATTTTGCATGGGCCATGCAAGTACCACCTTTTGCTTGTCATTTGGTTTTTAGTTGAATCTTGAGTGGAACATCATCTCTCTCTACCTCTATCCTTCCTTTTGGCTTGACCTTAGTTGATCTTGCTTAAACCCATATCATCACCTCTTCTCTCTTTCTTCTCTCTCCTTTCACCTCTTGTTTGGTCATGCTCCAAACCTAGCTACCATGCCTCTATATCTCCAACCCCTAGATCATCACCATACCACCCTCTCTAAACCCCTCTCTCTCTCTCTCTCTCACCTAAACCCTAAACCGACACTAGCTACCACCTCCCCCTCTCTTTCGGCCCTTCCTTCTCCCTACCATGCAGGCCCCACCTGGCCCTCTCCCTGGCCCACCTAGCTACCCCCAACCCTAATGCCAACCCTAGCCCGAGCCACCTCCTAGCCCAACCCGAGCTCCTCCCTCCCTCTCTTTTCTCTCTGCCTGAGGACCCCACCACCCCGAGCCTGGCCTGCCCTACCCCACCTGGCAGCCTCCCCTACACCACCCTGCCCTGCCCGTGCCTGCCCTGGTAGCTCCCCACCGAGCACGTGAGGAGAGGAGATAAAGGTGGCCGAAGCCACCTTTCCCCATCTACCTGCTCCCCACGGCACCACCTCCCTCTCCCGTCCCTATCTACCACCTCTCTGCCTCGCCTCTGCTTCGCCAGATCCGCCCAAGCCGGCCCCTCCCCTCCCTTCTTCTCCACCGCCACCAGCTACCCCCTCTAGCCGGCCACCGTCGGCCTCGACTCCGCCCCGTTGTTCCAGTCGTGCAGCGCGTCGGTGGAGTGCCCTGGAAGATCAAGGAGGGTCCCCTGCATCGCCCTGTACGCGCCGTCGCCGAGGAGGAGCACCAGAGCCGAGGATCACCGCCGAGACCGAGCCCAAACCCTAATTCCCCGGGCGCGAGCCACGTCGCCGATCGTCTGCTCGCTTGCTCGATCCAACCACTCCGACAGCCTCTCGGTGAGCCCCTGAATCTCCCTAACACCTCCGTCCTCGCCGTAGCTCGCTGTTCTCGCCGGACCAAACGTCGAACGCCCTCTGCTCGCCGCTGCTCTTTTCTGTCTGCTCGCGCTAGCATCGCTTAACCCTCATCTAGCCGCGCAGCCGTACCCCAGCACCACCCCCGAGCCCATCGCAGTGGCTCCGCCTCCGCGCGCGAGCCCCAGATCCCAGGTTCGAGCCCGCGCGTCGCGTTCAGCCGCTGCCGCGCACCGATCGGTCCTCTGCTCGCGAGGAAGATCCACAGTATGGGCCCCCTTTTTGCGCATACCCCCTCCGTTTCTTTTCTGCTCAACCCGCGGTCCATCTAGTCCCACCAGTCAGCCACCCAAGCAATCTTGCAGAAAGCCCCCCCAGCTCTGCAGCTCTCAACCCACGCTCCCCAGGATCTCCCACGTGTCGCGCCCTCGCTGGCGTGCCCGCGTGTGGCCCTGAGGCTGCCGTGGCCCCACCTGTCATCTGCTAAGGCTAGGAAGACCCGCGGTGTAAAACGTTTTCTGCGCGTGTGTGCTGCTGAGTCAGCCAGAGGCCCACCTGTCATTGTCAGTAGCTAGAACTCTCTGAGTATAAAAAGTCTCGGTCTGTTTTCTGTTTAAATTCAAATCCTTTTAAAATTAATTCAAATTCAATATTAAATCTGTTTTGAAATAACTCTTGAAATATAAATCCAAATAATACTTATAATATATGTTTTTAAATCAGAAAAATGTGAGGACTCCAAATATACCCTCCAAAATATATTTTGCACACATTATTTTCCAAGTTGAATTAAATTACACTAAAATGCCCTTTTGACTTAATTAATTAATAACTTTTGTTTTATAACTCCAAATTTAACAAATAATATGTCTAAAATGATTAGCTCGACGAGACCTTTCTGTTTATGCATTCCATGGTTTATTTTGCAGCATGAATAATATAAATATAAGGTATACAGCAACTAAAATGAGGATAAATTGGGGCCAAAACTCAATAAAATGATTTAATCTTGTATCTCACACCTCACCATGCCATGCTACCTTAATACCATGCAAATTGTGCATCATTCATCATGGCATGATTGTTTGCTTGTCGCATTTATTCATATGCTTGTGCACTTTATTTATGTTGTCCCTTGTTTGTTTGGTTCTTCTTCGAATAGACGCTGAGCAGGGGATATATCAAGAGAACGAGGAGCACTACCCAGATCCTTCTCTCACTTCAACTGAGCTGCCAGGCAAGCACTACCACATGCTTGAATACATATAGTACCTATTGCCTCTATCTTATTCTTGCATCATTGAGTCGCGATTGCATTAAACTGAATCCCAAGTATTGCATAGCCTTTACTTTTAAACCCCACCGAAGCTTGTTTCTCCATCCCATGAGCCATTACTACAGGAGTTGTTTGAGCCATGCGAGTCGTAGAACAACATGTGTAGGGTATGTGAGTGTCTGATGGAAAATGAGGTACCTAAACAACTTAATCTGAGTAGTAATGGGATAACTAATGAAAGTGGCATCGGTGAGCCATATTCGCTATTTGGTTTTTCAGGCTCACTTGTGTCCCGTAGGACCCCGAGTACTTGATTCCTGTTCCTTGAATATTCGCGCTATCCACATCCGGGAGGCTTATGAACCCCCCTGAGCCAGAGCTTGATTCATTCTTATTTCTTGGGGCCACAAACTAGTTTGAGGTTTTATTTACTATCCTGTACTTATGCCATGCTTTACCGCTTTATTTACGTTTGTGCGAGGAGCACACTGTACTGTTTAGGGAAGCGGAGTGTTTTCGCGGTGTCGACAAGCCCAGTCACATTTTCGGGTTCCCAGTCGTTCACAGCCACTGGCGCAAACCTTGAGGCCGTCTCGGAGTCAGCTAGCTTCGTTGCGGGTAGCTCAATGGGGTGGCCCCCCTGAAATATTTCTGAATCCTGTGATCGCTTTGTCGTGACTGCCTCGTTGGGTTTTGATTTGGTTTTTCCGAGGCATATCGAGTGTGTGTTGCTATTTGTGCACCCCTGCAGGGTAAAACTTTCTGAAAGCCATGTCCGCGGTTATGGACGACTTGGAGCACAGTTTCTCGATCATAGACAAGCATAACTAAAGTACCGCTTTTAACTTGACTAGACTAGGTACCTGACTAGTAAATAGTGCAACACTCATGGAATGGATAATAAAACTGCCAACGGATGGGGGGGGATTGTTCGTCCGCTTCCTCGTCGGTAAGCGAGGAGGAGGATGGATCTGCTAAGATTACCTTATAACTGTTGTTAATAATTCACGGACATCCGTCTATCTATGGTTAGGCGGATGGTTAGCGCTTTCTATAGAATTGCTAGGGTTTATCTTTTGCTGCAATTGCGTCACCCCAGGTTGCGTCCCCTTTAGAGGCATACAGACTTGCTGAGTACCCCTAGGGTCTCACACGATAAATTATTGGTTCAGATGAACAGGTACACTCGCAAGATGGATACTGGGTGGAAGAGACGAACGATGTGGGCAACGATCATTCGGTGTAGAGATTCCGGGAACGGGGATCCGTGAGATCTGCGGGCGGGATCTGCTTATTTATGGGGCATCTTATGCCGATTTGCTTCTTATCCGTACTCGGATTTTGTCTTCCGCTTCCGCTTGATACCCTGTTGATTGATGTATGAGGAGATATCCTAAACTATTATATCTATCTAGGATATTTGGATCTTGCCGTATGGCGTTGCTATATTTCCTTTCTTTTTAGATGGAATGGCTCTGATGTACTGTTGTATGGTGGCTTGCATACATACTCATTTGTGTATGTAGTTGATCCCTTCGCCTGCCGATTACGCCGCCCGTTCTTGTCCTGATGTTTGGAAATGGTTGGGATGGCCGAAAGGTCTACCTGTGAGTGGCATTTGGGCCCCACCGTACTATTTCAACCATTTCTGTTCATCCAGGCTTGAACTAGGAGCGTAATTCACCGAGGTAGTTACAATTGGTATCAGAGCCATCCCGACCTTCAGGGTCTCAGCCAAATGGTCGTTGTCTGTCTAGCAAATATTTTTGGTAGTTATGTATACTAGGGAAAAACAAAACGCGAGAGTAGGACTGCTTCCACTTTTCTTCTTACCCAACCACCACCCTTCTCTGGTAAGGAAGTGTAACGTTTTCAATCCTCTTCTTAAATTCAAACTAGGATTCACGTGTTCTGGGTTTCCGTAGTACCATAGGTTGTGTATTTGTGTGTGTGTGTGTATGTAATTCTTTGTCTATCTGTTGCATCCAAGTTGTTATCTTATCGGCCTTTTGGTTATCAACTGTTGGTACATTCCATACCGACAGGCTTTTGCACACCGACGTGATCTATCTGATTTGTTGTATACCGACGCGACCTGTCTTACTCTTTGTTATCCGACGTTATCTTGTTTGGGTTGTTCGTTTCCGTAGTTGCTAATCTTTAGGTTATCTTGAGAAGAAGGTGTTGATATATGTGTTATACTTATTCATGTGCGGAGTAATGATGCGAGTGCGGGATGGAGTCGCGACCATACCACTACTCTTATCATTCGCTCTTGTACATTGAATTGGTAGAGTCACTAATATTGATTCATTAAGTGATTTTGCGCATCTATTGGTATTTTAATGCCAAAATTTTTGGAAAATTTTTCTTTGATATATTTGTGTACCACACTCCTTTTCAGTCGTGTGCGATATGCTTAATATCTTCTAGGTGCTTTGAACTTTGTTGATATTTTAATATCATCTTAGTAAAGTGTATCCTTTAATCTTGGTTAATTCCATTTTGGTACTATTTTGGATTATTATTATTCTCCATCATAGTACTGACTTGTGTTTTATATCAATAACAGGATGGCACCACCACGCCGTTCTGAGGAGGACATACAACCTGAACTGGGGGCAGCTTTGTCAAGCATCGCCAATGCCTTGGCAGCAATGCAGCAGAACCAACAGCGCTTTGAAGAGAGTGTCAGGAGGAATGAGTTTGTTCCGCTACCTCCACCTCCCAAGCGAGGAGACATCAAAAGCTTCCTGAAGTTCAACCCACGTCAATTTGATGTTTCTGATCAACCACTTGATGCTGATGATTGGTTGCGTGAGATGTCAAGGCTGTTGATGACTGCTGATGTTCCTGAGCAAGAATGGGTAAAGTGTGCTACTCACCTTCTGAAGGGAGATGCAGCTCTCTGGTGGGAGAATTACCTGAAGGCAAACTGCACTGGTTTTTAGCCTACTTGGGGACAGTTCACTGGAGCTTTCAAAGAGCAGTATCTGTCAGAAATTGTCATGGAGAGGATGAAGGAAGTGTTTCTCAACCTCAAGCAGGGCAATGATAACGTCAATACCTACATCAGGAACTTCATGAACCTTTCGCGTTATGGTGGCGATGAGATCTCTGATGACAAGAAGAAGCAAAAGAGGTTCAGGCAAGGGCTCAATGCATCGATTAAGTATGCAATCACACATGCAAGGCCGGCATCTTTTCTGGAACTTCAGCATACAACTCTGCAGGAAGAGGCAAGTAGGCAAGTGTTTGAGGAGTCAAAGAAACACAGCCATGATGCAGCAAGCTCTTCAGCTATGTCAGCTCCTTCTAAGCGTCGTGTCTGGGTTCCTAACACCCCACCGTCGCTCCCGACTCCACCAAGACCTTCAAGCTACACGGCAAGGCCACCAAACTTCCTCACTGCTGCTCCCAGGGGCTACAACCACCACTACCCTGGAGCGCCTGGCGGAGTCCCTGGCTACGTTGCTCCACGTCCGGCTGGTGCTTGTTACACATGTGGAGACTCTGGGCATCAAAGCTGGAACTGTCCGTTGAAGAACAAGGCTCTTCCTCCACCACCTCCAAGATCTGCGGCAATCTCTCCTTTGGTTCGTGCACCACCACCTCGGGCTCTCAACATCAACACCAAGCCCGGGTCTACTGTTGCTCGTGCCAACTGCATCAAGGCCGCTCAAGCTGAGCATGCACCTGGAGTTGTGATGGGTATGCTTCCCGTTAACTCAGTCCCTGCACGAGTTTTGTTTGATTCTGGTGCATCACATTCTTTTGTGTCAACCAAGTTCGCAGATGAGAATGGGTTGGATATGGATCCTCTCCTTAAGCGGTTAATGGTCCTTTCTCCTGGGGCAAAGATGGCAGCTTCTAAAATCAGCCATGGCAATCAAATTGAGATTGGTGGCTCTTCGTTCTCGGCTTCCTTAATCATTCTGGGCAATTCTGACATTGATGTCATCTTGGGCATGGATTGGTTGACAGCAAATGCAGCTGTGATTGATTGTGCTGAACGCTCGGTTTCTCTGAAGATTCCTGAAGGCCATATAGTCTATTCTCCAAGTCTGACTCCTGCTATCCAGCTTTTCTCTTTGGCAGCTCTGAATGTGGATGCTATGGAAGCTATTCAGAGTGTTCCGGTGGTCTGTGAGTTCCCAGATGTCTTTCCTGAAGAGTTGCCAGGTATGCCTCCGGATCGTGAGGTTGAGTTTGTAATTGAGCTTGAACCTGGTACCGCTCCTATCTCTAAGCGGCCTTATAAGATGGGTCCTGCTGAGTTGGCTGAACTCAAACGTCAGCTTGATGAACAAGAGAAGTTGGGTTTCATTCAGCATAGTACTTCTTCTTGGGGTAGCCCAACTCTCTTTGTGAAGAAGCGAGACCAGACTGATAGACTTTGTGTTGACTATCGGGCTCTCAATGCTAAAACCATCAAGAATAAATATCCCCTTCCGCGGATTAATGATCTCTTTGATCAGCTAGCTGGAGCTGTGGTTTTCTCTAAGCTGGACTTGAGGAGTGGTTATCACCAAATCAAGATTCGCAAGGAAGATGTTCCGAAGACATCTTTCACCACCCGCTATGGCCTGTAGGAGTACACGGTTATGTCTTTCGGTCTCACCAACGCACCTGCCACCTTCTCGAGGCTCATGAACTCGGTTTTCATGGAGTATCTTGATAAGTTCGTTGTGGTCTATCTGGATGACATCCTAGTCTATTCTAAGTCCCAGGAAGAGCATGAAGAACACCTTTGGTGTGTCCTAAACAAGCTTCGTGAGAACCGCCTGTATGCAAAGTTCTCCAAGTGTGAGTTTTGGCTGCCACAAGTAACCTATCTTGGTCACGTCATCTCTGCCAAGGGCATTGCAGTCAATCCGGAAACTGTGAAGACAATTGTTGAATGGCTTCCTCCTGTAAATGTCAAAGAAGTGCGGAGTTTCCTTGGTTTGGCTAGTTATTGCCGTCTCCTCGTTCAGAACTTTTCGAAGATAGCGAAGCCTCTTACCGATCTCCTCAAGAAAGGCAAGAAATACCTTTGGACTCCTGCATGTCAAGCAAGCTTTGAGACACTCAAAGAGAAGCTCACTTCCACACCAGTCTTGGTTCCTCCGGATACATCCAAGCCGTTCCAGATCTTCTGTGACGCCTCTTTGCATGGATTGGGTGCGGTCCTTATGCAAGAAAAACAAGTTGTTGCTTATGCCTCTCGACAGTTGAAGACGCATGAGATCAACTATCCTACACATGACCTCGAGCTCGCATCAGTTGTCTTTGCTTTGAAAGTATGGAGGCACTACTTGCTTGGCAACCGTTGTGAGATCTTTTCTGATCACAAGAGTCTGAAGTATATCTTTACTCAGCCTGATCTCAACCTTCGGCAAAGGAGATGGATTGAAGCAATCAATGACTTCGATCTGACCATCAACTACACTCCGGGCAAAGCTAATGTCATGGCAGATGCTCTCAGCCGCAAAGCTTATGTAAACAACCTCATGATGGAAGAACAACAGCCTCTCTTGTGCGAGGAATTCCGTCAACTCAACCTGGAAATTGTGGAACAAGGGTATCTCCTGAACCTTCTAGCAACACCTCTCTTGGAAGAAAAGGTTCGCTCTTCTCAGCTTGGTGATCCGTACACAAGAAATATCATCTCCAGGATTCAGCTTCCGAAGTATGAGTCCTTCCACGTCGATGATCAAGGCACGCTTTTCTTTGAACACCGGATGTTTGTTCCGAACTACCCGGGTTTGAGAGAGCAAGTTCTCAAGGAGGCGCACGATTCTGTTCTTTCTATCCACCCTGGCAGCACAAAGATGTACATGGATTTGAAAACACAATATTGGTGGCCTGGTTTGAAAAGGTATTGTGCCAAGTATGTCTCGGAGTGTGATGTCTGCCGCAGAGTGAAAGCTGTTCATCAGAAACCTTCCGGTCTTCTACAGCCATTGAAACCCCCGGAATGGAAATGGGAGAAAGTAGAGATGGACTTCATCACTGGGTTTCCAAGGTCGCAGAAGGGCAACAATGCAATTTTTGTTGTCATTGACAGGCTATCTAAAGTGGCTCACTTCTTCCCCGTCAAGGAAACCATTTCTGCAATTCATTTGGCGGAGCTCTATATCAACAGAATTGTCTCTCTGTATGGGGTTCCGCTTGAGATTAGTTCAGACCGTGGAAGCATCTTCACTTCCAAGTTCTGGGAGAGTTTCCAAAATGCTTTGGGAACAAAGTTGAACTTCAGCACAGCTTACCACCCTCAGTCGCAAGGACAAGTTGAAAGGATCAATCAGATTCTGGAGGATATGCTTCGTGCTTGCGTCATCTCTTTTGGCATGAAGTGGGAAGAATATCTTCCTTATGCTGAGTTCTCTTACAACAACAGCTTCTAGAAAAGTCTAAAGATGGCACCATTTGAGGCTCTCTATGGTCGCAAATGCAGAACTCCGATTGGTTGGTCGGGTGCAGGAGAAAGAATGTTGTTTGGCCCTGACATTGTGACTCAAGCTGAGGAGAAGGTTCACATCATTCTTCAAAATCTGAGGATTGCTCAAAGTCGCCAGAAGAGCAATTATGACAGGAAGCACACGGACATGGATTATGTCCCTGGTGATCTCGTTTACCTTCGTGTCACTCCCATGAGAGGCACGCACGGATTTGGTATCAAAGGAAAGCTGGCTCCTAGATACATCGGTCCTTTCAAAATTCGTGGAAGAAGAGGAGAAGTTGCTTATGCGCTTGAGCTCCCGGAAAAACTCAAAGTCCATGATGTTTTCCACATCTCTCAGCTCAAGAAGTGCTTCAAGGATCCCGGCAGGACCATGGACCATGAGCTGATCAATCTCCAAGAAGACCTGTCTTATCAAGAATACCCCACAAAAATCCTTGAAGTCGCAGAAAGAAGGACTCGCAACAAGTCCATCAAGTTCTGCAAGGTGCAGTGGTCGCACCATTCCGTTGATGAAGCCACTTGGGAACATGAAGATGAACTCCGTGCCAAGTATCCTACCCTGTTTGAGTCTTCTTCTTCATCCTAGAATCTCGGGGCGAGATTCCTGTTTAGTGGGGAGAGTTGTAGCATCCCAATTGTCTAACAATTGTAATGCTACTTGGTCTAGTAATATAATGGCTACTTCAAATATATAATTGTTGCATCATCATTATATCATGCTCATGTCATCATGCCCCCTTGCATTTGAGCATCATATAAAACCCTTTTTGATTTGGATCTTATCTCATATGCATTGTTAATTGTATTTGCTTCTTGATATTGTATTTGGTTCTTGATATATTGTTTAATGCCCAAGTTGAGTTGGGGGCATATCTCTTGTTAACTCCACCACCTTTCCTTCACCACCTTATAATTCCACCATCCAACTGAAATATGAGCTTTGCATTTTATTTGAGATTACCTCTAGCTCATGTGGGTTGGGATGAACCCAATTCTTTTCCACTTGCTCTCATCTTGGCATCATGTTGTTTTCACATTATTGATATATGAGAGCCACATGGCCATCTTTGCATGCCTTGTGAATGGAACCCTTTTGCTAGCTTCCATATGTGTTGTGCTGAGGTTATTTTCATGTTTGGTTATTTTTGGGCTTATTAAATGCCTAGTGGCACATACACACTAGCAAATCCCAATTTTTCTCAAACATGGTCATCTCCAACTACTCCACATGGGGCATCCTTTCTTTTTCTTTTGCTTGGCTTTATTCCACCTTGGAAAATGCAAATGAACAATGCCATGGCTAATATTGTTGTTTTCACAAGAATCAACATGGCCATAAATATTTTGCATGGGCCATGCAAGTACCACCTTTTGCTTGTCATTTGGTTTTTAGTTGAATCTTGAGTGGAACATCATCTCTCTCTACCTCTATCCTTCCTTTTGGCTTGACCTTAGTTGATCTTGCTTAAACCCATATCATCACCTCTTCTCTCTTTCTTCTCTCTCCTTTCACCTCTTGTTTGGTCATGCTCCAAACCTAGCTACCATGCCTCTATATCTTCAACCCCTAGATCATCACCATACCACCCTCTCTAAACCCCCCTCTCTCTCTCACCTAAACCCTAAACCGACCCTAGCTACCACCTCCCCCTCTCTTTCGGCCCTTCCTTCTCCCTACCATGCAGGCCCCACCTGGCCCTCTCCCTGGCCCACCTAGCTACCCCCAACCCTAATGCCAACCCTAGCCCGAGCCACCTCCTAGCCCAACCCGAGCTCCTCCCTCCCTCTCTTTTCTCTCTGCCTGAGGACCCCACCACCCCGAGCCTGGCCTGCCCTACCCCACCTGGCAGCCTCCCCTACACCACCCTGCCCTGCCCGTGCCTGCCCTGGCAGCTCCCCACCGAGCACGTGAGGAGAGGAGATAAAGGTGGCCGAAGCCACCTTTCCCCATCTACCTGCTCCCCACGGCACCACCTTCCTCTCCCGTCCCTATCTACCACCTCTCTGCCTCGCCTCTGCTTCGCCAGATCCGCCCAAGCCGGCCCCTCCCCTCCCTTCTTCTCCACCGCCACCAGCTACCCCTCTAGCCGGCCACCGTCGGCCTCGACTCCGCCCTGTTGTTCCAGTCGTGCAGCGCGTCGGTGGAGTGCCCTGGAAGATCGAGGAGGGTCCCCTGCATTGCCCTGTACGCGCCGTCGCCGAGGAGGAGCACCGGAGCCGAGGATCACCGCGGAGACCGAGGCCAAACCCTAATTCCCCGGGCGCGAGCCACGTCGCCGATCGTCTGCTCGCCTGCTCGATCCAACCACTCCGACAGCCTCTCGGTGAGCCCCTGAATCTCCCTGACACCTCCGTCCTCGCCGTAGCTCGCTGTTCTCGCCGGACCAAACGTCGAACGCCCTCTGCTCGCCGCTGCTCTTTTCTGTCTGCTCGCGCTAGCATCGCTTAACCCTCATCTAGCCGCGCAGCCGTACCCCAGCACCACCCCCGAGCCCATCGCAGTGGCTCCGCCTCCGCGCGCGAGCCCCAGATCCCAGGTTCGAGCCCGCGCGTCGCGTTCAGCCGCTGCCGCGCACCGATCGGTCCTCTGCTCGCGAGGAAGATCCACAGTATGGGCCCCCTTTTTGCGCATACCCCCTCCGTTTCTTTTCTGCTCAACCCGCGGTCCATCTAGTCCCACCAGTCAGCCACCCAAGCAATCTTGCAGAAAGCCCCCCCAGCTCTGCAGCTCTCAACCCGCGCTCCCCAGGATCTCCCACGTGTCGCGCCCTCGCTGGCGTGCCCGCGTGTGGCCCTGAGGCTGCCGTGGCCCCACCTGTCATCTGCTAAGGCTAGGAAGACCCGCGGTGTAAAACGTTTTCTGCGCGTGTGTGCTGCTGAGTCAGCCAGAGGCCCACCTGTCATTGTCGGTAGCTAGAACTCTCTGAGTATAAAAAGTCTCGGTCTGTTTTCTGTTTAAATTCAAATCCTTTTAAAATTAATTCAAATTCAATATTAAATCTGTTTTGAAATAACTCTTGAAATATAAATCCAAATAATACTTATAATATACGTTTTCAAATCAGAAAAATGTGAGGACTCCAAATATACCCTCCAAAATATATTTTGCACACTTTATTTTCCAAGTTGAATTAAATTACACTAAAATGCCCTTTTGACTTAATTAATTAATAACTTTTGTTTTATAACTCCAAATTTAACAAATAATATGTCTAAAATGATTAGCTCGACGAGACCTTTCTGTTTATGCATTCCATGGTTTGTTTTGCAGCATGCATCATATAAATATAAGGTATACAGCAACTAAAATGAGGATAAATTGGGGCCAAAACTCAATAAAATGATTTAATCTTGTATCTCACACCTCACCATGCCATGCTACCTTAATACCATGCAAATTGTGCATCATTCATCATGGCATGATTGTTTGCTTGTCGCATTTATTCATATGCTTGTGCACTTTATTTATGTTGGCCCTTGTTTGTTTGGTTCTTCTTCGAATAGACGCTGAGCAGGGGATATATCAAGAGAACCAGGAGCACTACCCAGATCCTTCTCTCACTTCAACTGAGCTGCCAGGCAAGCACTACCACATGCTTGCATACATATAGTACCTATTGCCTCTATCTTATTCTTGCATCATTGAGTCGCGATTGCATTAAACTGAATCCCAAGTATTGCATAGCCTTTACTTTTAAACCCCACCGAAGCTTGTTTCTCCATCCCATGAGCCATTACTACAGGTGTTGTTTGAGCCATGCGAGTCGTAGAACAGCATGTGTAGGGTATGTGAGTGTCTGATGGAAAATGAGGTACCTAAACAACTTAATCTGAGTAGTAATGGGATAACTAATGAAAGTGGCATCGGTGAGCCATATTCGCTATTTGGTTTTTCAGGCTCACTTGTGTCCCGTAGGACCCCGAGTACTTGATTCCTGTTCCTTGAATATTCGCGCTATCCACATCCGGGAGGCTTATGAACCCCCCTGAGCCAGAGCTTGATTCATTCTTATTTCTTGGGGCCACAAACTAGTTTGAGGTTTTATTTACTATCTTGTACTTATGCCATGCTTTACCGCTTTATTTAAGTTTGTGCGAGGAGCACACTGTACTGTTTAGGGAAGCGGAGTGTTTTCGCGGTGTCGACAAGCCCAGTCACATTTTCGGGTTCCCAGTCGTTCACAGCCACTGGCGCAAACCTTGAGGCCGTCTTGGAGTCAGCTAGCTTCGTTGCGGGTAGCTCAATGGGGTGGCCCCCCTGAAATATTTCTGAATCCTGTGATCGCTTTGTCGTGACTGCCTCGTTGGGTTTTGATTTGGTTTTTCCGAGGCATATCGAGTGTGTGTTGCTATTTGTGCACCCCTGCAGGGTAAAACTTTCTGAAAGCCGTGTCCGCGGTTATGGACGACTTGGAGCACAGTTTCTCGATCATAGACAAGCATAACTAAAGTACCGCTTTTAACTTGACTAGACTAGGTACCTGACTAGTAAATAGTGCAACACTCATGGAATGGATAATAAAACTGCCAACGGATGGGGGGGATTGTTCGTCCGCTTCCTCGTCGGTAAGCAAGGAGGAGGATGGATCTGCTAAGATTACCTTATAACTGTTGTTATTAATTCACGGACATCCGTCTATCTATGGTTAGGCGGATGGTTAGCGCTTTCTATAGAATTGCTAGGGTTTATCTTTTGCTGCAATTGCGTCACCCCAGGTTGCGTCCCCTTTAGAGGCATACAGACTTGCTGAGTACCCCTAGGGTCTCACACGATAAATTATTGGTTCAGATGAACAGGTACACTCGCAAGATGGATACTGGGTGGAAGAGACGAACGATGTGGGCAACGATCATTCGGTGTAGAGATTCCGGGAATGGGGATCCGTGAGATCTGCGGGCGGGATCTGCTTATTTATGGGGCATCTTATGCCGATTTGCTTCTTATCCGTACTCGGATTTTGTCTTCCGCTTCCGCTTTATACCCTGTTGATTGATGTATGAGGAGATATCCTAAACTATTATATCTATCTAGGATATTTGGATCTTGCCGTATGGCGTTGCTATATTTCCTTTCTTTTTAGATGGAATGGATCTGATGTACTGTTGTATGGTGGCTTGCATACATACTCATTTGTGTATGTAGTTGATCCCTTCGCCTGCCGATTACGCCGCCCGTTCTTGTCCCGATGTTTGGAAATGGTTGGGACGGCCGAAAGGTCTACCTGTGAGTGGCATTTGGGCCCCACCGTACTATTTCAACCATTTCTGTTCATCCAGGCTTGAACTAGGAGCGTAATTCACCGAGGTAGTTACAGAGGATGACGAGTCGGAGTCGACCGTCCCTTTTGATGTGGAGGAGGAAGCCCCCGAGTCCGGTAGTCCAGATACTCGCAAGCGATCGCGCAGCTAGGATTCCGATACGTCGTCTCCTTCGACTCCGGAAGGTGCAGGTGTAGGTGCGGAGTCGCCGATCCCTGCCATTCCTATGAGCGCCGTTGCACCTTCCTCTCGCAAGAAGATGCGATTGCCCAAGGAGTCCTCGTCAGAGTCGAAGGAGGCCACTTTTGACTTTGACAAATTTGATTGGTAAGTTTTCTAATTCGTTTTACTCTTCTCTGGATTTGTCCTTGTTTGGCTCGTCTTTGTGTTTGTCCTTTTTTGATGTGGATTTTGTCTTGCAGCCAAGAGGCGTCGTCATCTTCTAGCGACGTTCAATTCTTGAAAGAATCAGGAGTCGCGACCTCAAGGGCCAAGAAAGAGGTCGAACGCTCTCCTTCCCCTCCATTGGCGGCCTACTTCGGGCACAACTCTTCTAGTTCTCCTCATGCAGGGGAGCATCGGATGGTTGCCCGGATGACGGTACATCAGACATCTTCGGAGTCATTGTAGGACCATGTAAGTGTAGTTTTTCTCCTTTTTTGTGTTGCAGTCGATGTTATCTATTGCCTCTGCTGATTCCTTGTTGTGTGATAGCTCCTTGTGAAGGAAGCCGCGCACTTGGCGGAGCAAGTGCTTGCCATGGGCCACCAGCATGCGATGCTGGAGACGCGTCATCGCGCGGTTGAAAGTGAGTGTCCTGCACTTCTTCTTTCTCGTCTCCTTTTGATATGGTCGACTAATAGTCAATCTATTTCCGCTTGTAGCTGAACATAACGCCCTCCTGCGCGATGCTGCCACCATGGAGAAAACCCTCGCTGTGGCTGTGAAGGGTCGTGATGAGGAAATCGCGGCGCGTGACGAGGTGCAAAGGCACGAAGAGGAGCTGCGTGCCTCCTTCGCAGCCAGGGAGAAGTTGTTCGAGGGATAACTTTTCTCAATCGCCAAGGCCCTCTCAAGTATTTTGCTTTGGATATCGTTGTCCTTCTCTGCTGGACTTTTTGCCGTTGGCACTGATGTTTTGTCCATGTGTGGATTTGTGTGCAGATGCTGGCGACTTGAGTTTTGATCCGCAGGCCCTTCGTCGCGATGACGCTCTGGCGGGTGCACTGTCGGTATTCGAGGACCGTAGCGCCGTCGTCCAGGATACGCTTTCCAAGGCCAAGGGCTCCCTCAGTCGCCTCCACGAGGAGCTGATGCCCAAGGCGGAGTTAATCGAGAATATAGGC
The DNA here is from genome assembly GCA_916181665.1 of Avena sativa. Lineage (NCBI taxonomy): Eukaryota > Viridiplantae > Streptophyta > Magnoliopsida > Poales > Poaceae > Avena > Avena sativa. Next base: position 258,830,328 of record OV702292.1, on the reverse strand, counting down.
AAGCTGGTGGAGTCACTCACCAGGGGTGTGCCTTCCAGCTACAAGAACTCACTCCGCGCGGCTGGCGCGTCCATGTCGCTTGCCATGGTGCAGGCCCACGGAGTCGAGGTTGATCCTGCCGTGGTGTCGAAGGTGATGCCTGTTAGCGCGGACGGCCAGCAGGTAGTCTTCGCTCCTTTCGCGACTGCCTGTGGCAAGTATGGGCCTCAGTTGATAAATACTGTTGCAAAGTATTCTGAGGAGCTGCATCGCACCAAGAAGGCGGCGAAAGTGGCGGCATCAGGGGATGGCGGAAAGTCAGTGGCATCTGACACTGCCACGGACTCGATGAAGCCCCCCAAGCCGTCGAAGTCGAAGAAGCCAGTTGCTCCTTAGTTAACTTTTGTAATAGTTAATTAGTTTATGTCCTTTTGTTTAAGAACATGCCTGTTGGCGAGTGTATCTGCTGATACTTTTGCTAGTCTTGAATGCATTTGAATCCTTTGTGTTTGTGTTGATTTGGTTGCCTTATTTGCTTCTACCTTGACTTGTGGTAGGGTACATCAGGTGATCCTTTGAGGGAAACTCAGGACTCGACGACTCTTGATGGTACCATGGTACCGCCGCGTTCCAGAGTAGATGAGCTGTCGCTGCTTTCGCGACTGCGTGACCACGTGACGCGGCTGGAGCGTGAGTTGCCCGTGCTCCGCGGTAACGCGGATGTATGGAAGTCGAAGGCGGAGAAAGCCGTCGCCCGAGAGCAGTATCTGCTTGGCAAGGTGACGCAGCTGGGCGACCAATTCAAGTGTTAGTTTGCTTGCGCTCATCTTTTCCTTGTAGCCACTCGCAATGGTACGTTGTACTTATGCTGCTATTGCTGCTTCGTGTAGTTGTCAGCACGCGTCATCCGTAGGAGGAGAAGGATAGAATTGCCATTCGCATGCATGATCTTACCCAGGAACAACTTCAAGAGAGTGGATACTTCTGGGTAGATCATGATCGTGCGACTGCGCTGGCGACCCTGCAGGATCGTGCGTCGCGAGTGCTGCACTTTCTGAAGAAGTCTCAGTCATGCTTGAAGAACATTTATTAGGCGAAGTTTCCGCTGGATGATACTCCATCAAGCCTGCTGGCCCTCCTTGCCAAGTTTTAAGACCTGACCGCGGTTCGCGAGTGCGTATGGCAACAGTTGGTGGCTGGTGCCAAGGCTGCTCTATCAATGGTGCGACTTCACAGGCCTGACGTAGATGTTGCGGCAATTGCATCTAGGACGCCTGCACCACCAGCGGGCTCTGCCTAGAATATGGTGCCGCACTACCAGGCGGTGGATCGCCCAGCAGAAGAGATCGTCGACTTTTTTGAGGAACAAACCAATGTTCTCCTGCTGCAGTAGTAGCCTAGTTTTGTATCCTGCACATAAGTGTATTTGTGTTGTAAAGTTCGTATAAATGTTGTGTATAAGTTATTGTATAAAGAGCTTTGTTAGCATGAAGTGCGTTGCACTATGCGAGTCCCTTTCGTTAGCCTGGTCATGCCTTTATCTCAATCCCTTGTCAACCTATCAGGTGCGTTGCAGCTGGGTTGATGTTTGTGTCAAGGGTTTCGATTGATGTGCCAGCTACTCAGGATATCGCGTTTTGGTTCGTAGAACAGATGTATATAGGGTGGCGCAGCCCCCGAGTAGATAAAATTGGAAAAGTAAAGGAAAAACATAGAGTTTTGGGGCACTTAGCTTTATTTATTTGAAGAATAGTGCGAGGTATAATGTGTGGCTAAGTAGCCTTGGCTGAGTAGCCTTATTTGCAATGTAAAAAGTAAAAAGCGACTAGGGGTAGAAGCGTCGCAGCTGTGCGACATTCCAGGGGTTGGAGTATGCGACTCCTGTCTCTAAGTCTTGAAGGCGATAGGCGCCACCTGGGATTACTTCTGTAATCACGTACGTGTTGGGTCCACAGCATAGAAAAAAAATTCCTACGATGAGAACTATACGCCAAGATCTATCTACTAGATACAGAGCAACGGGTGGACATACATCCATGGAGAACTTACCCTCGAAGACAACGAGTTTTGTTAACAAGTAGGAAATCGTGGTTGATGTAGTCGTACGCTTGCCGATCTCAAGATCGTGTGGAAGTCCGAGCGCCACAAATCAGCAGCGCATCCGTCCTCACACACACGTTCAAGCCACCATACAACCTCCACCTCCTCGCTCCAGCGATCCAGCGGAAGCAGCAACTCCTTCCAGACGCAATGCCACCGGGAACATGTATCTCGCTAATCCGAGACCATGGGGGAATAATTCTAGAGGGGGAGAGAGATCCTTCACAAGGAGGTGTGAGGATGAAGGAGGGAATGGGTGGCCTTTTATAGGAGGAGGGGGGTGCCCCCTCTCTCCATGGCCGGCGCATGGGGGGGTGACCCCTCACCTCCCCCATTCATGTGGTGGTAACCCCTCCACATTAAATGCCTCTTCACATTCCCTTTTAAAGTCTCCACTTTAAATGCATTAAATTTCTCCAAATTTAATGCTCTCTCATTTAATAAAACTCTTTTTATTAAATTTATTCAGAATTTTGTTAATTACTTTAATTAACAAACATTCACATATAGCCCCTTGCAATATTTCAATATCACATGCAGAACCACCTTCTGCAATTTCACCCGAAACAATTTCCGGTTTCTATTGAAACAATTCCTGCGCTTTGCAATTCTTTCGTCTGAAACATATGTGCTCCAAAATGGTGTCCGGTAACTCTTAAGTGTGCCACCCTACGGTTCACGAATAATGCATACATGATCGAGACCCTTCTCCGATCAATAATCAGCAGCGGGACCTGGAGATCCGTACTGACTCCTACACATTCAACGATGACTCCTGTGATAGCCTTTAACGCTTGTAACTAAATCCCTTTGTCTCTCGATATATTACATGTCCGAGATTCGATCATCGGTATCTCCATACCTAGTTTGATCTCATTACCAACATGCACTCTTTTCTCGTTCCCGTGATATAACATTCTAGTGATCACATCACTTGCTTGCAAGCTATCCTAATGTGATATCACCGAGAGGGACCAGAGTATATCTATCCATCATCTGGATTGACAAATTCCACTCTTGATCCATGAGCCTCAACATAACACCTTCGTAGTACTGAACCCATCTTTATAGTCACCCTGTTATGGTGTGACGTTTGATGTTATCAAGATACTCTTCCGGTGTTAGCAATTAACATGATCTCATGATCTAAGGATAAAGATTACTTCGTATGATGTTATAGCAATATAAACACAATGACTTGATTGTAATGCTATACTTCGGATGAATGTTCATCACATCATTTCACAAATGTTGTGACCTTGTTATTAACAACATCCAATGTCCATGATCAGGAAACCTTGATCATCTTGTTAATCAACAAGCTAGTCTATAAGAGAGGCATAACTAGGAACCCTTTTTGTTTATTAAACACACATGTATTGATGTTTCCTATCAATACAATTATAACATGCAAAATAAACATCTATCATATACAAGGAATACATAATAACAACTTTGTTATTGCCTCTCAGGGCATATTTCCTTCAGTACGGTCCTTCCCAGGGGGACTCGAGCTTGAGATGCCCCTGTTGTTTCAGTCGCAGGACCAGGTCCCTTCGACGAAGGATCTGGGGCGTAGCCTCCTACTGTGGTAGTTGCGTAGGTTCTGCTGGTAGATCGTTGATCTTTCCGCAGCGATTTCTCGTGCCTCGTCAAGGAGGTCGACGGAGTCTTCGAGTGCGAAGGATGAATCTTGTTCGCTGTAAGCGACCACGCACGGCGCCTTGTATCGTACCTCGGCAAGCATTACTGCTTCTGCTCCGTGCACCATAAAGAATGGCGTGTAGCCCGTGGCGCTGTTTGGAGTTGTGCGTAGGCTCCAGAGTACGGACTGCAGTTCGTCTGGCCAGCAACCCACGGGTTGTTCGAGTGGCCGGAGGAGTCGCTTCTTGATGCCGCCGCAGACGAGCCCGTTTGCTTTTTCCACCTGACCGTTGGTCTGTGGATGCGCTACCGAGGCGTAGCTGATGTTGATTCCCAGGTTCTCGCAGAATTCTTGGAACTCCTTTGATGTGAAGTTCGTGCTGTTGTCCGTAATGATGCTATGTGGCACCCCAAAACGGAAGACGATGGACTCAAAGAACTTGACTGCGTTGTGGCCTGATTGATTGGTTACTGGCATGGCCTTTATCCACTTGGTGAATTTATCGACTACCATCAGGAGGTAGACGTATCCTCCTCGTGAGGACTTAGGGAGCTTGCCGACCATGTCGAGTCCCCATTGTGCAAAGGGCCAGGCCAACAGAATTGGCCGGAGCTCTGCGCCAGGTGCGTGCAACTTGTCTGTGAATCGTTGGCATGCTTTGCACTTCTAGACGATGTCCTTGGCGTCGCGCATGGCCGTGGGCCAGTAGAACCCAGCTCACAGAGCTTTGGCCACGAGGGCGTGACTGCCGACGTGGTGCCCGCAGGTCCCCTCAAGGATGTCGAGGAGAACAGCTCTTCCGTCGGCCGTGGATACGCATCGTTGCAGTACTCCTGTGATACTGCGTTTATACAGTTCGCCGTTGATAACAGCGAATGGCTTGGATCGCCGGGCAATGTGTCGTGCATCAGTCGGATCATCCGGTAATCTTTTGCTAAGGAGATACGTGATGTACGGTTGCGTCCAAGATTGCTCAATCATCATGACGCTCATTGGTCCCTCGAGTCCTGTGTCCATCTCCAAGTCATCGAGTGCCATTCGCTCATTGGGCGGCGTAGCCCCCGAGTCCGTTGCTGCGCTTGTTTTCTTCTCTGCGGCCTTTGGCTTGATGAAGCGTTCGTAGATGCGCTCGAGAAATACCCCAGGTGGTATGGGGGCGCAGGTAGAGCCTATGTTGGCGAGTGCGTCCGCCTCCTCGTTGCTTTCGTGACCTACGTGCCGCAGCTCGCAACCGTCGAAGTCTCCTTTGAGTGTGTCATAGAGGTCGCGGTACGCGATCATGTTGTTGTTCAGTGCGTCACACTCATGCATTGTTTGGTTGACGACCAGCTTGGAGTCGCCGTAGATGATGAGCCTCTTGGCGCCGCAGGCTTTTGCCATCCTCATCCCGTGCAACAGGGCCTCGTATGCAGCCTCATTGTTGGAGGCTGTGAACTACATTCGCAGGATATACTTCAACTTGTCCCCTTGAGGTGATGTCAGTATGACACCGACGCCTGCTCCGTCCTTCCGCTTGGACCCATCGGAGTGCATTGTCTAGAGGTAGGACATATCTGGTTTGTCTGGGAGCTGGTTCTCCATCTAGTGCACGAAGAAGTCAAGGAGAACTTGCGACTTGATTGCGTCGCGCTTTTCGTATGTGATGTCTCGTGGAGACAATTCTATTCCCCAAATCGCGACTCGTCCCGTGGCATCAGGGTTATTGAGGATATGCCCCAACGGGGCGTCGTTGACCACCACGATTGGGTGTTCTTGAAAGTAATGGCGCAGTCACCGGGCGGTCATGAAGACACCGTACGCCAGCTTCTGGTAGTGAGGGTACCGCTGTTTTGTTGGTGTGAGGACCTCGATGAGGTAGTATACTAGGCGTTGTACCCCGTGGACCTTGTTTTCCTCGGCTCGCTCGACAACGAGCATTGTGCTGACCACCTGGTTGGTGGCGGAGATATATAGCAGCAGTGGTTCTCTTTCCCGTGGGGTCACGGGTACTGGCGAGGTAGATAGTAGGCGCTTGAGATCTTCTAATGCTTCTTGCGCTTCGTTGGTCCATTCGAATTTTTCAGCTTTGCGGAGGAGCTGGTAGAAGGGCAGCGCTTTTTCACCCATCCGACTGATGAATCGACTGAGGGCTGCGATTCGCCCAGCCAGTTGCTGAACGCCCCGTATGTTTTTTGGCTTCTCCATGGCCAGTATGGCTTTTATTTTCTTCAGGTTTGCCTCGATTCCCCTCGCGGAGATGAGGTACCCGAGTAATTGCCCAGATGGCAAGCCGAAGGCGCATTTGTCCGGATTGAGCTTGATCCAGTAGCGGTCGAGGTTGGCGAAGGTTTCGCGCAGATCGTCGATTAACGAGGCTTCCTCCTTGGTCTTGATTACTATGTCGTCAACATAGACTTGTATATTGCGACCCAGTTGTTCCTTGAGGCAAGCCTGCATGCACCGCTGGTAGGTAGCTCCTGCGTTCTTTAGCCCGAAGGGCATTGTGTTGTAGCAGAACACACCAAAGGGCGTTGTAAACACTATTTTTTCTTGATCTTCTTCCTTCATTCGAATCTAATTATAGCCTGAGTAGGCGTCGAGGAAGCAGAGGCATTCGCATCCCGCAGTGGAGTCGATGATCTGGTCGATGCGTGGCAACGGGAAGTGATCCTTTGGGCAATGCTTATTCAGAGAGGTGAAGTCCACGCACATCCGCAGGATATCCGTGTCCTTTTTTGGTACCAGCACTGTGTTGGCGAGTCAAGTGCTTTCCTTCATCTCGCGTATGAATTTGGCGTCGAGGAGTCTGTTGATCTCCATGCCGACTGCCTGCGCTCGTGGTTCGGACAATCGCCGAATTGTTTGCTTGACTAGCTTTGCGTCGGGGTTGACGTTGAGTGCGTGCTCGGCGAATTCCCTGGGAACTCCTGGCATGTCTACAAGACACCAGGCAAAAATTTCCCAGTGCTCATGGAGGAATTCGACGAGTGCGAGTTCCTATGCGGGACTCAAGTTGTTGGCGATGAGAGACGTCTTGGCGGGATCCGATGGGTGGACCTGCACTTTCTTTGTGTGCACCGATGAGTCGAAAGAGAGATCAGGTGAGCTTGGCCAGCTCAGCGAAGGCAGACTGTTGTCTGTCGACTCCTTTAGTCTCGCGAGTTCTTCCTGCATGCCGAAGGACTAGGAAATTCTGTTGAATTCCCTGCGCAGCTGTCAGATCTTTCGAAGCTCCCGTTTTTTCGTGATGACGCCATTGGGACCTGGCATTTTCATCTGCAGGTAGGCATAGTGGGGTACTGCCATGAACCTAGCAAACGCGACGCGCCCGAGGATGCAGTGGTACTGTGAGGGCCAGTCGACGACCTCAAAGTCGATGCGTTCTCGCCGGAAGTTCTTCGGCGTGCCGAAGATGATGTCGAGGTTGATTTTGCCCAGGGGATATACGCCTTTCCCTGGGACGATGCCATGGAATGTTGTGTCCGAGGCTTCTAGGCAGGTTAGAGGGATCCTCATTGCTCGCAAGGTACTCGCGAATATGAGGTTGATGCCGCTTCCACCATCCATGAAGACGCGGCTCATGTCAAAGCCTCCGATTTGCGCCTCGAGTACGAGGGGACAGTGGCCTGGACGGGGTACTTGAGGCGGGTGGTCGCTTTTATCGAAGGTGATGCATGACTCGCTTCTACTGAGGTACTCAGTGGTAGATGGTGGCGAGTGTGTGGCCAAGTTGACTTGGCATGTGATGGCCTTCTGCACCCGATTGGAGGGGCGTCCTTTTTGGATCATCATGGTACCCATGGCCCTTGGGTAGGGTTGGCCTCCCTGGCGCTGGTCCGGTGCAGCTGCATTTGGGGGTATTCTCGGTGGTGGTGGCGGAGCGCCATGTGCCACGGCGCCTGGGGCGGCGCCGTAGCCTCTTTCGACTGCGTTGTGGTTCATCCGAGCTAATCCCTCGTGTAGTTTGAGGAACTCGCGGCAGTCCTTGAGGAGGTGGCTGGACTTCTTCTTCCCATCATGCTTATCGATGTAGAAGTGCACCGTGCATGGCCCGGACAGTTTGTCTTCCATGGTTGTTGCGGGTGCTTCATCGCGATCGCGACGTTGCCACACTTGCGTGGTCTTCCCAGAGTCGCGATATCCACCGTTACGGTATCCGCTGTTGTGGTTGTCGTCGCGTCTATCGGCGTAATCGGCTGCGACCATGTTGACATCGCCGCGGTCATCGTAGATGCGCATACGGCGTTTCCTTCGGCGGTCGCGTCTACGCTCGAGTTTCGCCTCTTCGTCGGAATGGACGCGATTCTTCACCGAATCTTCTCCATCGGCCCACCGATTCGTGATCTCCATCAAGTGGTCGATGGTCTTGGGCTTCGAGCGGCGCAGCTCCTCCCTGAGCTCTATGATGCGGACGCCGCCGTTGAATGCATCAATCGCGCGTTCCTCTGAGATGTTCTCTGCTACGTTCTTGATGATGGACCACCTTTGGATATAGGAGCGTAGCGATTCGACCGATCGTGGCTGGCAGCATCTTAGCTCTTCGATTGATGCAGGCCGCTTGTACGTGCCCTTGAAATTGCGCACGAAGCTGTAAACCATCTCGTCCCAACTGCGAATGGATCCGCGTGGGAGGTTGTTGAGCCATGCTCGGGCGGCGCCCTGCAGCTGTAGCTGCAAGCATTGCATGGCCGTGCTTCGACTGTCCCCGTGGAGCCTGACGGAGGAGATATGGTCCTCCAGCCAGATTTTTGGGTCCTGTAGACCGTCGAACTTCGGGTTCTCCGACGGGAGTTTGAACCCCTTTGGCATTCGTTTCTGCCTAATGGACCTACTAAAGCATCTGGTGCTGTAGAGCTCCACGTCTTCCTCTTCTGAGTCAGTCGACCAAGCATGCCGTGCCCTTGATTTGTCGATCTTGTGCTGTGTGATGTAATCACGCGCGTCGTAGTCGTGGTCGTGTCGTCGTGAGCGGCGACGTCGAGACAGGTCGTGACTGTCATCACTGGACGAGGGCAAGGAGTAACGCTTTGCTAGCGCTTTGCCCTTCTTTGGTTACGGTGTTGGCTCTTTGTCGAGGGCGGCCTCGATTAATCCTAAGCCCGCGATCATGGATCGGTGCATGGCGGCTCGGGGATCTCTAGCCGGTGGCTGGTTGTTGAGGAGGTACATGGTGGCCGCTGTCACTGCAGCCTGCGGCGTCTTGGGGACCATGTTGCCCCTAGTGTCGACTGTCATAGAGCCGAAGTCGAGGACCTTTGCGGCTTCTATGTGTTCTTGCTCGGTGAGGTGGGCCATCCGAGATTGCCTCTTCTTGGCGAGTTGCTCGTTGCCCTTTGAGGAGGATCCTCCGTAGGAGGAGAGCCCAGCACGACGAAGGCTCGACTCGTCTGCCGCCTTTTTGCGCGCCTCGAGTTGCGCGATTGTTTGTACTTGGCGCTTGGATTCTTCCTTCAGGAGCCAATGGTAGCCCATTAGCAGTTCTTGCGGAGATCCGAAGGGTAGAGGAGTGCCTCGTAGGGCCTCGCGGCAGCGAGCCCATTCTTGCTCGTTGAGCCTGATCACGACATGTTCGCCGGTTTGCTCGTTTACTATGGTTGGAGGTTCGACTGCTTCTCCGTTATTGGCGTTGGTGCGATCGCCACCGTTGCCACCGTTCGCGCCATTAGGCGGGTCGGTTCCGTTGCCGTGATTGCCACCGTTGTCACGGTTGGCAGAGGTATCGCTTGCGTTGATGACGGCGCAAATGAAGTGATTGGGGAAGCTGCTGCTTTCACAACTCTCAGATCCGGAACCGTAGGTCCCATCTTCAGTGGCCACATCGCTCAGATCGGAGTCACGACTGTTGTCGCTGACCGTGTTCTCGATTGTTGTCGGGGCATTACGCTCACTGAGGGTGCCAATCGATGGAGGGAACCATGATGCTGGGGCACTCGATGGTGCCGTCGGATGATCAGGCATGCGAAGCGTGCCCACCTGACCGACTTGGAAGCGGAGGCTTCCTATCGCCAGGCTGATTCCGTCGCCCACGGACTCGAAGGTCGGGCAAGTGGCCGGCGTGTGGACGATGAAGTCGAACGCGCCGAAGAGCTGGTGGATCTCCGCTGTTGCGGTGTTGTAGATCGCGGTTGATGGGGCCGAAGAAGCCGCAACATTAGCACTTCCGATTCCCACAGACGGCACCAATTGACGAGGGTTTAACTCATCAATGCCCATTGTTATGGACTTGGGTTTTGGAGAAGGAGGGAGTGCTGGAGACATCTATCGGCTAGCAAACAAGCACACAGGGGACAAAGATTTACCCAGGTTCAGGCCTCGTAGAGGTCCCTACTCCTGCTTGTCTGCTCGTGGAATTATCGAAGGAATCGAGGATTACAATGGTGCGCGGATGCAATCTGGCGAGGGTTGTGGAAACTAGGATTGCGTGTGTCCTCCTAGCCCTTATATAGATAGGCTAGGTCTCGGGTAGCAGGTCGAGTCGGTTACAAATTAGGGTTTTCCCCTTCAAACTTTCTATCTTTAGCTTCTTCTTGTTCTTCAAGCAATCGAGAGTCCATAGGTTACTCGAGTCCTTCATTTGGGCCTTGGCGACACCGTGTGCCTTCACGTATTTAGACCGTATAGACCAAACTCGAGTACCTGTAGGGTATACCCATGTCAACCTCTGTTCCATAATATAAGTCCCTTTAGCAAGCTAAAACAGTTTTCTAAAAAGGCTTATATTGTGGAACGGAAGGAGTAGATGGATACGATGCGCCCGTGCCGTCTATAGTGATCGTGGATGCGGTCCGTGCACAATTAGTTTCAGTCCTAGATGAACATGCACACGCTCTGTCTGGTAATACGGTTTGAATGACACGTACTTCCTCCGTTTAGAAATATAAGACATTTTAGCTTTGTAAAATGAATATATCTAGACGCCTTTTAGTGTATAAGTTCACTCCAAACTTCTACAAACCTATACACTAAAATACGCCTAGATACATTCGATTCATAAAGCTAAAACGTCTTATATTCTAAAACATCTTATATTTATGAACAGACAGAGTAATAATCTATTTGGTCCTGTCGATTGGTGCGAATAATACATACACAATATATCTATTAATGGCAACGCCCAGTTTTGATATATAATGTAATTGAGACCATGTCTCATTATTTCATCCAAAATATTACTAACGATGGTCTCAAGAGATAAGCAACATCACTTTCCTTTAAGCACTAAAGAAATATTCGCACGAAGGAGAAAAGGTAAGCCAATAGATTTCTCAAAATCAATAAGCATGCACATTATTATTTGCACGTACATTTCAGTTGGTTCCTCATACATGTCATCCAAATAACCGAACATTTGTAAATTACAGATTTGAATCTTCTTTGATAGTCCCTTTCTTTTTCAAAGTAATGGCGCAACTTCCAAACTTTACCAGCTATACTGCAATCACATACAACCATGGGTGTAAGAGAACTTCTAAGAATCACTACCTAGAATTCTAAGAACAACATAAATTGATAAAAAATAAACATGAAACTATCTTTAGTATGATAGCTTTGCATCACTGCCCAAACACCCGTCATATGACCAAATGAACAACAAAGCCCGAGCATCAGAATGCAAGATGCAGAAGAATGTAATATTAGGAGTACTCAACCAGCAGCCACCAACAACTGGTATCTCCAATAGAATATAAATAAGCGGATAGGATAATTTTCGCATCGGATTCGTTTCTGAACCAATTTAGAGACTCCATATCCGATTTGAGTGAATCCGACGGATAAGGATATCCGGATCCGAACTTAACACCCAAAAACGGTATAGGATATGATATGCGTATTAGCACCTGGATATCCATATCCGAAAATTATTTAGGATTATCTGATGGATTTACACTGAATAATACGATTTTTCATCCGAACATCAGAGTTAATAAAACATGAATAATAGTTAGTGAGTTGGTGAGTTCATTCGTTAAACATCTACACACTTACATAGTCATTTTATCGAATATAAAATCCAAACTTGTTAGGATATTGAGTTACTTAAGCATGCGTCAGTGCTATTTTAGCTCTTGTGTGTGTGTTATTTCATACACATCGACTTATTTGTTCATGTGGTCAAGTTATATTTACTCATTCAATCATGTTACAATTGTTGAATCCATTAGTATTTTGTTAAATTTGTTTTATCAATCAATTTTTGTTGTCAATCTACTTATGCATGTGCCGATCCGATTACTTCTTTTTCCGTCCCGAGTCCGCTCCGTTTCCGTTCTGAAAACGTGGTGTAGTATATCCGTATTCAAATCCATAACCGGTCATTATCCGATCCGGTCCGAATCCGTGGGGAAAATATGGAATTGGATATGGTAGAGAGAAAATCTGATCTGATCCGATCCGATTACATCCCTAGGTATAAGTACAACATGACGAAATCACAAGAAGCTTGAACGATGGAAGAAAAGGATGGCAAAGAAAGGAAGATGGAGTTGTGTACACACCTCTAAATACATCATAGGTTATGCAAGTCATTGATAAAGTGGGGGTTGATGGTAGGTATGTAGCTTAGGGTTAAAAGAAATTTCCACCAATCCAAATGTATGTCCCCAGATTGATTTTATCCCATATATGATGGCTGAGGACGCATTGTACCGGAAGGCCTAGAGAGCTGTAGGTGATTAAACTAACATATAATTGAAGAGAATATAAATACAATGTCACAAAGTAATACCATACTTTTAGTCCCATAAAAGGATGCCTCCAATCTAATCAAAGGCACCCTCTATGGAATCACCACATTGTGCAAAACCAAACAAAACCCAAGGAGGTACTCTTTTGTCCTCATAGTGCCATGATCATGGTAAGATGCAAACATCTAGGGTCTCTTGCTACCTATGGGGGCAACTGGATTGATGAAAAAGAGATGCTTGTGATATCCTTTTTCTTAAGAAAGTGAACTGCATGTGGAGCAATGTCAGTGACAGGTATTGACTCCTATACACATATGCTAGGAAATGAAAATAAATGTAATTAATTTGAGCAAACAAAATCTAGGTATAACAACATTATAAGAACAAAAATCAGAAATAGGAAAACTTTAAATATTTTCTCTCTGCTAGTTTTTCTATGGAGTACATGATATACCATTAAGTTAGCTGACCTAGAAAGAAACACTGGTATCATTAATGATCTATTGATAATTAATATGCAACAAACAGTTGATGTTGTAGAAATTACCAGAGCTAGAAAGAGTGGCCCGATTGAGTCAATATCACCATGCAAATGAGCAATATAATCATATGTAATTTATCCATATTAATAGAATCATACGATATATCCCAAATCACAGGGTGCAAAAAAATGATGTCAAGCATGATAGTAGAGTTCAACCACCAAATCTAAATGTTAGATTGTATACTTGCAGCTTTCTCATAGAAAAGTGGCTCTTAGCTATAAGTAATTCATGGATGCGCATAAAATTAGAAGTTAGCTATAAATAACCATAGTGATGACAACAATCCACTCAGCCTCTATTTGCTAATGAGAGGGACGAAGTAGGCTTTGTACCTCCAAACCTCCTCTTGCAGGGCGTGACACTAGTGTTAAATAATATAGTTGAATCCAAAAATGACCATTTATTTGCTAAGGAGCTAATAGCATAATCTGATCTAAATGTAAACCTATGATGCATCAAGGAACTTAATAGATGGTCGTGCAACATCCTATAACTGAAGCAAACCATCGTAAAGAAACTCACAACTCAAAAATACATCTAATAGAGTAACATTACACTACTGATCATTTCTAAAATTATGTTAAGTAAACATAAATCTCTCTAATCTAGTTATAGATTGTTATTAAAATAATCCCTTCCACCAATCGAGCAACACACAGGGCACTACGTTTATAAAAACCTTTTATTATTTTCATAACATCCTAAATTCCCAATGACTATGTTAGGACCAAAGTTTTATCTGGCTTAAGGCTATTATCATCGCGCAAACTTGCCAATATAAACAACATCCTCTCAACAAAGAACTGTACGATTGTAACCAGTTCCTTCAAACCGTACTCGAGCAAGAGAGTTGCATCCAACATATCAATTAACATGGTAAAGTATTTGAACATGGGATAATTACTAAGTTAGTCACATATCATTACAACCCAGAGAAAATTCAGGAGTTACTTAAATGAAAACCAAGGTGAATATTCACACGTAAATACATATCTTAATCTCGTTATATAACTTATTTTCCGGTCTCTGCAGGGTCACAGATAAGTTCCGCCTTATCAACATTTTCTCCCTCCTCCAACATCCAACTTTTCACGTCTATTCCCTGAATTTAGCAATGTGGTTGATGATACCACCCAAGACGGAACTACTTTTAAATATCAACAAATCGACCAGTGACACTAAATAATTGTAATATTGCATATTATTTAAAGAACAAATAGCTCACCGTAGTGCACTATGCTCCGAGGTGGTACCTCTAGGATTGGTGCGAACACCCAAACTGCATTTGTAGGTCGAACAAACAGTACCCTGTACTCTCATAAGAGTTCCGGTGAGCAAGCACATAAGATGCTATGTTATGATGTGTTGCTTGTCTCGCCATGCTTCCCATGGCAACTACTCCCTTATTGAAAACACAGTTCTCCGTTGCATTGTCTTCGGCAATGCTACTGCTCACCCCGCAAACCAAGCCACACCGTTTACGGGCGCCACCATTCCCGGGCATAGGGTACTCACTGGACACATTGATGACCGCATCGCCCTCCTCGAGCTTTGGGATGCACTCCTCCTCCCGCACCTCTCGCAAGCACCTACTTGGTGTTTATTGTGTTGTCTTTGTGGCCCCCGAGCCGCCAACATCGTAACAGTAGTTGTCGAGCATTTCATATTTATCAAACACATTGAAGAAGTCCCATGAACTCACCCTTGACGTGGAGAGCAGAGGTTCAAGCTCCCTACCTACTGTCGTGGGCTCATCTCCATACAGATCACAAAGAGGGATAGAGGAGTTTTTGTACCTCCAAATACAGTGCAAGTGCATCCCACAGCGAGCTTCACATCCGCACAGGGCAGATCCAGGATTGGAGCATGAGGGTGCCAGGCATCGGCTGGTAATATTGGTAACCAGCTTTCACCTGCCCCTTGACTCGAGCAAACAACTATACCACCTGAAACAATTCCAGCCTAGATATAATTCATACAAACACAACAAACTGTAGTAATGTTCCACATGTTAAGAATTTGAAAACATTAGGGCAGCACTGGCTGTTGCTAGCCAATCTAAATCCATCTACTGGTACCATATTACTTTTTGGTAATGGGTATTTATGCAAAAAAGGTGGAGTTTCAATTTTCCTTTTTGTGGGAAAAAATTGAAACTCCACATATAAAACTCTAAAAAGGTGGAGTTTCAATTAATCTCTCCACCTATAAAACTCTATGGTGGCACGAAAGAACGATGAAATGTATAATGATCTAAGAAGAATTCTACTAAGAAGTTCATAATTTGTATAACCTACAATCAATTAGTATGTCATCTACATCATCTAAAATTAAATTTAATGTAGTGTGACCCATGAGGTGAGGCCGGAAGTGTTAGGAAGATCGGTTGGCCGTGGTTCCGGTCGAGCATGAGCGCTGGTAGCCAATTCATGAGGGAGTCTTATAGTTTGAGACACCAAGTGGTACTATCATACCCTAGCTTGGCGGCGATGGTAATCAATCATGTGGGACATGATACTGTTAAGAAGTTAATGTGTTGAACTATTGATTGATTGATGCCCGATGGATGGATCGATCATATCAGGTAGTTTCTCATAGGCCATAGCAGATGTGCCATGGGCTGATTAGTTTAGGATTGTGTTGCGCTTGCATGTTGGGAACCTAGAGGTTAGGCATCTATCTTTGCAAATTGAGAACTACTGCTAATTAGCCTAGTACTAATCATAGATTACCAGTAGTTCTAAAAAAGCTAGAGATTACCAGAAGCTCCTGCTAAAAAATCATGGAGTAGGCCGGTCGATAGGGTGTCTAAGACCTCGCTCCTCTCCCTGTATCCGACTTTTGCATCCGCGTCTTCATCGCCCTGCTCAACATCAGGGCATGCCCATCACCTACCTCACCATCGTAGGCAGAAAGGGGAGCGAGTCCACTCGGAGCTCTGGTCTTGGAGAGGATGACACCGGAGGGGAGAACCAGGTTGGGGAGGGAGGATCATGGAGGCGATGGATCAGCCGCATTACTTGGGGCTAGGGTGCTAGGCGGCGGCCATCGGCATGGAACCCTAGCATGCAGGGAGGCCGGGACTCACGAGGAAGGAGAAAGATGAAGAGGGGTGAGTTTTTTCATTCCAGTGCGAGTGCCTCTGCGGAGCATCAGAGGCAAGTTTTTCACTTTGTTCAGAGCATATTGGTCTCTATGTTGTGGACCAAAGTCGCGGTTGGGGGCATTAGGATCATAGGAGAGGCACCCGATGTGGTAACAAAAAACTTCCTAGTCCGAAAGAATGACATCCAACGGCTGATAACACTCGCGCTAGGAGTGGTCTGAGGACATAGTGATGGCTTATTATGCATCGGAGGGAGTAACATATTTGACGCCTTGACATAGGTTGTAACATCCCAATTTCAGCAACCCTGACTAGTTGTCTAGAATGCAAAAATCAGGGGGAACAAAAACGTTTTTCTTGTTTAAGTGATGCAATGTGTGCATGCTTGCTTGTTATGCTTATACATATGAATGTGTAGAAGATGATATAGTCCTCACCTAAACCTCATTTGACAAAAGCTACTTTCCCAAAACTGTCTTGGCTTATTTTACATATTTTCAATTGTTCTGGCATTTCTAAAACTTGAGCCAAGATGCCGTTGCAACCTCAATCATTTTCTAAGCATCTATTTATAAAACTATGGAGATATATCTGATACAATCTCCCTATGATTTCCAGGCAGCACTTTCAACTACTCTTATCTCTAGGTTTACCAAACCTTTTTATAAAGCTTTTGAATTCTACCCTTGGTAGAAATACCAAGGACTCTCACTCTATTCAACTCCAACCTCTCAAAATACCCATATATACCTCAAGCTAGGATTGATGGTAACCCAAGTAATAGTTTGATTTGATTGAAATATGAATTACCTTGATCTGTTGTCTAATGAATTGCCTTGATCTGATGTTTGACATGTTTGCTTAGGAAGTAATATGAGCTACTCTAGGAGCTCATCCCCTAGGATCTAGATGTTTTAAGATCACAACACCCTAAGCAAGAATACAAAGCTAGATCTGATCTCTAGCCACTAGGTGATCATCTAAAACCCTAACCAGATCAATTTTGAAGTGATCCATTCAAGAAGCTTCCAAGTCAATGAAGACCAATATCAAACATGGATCTTTGCTACTCAATCCACACTTCAACATCATCCACTTGATGATGCTTTGGTACCTATCTATAACATCCCAAAACTTTAATCCAAGGCTATTAAGATCCAAGTTATCAAAATTTGGGTTATCAAAAACTTTTTCAATTAAAATTATTAAAGCATTCATACGGGTGTGCATTTAAATTAGGAGTTGTTTTGAATTTCCATGATTAAGTGATCCATTGCTTGTAAAATGATTCTTAGGTGAAATAAACATCATCTAGATCATTCCCAAACAAATCCCAAAGAAAAACAAATCAAAATGAATAAAAGAAAGAAATGGTCATTTGTGCCATTTTAACTACCAAGCCTACTTTGGCTATTCCTAGAACTCAAAACCTAACAGAAACAAATATGGATCCTTGCACCCCTTGCTAGTACATGTAATGATGTACCAAGGCCCATCTTGTCATCTGCCAAAATATTTCAAACACTAATTTTAAATGGCATTTGAAAATTGAATGTAGTTCATATGAGACGATCACACTTATTCAAAAACCACTCAAATGAGCTCCATTTTTAAATCCCAAGCAACCACAGAGGATTAAGCATGTGTATAGCAAACCCACCAAAACTCATCCCAAAATTTCAAACTTGAGTTCATGCGGCCATTGTGTCGAACAGGGGCCGATCATGGACAGAGCGCCACAGACCGCGCAGCACTAATCCAGCGCCACCACTAGCTCCGCCCAACCCTACCGCCACTCCATGTCCACGCCTTGATCACCCCCAGGCCCTGGACCACACCCTAGTGTTGCTGCCCAGTCTCTCTTCAAGCTCGCCAGAGCGCGTCAGCCGCCAACACGCTGTAGACCGCCACTCGACATAAAATCCCGCACACCGCTCCGCCTCGACCCTAGCACCCCGCCAGACATGGCCGTGCACCGCCGCACGACCCACAGTCGCCGTGCGCAACATCGAGCACCGCCTCTGTCTCCCAGAGCGCGGGACGCTCCCGACCAAACACCACCGCCCCTAGCCACGCATTTACGCCGTAGAGCACCGCCAGGAAGCAGACCACCGTCTGCCTACGCTGCCCATGCCTCTAGCTGTCTGTACCAGCGTCACCAGTGAGCTCGCCGTTGTGCCGCTCGGTCCCCTCGTCGCCTTATAAAAGGAGCCCTCCCCCGCACCAACTACTCATACCATTCCACTCCCCTATCCTCACTGATCCTTCCCCACCTCTCGCTGGAGCCACTCGAGCCTTGGTTCGCCGGAATTTCGCCGGAGGACCCCACTTTAGAGGAGGAGAACGCACCATCGATTTCATCCATC
This sequence comes from Avena sativa, assembly GCA_916181665.1. Taxonomy (NCBI): domain Eukaryota; kingdom Viridiplantae; phylum Streptophyta; class Magnoliopsida; order Poales; family Poaceae; genus Avena; species Avena sativa. The sequence continues at coordinate 258,811,924 of OV702292.1, read as the reverse complement.
CCAGGAGCTACCGCGACCACCCCTGAGCCCGCCGTCGACAGCACGTTCGATCGCCCCCATCGCTGCCGTAGCTGGAGCCCTAGTATGCCCCTTGAGCACCCCCACCGAGCCGCTAAGGTTAGACCTCACCGGCGACCTGTCCGTCGTCGACGACGAGCCCCAGCCGTAGATCTCCCTTCTAATCTAACGACCCACATCGCCTCGTACCACTTCGCATGTAAAGAGCCGCTGACCGGTGGACCCCCCTGTCAGTTGTTCTCTATGCCGCGGAACGCCACTGGGCCGGCCCGTTTTCTTTCCCGCGCGACCCATTTAGTTCAAACATAGATTTTTCTATTTAGTTTTGAACTTAGTTCTGTTCCCTAGTTTGAAAATCAATTCAGAGAGATTTACAAATCCAAATGGAGTGATTCCAATTGTGTTAGAAACTACTGAAAAGATCTATCCAAGCCCGTTGGATTTAATTCATTTAGAGTTAGAGATCTCTCCTAGTAAAAATAACAAGACAAAAGATTTTGCACATTCAAACATTTTTATAAAATCAACCAAAATAGCTTTTGAGTTGATTCCAACTCTCAAAAATCACATTTAACCATACCTATCTGGATATGTAATAATATTAAGGTTTACATGCAGTGACTTTGGACTAGTACCAAAATAATGCTATATAGGCATTTCTAGTCACTTTAAATCATTAAATATTAAACTTAAACCAAAGTAATTGTGATCCAACCCTTAAATTATATTCCCATATGTTAGAATATGTGGTGATGACATGTGTCCACATGATCCCATATTTTAAGTGGTGAATATTAAATCTTAGTTATTTTCAATGAGTAGAAATTACTTTTCTTAAATAAAAAGAATGAAACTAGTTAATAAAACCTTGTGATGCTTATGGTGATAATAGATCATCCAATGTGTGCCTTAGAGTGCTAAGTAGACTAGATAAGCATTGTTTGGTGATTGTGTACTCTGTATGTATTTATAGATGATAGTATCGACCAAGCTTTCGAGGAGGAGGAGTGCTACCAAGAAGAGGAGGAAGAAAATTTCAACCACTACACCAACCAAGGAAAGCTAACACTTGCAAGTATTATACTAGCAAGCCACCATTAACAATGCAAGCTAACCCTTGCAATCTAGATAACTCAAGCAAAGACATTAGACATACTTTGATTATACCACTTTGACTATTACTTACCCCAAGTATTATTTTCCAAGCTTTACTCCCTTTACTTTACCAAAGTCCTTTACTTGTTTTGAAGGAAGCATAAAGAGTATAAAACTTGACCTATTTAGATAACTTTAGATGTCATTCTATGGCATGAGATTGATCCCATCTTTCCACCTTAGTGAACACTCTTAACTTAGTAGTTTAGAGTTAGATAAAAACTGAGTCACTTTAGATGGGAACACTTGGTGAAAATGAATTGAGAAAACCTTGGAATGATGAGTCATTCTATTGAGATGTTTTGACATGTGTTGAGAAACACAAATGGTTTATGATGATAAAAATGTTGAGGCATGAGCCTTAACCCTTTACAAAACTGATGGTTGGATTCGGATGCGATACCATTCCAAATTTTACCGTACAACCACAATACCTGAATTGGGTAAGGCTTAGCCGGAAATTTATGTGCATTAGTATTAGTTCCCTCGCGTGAGAGGTTTGAGCTGAGGCTACCTCGCAATGTTGTCCACCTATGCAGTGCCCAAGATGACAGATGGTCATGGTTGGAAGGCATGCTCATAGGAGAGGTGCTTATACTAGAGTGTGTAAAGGAAAGGTTATGTTTGATTATCTGCATACTAAGTATGATGATTCAGGGTTATCCCTGACAGATGTATCGAATCTTGTGGTGAAAGTGTACCACCTCTGCAGAGTGTCAAACTATTCGAATAGCCGCGTCCGCGGTTATGGACAGTTGGAGTGGCCATACTGTTTCATTGTCAGATGTTTTCAAAAAATAACTTATGAAATGAATGATGAATCTTGACTTGACCACAACAGGGTTGTGACTATGACACTAGCTTCCCAGCTTAGGTGATTGTAGAACTTTATTTTATCTTTCTTTGTTTCTGAACTCAGCTTAGGTTTCAAACTTAACTTTCTAGTTAAACCTAGAGTTAACACTTTACTTTAGAACTATACTACTTGTTAGAGGTAGTTTTCGAGTACTTAAAGAGTACTCATGGATTTTGTCCTTGGCTATTCTCATGGCCAGACTATGAAGGAGACTACCAAGATGATGGCCAGCAGGACGGCTATGATAACTAGGACTATCTGCCTTCATCAGCATTGCATGTGCCCCTGAAGATGGACCCCACCACTACGCTTATTATTTATTCCGCTGCTTGTTGTATTAAGACTGGATCATGAGATCCTTATTTGTGTAAGACCTTATGTATGGTTTGTAATGGATGATGTACTGTGATATCCAATCTGTTATGTCTCGCAAAAATGGTAATCCTGGGATTGCGATGAATGACATAACAGGCATCTGGGATTAAAAATCCGGGTGTTGACACTATCTTTCTCAACCCTTGTGCATTTTTGTAAATACACTTGAACCATCTGGTAGACCATCATAAGTAATAACAAGGACCACTCTTTACATTGGCTAGATCATCCTTTAAACTACTTGTTCTTGATGGTTTTGTAGGCAAGAAAATAACTTTTTCTGCAAATCTTATCAACTAGCCTCCTTTGCCAGAAGCTCACATCTTCATACTACACCCTTTTGTCCAAATCTCTGCATGATTGTGTTCTAATCATGGAGTTCTATCAACCCCTACTTTACTTGTTCCAATTGGATCCTTGTGCCTCTAAAACCCACATGGTTTTGACGGCTATTTGACAATATGTTATGGCATCCTTCTTTTTCTCAAAGTTTGGAATCAATCATTGGCTAGATCAAGCATGATCAAGCTCAAACATCTAAACCATGGTGATCTACATCACTTGGTTTATCCATACCTATATTCCCCGACCCAAGGGGAGCTCTGAGCTCCCAGATCCAACAAGGTTTTGATGGTATGAAAATAACATCACCCTAGATCCTTTATTTCTTGTTTTCCTTCAACATCAAGTCTGAATTTCAAATCCCAAGGTTGAAAATGCTAGATACATCTGGTGGACATCGTCTACTTTGGATATAAAAATTTACCAAATGATTTAAATAATTATGGTGGCCCAAAAACAATTAATTTCCTTTAATGGACAAAAACCTCAAAACTCCTTCTATGAAATAAAGTTTGGTTCTGTACAAAACACATCCCCATATTTAGGCTCATCTGAAGTCTAAATATCCTACCCTATCCTCCCACTTCAAAATTAAATATTTTTGAAGAGTTTTAATAATTCTTTTTGCATACTTTCTTAAATGGCAGAAACAACAAAAAATATATATTAAATACTTTTATTCACCAATAAATCTTGGGAAAATTCCCCAAAGTGTGAATTCATATCTAGGACCTTTTCACATCAAAAACTCACCTTGTCCAACTCAAAAATATCAAAACAACTTCTGAAAACCATTTCAACACTATTTGAATAAATGATTTTTAATGGACTATAAATCCTTCGAAAAATCTCAAATAATTACTAGAAGGGTACCCTAACCACACCTATCTACCAATACCCTTGCATCATCTTACTCAAGATAAATTGACAACATCCCTTCATAATCATCTATATGATCAAATTTGCAAACTAAGCAATTATTTGAGCTAAACAAAAAACCAAATCATCACCAAAGCTCACCCCAGCAACAATGACACCCTTCTGGTCGACTTAACTATATCATGTGATCACCTCATGTCATTTACCCCTGGAAAGGAGGGAAAGATAGATCATTTATTGGTGTACCCCTCTTTATATCAAAAGCTAGGCAGCAGCCACTCCCCTCTCTCTCTGGTCGTGTAGCAGGCCCCACCTCACCCCCTCCACATCCTCCCTCGACCAGTACCCAAGCAGCACCCCTCCCTTTCCCTCAAATGGACATAGCCCACTCTACACCAACCCTCTTTGTTTTCTAAGGAGAAAGGCCAGGACAGCACCCCCTCCCTGCCTCATTCACTCCACCACCTCCCACCTACCCTCCCAGAGCACTCTTTCCTCTCCCCCTACTCTGTCCTACTCGAGAGTAGGAGAGAAAGAGCTCTCGGCCTCCTCCCTTGTTTCGGACAAGGCTCCCTCCTCACTTCCTCTCTCTCCCTCTGCATGTCACCCTCCCATGTTCCCCTCTCATCCATGTCTCACCCCATGCTCTTTTCTTGAACCAGGACGGTCCCTAGGAGCAACTCCAGTGAGCTCCCGAAGTGGGCCGCATCGTAGATGCGCGGGACCACATCCCTGCACGGGAACCGGCGCTGCCACCCGTCGTTGGGCTTTCCACGGTGCACCGCGTTGCATCATCATATCCCCGCCGCCTCTCCATGCCCCCAAGGTGAGCTCCATTCCGTCCCACACCTTCTAGGGTTTCCGCTCCATCGAGCATCACTCTTTGGGGAAGACAAAATCACGGCCGCCTCTCCTCACTAGATCATGCGCCTAGTAGAGCATGATACCTCTTTGCCAGCTCCAGGTTGCCGACATGCGGGCCCGGCCCCACGGTAGTTTGAACCGTGCTCCCGTGCGAGCCGCTCCCTGGGTGGGCCATTTCGATGCCGTGCGGCCTAGATCTGACCAGATCTAGCCTGCATCGCCCCTCTCCCTTTTTATTTTACCAAAATCTTTTTCAGATCTATAGAAATGCATGTTGGTTTAAATACAAATAAAATGGAAAATGATCCAAACTAGCCAGATCTAAATTCCTATTTGTTCCTCAGGGTTTTTCTAAAATTGCAGAATAATTCACCTGCTCAAAATAATTTTCATTATTTTCTAGCTTTTAAATTATCAAGGAGTATCAAAATCACTCCATAATTATTCTAGGGAGTTCTAGGAACCCAAATGGTTTAATTTGAGATACCCTGCATGACAACTTGGTCTCATGCCAAGAGGAGCTCTGGTTTTCCTGCAGTAAAAATAACAAAGCCCTCCTATCTGCGTTTAAGAAATTCCCTAGGATTATCTACAACTCCTTTTGAGTTGATTCCAACTGCCAGGTAAGTGGTACACTAATACCTAACCAAGACCAAGAGATCAAGATTTATTAATCCACAGGTGAATATTGGTTATTTAAAATCCTATGTGTAGGGTTTTTACCAAATAAATGACCTCTGTAGATCTACAATTCCTAAATTGATGAATCCAAATTCTACGGAATGGTATTAAAAATACCTACCGTGTGTCTTTGGCTTCATTCAAAAGCTTCTGTAGAATAAATATAGTAATAAAGACAAATACTATGCAGAATGGGATTTTCCCAAGGGCATTCTGTTAAATATTTTGAATTGATTCCATCTCCCCTTGAACTAGTACATCACACACTACCTAACCCTAAGAGGAAATAATTTTTGGAACCATAAATAGTTTTGGGTGAATTATTTCCTGAAACTACAGATTTTATCACTAGAAAATTTAAGAAAAATGATAAAATAGTGAAACCACTTTTTTGGTTTTGCCTTATCATTACCTATATGAATATATCATTTTTGCACAAGGATGTCATACTTACCCAAGCCCTAGTTCAAAACCCCCTTGTTAGGTGGTTTTTGGCAATTAAATCATAAAGGGGTTTCCACCAAGGCATTTCCATTATTTCCAATTGCATTAAACTCAATCCATCAATATCTACTGAAGTGATTATTGTGTTGTATGTTTTTTTGCTGTATGATATTGGTGAATGTATGCCTTGTGTTGATGGTTCCCATTGTTGCTTGCATGTATTCTCGTTGACGATGCTAGTTGCGATTATATCGGAGATCCTAAGAATATGGCTATTAATGGTTATTATGGTATTCTAAGAAGAAGTCCAGGGACAATTATTGCCAGATTGCTAATCATCAGGCAAACAACTCTCTTGCTCATAAGCCATGTCCTACTGTTTCACTTATGCATGTTTTACCTACTGTTTATGAAAATTGCATTGTTTCATTATATGATGATGTATAACACCATACCCCCTTTGGAGACCTCATTTTATCTGAAGCAAACCTATAGGATGGGAAGACCCCAAAAAAGTTTTACAAAAAGTTTTATGATAAAACCTTGTTGAGGTTTGACCTACCAAGAGATGTTTGAGAAACAAAAAGGTTTTCGTTTTACAAAAGATGCTGAAGGAAAGTGGAGGAAAAATGTTTACAAAAAACGCACCCGGTTCTTTGCAGCTTTAGCTATAACAACTTAACCCGTGAACCACATTACTCTAGAATGGGACAGGGTTGGTCTTGATGTTTGTTTACTCTAGTATAAGCTGCCTATAACTACTACAGGAGATTTAAAAATCTCGGAGGGTGGGCCTTCTCCGGGTCTCTGTAATGTACTTCAGCACCCGAGAGAAGGAACTAAGGGTTTATGGGCCTCCTCGCGTTACTATGAGCCCCTAATTGAAAGCGCACACTTTTTGGAGTGGAAAAAGTGGTCCGGTTGGCTTGTGAACTATATAGGGCATCCCAGTGTTGAGGGGAACAACTCTCATGGGGTAGGAACTTATATTGGAGTGGGCATCCGGAGAGCCTTGATCGGTTATTCGACCCACGATCCGTAGGTGGTCAGGGCAGGGTAATCGGATGATGTGGGGAAAGTGTATAACCTCTGCAGAGTGTAAATCTATTCTAATAGCTATGTCCACGGTTATGGACGGGTTGGACAAACTACTATAGAGCGGTGATGGTTTTGATTTCAAAAAGGATTTCGGAAAAGCTAAGGCATTGGAAATGTTTGACCATGGGATGGTCAGAAAGGAAGGAAATGAGTTTGGTCATGCAATGATCGGAAGGAAGGAACAAAAGGGGGACCCAATGCTAGTGTTTTCCAAAAAATTTAAAAAGGTTTCCTAAATGTTTTACAAAAGTTTCTAACAAAGATATGTAGATTCTATATCTACAAGAGAAACTATTTGAGAAAAGAACCTCTTTTGGAGCCCACCTACTACCACAACTATATTGCATAGCCTCTTATTGTTATCTTAAGGTGGTTTGTGAGTACATTCAAAGTACTCACTGGCATTGTCCCTGGCTATTAACTTGGTCAGATATCCATAAAATGTTGAAGTTAACTTCTATGTCAGCTAGGACGTTCTTCCAGTCAGTTGCCTATAGGTTAAGGCATGGCTCGAGCTATACGCATCATGAAGTTTCATTGATGATGATTGATGTAGCCATAATGGCAAATAATGTATGACATGTATCTGGTTAAGTAATGGATCTTTACTTTGATACTTGTTGGTTATGTGCCACGACTAACTGATCATGGGATCGTTGTGTATGCATAACATGGATTCTCGGAGGATTAATCAGGGGCCCCACATAGATCTCAAAGACATGAATGTTTTTCACATATCAAGTAATATTCACCAGTTTATAATCTATGTGATGCGCCAACTGTGTCAAATATGTTAAGAAACAATCAACAAAAACAACAGAATCATCTAAATTCCAAATAGCTTGCAATAGATAAATATCAATTTTTGGATTTATATTTGTTCCATTTTTCCCTTCTAACAACCATAGAGGAGCAGCACATATGTCTTTCCTCCACTGGAATCTATAGGAAAATGATTTAAATCAACAAATGCTCATCATACATGATAGTAACAATGTTTATCAAGTTTGGTATGAAAATTTGCTAATAATTTCAAGTGAAGGAAAAAACAACATATATAAAGTCTACAAGCCACAGAATTTGCTGAGTCTTAGATGTAACTAATTTTTCATTACTTGTACCAGCAACAAAAACATATGGATGTCAATCACACATTAGATAATCATATGAAAAAAACTACAATAGTTTTCTTAGTGAACCATAAAACTAAGAAGTTAGCACCTGAACCTACCTATGCTACCTTACCTAAAATCCATGCTTAGAACATCCATGCATACAAACAAACAGAGGGCCTGTGTGTAGATAAGTAAATCATAACTCAAGTGAATAAGTTGAAAGTGTTATCTTTATGTGATAAAGAGATAAAGTGAGTGTGGGAGTTTCCAAACATTCTCTACATTATGCCCCATCGACATACTACACACTTCTCATTGGTTTGTGCTCCGCTGAAACAATTGTTATCTCCACTGCATGTAAGCAGTAAAGCATGCGGCTTATGTTGTAGGAATAGGATCAACCAAACCAAAAAATGCAAGCAGTTCTATATGCATCAAGCAAGAACAATAGACGACCATACCATAAAAAGCTACGAGTATATGTCTTCGTCCGAATATGAATAGCTTTGAGCATTTTGACAATGTCGTCTGAGCATAAGAAAAGCAACACAAGCACGTTGGGACCAGTGCCACGCGCTACCTTCAACCACAACAGTGTCCACGATGATAAGAGATGGATGGCTGGAAGTTCACTTATTATCAAAATTTTGATTTTAACTTGGATGCAAGTTAACTTAGTTGTATCCATACTCCTAAAAACATGGTTATTATATATAAATAGGAAGATCCTGCTAGAACAATCATAAAAGAGAAGCATATAGTCAGTTTTACTTGGCCTAGGTGATTAATCTAGGAGCTCCAAATACCAATTAAGTCATATACTATACTAAGTAGGATGTTAATTCTTGAGAACAAAGCACCCATTGACCCATAGCCATTTTAATAAGAATGTATCAGACATTATATTTAAAAAAAGGGATTTCTATTTTCGTGCCCTCGGTTCGTTAGTTGTATTCAGTTTTCCCCAGCCGCTTAGTTTTTCCTCACTTTTCCCCTCCCTCTATTCTAAAACCCTCACAGGCGCTCGGACGGGGGGATGCCATCAGGTCAAAGGCTTGACCATTACATGTTGACCGGTGGGACCGCATTGGGGTGGGTCGAGCGTTGAGCGTTACGTTATGTCTCCTCAACTGTTACATGCTGACCGGTGAGGCCGCATTGGGACGGGTGTTGCATACGTGGTGAAGGGTGGGGCCGCGTTGGGACGGGTCTTGCATATGTGGTGAAGGGTGGGGCCGCATGGAGATAGGTCGGACCGGACATTCTCGCTCACCCAAAGCAGTCGCTTCCCCTGAGCCTAGAACAGTTCCCACACCGCCCCTCTGCTCCCCCGCTGTTGTGCCCTCCTACCTTATGTAGTCCTCGGCTGCCGAGCCGCCCCCTCTTCCTAGCCGTGGAGCCCAATCCACCTCTGGCTCTGCTCCCGTCCCCGCTATATCTACCCCTTTCGAGGAACAGTATGCAATGTCGGCTGGTGTACCGGTCCTCCACATCAAGCGTGGAGAAGATTGGGTGGAATCAGAGGGATCTAACGCATGGATTCCATCTGGGTAAGCATTGTTTCCCTTTGTGGATTGATTATGGGCAGTAATTGAGCATGAATCATTGGTGCTCAGCTAACTACCTTGCTTTTCGAATAGGATTGATCCAGCACTGGCATTTCGGCTGGCGGTTAGACTGGATACTAGCGTAATTCATGGTTGTGAACAGTATCTCTCTGGATTTTCCTTCCCAGTGGTGGTTGCAACCTCCATAACTCTCAGAGATTTGAAAGATAAAATCTATTCTAAATTCCCCTGGAGCAATGGCTATTAAGTTGATTTGGAATATTTCAACATTAGCGAGCAAAGATTGCTCCCACTAACTAGCGAAGCTGATCTGGTATTGCTTTTCTCTTTGAATCCTACCAAATGTGTTGGTCGAATTCGTCTCCATGTGTAACCTAAAGTTGAACATACGTGAAAGATGGTTAAAGCATCATCAGGTGGTCAGGCATCATAAGGTGGTTGGGCATCATGTGTCTCTGTTGTCTCTATTAATAGTGTGCCCGTCGCGTCCTTGTAGGTCCACAATAGTACCATCTGTTCGCACTACGATGTAAGCCAAATTGCTCATGTAGCCAATGTGGAGGACGAAGCAAAGCCTGACGAGGGAGCACCTGCACTAGATGATGAGGATGAGTTGATGTTTCCTGAATTATAGATAGATTCAGTAAACATGCACTAGCGGATCAATACACGGAGGAAATGGACCACAGTGCCATATTTGATGACACTGATGACAAAGAGAATGAGGAGAACAATGACAGTCTCGTTTTAGCCAAGTACGATGGTGAGAACTTGCCAGTAATTTAGTGGGATAGGAAAGATCCTAAGATTTCAGAAGGCACCGTATTTGAAATGATGTGGGACTATCGTAATGCCCTTACTACATATTGCATTCAGACCAATAATGATTATGATGTTATTAAGAGTGAGCCAGCAAGGTTCACAGTGAAGTGCCCATACAAGAAGTGTAGGTGGAGGATGCATGCATCCACTATGCTTAGGAGCAGTTTGGTTTAGATATTACAACCCGTTGTGTATTTTAGATCATTGTGTAGAGTTTGTTAACTGTACCTGACATTTTCATTAAGTTTCAGATAAAAAGTAACCGGTTTGAAAATTCTTGTCCACCTCAAGGGGGACAGCCAAAGGACAAAACAAAACTAGCAAATACTAGGTGGTTGGCAGATGCAATCATGGATTGGATTAGAGCGAACCCATCACTTGGTGCAACAACACTCATAAAAGAAGTTTCTGAAAAGTTTAATATTACAGTACCTTACATGAGGATGTTCTATGCAAAGGAAATGGCTCTTGATAGGATCAATAGTCTATGGAATGAAAGTTTTCAGTTGCTTTACAGCTTCAAAGCTGAAGTGGAGATGGCTAGTCCAGGTAGTGTTGTACAGATAGACAGGCATAAAGTTCATTACAAAATAAGAGGAAATACAAAGGAGAAGGAGTGCTTTAGAAGGGATTTTGTTTGTTTCAAAGCTTGCTGGCAAGGGTTTCTGGATGGTTGCGGGCCTTATTTGGCCGTGGATGCAACAGGTCTTGTCATGGTATTGCTGACGAGTACGCCATGGAGGGGTCCTCACAGTGCGTGTTAAGAGACGTGGAGTAAGGCGGAGAGTTGGCGGGTACGAGGTAACACAACTTACCCAGGTTTAAGTCCCACAACGGTGGCAGAACTCTACTCCTGCTATAAATCACTTTAATGGCAATACGTTGAGTTATAGAGATAGGTTCGCTATGTGAGGTGTTGCACGTTGTATGCAGCAATCCAATAGGTTGTGCCCTAAAGGCTCCCACAGGTCCGGTTTATAAAGGCACCAAAACCTAGGGTTACAAGGAAAGAACCTTGCCGGACAAGGTAAAGAGTCCTACACTAATACGAACTAGTCTTTCGTGTCTTGCACTCCAAGGCTCCAAGTATGTTGGTGACTCCTGCGTAGCCTTCCTTCATCCGGCATGGGCCTCCCTTATGGACCTGTCTAACTGGGCCGCCCAACAGGCCATAGGCCTTGATACCAATTGTGGGCCACCCGGGTTAGCCAGATTAAGGACATGCTATGGTGATACCCATTTAGCATGTCCCCAACAGTAGCCCCCGGAGGACTTCGAGATCTTGCGCCGTCTTGCTTATAATCTTTGAATGCTCCATCTATGTGATACTGGCAATCTGTCAAGCAATATCTCAAAGGTCACCCAAAGAACCCTGCAATCCTCTTCGGCTTCACAATGTAGCCGGAGATTCCTTCAGTCTTCATTCTAGAGCCGAACAATCTCTGCCTTCGATGGAATCTTTAGACATGACTCTCCACTGCAACTATCAGGAGGATGACGTAGGGTACGACCTACGCTACCTCGAAACTCACAGAAGGCAGGGAACTAATCATTGGCCGTTTTTATGCGCGCGAAATCCAAAACGATAAAGCGACAAAGACGGAGCACGTGGTGAAATTACCGGGCATGTTCGTCTCTACGTTGGCAACACTCCATCCATTGGATCCCTTTACACGAATCTTGATGCTGGGTCTATATATTTTGACTGCGGCTAGGTTATTTTATTTTACCCACATTCGCTCCTAAGCCTTCGTCTTCCTCCAGCCACACGCATGTTCGAGCTCCTCCTAGGAAAACCCTAGCCAGAGCTTCCCCTTTGTCCACTCACTCCCAGAAGTGCAATGGCCTCCAACAGCTCTGCCCCTTCGGTGGCAGAGACTCCCGAGGCCACAAAAAAGCCATCCCAGGGAGTGATGGTCCCATCGGAGGGGGTCGTCGTCCCTATCACCGCCGTGGTGGAATCCACCGGCGTTGACCAAGAACAGGCGGCGCCAGAAGCCGTTGAAGAGGATAATAACTCCCACAAGGGAGTGTGGAGGGGCTCCGACCTCTCCGCCGAAGATTTGCAAGAACTCCCACCGAGGGGTATCTCCCCATGGCGGAGGGTTTCGTCTGGCGGCCGGCGCCGGCCGGCAAGGTGACTCCTTCTCCCCAAGCCAGAGAGAAGTGTACCTCAAAGCCCAGCTGGTATGAGGTGTAAGCCTGCCAGTCTCCGACTTCTTCCTGGACATCCTCTGGCACTTCCGGGTACTTCCCGCAACCTCTCCCCTAACAGCATCATCGTCCTTAACAACTTTGTAGCTTTGTGTGAAGGATATCTAGGAATCAAACCTATATTAGATCTATTTGTATACTTCTTCACCGTCAAGAGAGAGTCTCTAGAGTCCAAGGACGAATTGCGGACTTGTGGAACCATTAGCTTTAAGATCTGGCCTAGCCAGCACTTCCCCGACATCGTAGGGCATGAATCACGCAAGAACTAGCAGCGCACATATTTCTACGGCCCATATATTCCCCTGCCTAACCGTCTTGAGATGTATCCCAACTTTGTCGATGGAGGCGACACCAAAGTGCCTTCCTAGAGGACCCCAGCGTCCCTTCCGTCCGACGATGAGGCCAATCATGTCGTAATCCTGAGTGAGGTTTTCTGGGCCCGGACGGTGGGGGTGCCAAGGAAGGTATGGTAACACAGAGCCTTCTTTATGAAGGGGTTTTCCCCTTTACCCTCTCCCTTGTTGGAAGATTTGGGTTCCACGTCTTCATCCATATCGCTTGATTCCTTGGACTCCTCCTCCTTCTTCTTCCCTTTGCCCTTTCCGCGGGATTTGTTCTTCTGAATTTGCTTGTAGCTGGACTCAGGGTCTTCCTTGAGGTCATTGATAAACTTGCATTGGCGGTTGGTGTGGGTGGCTTTGCCATTTGCGTTGAGGTGGATGAGACACGGCATATCGTGGTACTCTTTGAATGTTTGGGGAATGCGAGGCGCTGGGGGTGTAGAATCACTCCTCTGATGGCCATGGCTAGCCCCTCGGCCATGGCTAGCCCCTTGGCCACGTCCCTGCTGTCCACCTCCACCTCTGCCAGTGAAAGTTGCGGCGACCATGTTAGCTGTTTGCTTTTCTTCAGGTGGAGTCTTCCGCTTGTTATTGTTGTTCTTTCTGGCCTGAGTAGGGATTGCTATTGCCGGCAACGATCCGCGCGCGTCATCATCATCAGCGGCGAACTCGCTAGCCATGGAGATCATTGCGTTGAGGTTGAGCTCATTGTTGTCTTGCTTGCGTTTCAACGTATGCTGGAGCAAAGTTCCCTTCTCCAGACCATCGATGAAGCCAGCCATAGTGGTTTGTTCATGCACCCCTACGTAGGAATTTTTCATATCCAGCCAGCGACAGAGGTAGGGACAAGAGGTTTCATCCTTTTCTTGTATGCACCATTGTAGGTCTCCGACAGTGCAGGGACGTTTGTACGTACCCTCGAAGTTCTTGGTGAACGCTTCATGCATGACCAACCTATTGCATATTTATTTCTCCAGCAAGTCGTCGATCCATTTTCGGGTAGTGTCGGTTAGCATTAGTGGGAGGTACTTGAAGGTGACACTGGGGTTTCCCCTGTGATGTAAATCGCTTCGCTGTAATCCTACAACCACATTGCTAGCCTGGCGGTGCCGTCATAGGGCTTGATGGTCTTGTCTATCTGGTGACCCTTGGGGTAAGTTGTGGCCCGTAATACTGGTCCAAAACAACGTGGCCCAAGGTATGGGAGCTCCCGAGCTTCTTGGATCTTGTCCAGCTGTGAACGTGCGTCGTACGGCTTTGGTTGCTTCCCTTTTCCGTCATGGGGAGGGGAATTGCAGTGCGATCTATGATATCCACCATGTCCTCCTCCATTATGGTTGCTAGGTGGCGATGGTGGCGGTGGAGGCGATGGGTTAGACTTCTTGCTGTTACCCTCCTATGACTCCTCACGCTTATCGCGGTTGCTTGTCGGATGTGGCAGTTCCTTGTGGGACCTTCTCCTATGTACTTCAGTGGTGCTACGCTTTCCGGCATGCCGAGGCTGCTCTCCCTAGTCGCGTATAATGATGCCAACCTAGGGATGCCTAGGCGGTGGCATGCTTGTATGGTGGTGCGGCTATGGTTCCTCATGACGCCGAGATGGTGGTGGAGGTGGCGACCAACGAGGGCGAGCCTTTTCTCCGTGATCCGAAGATATGGGTATGGCGTTAGCCCTATTGCGCGCGTCCCTCTGTCTTTGCTCTGTGGAGCCTGTATGGGATCCCTCTTCACGGGGAGATATTGGCCTTCTGCGGCTATTCAGGGTTGACTGGCAAAGCTCTGGGATGGACTCAAGCCTCTGCAAGGTAGCCTTTTCCTGTTGCTTGCATGCCTTGGCTACAAGGTCATACACCTGAGCAACTGCTTCTAGTGACCTGTCCTGCTCCAGGAGGGTCTTGGCGACGACAATGTTGAGGGCGGGAGTTGGCATTACTTGCCTCCCCTCTGAATCAATGTATGGGGTGGCTTTTGCGGGCTTGGATCCCTTATATCCCAACTTGTGCCGAACACCGAGGTCTTCGACGACGTGAGCTGGCGCTTCCTTTGCCTTGTGCTTCAGCAGCAACTGCTTGTACTCACCCTCAATAGCCCTTGCCGCCTTGATAGATTGCTTCACCTTGGCCATATTTTCGTCTAGCTTAGCGCCCTGCTCTATGATGCACTTGGCCTCCGCTAGGATTGCCGCACGCTTCTCATCAAGCTCTGTAACGCTCCGGATATGGGCGATGGTAATGGGCTCGATGAGGAGTGCGCCATAGATTGCCTTGTCGGCGGGACTTAACCAATGGATTGCCAGTTGTAGATGTTGATGGTGGCATTGGCGGCTGGTTTGACTGCTTGGCAGTACTGGGGGGCATGGTGAGTTCCTGTGCTGGTTGCGGGCGGATAACCAGAGGGGGCATGGCCTTGGCCGGAGCCGGAGGCTCGGCGGCTTCTTGGCTAATGCCGCTCTGGTAACCGCTGGCATGGGCGGATCTCTCTCACGCTCCGGTTCTTGTCTGTCTTCTTCCATCATGATCCCAATGGAAACTAGCACCTGGTGGGATGTGTTGGCCTTCTCGGCTCGCTCCTCCTTCTCGATCTCCTGCTCGATCTCCCTCATAACAACATCGTATTCCTCCGAGTTAGCGTCTGAGCCACCGCCATCCATATTGATGTCGGCGTATAGGGCGTCAAGGACGGAGTCGAAGTTGGCTTCAGTGTTGTTGACGGCAGATGTGGAGGGTGATGGAGGCAGGTCGTTGTTGTTGTTGTTTCCTCCTCCAGCTACGACGGTGATCATGGCCTCAGCCTCCTCATTGGTGTCCGCGTATTCGTTGACAATTGCGACCATCTCACCAAGGGTGAGAGGACCCGCAGCCTGCTGCCTTCAGAGGGTATGCCAGAGGAGTGTTCTAGGTGTGATCCCTTCCACGAAGTGGTACACGAGCTCGTCGGCATGATCGCCCTCTAGGTTTTACCTCACCCTTATCCATCTGGTGAGGTATTACGCGGGGAGGTTCTCCGTCCCTTTGAATGTATCTAGACAGATCAAAGATGGTGACGACATCGACAAAGTGTGACATGCGCATCTCTAACACTCGGGGAAGCCAAGCGGATTTGCGAGGTCTTTCCACCTTTATATCCTGCACAGGGGCGGTTTGGGTGGGCCTTGAATTTACCTGATCTGAGTTGCCATAATCCAGAGAGAGGTACGGCCCAGATCCTTCCGCGAATGTGTCCTTCCCGTAGGCGGTCCGTGCGGGGCTTGACGAGTTTTTAACTTCCTAGGAGCTAGGACCCGAGTCAGTTTCGTCGATGAAGATGTGGATGTCTTCGAAGGGGATGACAGAGTAGCGCATAGGGTTCGTCTTCGCCGGCACCCAGAATTCATCTGGAGGGACGATCAGGACGTTGTCAAAGAAGATAACACGTTCGATGGCTATGGTGTCAATGATTCCTGCGAAGAGATTGGACCTCACCCGGTGTAGAGCTCGAACCGCCTCTCGCCCCATGGTGGGCACCAACTGTCGTGGTATTGCCGACGAGTACGCCATGGAGGGGTCCTCACAGTGCTTGTTTAGAGACGTGGGGTAAGGCAGAGAGTTGGCGGGTACGAGGTAACATAGCTTACCCAGGTTCAAGTCCCACAACGGTGGCGGAACTCTACTCCTACTATAAATCACTATAATGGCAATACGCCGAGTTACAGAGATAGGTTCGTTGTGCAAGGTGTTGCACGTTGTACGTAGCAATCTAATAGGTTGTGCCCTAAAGGCTCCCATAGGTCCGGTTTATAAAGGCACCAGAACCTAGGGTTACAGGGAAAGGACCTTGCCGGACAAGGTAAAGAGTCCTACACTAATACGAACTAGTCTTTCGTGTCTTGCACTCCAAGGCTCCGAGTATGTTGGTAACTCCTGCATAGCCTTCCTTCATCCGACATGGGCCTCCCTTCTGGATCTGTCTAACTAGGCCACTCAGTAGGCCATAGGCCTTGCTACCAACGGTGGGCTTCTCGGGGTAGCCACATTAAGGACGTGATATGGTGATACCCATTTAGCATATCCCCAACAGCTCTTCATGGCAGATTTAAAGGACAACTAGTAGCTGCTACAACTGTTGATGGCCACAATTGGATGTTCCCTATTACTTTTGGAGTTTTGGAGATTGAGTCAGAGGAAAGTTGGACTTGGTTTCTAGAGAATTTGCGCGACCTTATAGGTCATCCCCCAGGAATTACTATCCACACGGACGCTTGCAAAGGTTTGGAGAAAGTTGTAGAATCAGTATTCCTCGGAATGGAGCATAGGGAATGTATGCGACACTTAATGCAGAATTTTACAAACAAATTCAAAAGTAAAGTTTATACTGACAACCGTCCAGCATCATACACATGCAGTTTGAGGAAGCATCTGTATCATTTGGAAGTGTTGTATAAACAAAAACCCACGATGAAGGAGTATTTGGATGCACATCATGGAATGGTGTGGTCAAGAAGCCGATTCAATGAAATTTGCAAGGTAGACTATGTAACAAGTAACCTTGCAGAGAGTACCAATGCAAAGGTCAAGTCATTGAAATGGCTTATGTTGTGGCAAACATTTGATAAGATTAGGCAGATGATCATGATAAAGATCGATTTGCATTAAAGAATTGCATCAACAGTATATGTTGGCCATCTCATCCTCCCATCTTTGATTAAGGCTTTGCATGCCAGGGCAAAACAATTTAAAATGAAATGCATTAAAGAGGAATGGAGGCTGAGATAACATAAACTGACAGTAAATATAGGCAATGGAGGTATCAAGTGAGTTTGGTTGATAGGACATGACATTGCAGGCAATGGCAGCTCCGTGGGAAACCCTGCATACATGCATTGTTTTTCATGGGTGTTCTAGGAGATGAAGAGGGTGAAGTTGATCAGTACGTGTTGGAGTATTTCTCTGTTGCCAAATTTAGGGCAGCATATGCCCAGAATGTTCCAGGCATGGATGGAAGTGGATCCAGGCTTCAACCTATACCGTCAAGTTTTTACTAGACTAGCAGGTAGGCCAAGGAAGCATAGGATGAGAGCTAGTGTAGAGGGTGGTGCACCACCTCGACGATGTAAGTGCAAATATTGTGGGATCCTAGGGCACATTGCTAGGCTTTGTAAAAATGCAGCGGACCTAGCTTATGAAATGGATGATCAGGCAGGAGCAGCTAATGCAGATGAGAATGAAGTATTTGAACGAGAGGAGAATGAAGCAATGGATACATTGCAGATTAAGAACAAACAGATCGACAGGAGATTGAACCAAATGCAGATGAGATTGACCCAAATGCAGGGGATATTGAACCAA
Source organism: Avena sativa (assembly GCA_916181665.1). Lineage (NCBI taxonomy): Eukaryota > Viridiplantae > Streptophyta > Magnoliopsida > Poales > Poaceae > Avena > Avena sativa. Next base: position 258,793,828 of record OV702292.1, on the reverse strand, counting down.
TGGATCTAGAGGAGATTGAACCAAATGCAGGGTGTTGGGGATATACTTTGTGGGTATTCTCACTGTGCCTCACTAACCAGGGTGGCCTACTTAGGGTTAGAGCTTTGCTTCATGGACGACCCATTTAGGGAGAAGATACGGAGTCTAGTCCGGCTACGGGAAGGCCCAGAAGACTTACCGACATAGGCCTGTAGTGTTACTTGTAGTTCAAGATGTACTTTGTAATCGACTCTTAGTCGTAGCCGAATAGGTCTCTCCTGTAAACCCTAGGCCAGATATCTATATAAGCCATCCTAGGGACCAGCCTTTAGGGCACCCCACAATAGTCTACAATCTCAATTCGCACAGGCAAAACCCTTATAACCCATATTCGGCTCTGCCGTATTATTGGATTGCTAGCAGGTGTAGGATCCGTCCAAAGCCGGCGGATTCGAACCTGGGTAAACTTGTGTGCTCACTATCCCGAAACACCGTCGCCTCGCACCCCCTCTCTTCCACACGCCTCGAGGACCCCCTCATGGCGTACTTGTCATCAATCTGATGATAGTTGGCGCCCACCATGGGGAAAGTGAGCTTCAGATCTACATTCTGAGCGGAATCAACAAGAATCAGAATCAGCGAGACAATCACCATTGGCCGCGTCCTCTACGCCAGCGATGTCCCTCTCATCGTTCTCGACGACACCTAGATTCCGGCTAGGGAGGCTGTGACTGCCTACAGCATCATGTCTCTCGGTGAGATCGATGTTTACATCGGTTTTGCTAAACCTGCCCCACCCACCCTAGCAATGACGATAGAGGCAGAAGAAGCTTCTGGGTCCACTTTGTCCGCGGAGGTGGTAGAGTTCTAGATCCCAGAAAATCCCAATCCACCCAGCCCGCACCCAACACGGAGATAGTGGAGAAAGCTGAGCCTAAAGCAGATCTTATGGTGAACATCAAATCTAGAGTGGATCTTCCTATCGAGGCCGAATACCAGATCAATCTTCCCAACAAGGTCAAAATCCAGGAGGAGCAAGACAAAAACTTTGGTTCCGGCTCTACCAACACCAAAATGGATCAACCTTTCCTAAGGTACACATTGAGGCGTATGGTGTTGCATGATGCCAGCGTGGATGAGATTCTTGAGACCATTAGATGTTTCGAGGAAGCCCGTGAGGAAAGCCGTAACTACCTCAGGATGCACGCATCGCACTTCGACGGATATGTTGGATCTGGATCTGGCTCTACTGATGCTGGAGACAATGAAGACTCGGTGCTGGATGCGATCGGAACAAACACCGACTTACCAGCTTCTTCATATGATTCAATGATGTCGGCAGATTTCCGAAAGTTCTCCGCAGAATATGAAGAGGAGTACAACTCCAAAGCTGCGGAAGAAGGAGAAGCCATGGACGAAGGATCCGTAGAAAATTCTCCCAAAGCAGAGGATTATATGGATCTCGGAGATAATCCCGACGTTCAGATGTCCAAAAGTACTGATTAGAGTTTGACTCTAGGAAACAGACCAAGGAGATAAGATTATCTCCCCAAGGAGATAAGCTTATCACCCCGAGGAGATAAGATTTTCTATGTGTTGCAGATCCACTTCACGGCACCAAACTCTAGTCAGTACTTTCGGACATCTGGACACCAGAATTATCTCTGAGATCCATATCATCTTGCGCTTTGGGAGAGTTTTCTCTGGATCCTTTGTCCATGGCTTCTTCTTCTACAGCTTTGGAGTTGTACTCCTCTTCATATTCTGCGGAGAACTTTCGGAAATCCGCCGACGTCATTGAATCATCCGAAGATGCCGGTAAGTCGGTGTTTATTCCGATCACCTCCAGCACCGAGTCTTTGTTGTCTCTAGCATCGGCAGAGCTGGATCCGGATCCAACATATCCGACAAAGTGTGATGCGTGCATCCTGAGTTAGTTGGGGCTTTCCTCATGGGCTTCCTTAAAACGTCTGATGGTCTCGAGAATCTCATCCACGTTGGCGGCATGCAGCATCATACGCCTCAACATGTACCTCAAGAAAGGTTGATCCGTTCCAGCGTTGGCAGAGCCGGAACCAGAGTTGTTGTCTTGCTCCTTCTGGATTTCGACCTTGTTGGGAAGATCGATCTGGGATTCGGCCTCGATAGGGAGATGCACTCTTGATTCGACGTCCACTGTTAGATCTGCTTCAGGATCATCTTTCTCCACTATCTCCATGTTAGGTGCGGGCTAGCTGGGATTGGGATTTTCCGGGATCCGGAACTCTGCCGCCTCCATGGACAAAGTGGACCCAGAAGCTTCTTCTGCCTCTATCGTCATCGCTAGGGTGGGTGGGGCAGGTTCAGTGAAACCGATGTAAACATCGATCTTACCGAAAGACATGATGCTGTAGGCAGTCATGGCCTCCCTATCCGGAATCCAGGTCTTGTCGAGAAAGATGAGAGCGATGTCGCTGGCGTAGAGGACGCGGCCGACGGTGATCGTCTCACCGATTCTGATTCTTGCAGATTCTGCTCGGAACGTAGATCCGGAGCTCACTTGCCCCACGGTGGGCGCCAACTATCATCGGATTGATGACAAGTAGGCCATGAGGGGGTCCTCGAGGCATGCAGAAGAGAGGGATGTGAGACGTACAGTGTTCCCGGATGGTGAGCACAAAAGTTTACCTAGGTTCCAATCCGCCGGCTTTGGACGGATCCTACTCCTGCTAGCAATCTAGTAATACGATAGAGCCGGATATGGGTTACAAGGGTTTCGCCTGTGCGAGTTGAGATTGTAGACTATTGTGCGGTGCCCTAAAGGCTAGTCCCTAGGATGTCTTATATAGATATCCGACCTAGGGTTTATAGGGGAGACCTATCCGGCTACAACTAAGAGTCAGTTACAGAGTAAATCTTGAACTACAAGTAACACTACAGGCCTATATCGGTAAGTCTTCTAGGACTTCCCGTAGCTGGAGTGGACTCTGTCTCTTCTCCCTAACTCGGCTACCCGTGAAGCAAAGCTCTAACCCGAAGTGGGACACCCTGGTTAGTGAGGCATAGTGAGAATACCCAAAAAGTATATCCCCAACAGCAGGACCTAGTGTCCGTCCTCCTGCAGCTACTCCTGGGCGCGATGCGGTGGCGGAGCTTCCCCTTGGCGCGTGTCCCCTATACTTGGGGGGTGACGTGTGCGCCGCTTGCGTGGGATTCCCTACTTTCGACGCTAGGGGGTGTGCCCCTTGGTCAAGTTGTACGACGAGGATGAGGATCCAAGTGATGCTCCTGAACATTCCCGGCCCGTGCGACGCGGTAGGATGATCAATAGTGTGTCGTCTTCAGAGGAGGACACCGAGGACCTCCCACAGTGTCGAGGATAGTGACCCTGCTGGCTCGTGGTTTATGTTGAGCTCGTTGGGGAACCCCAAGAGGAAGGTATGATGAGCACAGCAGTAAGTTTCCCTCAGTTATGAAACCAAGGTTATCAATCCAGTAGGAGCAAGGAAACACCCCAAAGGTGTAGCTAGCTGAACGTTGGCAGGGCGCACTACCGGTGCCAGCAGCAACGTGGAGACCTGCACAACACAACCACAGAACTCTGTCCCCAACTTGTGATGAGGTTGTCAATCTCACTGGTTTTGCTGAAAACAAAGGATTAAACGTATCGAATGGAAAGAAGTAATAGTTTGTAGAAAGTAAACACAAAGCAGTAAACAGTTGATTGTAGATAGAAAGTAAAAGAAAGGACCGGGGTCCATTGTTCACTAGAGGTGGCTCTCCTTAAGATAGATAACATGCTGGGTGAACAAATTACAGCGGGGCAATTGACAAACATGGAGAAAGCATACAAGCATATACTAATCATCTTGACTCCTTTGAGATTCGATTGGGCATTACAACATTATACATAGACCGTCATCCAACTGCATCTATGACTAATAATCCACCTTCAGGGTATCATCCGAACCCCCTCTAGTATTAAGTTGCAAGCAACAGATTATTGCATTACGAATTGCGTGTAAAGTAAATAATATGATTGTTCTATGAACAAAGGATTTTTGTTTTCTCCCTAGTAGCAACAGCACATCTAGTACCTTAGAGATTTCTGTCACTTCCCCAGATTACCAGAGGCATGAACCCACTATCGAGCATAAATACTAACTCTTGGAGTTGCTAGCATCTACTTGGCCAAGATAGCTACTAACAACGGAAAGCATGCAAGATCACAAATAACAAAGACATGATAGAATCAATAATCAATCTGAAATAGTATCTCAATATCCATCGGATCCTCGCAAACATAACATGCAGAATTACAAATAGATGATATTGATCATGAACGGAGCTCACAAGATCTAGACATGATAGCACAAAGGAGGAGAACCAGCCATCTAGCTACTACATGGACCCGTAGTCTAGAGATGAACAACTCAAGCATCACACTGGAGGCTTGCATGATGATGAAGAAGGCCTCCGGGGTGAATTTCCCTCTCCGGTAGGGTGCCGGGAAGAGCTTTAGATCCCTCCCGATCTAGGGATGGAGATGACGGCGGCTACAGACTCTTTCGTGGAATTTTGATCGGGTACTTAGGGTTTCCGTATCAGAGGAAATATATAGGCGGAAGGAGAGCCCGAGGGGTGCTTGGGGCGGCCAGACCACCCCTTGGCGCGGGCCAAGCCTGGCCGCGCGGCCAGGTGGTGTGGCCAGGCCCCAGCCCCTCTCCGTCTCGTATTCTGGCTCCAAGTGTCCCTCGGTAAAATACTGACTTTGGCTTTTGTCCCGTCCAATTCCTAGAATATTCATTTTCTGACTTCCTGAAACCAAAAACAGCAGAAAACAGGCAGTTGGCACTGTGGCTCTTGTTAATATGTTAGTCCAAGAAATCATATGAAAAATACTCCAAAGTGTGTACAAAGCATAAGAAAGTAGATAAAGCCAAGCATGGAACATCAAAAATTATAGATACATATGCAATGTATCAACATCCCCAAGCTTAACTCCTGCTCGTCCTCGAGTAGGTAAGTGATAAAAAGAAATAATAATTTTTGAGGTGACATGCACCATCATAAACTTGATCAAAGTATTTGTAAAACATTCGAAGATGGGATCATAGTACTTCAATCATAACATGAAAGAAAAAGTTCTAGCAATAAGACAAAGAAACTATGTTGCAACATAAAAAGGCACAAACAAAAGATTCATGAATAACAATGCTTTGCAAGACGTTTGTTTGTTTCACATAAAGAAAACATAGCATAGTAGTATTCAGCTTGTCCCTCATAGAGTAGCAAACATAAATGCATAGGACACCATCAAAGTTTATAAGAGTGACTAGATACAAATAGTTAAAAACAAGCAATATCAAGGTATGCATCAATCAACTAGTCTTGGGACAATGCACATAGAACTAAGAATGGCCACTATGCTCTCAAAGTAAGTGCATAAAGATAGAAGGTGGAGACTCAATATAATGGTGGAAGAAAGGACTTCATAGAAGGAAACAGAGATTCAACTTTCATAAAGAGTTTCCAAAAATTATGGTACTTATAGCTTTCAGCTCTCATTGCCCCTATCATAAGCATCTTGAAGTGATTAAGGTTAAAGTGACCAAACTATGGTGTACATGCTTGACGAAGTATAAGTCGGGAATCTCATGTCCCTTGAATATGAGGGCCACTCCTCCTGCTACTCAAGTTTAGTCACCGGTAAGTTCTTGTCATTGTAAGTACATGTGTATCATAGAGAACCGCCAACGGGGTACCCCTTGCCCGATGATACGGAAGAACCCCATATCAAAATGACAAGGCAAGTAGACAATAAGCATCTCTGCAATCTTCTTATTTACCATGGGAATATGGTGCTTTTTTCTCTCTTTCCTCTTTTCATAATCTCTTTTTTTCTTTTTCTCTTTTTTCTCAATATAGGACTCTTTTTTTATAAGAAGAATGCTTCATAGACAGCTCATTATGGTTACGCTGCAGGTTTCCACCATGTCAGCATGGATTAGACCAGCGGCCCAGGCGTTTCTCTAACACATATACATAACTCCATGGACTTACAATCTGCCCTTTCATTTCACACCGACGACATCCATATACAAAAGAGCATGATATCAACTAGGTACAAAGTATCCGTGCAATGTCGAAAGCGTTCCCCATGACAGCATGGTTCTGCTAATCCCCAACAAATAAGTGCAAGCATATACAACACAGACGACACAATGGTTCAAGTTTATTAAGGGCAAGAAAAGTAAAGTGTGCCATCAAGTTCGTGAGAGCTTTAATAACTAGTTTTCTCATAACAAGTTTAATTTGGAAGGTAAACAAAAGCATGAATATACTTGGCATAGCATATGCTAATAGGTTGGTATGGTGGACTCTTTGGAATAACTTGGTTTAGAGAGTTGGATGCATGATTGGAACTCATACTTGGTTACGGAGGCTAGCAAAAGACTAGGAGCGATAAACTAAGAGAGCAATAATGGCCATAATCATGTAGAGCGACAAAACATCATTGATCAAAGCATAAAGTGATACTACAAGTTGAAAACTAAAGGATCATAAAGGCTATGGTGACTTTGGATAGTCATAACATGGTGTGAGCATGCGCCAAGTCAACCCAAATAAAGCATCAAAGGAGAATACCACAATACTATGCTTTAATATGCTAAAACAACAAATGATTCATCCAAGGCACATTAAGCAATCTCAATTGTTTATAACAAGTCATGCTGCAGCAAAGAATACTAAGCATAAAGCCAAAACAATATCAAGCATGGCATGACAAAGCATAGGCCACAGTCAAAAACAAACTCTCTTTAACACTTAAGCATGAACTTTTGTTGGGGATGTAACCCTGGGTACCCCAGAGTTGGTGTGCCAATAACTCATTAGAGCATTAAGTGATTAAATTGAGGAAGTAAAGTGGATAAAATAAGCTATAAAGAAGGAAGAAATGAAGAAAATGAGAAGAACATTGGGCTTGGGCTGGCATATGACCAGATTCGGCCCGCTCCTAGTTTCCCTAAGCAGTATCTGGCCAATTAGGCCCGAGTCAGCCCAAGACCCGGTGTCAAATTCACTCTACAGCCAGCCTCGTCCCCTAGGTGGGCCGGATTCAGCATACCCTGGCCCACCACGGGCCAACCTCCTCAGCGCCAGACTCCCACCGAGTCACCACTACACAGCTTCCACCTTGCGCCAGCTCCCCGCGTTGCCAACACCCTCCTCCGCGTGGGCCGAGACGGAGCTAACTCGGCCCACAGTGGGACTCTCCATCAACCGCGTCACCACGCCACCCCGCCGACAAAGGCTAGCGACCCGGGTGCGCTGACACCACGGCCCACCTCGGGATACCCACGCGCCACTAGCCGCACCTCGTCTGGATCCCCCGGATGGGCCGAGACGGAGCTAACTCGGCCCACCGCGGGCTGCAGCTTCTCTGCCGCTGGGCCGGCATTCACCAGTACCCCGGCTGGTCCGCCCCAGGCCGGATTACCTCATAGTCTACCCCAGCTGGGCCTGCTTCATCCCTCCACCTAGGCTGAATTACCTCATAGTCTGGCTGGGAGGAAAATAATCCGGATGGGGCACTGTTCACCGCCTAGGTGGGCCCCATTTCACCCCCGGTCTGAGTTATTTTCCTCCTTGGCCGAGTTTCACTTCCCCAGGCCAAATTACTTCGTCCCGAACGTCATTTCTCTCATACCTGGACCCACCAGCAACCTCTACATCGACACGCTGCCAAGTCAAGTCAAGCCTACGTCAGGTGCTAGTCTAGGGACGCCCCTGGCTCAGACTGGCCCCTTTGGTCCAAGATGCTAAGGAATATGCTGGGAATCTTGGGAGATGCTAGGGAATATGCCAAGCATCTCCAAATATGCTAAGGAATATGCCGAAGGGATAAGACCAATGACTCAACAAAGGACAAGCTAACTAGGCAAGCCTCACAAGACAGCTCATAGGAGTACTTTAGATGACATACCTTGTCCCCTGGGCTCCCCTTTATAAAGAGCACTAGGGGTAATGTTATAGGGGAGGCCCTCTAGAGGCTCCTCTCCCTCTGCTCATTAGGAGCATGGTTTCTTCTTCCTGTGCTCTCTCCATGAGAGGCATAGGAGTACAGCTCAAGGAGCACCATTGTAGCCACAAGCATGGCAAGATATATGAGATTAGATGCAGGAGTAGAGGTGTTATCTCACTAGGAGAGCCTCGAACCTGGGTATATCGTGTCTCTCTGAGTTCTTCCGTATGAGGTCTTCACTTCATCATCCCTCCCCGGATTCCTCCATCGTCCATTAGCCCCAACTTTAGCCTATACCAGGCATCTGTCGTGACACCACCACGATAGTTGGCACCCACCGTGGGGCTGATAAGCGGCGCTGGTTGGGTTACCATCCAGACGGGAACTTCTTCATCAAGCTCTGCCTCACCATCGATCAAAGGTCTCTGCATCCACTTCCTCAACGTACAGAGAGCAGGGGAGTTGGTAATCAAGCCTCCCTTGTTGAGGTGTCTCAACCCCTTCCTCAACCTCTTCATCAACAGTATAGTAAGTTGTAGCTGACCCTTTGGGTATGACTCAACTAGATAACTCAACTAACATGCACATGAGATGCCCTGGATGTCACTCGGGTACTATCACCTAGTTGTTCACCCCAAGGATGAGTTAATTCAACCCGGGGGCTAGCACGCATGCCATTCGAGTCACCCTAGGATAGAAAAAGTATCTCAGGGACTCGGTGTCTCCATGCACAGGACAAATAACTTAGAAAAGACTTAAGATATGCCATGATCTCGTATATATCCACTGCTTTGTGTTTTTAAGATGCCTTGGATAAGAAAGTAGCTCAGCAAGTCATTTGTAACTCGGATTTAACTCAACTCACCAAATTACATAGTAACAAGAGTTATACTTCAGCTTGCCTAGTTGCCTTGTAACTCGGATTTGACTCAATCAGCCGGATTACCTGGTAACTCAGATTTAACTCGGATTGATGTTTTCAGCTTACCAGGTCATCCGTGACTCGGATTGGTGTGTGCATCACCATGCCAGGTTACCTGATAACTCGGATTTTACTTCAGTTCGCCTAATTACAGGTTTCTAGGTTACATGGTAACTCGTATTTTCCTTCGGTTTTCCTAGTTACATGGTAACTCGGATTTTACTTCAGTTTGCCTAATTACAGGGTAATTCAGATTTGCTTCAAGTGCCTAGTGACATGGTAACTCGGATTTTACTTCAGTTTGCCTAACTACAGGGGTAGGTCGGATTTGCATCAATTTCCTAGTTAGAGGGTAACTCGGATTTCATTTCAGCTTGCCAGGTTATTTAGTAACTCAGATTTTAACTCAGCTTACGAGGTTATCTTATACCTCAAATCAGTTTGTTCCATATCTTGGGTGGCATGTGCCAACATATCAATCATGCATCATATCAAATCTCGGATCTATATATCAGATCCATATCTATGGAAATATGCCACGAAGTCCTGAAGTCATATCATAACTCCAAATCGTATCTCGGATCAGTATCTCGGCTCCAAATCTATGGAAGTTTGCCAGCCAATCGTAAGGCCATATCATATCTCAACCGAATAACTCGGATCTAAGACTTATGTCAGATTCGAGTCAAGCAACTCAAACTTTCATCAGGTAACTCAGATTTGAGTCATGTAACTCAAACTCCCATCAGGTAACTCGGATTCTGAGTCAAGTAACTCTAAACAGAGGGTCATGTCAAATTTGAGTCATATAACTCGGATGATTTAACTCGGATTACAATCCATAAGGCCAGAGCCGAATCAGGCCAGAATCCAAAAGACTTACCCAAAAGGGTTAAGGCCAGAGCCGAATCAGGCCAGAAGCCAAAAGAGTTACCCAAAAGGGTCAAGGCCAGAGCCGAATCAAGCAAGAAGCCAAAAGACTTACCCAAAAGGGTTAAGGCCAAAGCCGAATCAGGCCAGAAGCCAAAAGAGTTACCCAAAAGGGTTAAGGCTAGAGCCGAATCAGGCCAGAAGCCAAAAGACTTACCCAAAAGGGTTAAGGCCAGAGCCGAATCAGGCCAGAAGCCAAAAGAGTTACCCAAAAGGGTCAAGGCCAGAGCTGAATCAGGCCAGAAGCCAAAAGACTTACCCAAAAGGGTTAAGGCCAGAGCCGAATCAGGCCAGAAGCCAAAAGAGTTACCCAAAAGGGTCAAGGCCAGAGCCGAATCAGGCCAGAAGCCAAAAGACTTACCCAAAAGGGTTAAGGCTAGAGCCGAATCAGGTCAGAAGCCAAAAGAGTTACCCAAAAGGGTCAAGGCCAGAGCCGAATCAGGCTAGAAGCCAAAAGAGTTATCCAAAAGGGTCAAGGCCAAAGCCGAATCAGGCCAGAACCCAAAAGAGTTACCCAAAAGGGTCAAGGCCAGAGCCGAATCAGGCCAGAAGCCAAAAGAGTTACCCAAAAGGGTTAAGGCCAGAGCCGAATCAGGCCAGAAGCCAAAAGACTTACCCAAAAGGGGTTAAGGCCAGAGCCGAATCAGGCCAGAAGCCAAAAGAGTTACCCAAAAGGGTTAAGGCCAGAGCCGAAACAGGCCAGAAACCAAAAGACTTACCCAAAAGGGTTAAGGCCAGAGCTGAATCAGGCCAAAAGCCAAAAGAGTTACGCAAAAGGGTCAAGGCTAGAGCCGAATCAGGCCAGAAGCCAAAAGACTTACCCAAAAGGGTTAAGGCTAGAGCCGAATCAGGCCAGAAGCCAAAAGAGTTACCCAAAAGGGTCAGGGCCAGAGCCGAATCAGGCCAGAAGCCAAAAGAGTTACCCAAAAGGGTCAAGGCCAGAGACGAATCAGGCCAGAAGCCAAAAGAGTTACCCAAAAGGGTCAAGGCCAGAGCCGAATCAGGCCAGAAGCCAAAAGAGTTACCCAAAAGGGTCAAGGCCAGAGCCGAAGAAGGCCAGAAGCCAAAAGAGTTACCCAAAAGGGTCAAGGCCAGAGCCAAATCAGGCCAGAAGCCAAAAGAGTTACCCAAAAGGGTTAAGGCCAGAGCCGAATCAGGCCAGAAGCCAAAAGACTTACCCAAAAGGGTTAAGGCTAGAGCCGAATCATGCCAGAAGCCAAAAGAGTTACCCAAAAGGGTCAAGGCCAGAGCCGAATCAGGCCAGAAGCCAAAAGACTTACCCAAAAGGGTCAAGGCCAGAGCCGAATCAGGCCAGAAGCCAAAAGACTTACCCAAAGGGGGTTAGGACTAGAGCCGAAGAAGGCCAGAGGACGGGGATATATGAAAAGGGCTATGTGTCGGTAAAAAACTCTGGAGGTAATTTATATGAAGCCTATGCACGATTCTTTGGATCCCACATAGCCTCGGGGACTAATGTTGGGGATGTAACCCTGGGTACCCCAGAGTTGGTGTCCCAAATAACTCATTAGAGCATTAAGTGATTAAATTGAGGAAGTAAAGTGGATAAAATAAGCTATAAAGAAGGAAGAAATGAAGAAAAAGAGAAGAACATTGGGGCTGGGCTGGCATATGACCAGATTCGGCCCGCTCCTAGTCTCCCTAAGCAGTATCTGGCCAATTAGGCCCGAGTCAGCCCAAGACCCGGTGTCAAATTCACTCCACAGCCAGCCTCCTCCCCCGGGTGGGCCGGATTCAGCATACCCCAGCCCACCGCGGGCCAACCTCCTCAGCGCCGGACTCCCACTGAGTCACCACTACACAGCTTCCACCTTGCGCCAGCTCCCCGCCCTCCTCCATGTGGGCCGAGACGGAGCTAACTCGGCCCATAGTGGGACTCTCCATCAACCGCGTCACCACGCCACCCCGCCGACAAAGGCCAGCGACCCGGGTGGGCTGACACCGCGGCCCGCCCCGGGATACCCACGCGCCACCAGCCGCACCCCGCTAGAATCCTCCGGATGTACCGAGACGGAGCTAACTCGGCCCACCGCGGGCTGCAGCTTCTCCGCCGCTGGGCCGGCATTCACCAGTACCCCGGCTGGGCCACCCTAGGCCAGATTACCTCATAGTCTACCCCAGCTGGGCCTGCTTCATCCCTCCACCTAGGCCAAATTACCTCATAGTCCGTCTGGGAGGAAAATAATACAGATGGGGCACTGTTCACTGCCTAGGTGGGCCCCATTTCACCCCCGGTCCGAGTTATTTTCCTCCTTGGCCGAGTTTCACTTTCCCGAGCCGAATTACTTCGTCCCGGGCGTCATTTCTCTCATACCTGGACCCACCAGCGACCTCTACATCAAGACGCTGCCAAGTCAAGTCAAGCCTCCGTCAGGTGCCAGTCTTGGGACGCCCCTGGCTCAGACTGGCCCCTTTGGTCCAAGATGCTAAGAAATATGCTGGGCATCTTGGGAGATGCTAGGGAATATGCCAAGCATCTCCAAAGATGCTAAGGAATATGCCGAAGGGATAAGACCAATGACTCAACAAAGGACAAGATGACTAGGCAAGCCCCACAAGACAGCTCATAGGAGTACTTTAGATGACATACCTTGTCCCCTGGGCTCCCCTTTATAAGGAGCACCAGGGGTAATGTTACAGGGGAGGCCCCCTGGAGGGCTCCTCTCCCTCTGCTCACTAGGAGTATGGTTTCTTCTTCCTCTGCTCTCTCCATGAGAGGCATAGGAGTACAGCTCAAGGAGCACCATTGTAGCCACAAGCATGGCAAGATATATGAGATTAGATGCAGGAGTAGAGGTGTTATCTCACTAGGAGAGCCTCGAACCTGGGTATATCGTGTCTCTCTGAGTTCTTTCGTATGAGGTCTTCACTTCATCATCCCTCCGCGGATTCCTCCATCGTCCATCGGCCCCAACTTTAGCCTATACCAGGCATCTGCCGTGACAACACCACGACAACTTTCCTACTCTTTTCCAAACCAAACCAAACTATTTAACAACCAATGTATGAAAGAGGGGGTCCAACCAATTTATTCAGCAAACTAAGCAAACAAAGCAAACGAAAAACCAAAACAAAAAGGAGAAATAAGACGCTCCAAGAACAACACAACTGTGCATGAAACAATAAAAATGAAGCGTTTGGAAGGAACCTGAGATTTTTATTGATGAAGAAGGGGATGCCTTGGGCATCCCCAAGCTTTGACGCTTGTACTTATTGGATATTTCTTGGGGTGACATGCGTGTCATTTCCAAGCTTAAGATTTAGTCCATCCTTCATCTCATTACTCATTCCTTCCATACACCTGAAAATTTTCCTTCATACAAATCTTCACACAATCTTTATTAGCAACATTAGTGCACTCAAGATAATAGGTCTTTAGGTTCAGTTATAACACCAATAAAACTTCCATTAAAACACTAGCTACTGTAGCACTTCCCTCAAAAATTTCAATTCCCCAAAAGAACTCAAAAGGGAACCGACAAGAAGCAAATGCAGAAAATGGCAGAAATCTGTCAAAACAGACCAGCAGGTAAAGACGAATTTTTTCGAAGACCTTCTGTTGCTCAAATCAAAAATTGTTGAACTAACGAAAGTTAGATAACAACCTGGGTCAGAAGCACAAAATTTCACGCCTCAAAAGGACGTACAGATATTTTACAGGAATTTTGACGGTGAAGCATAGAAATCTGTTTCGGGACAGCAACTTTCCCAATCATTACTTCTCTCTCATTAGAGGTTACTCTTGGCACAAAAAGCAAATAAAAAGGATAAGGAGCGGTTATTACTGAAGTATAACTTCCAAGACTCATCTAAAACTTTTGGGTTATCTCCCAATAAGTACTTTTCTTTAACGCCTTTAAGTTAGGCATAAGAATTTCGATGATGCTCACATAAGAAATATGAATTGAAGTAAAAGGGAGCATAAAGAAGCAAATTCAAAACACATTTAAGTCTAACCCACTTCCTATGCATAGGAATCTTGTATGCAAATAAATTAACAAATAACAAAGTGAAAGACATAGGAAGATAAAACAAGAGTAACTTCAAAACTTTCAGCAAATAGAGAGGTGTTTCAGTACCATGAAAACTTTTACAACCATATTTTACTCTCTCATAATAATTTTCAGTAGCCTCATGAATAAACTCAATAGTATAACTATCACATAAAGCATGCTTTTCATGATCTACAAACACTAGAGCTTTATTGTAAACATTTTGAAAAGAATCCTCAGGAACATGACATTCGTCCTCCTTTGGTAAGCATAGGGGACAATCAAATAATGTAAGGGGTAAAGAGTTACTCTCATTAGAAGGTAGGGATAGGTAGATCCATTCTTCCTCCTCTTGATCATCACTCTCCTCCTCTGTTTCATCCAATGAGCTTCTAGTTTCAGCAATTTCTTCTTCCATAGGCTCCTGCAAGGCATTAGTCTCTTCCATTGGTGGAGAGCATCTATTAAGATATTCAAGAATATAGCCATTTTCTACCTTGTAATTATCAAAGCAAAATTTAAGTATATCATAAACCTCATATTTATAAGGTGAATCATCAGTATTTTCAAGCAAACTAGCAAGTTCAAATGCACCCTTCCAAGCAATAAATTCTTCAATTTTTTCCACATCATAAAAGTCATAATTCGCTTTAACATAAGAAGATATGGTAGCATTATCATTATACTCACACTGAAAAGGGAGGTGTTTATACCTCCTACAGCAACAAGATTTATCAAAGACGTAAGTAACATTATAAGTAGAGCACATGTTTATAGCAATGGTATACAATTTATCAATTTGTTCCCATAAGTGTTTCCCTTTTTGTGACAAGCGGTGTTCCCTATAATAATATTTTTGTTCTTCCGTGAACCCACCTTGCCAATAAGAACTAGTTTCAAAGAAACCAACAGTTGATAGAAAGCATGACAAAGAAAGGCAATAATAGACCAATAACTATAGTAGGAACTAATTTTTTTGTGTTTTTGATAAAGAAACAAACTTGTAAAACTATTTTTTTGTGTGTTTTTTATAACAAAGCAAGAAAACAAAGCAAAAGTAAACTAAGCAAAACAAAAATAACAAAGTAATGAGATTGGTTATGAGGGACTCCCCTTGTGAAGATGTCCTTGACTTCAAGGCAACGGCGCCAAAAAAATACTTTGATGGCGCGTTGTTGATGTGGGAGCTTCTTCTTCTTATTCCCTGGCAACGGCGCCAGAAAAATACTTGTTGGCTTGTGGTTGATGTCGAGCTTGTTGTGGAACCCCAAGAGGAAGGTATGATGAGCACAACAGTAAGTTTCCCTCAGTTATGAAACCAAGGTTATCAATCCAGTAGGAGCAAGGAAACACCCCAAAGGTGTAGCTAGCTGAACGTTGGCAGGGCGCACTACCGGTGCCAACAGCAACGTGGAGACCTACACAACACAACCACAGAACTCTGTCCCCAACTTGTGATGAGGTTGTCAATCTCACCGGTTTTGCTGAATACAAAGGATTAAACGTATCGAATGGAAAGAAGTAATAGTTTGCAAAAAGTAAACACAAAGCAGTAAACAGTTGATTGTAGATTGAAAGTAAAAGAAAGGACCGGGGTCCATAGTTCACTAGAGGTGGCTCTCCTTAAGATAGATAACATGCTGGGTGAACAAATTACAGCGGGGAAATTGACAAACATCAAGAAATCATACAAGCATATACTAATCATCTTGACTCCTTTGAGATTTGATTGGGCATTACAACATTATACATAGACCGTCATCCAACTGCATCTATGACTAATAATCCACCTTCAGGTTATCATCTGAACCCCCTCCAGTATTAAGTTGCAAGCAACAGATTATTGCATTATGAATTGCGTGTAAAGTAAACAATATGATTGTTCTATGAAGAAAGGATTGTTGTTTTCTCCCTAGTAGCAACAACACATCTAGTACCTTAGATATTTCTGTCACTTCCCCAGATTACCAGAGGCATGAACCCATAATCAAGCATAAATACTAACTCTTGGAGTTGCTAGCATCTACTTGGCCAAGATCGCTACTAACAACGGAAAGCATGCAAGATCACAAATAACAAAGACATGATAGAATCAATAATCAATCTGAAATAGCATCTCAATATCCATCGGATCCCCGCAAACACAACATGCAGAATTACAAATAGATGATCTTGATCATGAACGGAGCTCACAAGATCTAGACATGATAGCACATAGGAGGAGAACCAGCCATCTAGCTACTACATGGACCCATAGTCTAGAGATGAACAACTCAAGCATCACACCGGAGGCTTGCATGATGATGAAGAAGGCCTCCAGGGTGAATTTCCCTCTCCGGTAGGGTGCCGGGAAGAGCTTTAGATCCCTCCCGATCTAGGGATGGAGATGACGGCGGCTACAGACTCTTTCGTGGAATTTTGATCGGGTACTTAGGGTTTCCGTATCAGAGGAAATATATAGGCGGAAGGAGAGCCCGAGGGGTGCCTGGGGCGGCCAGACCACCCCTTGGCGCGGGCCAGGCCTGGCCGTGCGGCCAGGTGGTGTGGCCAGGCCCCAGCCCCTCTCCGTCTCGTATTCTGGCTCCAAGTGTCCCTCGGTAAAATAGTGACTTTGGCTTTTGTCCCGTCCAATTCCTAGAATATTCATTTTCTGATTTCCTGAAACCAAAAACAGCAGAAAACAGGCAGTTGGCACTGTGGCTCTTGTTAATATGTTAGTCCAAGAAATCATATGAAAAGTACTCCAAAGTGTGGACAAAGCATAAGAAAGTAGATAAAGCCAAGCATGGAACATCAAAAATTATAGATACATATGCAATGTATCAGACCCCTCTACCAGAGTTGTTCGCGGAGAGCACGCCAAGCCCAGAGTGACAGCTACTCCCGCCCCGACGCGGACGGTCGAGAAACGCCTCAGGCCATACAAAGGTGGCGCCTTTCTTCCCCCGAGCGCGAGGAGAGCTAGATGATCCTTGGAAGGACGAAGGAAATGATGTGAGACATCCTCGTGAGGCCTTTCCTTTCTCCACAGCCCCTCTCTCCGTTCCGTCATTTTTTCGTGTCGATGCAAGCGTGAGAAGAGGAGGAAGACAAAGGCGGCGAAGCTTGGTACGGGAGGAGAAGCAGGGCATTCCGAGGGTAGTCCTGACTCCCTTTGGGTCGGAGTGCACCCCGGGATCTGTTTCTTGCCTCCCCGGGAGTGGGACGCAGCGAGGGACAGCTCTGCTAACAAGGGTCTGCCCGACTCTGAGGTGGTCATAGGGGGTAACGATGTCCTTCTACTTGAAGACCCTGTGGGTGTGCATGTCATGACCCCCTCCCCAATCTGTGGCGACCGGGAGGAACCTATCGAGGGAAGCCCCTGAGGATGCGAGGCTAAGCGTGTTGGCATTGCTGCCACCCAAGGGCACCTCCATTGGCAAGTCTGGGCACCGGGTTCGATCAGTTCCTTGCTAAAAGTGCCACAAAGGAGCACCACCTGGCCGGAGTGTGGCGTTGTCTTCACCTGGAGCAGGTTGCTCTTGACCAGTCCCGAGAACACTAGGGAGACCGTGGCGAGGCAAGGAGCTCCGGAGGCGACCGGGCTCTCATGGAGTCGCCTCGAGAAGCGGGAACCTCTGTGTTGGCTGGGATCCATGTTCCACCCCCGGGGCCTTGTGCGGGGACCTGGCGAGTGTTTCCCAGTACCTTTCCATGCATGACCATGCACTCTCCTTCTCCGAGCGGGAGGTTGAAGAAGACCGCTGGGGGTCGCTCAGAGGTAGCGGGATGTCGCCCTCCGTGAGGAGGCAGTCCGTCTTAGCAAGGATGAGGCTCAGCTTGAGAGGAGCCTCCTGGAAGCACTTGAGGTTCACCTATAGATGGCCCACCAATAGCTTGAGGAGTGCATGCTCGATGTCGATCGCTGCAGTGTGAATACCGACCAGCGCCTTCGCTGCTGCTACACCAAGGTTTCCAAGGAGTGAGAGCAGATTAAGAAAGA
The DNA here is from genome assembly GCA_916181665.1 of Avena sativa. Classification (NCBI taxonomy): domain Eukaryota; kingdom Viridiplantae; phylum Streptophyta; class Magnoliopsida; order Poales; family Poaceae; genus Avena; species Avena sativa. Next base: position 258,776,000 of record OV702292.1, on the reverse strand, counting down.
TAATGAGGTGGTACTCTTGTAGCTTCGCCAGACCCTCCGGGAGAAGTGGCGTGGGAAATCCAAGACCTAGGAGGCGCGCTTTATTGAGAAGAGGTAAAAGTTGGAGGCCTCCCTCTACGAGGCGGAGGAACGCCTAGCCGAGGCTCTCATCGATCTAGGCGCCTTGAAGGAGCTGCAGGCCGCTCACCAAGAGCTCCAGGAGTGCTAGAATTTCCACGACAAGGTGGAGCGGGACCTCCAGGTGTTGGAGAAAGAGAGGTGCAAGATGTATCGGGTGCTTGCCCAGCACACGGCTACCACCCTCCAGGAGTTCAGGGTGACCGACTTCTACACCGGTCCCCTTGCCGATGCCAGCACGGATGGTGCTTTCCTGGTGCTCTTTGAACAGATTATGGTGGCGTTGGAGGGAGACCAAGCTTTACCACGAGTACCATGTAGACAAGTGTCGCAAGATGATACAGGTCGTGGCGACCCATGTTTGCTTTGTTCTCTATCGGCATGATGCCAACATTCCTTGGGGGGTGCTCCTAGAGAAGGTGACGCACCCCACGGAGACCCTGCCCATCGAGGTCTCCCGGTCCAACCAGCTTGTCGAGGAACGCTTTGACGACTTCCTCCCGATCTTCACGCAGACTGAAGAGAGAGAGGACACCGAGGCCGCCGGGGCCTCTGGAGGTGAAGACGGAGGTCCCCACAAGGCTCGCCTGGAGTCGAGGGGAGTGGCGAGTCCTCTTCGAAAGAAACTTTGGAGCCGGCAGCCTGAGGGGCCCTTTCGACTGTAATTCGTTCAATGGACCCTATCGTGATGGCCGTGTTTTGAACCTGATGTGTCCTTTGTGGCCTCGCGGTCTGTATTTGTTCATGCTCCTGTTGAGGGTCCTGTCTTCCCCTTAGGTCTCTTGGGGGGACGACCGAGGGGGGCTGTGTGTGCTGGGAAATGCCTATAATAGGCTCTTGTAGCGAGTTGTAGGCGTCAGGAACTATAGGTGAGGTGACTTATCGCTGTGGTCGGGCGGTAAGTTCAGGGCTCCGCCTGCTAGGCCCTATAGCTTCCTGGCTGCCAGTGGGATGAGTGCCTCGCCAGCCATCCTGCAGTCTTCTCGAGGAGCAAGCCGTCCCATTATCATGGGTTTTTTGGTCTTTTGAAGACTAGGAAGCGTGGATGAGGTGACTTATGGCCGAGGAATGGGCCGTAGGTTTAGATCTCGACACTTTAGGTCCTGGAGAGCTCGGGCCGCGGAGGGGCAGTGCCTCACGAGCTGTCGCGGTGACATATGCACATGTGTATTTATTATTATTTTTTGTTAGGAACCGTGGGTGAGGTGACTTGCGACCAAGGAACGCACCATAAATTTAGAGATCGACACTTTAGGCCCTAGGGAACTCATGCTACGAAGGGGCAGTGCCTCGCGAGCCATCATTGTGATGCCTTTTTGGGCTAGGAACCGTGGGTGAGGTAACTTGCGGCCAAGGAACGGGTCGTAAGTTCAGAGCTCGACACTTTAGGTCCTGGAGATTTTGGCCACTGGAGGGAAGTGCCTCACGAGCCTACAGGAACCATGGGTGAGGTAAATTGTGGTCGAGGAACGAGCCGTAAGTTCAGAGCTTGACACTTTAGGTCCTGGAGATTAGGGCTGTTGGAGGGAAGTACCTCACGAGCCACCCTGTCAGCCTCTCAAGGAGAGCACCATAGGGCCCATGCTAGCCTATGATATTCTCGAGGAGGAGATCGTAGGTATCGCATGTTATGGTGGTCCCGGCCGAGGACAAGTGCATCCTGGTCAGGCCACATTCCTAGTGCTACCTTGTTTCGTTAATTCGCCATACGAGGGTCTCGAGCACCTAGGACCATGAGTGAGGTGACTTATTGCTAGAGCTAGTCCATAAGTTTAGAGCTCAACCCTTCAGGCCCCCCGTGTCGACAGGAGCGATCAAGCGATAGGTCCATCCCAGCCGCCGCTCAGATAATGGATATACGAGAGCGTGGCAGCACGTGGGCAGAAAGAAAACTAGAAGAACAAATGGATTCGCAAAATGCAGACAAAAATCATCAACAACTGTAGCCATTCCCCTTCCCGAGCATCTACCCTGGTAGGGGGCGCAAAAGTTTCACCCAACGGAAGAGGGGTGAGAGCTGAGAGTCACCTTGAGGGGGCTGAGCCCGACGGTGTCGTGCACACCTTAGGATGCGAGGACGCCTTTGGTTTCACGGCTTCCCCCGAGAGACCGAGCTCCCGGCCTCGCATCCAATACAGCCCCAGGGCCTTTCGCCGAGGCTACGGGTCTGGGACTCTAGGGCACCGGGCCTGTTGCACTTGTTTCTCTGTTCGCACCTCTTCTTGTTGCCATACTACTCCTGTAGCTCCCTGAGCTTGACACACTCGTTTGTGTCGTGGCCTTGCCTTTGGTGGAAAGCGTAGTAAAGATGCGACCCGGTCGAGTGGCCCGCTTCCCTTCGTGGAGGGCTCCACTTGCCGGCCTTCCCCAGGCGCCCGATAGGGCTTGTCTCGTCCTTTGTGGCAGGGTCTACGTGTCTGATCTTGTCGTGGCCAAGAAAATCCCCAGCTTTCGCTTTGGCACAGTGGTCGGCCACCGCGAAGAGCTCGGCCACCGTGGATAGGTTCTCTCCATGGATGCCAATCCTGTCGAGCACTTGAGCATCGGTTACGCCCTCGACGAAGGCCACGATGACTTCCGCATCAGTGGCCCCGCTGACTCTGATGAGGCTTTGGCCAAAATGTTGCAGATACTTGCGTAGGGTCTCTCTTGGCCCTTTACACACCCTCTTAAGGTCCTCACATCATGGTGAAGAGGCCACAGAGCTCGGACCATGAGCCCATGGACCCCTCGGGGAGGTTCAGGAGCCATGTGCACGCCTCCGGCCCTAGGATCATGGGAAACCAGTTGGCGAGGACGTGGTCGTCTTCCCCGGCCACCTCGGTGTAGAGCTGCAAGAACTCTGTGGGGTTGTTGGTGCCAGTGTGCCGTGGAGGCATCTCCGGCTTGAACTTGGGCGGCCACACCACCCGACGAAGGTGCTTAGTAAGTGCGGGATAGCTGGCGATGCGGGTCTCCACGCCACCAGCGAGTGTCGCTCGGTTCTGCTGGCCCGTAGCCGAGATGGCCTGGAGGGTCTGGGTCTCATGACCCCGTCGCCTGGCCAGGGTCACACGCGCATCCTGCGCCAAATGGACGGCCTCCGCACGTCCTCAGATATGCCCGGGGTACGCTGTACTTGGTGGTTTCCCATCATCTGAGCCCCCGGGTCCACCGTGAAAAGGAGGGGTGGAGGTGCTCCGTAGGCTATGCACGCCACGGGGTTATCCCAGGTAACGTCCTTGAGGGCCACGAGGTGCGCCTGCCACTCCTCTCTCGCATCCTCGGCGGGCGAGTAGCGGTGGATCTCTTTCACCATGAGGCGAGCCTTTTCCGGGGCGAGTGGGGCACAAGACGCCCGGGTAGGTGAGGTGCTTGAAGAAGAATTCTCTCGGCCCATCCTCACGGAGGGGTGCCGGTGTAGCTCGTTGCTGGCACCAGAGCGGGGCGAGGGAGCAGGGGTAGCACGACGCGAGCCCCTAAGCCTCCGCGTCTGCTCCTGCCAGGAGCAGCTGTCACGAGGCTTGTTGCGAGCGACCATGTTGTTGTCACCGGCCGAAGTCCTCCGGGTCGCGCCTCAACCCCCACCTGGTGTGCCAGATGTCAGAGATTCATCCCGCGAAGGAACTAGGGTCTAACGATCCCTTGGTTCATGAGGGGGCTGAATACACGGTTCGAAAGGAACTCGGTGATAGTGGCGACAACGGAGCAAGCACACGACAGAGAGGTGACGCTGGGGTTTTTTACCCAGGTTCGGGACCCTCGTGAGGAGGTAAAGCCCCTACTCCTGCTTTGTGGTATTGATCGCGTGCTTCGCAAGGGTACACTGGAGGATGAAAGTCTAGGGTTTTAGATCTCAAGGATTGATCCCTCCCAAGGTAGGAGAAGGGGTCCATATATAGCATGGCGTCGGGCCTCTTCCCCCTGATTATTGGTGAGAAGGGCTACCATATTCCCGCATGATGGACTCTAATCTACCTTGTCTTCATGCGGCTGCCAGCCAGCTATTATGTCAGGATGGTGGTCGGTCATCCCTCCGCTTTATGTCGTCACTCTGGTCTCCTTGCACCAAAATGGCCGTGTTAGGCACCGGCCTTGCTTCATCCTCCCACCCCTTCGTGCTTTGCTTTCCCCGAGTGGACCGCTCGCTGCTTGGACCGACCGTTGGTGTGTCGTCTTGCTAGGCACACTTGGGGTCGGTGACGCTCCCCTCCTAAGGCCAAACCGGTAGGCTTCGGTACCATGCCAGGACCAGTTCGATCACTTGTGGAGGCTCCGGGCTTCATTCCCCCTCTTGAGACACACACTCTTTGCGAGCCCTCGGGAGGTTGTATTTGGCGGGCCCGACGACTCGATGAGCTGGGGTACCCCCTGTGCCAATAGTCCGACAAGATCCACATGTGGTGGACGGATCCTACTCCTGCTAGCAATCCAATATATCGGCAGAGCTGGAAGTACAACAGATTACAAGCGAGGTTTATCATGTGCGAGTTGTGCTTGTAGTGCGTGCCCTAAAGGCTGGTCCCTAGGATGCCTTATATAGTCATCCGGTCCTAGGGTTATAGGAGAGTCCTATTTGGCTATGAAAGATAGTCGGTATAGAGTACCTCTTGGAGTACAAGTATTCCTATAGGCCAAAGTCGGTAAGTCTTTTGGGCCTTCCCTTAGTCTGATGGGCTTCCATCTTATCTATCTGACTGGGCCGCCCGTGAAGCATAGCTCTAAACCGAAGTGGTCCACCCTAGTCAGCGAGTCATAGTGGGTATACCTGGAAAGTATATCCCCAACAGTAGCCCTTGGAAGCCTCCAAGATCCAAAGTCGGATTTCACCGTCTACCTTAATTCTTCTTCGGCTCTAGAATCTTGAAGGGTTCCTGAAACTTCAATACGAAAGTGCAGGATCCGACACACAAATGAGTCGGACTTGTCGATATCTCATCATTGCTTCCATGCTCGATTTCAAACTGAGCCAGAATTTGGTATGTGACATAAGCTAACAATGTCTCAGGTCTTGTCACATCACTAACAAATATTCCGTCAGTGTTACTGTTGGTAGGCCCCGCATCACATGGGCGTCATTTCAATGCGAACACAGAGATCGAGGCGGCGAAGGCTTCATGAAGAAGTTGCCTCTTCCATTCTATGACGTGTGGCATTAATTCTATGCATTTAATACTAACCTTGACACGGATGGGCCTTATTTTCTCCCATGCTGCTTATGTCCTTCGTCCTCCTCGAAAAAACCTGGTGCTCCACGTCTTTCTCTTGCTTCTCCACCAAATCCACCAGCTCTACCCATTCATGGTCAACCTCATACAAGATGGCCGATGCACTGAGTTCAGCGGGCACGGCATCATCGGCGGCAGAAGACAAGAGGTACCACGATATTTGGATCTCGTGCGTGAAGAGGGATGATAAGCTCAAATTCATGGAGGATGAAGGACTTCTCCGTGCAGGCGCATGGCAAAGTGGCTTCAAGAGGACCCTCCACACACCACGTGACGGTGAGCGGGTTCACTTTGCAACCCATTTGGATCATGGACTTAGCTTCACGCCATCGAAATACTTTTCCGAGGTAATCTCCTACTACGGCGTCCAGCTTCACAATCTCCCCCAAATTCTCTTTTAGATCTCAGTGCCCATGTCTCTCTTTGTGAGGGATTTCTCGGAATAAAACCGAGTCTGCTTCTTTTCTGATATTATTTTAGTACTTGGAAAAACTCTATCACTGTTGGGGTTCCATACAATACCGGAACTCTTAGCCTAGTCCTTAGGAGAGACCGAGTCTATCTCCAGGTCATAGCTAGTAACTTATTGAAGAAATGGCCAGCCACATTCTTCTAACACGAGGATATACCGGCAAGAAGGAAAGCTTGCCAGTTTTCATCGACGGTGTTGCCACCCATCAAGTGTGTTGGGATGCAGAAGCGCCAGCTCTGACTGAAGAATTGATCCACGCCAATAGGCGGATTGAGTTCTTGATGAAGGACAAAGGTTTGAAGGGATCCGACTTACTCCACTAGTGGCTATCACGTCAAATTCAACCTCTACAATATCATGGGGACCGGCTGATGCATTCAGTTACCCTAGATAAGAAATACAGCTTGAAGGTTAGCTCTATCCCAATCCCCTCCAAGGACTATAAGCCCCAGATAAAGTGGTTAATCAAGGAACGGGTTAACAGAAAAGTTCCAGAGGTCTCCATGCCAATGTATACAGCAAAGAACCCCTAACACCGGTAAGTTCTTCAGCTTTTACTTGATGTGTTCTTTCCATATTTTACATTTTATCATATTGCAATGCCGAGATATTTTCCGATTTTCAGCTTGCTAAACTCCCCGAGTCGGAGCTTGCTCCCCTCAAGGGCTATCCACCTAAAGATCTGATTCCTCTTCATGAGGAGGAGGAACTTGACGAATTGTCAGAAACGCTTACATAGAAGAATACGACTCTAGTTGTTTCAGATAGCCCGCAAATGCTGCCAGTCATCAGAAAGTAAGTTCCACTTTATCATTTCCTGTATTGTTACCTTTTTGAGTCATAGCATTTTTATATTCTTATAGCTCAGAGCTAAACCATTGGGAAAAGGAAAAGGGAAATCCGGAAAGACTATGCGCCAACAGAAGTTGAACTTGGTTTCTATTGTTGCCACTCCTCCGACTCCCAACCCCAACACATCGTTAGTGCCAGAGGATATTCCGTATCCGCGTGCTAGAGATGTTGAGGCTCAATATGAAGAGCCAGTGAACTAAAGTTCACAAACCGAGGTCACCATTGGTAACTCGAGAATGGATAAGGGTGAACCCTCTAAGGGTAATGATCCCTCAGTTGATACTTTTGTTGAAAATCTTCTAAAGATTCCTGGTGCTGCCAATCTAGGTCTCACCTAGAAAAGCGTAGAAGCGATTCGGAAATTTTCTTTTGCTTGTTTGGAATCTCGGAACATTTATACCGAGGAAGAGGCTCAAGAATCCAAAGACATCAAGCTTCAATATTTGCTATGGAAGATTCATGCTTGGGATGAGAAACTAAGTGTTAGTGAAGTTCCACCTCCACCAGTGCAACCCTTAACCTTGAGCGAGAAAGTTTCTGCTGAGGTCAATGCTAGCCTTAACAAGCTACATCATGAGCATATTGTAAGTCGTTTTCCGACTCTTTCCTTATCTTTATATCATATCCTCTAGCCCCCAAGCATGAAGTTAGATGTGAATAGAATCCAAGTTCATTCTTTCATAGGATACCAAAGAATGAAGTATTGTAGCCCCCAAGGCTTCTGCTGAAAATTTAACTTAGTTAAAATAACAGCCCGAGTCTTAGTAGACTTCTGTGGTTATTATTCTAACTTATAGAAAGTTAATGTTTACAACAAGGAATTGTTGAAGAACATATGCAACAAGGAATTGTTAATGGTCAACTTAAAGTGGAGAAGGACGAGGTGGAAGGTAAATATTTAAGGCTCTCTATCCAAACACTACTAGGAAACAGCTTATAGATAGACAAGATATTTAGTGGCACATATGTAAAAATATGCGCCACAGATATATATCAGTGGCGCACTAGAAACAATGCGCCACAGAAGTTTGGCACTTCAGTGGCGCACGAAACCAATATGCGCCACATAAGTCCATATTTCTGCGGCACGTATTTTCGTGTGCGCCACTGAAGTGTCAAACTTCTGTGGCACATATTGACGTATGCGCCATAGAAGGTTGATGGGACCAAGCAGCAAAAAAAGGAGGAGAAACTTATGTGGCGCATATATCCATATGCGCCACAGAAAGTGATGTTTCTGTGGCGCATATAGGTGTATGCGCCACAGAACAAGCATATAGGGGGGAAAACAGATCCCAACCCCCCTCCCCCCTGGATCGCCTTTTCAGTTTTGTAAAAAATAAAAAAATGATAGAAACTTCAAAAAAAAATTCCTTTAAGTTGTAGTTAGATTTTAGGGTATAGATCTAGACAAAATTGAAAAACATGAATTTCGATGTATTTTGCAAAAGTAGGTCATGGCACAGTAAAACGGCTATAACTTTTGCATACGATGTTGGAAAAAAATCTTTAACCTATCAAAATGATCGTCTCAAAATTCCCTACTCGAATTCAACGACCAAAGGTCGTTCTGGATTTTACAGAATTCCCAAGTTCGAAAAGAATAAAAAGTTATTTAGGGTAGAAGATTTTTTACTGCAAAAAAATAAAAAAGGGGGAGAAACTTCTGTGGCGCATTTCCCCCATATGCGCCACAGACGTCTTGGGCGGGATTCGAAATTTGAATCCCGCCAGCTCCCTTCTCCCTCCCTTTTTCCTTTTTCTCCCCCTCCCCACTTCTTCTCCCCTCCCCACTTCTCCCCTTCTCCTCCCCTCCACACTTGTCCCCTTCTCCTCCCTCCTCCTTCTCCACTCTCCGGTGACCTCCTCCTCCTCCTCCACCACCACCAACTCCGGCGACCAACTCCTCTTCCTCCTCCTCCTCCACCACCAACTCCGGCGACCTCCTCCTCCTCCTCCACCAACTCCGGCGACCTCCTCCTCCTTCTCCTCCTCTTCCACCACCAACTCCGGCGAGCTCCTCCTCCTCCTCATCCACCACCAACTCCAGTAACCTCCTCCTCCACCACCACCAACTCCGGCAACCTCCTCCTAGCCCTAGCCGCCGCCCGCCACCACCACCACCAACTCCTGCCAGATCCGGCCAGATCTAGATCTGGCCCGGTTTTTTTTGAAATTTGAAAAAAACTTCTGTGGCGCATATTGGCCATATGCGCCACAGAAGTTTGAGATCTAGCCCGCCTTTTTTTGAATTTTGGAAAACAACTCCTGTGGCGCATATTGGCCATATGCGCCATATGCGCCACTGAAATTTGAGACTTCTGTGGCGCATTTTGAAATGCGCCACTGAAGTTAGTTATCACTGGCGAGGTATCAGTGGCGACTAGGAAATGCGCCATAGAAGTTGAAAAAAGGTGCGCCACAGAAGAGTTGTTTCCTAGTAGTGAAAGTTTGATTTGTGTGTCGAATATTTATTCAATTTTGCCCTTTGTCATTCTAGGTTTGCTGACCTAGTCCAGCAAACTTGTGGAGGAGGCCGAAAATTTCAAATTCTTGGAAGCAGAGAATGTCGGGTTGCAAACTGAGCTCGAAAAACTGAATGCTGACCATGAACGTAGTGTCAATAATATTCTTGAATCTAGCAACATGGCCACTGAAGAACATGAGCGAACCATTGCCCGCCAAGACAAAGTAATCTCAGATTTGAAGGGGGAAAGGCTAGGCAGGATGATACTACTCAAGAACTTTGGGAATAACTCCAGAGTTTGAGGACGAGAAGACCAAGATAGATGAAACCATATTTTGTAAGTTTTGCTGCCAAAGAAAAATATTTTTCCTGCTTTGATGTTTTCTGACCAAATTTTGTTAGACTTACTAATCTTGTCTTTCCATAGCAGCCCTCAACATTCTAGATTCATCCTCATCCTCGTCCCGCAATGACTGACTTTTTGTGGTTGGAGATTTAATCCATGACTTCCACCAAACTCTTGAAGAGGTTGGCGAAGTTGTTGATCCCTCCTATTTGCATAGGCTATCTGCCTTTGAACTGTAGGACAGGGCAAAGGAATTTCTGAAGCACATTGAGGACTAGAAGATGTCGTATGCTCGGAAGGCTTCCTAGAATGCCCTTACCATTGTGATGTGTCACCATGGTAGCACAAAAATCTGGTAGGTCACAAAGGGTATTTCGAATATCGGTGAATACGACAGCGACCAAGATATCAGATCCATATGGGAGTCTTGATCCAGATAAGCTGTCGTGTGGCCGAGATAACCAGCTACGAGAAGACGTTTATCCAATCTGTCGCTGTGCCACGAAGCCCCCTAGCCGAAGAAGCTGAAGCCTCCGACGATGAACAAAAGACCGAGTTTGATGTCCCTATCTTAGAGAAGAATCAGGGTAACCTGGATACTGGCACAAGCGAGTCGGCAAATCCGCCATCTCCTCCACCTGCAGCATATAGTCAAAAAACCTATGCATTATTTTATAACAAGTGGTGGAATATGAATGATTTATCTACCTGTGCTGTTGTGTAGAACTTATGCTTTTACTCTAGCACTTGGTTATTTTTGTTGTTCATACTTATCATTTATCTAGCTTCATGCCTCGTCCCTTTCGTGAGCCGACAAATCTTTAGCATGGAAACATTGCCGAGAAACATAGCTCAATTCCAAAACCATTTTAAACTCAGAAACAGAGACGACTTCCAGTACCAACAATTCACTACTCAGAAAATACCCGTGTCTAAGCAATCAGACAAAAATCAAAGTACTAACATAAAATGAGACTTACACCAGAAGATAGCATTTTTAGAATCAGAAATCTAACCATAACAAACATAAGAATAAAGTATTTTTGGATTTTTGACTATGACATGATCATTCGGAAATAAGATGGTACTTAAAACATCTCAGAAAAACATTGAGGGAACCAATACTTTATTTCACTTTGAACATGTACATTGATATGATTACAAAGAAAGAAAAATTGAAGAATAAAAGGGATGTAGCTAAGCAATATTCCATGCTACTTAACTCATATGGGTCTGTACTGCCTCCAACTCTCTTTCTCTTCTTAGTAGCAGGTCTTTATTTGTCTGGTCACATGTCGGTTAAATAATATGACTCGTTGTGCAGTACGCTCCTAACCATAAAGGGTCCTTCCCAAATTGGGGAAAGTTTGTGCTTTCTTTGTTGCACTAGTCAGAGAACCAGATCGCCCTTTCTGAAGGAATGATTTTTGAATCTATAACTATCATACTTGTGTAACTTATGCTCATAGGATCTAGATCTCTGATCAGCAACAACGGGAAATTCCTCGAGTACATCGAGGTCATCTTATCGAGAAACTTCAGCATCTTCTTAGACATATGCAGCAACTCGGGGAGAAATATCGATGAGATCACTTGGATGTATTGCCTTTATGCCGTAGACCAAGAAGAATATGTGTATCTGGTTGACCCATTAGGAGTAGTTCGTAAGATCCAAATAACAGACGGCAATTCGTCCGCCCAAACCCCTGCAGCACGATGAAGTGGTGCCCCGAGCCTAGGTCAAATGCCTTGTAATATTGAATCATTTGCCCTTTCGACTTGTTCATTGGCCTATGGATGCGAAACTGATGCAATATCGAGTCGGATCCCTTGGTCTTCACAAAACTCGGTAAGCCATTGAAATGTTGCTCCCATTGTCTTTAATAATACTATGTGGACACTTGAATCAGATTACGACATCCTCGACGAATCTTTTGGTTGTGGCTCCATCACAACTTGTTATAGGTTTAGCCTCGATCCATTCCGTAAATTTATCCACCATTACCATTAGGTGAGTAGATCCACTTGGAGCCCATTTAAACGGTCCTACCATGTCAAGCTCCCAGACCAAAAAGGGCCATGTAATTGTAATTATTCGTAGCTGATCACCTGGAACATGGGCTTGTTTAGCGTACTTCTGGCAGCCTTTGCATGTCTTGACCAGCCTCATGACATCCTCCTTAGATCTAAGAAAGAAAAATCCTTGTCGAAAATATTTTGCCACTAAAGATTTGGATGCGGCGTGATGTCCGCATTCTCCTTCATGGATTTCCCTTAGGATTTCCACTCCTTCTGGAGAAACACAATGCAAGAAAACCCCAAATATACTCCGGTTATAGATCTCACCACTAATTATCATATAATATTTCTCTCGTCGGATGACCTGGTGGCTCATAACTTCATCTTCGGGTAAATTTTCATTTACCAAGAAACCAAGGTAGGGTTTTGTCCAGCTAGGAATGATAGCTAGAACTACTATAAGTGGTGAGTCGGATTTGGTCAGGTACTCATCATCAACTCTTGTGATAGAGTGAACTTAGAGGTGCTCCAAAAAAGCGCCATCCGGGACCATTTTCCATGTAGAGCCTATTCTTGATAATGCATCTGCTTCCTCATTTTCTGCTCGAGGGATGTGTTGAACTTCAAACCCCTTGAACAATTTAGATAGTTCCTCCACAATAGCTCGATAAGCTTCGATGTGTTTATTTGCTCTACAGTGGTTGGCTACTTGCTAGGCAACTAAATCCGAGTCTCCATATCACATAATTCGGCGAATGCCGATGTCTTTAGCAAACCAAAGTCCATGTAATATTGCTTCATACTCGGCAATGTTATTGGTCACCGTGTAGTGAATCTATAATACATAGAAAAGTTTGTCTCATTCGGGTGATTTGAGCACCACACCAGCCCTCGCGCGCTTTTGACCCATGTCGTGGTATTGTCGACGAGTACGCCATGGGGGGTCCTCACAGTGTGTGTTTAGAGACGTGGGGTAAGGTGGAGAGTTGGCGGGTACGAGGTAACACAGCTTACCCAGGTTCAAGTCCCACAACGGTGGTGGAACTCTACTCCTGCTATAAATCACTATAATGGCAATACGCCGAGTTACAGAGATCGGTTCGTTGTGCAAGGTGTTGCGCGTTGTACGCAGCAATCAGAGAAGTTGTGCCCTAAAGGCTCCCACAGGCCGGCTTATAAAGGCGCCAAGACCTAGGGTTTATAGGGAAAGGTCCTTGCCGGACAATGTAAAGAGTCCTACACCTACACGAACTAGTCTTCTGTGTCTTGTACTCCAAGGCTCCGAGTATGTCGGTGACTCCTGCGTAGACTTCCTTTATCCGGCATGGGCCTCCCTTCAGGATCCGTCTAACTGGGCCGCCCACCAGGCCATAGGCCTTGCTACCAACTATGGTCCACCCGGGTTAGGCGGATTGGTGACATGCTATGAGGATACCCATATAGCATATCCCCAACAGTAGCCCCCGGAGGACTTTGAAATCTTGCGTTGTCTTGCTCGTTGATCTCCGAATATCCCGTCTAAGTGATGCCGGAAATCCGTCAAGCAATATGTCAAAGGTCTACCAAAGAACCTTCAATCCTCTCTGGCTTTGCAATGTAGCCGGAGATTCCTTGAGTCTTCGTTTCCAGAGTCAGATGATCTCCGTCTTCGATGGAATCTTTCAGACATGACCCTTCACTGCAACTGTCAGGAGGATGACATAGGGTAAAACCTACGCTACCTCAAAACTCACAGAAACAGAGAATTAATCATCAGCTATTTTCACGCGCACGAAATCCAAAATGGTGGAGCGGCAAAAGACGGAGGACGTGGCAAAACTACCGCGCACGTTCACTTCCACGTCGGCAACGTTCCAACCATTAGATATTTTTGCACGAATCTTGACGCGAGGCTTATATATTTCCACCACGGTCAATTTATTTATTTTTACCCGCATTCGTCTCCCAGTCTTCGTCTTCCTCCAGCCGCACGATCGTTCGAGCTCTCCTGCGAAAACCCTAACCAGAGCCTTTTCTCTCTCCACCTTCTCCTCGTCACAATGGCCTCCAGCAGCTCTGCTCCTTCCATGGCGGCGATTCTCGAGGCTACGACGGAGCCATCCTAGAGGATGATCGTTCCGCTAGAGGGGGTGGTTGTTCTCGTCTCTGTCGTGACGGAGACCACCGGTGATGACCAAGAATGAGCGGCACCCGAAGCCGCTAAAGAAGAAAGCGACTCCCACAAGGGGGGGGTGGAGAGGCTCCGATCTCTCCGCCGAAGATCTCCAAGAACTGGTCGACGAGGGGTATCTCCCCGTGGCGGAGAAGTTCGTCTGGCAGGTGGCACCGGCCGGCGAGGTGGTCCCTTCTCCCCAACCCGGAGAGAAGGTGTACCTCAAATCTCAGTTGGTACGTGGCGTAAGCCTGCCAGTCTCCGACTTCTTCTTGGACGTCCTCCGGCACTTCCGGGTACTTCCCCATAATCTCTCTCCCAACAGCATCCTAGTCCTTAGCAACTTCGTAGCTCTGTGCGAAGGATATCTAGGAATTAAGCCTAGATTAGATCTGTTTGCATACTTTTTCACCATCAAGAGAGAGTCTGTAGACTCCAAGGATGAATTGCGGACCTGCGGAACCATTAGCTTTAAGATCCGGCCTAGCCAGTGCTTCCCTGACATTGTAGGGCATGAATCTTGCAAGAACTAGCAGCGCACGTATTTCTGCGGGCTAGATGTCCCCCTGCCAGACCATCTTGAGACCTACCCTGACTTTGTCGATGGAGCTGTCGCCGAAGTGCCCGCATGGCGGACCCCAGCCTCTCTTCCCTCCGACGATGAAGCCAATCATGTCGTAAGGCGAATCAAATGGCTCGTAGACAGAGGTCTAACGAGCTTGGACCTTGCCATGTGCTGGTACGTTAGGCGGATCCAGCCTCTGCAGCACCACGCCCAGCTGATGTGCAAATATAGCCAAGACAGGAGGGATCCCATGCGAATTTCGCGAGATAACTTCTTTACTGACTCCATCAAGCTCCGGCTTAAGGACATCGTCAAGGTGAAGGACAAGAAGCATGGCTTCAAGATCACCTTTGACATGTTCGATTGCGGTACATGCCCCGAGGTAGCTTCTATTTCCTTTGTTGCTTGTTGTATGCTCTAAGGTTTTTCCGACTTGATGTTGTCCACCTAACACTCCTCTGAATCCCATGTGGCGACCTTGGCGGCGGATCAAATGGCCTCCCAGGTATATGATCTAAAGATGAAGGATATTTAGGTGGTGTCCGACGATGATGCCTCCAAGGATCAACCAGCTCCGGCAGCGTGAAAGCAGAAGAGCTCCACCTCTAATGTTGTTGCCGAGGCTAAGAAGAAGAAGAAGTCCACCTACATTCCCCTGACCAAGGCTCCTGCCGTGGAGTAAGTACTTTCATTCTCCGGCTTGTATTTTTCAGCGCACACCTTTTTTCAACTCTTGTACTTATACTTTGTACATTTCAGGAGGAAAGCCGGTGTTAGTTTGAAGCGATCCTCCAAAGATGTTGGAGGGTCAAAAACATTCACGACATGTTGACCAAGGGTCCGTCCGCCAAACCCTCTCCCGCCACCGCTCCCCCTACTCCTGCTGCCAAACTCTCTTCTGGTCCCACTGGGCCATCATCCCCCGTCATCCCTGAGACCTCCGCCATGGAGACAGATATCAATCCAAACCTTGATGTCTCAGGGTCTGTCGAGGCAGACGTTGCTCCCAGTGGCCAGGCGATGCAGGATAGCACCTCCTCTAAAGTGGCTGAAGCTCCGGCTAAGGATGCCACCGAGAAGGGGAAGGAAGTGGAAGAGGTGGACATGGAAGCTGCGATTGAGGCGGGAGCCTCAGAGCCATCAACTGCCTTGAAGGTGCAGGAGGCAGCTAGGGCTTCATCCATGCTTCCGGCTTCGACCTCTCCATTGGTTGCGACTCCTCCGATGTTGAGCCTAGATGACCTCATCAAGCAGGCTGATGCAATCTACAAGAATGCCCGGACCTTCCATGATTCCTACGCTCATCTGGCCAACAATCTCATGATCATTACCATCGTAAGTTTTTTGAACTTCACTTGCTTTACTTTGTGTAGTGTATCCCACTATAGCCCCCGAGCTCTTAGGCGGATAATCCAATAGTTATTTGCCTGAGTGCTCCAAAGAACTAAGCGTATAATTTGTCCATGTAGCCCTAGAGCGTTTAGTTGAAACTGCAAAGTTCCGACTAGATGCTCTAGAGAAACTAGTTTACTTCAAAATCATGTACTGTAGCCCCTGAGCATTTAGTTGAAACTGAATAGTTCCGACTAGATGCTCTAGAGAAACTAAGCATGTTTACTTCTTGTGCAGAATGAGAATAAACGGAGGATAGCAGCCAATGAGAGGTTTGCTGCTCTTCGGAAGGAGATGAACCTTGAACAGGTTAAAACCAAATTCCTGAAGGAACAGATCAAAAATAGCCAGAGTTTGTTTCCTACAAGAGCTCCTTGCTTTTCTCATTGGATTATTTCTTCCGTCTTCTGATAGCACTTTATGATTTCCGTCTTATAGAAGCCATTGCCAAGACCAAGAGCATCGTCGAGCAATCCAAGCATATCCAGGAGCTCGATGATGAAAACAAGATTCTTAAGAAGGACCTATCTGAGGTCGTCAAGGGCCATGAGGCGACGATGAAGGCTATTCTAGAGTCTACGGATGTCGAGATGCAGCGCCCGAAGGATGAGATTGCACAACTCAAAGAACATAACCAAGCTGCCAAAGAGCAGAATGCTAGGAGTCTTGAGATGTTCAAGTCAGTCCAGAAGGAGCGCAATGACTTGGCGGAGACATGCATGCAAGCGGAAACGAGCATCTTTGGTAACCTCTCTCTGTCTTGGTATTTTGTCTGTAAGTTGGATAACTATTTGACTTGTATATACTCATGGTCCTTGTATGCTTGTGCAAACCATAGCTCCCATTGGCTTAGCCAACTTGGGTGAGGGTGCTCCGAGTCCCAAGGAACGCATGATTCTTGCCGGCAACTTTGTCAGCACCGCCACCGCCCAAACCAAGGAGATAGCTCAACCTCTGGGCATCAACATCAAGGCGGCAGACTCAGCAGCCAAGTTTTTGGAAATCCTGCGCCGAGCCCCCAAGAAAGTCAAGGACTGGAAAGCCTCTTGCATCCGGGCTGGTGCTAGGATGGCTCTGTCCTTGGTCAAGGCTCACTATGACAATGTCGACATCAACTTGGTGACCTCTTCCATGCCCAAGCTGGATGAGGAAGGACAAGAGATTGATAGTGATGCTATTTGGAACTCTCTTGCCAACTTCGATACCAGGGTTTCCAAGATGGTCAAGGCTGATGTCTTTGTGCCTGCCGAGATCCCGGATGATGATATGGCCTCTTCTGAGTCTAGCCCCTCTCCTTTAGAGTTTGAGGAGCTCTCTCAGGCTAGTTCTCCTGATGATGTCACCACGAAGCCCCCTGCAGCAGAGCCATGAAAAACAATATCTATATTAAATGTATCTCTGCAGAATGTTCGCGGAAAAACTTATGTTTGTCTAAGGCAGAAAAACTTGTATTCAAGCTTCCTGCAACTTATCTGTTTCCAGCATGTGTATATATTTTTTAAGCATGTGCTGGCTTATCCATTATTCTGGTTCGTATGCTTGACCTTTCATGAGACGGAAGACTCGCAGCATAGAACTATGCTCTCAGGCGATGATGCTTAATAACACTGTCAAGAACCTAAGAACAAAATCTCCAGCATTGAGTGCCGAAAAGTTACTACTTCGGAATCCACATAAAAACTTCAGAAAACGTGTAGACCAGAAAACTTAAGCTAATGCCCGTAGGCGGAATTTTCACAAGGGCAAATGCAACCTTGCGCATAAAGGGTTTATATGATCCAAAAATGAACAACTAAAGGAGGTAAAAGACTTAGAGAATATGAGTGAACCAAATGCTTTGTTTCATTGATCATATAAGAAACTTATTACATAATATAAATGTGCTAAGTGTAAAAGGGACATAGATGTGCTATGTTCCATGGCCGATCTGTCTCCGGGTAATCATCATCGGAGTCACGTTGCTTGCGCTTGCGATTTTTTGGCCTATCTTTCAACTCGCGAATATTGACGAGGTAATAGGAACCATTGAGCAATGCTTTGCTTATGACGAACGGTCCTTCCCAAGGCGGGGATAGTTTCTATGATTTCTCCTGCTTGAGTCTAAGCACCAGATCCCCTTCTTTAAATGAGCAATGCTTTACACGGCGACTATGGTAGCGGCGTAACTTTTGCTGGTAGACAGCAGATCTCTAGCATGCCAGAACGTGCTCTTCTTCAAGTAGGTCCACGGATAGTCATCTGGATTCTTCAGCATCATCCTCCTTGTAGGTGGAAACTCTTGGTGCATCGTGAAGGATGTCGGATGGGAGAACTTCTTCTGCTCCATAAACCATGAAGAAAGGAGTCAAGCTGGTGGATCTGTTGGGTGTTGTTCGTAAACTCCACAAGACAGATGGTAATTCCTCCGCCCAGGCTCCAGCTGCTCTACGAAGCGGTGCCTCTAAGCGTGGCTTAATTCCGTGCAGAATTAGTCCATTGGCTTTTTCAACTTGCCCATTTGACTGTGGATGTGCCACAGATGCTAGGTTAAGGAAGATGCCTTTCTGATGACAATACTCCTCAACTTCTCCGAGAGATAAATTTCTATCATTATCGGTGATGATGCTATGTGGGAGACCAAATCTCACCACTAGATCCTGGACAAACTTTAGGGTTGTTGCCCCATCAAGCTTTCTAATGGGTTTAGCTTCAATCCATTTTGTGAATTTGTCCACTAGTACTAGCAAGTGTGTGAATCCACAGGGTGTTGTTTGCAAAGGCCCCACCATGTCCAGCCCCCAGACTGCAAACGGCCAAGTTATTGGTATTGTTCGCAATTCTTCAACTAGAACATTTGGTTTTCTTGCATAAAACTAACACCCAAGGCATGTTTGCACCAACTTGTCAGCGACCGTCTTGGCAGTTATCCAGTAGAATCCTTGTCGGAAGGCCTTGGCCACCAACGATCGGGGAGCAGCGTGATTCCTGTAATCTCCGAGATCTATTTCTCTAAGGATTTCAATACTTTTCTACTGGGAGACGCATCGTAGGAAAACTCCTGTGGTACTTCTCTTGTATAGCTGGCCATCAATGATGACGTAGCCTTTTGCACTAAGTACTATTTGCTGGCTTTTGACTTCGTCGGCGGGCAAAGTTCCATCTTGTAGATATTCCATGAACGGTTCCGTCCAGGCCAGAGAGGTCACTATTACTGTGTTAACAAATGAGTCCACTCTATCCGGGTTGTCAGGATCCGCTCCCTTCACGGATGGAGTCCGTAAATGCTCCAGGAAAACGCCTAGTGGAATTGGATATGCTATGTGTATCCACTCTATCCCCAACAACCCATCAAAGTGGACGATCCAATATTCCAACTCCGGGGTGTCAGTGTTTTCTGCTATCTCTGTCCAATCAACGACAAAGTCGACAAGGATCTAGGATTTGATTGATGTTCGTGGTTTATACTCAATGTCAAAAGCTCCTGGCTCGATTCCCCATTTAGAAACGCTTCATGTGGCATCTCTATTGTTGATTATGTCTCTCATGGGAGTTGTGCTCACCACGGTAATCTTGTGCTCTTGAAAATAGTGGCCTAGCTTTCTAGCAGGAAAGAATATACCATAAGCTAAATTTTGGTAATGCGGATACCACTATTTTGATTCTGTTAGGACCTCGATGAGGTAGTAAGTCAGACGCTACACCATGAGCTCCTTCTTTTACTCCTTTCGTTCCAGCACCATGACGGCACTGATGACCCTATTTGTCATGGCAATGTAAAGGATCATAGGTTGATGTGGTTTTGGACTTGCAAGAATAGGGGCAGAAGAGAGTACTTCTTTCATGTCTTGAAGAGCAGCTTCAGCTCCATCGGTCCAGACAAATTTGTCGATTTTCTTCAAGAGCTTGTATATGGTGCAGCCCTTTCGCCAAGCCGGCTAAAAAACCGACTCACTACTGCAATACAACCAGAGAGTCGTTGTACGTCCTTCAGGCGAGTCACCCTAGATATGTTGAGTATAGCCTTTATTTTGTCACAATTCACCTATATGCCTCTTTGAGACACGACGAAACCTAACAATTTTCTGGATGGTATTCGAAAGAAACACTTTTTCAGGTTAAGCATTATATTGTACTTCTCTAGATTTGTGAATGCTTCCTCCAAGTAAGAAATTAGAGTTTCCTTCTTTTTGTAAATCACAGTTATGTCATCCACATATGCATGTACATTGCATACGATTTAATCGTGGACGCAATGCTGCATAGTGCGCTGATATGTAGCTCATGCGTTCTTGAGCCCAAAAGGCATCGTTATGCATTAGAAGGTTCATAAGGGGTAATGAACGAAGTCTTTAGTTTGTCTGACTCCTTCATGCATATTTGGTGATAACCAGAATATGCATCGAGAAATATAGGAGTTCCAAGCCTGCTGTTGAGTTCATAACTTGATCGATTCTAGGAAGAGCGAACGGACCTTCGGGACAAGCCTTGTTCAAGGCAGTATAATCAACACATATAATTAAATTAGTGGTGTCATTTTTAGGGACCATTACACGATTAGCTAACCACTCAGTGTGGATGACTTCTTCAATAAATCCGGCTAGTTCTAATCAGGCTAATTCTTTAGTTATAGCTTTGCACTTTTCATCACTGAAATGTTGTAAGCACTATTTGACGGGTCCAGCGTCACTTTATACATTAGGAGATGTCTCAACGAGTTCCTAGGTACTCCGGTCATGTTAGAAGGTTTCCATGTGAAGATATCTTTATTAGCTTTGAGGAACTCGATGAGTGCAATTTCCTATGCACGATATAAGACTATGACTATCTGTGTCACCTTGGAGGGGTCATCATCCTTTGGCGGTGTTGTCTTTGTCTCTTATGATGCCTTGAATTCTAGAATCAGCTTCAGCACCTCCTTCTTCGTAGAGGGCATCTCGGATAGATCGATGTTCTTCTTTATCTCCTGGTACTCCTCAGCGTGAAGTAAGGCTTCAACGAGGGCGGTAGCTCCATCCTCATACTCTCGTTCTTTCTTCGGGCTTCCCCGAAATATGATGACACCTTTGGGACCTGGAATTTTCATCATACTATAAATGTAGCAGGGCGAGCCATAAATTGCTAGTAGGCTGGACGCCCAAAGATAGTGTGGTATATATGTGATCTTGAATGCACCGCTTCAAAAGATAGTGGTTTAGTCTGATAGTTCTCTAGTGTTCCGAAGGTAACGACCAGAGTGTTTTCTCCCAGAGAGTTCGCTTGCCTTCCAGGGACGATTCCATGGAAAACAACGCTGCTGTAATTCGGCTGGGTTTCTATATCCTCATGCAGTGCATTGTTTTTGTCGGAGTCCTGGCATCCGGGGTGCCACGTCTGCACGCTAGACGGGCCCTGCAGCGTAAGGGCCTCCGCCCTCAAGAGGTAGGACGCCTTTAAGAGGGGGACGCCCCTCCGAGGGACGAGCCCGAGTGGGCTTCGTGAGGCTATCTCCCTGAGGAGGTTGCCACGACATCGTGTAGTGCCCCTGAGCCTCGGATACCCGTAAGTACGTCCAAGGTAGAACGGTAGCTACACCACGTGGAGCACAGGCTATGGCCCTGGCGGCAAGTGCAGCAAGTACGTGAATATCGTAGCGTTAACCATGTCGGAAAAGAAGACCCGGTCCACTCTCCTATGGCAAGGAAAGGATGGGTGGTCTCGTAGAACGAGGTTCCCCCAGTTGTTGTTCTGGTGCAAAGGAGGGAAAAGTTGAGAGCGTCGAATAAAGACAAGTGACATTGATGAAGGACGCTTTACAAGAAGATGGGGTGGAGCACGGCGAGCTAGACCGAGTCTACGTAAAGTAGCCTCCTAGACCGTGATCACGAGGGGCGACACTGTGGTGACCCACCCCGTATGTAGACCATGGGAGAGGCTCGACGCCGCCCTATATAAAGGGTCCTTCTCCTACCTTGTAAGAGGACGTATCCTATAGATCTGAAACCCTAGACTTTCATCCACCATTGTAACCTCGTGAGGCAAGCGAGCAATACAACCAAGCAGAAGTAGGAGATTTACCTCCTCACGAGGGTCCCAAACCTAGATAAAAAACCGATGTGAACTCTCTGTCGTGTATCCTCCTCATCGCCGTAGCCATCGCCAAACTCTTTCGGAATCACGCGTTTAGCCCCTTCATGAACCAAGGTATCGTTGGACCCTAGTTTCTTCACGGGACAAATCTCCGACATTTGGTGCGTCGGGTAGGGGGCTGAGGCGCGGTTCCAAGACCTTCGACGACCTCGGTAACATGTTGGCCGGCAACGAGACGCGCACCGAGCAGGCCCTCCATCATGTGGCTAGCAAGGCCCAGATGGAGCCGGCCCGGCAGCGCACCGCCTCCGAGCAAGCCCCATGGACGGAGGACAAGGGGCTCCTCCTATCGCCCGTCGCATGAGCCGGCCACCTCCTCGCATGGCGTCACGTCGCTTTCCCGCACTGTGTCTTCTCGTGGCCACCTCGAGCAACTCACCCATGAGTCCGCCAAACGCATGGTCTGCGAGCACCTAGACCACCTGCCGGCTGAGCAGGGCCAGGAGAAGTGGCGCGACAGGATTGCCGGGCTCCTCAATGTTGCCACCCTCTCCCCAGAGGAGAATATCATTTTGAGGCCCGAAAGTTGGGGTGTCCAGGCAACACGGTACCCAAGTTGCTTACAATCAGCTGCGTTGCCCAAAGTTGGCGTGCCAAATACTCAGAGGGTCTTTTTCGGCACGAATTCAACTTTACGTTTCAATACAAAATATCAGGCTAACGGCTGTCAAGTTGGGGCCCCCTGTCAGCTTTCGCCGTGATGTCGCTACCGTCGTGGCTGCCATGTAGGCTTGCAGCGTTGGCGCATGCATCCTTTACGCGTCTTCTTCTTCCTCCGGGGCGGCAATCTGTGGTCGCGGCCATGGCGCGGAGCTAGGACTTGGACGAACCTGCTCGGCCCGGCTCTCCTCCCCATCCCGAATCGGAGCTCTCCCTCACTGTGGCCGCACCCATGGCACGGCGCGGGGACGGGAATTCATTCCAGGGTGAGATCTGTCATGCCAACCATGCTCGGCCTGTTGGCCTCCTCCAGAATCCGAGCTCACCGTCACCATGGTCGCACACGCACCAGCCACGGCGCCTTCCTCTCCGAACCCCAAAGCTGCATCCACCCAGTTCAGCACAATGCCAACAAGGTGAAAATGCATCAAGTTTTCTTCTTGTGATTGTAGAAAAACACGTATGTACCGTGGCCGTAGCATACTCTAACAATGTACACATATGTTGTTTACTAGATTTTCATTTGAAATTAGTAGCTCCGTGATGACGAAACATAGAGAACCTAAATGGAATGACGATGATGACCATGTTCTGTACTTTGCATTGCATCAACAAGTGCTCGCTGACGAAGCAAGTTACCAAGAGAGTGGAGTTCATCAGCCATTGCCAAAAAATATGTGAACAAATCAATGAGTGATTCAATGCAAATATGCGCAGAAAAGCTAGATCCATGTCATCAATCATCAATAGGTGGCACATTCTAGTGATGCGTTCAAATGCGTACACCATGTATCATTTGCTTGAAGTGGTTGTTATCCTGAGCAAAAATGCCTAGTATGCACATTACCTTTGTATGTTCTATGTTGCAATTCTGTTGTTATGGGCGTGGAAAGAAAAGCTGGGCTTCACTAAATATTACGCAGTTAGGCCTAACTTAGTCTTACACAAATTAGCACAGCTTAGTCTTTACACAAATAAGCGTAACTAATGATAAATATAAAGACAAATGGTTCATCGGGTCTGCCAGTATGAGCACTAGGTCCCTGGAGCTGGTGATACCATTGGAACGAACCAGAATGCTGCATTTGGCCGTCTGGCATTCTCCATCAAATCGTACGACCCCACTGATGAGCCAATTGTAGGCCCCCTCCCCCCGACGTGGATTCGGCTCCAGGTCGGATATGGAGTGTCAACATGATAGGCGCGTGAGTGTGCAGCAAACACACAGTATGCTATAAACACTGGAAGTGCTGGCACCTCAGCAACAACACCAGCATGTTCTTCCTGGACTCCGGCAGCAGCCTCAGAAGGTATTTCGTCAGCTTCACCAGCAGCAGCCTCAGTAGGTATTTCGTTAGCTTCACCAGCAGCAGCATTAGCAAGTATTTCATCAGCTTCACCAGCAGCAACATCACCAAGTATTTCGTCAGCTTCACCAGGATCAGCAGCATCTAGTTCTTCGTCAGCTCCACCACCACCAACACCACCAGTAGCAGCGGCATCAGGAGCGAGGGCTGCCTGAGCAATTATAGGTTCAATAGCTCCAGGGGCTCCGACAAAGAAAGGGTAGTTGATCCCAAGAAACACAGATTGTCCCTTCAGATTGTCGACTCTACTCCAGACTTGCTCTACTAGGTCTTTGGATGGGCATGCAGACCTCGAGAAAACATGACACCGCAGCGATGGGTATGAAGAAAGTTGTGTCCCCATATGTTCTACTGTATCACCAACGTTGTTTAGTGCTCCCCTGATATGAATCCACATGAGTTTATCATCCTGTTCTATGTCGCCTCCGAGAGATGCCATGAACCAGCGTCGTGTCCCAAGTTCAGCATCTCCTACTGCATCTTCGATGACCAGAGCTAGAATGATGCGCGGGGCTGCGTGGGTACCTGTGTGTTACTTACAGTCAGTAAGCAGAATTTTGAATGGGATTTTACATGCTATATGACACCATGACTCACCCCAAATGGATGGCTCCCAAACACGCATGTCGCCGCTAGGTTCAGTGACCACATAAATGCATTGCGGTTTGTACGAAGAGTAGCTGTAGGTGAAGATAGCGTCGACATACTTCTCCAGCCGCAGGAAGTCGTCGCACAAGACTGTCCATTCCTTGTCTTCTGGGCATCTAATGAATGTGATTGCCTTGTCAAACACCGCTAAGAGGTCATACTCCCAGGTCTTCCACGCCCCCTCCCGCGGTCTATGTGGGAGTTGTACCTTCAGGAGGTCAAGTTCTGCCATGTTGAACCTGTAAGCGAATTCAGAAATGGGTGGCGGCCACCCTTTGTTGAATGCAGTAATGCCGACACCCTCCAAAGATGGCAATGTAAGTCTCAACAATCTGTAGCCATTTTTTAGAGTCCAAGTACTCCCATCCTGTGATAAAAGGACCAGCCACTCGCCGTTGCCACCCACCCAGTTCTGGTCATCTTCCATTTCTGTCTCTTCTTCTTCCTTGATATTCACCACTATTGATTCGGACCACTTATCCAGCAGCATCAGTTTTGCATGAATATTCTGCAGAGTTTGTTGTCAGTTGGTACGATCACCTATCATGGATTTCATTGCAAAAACAATTTTACAACTAGACCTTTAGATTAAAGTACACAAAATATCGCCTAAATACGAGTGTCTCCTCAGATATCGCCTAAATTGTGACTGTGTCACTACGAAGATACCCAATATATGGAGTAGGAGTAGAGCCCCCAGAACAAACTCCTGATGATGATCATAAATAGCTCGGGGCATAACAGCCTTAAATCGTCTAATTTGTTTGTTTTTATTTTAGGAAACAGAATATCACCTAGTAGGCATTCCATTGCAAATAAAAATTGACAACTCGTCTATCACCTAAAGTAAGACTGTATCACTACGAAAATACCAGAATATCAGGTACGAGCAGAGCTTTCGCTGTACATAATAGTCTTAAATGGTTCGATTTGTTCAAACCGCGCGTGCAGACAACACGTTCGACGAAAGGAACATAGGATTCTGATGAGAGTTCAGCATATATGAATCAACAATATGACTGAACCAATAAGGAAGATACTGGAACTTACGTGGCCATCCCGGTCGTTTGGCCATTTGCTGTTATCGGGGTAAAGAAGGCCTGGCATGCCGAACGGTTGTTCGTCCATGTCCCGCATCGTGAAGCGGTAGCCAGGGATGCAGCGAGCGAGGCGGCCGACAGAGATGATGTCCAACCCCGAGGCGATCCTGTGCACGTTCGCGGCGCTGAGGTTCGGCCATCCCCAATCCTCGCAGTGGCGGTTGCCCTGGCCATCCGCGTCGTCGTCGCATGCCTTTCGCTTCAGCCTGCTGCTACCCCAAGCTCTACCCATAGCGGCAAATGGAGTCTGGAATCCGGTAGATTAATGGCGGCATTGTGATAAGGAGGCGGATGGATTCGAGAGGGGATGGAATCAGGGATGGGGGCAGTTGTTCGAGTGGGGAGTGAATTTGGAAGGAACCACTGCCGTCGGTTCTCGTCCATGTGGAAGACAAGGAAGGGGGGCATAATTATTGAGGGCGGGCATCGGAACCGTCTAGAGGAAGTGAAAAAATAAATCGTAAGAGAGAGAAATGTGCGGCCCGCCTGTCAGTGAGTGAAGGTCGGCACGCGCAAACGTGACTACGTTTGACTTGGATCGTGCATGCAGACCTCGATTCCACTGCATGCAAGTGGCGCAGAACAAATTTTAGGAAGCGCTAGCATAGACGTGTAAAACCGCCGTTTTTCTCCACCTTCACCCTACTACGAACGGCCGTGCACCATTCCAAATATTGATAAGGGCGGTTCCAATATTTCACTTCCCTATCTCATTTCCTCCTCCATGGCCTCATCGTCTTTCTCCTCCATGGCCTCATCCATTTCCTCCACCACCGCATCACCCGATTCCTCCGTATCCTTTCCCTCTTGCATGTAGTCATGGACTCTCCGGACGTCCGAAACGACGGCAGGCAAGCAACTGCGCACTTCGACATAGAAGTACATGGCGGGAAGAAGATCGATGTCGTCTACACCACTGACCCTCAGATGGTGAGGAACACTCTAAATAATTACATGAGTTGGCTGCGGTTCAAAGAAAGCAGGTTCATAGGTCTCGACCTCGAGTACAGCCGCGATCACCATAGGATCGCCGTGGTGCAACTCTCCATGAAGGGGCACATCCTCGTATACCAGCCTTTTTGCGAGAAGGGGGTTGATGGGATCTGGTAGACTTTGCTGTCTTTTTGTTCCTGAACCGTCTGTTTGCAAAAGTTATTGCTATATTATTTGTCTGAATTCATTTTCATGGAGGTGGGGAAAGCATTAGGGATCTGTTTCATGACTTTCTCGTGAACCAGCACATAACATTTACTAGTGTTGACATCACGAATGACACTAAACTGCTTGAAAGCCCGATTGTCAACATTACAATCCCAAAGGAGTGCAGAGTTAACATCCATGAAATTTACTGGATCCCAGGGACAAAGGGCGGCAAGACCAGGATGGCCGCTCTTGACTCCCAACTCATAGACCCGTGGTACGCTGACATGAAGGGCAAATTGTCGAGATGTTCGTGGAGGCGTTTAGGGCATGATTACTGGGAGGATAAGCCACTTTCTGAACCTAATATGAAGTACGCTACAATTGACAGGTATGTTAGGCATGAGTTGTATCACCAGATTGTAAAATCCCGTTCCAGGCATCGCATCATTGAACCACCACCAAGGCAGGTTGTTTGCCCCAGATGCCGGAGTGTAGATAAATCTACAAGCCGGGGCAAGCAATCGAAGGCAACCTAGGATCAGTTGCCTTCTCCAACAGGCTAGGATGTAGACTTTTAGTGCATGATTGTTGTGTTTATGAAAACATGTTATTTCAGAAGTACACTATGTGAGCAATTACGAACTGATGTGTATTACCTTTGTCAAACTATAATCTGGGTTTGGTTATGACTGTATCCTCCGCTATAACCTGGGTTTGGTTATGACTTATGACTGTATCACACCTTATGCATGTCAGTCCTGGATTCTGCCACAAGCAAATGGCACAGACATAATTTGTAAGAATGAAAGTTGAGCATACAAAAGGGGAATGTAATTCATACAGGTTAAGTAGCTAATAGCACATGGATCATACGAGCTTGGTTCTTACACACAGAATGCTTAGAAAATACATGCGAGATAAAATACAGGTGAGACAAAACTAGGAATGAAATGCGAAACTAGTAGTGGTAAACAGCACAATCACCCACCCGCCAGATCCTGTTGAGCATCTCGTAGCATACATACGCGTCCCTGGCTGCGTACTTGATCACATCGTAATCCAGGTGCCTCCACTCCCATCACTCGTGCAGGTGCTTCGGGAACTTGACTTTCAGGCCAGTGTACTCACGGTCGATGATGTCAGCAGCGAGTCTAGCCATGCCGGCTTTCCCCGCACCACCATCCGGGTACCTCCACAAACGTTGGAGATCGACGTGATTGACGACATGAACGAGGAGATCCCGCTCTAGCTTCGGAGTGTCATTCTTGATGTCGATGCTGGCGAAGTAGATCTCCCTCCTGTGTAGGAACTAGCGAAGCTCCGGGCATACAGATTTGGCCCTACATACGTGGTATAGGAGGCAGTGGTTGCGCATGGACAGCTGCAAAAGCGTCGTCCTCTTCCTATCTCCGGTATACTCGAGGTCAAGGCCGACGATCTTGTACCTGTCCATCAGCTCCTGTAGCCACCGCTCGTACATTGCGATGACCTTGGCGACCTCCGCTGACGCATTTGTGTGGACGACCGTTAGCTTGGTGGTGCCATGGGCGGTGACGGTGTACTCGTCGGTGAAGTTGCTCCCGTCACCGAACATGTCGTACTCTGTGTCCATGGCAGCAGCTAATGCGGCGGTGATGGCCTAGGGTCGGTAGCGGTGGCTGGGATTGGGTGTGGCGGTGGAGTGATTTGTTGCGGTGGTATGGCCCGGCGGAGGCGGTGCCTGTGGCAGCATCGATGGTTCTTGTGGTGGCTGCAGCGGTGGCGGAGGGCGGTGGAAGGAATGAGTTGGGGATTTTTGCACAGTGATGTGTTGAGGAGACGGAAGACGATGCTTAAATTGCGTTTACCAATATTCCGGTCATACCCATGTGGAAGCAAGTTTGACCGGGCGAGCACAGTTCGTTTCCAATCCTAGCGATTAAATTCGGCGTCCATCCCGGTAGGCGATGGGACGGGTGTGCAACGTGGCTTTGGCATGGCCGAGACCAGTCACGTAGACCACCATCCCTTTGTCGATCCGCAGCGGGTGCACGGTGCTGACACAACGTAACGTGATAGGACAGAAGGAAGTGTACAACTATTCTTCCTAACAAGTTTAAGACATGTAAGCATCGACATGGACCTAGCATCCTTGCACCTCGGGGCCGCCGCCCAGCCGATTAGGCATGCCGATTGTGCAAAGCTTGCAATTTCATTTTCTCCAGAATTTGCCAAAATGAAGCTCGTTTGCCGATGCTTCTATAAGTTTTTATGTAGGCCACTTGTTTAAGCATGCACGATCAAGCAACTTTGCAACACACGTGTCGGTGGAAAAGCATGAGGTTTCAACGCACCACATAGTTTAGGGATTTAGAATAGCTACATTGTGGAGCTCTAGCCGAATTTCATGGTAAAGCCAAATTCAGCTTTTTGTCAGATTTAGCTATAGCAACATTGTGTCTCGTTTGTCCTCACTTTTGCCCTCCCGATATTCCGAAGCCCTCACATGCGCTCGGAGGGGGGTGTCGTCTGGTCAAAGGCTTGGTTGTTACGTGCGCCCTGACGCCTAAATTGGAAGTTTTTTTTTGTTATTTGGCCTTTTTAAGAGCGCCTTTGCCCCTCTCTCACTAACAGTTGTGTTTTTTTGCCCAAAAAGGTAGGCAATCTAGAGCCGCTTCTCTCTTTATTCATTGTTCCTTTTGCTCACGTTTTTCCCCAATCTGGTAGCAAATCTAGAGTAGCAAAACAAACCAGCACCATAAATAAATTCAGTAAACAGAGCAGATGTAGATAATGCAGCTAATATAGGTTATATAGTATGGTACTTAACGAGGTTCGACAATTAGGATGCTCAACAGCAGCAGCTGACAAGTTCAACACAGACAAGACAAAAAAAGCTGCTTTACAGCAGCATCAGCAGCTGATTAGTGGCCCTTCGTGGCCTCTGCCAAGAGGGCATCC
This sequence comes from Avena sativa, assembly GCA_916181665.1. Taxonomy (NCBI): domain Eukaryota; kingdom Viridiplantae; phylum Streptophyta; class Magnoliopsida; order Poales; family Poaceae; genus Avena; species Avena sativa. The sequence continues at coordinate 258,746,448 of OV702292.1, read as the reverse complement.
GCCTCCTCCCTCTAGCGCCTCCTCCACTTCTTGCTACCCAGCCCCTTGAGCTTGGGCACCTTGGGTCTGATGGGGGCATGCGACCCTCCTCGATAGCCACCTTCTGGAGGTTATGGAGGTGAAGACCGAGCGCCTGGTTCTTGTCCATGAAGCCGTGGACGTTCACAGACTCGCTGCAAGTCCTCACGTCCTCGGCATGCTTCACGAGGGAGTTGAAGTCCGTGGCACGGAGCCTCCTGGTGGGGAAGAAGGGGCACCAGTACACATCACCGGCGAAGAAGTTGTTGTACTGGCCAGACTTTAGCCTCCTCAGGACATGACGAGTCTTGGTGTCCTTGGACTCGTCGTCGCTGCGGACATCGCTGCTATCCTCCTTTTGGAAAAAATAGTAGAGTGCAATAAGGACATGATTGAGATACTTTGATTATCGGGATTGATTATTTGTATAGATTGACCGATTGGGATCTCCCGATTATTCCCCGAATCTCAAACCAAATCGAATACTGATCCCAACTACGAACAGGGGAATTCGTCAAAAATCGAGATCTAACACAAGAGGATTAGCTACTGTAAAAATACGAATAGCCGAGCCCTAATAACATACGATCTAGCATCCAACGATGGGAACTGGGGAAGAACAAGGGAAGGGGAGAAAACCCTGGTTACCTCCGACCATGGGTTGGCGACGCTGGTGTCGTAGGGGTTCTCCGGCCTTATGTAGACAACCTCCTCGTAGGGGTCCCAGCCGAGCGGGATCTGTCCGAGACCGGCGGGGTCCTCCTCGCCGACGGATACGGCAGATGCGGGGACAGGGACGGGGGTCTGTATGGGGACAGGGGCTCCTCGCCGGCGGCCTTGGAGGCACCGATGGCCACCACGCCATTCTTCTCCATCGCCGGCATGGTTGGGGTTTTGTTAGGCGTTTGCAGAAAGTGATGGGACAGTGGAGATGGTTGAGTGAGCGAGTGCGTGATGAGTGGGAGTGGGGAGGCCTCTATTAAAGGAGGAGGGAAGCGATGTTTTGTTGCACTATCGTGCACCGCGTACGCTAATGCACCGTGCACAGACACACATGTCCACTACCGCCCCGTGCACCGCACACGCATACCGTGAGTCACGTTTTTTCCCTCGTGTCTAACCATGGCGATTCATTTGTACTCAGTGTTGCCGTCCAGCGTAACACTGGTGGTTTGGTTCCATTTTTAAATCATTTTCTATTTTCTATTTGAATCCCTTTGTCACTCTTGCCCCTAGTTTTTAAGTTCTACTCAGTTTTGCCCTTGGTTTTTAAGTTCTACTCAGTTTTGCCCTTGGTTCTTAAGCGCTACTCGGTTTTTCCCTCTCTTTGTATCCATCTCTCGCACATGTGCTCATCTTCGCTGCTATGCTCTGATTGGTCGAGACAGTTGTCACATAGATCGTGCCCACCAACAGTTGATCCTCTATGATCTAGCGGACAGGATAACCCTTATATCTGTCGGGGGCACCCCTCTATCTATGCAAAATAACGAGTATGCCACCAGAACTTTAACTCCATAAACAGATGAACTTGAATATATTTTGAAGGGTACGAAAATAGAAATCCCCATAGTTTAAGGGTCTAGATACGGTAAGAGAACTAAATATTATTATTAGCCGGGCCAGCACAGTGACGGATTGGTCGGCTAGAAGTTGCTGATTCCTAAGTAAGGGGACACTAGGCCGGTCTTGACATACTCCCTCGGGAATTTGCCGTAAGCAGCGTGCTTAGCCTTGGTCGCCGACTTATGTTTACTAGTCGGGCTTTTACCGATGCCAACCGCATGCGGAATTAAGCTGGCAATCCTCGGGTTGACTCCTTTCTTACAAAAAGGGCACCTGAGCTCCCCAAGTCGAGTGTGGAAAGGGATTATCCCGCTCTTGAGCTTCTTCATGACATGGCGGCTCTTGTTGTCCCTGGTCTCCTTGTCAGAGTCCATCTCACTTGAATCCACCTGTAATGTATGGAATACAAACCAAAATGAGCAAAATAATAAATATATATTCCTTCCACCATTCCGAGTTACTTTCGATGCAATAACATGTCTATACAGGTTCAGCAGTTCATTACGGCTGTCTCCCCAGCTCGCTCCTAAATTAATGTGGTTTGTGTTCTTGCTAACTTATTAATAAATAAATAATGTGGATTCATTCAGAACATACTAGATCTCTCCATGTACCGGTTCGTATGTTGCATCTAATCATTAGGACTAGATTTATTTATGACGCCAGGATAGATTAAGCTCGAGCAGAAAATATGAAATATGTAGAAATAGATGTACCTCCGGGTACACGAGCGGAGCGTGTTTGTTGAACTCCACTCCCTCATCGGCGCCTCCGAAGTCGTCAGCACCGACGAGCACATGGTCCCCCAAGGGGTTGAACGGCATGTCTTCCTCGCGATGTGATGCGTGATGCTCCTCTAGATCTACCGCGTGAAGCACCACCCCGATGGCGATGCCCGGACACTCATCCCCATGCACTGGTTTCATGGAGAAGGTTCGTGCAAGTACATTCAAGATTGTGGGGTTTTGCTAGATAGGGAAGAGAGAGTAGTAGATGAGTGCGAATGGAGGACCTAATAGGCTGGGTTTTTAATGCGGGGATGTTTAGGCCTCCTCGAGGGCCCCGGTAGGCAGCTCTTCCGGTTGCGGCTGCCGCGTGGAAGGTTCGTGTGGTGGGGGCATGTCGGAAGTGAGAGTGCAGGCGTGCTGCATAGTAAAAATGGTACAGCCCGTGGGTCGTGGATGACCAGTTGCCATGCAGTAGACTTGTAGCCTTTGCAGACTAGATTAAACATGACATGACCACTCAACACCTTTTTCCATGGACGGCATCGTGTTCCTTCTTGTAGAAGTCTCATTGAGGGAGACGTCCGTGTTGTCTCGCGCTGACCTGTGAAGGGCACGACGTGTGCAACGAGCCTCGTTGGATCACACAGGATCAATGGTTGGTGCGCACGATCCGCGTGACAACTGTGACAACCAATCAGGGCGTAGCAGACAGAGTGGGCACAGGTTTGGCCTTCTACGAAAGAGAGAGAGGGAGCAAAACTGGGTAGTATCAAAAAACCAAGGGCAAAGCTGAGTAGTATAAAAATGGAAAGTGAGTGTCTTTTACAATGAAATACATCATGGCATACATCAAATTATGCCAAGATAGATCCACTAGAGTTCATTGCATGTGTGTTCTTTCCACAAACCACATATGTATCCACTAGAGTAATTGCATGTGTGTTCCTGTCATGAACCGCATTTGGATCCACTAGTGTTCATTGCATGTGTCTTCTTTCCACAAACCACATATGTATCCACTAGCGTAATTTCATGTCTGTTCTTTTCACAAACCACACATGGATCAACCAATGTCATTGCATGTGTGTTCTTTCCACAAACCACACATGGATCCACCAATGTCATTACATGTGTGTTCTTTTCCACAAACCACGTATGGATCCACCAATGTCATTGCATGTGCGTTCTTTTGCACAAACCACATGGATCAACCAATGGCATTGCATGTCTGTTCTTTTCACAAACCACACATGGATCAACCAATGGCATTGCATGTGTGTTCTTTTCACAAACCACACATGGATCCACCAGAGTCATTGCATGTATGTTCTTTCCACAAACCACATATGGATCAACCAATGGTCATTGCATGTGTGATCTTTCCACAAACCACATATGGATCCACTAGAGTCATTGCATGTGTGTTCTTTTCACAAACCACATATATACCCACTAGAGTCATTGCATGTGTGTTCTTTTCACAAACCACATATGGATCCACCAGTGTCATTGCATGTGTGTTCTTTCCACAAACCACATATGGATCAACCAATGTCATTGCATGTGTGTTCCTGTCATGAACCACACATGGATCAACCAGTGGTTATTGCATGTGTGGTCTTTCCGTAGACCACATATGGATCCACTAGAGTCATTGCACGTGTGTTCTTTTCACAAACCACATATGGACCCACTAGAGTCATTGCATTTGTGTTCTTATACTAAAACCAGCACTAGAGTCATTGCATCTGTGTTTTTTCACAAACCACATATGGATCCACCAGTGTCATTGCATGTGTGTTCTTTCCACAAACCACATACGGATCAACTAGTGGTTATTGCATGTGTTCTTTCCACAAACAACATATGGATCCACTAGAGTCATTGCATGTGTGTTCTTTTCACAAACCACATATGGACCCACTAGAGTCATTGCATGTATGTTGTTTCCACAAACCACACATGGATTAACCAATGGCATCGCATGTGTTTTTTTTATCACAGACCACATATCGATCAACCAATGTCATTGCATGTGTGTTCCTTACATGAACCACATATGGACCCACTAGAGTCATTGCATGTGTGTTCTTTCCACAAACCACATATGGATCCACTAGAGTCACTGCATGTGTGTTCTTTTCACAAACCACATATGTATCAACCAATGGCATTGCATGTGTGTTTTTTTCACAAATCACAAATGGATCCACCAGTATTCACTGCATGTGTGTTCTTTCCACAAACCACTTATGGATCCACCAGTGTTCATGGCATGTGTGTTCTTTTCCACAAACCACATATGGATCCACTAGAGTCATTCCATGTGTGTTCTTTTTACAAACCACATATGGACCGACTAGAGTCATTGCATGTGTATTCTTATATTAAAACCAGCACTAGAGTCATTGCATGTGTGTTCTTTTCACAAACCACATATGGATCCACCAGTGTTATTGCATGTGTGTTCTTTCCACAAACCACATATGGATCCACCAGTGTTCATTGCATGTGTGTTGTTTTCACAGACCACATATGGATCAACCAACGGCATTGCATGTGTGTTCTTTTCACAAATCACCTATGGATCCACCAGTGTTCACTTCAAGTGTATTCTTTCCACAAACCACTTATGGATCCACCAATGTTCATTGCATGTGTGTTCTTTTCCACAAACCACATATGGGTCCACTAGAGTCATTGCATGTGTGTCCTTTTCACAAACCACATATGGACCCACTAGAGTCATTGGATGTGTGTTCTTATACTAAAACCAGCACTAGTGTCATTGCATGTGTGTTCTTTTCACAAACCACATATGGATCGACCAGTGTCATTCCATGTGTGTTCTTTCCAGAAACCACATATGGATCCACCAGTGTTCATTGCATGTGTGTTCTTTCCACAAACCACACAGGGATCCCCCTGAGTCATTGCATGTGTGTTCTTTTCACAAACCACATATGGACCCACTTGAGTCATTGCATGTGTGTTCTTTCCACAAACCACACATGGATTAAAAATGGCATTGCATGTGTGTTATTCTCACAAACCACATATGGATCAACCAATGTCATTGCATGTGTGTTCCTGTCATGAACCACACATGGATCAACCAGTGGTCATTGCATGTGTGTTCTTTCCACAAACCACACATGGATCCACTAGAGTCATTGCATGTGTGTTCTTTTCTCAAACCACATATGGATCAACCAGTGGAATTTCATGTGTGTTCTTTTCACAAATCAAATATGGATCCACCAGTGTTCACTGCATGTGTGTTCTTTCCACAAATCACATATGGATCAACCAGTGTTCACTGCATGTGTGTTCTTTCGACAAACAACATATGGACCCACTAGAGTCATAGCATGTGTGTTCTTTCCACAAACCACACATGGATTAACCAATGGCATTGCCTGTGTTTTATTGTCACAAAACACATAAGGATCAACCAATGTCATTGCATGTGTGTTCCTGTCATGAACCACATATGGACCCACTAGAGTCATTACATGTGTGTTCTTTTCACAAATCACATATGGATCAACCAGTGTTCACTTCATGTGTGTTCTTTCCACAATCCACATATGGATCAACCAATGGAATTGCATGTGTGTTCTTTTCCACAAACCACATATGGATCCACTAGAGTCATTGCATGTGTGTTCTTTTCACAAACCACATATGGACCCACTAGAGTCATTGCATGTGTGTTCTTTTCACAAACCACACATGGATCCACCAGAGTCATTGCATGTGTGTTCTTTCCACAAACCACATATGGATAAACCAGTGTCATTGCATGTGTGTTCTTTCCACAAACCACATTTGGATCAACCAATGGCATTGCATGTGTGTTCTTTCGACAAACCACACATGGATCAACCAATGGCATTGCATGTGTATTAGTTTCACAAACCACACATGGATCAACTAATGGCATTGCATGTGTGTTCTTTCCACAAACCACACATGGATCCACCAGAGTCATTACATGTGTGTTCTTTCCACACATCACATATGGATCAACCAGTGTCATTGCAAGTGTGTTCTTTCCACAAATCACATATGGATCAACCAATGGCATTGCATGTGTGTTCTTTTCACAAACCACATATGGATCCACCAGTGTTCACTACATGTGGGTTCTTTCCATAAATCACATATGGATCAACCAGTGTTCACTGCATGTGTGTTCTTTCCACAAACAACATATGGACCCACTAGAGTCATTGCATGTGTGTTCTTTCCACAAACCACACATGGATTAACAAATGGCATTGCATGTGTGTTATTGTCACAAACCACATATGGGTCAACCAATGTCATTGCATGTGTGTTCCTGTCATGAACCACATATGGACCCACTAGAGTCATTGCATGTGTGTTCTTTTCACAAATCACCTATGGATCAACCAGTGTTCACTGCATGTGTGTTCCACAAACCACATATGGGCCAACCAATGGCATTGCATGTGTGTTCTTCTCCACAAACCACATATGGATCAACTAGAGTGATTGCATGTGTGTTCTTTTCACAAACCACACATGGATCCACCAGAGTCATTGCATGTGTGTTTTTTCCACAAACCACATATGGATCAACCAGTGTCATTGCATGTGTGTTCTTTCCACAAACCACATTTGGATCAACCAATGGCATTGCATGTGTGTTCTTTCCACAAACCACACCTGTATCAACCAATGGCATTGCATGTGTATTCGTTTCACAAACCACACATGGATCAACCAATGGCATTGCATGTGTGTTCTTTCCAAAAAACCACACATGGATCCACCAGAGTCATTGCATTTGTGTTCTTTCCACAAACCACATATCGATCAACCAGTGGCATTGCATGTGTATTCTTTCCACAAACCACATATGTACCCACTAGAGTCATTGCATGTGTGTTCTTATACTAAAACCAGCACTAGAGTCATTTCATGTGTGTGTTTTTCACAAACCACATATGGATCCACCAGTGTTCACTACAAGTGTATTCTTTCCACAAACCACATATGGATCAACCAGTGGTTATTGCATGTGTGTTCTTTTCCACAAACCACATATGGATCCACTAGAGTCATTGCATGTGTGTTCTTTTCACAAACCACATATGGACCCACTAGAGTCATTGCATGTGTGTTCTTATACTAAAACCAGCACTAGAGTCATTGCATGTGTGTTCTTTTCACAATTATGGATCCACCAGTGTCATTCCATGTGTGTTCTTTCCACAAACCACATACGGACCAACCAATGGCATTGCATGTGTGTTCTTTTCCACAAACCACACAGGGATCCCCCTGAGTCATTGCATGTGTGTTCTTTTCACAAACCACATATGGACCCACTTGAGTCATTGCATGTGTGTTCTTTCCACAAACCACACATGGATTAACCAATGGCATTGCATGTGTGTTATTGTCACAAACCACATATGGATCAACCAATGTCGTTGCATGTCTGTTCCTGTCATGAACCACACATGGATCAACCAGTGGTCATTGCATGTGTGTTCTTTCCACAAACCACACATGGATCCACTAGAGTCATTGCATGTGTGTTCTTTTCTCAAACCACATATGGATCAACCAATGGAATTGCATGTGTGTTCTTTTCACAAACCAAATATGGATCCACCAGTGTTCACTGCATGTGTGTTCTTTCCACAAATCACATATGGATCAACCAGTATTCACTACATGTGTGTTCTTTCGACAAACAACATATGGACCCACTAGAGTCATAGCATGTGTGTTCTTTCCACAAACCACACATGGATTAACCAATGGCATTGCATGTGTGTTATTGTCACAAAACACATATGGATCAACCAATGTCATTGCATGTGTGTTCCTGTCATGAACCACATATGGACCCACTAGAGTCATTACATGTGTGTTCTTTTCACAAATCACATATGGATCAACCAGTGTTCACTTCATGTGTGTTCTTTCCACAATCCACATATGGATCAACCAATGGCATTGCATGTGTGTTCTTTTCCACAAACCACATATGGATCCACTAGAGTCATTGCATGTGTGTTCTTTTCACAAACCACATATGGACCCACTAGAGTCATTGCATGTGTGTTCTTTTCACAAACCACACATGGATCCACCAGAGTCATTGCATGTGTGTTCTTTCCACAAACCACATATGGATAAACCAGTGTCATTGCCTGTGTGTTCTTTCCACAAACCACATTTGGATCAACCAATGGCATTGCATGTGTGTTCTTTCGACAAACCACACATGGATCAACCAATGGCATTGCATGTGTATTAGTTTCACAAACCACACATGGATCAACTAATGGCATTGCATGTGTGTTCTTTCCACAAACCACACATGGATCCACCAGAGTCATTACATGTGTGTTCTTTCCACACACCACATATGGATCAACCAGTGTCATTGCAAGTGTGTTCTTTCCACAAATCACATATGGATCAACCAATGGCATTGCATGTGTGTTCTTTTCACAAACCACATATGGATCCACCAGTGTTCACTGCATGTGGGTTCTTTCCATAAATCACATATGGATCAACCAGTGTTCACTGCATGTGTGTTCATTCTACAAACAACATATGGACCCACTAGAGTCATTGCATGTGTGTTCTTTCCACAAACCACACATGGATTAACCAATGGCATTGCATGTGTGTTATTGTCACAAACCACATATGGGTCAACCAATGTCATTGCATGTGTGTTCCTGTCATGAACCGCATATGGACCCACTAGAGTCATTTCATGTGTGTTCTTTTCACAAATCACCTATGGATCAACCAGTGTTCACTGCATGTGTGTTCCACAAACCACATATGGGCCAACCAATGGCATTGCATTTGTGTTCTTCTCCACAAACCACATATGGATCCACTAGAGTCATTGCATGAGTGTTCTTTCCACAAACCACATATGTACCCACTAGAGTCATTGCATGTGTGTTCTTATACTAAAACCTGCACTAGAGTCATTTCATGTGTGTGTTTTTCACAAACCACATATGGATCCACCAGTGTCATTGCATGCGTTCTTTCCACAAACCACATATGGATTAACCAGTGGTTATTGCATGTGTGTTATTTTCCACAAACCAGATATGGATCCACTAGAGTCATTGCATGTGTGTTCTTTTCACAAACCACATATGGACCCACTATAGTCATTGCATGTGTGTTCTTATACTAAAACCAGCACTAGAGTCATTGCATGTGTGTTCTTTTCACAAACCATATATGGATCCACCAGTGTCATTCCATGTGTGTTCTTTCCACAAACCACATATGGATCCACCAGTGTTCATAGCATGTGTGTTCTTTCCACAAACCACACAGGGATCCCCCTGAGTCATTGCATGTGTGTTCTTTTCACAAACCACATATGGACCGACTTGAGTCATTGCATGTGTGTTCTTTCCACAAACCACACATGGATTAACCAATGGCATTGCATGTGTGTTATTGTCACAAACCACATATGGATCAACCAATGTCATTGCATGTGTGTTCCTGTCATGAACCACACATGGATCAACCAGTGGTCATTGCATGTGTGTTCTTTCCACAAACCACACATGGATCCACTAGAGTCATTGCATGTGTGTTCTTTTCTCAAACCACATATGGATCAACCAATGGAATTGCATGTGTGTTCTTTTCACAAATCAAATATGGATCCACCAGTGTTCACTGCATGTGTGTTCTTTCCACAAATCACATATGGATCAACCAGTGTTCACTACATGTGTGTTCTTTCGACAAACAACATATGGAATCACTAGATTGATAGCATGTGTGTTCTTTCCACAAACCACACATGGATTAACCAATGGCATTGCATGTGTGTTATTGTCAAAAAACACATATGGATCAACCAATGTCATTGCATGTGTGTTCCTGTCATGAACCACATATGGACCCACTAGAGTCATTACATGTGTGTTCTTTTCACAAATCACAAATGGATCAACCAGTGTTCACTGCATGTGTGTTCTTTCCACAAACCACATACGGACCAACCAATGGCATTGCATGTGTGTTCTTTTCCACAAACCACATATGGATCCACTAGAGTCATTGCATGTGTGTTCTTTTCACAAACCACATATGGACCCACTAGAGTCATTGCATGTGTGTTCTTTTCACAAACCACACATGGATCCACCAGAGTCATTGCATGTGTGTTCTTTCCACAAACCACATATGGATCAACCAGTGTCATTGCATGTGTGTTCTTTCCACAAACCACATTTGGATCAACCAATGGCATTGCATGTGTGTTCTTTCGACAAACCACACATGGATGAACCAATGGCATTGCATGTGTATTAGTTTCACAAACCACACATGGATCAACTAATGGCATTGCATGTGTGTTCTTTCCACAAACCACACATGGATCCACTAGAGTCATTACATGTGTGTTCTTTTCACAAATCACATATGGATCAACCAGTGTTCACTTCATGTGTGTTCTTTCCACAATCCACATATGGATCAACCAATGGCATTGCATGTGTGTTCTTTTCCACAAACCACATATGGATCCACTAGAGTCATTGCATGTGTGTTCTTTTCACAAACCACATATGGACCCACTAGAGTCATTGCATGTGTGTTCTTTTCACAAACAACACATGGATCCACCAGAGTCATTGCATGTGTGTTCTTTGCACAAACCACATATGGATAAACCAGTGTCATTGCCTGTGTGTTCTTTCCACAAACCACATTTGGATCAACCAATGGCATTGCATGTGTGTTCTTTCGACAAACCACACATGGATCAACCAATGGCATTGCATGTGTATTAGTTTCACAAACCACACATGGATCAACTAATGGCATTGCATGTGTGTTCTTTCCACAAACCACACATGGATCCACCAGAGTCATTACATGTGTGTTCTTTCCACACACCACATATGGATCAACCAGTGTCATTGCAAGTGTGTTCTTTCCACAAATCACATATGGATCAACCAATGGCATTGCATGTGTGTTCTTTTCACAAACCACATATGGATCCACCAGTGTTCACTGCATGTGGGTTCTTTCCATAAATCACATATGGATCAACCAGTGTTCACTGCATGTGTGTTCATTCTACAAACAACATATGGACCCACTAGAGTCATTGCATGTGTGTTCTTTCCACAAACCACACATGGATTAACCAATGGCATTGCATGTGTGTTATTGTCACAAACCACATATGGGTCAACCAATGTCATTGCATGTGTGTTCCTGTCATGAACCACATATGGACCCACTAGAGTCATTTCATGTGTGTTCTTTTCACAAATCACCTATGGATCAACCAGTGTTCACTGCATGTGTGTTCCACAAACCACATATGGGCCAACCAATGGCATTGCATTTGTGTTCTTCTCCACAAACCACATATGGATCCACTAGAGTCATTGCATGAGTGTTCTTTTTACAAACCACATATGGACCCACTAGAGTCATTGCATGTGTGTTCTTTTCACAAACCACACATGGATCCACCAGAGTCATTGCATGTGTGTTCTTTCCACAAACCACATATGGAACAACCAGTGTCATTGCATGTGTGTTCCTTCCACAAACCACATTTGGATCAACCAATGGCATTGCATGTGTGTTCTTTCCACAAACCACACATGGATCAACCAATGGCATTGCATGTGTATTCGTTTCACAAACTACACATGGATCAACCAATGGCATTGCATGTGTGTTCTTTCCAAAAAACACACATGGATCCACCAGAGTCATTGCATGTGTGTTCTTTCCACAAACCACATATGGATCAACCAGTGGCATTGCATGTGTGTTCTTTCCACAAACCACATATGTACCCACTAGAGTCATTGCATGTGTGTTCTTATACTAAAACCTGCACTAGAGTCATTTCATGTGTGTGTTTTTCACAAACCACATATGGATCCACCAGTGTCATTGCATGCGTTCTTTCCACAAACCACATATGGATTAACCAGTGGTTATTGCATGTGTGTTATTTTCCACAAACCAGATATGGATCCACTAGAGTCATTGCATGTGTGTTCTTTTCACAAACCACATATGGACCCACTAGAGTCATTGCATGTGTGTTCTTATACTAAAACCAGCACTAGAGTCATTGCATGTGTGTTCTTTTCACAAACCATATATGGATCCACCAGTGTCATTACATGTGTGTTCTTTCCACAAACCACATATGGATCCACCAGTGTTCATAGCATGTGTGTTCTTTCCACAAACCACACAGGGATCCCCCTGAGTCATTGCATGTGTGTTCTTTTCACAAACCACATATGGACCCACTTGAGTCATTGCATGTGTGTTCTTTACACAAACCACACATGGATTAACCAATGGCATTGCATGTGTGTTATTGTCACAAACCACATATGGATCAACCAATGTCATTGCATGTGTGTTCCTGTCATGAACCACACATGGATCAACCAGTGGTCATTGCATGTGTGTTCTTTCCACAAACCACACATGGATCCACTAGAGTCATTGCATGTGTGTTCTTTTCTCAAACCACATATGGATCAACCAATGGAATTGCATGTGTGTTCTTTTCACAAACCAAATATGGATCCACCAGTGTTCACTGCATGTGTGTTCTTTCCACAAATCACATATGGATCAACCAGTGTTCACTACATGTGTGTTCTTTCGACAAACAACATATGGAATCACTAGATTGATAGCATGTGTGTTCTTTCCACAAACCACACATGGATTAACCAATGGCATTGCATGTGTGTTATTGTCAAAAAACACATATGGATCAACCAATGTCATTGCATGTGTGTTCCTGTCATGAACCACATATGGACCCACTAGAGTCATTACATGTGTGTTCTTTTCACAAATCACAAATGGATCAACCAGTGTTCACTGCATGTGTGTTCTTTCCACAAACCACATACGGACCAACCAATGGCATTGCATGTGTGTTCTTTTCCACAAACCACATATGGATCCACTAGAGTCATTGCATGTGTGTTCTTTTCACAAACCACATATGGACCCACTAGAGTCATTGCATGTGTGTTCTTTTCACAAACCACACATGGATCCACCAGAGTCATTGCATGTGTGTTCTTTCCACAAACCACATATGGATCAACCAGTGTCATTGCATGTGTGTTCTTTCCACAAACCACATTTGGATCAACCAATGGCATTGCATGTGTGTTCTTTCGACAAACCACACATGGATGAACCAATGGCATTGCATGTGTATTAGTTTCACAAACCACACATGGATCAACTAATGGCATTGCATGTGTGTTCTTTCCACAAACCACACATGGATCCACTAGAGTCATTACATGTGTGTTCTTTTCACAAATCACATATGGATCAACCAGTGTTCACTTCATGTGTGTTCTTTCCACAATCCACATATGGATCAACCAATGGCATTGCATGTGTGTTCTTTTCCACAAACCACATATGGATCCACTAGAGTCATTGCATGTGTGTTCTTTTCACAAACCACATATGGACCCACTAGAGTCATTGCATGTGTGTTCTTTTCACAAACAACACATGGATCCACCAGAGTCATTGCATGTGTGTTCTTTGCACAAACCACATATGGATAAACCAGTGTCATTGCCTGTGTGTTCTTTCCACAAACCACATTTGGATCAACCAATGGCATTGCATGTGTGTTCTTTCGACAAACCACACATGGATCAACCAATGGCATTGCATGTGTATTAGTTTCACAAACCACACATGGATCAACTAATGGCATTGCATGTGTGTTCTTTCCACAAACCACACATGGATCCACCAGAGTCATTACATGTGTGTTCTTTCCACACACCACATATGGATCAACCAGTGTCATTGCAAGTGTGTTCTTTCCACAAATCACATATGGATCAACCAATGGCATTGCATGTGTGTTCTTTTCACAAACCACATATGGATCCACCAGTGTTCACTGCATGTGGGTTCTTTCCATAAATCACATATGGATCAACCAGTGTTCACTGCATGTGTGTTCATTCTACAAACAACATATGGACCCACTAGAGTCATTGCATGTGTGTTCTTTCCACAAACCACACATGGATTAACCAATGGCATTGCATGTGTGTTATTGTCACAAACCACATATGGGTCAACCAATGTCATTGCATGTGTGTTCCTGTCATGAACCACATATGGACCCACTAGAGTCATTTCATGTGTGTTCTTTTCACAAATCACCTATGGATCAACCAGTGTTCACTGCATGTGTGTTCCACAAACCACATATGGGCCAACCAATGGCATTGCATTTGTGTTCTTCTCCACAAACCACATATGGATCCACTAGAGTCATTGCATGAGTGTTCTTTTTACAAACCACATATGGACCCACTAGAGTCATTGCATGTGTGTTCTTTTCACAAACCACACATGGATCCACCAGAGTCATTGCATGTGTGTTCTTTCCACAAACCACATATGGAACAACCAGTGTCATTGCATGTGTGTTCCTTCCACAAACCACATTTGGATCAACCAATGGCATTGCATGTGTGTTCTTTCCACAAACCACACATGGATCAACCAATGGCATTGCATGTGTATTCGTTTCACAAACTACACATGGATCAACCAATGGCATTGCATGTGTGTTCTTTCCAAAAAACACACATGGATCCACCAGAGTCATTGCATGTGTGTTCTTTCCACAAACCACATATGGATCAACCAGTGGCATTGCATGTGTGTTCTTTCCACAAACCACATATGTACCCACTAGAGTCATTGCATGTGTGTTCTTATACTAAAACCTGCACTAGAGTCATTTCATGTGTGTGTTTTTCACAAACCACATATGGATCCACCAGTGTCATTGCATGCGTTCTTTCCACAAACCACATATGGATTAACCAGTGGTTATTGCATGTGTGTTATTTTCCACAAACCAGATATGGATCCACTAGAGTCATTGCATGTGTGTTCTTTTCACAAACCACATATGGACCCACTAGAGTCATTGCATGTGTGTTCTTATACTAAAACCAGCACTAGAGTCATTGCATGTGTGTTCTTTTCACAAACCATATATGGATCCACCAGTGTCATTACATGTGTGTTCTTTCCACAAACCACATATGGATCCACCAGTGTTCATAGCATGTGTGTTCTTTCCACAAACCACACAGGGATCCCCCTGAGTCATTGCATGTGTGTTCTTTTCACAAACCACATATGGACCCACTTGAGTCATTGCATGTGTGTTCTTTACACAAACCACACATGGATTAACCAATGGCATTGCATGTGTGTTATTGTCACAAACCACATATGGATCAACCAATGTCATTGCATGTGTGTTCCTGTCATGAACCACACATGGATCAACCAGTGGTCATTGCATGTGTGTTCTTTCCACAAACCACACATGGATCCACTAGAGTCATTGCATGTGTGTTCTTTTCTCAAACCACATATGGATCAACCAATGGAATTGCATGTGTGTTCTTTTCACAAACCAAATATGGATCCACCAGTGTTCACTGCATGTGTGTTCTTTCCACAAATCACATATGGATCAACCAGTGTTCACTACATGTGTGTTCTTTCGACAAACAACATATGGAATCACTAGATTGATAGCATGTGTGTTCTTTCCACAAACCACACATGGATTAACCAATGGCATTGCATGTGTGTTATTGTCAAAAAACACATATGGATCAACCAATGTCATTGCATGTGTGTTCCTGTCATGAACCACATATGGACCCACTAGAGTCATTACATGTGTGTTCTTTTCACAAATCACAAATGGATCAACCAGTGTTCACTGCATGTGTGTTCTTTCCACAAACCACATACGGACCAACCAATGGCATTGCATGAGTGTTCTTTTCCACAAACCACATATGGATCCACTAGAGTCATTGCATGTGTGTTCTTTTCACAAACCACATATGGACCCACTAGAGTCATTGCATGTGTGTTCTTTTCACAAACCACACATGGATCCACCAGAGTCATTGCATGTGTGTTCTTTCCACAAACCACATATGGATCAACCAGTGTCATTGCATGTGTGTTCTTTCCACAAACCACATTTGGATCAACCAATGGCATTGCATGTGTGTTCTTTCGACAAACCACACATGGATGAACCAATGGCATTGCATGTGTATTAGTTTCACAAACCACACATGGATCAACTAATGGCATTGCATGTGTGTTCTTTCCACAAACCACACATGGATCCACTAGAGTCATTACATGTGTGTTCTTTTCACAAATCACATATGGATCAACCAGTGTTCACTTCATGTGTGTTCTTTCCACAATCCACATATGGATCAACCAATGGCATTGCATGTGTGTTCTTTTCCACAAACCACATATGGATCCACTAGAGTCATTGCATGTGTGTTCTTTTCACAAACCACATATGGACCCACTAGAGTCATTGCATGTGTGTTCTTTTCACAAACCACACATGGATCCACCAGAGTCATTGCATGTGTATTCTTTCCACAAACCACACATGGATTAACCAATGGCATTGCATGTGTGTTATTGTCACAAACCACATATGGGTCAACCAATGTCATTGCATGTGTGTTCCTGTCATGAACCACATATGGACCCACTAGAGTCATTGCATGTGTGTTCTTTTCACAAATCACCTCTGGATCAACCAGTGTTCACTACATGTGTGTTCCACAAACCACATATGGGCCAACCAATGGCATTGCATGTGTGTTCTTCTCCACAAACCACATATGGATCCACTAGAGTCATTGCATGTGTGTTCTTTTCACAAACCACATATGGACCCACTAGAGTCATTGCATCTGTGTTCTTTTCACAAACCACACATGGATCCACCAGAGTCATTGCATGTGTGTTCTTTCCACAAACCACATATGGATCAACCAGTGTCATTGCATGTGAGTTCTTTCCACAAACGACATTTGGATCAACCAATGGCATTGCATGTGTGTTCTTTCCACAAACCACACATGGATCAACCAATGGCATTGCATGTGTATTCGTTTCACAAACCACACATGGATCAACCAATGGCATTGCATGTGTGTTCTTTCCACAAACCACAGATGGATCCACCAGAGTCATTGCATGTGTGTTCTTTCCACAAACCACATATGGATCAACCAGTGTTATTGCATGTGTGTTCTTTCCACAAACCACATATGGAC
The DNA here is from genome assembly GCA_916181665.1 of Avena sativa. Taxonomy (NCBI): domain Eukaryota; kingdom Viridiplantae; phylum Streptophyta; class Magnoliopsida; order Poales; family Poaceae; genus Avena; species Avena sativa. The sequence goes on along the minus strand of OV702292.1, from coordinate 258,728,912 downwards.
CCACTAGAGTCATTGCATGTGTGTTCTTATACTAAAACCAGCACTAGAGTCATTGCATTTGTGTTTTTTCAGAAACCACATATGGATCCACCAGTGTCATTGCATGTGTTCTTTCCACAAACCACATATGGATCAACCAGTGGTTATTGCATGTGTGTTCTTTCCACAAACCACGTATGGATCCACTAGAGTCATTGCATGTGTCTTTTTTTTCACAAACCACATATGGATCAACCAATGGCATTGCATGTGTGTTATTTTCACAAACCACATATGGATCCACCAGTGTTCACTGCATTTGTGTTCTTTCCACAAATCACATATGGATCAACCAGTGTTCATTGCATGTGTGTTCTTTCCACAAACCACATATGGATCCACTAGAGTCATTGCATGTGTGTTCTTTCCACAAAGCACATATGGACCCACTAGAGTCATTGCATGTGTGTTCTTTCCACAAACCACACATGGATTAACCAATGGCATTGCATGTGTGTTATTGTCACAAACCACATATGGATCAACCAATGTTATTGCATGTGTGTTCCTGTCATGAACCACACATGGATCCACCAGTGTTCATTGCATGTGTGTTCTTTCCACAAACCACATAAGGATCCACTAGAGTCATTCGTGTGTGTTGTTTTCACAAACCACATATGGATCAACCAGTGTCATTGCATGTGTGTTCATGTCATGAACCACATATGGACCCACTAGAGTCATTACATGTGTGTTCTTTCCACAAACCACATATGGATCCACTAGAGTCATTGCATGTGTGTTCTTTTCACAAACCACAAAAGGATCAACTGTGACACCCCCGGGATCAGGGTTAAACAAATCTAGACCTTAGCCTGACATAAGCTTAACCTAGAACTCGAGGATATCCAGTGAGAAATTGGTAACACAACAGTAACCCTGCGACACAAAAAAAATTATTAGAGCAAGCTCATAACTGAGCGAAGAACCAAAATATTACAAGCAGAGGTCACTGACCACAAACATCATACAACGGAAGGAAAATTATGCTATTAAGTATAGCAAACTTAACAAATGGCCGAAGAGGCCTAAAGCATAACGATGACATCCCAGCCCATAGATTCCAGGCTTTCGGCCGGGAACCCCAAGCTACTCGTCGGTGTCGATGTCGTACAGAACTCGTCTTTAAGGGAACACATACTCTGAAAGTATCAACAAAGCAAGGGTGAGTACAGGGTGTACTCCGCAAGACTTATGGCTGGTGGGGTTATTTTGCATAAAGCCATCTTTGTTTTATAAAACAAGAGGGAGAAGAAGCTCGTCAAATCATAATATTTTAAATGGGGATAAGAGAGCGACATATCCGAAGAATTGATCATCATATTGATATCTACCAAGTCATCATTATCGCCTACCTAGGATCACCCTCTCATACCCAAGAGGAAGTATCCTTAAGCACACGTTGATCTGCCATGTTTTACGATTAGGTTATAGTTCTCTATGATCTTAGAATTCGGTCACCAAGTGTTCATAACCGTGAACATGGCTTTTCGAAAATATTTAACCCTGCAGGGGTGTACAACTTTACCCACACGTACCAACCGACTCTTAATGCCAACGTATTAGCCCTCTTCCTTGGAAGGCCGGCAGAGGGTGGTTGGCCACGACCTTTACCTTGCTTTCGCCGAGACCATGAGTCACGCCCTAAGGATGGTTCTGCTGTAACGGGTCAAATCCCGAAGTTGGTCCCTAGAGATGTGAGTCGGGGTTGGTTTACCAGGGGCTCCATCGACCCCAAGCAACCCCGGCCATGCTTACCTACCTGTATGAATGCACCTCCTTCACCGCCTTCGAGAACAACCAGAATGCATATGTCGAATGGAACGCCTGAACTATGTGACTCATGGAATCTACTAGGCAAGTTAATCAGCGGAGGGGTTCCCAAGCCCCGTGCGGTTGTACGCTCATCTTGGTTCCAAAGGCAAGAACTTGGTTCCTAGTAGTGGCGAGCATGGAACTGGAAAAACCACATCCCACCGTGGCCTCCCATACAAGCCTTAGCATGTTTAACCTTTACCACTAATCTTACCTTATCAGTCTAGCTTGTTCTCCTGTCATACTAGATTCTCTGCATCTGATACATCATCTGGATGAACCAGAACTGACAGCTATGCATGTCTAAGCAAGACACAAATAATAGCTCTAGCAGTGCACACAAGCCAAACCTAGTTATGCTAGGAGCAGTGGATTAGGTAATATAAGCTCAAAGGGAGTAATGCAACGTATAGGATACTCTATCTATCGATAAAAGACCACAGTGGAATCGTATGCATCATGGAGAGAAGTAAAATACTTTTAAAGCATAGGATTGTATAATGGTGGGGTTATGCTTGCATAGGTTTGTTGATACTCATATATAGATCTCCGGGAGCCTTGTACTTAACTTGGTTATAGTTGGTCAAGTATTGTTCGTCGATCTTCGATGGTGTTGATCTCGACCTTCAATCTCAGAGTCGGTATCGTATTCTACCAGAAAGAACCAAACACCGGAAAGAAAGGGGGAAACAACAATCAACACATGGCATCGGTGCAATGCTCAAGCAAGGATGATGATATGATAGGTTAATTAGTATTGTAATGAACCCCTAAGACATGCTCGACCATTTTAAACAGGGTCCGAGGGTCGCAATCCCTAGAACAGGGAAAACCCCGGAACACCTATGGGGGTTGATTTCGTTCTCTAATTAAACTTGCCATGTAAGTTTCTTACCAATGCATGATTATAATTTAAACATATAGATCTCATTTTTCTGAACATTTTGATATATTATACACATTTTTCTGACTTACAAATAATTACTTATTGAATTTATAAGATTTAACAATTTATGAAATTATTAAAAACCTTTTATTAAACTTTACTGCGTCACTAAGACGTCAGCACAAGGGTGAGGATATTTCTCACCGAGGCAGTGTTTAGCCTCTGTGGCTGACCGGTGGGCCAGAGCCACATCAGTAGCCACGTTGGGGTCAGCAGTCAATGGGCCCACGGGCCACGTCAGCACGACATCACGATGATGTCACGTCATCAGCCACCGGCAGATGGTCACCAGCGACGGCGAAGAAGGGCGCACAGAGCTGCGAGGCTAGGCCCATTTGAAGCGGGCGTCCACGCTGAGCCTAAAGGAGGCGGCGCCACCCTAAAATGGTCGCCGGAGCAGCGGGTTCAACGGCACGCGGCGGCAATGCTCACGGGTCTACGGCGAGCAGCGGTCACAGAGCAGGAGGGGGTCGGAGGAGAGGCCCTAGGGGATCACCAGCTTACCTTGGTTCGGTCGGAGGCATCGGCGAGGAGCGGGGAGACCAGAGGAAGCAGTAATGTCAACGGCGGCGCTCGTCGGTCTCGTAGAAGACGCAATCGAAGCGGCCAAATGCGAGCGCCCGAGCTTGATTCCATTAGAGGGGAGGGAGAACTCGACGAGACGAAGCTCCAGAGGGCATCGACGAGGCACGGGGAGGCTCTAAGCGGCGGCGATTTGACGGCGACCTAGGGCTAGGGTTCGGTCATCTCGCGAGGAGGGGAAGAGAGGAGGAGAGTGGCATCTAAGGTTCACCCAGTAGAGGCCAGGGGGTCTTGTAGGCCTCCGGGAACGGTGGCACGCATCGTGGCGCCGGGCGAGCATCGCGACACTGGCGAGCGGCGGAGGCATCGACACCGAGTTGCTTCCGTCGCGAGGGAGACGACGGAAAGAGGCGACGAAAGGGTATGCGGCATGGGCTGCTGCTAGGCCAAAGGTGGGCCACACAGGGCTGCTGGCTTGCGCATGTGAGCGGCTGGGAGAGCGGGAAGGAAGTTGGGCCACGGGCTGCTCTGCTGTTAGCTCTTTTTTTAGCTAAAACATTTTTCAATATCTGTTTTCTCTTTTGTATTTAATTTCAAATCTGTTTTGGCTCATTCCAAAAATACTAGAACATTTTTAAATATCCAAAATAATGCAGGGACCCCTTTATACTATTTGGGATCCGCACTTTTGATATTTTTCAAAATACAAAAACCATTTTGAATTCATTTCAAAAAGAGGGGAAGGGTTAGGGTTTAGGGTTTTTACATTAATTTTCTATGCATGCACTTTTATTTCTTAGCAAAAAAATGATGCTCATGAATGCACGATCAAACCCTAATTAATATTAACTAAAACTGGGGCATTACATCAACCAATGACATTGCATGTGTGTTCTTCTCACAAACCACACATGGATCCACCAGTGTAATTGCATGTCTGATCTTTCCATTAACCACAGTTAGAGTCATTGCATGTGTGTTCTTTTCACAATCCACATATCACCAGTGGAATTGCATGTGTGTTCCTCTCATAAACCACATATGGATCCACCCAGTGTGATTGCATGTGTGTTCTTCTCACAAACCACATAAGGATCCACAAGTGTCATTGGACGTGTGTTCTTTTCATAAAACACATATAGATCCTAACCTTAGGAGAGCCCTAACCTTAGCCCCCCAATGGATCCACTGTTAGACCGAGTCTTCTAGAAGGCATGCCCTCACACAGTTGTTCTGCGTGACGATTGTTACATACCGTTCGATCGGGGCGCTTGGACGGTTGGGATGGTTGATACATTGCAAATGTATCTATAATTTTTGATGTTCCATGCTTGGTTTATATCTACTTTCTTGTGTTTTGTCCACACTTTGGAGTACTTTTTATACACTTTCTTGGACTAACCTATTAACAAGATGCCATAGTGCCAGTTGCCTGTTTCTCCTGTTTTTGGTTCCAGGAAGTCAGAAAATGAATATTCTCGGAATTGGAAGGGACAAAAGCCAAAGTTGATATTTTACCGGAAGACTCACGGAGCCAGAAGACGAGACGGAGAGGGGCCACAGGGTTGCCACACCACCCCTAGGCGCGGGTCCCCCTGGCCGTGCCAGGGCATGGTGTGGGCCCCTGGTCAGCCACCGGCCTCGCCTCTTTCACCTATATATCTCCCCCGATGCAAAAACCCTAAGGCGTCAATCAGAAATCCATGAAAAGTTCCGCTGCACCACCGCCACTAAAGGGGAGATTCAGGGGACAGAAAGTCTCTGTTCCGACACCCTGTCGGGACAGGGAAGTGCCCCTGGAGCCATCTCCATCGATCTCCACCACCATCTCCATCGCTATTGCTGATTCCCATGATGATGAGGGAGTAGTTCTCTCTCGAGGCTAAGGGTTCTACCGATAGCTATGTGCTCATCTCCCTCTCTATGCATGATCATATTGTGATCATGAGCTTGTAATCTATAGATCTACCTTGCTACTCAAGTGCTTTAATAGATCTCTGCTCTCCCCATGTGTGTGAAAGTGACAGCATGCACACCATGGTGGCACTTAGGCTAGAGATTACAATTACTTGTTATGAGTTATATTTGGAGTTGGATGTCTCTATGAAATTTGGTGTTTGTTGAAACCATCTAGAGCTCAAGGTGATAGTGTGGGATTATCTAGATGGGGAAAGTGGACTTTGAGGAGTGTTGTTATAGCCCTACCATGGATTAGAGTGTCCAACCGGAGAGTAGTTAAGAGTAGTATCATAAAAAGAAGATATTTATATGAGAGTGTTCACTAGTGAAAGTATGATCCCTAGGCCTTGTTTCTAAACATTGAAACACCGTTTGCAATTAGATCTGTTACATGTTTGCTTGCTTCCATCTTTATTTTAGTTTGCCTTTAGTCTCTTCCACGCCAGCAAGCTATTTTCTGGCACCGTTACCGCTTATAATTATCTATACCACTTGTATTTCACTATCTCTTCGCCGAATTAGTGCACATATACACCTGACAAGTGTATTGGGTGTGTTGGGGACACAAGAGACTTCTCGTATCTTGATTGCAGCATTGCTTGAGAGGGAATACCTTTGACCACTTCCTCCCTGAGTTCGATAAACCTTGGGTGATCCACTTAAGGGAAAACTTGCTGCTGTTTTACAAACCTCTGCATTTGGAGGCCCAACAACTGTCTACAAGAATAGAAGTGCGTAGACATCAAGCTATTTTCTAGCGCCGTTGCCGGGGAGGTAAGGTAAAAGGTACTCACATCCTCCGGTGTGAGTGCTCGAAGTTATTTCCTTTAGGTTCTGCAATTTTGTCTTTTTGTTTCTTTTTTTCACTAGTTAGGCTTAATGGAAAACAACAACAAAAATTAGAGAGCTTTATAGTGTTTATCTTGAGTTAGTACATGAAGTGTTTGAAGATAAAATTAATAAACCTATGGAACTTTATTTGCATGCTAATAGCAATGTTATTAGTATGAATTCTTTGAACACCATTATTGCTAATGCTATGGAAAAGTCTAAGCTAGGGGAAGCTAGTTTTTATGAAAATGATCTTTTTAGTTCCCCAGCTTTGGAAGATAGTTATTCTATTGCTTATGATGATACCAAACCTCCAATATATGATGATTACAATGATGAATATGGTATTTTCAGTCCACCTACTATTGAGGAGGCAATTAATTATGACTACAATATGCCTCCTATATTTGATGACTATGGTGATGAGAATAATAATGATAGCCATTTTGTTGAATTTGCTCCCACTATAATTAATAAGAATGACTATGTTTATGTGGGGAGTATTAATTCTTTTATGCATGTGGCTCATGATAAGAATGTTTTCTGTGATAGTTATATTGTTAATTTTATTCATGATTCTACTGAAAGTTATTATGAGAGAGGGAAACATGGTTTTATGTATCTCAACAATATTAAGTTTCCCCTCTTTATGTTGAAAGTCTTGAAGTTGCACTTGTTTTGCTTTCCTATGCTTGTTGCTTTGTGCTTTCATGACTTTTTTCTTTACAAGATTCCTATGCATAGGAAGTGGGTTAGACTTAAATGTGCTTTGAATTTGCTTCTTGATGCTCCCTTTTACTTCAATTTATATTTCTTATGTGAGCATCTTCTCAAACTATCATGCTTAACTTAAAGGCGTTAAAGAAAAGTACTTATTGGGAGATAACCCAAAAGTTTTAGATGAGTCTTGGAAGTTATTACTTCTGTAATAACCTCTCCTTATCCTTTTTATTTGCTTTTTGTGCCAAGAGTAACTTCTAATGAGAGAGAAGTAATGCGTGGGAAAGTTGTTGTCCCGAAATAGATTTTTGTTCTTCACTGTAAAAATTCGTGTAAAATCTCTATACGTCGTTTTGAGGCGTGAATTTTTGTGCTTCTGCCCCAGGTTGTTATCTAACTTTCGTTAGTTCAACACTTTTCTATTTGAGCAACAGAAGGTGTTCAAAAAAATTAGTTTTTACCTGCTGGTCTGTTTTGACAGATTTCTGCCATTATTTTCATTTGCTTCTTGTTGGTTCCTTTTTGAGTTCTTTTGGGAATTGAGATTTTTTAGGGAAGTGCTACAGTAGCTTGTGTTTTAATGGAAGTTTTATTGGTGTTGAAACTGAACCCAAAAACTTATTATCTTGAGTGCACTAATATTGCTAATAAATATTGTGTGAAGTTTTGTATGAAGGAAAATTTTCAGTGTATGGAAGGAGTGAGTAATGAGATGAAGAATGGACTAAAGCTCAAGCTTGGGGATGCCACGCATGTCTCCCCGAGAAATATCCAAGAAGTACAAGCATCAAAGCTTGGGGATGCCCAAGGCATCCCCTTCTTCATCAACAAAAATCCAAGGTTTCTTCCAAACACTTCATTTTTATTATTTCCTACACAATTGTGTTGTTCTTGGAGCGTCTTCGTTTTTGTTCTTAGTTTTCATTTACTTAGTTTTATTGGTTTAATGCAATAAGTTGGTTGGATCCCAACACACTTCTTTTGGAGAGACACACCCCGTTATTCATTATTTAGAACACTCTAGTTTTCATTATTATTGTTTTGTGAGTGTTCTCTTTTGCTAGCACTGTGTTTAGCCTTAGTTTTCTCGTGCTTTCAGCTTAGAAATTTTTAGTTCTTCTTTGTGGATTTGTGATACAAGCTCACTGATCTTTATTGATATTATCTTTGTGAGTTGTTTCAAATAAGTCGATTGGTGTTGGAAAAGAGTAGGAAGTTTCATGCTTATAGTGGTACAAAAAGGAGCTTGTTTTTTACTGTGACTTAGGCTTTATCATGTCATGCTTGATATTGTTTTGGCTTTATGCTTAGTGATTATTGTTGTAGCATGACTTGTTATAAACAATTGAGATTGCTTAATGTGCCTTGGAAGAATCATGCGTTGTTTTAGCATATTAAAGCATAGTATTGTGGTATTCTCATTTGATGCTTTATTTGGGTTGGCTTGGCGCATGATCACACCATGTTATGACTATCCAAAGTCACCATAGCCTTGAAGATCCTTTAGCTTTCGAATTGTAATATCACTTTATGCTTTGATTAATGATCTTTTGTCGCTCTGTATGATTATGGCCATTATTGCTCTCTTAGTTGGTCGCTCCCAGTCTTTTGCTAGCCTCCACAACCAAGTATGAGTTCTACTCATGCATCCAACTCCTAAAACCAAGTTATTCCAAAGAGTCCACCATACCTACCTATTAGCATTTCCTATTCCAAGTATATTCATGTTTTTATCTACCTTCCAAATTAAACTTGTTATGAGAAAACTAGTGATTAAAGCTCTCACGAGCTTGATGCCACAGTTTACTTTTCTTGCCCTTAATAAACTTGAACCATTGTGTCGTCTATGTTGTATATGCTTGCACTTATATGTTGGGGATTAGCAGAACCATGCTGTCATGGTGAACGCTTTCAACATTGCACTTGTACTTTGTACCTAGTTGATATCATGCTCTTTTGTCTATGGATGTCGTCGGTGTGAAATGAAAGGGGGGCTTGTATGTGTGTTAGAGAAACGCCTGGGCCGCCGGTCTAATCCATGCTGTCATGGTGGAAACCTGCAGCGTAACCACAATGAGTTGTCTATGAAGCATTCTTCTTATAAAAAAAGAGTCAGATATTGAGAAAGAAAGAAAAACAAAAAAATGAGATATATGAAAAGAGGAAAGAGAGAAAAAAGCACCATATTCCCATGGTAAATAAGAAGATTACTGAGATGCTCGTTGTCTGCTTGCCTTGTCATTTTGATATGGGGATTCTTCCATATCATAGGGCAAGGGGTACCCCATTGGTGGTTCTCTATGATACACATGTACTTACGATGACAAGAACTTACCGGTGACTAAACTTGAGTAGCATGAGGAGCGGCCCTCGTATTCAAGGGACATGAGATTTCCAACTTATACTTCGTCAAGCATATACACCATAGTTTGTTCACTTTAACCTTAATCACTTCAAGATGCTTATGATAGGGGCAATGAGAGCTAAAAGCTAATAAGTACCATAATTTTTGGAAGCTCTTTATGAAACTTGAATCCCTAGTTCCTTCTATGAAGGCCTTTCTTTTACTTTTATGTTGAGTCTCCACCTTCTACCTTTATGCACCTACTTTAAGAGCATAGTGGCCATTCTTAGTATAATGTGCATTGTCCCAAGACTTGTTGATTGATGCATAACTTTGATATTTCTTCTTTTAAACTATTTGTATCTAGTCACTCTTATAAACTTGGAAGGTTTCCTATGCATTTATATTTGTTACTCTATGAGGGACAAGCTGAATGCTACTATGCTATGTTTTCTTTATGTGAAACAAACAAACGTCTTGCAAAAAATTGTTATTCATGAATCTTTTGTTTGTGCCTTTTCATGTTGCAACATAGTTGCTATGTCTTATTGTTAGAACTTTATCTTTCATGCTATGTTGAAGCACTATGATCACAGCTATCAATGTTTTACAAATACTTTGATCAAGTTTATGATGGTGCATGTCACCTAAAAAATTATTCTTTCTTTTTATCACTTACCTACTCGAGGACGAGCAGGAGTTAAGCTTGGGGATGTTGATACATTGCAAATGTATCTATAATTTTTGATGTTCCATGCTTGGTTTACATCTACTTTCTTGTGTTTTGTCCACACATTGGAGTACTTTTTATACACTTTCTTGGACTAACCTATTAACAAGATGCCACAGTGCCAGCTGCCTGTTTTCTGCTGTTTTTGGTTCCAGGAAGTCAGAAAATGAATATTCTCGGAATTGGACGGGACAAAAGCCAAAGTTGATATTTTACCGGAAGACTCATGGAGCCAGAAGAGGGGCGGCCACACCACCCCTAGGTGCGGTTCCCCCTGGTCGCGCCAGGGCATGGTGTGGGCCCCCTAGCCGGCCACCGACCTTGTCTCTTTCGCCTATATATCTCCCTCGGTGCAAAAACCCTAAGGTGTCAATCAGAAATCCACGAAAAGTTCCGCTATGCCGCTACCACCGAAGGGGAGATTCAGGGGACAGAAAGTCTCTGTTCCGGCATCCTGCCGGGACGGGGAAGTGCCCCCGGAGCCATCTCCATCGATCTCCACCACCATCTCCATCGCCGTTGCTGATTCCCATGATGATGAGGGAGTAGTTCTCTCTCGAGGCTAAGGGTTCTACCGGTAGCTATGTGTTCATCTCTCTCTCTCTATGCATGACATATTGTGATCATGAGCTTGTAATCTACAGATCTACCTTGCTACTCAAGTGCTTTAATAGATCTCTGGTCTCCCCATGTGTGTGAAAGTGACAACGTGCACACCATGGTGGCAGTTAGACTAGAGATTACAATTACTTGTTATGAGTTATATTTGGAGTTGGATGTCTCTATGAAATTGTGGTGTTTGTTGGAACCATCTAGAGCTCAAGGTGACAGTATGGGGTTATCTTGATGGGGAAAGCGGACTTTGAGGAGTGTTGTTATAGCCCTACCATGGATTAGAGTGTCCAACCAGAGAGTAGTTAAGAGTAGTATCATAAAGAGAACATATTTATATGAGAGTGTTCACTAGTGAAAGTATGATCCCTAGGCCTTGTTTCTAAACATTGAAACACTGTTTGCAATTAGATCTGATACATGTTTGCTTGCTTCCATCTTTATTTCAGTTTGCCTTTAGTCTCTTTCACGCCAGCAAGCTATTTTCTAGCACCGTTACCACTTATAATTATCTATACCACTTGTATTTCACTATCTCTTCGCCGAACTAGTGCGCCTATACACCTGACAAGTGTATTGGGTGTGTTGGGGACACAAGAGACTTCTTGTATCTTGATTGCAGGATTGCTTGAGAGGGAATACCTTTGACCACTTCCTCCCTGAGTTCAATAAACCTTGGGTGATCCACTTAATGGAAAACTTGCTGATGTTCTACAAACCTCTGCACTTGGAGGCCAAACAACTGTCTACAAGAATAGAAGTGCGTAGACATCAATGGTCTTCATGAGAGCGATCCGCGAGTAGGCTGTTATGCGGCATGATTGGCCACGCTTGCTTTGGACAAACTGACAACAACGGGCGCTCCCCTGTTGCGAGTGTCATGACTCACGAGTTGAGTGGGCCATATCCCAGTGTCACGTCCCCATTACTTCTCTTCCTCCCCGTACTTCTGTTCCTTCCCCTCGAAGCCACTTTCCCCACTTCACTCCCATCCTGCCGCAGCCGCAAGCTGATGACATCTGCCAATTCTCGGGTCGCTACCTTCATGCTAAGAAATCAGTTTACAAGCTTTTGAACTTATCCTACATATTCCTGCTATTCGCCTCTAACTGCTGGTCTTTTCCGATTTCTCGACGAACTTCAGATGTGGCAGATGCTGCAGCCCAAGAATATGGAGATCCTCGCGCTCAACTTCACAGTGACATTCACGCTCGTGTGCTCCCACCAAGGATGCTTTCGTCATTACTCCTACCATGAGATCCCACTCCACGAGCTCGCGTGCCCGCACGGTGCATGCTCCTGCATGGAGCCGGGCTGCAACTACACCGGCCCGCCGGCAGAGCTCGTCGTCCACCTTGTAGAGGAGCACTTGATCGAAGTGATTAGGATCTCGTACGGGCAAGCCCAACTTCTCCAAGAGTAGGTGCCGTTCACTGACTCGACACGCCACCGGCTAATTTTCCAGGGGGATAGCTCTGTTTTCATCCTGACCGTCACCGCCGATGTTCCGGGGACCAGAGCCAGGCCCACCGTCGTGTGTGCCGTATGCGTCAGGTCGGTCTCGTGCGCCTGGCCCGTATACACGGTGCACATGTGGGCGAACGCCCTGCCGCCATCGTCCGATAGCATTCTTGTGCTAGCCGAGGCGCCGAGCTGCCCGACGCTGCGGAAGGTGGAGTATGCGGACCTAAGGTCGATCCTATGTGTGCCATCTCAGTACCTTGTCGGTGCTAGACCGAATAGGCAGATGCATTTCTACATTTGTATTGAGAAGACCGACAAGGAAATGTAGTACTTATGTTGTCGTTATTGTTAGACTTAAGCGATGCTTCTCAGGTGCGTAGAGCATACGTGTTGTGCGAATGTACCCCAGTTGTAGTTTTTTTAGTACTCCTTAATAATTCGACGAGTTATTGGTCCAATCAGCTTGTTGTTGTCACGTTGCAAAGTCCACTTGCTCTGGACAGACTAGCAATACCGTGTGCTCCCGCCCCCGCATGTCAGTGTCACGTGTTCCGAGGGCCCATCAGCCAGTGACACGCCCCCTTCTCTTCCTTTCCCTCGAAGCCACTGTCCCAACTTCTCTTCCATCCTGCCACTCCTATCTGATGGTTGTAATCTGATTTTCGTTGGATTGTTTACATGCAATCTACGTTGATAATGCAACATGGAATGGCACAGACACAATTTCTAAAGTGGAAGCACTCACACGCTGCTATTGCACATATTTCTCAATATAGCCCGACAAACCCATTACTATAATTGTACTCGCACTAAACACAACCAAAATTGCAACCATCCTAAACAAGATCTAAACCCACATCACAGCGCTATCGTCGGAGTCCACCTCGATTGGTGACACTGTCATGCCCTTCCCAGCGACATCCACTCCCGCTCGTGGCTTGCCCTTCGCCAAGGAGGCAACAATGGCGTTATGCACAGCTTCGTCCCCGTCGTCCTCCACGTCGGAATCGACAATGACGAAGGTGATGGGGTTTGCATGGACCGAGCGCCGTCGCGCTTGGCGGCTCCTGCTCGAGCTCGACGCCGCACCAGACCTTCTACAGGTAGGAGGGGCCGAGCTCGGATACGTAGCGTCCTCGCTCCTCTCAAGAAACCATGGCCATTTGATACTGCGACGGTAGGATCTTGGGGTGGATCCGCCACGGCGAGCCCTACCAGAAGCGTTGGAACGGATGGATCGGCCGACGCGAGCCATGATAAGTTCCCAAGAGGGAGTAAGATTGTGGGCCAGGCGTGTCTGGTTCCTGAGCAAGGCCTCCTAGTGATATGTACGCGGGCAAGGTGCCAAAAAAATTCATCCAATGCGCGTGAGAGGGCCTTTGAACCACGAAGGTGTGAAGTTTGGTTGACAAGTCTACACGCTAGGTCCCCCACCTGTCAGTCGAATGTGGACGGTAGGATTCTTCCCGAGTTATTAAGTGGGGATAAATCACGCTTCACCACTACCCTGACATCCAAAGGATCCTCTTTCCTCCCTTTCCTCTGCCCTCGCTCCCCTCGCTCATGGCTCATAGCTCATGCAGTTTGTCTCGGGCGGAATCAGGGTCGGATCAACGCTGTCAGGCGGGTGCCCCCATCAGGTACCGGAGGGCGCCCTACGATTACTACCCTGACATGTTGTGTTTATGCGGTGAGAAGATGCCGAGATGGATTTCATGGACCGACGAAAATACTGCAGGAAAATTTAGCAACTGCAACATCAGAGCGGTAAGTTCGTACTATAGGTACAATGGTAACCCGGATCCGGAAAGCGTAATGTAATTCTTTTTTGTTTCCTTCGATCTACTTCGCAGGAAGAGAGGGGGACTAGCTGTGACAAGTTTGTGTGGATCGAAAATCCACTGACAGGTTTTCACAAAGAGCTTGTTCAGGATCTGCGTGATGCTGTGTGGGACAAGAAAGAGGAGATTCGTGCGATGGAGCGAGAGATCCGGGAGCTTCGCCAGGTGCAGGGGAGGCAGGGGCAGGGAGCTGGTGAGACAGACGGGCTCAAGATTAGGCCAGATAGTGGAAACAATTTCCTCATTATATGGGCATTATCTGTTGCATTTGCAGTTTATGTTGCCATATCGTTGTCCAGCAGCTGAAATAAGTTGCTGCTTTGTGGAGTGTAGCAGCCAACTTAAGAAATTGTTTTTCAGCCCAGAAACTTATCATAAGTGTAATGCCAATAGCAGGGATTTATTAAGCGCCTATAAATAATTCATGTCTATGCCACTAACACACATCGATTTTGGAGACTCCTTAACCGCTCAGCTATCGCGATTGTTCAGATAGTAGTGGCACAGTCACAACTTTGGGTTCGACTAGTGGCCTCGGCCGTATCCAATCCTAAAGTCGCGATACATTTTACTCCAAGTACGGGAGGCAGATTGTTTCACCCGACAAGTTCCACGCACACAGCTCCAGAGTTTAACCGAATTACATATATAGGTTCAAGTTCAATACATCATTAGGCTTCTACACTGCTAGCCTTCTTTCTCTGCTTGGGTGCCAACTTTCTTCCTCTTGCCTTCACATCCACTGGCTTCTTCATCTCCTGCCTTCTTCCTCTTCCTGGGTGCCAATTTTCTTACCTTCACGTACCTTGCATCTCCGGGTCAAGGGAAGTCAGGCCAATCAGCACCAGAATCTTGTCCGGCATCATCACTCCACTCGTTTTGGTTTTCTTCCCGCGGCAAAATCACTAAGTTGGTTGTCTTGTTTCTTACCTTGTGCTTCCTGTAAAAAAACAGTACATGGATTACTACCTTATATCTACAGACTATAAACATTTTTTTGTGTGAATGTACCATCGCATACCTAGGTTTGGGAGCATTAAGGGGACAGCCTGTTGCTCTATGGCCTATAAGATGGCAGGTCTTGCATCTGTTTTTGCCCTTCTTTGTAGCACAGAAAGCCAAACCCTTCTTCTCGAGAAAATTCTTAAACTATTCACCTAAGGTCTTCCTCTGCCCCTTTTTGTAACTGGATCGCAAAGCTCGAAAGACAGTTGGACTTGAGGCCACTTAGATGGGTCTGTACATGGCTCGACAGATCCAGCGTACGTAGCTCTGAACTTTTCCATAGAGTAGTAGTCTAACAAATACTGATCCAAATGTGGTAGAGTTCTTTTCTTCACCAAGAAGGCCAAGGCATGGTCGCAAGGTTTCCCGGTATGCTGCCACTCTAAGCAGGTGCATTCTCGTAGCTGGATGTTCACAACATCCCTTTTTCCACTCTTGGACATATCGACCACCTCACAGCTTCTGCTGGTTGACGGGAGAACCTTAAGATGAGCAAGTCCTCGGCTTCTCTTGTGCAGTTGCTGTACAACTGGCGGTAGCATATGTCCTCTAAGTCTCCTACCAATCTCTCTCCTTATATTTAATAGCTTCATGATCATACCACGTATGTTGTCCATCAAGATATGAACAGGATGCACTTTTATGTCCTTCACCCAGTTATTCAGGCATTCTGCAAGGTTGTTGTTTATGTAATCAACTTTGATGTCAGGGTTGAATTGACTCCTCTTCCATAGCTGCGAATGATGGATGGCTAAGTACTCTAGAAGTTCAGGGGCTTCCGCAAAAATCTTGCTCATGAAATATTCGCTGCTACTAGGTTTGTAAAGTCTAGCAGCAGGAAACATGTAACGAAATACGTTGCCTATGTAGTGTGAGTACAAGTTGAGCATCATATGGGCATGGCATTCTCTACCTTCAGCTCGCGGGAACACCTCCTTCACTGCATTCGTCAGCCCTTTGCATGCATCCATGGATATAGCCAATGGATCCATGTGGCCTATTGATCTCCTGAGCTGCCTCATAAACCAGACCTAGTTTTCCTCCGTTTTTGTTTCAAATAGCCCGAATGCCACTGGGAACATCCAGTTGTGACCATCAAGTGTTGTGGCAGATGGCAGGAAGCCTTTCCATTTGCCAGTTAGGACAGTGTTGTCTACACTCAGATACGGCCTACAGCCGTCCTTGAATCCCTAGATGCAAGGTTTAAGCGCCATGAAAAAACTTTTGAAATATATTTTACCACCTTCGGATTCAGTGTCAATCTCCACAACACTCCCTGGACACCTAGCTTGTACCTCCGCCTTGAAGTCGTACAGCATCCTAAAGCTATTGGTCCAATCCCCGTGCAAGACCCCCAGAGCTTTCTATTTACCTTTCCAAACCATGTAATATGGAAGGA
The DNA here is from genome assembly GCA_916181665.1 of Avena sativa. Classification (NCBI taxonomy): domain Eukaryota; kingdom Viridiplantae; phylum Streptophyta; class Magnoliopsida; order Poales; family Poaceae; genus Avena; species Avena sativa. The sequence goes on along the minus strand of OV702292.1, from coordinate 258,712,682 downwards.
CAATGTTGTATTTAGAACCGAGGCTAGTTTGAATATTCTTCGTGGTCTCCTTAGGGTTATCCTTTAGTATGGACATAGATTGCATTGCCACCCACTCCGTATCAGCCATTGAGGATTTCAGTTTGCTGCCTATCGGACACATGTGTGGAGGGCCCATTTTGTTCACCTGCAACACAGATTCATATAAAAGATAAGCGGAGTAGACTAGTTGCTAGAAAGATATCGCACATCAATTGTAGTTATAGAGTGAAAAGAGAGAGAGTTATAATGGTTTGATGCAGTCATTGCCCTAGTACCCTAATTGCATTCGACGCAGGTAAGGCTCTTGTTGTGATCCTCCATGGACAATGTACCTCGGCCCATCCATTCATCCACGTTAACTTGCAAACGGCCTCATACCTCTGGGGAGTGTTCTTTAGTCGATAAACATCGAACTCCCCCTTGATACAAAAATGCCGGAACAACATACTGAACTCATGCATGCTCCTGAACTCGGTGCCGACCAAAATTATAGGATACTCATGGTCATGTTTCATTTCTTCTACTTCAATACCCAAATCATCGACTGGAATACCAGCCTCATCGTTAAGTTCCTCGTCTATTTCATCATCACCAGATTCTTGATGCTCTACAATGCCTTCTTCTTCATCTGATTCAGAATCCTCGCCATCGTCTCTAATGCCAAGTACTACACACGTCATATTGACTCCCATGGGTGGGGCTGCACCATCGTCTCCACCCGGATGGACCGGAACATTGCCCCAATCCACCTCATCGGCAACTCAGTTTTCTCCAAGACACTCGGTTGGTTCTGCTACAACCACATGGGGTGGTATTATGTTTGCATGCACCCCAGGTACTTCAGTGGACAAACAGCAGTCAGAATCAATTTCATCTTGACTGTACAAAACCCTCTTGCTCTTCCTGTGTACATCCTCCTTCCTGATGTAATCTTTCCTGATGGTATCGGTAGGGCTTGACATCTGCGTTCCATTCCCCCATCGAACTAGGATTTTTGCTGCCGCTCTTGGGTGTGATCTCCTTACTGCCTCCCCTCACGGGTGTTGGCTCCAGGGTGCTAGCATTATTGCCTGACCTCTGCGGCATGTTCTTCTTCGAATTAGCCCTTTTGCTGCTACTATTGGGCGTGTTCTCCTTCGTGCTGGCATTATTGCCTAGCCTCAGTGGCGTGTTCCGCTCCAAATTAGCCCTTTTGCTGCTACTATTGGGTGTGCTCTCCTTCGTGCTGGCATTATTCCCTGACAGCGGCGTGTTCCACTCCAAATTAGTATTTTTCTGCTCCCACTGGTTGTGGTAGCCTCCGTGCTGGCCATGTTTGCCTCTTTGCTACCACTCCTGGGAGTGTTCACTACCGTGCTAGCCCTCTTAGCGTTTTTGCTACTACCATTCGGTGTGGCATTTTGACTGGATCTCAGGGGTGTACTCTGCGGTGTGGTGCCTTTTTTCGTGCGACTCTTGGGCGTCCTCTTCTATGGCATGGTCTCCTTGGTGACGTTCTTCTTCAGGGTGCCCTTTCTAGGGATGCTCCTCCTGCTCCTCTTTATGACGCTCCTCTATAAGACTCTCCTCTGTTCGAAGCTACCCTCAGTCGCACCATCACCAGTGATGCCATGGATCAGGTCACGCGTGCCTTCTAAAAGTCCATCATCTCTATTGTCGAGTTCCAATTCCTCTCCAACCATTTGCACTATCAAGTGGAAGTACACTTCACCCCTATAATGTTTCCTTATAAACGGTATGACTAAATCCCTGGTATCTTTCACTTCGATAGCCTTTTTGCTCCTATAACCAAAATATAACAAACGTGCTTCCTGGGAGGACCCCCACGGCACCTTCACACGTAATGATGCCATCAGGTCAGATAACTCTACCACTTCAGGATCGTATCTGCCAAGGATTACATCAAACTCGTCATAGAATTTTTCTGTGCCATCATCTAATTTTGCAGTATAATCCGCGACACCGATACGAACGATTACTTTGCCATCATCAGGTTTTTCAGGATAGAAACCTCCGAGAGGTTCGAGCGGTGGAGCGGCACCATCAGACCCAGCCCCAATGCCACCGCCGCCATCACCAGCGTCATCGTTAGCTGGATCAACCTCGGTGGAAGTACCAGGACCAGGAGCAAGGCGTGGGCCCTTAGCAGCGGGAGCTACATTACATGGTGGACAGGCAGGGCCCCTTCTAACGGCAGCCACAATAGGATCAGTTGCTACCATGCCACATCGACGATCAGGAGCAGTTCCCACAACAGCAGTGTTTCGAGTGCTAGCAGAGTCCAGACCATGAGCTAGCTCCAGACCAGCAGCTCGCTGAACCTGAGCATGGGTTCGAGGAGGACATAAGGCATCGGTCTTTGCAACAATAGTGGGGCAGCCTCTAGAAGACTTAGTTTGCTCAACAGCGGCAGGGATTGAGTCAACCGCGACCAGATCAACAACAACACGAGGACGACCAGTACCAGCAGATTCCAGAGCACGGGTTCGCACAACTTGAGGACGGTTTCAAGGAGGAGCAGCACACAAGGCAGTGGTCTTGGCAACAACAGCGGGGTAGCCTCCGGAAGCCTTAGTTTGCTCAACAGCGGCATGGATTGGGTCAGTAGCAGCCGGAGCAACAACACCACGGGGACGACCAGTACCAGCAGATTCCAGAGCAGAGTTTTCCACAACAGCAATACGGGGACTCCTACAAGGAGGTTGCCTGACAGAAGCATGTCGCGGACGAGGAACCACATTTTGCTCAACAACAGCAGGGTTCGAGTTAGACCTCCCTGCCCAATAATAGCTGGGCGACTCCCAGTAGCAGGAGCTTCCTCATCCAGTATGTTACAAATCAGCATAACTGTTCGAAGCCCAGCATACTATTTCATCAACCCAATTAGCTAACTATCACACGTTATAGGAATCGTGAAGCCTCGTACATCAATGAAGCTGAACCGTGCAGTCTGCTCCAGCCTCATTTCAGCAAGTTCACGCACAGCAGCAACCAAATCAGGGATAGTGCATAACTACACAGGCGATGTTTCCATCTTCAGATTATGAGCTTGATTCCACGTGCTCTTCCCATCTGCTAATTTAATGTGGTAGCCGCAGATGGTGACCAGAACCACGTATTTGGGTTCAGCAGAGATCCTACTTGACAGAAAATTGGAGACAAAAGATAAGAATTGTTTGTCAGCGTCGTGCTAGCAAACAATTCTATGTTCGATATATCTCTGTAATGCCAATAGCCAGCTAGAAGTTATAGGTAGTGCGAATAGCAAAGAGAAGAGTAACTCACCCGCAATTAGCCAGAAGTACTTCTTCCTCAGCAAATGGATCTGCCATCCTTCGCGATGCTCAGCTCGTCGGCGGTAGAGGCGGGCTAGATCGTCGCAACGGCTGGCACGACATTCGGCATTAGAGCTCGGTAGCAGCGAGTAGGCGCAACAACTTGGCGCTGGAAGTCAAATGCCCAAAGAGATCATTCTGGTTGGAGAGGGGATTTCGACGCCGCTGGTGCTAGGGTTCATGCGAAAGGAGGGAGGGAGTGGATTTGTGAATTTGGTCAACGCACCATGCTCCTTTAGTCTCTCGTTTCGCCTACGTGGTTGCCGTGTTGGCGCTCGCGTCATGGAAATATTACTGACATGAGGGTCCCGATTGTCTACTTCACGGGGCAGTTTCACGGAATGTTTGGATTTGGTAGCGGTGAGATGAGTTTGCATCGAAATGGCCCCTCTCGGTTGTTGGCGGCTCAACATTTCGAAACGCGGCAATTTCAGGCAACTTAGGTACCGTGGTGCACTCGCCCGGGAACTTTGGTACCGCAGCCCGGTAGCCCCTCCCCAGAGGGCCTGGTGGCTCGGACCGCCGTCGGAGAGCTGGAGGCTGGGGGCTCGCGTCCACCCCGTTCGTGATGGGGGCGCAGCTAAGCTGGGTGATTCCTCACCACCGCCCACGAACAGCTGCCAGATCATCTCACCTCTCGTCGCCGCCATGTCGCCGAGCGAACAAGAGGACCTCCTCGCCGAGGAAATCACCGCTGCTAGGCAACATAACCGCGAGTCCCTCGACAGTGGTAGGGCAGTCCAGGCCAACAGCTTCCTCGCCTTCACCAAGAACCTCCGCTGTGTTTTCTGGGTGCACAAGTTCCGCCCAGAAATGCCGGCGCGCTACGACGGCACCATGAACCCGTGTGAGTTCCTCCAGCTTTAGACCATGGTCATCGAAGTGACGGGGGGAGACGACCGTGTCATTACGAACTGGATCCCCTTATGCCTGAAGGACACAGCCAGTACCTATCTCATGAACCTCCCCGAGGAGTCGATCGACTCATGGGCGGAGCTTATCTCCCTCTTCATCGCCAACTTCAAGGGGACCTACAAGCGCCCGCTCACCTACTACGACCTCCGCTAGATACGCCAGCAGCCTGGGGAGACTCTCTTCAAGTTCCTGCAGAGGTTCAGTCGAGTCCGCAACAATATCCCCAAGAACTCAGACTCCAGCATCAACATAACCTTCTCCGAGGGCGTGAAGGACGTCAATATGAGGGAAAAGATCGGTATCAGAGCGAGAGCCTCACCACTGCCGCTGGGCTCTTCTTCATGGCCGAGAAGTGTGCCAAAGCTTAGGTTGGGAAGATGTTTGGCCTCGTAGAGGTAGAAGTCACTCCCAAGACCTCTGGTTCATTCAAGGGAAAAGACAAGGAGCCCAAGCGCAAGACTGCCACTGTCCTGGCGGCCAAGCCAGATCGGAAGATTCCTCGTGAGGGGGCCAGCAAGCGGGAGCGGGACGGCAGCTCGTACTGCCACTTCCACAAGAAGCCAGGCCACCCCAACGACGACTACTACGATCTTAATAAACTCTGCGACCTGCGTAACAGCCAAAGAAAGGGAAGTCCAGGAGGCGAGTGAGGCGGCCAAGGCACAGGTAACCAAGGTGGAAACCGCTGGAACAACAACCCCGACGGGCGTGATGCCCCTCCGGCAGGTCACCAAGCCAATGTCGCGCAGCAGCATCCGCACCCATAGGAGCAAGCACATGCTGAGGACCCCAGGGGCTACCAGGTATCACAAGGTGCCATAGCCTACATCCTTGGTGGCTCAAGCCCCAACGTCCAACCGGCACTTCAAGCTACTCACCCATCAGGTTACGGCTGCCGAACAGGAATCCCCTCACCGAAGCTCAAGTGGTCCCAGTGCGCCATCACCTTCGACGCTAGCGACCACCCCGTCTCCACCAGGCTTGTGGGCATGCTCCCCCTAATCTGCACCCCCACTATCAACAACATCGCCGTGGCGAAGACCCTCATCAACGGAGGCATAGGCCTGAACGTGATCTCCACCGAGACTTTCGCCCAGCTGCAAGTGCCTTACGACAGGTTGATGCCAACCATGCCGTTCTCCAAGGTGACAAGCGGGTCCACCACACCCATCAGGTAGGTGCGCCTCTCTGTCACGTTCGGAACACGTGACAACTACCGCACTGAGCTCGTCGACTTTGATGTGGCGCACATCAAGCTTCCGTACAACATCATCCTTGGCTACCATGTGTTGGCCAAGTTCATGGCCGCCGCTCACCACGCCTACAACATGCTCAAGATGCCTGGTGGCAGTGGCGGAGTCATCAAGGTCCGCTGCGACGAAGTGGAAGATTTACGCTCCCTAGAGAACGCCTACAAGACCGTGGCCGCCACCTATCCAAGGATGTGGACTTCCTGGACTACGTTGCAGGCTCTGCCAGGAGGAAGCAAATGATGGCCTAGGAGAACACCATGGAAAAAAGGTAGCAGCTGCGTTGTTCCCACCTCGCAAGGAGCCCGGCATGACCGGTACTCGTGGCCTCATGAGGGCTTTGGGCACGCCTCTGTCCATCCTCACGAGGGTGGAGGTGCCTCCCGATGACGGCGACGACGCGGGTGCTCCCGACTCCCCCATGGACTGTACCCAGCGCACATACAACACCGACTGCCCCCATGATGGCAGCTAAGTGGCCAGGAGGGTTGGCGAACAGGGCCGCCAAAAGGTGGATAAACCTCTCCAAGCGACGTGCCCGGATCCACGACTTTTTGAAGGTGAACCTCGAAAAACCCCATCCCTTATGGTTTTATGCCCCTCGACCGACCCCGTGCAAGCCATAGTGGCATTTGTAATAAGCCTGTGCTATTGGAGATTCTTTGGATCTTGTGCTACGCTCACGATTGGTTGTTTGGTTTTTTCTTCGAAAAAGGATTTTCCCCAAAAATTGCACCACCCGATTTCCCTCACACACTCCGCGCGAGCGGGGGCTAGAGACGGTACCCTTCACCGGGCCGCATCGACTCCCTGTGGACATCAGGGCCTAAAGTGTAGAGCCCTAAACTCACGGGACATACCTGGCCTGGAGTTACCTCATCACACGGTTCCTGGTGCCTAAAAACCTCGCGGGGCGCGTGTACGGGCCTCTGACGGTGGGTGTTTTTCTCCCTACGGCCCTCTCCTGGTAAGGTCTACGGGGCACCTCGCTAGGGTCTAAAGTGTCGAGCTCTGAACTCTATGGCCCATCGCACGGTCATGAGTTACCTCACCGACGGTCCCTGACCTTGTTCTTATCCTCGTGATGGCTCATGACGCCTTGTTCCTCCATAGCCCGAGCGTGTTAGGGCCTAAAGTGTCGAGATCTGAACTCTACGGCCCATCGCACGGTCGTGAGTTACCTCACCCATGGTCCCTGACCTCATTTTTATCCTCGCGACGGCTCATGAGGCCCTGTTCCTCCTCATCTCGAGTGCGTCAGGGCCTAAAGTGTCGAGCTCTGAACACTACGGCCCATCCATCGGCCATGAGTTACCTCACCCACGGTTCCTGACCTCGGTCTTATCCTCGCGACGGCTCATGATGCCCTATTCCTCCGCAGCCCGAGTGTGTCAGGGCCTAAAGTGTCAAGCTCTCAACTCTATGGCATGTCGCACGGTCGTGAGTTACCTCACCTATGGTCCCTGACCTCGTTCTTATCCTTGCAACAGCTCATGAGGCCCTATCCTCTGTAGCCCGAGCTTGTCAGGACCCAAAGATCCAAGCTCTGAACTCTATGGCCCATCGCACGGTCATGAATTACCTCACCCACGGTCCATGAACTCATTCTTATACTCGTGACAGCTCATGAGGCCCTGTCCTCCGCAACCCGAGATCGTCAAGACCTAAAGCATCGAGCTCTGAACTCTATGGCCCATCCCTCAGACGTGAGTTACCTCACCCACGGATCCTGACCTCGTCCTTATCCTCGCGACGGCTCATGAGGCCTTGTCCTCCGTAGCCCGAGCTCGTTAGGGCCTAAAGCGTTGAGCCCTGAACTCTACAGCCTGTACCTCGGCCGTGAGTTACCTCACCCATGGTTCCTGACCCTATTTTTATACTCGCAATGGCTCACGAGGCTCTGCCCCTCTGCATCCTGAGCTTTTCAGGTCTAAAGTACAGAGCTCTGAACTCCGCGGCTTGCCTATCGACCGTGAGTCACCTCACCCCCTAACCCTCGGCCGAGGGGCTGGAATAAGGGCCACCTAATCTTGTGGTTTCTCCTCGAGAGGCTCACATGGTGACCCTAGAGACATCCCCTTCAGTGGTTTTAGGGCCAAAAAATGGGGGTTCTAAAACTTACAACCCGAGATGGGGGTTTGTTACCTCTCTTACAGTTCACCCCCACTAGAGGCGCCCGGGAAGGGCATGCGAGCCTCGTGAGGGCGTCCTCTCTCTCGAGGCGTCGAGATTCTCTACAACCTAGTTAGGCATGACCCACTCCGCGGCGTGCCCCGCGACTAAGAGAAGCCTCACCGAAAACACCCTCAAGCGCCACCTCCGAAGGTCGCCTCCCCAGGCGCCCTGCCCTCAACCACGCCTCGAGAGGGCTTCGCCCTTGTACCCTTAGCCCTTTGACGAACGCACCCGATGCTCCTAGAAGGTCGTTCCTGAGGAAAGGAAACACGGGACGCCCTCGCAGGCCTCAACAAGAGGTCACTGCGCCATGAACATGCCAAGGAAAAAACAACCAGCATAAAGATCTGCTTACAGACATAGAAAAGCAAGTCTTTCTTGCAAACCCCACACGGGAGTAAAGCACTAGATGGTATCACCTCTTGTTAGGAAGTTCATCCTAAAAGTCCTATTTACAAAGCAAAAGGGAGTTGACAATTGCTTCGGCATCATGTCTCTAGGGGCCGAGCCTTGCGCTCCTTGGTGGCGTCGTGATGGCCACGCCTACTAGGTGGCCCTAAGATGAGGGGGCTAGTCGACACAGCAGAGCTACATGTCGAACAATGAGATGGAGAAGTCCCCCTTGCCAAGGTACCTAAACCGAAGCGTGAAGCCGTGCTAGATATGGTGCTCAGAGAGGAAGCGCCGCCAGCCGCCGGTAAGGAACTTCTCGCTGCCGAAGAAGGCCGAGATGTTTGCCTCCCACTTCTCGTGCCCCCGGGAATGGCGCAGCTGTGCCACGCTTGGGAGGTCGTGCGCGGTCCCGCGCATGAACCGTGGGGGGATCTCCACCCTCACGAGCCAGTCCGGGCCATCGAGGACGACAATGAAATCAATGACCCTCTCGGGCTCGGGGACATCCTCAATCTTGTTGACCGCGGGGGCGAGGTTCCCTGGCGGAAGGGCCGCGGTAGCAAAGGGAGTGTTCGGGCAAGATCCGGCTCCGTAACCCCTACCACTCCATCCGCGGTGACCCCTGCCGCTTCCACGGGGGCGGCCCCGACCGCGCTTAGGAGGAGCTTCTCCTGAGGTCGCACTCGTCTCCGTAGGAGAAAACATGACAAGAGCCGTGTCACGGCTTCCGTGCCTCCCCCGACCGCTTCTGCAAGGATGCCCCCGGCCGTGTTTCGCCGGTGGCATCTCCGCCACCTCAGCCATCACCGCCTTGCCCTTCTCCTCATCCAAGAAATGTGGGGGTGTCATGGAGAGGGAGAAGAGTTTTTCCACTAAGAGAGTGCACGAGGAAAGCAGTAGAGTGGGAGTGAAAATATTATTCCCCCACCTTTAATCGCGCCCGTCGAAAAGACGTATCACTGCACCGCTTGCACGGTATTAACCGTCGGGCCCCATGCACCGTCGCGTCGTGGGAACAACTCCTGGAGAGGGAACATTGTGCTTCAGGTCTGCGAGCAAGCGCCCATAGCTAGTTAAACTTCATGGCTACGATTCGAGCAAGCCGTGTCCTTGACGACTAAGTGATTGCAGGGGCCTGCCCACCATCTTGGGCTACTTGCCCCTTCGGGCCCCCGAGGGGACACGTGCAGGACAAGCGCCCGGGAGCTACTATCAGAGCCCTAGCATCCGGGGTGCCATGTCTCCATGTTGGACGGGCCCTGCAGCGTGAGGCCCTCTGCCCTCAAGAGGTAGGACGTCTTTAAGAGGGGGTACGCCCCTCCGAGGGACGAGCTCGAGTGGGCTTCGCAAGGTTATCTCCCTGAGGAGGCTATCGAGACCTCGTGTAGTGCCCTCGAGCCTCGGATACCCCTGAGTGCGCCTGGGGTAGAAAGGTAGCTAAACCGCGTGGAGCACAGGCTATGGCCCCGGCGGCAAGTGCAGCAAGTACGTGACTATCATAGCGTTAACCACGTCGAAAAAGAAGACCCGTTCCACCCTCCTTTGGTAGGGCAAGGACGGGCGGTCTCGTAGCACGAGGGTCCCCCAGTTGCCGTTCTGGTGCAAAGGAGGGAAAAGTTGAGAGCATCGAATAAAGACAAGTGATGTTGATGAAGGACGCTTTACAAGAAGATGGGGTGGAGCAAGGCAAGTTGGACCGAGTCTATGTAAAGTAGCCTCCTGGACCGAGATCATGAGGGGCAGCACTGTGGTGACCCACCCCGTCCGTTATCTAGGGGAGAGGCCCGACGCTGCCCTATGTAAAGGGCCCTTCTCCTACCTTGTAAGAGGACGGATCCTAGAGATCTGAAACCTTAGACTTTCATCCACCATTGTAACCTCGCGAGGCAAGTGAGCAATATAACCAAGCAGGAGTAGGGGCTTTACCTCCTCACGAGGGTCCCGAACCTAGCTAAAAAAATCCGGTGTCAACTCTGTGTCATGTATCCTCCTCGCCCCCGTAGTGTAGCACCCCGGCAAAACCATCACTAGAAAATCGCTTGGTGTTTTTGTTTTCTACATCATCATGATTGCATGTTCATGTCAGCATGCCACATTGCATTTAAACATCCTCATGACTGCATGCATAGTATTTGTCTAAAACTTTTTTCTAAAAGCTACCTTAGTTTTCTAAATACCCTTTCTCTTTTTTTAAATCAAAATCCTGGTGTCTTCCAGATATTTTTTGTGTCCAAACCTATTTACAAAAATATTTTATAAAAAAAATAAAATATTTTTATGGGGGGGGCAGCCAACCAACGGCTAGGCCAAAGGCCCAACTGGAAGCCACCCAGCCCACAGCCACCTAACCCTAAAGCAGTACAAACCCTAGACTACCTACCTAGCCGCCACACCCCTCCCCACCACCGCCACTCACCTGGCTCACACACAACACACACCACGTTGCTCCCCACCCAACCCTTCCGGTCATGCTGCCCCGCGCGGTACATGCTGCCGCCCAGCCCGCGCTCCCGCACGTCGCGGCACGCTTGACCGCTCGCGTCTACGTGGTCACCTACCGCAGCGATCCAACCCACCATGATCCCGCGCATGCAATCGCCCTGCCCCACGAGCCTGGCCCCACCTAGATCGACCGCTGACCCCGACTCCCACCTCCTTGCCTCGCTCCCATTCCCCATCCCCATGATCCCATCGCCCTGCCTCCAGTTACCTCGTCTGCCGCCGCCGCAGGCACTCCTCTGCCCTGCCGCCGTGCTGCCCTCTCATCGCGAGCACCCCCGTGTTGCCGCTATCACCTCTCCCTGCCGTTCTGCCTTCCTCGCTCTCGTCTCACCCCGACCCGTTGCTCAAGCTCACCATTGCACGATCTTGCTTTGTCCTCGCCTCGAACAGGCCGCCGGCCGCCCGAGTTCCTGATTCCCTGTGCCACTCTGCCTTCCTCGAGCGGAGCCTGCGCCACCCCGGCCCCGAGCTCGCCGTCGACCCGCTGTCCCCTCGCCTCTTGTACCAGCTACACCCCTCGACTCTGCACTGGACCAGGCCGTTGTGCCCTCCCCCCTCTAGCGGAGCAGGTCGCCAAGGCCCCGCTTGCCCTTGTCCTCCCGCAACCTACTCCGAGCGCGCCGCTGTGGCCGCCGCCTGAGCACGCCTCTGTTGCGGACGTCACCGTCTCTTCCTTGAATCCGACCCTCTGTCGGCCACCTTCCCCTGTAGGCCTTCCCAGCGTCGGTCGCTCGTCCTTGGCGCCCACCTTCCTCCTCTATGTTTGTCCTAGGACGGCCACACCTTCTTATGCTCCTGGTGGTCATATGCCCCACTCCCGCATGGCATGATGTTTTTCTGTCCTCAGGTGTTTTGGTTTCACGGTGGTGAAGTATGGTGTGTGTAGCCTGGAGGCTACATGGTACGATGAGGATGTGAGGCTGCTCATCAACATCCTTCCGCGGACATATTCAACTAAGATAATAAGTTGGACAAGACCGATGAAATTCTGACAAGATCTACACTCGTGCCATCAAGATCAACCGATGCCAAATACACCGAGGAGAGAAGGCGAACTCGATGGCCAATACAGGATCTCCATCGACAATGAAGCCAAAAAATCCAAGGTTCCAATCTCGGACCCGAAGACCCCGATCTTGACAAACCCGAACCCTTGGAACACCAAGTTCTTCTTCCCGGATCCGAAGACCAATCCATCGGAACCCCAAGTCCTTCGACCCTAAATGTGTTACCCTTTTTTCCGAGACCTATATTTTTATAATAAATTATATCACTTGTTGGATATAAATTGTACATGCTCATATACATATTCATTTGTTTGGGGTACTAGTAAATGGGCACGTGCAACGCACGCTCTCCAATAATTTTATGTATTTTTTTGCAAATCATAAATCAAATATCTGAAGTTATTTGTTAATTAACATAGCTTTCTTGCCACAAGCAATCCTATGGAACATGTAAACATGATTTCTGTGTCACATATTTCATTAATTCTAAGTTCTTATTTGCAAATTATCTACCAAATGTCGGAAGTTAGTTATTAAGTGGAAAACATTCCGAACAAATGTTCAGACCCTTTTCTGTTTCAGTAAAAGATATAAGAAAAATGATATCCATGAGCCAAAATATTTTTAATGGTTTTTGAAGAGCCATTCTTCTTCGATCCCATAAGAGCTTCTTTAATGATTGGCAGAAACAAAATTGTCCATTGCAAAATAAAATAAAGGATCATTTTCTTCCCCATTAGAAACTTGTCTAACTTCTAACAAGTTTGCGTATTAGAATAATATATTCGTGTGTAGAACGGTAGAAGTATCATGTTCTTTTCAATGAGTAGTTTTGTAAATCCAAAAATATAACATGCCTTTTTAATCCCACTCCTCTGTTCAATAAGTAAACTTTTTATGTAGTTTTAATACGTGTTACATCTCTGACAATCCAAACGCAGCACATTCGTTGACCAAATTAAGCATAGAAATGTGAAGATAACTTTGAAAACAAAAAATGTGCTAATACACAATTTTTATAGCTACCTACTCAGTCAGTGCTATTTTAAGAGAAAAATGTGCCCTACCGCAGATGAGTTACTACATGATTTATATGGCCAAGATGGAGCTTCCTGGACACCGATCAAAATATATATAGAGACAGTGTAATTAAATTTGTTGCCAAAATAGTCAAATTAGAGGCAATATAAGAGTCTAGTGTAATTAAGTGGTTACTAATTGGTAATTCTAGGATATAGTTTTTTTCATGTATATAGTCTCCCGGCCCATGGCTGACCAAGCATCAACAATAGTAGACAAAAATATGGAAGGGTTGAGTCCAACTGTCTCACTGACGTCCATCAAATTTCTCTTCCACGGTAAAATCACTGAAAACCACATGAATTATTAGAAAATGAGGAAAAGCAGAGAAACAGAAGTTAAATGTGAAACTTTGCAGGGATAATGATCATGTTTTTTTTTGCAGGGACAATGATCATGATGTTGTTGGGTTTCACAATAGTAAATATAAAACTTTGCAATTCAGTATATTTGTCTAAAAAATATACTAATGCAATGAGCCTTTGTTGGACCATAAGACTGGAACAGTGAGAAAAAGATTGCAATGGTGACTTGTGAATATTAAGCAGAAGTTGTCTGAAGGTGGAATCAAACCAATCTGGTATCTGCACCCTAGCCATCCTGGTATCTGCCATAGAATGTTGCCGCTCCGGCTGCAGTGGCCTAGTTGCATGGATCTCACACGATAGGTGACGTATCAGTTCCGAAAGGTGCTCTGAGATATGCCAGCTGGCAGCTCAACCAAATGAAATTCCAAATACTATTAGAGAAGACAAAATTTCATGGTATCTCAAACCATATTAAAATTCCTTACTAAAAAAAACCATTTGTCCAAAATAAACCCTTTTAAGAAATGTTTCATATTTGTCCAAAATGTTTCATATACGACAGGTGACGTATCAGTGAATATTTTTTCCACAATTTCTATTGGACGTGGCTACAAAATGTTTGATTACAGCATCAACGTCCAGTTTCCATTTGCATGCAAATAATCACAACATGGATAAATTGATATTTGTGTAAGGTCTACACTTTTAAGAAATTAAAAACTTACTGCCAGCTACATATTGTTTACAGATATATCGAACAAGTGCCTACATTAAACAAACGTGGTAGAAACTATTGAAGTACTGGCTACTAAATCGTGATAAGCAAAGAAGTTGTAATAGCAGTGTCACCTTTCAAATAGAAGCATAGTTTATCCTAGAGTAATCAAGTTCTTTGTAAAGACCATCTGAAGGACCTTTCAAATTTCAAGCCAAGGCTTCACCGCTCTGCCAAACCACCAATTTGTTCATGTATAGGAGATATTGATCTTACGATTAGTGAAGATTTGGAGAAATATCTTATGTATCGTGCCTATGTTGCAAGGAGCTGCAGAGCTCTGTTCTCGCATGGACCTTCATGATGTATGAGAAGATTTTCCTGTACGGCTGGGAGACGGGAGTACCTGGTATGGAAGCACATCGAGGCGGACGAAGGCATTGTACAGTTTGCGGACGGCAGGTCGGGGAAGAAGGCAAAATCGAGGCGGTTAGCAACATACAAAGGGGATTAAGGCTTGGGCAACTTCCTCAGGCCATGAAGCGGGGCAGCGGCACGGCGCGAAGAACATGCTTTCGAGATCACAGTGTATCAGGGCAGAGCGTCCGCAACGAATGGTAACAGTCGAATATGCAGAAACAAGCACCTGCGGCGGAGACCTCTTGATGGACGGGCCACCTAGCGGCGAGCAATGGGCGGGGGATGGCGGCGGTCGTGCTAGGAACGGGAAGACTGGGTTGGAACCGTCGCTATGAAAGGATAGCATAAATTGCATGAGGAGTTTTAATTTAGTATACGTGATTTGCGCCAAGGAGTTGCGGACGCAGGACTAGGAGTTTTTCCTCCGCTGTCGGAGCACAGTCCGTCGTTATTAATTGCTAGGTGCACAACATAAGCGGGATTAGATTGATCCTAGCGGTTGGATTTAATCAGGTGGGCTAATCCGGTGGTATCCATCTGTCTGTGTACATTAGCTGGGTGCGCTTAAGAAAGAAAATGTTCGCTCTTTTATAAGTAGTATAGATAATATCGATTCACCTCATAATTAGATATAGAGACTATACGCGGGTTATTCTAGTCTTATATTGGCTCCATTTAAATTTATGTAGTGAACCGATGCCATGTTTTGTCTTATTAAGCAAACATTTAAATTGCGAGGTATCTAAACCACTTGAACCATATAATTAATTATCGGGACCCTGGTTCCGCTTAATATTGTCTAGTCGCGTCGCATCTTTGCCATGGCATACATCATGCCGGATCTTCTGCCGTAGTATTAAATAGTGCATTCGGTGTTTCTTTTAGTGCTTTGCTTCTTCGCATATTAGGCTGTTGAGTTGATCGACAAGTCCTTCGGATAATGTATCTCCAGCAATGTTTTCTAGGCGAGCATTCTCCCCTTTCTACCTATTTTGCATTTATAGTCTTTACTTCCTCCTATTGATCTATTGCTATCCGTGTTGCGATACTTTAGTTTCCGTACCATTAGTATCCCTTGCAGCCCCTATATTGCATTGGACACCTCCTACTGCATGTTTTTTGGTAGACAGTTGGCCTTGCGAGTCGTAGTTGCTTGCTCAGGTGTTGGTTCGAGTCCTCGAGTTCCGCTGTTGTTGGGAGGTTGGCAGATGCATAATGGTGGAGATGATCTTGGCTTTGATTATAATTTGTCAATTAAAATGCTGGAAATAGATATTGTTGGAATTATGCCCTAGAGACAATAATAAAGATGTTATTATTATAATTCTTGTTCATGATAAAGTTTATATTCCATGCTAGAGTTGTATTAAGCGGAAACTTTAATACTTGTGTGGTTTGTGAACAACACCGTGTCCCTAGTACGCCTCTATGGACTAGCTCATTGATCAATGATGGTTAAGGTTTCCTAACCATAGACATGAGTTGTCAATTGATAATGAGATCATATCATTGGAGAATGATATGGTGGATAGACCCAAACTAAGCGAAGCAATTAGATTGTGTCATCGTGTTCGTCTTTGCGAAGTTTTTCTTATGTCAAATATTGTATTCCTTAGACCATGAGATAATGCAACTCCCTGGTATCGGAAGAAAGCTTTGAGGTCATCAAACGTCATCCTATGAGAGGGTGATTATAAAGGTGTCTCTCAGGTGATCGGAAAGTATCTGTTGGGTTGTATGTATCGAGATGGGATTTGTCCCTCCCAAGTCGGAGAGATATACTTCGGGCCCACTCGGTAATCGATATCAACACCGCTTGCAAGCATGTGGTTAAGGAGTTAATCACAAAGTGATATCGGATTACGGAACGAGTAAAGTACTTGCTGTGAACGAGATTGAACTAGGTATGACGATACCGACGATCGAATCTCGGGCAAGTAAAATATCGCGAGACGAAGGGAATATATATATGGGATTGATTGAATCTTGGCATCGTGGTTCATCCGATATGATCATCGATGAATGTGTGGGAGTCAATATGGGTGCCCAGACCCCGCTGTTGATTATTGATAGAAGATCATGTCTGCATATTCTCGAACCCGCAGGGTCACACACTTAACGTGTCTCGACGCTAGGATAGATTGGATACTTGGTTTATGAGTTTTTGTTCGGAGTCTCGGATGGGATCCGGGACATCACGAGAGGTTCCAGAGTGGTCCGGAGAATAAGATTCATATAAGGCAGTGCAGTTTTTGGAGTTCGGAATTGTTCCGGATTAATCGGTATTGTACCGGAAGCTTCTAGAACCTTTCGGAAGGAGGCTAACGTGGTCCCACCTTCCGGGAGGGGGCATGGGCCTATGAGGGAGTGTCCTGGCCGCATTGGGCCAGGGGCACAAGGCCCCATAGGGCCCAGCCGATCCTAGATAAGTTTAAACTCGTTTAAACTAGAGATAGGATTTCTAGATAAGGGAGAGTTTAAATTGTTTAAACTAGAGATAGGCTTGGAGGATGGGCAAGGGCTGGCCGCACCCCCCCTCTATATATAGAGGGCTGGTGCGCCCCCTCCCCACACAACACACCTTCCTCCAAACCCTAGTTGCCCTGCTGCCCTCCTCTCTCCCTCCCGACTGTTTATAGGCGAAGCCCTGCGGCAGAAATTCTCTACCATATACACCACGCCGTCGTGTTGTAGATCCAATCCATCTCTCCACCCTACTTGCTGGTCCGAGGAAGGAGGATACGTCGAGGTGCTGCACGTGTGCATCTCACGGAGGCACCGCCACTTGTGGTGCTAGATCGGATCGGATCGCGAGGAGGAGAAGCGAGTATGACTACATCACCCACGTTCCGACGAACGTTCCGCTGTGCGAATCTTCAAGGGTATGAAGATCTAATCCAATCTCTCTCGTTGTTTGCATCTCCTAGATTAGATCTTGGCTTTCCCTCTGTTCGCTTTCGTAGAAAATTTTGATTTACTATGCTGCGAAACCCTTTAGTGGTATCAGAGCTAGATCTATGCGTAGATGTGATTCACGAGTAGAACGCAACATGGTTGTTGCGGGCGTTGATGTTTTCTGTTGCAAGCCTCTTGTTTGTGTTCTTCTTATGACGCGGGATAGTGAGATTGAAGCGGTCCAGGCCAACCTTACGCGACGTCGTTCGCGAGACCGGCTCCGCACTTGACGTGTGGCTTGTACCACACATGCGGCTGGTGGATGTCAGTTTCTCTCACTATAGTTGTCATGGGATTAACACCAGAGTTTGGCAACCATAATATCACCGTTGTGGCTTTCCGTAGGTAAGAATCGTTCTTAGCATCTACTCCCATAAGCCACGTAAAACATGCAACAACAAAGTAGAGGCGTCTGACTTGTTTTTGCAGGGAGTGTTTTTCTGTGATATGGTATGGCCCAAGATGTGATGTGTATATTGTATGCGATGATCATGTTTTGTAATGTTTCACGACTTGCATGTCGATGAGTACACAACCGGCAGGAGCCATATGGTTGTCTTTATAATTGTGTATGACCTGCGAGTCAACTTCTTATACGCCATGTAATAGCTTTACTTTATCGCTAAGTAGTTAGCAATAGTTGTAGTTGCTATTCATGGTGGAGGCAATCATGGTGGAGTGATGGATATCATGCCGGAACGCACAAGATGGAGATCATTGCGCGAAGATTGGCTATACCATGTCACATAAAGTTATATGCATGTGATGTTTATCCTTTTATGTATCTTATTATGCTTAGATCGCGACGGTAGCATTATAAGATGATTCCTCACTTAAAGATCAAGATAAAAAACTGTGTTCTCCCCAAAGTATGCACCGTTGTGAAAGTTCGTCGTGTCCAAGCATCACGTGATGATCGGGTGCTATAGACTCTACGCTCACATACAACGGGTGCAAGCCAGTTTTGCACACGCGGAAATACTTGGGTCTAACTTGACGAGCCTAGCATGTACAGACATGGCCTCGGAACGCAAGAACCGAAAGGTTAAGCATGAGTCATATGAATGATATGATCGACACTTCGTTGTCCACCATTGAAACCACATCTCTTCTCGTGTTGATCGGATTAGGTGTGGTGAATTTGGATCGTGTTCACTAAACAACTTGAGGGATGTTGAATTTAGTGGGAGTTCATCTAGTAATTTGATTAAGTTGAACTATTTATCATGAACATAGTCTAAATTGTACTTGCAAATACTGTAGATCCAATGGCCAAGTCCAACTTCAACTTCAACGTTTTTGCTGAGAAAGAAAAGCTTAGAAACAATGGGTCTAACTTCACCAACTGGTTCCGCAATCTAAGAATCATTCTGTCTGGCGGACAAAAGGACTATGTCCTTGAGAAAGTGTTAGGTAACCCCCCTGCTGCAACTGCGCCGGCTGATGAGAAAGCTGTCTATCAGTCGCGCAAAGATGATTATGGTGTGATTAAGAGCACCATGTTGTTTGCTATGGAACCGGAACTTCAAAATCGTTTTGAAAACTATCCCGGGCCCTTTGAGATTCTCGAGGAGCTGAAAACCATGTTTCAGACTCAGGCCCGTTCTGAGAGATATGAGATCACTGAGAAGTTCTTTAACTGCAAGATGGAGGAAGGGAGTTCCGTTAGTGAGCACGCCATTAAGATGTCGGGCTACACTCAACGCCTTGAGCAACTGGACTGCAAGATTCCAGAGGAGCTCAAGATTGACAGGGTTCTGCAATCACTCCCTCCCAGCTACAAAAGTTTTGTAGTGACTCATAATCAGATTGGTTCCACTGATACGATCACCGATCTCTTCGCAAAACTGAAGGCTGCGGAGGTGGACATCAAGAAGGATAATCATGTGTTGATGGTCAACAAGCCCTCCTTTAAGAAAGGTAAAGGTGCAAAGAAGCCCTTCAAGAAAAGCGGCGGCAAGCGCGTTGCCCCTGCTGAGAAGAAGCTCAAGTCTGGACCTAAGCCGGACACTAAGTGCTTCTATTGCAAGGACAAGGGTCATTGGAAGCGCAACTGTCCGAAGTACTTAGCGGACAAGAAGGCTGGCACCATCAAAGGTATATTTGATATACATGTTATTGATGTTTTCCTTACTAGCCCTCGTTGTAGTGCCTGGGTATTTGATGCCGGTTCAGTTGCTAATATTTGTAACTCGAAACAGGAGCTACGGAATAGACGGTGGCTTGCGAGGGATGAGGTGACGATGCGCGTTGGCAACGGATCAAGAGTTGATGTGATGGACGTCGGCACGCTCTCCTTAGTTTTACCTTCGGGATTAGTTTTAAACCTTAATAAATGTTATTATGTGCCTGCGTTGAGCATGAACATTATTTTTGGATCGTGTTTATTGCAAGACGGTTATTCATTTAAATCGGAGAATAATGGTTGTTCTATTTATATGAGTAACATCTTTTATGGTCATGCACCTCTTGTGAGTGGTTTATTTCTTCTAAATCTCGAAAGGGATGAAACACACATCCATAACATTGAGGCTAAGAGATGCAAAGTAGATAGTGATAATACTACTTATCTGTGGCACTGTCGTCTAGGTCATATTGGTGTAAAGCGCATGAAGAAACTCCATTCTGATGGACTTTTGGAGTCTCTTGATTTTGAATCATTTGACACATGCGAACCATGCCTCATGGGCAAGATGATCAAAACCCCGTTCTCTGGTATGATGGAGCGAGCAACGGACTTGTTGGAAATCATACATACCGATGTATGCGGACCGATGAGTGTTTCGACGCGCGGTGAATATCGCTATTTTCTCACTTTTACCGATGACTTAAGTAGATATGGGTATATCTATTTAATGAAACATAAATCTGAAACGTTTGAAAAGTTCAAAGAATTTCAGAATGAAGTGGAGAACCATCGTAACAGAAAGATTAAGTTTCTACGATCCGATCGTGGGGGCGAATATTTAAGTTATGATTTTCTCACGCATCTCAAAGCAAGTGGAATCATTTCACAACTCACGCCACCGGGAACACCACAGCGCAATGGTGTGTCTGAACGCCGGAATCGAACCCTATTAGATATGGTCCGATCAATGATGTCTCTTACTGATTTGCCGTTATCATTTTGGGGTTATGCATTAGAAACCGCTGCATTCACTTTAAATAGGGCTCCATCTAAATCCGTTGAGACGACACCGTATGAACTATGGTTTGGTGCTAAACCTAAGTTGTCATTTCTTAAAGTTTGGGGATGCGAAGCTTACGTCAAGAAGTTGATGCCGGACAAGCTCGAACCCAAAGCGGAGAAATGCGTCTTCATAGGATACCCTAAGGAAACTATTGGGTATACCTTCTATCACAGAACCGAAGGCAAAGTGTTTGTCGCAAAGAACGGTTCCTTTCTTGAGAAGGAGTTTCTCTCGAAAGAAGTGAGTGGGAGGAAAGTAGAGCTAGACGAGGTTATTGAACCTTCTCTTGAATTGGAGAGTAGCGCAGCACCTGAAATTGTTCCAGTGCCGCCTGCACCAACAATAGAGGAAGCTAATGACAAGGATCATGAAGCTTCGGACGATGCTGCTACTGAACGTCGCAGGTCGACAAGGTCGCGTGCCCCTCCTGAGTGGTACGGCAACCCTGTCTTGACTGTCTTGTTAGTAGAAGACAGTGAACCTACGAACTATGAGGAAGCGATGATGAGCCCAGACTCTGAGAAATGGCTAGAAGCCATGAAATCCGAATTGGGATCCATGAGCGAAAACCAAGTATGGACTTTGGTGGACCCTCCTAGCGACCGAAAGGCCGTTGAGTGCAAATGGATCTTCAAGAAGAAAACGGACGCGGATGGTAATGTTACCGTCTATAAAGCACGGCTTGTTGCGAAAGGTTTTGACAAGTTCAAGGTGTTGACTACGATGAGACTTTCTCTCCCGTAGCGATGTTTAAGTCCATTCGGATTTTATTAGCAATTGCTGCGTTTCATGATTATGAAATATGGCAAATGGATGTCAAGACTGTTTTCCTCAATGGCAACATTGATGAAGAGTTGTATATGATGCAACCCGAAGGTTTTGTCGATCCTAAGGATGCTGATAAAGTATGCAAACTTCAGCGTTCCATTTATGGACTGAAGCAAGCATCTCGGAGTTGGAACCTTCATTTTGATCAAGTGATCAAGAGCTTTGGATTTGTTCCAAATTGCTACGAAGCTTGCATCTACAAGAAAGTGAGTGGGAGCTCGGTGACGTTTCTGGTACTATATGTGGATGACATATTGATTATTGGAAATGACATCAACATGCTTAAAGATGTGAAGAGTTATTTGAACAAGTGTTTTTCAATGAAAGACCTAGGTGAAGCTGCTTATATATTGGGCATCAAGATCTATAGAGATAGACGAAGACGCCTGATAGCTTTAAGCCAGAGTACATACCTAGACAAAGTTCTAAAAAGGTTCAGAATGGATAAGGCATTGAAAGGTTCAGTGCCTATGTTGTCAGGTAAGATATTGAGCAAGGCTCAGTGTCCAGCTACGGTAAATGATAGGGAAGCTATGAGCAAAGTGCCTTATGCCTCGGCCATAGGTTCCATCATGTATGCCATGCTGTGTACTAGACCGGATGTGTCCAATGCTCTTAGTTTGACGAGCAGATATCAAAGTGATCCAGGAGTGGAACACTGGACAGCCGTGAAGAACATCCTAAGGTACCTAAATAGGACTAAAGAAATGTTCTTAGTCTATGGGGGTGATGAACAGCTCGTCGTAAAAGGTTACGTCGATGCTAGTTTCGACACCGACAAGGATGATTGTAAATCTCAGACAGGATACGTGTATATTTTGAATGGAGGAGCTGTAAGCTGGAGAAGCTGCAAGCAAAGCGTGATCGCGGGATCTAAAGTAGAAGCGGAATACATGGCTGCTGCAGAAGCGTCAAGTGAAGGAGTTTGGATCAGGAACTTCATCACTGAGCTTGGCGTGGTTCCAAGTGCATTGGACCCACTAGAGATATTGTGTGACAACACTGGCGCCATAGCACTCGCTAAGGAACCAAGATATCATCCAAAGACCAAGCATATCAACCGCAAGTTTCATATAATCCGAGATTATATAGCAGATGGAGATCTGAAGATCAGCAAAGTACATACAGATCTGAATGTCGCAGATCCATTGACTAAACCTCTTCCACGTGTAAAACATGATCAGCACCTCAGTGCCATGGGTGTGAGATTGTTGCCAAATGTAAACTAGATTATTGACTCTAGTGCAAGTGGGAGACTGTTGGAATTATGCCCTAGAGGCAATAATAAAGATGTTATTATTATAATTCTTGTTCATGATAAAGTTTATATTCCATGCTAGAATTGTATTAAGCGGAAACTTTAATACTTTTGTGGTTTGTGAACAACACCGTGTCCCTAGTACGCCTCTATGGACTAGCTCATTGATCAATGATGGTTAAGGTTTCCTAACCATAGACATGAGTTGTCAATTGATAATGAGATCATATCATTGGAGAATGATATGGTGGATAGACCCAAACTAAGCGAAGCAATTAGATCGTGTCATCGTGTTCGTCTTTGCGAAGCTTTTCTTATGTCAAATATTGTATTCCTTAGACCATGAGATAATGCAACTCCCTGGTATCGGAAGAAAGCTTTGAGGTCATCAAACGTCATCCTATGAGAGGGTGATTATAAAGGTGTCTCTCAGGTGATCGGAAAGTATCTGTTGGGTTGTATGTATCGAGATGGGATTTGTCCCTCCCAAGTCGGAGAGATATACTTCGGGCCCACTCGGTAATCGATATCAACACCGCTTGCAAGCATGTGGTTAAGGAGTTAATCACAAAGTGATATCGGATTACGGAACGAGTAAAGTACTTGCTGTGAACGAGATTGAACTAGGTATGACGATACCGACGATCGAATCTCGGGCAAGTAAAATATCGCGAGACGAAGGGAATATATATGGGATTGATTGAATCCTGGCATCGTGGTTCATCCGATATGATCATCGATGAATGTGTGGGAGTCAATATGGGTGCCCAGACCCCGCTGTTGATTATTGATAGAAGATCATGTCTGCATATTCTCGAACCCGCAGGGTCACACACTTAACGTGTCTCGACGCTAGGATAGATTGGATACTTGGTTTATGAGTTTTTGTTCGGAGTTTCGGATGGGATCCAGGACATCACGAGAGGTTCCGGAGTGGTCCGGAGAATAAGATTCATATAAGGCAGTGCAGTTTTTGGAGTTCGGAATTGTTCCGGATTAATCGGTATTGTACCAGAAGCTTCTAGAACCTTCCGGAAGGGGGCCAACGTGGTCCCACCTTCCGGGAGGGGGCATGGGCCTATGAGGGAGTGTCCTGGCCGCATTGGGCCAGGGGCACAAGGCCCCATAGGGCCCAGCCGATCCTAGATAAGTTTAAACTCGTTTAAACTAGAGATAGGATTTCTAGATAAGGGAGAGTTTAAATTGTTTAAACTAGAGATAGGCTTGGAGGATGGGCAAGGGCTGGCCGCACCCCCCTCTATATATAGAGGGCTGGTGCGCCCCCTCCCCACACAACACACCTTCCTCCAAACCCTAGTTGCCCTGCTGCCCTCCTCTCTCCCTCCCGACTGTTTGTAGGCGAAGCCCTGCGGCAGAAATTCTCTACCATATACACCATGCCATCGTGTTGTAGATCCAATCCATCTCTCCACCCTACTTGCTGGTCCGAGGAAGGAGGAGACGTCGAGGTGCTGCACGTGTGCATCTCACGGAGGCACCGCCACTTGTGGTGCTAGATCGGATCGGATCGCGAGGAGGAGAAGCGAGTACGACTACATCACCCACGTTACGACGAACGTTCCGCTGTGCGAATCTTCAAGGGTATGAATATCTAATCCAATCTCTCTCGTTGTTTGCATCTCCTAGAATAGATCTTGGCTTTCCCTCTGTTCGCTTCCGTAGAAAATTTTGATTTACTATGCTGCGAAACCCTTTAGATATAATGTAGAGGCAATGGTGGGTAATAGATGTTATTTGGTTTTTACCCGCCCACTGGTGTCCACCTAGGACCCAAGTTCTTAATACCTGTTCTGAGATCGAGCGCGCTAACCACATGTGGGGTGAATGGAAACCCCTTCGACCTATTACCTGGTCTCAAAGTATTGTACTAGGGGCCACAAACTAGTTTGACGTTTTCATGCCATGTTATGCCATGTATGCCATGTTATGTCTTGTTTAATATTTTTTGCTCGATGAGTGTTTACTACTATACTCTTTAGGATGTGGGTCATTATGTTGAGGATTATACCTATGGACTCTGATCTCTTGGCCGATCTCGCAACCTCTGGGTTCGTCTTCGGAGACGGCCGACTTTGTTATGGGTAGCTTAGAGGGGTGCCCCATGTACTTGCTTTAAGTCTAGGAAAGCGTCGTGTCCGAGGCCGCACCGACATATCAATGGGTGTATGTTAATTGATCTGGCAAAAAGGGTTGAAGTGCGTGTGAAAACTTTGATGCACCCCTGCAGGGTTAAATCTTTTCGAAAAGCCATGTCCGCGGTTATGGACGACTTGGAGCACAGTTTCTCGATCATAGATGACTATAACTAAAGTTTACTATTATAATATAACTTGTATCTGATATGACTAGTAAGTTGGATAACCACCATGGAAAGAATGAATAAAACTGCCAATCATGTGTGTTTCCTCGAAATGACTTCCTCATTTGGTTTCGAGGGGGAAATACCAGGATGGGTATGTTTGGTGTTAGTATCAGGTTGGTTTCCGAATAGGTCTTTCTTATCCCTCTCTAATAGCCGATAGTTGTATCGAGTCTCTATAGGTGGTGTAGTGCATGCTTCGCTGCCGCTTCAGTCCACCATACCTATGTAGGCGAGAGCCGCCGAATTCTAGACTCGCCGTGTACTGGCCTTAGTACTGACCACTCTCTTTTTCCTTTGCCCTTTGTCGGCACCCCTTTTGTTTTGCAGGTATAAGTTCGACGTCGTTAGCAGGGTTACCCTTCCGGTTTGGCCTAGGCAAGGTTATGGATGCCATTGGTTATTCTTCAGGGCTCTTAGCCCCATTTGCATCTTATCCGTACTCGAATGTTGTATCATTTTAAAGGTGATTTGGATATTTGTATTGTATATTTGTATTCTTGACTCGGAGTCGTTGTTGTATATATATGTTCTGTGGGTTCCATCATGGACTATTGTGTAATGATATTACTTTGTTTTCCACCCGCATGCAAGTGCCTGGTGGGCATCTTTGAATCATTTCTATGCGGGTTTGGCGGGAATCGCTAAAACTTGCATAAGGCCGATTTGAGGGTGCTACAAAGTGGTATGAGAGCTCAGCAGTTGCGATACCCCACTGGTCCAGCCTGTATGATAACCTACCTAACGGCCGATGTAGAGTGTCAAAACTATTTTGGAAAAATTGGTTGGATAGATCTAATTAGGTCTGCTTTTATTCCTTACCTCTGTGATATCCTCCTCTTACCTTTGCATGTTTCGAATCTGCTCTCTTATCTTTACTTTGAGTCCAGGAATTCTTGTGGATAGGTTTCCGTGGTACCTTCATGGTTCTGTCTACTCCTTTTGCAATGGTGTTCTGTATCTGGTCTTCATGCTATCTGAGGAATCATTCATCTGTTGTACCTTTTCCGGTGACCCAAAAGTTACTAAAAGTTTTTTTGTATCCTCCGATATTCCATATCATCTATGTCAGACCCGATGAAGAGCCTACATCACTCCTTTGCTTTCCAAATGATGTTATCAAGATCTTCAGTTTGAATTCCGAGAGTTGGTTGCATAATTCTTCTATTCATGTACAGAGTAATGCTTTGAGTGCGGGATGGAGTCGCGACCATACCACTACTCTTATCATTCGCTTTTGTACATTGAATGGATGGATCAATGCAATTTTACTCCTTCCATGGAAGATAGAGGTGGCTTTATCTTTTGGGACCTCTACCTTTGTCCTTGTTTCTCCGGAGTGTTCTCTCGACGAACATGAGCAACTACCCCTTGTTGGTGGTGTCGTCGATTTCAAGACGGAGAATGAATCTTTGTTAGTGTTATCGCGAGGATCTACACGAAGTGATAAGATTCAGATCGTCGGCCTTCTTTCGTGTACCATGAGGCGGATCTCGGGGGCGAAATCTATTGTTAGTGGTGTCGAATTGTAGCACCCCGGGAAAACCACAACTAGAAAATTGCTTGGTGTTTTTGTTTTCTGCATCATCATGATTGCATGCTCATGTCATCATGTCACATTGCATTTGAGCATCCTCAGGACTGCATGCATATTATTTGTCTAAAACTATTTTTTAAAAGCCTACCTTAGTTTTCTAATTACCCTCTCTCTTTATTCAAATCAAAATCCTGGTGTCTTCCAGATATTTTGTGTGTCCAAACCTACTCCCTCTGTTTCAAAATATAAGATGTTTTAGTTTGTGAATAGGGTGTATCTAGACTCTTTTAGTGTGTAGGTTCACTCCAAACATAGATAAATCTATACACTAAAAGTGGTCTAGGTACGCTACATTTACAAAGCTAAAACATCCTATATTTTAAAACGAAGGGAGTATTTACTAAAAGATTTTATAAAAAAATAAAATAATTTTAGGGGGACAGGCAGCCAACGGCCAGGCCCAGAGGCCCAACCGGAGGCCACCCAGCCCACAGCCAGCCACCTAATCCGAAAGCAGTACAAACCCTAGACTACCTACCCAGCCGCCACACCCCTCCCCACCGCCGCCACTCACCTGGCTCACAAACAACACACACCACGTCAGTCCCCACCCGACCCTGCCTGTCACGCTGTCCCGCGCGGTACACGCTACCGCCCAGCCCGCGCTCCCGCACGTCGCGTAACGCTTGCTCGCTCGCGTCTACGCGGTCACCTACCGCAGTGAGCCGACCCACCCTGATCCTGCGCACGCAATCTCCCTGCCCCGCGAGCCTGGCCCCACCTGGATCAACCGCTGATCCCGATTCCCACCTCCTCGCCTCGCTCCCATGCCCCATCCCCACGACCCCATCGCCCCGCCTCCACTCACCTCGTCTGCCGCCGCCGCAGGCGCTCCTCTGCCCTGCCGCCGCGCCGCCCTCTCGCCGCGAGCACCCCCGTGCTGCCACCAGCACCTCTCCCTGCCGTTCCGCCTTCCTCACTCCCGGCTCACCCTGACCCCGTCGCTCGAGCTCGCCGCCGCGCGGCCCTGCTTCGTCCTCGCCTCGACATGGCCGTTGGCCGCCCACGTCGTCGGTTCCCGGCGCCACTCTGCCTTCCTCGAGCGGAGTCCGCGCCACCCCAGCCCCGAGCTAGCCGTTGACCCGCTGTCCCCTCGCCTCCTGCGCCGCCGCACCCCTCGACTCTGCACCGGACCAGGATGTTGCGCCCTCTCCCTTCCAGCGGAGCGGCCGCTCGCCCTTGTCCTCCCTCGACCTTCTCCGAGTGCGCCGCCGTGGCCACCGCCCGAGCGCCCTTCTGCTGCGGACATCCCCGCCTCTTCCTCGAATCCGACCCTCTACCGGCCACCTTCTCCTGCAGGCCTTCCCAGCATCGGCCGCTCGTCCGCGGCGCCCACCTTCCTCCTCTATGTTTGTCCTAGGACGGCCACACCTCCTTATGCTTCTGGTGGTCATATGCCCCACTCCCGCATGGCGTGATGTTTTTCTGTCCTCAGGTGTTTTGGTTTCATGGTGGTGAAGTATGGTGTGTGTAGCCTGAAGGCTACATGGTACGATGAGGATGTGAGGCTGCTCATCAAGATCCTTCCGTGGACATATTCAACTAAGATAATAGTATGTTGGATAAGACTAATGAAATTCCGACAAGATCTATACTCGTGCCATCAAGATCGACCGATGCCAAATACACCGAGGCGAGAAGGCGAACTCGATGGCCAATATAAGTTCTCCATCGTCAACGAAGACAAAAGTCCCAAGGTTCCGATCCCAGACCCGAAGATCCCCGATCTCGTCGAACCCAAACCCTCGAAACACCAAGTTCTTCTTCCTGGATCCGACGACCAATCCCTCGAAACCCCAAGTCCTTTGACACTAGATGTGTGACCCTTTTTCCAAGACCTATATTTTTATAATAAATAATTCGTACCACTTGTTGCATATAAATTGTAAGTGCTCGCATACATATTCATTTTATATTGACTCCATTTAAATTTATGTAGCGAACCGATATCATATTTTGTCTTATTAAGTCAATATTTAAATCGCGGGGTATCTAAACCATTTGAACCATATAATTAATTGTTGGGACTCTGGTTCCGCTTAACATTGTCTAGTCGTATCGCATCTTTGCCATATCATGCATCATGCTCGATCTTCTGCGGTAGTATTAAATAGTGCATCCGGTGGTTCTTTTAGTGTATTGCTTCTTCTCGGATTAGGCTGTTGAGTTGATCGACAAGTCCTTCGAATAATGTATCTCTAGCAGTGTTTCCTAGGTGATCATTCTCCCTCTTTCTACCTATTTTGTATTTATAGTCTTTACTTTCTCATGTTGATCTATTGCTATCTGTGTTGCGATGCTTTAGTTTTTGTACCATTAATATCCCTTGCAGCCCCTATATTGTCTTGGACACCTCCTATTGCTTGTTGTTGGTAGACAGTTGGCCTTGCGAGTCGTAGTTGCTTGCTCAGGTGTTGATTGCCAGATGCTTAATGGTGGAGATGATCAGAGCTTTCATTGTAACTTGTCAATTAAAATGCTAGAAATAGATATAATGTAGAGGCATCGGTGGGTAATACATGTTATTTGGTTTTTACCCGCCCACTGGTATAAAACTAGGACCCGAGTTCTTGACACCTGTTCCGAGATCGAGCGCGCTAACCACGTGTGGAGTGAATGGGAACCCCTTCAGCTTATTACCTGATTTCAAAGTATTGTACTGGGGGCCACAAACTAGTTTGACGTTTTCATGCCATGTATGCCATGTTATGCCATTTTTAATATCTGTTGCTCGAT
Organism: Avena sativa; assembly: GCA_916181665.1. Taxonomy (NCBI): domain Eukaryota; kingdom Viridiplantae; phylum Streptophyta; class Magnoliopsida; order Poales; family Poaceae; genus Avena; species Avena sativa. The sequence continues at coordinate 258,683,616 of OV702292.1, read as the reverse complement.
GAGCGTTTACTACTGTACTGTTTAGGATGTGGGTCGTTATGTTGAGGATTATATCTATGGCCTCTGATCTCTTGGATTATCTCGCAACCTCTGGGTTCGTCTTTGGAGCCGGCTGACTTCGTTACGGATAGCTTAGTGGGGTGGCTCACATGTACTTGCTTTAGGTCTGGAAAAGCGTCATGTCCGAGGCCCCGCCGATATACCGATGGGTGTATGTTAATTGATCTGACAAAAATGGTTGAAGTGTGTGTGGTAACTTTGGTGCACCCTTGCAGGGTTAAATATTTTCAAAAAGCCATGTCTATGGTTATGGGCAATTTGGAGCATAGTTTCTCGATCATAGATAACTATAACTAAAGTTTGCTGTTATAATATGACTTGTATCTGATATGACTAGTAAGTTAGATAACTACCATGGAAAGAATGAATAAAACTGCCAACTGTGTGTGTTTCCTCAGAATGACTTCCTCGTTTTGTCTCGAGGGGGAAATAACATGATGGGTATGTTTGGTGTTTGTATCAGGTTGGTTTCCGAATAGGTCTTTCTTATCCCTCTCTAATATACGACAGTTGTATTGAGTCTCTATAGGTGGTGTAGTGCATGCTTCGCTGCCGCTTCAGTCCATCATACGTATGTAGGCGAGAGTCGTCGAATTCTAGATTTGCCGTGTACTGGCCTCAGTACTGACCGCTCCCTTTTTCTTTTGCCCTTTGTCGGCACCCCTATTGTTTTGACAGGTATAAGTTCGACGTCATTAGCAGGGTTACCCTTCTGGCTTGGCATAGAAAGGGTTATGGACACCATTAGTTATTCTTTAGGGCTCTTAGCCCCATTTGCATTTTATCTGTACTCAGATGTTGTATCATTTTAAAGGTGATTTGGATCTTTGTATTGTATCTCTGCATTCTTGACTCATGGAGTCATTGTTGTATATATATGTTCTGTGGATTCCATCGTGGACTATTGTATATTGATATTACTTTGTTTTCGACCCGCACGCAAGTTTCTGGTGGGCATCTTTGAATCGTTCTATGCGGATTTGGCAAAAATCGCTAAAACTTGCATAGGACCGATTTGAGGGTGTTACATATAGCCATCGCCGGACTCTTTCGGAATCGCGCGTTCAGCCCTCTCACGAATCAATGGATCGTTGGACCTTAGTTCCTTCACGGGACAAATCTCTGACAGTTTTGACGTAGAGAACATTGATGTTGTTGCCAGCGTCCATGAGCTTCTTTGAACACTCATAGCCGTCAATAAGTGGATTGACGACCAGAGCCTACTTTCCTCGCTTGTGAGGCTTAGGTGTAACACCCCTAGCTTTAGTAAATCTTATTTAGCGTTTGATTGTGCATCATGAGCATTGCATGTATCTCTTTGGACTTAAGAAAATTTGCATTAATAAATAAGTAGGGGAAAACAAAACCCAAACCCTAGTTTTCTCTATCTCCCTAAAAGCATACAAAAGTGTTTTGAATTTTGAAAAATACAAAAGTTGAGGAGTACAAATTGTTTATAAGGGCTTTGCAGTATTTTAAAGTGTTTATAAATTTTTTGGTATTATGGAAATATTCAAAACGGAAAACAAATTGAAATACAAAAGAGAAAAGAGGAAACAGAAAAAAATGGTTTAGCAAGTAAAAAAATTGTTTCTAACTCTAATTGGGTCGAAGTCCATCTTCCCTCACTCCTTCCTGCCACCTAGCCCAGTTAAGCTTGGCCTCTCCTTCTTCCTTTGCCACAGCCCAACCGTGGCCCAAGTCAGCCCGGTGTGGCACGGTACCCCTTCGCTCCTACCCACGTCATCTCCCTCCTCGTCGGTGGATGCAGCGAAGCTGCTCGCTGTCGCCAGCGCCGTCATCGCTGTGACAAGGTGCATGCCACCTCTCCCGGCCACATACAAGACCCCCAGCCCCATGGAGAAACCCTAGCCTTGGCCCATCTCTCCCCCTTTCTCTTCCTTTCCTACATGGAGATATGCTAGCCCTAGCCGCTCATACTCCAACGAGCCCTGCCATATCCGGTCACCCCACCCCGCATCGAGGCCACCATTGGAATCGATGTGTCGTACTCGTTATTCTAGCCGAAGGAATCGATCCCGGTCGCCATAAATAGATCTCACGGTCGTCATCCCCTTCAATGCTGGCCACCGTTGAATCACCATCATCCGACCTCCCCTTGCTTCCCCGACACCGGCATTATGTTCGTGGTGAGCCGCTGGGCACGCCCGTGCCTATCTCTATCTCCCTCTCACTCCATGTTGCCTTGTCATTGTGCATCTAGAAGCTCCACCGTCGGCCACCGTCGTGCTCGTTGCGCTGGCGACTAATTCTTGGCAGCACCACCATTGTTCGACTCCCCTCGACGCCCTCTTCCCAACACCCCCATCAGCTGCCTCCCGCGCGGTCTCTATCGGCTGGTCCATCATCGATCTAGGATCAATGGCGTCGATGACGTCAGGCTGATGTCACAATTCCCTTTTCTTTTACTGTTTTATGTAAATAATTTCTGTAATTATATATACCTGACATGTGTGTCCACCATGTAAGTTATATAACATTTTCAAGAATTTATTTTGGTTATTGAAAATATAAATGTTTATCCAATGTGTAATTATTTTATAATATTTCAAAAATGATTAACAATGAATTTAAAATGGGAAAATTCCTCACTAATTCATTTTAAATCGGAAAAATATGTATAATATATCAAAATGTTGACAACAATAAGATTTACACAATAGAATCATAATCATGCATTGTTAAATAACTTCAATTAAGAAGTTTGTTATAAGAACAATAGCAACCCCCAGGAGCATTTGGGTACCTCCAGAAATGCCATCTCTAGGGAGTTTTGACCCCAATTAAATTGATGATCGTGTTTAGGGTTATATCTCGGCACCCTTTAACATGTCATATCATCATTCTTGATTGAGTATTGCATCAATGCCATTTGATGATTGTTGTTTTTCATTCCGGTGTTTTTTACTCCTCAGTAGACCTCGGATTTCATGTGAGCAACAAGATTGAGTCCAAGATTGAAGATCGAGATCAACACTATCGAAGGTTGTCGAAGAGCGATGCTAAGCACATGAACCCTAGAGAACTATATTCTTGTTATCGACGAACAAGTTAAGCTAATGAACCTGAAGTTCTGTATTGGGTACCAAAAGGAAAAGGCAAGCAAAGCCCCACACATGATATCATCCAATGATTTGAAATTCCATTCTTGCCTGTGCATACATTCCAAAGTATTTTATCAATAGATAGAGTAATCCTATCTAATGCATGTTTCCTTTGTATCTAATATTACCCTGATCCATAGCTCCCAGTGTTGAAGTATGATCCAATTCTATTAAGGAGGCTAACTTCTGACGGAGCGGAGCGAGGCCCGTCTGACGGATCGTTGATGACCTATGTTACCACCACTATATATACCTCTTGTAAGCCACCAGCCGGGATAAGTTGCATCTGTGAAATCCCTGGTGTTGTGTAAACACTCCCTATTATAGTGAAGATTTGTCGGCTGGCGCCCGTGGTTTTTTCCCTTCTCTTTGTTGGAGAGGGTTTTCCACGTTAAATTTGTGTCCCCCTTGCTGCGATTTCGTTTTCATTCTTTGTTATTTACTTGTCGCAAAGCTAACAAGTGGTATCAGAGCCCTAGGTTCTAATCTAGGGTTTGCGACATGTTGTCATTGAAGTTCGATCTACCGCAGCTGGACTACTCCACAAGATTCTGCTTGTGGCAGGTGAAGATGCGGGTGATTCTCGCCCAAACTTTAGATCTGGATGAAGCGCTGGAAGGATTTAGGAAAAAGGATGCTAAGAGTTGGTCGGACGAAGAGAAGCGAAAGGACCATAAGGCTTTGTCTTTGATTCAACTTCATCTGTCCAATAATATTTTGTAGGAAGTTTTGGCAGAGAAATCTGCTGCTCCTCTTTGGCTGAAACTAGAATCGATCTGCATGTCAAAGGATCTAATCAGTAAGATGCATATAAAGATGAAGTTGTTCTCACATATATTGTAGGAAGGTGGACCGGTAATGAATCACTTATCTATTTTCAGAGAGGTTGTTTCTAATTTGCAATCTATGGAACTAAAATATGATGATGGGGATCTAGCTCTATTACTCTTATGCTCGCTGCCTAGTTCTTATACACACTTTCGTGATACAATATTGTTGAGCCGTGATAAAATAACCCTTGATGAAGTACAAGAGGCCCTCAAACATAGGGAAAGATGAAAACTATGGTGCAGGCAGATGGGGCGTCATCCAAGGCCGAAGCTCTGCAGGTTCATGGCAGGACCGAGCAGATATTAACAACTATGGCAACCGAGATAAGATCAAAGACGGCAGAAGTCGTTCGAAGTCCAAGGGAAGGGACAAATTCTGCAAGTATTGTAAGAAATCTAATCATGTTATTGATGATTGTTGGAAGCTGCAGAATAAGGAGAAAGGAACGGTACTTACCAACCGAAAGATAAGGATCAAGGTACTGGTAAGGCTGCTGTTGTTTTTGGTGATAGTTCTGATGGTGAATGTTTAGCTGTTTTTGCTGCTTGTGCTTCTCGTGATGATGAATGGATACTTGATACTGCATGTTCGTTTCATATTTGTTGTAACAAAGATTGGTTCAGTTCATATGAGTATGTGCAGACTGGAGATTTTGTACGTGTGGGGAATGACAACCCATGCCATATTGTCAGAGTTGGATCTGTTAAGATTAGGACACATGATGGCATGACGCGTACGTTGAATGAGGTGAAGCACATACCAAGCATGGCCAGAAATTTGATCTCCCTGAGTACCATGGACGTTGATGGATACAAGTACGCCGATGGGCGTAGATTGTTAAAGGTATCAAAAGGTTCTCTTATTCACATGATAGGTGATATGAATTCTGCTAAGTTATATGTTCTTAGAGGTAGCACTTTGCCTGGTATTGCTGCTGTTGTTACTTCTAATGATTCTGATGATTATGGTAAAACAAATCTGTGGCATATGCGTCTTGGGAATATGAGCGAACATGGCATGGCAGAGTTGGTTAAGAGAGAGCTGATTGATGGTTGCAACTTGGGTAAGTTTGAGTTCTATGAGCACTGTGTTTTTGGTAAGGATAAAAGAGTAAAATTTAATGCTTTCGTTCATACCACCAAAGGCATATTAGATTATGTGCATGCTGATGTATGGAGACCTTCCCGTAAGACTTCTATTGGTGGTGCTAATTACATGCTTACTATTATTGATGACTACTCAAGAAAAATGTGGCCATATTTTCTGAAACATGAATCTGATGTTTTTGATGCTTTTAAGAAGTGGAAAGTTATGGTATAAAAGCAAACTGAAAAGAAGGTAAAGGTACTACGTACTAACAATGGTATGGAATTCTGTTCTAATGAGTTTGAGGAGTTTTGCAGTAATGATGGTATGATCAGGCACCACACCATCCCTTACACTCCTCAGCAAAATGGCGTGGCTGAGTGCATGAACAAGACCATCATCTCGAGGGCTCGCTGTATGTTATCCAATGCAGGTATGCATAGACATTTCTAGGCTGAAGCAGCCAACACAGCGTGCTACCTCATTAATAGGTCACCTTCTATTCCACTTGAGAAGAAAAGTCCCATTGAGGTATGGCCAGGTTCGCCTGCTGATTATTCACAGTTGAGAGTTTTTGGTTGCACTGCTTATGCTCATGTTGATAATGCAAAGTTAGAGCCTAGAGCTGTTAAGTGGATATTCCTTGGTTATGGTTCAGGAGTTAAGGCATATAAATTATGGAATCCTGAAACTAAAAAGATTTTGTTGAGTAGGAACATTGTTTTCAATGAATCCATTATGTATCATGACAGCTTGCCATCAGATCCCTCTCCTGTTCCTATTGGAGAGGAGGGAGTTAGTGTGCAGGTGGAGCACCTGCAGAAAACTGTTGATAATAATGTTGTGGCCGATGATACTCATGAGGAAAACATTGATGATCATGTTGTTCAGCACTCACCTACTGTTTTGCAGCAACCACATGAGTCTATTGCTGCTGATAGACCGAGGCGTAATATAGTGCCACCTCGTCGTTTAATTGAAGAGTGTAATCTTGCTCATTATGCTTTGAGTTGTGCTGAACAGGTGGAGCATGATACTGAACCTGCTACATACAATGAAGTTGTTGCATCCGTTGATCACGAGAAGTGGATTTCTATTATGCAAGAAGAGATGCAATCGCTTGATAAGGATGGCACATGGGAAGTTGTGCGCTTGCCTAAACAGAAAAAGGCTGTCCGCTGTAAGTGGATATACAAGAGAAAGGAAGGTTTGTCTCCTAATGAGCCTCCAAGGTTTAAGGCCAGGTTAGTAGCAAAAGGTTTCAGCCAGATTCCAGGTATTGACTATAATGATGTTTTCTCTCTGGTTGTGAAGCATAGTTCCATTCGTGCTTTCTTTGGTATTGTTGCGATGCATGATCTTGAGCTTGAGCAGCTAGATGTAAATATTGCTTTTCTGCATGGTGAACTAGAGGAGGAGATTTACATGGACGAACCTGAAGGGTTCATAGTTCCTAGAAAAGAGGATTTTGTGTGTAAATTGAAGAGATCGCTTTATGGTTTGAAGCAATCTCCAAGACAGTGGTATAAAAGGTTTGATTTCATTTATGATCTCACAAGGTTTTAAGAGGTATCAGTTTGATAGTTATGTTTACATAAAGTTTGTTAATGGATCACCTATTTACTTGATGTTATATGTTGATGATATGTTAATTGCTGCCAAGAGCATGAAAGAAATCACTACTTTGAAGGCACAGCTAAGTAGTGAATTTGAAATTAAAGATCTTGATGCTGCTAAGAAAATCCTATGTATGGAAATTAAACGGGATAGAAAATCTAGGTTATTGTTTCTTAGTCAGCAAAGTTACGTTGAGAAAGTTCTTCAACGTTTTAATATGCACGAGGCAAAGTCTGTTAGTACTCCTGTTGCTCCTGAATTTAAATTGTCAGCATTGCAATGTCCTAGTTCTGATGAAGATATTGAGTACATGTCTCGAGTTCCTTATTCTAGTGTTGTTGGTTCCTTGATGTATGCCATGGTTTGTTCTCGCCCTGATCTATCATATGCTATGAGTTTAGCGAGTCGTTACATGGCTAATCCTGGTAAAGAACATTGGAAACTTGTTCGGTGGATTTTCAGGTACCTCCGCGACACATCAAATGCTTGCTTGAAGTTTGGCAAGACTGATGAAGGACTCGCAGGCTATGTGGATTCAGATTTTGCTGCCGACTTGGATAAGAGGAGGTCCCTCACAAGTTATGTGTTCATGGTAGGTGGATGTGCCATGAGGTTGAAGGCAACGCTACAACCAGTTGTTGCTCTATCTACAACCGAAGCAGAATATATGGCTGTTGCTGAAGCTTGCAAAGAGTCTGTTTGGTCAAAAGGTTTGTATGCTGAGCTTTGTCAGGATGATTATTGCATTAACCTGTTCTGTGACAGTCAAAGTGCTATTTACCATACTAAGGATCAGATATTCCATGATAGAACAAAGCACATTGATATCAAGTACCATTATGTTCGTGATGTTGTTGCACAAGGTACACTAAAGGTATGCAAGATAAGCACTCATGATAATCCTGCTGATATGATGACAAAGCCTGTTCCTTTTGCTAAGTTTGAGTTATGCTCAAGCTTAGTTGGTATAACTGCTTAGCCCAAGTGGCTGTTGGCGCCGAAGGTGTTTTCTTTGTTTGTTCAGGGAGATGATTGTTGTTGATGCTACAAGAAGGAATTTGTCTCAAGGTGGAGTTTGTTGAAGTATGATCCAAATTCTATTAAGGAGGCTAACTTCTGACGGAGCGGAGCGAGGCCCGTCTGACAGATCGTTGATGACCTAGGTTACCACCGCTATATATACCTCTTGTAAGCCGTCGGCTGGGATAAGTTGCATCTGTGAAATACCCGGCGTTGTGTAAACACTCCCCATTATAGTGAAGATTTGCCGACTGGCTCCCGTGGTTTTTTCCCTTCTCTTTGTTGGAGAGGGTTTTCCACGTTAAATCTGTGTCCCCCTTGCTGCAATTTCATTTTCGTTCTTCGTTATTTACTTGTCGCAAAGCTAACACCCAACATAACTAGGGTTTGGCTTATGAGCACTGCTAGAGACGTTATATCTGTTGTGCTTAGCCATGCTTAGATGTTGCCGCTGGTCTAGTCAGTTGATGAACAAGAGATACAAATGAACCTAGTATGACAGGATGATGTGGTATGATCAGATATGAATGTTAAACATGCTAAGGCTTGTATGGGGGACCGTGTCGGGTTGTGGTTATTGCAGTCCCATACTTGCCACCACTAGGATTCGAGGTCTTGCCTCTGGAACCAAGACGAGCATACAGCCACATGGGGGCCCAGAAACCCCCTCGACCAACTAACTTGCCTAGTAGATTCCATGAGTCATATAGTTCAGGCGTTCGATTCGACATATGCATTCTAGTTGTTCTCGAAGGAGGTGAAGGAGGTGCATTCATGACAGGTAGGTAAGCGCGTCCAGGAACAAGAAAGGCATGTCCTTCATAATCTTGATACCTGCGCACATCTCTGGGAACCGGCTTCGGGACTCGACCTATTACGGTGGAATCTCCCTAGGACGTGACTCATGGTCTCGGTAAACGAAAGGTAAAGGTCGTTGTCAACCACCCTCTGCCAGCCTTCCAAGGAAGAGGGCCAATCTATAGTGCCATTAAGAGTCAGTTGATATGCATGGGTAAAGTTGCACACCCCTGCAGGGTATTAATCTTTTTCGAAAAGTTGTGTCCACGATTATGGATGACTTGGGAATGGACGTGATGATCAGAGAGAACTTGAACCTAATCGTAAAACTTGGCAAGTAAGTAAAGTGTGCTTAGGATGCTTCCTCAGGGATCAAGGGCGTGATCCTAGTTGGTAGGTTTAGCTGATAAAGATTCGGTGGATATCAAAAGATGGTTAAATCTAGATTCATGCTCTTACCCCTTTTAAATGATCTATTTAGTAGATCTTCTACTCCTCTCCCTTTTACAAAGAAAGATAGCTTTATGCAAATGAACTCCACCAACCATAAGTCTTGCAAACTACACCCTATACTCAACCTTGATTTATTGATACTTTTGCAGCAGAGTAAGTGTTTCCCTGAAGATGAGTTCTATATGTCACTAACATCGACGAGTAGCTTGGGATTCCCGGTTGGTAGCCTGGAATCTATGGATTGGGACGTCATCGTTATGCTTCAGGCCTCTTAGGCTATTTGTTAAGTTTGTTATACTCAATATCATAATTTGCCTTTTGTTGTTTGATGTTTGTGGCTAGTGACCTCTGCTTGTAATATTTTGGTTCTCTACTCAGAGATGAGCTCGTTGTAATAACTTTTGTGTTGTAGGGTCACCGTTGTGTTACCAATTCTCTCTCTGTATGCTTCCAAGTTATAGGTTAGGGTTATGATCAGACGGAGGTCTGGGATTTGTCTAGCCATGATCCCCCGGGGGTCACGGGTTTTGGTATCAGAGCCTTACCGTTTGTAGGAAAACCTTTCTACTAGTCGATGTTGAGTCTGGTGCTTGCGGAAACTATTTGAAAACTGAAAAGTATGTGCAAAAACTCTAGTATGCTTCTTTTTCTCCTTATCCAGTTTCACTCTAACTCTAGGACATCTTATCTTATGTTGACTTTGGTAAAGTTTTGCTATCTCGCCTCATCTTTCAAAGCTTAGGTGCCATTTTGGCATGTCGTTTCCCAATCAGTTGACCTAGTGTTTAGTTCCCTAGAGTCTAGTGTGAGTGTTCCTTGTTTCCCTTTGTTCTTCTTCAACTGAGATATTTCTTTACATCATGATCTCTCTATCTTATGGGCCCACAACATCATGTTGATGGTTCCAAAGTGATTTGTTCTAGGCCTCAAAGTTTCCTTTCGCCTCGTATGCCTCCTTTTATTTTGTTTGGGTACTTCAAAAGTTCTTTCTTATCTTGGAAGCTACCTCGTGGTTACTACCTTGTAGTACCCTATGTACTACTAAGATAGTAGTTACCCCTTTCTCGTGTTTTAACCCTTAGACTTGAACCAAAGATCCTCGAGTGTGCTGGATTCTTGTGTTGTGAATCTTGTACATGAAGCTGACCTTTAACCCAAGATCCATTTTGTTGATTCCTGTTGTGAATGTTCAAACATTACCCTAGGACGGCTAGTACCTTCTAGTATAGCCTTCAAGCTTGTGGTTGTTGACATGATTTAGTTGTGACAGTTAAGGACTTTCCCTACCACTAGTTATGACAGATGTTTTTTAATGGAACCAAATAGATCACGACAAGTGTACTCCTCGTGAGTTTCACCTCTATACTTGTGACTCTACCACACCTCCACTCTATGCATTGGTTTTAGGAAGATTGATAATCTATGCATCCACATCGTAGGATTCTGTCCTGAGCATGTTCCTCCTTCTCCTTGTTGTTTTCTGACCTTTGTCTACCAGTTGGTAGCCAAGTAGTAAATGTGCATTGGTGTCTTCTGATGCAAGATAATCTTCTGATCCGTCAGACAAACCATTTTGGGATGTCAAGAGAAACAAACACTAGAGCCTCATCCATTTCTAGGACAAGGTCAAAGTGTTGTTATCCGCAAATCAAAAAGCGTTGATTTGCTTCTGCTCTATTCTACCTTAGAGTATCACACTCCTTTATACTAAGAGGTCGTGCTGAGTTCATGATTCTCTTACACATTTTTACCCACCCTTCCTCTAAGCTGTTCATGCTCATGAATGATGTGTGTGCGTGTTGATGTGGCCATATGAGATTCTTAGCAATTATGACTGCTTCGAACTCCACAGACATTTTTGTCATTCTTAATTTGATGGTTAAACTATCATTAAGTGAAGTTTGATTGTGCTATAAAGTTTGCTATTCAGGTACACTCTTCTCGGTCAAAGAGTTAGGCTCATGTCGAAGCTTTGAGACTATGTCTTCTTGCCTTACCAAGCAAGTTCCCTTTTGGACTAAGTAACATAACGATGGTTCATGATATTCTGGATGTCTTCCTGGAAGTATCTGATGGGTTCGTAGCATGGAAAACAAAAAATTTCTACCGCAAGAACGAACAAAACCCAGATCTAATCTAGATAAAAGCCAAGATATAATCTATTAGACATGTGCAACGAGATAGATCTGCACTAACCCTCGTAGAACTGAAAGCGTTACGAGATTAGATCTCGGGGTTGATGTAGTCGATCACTTGCTGATCTCAAGATCGTGTGGACGATCCTTCCGGCGTCGCGTTCCGGCAGCGCTTCCGCAGTCGGTCACACGTGCGGAGTCGAAGCAGACCTTCCTCTCCCCGTTCCAGCGAGCAGCGGAGGTAGTAGATCTTCTCCACGCAATCCCAGCAGCACGACGGTGTGGTGGTGGTGGTGGAGGAGAGAATTCTGCAGGGCTTCGCCTAAGCCGGAGCAGAGCGAAGGAAGAGGAGAGAGGCGGCGGCTAGGGATTGTTATGGGAGAGTGCAAGGGGGTGGCGCCCCCTCCTCTCTATTTAAAGGAGGGAGGCGCGCCATGGGAGGGGGAGTCCTAGTAGGACTCCCCTCCTTGGCCGGCAGATTGGGAAGGGGGGAGGAGTCCTCCTCCCCCACGAATCCGTGTCTTGCCCCACAAGGTTTCCTTGACCCTTTCTTGATTTTCAAGCAAACTCCAAGAAATCTTCTAGAACCTTCCAGAACATTCCGAAACCTTCTAGAATCTCCATACAAACACTCCGGAACATTTCTGAACTTAGAAAATGATCCCCAATATATGAATCTTATTCTCCGGACAATTCCGGATCTCCTCGTGATGTCCCGGATCCAATCCGAGACTCCGAACAACATTCGGTCTCCAACGCATATTCCATATCTACTTAAAACAACTTCGAACCTTAAGTGTGTCACCCTACGGTTTGTGAATATGCAGACATGATGAAGACACCTCTCCGATCAATAACCATCAGCGGGATCTGGAGATCCATAACGGCTCCCACATACTCAACGATGACTTCGTGATCGATAGAACCATTAACATACGAAACCAATTCCCTTTGTCACGCGATATTCTACTTATTCGAGGTTTGATCGTCGGTATCTCCATACCTAGTTCTACCTCGTTACTGATAAGTACTCTTTACTCGTTCCATGTTATGTCATCCCTTGTGACCTAGTCACATGCTTGCAATCTAACTAGATGACATTCCACCGAGAGGGCCCAGAGCATATCTATCCGTCATATGGATGGACAAATCCCAATCTTGGGCCATGCACTTCAACACATACTTTCAGAATACCCAATGACACCTTTATAACCACCCAGTTACGAAGCGGTGTTTGATGTCATCAAAGTACCCATCCGGTGATGGTGATTAACATAACCTCATGGTCGAAGGATTAGGTTACTATGCATTTGAAAACTTACAGCAATACGAACTTAATGACTTGATCTTATGCTACGCTTACTATGGGTGTGTGTCCATCACATCATTCTCCTAATGATATAACCTTGTTATTAATGACATCCAATGTCCATGATCAGGAAACCATGATCATCATTTAATCAACAAGCTAGTTCCACAAGAGGCTTACTAGGGACTCTTTTATGTTTACAAAACACACATGTATCAGTGTTTCCTTATAATACAATTATAGCATGGGATGTAAACATTCATCATAAACACAAAGATATAATAATAACCACTTTTATTATTGCCTCTTGGGAATATCTGCAACAGTCTCCCACTTGCACTAGAGTCAATAATCTAGATTACATGGTAATATACCTAACACCCATGGCGTTCTGGTGTTGGTCATGTTTTGCTCTAGGGAGAGGTTTAGTCAACAGATCTGCCACATTCAGATCAGTGTGTACTTTGCAAATCTTTATGTCACCATCTCGGACATACTCTCGAATAGCATGGAAACGTAGCTTGATGTGCTTCAGCTTGCTATGTGACCTTGGCTCCTGTGCATTAGCTATGGCACCTGTGTTGTCACAGTAGATGGCCATCGGGTCCAACGCACTGGGAACCACGCCAAGTTCAGTAATGAACTCGTTCATCCATATGGCTTCTTGTGCAGCCTCCGAAGTAGCTATGTATTCCGATTCAGTTGAAGATTTCGCCACAATGCTTTGCTTGGCACTCCTCCAGCTCACTGCAGCACCATTCAAAATAAATACGTATCCAGACTGTGACTTCGAGTCATCTGGATCGGTGTTCCAACTAGCATCAGTGTAACCGTTTACAACAAGCTGTTCATCACCTCCATAAGAAAGAACCATATCCTTAGTCCTATTCAGGTACTTTAGGATATTCTTGACCGCTGTCCAGTGTTCCATTCTAGGATCACTTTGATATCTGCTAGACAAACTAACAGCATGTGCTATATCCGGTCTTATACACAGCATGGCATACATGATAGAACCTATGGCCGAGGCATAGGGAATATTATTCATCTTTTCTCTATCTTCTGTCGTAGCCGGACTTTGAGTCTTACTCAAGGTCTTACCTGACAACATGGGCACGAACCCTTTCTTGCTCTCTTCCATTCTAAACTTCTTTAGAACTTTGTCTAAGTATGTACTTTGTGAAAGCGCTATTAGGCGTCTTGATCTATCTCTATAAATCTTGATGCCTAGAATATATGCCGCTTCACCAAGATCCTTCATTGAAAAACTATTATTCAAATAGGTTTTGACGCTATTAAGAAGTTCTATATCATTCCCAATCAACAATATGTCATCTACATATAGTACTAGGAATGCTACAGAGCTCCCACTCACTTTCTTGTAAATACAAGCTTCTCCATAAGTTTGTATAAATCCAAAGTTTTTGATTACTTTATCAAAACGTTGATTCCAACTCCGGGATGCTTGCTTCAGTCCATAAATGGAGCGCTGAAGTTTGCATACCTTGTCAGCATCACTAGGATCGACAAAACCCTTGGGTTGTACCATATACAACTCTTCCTCAATGTCACCATTAAGGAACGCTGTTTTGACATCCATCTGCCAAATTTCATAATCGAAATATGCAGCGATTGCTAACAAAATCCTCACAGACTTTAGCTTCACTACTGGTGAGAAAGTCTCATCGTAGTCAACTCCTTGAATTTGTCGGAACCCTTTCACGACAAGTCGAGCTTTATAGAAGGTAACATTACCATCAGCATCTGTTTTTCTTTTGAAAATCCATTTGTTCTCGACAGCCTTACGGCCATCCGGTAAGTCCACCAAAGTCCATACTTGGTTTTCGTGCATGGATCCCATTTTGGATTTCATGGCTTCTAGCCATTTGCCGGAATCTGGGCTCACCATAGCTTCTTCATACGTCGCAGGGTCATCAGTGTTGTCTACCAACATGACGTTCAAGGCAGAGTCATACCAATTAGGAGTGGTACGAACCCTTGTTGACTTGCGAGGTTCAGCAGTAACTTCGTTCGAAGTTTCATGATCACCATCATTAGCTTCCTCTCCAATTGGTGCAGGCGGCACAAAAACATCTTCCGGTGCTGCGCTACTCTCAACTCCGAGAGAAGGTTCAATAACCTCGTCGAGTTCTACTTTCCTTCCAGTCACTTCTTTCGAGAGAAACTCCTTCTCAAGAAAGGATCCATTCTTGGCAACGAAAACTTTGCCTTCGGATCTATGATAGAAGGTATACCCAATTGTTTCTTTAGGGTATCCTATGAAGATGCATTTCTCCGCTTTGGGTTCAAGCTTATCAGGCTGTAACTTCTTTACATACGCTTCGCAACCCCAAACTTTAAGGAACGACCACTTAGGTTTCTTACCAAACCACAATTCGTACGGTGTCGTTTCAACGGATTTAGATGGTGCCCTATTTAAAGTGAATGTGGCTATCTCTAATGCATAGCCCCCAAATGATAGCGGTAAACCTGTAAGAGACATCATAGACCGAACCATATCTAAGAGAGTTCGATTACGATGTTCGGACACACCATTACGCTGTGGTGTTCCCGGCGGTGTCAACTGCGAAAGTATTCCACATTTCTTTAAATGCATGCCAAACTCATAACTCAGATATTCACCTCCGCGGTCAGAACACAGAAACTTAATCTTCTTGTTATGATGATTTTCCACTTCACTTTGAAATTCCTTAAACTTCTCGAAAGTTTCGGACTTATGTTTCATAAAGTAGACATACCCATATCTACTTAAGTCATCCGTGAAAGTGAGAACATAACGATATCCACCACGCGATGCTACACTCATTGGACCGCACACATCGGTATGTATTATTTCCAATAAGTCTGTAGCTCGCTCCATTATTCCAGAGAATGGAGTCTTAGTCATTTTTCCCATTAGACATGCTTCGCATCTTTCAAGTGATTCAAAATCAAGTGATTCAAGAAGTCCATCAGAATGGAGTTTCTTCATACGCTTCACTCCAATGTGACCAAGATGACAGTGCCACATGTATGTAGAATTATCATTCAATTTTATTCGTTTAGCATCTATGTTGTGAACATGTGTATCACTACTATCGAGATTCAATAAGAATAAACCATTCATCTCAGGTGCATTGCCATAAAAGATATTACTCATATAAATCGAACAACCTTTATTCTCAGACTTAAAAGAGTAACCGTCTCACAATAAACAAGATCCAGATATAATGTTCATGCTTAACGCAGGTACCAAATAACAATTATTCAAATTTAAAACTAATCCCGAAGGTAGATGTAGAGGGAGTGTGCCGACGGCGATCACATCAACCTTGGAGCCATTTCCAACGCGCATCGTCACCTCGTCTCTTGCCAGTCTTCGTTTATTCCGCAACTCCTATTTCGAGTTACAAATATGAGCAACCGAACCATTATCAAATACCCAGGCACTACTACGACTACTAGTAAGATACACATCAATAACATGTATATCGAATATACCTTTATTCTTGATGTTGCCGTTCTTCAGATCTGCCAGGTACTTGGGGCAGTTACGCTTCTAGTGACCAGCACCCTTGCAGTAGAAGCATTCAGTTTCAGGTTTAGGACCAGCCTTGGGCTTCTTAGCAGGTGCGGCAGCTTTCTTGCCGTCCTTCTTGAAGTTGCCCTTTTTCTTAGGCTTGCCCTGTTTCTTGAAATTGGTGGTCTTATTGACCATCAACACTTGGTGCTCCTTCTTGATCTCCACTTCAGCAGTTTTCAGCATGGACGATAGTTCAGGCAACGTCTTGTTCATGCAGTGCATATTGTAGTTCATCACAAAGTTCTTATAACTCGGTGGCGGTGATTGGAGGACATGGTGAATCCCTAACTCATTAGGAATCGTTATCCCCAACTCTTGGAGCTTGTTTGCATGCCCAGACATGGTGAGCACGTGCTCGCTAACGGAGCTTCCCTCTTCCATCTTGCAGGTAAAGAACTTTTTGGAGGCCTCATAGCTCTCCACGGCCGCGTGAGTCTCAAAAATGAGCTTGAGCTCCTTAATGATCTCGAACGGGTCGTGGTGCTCAAAACGCTTCTGGAGCTCCGTTTCTAAACCGTATAGGATGGCACACTGAACTGTGGAGTAATGATTTTTCCGAGTGGCGTAAACATTCTTTACGTCATCGGTGGCATCATCTGCAGGTGGGTCACCTAGCGGTGCTTCGAGCACATAGGTCATCTGACCAGCCCTGAGGACAATCTTCAGACCACGGAGCCAGTCCATGAAGTTGCTTCCATTGTTCTTAAGCTTTTCTTTATCTAGGAACGCATTGAAACTGATGGAGAGATTCGCCATAATCTACAACAAATTTGCAAGTAGTTTAGACTAAGTTTATGATAAATTGAGTTCTACTTTAATTCTTAAATTAACTAGGTGAACTCCCACTCAAAACAATATCCCTCACATTGTCTTAGTGATTACACGAACCAAGTCCACTACACCAAGTCCGATCTTCACGAGAGAAGATGTAGTTTCATCGGCGAACAATCTTCATGTTCATCATATCACTTATATGATTCATGCTCTACCTTTTGGTATTCCGTGTTCCGAGACCATGTCTGTACATGCTAGGCTCGTCAAGATTAACCTTAGTTTCCACATGTGCAAATCTGGCTTGCACCCGTTGTATGCACACGTAGAATCTATCACATCCGATCATCACGAGATGCTTCGAGACGACGAGTCTTAGCAACGGTGCCAACTAAGGACGAACACTTTATTACTTGAAATTTAGTGAGAGGGATCATCTTATAATGCTACCGTCGCGATCTAAGCAATACAAGATGCATAAAGGATTAACATCACATGCAATTCATAATTAGTGTGATATGATATGGCCCTTTCTTCTTATGCCTTTGATCTCCATCTCCAAAGCACGGACATGATCTCCATCATCACCAGCATTGCGTCAAGGTCAGTGGCGCCGCTTCATGGTTGTCCATCATCACCAGCAACTATTACAACTACTTGGAATAAAGCTATTACAAGATGAATAGACACGCATGTCTTAACAGAATTAAAGACAACCATTAGGCTCCTGCCGGTTACCATATTACAATAAGGATCATTGCATACATCAAATATAATCACAATCACATGATGGCCATATCACATCACCAAACCCCTGCAAAAACAAGTTAGACGCCTCTAATTTTTTTTGCATGTTTTACGTGGTTTGGGGCTTTCGAATAAGAACGGATCTTACCTACGAAACTGAACCACAACGTTGATACAAGTGCTATCGAGTGCAAAGTATAGATTGGATCTATACTATGATGGGAGAGACAGACACCCGCAAAGCCACTTGTGCAAAGCAAGTTACACGTCAAGCGTGGAGCAAGTCTCATGTGCGATGACATGTAAGGTTAGCCCGAGCCGCTTCATCCCACCATACCGCAAGATGCAAAGTACACAAAGCAAAAGACGGCACGAGCACCAATGCCCACAAAACTTTGTGTTCTACTCGTGCAACAGATCTACGCATAGACAAGGCTCTGATACCACTGATGGGTTCGTAGCATGGAAAACAAAAAATTTCTACCGCAAGAACGAACAAAACCTAGATATAATCTAGATAAAAGCCAAGATCTAATCTATTAGACATGTGCAACGAGATAGATCTGTACTAACCCTCGTAGAACTGAAAGCGTTACGAGATTAGATCTCGGGGTTGATGTAGTCGATCACTTGCCAATCTCAAGATCGTGTGGACGATCCTTCCGGCGCCGCGTTCCGGCAGCGCTTTCGCAGTCGGTCACACGTGCAGAGTCGAAGCAGACCTTCCTCTCTCCGTTCCAGCAAGCAGCGGAGGTAGTAGATCTTCTCCACGCAATCCCAGCAGCACGACGGTGTGGTGGTGGTGGTGGAGGAGAGAATTCTGCAGGGCTTCGCCTAAGACGGAGCAGAGCGAAGGAAGAGGAGAGAGGCGGCGGCTAGGGATTGTTATGGGAGAGTGCAAGGGGGTGGCGCCCCCTCCCCTCTATTTAAAGGAGGGAGGCACGCCATGGGAGGGGGAGTCCTAGTAGGACTCCCCTCCTTGGCCGGCGGATTGGGAAGGGGGGGAGGTGTCCTCCTCCCCCACGAATCCATGTCTTGCCCCACAAGGTTTCCTTGACCCTTTCTTGGTTTTCAAGCAAACTCTAAGAAATCTTCTAGAACCTTCCAGAACATTCTGAAACCTTCTAGAATCTCCATACAAACACTCCGGAACATTTCCTAACTTAGAAAATGATCCCCAATATATGAATCTTATTCTCCGGACAATTCCGGATCTCCTCGTGATGTCCCGGATCCAATCCGAGACTCCGAACAACATTCGGTCTCCAACGCATATTCCATATCTACTTAAAACAACTTCGAACCTTAAGTGTGTCACCCTACGGTTCGTGAATATGCAGACATGATGAAGTCATCTCTCCGATCAATAACCATCAGCGGGATCTGGAGATCCATAACGGCTCCCACATACTCAACGATGACTTCGTGATCGATTGAACCATTAACATACGAAACCAATTCCCTTTGTCATGCGATATTCTACTTATCCGAGGTTTGATCATCGGTATCTGCATACCTAGTTCTACCTCGTTACTGATAAGTACTCTTTACTCGTTCCATGTTATGTCATCCCTTGTGACCTAGTCACATGCTTGCAAGCTAACTAGATGACATTCCACCGAGAGGGCCCAGAGCATATCTATCCGTCATATGGATGGACAAATCCCAATCTTGGTCCATGCGCTTCAAAACATACTTTCAGAATACCCAATGACACCTTTATAACCACCCAGTTACGAAGCGGTGTTTGATGTCATCAAAGTACCCATCCGGTGATGGTGATTAACATAACCTCATGGTCGAAGGATTAGGTTACTATGCATTTGAAAACTTACAGCAATACGAACTTAATGACTTGATCTTATGCTACGCTTACTATGGGTGTGTGTCCATCTGTAACATCCCAAAATTTCATCTAAATTCATCATCATTGCACTCATATCATCATAGCATGTAATTGCATTGCATTTAGAATGTCCTCCAGAAATTTGGTGTAATTTTGAGCCATGAATAAAAAGATATGATTTTTTTTTTTGAAAATAGAATCATAGAAAATACT
Organism: Avena sativa; assembly: GCA_916181665.1. Lineage (NCBI taxonomy): Eukaryota > Viridiplantae > Streptophyta > Magnoliopsida > Poales > Poaceae > Avena > Avena sativa. The sequence continues at coordinate 258,664,022 of OV702292.1, read as the reverse complement.
ATATTACCTATTAAATCCAAGTAAATACTTTGGATTAAAATAGAAGATAAATATGTTTTATAATACCCTAAAAGCCTAATTTGAGTTTTTACAAATGTTCATAAATTGGTTTGAATAAATTTGAATCCTTAAATCAAAAGTTTTGGAGAAAACATAAATAGAAAAAAGAAAAAGAGAGGGAGAAAAAAAAATGAAACAACATGCAGCTTCTGGCCTTTTGGCCCAAAACCAGCCCCCCCGGCTTTTCCCCTCTCCCCTGCTTTTCTTACCTCGCCCCTGACTACCCCCTCCCGCTGACAGGTCGACCCCACGCCGCGTCACCCTGCCACCCCGTCGTCTTCAACCCCGCCGTCGAGCAACCCCACCCCTCTGCCGTTTCTAAAACCCGGCCGAATTCGGGCGTTACCGCGAGTTAAATCGCCACCACCGCGCCCCTTCTTAATCCCCTCTCCCTCCCCATCATTTTCCCCACAGACACCACCCCGGAGAGCCCCCAGGCACCCCGAATTTCGAGCTCGAACCGCCGCTGTCCGACGGACTCCGGCGACGATTCCGGTGAACCTAGGCCGCCCGACGCCCTTCTCTCTGTCCTATTTTGATTGCCGTATACTAGCGCGTGTTTTAAACCCGACCACGTGTTTTCTCTTGCCCCAGATCGACGACTCGGACCAAGTCCGACGAACTCCTGTGCCGCCGCCATCCATCGCTTGTTCCGGTGAAGGTAGGGTTTCCGCCGCCCTTTTTGACCCCTGATAGACCGTGCTGATCCGTGCGCATCTCACTGACCCCCTTGCTGGTTTCTTCGAGCCCCAGGTCATCATCTCCGTCACCGACCCGTGAGCTCCGTCGGCAACGCAACTTCGGCAAGGGATCAAGGCCAAGCCAGAGCACCCCCACGCAACCGTAACCTCCATCGAGATCGCCACGACCTCCCCGACCTCTGGTACGTGTCCATGGACTCCCTGCCCCTGTAGAACCGCCGGACCGTCATCGGCAGACGGTCCGCCGCCGCGCGAGCTGGTCAGCGCCGCCCGTTCCCGGCCAGGCCTTAGGGGCCGTTAGATCTCACATCTGCGGCTAAGATTAGAACGTAGACGAAGCGGTACAGGCTAATCAGATCCGTCCGTAGTCACTTAAGATCTGACGGCCCACAGCGATCGATCCGACCGAACCGGTACCAGCCAATAGGATAGCGCCACGTCGCTAGACTATTTCTGTTTAATTAGAAAATAGACAGATTTAGTATTAAACTTAGAAATTCAATAACTTTTGATCCATAAATCAGAAAAACACAAATTTGGTGTCTATGGATTCAGAAAAATAAGAACTTTATTATGGAGGCCTTGTTTCACACTTTTGTCTCAGAAAAATTTGAATTATAGGCAGAACCTTTTTAGGAGTATTTTGATCACAAAAATTGTTCTCTAAATTATTTTTGAGTATTTCTTATGCATTTAGATGAGGTATTCTATCCTTTATACTGTAGACTCTGTAAATTATAGAATTATGTTCATATCATTGCATTTTTCATGCATTCATGTTTTGTAATGTTTTATTGATTGAATTATTATTGTTGTATTGATCTTGTGTAGATTGTGTGGATTGTGAAGTTTGTTGCTGTGAGGATTGTACCTATTCCCCTAGCTACCAAGGCAAGTGAGATTTCATCCCATGTCCTATTATTTACACTATTGCACTAGTGATATTTTTGTAGATCTTAACATGATAGAATTATTCCTATGTTACTATACTATGCTATGCTATCCTATAGATTATATCTTGATAGTGTCCCCTAGTTACAGGACTTTGAATGCTAGAATGCTTAGCTATGCTATTAGAATTCGTGGGTGGAATATACACATAAGATAGCATGGAAAGATATTATTTTGTTTAACTAAGAAAACAACTAATGTTAATGAAACACCTGGGTGGAATGGGCTTGCTTGGATTATGTTGAGTGGTTACTCAGGGGCCATGTCTATGGTCGGATGGTGTATCGCACTTGTGGACGGCCACCCAGGAACAAAGAGATTGGAGACGTTCTTGTCGTGAAGCTTCCAGTGCAGCCACATGGCATATGGGCTCTGCCTTGACCGACTAAGTTGCGAGAACTCAGCTAGACGGACAGAGGGTGGTAGTGATGATAGGATGGAACACGTCCGTGGTGGTCTGAGGGATTGGTTCTGACAAGTCTCGTCTCGATGCATGTCGAGTCTTGTGGGGAAAGTGCACCACCTCTCGAGAGGGTAAAACTAAGTACTTAGCCGTGTCCCCGGTTATGGACATTCCTGAGCCTCAAGACAGTGAAGAAGTTCAATAATCTCCTCATCCAAATTTCTCTAAGTTAAAACTTGTGGGTGAACATGGGTAGAGGTTCAGTGATGTCTAGCATTGGTACCTTATAGCTGGAATGAAAAACTTCTTCAAAAAAAACTATAAGTCAAACTAATTTTAGCAAAGCTAGCCATAACCCCACTTAGCCATATATTCATGTAGTTGTTGGATTATACTAAGTATCTATGGTATCACTTGCCAATACAATTCCAAATGTATTGACCCTTGTGGCTGTAACTTATTATGTTGCAGGATACTCTGATGATGAGTAGGGTTGCGGGTCTACACTCGACATGCTTGCCTGTGGCACATGAAGACTAAAGACTCTATTATTATTATGCTATGTAATGTGAACTTTAAGTGCCTTAGCCTTGGGCTAAGTGAGTTGTAAGAACCATTATATTCCTGGATATGCGATGTAATAATGACCTTTGTTTCTGTGTACTTCATCTTAAACTATGGGTGCTAGCATTTTCGATCTAGGGACTAGCACTGCAATCACAGGGATCTTACCTTATTATGGTGAGATCTTACAGATGGTATCACAGCATTGTGTTGCCTGTAGGTTCGTGACCCTAGAATGGATTAGACTAAGGAAAACCCTTAGGAAAAATAACTCTATATTTCAACTTTACACTTGTCTTTTCATCTCGTAAAGCTTTCCCTAATCATCCTTCTCATCTATTTTTGTATATGTCCACCATCAATGAATCTGTCAAGAAGGGACCACTGATGACTATGACCCTGGAGTGTGAGACAGAATTTCCCAATGTGCTCAAGAACCTCATGCTCGGCTTGGGGATGAATGGTGAAGCCGTGTACAAGGGATTTCCTATGATAGATGAAGGACAAGAGTATTGGTGGGTGCAACTCCACTTGTACAAGAACAAGGAAGACGATCCCAAGAGTATGGGATTCTGCATGTTCACCAACTCTGAAATGCACCCGTCATTCTTTGACTCTGCAAGGAATGCTGCATGGAAGGCTATTGAGGAACTTGGGGAGAGACTCAAGTATAGAATGCTCAATACTCAGGAGGATCTCAAGGAGCAGAAGCGTCTTGTCCAAGACTCAAAGGCCACTGTGAAACGCCTAAGTAAGGATATCATAGGCCTAGCTTTGGAGCTATGTGACCAAGACAAGCAAATCTCTGCCAAGGATGCCCAGATTGCCACCTTGGTTAAGAAGGAGTGAGATATTAGTTGGACCACCACCCTTGGCGTTTTATCACGTTAATATCTCGACCATACCAACCTATGTGGTATGGCAAAAATAAAGTTATGTCTGGAACCTTGAGTGCTTGAGTTGAATTAATCTATTACTACTTGGAATGTTTTGTTGGTTGAATTCTCTTTTATTTTGTGACTTGTGTTTTCTTTCTCCATTGTGTTACTAATTTTCTCCATACTATGCAAAAGATGCCGAATTTTGTCTACAGCACGACCGAGGATTTCAAGGGGACTCGCTTTGGGACTCGTATCTTGGAGCTAGTCCAAGTGCTCGCTCTTCCGATCCCCACTATTCAGGGACTTCAGCTAAGGAAGTTTCAGAGGAAGGACTTATGGGGATTCAGAGTTACCCAGCTAGGACGTGAGATAGAGCCCCAAACTGGGGAGATTACCTTCAAGGTTCTCCATGATGACATGGAGAGGGGCCTTGACGTCGCTATGCAGGAGCTGTTGGGACGCCTATGTGGACGTCATTCTTCTGAAATCAAGAGCCACTACTTCCACTTCTTTGGGAGGCGCGACGAGGATGGAGAGCCTATTGTGTTGGACAAGGCCACTAAGGAGTCTATCAAGCCCATGCGTCACTACCTCCAGGACTTAGAGAGCCTTATTAGACACCTTGATACTGATAGGACTAACGTGATGCTTAGCAATGATGAACTACGAGTCCAACTCAAGGAGAAGGACAAGGCCTTCCAGGAACAGGAAAATCGAATCAAGGAAATGGAGAAGAAGTTTGAAGACCAAGATAAGAAGTTCAAGAACCAAGAGAAGAGAGTTCAGGAGAAGAACAAGAAGATTAGAGACTTGGAGACCGAGTTAGAGCTGGAGAATATTGAGCTGGAAGCGGATCACGAGGTGATAGAGAGACTACGCACACAGAAGAGAGAGTTACAGACGAAGATCGATGCTCTGACTACCAGCTTGGAGGAATACAAGGCAGGATTCGCATCAGCAGGACTTGCTCTAGTAGAGGAGGAAGTCGACATGGAGGAGTAGTGATACTGTTCCATCTACCTATCGTTCTATTATTATTAAGTGCATAGGTCATACCGACTTGTGGGTGACTATGCTAGTATGTTATCTTTGCAAACTCTGTTATTGTTGTGATGTTGGAACATGTGCTTGTTTGTCTAATTGTTGTTTTATTTGGGTTATCTATCCTTACTTACCCTTACTAAACCCACAGATGCCTCCCCGACGCAATAACGAGGATAACAATGACAATGACAATGGAATGCAGCAGATGATGGCTGCACAGACCCAATTGATGCAAATGATGACTCAATTTATGGCGAATCAGAATCAGAACAACAATAATAACAATAACAACCAGAACAATCCACCACCTCTGGATATGCTGACCAGATTTCTAAGGCTGAGACCTGCCAAGTTCTCAGGTACCTCTGACCCCATGGTAGCAAATGATTGGTTACACTCTGTGAATAAGGACCTAGTCACGGTTGGATGCACGGATGCAGAAAAGGTCAGATTTGTAGCACACTTGTTGGAGGGTCATGCAGCTGCTTGGTGGGATAATTTTCAAATTACCCACTCTATTGAGGAAGTGACTTGGGCAATGTTTGAAGATGGGTTTCACACCACTCACATCTCTGCTGGAATAATGGGATTGAAGAAAAAGGAGTTTCATAACCTCAAGCAACGCCACTGCAGTATTTATGAATACATCGAGGAGTTCAATAATTTGTCACGTTATGCACCCGATGATGTTGACACTGATGCGAAGAGGAAGGAGAAGTTCCTAGATGGGCTGAATGATGAAATTTCTATGCAACTATCTGTTGCATATGTTCCAACTTATCAATCTTTATGTGATAAAGCTACCATCCTGGAAAACAAGATGAAGCTAGTGGAGGGTAGAAAGAGGAAACACCATTTCGATAAGTTTGGATCAGGATCTCCTCACAAGCGCCCTCATGGTGAAGGAAGTGGGAGCTCAGGATTCCACAAGAATGGGAATCATAATAACCATCGTAACAACAACCACCACCATGATGGAAACAATCATCGTGGACATAACAAAAGTGGATTCAGGAACAATCACAATAATCATGGCCATGGGAACCAAAATGGTCAGAACCATCACAGTCAGCCAGCGAAGGAAGACATCAGTCAGGTGGAATGTCTCAAGTGTAAGAAGACATGACATCATGCCAATGAATGCCCAGAAAAGAAGACTGATGGGGCTAAGCCAAACCCATTCCAAAAGGGCCATGTGAATCACATTAATGTAGAGGAAATTCAAGAAGGAGCTGATGCCGTGATCGGTAAGTTCAAAATTAATGCCTTTCCTACACTTATCCTTTTCGATACTGGCGCATCGCATTCATTCATTTCAAGAGCATTTGTAATCAAAAATGAACTCTCCACTGAAATTATTGGATGTCCTATGAAGGTAAGTTCTCCGGGTGGAGAAATGATAGTAAATTCAGGGTGCCGACATATCATCCTAGAGATTGGAAAACACAAGTTCCCGATTAGTTTAATAATCCTAGAGTCCCAAGGATTAGATGCTATATTAGGGATGGACTGGTTGACCCGTTATGAAGGGGTGATTGATTGTGCCAAGCGAACTGTTATGCTCACCACCCAGAAAAGAAAAGGATCAGGTTCAAGTCTAACTTTGAACCCAAGGGGAGCAAGGTTAATTCTCTTAAGGGGGTTAGCCTAGATAATGTGCCAGTAGTGAGGGAATATCCAGATGTGTTCCCCGAGGAATTACCTGGCATGCCACCAGATAGGTACGTGGAGTTTCTGATAGACCTATTGCCAGGAACGGGGCCTATAGCAAAGAGACCTTATAAAATGTCGGTGGACGAGTTAAAAGAACTCAAGAAACAGCTGGGAGAACAGTTGAAGAAGGGATTTATCCAACCAAGCTCATCGTCTTGGGGAGCACCAGTCTTGTTTGTCGAGAAGAAGGACCGATGTCAAAGGCTATGCATAGATTATCGTTCACTCAATGAAGTGACCATAAAGAACAAATATCCCCTGCCCAGAATTAATGATCTCTTCGATCAGCTAGAGGGAGCATGTGTGTTCTCAAAAATTGATCTTCGATCAGGATACTTCCAACTAAAGATTAGAGAACATGACATACCCAAGACCGCATTCACCACTAGATACGGGTTGTACGAATATATAGTGATGCCATTCGGATTGACTAATGCACCGACCTACTTCATGAACTTGATGAATAAAGTATTCATGGGATTCCTTGACAAGTTCGTAGTGGTATTCATCGATCATATATTGGTATATTCCAAGAGCAGCAAAGAACATGAAGAACATCTACGCATGATTCTAGAGAAACTTAGAGAACATAAACTTTATGCCAAGTTCAGCAAATGTGAATTCTGGCTGAATGAAGTGGGATTTCTTGGACATATAGTATCTGGAAAAGGTATAGCTGTTGATCCAGCAAAAGTGGCAGCTATGACAGAGTGGGAACCTTCTAAATCAGTTAAGGAAATCCGTAGCTTCCTTGGCCTAGCAGGGTACTATCAAAGGTTCATTGAAAATTTCTCTAAGATTGCAAAGCCCATGACTAATCTACTGAAGAAGGAGAATAAGTTTAATTGGACAGAAGCTTGCGAAACCAGCTTTCAGGAATTGAAAAAGAGGCTAGTGTCAGCACCAGTGTTATGTCTGCCAGACCTTGAGAAAGACTTTCAAGTATATTGTGATGCATCTCACCAAGGATTAGGAGGTGTATTGATGCAGGAAGGTAGAGTGGTAGCTTATGCATCAAGACAACTCAAAAATCATGAAGTGAACTACCCTACTCATGATCTAGAGTTGGCATCAGTTGTGCATGCACTAAAAACATGGAGGCATTATCTTATGGGAAAACATTGTGAGATGTTCACCGATCACACGAGTTTGAAATACATTTTTACACAGAAAGAACTCAACATGAGACAAAGAAGATGGCTAGAACTTATCAAAGACTATGACTTAAGTTTGCAATACCACCCTGGAAAGGCAAACGACGTAGCCGATGCATTAAGCCGCAAGGCTCATGTAAATGGCCTCAATAAAGGAGAATTGCCGGAGGAGTTATGTGCCCAATTTAGAGAGCTGAGACTTGAAATTGTGCCTCAAGGTACCTTGCATCCTTGGAAGTGCAACCCACACTAATGGACAAAATTCAAGAAGCCCAAAAGTTGGACAAAGAAATAGAAGAAATCAAAAGTAAAGCTAGTGAAGGCAAGGCGAAAGGATTCCATGTGGATGATCAAGGAATCTTATGGTACGAAAAACGTATCTGTGTTCCGCAGGATCTTGAACTTAAGAAGTTGATCTTACGAGAAGCTCACAATTCACCATATTCAATTCATCCTGGCAATACCAAGATGTATATGGATGTTAAGGAGAGGTTTTGGTGGAATAATTTAAAGAAGGACATAGCAGAGCACATTGCCTTGTGCGACGTGTGCAGTCGTGTAAAGGCAGAACATCAGAAACCAGCAGGATTATTACAACCACTGCCAATACCTGATTGGAAATGGGATAAAATTGGTATGGATTTTATCACCGGACTACCCAGGACTAAATCTGGATACGATTCCATATGGGTTATCGTTGACCGCTTGACAAAAGTGGCCCATTTCATACCAGTGAAGACCACTTATACAAGTGCCAAACTAGCCAAGATTTACATGAATAGAATTGTATGTTTGCATGGGGTACCTAAAAGTATCGTGTCCGACAGAGGAAGTCAGTTTACTTCGCATTTTTGGCGACAACTTCACGAGTCATTGGGAACTCGACTAGAGTTCAGCACTGCATTTCATCCACAAACTGACGGACAGACAGAAATGACCAATCAAATATTAGAGGATATGCTAAGAGCATGTGCGTTAGATTATGGATCTAGTTGGGATGAAAGTCTACCGTACGCAGAGTTTTCTTACAATAACAGCTATCAATCAAGCATAGAAATGGCTCCATTTGAATTTCTTTACGAAAGGAAGTGTACTACACCATTACTATGGAATGGAGTAGGGGAAAGAAATTTGTTCGGGCCAGACCTAATCAAAGAGGCTGAAGAGAAAGTCAAGATGGTGAGAGATAGGCTAAAGGTAGCTCAATCTCGGCAAAAGAGCTATGCTGATCCAAAACGTAGAGAGGTTACCTATGAGGTTGGTGATAGAGCTTACCTCAGGGTATCACCACTTCATGGTGTAAAGAGATTTGGAATCAAAGGAAAACTAGCACCATGCTATGTAGGGCCTTTCAAGATTTTGAGTCGCAAAGGAGTAGTGGCATATGAGATAGAACTACCAGAATCTCTGTCAGCAGTTCATAATGTATTCCATGTTAGTCAACTGAAAAAGTGTCACCCAGAAATGGAAGAAACTTCGTTGAAAGACACTATACCATTGGAGGAAGTTCAGCTAGATAATGATCTCACTTATGAAGAGAAACCTATTAAGATTCTAGAGACCACAGAGAGAATTACCCGTACCAAGAACATCAGATTCTGCAAAGTGCAGTGGAACCATCACACTGAATCAGAAGCAACCTGGGAGCAAGAGGATGAACTTCGGAGAGATCACCCTCACCTATTTGCCGGCCAACCCGAATCTCGAGGGCGAGATTCATCTTAAGGGGGTTAGATTTGTAACATCCCAAAATTTCATCTAAATTCATCATCATTGCACTCATATCATCATATCATGTAATTGCACTGCATTTAGAATGTCCTCCAGAAATTTGGTGTAATTTTGAGCCATGAATAAAAAGATATGATTTTTTTTTGAAAATAGAATCATAGAAAATACTATATTACCTATTAAATCCAAGTAAATACTTTGGATTAAAATAGAAGATAAATATGTTTTATAATACCCTAAAAGCCTAATTTGAGTTTTTACAAATGTTCACAAATTGGTTTGAATCAATTTGAATCCTTAAATCAAAAGTTTTGGAGAAAACAGAAATAGAAAAAAGAAAAAGAGAGGGAGAAAAAAAATGAAGCAGCAGGCAGCTTCTGGCCTTTTGGCCCAAAACCAGCCCACCCGGCTTTTCCCCTCTCCCCTGCTTTTCTTACCGTGCCCCTGACTACCCCCTCCCGCTGACAGGTCGACCCCACGCCACGTCACCCCGCCACCCCGTCGTCTTCAACCCCGCCGTCGAGCAACCCCATCCCTCTGCCATTTCTAAAACCCGGCCGAATTCGGGCGTTACCTCGAGTTAAATCGCCACCACCACGCCCCTTCTTAATCCCCTCTACCTTCCCATCATTTTCCCCACAGACACCACCCCGGAGAGCCCCTAGGCTCCCCGAATTTCGAGCTTGAACCGCCGCTGTCCGACGGACTCCGACGATGATTCCGGTGAACCCAGTCCGCCCGGCGCCCTTCTCTCTGTCCTACTTTGATTGCCGTATACTGGCACGTGTTTTAAACCCGACCACGTGTTTTATCTTGCCCCAGATCGACGACTCGGACCAAGTCCGGCGAACTCCTCTGCCGCCGCCGTCCATCGCTTGTTCCGGTGAAGGTAGGGTTTCCGCCGCCCCTTTTTGACCCCTGATAGACCGTGCTGGTCCATGCGCATTTCACTGACCCCCTTGCTAGTTTGTTCGAGCCCCAGGTCGTCATCTCCGTCACCGAGCCGTGAGCTCCGCCGGCAACGCAACTCCGGCGAGGGATCAAGGCCAAGCCAGAGCACCCCCACGCAACTGTAACGTCCATCGAGATCGCCACGACCTCCCCGACCTCTGGTACGTGTCCACGGACTCCCTGCCCCTGTAGAACCGCCGGACCGTCATCGGCTGACGCTCCGCCGCCGCGCGCAGCTGGTCAGCGCCGCCCGTTCCCGGCCAGGCCTTAGGGACCGTTAGATCTCACATCCGCGGCTAAGATTAGAACGTAGACGAAGCGGTACGGGCTAATCAGATCCGTCCATAGTCACTTAAGATCTGACGGCCCACAACGATCGATCCGACCGAACCGGTACCAGCCAATAGGATAGCGCCATGTCGCCAGACTATTTCTGTTTAATTAGAAAATAGACAGATTTAGTATTAAACTTAGAAATTCAATAACTTTTGATCCACAAATCAGAAAAACACAAATTTGGTGTCTATGGATTCAGAAAAATAAGGACTTTATTATGGAGGCCTTGTTTCACACTTTTGTCTCAGAAAAATTTGAATTATAGGCAGAACCTTTTTAGGAGTATTTTGATCACAAAAATTGTTCTCTAAATTATTTTTGAGTATTTCTTATGCATTTAGATGAGGTATTCTATCCTCTGTACTGTAGACTCTATAAATTATAGAATTATGTTCATATCATTACATTTTGCATGCATTCATGTTTTGTAATGTTTTATTGATTGAATTATTATTGTTGTATTGATCTTGTGTAGATTGTGTGGATTGTGAAGTTTGTTGCTGTGGGGATTGTACCTATTCCCCTAGCTACCAAGGCAAGTGATATTTCATCCCATGTCCTATTATTTACACTATTGCACTAGTGATATTTTGGTAGATCTTAACATGATAGAATTATTCCTATGTTACTATACTATGCTATGCTATCCTATAGATTATATCTTGATAGTTTCCCCTAGTTAAAGGACTTTGAATGCTAGAATGCTTAGCTATGCTATTACAATTCGTGGGTGGAATATACACATAAGATAGCATGGAAAGATATTATTTTGTTTAACTAAGAAAACAACTAATGTTAATGAAACACCTGGGTGGAATGGGCTTGCTTGGATTATGTTGAGTGGTTACTCAGGGGCCATGTCTATGGTCGGCTGGTGTATCGCACTTGTGGACGGCCACCCAGGAACAAAGAGATTGGAGACGTTCTTGTCACGAAGCTTCCAGTGCAGCCACATGGCATATGGGCTCTGCCTTGACCGACTAAGTTGCGAGAACTCAGCCAGACGGACAGAGGGTGGTAGTGATGATAGGATGGAACGCGTCCGTGGTGGTCTGAGGGATTGCTTCTGAAAAGTCTCGTCTCGATGCATGTCGAGTCTTGTGGGGAAAGTGCACCACCTCTCGAGAGGGTAAAACTAAGTACTTAGCCGTGTCCCCGGTTATGGACATTCCTGAGCCTCAAGACAGTGAAGCAGTTCAATAATCTCCTCATCCAAATTTCTCTAAGTTAAAACTTGTGGGTGAACATGGGTAGAGGTTCAGTGATGTCTATCATTGGTACCTTATAGCTGGAATGAAAAACTTCTTCAAAAAAAAACTATAAGTCAAACTAATTTTAGCAAAGCTAGCCATAACCCCACTTAGCCATATATTCATGTAGTTGTTGGATTATACTAAGTATCTATGGTATCACTTGCCAATACAATTCCAAATGTATTAACCCTTGTGGCTGTAACGTATTATGTTGCAGGATACTCTAATGATGAGTAGGGTTGCGGGTCTACACTCGACATGCTTGCCTGTGGCACATGAAGACTAAAGACTCTATTATTATTATTATGCTATGTAATGTGAACTTTAAGTGCCTTAGCCTTGGGCTAAGTGAGTTGTAAGAACCATTATATTCCTGGATATGCGATGTAATAATGACCTTTGTTTCTGTGTACTTCATCTTAAACTGTGGGTGCTAGCATTTTCGATCCAGGGACTAGCACTGCCATCACAGGGATCTTACCTTATTATGGTGAGATCTTACACCATCACATCATTCTCCTAATGATATAACCTTGTTATTAATGACATCCAATGTCCATGATCAGGAAACCATGATCATCATTTAATCAACAAGCTAGTTCCACAAGAGGCTTACTAGGGACTCTTTTATGTTTACAAAACACACATGTACCAGTGTTTCCTTATAATACAATTATAGCATGGGATGTAAACATTCATCATAAACACAAAGATATAATAATAACCACTTTTATTATTGCCTCTTGGGCATATCTCCAACAGTATCGCCATGTTGCCACATGATTGTGGTGTCCAGTTCTTGAGAAAGCTAGTTCTCTGAACTACCCTTTTCTCCAAGGATACGTACTGGATACCCCTGAACTAGTTGGTTGAGCTTAAAACACAACTTGGAGAGTTGTAAGACAAAAGTTCCAGCTGACTCAACTCCTTTGTATAGGGATATTTAGTTTTGTTCGTGTTGAGTAAATAGAGTATCTCCTTCATGGATATGTTTTCTTCCCCACCTTTGATTTGATTTGGGTAATCGTCAAATCAAACTCAGTGCTAAGGACTATCCTGATGGTGTATCTATTCATGATGTTTCACTTGGATACATCTTCATGTTCTTTGGTCTGACCAACATTCATGCTTTGTTCATACAACATATGAGTCCATCTTCCTGGAGTATCTTGATAAGTTTGTTATTGAGCCCATCAATGACAACCTTATCTTCTCTATGCTACACTAGATTCATATGGAATAGTTGGCATTAATGTTTGAAACTTTTGAGAACCGTCTTTGTGACATCTTGAAGTATATGTTCTAGACGTTAGAAGTAACCTTATTCGGTTCATGTGCAAATGTTGAAAGATGTCATCATCAATTCGAGTAGAGTTACCTTTGTTTTCTCGGTAATCATTTCAAGTCAGTCAAGCATGTGCAAAGTATTCTTGATATGGTAGGTTGCCACCTTCACATTTCGAGAACATCCTCTAAGCACGCTAAGACACAGATGATTTGTCATGGAAGAGAAGAAGTTCTTAAAGCATCAGTATCCTCCTAAATGTTTCCCAACCAGGATTCAATTGTAATTGCTGCAAGCAATTCATGTAGGTGCAATTATCTTTGATAACTTGCTAAGACATGGGTTCTGCACCCTAGATCATTTTCTTATAGCTAGACACTATAGTTCATGTCGTGAGAATCTAGTAAATTTACATCCATGGTAAATGTTGCAAACTTTTTATTCGGACATGCCGAGTCTGAAGTATCTCTCTCCACTTAACAAAGCTGAATCTTAGGCAGCAATAATGGTTGTTGTTTTTCAAGGTTTTTGATGTAGGTCTCCCTGAAAATCCGGCAAGGATTTAAGTGGTGGTTGACACAATTAGTCAGAAGGTCTATTTTCATATTCTCTTGATTCATCAATAACAACCACTCTTCATGAGGCTTCTTGTATGACTTGTTATAGTTGTGCTTATGGTTTCCTTTATTTACGAAGTCCGACCTATACTTGATGACTTAATGAAGGATTGTTAGTATCCTTATATTGGTATCTCAAACCTGAAGGAGAACATTTAAAGTAGAGTTGCTAAATGTCTCTCGGTCAATCCTCTAGACCCATTTATGTTGGAAAGTTCTGTTGTGCCAAGTAATTGAAGTCTGAGAATGAAGTTTATTTTTTCCTTGTGTCATAAATAATCTTCTTACTTAATCATCCTAGTGGTGCGAAGTGGTATCACACTCTTTGGAAAATATTTTGATACTCTTGGATGGATAAAGAGTTTCCTTCAGTTCCTCTAACATGTTCGAAGAGCGACTATGACTCTGGTAATCATTAGTTTCTTTTGTTACATGTTCCTTGTGACTCTTATGAGTCCTCTCCACCAAAACAGCCCTTTTGTCTTGGACTTATATTGAACAAAATAGTGACCCTTCTGTTTCAAAAGTATTTCAAATGTTTGGTTATCCATATATCTGTACCCGTGAAATCTCTACTTATGCCATATAGTAGAGGTTCATCTCTCGAAGTCAGTGGTCATGTTCTTTTCGTTGTACGCTCTCTTTTCAGAAGATCAAACTCTGTGTCAATCCCTATGAAGACCATATGTCTAACACCTTGAAACCATCTCCATTTGTTTCCTCTATTACCTTGACGTGTTTCATGCTCGTTGGCTCTATAGATGTTTATGAAATGTTTATCCATGAGTTAATCATGAGACACTTAGTTAGTGGTTTTGTGTCATTCCCTCTCTTCCCTAGTGTGTGCAGAAATATCGAAGAAATGAAGTGCTTAATTCAGTCAATAATGGTGGTGTGGATCAACCTCTTCAAGAAGATCATCAAAGACTAGTGAAACCCTATTCTTTTCTTTCTTCCTACCTAGGAATCTCGGGACGAGATTCTGTTAAGGGGGATAGAATTGTAACACCCCTAGCTTTAGTAATTCTTATTTAGGGTCTGGTTGTGCATCATGAGCATTTCAAGCATCTCTTTGGACTTAATAAAATGTGCATTAATAAATAGGGATTTCTATTTTTGTGCCCTTGGTTCATTAGTTGTACTCAGTTTTCCCTAGTCGCATAGTTTTTCCTCACTTTTCCCCTCCCTACATTCCAAAAACCCCACATGCGCTCGGACAGGAGGATGCCATCAGGTCAAAGGCTTGGCCGTTACATGCTGAAAGGTGGGACCACATTGGGCGGGTCCTGAGTTGAGCATTACGTTACGTCGCCTCGACCGTTACATGCTGACAGGTGGGGCCAAGATACACGATGGACCAGCCATCCGTCTCTCGCTGACTTGTGGGCCCCATTTTTCCTGATTGTGTGGCCGGTGTAGCCAATGACAAATGAGGCCGTTCTGTGGGGCCGTTGAAGCCAATGAACGATGGGGCCATTATGTGGAGCCGTTCTGTGGGGCCTTCGTAGCCAATGACTGGTGGGGCCATCATGTGGGGCTGGAGGGGGGATTTGCATATTTTCCACGTTTTACTTTGCAACTTGCATATTTGTAATTTTGCGTGTCACTGGCATGTGGTGGTCATGTGGAAAATATGCAAATTTCACAGAAAAAGTTTGGCAGATATGCAAAATTGGCAAATATGAAATAATTGACAGGTGGGGTCGTGTATGACACGTCGGTTCTCTCTCATCCGCTCCCAGCCCTGAGCTCCGAGCAGCTCCTATCCCACCAGTGGACAGAGCAGCCATCGTCGGTGCATCGCCTGATTTGTCCTAAGGCGGTACCGGACGGACTATCGCGCTACACCTCAACCACGGCCCCAACACCTGTTTCATCCACACGCATTGTATGTTAAGGCAGTACCGACCGCAGGCAGGTCCGCCGCCCATGACGACCGGGATTTGATTCCGCTGCCATAGCTTGACGAACAGTCGTAGAAATTGCTAGTAGTGCTTGCTAAGACCCCCGCTCCTGCTCCGCCCACCCTAATCAATTCGGTTCCCGTAATTTCCTCGATATTCTAGGTGCAAATTAATCCTCAATGTCTGGTTGTAGCGGGTACACCGGCGAGGGTGGGGAATCGATCATGTCGTGGACACATTCTCCTTCTCCTACCACGTCAGAAGTGCATGTAGCTCCTTCTCTTTGTACTACCGTTGAATTTGAAGTGCTGACATGGCCTGTCGGACTGATTCCAAATTAGTTTGTTTTGGGATTGTTACGGTGTGCTATGCAGGCCGATGATCCATGGTACATTGCATACCAAGATGAATCAACTCAGTGGTCTAGCCATAGGATGGATTTGGAGGAGATGGTTGCCAAGTTAGGTGATGAATTGGCCCGTAAAAACCTGTTGATATTCGAGCTGAAGCTTACTGTTGAGGAAGAATTCAGAGCTTATTCGCAAAGAGAATTTGACACCTGAGGTTGATCTTGCCATATCTGATCAAGTCGTAGAAAATCTAAAACATGAACTTCAAGTGAAGGGGGGATAGTACATTCATGTGGGCAATTTTAGTAGTTGTCATCCGTGTCCTAGCAGTTATAGTATGCGGTTGTGGTGAATGGTGGCACGTGTAATGATTAGTTGAATAGATAGCTAATTTAGAGAGTAGAATTGTTATTCAATAGATGGTTGTGAGTTCCTGCTAATTTAGTCACTTTGCGGTCCCAAAGTTGTCGAGAGAATGCATTGCGGTGCCCGAGTTGCTTGCCATTGGATCTAGCAGTCCCAAAGTGGTCGAGAGAATGCATTGCGGTACCCGAGTTGCTTGCCATTGGATCTAGCGGTCCCAAATTTGTCGAGAGAATGCATTACGGGACCTGAGTTGCTTGCCATTGGATCTAGCTGCCCATAGTTGGCGTGCCAAATGCCTAGAGGGTCAAGTTGGGGCCTATCAGTTTTGACTGTTCTGTCGCTGCCATCGTGGCTGCCATGTAGAGTTGCAGCATTGGCGGCAGCATCCATTCCCTGTTTCAAATTAGTGGCTGAGATTGTCAATCCAAGTTAGTTGACTCAAATTCCTCAAGATACAATCAAATCTAAATCAACTAATTTGGGTCGGAGGGAGTACTACTTATGAATCAGCTTTAGAGCATATCCACCGTCCTCACTGCTCAAATATATATCAATTTTGATTCAAATCATACGTATTTTGATCAAATTTATACAAGCCCACCGGAGATTGTCAAAGCAAGTACTAATACTTACGAATCAGCTTTAGAGCATATCCACCGGTCTCACGGCTCAAATACATGTCAAATTTATTCAAATCATACATATATTTTAAGTCACGGAATTTTGGTTCAAATTGAGCTTAAATTTGTCCCAATTTTAAGTGGACAGTGAGCTAGCCGCCCTCCCCACCGCTACTCCAAGAAGTACAGGCAAAGTGCTCCCATCCGGCCTTCATCGTTGAAGTGCACCTCGACGTGCCAGTCGCGGCCTGCCTCCCATAGCTTCGGTTCACGAGGGCTTTATCTGCGCCATCGTAGTGATGTTGCGGATTATGGCTTCAATCGTCTTCGCATCGATTACCACTATCGGCACCACAACCGTAGATGTTGCGAATGATGGCTTCAATCATCGTCGCATCGATGACGACTGTCGGCACCACAACCATAGATGTGGAAGATGATGGCTTCCATTGGTGTCTTTCATCGATGGCCACTATCGGCACCACCGCCGTCACACTGATGTTGCGGATGATGGCTTCCATCCGTGTCTTTCATCAGCAATGGATCTGAGGATGTAAATGGAAGTGAGACAGATAGAGACAGAAATTTCATATGGTTAGATCCTCACCGCCACACACCGTTCTAGCAGCCGTGCTTAGACCCGCGCTGCCGCAAGCCGTTCCGACCCCCACGCGTAGGTCCGCGCCTCCATACGTCGATAGGAGGGGAGGAAGATGCGACTGGTATACGTGCGACAGGGAAAGGGATGGAGAGACCTCCAGCCCGTCGGATCATGATGTATCCAACGGTGGTTATCCAAGATCCGTGTGACATACATCTCGACCAATCAGAGCGCAACCAAACTGAGCGCTAGTTGATACAGCTGGTATACGTATGACAGGGAAATGGAGGGAGAGACATCCAGCCTGTCGGGCTCTCCTCAACGTACAAGGTAAGGTGCGCCCATCGGGAGAGAGAGACCTCCAGCCCGTCGGATCATGATGTATCCAATGGTGGTTGGCCAAGATCCATGTGACATACATCTCGACCAATCAGAGCGCTAGCCAAACTGAGACATGAGAGAGGGGAAAAGAGAGGAAAACTTTAGCAGGAGGGGAAAACTGAGGAAAACTTTAGCGGCAGGGGAAAACTGAGTATATCTAAGGAAAACAAGGGCGCTCGGATAAAAAAATGAAATAAGGGAAATTCAAGCTTTTAGCATAAAAAATAGAAAATGTGTTATTTGAACAAAATAATCCTTCTTGGCCAACATTATATTGTTTGCAACTCAAAGATACACAAGTGTGCCAAATTTGGCCTCATTTAGACAAAGTATGTTTTGGGATGGGTTATCTTGGAGGTTAACTGAGTAGAAAGCCATGCATCTTCATAGATAGTAGCTAATTCCAAGAAGTGGTTTAGGGGAGAAGTCCATTTCTCTTTATTTCCTTTTCCTTTATTATTCATACTTGGTTTTAGTTAACATAACAAGACTCCATGCGAAGGTTGCACTATGTTTTGACTTCTTTTTTTAATTAAACTAACACTAAAACCATTTATTTGAATTTAATCACTTAGAAAAAGAAAAATATGGCTGATTACAAGTAAATCCAAAGTTTCCTATTTCATATGGTAAATCAATCCAGGATACACAAGTGTGCCAAATTTTGGATCAATTGGTCAACGTTTGAGATGGTTTAAGCCATGAACTAGCTAAACCCCATGTGTTGACCACATGTCGAGGGCAAAACTGAGCAGTGCTAAGCAACTAGGTGCATGACAATAGAAACTTGCAATAACACATACATTATGGGGTTATCCAACATACAAACTTGGAAGCGTCACAAACATTGACAGTAGTTCAAATTCAATACAAACATTGATAGTAGTTCAAATTCATCATACAAATTCAAATTAATAATTCAAATTCATTTTTTCTTGCTCCTAGTGTTTTTCGCTGGAATATTCTCGGAGTTCACCATCTTGCTTCGGGTGATCCTGGCTGGAATATTCTTAGAGTCCACCATCAACTTTTTCCGTTTGTTCTCTTTGTTCTTTTTCTCTACATCAAATGAATCAAGTGCTTCAGTCTATCGTATAATTGGTTCAACCACGTTTCGATTCATTGGTTCATACGGTTCAAAATGCATTGGCATCATTTCTTCAATATCCTCTTGTGTAATTCCTTTACTTTTGAACTGTACTTCCAATAAATAAATTGCTTCAATCTCCCATGCATTTGGTGCAATCTTCCTTTCATTTGGTTCAATATACTCTCGATCGGTTCAATCTCCCCTGCATCTAGTTCAATCTCCCCTGCATTTGGTTCAATCTCCCCTGCATCTGGTTCAATCTCCTCACGATTCGTTGGTTCAATCTGTAATGTATCCATTGCTTCATTATCCTCTCGTTCAGATACTTCATTCTCATCTGCATTTGATGCTCCCGCTTGATCATCCATTCCATAAGCTGGGTCCAGTGCATTTTTACAAAGCCTAGCAATGTGCCCTAGGATCCCGCAAAGTTTGCACTTACATCATCAAGGGGGTGTACCACCCTCTGCACTAGCTCTCATCCTATTCTTCCTTGGCCTATCTGCTGGTCTAGTAAAAACTGGAGGGTATAGCTTGAAGCCTGGATTCACTTCCATCCATTGGTCTTTTTCCAATAAGGCTAGAACATTCTGTGCATATGCTGCCCTAAATTTGGCAATGGAGAAATACTTCGACATGTACTGATCAACTTCACCCTCTTCACCTCCTAGAACACCTATGAAAAACAATGCATGTATGAAGGTTTTCCCATGGAGCTGCCATTGCCTGCAATGGCATGTCCTGTCAGCCAAGCTCACTGGATACCTCCATTGCCTATCTTTGCTATCAGTGTACGTTACCTCAGCCTCCATTCCTTTTCTAATGCATTTCATCTTCAATTGTTTTGCCCTGGCATGCAATGCCTTAATCAAATATGGGAGGATGAGATGGCCATCATATACTGTTGATGCAATTCTTTGACGCAAATTAATCCTTATCATGATCATCTACCTAATCTTATCAAATATTTGCCACAACATAAGCCCTTTCAATGACTTGACCTTTGCATTGAAACTCTCTGCAAGGTTACTTGTCACATAGTCTACCTTGCAAATTTCATTGAATTGGCTTCTTGACCACACCATTCCATGATGTGCGTCCAAGAACTCCTTCACTGCAGGTTTTTGTTTATACAACACTTCCAAATGATACAGATGCTTCCTCAAACTGCTTGTGTATAAAGCTGGCCATAGGTTGTGACTATAAACTTTACCCTTGAATTTCTTTGTAAAATTCTGCACTAAGTGTCGCATACATTTGTAAACTTTGCCCTTGCAAGCGTCCGTGTGGATAGTAAGTCATGGTGGATGACCTATAAGGTCGCGCAAATTCTCCATAAACCAAGTCCAACTTTCCTCTGACTCAATCTCCAAAACTCCAAAAGCAACAGGGAACATCCAATTATGGCCATCAACTGTAGTAGCAGCTACTAGTTGTCCTTTAAATTTTCCATGAAGAGTTGTTGCATCCACGACCAAATAAGGCCTACAACCATCCAGAAACCCTTGCCAGCAAGCTTTGAAACAAACAAAAGCCCTTCTAAAGCACTCCTTCTCCATTGTCTTCCCTCTTATTTTGTACTGAATTGTATGCCTGTCTATCTGTACAACACTACCTGGACTAGCCATCTCCACTTCAGCTTTGAAGCTGTAAAGCAAATGAAAACTTTCATTTGATGGACCATTGATCCTATCAAGAGCCATTTCCTTTGCATAGAACATCCTCATGTAAGGTACTGTAATATTAAACTTTTCAGAAACTTTTTTTATGAGCGCTGTTTCACCAAGTGATGGGTTCGCTCTCATCCAATTCATGATTGCATCTACAATCACCTAGTCTTTACTAGTTTTGTTTTGTCCTTTGGTTGTCCCCTTGAGGTGGACAAGAATGTTCGAACCGGTTACCTTTTATCTGAAACATAATGAAAATGTCAGGTACAGTTAACAAATTCTACACAATGATCTAAAATTCACAACTAGTTGTAATACCTGAACCAAACTGCTCCTGAGCATAGTGGATGCGTACATCCTCCACCTACACCTCTTGTATGGGCACTTCACTGTGAACCTTGTTGGCTCACTCTTAATAACAACATAATCATTATTGGTGCAGATGCAATATGTAGTAAGGGCATTACGACAGTCCCGCATCGTTTCAAATACGGTGCCTTCTGAAATTAGGATCGTTCCTGCCCCACTCAATTACTGGCAAGTCCTCACCATCATACTTGGCTAAAATGATATTGTCATTGTTCTCCTCGTTCTCTTCTTCATCAATGTCATCAAATCTGGCACCATGGGCCAATTCCTCCGTGTATTGATCCTCTAGTGCCTGTTTACTGAATCTATCTACCAATTCAGGAAACATCAACTCAATCTCATCATCTAGTGGAGGCGCTCCCTTGGCAAGCTCTGCTTCGTCCTCCACATTGGCCGCACAAGTGATTTGGCTTACACTCGTAGTGCGAACATATGGTACTGCTATGGCCCTACAAGGAGCGTGTGGGCGCACACTATTAGCAGAGACAGCAGAGACACATGATGCCCGACCACCTGATGATGCCTGACCACCAGATGATGCTTTAGCCCTCTTTCCTGTGTGTTCAACTTTAGGTTGCACATGAAGATGAATTTGACCAAAACATTCTGCAGCATACAAAGAGAAAAGCATTACCAGATCAACTTCGCTAGTTAGTGGGAGCAATCTTTGCTCGCTAATGTTGAAATATTGCAAATCAACTGAATCTCCATCGCTCCAGGGGAATTTAGAATATATTTTATCTTTCAAATCTCTGCGAGTTATGGAGGTTGCAACCACCGCTGGGAAGTAAAATACAAAGAGATACCATCACAACCACGAATTACGCTAGTATCCAGTTTAACCGCCAGCCGAAATGCCAGCGTGGGATCAACCCTATTTGAAAGCAAGGCAATTAGCTGAGCATCGGCGATTCGCGCTCAATTACTGCCTATAATCAATCCACAAAGGGAAACAATACTTACCCAGATGGAATCCATGCGTTAGATCCCTATGATTCCACCCAATCTCCTACACGCTTGACGGGAAGGATCGGTACACCCGCTGGCATTGCATACTGTTCTGTGAAAGGGGTAGATCTAGAGGGGGAGGAAGCGGAGCCAGAGTGGGCTCTATGGCTAGGGGGAGGGGTGATGTCTACGCACGCTTCTATTCTTGTAGATAGTGTTGGGCCTCCAAGTGCAGAGGTTTGTAGAACAGCAGCAAGTTTCCCTTAAGTGGATCACCCAAGGTTTATCGAACTCAGGGAGGAAGTGGTCAAAGGTATCCCTCTCAAGCAACCCTGCAATCAAGATACAAGAAGTCTCTTGGGTCCCCAACACACCCAATACACTTGTCAGGTCTATAGGTGCACTAGTTCGGCGAAGAGATAGCGAAATACAAGTAATTTGGATGATTATAAGTGGTAATTGCAATCTGAAATAAGAGTGGCAGCAAGCAAACATGTAACAGGACTGATTGTAAACGGTGTTTCAATGCTTAGAAACAAGGCCTAGGTATCATACTTTCACTAGTGGACACTCTCATATAAATATCTTCTCTTCATTATACTACCTTGAACTACTCTCCGGTTGGACGATGTAGGGCTATAACATCACACCTTAAAGTTCGCATTCCCCATCTAGATAACCCCTCACTGTCACCTTGAGCGCTAGATGGTTCCAACAAACACCACAATCTCATAGAGACATCCAACTCAAATTATACTCATGATAAGTATTTATGTAACCTTAGCCAAAGTGCCACACGGTGTGCACACTATCAACTTCATGCACGTGGGGATAAGCAGAGATTAATTAAAGGACTTGAGTAGCAGAATAGCTCTATAGATTACAAAGCTCATGACCTCATAAGATCACACATAGAGAGAGAGAGATGAACGCATAGCTACCGGTAGAGCCCTTATCCTCGAGAGAGAACTACTCCCTCCTCATCGTGGGAGTCCGCAATGGCGATGGAGTTGGCGGTGGAGTTAATGGAGATGGATCCGGGGGCACTTCGCCATCCCGGTAGGGTGTCGGAACAGAGACTTCTGTCCCCCGAATCTCCTCTTTAGTGGCGGCAGCGCTGCAGAACTTTTCATGGAAATCTGATCTGGTTCTTACGGTTTTCGTCCTGGGGGGAATATATAGGTGAAGGGGCAAGGTCGGTGGGCGCCCGAGGCGGCCACACCACCCCCTAGCGCGGCCTTGCCTAGCCCGCGCCACCAGGTGGTGTGGGCCCCTTGTGGCACCTCTCCGTCTCGTCTTGTGGCTCCGTGAGTCTTCTGGTAAAATAGGAACTTTAGCTTTTGTCCCGTCCAATTCCGAGAATATTTCTTTACGAGCTCTTCTGAAACCAAAAACAGCTAAAAACAGGCAACTGGCACTTTGACACCTTGTTAATAGGTTAGTTCCAGAAAATGCATAAAAGTATCTCAAAATGTAGGCAAAACATAAGAAAGTAGATATTAAACAAGCATGGAACATCAAAAATTATAGATACGTTTACAACGTATCAACATCCCCAAGCTTAACTCCTGCTCGTCCTTGAGTAGGTAAGTGACAAAAAAGAATAATTTTTGAGGCGATATGCACCATCACAATCTTGATCAAGGTATTTGTAAAACATTGATAGCTAGGATCATAATACTCTAACATAGACATGAAAGATATAGTTCTAACAATAAGACATAGCAACTATGTTGTAACATGAAAAGGTACAAATAAAAGATTCATGAATAACAATGCTTTGAAAGACGTTTGTTTGTTTCACATATAGAAAACATAATGAGAATGGTATTCAGCTTGTCCCTCATGGTATAGCAAAACATAAATGCATAGGACACCTTCAAAGTTCATAAGGGTGACTGGATACAAATAGTTTAAGAACAAGCAATATCAAAGTTATGAATCAATCAACAATTTTGGGACAATGCACATTAAACTAAGAATGAACACTATGCTCTCTCAATAGTTGCATAAAGATAGAAGATGGAGAGTCAACATAAAAGTAAAAGAAAGGCCCTTCATAGAAGGAAGCAGGGATTCAAGTCTCATAAAGATCTTCCAAAAATTATGGTACTTATTAGCTTTCAGCTCTCATTGCCCCTATCATAAGCATCTTTAAGTGATTAAGGTTAAAGTGAACAAATATGAGGATATGCTTGACAAATTATAAGCTAAAAATCTCATGCCCTTTTCTTACGAGTACCGAACCTCATGCTACTCAACATTAGTCACAAGTAAGTTCTTGTCATTGTAAGTACATGTGTATCATACAGAACTGCCAACGGGGTACCCCTTGCCCGATGGTATAGAAGCTTCCCCATATCAAAATGACAAGGCAAGCAGACAATGAGCACCTCAGTGATCCTTTTATTTGCTATTCGTATAGGGTTTTCCCTTTTCCTTTTCTTTTTTTTCTTTAGGATGCTTCACATATTGCTCACTATGGTTATGCTGCACGTTTCCACCATGATTAGGCATGGCTTAGACTAGCCGCCCAGGCGTTTCTCTAACACATATACGAACTCCATGAGCTTTACAAGCTCCCCTTTCATTTCACACCGCCGGGATCCATAAGCAAAAGAACATGATATCAACTAAATAAAGTGCAATGTTGAAAG
Source organism: Avena sativa (assembly GCA_916181665.1). Lineage (NCBI taxonomy): Eukaryota > Viridiplantae > Streptophyta > Magnoliopsida > Poales > Poaceae > Avena > Avena sativa. The sequence goes on along the minus strand of OV702292.1, from coordinate 258,639,422 downwards.
CGTTCCCCATGGTAACGTGGTTCTGCTAATTCACAACTTACAAAACGCAAACATATATGCAGCATAGATGGGCACAATGGTTCAAGTTTATTAAGTGCAAGAAAGTAAAGTGTGCCATCAAGTTCATGAGATCTTTAATCACTAATTTTCACATAACAAGTTTAATTAGGAAGGTAGATAAAACATGAATATACTTGGAATAGAAATAATGCTAATAGGTAGGTATGGTGGACTCTTTGGAATAACTTGGTTGTATTTGGAGTTGGATGCATGAGTGGAACTCATACTTGGTACATGCGGAGGCTAGCAAAAGACTGTGAGCGACCAAATAAGAGAGCAATAATGGCCATAATCATGCAAAGCGACAAAACATTATTAATTAAAGCATAAAGTGATATTACAAGTCGAAAACTAAATGATCATAGAGGCTATGGAGACTTGGTATAGTCTTAACATGGTGTAAGCATGCGCCAAGTCAACCCAAATAAAGCATGAAAGGGGAATACCACAATATTATGAATTTATATGCTAAAACAACATTCTTTCAAGGCACAATAAGCAATCTCAATTGTTTGTAACAAGTCATGCTACAACAATAATCACTAAGCATAAAGTCAAAGCAATATAAAACCTAGGCCATAGTCAAAACAAGCTTCCTTTTGTACCACTATAAGTATGAAACTTCCTACTCTTTTCCAACACCAATCGAAAACTAAAGCTGAACGTAGTGCTAGCAAAGGAGAACACTCAAAGAACAATAAGAGTGAAAACTAGAGTGTTCTAGGCATTGAATAACGGGGTGTGTCTCTCTCCAAAATAAGCGTGTTGGGATCCAACCAACTTATTGCAGCAAATAAAGCAAAATAAAACTAAAAACAAAAACGAAGACGCTCCAAGAACAACACAATTGTGCATGAAACAATAAAAATGAAGTGTTTGGAAGAAAACCTGAGATTTTTATTGATGAAGAAGGGGATGCCTTGGGCATCCCTAATATTTGACGCTTGTACTTCTTGAATATTTCTTGGGGTGACACGGGTGGCACCCCAAGCTTGAGCTTTTATCCATACTTCATCTCATCACATTATTCTTCCCTACACTTGAAAAACTCCTTCATACAAAACTTCACACAATCTTCATTAGCAACATTAGTGTATTCAAGATAATAAGTCTTTGGGTTTAGTTTCAACACAATTAAAACTTCCATTAAAACACAAGCTACTGTAGCAATTCTTTCTAAAAGCTCAAATGATCAAAGAGAACTCAAAGATAAAGAGATTAAGAGGCAAATGCAAATAATGGCAGAAATCTGTCAAAACAGATTAGCAGGTAAAAACTGATTTTTCCGAAGACCTTCTGTTGCTCAAATCAAAAAGTGATAAACTAACGAAAGTTGGATAATAACCTGGGGCAGAAGCACAAAAAATTACAGCTCAATCCTACGTACATAGATTGTTCATGAATTTTAAAGTGAAGCATAAAAATCTGTTTCGGGACAACAACTTTCCCAAGTCTTACTTCTCTCTCATTAGAGGTTATTCTTGGCACAAAAACCACACAAAAAGGGTAAGGAGAGGTTATTACTGAGGAAATAACTTACAAGACTCAACAACAAAAATAAATTGAAAGTAAAAATATAATGGGTTGTCTCCCGAAAGCTCTTTCTTTATAGCTATTAAGATAGGCATGATAATTTTGATGATGCTCACATAAGAAATATGAATTGAAGTAAAAGAGAGCATTAAGAAGAAAATATGGAACAAATTTAAGCCTAACCCACTTTCTATGAAAATTAATCTTGTAAAGAAACAAGTCATGAAAGCACAAAGCAACAAGCATAGGAAAGCAAAACAAGTGCAACTTCAAAATTTTCAACATAAAGAGGGGAAATTTAATATTGTTGAGATACAAAAAACCATATTTCCCTCTCTCATAATAGCTTTCAGTAGCATCATGAATAAAATTAAGAATATAACTATCACATAAAACATTCTTCTCATGAGACACATGCATAAAAGAATTAATAGTCCCCACATAAACATAGTCATTCATATTAATTGTAGTGGGAGCAAATTCAACAAAATAGCTATCATTATTATTCTCATCACCATAATCATCAAATATAGGAGGCATATTGTAATCATAATTAATTTTCTCCCCAATAGTAGGTGGACTGAAAATATCATATTCATCATTGTAATCATCATATATTGGAGGTATAGTATCATCAAAGTAAATTTTCTCCTCCGTGCTTGGGGGACTAAAAATATCATGCTCATCAAAACCAGCTTCCCCAAGTTTAGACTTTTCCATAGCATTAGCAATAATGGTGTTCAAAGAATTCATACTAATAACATTGCTATTAGCATGCAAATAAAGTTCCATAGGTTTTTTAATTTTCTCTTCAAACACTTCATGTCCTAACTCAAGATAAATACTATAAAGTTCTCTAAATTTATTGTTGTTTTCCATTAAGCCTAACTAGTGAAAATAAAAACAAGAAACAAAAAGATATAATTGCAGAATCTAAAGGAAATAACTTCGAGCACTCACACACCAGCAACAGTACTAGAAGATAGCTTAGTAGCTAGAGGATGTGAGTACCTTTTACCTTACCTCCCCGGCAATGGCGCCAGAAAATAGCTTGATGTCTACGCACGCTTCTATTCTTGTAGACAGTGTTGGGCCTCCAAGTGCAGAGGTTTGTAGAACAACAACAAGTTTCCCTCAAGTGGATCACCCAAGGTTTATCAAACTCAGAGAGGAAGTGGTCAAAGGTATCCCTCTCAAGCAACCGTGCAATCAAGATACAAGAATTCTCTTGTGTCCCCAACACACCCAATACACTTGTCAGGTGTATAGGTGCACTAGTTCGGTGAAGAGATAGTGAAATACAAGTAATATGGATGATTATAAGTGGTAATTGCAATCTGAAATAAGTGTGGCAGCAAGCAAACATGTAACATGACTGATTGTAAATGGTGTTTCAATGCTTAGAAACAAGGCCTAGGGATCATACTTTCACTAGTGGACACTCTCATATAAATATTTTCTCTTCATTATGCTACCCTGAACTACTCTCTGGTTGGACGATGTAGGGCTATAACAGCACACCTTAAAGTTCGCATTCCCCATCTAGATAACCCCTCACTGTCACATTGAGCGCTAGATGGTTCCAACAAACACCACAATCTCATACAGACATCCAACTCAAATTATACTCATGATAATTATTTATGTAACCTTAGCCAAAGTGCCACACGGTGTGCACACTGTCAACTTCACACACGTGGGGATAAGCAGAGATTAATTAAAGCACTTGAGTAGCAGAATAGATCTATAGATTACAAAGCTCATGACCTCATAAGATCACGCATAGAGAGAGATGAACACATAGCTACTAGTAGAGACCTTAGCCTCGAGAGAGAACTACTCCCTCCTCATCATGGGAGCCCGCAACGGCGATGGAGTTGGCGGTGGAGTCGATGGAGATGGATCCGAGGGCACTTCCCCGTCCTGACATGGTGCTGAAACATAGACTTCTATCCCCTGAATCTCCTCTTCGGTGGCGGCGGCGCTGCGGAACTTTTTGTGGAAATCTGATCTGGTTCTTAGGGTTTTCGTCCCGGGGGAATATATAGGCGAAGAGGCAAGGTCGGTGGGGCCCGAGGCAGCCACACCACCCCCTGGCGCGGCCTGTTCTAGACCGTGCCACCAGGTGGTGTGGGCCCCTCGTGGCCCCTCTCTGTCTTGTCTTCTGGCTCCGTGAGTCTTCTGATAAAATAGGAACTTTAGCTTTTGTCCTGTCCAATTCCGAGAATATTTCTTTACGAGCTTTTCTGAAACCAAAAACAGCAGAAAACAGGCAACTGGCATGGCGGCATCTTGTTAATAGGTTAGTTCCAAAAAATGCATAAAAGTATCTCAAAATGTAGGCAAAACATAAGAAAGTAGATACTAATTAAGCATGGAACATCAAAAACTATAGATACGTTTACAACGTATCAAGGGGGCGGCTCGGGGGCCGAGGACGACATAAGGTAAGAGGGTCTCTCAGGTAGGAGGGCACGACGGCAGGGGAGCGGAGCGGAGGGACGGTGTGGGAGCTGTTCCAGGCTTGGAGCGAGAATGGCCGATCCGACGTGTCTCCATGCGGCCCCACCCTTCACCACGTATGCAAGACCCATCCCAACGCGGCCCCAACCTTCACCATGTATGCAGGACCCGTTCCAACACAGCCCCACCTATCAGCATGTAAGGGTCGAGGCGTCGTAACGTAATGCTCAACGCTGGACCCGCCCAAGGAGGTCCCACCTATCAGCATGTAATGATCTAGCCTTTGACCTGACGGCATCCCTCGTCTGAGTGCATGTGAGGGTTTAAGAATGGAGGGAGGGGAAATGTGAGGAAAAACTAAGCGGCTGGGGAAAACTGAGTACAACTAACGAACTAGGGGCACAAAAATAGAAATAATAAATAAGTAGGGGAAAACAAAACCCTAACCCTAGTTTTCCCTATCTCCCTAAAAACATGCAAAAGTGTTTTCAATTTTTAAAAATACAAATGTTGAGGAGCATAAATTCTTTATAAGGTCTCCACGGTATTTTAAAGTGTTTATAAAAGTTTTGGTATTTTTGGAAATATCAAAATAGAAAAGAATTTGAAATACAAAAGAGAAAACAGGAAAAATAAAAATAAAAAATGTTTTAGAAAGTAAAAAAACTGTTTCTAACTCTAATTGGGCCGAATCCATATTCCCCCTCTCCTTATTGCCACCGAGCATAGTTAACCCTGGCCTCTCTTCCTTCCTTTGCCACAACGCAACCATGGCCCAGGTCAGCCCGATGTGGCCTGGTACCCCTTTGCTCCTTCCTGCATCATCTTTCTCCTCGCCAGTGGATGCAGTGAAGCTGCTCGCTGTCGCCAGTGCCACCGTGGCCATTCCAAAGTGCATGCCACCGCTCCCGGCCGCCTACAAGACCTCCCGGCCCCACCGAGAAACCCTATCCTTGGCCCATTGTTGGGGATATACTTTCTGGGTATACCCACTGTGACTCGCTGAGCAGGGTGGCCTACTTTGGGTTAGAGCTTTGCTTCACGAGCGGCCCAGTCAGGGGGAAAAGACGGATTTCCATCCGTTTACAGGAAGGCCCAGAAGACTTACCGACTTAGGCATGTTTAGTTACTTGAAGTCCAAGATGTACTTTGTAACCGACTCTTAGTCGTAGCCGGATAGGTCTCTCCTGTAACCATAGGCCGGATATCTATATAAGCCATCCCAGGGACCAGCCTTTAGGGCACCCACAATATACAACCTCAACTCGCACAAGCGAACCTCTCTTGTGATCTGTACTTCCGGCTCTGCCGTATAATTGGATTGCTAGCAGGAGTAAGATCCGTCCAAAGCTGGCGGATTTGAACCTGGGTAAAGATTGTGTGCTCACCGTCCTGAAATACCATCGCCTCACACCCCCTTTCTCCACATGCCTCGAGGACCCCCTCTCGGCATACATATCTTCAATCCTACGACAATTGGCACCCACCGTGGGGCAGGTGAGTTTCGGATGTTCGTTCTGGGCGAAATCTGCACGAATCAGAATCAACAAGACAATCGCCATCGGTCGGGTCCTCTACACCAGTGACGTCCCTCTTGTCCTTCTCAAGGAGACTTGGATTCCGGCTAGGGAACCTGTGACCACCTACACCATCATGTCTTTCAGCGAGATGATAGAGGCGGAAGAACTTTCTGGATCCACTTTGTCCACGGATGGAATAGAGTTCCGGGTCTCAGAAAACCCCAATCCCACTCAGCCCGCACCTGAAGCGGAGATAGTGGAGAAGATCGGATCTGAAGAAGATCTCCCCAAGGAGGCTAAACCTGAAGCGGATCTCCCTAAGGAGGTCAAATCTCCAGAGGCTCTTCCCAAAGAGGTCAAATCTCAGGAAGACCAAAGCAGCAACAACTCTGGATCCGGCTATGCTGATGCTGGAGAGGGAAAATCACTCCTGAGGCACACCGTGAAGATGATGATGAACAGTGCCATAGTCAACACGGATGCAATTCCCAAGACCATAAGGTGTTTCGAAGAATCCTATGAAGAAGATCGCAACCACCTCAGGACATGCACATCGCACTTCATCGGATACGTTGGATCTGGATCCGGCTCTGCCGATGCTAGAGACGACAAAGACTCGGTGTTGGAGGCAATCGGAACAATGTCGACTTACCGACATCTGCAGATGACTCCATGACGTCGCAAGATTTCCGGAAGTTCTCCGCGGAATATGAAGAGGAATTCAACTCCAAGACTGCGGAAGAAGGAGAAGCTACGGATCAAAGCCCTCGCGTCAGCATGGATGAAGGATCCGGATAAAACTCTCCCAAACCACAGGACAATATGGATCTTGGAGATAATCCCAACATCCAGATGTCCGAAAGTACTGATAAAAGCTTGACTCCAGGACTCAGACCCAAAGCCGTCTTTCCTACCGGCGCAGCCAAGAAGGCAAAGAAGAAGAAGAAGACTCCGGCTAAGAACCTCCCAACTGATGAGGTAATACCTGAAGAATACGAAGAAGACTCAGATGGAGCCTTGATCCCTGACGAGCCAAAATAAACTCCGTTGGATGGACATGTGGTTACCCCTAGTGCCCGTAAACTCCTTTGAGAAGCAATTACCACACCTATCTTGACAGCTGCAAAACTTACACATGTAGAATTGGAGGATAGGGCCCAAGCCCTAGAAGCGAAGCGTCAAGTACTCCTTAAGGAAACCACAAATAGTCTCGAAGAGAATAACCGAATTGTAGCTGTGGGGCATCCTAGTACCTGGCAGCATTAGAAGACTCGAAACGGCCCTGAGTTGGCTAGCAAAAATCTGGATGTTCACAAAACCCTTTTCAAAGGAGATACAACCATAGGGAAACCTCGGATCAAGAGCAAGGGAAACCGGGTGTATGGCATGCCGGTAGAAAATGCTGCTGTGGCTCGAGATCTCTTGACAAACAATCCAAGCCAAGATCAAATTTGACTAAGTGTGAAGCTACTCACGAAGGGCCTGGAGCAGCAGAAGGTCGCCACATCCGGCAGCGAAAAGCTGGTCTCCAAGTCAGATCAATGCCACACGGATACGGGTTAACACCAAGATATAAGGCCCCAATGGGATCCATAACAACACTACCGTTCCCACCCTCGGGAAGACAATTATTCAATAATCAGATCTTTAGGGCACCGGCACAAACCAACAAGAATCTGGAGCAATGTTGCTCCAGCTGCGGAGCGAGACACCGTTGTAGCAATGGTCCAACCTCCCAGTGATTGTCGAACAACCGCATGGAAGATGAAGAAGCTCAACGTCAGAAGCAGGACCATCAAAGGATGCCCCCTCCTAGACATGCTAGCCGTCCGGCTGAGCCACGTCACAATGATGGCAATGTCGGACGAAGAAACAATGAACATAATGCTAGAACAAGCTGGCATGGTGGCGGTCATCATGAAACCCCGGCTGGGGGTAACAATCTACCACCACCTTCTCCACCAAGAAGCCACCATAGCGGCTCACATGAAGGCCAGGGAGGGCATCGTGGTGCAGGTGGTGGCAGAAGAAGCAGAACTCTAGCTCATGGGCACCATAGACAACATGCCCTATCACCAAGTGACGCTAGGAACCGGATCAACTCGAACATAGAGGCGTGGCACTACGAGTCGGACAACATCTACGTGGGTCCAAAATGCTTTGGACCGTGCGTATGACAAACAAAGTTTTCGGAAGGGTTTGCCATCTCAAGGCACATCTAGCCCTATGATGGTGTGGCTCTACCAGACACCTGGCTCTAGGACTTCTTCCAGATGTGCTGCATCGCCAAAAGAAGGAAACAGCTTGGTCGCGACTCGGTATCTCCCTCTTATGTTGAGGAAGATGGCTCGATCATAGCTCAATGAACTCCCAGAAAACACAATCCACAACTGGTATGATACGCAAAGTGCTTTCTTTCGGAACTTCGAGGGAACATACAGGAGGCCATGCACGGTCAGAGATATGCAGCGGTGCACCCAGAAACCTGGGGAAACATGTCAAGACTACCTCAGACAATAGATCGACACGAAGAACACCTGCGAAGGACTAAACGACCAAACCACGATAGAAGTATTCATCGCGGGACTCTCAATTGGTCTATACGTCATCACTTCAAGTGTGACAAAGTGACTAATTTGGGGGAGATGATAGAGATGGCAAGAAAGTATGCTGACATCAATGATGATGCAGAAGGACTGCTCAATGTGATGGTTGTGCCATAGTCAGTAAAATAGCCAAATCAGTAGGCCACAAAATGCAAGAACACCTCGGAGGAAAAGCCCAATCTGGAAACCGCAACAGTCAATGCAACTTTCGGGTCTAGAGGATGAGGAGGCCGCGGAGGTGGCCGGGGATGAGGTCGTGGAACTTCTAGAGTCCAAGGTAGAGGAGACAAACAACCTAGCAAAACCTACTCTTGGACTGACATTGCCTATAATCCATGCGTGCATCTTCCGGATGGCAACCGGGGCTCGTCCCACACCAATGTTGAGTGTCGTTTCAATGATAACATCAAGAAAGACGAATCCGCTGGCTACAGGGCCAAGCGACAAAAAGGAGAGAAGAATTCTGACAAAGAAAAAGAGTCCAAGGAAGATTCTGACATGGAGGAGGCAGAAGCATCAAATCCCAAGTCGGATGGAAAGAAGACCTTCCCAACTAAGAAAGACACTTATGTCTGCTTCCTCGGATCTCAACCAGCCAAGGTCAAAAAGGCAGTGATGCATGAGCTCAACGCAACTGTTCCGGATGTCCCCTAGTTTTTGGATTGGTCGGAAGTTACAATTAGCTTTGACCGACGCGATCATCCGCCTGAGCTACACAGGCAAGGAAAGTGTGCTCTAGTCGTCAATCAACTAATTGAGGGCTATGGATTCTCCAAGACCCTCATGGACGATGGTAGCAGCATTGGCATTATCTACGTCGTAACGTTGTGCCAAATGAGGATATCGGAAACACAGGTGAACCATAGCTCCGTGACTTTTCATGGAGTTGTCCTCGGAAGGCAAGTAAATTCTCAGGGAGAGGTCACTTCGGATGTTACCTTTGGAACTCCAAAGAACTACCGGACAGAAGCACTTCCTTTCGAAGTGGTTCCGTTCAAAAGCGCATAACACGCTATCTTTGGGCATCCGTCTTACTGGGCTTTTATGGCTCGTCCTTGTTACATTTACAATATGATGAAAATTCCAAGTCCCAAAGGCATCATCACAATCCGGAGAGACACGAAGAAAGCACGAGAATGCGAGGACGGATATGCCGCCTTTGCTGAAGTCGTACTGCACGCTGAGGAGTACCTGGAGATCAAGAAGAACATCGGCCCGTCCGAGATTCCTGCGATGAAGAAGGAGGTGACCAAGCCGACTCCAGAGTTCAATGAATCGGAAGATACAAAGACAACACCGTTGAAGGATGATGATCCCTCCAAGGTGACCTAGATAGGCGTAGGTCTAGGCCACACATAGGAAAGCGTGCTCGTCGAGTTCCTCAAAGCTAATAAAGATATCTTTGCATGGCAGCCATCTGACATGACCGAAGTACCTAGGGAACTTGCCGAGCATAGTATAAATGTATACCCAAACGCTAAACCCGTCAAATAGTCCTAATGATGTTTCGACGATGAAAAGCACAAACAAATAGCTAAGGAACTAGCCCAGCTCGAGTCAGCCGAATTCATAGAAGAGGTCATCCATACTGATTGGTTGGCCAATCCTGTAATGGTCCCTAAAAAGGACAACACTGATTTAAGGATGTGTGTTGATTATACTGCCTTGAACAAGGCTTGTCCCAAAGATCTGTTCGCTCTGCCTAGTATTGATCAAGTTGTCAATTCGACATCAGGCTTAGAACTCCTATGTTTTCTCGCCGCATATTCTGGATATCATCAAATTCGGATGAAGGAGTCAGACAAAATAAAGACTTTGTTCATCACCCACTTCAGAACCTTCTGCTACGTAACGATGCCTTTTGGGCTAAAAAACGCAGGAGCTACGTACCAGCGCACTATGCAGTGTTGCCTCCATGATCAAATCGGACTCAATGTGCATGCATATGTGGACGACATAGCTATGATGTCCAAAAAGAAGGAAAATCTAATTTCTGACTTGGAGGAAACATTCAGCAACCTACGAAAATACAACATAATGCTTAACCCGAAGAAGTGTTTCTTTGGAGTACCAGCCGAAAAATTGTTAGGTTTCATTATGTCGCAAAGAGGCATAGAAGTGAACCGTGACAAGATAAAGGCTATACTCAACATTTCCAGGCCAACTCGTCTGAAGGATGTACAACTACTAACTGGCTGCATTGCTGCAGTGAGTCGGTTTGTAAGCCGACTGGTGAAATAGCCACACCATTATACAAGCTCTTGAAAAAGACTAAGAAATTTGTTTGAACTGATGAACCTGAAGATGCACTTCAGTATCTGAAAGCCGTACTCTCGTATTCCCCTATTCTTGCAGCACCAGAGCCACATGAGGCGATGTTGCTATACTTAGCTACGACAAACAGAGTCGTCGGTGTCGTCATGGTGGTAGAATAGCCAGAAGAAAAACAGGAACAGCTGGTGCAATGTCCGACTTATTATCTCAGCGAGGTCTTGACCGAATCAAAGCAAATGTATCCTCATTACCAAAAGTTAGCCTATGGTGTGTTCTTCGCATCCAGAGAGCTATGACACTATTTTCAAGAGCACAAGATTACCGTGGTGAGCACAGCTCCCATGAGAGACATAATCAATAACAGCGATGCCACAGGACGGGTTGCTAAGTGGGGAATAGAGCTAGCAACTTGTGATATTGAGTACAAACCACGAAGAGCAATCGAATCCCAGATTCTTGCTGACTTTGTCATTGATTGGACAGAGACAGTCGAAAACACAGGTCTCCCGAGACAGAAGTTTGGACCTTACATTTTGACGGGTCTAAAGCGCTCGTGGGCTCAAGGGCTGGCGTGGTGATCAAGTCACCCCAAAGTGATAAATTGTTCTATGTACTGCAGATTCACTTCACAGAGATAAACAACATTACCGAGTATGAAGCCCTGCTACATGGAATTCGAATCGCAAAAGACATCGACATTCACTGACTGATGTGTTACGGAGACTCGGATTTAGTTGCTCAATAAGTATCCAATATATGTTATGCAAATAAGCACATGGCATCATATAGAGCGGTCGTGGATGGATTATCTAAATCATTCGAATGGTTTGAAGTCCAACACATTCCCCGAACAGAAAATGAGGAAGTAGATGCTTTATCAAGAATAGGCTCTGCGCGGAAATAGGTCTCGGACGGTGCTTTTTTGGAGCACTTGAGAGTTCCCTCTATCACAGGAGTTGATGAGGAGTATCCGACCAAATCCGACTCAGCACTCATAGAAGTTCTAGCTGTAATTCCTAGCTGGACACAACCCTACCTTGACTTCTTGGTAGATAGAAAATTACCCAAAGACAAAGTACTAAGCCGACAGATCATCCGACGAGCAAAATCCTACACAGTGGTGGGAGGTGAGCTCTATAAGCAGAGTGCATCAAGGGTCTTTCAGCATTGTGTTTTTCCGGAAGAAGGCATGGAAATCCTAAGAGAAATCCATAAAGGCGAATGCGGACATCACGCCGCAGCATGATCTTTAGTGGCAAAGGCCTTCAGACACATATTTTTCTGGCTTACAACTAAGGCAGATGCCGAACGGCTGGTAAAGACATGCAAAGGTTGCCAAAATACGCCAAACAAGTCCATGTTCCGGCTGATCAGCTGCGAATAATTCTGATTACATTGCCATTCGCGGTCTGGGAGCTTGACATGGTAGGACCGTTTAGAGGGGCTCAAAGTGGATACACTCACCTTCTTGCGATGGTGGATAAATTCACGAAATGGATACAGGAAAAACCGGTCACAAATTGTGATGGAGCAACAGCCAAAAAGTTTGTCGAGGACACGATCATCCGATTTGGGTATCTGCACAGTATTATTATTACAGACAACGAGAATAACTTTTCCATGAGAGAACTAGTCGAATTCTGCAATGAACAAGAGATCTGACTTGATATTGCATCAGTCACACATACACAAGCCAATGGACAAGTCGAAAGGACAAATGGTTTAATTCTTTAAGGCCTATGACCAAGACTCGAAGCACCACTACATCGTGATGTGGGGGCTTGGGCAGACGAATTACCGTTTATGATATGGAGTTTACGAACAACTCCTAATAGGTCAACTGGATATACACCTTTCTTCTTAGTTCATGGTGAAGAAGCTGTCCTTTTGAGTGATCTTATAAATAACTCTCCCTGAGTCGCTGCGTATGTCGATGAGGATGTCGAAGTGGATCAACAAGACGACCTTGATATGCTCGAGGAAGTTTGCATCATTGCTAAACAGAGATCTATAGCCTATCAGCAAAAGTTACACAGATATCATAGTCAGAGAGTCATAAATCAGTCTTTCAGGAAGGGCAATCTGGTTCTTTAGCTAGTGCATAAAAGAGAGAACAAACTTGCCCCTATATGGGAAGGGCCCTTTATAGTTAGTCGAGTATTGCACAATGGTTCGTACTACCTAACTGACATAAGGCCAGAAAAAGAGAGACCTGCTACTAAGAAGAGAAAGAGAGATGGAGGCAGTACAAATCTGGATGAGATAGACTGTCCATGGAATATTGCTCAGCTACGTCCCTTTTATTCTTAAAATTTATTTCTTTGTAATCATATATATGTACATGTTCAAAGTGAAATAAAGTATTGGTCTCCTCAATGTTTTTCTGAGATGTTTTTTTATGTACCATCTTATTTCCGAATGATCATGTCATGGTCGAAAATCCCAGAATGCTTGAAAGTACTTTATGCTCATGTTTGTTCTGGTTTGATTTCCGGTTCTAAAATTGCTACCTTCGGGTATAAGTCTAAAATTTCTAGTTTATACTTGGGTTTTTGTCTAATTGCTGGATGTGGGTATTTTCTGAGTAGTGAATTGTTGCTACTGGAAGCCGACTTTGATTCCGGGTTAAACTGGTTTAGAAATTGAACTCTGTTGCTGGCTCACGAAAGGGATGAGGAAGAAATCCAGATAAACGACAAGTGTAGACAAAATAAGTTCTTAAGTAATTTTCGAGCACAGCAAATAAAAAAGCCAAAAGTGCTAAAATAGTAAAGCATAAGTTCTTACAATCTTAGCACCAGCAAAATAATATTCTACTTATTACAATCATATTGTTTTCAGAATAACACATTGTTTTTATGGCACATTCTATGATGCAGGTGAAGACAACAGCCGACAAAGCGGATTCTTTGTTAGGAGCCGATTTGTCCTTATAATAAAAGAACATGGACGGCCATTTCTTCATCGACTCGCTGCATTTAATCTTGGGGTAGACTCGGTCTCTCCTAAGAGTCAAGCTAAGAGTTCTTGTAATGTAGGGATTACCGGAAGTGATGTAATTTCTCTGGGTACCAAAGAAGTATCATAACAAGATAAGACTCAATTTTATTCCGTGATAACCCTCACACAAGTAAGCGTAAGTGCTAAGTTCTAGAATCGTGTTTGGAGGGAAGTTGTGGAGTTAAACTCTATAGTGATCTATGCTCTCAAAGAAGAAATCTGAGGGGGAAAGCTCAAACCTCTATCAAGGTGAGTGCCAAAGTGAACCCTTTCGTCGGTGTGAGGATTGGGTATGACCTCATCGAAGCCGCTCATCAGTCACCGGCGCAGAGGAGACCTTCCTTCTCAATGCCATGTTGTTTCTCATCATCAGGGACACATGAGATTCAAACTCCACAAAAATTCTCCTTCTCCGCTGCTGCAGTGGTCGTCGCCATGGTGGCTGCCGTGCCAGATGTAGACGTGTCAGCCATTTAGGTGGTGGTGACCTTGGATGGGCGGCGCTATGCAATTTGGGGGAAGGAAAAGGAGAGCAAGGGCGCGGTGTCGTCTGGAGGAAGAAGAAGGCAGAGGCGCTGGTGAGAAAGAATAAGGAGATCTAAACCCCTTATATGCCTCACTTGCATCAAGATTCATGTGAAACAAATAGTGAACATGCCACGCGTCATGGAAGGAGTTGGGTAACCTCTTCGAGAAGATTACACCTCCTAGATCTCCGCTCACGCATTAAACGACACCTCGGTTCCGTGATAAATGGACCTACCAATGGTCACACTATCAGGAATGTCTGTCAGTTACATGACTTGACCTTGAACGGTGTCAGGTTATGTCAGAGACCAAGTTCTAGCTTAGTTTGAATTTCAGGCTGGAAAACCGAATGACATACTCACAGGTGCGACTCAATTTGAGACCCAGATCCTACTTTTGTTTTGAGTTTCAGGAACCCTTCAAGATTCCACAAGCTCAAAATAGATCGAGCTATGCGATGAAATCCAACTCTTGATCTTGGAGGCTTCCGGGGGCTACTGTTGGGGATATACTTTCCCGGTATACCCACTGTGACTCGCTGACTAGGGTGGCCCACTTTAGGTTAGAGCTTTGCTTCACGGGCGGCCCAGTCAGGGAGAAAAGACGGAGTTCCATCCGGTTACGGGAATGCCTAGAGGACTTACCGACTTAGGCATGTTTAGTTACTTGAAGTCCAAGATTTACTTTGTAACTGACTCTTAGTAGTAGCCGGATAGGTCTCTCCTATTACCCTAGGCCGGATATCTATATAAGCCATCCTAGGGACCAGCCTTTCGGGCACACACAATCTACAACCTCAACTCGCACAGGCGAACCTCTCTTGTAATATGTACTTCCGGCTCTGCATTATTACTGGATTGCTAGTAGGAGTAGGATCCGTCCAAGGCCGGCGGATTCGAACCTGGGTAACGCTTGTGTGCTCACCGTCCTGGAATACCGTTGCCTCACACCCCCCTTCTCCACACACCCCGAGGACCCCTCTCGGCGTACATGTATTCAATTCGACGTCACCCATTTCTCCTCTCCCTTCCTCTTCCTCTCCTGCGCAGATAAACCCTAGCCCTAGCCGCTTAAAGTCTGAAGAGCCCCACCATATCCGTTCACCCCACGCCGTGCCTAGGCCACCATTGGAACTGTATCATCATCCTCATTTTCCTGGCCAAAGGTATCGAGCCCACTCGCTGCAAACCAAGCTCATGGTCGGCATCCTCTTCAATGCTGGCCACCATCAAATCGCTGTCATCCGGCCTCTCCTTGCTTCCCTGACATCGACATCATGTTAGTGGTGAGCCCCTAAGCACGGCCGTGCCCCTATCCATGTCAATCTCGCTCCATGTCACCCTGCCGCCGTGCATCTGAAAGCTCCGCCATCGGCCACCGATGTGCTCGCTGCTCCGGCGACCATTTCATGGTAGCGCCACCACTGTTCGACTCCCCTCGATGCCCTCTACCCAACACTCCCATCATCCGCCTCCAACACACCTCTATATGCCGGTCCATCATCGATCTGGGAGCAATGGCGTCGATGACATCATCATGATGTCAGGTTGATGTCATAATTCCCTTTTCTTTTCTTTTATTGTTTTTCTATAAATAATTTCTATAATTATAAATACCTGACAGGTGGGTCCACCCTGTAAGTTATAAAACATTTGCAGAAAAAATTCTGGTTATTAAAAATATAAATGTTTATCCAATGTGTAATTATTTTATAATATTTCAAAAATGATTTAAAATGAATTAAAAATGGTAACATTCATAAATAATTCATTTTAAATCAGGAAAATATGTATAATATAACGAAATGTTTAGAAATATAAGATCTACACAATAGACTCATAATCATGCATTTTAAACAACTTCAATTAAGAAGTTTGTTAGAAGCAAAAAATAGCAACCCTGCAGGTGCATTTGGGGTACATCCGGAAATGCCATCTCTAGGGCATTTTGACCCCAATTAAATTGATGATCATGTTTAGGGTTATATCTCAACACCCTTTAACTTGTCATATCATCATTCCTGATTGAGCATTGCATCGATGTATTGATTGCTGTTTTTCTTTCTAGTGTTCCTGCTCCTTCTCGTTAGACCTCAGAGTTGATGTGAGAAATGACATCGAGTCCAATATTGAAAATTGAGATCAACACCACCGAAGGTTATCGATGAGTGATGCCAAGCATATGAACCCTGGTGAGCTATATTCTTGTTATTGACAAACAAGTCAAGCTGATGAACCTGAGGTTCTATATTGCATACCAATAGGCAAAGGCAAGCAAATCCCCACACATGATATCATCCTATGATTTCAAAGTATTTCATTCTTGCCATGTGCATACGATTCCATTGTCTTCTATCAATAGATAGAGTAATCCTATCTGATGCAAGTTTCCTTTGTAGCCAATATTACCTTGGTCCACAGCTCCTAGCATAACTAGGGTTTGGCTTATGAGCACCGCTAGAGACATTATATATGATGTGCTTAGCCATGCTTAGCTGTTACCACTGGTCCAGCCCATTGATGAACAAGAGCTACGAATGAAGCTAGTATGAAAGGATGACATGGTATGATCAGATATGAGTGTTAAACATGCTAAGGCTTGTATGGGGCCACATCGGATTGTGGTTTTTGCAGTCCCATACTTGCCACCACTAGGATCCGAGTTCTTTCCTCTTGAACCAAGACGAGTGTACAACCACATAGGGGCCCGGAAACCCCCTCGACCAACTAACTTGCCTAGTAGATTCCATTAGTCACATAGTTTGGGTGTTCCATTCGACATACGCATTCTAGTTGTTCTCGAAGGAGGTGAAGGAGGTGCGTTCATGACAGGTAGGTAAGCATGGCCGGGAACAAGAAAGGAATGACCTTCGTAATCTTGGTCCCTACGCACATGTCTAGGGACTGGCTTTGGGACTCAACCCGTTATAGCGGCATCTCCCTAGGGCGTGACTCATGGTCTCGGTGAAAGCAAGGTAAAGGTCGTGGTCAACCACCCTCCGCCAGCCTTCCAAGGAAGAGTGTTAATCTATAGTGGCATTAAGAGTTGGTTCATACGTGTGGGTAAAGTTGTACACCCCTACAAGGTATTAATCTTTTCGAAAAGCCGTGTCCACGGTTATCAATGACTTGGGAACGGACGTGATGATCATAGAGAACTTGAACCTAATCGTAAAACTTAGCAAGTAAGTAAAGTGTCCTTAGGATGCTTCCTCAGGGATCAAGGGGGTGGTCCTAGGTTGTAGGTTCAACTAATAAAGATTCGGTAGATATCAAAAGATGGTTAAAGCTAGATATATCGCTCTCTTACCCCTTTTTAAATGATCTATTTAGCCGAGCTTCTACTCCTCTTCCTTTTACAAAGAAAGATAGCTTTATGCAAATGAATTCCACCAACCATAAGTCTTGCGGAGTACACCTTGTACTCAGCTGTAACACCCTCGGATCGGACCTATGGAGATTTTAGCGATTCCCACCAAACCTGCATAGAAATGATTCAAGGATGCCCACCAAGCACTTGTGTGCGGGTGGAAAAACAAAGTAATACCATTACACAATAGTTCATAATGGAACCCACAGAACATACATATACAACAACGACTCCATGAGTCAAGAATACAGATATACAGTACAAAGATCCAAATCACCTTGAAAACAATACAACATTCGAGTACAAACAAGATGCAACTAGGGCTAAGATCCCTGAAGAATAACCAATGGCGTCCAAAACCCTGCCCAAGCGAAGCCGGAAGGGTAACCCTGCTATAGATGCCAATCTCAAACCTGCTAAAACAAAAGGGGTACAGACAAAGGGCAAAGGAAAAAAGAGCGGTCAGTACTAAGGCTAGTACATGGAGAGTCTAGAATTCGGTGGCTTTCGCAACATTGGTATGGTGGAATGAAGCGGTAGTGAAGCATGCACTAAACAACCTATAAAGACTCGATACAACTATCGGCTATCAGAGAGGGATAATACAGACCTATCTAGAACCACCTAATACTAACACCAAACATACCCATCCTGGTATTTCCCCCTCGATACCAAACGAGGAAACTCACACAATTACAATTTTATTCATTCATTCCACGGTGGTTGTCCAACTTACTAGTCATATCAGACACAAGTCATATTATAATAGTAATTCTTTAGTTATAGTTGTCTATGATCAAGAAACTATTCTCCAAGTCGTCCATAACCATGGACACGACTTCTCAAAATGATTTAACCCTGTAGGGGTGCACCAAAGTATCCACACGCACTTCAACCCTTGTTGTCAGATCTGAATATGAGCAAGATCCTGAACATACACCCAACAGTATGCGACAGGGCTTCGGACACGATGTTTCCTAGACCCAAAGCACGTACATGGGAGCCACCCCACTAAGCTACCTGCAACAAAGTCGGCCGGCTCCAAGATGGACCCGGGGTTTGCATCAATGGTTATAAATGAGTGGGAACCCAAAAGTGTGATTGGGCTTGTCGATACCGCAAAAACACTCCACAATCCTAAATAGTACAGGAGCTCCACACACAATCATAAATAAAGCAGTAAAGCAAGGCATAAGTATAGGATAGTAATAAAACCCTAAACTAGTTTGTGGCCCCAGTATAGTACTTTGAAATCAGGTAGTAAGATGATGGGGTGCCCACACGCCCACCCGTGGTTAGCACGCTCGATCTCGGAACATGTGTCAAGAACTCGGGTCCTAGTTGGATACAAGTGGGCAGTTAAAAACCAAATATTGACTATTACCCACTAGTGCCTCTGCATTAGATCTATTTCCAGCATTTTAATTGACAAGTTATAATGAAAGTCATGATCATCTCCACCATTAAGCATGTGCCAACCTTCCAACAATGGTGGAACGACAACGACATGACGGAGCACCTGAGCAAGCAGCTACGACTCGCAAGGCCGACTGTCTATCAAACAACATGCAATAGGATGCGTCCAAGGCAATATAGAGGCTACAAGGGTATAAATGGTGCATGGCAACTAAAGCATCGCAACACAGATAGCAATAGATCAACATGAGGAAGTAAAGACTATAAACTCAAAGTAGGTAGAAAGGGGGAGAATGCTCGCCTAGAAACACTGCCGAAGATTGGTCGACACTCGCATCAACTCATCGGCCTAATCCGTGAAGAAGCAAAGCACTGAAAACACCGGATACACTATTTAATACTACGGAAAAATATCAGACATGATGCATGACATGGCAAAGATGCGATGCAACTAGGCAATATTGAGAGGAACCAAGGTTCCGACAATTAATTATATGGTTCAAGTTATTTAGACACCCCGCAAGTTAAATGTTGTCTTAAAAAGGCAAAACATGGCATCGGTTCGCTACACAAATTTTAAATGGAGCCAATATAAGACAAGAATAGCCCACATACGGCCTCCATATTTAATTTAGGTGAATCGTTCAAATACCCCCAAACAACCATAATATGTATGTAATCGTGAACAATTTATATGCAACAAGTGATAATGTCATATTATAAAAATAGGGGTATCGGAAAGGGTCACACATTTAGGGTCGGAGATCTTGGTTCAAAGGGGTTCAGTTTCGGAGGGATCGGTCTTCGGACTCCGGGTTCGGTCTTGGCGTCCGCGTCAGAGGTTCTTAGGATCCATGAAGGCAGTGTTGATAATTCCATGCTGAAGGAGGACTCGGGGTCTCCATGTTCCATCTCAACCATTGGTCACGACGTCGGCCGACCGAACATGGTAGATCTTGGCGACAAAAGGGCATCAGAGATCTTGTTACGGGTCAGTTGATGTCTACGCACGCTTCTATTCTTGTAGACAGTGTTGGGCCTCCAAGTGCAGAGGTTTGTAGAATAGCAGCAAGTTTTCCCTTAAGTGGATCACCCAAGGTTTATTGAACTCAGGGAGGAAGTGGTCAAAGGTATCCCTCTCAAGCAACCCTGCAATCAAGATACAAGAAGTCTCTTGTGTCCCCAACACACCCAATACACTTGTCAGGTGTATAGGTGCACTATTTGGGCAAAGAGATAGTGACATATAAGTAATATGGATGATTATAAGTGGTAATTGCAATCTGAAATAAGAGAGGCAGCAAGCAAACATGTAACATGACTAATTGTAAATGGTGTTTCAATGCTTAGAAACAAGGCTTAGGGATCATACTTTCACTAGTGGACACTCTCATATAAATATCTTCTCTTCATTATTCTACCCTGAACTACTCTCTAGTTGGACGATGTAGGGCTATAACAGAACACCTCAAAGTTCGCATTCCCCATCTAGATAACCCCTCACTGTCACCTTGACCGCTATATTGTTCCAACAAACACCACAATCTCATAGAGACATCCAACTCAAATTATACTCATGATAAGTATTTATGTAACCTTAGCCAAAGTGCCACATGGTGTGCACACTGTCAACTTCACACACGTGGGGATACGCAGAGATTCATTAAAGCACTTGAGTAGCAGAATAGATCTATAGATTACAAAGCTCATGATCTCATAAGATCACACATAGAGAGAGAGATGAACACATAGCTACCGGTAGAGCCCTTAGCCTCGAGAGAGAACTACTCCCTCCCCATCATGGGAGTCAGCAACGACGATGGAGATGGTGGTGGAGTCGATGGAGATGGCTCCAGGGGCACTTCCCCGTCCCGGTTGGGTGCCGGAACAGAGATTTCTGTCCCCCGAATCTCCTCTTCGGTGGAACTTTTCATGGAAATAATTTCTTGCGTTAAGGGTTTTTGTCCCGGGAGGCTTTTATAGGCAAAGAGGCAAGGTCGGTGGGAGCCTGAGGCGGCCACACCACCCCCTGGCGCAACAGGTGGTGTGGGCCCCTTGTGGCCCCTCTCGATCTCGTCTTCTGGCTCCGTGAGTCTTCCGGTAAAATAGGAACTTTGGCTTTTGTCCTGTCCAATTCCGAGAATATTTATTTATGAACTTTTCTAAAACCAAAAACAACAGAAAATAGGCAACTAGCACTGCGACATCTTGTTAATAGGTTAGTTCCAGAAAATGTATAAAAATACCCCAAAGTGTGGACAAAACATAAGAAAGTAGATACTAAACAAGCAAGGAACATCAAAAATTATAGATACGTTTACAACGTATCGACATCCCCAAGCTTAACTCCTGCTCATCCTCGAGTAGGTAAGTGATAAAAAAGAATAATTTTTAGGTGACATGCACCATCACAATCTTGATCAAGGTATTTATAAAACATTGACAGCTGGGATCATAGTACTCTAACATAGACATGAAAGATATAGTTCTAACAATAAGACATAGCAACTATGTTGTAACATGAAAAGGTACAAACAAAAGATTCATGAATAATAATGCTTTGAAAGACATTTGTTTGTTTCACATATAGAAAACATAATGAGAGTGGTATTTAGCTTGTCCCTCATGGTATAGCAAAACATAAATGCATAGGACACCTTCAAAGTTCATAAGGGTGACTAGATACAAATAGTTTAAGAACAAGCAATATCAAAGTTATGAATCAATTAACAAGTTTTGGGACAATGCACATTGAACTAAGAATGACCACTATGCTATCTCAATAGGTGCATAAAGATAGAAGATGGAGACTCAACATAAAAGTAAAAGAAAGGCCCTTCATAGAAGGAAGCAGGGATTGAAGTCTCGTAAAGATCTTCCAAAAATTATGGTACTTATTAGCTTTCAGCTCTCATTACCGCTGTCATAAGCATCTTTAGGTGATTAAGGTTAAAGTGAACAAATATGAGGATATGCTTGACAAGTTTTAAGCTAAAAATCTCATGCCCTTTTCTTACGAGTACCGAACCTCATGCTACTCACCTTTAGTCACAAGTAAGTTCTTGTCATTGTAAGTACATGTGTATCATAGAGAACCGCCAACGGGGTACCCCTTGCTCGATGATACAGAAGCTTCCCCATATCAAAATGACAAGGCAAGCAGACAATGAGCATCGTAGCGATCTTTTTGTATGCTATTTTTATAGGGTTTTCCCCTTTTTCTTTTTCTTTTTTAGGATACTTCCAGATTGCTCACTATGGTTATGCTGCATGTTTCCACCATGATTAGGCATGGCTTAGACTAGCCGCCCATGCGTTTCTCTAACACATATACGAACTCCATGAGCCTTACAAGCTCCCCTTTCATATCACACCGCCGGGATCCATAAGCAAAAGAACATGATATCAACTAAATAAAGTGCAATGTTGAAAGTGTTCCCCATGGTAACATGGTTCTGGTAATTCACAACTTACAAAATGCAAGAATATATGACATAGATGGGCACAATGGTTCAAGTTTATTAAGTGCAAGAAAGTAAAGTGTGCCATCAAGTTCACAGAGATTTAATCACTAATTTTCACATAACAAGTTTAATTCGGAAGGTAGATAAAAACATGAATATACTTGGAATAGAAATAATTCTAATAGGTAGGTATTGTGGACTCTTTTGAATAACTTGGTTTTATTTGGAGTTGGATGCATGAGTGGAACTCATACTTGGTACATGTGGAGGCTAGCAAAAGACTGGGAGCGACCAACTAAGAGAGCAATAATGGCCATAATCATGCAAAGCAACAAAACATTATTAATTAAATCATAAAGTGGTATTACAAGTTGAAAACTAAATGATCATAGAGGCTATGATGAGTTGGTATAGTCTTAACATGGTGTGAGCATGCGCCAAGTCAACCCAAATAAAACATCAAAGGAGAATACCAAAATATTATGCTTTAATATGCTAACACAACGCATGATTATTTCAAGGCACATTAAGCAATCTCAATTGTTTGTAACAAGTCATGCTACAACAATAATCACTAAGCATAAAGTCAAAGCAATATCAAACTTGACATGATAAAGTCTAGGACACAGTCAAAACACGATTCCTTTTATACTGCTTGTAAGCATGAACTTTCCTACTCTTTTCCAATCCAAATTAACTTATTTGAAAACTAATTTATGAATGAGGGGGTCCAACCAAATTATTTAAGCAAACTAAGCTAAAGAAAACTAAGAACACAAGCGAAGATGCTCCAAGAACAACACAATTGTGCATGAAACAATAAAAATGAAGTGTTTGGAAGAAAACCTGAGATTTTTATTGATGAAGAAGGGGATGCCTTGGGCATCCCCAAGCTTTGACGCTTTTACTTCTTGAATATTTATTGGGGTGACACGGGTGGCATCTCCAAGCTTGAGCTTTTGCCATACTTCATCTCATCACATTATTCTTCCCTACACTTTAAAATTTCCTTCATACAAAACTTCACACAATCTTCATTAGCAACATTAGTGTATTCAAGATAATGAGTCTTTGGGTTCAGTTTCAACACAAGTAGAACTTCCATTAAAACACAAGCTACTGTAGCAATTCCTTTTAAAAGCTCAAGTGGTCAAAGAGAACTCAAAAAGAAAGAGATTAAGAGGCAAATGCAAATAATGGAAGAAATCTGTCAAAACAGACCAGTAGGTAAAAACCAATTTTTTTGAAGACTTTTTGTCGCTCAAATCGAAAAGTTCTGAACTAACGAAAGTTAGATAACAACCTGGGGCAGAAGCAAAAAACATTACAGCTCAATCCGACGTATAGAGATTTTTCACGAATTTTTACAGTGAAGCACAAAAATGTGTTTCGGGACAGCAACTTTCCCAAGTCTTACTTCACTCTCATTAGAGGTTATTCTTGGCACAAAAACAAAACAAAAAGGATAAGGAGAGGTTATTACAGAAGCAATAACTTCCAATACTCAACAAAAGAAAAATAAATTGAAAGTAAAAATATAATGGGTTGTCTCCCAAAAGCTCTTTATTTATAGCCATTAAGATAGGCATGATAATTTCGATGATGCTCACATAAGAAATATGAATTGAAGTAAAAGAGAGCATCAAGAAGCAAATATGGAACAAATTTAAGTGTAACCCACTTCCTATGAAAAATAATCTTGTAAAAAAACAAGTCATGAAAGCATAAAGCAACAAGCATAGGAAAGCAAAACAAGTGCAACTTCAAAATTTTTAACATAAAGAGGGGAAACTTAATACTGTTGAGATACATAAAACCATGTTTCCCTCTCTCATAATAACTTTCAGTAGCATCATGAATAAAATTAACAATATAACTATCACATAAAACATTCTTATCATGATCCACATGCATAAAATAATTATTACTCTCCATATAAGCATAGTCATTCTTATTAATCATAGTGGTGGCAAATTCAACAAAATAGCTATCATTATTATTCTCATCACCATAGTCATCAAATATAGGAGGCGTATTGTAATCATAATGAATTTTCTCCTCAATAGTAGGTGGACTGAAAATATCATACTCATCTTTGTAATCCTCATATATTGGAGGCATAGTATCATCAAAGTAAATTTTCTCCTCCATGCTTTGGGAACTAAAAATATCATTATAATCAAAACCAGCTTCCCTAAGCTTAGACTTTTCCATAGCATTAACAATAATGGTGTCAAAGAATTCATATTAGTAACATTGCTATTAGCATGCAAATAAAGTTCCATAGGTTTTTTAATTTTCTCTTCAAACACTTCATGTCCTAACTAAAGATAAATACTATAAAGCTCTCTAATTTTGTTGTTTTCCATTAAGCCTAACTAGTGAAAATAAAAACAAGAAACAAAAAGATATAATTGTAGAATCTAAAGGAAATAACTTCGAGCACTCACACACTAGCAGTACTAGAAGATAGCATAGTAGCCAGAGGATGTGAGTACCTTTTACCTTACCTCCCCGGCAACAGTGCTATAAAATAGCTTGATGTCTATGCATGCTTCTATTCTGGTAGACAGTGTTGGGCCTCCAAGTGAAGAGGTTTGTAGAACAACATCAAGTTTTCCCTTAAGTGGATCACCCAAGGTTTATCGAACTCAGGGAGGAAGTGGTCAAAGGTATCCTGATACGTCCATTTTGCATCACTATTCTATGTCCTAATTCACTATTATTCATTGATATATTTCGTATTGAGAGGTGATACTTATGTTATTTCATCTATTTTTGCATGGTTGATGACTTTTGGAGCATGGACCGCTGCAGTCAGGATTCTGATACAAAAGGTGCTGTTTGGAGGCAAAATTCGCGAAGATCAGAAAATCCGGGAAAATATACAAAAAATCCTATTTTTCCAGAAGACTCAGGATGCCAGAAGATGGAGTGGAGGTGGGCCACAAGGGGGCCACACCACCCCATGGTGTGGTCAGGCCTAGGCCACGCCTGGGAGTGGTGTGGCCGCCCTGGCCCACTCCAGCCTCTCCCCTCTAGCGTACATCATCCCCACGAAACCCTAAGACTCGAGGAGCGACCATAGAAAGATTCTGCCACCTCCGCGGGGCGGAAAACACCGAGAGAGAAAGATCTCTCCGGCAGACAGATTTCTGCCAGGGGAATTCCTTCCCGGAGAGGGGAGATCATCGCCATCAACACCACCATCAAGCTAGACTTCATCGGGATCATCATCATCACCACCATCATCACCATCATCACCCTCATCACCATCTCCATACTGCTGTAACAATTGCGTTGAATCTTGCATAGTTCATACAGGAAACTTTCCCGGTGTTGATTACTCTTTGTACTTGATGCTATTGAGTGAACCATTGAATTATTGTCTATGTTCAGATTGTTATACATCATTATTCCATCTCTGATCATGATCCATATGATGTATTGTGAGTAGTTCATTTTGTTCTTGAGGACATGGGAGAAGTCTTGTTGTTAGTAGTGGAGTTGCGTTGAGAAAGATTCAATAGATTGTTATTTAAGTTGTGGTGTACTTCTTCTAGTGGTGTCATGTGAACGTCGACTACATGACACTTCACCTATATGGGCCTAGGGGAATGCATTGTGTATTTGGCTACTAATCATAGGGGTTGCCAGAGTGACAGAAGCCTGAACCCCCGTTAGGAAACCATTGCACAAGGGATGTAAGGGTCTTAGAGTTTAAAGCTGTGGTTAGGTTTCTACCTTAATTACTTTCTTGTACTTACGGATGTTTGCAAGGGGTATAATCACAACTATGTATTAGTCTTGGATGGGGTGGTACATTAGCACAGGTTCACCCACACAACACGTAGCAAGCTAGAGAAGATTAATCGACTATATGAAGCAAAAGCACTTGACAGTATTCCCATGTGTCCTCGAGAACGTTTGGTCATCTATAGAAATACAACCGGCTTGTCCTTTGCTGCATAAAGGATTGGGCCACTTGCTTCATTCATTCTTATTGTCTTTTATTTACTCGTACTTTGTTTACTTGCTTTATCGAAAACCCCTAAAAATCCGTTTGCTAAGTATTTGCAGAGAATATTTGATCCAAACCACTAGCCAGCACCTTCTGCTCCTCGTTGGGTTCGACACTCTTACTTATCGAAAATACTGCGATACACCCCCTATACTTGTGGGTCATGAAGATATTTTCTAGCGGCGTTGCCGGGGAGTGAAGCACTATTGGAGAGTGGAACTGGTAAAGGAAACTTCTACTGTGAGTATTGTTTACTTCTGCTAGTTGCTTTATTTTCGTTATGGATAATTCGCTGAGTTTCTTATTTGGTAATGCTACTACCACTGCTAAGGTAGTAGATAAGCCACCACCTGCTAAGAAAGATGTTTTCAAAATACCTACAAGAATTATTGATCGTGTTATGGATAACTATTATGTTGGGGTTGGAACTGTCCATCCTGGTGATCATTTACTCTTTATACACGAATTATGCGGGTTGTTCAAGTGTGCAGGTATTACTACATGTCAAGTTAAGAAGAAGTTATTCTCATTATCGCTGAAAGGAAGAGCTGAGGAATGGTATAAGCTGCTGAAGAATGGTCAAGCTCTGGAATGGGAGGAAATAGTGCCTCTCTGTTATTCAAAGTTTTATCCTCCTAGTGAGATTCATAAAGATCGGAATCAAATATACAACTTTTGGCCTCTTGATGGAGAGAGTACAACTCAAGCTTGGGGGAGATGGAAGTTACTAATGCTCAAATATCCCATTCATGAGCTCCCCAACAATATAATTATCAATAACTTTTATGCAAGGCTCCCTCTACATGATAAAGATTTATTGGATGCTTCTTGCGTTGGATCATTCACTCGTATGGAAGAAGAAGCTAAATGGGATCTTCTAGACCGTATTCAAGACAATGCTGAAGCTTGGGAGAATGACAAAGGTAGAAAGTCAGGTATAAATTATGATTATGAATGCGTTGAATCTTTTATGGGAACTGATGACTTTCAAAATATTAAAAATGCTTATGGTCTAGATTCTCAAGCTATTGCTTCTTATTTTAAGGCTTTTGCTTCTTACATTGAAGTGCCTAAAAAGAAGTGGAATAAGTATCATGAACCATATAAAGATGTTGTTAAGAGTGTTCCTGCAAGAAATACTGAAGTTTATACTGCTAATCATGTTTTACCTGAGCCTTACATTGAGAAAATACCTTTCCCAGTCAAGGTAAAGGAACATTCCATAATAGCTAGTATGGTTAATGAAAGTACAAATAAAGCTGTTGAACCTGATAAACAAATGGTTGATGAACCTATAATAGCAAGTTTGAAAGACTTTGTCACTAAGTATGAGGAAGAGGGACACCCTATCCTTTGTAAGGATACCTCTAATATTGTTTCACATAGTAGTGTTATGAGAGCTAGTATTCCTGTGTTTTCTGTTAGAATAAGTGATCATTGCTATGATAGTCCTTGTGATAGCTATATTGTTAAGTTTATGCATGATACTGAAAGTTATTATGAGAGAGGGAAAAGTGTTCTTATGCATCTCAATAATATCAAGTTTCCTCGTTTTATGCTGAAAGTTTTTATGTTGCACTTCTTTTGCCTTCTTATGCAAGTTGCCTCTGGTTTCAACAACTTGTTTGTTTACAAAACCCCCTTGCATAGGAAGTGGGTTAGACTTAAATGCGTGTGTGTTTTTGCTTCTTAATGCTCTCTTTCACTTCAATTCATATCCCTATGAGAGCTTCTTCAAAATTATCATGCCCATCTTAATGGCTATAAAGAAAGAGCTTTATGGGAGACAACCCAATTTGTTTTTGCTTTTAGTTTGTTTTTGTTTCTTTGAGTCTTGGAAGTTACTACTTCGGTAATAACCACTCCTTATCCATTTTGTTTGGTTTTTGTGTCAAGATCAACCTCAAATGAGAGAGAAGTAAGATTTGGGGAAGTTGCTGTCCCGAAACAGATTTTTGTTCTTCACCGTAAAAATTCGTGAGAGATCTTTGTATGTAGGTTTGAGATGTAATTGTTTGTGCTTCTGCCCCAGGTTGTCATTTAACTTTCGTTAGTGTTGCACTTTTTGATTTGAGCAACAGAAGATTTTTGAAAAAATTGATCTTTACCTGCTGGTCTGTTTTGACAGATTTAGCCACTCTTGCATATGCTTCTTTATTCGATTTCCTTTTTGAATACTTTTCGGGTTTTCGGAAGGAGTTTCTATAGTAGCCTATGTTTTGATGGTTTTCAGTTGAAGTTAGACTCAAAAGGTTTTATCACTTCACTTATACTAATGTTGCTAATGCGAACTGTGTGAAGTTTTGTGTGAAAGAAATTTCTAGGAAGTAGAGACAATGGTGTAATAAGGAAGAGAAGGGTTTTATGATTCAAGTAATAAGTATAAGAAGATGAATATATTGATGCTATTCAAGAGATGTCTCCAGAAGAATCTACTAGATACCAAATTCAGAGACCTGCAGAGTCCGTTTCCAACTAGGTAACAGTTCTAGTAAGAAAAGTTCCACGAAAATACTATCCAACTATATTTTTGCAGTTTTCAGTCAATAAGGAAAGCTACGAAGCGAAAAAGGGACGGAAAAGGAGCCAGGGTGGCCCACACCACCCCTTGGCGCGGGCCCACCCCTGGCTGCGCTACCAGGTGGTGAGGCCACCCAGGACTCCGTCTCCGACCCGTTTTCTCCCAGTACCTTCCTTTTGACATGAAACTTCGTAATATATAACCCCCCGGATCCCCAAGGTCTGTATATCGTGTTTTCATCGTGTTTTTGTTTCGATCTGTTTCTGTCAGGACATACTCTTTGAAAGTTTAGAAGCACAATGGTGTCTGCCAAGGATAAAGGGAAGGAGCCCATGGAGGAAGACCTCCAAGACCCCGGGAAGGAGAAGGAGATCAAGAGTGAAGGTGAAGAGGAGCAAGTCCAACATCCGCATACCGGCACCACCATTGCAAGCATTGGAGTGGTGAAACCTGCCAAGATCAGAAGGACTGCATGGATGCAGACTGGGGGGAAAGCTCCTCGTCACAGTTTGGCTCCACGGTCACTTCCTCCACGCACCAGGAATCCTTTCCATACCCTTATCCATGAGCATCAATACCAGAATATGCCCAAGGAGAAATTACCCTCCAATTGGGATTTGCCTCGTTCTAGCCATGCAGGAAAAGGAGACTTCAAGGAGGAAGAGTGGGGAAAGAATAGAATGAGCTAGAATTCTCAACCCGACATGATCATGAGACGAATTGAGCAAAACTCGCAGCTTATTTGTAATCTCACCTTCGAGATTGAGGACTTGGGGAAACTGATCAGAGAGCTCATCGAGAAGATACCATCACCACCTAAGGAGTAATTCATCATCAGGTTTGGCATCCCCTTGGTTTGTTCCAAGCTTGGGGGAGTGCCGCGGTATCATATCACTATCTTCTATCTTTTTACCTTATTAGTAGAGTCATATCATGAATAGAGGAGTTATTATGTAGTATGGTTTGCATTATGGAAGTGTCCCCTCTCTCGTTAGATTTGTATCCCTTGGTGTGAGTTTCCGTTATGGAATATTAATGAGAAGTTCTATCATTCACCCTTTTGCATAGCTTATGTTAGTTTTCAATTCGTGGTTATATGATTGATCTTGTTGTTAGTATTGGTAGCACTCTGGGATCATTGAGTTAATTTAGTTGCTTTTGGCAAACCCGGCTCGGTCAGTAGCAACACCTTTTTTGAGAGTTGAAAAGAAAAAGATAGTCGTACTCTAAAGAAAAATAATTTCATCATCTTTCTTTCTTGATTTGCTCATAAGTCTAGTATTCTCTAGTTAAGATCTTTTGTGCTTCCAAGGAATATTGCATGTTTGTTTTTATCATTTGTATGTTTGGTTGTTTCCTTCAACTCTTATACTTGCTACCCAGCCTTACTAGCCAAAAACCTGTACTGAGAGGGTATTCTTCTCGTGCATCCACCTCCTTTAAACCAAAACCTTTGCCATTTGTGTCCACCATACCTACCTAGTAGCATTATTGGTATTCCAAGTAAATTCCTGTTTTATCTACCTCCCAAATTAAACTTGTTATGTGAAAATTAGTGATCAAAGCTCTCACGAACTTGAAGGCACACTTTACTTTCTTGCATTTAATAAACTTGAACCATTGGGTCCTTCTTTGTTGCGTATATGCTTGCGCTTTATGAGTTGAAGTTAGCTGAACCATGTATCATGGGGACCGCTTTCAACACTTCGTTGGTACTTGTACCTAGTTGATATCATGTTCTTTTGCTTATGGATCCGGACGGTGTGAAATAAAAGTGGAACTTGTAAGATCATGGATTTTATATGTGTGTTAGAGAAACACCTGGGCCGCTAGCCTAAGCCATGCCTAATCATGGTGGAAACTTGCAGCATAACTATAGTGAGCATTCTATGAAGCATCCTCAATAAAAACCTATGCAAATAGCAAATAAAAAGATCGCTAAGATGCTCACTGTCTGCTTGCCTTGTCATTTTGATTATGGGACAGCTCCTGTGTCATGTGCAAGGGGTACCCCGTTGGCGGTTCTCAATGATACGCATGTATTTACAATGACAAGAGCTTGCTCGTGACTGAAGTTGAGTAGCATGAGGATCGGTACTCATAAGTAAGGGGCATGAGATTTCAACTTATAACTTGTCAAGCATATCCACTTAGTTGTGTCACTTTAACCTTAACCACCTAAAGATGCCTATGATAGGGGCAATGAGAGATGAAAGCTAGTAAGTATCATAATTTTTGGGAGCTCTTTTTTTTGAGACTTGCAATCCCTGCTTCCCTCTTTGAAGGGCCTTTCTTTTACTTTGTAGTTGAGTCAGTAAACCTACTCCCTTCTATCTCAGCAAGTATTTTGAGTTGTTGTGTTTCATTCATTCATATGATGATTTATTCAATCTTTTCTTATGTTCCTTGTTTTGCACATTGCTCTTATCTTGATGTTTACTACTTTGAAAGCTTTCATTGAAAACCAGCTATTTGTGAACTCCAGCAAATTATCAACTATTCTTCGACCAAGAGCTAAGTTTGCCATTACCAATTATGATTCACTTTATGTATCTTTATTGTGTTTCCTTTACTCATTGCAAGTTGAGTTATATAATAGTGAGTTTTCTTCTATTATGATCTATGTATTTGATGAATGTGATTCTTCTTGTCCGTATTGTTTTATCGACTCTTCACTCCATAAACCTGAGGTCATGTTTATTGAGCTCAGTTTCGCTTGGGGACAAGCGAAGTCTAATCTTGGGGGGAGTTGATATGTCCATTTTGCATCACTATTCTATGTATTAATTCACTATTATTCATTGATATATTTCATATTGAGAGGTGATACTTATGTTATTTCATCTATTTTTGCATGGTTGATGACTTTTGGAGCATGGACCGCTGCAGTCAGGATTCTGATGGAAAAGGTGCTGTTTGGAGGAAAAATTCGCGAAGATCAGAAAATACGGGAAAATATACGGAAAATCCTATTTTTCTAGAAGACTCATGATGCTAGAAGATGGAGTGGAGGTGGGCCAGAGGGGGACCACACCACCCCATGGCGCGGGCAGGCCTAGGCCGCGCCTAGGAGTGGTGTGGCTGCCGTGGCGCACTCCAGCCTCTCCCCTCTGGCGTATATCATCCCCATGAAACCCTAAGACTCAGGGAGAGACCACAGAAAGATTCCGCCGCCTCTGCGGGGCGGAAAACACCGAGAGAGAAAGATCTCTCCGGCAGACAAATTTCTGCCGGGGGAATTCCTTCCCGGAGAGGGGAGATCATCGCCATCAACACCACCATCAAGATGGACTTCATCGAGATCATCATCATCATCACCACCATCATCACCATCAGCACCCTCATCACCATCTCCATATTGCTGTAACAATTGCGTTGAATCTTGCATAGTTCATAGGGGAAACTTTCTCGGTGTTGATTACTCTTTGTAGTTGATGCTATTGAGTGAACCATTAAACTATTGTCTATGTTTAGATTGTTATACATCATTATTCCATCTCTGATCATGATCCATATGATGTCTTGTGAGTAGTTCGTTTTGTTATTGAGGACATGGGAGAAGTCTTGTTGTTAGTAGTGGAGTTGCGTTGAGAAAGATTCAATAGATTATTATTTAAGTTGTGGTGTACTTCTTATAGTGGTGTCATCTGAACGTCGACTACATGACACTTCACCTATATGGGCCTAGGGGAATGCATTATGTATTTGGCTACTAATCGTAGGGGTTGCCAGAGTGACAGAAACCTGAACCCCCGTTAGGAAACCATTGCACAAGGGATGTAAGGGTCTTAGAGTTTAAAGCTATGGTTAGGTTTCTACCTTAATTACTTTCTTGTACTTACGGATGTTTGCAAGGGGTATAATCACAAGTATGTATTAGTCTTGGATGGGGCGATACATTAGCACAGGTTCACCCACACAACACTTAGCAAGCTAGAGAAGATTAATCGACTATATGAAGCGAAAGCACTTGACAATCTTCCCATGTGTCCTCGAGAACGTTTGGTCATCTATAGAAATACAACCGGCTTGTCCTTTGCTGCATAAAGGATTGGGCCACTTGCTACATTCATTCTTACTGTCTTTTATTTACTCATACTTTGTTTACTTGCTTTATCAAAACCCCCTAAAAATCTGTTTCCTAAGTATTTGCAGATAATTCCTGATCCAAACCACAAGCCAGCACCTTCTGCTCCTCGTTGGGTTCGACACTCTTACTTATCGAAAATACTGCGATACACCCCCTATACTTGTGGGTCATCATATCCCTCTCAAGCAACCCTGCAATCAAGGTACAAGAAGTCTCTTGTGTCCCCAACACACCCAATACACTTGTAAGGTGTATAGGTGCACTAGTTCGGCGAAGAGATAGTGAAATACAAGTAATATGGATGATTTTAAGTGGTAATTGCAATCTGAAATAAGAGAGACAACAAGCAAACATGTAACATGACTAATTGTAAACGGTGTTTCAATGCTTAGAAACAAGGCCTAGGAATCATACTTTCACTAGTGGACACTCTCATAAAAATATCTTATCTTCATTTTTCTACCCTGAACTACTCTCCGATTGGACGATGTAGGGCTATAACAGCACACCTTAAAGTTTGCATTCCCCATCTAGATAACCCCTCACTATCACCTTGAGCGTTAGATGGTTCCAACAAACATCACAATCTCATAGAGACATCCAACTCAAATTATACTCATGATAAGTATTTATGTAACCTTAGCCAAAGTGCCACACGGTGTGCATACTGTCAACATCACACACGTGGGGATAAGTAGAGATTCATTAAAGCACTTGAGTAGCAGAATAGATCTATAGATTAGAAAGCTCATGATTTCATAAGATCACACATAGAGAGAGATGAACACATAGCTACCGGTAGAGCCCTTAGCCTCGAGAGAGAACTACTCCCTCCTCATCATGGGAGTCAGCAACGGCGATGGAGATGGCGGTGGAGTTGATGGAGATGGCTCCGAGGGCACTTCCCTATCCTAGCAGGGTGCCGGAACAGATACTTCTGTCCCTCGAATCTCCTCTTCGGTGGTGGCGGCGCTGTGGAACTTTTCATGGAAATATGATCTTGTGTTTAGGGTTTTTGTCCTGGGAGGCTTTTATTAGCAAAGAGGCAAGTTCGGTGGGAGATGAGGTAGCCACCACCCCCTAGCATGGCCTGGCCTGGCCCGCGCCACCAGGTGGTGTGGGCCTCTCGTGGCCCCTCTCCGTCTCGTCTTCTGGCTCCGTGAGTCTTTCGGTAAAATAGGAACTTTGGCTTTTGTCCCGTATAATTCCGAGAATATTTATTTACGAACATTTCTGAAACCAAAAACAGCAGAAAATAGGCAACTGGCACTACGACATCTTGTTAATAGGTTAGTTCCAGAAAATGTATAAAAATACCCCAAAGTGTGGAAAAAACATAAGAAAGTTGATACTAAACAAGCATGGAACATCAAAAATTATAGATACGTTTACAACGTATCATCAGTCATGTACTTTGGATGGCATTGAGGATCTTGTTAACGGCACGGAGATCATCGACTTGTCACTGAATGGTTAAGCCGCAGAGAACTTGGATGACCGGCGAGCTTGCGAAGCATCAACAAAACACTAGTACACAAGACCCCCGTACTGTTGGTAGAGGTAGAGCTAGAACGATTGTGTCCTCCTAAAGCCTCGACACACGCTCGAGGTCGCCATGGGCAGGTGAAAAAGACGGCGAACAGAGGGTATGCGGTGGCATATGAGGTGGTGGTTGGGCGACGATGGAAGCAGAGGCAGAGAGTGCGGCTCTGGCACTGGGTTCCAGCGGGATAGCGACACGGAGGGGCCCACCGGCTGGGCTCGGCCGAGGACGAGGCCGACGATGGCGGCATGGCGGCACTCATGCGCAGAGGAGGAGCGGAGCTCCGGGAGACGGGCTCGGGCGGTGGCGCATAGCCGTGAGGACGAGGGAGGCCGGAGGCACGTCAGGTCCTGGTGACGGAGGCAGGGTCGCAGGAGCATCCGCGGCGGTGCGGAACTTGGCGGCGCAGCAAGCTCGACGGGTGGTGGTCGGAGGAGAGAGTGTTGGTGGGGATCCATGCGGGCTGGGATCGCGTGAGCGAGGTGGGGCCGAGTGTGCCGGTCGGTGGGTGGGGTTG
Source organism: Avena sativa (assembly GCA_916181665.1). NCBI lineage: Eukaryota > Viridiplantae > Streptophyta > Magnoliopsida > Poales > Poaceae > Avena > Avena sativa. Next base: position 258,604,497 of record OV702292.1, on the reverse strand, counting down.
CAGTGTGGTACGAGAGTGGGTGTGAGAAGTTTCGATCTAGAGGGGGTTATGGTGGAGAGGAGGGCATGGCGTGCGGGGTATGTGGGGCCAGGCTCGTGGTGAATGCGGCACTGAACGGGCATGGGTGGGGATCCCGACGGGGTTGGTAGCGATCTGGGAAATGTTGCTTTGACGAGTGGAGGAAACGAGCGTGTCGGGCTCGCGTCGGTCCCCTGTGTGGCATGGCAAGCGGGGTAGTGCAGCGGGCGCGTCGCACCATGGGTAGGGTGTGGCGGCTAGATGGTGGGGTGGTGGCTGTAGCGCACGGGTGTGGTTAGGTAGGGTTCCAAGGTGTGGCGGCCGCTGGGTGGAATACCAGGATAAGGTTTGCAATGGGGGTAGTAGGTGCCTAGCTGGGATGCCTCCCCCTAAAACACTTTCAATTGATTGTTTTTATTTTTAAACACCTTTGCAAATAGTTTTTAGGCAAATAAAATATCCAGAAAATACCGGGGTTTGACTTTGAATAAAAGACGAGAACAATTAGAAAATAAAAAAATAAGCTTTTGGCGAAATAGTTTTAGGCAAAACTATGCATGATGTGATGATGATACTCAAATGCAATGTGGCATGATGACATGAGCATGCGATCATGTTGATGCACAAAACAAAACACTAAGCGATTTTCTAGTAGTGGTTTTACCCGGGGTGCTACATTAGCCTTGCTTTGTTGATACTTTTGTAGAAGAGTAAGTGTTTCCATAAAGATGAGTTTTGTACGTCACTGGTACCTTCGATCCAGATTCACGGATGTAGTATAATAGTATTTTCCCTAATAGACCTAGGTTTAATCGAACCTTGGGAAACAACGGTAAATGGAATTAAAAAGGACACATCTACAAGACTTTGTTTTTTCATTTTACCTTCGTTTACCAGACCAATCTAGTTTACTTTTATCATGGGTTGATTCAATGGGAGGAGATAGGCCAGGGTTAAAGATCCACCTGCAGCTGCACGTCTTATGGGATAAAAGATAATAATAAGCATAGTCTTGTGTAATGTTTTAATAGAGATAATCTCTTGTGGGCAACACATCCTAATATACGAGAGACCCTGCGAGCAGCAGGCATAACAATAGTCTTTTGATCCAACCGGGTGCACCACGAAGCACCGGGCTACAAATGATTATTGTGTAAAACATAGATCAAAGCCTTAAGAGGTGATGTTGTTGTGATCCCAAATGGGTCACTAAGAAAAGACTGTATCGCCCTTTCTGTCACTAAGTTTCCTATGAGATTGTCGCTAGCCAAGTATCTCACCTCAAGCATTTACCAATCTTGGGGATCTTGGGTACCTACAAGTCCAAAGACTGAGGAAAAAGATAAAGAAACGAAAGATACAAATACCTCTTTCAAACAATATAAAATACTCCAATAGATTAGATGCACATAATTGCTGGGAGGTTTTTCCCCAACCCACAGCCTGTGAGGACTACTCACTCATAACAATAAGATCAAGATAGAAAACATTGTGCAAAATACTTAGATTGAAATCAAATATTCTTACAATGGTTGCCAAATCACAAGGAGATATCAAGTACAAAGTAATGACTATGGCTAATGGAGGGGATAGAAGATGGAAGGGATGAACTATGGTGTGGATCTCCTTTGGTGGTGTTGTGATGCAATCTGAGAATGGTGGCCTTCTCCGTGGAGGCTAAGGCCTCAAAATATATAGGAATCTTAATGAAAGTTGTAGGGTTTGACAAGATGAAGCCGCTGCCACATGGTATGGGCGGACGGTACAGGCATGCCCTACCCGTACCGGTGGTTGTTATGACTGCAGACGCTTGGCATTTGCTCCATAATTACTTGGTCATGTGGACTTCCTCAAAACATTCATTATTACTCATGATTTCGCATTAAAAAGCGTGATTTCCTACACAACACAAGTCAAAGCAATGGTTTGCATAGCTTTGCAATTATTAGTCATCAGTGGCATGTCTAGAGAGTTTCTTGTCAATTGCTTCACTAAAAACAATGTTTAAATGTCAAAAAATGGCTATTTTTGGAGCCATCAGTCATCGACATCGACGAGTAGCTTAGGATTCCCGGTCGACAGTTTGGAATCTATGGATTGGGATGTCATCGTTATGCTTCAGGCCTCTTAGGCCATTTGTTAAGTTTGATATATTTAATAGTATAATTTTCCTTCCATTGTTTGATGTTTGTGGTCAGTGACCTCTGCTTGTAATATTTTGGTTCTCTACTTAGTCATGAGCTCGTTGTAATAACTTTTGTGTAATAGGGTCACTGTTGTGTTACTGATTCTCTCTATGTATGCTTCCAAGATCTAGGTTAGGCTTATGATCATATGGAGGTCTGGGATTTGTTTAGCCCTGATCTTGAGGGTGTCACATTAGGCGGATGATCGCTTCATTCAAAGGTGATCTTCACTTCCGACTAGTGAAGATAGGGGGGGACAGTGAGAATAATTGCATTAAGCTCATGCATTACTGCTTTCTTGACCTAGGCGGGCTGGATCCGAGGAATCAGACATAGGTGTCTTTCTTGGTTGGGTAAGCCTCCTTACCATCCGACTTGGGATTATCGGTATCCGCTTATTCCATGTCAGAATCTTCCCTGGACTCCTTATCTTTGTCAGAATTTTTGTTTCCTTTTCTTCACTTCATCCTGTAGCCAGCGGATTCGTCTTTTTTGATGTCGTCTTTAAAATGATACTCAACATTTGTGTGGGAAGAGCCCCTCCTCCTATCCGGGTGATGTACACATGGGTTATTGGCAATGTCGACCCAAGAGTAGGTTTTGTTAGGTTGCTAGTCTCCTCTACCTTGGACCCGAGAAGCTCTGCGGCCTCGTCCCCGGCTGCCTCCGTGCCCTCCTCGTTCTCTAGATCTGAAAGTTGTGTTGACAGTTGCATTTTCCAGGTTGGGTTTGTCTTCCTAGGTGTTCTTACACTTCTGGGCGTGCTTCTATTTCGGCTGTTTTGCCGATTGTGGCCCAACCAGACCATTCATCAAACCTTCTGAATCATCTTCGGCATCAGCAAATTTGCTTGTCATTTATATCATATCACCCAGATCGGTAAACTTGTCACGCTTCAGTTCATGACGTAGTAACCAACTAGGAGCCCTATGATGAATGCTTCAATCACGGTCTGGTCATTGACTCCCTCGCAGGTGTTTTTCGTGTCGATCCATCGTCTAACGTAGTCTCGGCAAGTTTCTCCGGTTTTATGGATGCAATGCTGCAAGTTTCCGACTATGTAGGGCCTCCTGTAGGTACCCTCGAAATTCCAAAAGAATGCACTTTGCATATCATACCAGTTGTGAATTTTGTTTTTTGGGAGTTCACTGGGCCATGATCGAGCCATCTTCCGCAGCATGAGTGCGAGATATCAAACTGCGACCAAGTCGTTTCCTCCTTTGGCGATGCAGCAAGCCTGGAAAAATTCCTAGAGCCAAGTATCTGGCCAAGACTCTATATTTGAGTTGATCCAGTTTCGGGCGTCACTTGGTGACAGCAAATGCCGTCTCGAATGTTCGTCGTGGCTATGGGACTATGGAGCCGGCATGAATAACCGCTGCATACCAAGATATCCTCGTGATGAAGGATGCCATACAGGCTCCACGGAACAAAGGCGGAGGGATGCACGCAACAGGACTGATGCTATCCCAATATCCCCTGCAACGGAGACAAGTCTCACCCCTGTCGCTCGCCGCCACCCTGTAGTCCTGACATCATGATGGCCCACAGTTGTGCCACCATACGAGCAAGCCACCTCCTAGGCGCCCTCATGTCGGCATTGTTATACGCGACTAGGGAGAGCATCCTCGGCATGATGGAGAGCATAGTGGAAACGACGGACACATGAGCAGATCTCACAAGGAAGCCCGGCTTCTGACAAGTAACTATGACATGCATGAAGATTCAGATGGAGGGAGTAGCAAGAAGGCTAACCCACCGCCACCACCGCCACTATCGCCACCTAGTAGGCACCATGGCGGAGGATCGTGTAGGTCTCACAACTCTCCTCCCCATAGCGGAGATGGGCACAAGAAACAACCAGAGCCGTACGATGCATATTCTCTCCTTGATAAGATCCATGAAGCCCGGGAAGAGCCATGTTGCTTCAGACCAGTTATCCGGGACACAACCTACCCTAAGGGTCTTCGAATTGACAAGACTATCAAGCCCTATGACGGCACTGCCAGGCCAGCCACATGGTTGCAGGACTACCACGAAGCAATTAAAATTGCAGGGGGGAACCTCAATGTCGCTATCAAGTACCTCCCACTAATTCTCTCTAGCACCACCCAATAGTGGATCAACGACTTGCCAGAGAAATTAATCTGTAATTGGTTGGACATGTATGAAGCATTCACTAAGAACTTCGAGGGAATGTACAAACGTCCCTGCACTATCGGTGACCTACATCAGTGTGTGCAAGAGAAGGACGAATCATCTCATGCCTACCTATCCCACTAGATGGATATGAAAAATTCATGCACGGGAGTACACGGCCAAATTGCTATGGGTGCCTTCATCGATGGTTTGGAAAAGGGAACCCTGCTCCGACATACGCTGAAGCACACTCAAGACAAGGGAAATCTTGACCTTAACTCAATGATTGCCAAGGCTAGTGAATTTTCCGCTGTCGTCGATGATGCGTGTGGATCTCTACTTGAAGTGGTTATTCCCACCCAGGTCAAGAAAAACAAAAATAACAAGCGGAAGAATCCACCAGAGGACAAGAAAGAAGCCGACATGGTCACCATGACTTTCGCTGGCAGAGGTGAAGGCGGAAAACATGGTCGTGGTAGGGGTCTGGTCGTGGGCAGCAACACAGTGGCTCTACACTCATAGCGCCCGGCGTTCCCCAAACATACGAGGAGTACAGTCATATGCCATGTTTTATCCATCTTGACACAAACGGTAAAGCCATTCATACCAACCGCTAGTGCAAGTTTGTCAACGACCTCAAGGAGGACCTTGAGTCCGGCTACAAGCAAAGTCAGAAGAATAAACCCCACGAAAAGGGCAAAGGGAAGAAGGAGGAAGGGTCCAAGGATTCAGATGATATGGATGAAGACATGGACCCTAAGACCATTGATAAAGGAGATGGCAAGGGTAAAAATCCCTTTGAAAATAAGGCTCCAGAAAACTTGTCTTGGCACTCCCACCGTCCGGGCCCAGAAAACTTGTCTGAGGATACTGATGGCCACCCTCCCTACTATTCCCAAATGCATTAGGTGGTCAGAAATTCTAGTTACTTGGGATAGAGAGGATCACCCAGAGCTCATGCCAACAGAGAACCATTATGCCATGGTCATCAACCCCATGATTGACAGCAATGAGTTCACCAAGTGCCTCATGGACAGTGGAAGCAGCATTAACATTATATACCTTGATAAACTGCACAAGATGAACTTGACGGAGACCCAGCTAAGGCAGAGCAATACCGTGTTCCATGGCGTCGTTCCTGGCTGGCAAGCTCTGCCCCTTAGCTTCATCACCCTTCCAGTCGCCTTTGGTGATGTCAACAATTACCGCCAAGAGCGCATGGCCTTTAAAGTGGTGCCCTTCAAGAGCGTGTACCATGTCATATTTGACGATGCATATTCCACTCCTTCCTTGCTAGGCCATGTTTTCTCAACAAAAAGCTCAAGATACTTAGACCAAATGACATCATCACTATTGCCGGAAGCTTCACCAAGTCAAGGGATTGCGACATGAGTGAAGCCGCCTTCGCTAAAGCGGTCCTCTACGGTGAAGAGTTCAAGGAGATCTAGTGCCAGGTCGATGCCTCGGAGATGCTGACTTCGAAGAAGAAGATTTATGACTCTGAACCCACCTTCAAGGCCACCATCAAGACCAAGCAGGTGGAATTTGTGGAAGGAGATTCCTCGAAGACCACCTCCATTGGCATGAACCTGGATTAGGAAAGCGCGCTTGTCGAGTTACTCCATGAGAATCGGGACATATTCTCTTGGCAGCCTTCCGACATGAAGGGTGTACCTAGGGAACTTGTCGAGCATAGCTTAAACATCGATCCTAAAGCAAAACCGGTGAAACAACCTCTACGACGCTTCGGTGATGAAAAACGATGGGCTATAGGCAAGAAGCTAGCTAGGTCACTTAAGGCTAGTTTATAAGATAAGTTATTCACACCTAGCGAGTGGACAATCCTGTACTTGTCCCCAAAAAGTGAACCAAAGGATTAAGAATGTGCGTTGATTATACCGGCTTGAACAAATCATGCCCGAAGGATATGTTTGCTTTGCCTCGCATTGACCAAGTCATTGACTCAACGGCTGGCTCGGAACTTCTTTGTTTTCTCGACGCATACTCAGGATACCACTAAATCAAGATGCAGAAGTCGGACCAATTGGCCACCTAGATCATCACACCTTGCGGCACGTACTGTTATGTCACAATTCCCTTTGGGTTGAAAAACATCGGTGCTACGAACCCGCGGACGATGCAGCATTGCCTACATGACCAAATAGGTCGCAACATACACACTTATGTGGACGATATCATGGTGATGCCAAATAAATCAAATGATCTCACCGGCGACTTGAAGGAAACCTTCGACAACCTCTAGAAGTATAACATGATGCTTAACCACAAGAAGTGTGTCTTCGGGGTCCCAACAGGCAAATTGTTGGGCTTCATTGTTTCGCATCGTGGAATCAAGGTCAACCCAGGGAAGATCAAGGCCATCCTGGACATCAAACTCTCGACATGCTTGAAGGACATACAGTGGCTCGTAGGCTGCATCGTAGCAGTAAGACGGTTCATCAGCTGACTTGGAGAGAAGGCAATGCCGCTCTACAAGTTGCTCAAGAAGGTGGACAAATTCGTATGGACAGTCGAGGAAGATGTAGCACTTCAGGATTTGAAGAGAATACTGTCCTCCAAACCAAAACTTGCAGCACCGGAGTCAATGGAGCCAATGTTAGTATACATGGTGGCAACCAATCAGGTTATCAACATCATCATCGTGGTGGAGTGAAAGGAGCCAACGCATAAGTGCGGAGTTCAGCGACCAGTTTACTATGTAAGCAAGGTCTTGATGGAATCCAAGCAGCGTTACCCGCACTACCAGAAGCTAGCTTATGGAGTTTTCCTTGCTTCACGCAAGCTAAGGCATTACTTCTAGGAGCACCCCATCACAGTGGTGAGAAAAGCTCCACTGCTTGACATTATCAACAATAGCGATGCTACATGAAGGGTGACGAAGTGGGGCATCGAGCTGGCCGCCTTCAAAATCACCTACAACAGGAGCGACACTATAAAATCACAAGCATTGGTAGATTTCATTGCAGATTGGACTTAACTGCCAGAAGACACTCATGTGCTAGAGCCAGAGTTTTGGGTCTTGCACTTTGATGGATCCAAGTTACTCAATGGCTCGGGGGCTGGTGTATTACTACAATCACCAATAGGGGAGATGTTGTAGTACATCTTGCAGATCCACTTCAATGCTACCAACAACATGGTAGAATATGAAGCTCTCATTCACGCACTTCGTGTGGCCAAGGATATTGGCATCAAGTGCATAGTTTGTTGTGGAGATTCTGACTTGGTTACCTAGCAGGTGGCTAGCACCTGGAACACGTGTAACCCTATGATGGCGGCATATCGAGACGAAGCAGACGAGATAGAGCAGTGCTTCAATGGATATGAAGTCAAGTATGTCAAAAGGGAGGACAATGAGGTGGAAGATCTGCTTTCTAAGCTTGGATCAGCCTGTCGACCAATTCTGCCTGGCGTTTTCTTGGAGCATCTACGGACACCATTCGTGAATGGGGCAGACTCTGACAACCCGAATAGACTGGATTCATTTTTAACTCGGTTACATTGACCTCTCCGGCTTGGACAAAACCATTCATGGACTACCTTCAAGATGGGACACTGCCTGCCGACATAGTAAAAGCCGGTAGATAGTACGCAGAGCAAAAGGCTATGTCATAATAGACAACCAACTATACAAAAGAAGTACCACAGGAGTATTCCTATGGTGCATCTCCGAGCAGAAAGGTATGGATATCCTTAGAGAAATACATCTTGGATATTGCGGGCATCATGCCGCTCCCTGGTCGTTGGTTTCCAAAGCCTTCCAGCAAGGATTCTACTAGCTAACCACCAAGGCGGACACCGACAAGATGGTGCAGACTTGTGTTGGTTGTCTGTTCTGTGTAAGGAAACCACATGTTCCAGCTAAAGAATTGTGAACAATACCATTTACTTGGACATTTGCAGTCTAGGGGCTTGACATGGTTGGTCCGTTGCAGATAACACCTTGTGGGTTTACACATCTGCTAGTTGTAGTTGATAAATTTACTAAATGGATTGAAGCTAAACCCATTAGAAATCTCGATGGGGCAACAACGCTGAAATTTTTCCGGGATCTAGTGGTGAGATTTGGTCTCCCGCATAGCATCATAACTGACAATGGTAGCAACTTGTCACTCGGAGTAGTTGAGGAGTATTGTCATGAAAAGGGCATCCACCGAGACCTAGCATCTGTGTCGCACCCACAGTTTAATGGGCAGGTTGATCGAGCCAATGGACTAATTCTGCAAGAAATCAAGCCATGCTTAGAGGCGCCGCTACATAGAGCAGCAGGAGCCTGGGTGGAGGAATTGCCATCTGTGTTGTGGAGTTTACGAACAACACCCAACAGATCAACCAACTTGACCCCCTTCTTCATGGTTTATGGAGCAGAAGCTGTTCTACCATCCAACATCCTCCATGATGCACTGAGAGTCGCCTCCTATGATGAAGATGAAGAATCCAGACACCTATCTGTGGACCTGCTCGAGGAAGAACACATCTTGGCATGCCAGAGATCCTCCATCTACCAGCAGAAGCTACACAGCTACCATAGTCGCCGCATTAGGCATCGCTCATTTAAAGAGTGGGATCTGGTGCTTCACCTCAAGCAGAAAAGTTCACACAAACTATCCCCGCCTTGGGAAGGACTGTTCGTCATAAGGAAAGAGCTGCTTAATGGTTGCTATTACCTTGTCTATATCGCGAGTTGAAAGATAGGCCAACAGAACACAAGAGAGAGAGAGACGTGACTCCGATGATGATTATCCAGAGACTGATCGGCCATGGAACATAACACATCTATGTCCTTTTTACACTTAGCATATTTTACATTATGTAATAGGTATCTTATATGATCAATGAAATAAAGCATTTGGTTCACTCATATTTGCTGAGTCTTTTACCTCCTTTAGTGTTCATTTTTTGATCATATAAACCCTTTATGCACAAGTTTGCATTTGCACTTGTGAAAATTCCTCCTACAGGCGTTAGCTTAAGTTTTCTAGTCTACACGGTTTCTGTTGTTTTTATGTGGATTCCGGAGTAGCGACATTTCAGCACTCAAAGTGAGCGATTTTGTTCTTAGGTTCATGACGGTGCTATTAAGCATCATCACCTGAGAACATGGTTCTGTGTTGCGAGTCTTCCATCTCTTGAAAGGTCAACCATAAGAACCAGGATAATGGATAAGACAGTACTTGCTTAAAAAATATATACATGCTTGATAAGAATAAGTAGCAGGAGGCTTGTAGCCAAGTTTTCTTCCTTACATCAATATTCTTTTTCTGCATACACAAAAAATCGCAGAGACACATTTAATACAACAAGTGTTTATGGCTCTGCTGTAGGTGACTTTGATGCTGCATCATCAGCAACAGGAGAAGCAGGCTTGGAGAGATCATCCAACTCAGAAGACCTAAGAGTAGAATCCAAGTCTGCTTGATCATCATCCATCTCTTTGGCTAGCACGAAGACGTCCGCCTTGACCAGCTTGGAAACATTGGTATCATAGCAGAGCAAGGGAGCTCCAAATAGCATCGCCATCAATTGGATTTCCCTCTATGTAGACCACTTGCATACTGTAGGTAACTAAGTCCACGTCGGCTTCATCATAGTGTGCCTTCACCAAGGACAAGTCCATCCTAGCACCGACCCAAACAGACGATCCTTTCTAGCTCTTTACTTTCTCGAGGGCTCGGCGGAGGATTTCCGAGTACTTGGCGACAAAATCTTTCACCTTGATGGTGATATCCATAGGCTGAGCAATCTCCTTGGCTTGAGTGATGGCAGTATTGATGAAGTTGCCAGCAAAAATCATGCATTCCTCTGCATCCGGAGCACCTACGCCCATGTTGGTTAAACCAATGGGAGCTATGTTTTCGTAAGCGACAAAGGTCATGAGTACAACAGTGATACACACTTTCTGACTTGCAGAATTTGAGAAAGACAGAGGAAAGTTATCGAAGATGATGGTTTCAGCTTGATGCAAGGTTTCTGCCAAGATGTGATGCTCTGTAGCACCCCGCTAAAACCACTACTAGAAAATCGCTATGTTTTTGTGTTGCGCATCATCATGACCGCATGCTCATGTCATCATGCCACATTGCATTTGAGCATCGTCATGTCATTATGCATGGTTTGCCTAAAACTATTCTAAAAGTCTAGTTTTGTTTTCTAAAATATCCTCCGTATTTATTCAAATCTAAATCCCGGTCTCTTCAGGATATTTTGTTTGTCTAAAAACAAATTACAAAAGTCTCTTAAAATAATAATCAAATATATTATTTTTTAGGAGGCAGCCAGCCAGGCCCAAAAGCCCAATCGGCCACCTCCATCCTAAAACTTAACCAAACCCTAGACCTACCCAATCCCCAGCCCGCTATATCGAAACCCTAACCCAACCAGTCAACCACCCCGTCGCCGCCTGTCTCACACGCGCACGCCCCACCTAACCCAACCCATCACGTGCGCCCAGCACCCAGCGTTGCTCGCACGCAACCACCTCGCCGCCTGGCCCCATCCCGTGAGACCCACCAGTGCGACACATAGACACTGGCGAACCACACCCAGGCCCCAGCGACATGGCCACCTCCCGCACGAGACGCCCACCCCACACGCCATCTCACCTGGCCCCACCACCTCGCCGTCCCTCACACGATTCCCACCCTGATGCGATCCTGCCTCCTTCCTCGCAATCCCCTTCTGCTGCCACCCTCTCTCGTCTCTCTTGCCTCGAGCGCGTGCTGCCGCCCCGCGATACCTCCCCTCTCGCCCTCACTCTCTTCTTCTCGCAGGCGCCGCCGTTTTCCTTGCCGCCTCTGTCGCCTACCTTGGCCACCCTCGGCCCCGTGGCTCTCTACCACCGCCGTCATGGTCCTCCTCCGCGACGACCCGGGCCCGGCCGTCCAAGCCCGCTGTCAGCCACCGCTCGTGATGCCATGCTCCGCCTCCTCGCGGGCCTTCTTCTCCCGCGCAAGTGCCGCTGACCGGCCCTCTGCCTCACCGTCGCCGCCTGAAGCCTCCCTGACCTCGCCCTCAAGCTCCTCCCATCGTTGTCGTCTCGTCTGCCTCGCAAGCGCCCGCTCCTCGAGGCCCTGGCGGCGAGCCCCTTGCCAGAGCTCGTCCGCCTCCTCCTACACACCCGCCACCAGCGCCGCCCTCCTCCCGTCGCGTCTGCCTCCGTGACCACGCTCGCGCGCCGCCATCACAGGACCCCCATGCTCGGGCCGCTGCCGCTGGCCTCTCTCTCTGACGCCGCTGCGCTAGCCCAAGCCCCAAGGAACGCCACTTGGCGCTTGCCGCCACCTCGCCGTGCCCCTGCATCACCATGAGCACCGCCCTCTCCTGCCGTCCCTCATCCTCGTACCCGTGTCTGCTGATGTGGTGTGTTTGGTGCTACTGTGGTGGTTTCCTCTAGTACTAGTGGGGTTGCTCCATGTGTTGCGTTTTGATTCTGATCGCGAGAAGATGGGATGTGATGTTTGTTAGGGCGACCGTGTGAAGATGGATTGGTGGCAATGCTCCTTTTGACGAGTTAGAAGAGTACCTCGCAAAGACCGACAAGATCGGCTCGATGCCGATGAGTCCGAGGGATGCACATGGTGACACTCAAGACCCCGACCTCGGGCCTGAAGATCAATCCCGCCAGACCCCGAACCTCTCGGAACCAAGACCTTCGCCCCTAATGTGTGATCCCCTTTTCCGAGCCCTATTTTATAAAATGTTATATAAACTTACTGCATTTAAATTGTTCATGATCGCATACATATTCATGTGTTTGGGGGTACTTTGACGATTCACCTAATAATTAAATATGGAACCCCTTGTTAAGTCAACATTTAAATTGCGGGGTAACTAAACAACTTGAACCTTCTATTAATTGTTGGGACCCCGGCTCCGCTTAATATGGACTAATTGCACCGCATCTTTGCCATGTCATGCATCATATCTTGCATCATGCCTGATCTTCTGCCGTAGTATTAAATAGTGCATCCGGTGTTTCAGTGCTTTGGTTCTTCGCGGATTAGGCCGTTGAGTTGATGCGAGTATCGACAAGTTCTTCGGATAATGTATCTCCGGCAGTGTTTCCCAGGCGAGCATTCTCCTCCTTTTTACCAATTTTTCATTTATAGTCTTTATTTCCTCATGTTGATCTATTGCTATCCGTGTCGCGATGCTTTAGTGTTCCGTACCAGATATTTTCCGTGCAGCCTTTATATTGCCTTGGACACCTCCTATTACCTGTTGTTTGGTAGATAGATGGCCTTGCGAGTCGTAGTCGCTTGCTCAGGTGCGATCCCGTGTCGTGAAGTACCACACCGTTGTTGGAATGTTGTCATATGCTTTACGGTGGAGAGGATCATGACTTTAAATACAACTATTAAATTGCTGGGATAACTAATGAAAGAGGCACCGGTGGGTAATATATGCTATTTGGTTTTTCATGTCCACTTGCGTCCCGTAGGCCCCGAGTACTTGATACCTGTTCCTTGATTATTCGCACTATCCACATCCGGGAGACCCTATGGATCCCCCTTAGCCAGAGCTTGACTCATTTCTTATTTCCTGGGGCCACAAACTAGCTTGGGGCTTTATTACTATCCTGTACTTATGCCATGCTTTACTGCTTTATTTATGATTGTGTGTGGAGCACCTGTACTGTTTCGGATGCGCAGTGTTTTCGCGGTATCAACAAGCCCAGTCACACTTTCGGGTTCCCGGTCGTTTTTAGCCATTGACGCAAACCCTGGGTCCATTCCGGAGCCGGCCAACTTCGTTGCGGGTAGCTTAGTGGGGTGGCCCCCTGAAATATTTTATGAATCCTGTGATTGCTTTGTCGTGAAAGCCTCGTTGGGTTTTGATTTGGTTTTTCCGAGGTTGATCGTGTGTGTGTTGCTATTTGTGCACCCTTGCAGGATAAATCTTTCTGAAAGCCGTGTCTGCGGTTATGGACGACTTGGAGCATAGTATCTCGATCATAGACAAGCATAACTAAAGTAGTGCTATAAATTTGACTTAATATGTGACTAGTAATCAGCTTCACTACAATGGAATGGATAATAAAAGTGCCAACAACTGGTGGAACTGGGGTGTATCGTGTCATGTTATATCTGCCTAGTAAGTATCACAACTCCAATGGAATGAAATAAAAGTGCCAACAACTGCTGGGTTTGGGATGTCACATGCTAATTGTATCTGATTAGTAAGTACTGCAAGTACAACTGAATATGCTATCTATATCTGACTAGTAAGTGTTTCAACTATAATGGAATGAATAAAACTGCCAACTGTGTGAGTTCCTCGGTTTGACTTCCTTGATTGATCTCGAGGGGGAAATGCCAGGATGGGTATGTTTGGTGTTAGTATCAGGTTGGTTTCGAATAGGTATTTCTTACCCCTCTCTAATAGGCGACAGTTATATCGAGTCTCTATAGGTTGTTTAGTGCATGCTGCGCTGTTGCTTCAGTCCACCATACCTATGTAGGCGAGAGCCGCTGAATTCTAGCCTCGCCGTGTACTGGCCTCAGTACTGACGCTCCTCTTTTCCCTTTGCCCTTTGTTGGCACCCCTTTTGTTTTAGCAGGTTTGAGATCGACGTCGTTAGCAGGGTTACCCTTCCGGCTTGGCCTGGGCTGGGTTATGGACGCCATTGGTTATTCTTCAGGGCTCTTAGCCCCATTTGCATCTTATCCATACTCGGATGTTGTATCGTTTTCGAGGTGATTTGGATCTTTGTACTGTATATCGGTATTCTTGACTCATGGAGTCGTGTTGTATATATATCTATTCTGTGGGTCCCATCGAGGACTGTTGTGTAATGGTATTACTTCGTTTTCCACCTGCACGAAAGTGCCTGGTGGGCTTCCTTGAATCGTTTCTATGCGGGTTTGGCGGAAAAGGGCTAAAACTTGCATAGGGCCGATTCGAGGGTGTTACATGCTCTTTCTAAAGTTTCTTGTACGCCTCAAGGCCCCGAGCATTCTGCGATGTGGCATCTTGGTTTTGTTCCTTGAGGTGTTCAATCTCCTTCTTCAGGCGCTCCGTCTCGGTATCAGTAGATTCTTGCAGAACCTTCACTTCATCTTCATGTCCCTTGACGATAGGAGCTAGGTCTTTCTTCAGGATCTTATTCTCATCGTCTAGTTGTTGGATGTGCTTGGATTGCTCAATAATGCCCTTGGCCTTGGCAATAACATCTTCAAGTCGGAACAAATAAAGCATTATGAGTACTTGGAAGAAAAAAAGGCTACAAGTGATAGATTATGGAGTTGTTGGAGGAAAACAGACGCTTGCTATTTTTTATATATTCCTTCAAAAAGGTTGTTTTACACTTTTCATGATCCAGCTCTTCTTGCATCTTGGCATAATTTTCATTAGCGTCCTTCCTCCGAGAATTTTCATCATCCACAAAGTGACATACTTAGTTTCTCTAGAGCATCTTTTTAGTTTCAACTAGAAGCTAGGGGGCTACATTATCAGATTTTAACCTACATATGTTTTCTCTTAGAGTATCTAGCCGACATTATTTATTCTACCTAGAAACTTAGGGCTATGCTATCAAGTTGTACACTTAGTTTATTATTGGACCACTTAGGCCAATAACTGATAGTTGTCAAAGATTTGTCCGGCGAAGGAACTAGGGTCCAACGATCCCTTGTTTTGTGTTGGGGCTGAGCAGGCGATTCCGAAGGAGTTCGGCGACGTCTACAACAGCAAAGTGGATGCACGACAGAGAGTTGACACCAGGTTTTTTTACCCTGGTTCGGGACCCTCGTGAGGAGGTAAAGCCCCTACTCCTGCTTGGTTGTATTGCTCGCTTGCCTTGCGAGGTTACAGTAGCGGATGAAAGTCTAGGGTTTTAGATCTCTGGGATCTGTCCCCTTGCAAGATAGGAGAAGGAATCCTTATATAGGGCGACGTCGGGCCTCTCCCCCTGGTCCATGGACAGGGAGGGTCACCACAGTGCTGGCCATCATGATCCTGGTCTAGGAGACTACTTTTTGGTGGACTTGGTCTAACACACCGTGCTCCACCCCGTCCTTCGGTAAAGCGTACTTTTTCCTTATCGGATGCTCTCTGTTTTTCCTGTTCTTTCACCAGAACGGCAACTGAGAGGGCCTCCTGCCACTAGATTACCTGCTCCCTCCCTACAAAAAGGAGAGTGGAGTGAGTCTTCTTGCCCGAGGCGGCTGATGCCACGAAGACCCTGCGCTCGCTACACGACCGCTGCTCGTACTCCGCCCAGTGTGATTACCATTCTGCCCTCGACACACCCGGGTGGCTCGGAAATGCTTACCTAGCGTCACTGCGGTCCCTCTCGAGGGGGTACCTCATCATGCCTGCCTAGCCTGACCCCTTCTAGAGGTGTACTACCTCTAGAAGGCAAAGATTCCTCAACTATGGGGCTTAGCCAACATGGGGGCATGGCACCCCTGATGCCAGGGTTCCGACAGTAGCCCCCACGCGCTTGGCCTACACGTGTCCCCTCATGGGCTTGAAGGAGCAAGCAGCCTCAGACGATGGACGGCCCCCCACACTCACCTGGTCAATGGAGACCCGGCCTGCTCGAATCCTGGCCGTGAAGCTTAACCGGACGTGGGCTCTTGTTCTTAGATCTAGAGCGCACTTCTCCTGCTCCGGGAGTGGTTAACGCAACATGACGACACGTGGGACCTTGCGGTTAATACCGTGCATGCTGTGCAACGATACGTATTTTCGGCCGGCGTAGTTAAAGGGGGGGAGAGAATCTTTCGCTCTCACTCTACTGCCTTCTCCCTTCCTCTCTTGCATTTTCGAGTCAAAGACCTCTCCCCCTATCCATGGCACCCCCATGCTTCTCAGCTAAAGAGAAGGGAAAAGCTGTGCTGACCAAGGGAGTAGAGGCTCCGTCGGCGAAGCGCGGCTACGGATGGCCCCGCAGTAGTGGCCGAGGGAGTCACGGAGGTCTCGGCTCGGCTCTCGTCGTACTTGCTCCTATGGAGGCGAGCGTAGCTCTGGAAGAGACTCCTGCCAAGCGCAGGTGCAGCTGCCCTCACAGGAGTGGCATGGGTCGCCGCGGAGGGTGTAGTGGTAGGCGCGGGGCTGGATCCGGCCCATACACCCCCACTACTACCGAGGCCCTGGCTCTGGTGGCCCCTGTTCCTGTGGTTATCAAGATCAAGGATGACCCTGAGCCCGAGCAGGTCATCGATTTCATCATTGTCCTCGACGGCTTGAACTGGTTCATGTGGGTGAAGTTGCCCAATCAATTCGAGCGAGGGACTGCACATGACCTCCGGGACGCGGCGCAACTGCGTCACTCTGGGGGCGCGAGAAGTGCCAGGTGAGCATCACGACCTTCTTGGGAGGAGAGAAGTACCTCGCCAGCGGCTGGCGTCGCTTCCTCTCCGAGCACCATATCTAGTGCGGCTTTATGTTGTGATTTAGGTACTTTGGCGAGGGGGACTTCTCTATCTCGGTGTTCGACATGCAGATGTGCCGCGTCGATTATCCCCTCACCTCCGGGTTGCCCGGTAGGTGTGGACGCCATAGTGCTGTTGGGGGGCACAAGGCTCGGCCCCTGGAGGTGTGATGCCAAAGCAGTTCTCGGTTCCTTTTGCCTTGTATCTAGGACTTTAGGATGAACTTCCCTTCAAGGGTCCTTGTTTTCTTTTTTTTGTTGTGCCCGTAGTTTGTCGCATGTTTGTGATGTAGCTCCCTCTTGTCTGGGTTGATGACGGCGGTTCGTGCATTCCCTCCAAGGGGGCGGTCTTCTAGAGGCATCGAACACGTCCATCAGGGGGTTACGCGTCCTGGGACAATGCCCTCGTGACAGGAGGTTGCAGGTACAACACTTATGGGGGCGACTCCTGAGGACGGCGACCGCGTGGCGCAGTTAGTGGGGTTCCTTCCGTTCAGTGTGCCAGGCTATTTTGCATGGACCATGTTTGGTTAGGCACGCGCGTTCGCCCTCGTGGCGGTATGCCCCTTCCCTCGCGAGATAGCCCAGGCTTTCAGGCCTTGTGTAGGGATTCTATGTTAACTTCTAGAGCCTGCCCTCTGGAGAGAGGACGCGGCCTCGCGAGGCTCGGGTGCCATTCCCGAGCGCTTCTCGAGGGGACGCACTATAGGTGAGGTGACTAATCACAGTTAGAGCCCATGTTTTCAGTCTTGTGTCGCTAACCACTAAAGTGGGTGTCCCCGGGTCATCCTGTAAGCCTCTCGAGGAGAAGCCATAGGATTATGTGTTCTTCCATTAAGCCCACATGCCGAGGGTTTTGTGGGTTTTGCATGAATTTTTTGCAAATGTCAGGGACCGTGGGTGAGATAACTCACAGCCGTGGAACGGGACGTGGAGTTTAGAGCTCGACACTTTAGGTTCGTACACGCTTAGGTTGTAGAGGATAGGGCCTCGTGAGCCATCACGAGGATAAAAAACGAGGCCAGGGACCATGGGTGAGGTAAATCATGGCCGAGGGATGGGCCGTAGAGTTCAGATCTGGACACTTTAGGTCCTGACGAGCTTGGGCTACGGAGGACAGGGCCTCGTGAGCCGTCATAAGGATAAAAAATGAGGTCAGGAACCGTGGGTGAGGTAACTCACGGCCGAGGAACAGGCCGTAGGGTTCAGATCTCGACACTTTAGGTCCTGATGACGAGCTCGGGGTGCGGAGGATAGGGCCTCATGAGACATCGCAAGGATAAAAAACTAGGTCAGAAACCGTGAGTGAGGTAACTCACGGCCGAGGGATGGGCCGTAGAGTTCATAGCTCGACACTTTAGGTCCTGATGAGCTCGGGCTGCGGAGGACAAGGCATCATGAGCCGTCGCAAGGAAAAAAGACCAAGGTCAGGAACCGTGGGTGAGGTAACTCATGGCCAAGGGACGGGCCGTAGAGTTTAGAGCTTGATACTTTAGGTCTTGATGAGCTCGGGCTGCAGATGACAGGGCCTCATGATACATCACAAGGATAAAAGGCGAGGTCAGGAACCATGGGTGAGGTGACTTACGGCCAAGGGACGGGCCATAGAGTTCAAAGCTCGACACTTTAGGTCCTGACGAGGTGCCCCGTAGACCTTACCGGGAGAGGGCCGTAGGGAAAGAGTACCCAGCGTCAGAGGCCCATACATGCACTACACGAGGATCTTAGGCGCCAGGAACCGTATGACGAGGTAACTCACGGCCATGGACAGGTCGTGGAGTTCAGAGCTTGCCACTCTAGGCCCTGACACCGACAGGGAAATAACCCGGTGAGGGGTGTCATCCCTAGCCCCCGCTCGTGCGGAGCTTGTGAGGGAAATCTGGTGGTGCATTTTTCGTAAGAAATGCTTTTTAAAACAAAAACCCAAATAGCCAAACGTGCGTGCAACAGAAGATCTAAGGAAGCGCCAAGAGTACATGCTTATTGCAAATGCCACCGCAGCTTGCACGGGTCTAACGTTGGGTAAAATTGCAAGGGGTGAAGGTTTTTCGGTGTTCACCTTCCAGTAGCCCGTCCCACCGGCTCATCTGGCTGCTTAGCTGCTGCTGCCGGGGCAACAAGAGCTGTGCGCGCACTGGGTACAGTTCATGGGGAAGTTTGGAGCCCCCGCGCCATCGCCGCCCTCTGGAGGTACCTCATCCCTCGCAAGGATGGGAGGGGAAACTTCCGATTCCCTCTTGAGGTCACCGGCACCGGTCATGCCCGGCTCCTCACAAGGCGGGTAGAACGCGGCGGCCGCCCTCTTTTCCATGGCGTTCTACTGGGCCATCAACTGCTTCCTCCTGGTGGAGCCTCCGACATACTCCAGAGCATCCACATCCTCAGGGTAGGTGGCAGCAGCAGTCTTATAGGCGTGAGCGTAAGGCTTCCACTTTGTCGCAACGGACCGTGATGACTCTGCCGCTACTACCAGGCATCTTCAACATGTTGTAGGCATGGTGAGTGGCGGCCATGACCTTAGCCAGTGCTGGGTAGCCGAGGATGACGTTGTACGAGAGGTTGATGTGCGCCACATCGAAGTCAACGAGCTCGGTGCGGTAGTTGTCGCGTGTCCCGAACGTGACGGACAGGTGCACCTGCCCAATGGGTGTGGTGAAACCTCTTGTCACCCCTGAGAATGGCATGGTCGGCATCATCCTATCATAAGGAACTTGCAGCCAGGCAAAGGTCTCATTGGAGATGACGTTCAGGCCCGCACCTCCATCAATGAGGGTCTTCGCAATGGCGATGTTGTTAATGGTGGGGGTGCAGATCAGGTGGAGGGTGCCCACAGGCCTGGTGGAGATGGGGTGGTTGTTGCATCGAATGCGATGGCGCATTGGGACCACTTGAGCTTCGCCGAGGGGATTCCTGGTTTGGCGGCTACGATCTCGTGAGTGAGCAACTTGAAATGCCAGTTAGACGTCGGGGCTTGGGAGCCACCAAGAATAAAGGCTATGGCACCTTGCGGCACCTGGTAGCCCCTAGATCCTCAGCGCGTCCCTGTGATGAGTGCATATTTGCATCATGTTTTACGTTATTATTTTGCATTGTAGATGTAGGATCTTGGTATTTTACGGTGCTCACGTGCATATTTTATGTTTGTTTTCACCAGGATCAGGACAAATGATGGATCCAATGGATACAATTCTTGGAGTAGTTGTACTGTGGAGAAAAGGAGTAAAAAACAATGTAAATCGCTTATTTGGGAAATATTAATAATACCAGAAGAAAACCAGAAGCGAACAAGGGAGGCAGAAGGTTCAACGACCAACTATAGGACCGAAGCAAATTTTCCAGCCGTATAGCTCTGGCCGTATAGTTGGCGCTGCCTCCGCCTCCTCAAATAGTTTCACCCCGTGCAACTGGTTCGAGGAGACGACATACAGAACACCCAAAAATCATAGAAACCTCACCTCCGGAAGGCATCTAGAGGAGGAACTCATCCACCGGGGATCCATCTTCGCCCTGCGCAGATCCGGGAGGCTAAGGCATCGATCTTCATCATCCACGATTGCATCACCACCATCTCCATCCATCCCATCTACATATTTTCTAGATCTTGTTGTAATTCCCGTACTCGTTGTGGATTTATGCAAGTACTATTCATCTATGATTGTTTCCATTACCATTGCCATGATGTTGATTGCCTCCATGCCTGAGTAGATCTCTAGTTCTTGGGGAGATGGAGAAACCCTAGTATGAGACTGAAATAAGATAAAGTCTATTATGATATTCATCGCTGTGACCATGTGTTAGATTTTCTACATCTTGATGTTGAGAGAAGTCGACCTCTCAATATTTGCCTCTCATGGGGACTTGATGGAGGGAACTACTAGTTGGTAGACGGAGGTGTGCTAGCACTTACAGTGACTATAAAGTTGTTGCCAGCCCTTACATATCAACTTGAGAAACCGAGGAAACTCACAGAACACTATCGATGGCATGGGATACGTCCTACGGGATTACGTCCCTTAATAGTGCAGTAATTCGATTGATGTCGATTGATGACTATTGTGGTTATGAGGATGATGTGATCAGTGGTTGCTGCCTATTTGTCCAAATACGGAGTTCCTCCCACACATACATAGTTGAGAATGTTCATGATGATAATCTTTATCTTAGATCCTTATAATGTTAGTGGTGTATCCGCTACTCCCTGAGAATGCTTTTTCCCTATTACAGTTCCAATCTCTCTTACATACACGATATTTACTTTCTGTATTCAGTTATTTTACTTTACTTTATTATTGCTCTTATACCTAAAACCCAAAAACACCTTTTTACACAATACTCGCATTCTATCTTGTCACTTAGAACTTTATCTAGCATTTCTATCATAATATTTACTTCAAGAGTTATTAGACTTTAGACTCCTGCTCCCTATGTGATCGATATCTTTATTTCAAAACTAGCTACAAACGATTTGTGCACTTGCAGTCATCAAGCTATTTTCTGGCACCGTTGCCAGGGAGCTAAGCACTATAGGTCTTTTAGTTTTTACTTATTTATTTCTGTCTTGCTAAATTTTGTTTTGAGTTACCGGTTTCCACCAATATGATGGAGTTTGAGCATATGACTAGTGCTAACCCACTCAACTGCTTTGGGAAGCCCGATGATATTTATAAAATAGACAACTCCAATAAGAAGACAAGGGGGTTTGAAATAAATCCTCTACTGCTTGGTATTTTACACAAGGAGCAATTTACTGGAGATGAAGAAAATCCTGATCCATATGAGCATATTGCATGTTTCAAAGATATATGTTGCACTTTTCTATTGACGGGATATCACAACAAGAAAAGTTGGCTTTTACAACGGATAATTTTCGTGGTTGAAGGCCCGTTTTTCCTGGCTAAAAAGTCTTCTATGACGGATGCCCATCGTGGTAAAAGCCCCGTCACCAAAGAATCTACCACGGTTTTTTCCTGACCATGGCGGATCGCATCCTTCGGCCACGAAAACGTGTTCCGTCGTAGATCTATTCGCCAGCCACGTTGACTGCTGACGTCATGGAAAATGCCACATGGCAAACACCGTTAACTCCTAATTACCGCTGTTAATGGCCACATAAACTGTGGTAGAAGTCAGGCCCAGCCAAGGCCTCCTAATAATTAAGTGGGCCAGCCCATAAGGGGAGCCCAATAAGATTATGGACCGTTACTGTTTCGTACTGCATTGTTTGAAATGGGCCCACTAGTGCAGACATCCGCGACCCGTGAACTTTCAGGACCGACATTGTTTCAGCCTACCTGTGACACCCCGGGATTAGGGCTAGACAAATCCCAAACCTCCGTCTGAAATAAGCCTAACCTAAATCTCGGAAGCGTACACAGAAAGAATCGGTAACATAACAGTCACCCTATGACACAAAAGTTATTATAGCAAGCTCATAACTGAGCAGAGAACCAAAATATTACAAGCAGAGGTCACTGACCACAAACATCAAATAATGGAAGGTAAATTATGCTTTTAAGTATAGCGAACTTAACAAATGGCCTAAGAGGCCTGAAGCATAACGATGACGTCCTATTCCATAGATTCCAGGATGCCGACCGGGAACCCCAAGCTACTCGTCGATGTCGATGCTATAAGAACTCATCTTTTATGGTAACACTTACCTGCTGCAAAAATATCAACAAAGCAAGGCTGAGTACAGGGTGTACTCCGCAAGACTTATGGCTAGTGGGGTTACTTTGCATAAAGCTAACTTTCTTTGTAAAAGAGGGAGAAGAAGCTCGACTAAGTAGAACATTTGAAAGGGGATAAGAAAGCGACATCACTAGCTTTGATCATCTTTTGATATCCACCGAATCATCCTCAGCTGAACCTACCATCTAGGATCACCCCCTCGATCCCTGAGGAAGCATCCTTAAGCACACCTCACATCTCTTGTCAAGTTTTTCGTTTAGGTTATTCTTCTCTATGATCATCACGTCTGTTCCCTAGTTGTCCATAACCGTGGACATGGATTTTCGAAAAGATTAATACCCTGAAGGGGTGCACAACTTTACCCACACATACCAACCTCCTCTTAATGCCAGATATCATTAGCCCTCTTCCTTGGAAGTCCGACAGAGAGCGGTTGGACACTACCTTTACCTTGCTTTCGCCGAGACCATGAGTCACGCCCTAAGGAGATGCCGCCGTAACGGGTCAAGTACCGAAGTCGGTCCCTAGAGATGTGCGCAGGGTTCAAGATTACGGAGGCAGTGCCTCTCTTGTTCCCGACCAAGCTTACCTACCTGTATGAATGCACTTCCTTCACCGCCTTAAAGAACAACCAAACATGCATATGTCGAATGGAACGCCCAAACTATGTGACTCATGGAATCTACTAGGCAAGTTAGTTGGTTGAGGGGGTTTCCAAGCCCCCGTGTGGCTGTACGCTCGTCTTGGTTCAAGAGGCAAGAACTCAGGTCCTAGTAGTGGCAAGTATGAGACTGCAAAAACCACAACCCACTGTGGCTTCCCATACAAGCCTTAGCATGTTTAATCTTCATCTCTGATCATACCACGCCTATCATACTAGGTTCATTCGTAGCTCTGATTCATCAACTGAATGGACCAGCAGTAACAACTAAGCTTGGCTAAGCACAACTGATATAGTAGCTCTAGCGAAACTCACACACCAAACCCTAGTTATGCTAGGAGCAATGGATCAGGGAATATAGGCTACAAAGGTAACATGCATCAGATAGGATTACTGTATATATCGATAAAAGACTTTGGAATCGTATGCACATGGCAAGAATGAAATACTTTGAAATCATAGGATTATATTATGTGTGGTGTTTTGCTTCCCTTTGCCTATTGATACCCAACTATAGACCTTCAGGTTCATCAGGTGGACTTGTTTGATGATAGCCTTTGATGGTGTTGATCTCGGGCTTCGATCTTGATCTCGATATCGTTGCTCACATCAACTCCGGGGACTACCAAGAAGAAGCAGGAACACCGGAAAGGAAAGCAACAATCAACACATGGCATCGGTGCAATGCTCAAACAAGAATGATGATATGACACATTTAAAGGTGTTGCATCAAACCCTAAATACATATGAACCATTTTAAGTGGAGTCGGAATGCCCTAGATAGCACTTGTGATAAACTCCGGAGACATATCAGAGGGGTTCATTAGGGTTTCGCTAAGGAGATCATTTTAGTTGTTACAATGATGCATGACTTTGATGCTATGAGATAGATCTCATTTTTCTGAACATTTTGATATACTCCATCCCTCCCATTTTAAGATGCGCATAGTTTTTTCTCAGAATTCCCGAATTAGGATGCGCATTGTGTAACTGAGCCCAAATCAAAGCTAAACGGACCCTTTTACCCCTGTTTAGCAACGCTCCAATTAATTCTCGAACGTTAGCTTTCCTATTCTTTACGTCTTCCACCTCGTATTCTCCCTGGTCCCAACTCCGCTGTTTCCTCTCACTCCTAGGACGACGGCCGTGGCATGGATCCGGCGTGGTTTGTAGATAGCCAGGAGAAAGAAGAGGTCCCGGACTATGGCGCGTGCGAGGAGGAAGATGGGGTGGATGGGATGTGTCCTGCGTGGTGGCGGCGAACTGCGTGACGGCCGTCATGACAAGGAGGAGGCAGTTGGAGGCGGCGAGCTACGACTGTGTGGCGGCCATGGCGAGATGCACGGCCGTGGGGAGCTACGCCGTGAGCGGACTAGAGGTGCCAACGAGCTGCATCGCATGGCTCTCAAGCTCCTGCATGGCGTGCGCAGTGAGCGCGACACGTACGGCGAGCTGCGTGGCCAAAATTTTGTCGAATGCCTCGCCCGACTTGACTGCTACTGGGAACGCCTCGCCTAGCTTGGCCTCTGCCATGGCCGGTAAGACCATGCCGCTTGCGCGTGCTTCCGGGTGCAGCAGGATAAGCTCAAAGAATGCTCCTGCTCCTGCCCGCCGATGTGGATGATGCTCAACATCTGTGTTTCTTCAACGTTGAACTACACATACAGCCATTGGTATCCATGGAAGAGAAGGAGAGAAAAGGGACGTGGTGAGAAGAGCTCCACAGCGCCATTGAGTTATTTATAGAGTGCGGTCAGAGGGAGGCTGATAATTTCATTCGAATTCTACAAAAATGGCGCCATGGTTTAGTTCCCTCCTATTTGCAGCCCGCTTAGCAAAAATCAAACGAAAATTTGGTAGCTAATTTGCGCCATTGTTTGCGGCAGCCATGGAATAGTTTAGCGTGAATGAGTGCCATTGTTTGCTAAGCCTAGGAAAAGGAGAGGACCGAGACCGAAAGGACATGCGCACAACTGGGCGACTGGCCAATGCATGTACGGAGTATTAATGGAGCGAGGGTGCGTAGCCTTAGGGGTATTTCAGTCCAAGATTTTTTTCTCCACAGCCATGCATGGGGTCCTTGGTATGCGAGTCCAAAGTTATACGCATCTTAAAATGGGATGGAGGGAGTATTATTTGTATTTTTCTGACTTAAAATGAATTAGTTATGAATTTTTCCATTTTAAATCCATTTTAAATTATTTTTAAAACAATTAAACAGTTTTGGAATATTTAAATTATTTTACACTTGGTCCCACATGTCATTAATTTAATCATTTCAGAAAATATTTATGAAAATAATAAAAACTGACAGATGGGGCCCACAGGGGTATTTATATTCCAGAAAACAAATTATAAAACATTTAAACAAATAAAAGGGATTATTGCGTCATGCTGACGTCAGCAATGGCGAGCTCTCAGGTTGACGACGATTTTGCCGATTGGGGGCACGCCAGGATGCGCGACTGGGCTCGTTGGAGAGAGGAGGCCGAGGTGGACCTTATAGAGGCGACACTGCTAGGAAACGGTCACCGGAGCAGCGTGCACGACGGCGGCCGACGGCGGAGCTTGCAGATGCACGGCACGGGCACGGGGGAGGGCGAGAGGAAGACGGAGGAGAGCACGAGCGTGCTCAGGAACTCACCAGGAGAGCAGTGGTGGTGTCGGCGAGGCCAGGGGAGGTCGATCGACGCCGGAATCGATGTCGAAGAGCGACTGCTGGCGGCGGAACGAGGTGGCGATTGACGCGACTGCGGCCACTTCGTCTTCCATGGAGCAGCGGAGGAGAACAAGAACATCAAGGGGAGCTTGATGGTGGCCTTGATTGGTGCTGGGGCGGTCGGAGACGAAGGGGACGGCGGTGGCCGGCGAGCTAGGTTTCGACCGTGTGGGCGAGAGACAGAGCGAGAGGGAAAAGTGAGGGGATAGGATTATCCGCGGCGGCGCAAGGGATCTTGTAGGTGTACGGGGGCAGCGGCGGGAATCTTGGCGCACAGCGGGCATCTCTGCACCAGCGAGCGGCGGAGGTGCAGCCAGCGAGGTGCTCTACATCGTCAGCGAAGACGACGACGAAGATAGACGGTCGAACCGGTAGGGGATCCAGTTGGGCTGGCTTGGGTTGGGCGTGGGCCGCGACAAAGTTTGCAAGGAGGCTGTTGGTTTGCACACTATGCGGCAGACAAGAGAGAGGGAAGGTGGGCTTCGGCCTGGGCTTCTCTGCCGGCTCTATTTTTTTTAGAAAAACTATTTTCCAAATAGTTTGCTCTCTTTTCTTTTTGTATTTGAATTCAAATCTGTTTGGTGTCATTTCAAAAATACTAAAGAATTTTGGTAAACCGTTAAAATACTATGGGGACCCTTTATAACTATTTGGGTTCCACAACTTTTGTACTTTTCAAATATTTCAAAACCATTTTGAATTCATTTCCAAGAGAGGAGGAAAATAGGGTTTAGGGTTTTATTTCCCCTACTTATATATATATATCAATGCACATTTTCTTTAGTCCAAAAAGATGCATGCAATGCTCATGATGCACAAAACAAACCCTAATTACTATGAGTAGAACTAGGGTTGTTACAGTTCTATCCCCCTTAACAGAATCTTGTCCCAGGATTCCTAGATAGAAGATAGAAGGAAAAAGACTTCGATGATCTTCTTGAAGAGGTTGATCCATGCCACCATTATTGAATAAATGAAATGCTTCATTTCTTCGAAGTTCCTGTAAACTCTAAGGGAAAGAGGGAAGGACTCAGAACCACGAACAGAGTATCTCATGGTCAACTCATGAATAGATGTTTCATAACATCTCTGGAGCTATCGAGCATGAAACACATCAAGATAACAGAGGAAACAAGAGGAGATGGTTTCAAGTTGTTAAATAGATGGTCTTCATAAGGATTGAGACCATGAAGCTTCAGAAGAGTTTGAGCTTCTGAAGAGGAGAGCATACAACGGAAAGAACACAACCACGGACTTCGAGAGATGAATCTCTACTATGCGACTTGAGTAGAGATTTCACAGGTACAGAGATGTGGAGAACCAACTTGTTGAACTACTTTTGATACAGAAGGATCACTCTTTCATTCAGCAGAAGGTGAAGACAAAAAGGTATTTTGGTGTAGAGGACTCATAAGAGTCACAACGGACATGTAACAAGAGGAACTTTTGATTAACAAAATCATAGTCACTCTTTGAACATGTTAGGGGAACCAAAGGAAACTCTTTATTCATCCAGGTCTATCAAAATCTTTGCCAAAGATCATGATATCACTTTACACCACTAAGATGAATATATAAGAAGATTCCTGATGACACAAGGAAAAAGAAACTTCATTCTCAAACTCCAATTACTTGGCACAACAAGATTCTTGCCAACATAAAAGGGTCTGGAGGATCGATCGAGAGACATTTAGCCACTCTACTTTAAATTTTCTCCTTGATGTTTGAGAAAGCGGACATCAAGTAAAAGGTCAGACTTTGGATACAAAAGAAACCATGAGCACAACTCCTATAACAAATCATAGTAGATGCCTCATGAGGAGTGGTTGTTATTGTTGATTCAAGGAATGTGACAAGAGATCTTCTGGCTAATTGTGTTAACCATTACATCAATCTTGCCGGATTTTCAAAGAGACCTATGTCAAAAACCTTGATGAACACTAACCATCATTGCTGCTTGAGATTTAGCTTTGGTTAAGTTAAAAGATACTTCAAACTCAGCATGTCTGAATAGAAAGGTTGCAACATTTACCGTAGAGGTAAAGTCACTAGATTCTCAAGACAAGGATTACATTGCCAAGCTTCAAAAGATGAGCTAGGTTGCAGCACCCATGTATTAGCAAGTTATCAAAAGATAATTGCCCCTACATGAATTGATTGCAACGAAACACAAATGCATCCTTATTGTTGGGAAAACATTTAGGATAATTTTGAAGTTTGTAAAACTTGTTCTCTTCCATGACAAATCAATCATTGGCTTTGAGTGCTTAAAGAATCTTCTCAAGATGGAAAGGTATCAACCTACCTTATCAAGAATACTTTGCACATGGTTGATTGACTTGAAATGATTCCCGAGGAGTTAAAGATAACTCTTCTCGAATCCACTGTGACAACTTTCAACTTTTGCACGTGAACCGGAGAAGGTCACTCCCAACATCTAGAACACATGCTTCGAGATAACTCGAAGAAGGTTCTCAAAAGTTTCCAACATTAATGCCAACTGTTCCATATGAATCTAGTATAGCATGGAGAAGATAAGGATGTCATCGAGGGGCTCAATAACAAACTTATCGAAGTACTCCAAGAAGATAGACTCACATGTGGTATGAACAAGACCGCAATATTGGTCAGACCAAAGGACATGAAGATGTACCTAGGTGAAACATCACGAATAGATACACCATCAGGATAGTCCTTAAGACTGAGTTTGATTTGATGATAGCCCGTATCAAATCAAAGGTGTGGTCGAGAACATCTCCGCAAAGGAAACACTATCTTTCTTCATCGCGAAGAAAGCTAAACGACATCCCTTTTAGATAGAACAGAGTTGAGTAGAACTTTTGTCTTACAACTCTCCAAGTTGTTGTTTAGGCTCAACCAACTAGTTCAGGGGTATCCAGTATGAATTCTTTGAGAAAGGAGCAGTTCAGGAAACTGGCTTGCTCAAGAACTTGACATCACGGTCATGTGGCAACATGGTGATACTTCTAGAAAGACGTCTAGAATATCATGAACCACCGATATGTCACTTAGTTCAAGAGGAAACTTGCTTTACAAGGCAAGAAGAAGTAGTCTCGGAGCTTCGGCGTAAGCCTAACTCTTTAACTAGAGAGAGTGTACTGGAATAGCAGACGTGGTAGCATAGTCAAACTTTGCTTAGTGATAGGTTAACCATCACGCTAAGAATAACACAAATGTCCTTGGAGTTCAAGGCAATAAGAATTTCTAAGAATCTTAGATGGCCACATTGTTACGCACACGCATCATTCACGAGCACGAAAGCTTGAAGGAAGGGTGGGTAAATATGTGTAAGAGCATCACTTCATTAAGGAAGTCATGAAACTCAGCACGGCCTCTTAGTATATAAGAGTGTGATACTTTAAGGTAGAATAGAACATAAGCTAATCAATGCTTATTGATCTGCAGATTACAACACTTTGACCTGGTCCTAGATATGACAAGGTACTGGAGTTTGTTTCTCCTAGACATCCCTAAATGAAATGTCTGACGAACCACAAGAGTATCTTGCATCAAAAGACATCGATGCACATTTACTACTTGGCTACCAACTGGCAGACAAAGGTCTTAAACAACAAGGGAGAAAGGGACATGCTTAGGATAGAATCCCGAGATGTGGATGCATGATCTGTGTATGGCACCCAGAAAAGTGCTGGTGCAGTGTTGATGTAGAGCTCGTTGGGAACCCCAAGAGGAAGGTATGATGAGCACATCAGCAAGTTTCCCTCAGTATGAAACTAAGGTTTAATTGAACCAGTAGGAGCAAGGAAACACCCCAAAGGTGTTACTAGCTGAGCTTTGGTAGGGCGCACTACCGGTGCTAGTAGCAATGTGGAGACCTGCACAACACAACCACAGAACTTTGTCCCCAACTTGCGATGAGGTTGTCAATCTCACCGTGTTTTGCGGAAAACAAAGGATTAAATGTATCGAATGGAAAGAAGTAATAGTTTGAAGAAAGTAAACACAAAGCAGTAACAGTTTATAGATTGTATGTAAAGAAAAGGACCGGGATCCATAGTTCACTAGAGGTGGCTCTCCTGAAGATAGATAACATGCTGGGTGAACAAATTACAGCGGGGCAATTGACAAACATCGAGAAAGCAATACATGCATATACTATTCATCTTGACTCCTTTGGAACTTGATTGGGCATTACAACATTATACATAGACCGCCATCCAACTGCATCTATGACTAATAATCCACCTTCAGGTTATCATCCGACCCCCCTCTAGTATTAAGTTGCAAGCAACAGATTATTGCTTTACGAATTGCGTGTAAAGTAAACAATACAATTGTTCTATGAACAAAGGATTGTTGTTTTCTCCCTAGTAGCAACAACACATCTAGTACCTTAGAGATTTCTGTCACTTCCCCAGATTACCAGAGGCATGAACCCACTATCGAGCATAAATACTACCTCTTGGAGTTGCTAGCATCTACTTGGCCAAGATAGCTACTAACAACAGAAAGCATGCAAGATCACAAATATAAAAGACATGATAGAATCAATAATCAATCTAAAATAGCATCTCAATATCCATTGGATCCCCGCAAACACAACATGCAGAATTACAAATAGATGATCTTGATCATGAACGGAGCTCACAAGATCTAGACATGAAAGCACAAAGGATGAGAACCAGCCATCTAGCTACTACATGGATCCGTAGTCCAAGGATGAACTACTCACGCATCACACCGGAGGCTTGCATGGTGATGAAGAAGGCCTCCAGGGTGAATTCCCCTCTCCAGCAGGGTGCCATGAAGAGCTTCAGATCCTTCCCAATCTAGGGATGGAGATGACGGCGGCTACTGACTCTTTCGTTGATTTTTTGATCGGGCACTTAGGGTTTATGTCCCGAGGGCATCTTATAGTCGGAAGGGAAGGCCGAGGGGGTGCCGGAGGCGGCCACACCACCCCCTGTCGCGGGCTAGGATGGGCCGCGTGTCCAGGTGGTGTGGTGGCCCCTGGCCCCTTTCCGTCTCGTATTCTAGCATCTGATGACTTCCGGAAAAATAGGCACTTTGGCTTTTGTCCCGTCCAATTCCGAGAATATTCATTTTCTGACTTTCCTGGAACCAAAAATAGCAGAAAACATGCAGCTAGCACTGTGGCTCTTGTTAATAGGTTAGTCCAAGAAATCATATGAAAAGTACTCCAAAGTGTGGACAAAACACAAGAAAATGGATAAAACCAAGCATGGAACATCAAAAATTATAGATACATTTGCAATGTATCGACATCCCCAAGCTTAACTCCTGCTCGTCCTCGAGTAGGTAAGTGATAAAAAGAAAGAATAAGTTTTGAGGTGACATGCACCATCAAAGACTTGATCAAAGTATTTGTAAAACATTCAAAGCTGGGATCATAGTACTTCAATCATATCATGAAAGACAAAGTTTTAGCAATAAGACAAAGAAACTATGCTGCAACATGAAAAGGTACAAACAAAAGATTCATGAATAACAATGCTTTGCAAGACGTTTGTTTGTTTCACATAAAGAAAACATAGCATAATAGTATTCATCTTGTCCCTCATAGAGTAGCAAATATAAATGCATAGGACACCTTCAAAGTTCATAAGAGTGACTAGATACAAATAGTTTAAAACAAGCAATATCAAGTTATGCATCAATCAACTAGTCTTGGGATAATGCACATAGAACTAAGAATGGCCACTATGCTCTCAAAGTAGGTGCATAAAGGTAGAAGATGGAGACTCAATATAATGGTAGAAGAAATGCCTTCATAGAAGGAAGTAGGGATTCAAGTCTCATAAAGAGCTTCCAAAAATTATGGTACTTATAGCTTTCAGCTCTCATTGCCCCTATCATAAGCATCTTGAAGTGATTAAGGTTAAAGTGAACAAACTATGGTGTACATGCTTGACGAAGTATAAGTTAAAAATCTCATCTCCCTTGTATACGAGGGCTGCTCCTCATGCTACTCAAGTTTAGTCACCGGTAAGTTCTTGTCATCGTAAGTACATGTGTATCATAGAGAACCGCCAATGGGGTACCCCTTGCCCGATGATACGGAAGAATCCCCATATCAAAATGACAAGGCAAACAGACAACGAGCATCTTAGCAATCTTCTTATTTACCATGGGAATATGGTGCTTTTTTCTCTCTTTCCTCTTTTCATAATATCTCTTTTTTTATTTTTCTCTTTTTTTTCTCTCAATATAGGACTCTTTTTTTATAAGAAGAATGCTTCATAGACAGCTCATTATGGTTACGCTGGAGGTTTCCACCATGTCAGCATGGATTAGACCAGCGGCCTAGGCGTTTATCTAACACATATACATAACTCCATGGACTTACAAGCTCCCCTTTCATTTCACACCGACGATATCCATATACAAAAGAGCATGATATCAACTAGGTACAAGTACCAAGTGCAATGTTGAAAGCGTTCCCCATGAAAGCATGGTTCTGCTAATTCCCAACAAATAAGTGCAAGCATATACAACATAGACGACACAATGGTTCAAGTTTATTAAGAGCAAGAAAAGTAAGTGTGCCATCAAGTTCGTGAGAGCTTTAATCACTAGTTTTCTTATAACAAGTTTAAATTGGAAGGTAAACAAAAGCATGAATATACTTGGAATAGCATAAGCTAGTAGGTAGGTATGGACTCTTTCGAATAACTTGGTTTAGGGAGTTGGATGCATGAGTGGAACTCATACTTTGTTGTGGAGGCTAGCAAAAGACTGGGAGCGACAAACTAAGAGAGAAATAATGGCCATAATCATGCAGAGCGACAAAACATCATTGATCAAAGCATAAAGTGATACTACAAGTTGAAAACTAAAGGATCATAAAGGCTATGGTGACTTGAGATAGTCATAACATGGTGTAAGCATGCGCCAAGTCAACCCAAATAAAGCATCAAAGGAGAATACCACTATACTATGCCTTAATATGCTAAAACAACGCATGATTCATCCAAGGCACATTAAGCAATCTCAATTGTTTATAACAAGTCTCTACAGCAAAGAATACTAAGCATAAATCCAAAACAATATCAAGCATGGCATGACAGAGCATATGCCACAGTCAAAAACGAGCTCTTTTTACCACATAAGTATGAACTTTCCTACTCTTTTCCAAACCAAACCAAACTATTTGCAAACCAATGTATGAAAGAGGGGGTCCAACCAATTTATTCAGTAAACTAAGAAAACAAAAGTAAACGAAAAACAAAAACAAAAACGAAAAAGAAGACGCTCCAAGAACAACACAACTGTGCATGAAACAATAAAAATTATGCGTTTGGAAGAAACCTTGGATTTTTATTGATGAAGAAGGGGATGCCTTGGGCATCCCCAAGCTTTGACGCTTGTACTTCTTGGATATTTCTTGGGGTGATACGCGTGGCATCCCCAAGCTTGAGCTTTAGTCCATCCTTTATCTCATTACTCATTCCTTCCATACACCTGAAAATTTTCCTTCATACAAAACTTCACACAATCTTTATTAGCAACATTAGTGAACTCAAGATAAATAAGTCTTAAGGTTCAGTTCTAATACCAAATAAACTTCCATTAGAACACTAGATACTGTAGCACTTCCCTCAAAAAGCTTAATTCTCCAAAAGAACTAAAAAAGGAACCAGCAAGAAGCAAATGCAGAAAATGGCAGAAATCTGTCAAAACAGACCAGCAGGTAAAGACGAATTTTTTCGAAGACCTTCTGTTGCTCAACTAAAAAAGTGTTGAACTAACAAAAGTTATATAACAACCTGGGTCAGAAGCACAAAAATTCACGCCTAAAAAAGACGTCCAGAGATTTTACACGAATTATTACGGTGAAGCACAGAAATCTGTTTCGGGACAGCAACTTTCCCAATCATTACTTCTCTCTTGTTAGAGGTTACTCTTGGCACAAAAAGCAAATAAAAATATAAGGAGAGGTTATTACAGAGGTAATAACTTCCAATACTCATCTAAAACTTTTGGGTTATCTCCCAATAAGTACTTTTCTTTAATGTCTTTAAGTTATGCATAAGAAGCAAGAAAGAATCAAGTGTTATCAAATGAAGAAGCTTAAGACCAAATTTTGTTTTCATAGGAGAAGCAAAAGAAATATTCTATCTCTTCTTAGAGAAGTGTTCTATACCTTTCTTGAGTGGGAGTTGATATTTAATGGTGCTTTCTTTCATATCAATGATGGCACCAATAGTTCTAAGAAAAGGTCTTCCCAAAGTAATAGGACAAGAAGCATTGTATTCAACATCCAAAACATAGAAATCAACGGGGACATATGCATTGTTAACCATAATAAGAACATCATTAAGACTCCCCATGAGTTTCTTTTTAGCATTATCATCAAGTGGGACATTCAAATAACAATCTTCAAGTGGAGGCAAATCAAGCATATCATAAATCCTTCTAGGCATAATAGAGACACTACTATCAAGATCACATAAAGCTTTGAAGTCAAAGTCATTCACTTTCATATAATGATGGGTTCCCAACCATCTTCTTGTTTTATAGGAATAGAAGCTTTATGTTTCATCTTTTCTTCTTTATTTTTTATGAGAGCATCAGTAATGTTTTTTGTAAAGGCCATGTTCATAGCACTAGCATTAGGAATTTTAGAAAGCTTTTGTAGGAACTTAATAACTTCAGAGATATTGCAACCATCAAGATCAAAATCAAATTTATCATCTAGAGTATTAGAACTATTACTAACCTCAACACTAGTGGTGGTGATAGTAGAAACACTAATGTTTCTACCAATTTCATCTTCTCTTTCCCACTTAGCATGTAATTCAGCTAATAGTCTAACATTTTCATCAATTCTTACTTGTATAGCATTAGTAGCTGCAAAGAGGTTCTCATTAGTTTCAGGTTTGGCAACCATTTTATTCAAAGAAGATTGAGCTTCAGCCAAAGATGCTATATTTCTTTCAGCATTAGAGCGTTTTTCCTCAATAGTTTTATTGAAAGCGGTTTGTTTACTAATAAAATCTTTAAGCATAACTTCAAGTTTAGAGGGTGCACTCCTATTATTGTTGTAAGAATTTCCATAAGCATTACCATTGTTGGGAGGATATGGCTTATAATTGTTGTTACCAAAATTACTCCTATAGGCATTGTTGCTAAAATTGTTATTTCTTATGAAGTTCATATCAACTTGCTCTTCTTGAGCAACCAAAGAGGCTAAAGGAACATTATTTGCATCAATATGGGCATTCCCATTAACAAGCATAGACATAATAATATCAATCTTATCACTCAAGGAGGAGGTTTCCTCAACAGAATTTACCTTCTTACTTTGTGGAGCTCTCTCAGTATGCCATTCAGAATAATTAACCCTCATATTGTCCAGAAGTTTTGTTGAAGCACCCAAAGTGATGGTCATAAAGGTACCTCCAGCAGCAGAATCCAATAGGTTCCTTGAAGAATAGTTCAATCCTGCATAAAAAGTTTGGATGATCATCCAAGCAGCCAGTCCATGAGTGGGACAATTCTTAACCAAAGATTTCATTCTTTCCCAAGCTTGAGCAACATGCTCATTATCAAGTTGTTTAAACTTCATTATTTCACTTCTCATAGATATAATCTTAGCAGGTGGATAGTATTTTCCCATGAAAGCATCCTTGCACTTAGTCCAAGAATCAATACTATTCCTAGTTAAGGAATTCAACCATTCTTTAGATTTTCCTCTCAAAGAGAAAGGAAACAATTTCAGCATAATAATATCACCATCTATATCCCTATGATTTTGCATCTCACAAAGTTCAACAAAGTTATTTAGATGGGAAGCAGCATCTTCATTACCAATACCAGAAAATTGTTCTCTCATAACAAGATTGATCAAAGCAGGTTTTATCTCAAAGAAAGTAGCTTCATGCATAGGTGGAGCAATAGGTGTGCTCATAAAATCATTGTTGTTGGTGCTAGTGAAGTCACACAACTTAGTGTTTTCAAGAGTAGTCATTTTTTGTGTTTCTGATAAAGAAAGCAAACTTGTAAAACTAATATTTTTGTGTTTTTGATAAAGACACAAGCAAACAAAGAAAAAAGAAACTAAGCAAAACAAAAACAACAAATTAAAGAGATTGGTTATGAGGGACTCCCCTTGTGAAGATGTCCTTAACTCCCCAACAACGGCGCCAGAAAAATGCTTGATGGCTCTGTGTATGGCGCCTAGAAAAGTGCTGGTGCAGTGTTGATGTAGAGCTCATTGGGAACCCCAAGAGGAAGGTATGATGAGCACAGCAGCAAGTTTCCCTCAGTATGAAACCAAGGTTTAATCGAACCAGTAGGAGCAAGGAAACACCCCAAAGGTGTTACTAGCTGAGCTTTGGCAGGGCGCACTACCGGTGCTAGTAGCAACGTGGAGACCTGCACAACACAACCACAGAACTATGTCCCCAACTTGCAATTAGGTTGTCAATCTCACCGTGTTTTGCTGAAAACAAAGGATTAAACATATCGAATGGAAAGAAGTAATAGTTTGCAGAAAGTAAACACAAAGCAGTAACAGTTTATAGATTGTATGTAAAGAAAAGGATCGGGATCCATAGTTCACTAGAGGTGGCTCTCCTTAAGATAGATAACATGCTGGGTGAACAAATTACAGCGGGGCAATTGACAAACATCGAGAAAGCAATACATGCATATAATAATCATCTTGAGTCCTTTGGAACTTGATTCGGCATTACAACATTATACATAGACCGCCATCCAAATACATCTATGAGTAATAATCCACCTTCAGGTTATCATCCGAATCCCCTCCAGTATTAAGTTGCAAGCAACAGATTATTGCTTTACGAATTGCGTGTAAAGTAAACAATACGATTGTTCTATGAACAAAGGATTGTTGTTTTCTCCCTAGTAGCAATAACACATCTAGTACCTTAGAGATTTCTGTCACTTCCCCAGATTACCAGAGGCATGAACCCACTATCGAGCATAAATACTAACTCTTGGAGTTGCTCACATCTACTTGGCCAAGATAGCTACTAACAACGGAAAGCATGCAAGATCACAAATAACAAAGACATGATAGAATCAATAATCAATCTGAAATAGCATATCAATATCAATCGGATCCCCACAAACACAACATGCAGAATTACAAATAGATGATCTTGATCCTGAACGGAGCTCACAAGATCTAGACATGAAAGCACAAAGGAGGAGAACCAGCCATCTAGCTACTACATGGATCCGTAGTCCAAGGATGAACTACTCACGCATCACACCGGAGGCTTGCATGGTGATGAAGAAGGCCTCCAGGGTGAATTCCCCTCTCCAGCAGGGTGCCAGGAAGAGCTTCAGATCCCTCCCAATCTAGGGATGGAGATGACGGCGGCTACAGACTCTTTCGTGGATTTTTTGATTGGGCACTTAGGGTTTATGTCCCGAGGGCATCTTATAGTCGGAAGGGGAGGCCGAGGGGGTGCCGGAGGCGGCCACACCACCCCCTGGC
The DNA here is from genome assembly GCA_916181665.1 of Avena sativa. Lineage (NCBI taxonomy): Eukaryota > Viridiplantae > Streptophyta > Magnoliopsida > Poales > Poaceae > Avena > Avena sativa. Next base: position 258,567,213 of record OV702292.1, on the reverse strand, counting down.
GCGGGCCAGGCTAGGCCGCGCGGCCAGGTGGTGTGGTGGCCCCCTGGCCCCTCTCTGTCTCGTATTCTAGCATCCGATGACTTCCGGAAAAATAGGCACTTTAGCTTTTGTCCCGTCCAATTTCGAGAATATTCATTTTTTGACTTTCCTAGAACCAAAAACAGCAGAAAATAGGCAGGTGGCACTGTGGCTCATGTTAATAGGATAGTCCAAGAAATCATATGAAAAGTGACGAGGTTTGATCTCGTCAATGCCCATTGTTATGGACTTGGGTTTTGGAGAAGATGGGGATGCTGGAGATCGTGGCACGGTTAACAGACAAGCAACCAGGGGACACGAGATTTACCCAGGTTCAGGCCCCCGGAGGGAAAACCCTACTCCTGCTTGTCTGCTCTTTTATTACGGCGGAACCGAAGGTTACAGGGTGCGCAGATTCGATCTGGCGTGGATGCGTGTGCGAAAGTATGAGTCGAGGTGTTCACCCTAGGACGTGCCCTCCTGGCCTTTATATAGACTTAGGCAGGTCCCGGGCGTAGTCCTAGTCGGTTACAAGTTCTAGGGTTTTACCCCTTTGAATTTCCTATCTCCTCTAGTCTTGTTCTCCAAGGATCCGAAGACGTCATGGGCCTTGGCCACCCGAAAATCTTCACGGGCCAGCGTATGTCTGCCGTGGGCCTTCCTTGGGCTGGACTAGGTATGCTGAAGTTACGTACCCGTAGGGTATAACCATGTCAAAAAGTACTCCAAAGTGTGGACAAAACACAAGAAAATGGATAAAACCAAGCATGGAACATCAAAAATTATAGATACATTTGCAATGTATCAATGCATAAGTCAACAATCTTTCGAGGACCGATGCAGAAAAGGGAGGTGTGGTAGAGTCACGAATATAGAGGTGGGACTCACAAGGAGATCTTGTGTCGTGATCTATTTGGTTCCATTAAAGAACATCTGCCATAGCATGTGGTAGGGGAAGTCCTTAATTGTCAAAATTCAATCGCGACAACAACCACAAGCTTGAAGGCTATACCAGAGGGTACTTGCCATCCCGAGGTAATGTTTAGACATTAACAACAGGGATCAACAAAATTGATCTTGGGTTAAAGGTCAGCTTCATGTGCAAGATTCACATCAGCAGAATCCAGCACAATCCGGGATCTTCAGTTCAAGTCCAAGGGTTAAAACCCGAGAAAAGAGTAACTACTATCTTAGTAATACAGAGGGTACTACAAGGTAGTAACCACGAGGTAGCTTCCAAGAGAAGAAATAACTTCTGAAGTACCCAAACAATGAAAAGGAGGCACACGAGGCGAAAGGAAACTTCGAGGCCTAGAACAGATCATTGTGGAACCATCAACACAATGTCGTGGACCCATAAGATAGAGAGATCATGATAGAAAGGAATCTCTCAGCTGAAGAGATCAAAGGGAAACAAGGAACACACACAGCAGACTCTAGAAAACTCAACACTAAGTCAACTGGTTGAGAAACGACATGCCAAAAAGGCACCTAATCTTTGAAAGATGAGGCGAGATAGAAAAACTTTTAAAAATCATCACCAGATAAGATGACCCAGAGATAGAGCGAAACTAGATAAGGAGAAAAACAAGCATACTAGAGTTTTCGCAAATAATTTTCAAATTTCAATTAGTTTTCACAAGCACTAGACTCAACATCGACCAATAGAAAGGTTTTCCTACAGTCGGTACTGCTCTGATACCAAAACCTGTGACACCCCCGGGATTAGGGCTAGACAAATCCTAGACCTCTGTCTGAAATAAGCCTAACCTAAATCTCGGAAGCATACAGAGAACAAATCGGTAACATTACAGTGACCCTACGACACAAAAGTTATTACAGCAAGCTCATAACTGAGCAGAGAACCAAAATATTACAAGTAGAGGTCACTGACCACAAACATCAAACAACGGAAGGCAAATTATGCTATTAATTATAGCAAACTTAACAAATGGCCTAAGAGGCCTGAAGCATAACGATGACGTCCCATTCCATAGATTCTAGGCTACCGACCGGGAACCCCAAGCTACTCGTCGATGTCGATGCTGTAAGAACTCATCCTCTATTGTAACACTTACCTGCTGCAAAAATATCAACAAAGCAAGGTTGAGTACAGGGTGTACTCCGCAAGAGTTATGGCTGGTGGGGTTACTTTGCATAAAGCTAACTTTCTTTGTAAAAGAGGGAGAAGAAGCTCGACTAAGTAGAACATTTGAAAGGGGATAAGAAAGCGACATCACTAGCTTTGATCATCTTTTGATATCCACCGAATCATCTTCAGCTGAACCTACCATCTAGGATCACCCCCTCGATCCCTGAGGAAGCATCCTTAAGCACACCTCACATCTCTTGTCAAGTTTTACGTTTAGGTTATTCTTGTCTATTATCACCAGGTCCGTTTGTTGGGTCCGCAACATAGAAAACAAAATTTTTCCTACGGTGTGAACTACACGCCAAGATCTATCTACTAGGTACAAAGCAACAGGTGGAAACGAGAACTTACCCTCATAGACAACGGGCTTTGTTAACGAGTAGGAACTCGTGGTTGATGTAGTCCTACACTTGCCGATCTCAAGATCGTGATGAAGTCCAGCTGGTCCGGCTCCAGCACGTCCATCAGATCCAGCTCCAGCACCACCAAGTCCAGCACCGCAAAGAAGCGGTGCATCCGTGATCGCACACACATCCGGTACCCCAACAACCTCCGTCCCTCGCTCCAGCAAAGCAACGGAAGCAGCAACTCCTTTCCAGATAAAGCCACCGGGAACATGTATCTCGCTAATTCGAGACCATGGGGGAATAATGCTAGAGGGGGAGAGAGATCCTTCACAAGGAGGTGTGTGTGAGAAGTGAGGAGGGGGTGGCCTTTTATAGGAGGAGGGGGGGTGCCCCTCCTTCATGGCCGGCGCATGGAGGAGGTGACTCTTCACCTCCCCCATTCATGTGGTGGTAACTCCCTCCACATAAATTTGCCCCTTCACATTCTCTTTTAAAGTCTCCACTTTAAATGCATTAAATTTCTCCAAATTTAATGCTCTCTCATTTAATAAAACTCTTTTATTATTTTTATTCATTATTTTGTTAATTACTTTAATTAACAAACATTCACATAAAACCCCTTGCAACATTTCAATATTACATGCAGAACCAATTTCAGCAATTTCACCCGAAACAGTTTCGGTGTCTATTGAAATAATTCCAGCGCTTTATTAAATCTTTATCTGAAACATATTTGCTCCAAATGGTGTCGGTATCCCTTGAGTGTGTCACCCTACAGTTCGTGAATAATGCAGACATGATCGAGACCCCTCTCCAATCAATAATCAGCAGCGGGACCTGGAGATCCATACTGACTCCTACACATTCAACGATGACTTCTGTGATCGTGAGAACCTTTAACGCTAGTAACTAAATCCCTTTGTCCCGCGATATATTACATGTCCGAGATTCGATCATCGGTATCTCCATACCTAGTTTTATCTTGTTACCGACATGCACTCTTTTCTTGTTCCCGTGATATAACATTCTAGTGATCACATCACTTGCTTGCAAGCTATTTCAATGTGATATCACCGAGAGGGCCCAGAGTATATCTATCCGTCATCGGGATGGACAAATCCCACTCTTGATCCATGAGCCTCAACATAACACCTTCGTAGCACTGAACCCACCTTTATAGTCACCCTGTTACGGTGTGACGTTTGATGTTATCAAGATACACTTCCGGTGTTAGCAATTAACATGATCTCATGGTCTAAGGATAAAGATTACTTCGTATGATGTTATAGCAATATAAGCATAATGACTTTGATCGTAAGGCTATACTTCGGATGAATGTTCATCACATCATTCCACCAATGGTGTGACCTTGTTATTAACAACATCCAATGTCCATGATCAGGAAACCTTGATCATCTTGTTAATCAACAAGCTAGTCTATAAGAGAGGCATAACTAGGAACCCTTTTTGTTTATTAAACACACATGTATTGATGTTTCCGATCAAAACAATTCTAGCATGTAAAATAAACATTTATCATAAACATGGAATAAGATAATAACCACTTTATTATTGCCTCTCGGGCATATTCCCTTCAGTCTCCCACTTGCACTAGAGTCAATAATCTAGTTTGAAAACTTTGCGTATTGAACACCTATGGCTTCCTGGTGTTGCATATACGCTATTGCTAGTGGTTAACATAATCTCTGGATCTGACAGTTTCAGGTCCGTGTGTATTTGCATGTCTTTGCGTCTCTATGCATCACTCATTCTCAAATGAGATGGCATTGTATAAATTTGGTCCTCTGGTGAGACCTTTAGTTCGTTCGGGTTAAAATATGTTGATATTATTGTCACACAATATATCTTCATAGTATTAGCCCACTTTGAACCACACCTAGTTTGATAACAAACTACTTAACACAAATGCCCTCCTTTGCTGCTACTATAGCAGTCATATACTTAGCCTTTTGTTGTAGTATCCGTCACAATGTCTCAACTTTGGAACTCATCCAAATCAACCATGGAACATCCTTTCCATTACATTGTGCCACCCATAGTCTAAATTGAGATAAATTTAATTTGTATCTTGTGACAAAACTAGTATCAATGTAACACTTTACAATGAACTACCTTTAACTATTTGTCACTTATACATTATATATTCTTAGTTCTTCCAAAGCTCATAAGAATATCTTTACTATTGTCCAATGATCATCTTATGAATCATTTTATGGTATATGCTCATAACATTTAGAGCATAGGACATTCTGGATATATACATATAATGGTATAATCGATCAAAATCTTCATGTGATTTTACTCACCAAGTGTGGAAACACTTGAATTTTGATACAATCCTTTCCATGCAGCAAGAACCTTTCTTGTTGTTTCCATATTGAACCCTTTCAATATCTCATATATGTATGTCTGGCACAACCATATTAGCGCCTTAATCTATCCATATAGATATTGAGGCCTAATATTCCGGGTTTGCCCAAGTCTTTCATCGAAATCTTATTTTAATGAAATTCTTAACTTGTGTCAATACAAGATAGATCATTTCCAATCAACAATATGTCCTCTACATAATGTATTAGAAATATGTCTCAGCTCTCCCACTTAATTTCTTGCAAATGCAAGCATCTTGATCATCTCTGATGAATTTAAACTCTTTTAACAGTTTCATCATGGTGAAGATTCCAACTCCGCTATGCTTACTTCAACTATTGAAGTTTACATGCCCTTTTAGCACCCTTTGAATTAACAAAACCCTTCGGACCATGTCATGTACATGTCCTAGGTTACCGTTCTATTAGAAGAACTTTGTTTTGTTTATTCAACTACCATATACCAAATTATATGTAGTGGTTGCTACATTAATCCGTCAAGACTATATATCGCTATGAAAGATCAAATCTTGTCATAGTCAACTCCTTGAACATTGTCGTAAACTTCTTTCCGACATGTCGACTATTTCATAGATGTTACACATCCATGTCTTATTTCTTTATAGATCCAAACACGACCAATAGGCTTCACGCCTTTCCGAAGGGTCTTCCAAGTTCAGAAACTTGTTTTCTCGTGTATGGACACTATCACGGATTCTATGACTTCTAGTCATTTTATGGAGTCAGGGCCCATCATCGCTTCTTTGCATGTAGTCGGTTCATCATTGTCAAAACAATAACGACTTGCTTATCAAATCTTACCATTTGATTCTTACCGACCCACGCGGTTCTATATGAACTCTAATCTCCGAGATCACACCTTTTGTAATCACGAGAGCCATGAGCATTGTGGCCGCCACCGGGACATTTTCCGGTGCTGCGCTACTTAGCACATATAGCTAAGGTTCAACAACCTTATCAAAGTTCTATTGTCCTCCCACTTAACTTTTCACGAAAAATTCCTTCTCAAGAAACTTGACGTTCCAAGTAACAAACTCTTTTGTCCTTGGTGTTATGGAGAAATTCCCAACAAATTCTTTGGGATAACCTACAAAGACGTGCTTATCCGACTTTGGTTGTAAACATTTTACTAATGCATAGCATACCAAAATTTAAGAAAAGACAATTCGGGTTTTATCCCAAACCATAACTCATATTCAATGGATCACGATGGTACTCTTTTCAGTGTAAAAGCGGTAGTCTCTAAAGCTTCAATCCTTAAAACATAATGGCAGTTTTATAAATGACACCCTTGATCTTACCATGTCAAACATGGTTTGATTTCATCTCTCGAATATGCCATACTCCTATGGTTTATCGGGAAACACAAATCATGGAACAATTCCTCAAGTCTTAGGTGTTTTTGCTAAACATGTAACTCAAATATCTTCCTTTATGATCGAATCATAAACTCTTTATTTTCTTGTTTCAATGATTTTCCACTTCATCTTGAAAGTCTTTGAACAATTTTCAAATGTTTCATACTTCTTCCTTATTAAGTAAATATATAGATATATTCACTTAAATTTCTGGAGAAAGCATATGAAGCAAAAAGATCCATCGCATATGGCTACACATAATGGACTATGCACATCAGCATGCACAATTTCCAATAAGCTAGTCATCCGTTCCTCTCTGGCCTATGGACAGAGTTTCAATTATCTCGAGGAAAATCTCACATGTGTCAATTGATCAAAATCAAAAGACTCCAAAAATCCATCAACATGGAGTTTCTTCATGTTTTCTTTCAAATATAATTTAAACAGCGATGTCACTTCATAAGTGATCTTTCAATCATTTGTCTTGCGACATTTTAGCAATAGTGTTTATGGATGTGATTTCTCCAACTAGACTTGTAAAAGTTCATCCATCCTTTATGGAATACGGTAATTATTTGAACAACCATTGTTCTCATGATACCGGAACAAAATAACAATTATTTAAACAAATCTTGAAGGCTTGGTTTGATGACAATGAAAAACACAATAACACTTTATTTGTTTTCGATGAACATCATCACTCATTCTCCTGCTAGTTACTTAGGCCATTGTAGTTCATGAATTGCGTTGTCCTGTATGACACTTCATACCATCCAATTCGATATCCAATACCGGTATCCAATACCTAAGAACCACATTGTTTAACAAGCAAGGAATATAGCCATAACATATATATCTTCTATATACCTAAGTTGGACATCTCCAACCTTTTATTTTCTGCCAAATATTTTATAGATTCTCTTTCATCAATTCCTTTTCTTTTAAAAGAATCTATCAACATCAATAGTGGTGTCATCAACATGACACATGGTACAAAGCGTATATAGTCAAATACTAATACCTTTGGACTTGCACTTTGAAGTGGATCACCATCATCAAATGTTTGGTGTTCTTTCAAAAATCCATTCTTTAGTAATCTATTAGTGTAGTAAACATTTTACTTACATCTTCTATTCATCCTTATCATGACAACTTTCATGATCAAGCTACTATAGCCTATAAGGAAGAATCGCGAGTATAATATCAGTTCCCAAAACCTTTTTGGTAGATTCGGATGCCTAGCATCTCCATCCTTCACAAATTCTCATACAATATGAGAACATGTATTTTGCTAAATTATACTCTATCATAATGCAACCAAAAACATTGTTTCAGATATCACAATATCTTTCACACATGATGGTTTCTGAAACAATTTTCAGCTCCAATATAATCTTGATATTAAAACAACTTTTTGAATATCAATAATGATGGAGGCAAACATGATACTTTAGATACTAACATTGGAATTCTTACTCTTGATTTAATACTACTTATTAAACTTCAGGGAGTAAATAGAGTTTGCTGAAAGTTTGCAATAGGAGTTATAAACTTTAAATTGACATTCAAAACAATACGATACTAGTTCGTAAAGTAAATATCCAAAATTCTGTAGTTCTATTATCTCAAATAAAAACTAAGCATAAGGTAGTGAACAGACCCGAATGACTATAACAAATTATGCAAATTCACTTCAATTTAGTTTATGACAAATTGAGTTCGACTAATCCAAATTAGAAATAAACTCCCACTCAAAAACGACATCCCTCGTGCCTTTTTGGTGATTACATGAACCAAATCCACTACACCAAGTCCGATCATCACGTGAGTCGGTGTAGCTTCAAAGGCGAGCATCAATATGGTCATCACATCAACTATATGACTCATGCTTAACCTTTCGGTCCGTGTTCCAAGGCCATGTCTGTACATGCTAGGCTCGCCAAGTAAGAACCTTAGTATTCGCGTGTGTAAAACTGTCTTACACCCATTGCATGAAAGCATAGAGTTGAGAACACCCGATCATCACGTGATGTCTCGAAAACACGATCCATATAATGGTGCATACTTAAGGAAGAACACATTTTATCTTGATATTTAAATGAGGGATCATCTTACAATGCTACAGAAAGCGCCAAACTAGCAGTATAAGATGCTATAATCTAACGTGTAAAGTGAGATGATATGGTCCATGCATTTGATCTCTATCACTTGCATCATGGTATGATCTCTATCATTCCTTTGTGTGTAAGGCCAGGGTCTATGGAACTTACACGTTGATTGTGTTGTAATAGTATCTATCATACATCTACTTACAACAATACCATATCAATACACTAGCCCAGCAACGATCTAAACTAGACGCCTCTAATTTATCAATTGCAAGTTTTACGTGGCTTAGGGATTTCGGAGATAGAACCGTTCTTAGCTACGAACATGAACCACAACGAGGATAACTAAGTTATTAACAACTCGTTGTAAATCAGATATTGACTATAGTAGGAGAGACAAACACCCGCCAGCCACTTATGCAAAACAAGTTGCATGTCAGTCGTGGAACCGGTCTCATGTACGATGACATGCAAGGTTGGTCCGGGCCGCTTCATCCCACTATGCCACCAATATCCAAAATACATGAAAGAAGCAATAACATGATCATCATCGCCCACATATAAACATATGTGTACTACCCATGCTAAGCACCTACGCATAGATCAGGCTCTGATACCACTGTTGGGTCCGCAGCATAGAAAACAAAAATTTTCCTACGGTGTGAACTACACGCCAAGATCTATCTACTAGGTACAAAGCAACGGGTGGAAACGAGAACTTACCCTCGTAGACAACGAGCTTTGTTAACGAGTAGGAACTCGTGGTTGATGTAGTCGTACACTTGCCGATCTCAAGATCGTGATGAAGTCCAGCAGGTCCGGCTCCAGCACGTCCATCAGATCCAGCTCCAGCACCACCAAGTCCAGCACCGCAAAGCAGCGGTGCATCCGTGATCGCACACACGTCCGATACCCCGACAACCTCCATCCCTCGCTCCAGCAAAGCAGCAGAAGCAGCAACTCCTTTCTAGATAAAGCCACCGGGAACATGTATCTCGCTAATCCGAGACCATGTGGGAATAATACTAGAGGGGGAGAGATATCCTTCACAAGGAGGTGTGTGTGAGAAGTGAGGAGGGGGTGGCCTTTTATAGGAGGAGGGGGGTGCCCCTTCTTCATGGCCGGCGCATGGAGGAGGTGACTCTTCACCTCCTCCATTCATGTGGTGGTAACTCCCTCCACATAAATTTGCCCCTTCACATTCTCTTTTAAAGTCTCCACTTTAAATGCATTAAATTTCTCCAAATTTAATGCTCTCTCATTTAATAAAACTCTTTTATTATTTTTATTCAGAATTTTGTTAATTACTTTAATTAACAAACATTCACATAAAACCCCTTGCAACATTTCAATATTACATGCAGAACCAATTTCAGCAATTTCACCTGAAACAGTTTCGGTATCTATTGAAATAATTCTAGCACTTTCTTAAATCTTTATCTGAAACATATTTGCTCCAAATGGTGTCGGTATCCCTTAAGTGTGTCACCCTACGGTTCGCAAATAATGCAAACATGATCGATACCCCTCTCCGATCAATAATCAGCAGCGGGACCTGGAGATCCATACTGACTCCTACACATTCAACGAAGACTTCTATGATCGTGAGAACATTTAACACTAGTAACTAAATCCCTTTGTCCCGTGATATATTACATGTCCGAGATTCGATCATCGGTATCTCCATACCTAGTTTTATCTCGTTACCGACATGCACTCTTTTCTCGTTCCCGTGATATAACATTCTAGTGATCACATCACTTGCTTGCAAGCTATTTCAATGTGATATCACCGAGAGGGCCCAGAGTATATCTATCCATCATCAGGATGGACAAATCCCACTCTTGATCCATGAGCCTCAACATAACACCTTCGTAGCACTAAACCCACCTTTATAGTCACCCTGTTACGGTGTGACGTTTGATGTTATCAAGATACTCTTCCGGTGTTAGCAATTAACATGATCTCATGGTCTAAGGATAAAGATTACTTCGTATGATGTTATAGCAATATAAACATAATGACTTTGATTGTAATGCTATACTTCGGATGAATGTTCATCACATCATTCCACCAATGGTGTGACCTTGTTATTAACAACATCTAATGTCCATGATCAGGAAACCTTGATCATCTTGTTAATCAACAAGCTAGTCTATAAGAGAGGCATAACTAGGAACCCTTTTTGTTTATTAAACACACATGTATTGATGTTTCTGATCAATACAATTCTAGCATGTAAAATAAACATTTATCATAAACATGGAATAAGATAATAACCACTTTATTATTGCCTCTCGGGCATATTCCCTTCACCGTTCCCATGTCGTCCATAACCGTGGACATGGCTTTTCGAAAATATTAATACCCTACAGGGGTGCACAACTTTACCCACATGTACCAACCTCCTCTTAATGCCAGATATCGTTAGCCCTCTTCCTTGGAAGGCCGGCAGAGAGCGGTTGGACACTACCTTTACCTTGCTTTCGCCGAGACCATGAGTCACGCCCTAAGGAGATGCCGCCGTAATGGGTCAAGTCCCGAAGTCGGTCCCTAGAGATGTGTGCAGGGTTCAAGATTACGGAGGCCATGCCTCTCTTGTTCCCGACCATGCTTACCTACCTATATGAATGCACATCCTTCACCGCCTTCAAGAACAACCAAACATGCATATGTCGAATGGAACGCCCGAACTATGTGACTCATGGAATCTACTAGGCAAGTTAGTTGGTTGAGGGGGTTTCCTTGCCGCCATGTGGCTGTACGCTCGTCTTGGTTCCATAGGCAAGAACTCAGGTCCTAGTAGTGGCAAGTATGGGACTGCAAAAACCACAACCCACTGTGGCCTCCCATACAAGCCTTAGAATGTTTAACCTTCATCTCTGATCATACGACGTCATCCTATCATGCTAGGTTCATTCGCAACTCTGATTCATCAACCGGATGGACCAACAGTAATAGCTTAGCTTGGCTAAGCACAACGGATGGACCAGCTCACACGCCAAACCCTAGTGATGCTAGGAGCAGTGGATCAGGGAATATAGGCTACAAAGGTAACATGCATCAGATAGGATTACTGTATATATCAATAAAAGACTTTGGAATCATATGCACATGGCAAGAATGAAATACTTTGAAATCATAGGATTATATCATGTGTGGGGTTTTGCTTGCCTTTGCCTGTTGATACCCAAATATAGACCTTCAGGTTCATCAGGTGGACTTGTTTGATGATAGCCTTCGATGGTGTTGATCTCGGGCTTCGATCTTGATCTTGATATCGTTGCTCACATCAACTCCGGGGACTATCGAGAAGAAGAAGGAAAAACAAAAAGGAAAGAAACAATCAACACATGGCATCAATACAATTCTCAAACAAGAATGATGATATGACATATTTAAACGTGTTGCATCAAACCCTAAAGACATATGAACCATTTTAAGCGGAGTCGAAATGCCCTAAATAGAACTTCTGATAAACTCCGGAGACATATGAGAGGGGTTCATTAGGGTTTCTCTAAGGAGATCATTTTAGTTGTTAGAATGATGCATGACTTTGATGCGATGACATAGATCTCATTTTTTGAACATTTTGATATATTATTTGTATTTTTCTGACTTAAAATGAATAATTATGAATTTTCCCATTTTAAATCATTTTTAAAACAATTAAACAATTTTGGAATATTTAAATTATTTTACACTTGGTCCCACATGTCATAAATTTAATCATTTCAGAAAATATTTATGAAAATAATAAAAAACTGACAGATGGGGCACACAGGGGTATTTATATTTCAGAAAACAAATTATAAAACATTTAAACAAATAAAAGGGATTATTGCATCATGCTGCGTCAGCACGACGTCAGCAATGGCGATCTCTCAGGTTGACGACGATTTTGCCGATTGGGGGCACGCCAGGATGCGCGAGTGGGCTCGTTGGAGAGAGGGGCCGAGGCGGACCTTATAGAGGCGGCGCCGCTAGGAAACAGTCACCGGAGCAGCGTGCATGACGGCGGAGCTTGCAGATGCACAACGCGGGCACGGGGGAGGGCGAGAGGAAGACGGAGGAGAGCACGAGCGTGCTCAGGAACTCACCAGGAGAGCAGTGGTGGTGTCGTCGAGGCCAGGAGAGGTCGATCGATGCCAGAATCAGTGTCGGAGAGTGACTGCCGGCGGCAGAACGAGGTGGCGATTGACGTGACGGCGGCCACTTCGGCTTCCATGGAGTAGCGAAGGAGAATAAGAACATCAAGGGGAGCTTGACGGTGGCCTCGATTGGTGCTGGGGCGGTCGGATACTAAGGGGATGGCGGTGGCCGGCGAGCTAGGTTTCGGCCGTGCGGGCGAGAGACAGAGCGAGAGGGGAAAGTGAGGGGATAGGGTTATCCGCGGTGGTGCATGGGATCTTGTAGGTGTCCGGGGGCGGCAGCGAGAATCCTGGCGCACAGCGGGCATCTCTGTGCCGGCGAGCGGCAGAGGTGCGGCCAACGAGGTGCTCTACATCGTCAGCAAAGACGACGGCAAAGAGACGGTCGAACCGGTATGGGCTCCAGTTGGGCTGGCTTGGGCTGGGCGTGGGCCGCGGCAAAGTTTACGAGGAGGCTGCTGGTTTGCGCAATAGGCGGCAGACAAGAGAGAGGGAAGGTGGGCTTCGGCCTGGACTGCTCTGCTAGCTCTATTTTTTTAGAAAAACTATTTTCCAAATAGTTTGCTCTCTTTTCTTTTTGTATTTCAATTCAAATCTGTTTGGTGTCATTTCAAAAATACTAGAGACTTTTGTTAAACCGTTAAAATACTGTGGGGACCCTTTGTAACCATTTGGGTTGCACAACTTTTGTACTTTTCAAATATTTCAAAAGCATTTTGAATTCATTTGCAAGAGAGTAGGAAAATAGGGTTTAGGGTTTTATTTCCCCTACTTATATATATATATATATATATCAATTTTTCTTTAGTCCAAAAAGATGCATGCAATGCTCATGATGCACAAAACAAACCCTAATTACTATGAGTAGAACTAGGGGTGTTACACTACAGAAGGCCCACCTTGGTCCAATACTGTGCGGCCCATTTTTAGCCTAGGCCAAGTTTGTCCGTTACTGTTAAGGCCTTCTGTCGGCCTATCACATTTCTCGCACCCATCGAGGGCCGTTATGGCCCTCTACAATTACGACCTTTACTGTTCTGGACATTCACTGTTCCGGCCTTCTACTATTCAGTCCCATAAACGGGTTGAAGATTATGGCCTGCTAAAGTTCTGGCCTTGTTACTATTTCTGGTCTGTTACTGTTTTGGCCTTTCACTATTCCGGCCTTTCACTGTTCCGGCCTTTCACTGTTCCGGCCTTTCACTATTCTAGCCTTTCACTGTTCTGGCCTTTAACTGTTATGGCCTTTACTCGATGTAGGCCCGTCACTGTTGATTCGTTGCCCATTAAGGACTAATAAAACATTGTGGGCCTGCTACTGTTTAAGCCTATCTAACTTAGATCCATTGCCAGGACATAAACATGGATAAACAAAGAACACAAGTTCTCTAAAATGCTAAATAAATTCTGGAACTGTGGAAAAAAACTTATAACTAGAAAATTAGTAAATTATTATAGTCCTAAAAAATTCCGTAGCTCGTAAAGCATCATCGAAGTACAACACAGCTGATAAACAATATAATCTCAGTTTCAAAAATGTTCCTTTTAGGGAGCTCGCGCCGCCTCACATGTATCAGCAAGATTACCACGAGACTTGTTGAGGATATTATTAAGTAGATTCTCCGTCAAAGCTTGCCTATTTTTTAACTCAGATAACTCCTTCCTTGCTATGGAGACTACTGCATCTGTTCTATTGGCTTCCTGTCCAACTACATCAAGTGCATCTTGGAGTGCAACACCAAAAACACTTTCTACTGGAATGTATGGAGCAGTTGAGATTGTGTACCTATGTGAGCAATACACACTGTCACTGCTGCTCTGTCCAAAGATATCTACACTTGAGATAGTTGTTTTCTGTTCTGCCTTCATATTTATATTTGCAACCTAAAACAAAAAGAAACGTCATATAACATAATTACCAAGGAAAACAAAAACCAACGAATTTCAAATATTCCTTTTGCTAAAAGGAAGAAAGCAATTAGTAACGACAGGGCATCATACATCTCTTTCTTCTGGAATAACTGGAACAATTGACTTCATAGAGGCATGAGATAGTGTGCAACTGTCACTTCTGCCCTATGAAATGAATGCTCTACTTGATGAAGGATGAAACTAAGATATAATAAGTTACACCATCATACAAAGAAACAAAGCTACCATGTTCATTCTCAAAGATTTTCAAAAGATTATTTGGTCTGTTATAGCAATGTAAGCACTCGACACAAGGACCTCATGCAGACGGGTGCCTCTAATAGAATAGTCAAATCATTTTAGAGAAATGGTCAAACAATCTATCGAACAGTTAGGATGTTTAAATTTTTTGATTGTCTTCCCAAAGACAAAGTGTCCTATCATCTGCCTCGTATTAAAATAGCCATACACGTGTAGATACAAGAGTGAGATTTGAAGTAGGCGGTTCTTTATATTGGATTTTGTTGCATTTCTAGCCTTGTTATAATCACCCTTGTGACTCCAACAAAAATAACAACTCAACTAGAGTCAATGGCACAACACCATGGGACTTAAACCTTAAAAAAGGGGAGCATCCTTACAGTAGCTCTATGTAGAGTCTCAGAGTTGCTGATCTGGTTACAGGTATGTTCATCGATGATGTCCGCTGCATCAAGTAATTGGACTGGTGCTCTCCATGATTCAGTGTCGGTCCTCTGCATAATGGTGCAGCGAATAGTGAACAGAAAAAGGTTCCAGTCTCACAGATATTAGCATGAAGTGATACAAAAGCAATAGATACTTACGAGATTCTAGGGGCAATTCATTCTATGATTTCTAGTGTAAACTGCACCTGTTCATTGAGTAACAACAACAAACGGTTAGGAATAGTGGGGTAATCAGAAGCAAATGAAACAAACATCTTAGTGGAAGCAACATAACTAATGTAAACGCGTACTGCATACATAGGACAAAAGCATCAAGCAAGAAATAACTATTAGTGCCATAGCCTACGCCAAGCTAGAGAGAAATTATAACCGCATCACATATGGGCACTTACTAAAGTATAAAATGGAAACAAATGTGTTAACCGTTGGCTAACTCATATTTCGCCATGAAATACAAAATAGCACTTGAATGCCTTACAGTTAAACCTGACTACAAAAAAATTATTTAGGAAGATACGGGTAACAAGTATAGTACTTGTAAGTTACTACAAAAGTAGCACCAATGCAAAATACAGTTAACTGCTACATATTTATCTTACCAAACTCCAAGGAGATATGGTTACCTCGGTCGCGACGGTGTTTAGGCATGATGCGAGTCCTGGGTGGTGACGTCGAGGTTGTCGAGGGTGCTGGATGCGGTGCTTGTGGGCGAAGGTGAAGCAGAACAAGGGTTCCTCCGAGCGCTGATCAACAGCGGCGAAGAAGCAGATTCCTAGCAATGGGAAAGTGTTCAGCGTGCCAGGAGAGTGGGTCGGTGAAGCAGATCTGGTGCAGTGCATGGCGACGATGGTGAATCAGATCTAAGGTGCTGAAGGTAGATCTAGGGTTTTCCGTAGGGCTAGCGTAGCTGGGGGCGAGGATTGTGTGTGGGTGAGGGGGGTCGGTGGTAGGGGCGGGAGTATAGAGGTACTAAACGAGGAAATTATGATTGAAGCCCTAATGAACCGACTTCACTAGGGATAGATGGGGGATTCCAAGATGTTTGAAACGTTGCATAGCGGGAAATTTTCCCGCTCGACTAAATTCAGATTTATGTATAGTCCAAGTAGTAGTAAATTGGTAAGCCGTACTCCAGAATCAAAGGCCGACATGCACATCAATGATCATCCATGGCCCATACTGCCCCAGTTTAGAAATTAAGGGCCCATTTGGCCATTTGGCATCTAAATATTGATCATCCATGGCCCAGATTGGCTCGGTTCAGATATTAAGGACGAGCTTGGCATCAAAGTATTTTTAAATTATTTAGAAAACATTTTGATTTCTGAATAAACTGAACTATTGAATACCTTTTAGTGTTTTCTTCCAACAAATAATAGGGGTTTAAACTAAAGTATTCTCCAACACTATGTTTCTTAAAATAATTGAGAAAGAGGTCAGACCCCTTTTTGAAGAAACCGAGAAGAGAGAAAACTGAAGTATTACTTTGGTAGGCACTAAAATACTATGGCATTGATATATTCCCGTATTATATCTATTCATGAACGATGATGCGTATGAAGATGTTGTCACCAAGACAGGTAGTGAGCACGAAAATTATGATTAAAGACCCAACCAATTCGAGTGAATTTGTTTATCCATAGTCCAACTAATAATAGTAGAATGGTAGGCCGAGGTATGGGGAATCAAGTGTAATAATAAAGCGCCCTGCGCTTTAAAAAAATAAAGCGCCCTTTATCATAACTTTTTAATCCCTATGGTTGGCAGTGTTCATACTTCTATTCTAAATAAAAATATGGGAACCCACTGTTTCGTTAACATCAATAATATAGCGCCTTGAGGGACGACATCAAACCATTCATAAGGTAAGCAGCGACGGCGTTCTCATTGAAAAAAATGTGAAAGTTGCTAGGCCCCACAAGTACTTTGTTCTGACAACTCTTATTGTCTCTTCGCGCTAAGGATGACAATTTTACCCACGAGTGCCCGCAGGTACTGTACCCGTGTTGGTAGGGTATGGGCACAATTTTATATTCATGGGTAATACCCATACCCTACCCATTTAAACTGACATAGTAGTAAAACTTACCTGTAGACTTACAACCTATGGGGCCAAGCAACCTAGGAAAGAGTATGATACTGTGGCTTCTAAACTTCGATATTTTTTATGGGTACGGACATGGGTAAAGTTTTATACCCGCGAGTATGGGTATGGGTAAAATTTTCTACACATTAACTAATCGGGAGTGGGTATGACATTGTTCTACCCTACTCACACCCTACCCATTGCTAGCCTTACTTCGCGCTCATTCATTAATGCGGCCACGTTTACCTTCAGGTTTTTCGAAAGTTGTTCGGTCATGCACACATAGCATATTCTATGAAGTACAGTAGTACAACATACGTAGACCGCGATTAACTATTCGAGCTAATCACTATTGTTCTTATTTAAAAAGAAAAATTATTGGGCTTTGGAGCATGTCCAACAACCTTTTTGAATTGAATTGCTAAAATCTGACTCTAGGAAGAGGAGCGTGAAGGTTTATCAATGGAACACAATTTGCTAACCTTCCTATAAGCATTCATTAGTGTTTGCCCTTGCTAGCAAAAACCATGTCTATTCTCTCTGTTCTGAAATATAAGACGTTTTAGCTTTGTGAAATAAATGTATCTAGATGCCTTTTAATGTAAAGGTTCACTCCGAACATCTACGAACCTATACACTAAATGTCGTCTAGATACATTCGATTCACAAAGCTAAAACATCTTATATTTTTGAACGGAGGAAGTACATGACAATGACATGTGGTGTCAACCACTCGGTCACCCAATAAATAAACCCCCTTTATTGATAAATTTTGAATCACTATGGCTAGAAGTGTTTACCCTTATGTTTAAAAGGAAATATAGTGCGCCTGAGCAAGGACATCAAAGCCACCCATGAGGTAAGCTCATTAAAAACAAGAAAAATGTGGGGTTGCTAGGCCCCACAAGTAGTCTGTCCTCGCAACTCTTATTGTCCATTCACACTCATTGATACATGCGTCCTTATTATTCCTTGAGATTATCCGAAAGTTGTTCGGTCATGCACATATAGCATCATTGCCAATGTTTTTGAATTATCTCTACTACTATAATGGAGCAGTTTTGAATTAGATCCATAGCACCAATCCTGACTGTTGGTCTGTTAGATCCAATATTTTAGAGCAGCTAGATTCGTGTTGAAGGAGTAGTACCTAGAGCAAACTCTACCATGTTCTAGAACCATCATGTCACTCCCCCTCCCTGCAAAAAAGTTCATAGCGCAGTAGGTTGTATTCTCAATATGTGTAGATAGTTATTATTAATATACTTAATGTATGCCTTTTTTCTCTCACAAGACTATTGGTTAATAACAACTTAATGTTCATTAAGTTACATTTCATACAATAGATACGAGTGTGGCACGTGCCTTTTACTAGTAGGAAGTAGCGTGTGACTTCTTGCAAATCTTGCCACTATATAATGTACGAGTAACTTTGAACAATCAAAATTGTATCAAGACTGGCAAATCCAAACAATGTTAACTCTTGGATATTTTTTCCATTCTAGCACGTAGAAGATTCTATCGATAGTCCTTAGCACAATAAACGCTATGCAAAAACCACAAAGATTCTAATGACATGTTATACATTTAATTATCTTATCATACCCAGTATATAGTGTAAGAATAACTTTAAACTTTAACCGTTGGATGAAGATTGGAAATCCCAATATTGCTTACCGATGGATTTTCCTTCCACTCTAACATTTAGAAGATTCTATTGATATAGTCTTTAGCACAATGAACGCTATGCATAAACCTCAAAACACACTTTCCATCATTATAGAATCTCTATATCATTTCTCTAGAGCATGTCGGGATTTATGTACCTACTAATAGGTAGATTTCTAAATGATACAACTTAGAAGAACCAAAAATACACCAGATACTTTTTTTTTGAGCTTTACCTATTATTTTTTGAGCTTTACCTATTATTAATTTAGATAAAAATTATATTTTAGTACTATATTATATAATTAACTATGAAACGTTTCCCAAAAAAATGAGAAACATTCAATGATTGGTTATGTATTATGTACAACGACTACAGAAAAATGTCTGTATTTTGCAAAAAAAGGTCTATGGTTGTTGTTATGTGCAAAAACCTCCACAACATGTGGTGGTACTTGCAATGTCTTCGCTTCTGATGCTCTCAGGACGAAGGAGTACCAACCATTCGATCATGTTTCAATGATGGAAGGGAACTTTTGTATAAAAATAACGATTTAAGGGAGTATAAAAAATGATGGAAGGGAACTGCCAGGCTGCTCCTACGGCACGTGGCAACTCCTGGATGTACCGAGCAATCCTTTTTAACGGGCCATCAACAACGACCACCTCTCCCATCCAGGCACGAAGCACACAACGAAGAACTCTCTCTATCTCTCCCTGTCCCTTTAGGCCGGCCAAGCCACCACACCCACAAAAATGTCGCGCAGCTGCTCCAATTAGTGCTCCTCCATTGATGAGTCCAACGCACGGGCGAACGGGGATATCAGTCCGTACCATGGTGATAGCGGGGAGTCCGTTGACAGCCATACTATTCCTACACACCGAAAGGTAATTTACCCGACGAGGACCCTGCTTACTGTCATCTGATGGAGGGGACACCACCGCCAGAGAGCCAAGAGGAGGAGGAGGAGGATCCTTTGCCTTTCATCTATGAAGGAGATGTCATCTTCAAGAAGAGTTCTCTCGATCCATCCTCCATCGGCAAGAAGAAGAGGGAGCACGAGCAGGAGGATCAGGGGTCGGAAGATTTCTGGCCATTTCTCGACTTCGTCTCCAAGAAGAGTGCACTCGATCTCGCCTTCATCCATAATGAGAAGAGGAAGGATAAGTAGGCGGGAGGCTTGAAGAAGAAGACGGTGAGAGCTAGGGGATGCCAAGGGAAGCGGAAGGATGACGCCATCACAAAGGTGACAGCAGAAGGATCCAGGTCCAAGAAGACGAAGAAGTGTTAGGATTAAGTTTGTTTAATTTCACCTCTACTTCCTTTCTGTAATAATATTTGGAGATTGAATAAGTATTATCAAGTGCAAATTGGAACGGTGTTTGCGATCTAGTACTAGCATAAGTACTCCGTTTGTCATTTCATCTTCCACTTCGACGCAATAAAACCTCTTGTATTATCGAGGAAGGTGAAATTACTTCCTCCCCTTAATTTCTGCATGCGTTCGAGGAAAGAAGGGTGCCAATACAGAGAAACCCACATTAATTACTCACGTGAATTCAGGTAATTAATATTGAAAGGAAGAAGCCTGGGAATCCGCATGTATTCTTTACTAATTACTAATATCATTCATTATAAGTGAAATAAGGATCAGTAGTATATCAAATTCCATGGATAAAAAATAACCTCTGTACGGTCCGCGTAAATCATCTCCTTGCACGCCATTTCCATGGCATTGATTTGAAGTTATTTAATGTCACATTGATTTGAAAACTCAACTCCGCCCAACGTGCCACGTGCTCTCCCCTATCCCCTGGTCGTCACCACGACACGTCAAAAAGGCTGCGTCGCCTGCAAAATCAAGCAAGCACGAAACATCAATCTATATACGCCAGAAGAATCCAGCAGACACGCAAACATCAGAATCATAGCCCTAGCTAGCCTCGGTCCCATCGATGCTCCCCAGCGAGGCACCTGCGACTACATCAACATTAAGGTGCACCTCAAGCTTGTGGATTGCCCACAAGAAATAGAAAATTGATTTTCCCTCTCTCCTCTCTCTTCCATTTTATATTTTGGAAATTGTGAGGCTCTTTGTGTTGCTTTTTATAATGTGAAATTTGTGAGGTTGTTTATGAATCCGTTTTACTCTCTAGAATTGTTTTCAAAACACGGTCAAATTTCGAGGCATGCATATTCTTAGTAAGAAGTTGAATCTTACCAAACTCTCACTCGTTCTTGATACATTGACTGTCTGGTGGGTCCACTGAACAGATTTTCGCAAGGTGTGAAGTTAATTTCGAAACATAGCCCAAATTTCAAAACACGGTGAGTCATAGCCTCTTTGATTGTTTTGAAAACACGGTCAAATTTCTAGCATGCATATTCTTAGCAATAAGTTGAATCATTCCAAACTCTCACTCGTTCTTGATACATGGACTGCCTGGTGGCTCTAGCGAACAAATTTTCGCAAGGTGTGAAGTTAATTTCAAAACGCACACAAAATTTCCAAACACAGTGCGCCACAGCCACTTTGATTTTTTTCAAAACATGGTCAAATTTCTAGGCATGCATATTCATAGCAATAGTTGAATCATTCCAAACTCTCACTCGTTCTCGATACATTGACTGCCTGGTAGGTCCACTGAACAGATAATCACAAGGTGTGAAGTTAATTTCGGAACACAACCAAACTTTCACAAAAACGGTGAGTCATGGTCTCTTTGTTTGTTTTCAAAACACGGTCAAATTTCTAGGCATGCATCTTCTTAGCAAGAAGCTGAATCTTGCCAAACTCTCACTCGTTCTTGATACATTGACTGCCTAGTGGGTCCACTAGATATATTTTCGCAAGGTATGAAGTTAATTTTGAAACACATCCAAAATTTCGAAACACGGTGAGTCATAGCCTCTTTTATTGTTTTCAAAGCACGGTCCAATTTCTTGGCATGCATATTCTTAGCAATAAGTTGAATCATTCCAAACTCTCACTCGTTCTCGATACATTGACTGCCTGGTGGGTCCAGTGAATAGATTTTTGCAAGGTGTGAAGTTAATTTGTAAACACACGCAAAATTTCAAAACGCGGTGAGCCATAATCACTTTGATTGTTTTCAAAACAAAGTCAAATTTCTAGGCATGCATATTCTTAGAAATAAGTGGAATCTTTCCAAACTCTCACTCGTTCTCGATACATTGACTGCGGCCTGGTGGGTCTAGTGAACAGATTTTCGCAAGGTGTGAAGTTAATTTTGAAATGCATGCAAAATTTTAAAACACGGTGAGCCATAGCCAATTTGATTATTTTCAAAACACGGTCAAATTTCTAGGCATGCATATTCTAAGCAATAAGTTGAATCATTCCAAACTCTCACTCGTGCTCGATACATTGACTGCCTCGTAGGTCCACTGAACAGATTATCGTAAGGTGTGAAGTTAATTTCGAAACACAGCCAAACTTTCAAAACACGGTGAGTCATAGTCTCTTTGATTGTTTTCAAAACATGGTCAAACTTTCGAGGCATGCATATTCTTAGCAAGAAGTTGAATCTTGCCAAACAACTCACTCGTTCTCGATACATTGACTTCCTGGTGGGTCCACTGAAAATATTATCACAAGGTGTGAAGTTAATTTTGAAACATAGCCAAAATTTCAAAACACGGTGAGTTATAGTCTCTTTGTTTGTTTTCAAAACACGGTCAAATTTCTAGGCATGCATATTCTTAGCAAGAAGTTGAATCTTTCCAAACTCTCACTCGTCTACATACATTGAATGCCTGGTGGTGGGTCCACTAAATAGATTTTTGCAAGGTGAAGTTAATTTCGAAACACGGGCAAAATTTCAAAACACGGTGAGTCATAGTCTTTTTGATTATTTTCAAAACACGGTCAAATTTCTGGGCATGCATATTCTTAGCAAGAAGTTGAATCTTGCCAAACTCTCACTCGTTCTTGATACATTGACTGCCTGGTGGGTCCACTGAACAGATTTTAAGAAGGTGTGAAGTTAATTTCGAAACACATCCAAAATTTCGAAACACAGTGAGTCATGGTCTCTTTGATTTTTTTCAAAACACGGTAAAATTTCTAGGCATGCATATTCTTAGCAATAAGTTGGACCATTCCAAACTCTCACTCATTCTTGATACATTGACTTCCTGGAGGGTCCAGTGAATAGATTTTCGCAAGGTGTGGAGTTAATTTCGAATCGCACGCAAAATTTCAAAACACGGTGAGCCATAGCCACTCTGATTGTTTTCAAAACACGGTCAAATTTCTAGGCATGCATATTCTTAGCAATAAGTTGAATCATTCCATACTCTCACTCATTCTCGATACATTGACTGCCTGGTAGGTCCATTGAACAGATTATCGCAAGGTGTGAATTTCGAAACACAACCAAACTTTCAAAAAACTGTGAGTCATAGTCACTTTGATTGTTTTCAAAACACGGTCAATCTTTTGAGGCATGCATATTCTTAGTAAGAAGGTTAATCTTGCCAAACAACTCTTACTTGTTCTCGATACATTGACTGCCTGGTTGGTCCACTGAAAAGATTATCGCAAGGGGTGAAGTTAATTTCGAAACACCGCCAAAATTACAAAACACGGAGAGTCATGGTCTCTTTGTTTGTTTTCAAAACACAGTCCAATTTCTAGGCATGCATATTCTTAGCAAGAAGTTGAATCTTGCCAAACTCTCACTCGTTCTTGATACATTGACTGCCTAGTGGGTCCACTGGACAGATTTTTGCAAGGTATGAAGTTAATTTCAAAACACAGCCAAAATTTCGAAACATGGTGAGTCATAGCCTCTTTTATTGTTTTCAAAACACGGTCAAATTTCTAGGCATGCATATTCTTAGCAATAAGTTGAATCATTCCAAACTCTCACTTGTTCTCGATACATTGCCTGCCTGGTGAGTCCAATGAACTGATTTTCGCAAGGTGTGAAGTTAATATCTAAACGCACGCAAAATTTCAAAACGCGGTGAGCCATAACCACTTCGATTGTTTTCAAAACAAAGTCAAATTTCTAGGCATGCATATTATTAGCAATAAGTTGAATCATTCCAAATTTTCACTCATTCTCGATACATTGACTCCCTGGTGGGTCCAATGAACAGATTTTCGCAAGGTGTGAAGTTAATATCGAAATGCACGCAAAATTTCAAAACATGGTGAACCATAGCCACTTTGATTGTTTTCAAAAGAGGGTCAAATTTATAGGCATGCATATTCTTAGCATTAAGTTGAATCATTACAAACTCTCACTCGTTCTTGATACATTGACTGCCTGTTAGGTCCACTGAACAGATTATCGCAAGGTGTGAAGTTAATTTTGAAACACAGCCAAACTTTTAAAACACGGTGAGTCATAGTCTCTTTGATTGTTTTCAAAACATGTTCAAACTTTCGAGGCATGCATATTCTTAGCAAGAAGTTGAATCTTGCCAAACAACTCTCACTCGTTCTCAATACATTGACTGCCTGGTGGGTCCACTGAAAATATTATCGCAAGGTGTGAAGTTAATTTCGAAACATAGCCAAAATTTCAAAACACGGTGAGTCATAGTCTCTTTGATTGTTTTCAAAACATGTTCAAACTTTCGAGGCATGCATATTCTTAGCAACAAGTTGAATCTTGCCAAACAACTCTCACTCGTTCTCAATACATTGACTGCCTGGTGGGTCCACTAAAAATATTATCGCAAGGTGTGAAGTTAATTTCGAAACATAGCCAAAATTTCAAAACACGGTGAGTCATAGTCTCTTTGTTTGTTTTCAAAACACGGTCAAATTTCTAGGCATGCATATTCTTAGCAAGAAGTTGAATCTTTCCAAACCCTCACTCGTCTCCATACATTGACTGCCTGGTGGTGGGTCCACTGAACAGATTTTTGCAAGGTGTGAAGTTAATTTCGAAACACGGGCAAAATTTCAAAACATGGTGAGTCATAGTCTTTTTGATTATTTTCAAAACACGGCCAAATTTCTAGGCATGCATATTCTTAGCAAGAAGTTAATTTCAAAACACACCGAGAAATAGTATACTACTATAGTAGGGAGTAGCGAAATGAATTGCCTTGGCTGTGTGGTCAGGCAGCAAGGCTTTATCCAATTGCTAGGCATCGGGGCCCACCTGGGACGTGCATTTGAGCACCTGTGTCTCTGGCGTCTCCCTAGAAACCGTGGTATGATGACAACTGCATCTAAGCAGTACAGGACTGCAGTACACTACTAAAGTCTTACTTCATGAATTAGTGAGCAGGCGTACTTGAGTACTGCTACGTACTACTAGAACCCTACTGCCACCGCTGCCCACTGCCCGCCGCCCTAGGAGTAGTAAAAAGCCGCAAATAGCCACCGCCGCCCGTCACCCACCGCCCGCAGATGCCTACCTACTGGAGTACTAGTAGTAGTAGTATAGTAAAAAGAAGACATATGTACTGTATTACTATTGGAGTACTGATAGTACAACTCGAGTATAAAAAGACATATACTCTGTATTACTGGAGTACTAGTTCAAATGTACTACGTACTAATACTAGTACTCTGTATTTGTATCTGTATCTGTATCTGGACAAGCTTTAACCACAAGAAAGAAATGGAGAAGAGAAACGAGTCTGCCATGCCGAGAAAGAAAGAGCTAGAAGAGACAAGCAGATAGAATAAAATGCAGATGGTGTTGAAGACATGCATGCAGTCCTTGTTCTTTAACCCGCAACACTGTACACTTTGCGCCAGGCCCCAGGTATATCCGTCTCTCTCTTGGTGTAGACCTTTTCCATTTCGAAAAAAAAGCCGTAGACCTTCTGTCAACACCCGGATTTTTAATCCCAAATGCCCATTATACCATACCTCGCAATCCCAGGATTACCAATTTTGCGAGACATAACGGATTGGATATCACTGTACATCATCCATTACAAACCATATATAAGGTCTTACACAAATAAGGATCTCATGATCCAGTCTTAATACAACAAGTAGCGGAAATAAACGATAGCGTAGCGGTGGGGTCCATCTTCAGGGGCACATGCAATGCTGACGAAGGCAGATAGTCCTAGTTATCATAGCCGTCCTGCTAACCATCATCTTGATAATCTCCTTCATAGTCTGGCCATGATAATAGCCAGGAACAAAAGCCATGAGTACTCTTTAAGTACTCGCAAACTACTACTAGCAACGAGTACAAATCTAAGTTAAAGTGCCGAATCTAAGTTAACTATCAAGTTAAGTTTGAAACCTAAGCTGAGTTCAGAAGCAAAGAAAGATAAAGTAAAGTTCTATAATCACTTAAGTTGGGAAGCTATTATCATCAACACAACCCTGTTGTGGTCAAGTCAAAGTTGATCATTCATTTCAAGTTATTTAGAAAACATCTGACAACGAAGCAGTATGGCCATTCCAACTGTCCATAACCGCTTACGCGGCTATTCGAATAGTTTGACACTCTGCAGAGGTACACTTTCACCACAAGATTCGATACATCTGTCAGGGATAACCCTGAATCATCATACTTAGTATGCATATAATCAAACATAACCTTCCCTTTACACACCCTAGTACAAGCACCTCTCCTATGAGCATGGCCTCCCAACCATGACCATCAGTCATCTTGGGCACTGCATAGGTGGACAACATTGAGAGGTAGCCTCAGCTCAAACCTCTCCCGTGAGGGAACTAATACTAATGCATATAAATTTCCAGCTAAGCCTTACCCAATTCAGGTAATGTGGTTGTACGGTAAATTTGGAATGGTATCGCATCCGAATCCAACCATCAGTTTTATAAAAGGGTTAAGGCTCATGCCTCATCATTTTCAGCATCATAAACCAGTTGTGTCTCTCAACACATGTCAAAACATCTCAATAGAATGACTCATCATTCCAAGGTTTTCACAATTTATTTTCACCAAGTATTCCCATCTAGAGTGACTCAGGTTTTTGATCTATACTAAGATACTAAGTTAAGAGTGTTCACTAAGGTGGAAGTGATGGGTTCAATCTCATGCCATAGAGTGACATCCAAAGGTTTCTAAGTAGGTCAAGGTTTATACTTTTTATGCTACCTTCAAAATAAGTAAAGAACTTTGTGTAAACTAAGGGAGGTAAAACTTGTCAATCAGACTTGGGTTACTAATAGTCAAAGGGGTGTGATCAAAGCATGCTTAAGGCATCTTTGCTAAACCATCTAGTTTAATTCTAGCCTACTAACAATAGCTTGCCTTGGTTGGTGCAGTGGTTGAAGTTTTCTTCTTCTTCTTCTTCTTCTTGGTAGAACTCCTCCTCCTCGAAAGCTTGGTCGATACTAGTGTCTATAAATGCATAGGGAGTGCACAATCACCAAACAGTACTTAACTAGGCTAAGTAGCATTCTAAAACACACATTTGATGATCTATTATCATCACAAACATCACAAGTTTTAATTCAATAGTTTCATCCTTTTTATTTTAGAAAAGTAATTTCTACTCATTGAAATATTAACTAAAATTTTAATATTCACCACCAAAATATGGGATCATGTGGACACATGTCCTCACCACATATTCTAACATGTGGGAATGAGATTTAAGGGTTGGATCAATATTACTTTGGTTTAAGTTCATTATTTAATGATTTAAAGTGACTAGAAATGCCTATATAGCATTATTTTGGTACTAGTCCAAAGTCACTGCATGTCAACCTTAATATTATTACATATTTATATAGATATGATGAAATATGATTTTTGAGAGTTGGAATCAGCTCAAAAGCTAACTTGGTTGATTTTATAAAAATGTTGCAAGTTGCAAAAGCTTCTATTTTGTTATTTTTATTAGGAGAGATATATAACTCTAATTGAATTAAATCCAATGGGCTTGGATAGATCATTTTAATACCTTTCAGACAAAATTGGTTTCATACAATTTGGGTTTATAAAACTCTCTGAATTGATTTTTGAAACTAGGAGACAGAAACTAGATTTAACTAAAAAGGAAAAACCAGATTTAAATCTATGTGCTAGCACGGGAAAAGAAATGGGCTGGCCCAGTGGCGCTCCGCGGCGCGGGCCTCAGCTGACAGGGGGGTCCCATGTTTCAGCGGCACTTAACACGCGAAACGGTACACGCGCTGTGGGCCGTGCGATTAGAAGCGAGATCAACGGCTGTGTTCGTTGTCGACGACGAATAGGTCGCCGGCGAGCTCGAACCCTAGCGGCTCGGTGGGGGTCTACTGGGGGCGTACGAGGGCTCCAGCAGGGTCGGCGAGGCGGGAAAACAACGTGGAAGACGACGGCGAGGCGAGGCGTGGTCGCGGCGGAGCTTGGGGCAGTCGAAATCAATGACACCCTTCTCCTCTAGAGGCGGCGGCTCCAGCTTCAATTCCGGCGAGCTGCTGCTCCAGTTGCTCCGGCTAACGGTGGGTGAGGTTCAGAGACGTGAGGGGAGTGGAATGGTGTGGAGAAGAATGGCTAGGGAGGGCTCCTTTTATAGGCCCGACGGTGAGACCGAGCGGGATGGGCGGTCGACGGTGGCGACATGGCTACGGCGAGCTAGTGACATGGCGGGGGATGGCGATCGATGGGCGGTTCCCTGGTGGTGCTCTAGGACTTAAATGCGGTCGTAGGGGCAGTGGCACGCGGTCTTGGCGAGGTGGCGCTCTGCGCGGCCGAAGCGGCGGTGTCCACGGAGAGCGGTGGGCGCGGACTGCGGTCGAGCGGTGACTTGTGAACGTGGGGACAAGGCGCGCTCTGGAGGCGGCACTGGCATGGTGCGGTGGCACTGGGTGTGGGCTCTCCTCGGTGGTCCACGACAGCACTTGGCTCGGGCAGGGGACAGAGAGGGGCGGTGAGGTGCAGGCTACCTCCTAGACATGGAGAGAGAGGGGGAGGTGGTATGCTAGGGTGAGGGCAAGGTTGGCCAGCGAGTTGGAGCTCGGCCTGGCTTGGCCTGGCCACTAGGATGTAGGGGATGGGGTGGTAATGGCATCGTTTGATCAAGTGGAGACAGAGGGAGTGTTTTGTGGTTAAATGGGTGGCTAATCTCTGTAGAAACAGTGAGCTAGCTATTTGTGTTTGATTCTGCCTGCCATGTGTTTGATGAAATGACCGCAAGAGAAAAAGTTTTGAATTATGGTTTCAAAATTTTTGAGTGATCTCCACTAGTGATAGGTAGTCTCTGGTTGCAAGGGTTTTGAAAATGGAGCTCAAATAGATGGTTTTTGAAATAGGGGTGATCTATGCATATGCATTAGATTCAATTTTAAAATGTCATTTAAAATAGTTAACAGAATGTTTTTAGCAGATCAAAAGGTGGGCCTTGGTACCTCATTATGTGTACTTGCAAGGGGTGCAAAGATCAAGAATTGTTTCTGTTAAGAATTCAGTACTTGGAATAGCCAAAGTAGGCATGAGAGTTAAATTTGCCAAAATGACCATTCCTTCTTTTTAATTCTTTTTGATTTGATTTTCTTTAGGAAAAGTTTGGGAATGATGTAGATGAGGTTTAAATCACCTAAGAAACATTTTACAAGCATTGGATCACACAATCATGGCAATTCAAAACAACTCCTATTTTACATGCACACACATATGAATGCTTTCATTTTAAATTTGGAAAAGTTTTTCTTAACCCTATTTTTGGATGATTTGATCTTGATAAGCTTGGATTGAAGTTTTGGGATGTTACACCTTCTTACCAGTCATGCAGGTAGGATCTGTTTGTCTCGTACAGTATTGTACAGGGTATTAAGTGCATGATTTACTCTCACCTATCAACTTTCTACAGCCTTCATTCAATGAAAACTCAATGCTGCATAAAAATTTAGGACTCCGGGCACTACATCAGCGAACCGAGCTTCCAGGGAACCACTCCAATGCTGAGCGCGTCGGTGGATTCCACCAAGAGCTAGCCGGCGATGGACAAAGACGAGCTAGCGCCAATAACTGTTCTATGCCCCCATGACGGCCTCCTCACCATGGTCGCCTACCACGAGCTCGATGACCACAAGGCCGCGTGCCAGTACAGCCCGTGCGGCTGCACGGAGGTCGGCTGCATATTCACCGTCTCGCTGGTCGAGCTCCTTTTGCACCTCAACGGCATCCACAAGGTATAAGTGCATAGGCTATTGTACGGCTAACCAATGGAGTGTATAGTAACGATGTTGTTACCGTCCTTTCCGCCATCCATGGTCATCATCTACGGTGATGACGCTACCATGTTCATCCTCATCATCACCGAGCTCGGCCAGGCCGCCGCCGTTTCCTCAGTGTGCGTCAGGGTGGCCTCGTGCTCGTGGCCCCAGTACAGGTGAAGCTGTGTGCGACTGGCCCGTAGTCACAGGCGGACTTCTCTACGGACACCCTTAATGGGGTCATTGAGCCGACGAGCTGCGTGTCGCCTGACAGTGTTGGCCTCGAAGATCTGACGTTCCTCACGGTGCCGCCGCGGTACATTACCGCGGCTGATGGACTGTACGGGACAATCAAGGTGTTGTCTTTCTGCATTTGCATTGACAAGATGAATTGATCTTAATCTTTGGCTAAGTGATCCTAATGTCATGGTAATGATGTATTACTAGTTAATTTAGTTGTAGAAAAGTACCACTCGTTTACTAGTTACTGTAGTAGTTGTGGGCCCCCGGATTAATCCTCCGAGAATCCCTGTTATGCAGACACCACGATCCCATGATCAGTTAGTCGTGGCACATAACCGAAAAGTATCAAGGTAAACATCCATTACTTAAGAGGATACATGTCATACCTTACATGCCATTATGGCTAAAACAATCATCATCAGTGGAACTTCATTAAGCGTAGAGCCTGAGTCATGCCTTAACCTACAGGCAACTGACTGGGAGAACGTCCTAGCTCGCATAGCCGTCAACTTCACCTTCTTCTTGAGGTACTTCTCGAATATGACAAAGTTAATAGCCAGGGACAATTCCAGTGAGTACTTTGAATGTACTCGCAAACCACCTTAAGAGAATAGTAATAACAATAGGATATGCAATATGGTTGTGGTAGTAGGAGGGCTCCAAGATAGTTTCTTTTCTCAAATAGTTTCTCTTGTAGATATAACATCACCATATCTTTGTTGAAAACTTTTATAAACCTTTTTGGAAACATTTGTAAAACTTGTAAACTATTTGGATGGGGTCACCCATTTGCGTTCTTTCTGGTCATCCCATGACCAAACTCCTTTCCTTCCTTTCCGACCATCCCATGGTCAAAGCATGTATCCTTTTCGACCATCCCATGGTCAAAACATTTCCAAAGCCATTTCTTTTTTGAAGACCTTTTTGAAATCAAAACCAGCACCGCTCTACAGCAACCTTCCCAACCGTCCATGACCGTGGACATGGATATTCGAATAGATTTACACTCTGCAGAGGTTGTACACTTTACCCACACCATCCGGGTACCCTACCCTGATCTACACCGATCGTGGGTCAAGTAACAGATCAAGACTCTCTGGATTCCCACTCCAATATAAGTGCCTACCCTATGAGAGTTGCTCCCCTCAACACCGGGATGCCCTATATAGTTCCCAAGCCAACCAGAGCGCTTTTTCCACTTCCCAAGTGTGCGCTTTCAATGAGGGGCTCATAGTAACGCGTGGAGGCCCGTAGACCCTTCGTTCCTTCTCCCAGTCGATGCTTTACATGGACCCTGCCAGAGAAGGCCCACCCTCTAGGGATTGTTATCTCCCCATGTAGTAGTTGCGAGGCAGCTTATACCATCATAGACAAACATAAAATCCAGCCCTGTCCCATTGCAAAGAACCAGGTGCATTTTCGTAAACCTTTTTCCTCCAGCTTCCCTCACCATTTTGTAAAACAGACCCCTTTTTATTTCTCAACATCTTTTGGGAGGTCTAACCTCACCAAGGTTTTGCCATAAAACATTTTTGTAAAACATTTTCCAGGGTCCTCCCATCCTATAGTTTTGCTTCGGCTAAAATAGGGTCTCCAAAGGGTTATGGTGTTATGCACCATCTATTCTACTAGGGGCCAGTAGGTGTCATCAACGGGGTTGTACTTAATAGTACAAAAGTGTAATAGTTCGGAGGAGCCAAACCACTACCATATATACATCAACATATAGTAAAGCAGTGCAGTTTTCATAAACAGTAGATAAAACATGCATAATTAAAACAGTAGGACAAGGCCTATGAGCAAGAAGTTGGCTTGCCTGCGATCAGCAACTTGGCAATATATGTCCCTAGGCTTCTCATTAGAAAACCATAATAACCAACTTCTTCTGGTCTCATATATAATCGCATCTATCGTCAATATGGACCACATGCAAGCAAACAATGGGCACAATAAACACCAGGAATACAAACACCAATACCATACAACAAATAAACATTCAACACATTATTCACTTCAGTAGGTTTTGATATATTGAGTTTATAGAAATTGGAAATACTTTATTTGCATTGGTGGAGTTTTGTTTATGATTTATGTGGCATACATCACTTAATTAAGTAACTTAAGTCCAAGGCTTGGTTCTGTATAATATCATTATATAAAAATGATACCATTAGATAGGTAATGATAATATGAAGCTAACAAAAGTGGTTTCACTATCTTATCAAAATCCATTGATTTACTATGCATTTCCTAGTGAATAAAACTCTAGTTTTAGGAAATTATTCATCAGAAAATTTCTGTTAGTCCAAAAAATATTTCCTTGGATGGTTAAGTAGAGTTTGGTAGGCTTATTCACTGAGAGTTGGAATCATGTCAAATTATTAACTAGAATGCCCTCAGGAAATTCCCAAAGGCCGTTCTGGAAGGTTTTTGTCCTTTTAACCATTCTTAATTTACAGGGAATTTCTATATGATTCCAAAGACACATGTTAGGTACTTTGAATACCTTTCTATGGAAATTAGAATCAACCTTTTGGGAGGTACATAACTACTAAGATTATTTTATTAGTGACTTAACTCTACACAGAATAGTTTAATTCCTAATAGATCAACCATGACTCATAAAATTTTGGGCTCCTAGGATTTGATAGATATTAGTATTCATGTCTCCTGGGAGTTTGAATTAGGTCAAGAAATATCTTGGTTTTACCTAGAGAAAATCCTAAATCCAGATTTGGACTGTTTTTGTTATTTTTACTATGGGCAAAATATGGAGCAACTTGATGACCCACAAGTATAGGGGGTGTATTGCAGTATTTTTGAGGGAAGTGAAACCCAATTTATTGATTCGACACAAGGGGAGCCAAAGAATATTTATAAGCCTTAACAATTGAGTTGTCAATTCAGCTGCACCTGGAAACAATCTTGCTCACAGCAGTTTATCAGTAGCAACAATTTTGTAGTACGAATAGTAAAGTATAGCAGTAGTAAAGTAGAGACAGTACTAACAATAGCAGTAAATAGTAGGATTCGAGTGCGGTAGGCATAGGGATGGATGGACGGACATTGCATGGACAAGACAATTCACATAGCAATCAGAACATAGGGCAATTGCAAATAAATAAGATAAAGCATCCAAGTACTAGATAATCATAGGCATGTGTTCCATATATAGTCATACGTGCTTGCAATGAGAACTTGCACAACATCTTTTGTCCTGCCAGCCCGTTTGCAGCGGGGCCTCAAGGGAACTACTGGAAATTAAGGTGCTCCTTTTAATAGAGCACCGGAGAAAAGCATTAACACTCCATGAACACATGTGATCCTCACATCAAAGCCATTCCCTCCGGTTATCCCGATTTCTGTCACTTCGGGGCCATTGGTTCCGGACAACAACGTGTGTATACAACTTGCATATAAGACCAAAAAAAATACTATCATAATGAATCAATAACATGTTCAGATCTGAAATCATGGCACTCGGGCCCTAGTGACAAGCATTAAGCACAACAAGTCACAACAAAGTCATAAAGCACTAATAAAAGATACTAGGCACCATGCCCTAACAATCTGATGCCATTACATGAACGATCTCATCCAATCCCTACCATCCCCATAGCTGGACGGTCGATGGAGGAGCGATGGTGATGATGATGGCGATGATCTCCTCCAATTCCCCGTCCTGGCAGGGTGCCAGAACGGAGTTTCTGGTGCTGTTTCGTGGAATCTGGTGGTGGCGGCGGAGCGGAACTCCTTCTGGAAAAACGTCGACCCCCTCGGAGTTTTTAGGTCAGAAAGCTTCTTATAGGTGAAGAGGGAGACCGAGGGGGTGCCTGGGGGGCCCACACCATGCCTTGGTGCGGCCAGGCCTAGCCCGCGCCTGGGGGTAGTGTGGCCAGCCCCTGGCCCTCCTCCGTCTCGTATTCTAGCTCTGTGAGTCTTCCGGAAAAATAGGCACTTTGGCTTTTGTCCCGTCCAATTCCGAAAATATTCATTTTCTGACTTTCCTAGAACCAAAAACAGCAGAAAACAGTCAGCTGGCACTGTGGCTCTTGTTAATAGGTTAGTCCAAGAAATCATATGAAAAGTACTCCAAAGTGTGGACAAAACACAAGAAAGGAGATAAAACCAAGCATGGAACATCAAAAATTATAGATACATTTGCAATGTATCAACATCCCCAAGCTTAACTCCTGCTTGTCCTCGAGTAGGTAAGTGATAAAAAGAAAGAATAATTTTTGAGGTGACATGCACCATCAAAGACTTGATCAAAGTATTTGTAAAACATTCAAAGCTGGGATCATAGTACTTCAATCATAACATGAAAGACAAAGTTATAGCAATAAGACAAAGAAACTATGATGCAACATGAAAAGGTACAAACAAAAGATTCATGAATAACAATGCTTTGCAAGACGTTTGTTTGTTTCACATAAAGAAAACATAGCATAATAGTAT
Source organism: Avena sativa (assembly GCA_916181665.1). Lineage (NCBI taxonomy): Eukaryota > Viridiplantae > Streptophyta > Magnoliopsida > Poales > Poaceae > Avena > Avena sativa. Next base: position 258,532,475 of record OV702292.1, on the reverse strand, counting down.
TCAGCTTGTCCCTCATAGAGTAGCAAATATAAATGCATAGGACACCTTCAAAGTTCATAAGAGTGACTAGATACAAATAGTCTAAAACAAGCAATATCAAGTTATGCATCAATCAACTAGTCTTGGGACAATGCACATAGAACTAAGAATGGCCACTATGCTCTCAAAGTAGGTGCATAATGGTAGAAGATGGAGACTCAATATATAAGTGGAAGAAAGGCCTTCATATAAGGAAGTAGGGATTCAAGTCTCATAAAGAGCTTCCAAAAATTATGGTACTTATAGCTTTCAGCTCTCATTGCCCCTATCATAAGCATCTTGAAGTGATTAAGGTTAAAGTGAACAAACTATGGTGTACATGCTTGATGAAGTATAAGTTAGAAATCTCATGTCCCTTGAATACGAGGGCCGCTCCTCATGCTACTCAAGTTTGGTCACTGGTAAGTTCTTGTCATCGTAAGTACATGTGTATCATAGAGAACCGCCAACGGGGTACCCTTGCCCGATGATACAGAAGAATCCCCATATCAAAATGATAAGGCAAGCAGACAACAAGCATCTCAGCAATCTTCTTATTTACCATGGGAATATGGTGCCTTTTTCTCTCTTTCTTCTTTTCATAATCTCTTTTTTCTCTTTTCTCTTTTTTATCAATATAGGACTATTTTTTTATAAGAAGAATGCTTCATAGACAGCTCATTATGGTTACGCTGCAGGTTTCCACCATGTCAGCATGGATTAGACCAGCGGCCCAGGCGTTTCTCTAACACATATACATAACTCCATGGACTTACAAGCTCCCCTTTCATTTCACACCGACGACATCCATATACAAAAGAACATGATATCAACTAGGTACAAGTACCAAGTGCAATGTTGAAAGCGTTCCCCATGAAAGCATGGTTCTGCTAATTCCCAACAAATAAGTGCAAGCATATACAACATAGACGACACAATGGTTGAAGTTTATTAAGGGCAAGAAAAGTAAAGTGTGCCATCAAGTTCATGAGAGCTTTAATCGCTAGTTTTCTCATAACAAGTTTAATTTGGAAGGTAAACAAATGCATGAATATACTTGGAATAGCATAAGCTAATAGGTAGGTATGGTGGACTCTTTGGAATAACTTGGTTTAGGGAGTTGGACGCATGAGTGGAACTCATACTTGGTTATGGAGCCTAGCAAAAGACTGGGAGCGACAAACTAAGAGAGCAATAATGGCCATAATCATGCAGAGCGACAAAACATCATTGATCAAAGCATAAAGTGATACTGCAAGTTGAAAAATAAAGGATCATAAAGGCTATGGTGACTTGAGATAGTCATAACATGGTGTGAGCATGCGCCAAGTCAACCCAAATAAAGCATCAAAGGAGAATACCACTACACTATGCTTTAATATGCTAAAACAACACATGATTCATCCAAGGCACATTAAGCAATCTGAATTGTTTATAACAAGTTATGCTACAACAAAGAATACTAAGCATAAAGCCAGAACAATATCAAGCATGGCATGACAAAGCATAGGCCACAGTCAAAAACAAGCTCTCTTTACCACTTAAGCATGAACTTTCCTACTCTTTTCCAAACCAAACCAAACCAAACTATTTGAAAACCAATGCATGAAAGAGGAGGTCCAACCAATTTATTTAGCAAACTAAGAAAAAAAGCAAACAAAAAACCAAAACAAAAACGAAAAAGAAGAAGCTCCAAGAACAACACAACTGTGCATGAAACAATAAAAATGAAGCGTTTGGAGGAAACCTGGGATTTTTATTTATGAAGAGGGGGATGCCTTGGGCATCCCCAAGCTTTTATACTTGTACTTCTTGGATATTTCTTGGGGTGACAAGCGTGGAATCCCCAAGCTTGAGCTTTAGTCCATCCTTCATCTCATTACTTATTCCTTCCATACACCTGAAATTTTTCCTTCATACAAAACTTCACACAATCTTTATTAGAAACATTACTGCACTCAAGATAATAAGTCTTAAGGTTCATTTCTAACACCAAATAAACTTCCATTAGAACACTAGCTACTGCAACACTTCCCTCAAAAATCTCAATTCCCCAAAAGAACTCAAAAAGGAATCAACAAGAAGCAAATGCAGAAAATGGCAGAAATCTGTCAAAACAGACCAGCAGGTAAAGACAAATTTTTTAGAAGACTTTATGTTACTCAAACCAAAAAGTGTTGAACTAACGAAAGTTATATAACAACCTGGGGCAGAAGTACAAAAATTCACGCCTCAAAAAGACGTTCAGAGATTTTACACGAATTTTTACGGTGAAGCACAGAAATCTGTTTCGGGACAACAACTTTCCCAATCATTATTTCTCTCTCATTTGAGGTTACCCTTAGCACAAAAAGCAAATAAAAAGTATAAGTAGAAGTTATTACTGAAGTAATAACTTCCAAGACTCTTCTAAAAATTTTGGGTTATCTCCCAATAAGTACTTTTCTTTAACGCCTTTAAGTTAGGCATAAGCAAAAACTAAAATGGATAGAATAGAAGTAAGCGGAGATAATCATGGTGAAAACATTGTTTTGTTCAATGAAATCCTTTTGTTAACAAGGTTGATCAGGTCTTGCTACAAATCAATTTTCATATGAGACAAAACTTTGTATTCCACTAGTTATTATGTTACCTCAACTTTGATAGCAATGGTCCCAATCATAATAGTTTCAAACTTTTCTCTTGGTACGGGACAATATATCTCTCCAACTTGAATGCCCTCGACATGTTCAATTGAATTCAAATCATAAGTCCTTTCAATCTTCTTGGGGAAATAGACAATATGTTCCTTGTCATTAACATTGAAGGTCACCTTCCCTTGATTATAATTAATAACAGCTCCTGCAGTATTTAAGAACAGGTCTCCCAAGAATGATAGACATATTATCATCTTCAGGCATGATAGTTTGAGAGGATGCTCACATAAGAAATAAGAGTTGAAGTAAAAGAGAGCATCAAGAAGCAAATTCAAAACACATTTAAGTCTAACCCACTTCCTATCCATAGGAATCGTGTATGCAAATAAATTTGCAAGGAACAAAGTGACAGGCATAGGAAGATAAAACAAGAGTGACTTCAAAACTTTCAGCACATAGAGAGGTGTTTCAATATGATGAAGGCTTCTACAACCATATTTTCCTCTCTCATAATAATTTTCAGTAGCCTCATGAATAAACTCAACAATATAACTATCACATAAAGCCTGCTTTTCATGATCTACAAGCAATAGAGCTTTATTATAAACATTTTCAAAAGAATCCTCAGAAACATAACATTCATCCTCATTTAGTACGCATGGGGGACAATCAAATAATGTAAGGGATAAAAAGTTACTCTCATTAGTAGGTAGGCATGGGTAGCTATTCCATTCTTCCTCCTTTTGTTCATCACTCTCCTCCTCTTTTTCATCTAATGAGATTTCAGGTTCATTAATTTCTTCTTCCATAGGATCCTGTAAGGCATTAGTCTCTTCCATTTGTGGAAAGCATCTATTAATATATTCAAGAATATAGCCATTTTCTTCCTTGTAATTATCAAAGCAAAATTTAAGTATACCATAAACCTCATATTTGTAAGGTGAATCATCAATATTTTCAAGCAAACTAGCAAGTTCAAAAGCACCCTTCCAAGCAATAAATTCTTCAATTTGTTCCACATCATAAAAGTCATAATTTCCTTTAACATAAGAAGATATGGTAACATTTTCATTATACTCATATTGAAAAGGGAGGTGTTTGTACCTCCTACAGCAACAAGATTTATCCAAGCAATAAGTAACATTATAAGTAGAGCACACGTTTCTAGCAATGGTATACAATTTATCAATTTGTTCCCATAAGTGTTTCCCTTTTTGTGACAAGTGGTGTTCCTTATAATAATATTTTTGATCTTCTGTGAACCCACCTTGCCAATAAGATTCAGTTTCAAAGAAACCAACCATTGATAACAAGCATGATAAGGCAAGACAATAACAGACCAACGAAAATAACAACTAGAGTAGGAATTACCTTTTTTTGTATTTTTGATAAAGAAACAAGCAAACAAGGCGAAAATAAACTTAGCTTGAACAATAGTGATTCCAAGTGGACTTGATAAATAAAGCTACGCTCCCCGGCAACAGCGCCAGAAAATAGTCTTGATGACCCACAAGTATAGGGGGTGTATCACAGTATTTTCGAGGGAAGTGAAACCCAATTTATTGATTCGACACAAGGGGAGCCAAAGAATATTTATAAGCCTTAAAAACTGAGTTGTCAATTCAGCTGCACCTGGAAACAATCTTGCTCACAGCTGTTTATCAGTAGCAAAAGTTTTGTAGTAGGAATAGTAAAGTATAGGAGTAGTAAAGTAGAGACAGTAGTAACAGTAGCAGTAAACAGTAGGATTCGAGTGCGGTAGGCATAGGGATGGATGGACGGGTGTTGCATGGACAAGAAAATTCACATAGCAATCAGAACATAGGGCAATTGCAGATAAATAAGATAAAGAATCTAAGTACTAGATAATCTTAGGCATGTGTTCCATATATAGTCATACGTGCTCGCAATGAGAGCTTGGACAACATCTTTTGTCCTGCCATCCCATTTGCAGCGGGGCCTCAAGGGAATTACTGGCAATTAAGGTGCTCCTTTTAATAGAGCACCGGAGCAAAGCATTAACACTCCGTGAACACATGTGATCCTCACATCAAAGCCATTCCCTCCGGTTATCCCGATTTCTGTCACTTCGGGGCCATTGGTTCCGGACAACAACGTGTGTATACAACTTGCAGATAAGACCAAAAACAATAATATCATAATGAATCAATAACATGTTCATATCTGAAATCATGGCACTCGGGCCCTAGTGACAAGCATGAAGCACAACAAGTCGCAACAAAGTCATAAAGCACTAATAAAAGATACTAGGCACCATGCCCTAACAATCTGATGCCATTACATGAACGATCTCATCCAATCCCTACCATCCCCATAGCCTACAGCGGGAGATTACTCACTCATAGATGGGGGAAACATGGATGGTCGATGGAGAAGGGATGGTGATGATGATGGCGATGATCTCCTCCAATTCCCCGTCCTGGTAGGGTGCCAGAATGGAGTTTCTGGTGCTGTTTCGTGGAATTTGGTGGTGGCGGTGGAGCAGAACTCCTTCTGGAAAAACTTCAAACCCCCCGGAGTTTTTAGGTTAGAAGGCTTCTTATAAGCGAAGAGGGAGACCGAGGGGGTGCCTGGGGGGCCCACACCTTTCCCTGGCACGGCCAGGCCCAACCCGTGCCTGGGGGTGGTGTGGCCAGCCCATAGCCCTCCTCCGTCTCGTATTCTGGCTCCCCGAGTCTTCCGAAAAATAGGCACTTTGGCTTTTGTCCCGTCAAATTCCGAGAATATTCATTTTCTGACTTTCCTGGAACCAAAAACAGCAGAAAACAGGCAGCTGGCACTATGGCTCTTGTTAATAGGTTAGTCCAAGAAATCATATGAAAAGTACTCCAAAGTGTGGACAAAACACAAGAAAGGAGATAAAACCAAGTATGGAACATCTAAAATTATAGATACATTTGCAATGTATCACAACTGACTATAGGGACAGGGTGACATGCAAGGTATGACCAATACCTAGCATTACAAAGTGGGTTTGCTCCATTTGGATTTACCAAACTCCTATAAATAATTTATTAGTGTATAGGACACATGTGGATATTTAAATTGCTGTAGTTAAACTGGACAGAATCTTGGTCCACTTTTTGTATGGTATGTTTCAATAAACAGGTATGTATCTACTAAAAATTATATCTAGACAAATCATGGCAGTTTTATATTTTCTTTTGGAATTAAACTATCCATCTAGAAACAAGTTTTTATCTGAGGAGAAAATAAAAAGGAAGTGAGCACAAGGCAATGAGCCGGAAATCACTACGTGAGACAGATCTCTTTCTTCACCTCGGGTGAAAAGAAAAGAGGGGAGGGAGAGGGGTCTAGGGAGAGCTAGGGTAGCTTTCAGTGGTGCAGAGGGGAGGGGAGTGGGGCCATGCATGACCATAGAGGTGGAGGAGGCCTGTTGCAGCTGGGTGTGAAGTAAAGATCAGGATTTGGTGGGATATGCTTGGTCTCTCTCTATTTTTCTTCATACTACAAGAACTAGTGTCAAGGAGAGGAGGGTACTACAGAGTACATCGACCAGGGGTGAGTGTGGTGGCTGTGGATAAGTATAGTTCAAGCTTTGAATGGGAATTGGAGGTGGTTTAGATAAGTGTTTTGCCAATAGTCATAAAATAGCCAATTTGATGATCATGAAGAACTTCTTAGATTTTGATCTTGTCTAGATGATTCGATGCTTCTGGTAGCTAGGTATGGTCAAGATGTCTCTCTAGGAATTATTTGAGATTTTTCCAAGGATTTAGTGTCCTTTTAATCTCGTTTAATCAAATAGTGCAGAAATGGTTTATAGAGGCTCATCTAATATTTTCACATTGGTCAGGGTTGGTTTTTGACTTGATATGGTCCTAGATATGGATCCATACTTGGAGGAATTTTCCCATGATTTATTGGGGATTACCAGTATTTAAAACAATTATTATCCATTTATTCCATTTAAGAAAAAGGGCAAAAATAAATAATAAAGATCTTCAAAAATATTTATTTTTGAAGTTTGAAGATGGGGTAGGATAAAAAGGCATCAAAAGTGTCCTAAGTTAGAGAAGTGTTTTGGCAAAAAACCAAACTTTCCTTTATGGAGGGAGTTTTGGGGTTTTTGCCCATTAAGAGAATTTAATAGGTTTTGAGTCATAATAATTATAGATAATACTTTATAAATATTTATAATCAAGGTATATGATGTACACAAGGTGTATCTATTCATTACAACCTTTGATGTTGAGAATCCAACTTGATTTTGGGAAGAAGCAAGGCAGAAAGGATCTAGGGTGATGTTATTTTCATACCTTCAAAACATGGTTGTATCTTGGAGCTCAAGGCTCCCCTTGGTTCAAGGGATATATGGATAGATAGAACAAGTTATGTAGTTCACCATGGTACAGAAGTTTGGGCTTGATCATGCTTGATCTTACCAAGGATTGATTCCAAACTTTGAATAAAATAAGCCTGCCAAGAAGATTATCAAATAGCCTTCTAAACCATGTGGGTTTTAGAAGCACAAGGATCCAATTGGAACAAGTGAAGTAGGTATTGCTAGACATTTATGAGTAAAACACAATAATGCAAAGAGTTGGTCCAAACAAGGTAGGATGAAGGTGTAAGCTTATGACCAAGTAGGCTAGTTGATAAGATTTGCAGAAAATGTTACTTTCTTGCCTGCAAAACCATCAAGAACAAGTGGGTTAAAAGACTATATATCCAAGGGAAATAGTGGGCCTTGGTAGTACTTAGAATGTTTTACAAGATGGTTAAAGTGCATTTCCAAAAATGCACAAGGGTTGATAAAGGGAGGCATTCAAAGAAGTGATGTTGAAACAGTTTCCAGACTTGGTCAAATTTGGCAGATTTAGGGTGTTTGATTAGAATAGGAGAGGGAATGTTTTTGATGGGTTGCAAGGTATCAAAGCATCATCAAGTGGATGATGTTGAGGTATATATTGAGTAGAATAGATCCATGCTTGATATTGGTCTTCATTGACTTGGAAACTTATAGAACGGATCACTCTAGAATTGGTCTGGTTAAGGGTTTTAGATGATCACCTAGTGGTTATAGATCAGATACAGCTTGGTTAACTTGCTTAGGGTTGATATAATTGGATTATCTAAGTGTTATATGATGAGCTCCTAGGGTAGCTCATACTACTTCTAAGCAATCAAGTCAAGCAATAGGTCAAGGCAATTCATCTTGGCAGATCAAGGTAACTCGTCTTACAAACAAAACAAATCTACTACCACAGGTACCTACAAGCCTAGCTTGAGGTAAGGATGGGTATTTTCAAAGGGTGGAGCTTGAATAAGGTGAGATTCCTTGGTATTGCTACCAAGAGTAGAGTTCAAAAGCTTTATAAAAAGTTTTTAGAAAAACCTAGAGGTAAGAGTAGTTGAACGCTTTGTCTGGAAAGCATAAGGAGATTATATCATATAGATCTCCATTTTTTGTCAATCTAAGCTACTTAAATAGTTAGGGTTTCAAAGGCACCTTGGCTCAGGTTTTTGAAATGCTAGAACATTTGAGAATATGTAGAATGAGCCAAGACAGTTTTGTTAACTAGCTTTTGTCAATTAATGGTGAGGTAGGGAGTATATCATATGTTATACATTTAGTTGCATAAGCACAAACCAACAGCGAGCAAACACTACAACACTTAACAGGAAAAAGTTTTTGTTCCCCCTGATTTTTGCATTCTGGACAACTAATCAGGGTTGCTGAAATTGGGATGTTACAGTAGTAGTCGGAGGCAGGGTCTCTTTTGGCACTAGGAAGGGTGTATTTTGGTTGTAAACTGTCTTTGTTGTTAATGTTTATATTTTGGATTTTAAGTGTTTTCTGAAATTGTTCAACTACTAGTCCACAAGCCCACTGCTAGGGGGACTCGGATCAGCATGCCCCCTGTATCTACCACCCACTATTCATCTGATGGACAAAAGTGATCCAAAGCAATGTAGAAAAGAAAACATCTCACACTTATGCCCCTGTTTTCAACTATATTTAATTTTTTAGACACTAGACAATAAAAACAATTTGTCAGTCATTAATAGTTCAAATAATGCATATATTTATTCAAAAAATACAGACATATAATTTTAACAAATTTGCATAAATTAACTTTCATACTTTTGTCCACACACTATAAATAATAGTGGTAAGATAATAAAAGAAAGACTATCAATAGTATCTTCTCGATGCTCAAATGGAAATGAAGATCCAACGTCTCACAATGTTGGGATTCGAGTCTTTATCCAACGATCAATATTCAAAGTTATTCGTACACTATATACAATGCTAAGAAAAAAATGAGAAATATGTATTTTGATACCTTTGAATACAAAAAAATGCTCTGGCTTCTTCACAATGTGTATTGACCCGAACATTCCTGGTTTTGACCCGAACAGCCGAGGTCATGACCATATCAGCATTGTGTATTGGCCTACGGCTGATCTCTCGAGAAGGAGCCAAACTATAAAGTTTTCCTTTTAGGGTACTTTGTGCTAAATTTATGGACCTCGATGTAATAATTTTCCCTTTTTAAGTCCTTGATGTAAAATGTACTCCCACCGACCGTGTAAAATGTTAATCTAAAAGTAAATGGTGAAATTTAAACGAATTTAAGCTTAGTTGTCAACGGGTATGAACATTCTTGGATTTCAAACCGAGTGATCAAGGTAAGGCCATATCAACATCATACTTTATGTTGATGATCGCATGTTAGAGAACTTGCATGGCAACATATCTGGCCATGTTTTGAAAACAATCAAATAGGAAGTAGTATTAAGAGTTTGGCTCAAATCAGGTGATCTCTCGAGAATGAGCCGAACCAGATTTTTTCTTTTAGGTTCCTTTATGCTAAATGTATATGGACCTCGATGTAATTTTTACTTTTTTGAGGTCCATGATGTAAAATGTACTCCGATCGACCGTGTAAAGTTCTAACCTAAATGTAAGTGGTGAAATTTAAATGAATTTAAGCTTGGTTGTCAACGAGTATTAACCATTCTTGTATTTCAAGACGAACGACCAAGGCCAAGGCCATATCTACATCATACTTTATGCTGATGATCCCATATCCAACAATTTGCATGCCGACAAATTTGGCCATATTTTGAAAACAATCGAAAATGAAGTAGTATGAAGAGTATGGCTCGATCAGCTACTCTCTAGAGTAGGAGCTGAAGCCGACTATTTTCCTTGCTTAATTTTAGTGTCCTTTGTGCAAAATGTATGGACCTCGATGTAATTTCCCCCATTTGTTAGGTCTAAAAGTGTAAGTGGTGAAATTTAGATGATTTTAAACTTACTTGTCAATAAGTATGAGCATTCTTGGATTGCAAGCTGAATGACCAAGGTCAAGGCCATATCAACATTATCCTTTTTGCTGATGATCCCATGTTAGAGAATTTGCATGGCAACAGATTTAGCCATGTTTTGAAAACAACCGAAGAGGAAGTAGTATTAAGAGTTTGCCTCAGATCAGCTGATCTCTCGAGAATGAGCCAAAATAGATTTTTTTTCTTTTAGGGTCCTTTATGCTAAATGTATATGGACCTCGATGTAAATTTTGCTTTTTGAGGTCCCTGATGTAAAATGTACTCCGATTGATCGTGTAAAGTTCTAACCTCCTAAATGTAAGTCGTGAAATTTTAACGAATTTAAGCTTAATTGTCAACGAGTATGAACCATTCTTGTATTTCAAGACGAACGACCAAGGTAAAGGCCATATCTACACCATACTTTATGATGATGATCCCATATCCAAGAATTTGCATGCCGACAAGTTTGGCCATATTATCATAACAATTGAGGATGAAGTAGTATGAAGAGTGTGGCTCGATCAGCTACTCTCTCGAGAAGGAGCCGAACCTGACTATTTTGCTTGCTTGTTTTTAGGGTTCTTTGTGCTAAATGTATGGACCTCAATGTAAAATTTCCCCTTTTTAGGTCCTTATTGTAAAATGTACTCCCATCAACCGTGTAAAATTCTAACCTAAAAGTAAGTGGTGAAATTTAAACAAATTTCAGCTAATAGTTATCAACGAGTATGAACATCCTTGTATTTCAAGCCAAATGACCAAAAGGTCAAGGCCATATGTCTACGATAGTCTTTATGCTGATGATCCCATATCCAAGAATTTACATGCCGACAAATTTGGCCATATTTTGAAAACAATCGATGATGAAGTAGTATGAAGAGTGTGGCTTGATCAGCTACTCTCTCGAGAAGGAGCTGACCCCGAGTGTTTTCTTTGCTCAATTTTAGGGTCATTGGTGCTAAATGTGTAGACTTTGATGTAATTTTCCCTTTTTTTAGGTCCTTGATGTGGAATGTACTCCCACCGACCGTGTAAAATGCTAACCTGAAAGTAAGTGGTGAATTTCAACGAATTTATGCATAGTTGTCAACGAGTATGAAAATCCTTGGATTTCAAGCCGAATGACCAAACAGTCAAGGCCATATCTCTACATCAGACTTTATGATGATGATCCCATATCCAAGAATTTGCATGCGGACAAATTTGGCCGTATTTTGAAAACAATCAAAGATAAAGTAGTATGAAGAGTGTGGCTCGATCAGCTACTCTCTCGAGAAGGAGCCGAACCCGACTGTTTTCTTTGTTCAATTTCGGGTCCTTTGTGCTAAATGTGTGGACCTCGATGTAATTTTCCTTTTTTAGGTCCATTATGTAGAATGTACTCCCACTGACCATGTAAAATGCTAACCTCAAAGTAAGTGGTGAATTTCAATGAATTTAAGCATAGATGTCAATGAGTATGAAAAAATCTTGGATTTCTAGGCGAACGACCATAAGGTCATGGCCATATCTCTACATCAGACTTTATTTTGATGATCCCATATCCAAGAATTTGCATGCCGAAAAATTTGGCCATATTTTGAAAACAATCGAAGATGAAGTAGTATGAAGAGTGTGGCTTGATCAGCTACTCTATCGAGAAGGAGCCGAAACTGACTATTTCTTTGCTCAATTTTAGGGTCCTTTGTGCTAAATGTGTGGACGTCGATGTAATTTTCCCTTTTTTAGGTCTTTGATGTAGAATGTACTCCCACCGACCGTGTAAAATGCTAACCTAAAAGTAAGTGGTGAAATTTCAATGAATTTAAGCATAGTTGTCAACGAGTATGAAAAAATCTTGGATTTGAAGGCGAACGATCACAAGGTCAAGGCCATATCTCTACATCATACTTTATGTTCATGATCCCATATCCAAGAATTTACATGCCGACAAATTTGGCCATCTTTTGAAAACAATCGAAGATGAAGTAGTATGAAGAGTGTGGTTCGATCAGCTACTCTCTCGAGAAGGAGCCGAACCCGACTATTTTCTTTGGTCAATTTTAGGGTCGTTTGTGCTAAATGTGTGGACCTCGATGTAATTTTCCCTTTTTTAGGTCCTTGATGTAGAATGTACTTCCACCGACCATGTAAAATGTTAACATAAAAGTAAGTGGTGAAATTTTAACGAATTTAAGCATAGTTGTCAACGAGTATGAAAATATCTTGGATTTCAAGGCGAACGACCACAAGGTCAAGGCCATATCTCTACATCAGACTTTATTCTCATGATCCCATATCCAAGAATTTACATGCCAAGAAATTTGGCCATCTTTTGATAACAATCGAAGATATTAAAAACAAAAAATAATCAATTTCAATTTTCCATGTGACAGAAATTTATTTTCTGAAAAGCAAGTAAGAAGAATTTATTTCCTTTTTCTATTAAAAAAATAATGAGCGAGAACAGACTATGAGCACAGAGGAGGCAGCGAGAGAGCTGCGAAGAGGAGGATTTGAAGGTGGTGCAATGTTAGAGCAAAGTTGGGATGGGTTCCTGACATGATGTACAGGGTACAGTGAGTAGAGTAAATTTCAGGACCACAATATATATGCACGCAAAAGAAAATGTGTTTTCTCTCTCCTTCACTCCCCCATCACCACCCCCACACCCCGGCCGGCTGATCTCTCCCTCATCCACAATGTGGCGTTGCACACGCGCGTTGACCGACAACCTGCCATTGGTGGCTCTGTTTCTTTGTCGGCGGTTCCGTGTCTTTGTCTGGCATGTTCGTCAGCTACGTTGGTGGGAACCATTTTGGTCCTTACAATAGAGTAGCAATTCAAACTTTCCCGGTTTCAAAATTTTCACTTCCTTCACAAACATCCGGGGGGAAGGATATTCAATAGATCGTCATTCGTAGTACTACTACTATTACTACAGGGTATAGTGAGTAGTAACAAAAGAAACTTTTTTTGACGAGTAGTACCAGAAGAAACTTCATACAACCATTAACTTCATATAGGACTCGCTGCTGAACTAGTGCAGGTCCGGCGCCTCCTTGCACCTAGTCTGCGCCGCTAGAGGTAACTTGTGATATCAGCACCAACGACAGCTCTAGTGATAGAGCCGGCTCCTGACTCATTGGCACCTCCGGAGAAGGCGGAGGCACCGCCAGAAAACGAGGCGGCACCTCCGGAGCCATTTGCAGCTCCGGGAGAACACTGTGGATGAAGTTGCCATTGTTTGGGAACCAGTTCCAGTAGTTGGTTAAAATGTTGGAGCCAGTGAACACCACCATCTCGCAGCCGCAGTGGAAGGCCTGGCCGTACAGGAGACGGGCATCCCTTAAGTTGACGAACTTGACCTTCATCGTCCCGTCTGGATTGTCGTACATGCCGTACATCTGGTACATGCGGTCACCGTACCCAGAGTCAAGGAAGGTGCACGCCAACTGCCTATTTGTTCTCCGCAGGGAGAAAGCCCAAATGCGTAGGGCATTGTCCTCCTGTGCAGCGATGTCGGGGTCTTTGCGCTCCGGTATGGTGGGCGGTAGCCAGAATGTGGCCATGGATGACAGACGAGGTCGGAGATGGTTGCTAGAAGCGGGGGATTAGAGATGGCTTGGTGCGGGGAATGGGAGAGATTAAATAGTAAGGAGGTGATCCAAGATTAATGTGGCAGATTACTGAAGCGAGGGGACAATCAATGTCGCTGATGAAGCCGATGCGTGTGGCAAATGTCGATGACGATGACTAGGGTAAGCGATTGGACGGAATGCTAACTCTACTTCTGCACTCGATGGCCCAGTCATAATTGTGTGGTGCGTTCAAGGCGACCACGATCTCCCCAATCTGTGGGCCCTACGTGGATGACTGAGTTGATGGGTGAAAACAAATTGATAATGATAAAGTGGTATGAAATGTGATTTAACAAACGTTAAGTTGTTTTAGCCAATATTCTTGTTAGAGAAAAATTGCATACATTAAGTCTATTAGTAATAACTATCTACCCATATTGAGAATACATCCTAGTGTGCTATGAAATTTTTGGGGTGGTGAAATGATGGTTCTAGAACATGTTAGAGTTTGCTCTAGGTACTATTCGAAACGAATCCAGCTGCTCTTAACCATTGGATCTAATAGCCCAATGGTTAGGATTGGTGCTATGGATCCAATTCAAAACTGCTCCATTATAGTAGTAGAGAAAAGTACCACCACCCGGTAGAATGGAAACAAGAGGATCCAATGGCTAGCATTGTTGTGATTCACGAGTCTTGATCCATAGGTTAATACTCAAAGTTATACGTACATTATATAGTGGTAAGATAAGATAACAAAGACTATCAATAGTATCTTCTAGATGATGGAATGGATTAGAGGATCCAATAACTAGCAGCAATGTTGGGATTCGCGGGTCATGAATCAGCGGTCAATATTCAGTTTTCCGCAAACTATATATAAAACATAGTGGTAAGATAAGAAAAAAATACTATCAATAGTATCTTCTCGATGCTAAAATGGTAATGAAGATCCAACATCTGGCAATGTTGGGATTCGCATCTTGATCCAACAGTCAATATTCAAAATTATTCGTACACTAATAGTGCTAAGAAAAAAATGAGAAACATGTGTTTTGACACCTTTGAATACAAAAAAATGCTATGGCTTCTTCACAATGTGTATTGGCCTACGGTGTATGTACATTCCTGGCTTTAACCCGAACAGCCAAGGTCATGACCATATTGACATCATATCTCTACTACTATAATAGAGCAGTTTTAATTTGAATTGGATCCATAACACCAATCCTGACCGTTGGGCTATTAGATCCAATGGTTCAGAGCAGCTCGATTTGTGTTGAATAGTACCTATAGCAAACTCCACCATGTTCTAGAACCATCATGTCACTACCCCAAAAATTTCATAGCATAGTAGGTTGTATTCTCAATATGTGTAGATATATTATTAATAGACTTAATGTATCCATGTTTTCTCTAGCAAGACTATTGGTTAATAATAACTTAATGTTTGTTAAATCACATTTCATACAGTATATACGTGTGTGGGATGTGCCTTTTACTAGTAGTGGTAAGATAAGAAAAGAAAGACTATCAATAGTATCTTCTCAATGCTAAAATGGAAATAATGAAGATCGAATGTCTGACAATGTTGGGATTCGCGTCTTGATCCGACGGAAAATATTCAAAGTTATTCGTACACTATATAGTGGTAACCAAAAAAATGAGAAACATGTGTTTTGACACCTTTGAATACAAAAAATGCTCTCACTGCTTCACAATGTGTATTGGCCTAAGGTCTATGAACATTCCTGGTTTCGACCCGAATAGCCAAGGTCATGACCATATTGACATCATATATAGTTTATGATACAGTACCTGCATCTGTTAGATTCGTGCATCTTCTTCAACAAGATATGCTGAAAGTGAGAAGTGCGTTGTTTTCTTTTGTCAAGCAAGTACTAGTCTTACTATTACCACTATGTTAACACTATATGGTGTACACAAAAACTTTGAATATTAATTGTTGGATTAAGACTCACGAATCCCAACATTTCCAACCGTTGGATCTTCTTTTCCATTCTAGCATCAAGAAGATTCTATTAATAATCTTCATCACAATGAAATACTATGCACAAACCTCAAAACACACTTCTCCATCATTCTAGAATCTCCCCCCATTTCTATAGACCATGTTACCAAAATTTTCAAGCATTTGATTTTAGTGTCCTTTGTGCTAAATGTATGGACTTGGATGTATTTTTTGTTTTTTGAGGTCCTTGGTGTAACATGTACACATCCACTTACGTGTTAATTAATTGAAGAATCTCGCTCCCTCGGGACATACCTTAGACAAAAAAAGTACCACCACTAGGGCTAGAATTCAAGCCGAGCCGAATCAGCTCGTCTCGACTCGCTAAAGCTCGTTCAACTAATGACCTAGCTTGGCTCGTCTCGTTTACAAAACAAGTTCATATTTGAAACTCGGCTCGACTCGGTAAACTCACGAGTAACTCACGAGTAGCTCGTTTAGCACGTTATGAGTTACGAAGAAGAGCACATATAAGAAAAACTATTAATTATCCTACTAATTAAGAACTAGAATAACGATAGTACTTTCATAATAACACGAAGGCAAGATCAAATGGAAAATATAGTAGTTCTACACCATTACATGTATAAGAAACATTTGTAGTATGGCACTCATCAGTGGAAAATTTCAAACTCTATATTTGAATGAGTTTAACGAGCTAAACGAGTAGCTCATTTAGCTTGGGTGAACAAATGAGTTCAAATCTAAAACTAGGCTCGACTCGTTAGACACCGAGTTCAAGCTGAGTCGAGCCAAGTCACGAGTTACACTCATTTATCTCGCGAGTTTTGAGTTATAATTCCAGGCCTAACCACCACCCGGTTTTTTGAAAAAGTGGGGACCATGTTTTCTTACAATTCCCTAGTCTTAGCACATTTCAAGATTCCCAGCGAACCGTGCCCACTTAAATAACTTTATGTCGATTTAAAGAAATTAAGTCAAACTTGAACTACAAGTAAGCGCAGTAGATTCCTCTTGAATTTTCCTAATGTCGTCTGAAGGTACCCACGATGTCTATATATCAAGACTTAAGTTCCGGTACAGAGTAGTAAACACGAGTAGTACCTGCATCCAAGGCTCAGTGCCTATTTTTTTTGAAAAGTCAAACTATGCAAAGTTTGACCAAGTTTGTAGAAAAATATATTAATATTTACAATATGAAATACATACCCTTTGATACATTACGAAACATATATTCACATGGTATCTACTAATATCATACAATAGTTCTCGATATTTGTTTTAGAAGTTTGGTCAAACTTTTCATAGCTTCACTTATCAAAAAAAATTCTTAGGCCCTGTTTGGAACAAAGGAAAATCATAGGATTTTTGGAGGATAGGATTCCTATAGGTTCGTTTGGGACAAAGGAATAGGAATCTACGATTCCTTTGAAATTCCTATGGTATAGGCTATTTCATAGGAATTTTCTAGGAAAAATAACATGAGGCTAACCTCATGTTTCATCTCCTTGTGTCTACAATTCATGCGGTTTTCCTGTGTGACATCCAAACGACACCCTAAATTTTTTCCCGTGGTATTGATTCCTGTAGGAATTGAGCATACATAATACTATCTTAATTCCTGCGTTTTTTCTATTCCTATGTTTTTCATTCCTGCATTCCAAATGGGTTCTTAAGATTTGTGATGGAGGTACTAGTGAGATGAGGGAAAAACCGAAGAGCAAGAGGAGCTCAGAGAATAAAAGGGAGGCAGGGCAGGAGGGCAGCGTGAAATGGCACTTGAGGGCGGTGCGATGTCAGAGCAGAATTATGATGGGTTCCTGACATGAGGTACTATAGCCTTGACATCGTACACACTCTATTAAATTTCAGGACTTATGTGCACTCAAAACAAAACAAATTTATTTTTTTCGCTCTCAGTCGCCGCCTCACCATCCATCTCAGCACTCCCTCGTCCACAGTGCTACGCATGTGTGTCTTGGTACGGAGGCTCAGTTGTGTCTCCGGCGTGTGCGTTTGTGTACATAGGAAGGAACCAGGCATTGGTGGCAAAAATTAGTAGAATTCAAATGTCGATTTTTTCTTTTCCTTTCCAAGCATCAGGAATGAAGGTTATTCAAAGGATGACCATATCGACATCATATCTCTATCTCTACTATTACTAGAAAGTTACACGTGCCTTGGACGTGAGACTCAGATAGTAGACGTATGACATATCATCACTACATAAAATTATAATTGGTAAAGCGCAATAAATTATAAATATGATCAACATCTATAAAGTATGGGTGTATCCTTGTACTTTGTATGTCATGTAGAAGTCAAAAATTATTAGCTAACTAACACATGAATTTTTGATAACATGGTCTAGAGAAAAAAGGAGAAGATTCCAGTATGATGGAGAAGTGTGTTTTGAGGTTTGTGCATAGCATTCATTATGCCGAAGACTAAAAATAGAATCTTCTAGATGCTAGAATGGAAAATAAGATCCAATGGCTAGAAATGCTAGGATTCGTCAATCTTGATCCAATAGTCAACATTCAAAGTTATTCGTACACTATATAGTGGTAAGATAAGATAATGGAGTAGTTTTCAATTGGATCCTTAGCACCAATCCTGACTGTTGGGTTGTTAGATCCAATGGCTCAGAGTACCTGGATTCATGTTGAATAGTACCTAGAGCAAACTCCACCATGTTCTAGAACCATCATGTCACCACCCCCAAAATATCATAGCATAGTAGGTTGTATTCTCTCTACTACTACAATGGAGCAGTTTTGAATTGGATCCATAGCACCAATCCTGACCGTTGGGCTATTAGATCCAATGGTTTAGAGCAGATGTATTCATGTTGAATAGTACGTAGACAAAACTCAAACATGTTCTAGAACCATCATTTCACCACCCCCAAAATTTCATAGCACTGTAGGATGTATTGTCAATATGGGTAGATAGTTATTACTAATAGACTTAATGTATGGATTTTTTTCTCTAACAAGAATAATGGTTAATAACAACTTAACGTTTGTTAAATCAGATTTCATATAGTATATACGTGTGTGGCACGTCCCTTTTGATCAACACGTGAGACTCGGATAATAAACGCCTGACATATCATCACTATATACAATTTTAATAGGTAAAGCATACAAAAATATAAATTTGATCGATATCTATAAAGTATGGGTGTATATTTGGTTTTTGTACTTTGTATATCATTTAGAAGTCAACGATTATTAGCAATCTAAAACTAGAAAATTCTGGTAACATGCTCTAGAGAAACGAGGGAGAAGATTCTAGAATGATGGAGAAATGTGTTTTGAGTTGTGTGCACACCATTCATTGTGATGAAGACTATAGATAAAATCTTCTAGATGCTAGAATGGAAAAGAAGATCCAGCGGCTGGAAATGTTGGGATTCGCGAGTCTTGATCCAACGGTCAATATTCAAAGTTATTCGTACACTATATAGTGGTAAGATAAGATATGATATATATGTAGAAAAACGTCAAAACACACTTATCCATCATTCTAGAATCTTCTCGATTGTTTCTCTAGACCATGGTTCTAAAATTTTCAATTATTAGGTAGCTAATAAACATTTATTTCTAGATGATATAAAGTGCAAGAACCAAATATACACTCATACTTTAGAAACGATGTGGCTCAAATTCATAGATATTTCAAGATTTACCTATTACAATGTTATATACTAATGACATATCATGTTTCTATATATTACGTGAGTTTCACGTGCAAGACACGTGCAGCTTACTGGTACTACTACGAAGAGCATGGCTCAGCTCCGTGATAGAGGAGTAGGACCCGACTACTAATTTTAATTGTTTGATTGTAGGATCCTTTGTGTTAAATGTATGGACTTGGATGCAATTTTCACCTTTTTAAGGTCCTTGGTGTAACATGTACACATGCACTAGTTGTGTTAATTATTGAAGCATCTCACTCCTCCGGGACATACCCAGTCAAAAAAAAGTGCCACCACCCGATTTTCAGAAAACATGGACATGTTTTGTTACAATTCCCTAGTCTTAGGACGTTTCAAGCTTCCCTATATATTAGCTAACTACGCCCATACACTCAAATAACTTTATGTCGATTTAAAGAAAGTAGGTCAAATTTGAACTACAAGTAAGCGCAGTAGATTCTTTCTTGAATTTGCAAGAGATCCAACAATTAGCAATGTTGGAATCTGCCAATCTATATCCAATGATCGATGTTCAAAGATATCCATGTTATATATCTTATTAGTAAGTTGCACATGCCTTGCACGTGAGAATCAGACAGTAGAAGTATATGCCATATCATTTTTTCTCTACTACTATAAAGGAGCAGTTTTGAATTGGATCCATAGTACCAATCCTAACCATTGGGCTATTAGATCCAATGGTTCAGAGCAGGTGGATTCGTGTTGAGTACTTCCTAGAGCAAACTCCACCATGTTCTAGAACCATCATGTCACCCCCCAAATTTCATAGCATAGTATGTTGTATTCTCAATATGTGTAGATAGTTAATATTAATAGACTTCATGTATGCATTTTTCTCAAACAAGTCTATTGGTTTATAACAACTTAATGTTTGTTAATCATATTTCATACAGTATATACGTGTGTGGCACGTGCCTTCTACTAGTTTATATAAAATTATGATAGGTGAAGCCCAAAAATAATCCATTCTAGCATCTAGAAGATACTATTGATAGCCTTTAGCACACTAAAAGATATGCACAAACCTCAAAACACACTTCTCAATAATTCTAGAATATTCTTTGTCATTTCTCTAGAGCATGGCGAGTACTATTAGGTAGATAATATTTTGATTACTACTACTCCCTCCGAGCCATATTAGTTAACTTGGATTTGTCTAGATACAGATGTATCTAATAATAAAATGTG
This sequence comes from Avena sativa, assembly GCA_916181665.1. Classification (NCBI taxonomy): domain Eukaryota; kingdom Viridiplantae; phylum Streptophyta; class Magnoliopsida; order Poales; family Poaceae; genus Avena; species Avena sativa. Next base: position 258,512,030 of record OV702292.1, on the reverse strand, counting down.
TCTAGCTACATCCATATCTAGACAAATCTGAGTCAACCAATATGTGTCGGAGGGAGTACATGGTACAAAGTATAAGAATCAAATATACAACGGATATTCTATGGACGTGGCTGAAAATTATAATTATTTTTTGAGCTTCACCTATTATTATAGTTTTTTAGTAGTCCTAATTATCAGAGTTTGGCATGTGGGTTCAAATCCTTCGCGTGCTAAAAAAGCGATTCTACGGTGCATGCTATCTAGCAGGGAGGGGAGAAATGTGGGTTCACGTCCTTTCCTGAAACACAGTCTATGTGACGAGACGGTACAATACTGAGCCAGGACGTGACAGCTTGCTAGTCTAGCACTCTAGCTATAACTCCAGTAGGCGTCCTCGATCCACTACAGAAGACCGATGAGGGAACACGCACAATTAACATCCCTCGTTCAAAGAGCCTCCCATCTTCCCCATCTCTAGCGATCCCCATTCGCTAACGCTGGCTAGCCGCATGTTGGATCCTCTCGAGCACCGCACTTCCTAAATTTTCCTAGCCATTTCTCGCCTGCTGCATTGGTTCTTGCAGGCCTCCATCACTCTCCTCCAAGAAACCCCAACAATCATATTTGAATCCACCCTCGCCCCCAGTCCATCCGGACGCAATGGCAGATTTGATGCACAACATTCGATACGGTGGCTGGAGCAAGGTTAGAAACGACGCCTTCGGAGAAATCCCTATGCGTATGGACACTACCAGCACCGTCCGGCTATCCGCATGCTCCAAGGAGTTGTGTCCCCAAGTCGTCAGCGGAAAAGGTAGCAGATGCCCCAATGTCGGCTGCGGGACATTGGTCGCCATCCACGACTTCCTCAACCACAGGATGGCGTGCTCGCACGGCCCGTGCAACTGCACTGAGCTTGGCTGCAAGTTCGTCGCCCTGCCCGCAGTGGTCCTTGCTCACCTCGAAAAATCCCACTCAATTGAAGTGCAGAGTTTCCACTACAGCGAGGAACACAGGTACATCTCTCAGCCGTTGCTGGCACCTGGCTCATGGAGAGTAGAGACCATGTTATCCGGGGACGATGGTATATTGTTCGCCGTGCAATTTGACATGCTCGACTATGGCCTCACCGTATCTGTCCAGTGCGTCAGGTCGGCAGCGTGCTTGTTTCAGTGGTACGTGGTGGAGTTGCACTTTTATAAACCTTCAATGATTGGAGAGGACCTGGAGGAGTTTGCCGAAGATAGCCTGTTTTTCGAGCCAAAGAGCAGCGTGTCACCGGCCTCCGTCAGGATTACTGAAGATTACTTTAATTTCCTGATTAAGAAACATGATAGGTTCACACTGGATTACACATTTTGCATCCACAATGTGGGAGATGGCAAATATGACCATCATGATTCTGATGATGATATGTCGTTCAAGTTTGTTTAGACCAAACTCTGGAGTTGATCTAACATTTCCTTTGAAACATGGCTCTGTATTTTTTTCTTGGGAGTGCCTAGATATCAGGCGCCTAAGAAGTTCTTATATGTATGTTTAGCATGCCGCAATTTAGTCCACCGATTCTTACTTCCTTTAGAAATCCCAGGTTCATCTCTCAGCTGTCGTCGGCACCGCGCTCATCAAGACTAGAGAACATCGGATCTGGGGACGATGGTACGGTGTTCGCTGTGCCATTTGACATGCTCGAGTGGGGCGACATCATTGTATCCATCATGTGCGTTAGGCCGGAAGGGTGCTCGTCGCCCTTGTACAATGTGCATTTCACCGTCTATTACCCGTCACCAGAGGCTAGGTTTTGGGAGGGTGAAGTGCGCAATTCCTTCACTGCTGGGAGCAGGGCGGTGCCTAGCATCATGCAGAAGGAAAAGCATTCCATGATGGTGTACCATCAAACTTCTCAGACCCAGGGCGTGTATTACTCAATATGCATCTGTCGCGAGGCAGAATTCCAAATTGACCATTCTACTACCTCAGATTTTGTTCATCCCACTCTCACTACATACCACGGACGTACGTGTACTGGGATTGAATTTTGGATGCAGAGTAGTACTACCATAGCACTAGTTCTTGTACTTCGGACCATTTTGTACTACTATATACCGGTACTGATAGTACTTGTTTAGGCCAAGGACAGGAGATGGTCTTTGATACATTGCAAATGTATCTATAATTTTTGATGTTCCATGCTTGGTTTATCTACTTTATTGTGTTTTTTCCACACTTTGGAGTACTTTTCATATGATTTCTTGGACTAACCTATTAAAAAGAGCCACAGTGCCAGCTACCTGTTTTCTGCTATTTTTGGTTTCAGGAAGTTAGAAAATGAATATTCTCAGAATTGGACGGGACAAAAGCCAAAGTTATTATTTTACCGGGGGACACTTGGAGCCAGAATACGAGACGGAAGGGGCTGGGGCCCGGCCACACCACCTGGCCGCGCGGCTAGGCCTGGCCCGCGCCAGGGGGTGGTCTGGCCGCCTGATACATTACAAATGTATCTATAATTTTTGATGTTCCATACTTAGTTTTATCCACTTTCTTGTGTTTTGTCCACACTTTGGAGTAATTTTCATATGATTTCTTGGCCTAACCTATTAACAAGAGCCACAGTGCTAGCTGCCTGTTTTCTGCAGTTTTTGGTTCTAGGAAAGTCAGAAAATAAATATTCTCAGAATTGGATGGGACAAAAGCCAAAGTGCCTATTTTTTCGGAAGTCATCAGATGCCAGAATACGAGACGGAGAGGGGCCAGAGGCCGGACACACCACCTGGCCGTGCGGCCAGGCTTGGCCCACGCCAGGGGGTGGTGTGGTGGCCCCAGGCACCCCCTCGGCCTCCCCTTCCGCCTATAAGATGCCCTCAGGACGAAAACCATAAGGACCCGATCAAAAATCCACGAAAGAGTCTGTAGCCACCATCATCTCCATCCATAGATCGGGAGGGATCTGAAGCTCTTCCCGACACCCTGCTGGAGAGGGGAATTCACCCTAGAGGCCTTCTTCATCACCATGCAAGCCTCCGGTGTGATGCATGAGTAGTTCTTCCTTGGACTACGTATCCATGTAGTAGCTAGATGGATGGTTCTCCTCCTTTGTGCTTTCATGTTTAGATCTTGTGAGCTCCGTTCATGATCAAGATCATCTATTTGTAATTCTGCATGTTGTATTTGTGGGGATCCGATGGATATTGAGATGCTATTTCAGATTGATTATTGATTCTATCATGTCTTTGTTATTTGTGATTTTGCATGCTTTCCGTTGTTAGTAGCTATCTTGGCCAAGTAGATGCTAGCAACTCCAAGAGTTAGTATTTATGCTCGATAGTGGGTTCATGCCTCTGGTAATCTGGGGAAGTGACAGAAATCTCTAAGGTACTAGATGTGCTGTTGCTACTAGGGAGAAAACCACAATCCTTTGTTCATAGAAAAATCGTATTGTTTACTTTACACACAGTTCGTAAAGCAATAATCTGTTGCTTGCAACATAATACTGGAGGGGGTTCAGATGATAACCTGAAGGTGGAGTATTAGTCATAGATGCAGTTGGATGGCGGTCTATGTATAATGTTGTAATGCCCAATCAAATTCCAAAGGAGTCAAGATGATTAGTATATGCATGTATTGCTTTCTCGATGTTTGTCAATTGCCCTGTTGTAATTTGTTCACCCAACATGTTATCTATCTAAGGAGAGCCACCTCTAGTGAACTATGGATCCCGGTCCTTTTTCTTTACATACAATCTACAAACTGTTTACTATTTTGTGTTTACTTTCTGCAAACTATTACTTCTTTCCATTCGATACGTTTAATCCTTTGTTTTCAGCAAAACACGGTGAGATTGACAACCTCATCGCAAGTTGGGGACAAAGTTCTGTGGTTGTGTTGTGTAGGTCTCCACGTTGCTACTAGCACCGGTAGTGCGCCCTGCCAAGGCTCAGCTAGCAACACCTTTGGGGTGTTTCCTTGCTCCTACTGGTTCGATTAAACCTTGGTGTCATAACTGAGGGAAACTTGCTGCTGTGCTCATCATACCTTCCTCCTGGGGTTTCCAACGAGCTCTACATCAACACTGCACCAGCACTTTTCTGGCGCCGTACATTGAGCCATCACTTCCCTAGGCACCCCTCGGCCTCTCCTTCCGCCTGTATATTGCCTCTGATACGGAAACCCTAAGTACCCGATCAAAAATCCACGATAGAGTCTGTAGCCGCCGTCATCTCCATCCCTAGATCGGGAGGGATCTAAAGCTCTTCCCGACACCCTGCCGGAGAGGGGAATTCACCCTGGAGGCCTTCTTCATCATCCTGCAAGCCTCCGGTGTGATGCGTGAGTATTTCATCTCTGGACTACGGGTCCATGTAGTAGCTAGATGGTTGGTTCTCCTCCTTTGTGCTTTCATGTCTAGATCTTGTGAGCTCCGTTCATGATCAAGATCATCTATTTGTAATTCTACATGTTGTGTTTGCAGGGATCCGATGGATATTGAGATGCTATTTCAGATTGATTATTGATTCTATCATGTCTTTGTTATTTGTGATCTTGCATGCTTTCCGTTGTTAGTAGCTATCTTGGCCAAGTAGATGCTAGCAACTCCAAGAGTTAGTATTTATGCCCGATAGTGGGTTCATGCCTCTGGTAATCTGGGGAAGTGACAGAAATCTCTAAGGTACTAAATGTGTTGTTGATACTAGGGAGAAAACAATAATCCTTTGTTCATAGAACAATCATATTGTCTACTTTACACGCAATTCGTAATGCAATAATCTGTTGCTTGCAACATAATACTGGAGGGGGTTCAGATGATAACCTGAAGGTGGATTATTAGTCATAGATGAAGTTGGATGACAGTCTATGTATAATGCTGTAATGCCCAATCAAATCTCAAAGGAGTCAAGATGATTAGTATATGCTTGTATGCTTTCTCGATGTTTGTCAATTGCCCCGCTGTAATTTGTTCACCCAGCATGTTATCTATCTTAAGGAGAGCCACCTCTAGTGAAATATGGACCCCGGTCCTTTCTTTTACATTCAACCTACAAACTGTTTACTGCTTTGTGTTTACTTTCTTCAAACTATTACTTCCTTCCATTCGATACGTTTAATCCTTTGTTTTCAGCAAAACCGGTGAGATTCACAACCTTATCGCAAGTTGGGGACAGAGTTCTGTGGTTGTGTTATGCAGGTCTCCACGTTGCTGCTGGCACCGGTAGTGTGCCCTGCCAAAGTTTAGCTAGCAACACCTTTGGGGTGTTTCCATGCTCCTACTGGATTGATAACCTTGGTTTCGTACTAAGGGAAAACTTGTTGATGTGCTCATCATACCTTCCTCTTGGGGTTCCACAACAAGCTCAATATATTTTGGGCCAGCAAGACTTTTTCTGGCGCCGTTGCCGGGGAGTCAAGGACATCTTCACAAAGGGAGTCCCTCATAACCAATCTCTTTACTTTGTTATTTTTGTTTTGCTTAGTTTACTTTTGTTTTTCTTGCTTGTTTATTTATCAAAAACACAAAAAAATAGTTTTACTAGTTTGCTTTCTTATTTTAAAAACACAAAAAAGACGTCTTTCTATAGTTGTTACCCCTTCCTTAGCACACCATGTTGATCCCTAAATTCACCCTGAAAGACCTTTCAACAGGGAGTGGTTCTATAATTGGAAAAGATAATATTGAAGAATTCTTTAATCATGTTAGTAAACATGAGGATATTGAGGATAGATCCGTTGCAGAACTTGCTCCAAACTATGAGATTTCTGCAGCTTCTTTAGTTCACATGTTGGAAGCTAGGTTTGTTAACCTCAACCCCTTAATGCAAGTAATGTTTCTTAAACTTAAAGAAATTGAAGACCCTGAAAAGAGGGATTTTATTCTAGAAACTTTGCTTAAGGAATTCTATGATGTTGACAAGGAAGCTAGAAAAGTCTTTGAACGTTTTAATATGCTAGGCTCATGCATATATGTTATTGGTACACAAGAAAAGATGTAGAAAACCGAACCTAATGGGGAGGAACCTAAGATACCGATACCTTTTACACTCGTAGCAATGCATGAAGCCATAGAAAAGAATCTTGATTGGATTGTTAAAACCCTTTTGATGAAAATAGTGAACCCAAGAGCATTGAGAGAGGATCCTCTAGAACTTATTTGGATGACATACCTTGCCTTGTTGCAGATATTTCTGGTATTGATCTTAATGCTTCTTCATTGGAGAACACTTGATTCTTTTTGCTTCTTATGCCTAACTTATAGGCGTTAAAGAAAAGTACTTATTGGGAGATAACCCAAAAGTTTTAGATGAGTCTTGGAAGTTATTACTTTATTAATAACCGCTCCTTATCCTTTTTATTTGCTTTTTGTGCCAAGAGTAACCTCTAATGCGAGAGAAGTAATGATTGGGAAAGTTGCTGTCCCGAAACAGATTTCTGTGCTTCACCGTAACAATTCGTGTCAAATATCTGTACGTCCTTTTGAGGCTTGAATTTTTGTGCTTCTGCCCCAGGTTGTTATCTAACTTTCATTAGTTCAACACTTTTTGATTTGAGCAACAGAAGGTCTTCCAAAAAATTCGTCTTTACCCGCTGGTCTGTTTTGACAGATTTCTGCCATTTTCTGCATTTGCTTCTTGTTGGTTCCTTTTTGAGTTCTTTTGGAGAATTGATCTTTTTGAGGGAAGTGCTACAGTAGATTGTGTTTTAATGGAAGTTTTATTGGTGTTGGAACTGAACCTAAAGACTTATTATCTTGATTGCACTAATGTTGCTAATAAAGATTGTGTGAAGTTTTGTATGAAGGAAAAAATTTAGGTGTATGGAAGGAATGAGTAATGAGATGAAGGATGGACTAAAGCTCAAGCTTGGGGATGCCACGCGTGTCACCCCAAGAAATATCCAAGAATTACAAGCGTCAAAGCTTGGGAATGCCCAAGGAATCCCCCTCTTCATCAATAAAAATCCTAGGTTTCTTCCAAACGCTTCATTTTTATTGTTTCATGCACAGTTGTGTTGTTCTTGGAGCGTCTTCTTTTTCGTTTTCGTTTTTGTTTTTCGTTTGCTTTGTTTTCTTAGTTTGCTGAATTAATTGGTTGGACCCCCTCTTTCATGCATTGGTTTTCAAATAGTTTGGTTTGGATTGGAAAAGAGTAGGAAAGTGCATGCTTAAGTGGTAAAGAGATCTTGTTTTTGACTGTGGCCTATGCTTTTTCATGCCATGCTTGATATTGTTTTGGCTTTATACTTAGTATTGTTTGCTGTAGCATGACTTCTTGTTATAAACAATTGATATTGCTTAATGTGCCTTGGATGAATCATGCGTTGTTTTAGCATATTAAAGCATAGTATTGTGGTATTCTCCTTTGATGCTTTATTTGGGTTGACTTGGCGCATGCTCACACCATGTTATGACTATCTCAAGTCACCATAAGCCTTTATGATCCTTTAGTTTTCAACTTCTAGTATCACTTTATGCTTTGATCAATGATGTTTTGTCACTCTGCATGATTATGGCCATTATTGCTCTCTTAGTTTGTCGCTCCTAGTCTTTTGCTAGCCTCCGAAACCAAGTATGAGTTTCACTCATGCATCCAACTCCCTAAACCAAGTTATTCCAAAGAGTCCACCATACCTACCTACTAGCTTAGGCTATTCCAAGTATATTCATGTTTTTGTTTACCTTCCAAATTAAACTTGTTATGAGAAAACTAGTGATTAAAGCTCTCACGAACTTGATGGCACACTTTACTTTTTTGCCCTTAATAAACTTGAACCATTGTGTCGGCTATGTTGTATATGCTTGCACTTATTTGTTGGGGATTAGCAGAACCATGCTGTCATGGGGAACGCTTTCAACATCGCACTGGTACTTTGTACCTAGTTGATATCATGCTCTTTTGTATATGGATGTTGTCGGTGTGAAATGAAAGGGGAGCTTGTAAGTCCATGGAGTTATGTATATGTGTTAGAGAAACGCCTGGGCCGCTGGTCTAATCCATGCTGACATGGTGGAAACCTGCAGCGTAACCATAATGAGCTCTCTATGAAGCATTCTTCTTATAAAAAAAGAGTCCTATATTGAGAAAAAAAGAGAAAAAGAAAAAAAAGACATTATGAAAAGAAGAAAGAGAGAAAAAGGCACCATATTCCCATGGTAAATAAGAAGATTGCTGAGATGCTTGTTGTCTGCTTGCCTTGTCATTTTGATATGGGGATTCTTCTGTATCATCTGGCAAGGGTACCCCGTTGGCGGTTCTCTATGATACACATGTACTTACGATGACAAGAACTTACCAGTGACTAAACTTGAGTAGCATGAGGAGCGGCCCTCGTATTCAAGGGACATGAGATTCCTAACTTATACTTCGTCAAGCATGTACACCATAGTTTGTTCACTTTAACCTTAATCACCTCAAGATGCTTAAGATAGGGGAAATGAGAGCTGAAAGCTATTAAGTACCATAATTTTTGGAAGCTCTTTATGAGACTTGAATCCCTACTTTCTTCTTTGGAGGCCTTTCTTCCACAATTATATTGAGTCTCCACCTTCTATCTTTATGCACCTACTTTGAGAGCATAGTGGCCATTCTTAGTTCTATGTGCATTGTCCCAAGACTTGTTGATTGATGCATACCTTGATATTGCTTGTTTTAAACTATTTGTATCTAGTCACTCTTATGAACTTTGAAGGTGTCCTATGCATTTATATTTGCTACTCTATGAGGGACAAGCTGAATGCTACTATGCTATGTTTTCTTTATGTGAAACAAACAAACTTCTTGCAAAGCATTGTTATTCATGAATATTTTGTTTATGCCTTTTCATGTTGCAACATAGTTTCTTTGCCTTATTGCTAGAACCTTGTCTTTCATGTTATGATTGAAGTACTATGATCCCCTCTTTGAATGTTTTACAAATACTTTGATCAAGTTTATGATGGTGCATGTCACCTCAAAAATTAATCTTTCTTTTTATCACTTACCTACTCGAGGACGAGCAGGAGTTAAGCTTGTGGATGTTGATACATTGCAAATGTATCTATAATTTTTGATGTTCCATGCTTGGTTTTATCTACTTTCTTGTGTTTTGTCCACACTTTGGAGTACTTTTCATATGATTTCTTGGACTAACCTATTAACAAGAGCCACAGTGCCAGCTTCCTGTTTTCTGCTGTTTTTGGTTTCAGGAAGTCAGAAAATGAATATTCTCGGAATTGGATGGGACAAAAGACAAAGTTATTATTTTACCGGGGGAAACTTGGAGCCAGAATACGAGACGGAGAAGGGCTGGGGCCTGGCCACACCACCTAGCCGCGTGGCCAGGCCTGGCCCGCACCAGGGGGTGGTCTGGCCGCCCCAGGCACCCCCTCGGCCTCTCCTTCCGCCTATATATTGCTTCTGATACGGAAACCATAAGTACCCGATCAAAAATCCACGAAAGAGTCTGTAGCCACCGCCATCTCCATCCCTAGATCGGGAGGGATCTGAAGCTCTTCCCGGCACCCTACCGGAGAGGGGAATTCACCCTGGAGGCCTTCTTCATCATCATGCAAGCCTCCGGTGTGATGCGTGAGTAGTTCATCTCTGGACTACGGGTCCATGTAGTAGCTAGATGGCTGGTTCTCCTCCTTTGTGCTTTCATGTCTCGATCTTGTGAGCTCCGTTCATGATCAAGATCATCTATTTGTAATTCTGCATGTTGTGTTTGCGGGGATCCGATGGATATTGAGATGCTATTCCAGATTGAATATTGATTCTATCATGTCTTTGTTATTTGTGATCTTGCATGCTTTCCGTTGTTAGTAGCTATCTTGGCCAAGTAGATGCTAGCAACTCCAAGAGTTAGTATTTATGCTCGATAGTGGGTTCATGCCTTTGGTAATCTGGGAAAGTGGAAGAAATCTCTAAGGTACTAGATGTGCTATTGCTACTAGGGAGAAAACAACAATCCTTTGTTCATAGAACAATCGTATTGTTTACTTTACACGCAATTCGTAATGCAATAATCTGTTGCTTGCAACATAATACTGGAGGGGGTTCGGATGATAACCTGAAGGTGGATTATTAGTCATAGATGCAGTTGGATGACGTATATGTATAATGTTGTAATGCCCAATCGAATCTCAAAAGAGTCAAGATGATTAGTATATGCTTGTTTACTTTCTTCAAACTATTATTTCCTTCCATTCGATACGTTTAATCCTTTGTTTTTAGCAAAACCGGTGAGATTGACAACCTCATCGCAAGTTGGGGACAGAGTTCTGTGGTTGTGTTGTGTAGGTCTCCACGTTGCTGCTGGCACCGGTAGTGCGCCCTGCCAAAGTTTATCTAGCAACACCTTTGGGGTGTTTTCTTGCTCCTACTGGATTTATAACCTTGGTTTCGTACGGAGGGAAAACTTGCTGCTGTGCTCATCATACCTTTATTACTATCGTCGCTTTTACTGAAATATTTTGTTTAACTAATAGTGATGTAATGTTACTTGTTTAGATCAAGTGCGACAGTTTTTCTTGCTTTTCTTTTAAAAGTTAGCATTGTCACAATATACGAGTGAATGGGTAAGTCATGTTCATTGTGACCCTAAGAATGCTCGTTTCACTGCTGTTCCTAATGAAAATAATGAATTGATACCTACTAGAACTATTGTTGGGCATAGGATGTGCATAGACTTCAGAAAATTAAATAAAGAAACTAGGAAAGATCACTATCCTTTACCATTCATAGATCAAACTTTAGAAAGGTTAGCAAAACATACTCATTTTTGTTACTTGGACGGATACTCTGATTTTTCTCAAATAGTTGTTCATCCTGATGACAAACTTAAAACAACTTTCATTAGTCCTTATGGTTTACATGCTTACGAACGTATGCCTTTTGGTTTATGTAATGCTCTGGCTACTTTTCAAAGATGCATCACTGCTATTTTTGCGGATTTCATAGAACTCATAATGGAAGTATTTATGGATGAGTTTTCTGTCTATGGAACATCATTTACTAGTTGCTTGGATAATCTCAAAAGAGTTTTGCAGCATTGTGAAGAAACTAATCTTGTTCTAAACAGGGATAAATGCCATTTTATGGTCAAAGAAGGTATAGTCCTAGGACACATGGTATCAGGTAAGGGAATTGAAGTTGATAGAGCTAAGGTTGAGGAAATAGAGAGAATACCATAACATAGGGATATTAAAGGTATAAGAAATTTCCTTGCTCATGTGGGTTTTTATAGAAGGTTCATTAGAAATTTCTCTGCAATATCTAAACCTTTGACTAACCTCCTGCAAAAAGGAGTAAGATTTAATTTTGATAATAAATGTTTTGAAGCCTTTGATAAACTAAAAAATGCTTTATCTCGTGCTCCCATCATTAAACCACCTATCTGGGATACAACCTTTGACTTAATATGTGAATCCAGTGATCATGTTATAGGGGTAACTCTAGGACAACATATTGGTCGCAGATATAATATTATACATCATGCTAGTAGAACTGTAAATGGTGCTCAGAAGAATTACCCTATGGAAGAAAAGGAACTTTTTGCTATATTTTTCTCTTGTGATAATTTTGGTCTTACATAGTTTATGCAAAGATAAGAGTTCATACGGATCATGATGGTTTAAAAGAACTCCTTGAGAGGAAAGACCATAATCCAAGACTGATCCGTTGGATTCTATCACTTCAAGAATTTGAGTTGTAGATTATGTAGAGGCAAGAAATAAAAATGTTAGATGCAGTGTCCATAATTGCCCAGCAAGACACCAATCTTGTTGAGAGGAACTTTAGTCCTGGTGATTTTTGTTTATGAGAATTATTCAATGAATTAAGGTCAATTTCTCCAAGAGAGAAGAAGTCTTTGTTGTTATAGGAAATTTTCATCCCTGAATAAGCAAATGGTAAGTGCAAGGTAAGTGTTCTTACCCAAATAAGTGATTTGTTTTCACAAATTTTACTTCTGAAAATTTTGCCTTTGAATTCCTTGTGTTTTTCTGAAGTTTTAGAGGGTTTTTACCAACTATACGGGCATAACTATATGACTAGAGAGGAATCTCCCGCCATATAGTTGGTCGTTAAACTCCCTGTATCATCTTCGTGAAATTATTTTCGATATATGAGCCTATATAGTCGCAACTATACGACCGAAGCCAAAATTCCGGCCGTATAGTTGGTCGTTAAACTCTCAGATAGTTTTGCTTTTTGATGTCTATATCTATATAGTCACAACAATACAACCAGAGCCAAAATTCCAGCCATATAGTTGGTCATTAAACTCTCAGACACTTTCGATTTTTGGTGTTTGTATCTATACTGTCTCAACTATGCGACCGGAGCCAAAATTCCGGCCGTATAGTTGGTCGTTAAACTCTCAGACACTTTTCGTTTGTATTTTCGTTTATTCATCTAGAAAAACACGTTATTGTCGGTTCCGAGTTGTGATTTAATCGACCTATACTCGAGATATTTGGAGATATCTGCCCGGAACCAACTATACGGCCGGAGCTATACGGGTCGCGCACGTATAGTTGGTCGTTACACGACAGAACTCTTCCAAATCCATGATTTCTTTCCCTGTTTCGTTAAGATTCTTTTCTTGGATGACAATTTGCTGTTTCTCGCGTGTTTTACCGACCTCTGAGCCTCCTTATATACTGCCATTGTCTCTCTCTAATCATAATCTACAAGAACCAATCTAGCAATGCGCTATCCCGCCCCAGGTCATGGAGAACCCATGGGGCTCATTGCTCCTTCTAGGTACCGCTCTAGCAGCCCGTCCGTGGAGGACGGTGATGAGGAGGTGGAAAGGTTTAGCCCGAGGTACAAGGAGTACATCGAGCCAAGCTACTTCAACAATGATTCTGATGATGACGTGGTTGACGTATACATCCGCCATGACGTCTATGATCCACCGAAGATCAATTAGACGGCGATGAAGAAATCTCAACAAGAGAGAGAAGATCTCAAGCCACATGGAAAACGGCGTGTGGAGACAGTCAAGTTCAACACCACGTATCCAAGGGCACACAAGCGTAAGGAATTATCTAATATTGGTGCAGGTGCTAGCGATGGACCGAAGGCACCACTCTCGAAGCCAATCATTGGTGCTTGTATGAAGGTTAAGCCTCAAGAAGAGTGGAGGTACGGTTTCCACTTCCCTAGTCCATCAGTTATGGATGAGGAAGAAGAAGATGTCCCCAGGACCAAGGATTGCGTGCGAGCACTGGATATATATCAGAAACAAGAGCTACTCCATCGCGTTAAAGTCCGTCACTGTCTCAGTGAGATGCAGAAGAAGGAATACCTCCTTCCATTGGTGACTAAGCTCGCAGATAGAGTAGACACTCTGCAATCTGATCTGCGCAGGTGAGACAGCCGCATAACTAATCTGGAGGAGACCAACAAGAAGCTACGCACCGCGGTGTTACATGCCATGGCACCATAGTGACCTACAACAATTACGGTATCAAATAATCACAAGGGATTATTTGATCCCGCCTGGCTTGATTCCAAACTTGGGGAGATCCTTAAGACCTTGTAATCTATCTTATAAGTTTTTTTTGCATTAGAAATAAAGTTTGCATCATTAGAATTCCCTTCAGGAATAGTCGATCCCTTTAATGAAATTCTGAGTTTATTATTAGATATGGAGTAATATTGACTTTGTGTTTGCTTTACTGATATATGAATGGCTTGAGTATAATTTTACTTGCACTTGATGATAGCAATAGGAGTCTTCCACACCAGTGGTATTAATGGAACACATAAAGATAATTTGGTCAATATGCTGTAAGTCTACAGTTTGATTTTCAAAGAAAGATTATCTATACAGTTAAGTTGAAAAAGAAACCTTGAACAAAAGGAAAATGAAAGTGCTATCAAAATAGAGTGAGAATAAGTTGACGTAAATCTCCAAGTCATAAGAATGTTTCATATATAGTTGGAATTTGATAATTGAGATCATTAAAATTTGAATTCCTACATAAGGTGGAATATATGGCTAGCTCCTTTGCACATTACTTAAACAAAAGTGTGAGCATATATGCAAAAGAAAAGAAAAGAAAGAAGAAAAAGAGCAAGTGTGCAAAGAGCAAATAGGCATATACCATTGTATTGTAGTATGAAAAAGAAACACTTTTGAGATTTTGAATCCCAAGTGAAAACATTTGATCCTAAAACACTTGGGACTACCTCGCTAACTCATTCGGTTGAACCAGATACTTTTACATTATGTTGAGATTCTTCTTTTATGAACTGTTGATCACTAAGGTGTGGAAGCCTGCTAATACTATTCAGATGGTTCGAGTAAGGTATTATTCACGAACTTATTCCTATTTATCGTATATGATAAACACATGATGCAACTGCCTCATTTATTTTAATCGACTCAACTTGATGAATATGAGGATCACATCCATTAAGCTAAAACTTGCTCGGGACTAGAAAGAGTCTAAGCTTGGGGAAGTTGATGAGTGCATATTTGCATCATGTTTTACATTATTATTTTGCATTGTAGATGTAGGATCTTGGTATTTTACGGCGCTCGCGTGCACATTTTATGTCTGTTTTCACCAGGATCAGGACAGATGATGGATCCAATGGATACAATTCTTAGAGCTGTTGTACTATGGATAAATGGAGGAAAAAACAACGTAAATCGCTTATTTGGGAAATATTAATAATACCAGAAGAGGACAAGGGAGGCAGAAGGTTCAACGACCAACTATACGACCGGAGCAAATTTTCCGGCCGTATAGCTCCGGCTGTATAGTTGGCGCCGACTCCGCATCCTCAAATAGTTTAACCCCGTGCAACTGGTTCGAGGATACGACATACAAAACACCCAGAAATCGCAGAAACCTCACCTCTAGAAGGCATCTGGAGAAGGAACTCATCCACCGGGGATCCATCTTCGCCCTGCGCAGATCCAGGAGGCTAAGGCATCGATCTTGATTGTGCACGGCTGCATCACCACCATCTCCATCCATCCCATCTACATCTTATCTAGATATCTTCGTAATTCCTGTACTCGTTGTGGATATATACAAGTATTATTCATCTATGATTGTTTCCATTACCATTGCCATGATGTTGATTGCCTCCATGCCTGAGTAGATCTCTAGTTCTTGGGGAGATGGAGAAACCCTAGTATGAGATTGAAATAAGATAAAGTCTATTATGATATTCATTGTTGTGACCATATGTTAGATTTTCTACATCTTGATGTTGAGCGAAATCGACCTCTCAATATTTGCCTCTCATGGAGACTTGATGGAGGGAACTACTAGTTAGTAGACGCAGGCGTGCTAGCACTTACAGTGACTATAAAGCTGTTGGCACCCCTTACGTATCAACTTGGGAAACCGAGGAAACACGCGGAACACTATCCATGCCATGGGATACGTCCTACGGGATTACGTCCCTTAATAGCGATTGATGTCGATTGCTGACTGATGTGGTTATGAGGATGATGTGAGCAGCGGTTGCTGCGTATAGATCCTTAAAATGCTAGTGGTGTATCTGCTACTCCCTGAGAATGCTTTTCTCTATTGCAGTTCCAACATCTCTTACATACACGATACTTACTTTCTGTATTCCATTATTTTACTTTACTTTATTATTGCTCTTATACCTAAAACCAAAAAAACACCTTTTTACACTATACTCGCATTCTATCTTGTCACTTAGAACTTTATCTAGCATTTCTATCATAATATTTATTTCAAGAGTTATTAGACTTCAGATTCCTGTTCCCTGTGGGATCAATATCTTTATTTCGAAACTAGCTACAAACGGTCTGTGCACTTGCAGTCATCACCCTGCTCTGGTGGTTGCGGATGGTGTTGTGCGGCGTTGGCTTATTGGCCTACTGGAGGGGCATCACGCCCACCGGGGTTGTTGTTCTAGCGGTTTCCTCCCTGGTTGTCGATGCCCTGGCCGCCTTGCTCGCCTCTTGGCCTTCCCATTCTCTGGTTGTTGCGCAGGTCATGGAGTTTCTTGAGCTTGTAGCAGTCGTCGGTGGGGTGGCCCGACTTCTTCAGGAAGTGGCAGTACGAGTTGTCATCCCTCATCCTCTCGCTAGCCCCCTCGCGAGGGCTCTTTTGATCTGGCTCTGTCGCCAGGACTATTGAGGTCTTGCACTTGGGCTCCTTGTCCTTTCCCTTGGATGAACTGGAGGCCTTGGGAGTGGTTTCTGCCTCTACAAGGCCGAACATCCGCCCTGCCTTGGCCTTGGCACACTTCTCGGCCATGACGAAGAGCTCAGCGGCGGTGGTGAGGATCTCACCCTGAATCCCGATCTTTCCCTCATCTTGATGTCCTTCACACCCTCAGAGAAGGTAGTGATGACGTTGGAGTCTGAGATCTTGGGTATTTTGTTGCGGACTCAATTGAACCTCTATAGGAACCTTAAGAGGGTCTCTCTAGTTTGCTAGCGTATCTAGCGGAGGTTGTAGTAGGTGAGCGGACGCTCGTAGGTCCCCTTGAAGTAGGAGATGAAGAGGGAGCTGAGATCCGCCCATGAGTCGATTGACTCCTTGGGGAGGTTCATCAGCTAGGTGCTAGCCGCTTCCTTTAGGCATAGGGGAAACTAGTTCACCATGACACGGTCGTCTCCTCCCGCCGCTTCGACACCTGTGGTGTAAAGCTGGAGAAATTTGCACGGGTTCGTGGTTCCGTCATAGCGTGCCGATGTTTTCGGGCGGAACTTGTGCGTCTAAACCACGTGGCGGAGGTTCTTGGTGAACGAGGCAGCCATTGGCCTTGACCGCCCTGCCATTGTCAAGGGACGCGCGGTTCTACTGCCCTGCAATAGCGATTTCCTCGGTGAGGCAGTCCTCACGCTCACGCGGTGACGGGATGATCTGGCAGTTTTTCGCGGGTGGTGGTGAGGCATCACACGGCTTGGCCGCACCCCCACGCCGACAGGGTGAGAGCGATCCCCCAGCCCCCGGCCGCCGGTGCCCCAAGCCCCTGGTCCCTCCAGGGAGAGAGTGGCAGTGTTGAGGAGCTTGATGATCCAGTCACGCCACTTCTCCTGGCCCTGCTTAGCCGGCGGGTGGTCCAGGACCTCGCACACCATGCGCTTGGCGGCCTACGGGTCAGCTGCTCGGGGTGGTTGTGACAAGACGCGGTGCAGGAGAGCTACATGACACCGTGCAAGGATGGGGCCAGCTCCTGCGATGGGTGGTAGGAGGAGCCCCCTCGTCCTCCGTCCATGGGACTTGCTCAGAAGCGATGCGCTGTTGGGCTGGCTCCGTCTCGGCCTTGCTTGCCGCACGGCGGAGAGCCTGCTCGGTGCGCGTCTCGTTGCTGGTCGACATGTGTCTGAGGTCGTCGAAGGTCTTGAAAACGCGCCTTAGCCCCCTACCTGGCGCGCCAAATTTCGGAGATTTGTCCCGTGAAGGAATTAGGGTCCAATGATCCCTTGGTTCATGTGGGGGCTGAACACGCGATTCCGAAGGAGTTCGGCGACGGCTACGATGGCAAAGTGGATGCATGACAGAGAGTTTACACCAGGGTTTTTTACCTAGGTTCGGGACCCTCGTGGGGAGGTAAAGCGCCTACTCCTGCTTGGTTGTATTGCTCACTTGCCTCGCGAGGTTACAATGGCGAATGAAAGTCTAGGGTTTTAGATCTCTGGGATCCGTCCCCTTGCAAGGTAGGATAGGGACTCCTTATATAGGCGGCGTCGGTCCTCTCCCTCTGGTCCATGGACGGGGAGGGTCACCATAGTGATGCCCATCATGATCCTGGTCTAGGAGACTACTTCTTGGTGGACTTGGTCTAGCACGTCGTGCTCCACGCTGTCCTTCGTTAAAGCATCCTTTGCCCTTATCAGATGCTCTCTGCTTATCCCGTCCTTTCACCAAAACGGCAACTAAGAGAGCCTCCTACCACCAGATCACCTGCTCCCTCCCTGCAAAAAGGAGAGTGGACCGAGTCTTCTTGACCGAGGCGGATGATGCCACGAAGGCCCTGCGCTCGCTACATGGCCGTTGATCGTACTCCGCCTGTTGTCATTACCATTCTGCCCTCGCCACACCCGTGGGATCTATGGCTCGGAAATGCTTACCTAGCATCACTATGGTCCCTCTCGAGGGGGTACCTCATGATGCCTGCCCGGCCTAACCCTTTTAGAGGCGTACTACCTCTAGAAGGCGAAGATTCCTAAACTACGGGGTTTGGCCAATGCGGGGACGTGGCACCCCCAATGCCAGGGTTCTGACAATATTTTTCCGCCTAAGATCTCGGGGCTACAGTGCGATATATTATAAAGTGAAACATAAAGATCAAAGACTCATGATGCAAATAATCTTGATATAGTTTGCCAAAATGGTGTATGCATTGTGGAAGGTCCGAGCATTGATATAAATAGCATCTGTCTGCAGAATAACATTATCAAAGTTCAGCATCCGAGGAGTCAGAGGCATCCTGGACGTAGTAGCCGGAGCCATGGTGAAGCTCTAGCCGTGTCCTATACTGTTATGGTAGTTGATGGCGTAGGAGTTCCCGACTTGGTGGCTGCTTTTGCTTCTTCCGCCAATTGCTTCCCTTTCTCGGTGGCATCCTTAGCCGGAGCTTCAGCCACTTGAGAGGTGGTACTCTCTTGCGTTGCTTGGTTGCTAGGGAAAATGTCCATGCCGGCAGAACCTGAGACATCTAGTGTTGGATTGATGCCTATCTCCATGACAGAGGTCTCAGGGACGACGAGGGATGAGGTTCCAGCAGAGCCTATTGTAGGCTTCACAGCAGGAGTCAAGGGAGAAACAACGGGCGATGACTTGGACAACATATCAGGAATATTCTTGGAACCTCCAGTATCTTTGGAGGTGCTCTTCAAAATAGCACCGGATCTCTTCCTAAAACTTACAATGTATAAGTATAGGAATGAGAAGGTACAAGACAAAGTCAGAGAATGAATGTACTTACATCACAGCAGGTGCCTTGGCTAAGGGGATGCCGGTGGACTTCTTCTTCTCCGCCTCTAAGGCGGCAGTGGATTTCTTGGAGAATCCACTCTCCAATTTCTTCTTCTCACCCTCGGAAGAAGCGTCAGAGGTGGAGCTCTTCTGATTCTGCGTTGTCGTAGCTTGATGATCCTTGGAGGTATAATTGTCGAACACAACTTGTACATCCTTCAGTCTTGGATCATAGACCTGAGCGGCCATATCTTCCTCGGCCAGGGTCACTAGTTGATGGAGCAGAAACATGTTAAAATACTGATGCATTCAAGACGAAGCCCTTAGCATATATAAAAAGCAATAAAGGAAACATAGTTACCTATGGGCATTTGCCGCACTCATAAATGGCATAGGCGATGATGAAGCCATGCTTCTTGTCCTTCACCTTGACAAGGTCCTTGAGCCGGAACTTGATAGAATTCTTGGAGAAGTTATCCTCGGAAATCCTCATGCGGTCTTTCCTCTCCTTGGAATATTCATGCATAAGCTTGGTGTAGCGCTATAGAGGTTGAATCCGCCTTTCACACTAGCACATGGCTAGGTCCAAGCCGGTCAAACCTCCATATATCAAACAGTCTATCCACCTTACGGTGCGGGAGGCTTCATCGTCGGACGAAAGAATGGCGAGGGATTTCCAGGTACTGGCCTCGACGGAGGCTCCATCGATAAAGTCAGGATACATTTATTGTCGGCTGGCCAGAGGAATATCTGGGCCGTAGAAATATGAATGTTGCTAGTTCTTGCAAGATTCGTGTCTGACAATGTCGGGGAACCGCCGGTTAGGACGGATCTTAAAGCTAATGGTTCCGTAGTTCCAAAGTTCATCCCTGGAATCTCTGGACTCTCTCTTCACGGTGAAGAAATAGATAAACAGATCTAACCTAGGCCTAATTCCTAGGTATCCTTTGTACAAAGCTACAAAATTGCTAAGTACTAGGATGATATTGGGAGAAAGGTTGTGAGGAAGAACCCAGAAGTGTCACATGACCTCAAGGAAGAGGTCATAGACTAGAAGGGAGACATCATGTACCAGCTGCGCCTTGAGGTAGATCTTTTCTCCGGCTTGGGAAGAGGGGATGACCTCACCGACCGGTGCCGGCCGCCAGACTAGCCCCTCTGTCAAAGGGAGTTATCCCTCAGCAACAAGCTCCTTCGACTGCTCAGTAAAGTGATCAGATCCTCTCCACACTCCTTTGTGGGAGTCAGCGCCCTCCTCCACAGATTCAGACGCCCCTGTTTCTGGTCACGTCGGTGGTCGACAGGAACCACCACCCCCTCCTGTGGAACCGTGATGCCCTTGGATGGCTCCATTGATGCCTCAGGGATCGCCACCATCGATGGGATGTGTAACATCCCAGCATTAGAGCTTAGAAATAACTTGAGATGATGTGTGTGCATTGTGTTCATGCATAGTGTTGGGGATATATTTTCTGGGTATCCTCAATGTACCTCACTGACCAGGGTGGCCCACTTTGAGTTAGAGCTTTGCTTCACGGGCGGCCTAGTCAGGGAGAAGAACGGAGTCCAATCCGGCTATGGGAAGGCCTAGAAGACTTACCGACATATGCACATAGTGTTACTAGTAGTTCAAGATGTACTCTGTAACCGACTCTTAGTCGTAGCCGGATAGATCTCTCCTGTAAACCCTAGGCCGGATATCTATATAAGCCGTCCTAGGAAGAGCCTTTAGGGCACCCTGCCAATAGTCTACAATCTCAACTCGCACAGGTGATACCCTTGTAACCCATATTCCAGCTCTGCCGTATTACTGGATTGCTAACAAGAGTAGGATCCATCCAAAGCTGGTGGATTCGAACCTAGGTAAACTTGTGTGCTCACCGTCCCAGAATACCATACGACTCACACCCCTCTCTTCCACACGCCTCGAGGACCCCCTCGTGGCGTACTTGTCATCAATCCGATGATAGTTGGCGCCCACCATGGGGCAAGTGAGCTTCGGATCTGCGTTCCGAGCAGAATCTGCAAGAATTGGAATCGACGAAACTATCACCGTTGGTTGCATCCTCTACACCAGTGACGTCCCTCTCATCGTTCTCGACGAGACTTGGATTCTGGCTAGGGAAGCCGTGACCACCTACACCATCATATCTTTTGGTGAGATCGATGTTTACATCGGTTTTGCTGAAACTGTCCCACCCACCCCAGCGGTGATGATAGAGGGAGAAGAAATTTCTGGATCCCCTTTGTCCGTAGAGGCGACAGAGTTCCGGATCTCAGAAAATGTTAATCCCACCCAGCCCGCGCCAGTTGCGGAGATAGTGGATAAAGCTGAACCTGAGGTAGATCTCGCAGTTCAAGTCGGATCTGGAGTGAATCTCCCTAGCGAGGTTGAATCCCAGATCGACCCACCTGCGGAGGTCGAAATCCAGGAGGAGTAGGAATACAATCTCGGTTCTGGATCTGGTAGTGCTGGAACTGACAGACCTCTCCTGAGGTACACGCTGAGGCGCATGATGATGCAAGACGCATGCATGGACGATATTCTTGAGACCATTAGGTGTTTCGAGGAAGCCGATCGCGAGAGCCGCAACTACCTCAGGAGGCATGCGTCGCACTTTGTCGGATATGTTGGTTCCGGATCTGGCTCTGCTGATGCTAGAGACAACACTGACTCTGTGCTGGAGGCTATCAGAACAAGAGTCGAATTACCGGCATCTTCGGATGACTCCATGATGTCGGCAGATTTCCAGAAGTTCTCCGCAGAATATGAAGAGGAGCTTACCTCCACAGCCGCTGCAGAAGGAGAAGACATGGACGAAGGATCCGGAGAGAACTCTCCCAAAGCGCAGGACAACATGGACCTTGGAGATGATCCCGAGAACCAAATGGCCGAAAGTACCGATCAAAGTTTGACTCCAGGAAACGGACCCAAAGCCGTCTTTGCTACCGGCACTGCCAAGAAGGCAAAGGAAGAAAAACAGAAAGAACAAGACCTCGGCAAAAGATCTTCCGCTAGAGGAAGTGATTGCTAAGGAATACGAGGAAGACTCGGATGGAGCACTTATCCCAGACGAGCCAAAAGAAGAATTGGTGGATGGACACGTGATCACTGAAGGTGCGTGTAAACTCATCGATGTTGCATTAACCACACCTATCCCTGTGGCTGCAGAGCTTACTGCTGCAGAACTGGATGAAAGCGTTCAGGCCCTAGAAGCGCATCATCAAGTACTCTTGGATGAAGCCAAAAACATCGAGGAGGAGAAGAAACGCATGGCAACTGTGGAGAAGTACGTCTCTCGGCAGCATCAGAAGACCCGAAAATGCCACGTACGTGACGATCAATTCCCGGAAGTACACAAGGTTCTCTTTGAGGGAGACCCAGGGATGCCTCATCTCGACAGCAAGGGAGATCTGGTGTCTCCAACACCGGTACAGAATAGTATTGTGGCTCGAGATATCCTATCGAATAACCCAGGCCTAGAACAGGTTCGAGTGGGCATCAAGATACTCACCAAGGGTCTGGAACAGCAAAGGGCCGCGAAATCCGGAAGCGAAAAACTGGTCTTGAAATCCGACCAATGTCGCATGGACATGGCCTAGAATGAAATAAGGCCCCAGCGTGTTCCGGAACAGCACTACCATTTCGACCGCCGGGAAGACAACTACTCAAGAACCGGATCTTCAGGATAGCATCACATACCTGCACGTGACTGGCGCAATGTCGCTCCAGCTGCCGAGCAAGAAGCAATTGCTGCACTATATCCGAGAAACCCTCCCCGATGAGAGTCAAACGATCATAGGGGAGAAGATAAAGAGAAACGTCGGGAGGAGGACCATCAAAGAATGCCACCTCCTAGACCTACAAACCGTCCGGCTGAGCCCCACCGTGGTGGGAGTGACGGACGAAGAAACGACGGAAACCATGCTGACACAAGCCAGCAGGGGTCTCGTCGCAATGAAGACCCTCCCCGGAACCATGAAGCTCCGGACGAAGGCCGGTGATCGGCCGGAAACAACCCAGTTCCTCCACCCTCTCCACCAAGCAGACTTCACAATGGCTCTCAAGGAGGCCAAGGAGGACGTCGTGGCGGAGGAGGTGGTGGTAGAAGCCGAAGTCCGGCTCTAGGGCACCGCAGCCATAGCCGTCACTCAGGACAACGATCTTTGTCTCCAAGTGATGCGCGACACCGGATTAATTCCAACATAGAGGCATGGCGCTACGAAAATGATGATATATACGTGGGCCCAAAGTGCTTTGGACCATGCATAAGAGCTACAAAATTCCCGGAAGGATTTGCTATCTCAAGACACATTCAACCCTACCACAGTATAGCTCGGCCAGATACTTGGCTACAAGATTTCTTCCAAGCTTGATGTATTGCCAAAGGCGGAAATAGCTTGGTCGCAACCCGATATCTCCCACTCATGTTGTGGAAGACGGCACGATCATGGCTCAATGAACTTTCGGAGAACACCATCCACAACTGGTATGACATGCAAAGTGCATTCTTTCGGAATTTCGAAGGGACGTATCGGAGGCCCTGTACGGTAGGAGACCTATAGCGTTGCACCCAGAAACCCGGAGAAACTTGGCGGGATTATCTCGGACGATGGATCAAGAGGGGCTCTCGAGTGAGTAGCTCGATCATATCGTTCGGAGAGAGCTCAAACCATTGCATTCTTAGCATCATCATTCTTGGGTGTTTGTTGGTCCTATCCATGTGAGGATAAAGAGCTTGTGGTTCTACCGCCCGGCCGCGGTACTACCGGGCCTGGCAGCCCACCTTCCCAGCGTCGCCCCGCTTCTGCGCTTGCCCGCCTCTCCCTCAGCCCGCTGCTCTAATCCCCTCCCCTTGCACCCGCTCATTGTCGCTGACTCCTGATCCCCTGTCGCGTTTCCCTGCTCCCGCCTGGCTCGCTGCAGCCTGCGCTCGCCGCCCGCGCCCGCACCTCCCACTCGACCTTGCTGCTGGGCCGGCCTAGCTGGCTTGCTTCGCCAGCTTGTCGCTGCTAGCTGGCTCGGCTCGCTCGCTACAGCGTGCGTCACCCCACTTCCCTCGCGTTCGATGTTGCTTCGCTCCCCCCAAATTCCCATCTCGCGCGCAGCCGCCCCGATCCGCTGTCACCCCGTGTTGACCGCTAGCGCTGCTGCTTCTCTCGCCAGGGTGTGGGCGGTAGTACCGGCCTCCTGCGGTACTACCGGCCCTAGCAGAAGCAGGTCCCAACGGGCAGGAAAATCGGGCCCCTATTTAAGCCTTCCCCTTTATCTTTTTTGGTTGGTTGTTCCTCAATAGTTCTCAAGCCTTTTGCCCTCTCTGCCTTAAATCTTGTGTGCTTGATTTCTCTCTTTCCCCCAATGATTCTTGCTCATATTTGAAGGGAAGATATAGGTGATCTAGATCTACAAATTAACCAAGCCATATCATCTCTTTGTGACTGTATCTTTGGGATCTAGATCTTTGGGGCATTTTGTGTTCCTATTTTGGATTCTTCCTCTCTTGTTCCCCCAATTGCTTTAGTAGCCTTGTTGGAACTTGAGAGTGAAGATTTGGGGCATCTTAGTGGTATTCATTCCATTTGCATTAGGTGCATCGGTTTGTGTTCTCCCCGGAGGATTTGTTCGGTGATATTCATTGAAGCTTGTCCCTCTTGGGTTCTTGGAACCCTAGACAGTTGTGTGACCTTTGTGGTGGGTCTTCAGTTAAGTTGTGAAGCTCCCCCAAGATTGAGGCCTTGGTGGCAATTATTGGGAGCCTCCAATTAAGTTGTGGAGATAGCCCTCATCTTGTGCGGGTTTGGTGACCACCCTCAAGTGTCCCATAGTGGAACGGGTGCTTGCCCGCGTGGTGGGTGCTAGGGAGAATAGGGTGAGTATTTTGTGGTGTTGGTGGTCTTAGTACCGCCCACCCCTCCAACGAGACGTACTCCCTTATTGGGAGGAACTCGGTAAAATATCATCGTCCCCGTGTGCCTCGGTTATCTCTATACCCGATCTCTTTACTTATGCACTTTACATTGTGATAGCCATCATGCTTGAAGTAATCTATATTGCTATCGCATTGTTGCTTGTCTTGCTTAGCATAAGTTGTTGGGGCACATAGGTGAAGCTTAGTATATCTAGGCTTTGTGCTTAACAAAAGAAAATGCTAGTTTTATGCCCCCATTGTTAAGCCCATCTCGTAGAAGTTTTTAACCGCCTATTCACCGCCTCTAAGCGACATCCGTGATCTTTCACCCGTCATCCCTGATATCTCTGCCATGGAGACAGATGTCAATCCAATCTTTGATGTCTTAGACTCTGCCGGGATGGACGTCACTCCCAGTGGATAGGCGACGCAGGAGAGTACTTCCTCCAAAGTGGCTGAATCACCGGCTAAGGATGCCACTGAAAAAGGAAAAGAGCTGTCAAGGGAGGTAGACACAGTAGCGGCAGCTGCAACTGACAAGACGGGAGCTTCTACGCCTTCAATTGTCATAGTAACATGGCAGTCGGCCAGAGATTCATCTATGCCTCTGGCTTCCACTACGCCACTTCCTCTGGTGCCTCCAACTTGAGCTTGGACGATCTTATCCAGCAGGTGGATGCCGTGTATAACAATGCTAGCATCTTCTACAATGCATATGCCAGTTTGGCCAAGAATCTCAAAGTTATTGCCATTGTAAGTCTTTTAAACTTTATCATTTATCGTATAACATATCCCTCTGTATCCCCCGAGCTCTTAGGCGGATAAACAATAGTTATTGGCCTGAGTGCTCCAAAGAACTAAGAGTAGAACTGGATAGTGTAACCCCCGAGCGTCTAGGCAAAACTAGAAAAGTTCCGGCTAGATGCTCTAAGAGTAGCATACTTGTCTTTGAAATTTAATCTTGTAGCCCCCGAGCTTCTAATTAAAACTTTTAGCAAAGTTCTGACTAGATTGTCTAGAAGAACTAGTCATAGATCAAAATATCATATTGTAGCCCCCGAGCTTCTAGATCAAACTAGAATAGTTACGGCTAGGAGCTTTTAAGAGAAACTAAATGCTTTTGCTTACACAGAATGAGAGTGCCCGGAGGAAGAAGGCCAATGATAAATATGCCAAGCTGCAGGCGGACCTGGATGCTGAAAAGGGTAAAATAGCTTTCCTGAAGGAACAGATCTTGAATATCAAGAGTCTGTTTTCCTCCGACTTTTTCCTTGCTATTTCTCATAGTCAATTTCTTCCGTGTTCTCATACTATTCTTGTTTTTCTGTCTTACAGAACTTATTGCCAAGGCCAGGGGAATTTTCAAGCAATCGAAGCATATTCAAGAGCTTGATAGTGAAAACAAGATCTTGAAGAAAGACCTGGCCGAGGCAGTGAAGGGCCACGAGGAGGCGATGAAGGTGATGCAAGAGTCTGCAGACGCCAAGATGCAGCGCCTGAAGGAAGAAATTGAATGTTTCAAGGAGCAAAACCAAGATGCCCAAGAGCAAAACTCTCGGAGCCTTGAGGTATACAAGAAACTTCAGGATGACCATGGAATCATGGCGGAGACATGCAAGCAAGCCGAATCCAGCATCTTCGATATGTTTCCTCCATATTGTTTAATTCTGTACTTTGGAAAAATGTTTGATGTACTTATACTCATGGTCCTTGTATCTTATGCAAACTTCAGCTCCCATTGGCTTGACCAACTTGGGTGAAAGTGCTCCGGATCCCATGGAATGCAAGATTCTTGCCGCTAACTTTGTCAGCACGACCATTACATAGGCCAAGGAGATAGCCTAGCCTTTAGGGATAAACATCAAGGCCGCAAACTCAGCGGCCAAGTACTCAGAAATCCTGTGTCGAGCCCCCAAGAAAGTCAAGGACTGGAAAGCCTCTTGCGTCCAGGCTGGTGCAATGATGACCCTGTCCTTGCTCAAAGCACACTACGACAACGCCAACATCGATCTGGTGATCTTCGGCATGCCCAAGCTTGACGAGGAAGCGAAAGAGATCGATAGCGATGCTATTTGGAACTCCCTCGCTAGCTACGACACTAGAGTTACCAAGATGGTCAAAGCGGATGGCTTCTTCTGAGTCTAGCCCCTCTCCTTCCAAGTTTGATGAGCTATCTTGGCCTGGCTCTCCTATTGCTGATGATTGCACACCACGAAGTCCCGTGTAGCAGAGCCAAAAAACAATATTTGTATTAAATGTATCTCTGAGATGTCTATGTGGAAAAACTTATGAATTTGTAAGGTGGAAAATCTTGTAATCAAGTTTCCTGCTACTTATCTATTTCTAGCATGTATATTTTTTAAGAAAGTGCGGGCTTATCCATTATTCTGGTTCATATGCTTGACCTTTCGTGAGACGAAAGACTCGCAACACAAAACTATGCTCTCGGGTGACGATGCTTAATAGCACTGTCAAGAACCTAAGAACAAAATTGCCGGCTTTGAGTGCCGAGAAGTCACTACTCCAGAATCCACATAAAAACTTCAGAAAACTTGTAGACCAGAAAACTTAAGCTAACGTCCATAGGCGGAATTTCCACAACTACAAATGCAAAGTTGCGCATAAAGGGTTTATATGATCTAAAAATGAACAACTAAAGGAGGTAAAAGACTCAGAGAATATGAGTGAACCAAATGATTTATTTCATTGATCATATAAGAAGCTTATTACATAATATAAAATATGCTAACTGTAAAAGGGACGCAGTTGTGCTATGTTCCATGGACGATCTGTCTCCAGGTAATCATCATCGGAGTCACGTTGCTTGCGCTTGCGATTTTTAGGCCTATCTTTCAAATCGCGAATATCGACGAGGTAATAGGAACCATTTAGCAATGCTTTGCTTATGACGAACGGTCCTTCCCAAGGCAGGGATAGTTTGTGTGATTTCTCCTGTTTGAGTCTAAGCACCAGATCCCCTTCTTTAAACGATTGATGCTTAACAGGACGACTATGGTAGCCATGTAGCTTCTGCTAGTAGACGGTAGATCTCTAGAATGCCAGCATGTGCTCTTCCTCAAGTAGGTCCATAGATAAGTGTCTGGATTCTTCAGCATCATCCTCCTCGTAGGCGGCAACTCTTGGTGCATCATGGTGGATGTCGGATGGTAGGACGGCTTCTGCTCCATAAACCATGAAGAAAGGAGTCAAGCAGGTGGATCTGTTGGGTGTTATTCTTAAGCTCCACAATACAGATCGTAATTCCTCCGCCTAGGCTCTAGCTGCTCTGTGTAGTGGTACGTCTAAGCGTGGCTTGATTCCGTGCAGAATTAGTCCATTGGACCGTTCAACTTCTCCATTAGACTGTGGGTGTGCCACCGATGCTAGGTCAAGGCGGATGCCTTTTTTTTTCATGACAGTACTCCTCAACTTCTCCGAGAGACAAATTTCTGCTGTTGTCGGTAATGATGCTGTGTGGGAGACCAAATCTCACCACTAGATATCAGACAAATTTTAGGGTTGTTGCCCCATCAAGCTTTCTAATGGGTTAGCTTCAATCCATTTTGTGAACTTATCCACTGCTACTAGCAAGTGTGTAAATCCACAAGGTGCTGTCTGCAAAGGTCCCACCATGTCCAACCCCTAGACTATAAATGGCCAAGTTATTGGTATGGTTCACAATTCTTCAGCTGGAAAACTTGGTTATCTTGCATAGAACTGACACCCAAGACATATCTGTACCAGCTTGTCAGTGTCCACCTTAGCAGTTAACCAGTAGAATCCTTGTCGGAAGGCCTTAGCCACCAACAATCGGGGAGCGGCGTGATGCCCACAATCTCCGAGATGTATCTCTCTAAGGATTTCAATACCTTACTACTGAGAGACGCATCGGAGGAAAACTCCTGTTGTACTTCTTTTGTATAGCTGGTCGTCATCTAATGACGTAGCCTTTTGCTCTTCATACTATTTACCAGCTTTCGACTTTGTCGGCATGCAAAGTTCCGTCTTGTAGATAGTCCATGAACGGTTTCGTCCAAGCTAGAGAGGTCACTATTACTATGTTAACGAATCAGTCCACTCTATCCGAATTGTCAGGGTCCGCTCCCTTCACGGATGAGGTTCGTAATTGCTCCAGGAAAACGCCTGGTGGAATCGATCGGCGAGCTGATCCAAGCTTTGACAGCAGATCTGCCGCCTCATTCTCCTCCCTTTTGACGTACTTGACTTCGTAGCTGTCGAAACACTTGGCAATCTTGTCTACTTCGTCTCAATATGCTGCCATCATAGGGTTCCGCATGTTCTAGGTGCCAGCTACTTGCTAGGCAACCAAGTCGGAATCTCCACAGCAAACTATGCACTTGATGCCAATATCCTTGGTTACTCGTAGTCCGTGAATGAGGGCCTCATACTCTGCCATGTTGTTCGTAGCGTTGAAGTGGATCTGCAGGACGTATTGCAACTTCTCCCTTGTTGGTGATTGTATTAATACACCAGCCCCCGAGCCATTGAGTAGCTTTGATCCATCAAAGTGCATGACCCAATATTCTGGCTCTAGCACAGGAGTGTCTTCTAGAAGTTCTGTCCAATATGCAATAAAAACCGCCAATGCTTGTGACTTGATAGTGTCGCGCCTCTTGTAGGTGATTTCAAAGGTGGCAAGTTCAATGCCCCACTTGGCCACTCTTCCTGTAGCGTCGCTGTTGTTGATGATGTCGGAAAGTGGATCTTTGCTCACCACTGTGATGGGGTGGTCCTGGAAGTAGTGCCTTAGCTTCCATGAAGCACGGAAAACTCCGTAAGCTATCTTCTGGTAGTGTGGGTAACGCTGCTTGGATTCCATCAAGACCTCGCTTACATAGTAAACTGGTTGCTGAACTCTGTATTCATGTGTTGGCTCCTTGCGCTCCACCACAATGATGATGCTGATTATTCGGTTGGTTGCCGCCATGTAAATTAACATAGACTCCCTTGATACCGGTGCTGCTAGTATTAGCGCGGAGGAGAGTATTCTCTTCAACTCCTGAAGTGCTACGTCAGCTTCGTCCCTCCATACAAATTTGTCCGCCTTCTTGAGCAACTTGTAGAGTGGCATAGCCTTCTCTCCAAGTCGGTTGATGAACCGGCTTACTGCTGCTATGCACCCTATGAGCCTCTATACGTACTTTAAGCATGTTGGGTGTTTGATGTCAAGGATGGCCTTGATTTTCTCTGTGTTGACCTCGATTCAGCGGTGCGAAACGATGAAGCCCAATAGCTTGCCGGATGGTACCCCGAAGACGCACTTCTTGGGGTTAAGCATCATGTTGTATTTCCGAAGATTATCAAAGGTTTCCTGTAAGTAAGTGATAAGATTGTTTGATTTCTTTGACGTTACCGCGATGTCGTCTACGTAAGCGTGTATGTTGCGACCTATTTGGTCGTGCAGGCAGCGTTGCATTGTCCGCTAGTAAGTAGCATGCGCGTTTTTCAGCCCAAAGCGCATTGTGACTTAGAAGTACGTGTCATATGGTGTGGTCAAGCCAGTGTAATCAACGCACATTCTTAATTTATTGGTTCCCTTTTTGGGGACAAGTATAGGATTTGCCACCCATCGGGTGTGAATAACTTCTCGCACAAAGTCAGCCTTAAGTAACCTAGCTATTTCTTTGCCTATAGCCCTTCTTCTTTCGTCACCAAAGCATCATAGAGGTTGTTTCACCGGTTTGGCATTAGCATCAATATTTAAGCTGTGCTCGGCAAGTTCCGTAGGTACACCTTTCATGTCGGCAGGTTGCCAGGCGAAGATGTCCCTATTCTCACGGACGAACTTGACAAGCGCGCTTTCCTCTTTGGGATCCAGGTCTGTGCCAATGGCGGTGGTCTTGGAGGAATCTCCTTCCACAAGCTCCACCTGTTTGGTCTTGGTGGTGGCCTTGAATGCGGGTGCCGCAACAGTTGCTTCTTCGAAGTTGGCATCTCCAAGGCATCGACCTGGCTCTAGATCTCCTTGAACTCCTCACCATAGAGGACCACTTTGGCGAAGGAGGCTTCGCTTAGTTCACACTCCAATGCCTTGGTGAAGCTTCCGTCAATGGTGATGATGTCGTTTGGTCCTGGTATCTTGAGCTTGTTGTAGACAAAGCATGGCCTTGCTAGGAAGAAGTGGAAGATGTCGCGTCCGAAGATGACATGGTACACGCTCTTGAAAGGCACCACTTCGAAGGTCATGCGTTCTTGGCGGTAGTTGTTAACATCGCCAAAAGCGACCAGGAGGGGGATGCAGCCCAGGGAATTAGCTTGTTGGCCAGGGAAAACACCATGGAACATGGTGTTGCTCTTCCTTAGCTGGTTCTCTGTCAAGTTCATCTTGTGTAGTGTATCTAGGTACATGATGTTGATGCTGCTTGCACTGTCCACGAGGCACTTGGTGAACTCTGTGCCGTCAATAAAAGGGTTGATGACCATGGCATACTGGTTCTCCGTTGGGATAAGATCTGGGTGATCCTTCCTATCCCAAGTGATTTGAATCTCCAACCACCTAACGTACTAGGGAACTAGAGGGAGGGTAGCCATCAGTATCCTTAGAGAGGTTTTCTGGGCCCTGACAGTAGGTGTACCAAGGAAAGTGTGGTAGACTGGAGCCTTCTTCTCAGAGGGTTTTTTCCCTTTACCCTCGCCCTTGTCGGCAGATTTGGGTTCCGCGTCTTCATCCATATCACTTGAATCCTGGGATGTGGCTTCGGCTCGACATCGGAAGACGCAGGGATCCGCCAATTCCCCTTACGGAGGACCCCGGCGTCCTCAAAGGACTTGAGCTGCACCGCGGTGCACTTGGATTTCCCCCACGAACCTTTTGGAGGCGCCATCAAGAAGGATGTAGGGTCGCTTGGTCTGGGGAGTCTATATCGAGGGAAGACAGAGGGAATGGATGCGTAAGGATGGAGAATGCGGGGAAGAGTCTACGGGGTTAACCCATCACAACCCTTATAAAAAAGCATTGCCCGCCAATCTCGGGGTAGCCGTTACCCGTGGTAATCACGCCGAAGTTACCATTGGACTACCCAACGGATAGTTTTGACCAAGTTGATGGTCCAACTCCCTCACTCGACTCGCCTGCACCAGTGCCCTGTCCAATCGGCGGGGCAACAACTTGGTGGCGATTGCATTCACCAAAGATGCGATTGGAAACCCGGTGGAAAATTTCCTTGGTTTTGGTGGAGTCAATCGCCGATTCGACTGGGCGGCCAAATTGGACTTTTCTACTCTGACTGCCAAATGAAGACCTGCATTTGAATCAATGATGGCCTCGGTGACTACTGATGGGGATATGCCGAAGGGGGTATGCCCAGCAGGACATTTCGATTGGGTCGAAGACTTAGCGAGTGGGCCTGCAGGACAGTGATTGGAATGCGACTCAGGAGAAGGCCTGGCGATTGGAGACTGGAGGCCCAGGAGCGTACACGAAGCCTGTTCGGATTAGGTCAAAGCCTCCGAATCCATACCTTGTTCGGTTGTAAACTGTAAACCCTAGCGAGGTGCCTCCTATATAAGCCTCCCTAGGGTACTCTGAGGACCAACGTTCCATCATACACCCCTTCAAGCGACTCGCTGCTTAGACGCCGAGCTTGCCCCCCCTGTAACTCGCTCTCCATAAATCTAATCTAGCAGGAGTAGGTCTTTACCCTCCGGGGGGTGAACCTGGGTAAACCCATGTGCATCCGCCCCCATCTCGCACCGCAGATGGCCGCCAGCTCTCGCCCCTGATTCTATCAATCGCTACCTGTAGCAGCGACTGCCACGACCATTTCCATGATAGGTGCGATTTATGAGATCCAGTGTGTCCTCTGCCATGATGGCTGCTAGGTGGTGACGGTGGCGGTGGAGGTGGTGGGTTGGCCTTCTTGCTGTTCCCTTCCTGTGACTCCTCACGCCTGTCGCGGTTACTTGTCGGACGTGGTTCTTCCTTGTAGGATTTGCTCTCATGTCCTTCAATGCGCCTACGCTCTCTAGCATACCGGGGTTACTTGCCCTGGTCGCGTATAACGATACCTACCTGGAGGCGCCTAGGCGGTAGCATGCTTGTACGATGGCGCAGCTATGGCTCCTCATGATGCCGGGATGGTCGTGGAGGCGGCGAGCGATGAGGGTGAGCCTTTTCTCCGTGGTCGGAGGATATGGGTATGGCATCAGCCTTGTTGCGTGCCTCCCTCCGCCTTCGCTCCGTAGAGCCTGTGTGAGATCCTTCGTCACGGGGAGATCTCAGCCTTCTGCGGCTCTTTAGGGTTGACTAGGAAAGCTCCACATTGGAATCAAGCCTCTGCGAGGTGGCCTTCTCCTGTTGCTTGCATGCTTTGGAAACGAGGTCGTATACCTGAAGAACTGCTTCTGGCGACCTATCCTGCTCCAGGAGGGTCTTGGTGATGGCAATGTTGAGGGCGGGAGTTGGCATCACTTGCCTCCCCTTTGAATCAATGTATGGGGTGGCTTTTGCCGGCTTGGATCCACCATATCACAACTTGCGCCGAACGTCAGGGTCTTTGACGACATGAGTTGGTGCTTTCTTTCCTTTGTGCTTTAGTAGGAACTGCTTGTACTCAGCCTCCATAGCCCTTGCCACCTTGAATAGATTGCTGCGCCTTGGCCATGTCTTCATCCAGCTTAGCGCCCTGCTTCGCGATGCACTTGGACTTCGCTAGGATTGCTGCACGCTTCTCATCAAGCTCTGTAATGCTCCGGATATGGGCGACGGTAATGGGCTCAATGAGGAGTGCACCATAGATCGCCTTGTCGTCGGGAGTAACTAATGGGTTGCCAGCTGTAGACGTTGACTATGGCATTGGCGGCTGATTTGACTGCTTGGTAGTACTAGGGGCCGTGGTGAGTTCCTGCGCCTGCTGCGGACGGATAACCGGAGGGGGCATAGCCTTGGCCAAATTCAGAGGCTCGGCAGCTTTCTTGGCTGCTACTGCTCTCGTAACTGTAGGTGTGGGCGAAGCTCTCTCATGCTTCGATTTATGCCCATCTTCTTCCAACACATTCCCAATGGTGGGATGTGTTGGCCTTCTCGGCGCACTCCTCCTTCTCAATCTCCTGCTCGATCTCCCTCATAACAGCATCGTATTCCTCCGAATTGGCGTCTGAGCCGCCACCATCCATATTGATGTCGGCGTATAGCGCTTCAAGGAAGGAGTCAGAGTTGGCTTCGGTGTTGTTGATGGCGGATGTGGAGGGTGATGGAGGTGGACCGTTGTTGTTGTTTCGTCCAGCTTCAGGCCTAGGCATGGCTTGGGTGTTCTCCTCGGCGTCCGCGTATTCATTGACAATTGCGACCATCTCACCAAGGGTGAGAGGTCCTGCGGCCTGTCATCTTCGGAGGGTATACCAAAGGAGTGTTCTAGGCATGAGCCCTTCCACGAAGTGGTAAACGAGTTCGTCTGCGTGATCACCCTCTAGGGTTTCCCTCGCCCTCATCCATCTAGCAAGGTGTTAGCTGTGATATTCGACACATTTTTATGGCTTTTAATGATGGTTTTCTTCCGGATTTGATTGTTTTCTAGCCTTACCTAACACTAATACGTCGGTAGCAAAGAAAACTTGGTTTTTAATGTGTGTTTCAGGTTATGAATGTCAATAGAAGGTTTTAACCAGAGAAACACAATATTCTGGAGAAAACAAGCAAGTATCGCTTTGGAAGCACTTGAGAGGAGCATACAGAAGCTTTAATGAGCAACTATACGGAGAGAATATTTTTCCAGCTGTATAGTTCCCACCATATAGTTGCTGCCGCCTCTGTCTTGTCAAAAGGGACAACTTCCATGAAAGGACCGTGGTCGAAAACACAACCCAGCAGCCGCCACACCATCCAGAAGCGAGAAATAAGAGATCTGGAGAAGAAGGAGAAGACGGTCTTCATCTCGCTCCACGATCTTCAACCTCCTAGCCAATACACCTCCATAGCCACTACTTGTACTTGAGAGAGAGAGGGATCTCCATCTTGCAAGACTAGGGTTTGAGATTGTTTCTTACCGTCTTGAATTGTGTTGGATATTTTTCTATTCTTATTGTGGATCTCCACGGTAATACCAAGATGAATTTTCTTTATTTGATTATATTGATGATCCGATCTTCTCTCATGTTTGTGTAATTCCTTTGGGCGTGGGAGATATAGGGGATTGGTGAGATGTGATGTGCCTTCATATATTTTGCATTATTTTGTGATTGATTCTAATTACTATATTATGTGTGCTTGACTATCTGTGGGATGCCTAATGCTGGTTGTCTAATTAAGGGCCCAGACAACATGATGCTTTGTTCTACATAGATAAGATCTTGTTCGCTAGTGGACCGGCGACCCCCGGGTGACACGGGGATATCAATGGAAAACTAGTAGACTCGAGGATAACAAGGAACCAATGTGCTTATTGCATTAGTCTGATCGAAGAGCTTAATCACTAAGCGACCTAAAGGGTCTTAATCGTCTAGTGTCTGACCATGGTTTTGGTAACAGGCTAGTAGGATTATTGAACTTGGGATGAAATATACCAAGAGGAGTTCCA
Source organism: Avena sativa (assembly GCA_916181665.1). Lineage (NCBI taxonomy): Eukaryota > Viridiplantae > Streptophyta > Magnoliopsida > Poales > Poaceae > Avena > Avena sativa. The sequence continues at coordinate 258,476,709 of OV702292.1, read as the reverse complement.
GCTAATTATGGGTGGCTCGCCTACACATATATTAATAAGATTATAATTGTTACATTTATCATTCATCCACCTGGCACAGTCACTATCACCATGAATTGAATTCCTCGCGCCTTGTTTTGCCATCTGCAGGAAACAACAAACAACCAAGTCGTTCTTTACTTTTATGCTTTATATTTCAGAAGTTTACATTTTAGTTCTATTTAAATACATCTCATTTAATCAAAACTCATTCCCACTTCAACATTCGCAGTTAATTGACTCGAAGACCTGTGACAACTTCGGGTGTGACAGAGACTTCACCCATAAACACTTACATTTGGGCTCCCTGTGGGATCGATATCTATACTTCGAAACTAGCTACAAACGATCTATGCACTTGCACACATCAAGCTATTTTCTGGTGCCATTGCTAGGGAGCTAAGTGTTTGTCTTTTGACATTTCAGGTGTTGCTACTACAAAATGTTATCCCTAGGAGACAAAGGGTCTACACGCTCTGGTAGGACCTATCTACCGAATTACATTGAGCGCGTGCCTTCTCAAAGGCGCGAAGAGATTATTGAAAAACTTTTAAGATCAAATAAAGTTGAACCTGAAAACCTGAGTGATATTATGGAAATCATGTCTATTTACAGGACAACTCCTATGAAACCTGAGAAAACTCTCACTCCAAGTTCTGAATTTCTTAAACAACCAATAGAGTTCCCTAATCCTGGAGTTAGAGACCATCGATTTGATGGTGGAATTATTAAAATTTTGCTGGAAAAATGTTTCAATGGAAGGAAGATGAGGACCAAGGAAGACAAATTAGAGAGTTTGACGATGTGATAACATTGCTTGGACCAAAAGGTTTGCCAAAGAGACTTTTCTCATCTTAAATTATTTCGATGGTCTCTTAAAGGTAAAGCTCTAGACTAGTTATATTCTCTCCCTCGCCATTACATTAAATGTTGGGAAACCTGCATTGTTAAATTCATAAACAGATTTAATCCTTTTAAAAAGGTAACTGAACTAAGAAATAATATAGGCAACTTTAGTCAGAATGTGGGGGAAATCTACCCACAAGCATAGGAAAGATTCCTTGGAATGATCAATAGTATTCCTAATCATGGCTATTCTGAATCTACTATTTTCCATTTATTTTACCACGATCTTAATACTCAATATAGATAATTGCTTGACCTCTCAGCATGAGGGTCTATAAGTACTCTAACTATTAAGGAATGTTGGGAATTGATGTCTACTAGTGCTAAGAATGATTCTTTATATAATCCTAATTTTGGCACTAAGCTGGAAAGAGGGATACTTCGATTTGTTCCAAGTTTTAAATGAAGAAGATGAAACTAGAATTTTTTTCAAGAATTAAAACATCGACAAGTGAAATCCCATAATAACTTGCATAAGCATTTCCAAAAACACAAAAAGTTTTTCGCGGAACTCACTGAAAATTATGATGATATTGGCCAAGAAATAAAACTATTTCACAAGTACCTTAGTATGATTGAAACCCAGTGTGAACAAATAGCATATGGCTATCAAATTTTTCTTCGCGATGATAAAGATATTCCTATTTCTACTAATGTTGTCACAAGAAGGGGTGCAGTTGTTACAGGACCCTTAGGACCAGCGGAATATGAAGCTGAAAAAGAGTGAAAGGAAAAACCCTTGCTCGAAGCAAGCGAAGAAGATGATACATTGGTGGATCCTCGAGATTAGACTGAAACACAAGATAAACCAAGGAGGACCAAAATGATGCACATGATGACCATTATGACTCTAATGAAGAGACGGTTGATCCAAGGGAAGATAAAGAAATAAGCAAGGAAGATGAAGTTGTTGTAGTAGAAAATAAGAAAACCAATAAGCAACAACAAAAGAAAGCAACCAAAGAACCTGACCCCCCACAAGAGTAAGTCAGGTGAGAAAAAATTCCTTATCCAGATCGACAAAAGAAAGCACCGGATCAGGTAAATTATAATTCTTTTACAAAGGCACTTAGTGACCTTCGTCTGGAAATTCCATTTGCAGATGCAATCAAAGTTCCTACTTATACCAAATTCCTCCGTGATATTCTTAGTAGAAAGAAAGAAATAACTGAAACGGTTGCCATGGTAACTAGTTATACTGCTAATGGGAAGCTGTTGTCTAAGTCTAGAGATCCTGGAATACCAACTATTTCATTCTGAATAGGTAAAACTGATATTCACAATGCCTTGTGTGATCTAGGAGCAGGAGTTAGTGTAATGACATACTCCCTCTATAAAATGCTAGGATTAGGGGAGTATTCTCCTACTACTATCACTTTACAGATGGCTAACAAGTCCACTAAACAACCCGTTGGTACCATTGATGATGTTTTACTTAGAATATATGAGCATGTTATTCCCACTTATTTTATTATTCTTGAAATGCTAGAAGATGAAAGATTATCCATAATACTTGGAAGACCTTTCCTTAGTACTGCAGGGGCATCAGTAGATTGTGTTGAAGGAAAGATAATCTTCAATGTTTATGATGCTGAAATCATCCGGTATTTTCCAAAGAAGCTAGAAGAAGGAGAAAGATATATTCCACTGGCAAAACGAGTTCATGAGGTAAGTGCCTTTGATAAGGGGCAACCCAAGGTAAGAATTCGAGAACAGAAAAAAGGTTGAGTTACTCAACCATTCCTAATAAAAGTTTAATGCGAGTCAACCCATTTCGTCAATAAAATAGATTAGAGAATAAAAGGTTCATCACATTCCTACCACTTTTTCACAGACATTCTTGCGGAAGCGCGCCCATGAAGATGCAGTTGTCAAAAAGTAGTAGAAATATCGATTGAATGAGTAGAATAAAAATTTAAGTTTGAAGTTTTTCATCTAAAGAAGCAAAAACTTTTCTTTTAATAAGCCAATGTTGGTTGACAGTTTCTACCATTAATTTTCTATCCAAATTAAGGTATTTCGCTAAGTTTTGGGATAAGAAGGTATTCTAAAAAAATAGATTTTTTTTGATGATTGCTGGTGGTTTAACGACCAACTATACGGCAGGAATAAAAATTGCGGTCGTATAGTTCCGGTCGTATAGATATCTTTATCATCAACAATTTTTTTTCGAACGCATATAGAGTTCAACGACCAACTATACGGCGGGAATAAAATTCCGGCCGTACAGCTCCGATCGTATAAATATCAACGCCTTTGTACAAAATCCTTCCCAAGGTACTGAGAGTTTAACGACCAACTATATGACGAGAATAAAAATTCTGGCCGTATAGTTCCGGTCGTATAGATATCGATGCTAGTTTTAGAAATTCATCTCGAGGGACAGACAGTTTAACGACCAACTATACAGTGGGATCATTGCGATCCGGCCGTATAGATGCGTCTGTATAGTTTTTTTTTGCATAAAAAACCCTAGTTGGCGGCACCACTTCAACTATACGGGCGGAGCAACATCACCCGCCTGTATAGTTCCGGCCGTATAGTTTGGTGCGACCACAAAATCGCACTGGGGCAGCTAGGTCTTCCTCCCCTCCTTATTATTTCTCTCATATTGTCTCTCCAAACCTCTCAAAATCCACCTAGAACTTTTGATTCTTCGCGGATTTCATCCGTTTGATTGGGGGAATCAATAAATCAGTATGTTTCTCTCCCTATCCATGCTTTATATTTAGATTTCCATGGTTGAAACTCTCACATTGATCTAATGGATGAACTCAAGCTTATTTTGTTTTACCTATTAATTTCTCATGTTAGGATTGAATTTTTCCACGTAGGATCATTCATATATCATCTAGAAACTATATGCCTAAGGTTTTATGGTAAAAAAATTCAGTGCATCACGATGAACAAGATCGGTAACCTCTTTTGTTCGAGCAAGCGCCAATGGGGTGAGGGCTCGAGCTCGGGGACCCGAGCCTCACGTAACTCCAAGTTGGACATTGTCTCATCAAGGAGGGTGTTGCCCACACGTTGGGCCGACCACAACTTTCTCACCACGGCAGTGTTGAAGGCGAAGTTCGACCTCATTTCCAATAGGTCGGGGTTGGCGGTACTTGGCTTTGCAAGCCACGATACCTACGCAGAGCTTACCCATGAGTTCCTTGCCTCCTTCTATGACGACCACAGGGAGAAAGGTAATACGTGCACGGTAAGCTTCACCATGAACTGGCAGCACTATGAAATAAATTTCGAACAATTTTGCAATGCTTTCAGCTTCCCTCATGTTGGGGAGCATACTGTTACTAACCTCTATAGCGTCACAAGTGGAGAGACTTGGGAGGTTATTTCTGTTAATGGTGGAAAGCAATTTTACCAAAAGAAGATGTCCACCATTCAAAACAAAACCATCCTCTACTATGCTTTGTTCCTCGCAAACACACTACTCGGAAGAGGTGACACTGGTTCCATGGCCAATGAGGATATGGCAATGATCACCAAGGCTCTCTTCCCCACTTCACCGCAAAGCCCCAATCCTGCAGCTCTACTCATCCAACACTTTCACCACCAAAGCAACAAGACCAAAGGTGATATTCGCATTGGTGGATTGGTAACCCACCTTGCCTATGCATTAAATATTAAAATACCTGTTATGGAACCTGTTGACGGGTCCAAACTCATGGACGTCAAGTATTTGATTGCTTGTGGCTTCCTTGGTGTCTACCATGCTAACTAGAGGCTCCGAGCATATCAATTTAGTTATCTTGGTGATGCACAGGGTGAGCAGGTTCAGTTGCCATGCCCCCAAGCCGTCTCGATTGTAGAGAAGTACGCTTGGATCCTCACCAAGGACCAAGTGATGGAGATCCTGGCCGAGCTCTAGCCTGACATAGAGGAAGGTGGAGAAGGAGGGCAGCATGATGAGGATGAGCAGGAGCAGGAGTAGGAGGAAGAGCAGGGACACAACCCTTCTTGGGAGGGATAGCAGCAGCATGGGGAGCCAGGGACCTGTGGCCCAACCAGCCACAACAGGGTACAGCTACGTCCCCTATCAGGAATTCCAGCAGCTCAACCAGCGCATTGGGGATATCGACCACACTCTTCAGGATGTGAATGAAGATGTGAATACTTTGACTCACAACTTCAGTCACTTCATGACCCACTTCCCCGACTACTACCAGCAGTATCCGCACTAGCCGCCAAATGACAGTAACAACTAAGCCTGTCAATAGCCTAAGGTTGGGGAGGTTTGAAAACCTCCAAACTTTGCATTCATGTTTTTATTTCTTCTTTTGATTTATTTTATTGAAATTTGCATGTTTATTTTCAGTTTTGCATTCCTAAACCAAAAATACAAAAAATTAGTTGTAGCTTTATTTGCAAGTTTGTTTCTTTGTTTCTCTCGGAGATTACTTAATTTTAGGTGATTTGGCAATATGGAAATACAGGAGAGGTCCGACTCAAATACGAGAATGAAGCAAGTAAGAGGAGGTATCATATTCCTTTCATCACTTTCTTTGCAACCTTAAATTGATCCTAGAATTATTTACTTGCTTGCACTGGAGTCACTCCCCACCTAGCTTGTTATCCTACAAATTCTATTCCTTTGCTAGTCTCTCATTTTTAGCTTTGAAACAATGAGCAATGAACTTGGTTAAAAATACCTCCTACATTTTTACAACAAGAGAAAGCATCTGGAATATGACCCCATTTGAGCTTAATATAAAAAGACTCGAAGTAGTAGAAATTATGGCACTACTTTTTCTAATAATTACCATAAGATATTCCTTTACGCGTGTCATTACAACTCAATCGTGCTCCATGGGGAACTATTAACTCCGCTAGCCAACGAACGATCTAAATGTGGGAAACTACTTGATTTTGGCTATTGAGTTATGTAAACATCTGTAGCAGCAATGTTATGACGTGTAAAAATTTTAGTCTCCTCACGGTTTCACGTTCCAAGTGAAGTTGTAGTACTCCTCTGGCCCATTATTGCTCAACAATTATTTATTGGCATGGTCATGAGTGCACAAGATAGCCCCAATTAACATGTTAAAAATAGTGGCATGATTTCTCTATAAAAGAGCTGAAGTTTTTGAAAGACAAAAGAAAGAGAAAGGTGCTTTGAGATTCTTGAAATTTTGACATGGGAGTAGATGAGTTGTTCTTAAATTAAATGTTTTGATGCAAACTTGAGTACTCTTAATTGATTAAACAAACAAGAATAAAAAGTTTTCATCTATCAACAAAGAGAGACACCAAAAGAATTTATCCCACTCTCCTAGCTAAATCTTTCGACACTTGCTTGGGCATATGATTTATTTGCTAACAAGATATACGTGGTTAGGAAGTGGACTCAGTGCAATCTTGTGAATACTTGTATGATCATATTTAAGATTGCAGGGATTGTGAAGAGAAGAATTTGACACCAATTCAAACTTGTGAGTTCCTTTTTTTAGTCTCAAATCCCTCATATTCTTCTTTATTTCCTTATCACTCGAGGGCGAGCAACATCTAAGATTGGGGGAGTTGATAGCTATGAGATTTGACACATTTTTGATGGCTTTTATTGATGGTTTTCTCCCGGATTTCATCGTTTTCTAGCCTTACCTAACACTAATAGTACGGTAGCAAAGAAAACTTGGTTTTAATGTGTTTTTCAGGTTCTGAATGTCAACAGAAGGTTTTAACTAGAGAAACACAATATTCTGGAGAAAACAAGCAAGTCTCGCTTTGGAAGCACTTGAGAGGAGCATACAGAAGCTTTAACGAGCAACTATACGGCGGGAATATTTTTCTGGCCATATAGTTCCCGCCATATAGTTGCCGCCGCCTCTGTCTTGTAAAAAGGGACAACTTCCATGAAGGGACCAAGGTCGAAAACACAACGCGGCAGCCACCACACCATCCAGAAGCGAGAAATAAGAGATCCGGAGAACAAGGATAAGACGTTCTTCATCTCGCTCCACGATCTTCAACCGCCTAGCCAATACACCTCCATGGCCACTACTTGTACTTGAGAGAGTGAGGGATCTCCACCTTTCAAGGCTAGGGTTTGAGATTGTTTCTTCCCGCCTTGAATCATGTTGGATATTTTTCTATTCTTATTGTGGATCTCCACGGTAATACCAAGACAAATTGCCTTTATTTGATTATATTGATGATTTGTTCTTCTCTCATGTGTGAGTAATTCCTTTGGGCGTGGGAGATGTGATGTGCCTTCATATATTTTCCATTATTTTGTGATTGATTCTAATTACTATATTATGTGTGCTTGAATATCCATGGGATGCCTAATCCTTGTTGTCTAATTAAGGGCCCATAAAACATGATGCTTTGTTCTACATAGATAAGATCTTGTTCGCTAGTGGACTGGTGACCCCCGGGTGACACGGGGATATCAATGGAAAACTAGTAGACTCAAAGATAACGAGGAAACACTGTGCTTATTGCATTAGTCCGATCCAAGGAGCTTAATCGCTAAGCGACCTAAAGGGTCTCAATCGTCTAGTGCCTGACCATGGTTTTGGTAACAGGCTAGTAGGATTATTTGTTGGGATGAAATCTACCAATAGGAGTTCTAGATAATTATGGGTTGCTCGCCTACACATATATTTATAAGATTATAATTGTTACATTTATCATTCATCCACCTAGCACAGTCACTATCAGCATGAACTGAATCTCCCTGCGCCTTCTTTTGCCATCTGCAGGAAACAACAAACAACCAAGTCGTTCTTTACTTTTATGCTTTATATTTCTAAAGTTTACACTTTAGTTCTATTTAAATACATCTCATTTAAACAAAACCCATTCCTACTTCAACACTTGCAGTCAATTCACTCGAAGACCTGTGACAACTTCGGGTGTGATAGAGACTTCACCCATAAACACTTACCTTTGGGCTCCCTATGGGATCGATATCTATACTTTGAAACTAGCTACAAACGATCTGTGCACTGGAAGACATCAGAAGGTATTTGTGGGGAGGTTCTCTGTCCCTTTGGACGCATCTAGCCAGATCGAGATGGTGACAACACCGACAAAGTGTGACCTGTGCATCTGTAATACTCGAGGAAGCCAAGCGGATTTGCGGGGTCCTTCCACCTTTATATCCTGCACAGGGGCGGTTTAGTTGGGCCATGAATTTTCCTGATCTAAGCCGCCATACTCCAAAGAGAGGTACGGCCCAGATTCTTCCATGAATGTGTCCTGCCCGTAGGCGGTCCGTGCGGGCCTTGACGATTTTCTGACTTCCTGGGATCTAGGACCCGAGTCAGTTTCACTGATGAAGATGTGGATGTCTCCGAAGGGGATGACGGAGCAACATGCAGGATTTGTCTTCGCCGGCACCCAGAACTCATATGGAGGGACGACCGGGACATTGCCAGAGAAGAGAACGCGTCCGATGGCTACGGTGTCGCTGATTCCCGCAAAGAACTTGGACCTCGCCCGTTGTAGAGCTCGAAGCGCCTCTTGCCCCACGGTGGGCGCCAACTATCATGGTATTTATGATGAGTACGCCATGGAGGGGTCCTCACAGTGTGTGTTTAGAGACGTGGGGTAAGGCGGAGAGTTGGCAGGTACGAGGTAACACAGTTTACCCAGGTTCAAGTCCCACAACGGTGACGGAACTCTACTCCTACTATAAATCACTATAATGGCAATACGTCGAGTTATAGAGATTGGTTTGTTGTGCAAGGTGTTGTATGTTTCGTGCCATAAAGGCTCCCATAGGTCCGGTTTATAAAGGCACCAGAACGTAGGTTTACAAGGAAAAGACCTTCTCGCACAAGGTAAAGAGTACTACACTAATACAAACTAGTCTTTCGTGTCTTGCACTCCTAGGCTCCGGATACGTCGGTGACTCCTACGTAGCCTTCCTTGATCCGGCATGGGTCTCCCTTCTGGATCCGTCTAACTAGGCCGCCCAACAGGCCATTGGCCTTGCTACCAAATGTGGGCCACCCGGGTTAGCAGGATTAGAGACATGCTATGATGATACCCATTTAGCATATCCCCAACATTAGTATTAGTGTAGGACTTTGTAACCTGTCCGGCAAGGTCCGTCCCCTATAACCCTAGGGTCTAGCGCCCTTATAAACCAGACATGTGGGAGCCTTTAGGGCACGAGTCATAACACCTCGCATAGAGAACCGACCTCTATAACTCGGCGTATTGCCATTATAGTGATTTATAGCAGGAGTAGAGTTCCACCACCATTGTGGACATGAACCTGGGTAAGTTGTGTTACCTCGTACCCGTTAATTCACCGCCTTCCCCTACCTCTTGAAACACACTCAGTGAGGATCCCTCCATGGCATACTCGTCGGCAATACCACGACACCTGCAGCGTTGAAGTTGATGTGCTGCTTTTCCTCGACAAGGTGAGCTTCTTCGTCCAGGAGTCGTAAACAATATGCTTCTAAGGCTCGAGCCCTTTCCTCCAGCTCCTCCAGCGTAAGGTCTGAAGAAGTTGGGATCGGTGGTGTTAATGCTTCTCCATAGATTTTGCGAGCACTAGGGTTGACCACAACTCTATCCACCAATTTTTTTTGGTTCCTGGAGGATCAGCAAATCGTCTTCCTCCTCCGTCTCGATTTCCTCATCGACCTTTTCTTCCTCTTCATCCGAAAGGTTTTGTTTCAGAGTTTTGTTTTTCTTCTTCTCCCTTGCTTTGTTGGTTATTTGAGCTCCACTAGCAAAGACGGCTTTAGGTCTGTTTCCTAGGGATAAACTTCCATTCGCACTTTTGGACATTGGGATCGTAGGATTTTCTCCGAGATCCATATTATCTTGCGGGTCGGAGCGATCTTCGTCGTATCTCTCATCCATACTATCATATGGGCTACCATTTGTTTCTTCTCCATCCTGCGTCACAGTAGAGTTGATTTCTTCTCTGAATTATTCTTCGTATGCCCGGAAATCTGTCGACGTCATAGATTCTCCTAGGGAAGCTGGTGTGTTGGTGTTTGTTCCGATTACGTCCAAAACCGAGTCGTTGTTGTATCTAGCATCGGCAGAGTCATATATAGAGCCAACGTAGCCAACAATATGAGATCCATGTGCCTTGAGGTTGGTGAGGCTTTTAGCATTAGCTTCCTATAAAATTTTGATGGTGTCTACAATAGTGTTCATTTTGCCATTGCCACGCAGCATCATCCACCTAACTGTGTGCCTCAGAAGCGATTTTCTATCTCTAGCATTGGCAAAGCCAGATCCAGAGCTATTGTAGCTTTGGTCTTTCTGAGATTTGATCTCTTGAGGGAGATCTTCTTCAAATCCGACCTTCTCCTTCTCCACGATCTCTGCCTTAGGGGAAGGTTGGGTGGGATTAGGGTTTTTTGAGATCCAGAACTCTACGGCCTTCATGGACAAAGTAGATCCAGAAATTTCTACTTCCTCTATCATCACCGCTGGGGTGGGTTGGGTAGGTTCAGGGAAACCAAGGTAGAGGTCGATCTCGCAGATTGATAGGATGGTGTAGCTTGTCACAGCCTCCCTAGCCAGAATGCAGGTCTTGTTGCAATGGATCGTATGGGCACCTAGAGGGGGGGGGTGAATAGGTGCTACACCAATTTTTAATTCTTTTTCAATTTTAGGCTTAGCACAAAGGTAAATTCTCTAGATAAACTAATGTGTGGAATTTCCCTATATGCAAACCTATCTACTAGCGAGTAAGGAGCGAGTGGAAGAGGAACGAGTGAACCGAAGTGAAGCACGCGGAGACACAGGATTTGTTTGATCGCAGTTCCTTCCTTGTTAAGGGAAGTACGTCTGCGTTGGAGGGGTGGGCGGTACTAAGACCACGACGCCACAAAAGGCCTCACCCTGTTCTCCGATGGATCTCGCCACAACAGGCCTGATGCACGTTCCACTATAGGTAGCCTTCGAGGCGGGCACCGGCGCCTTTACACAACTAGCGGTGCAACAACTCCACAACAACTTGGAGGCTCCCGAAGTGACAACAAGCTGCCACAAGAACAAAGTTGTCAAATACAATAACACGATCTAGGTATTAACGAGAATACTAGATCAAGGATTTCTCCAAGTGAATGGAGAGGAGTTGGATCGCTTGATTCTTGATGTTCATGATGAACTTCTCCTCCTTCAATTCCACCAAAGATCAAGACCTTATGGAGGTTGAAGTGGGAGATCGAGATTTAGAGCTCTTGCACAGGGTCTGGTCAAATTCGAATGAATCAAGAGATCTGGATGTTGGGGAAGAAGGGGTACTTATACCCCCTTCCCAAAACCAGCCGTTGCACACTTTGGGGGCCGGATTATCCGACCCAAGTGACGGCCGGATTATCCGGTCTGGGGAAACTCCGCCCCACACTCGGAATATCCAGCAGAAAACCCGCCCCCTGTCTGAGCGTCGCGCCGAGCTTGCCCTTGATCAACTTCTGGGGGCCGAATTATCTAGCACTATGCGAAGGCCGGATTATCCGTCCTGGGAAGAAAAACCGCCCTAGTTCGGATTTTCCGGTAGAAAATCCGACCGGATACCGAGCGACGCGCCTTGGCTCCTTTTGCTCGAAAACAGGGGGCCAGATTATCCGGCCCTTGCGAAACCCGGATTATCCGGCCTGGGGAGGAAAAACCGCCCCAGTTCGGATTTTCCGAGAGAAAATCCGATAGGACACAGAGTGACGTGCCTTGGCTTCCTTGAGAGATGAGGTAGGCCGGATTATCCGGCCCTTGGAGGGGCGGATTATCCGGCCCCCCTCAAAACTTCATGCACACTTAGCACACATGAAAAGTCTCCATAGTATTGTTATCTAACACGCAAAACATAGGGAAACATGAAATGCTCTTTCAATCTCCCCCTTTTTGGTGTTAGATGACAATACCAGGATTTGCAGGAGAAACACACAAGACACACAGAGATAACTATGAAAGGGACTCCCCCTCAATGTGTGCATAATAGAGTTTTGCATTGGAATACAAATGCACACAAATAGGTGAATCTATTCCATAGACAGACGGGAAAAAACACATACCACTGAAGTAGAGAATAGGCATCCTTGACATAAATCACAATTATTATTGGATAACCATTATGATCGCGTACCTTCGTGATAAACCTCCAGCAATAGGATATGAATAGATATAACCATGAGCATAATCCATGATATGAAGTCCATAGGTATCATCCAGACAACCACAAAAAGTCTCAACCACAAATCACAAACCACGAATATAAAAGTTCAACGCTAAATGGGAATAAGCAAGAAATAACGAATAAAAAGTGCAAGTGCTTAGGCCCGACCCATGCAAATCCACGGACATCCTAATAGAACTGCTTCTCCCCCTTTGGCATTAAGACACCAAAAAGGGAGAAGAGCGATGCTAGCGCCCCATGGGATCACTCATCATAGTCCTCGTCCTCGTCCTCGTCCTCATGCTCTTCCTCATCCTCATCTTCAAGCTCCTCAGTGTCACCTTCCTCATCACCAGCATCAACAGCAGGCATAGAGGGGAACAAGTGACGCTCCAGCTCACCATAGTTCAGCCCGGAGGAAGAGTTCCACCGAGCATATGGAGTGGGAGGTGTAGGAGCCAGAGGATCACCCGAAGCACCAGACACGTGGTGGAGAATGAGCTGCTGGGAGTGAGCCAACTCATGGCGCTTCCTGTAGGCCTCATACTGACCCTTGCGTGTGTCCACGCCCATGCAGAGGATGTGACGCTGGAACCAGTTCAGCTGCTTGATCTCGCGGGCCACAGGAGGCACTGGGGGCCTACGAGCATCCCTCATGAGACCCTCCGGAGCAGAGGAGGGGTGAGCAGTCTTCCGAACCTTGTTGTAAATCTTCTTGGCCTTGTGGACCGAGTCAATGTGGAACTCCTCGGCAGGAAGCAGGTGGCGGATGAGCAACATAATGTAGGGCGCATAGGGAATGGACAGACGGTTGAACATAGCATCACACAGCTCATGGTAAATGAAGTCCATGACTTCCAGCCTGTACTGCACTAACTCGTCCTCGCAGGAGGCAACCTCATGAGAAAATTGAAGTAGCTGAACAAGGTGACCACGGATGCTATCATTGTTGCCCCCACTTGGTGTAATAGAGTCACGGAAGAGACCCACCAATGCAGCATAGATGGGAGCAAGACCAGCCACAGTACCGACAATCCCATTGTCCACAGTGCACGGGGAGAGAGCTGAATCCTTGTTGGGCTTCAACTGAGTGATGATGCGGTGGCCACTGGCTCTATCCCTGCTTCGGAAGGAGTACCCCAAAACCTCAGCAAACACGTGAAAATTAGCAGCCATGGGCCTGTCATGAGTCATCCACTTCATAGTGCGACGCTCATCACCACAAATCACCAGAGTGGAGAAGAATTGCTTCACCACCTCCGAGTCAAAGGAGCACTGGAGGGACATGAGATGGTGTAGCCCCATCCTCTCAGCCACATACATCGCATCCACAAGATGCGCCTTCTCCAAAGCATCAGCAATAACCAGAGGGTGCATAGGCCTAATGTTCAGCCTGGCATAGATGTCTTCATAAATCCCTTTCTGTTCTGCACACCAAAACCGGGTATCCCCCAGCGCATCATCACGAGGAAGCTCAGCAAACAAGTCACGGTGACGTATGGAAGAGAAGGAGACCGCATCCAGAGCCCTATAGTTGATCTTGGGCTCCTTGCCCTTCCTCTTGGACACACCCTTCCTAGTCCTCTTGGATTGTTCAGCCATGCGCCTCTCTTCGTTCTTCCTTCTCCGCAATTCAACTTCGTCCACTAGGTTACCTTGACCGTTGTCCCGAAAGTACTTGGCGCGAGGACGGCGCTTGTAGGTCTTGGGAACACCGGAACCACCTGTGAGGAGAATAAGGGCGATAGCAAGGGGATAAGCATATACACAAGTCCAGGAGAGAGCATGGAACTGAGTAGGCAAAAAATTCATAGGTCAAAACTACTCAATACATACACCATGGTGAAACTGAAGCAGACTTGAAACTGTCAGGCCGGATTATCCGGCCTAGCCAGGGGCAGATAATCCGGCCCTGGCAGAAATTTTCGATTTCACCAAGAATGCATGCAAAAAAGTAGATCGGGCCTAGAAACTGTAAGACTACGAGTGTTGGGTCTGCAGCATAGAAAACAAAAAAAAAATTCCTACGGTGCGAACTACACGCCAAGATCTATCTACTAGGTAAAAAGCAACGGGTGGACATACATCCAACGAGAACTTACCCTAGTAGACAACGAGCTTTGTTAACGAGTAGGAACTCGTGGTTGATGTAGTCATACACTTGCCGATCTCAAGATCGTGATGAAGTCTAGCAGGTCCGGCTCCAGCACGTCCATCAGATCCAGCTCCAGCACCACCATGTCTAGCACCGCAAAGCAGCGGTGCATCCATGATCGCACACACGTCCGGTACCCCGACAATGTCCATCCCTCGCTCCAGCAAAGGAGCGGAAGCAGCAACTCCTTTCCAGATAAAGCCACCGGGAACATGTATCTCGCTAATCCGAGACCATGGGGAAATAATACTAGAGGGGGAGAGAGATCCTTCACAAGGAGGTGTGTGTGAGAAGTGAGGAGGGGGTGGCCTTTTATAGGAGGAGGGGGGTGCCCCTCCTTCATGGCCGGCGCATGGAGGAGGTGACTCTTCACCTCCTCCATTCATGTGGTGGTAACTCCCTCCACATAAATTTGGCCCTTCACATTCTCTTTTAAAGTCTCCACTTTAAATGCATTAAATTTCTCCAAATTTAATGCTCTCTCATTTAATAAAACTCTTTTATTATTTTTATTCAGAATTTTGTTAATTACTTTAATTAACAAACATTCACATAAAACCCCTGCAACATTTCAATATTACATGCAGAACCAATTTCGGCATTTTCACCCGAAACAGTTTCGGTGTCTATTGAAATAATTCCAGCGCTTTCTTAAATCTTTATCTGAAACATATTTGCTCCAAATGGTGTCGGTATCCCTTAAATGTGTCACCCTACGGTTCGCGAATAATGCAGACATCATCGAGACCTTTCTCCGATCAATAATCAGCAGCGGGACCTGGAGATCCATACTAACTCCTACACATTCAACGATGACTTATGTGATCGTGAGAACCTTTAACACTAGTAACTAAATCCCTTTGTCCCGCGATATATTACATGTCCGAGATTCGATCATCGGTATCTCCATACCTAGTTTGATCTCGTTACCGACATGCACTCTTTTCTCGTTCCCGTGATATAACATTCTAGTGATCACATCACTTGCTTGCAAGCTATTTCAATGTGATATCACCGAGAGGGCCGAGAGTATATCTATCCGTCATCGGGATGGACAAATCCCACTCTTGATCCATGAGCCTCAACATAACACCTCTGTCGCACTGAACCCACCTTTATAGTCACCCTGTTACGGTGTGACGTTTGATGTTATCAAGATACTCTTCCGGTGTTAGCAATTAACATGATCTCATGGTATAAGGATAAAGAATACTTCGTATGATGTTATAGCAATATAAACATAATGACTGATCGTAATGCTATACTTCGGATTAATGTTCATCACATCATTCCACCAATGGTGTGACCTTGTTATTAACAACATCCAATGTCCATGATCAGGAAACCTTGATCATCTTGTTAATCAACAAGATAGTCTATAAGAGAGGCATAACTAGGAACCCTTTTTGTTTATTAAACACACATGTATTGATGTTTCCGATCAATACAATTCTAGCATGTAAAATAAACTTTTCATAAACATGGAATAAGATAATAACCACTTTATTATTCCCTTCAGTCTCCCACTTGCACTAGAGTCAATAATCTAGTTTGAAAAACTTTGCGTATTGAACACCTATGGCTTTATGGTGTTGCATATACGCAATTGCTAGTGGTTAACATAATCTCCGGATCTGACAGTTTTAGGTCCGCGTGTATTTGCATGTCTCCGCGTCTCTACGCATCACTCATTCTCAAATGAGATGGCATTGTATAAATTTGGTCCTCTGGTGAGAGCTTTAGTTCGTTCGGGTTAAAATATGTTGATATTATTGTCACACAATATATCTTCATAGTATCATCCCACTTTGAACCACACCTATTTTGATAACAAACTACTTAACACAAATGCCCTCCTATGTTGCTACTATAGTAGTCATATACTTAGCCTTTTGTTGTAGTATCCGTCACAATATCTCAACTTTGGAACTCATCCAAATCCATCATGGAACATCCTTTCCATTATATTGTGCCACCCATAGTCTAAATTGAGATAAATTTAATTTGTATCTTGTGACAAAACTAGTATCAATGTAACACTTTACAATGAACTACCTTTAACTATTTGTCACTTATACATGATATATTCTTAGTTCTTCCAAAGCTCATAAGAATATCTTTACTATTGTCCAATGATCATCTTATGAATCATTCTGGTATATGCTCATAACATTTAGAGCATAGGACATTCTGGATATATACATATCATGGTATAATCGATCAAAATCTTCATGTGATTTTACTCACCGAGTGTCAAAACACTTGAATCTTGATACAATTCTTTCCATGCAGCAGGAACCTTTCTTGTTGTTTCCATATTGAACTCTTTCAATATCTCATATATGTATGTCTGGCACAACCATATTTGCGCCTTAATCTATCCATATAGATATTGATGCCAAATATTCCTGGTTTGCCCAAGTCTTTCATCAAAATCTTATTTTAATGAAATTCTTAACTTGTGTCAATACAAGATACATCATTTCCAATCAACAATATGTCCTCTACATAATGTATTAGAAATATGTCTCAGCGCTCCCACTTAATTTCTTGCAAATGCAAGCATCTTCATCATCTCCGATGAATTTAAACTCTTTTAATAGTTTCATCATGGTGAAGATTCCAACTCCGCTATGCTTACTTCAACTATTGAAGTTTACATGCCCTTTTAGCACCCTTTGAATTAACAAAACCCTTCGGACTATGTCATGTACATGTCCTACGTTACCGTTCTATTAGAAGAACCTTGTTTTGTTTATTAAACTACCATATACCAAATTATATGTAGTGGTTGCTACATTAATCCGTCAAGACTATATATCGCTATGAAAGATCAAATCTTGTCATAGTCAACTCCTTGAACATTGTCGTAAACTTCTTTCTGACATGTCGACTATTTCATAGATGTTAAACATCCATGTCTTATTTCTTTATAGATCCAAACACGACCGATAGGCTTCATGCCTTTCCGGAGGGTCTTCCAAGTTCAGAAACTTGATTTCTCGTGTATGGATACTATCACGGATTCTATGACTTATAGTCATTTTATGGAGTCGGGGCCCATCATCACTTCTTTGCATGTAGTCGGTTCATCATTGTCAAAACAATAACGACTTGCTTATCAAATCTTACTATTTGATTCTTACCGACCCACACGGTTTTATAGGAACTCTAATCTCCGAGATCACACCTTTTGTAATCACGAGAGCCATGAGCATTGTGGCCGCCACCGGGACACTTTCCGGCCGCCGCTACTTAGCACATATAGCTAAGGTTCAACAACCTTATCAAAGTTCTATTGTCCTCCCACTTAACTTTTCACGAAAAGTTCCTTCTCAAGAAACTTGACGTTCCAAGCGACAAACTCTTTTATCCTCGGTGTTATGGAGTAATTCCCAACAAATTCTTTGGGATAACCTACAAAGACGTGCTTATCCGACTTTGGTTGTAAACATTTTACTTATGCATAGCATACCAAAATTTAAGAACAGACAATTCGGGTTTTATTCCAAACCATAACTCATATGGTGTCATTTCAACGGATCACGATGGTGCTCTTTTCAGTGTAAAAGAGGTAGTCTCTAAAGCTTCAATCTTTAAAACATAATGGCAGTTTTATAAATGACACCTTTGATCTTACCATGTCAAACATGGTTTGATTTCATCTCTCGAATATGCCATAATCCTATGGTTTATCGGGGAACACAAATCATGGAACAATTCCTCAAGTCTTAGGTGTTTTTTTTGCTAAACATGTAACTCAAATATCTTCCTTTATGATCGAATCATAAACTCTTTATTTTCTTGTTACAATGATTTTTCACTTCATCTTGAAAGTCTTTGAACAACTTTTAAATGTTTCATACTTCTTCCTTATTAAGTAAATATACAGATATATTCACTCAAATTCTTAAAGAAAGCATATGAAGCAAAAAGATCCATTGCATATGTCTACACATAATGGACTTATGCACATCAGCATGTAAAATTTCCAATAAGCTAGTCATCCGTTCCTCTTTGGCCTATGAACGGAGTTTCAATTATCTCGAGGAAAGTCTCACATGCGTCAATTGATCAAAATCAAAGACTCCAAAAATCCATAAACATGGAGTTTCTTCATGTTTTCTTTCCAATATAATTTAAACAGCGATGTCACTTCATAAGTGATCTTTTAATCATTTGTCTTGCGACATTTTAGCAATAGTGTTTATGGATGTGATTTCTCCCACTAGACTTGTAAAAGTTCATCCATCCTTTATGGAATACGGTAATTATTTGAACATCCATTGTTCCCATAATACCGGAACAAAATAACAATTATTTAAACAAATCTTGAAGGCTTGGTTTGATGACAACGAAAAACACAATAACACTTTATTTGTTTTCGATGAACATTATCACTCATTCTCTTGCTGGTTACTTAGGCCATTGTAGTTCATGAATTACGTTGTCCTGTATGATACTTCATACCAACCAATTCGGTAACCAATACTGGTATCCAATACCTCATAACCACATTGTTTAACAAGCAAGGAATATAGCCATAACATGTATATCTTCTATATACCCAAGTTGGACATCTCCAACCTTATATTTTCTGCCAAATATTTTATAGATTCTCTTTCAGCAATTCCTTTTTCTTTTAAAAGAATCTATCAACATCAATAGTGGTGTCATTCACATGACACATAGTACAAAGCATATATAGTTGTAGTGACCTCGGATCAGGTAAGATCCTTAGTCCCTGTGATTAACATGCTAGTCCCTGGATCAATAGCTAGCACTCACAGTCGATGAAATATCATGTAAAACACAAGTCTTCATTACATGAATCGAATAATCCAGAGTTTACATTATTACAACAAAAGCGATATAAATACAACTTGGAGTCCCATCAATGCCACAGGAAGGTTGAGTGAAGACCCGCGATCCTAGCGCACCTTTCAACGATCTCTGAAATTCTGCACATGAAACGTGCAGCCAACAAGTTGGGTCAATACTTTGAATGTATTGGCAAATTACACCAAGGAGAGAAAAGACTATCTCTACATGCAAGGCTGGTATAGGCTGTAGAGTTCATTTGCTCAAAGCTAATTTTCTTAAGTAGAGAGAAGAATGGAAGATTGCCCTACTTTGCAAACATTTGCTTGGATAAAATAAGGTCGAGTGGCACACGAGGATATTACGCACCAAGTGTCCAAACAACCAAACACTTGGATATTACGCACCAAGTTCCCCAAATTCCCACCCATTAGCGATATTACGCACGCCATGGGGTTTCAAAACTTTGTTTTAGAAAAGAGAGAGGAAGATCCTTAAGAGGCTCCATCCTTCAGACGCTCATTATCGTTCTGTTACCGTGAACACGGCTGATCGATCAGTTTGCAATACTCTCGAGAGTTTGTGCACTTTACCCACAATCCACGATCAAGTCCTTTTACAGACATGACAATTGCGAGGCTTTCCCTTAGTATCCCCTCTACCTTTCGGATCCAACCGTGCCAAGAACCTCCAAATGTTGGTACCCAGGTGAGGTTTCCCACTAAGTACTAGGCCAAGACAGAGCCCATAATGTATTGTGGTTGCACTGGAAGCTTCTGAATTCTGAAACATGGCAGACTTCTTTGATTCCTGGGCGGCCGTCCTCCACCAAAATCACACTCGTTGACCCGACAACCATTCCGCCCAGAAGAAAACTTAGTTTTATTTTGAAGTGGATTTGAGAGGAAAAGTTTGCTCTAGAGAGACTTTATACTTAGAAAATTCTTTGTCTTTCGAACCCCCCAACGGTACTTTATATATATATAGCATAGCAAGCAATACTTAGCAAAAACAGGGTAACCTATTAGGATGGGAAATCCTAAGTATAGAGCTACTCATGGCATTCTATAAAATCATCGCACTTGCAAAATAATATTAAGGAAAACACTACTAGATCATCCTACACATGCATACTACAGAGTTTTGAAGATCACATGCATAGAATCAAAACTAGGACAAAATTATGAACAAGTGGTGTAACTTGCCTTGATCCGAGCAGCACTCTACACAATAGCACTCCTTAGCGCACTCCGAGCAATCTAACGAATCACAAACATAGATCTGATCACAACTTGTTCAAAGCATACACAAAGGAAAACATGCATGCATGCAACATGGTAGTTTATGCAAGGTTGGTTAAATTGATCAAGGTAGCAAGTTTGTGTTGTGATAGTGTAAGGGTGTCACTAGGATTGAATTTAGATCTAATAGAGTCACTAAAACAAATCCTAGGATTATAAGGAGATCAACCCATCTAATTAGCCCCAAACTAGATCTAATGATTTTAAGCAAGGTTGTATAATTTTGTCCAGTAGGCATTATGTAAACAAGGTCATTGCAACAAGAAACAAGTAGAATAGAATTTTAATTATTTTTCTATAGATTAAACCCTCTAATCTAAAGATTAAAATCTACAACTAAAACATTACTGTAAACCTGCAATATTATTACATATTTGGATACTACATAAAATTAGGAATCCAACGGTATATTACAAGCTAAATTTGTACAAATACTTATTTTTCTATGATTTTCGCAATATTAAACCTAATCTGCAAAAACCAAAGCAACCAGCCTAAACCCTAGCCCAGATCGCGCCAGGTGGCGGCCTCGGGTTGGGCCAGCTGGCCAGGCAGGCGACGCGGCGCGGCGACGACGCGTTTGCCACGCGGCTTGCCACACGGCGCTGCGTGATTGGCTGATAACCCTTCGGGTCAAGGACTAATCCGAGCCACAGGTTGCAGATCGAACGGAGGGGTGGCTCGGTGACTTACAGATGCGTCGACGGCGGCGGTGGGCGGCGGCGGTGTCGGTGGCGACGGCGGCGGCGCTCGGGTGCACTTCGAGGAAGAAGGATCTGCCGCTGGTGCTCGCCTCCTTCTCGCGGTCCCGTCTGTCGCCTTGATTTCATCCCCCTATTCCTCTAACGGTGGCGCTGGCAGGTTCTCTCCCGCAGCTCCGGCGAGCGATTGGCGATGGCACACTGCGGCAGACAATGGGAAAGGCAGGTGAGGCAAACCAGTCGAACATGGGGATCATCCCAGGGAGAAGAACAGGTGGAGGGGAAGCTCGGCATCGGCGCAACTCACCTGGTCGGCGGCGGCTTGTATCAGCGGAATCGGGGAAGCTTTTAGGGTTTTGCGAGACTAGGAACGGAGGGGGTGGTCGTGCGGCTAGCATATATACGCAGCCTGGGGGAGTCCTGGCCGGATACAGGGGAGGGGCAGAGGTCGTGGCCGACGGGGACTCTGTCCCGTCCACGTTAGGGAGAGGAGAGGGATGACAGGTGGGGTAGGGCTGTCGGTGGCAGAGGAGGGGGGGGAAGGTGGGCCGGCGGGCGCGGGCAGGTTCCCTGTAGCGCAGGCGCTGGGGCGGGGTGGGCTGGCTGGCGAGCCGGCCCAGCTAGGGTTAGCTGTTGGCCCTTTCCTTTTTTTTTGTTTAACAAATTTTCTTTTTTTTTCTGTTTTAGTAAAACTCCAATATCTTTTGCAAGCCAAGTCCAAAATTGATGAATCTTGTTTCTAAATTTTCATAAAATTGAGGTGGACAACATATGCCAAGGTTTAATGTTTCCCAAGGTTTTTAGAGGGATCATGCTACTACAACAAGGGTGCTCACTTATGAGAATATTAATAGGGTTTTTAAATGGGTTTATGTGCCAGGGTCTTTATTGAAAATTTTCAAATGCAGGATGCAATGATGGTCATGCATGCTTAATGATTTTGAATTTTTGAAATCTTGCACTCCAATTCTACAATCCATAATCAATCCATGCCCTTTTGCTTATATGGCTACCTAGGTCATAACAAAAGAATATAAGATTTTGAATTCAAGGTTGAGAGGATTTTCTATTCAAAAGTTTCTTCTCTTTGAGAATTTTCAACAAAGTCAAACAATCAATCAAGCTATTGATTTTATTTATAACATTCCAAAATAGGAAATTTTTTGGGATGTTACAATAGTCAAATACTAATACCTTTGGACTTGCACTTTGAAGTGGATCACCATCATCAAATGTTTGGCATTCTTTCAAAAATCCATTCCTTACTAATCTATTAGTGTAGTAAACATTTTACTTACATCTTCTATTCATCCTTATCATGACAACTTTCATGATCAAGCTACTATAGCTTATAAGGAAGAATCACGAGTATAATATCAGTTCCCAAAACCTTTTTGGTAGATTCAGATGCCTAGCATCTCCATCCTTCACAAATTCTCATACAATATGAGAACATGTATTTTGCTAAATTATAATCTATCATAATGCAACCAAAAACATTGTTTCAGATATCACAATATCTTTCACACGTGATGGTTTCTGAAACAATTTCCAGCTCCAATATAATCTTGATATTAAAACAACTTTTTGAATATCAATAATCATGGAGGCAAACATGATACTTTAGATACTAACATTGGAATTCTTACTCTTGATTTAATACTACTTATTAAACTTCATGGAGTAAATAGAGTTTGCTGAAAGTTTGCAATAGGACTTATAAACTTTAAATTGACATTCAAACCAATACGATACCAGTTCATGAAGTAAATATCCAAAATTCTGTAGTTTTATTATCTCAAATAAAAACTAAGCATAAGGTAGTGAACAGATGCGAATGACTACAACAAATTATGCAAATTCACTTCGATTTAGTTTATGACAAATTGAGTTCGACTAATCCAAATTAGAAATGAACTCCCACTCAAAAACGACATCCCTCGTGCCTTTTTGGTGATTACATGAACCAAATCCACTACACCAAGTCCGATCATCACGTGAGTCGGTGTAGCTTCAAAGGCGAGCATCAATATGGTCATCACATCAACTATATGACTCATGCTTAACCTTTCGGTCTGTGTTCCAAGGCCATGTCTGTACATGCTAGGCTCGCCAAGTAAGAACCTTAGTATTCGCGTGTGTAAAACTGTCTTACACCCGTTGCATGAAAGCGTAGAGTTGAGAACACCCGATCATCATGTGATGTCTTGAAACACGATCCATAGAACGGTGCATACTTAAGGAAGAACACATTTTATCTTGATATTTAAATGAGGGATCATCTTACAATGCTACAGAAAGCGCCAAACTAGCAGTATAAGATGCTAACATCTAATGTGTAAAGTGAGATGATATGGTCCATGCATTTGATCTCTATCATTTGCATCATGGTATGATCTCTATCATTCATTTGTGTGTAAGGCCAAGGTCTATGGAATTTACACGTTGAATGTGTTGTAAGAGTATCTATCATACATCTACTTACAACAATACCATATCAAGACACTAGCCCAGCAACGATCTAAACTAGACGCAACTAATTTATCAATTGCAGGTTTTACGTGGCTTAGGGCTTTCGGATATAGAACCGTTCTTACCTACGAACATGAACCACAACGAGGATAACTAAGTTATTAGAAACTCGTTGTAAATCAGATATTGACTATAGTAGGAGAGACAGACACCCGCCAGCCACTTATGCAAAACAAGTTGCATGTCAGTCATGGAACCGGTCTCATGTACGATGACATGTAAGGTTGGTCCGGGCCGCTTCATCCCACTATGCCACTAATATCCAAAATACATGAAAGAAGCAATAACATGATCATCATCGCCCACATATAAACATATGTGTACTACCCGTGCAAAGCACCTACGCATAGATTAGGCTCTGATACCACTGTTGGGTCCGCAGCATAGAAAACAAAAAATTTCCTATGGTGTGAACTACACGCCAAGATCTCTCTACTAGGTACAAAGCAACGGGTGGACATACATCCAACGAGAACTTACACTCGTAGACAACGAGCTTTGTTAATGAGTAGGAACTCGTGGTTGATGTAGTCGTACACTTGCCGATCTCAAGATCGTGATGAAGTCCAGCAGGTCCGGCTCCAGCACGTCCATCAGATCTAGCTTCAGCACCACCAAGTCTAGCACCGCAAAGAAGCGGTGCATCCGCGATCGCACACACGTTCGGTACCCCGACAACCTCCGTCCCTCGCTCCAGCAAAGCAGCGGAAGCAGGAACTCCTTTCCAGATAAAGTCATCGGGAACATGTATCTTGCTAATCCGAGACCATGGAGAAATAATACTAGAGGGGGAGAGAGATCCTTCACAAGGAGGTGTGTGTGAGAAGTGAGGAGGGGGTGGCCTTTTATAGGAGGAGGGGGGTGCCCCTCATTCATGTGGTGGTAACTCCCTCCACATAAATTTGCCCCTTCACATTCTCTTTTAAACTCTCCATGTTAAATGCATTAAATTTCTCCAAATTTAATGCTCTCTCATTTAATAAAACTCTTTTATTATTTTTATTCAGAATTTTGTTAATTACTTTAATTAACAAACATTCACATAAAACCCCCTGCAACATTTCAATATTACATGCAGAACCAATTTCAGCATTTTCACCTGAAACAGTTTCGGTGTCTATTGAAATAATTCCAGCGCTTTATTAAATCTTTATCTAAAACATATTTGCTCCAAATGGTGTCGGTATCCCTTAAGTGTGTCACCCTACGATTCACGAATAATGCAGACATCATCGAGACCCTTCTCCGATCAATAATCAGCAGCGGGACCTGGAGATCCATACTGACTCCTACACATTCAACGATGACTTATGTGATCGTGAGAACCTATAACGCTAGTAACTAAATCCCTTTGTCCCGCGATATATTACATGTCCGAGATTCGATCATCGGTATCTCCATACCTAGTTTGATCTCGTTACCGACATGCACTCTTTTCTCGTTCCCGTGATATAACATTCTAGTGATCACATCACTTCCTTGCAAGCTATTTCAATGTGATATCACCGAGAGGGCCGAGAGTATATCTATCCGTCATCGGGATGGAAAAATCCCACTCTTGATCCATGAGCCTCAACATAACACCTCCGTAGCACTGAACCCACCTTTATAGTCACCCTGTTACGGTGTGACGTTTGATGTTATCAAGATACTCTTCCGGTGTTAGCAATTAACATGATCTCATGGTCTAAGGATAAAGATTACTCTGTATGATGTTATAGCAATATAAACATAACGACTTTGATCGTAATGCTATACTTCGGATGAATGTTCATCACATCATTCCACCAATGGTGTGACCTTGTTATTAACAACATCCAATGTCCATGATCAGGAAACCTTGATCATCTTGTTAATCAACATGCTAGTCTATAAGAGAGGCATAACTAGGAACCCTTTTTGTTTATTAAACACACATGTATTGATATTTCCGATCAATACAATTCTAGCATGTAAAAAAAACATTTATCATAAACATGGAATAAGATAATAACCACTTTATTATTGCCTCTCGAGCATATTCCCTTCAACGAGTTCTATGCGAAAACACATCCTTCTAGACAACGTTCCATCCAACAAGATACACATCTAGCCAAAGATGGGAAGAGAGGGAGTTACCCTCACTCATTGGAGGAAGAGCGCGGAGGAGAAGGTACCCGGAGGCGCGGAGAAGAAGATCCGGAAGGCCCGGAAAATCCGGTGGCCGGAGAGGCTCCGGGGAGGGTGAGGGGCGGCAGGCGGCAGATGGGGAGAAGAAGAGGGCTGGGGGAGAAGTGCTGCTCGATATGAGCCCTTCTCCCTGAGCCCTGCCCTTTAAGATCGAATCCGACAGGGCCGGATTATCCGGCCAACACTTGGGCCGGATTATCCGGCCTAAAATCTGGGATTCTGTTATACACAGAACCAGGCCCACGCGTCCCCAAACAACACCCCCACAAGGTGTACAAGGGACTTGTGGGAAAGAATAGATGTCTTAGGGGTAGGGAAGGCTTAGGATTGAGAATGCCAAACTAAGATGGTACTAGACACTCAAAATTGCAAAATCCAAATCAAATAAAAGCCAAGATTGAGTGTGATTCCCATAAGAACATGAGAGAGCAAATAACATCCAAAAAGATCCAATTCTCCACAAGGGAGAGGGCGGTGGCCGAAGCCACCTTGTTGGAGTGTATGGTGTGACACCATGAAGATATATCTTGGGTTCACGACCAATACTCATCAATAAGCTCACATATCACAACATGATATTAAGGGAAATGATATACGTGCTATTGGCATTATGGGGGGAGGGTTAGCCCAATAAGTTAGGACCACACTCCCCTATATCCATGCCCACACCTAGACCAAACAAGGATTGAGACGTACAAGTGAGTGCATGGGTAATCAAGACAAACTCTCGGAATCAATGATATTTAGCTCATTCCTCAAATAGCAGAATCTTGCTTCATCAAGTGTCTTTGTAAAGATATCCGCCAGTTGGTTCTTCGTGCTCACAAAAAATAGATCAATATCGCCGCGAGCAACATGGTCACGAATAAAATGATTCCAAATCTCAATATGCTTCGTCCTTGTGTGTTGAACTGGATTGTACGCAATTTTGATAGCACTTTCATTATCACATAAAAGAGGCACTCTGTCACAATTGACACTGTATTCCTTTAAAGTTTGACTCATCCACAATAATTGAGTACAAGCGCTGGCCGCATCAACATATTCAACTTCGGCGGTGGAGAGAGATATACAATTCTGCTTTTTGGAGGACCAACATACAGGAGATCTTCCAAAGAATTGACAAGCTCCAGAAGTTGACTTCCGATCATCCTTATCACCAGCCCAATCTGAGTCAGTATAACCACATAAAGAGAAATTGGAGCCCTTGGGATACCAAAGACTGAAGTTGGGGGAATGAACTAAATTTCGAAAGATCCTCTTGACCGCCACTAAGTGGCTTTGTTTAGGAGCTGCTTGATACCTTGCACACACTCCCACACTCAACACAATATCGGGTCTAGATGCGCAGAGGTAAAGAAGAGAGCCGATCATGGACCGGTATACCTTTTGGTCCACATCTTTACCATGAGGGTTGAGTTCGACATGACACTTTGTTTGGATCGGAGTAGCGACACCATTTAGATCCATCATCTTGAATATCTTGAGCATGTCTTGGATGTACTTTGCTTGATTAATAAAAGTTCCTTCTCTTAGTTGCTTGATCTCGAATCCAAGAAAGAACCGTAATTCCCCCATCATAGACATCTCAAACCTGTCAGTCATAAGCTCTGAAAATTCATCGTTAAATTTGTTAGTAGAACCAAAAATGATATCGTCTACATATAGTTGGCATACGAAGAGCTCCCCCTTAACCTTCTTAGTAAAAAGAGTGGGGTCGATTTTCCCAACTTCGAAGCCACGATCTAACAAAAGCTCTTTAAGGTGCTCATACCACGCACGTGGGGCTTGTTTCAGGCCATAGAGTGCCTTATCGAGTTTGTAGACATGGTTCGGGAAGTTAGGATCCTAAAACCCCGGGGGTTGCTTTACGTATACCAACTCATGTAGAGGACCGTTAAGGAAGGCACCCTTGACGTCCATTTGCTGCAACTTGAAATTGTTATGAGAAGCATAAGCAAGTAGGATACGGATGGACTCAAGGCGAGCCACAGGAGCATAAGTCTCGCCGAAGTCGATGCCCTCAACTTGTGAGTAACCTTGTGCCACAAGTCTTGCCTTGTTCCTCACAACAATGCCATTCTCATCCTGGTTGTTCTTGAAAATCCACTTGGTGCCAATAACATTGCGGCACTCTTTGGGTTTCTCCACTACTTTCTAGACTTTGTTGCGCTCGAAATTATTCAATTATTCATGCATAGCAACAACCCAGTCTGGGTCTTCAAGAGCTTCAAAGACCTTCTTAGGTTCCACCATGGATATATGAGCTTGATGCTCACCAAAACTGGCCAATTCTCTTCTAGTAGACACCCTTCGTCGAAGATCACCAATAACCTTGTCGAGAGTGTGACCCCTCAACTCAAGGTTACGATCAGCCCGAGACTTGCGACGAAGTTAAATAAGTTTGTTGTCTCTTGGTGGAGGAGATTCATCACTTGAGTCTTCATTGGAGGCATTTTCTTCCCCTTGATCAGTAGCTAGAACATCATTAGCAGGTGGTAGAGATGCATGCCCATGAGGTGAGTCCGTAGCCATAACAGGAGGCTGCAAAACTAGAGAGTCAGGGACAGATAATCCGGCCGATGCAGTGGCCGGATAATCCAGCCTGGAGGACTTGCAGCAGCACCATCAGGAAGCCTGGGACTTGCTTGACCTGGCGAGGAGCCGGATAATCTGGGTTCAGCCGGAAAATCCGGCCTGGAGCTTGTGTTGATATCTTCACCACCAGGAGCTACATGGACAGCTGGAGCAGGGTGGCCGGATAATCCAGTATCCTCCGGAAAATCCGGCTGGTCCTTTCTGGAGCATCTTGACCTTCAGCCATTGATGGAGATGGTGTAGAAGTTGCCCCCGTGGTTGGAGCATGTTGCGTATGTGTTGATGAGGGCTCTATATGTGTAGAGCATTGTCCTTTCCGGTCTGCCACAAGGGGTTCCTCAATGGGGCGGAAGAATCCCATGCCCATTCTTCTTATGGCATCTTGGGGTATTTCAACATCTGCATCACAACACCAACTTGCTCCGCACGGGAACCGTCATTTTCCTCGAACACCACACTACAAGATTCTACAACAGTTCCGGAGAGCTTATTGTAGACTCTATAAGCGTGGGATTCGGCACCATAACCAACAAAAATACCTTCTAGAGCCTTAGATTCAAACTTAGATAAACGAACTCCTTTAATAAGAAAGAAACACTTACACCTGAATACCCGAAAGTATGAGATGTTTGGCTTGTTACCGGTAAGTATTTCATACGGAGTCTTGTCCAAAATCTTGCGGAGGTATAACCGGTTGGATGAATGACAAGCAGTAGAGATTGCTTCAGCCCATAAGTTATATGGAGATTTGAATTCGGCCAACATTGATCTTGCCATGTCCATTAGAGTCCGATTCTTCCTCTCGGCTACACCATTTTGTTGAGGGGTGTACGCAGCGGAATATTGATGTCTTATCCCCTCTTCACTTAGGAACTCATTTAAGGTGTATTTCTTGAACTCGAGCCGTTATCACTCCTTATAACTAGAATGGGGATGTTGTGTTGACGTTGAACCTTGTTGGCGAAGTCGATGACTGTTTGTTGAGTTTCACTCTTCAACTTGAATAAATAAACCCAAGTGTATCTGGAGTAATCATCAACAATCACTAGACAATACTTCTGCCCACCGAGGCTTGCATGAGATGGAGGTCCGAAGAGGTCCACATGAAGGAGCTCCAAGATCCTTTTTGAAGAGATAATGGTTTTCCTTCGATGAGGTGAATCATGCATTTTCCCTTCAACACACGCCCTGCAAACACGATCTTTGGCAAAAGAGACATTTTCTTTTAGTCCAAGAATGTGGCCACCCTTGTGGAGACTTTGCAAAGTTCTCATATTGACGTGGGCTAGTTGGCGATGCCATAGCCAACCCGCGTTAGCCTTTCCGAAAAGATACCGTACCTGTAGTGGTTTTCCCCGAAAAGTCTACCACGTACAGGTCGTTTTCAACATATCCCACGAAAGCGACTTTTAGAGACTTGCTCCACAAGAGTACCACCAAATCAGCATCAATGTAAACTGCAAAGCCCATCTTACCAAGGGCATGAATAGAAAGTAAGTTATACCCGAGGGTCTCAACAAGCATGACGCCCACGAGAGAGATATCGTGAGCCACCACAACTTTGCCGAGACCCAATACCTCAGATTTTGACTTGTCACCATAGGAGACGGTAATGTGATCAACGTTTGGCCGCATCTCCATGATGATCTCCTTGCTTCCGGTCATGTGACTCGTACAACCGCTATCAATTACCCATTTAGAACCACCGGAAGCATAGCCCTGCAAGAAAATTACTTCTTGGTTTTAGGTACCCATTTTTCAATTGGTCCTCTCATGTTAGTAACAAGGGTCGTGGGAACCCAAATAGACTAAGGAATGTAGCAATCATAAGGCCCTACATAACTAGCATAAACATCACCATCAGAATCACAATATAGTTCGAAGTTAGGATTCTTGATCCCTGCAAAACCATCACAATTAGTCTTGTCATTGGTAATGTTGCTAGTCTTCAATTGAGCAGTCTTGTTCTTCTTCTTCTTGTTTTTCTTGCTCTTTATCTTGGGTATGTAACCAAGACCTTCTTTACTGTTGTTTGTCCTTTGCCAGCTCAGTATCTCATCAATAACCCCTTTACCTTTGTGTTGAGAACTCCTTGCAAGATCTTCTTTTCCAAAGCATGAATATGAGGTACTTGGTACATTATACCGTTTCAATTGAGTTTGGAGCTGGTCATGAGACTCATTTAGAGTAGAATGATCACTCTTCAATGCCTTGTGAGCACTTTCAAGATCATCAAACTTCTCCAAAAGTCTAGCATGAATAGCCCCAAAATCAATCTTTTCTTTCTTTAGTTTCTTTACCTTGGAAAGGGCATGGTCACGTTCTTTAATGAGCTGAGCTACAACTTCTTCTTGTGACTCCTCTAGGGATTCGAGTCTTTCTTCCAAAGAAACTCGAGTTTCCTCTTCCTCTTCCAAGGCATTCTTCAAAGAGGCTATCTCCAAAGCATCTTCTCTTTCAATTCTGCCCTTTTCTTCAAGGAGATCTTTGGCTCGAGCAAGTTGACTCATAAGAGTATCAAAATGGAGTTTGTGCTCACCTTGTAGGTTAGTGAAAAAATTATCCAAGGCAATAACTTCTTCTTTCATTTCAAGACTTTCATGATCATCCATATCCAAAATTATGTTAGTCTTAGAAAATGAGGAGTTAGAAGTCGATACCTCGGATCCTCTTGCCATTAGGCAAGTGGCGTTGTTGTTGATGGCGTTCTCGTTCAGCGAGTCGAAGAGAGAGGAGGGAGTCGATGTGGTGGCTATAGCAGCCACTTCGTGGGAACTATCATCATCCTCTTCATCTTCACTTGCGGAGGAGTATTCCTCTTGAGCTACAAGGACCATCTTGGGTTGCTTCTTGAAAGGACCATTCTTCTTAGCAAATGGCTTCTTCTTGGGAACTCTGGATTTCTCTTTGAGAATGAGCCTGCCACCATTGTCTTCTCTATTTTCATAAGGACACTCGGCTACAAAGTGCAGTCTATCTCCACGGTTGAAGCAAGTTCTCAATCTTGGGCCACTTTCTCTTCTTCCATTTGACTCGTTCTTACGCTCAAGGTCAGACTTGGCTTTGGCAGGGTCCTTCCAAAAGTTCCTTGCATAGAATGCCATGTACTCACCATGAGCATGTTTGACCTCATCGGGGCAGTCCATGGATATCCTCTCAAATGCTCCTTCATCATCCTCTTGCTCAACAACATTGGCTTTGAGAGCCACATTGACACTCTTTTGCATTCCAATGGCCCGAGCACGGGCATCTTCAGCATTCTTTGCCGCCACTTTGAATGACGCCATTTCTTGCATGACTTCATTGGATGTCATTTGATGATAGTTGTGTCTACCTTGTAAGCTCTTCAAATCCGTCGGTTCGAAAGGCATTAAGGCACTCACATACATCCTTTTTATCCATGCATCATCAATGTGAGTGGCCCCATGCTTCTGAAATGTTGCTGCGATGCCGTTGAGTCTTCTATACATGTCCTCATGGTTTTCACCATCCAACATGTAGAATCCCTCAGCTTCGTTACTAAGGGCATCATACCGGTTTCTTCTCATGCTTTCATTTCCAACAAAAAGGTCCGTAAGAGCATCCCACACCTCTTTAGCCGTGTTGAGATGTTCAATGTGTGGCATGTCCTTGGGACCCACACCCAGCTGTATCATGTGGAGAGCAGTGGCATTCAACTGGCTATCCACAACTTCCCTTCTTGTTAGATTGGTTTGATCTCCAACATGAAGACCTTCTTCAATGATCCTCCACAATTCAATAGAGGAGCTGCAAACATGAGATTTCATTAGAAATTGCCATTGGTTAAAAGAAGATGCAGTGAGATTGGGTGGATCACCCCTATTGTTTATATGGGGATGAGGGATAGGTGGGTCGGGGGAATATACGTGGCGAACCTCACTATATTCCTCCTTGCCACTTCCCTTTTTGGAGGTGGAACCATTTAGTTTTTCACCTTCCACATCATCATCGTTAGATCCAGTGTTACCCTTTTACTTAGATGATGGTGAGGGAGCCTCAGAGGAGGATGGAGATGGGGCTATGGATGATGTAAGGCGAGCAATCATTTGATTCATCTCCTCCATCTTAGCCTCAAAGGATTTTAACAAGGTTGTTTCCAACGACTTGACATCATCCATTGTGACCTTATCCACAACCTCATTTACATCATCCCTGGTACCCATACTACTCTTAGGCGGTTAAGCCCGAATTAAGAGCCGGTGCTCTAATACCAATTGAAATGGATCGTATGGGCACCTAGAGGGGGGGTGAATAGGTGCTACACCAATTTTTAATTCTTTTTCAATTTTAGGCTTAGCACAAAGGTAATTCTCTAGATAAACTAATGTGTGGAATTTCCCTATATGCAAATCTATCTACTAGCGAGTAAGGAGCGAGTGGAAGAGGAACGAGTGAACCGAAGTGAAGCACGCGGAGACACATGATTTGTTTGACCGCAGTTCCTTCCTTGTTAAGGGAAGTACGTCTGCGTTGGAGGGGTGGGCGGTACTAAGACCACCATGCCACAAAAGGCCTCACCCTGTTCTCCGATGGATCTCGCCACAACAGGCCTGATCCACCTTCCACTATAGGTACCCTTCGAGGCGGGCACCGGCGCCTTTACACAACTAGTGGGGCAACAACTCCACAACAACTTGGAGGCTCATGAAGTGACAACAAACTGCCACAAGAACAAAGTTGTCAAATACAATAACACGATCTAGGTATTAACGAGAATACTAGATCAAGGATTTCTCCAAGTGAATGGAGAGGAGTTGGAGCTCTTGATTCTTGATGTTGATGATGAACTTCTCCTCCTTCAATTCCACCAAAGATCAAGACCTTATGGTGGTTGAACTGGGAGATCGAGATTTAGAGCTCTTGCACAGGGTCTGGTCAAATTCGAATGAATCAAGAGATCTGGATGTTGGGGAAGAAGGGGTACTTATACCCCCTTCCAAAAACTAGCCGTTACACACTTTGGGGGCCGGAATATCCGGCCCAAGTGAGGGCCGAATTATCCAGTCTGGGGAAACTCCGCCCTAGACTCGGAATATCCGTCAGAAAAACCGCCCCCTATCTGAGCGTCGCGCCGAGCTTGCCCTTGATCAACTTCTGGGGGCCGGATTATCCGGCCCTATGCGAAGGCCGGATTATCCAGCCTGGGGAAGAAAAGCCGCCACAGTTCGGATTTTCCGGTAGAAAATCCAACCGGATACCGAGCGACACGCCTTGGCTCCTTTTGCTCAAAAACTGGGGGAACGGATTATCCGGCCCTTGCGAAACCCGGATTATCCGGCCTGGGGAGGAAAAACTGCCCCAGTTCGGATTTTCCGGGAGAAAATCCGACAGGACACAGAGTGACGCGCCTTGGCTTCCTTGAGAGATGAGGTAGGCCAGATTATCCGGCCCTTGGAGGGGCGGATTATCCGGCCCTCCTCAAAACTTCCTGCACACTTAGCACACATGAAAAGTCTCCATAGTATTGTTATCTAACACGCAAAACATAGGGAAACATGAAATGTTCTTTCACTTGTCGAGAAGGACAAGGGGAACATCGATGGCATAAAGGACGTGACCAACATTGATTGATTTGTTGATTCTGATACGCATAGATTTCGTCCGGAACGTAGATCCAAAGGTCACCTTCCCCATGGTGGGCACCAACTGTCATCGGATTGAAGACAAGTACGCCATACAGGGGGTTCTAGAGGCATGGGAAAAGGTGGGGTGTGAGGCGTACAGTTCTCCGAGATGGTGAGCAGACAATCTTACCAAGGTTCATATCTGCCTGCGGTGGACGGATCCTACTACTACTAGCAATCCAGTATATTGGTAGAGACGGAAGTACAACATATTACAAGAGAGGTTTCACCTGTGCGAGTTGTGGTTGTAGTGCGTGCCCTAAGGGCTGTTCCCTAGAACGCCTTATATAGTCATACAGTCCTAGGGTTATAGGAGAGTCAACTCCTTCTATGTTATAGAGTCGGTACAGAGTACATCTTTGACTACAAGTATTCCTACATGCCTAAGTCGGTAAGACCTCTGGGCCTTCCCGTAGCCGGATTGGGCTTCCATCTTATCTCTGTGACTGGGCCTCCCATGAAGCATAGCTCTAAACCTAAGTGGGCCACCTTGGTTAGCAAGTCATAGTGGGTATACCCAGAAAGTATATCCACAACAAGTGTAGAATGATCTGGTCTTGTGACATGTAAGGGGTGATCAACTGTACTGAAGGTGATTTCCTATTCATACCAGTTGAGGTACTTGGGTGTTGGGGGTGGTGCTCTAATAGACAAATTTCCGGGTGGTACCAGTTAACTTCTAGGTCTAGTTGGACGGGTGCCCCTTCTAGATCATATGCATTGCTCCCCTAGACCACGAGTACTCGTCATTTTGGGCTCTATTTGCCGTGGATTGCTATTGAATTATCGCAGTTACCGGAGGTGGCCCTAGCGGTGGTGGCGGTGTGTTGATTGCTAAAGTTCCAGGCGTAGCATTATACCCTTGGTTTGTTGCTTTGGCTACCTTGGAGTTATAGGCTCCTTAGAGCCCCAAGAAAGTGTGATAGTCCTTCATGAAGTGACTTGAATGTTTTCTTCCTTCCGAGTCAACATAATAGTACATGTGGCATGGTCCCTCCAGCATCTACATAACTGATAATGGGACATCTCGAGAGGGCCTTGGCTGGTACTATTGGATTGTCCTATTTGCCCCGGCTACATCACGATTGTTGTGGTTCCCGTTGCTGTGGTATTCTCTCTTGTGGTTTTCATTGTTGGCGAACCCATCCGCCACTTGACTAGGTCTGCCGTAGTCATCATAGTTGCACCCGCACCTTCTCCTGTTGTTGTTGCATCTATTGTTGTCTTCTTTGGGTGAGCTGCCCTGTTTGTTGTTTATCCGCCCATCGATTGGCAATGTTCATCAGTTGAGAAACTGTTTTTGGCTTGGCTCGACCCAGCTCCTCTACGAACTCCTTTCAGCATAGGACGTCATTGAAAGCATCGATTTCCCTTTTGTCAGAGATATTATCAGTTGTGTTTTTATGATATTCTATCACCGGATGTATGCATGTATTGGCTCCTCAGATTTCCACATGCACGCCTATAGCTCCTCAAAGAATGCGGGTCGCTTGAAAGTGGACATGAAATTGCGGATGGACTTTTCCTCCAGGTTGCTCCAGATGCTTATGGATTCCTCGGGTAGCTTCTGGATCCAGGAACGTGTGGTGTCGCTCAGTGCAGTTGCAGAATTTGCATAGCGCACTAGTAGGAAAAGGCTTATAACAGTCATTTTTTCTAGTGGCGTCTGAAACAAAATGGGCGCCACTACTGCAAGGCAAAATAGTTGCGACGTTCATAAATGTCATTGTATTGGGAACGGCTGTACCTAAGAAGGTTAGATAGAGGTGTGAGGACTAGTTGGGAAGCTATCGACGGCGTCCGCGGGCGGGATTGGATACAAGCAAGCGTAGATGGACGCGAGAAGTACCCAGGTTCGGAGCCCTCGTGGTGAGGTAAAACTCCTACTCCTGCCGATCTAACTATGAGCGATATACGAACTACAAGTGCTCCTCGAGTTGTATTCTCTAGCTACTGTCTTAAATGCGCTGAGACCAACCCTTTCTACTAAGGCCTTGCCTCTCCTTATATAGGCAGAGAGGCAACAGTCTCACTGGCCAATAAGACTAGCGGGCCCCACAGGTAGGTCCCAGTCGGCTGGTCATCTACAGTATCCGGTACAACCATGTCCCATCAGAGTACGAGCGGTATGGCTGTCCTGGGCACAGTGATCACCGTGCGAGCCTGTCGTCAGTATCGAGCCACTGTTCCTGCGTCATCCCCGCAAAGTCTTCGGTATGGCCGAGTAGTTGCCAGTCTTGTCGTCATACAGGGCATACCATGCATTGTTTCGCATGTCGCCTTGTCTCCTTGATTGGTTCCGGCTATGCTGCCGTAGCCGGCTGCTTCTCGCTGCTCCGGCTACCTCACTGTAGCCGGCTTGACTTGCTCTGTCCGTCATCCGACTGCCATATTTCTTGTCCGGTTGGGGTATCCGGAGGTCATCCCCTCGACAATAAAAATTCGAACGCTGCCACTATAACTTTGTCCTATCGTTTAGGAGACAGTTAACGACGGCACTAAGTGGGGACCATGATGCGAGCCAGGACAAATGTAGCCCAGGCATTCAGAAAATTTGAACGCCGCAACTATATTGTAGCGGTGGCGTCCCAAGAGTTGTAGACGCCACCACTGTTACGTCCAAAATTTCACTAACTTAACAAGAGCCGCCCGTGCCCTTCCCTCTCTCTAATTCCCACTCACGTGCGCTCGTTCCCCATCCCCAAATCACCCTGCGATGCCCTGACCTCATGCCGCCCTGACCCGACCTCGCGCTGCCCTTCCCTGATCCTCTCCCACCCCTTCCCGCCCCAACCTCTTTCCGCCGTGCCTCTCCGACCTGCGCCTCCCCTGATGACCCTCGCCGTCGCGCCTCCTCTGACCCGCGGATCCACCGACCATGCGTCGCCACGCCTCCACCGACCCGCGCCTCCCCCGGCCTCTCTGACTTCATTCTGTCGCGCCCCCTTGTCGTAGGTAGACTCCCCCGCCCTTATCTTAATTACTGTATTTAGTTTAGTGTAGAAAATGTAGATCATTTTAGAGATTTTTTTTAGTGTAGCAAATGCACATGATTTTAGGGGTAGATGTCACAAATGTACATGATTTTAGGGGTAGAAAATATGGATAATTTTAGGGATAGATGTAGAAAATGTACATGATTTTAGGGTTAGAAAATCTAGATAATTTTAGGGATAGATGTAGCAAATGTACATGATTTTAGGTGTAGAAAATGTAGATGATTTTAGAGATAGATGTAGCAAATATACATGATTTTAGGGGTAGAAAATCTAGATGTCGTGGGAATGACCACAGCAATCGCTACTAGGGGTAGCGATTGATAGGATTGAGGGCAAGATCTGGCGGCCATCTACGGAGCGAGATGGGGGCAGAGACACATGAGTTTACCGAGGTTCGGCCCCTCGGAGGGTAAATACATACTCCTGCTAGATTGTATTGGTAGCGGGCGAGTTACAGGGGTGGCAAGCTCGGTGGCTAGGCATCGAGTCGCTTGTAGGGGTGTATGATGGAACGTGAGTACAAAGGGAACCCTAGGGAGGTTTATATAGGGGGTACGTCGCTAGGGTTTATAGATATACAACCGAACTAATCAAGGATTCAGAGGATTTAACCTAATCCGACTGGGCTTTAGCTACACTTCTAGGCCTCTAGCTTCCAGACGCTAGGCTTATTCTCAGTCGCATTCTAGTCGCCGCCCTGCATGCCCACTCGCAAGGCCCTTGGCCTAGTCGAAATGTCCTGCTGGACATATCCCATTCGGTATATCCTCATCAGTAGTCCTCGAGGCCAGTGTTAATTCAGCGCATGTGTTGATTTGGTAGTCGGAGTAGGCGAGTCCAATTTGGACGCCCAGTCGAATCAGCGATGGATTATATTGATGAAGGAGGAAATTTTCCAACCTAATCTCGAGTCGCTGCACCCTGTCGATTGGACAAGGCATACTAGCAGGCAAGTCGAGTGGAAGAAGTTGGACCACCAACTTGGTCAAACTAGCCGTTGGATAATCCAACGGTAACTTTGGCGTAATTACCGCGGGTAAAGGCTATCCCGAGATTGGAGGGTAGCGTGTCTTTATAAGGAGAGTGGCGAGGAACCCTACAGATCTTCTTCCGCATTCCTCACTCCTGCGCACTCCCAGTCTCTCTGTCCCCCGTGATCCAGAATTTCCGGACCGAGCGACCTCATCTCCTCCTCGATGGCGCCTCCGAAGGATTTGTGGGGGAAGTCCAAGTGTACCGCTGCACAAGTCAAGTCATTCGAGGACGCGGGGGGTCTCTGCAAGGGGAATTGACGAATTCCCGTGCCTTCCGAGACCGAGCCGAAGCCTCACGCCAAAGAATTCATCTGTTTCCCGAGCCATCTGGAGAGGGTCTTGGGATTCCCCACCTCTATCTTCTTCTAGCGGTTCTGCGTGTATTACGCAATCAAGCCATTGGATCTTGGTCCGCAAAACATCGAGTAGTTGGCAATCTTCATCGCCTTATGCGAATGCTACCTAGGATGTCGGCCCTACTTCCCGATGTGGCTAGAGCTGTTCCACGGCCGCATCGGCCATGACGGATCGGGCGGCCCCATCCTGGTGGCAGGCAGCGTTACCTTCGAATTGAAGTCGAAGGCAAACTTCTTCAAGCTCCTGCTACCGAAGAAAGCCGCGAGCGAGTGGAAGAAGAGTTGGTTTTATGTGAAGGAGTCCACTCCCTCCGATGAAGTGGAAATCCTGATGTACGTCACAGAAAGGAGCGAGCCCCGTCGGCTGATAGCAACAAAGCTCCCTGACAACTAGGAGATGGCCATCACGGAGATGATGGAGCAGATCCAGGTCTTGAAGAACAAGGGGCTCTACAAGTGCTGGCTCGGACGGTGCCTGGTCCCACTGGTGACTCGGCCCCACTGGATGTATAGTGCACCAGGAAGAACAACCCTTCCAGGACAAGCAAGGAGCCCTGGGAGGCCGCGGACTACAAGGCCGCTTGAAGAATATCACAGACGTGGAGTTTACCGATGGGACGGCCAGGCTCGCTCCCTACATGGCCATGAAGAATGAAGCCCCCACGGTGAGCTTTCCTTGTTACTTTGTCTTCAGTCGTGACTTGCACGGGTGCAATTTGCGTCCGCGATTCGTAATTTTCAATCATGATTTCTAACCAGAACAGTCCTCCTTGACCACTCTCAGTTGTTTCAGGTCCTCGAAGGCTGGCTTCCCCCACTCAACGAGGAGATTCCCAAAGAGCTCGACGAGGGGACCGAAGGGGAGTCCTCTGAGAGGGAAGAAGAAGCGAGGGAGGTTCCCCCGCCAGCGCACGCAAAACTCACATGCAGAAGCAGCACGAGATCGAGGCGAGTTGCAGCCTTGAGGAGCGCAATGATGATGATGAGATATTGCAGGAGAATAGCTCACGGTGAGTGGCCACACCGGCAAAGCCCGCACAGAAGCTGAAGTCGCCTATGAAGAAGCTGGCACCAAAGCTGGCATCTCCACCCAGATCAGTGGTGGCGTTTGAGTCGGATGAGGAGTCTGGTGATGAGGCGGCCGAAGCTTCAACCAAGATCCCTGAGGATACAACTCTGATGAAGGGAATGGAAGCTACAGACATAGTGGTGGAATCGGAGGTTCCGCTTTCCACGATCGCACCAACAATCTCGGTTGCCGTGGAGCCAGGGGCAATTGAAGTCACGAGGTCGAGGTCACTGCCACTAGAGCAAGCGGTTGTGTCGTCCGGGCCGGAGGTCCCTACAACCGCAACCTCGACATCGAAGAAGCTCGCGGTGTCGTGGGCCGCTTGTGTCTTCGAGAAGGGGCTCTCGCGCAAGTTGGTACTGGAGCTGGATAAGCTTTCCCATATTAGTACATGGTTGCACTTCCTTTCGGTCACCAAGTAAGTTTGATGTTCTCTTTTTCCGTGCTTCAATGTTTTCTTGAGTAATTGTTCGCTGATCATGGCAACTTCGCAGGTCTGGTGCCAAGAAGATTGGTCGCCCTACGGTAGCCAAGATTCCGCCAGTCAATGCTAGAGGGGAAGCCGACCACTCCAAGAAGAGGAAGCCTATTGTGGAGGATGCGCCAGACAAAGGCGCAAAGAAGAAGAAGAAAGGGGACGTCTTTGACGTCACGGTAGGGGGAAACGCGGAGGAAGGTGACTCCGCTACCTGTGCCGAAGAAGTGACGGCCGCCCAGTCAGAGCCAATGAAGGAGGCCCCACCATCGAAGCCACTGGCCCCGATGACTAGAACCCCGGTGAGGGTGGCCGCATCGTTTCCGCGCTTTATGGCAAAGGCGTTCTCGACGGCGGTGGAGACTCAGTTGCCGCAAATTCCAGAGATCGTCGACGAAGACGTTGGGAAGCATCACAGGTGCACATCTTTTGTGGTCCCTTCGATAGACGCCAGCGAGCTTCATAGCATGCATGGAGCTGCCATTCAGGTATGTCCAGTCCCCGAGTGCATGGTCGCTGAATTTCAGCGGCTAGGCACTTAGAGTTTTTAGTCGTCCAGTCCCCGAGGGTCTAGTCGCTGAATTTCAGCGGCTAGGCACTTAGGATTTTAGTCGTCCAGTCCCCGAGGGTCTAGTCGCTGAATTTCAGTGGCTAGGCACTTAGGATATTAGTCGTCCAGTCCCCGAGGGTCTAGTCACTGAATTTCAATGGCTAGGCACTTAAGATTTTAGTCGTCTAGTCCCTTATTGTTGTTCTATTGTTAGGGCATGCAAATTGAATCATCCGATCGGCAAGCCGCGAAGGAGCGCCTGGAGGGCGACCTACGTGCAGCACAGGAGGCCAACCGGTGACTCCAAGAAACTGCTAGTGAGTGGGTGTTTCCTTTGGCGAGCTCGAGCCATTGTTGTTTGCGTAAAACTGAATTGTGATGCTTTTGCCTCATAGATGGACTCCCTGCTATGATTGCCAAAGCCTGCGAGGGGTATGTTCTGGCTGCTGAACTAGATACAGCGAAGGAGCGAATCGACTCGCTGGTGAAGGAGCTGGAGGAGGCAAAGGCATCAATGATCTCTTTTGAGGAGAGGGCCAAGGCTAAAGTCGACATGGCGGAGGAGGAGCGGAGGGCCTCTAACTCGGTCATTCTCGGGTTGCAAGGTAACCTTGGTGCTCTTGAGAAACATGTGACGGAGAGTTGCCGCAAGCTTCTTGGTTAGTGTCTTCTCTTTCATTTCGGTATGCGGTGAGTCCCCGAGCGGGTGAGTCCTTAATGATATTGGGTTTCTAACATTGCAGCCCTGATAGGTGAAAGCGACCCGGTGGTGCAAACCTTTGATGCCTCGTGGTGCGTGACTGTGGTGGTGAACACGGCCACCGCCTCGTTGTTGTGTGTCCAATGCGTGCTTCAAGGGATGTCCCCCACCAAGGTTATTCCTAGGGGGTTGACTGAGGTTTGGTCCTATCTAGAGGAGGCGCCCGCCGTCGTCTAGTGGATGGCGTGATCAGCCTTCAGACGCGGGGCCACCACAAAGTTGAGCCTTCGACTCGCTCACTTCCCGGGCGACTTTGACCTCGACGACTTCACTAGCGGTTACCCTTCGGCAACTGGCTCGGTGGAGATCTCAGAGGTTTTGAGGTTGACCGCTAAGGCTGCTCCATTAGCGGAGCGAGTATTGGCGATGGGGATTTGTTTCCGTACCAGGAAACGATGGTGGCACCGGGCGAACCCGAGTCGGAGCACCGTGACTTCCAGTCGGCGTTGTCAAAGTCGTTGACGACGTTCCCAACAAACCCTTGGGATCCATTCTTCCGGGTCAAGGGTGATGGCGGTGCCTCTTTGTCGGACCCTACAAAATGATTTGCTACCCTAAGTGGCTTTTGTATGTTATGGCGATTGGCCGCTTTTGTAATGTAAACAATATATATGTATGGAAGTAAAAGGAGTCAATCGACTCGCAATGCATGGTGAAGTCTATTCTATGTTGATTTTTAGGTGTGCGAGTCCCCGAGCGCGTCTGCCCTTTATTGGGGTTTACCTCATTTGTGTGTAAGTTTGATTATATTGAGTTTTTATTTTCGTTGGAATTGACTCGTGGTACCAGTCGCTTGGCGACCCCAAGGGAGCTCTGTACTTGGCTATTTTCCTGAGCGCGAGTAGGGTCGACTAAGGCGAGTCCCCGAGCGTCACAGTTAGCCGTTCTAGTCGCATGCCCAAGGGAGGTGAGGATCTAGTTCATTGTTCGTAACGTGTCTCTCCCCACGGCTCGGAGAGTCAGTCGCGTGGCGAGTCCAAGGCAGGCTCTCTTACTTGGTGTTTTCTCGAGCAGCGTAGGGGTGTCGTCGAATTGATGACAAGTACGCCATGAGGGGGTCCTCGAGGCGTGTGTAAGAGAGGGGTGTGAGACGTATGGTATTCTAGGACGGTGAGCACACAAGTTTACCCAGGTTCAAATCTGCCGGCTTTGGGCGGATCCTACTCCTGCTAGCAATCTAGTAATACGGCAGAGCCGGAATATGGGTTACAAAGGTTTCGCCTGTGTGAGTTGACTATTGTGAGGGTTCCCTAAAGGCTTACCCTAGGATGGACTATATAGATATCCGGCCTAGGGTTTACAGGAGAGACCTATCCGGCTACGAGTAAGAGTCGGTTATAGAGTACATCTTGAACTACAAGTAACATAACATGCCTATGTCGGTAAGTCTTCTGGGCCTTCCCGTAGCTGGACTGGACTTTATCTCTTCTCCCTGACTAGGCCACCCATGAAGCAAATCTCTAACCCGAAGTGGGCCACCCTGGTCAATGAGGCACAGTGAGGATACCCAGAAAGTATATCCCCAACAGCAGCCCCTGGAAGCCTCCAAGATCCAAAGTCAGACTTCATCATCGTCTAGCTTGATCTTCGGCTTACAAAATCTTGAAGGGTTCCTGAAACTTCAAAAGAAAGGATAGAATCCGGGTCTCAAAATGAGTCATACCTATGAATACATTATTTGATTTTCCAGCTTGAAATTCAAACTCAGCCGGAACTTGGTCTCTGACGTAACCTGACACCAGTCATGGTCAAGTCACGTCACTGGCAGACATTCCCGTCAGCACAACCGTTGGTGGGTCCGCCTTTTGCAGAACCGAGGCGTCGTTTTAATGCGTTCACGGAGATCGAGGCAGCATAATCATCGCATGGGGTTACCCAGCTCCTTCCGCGATGCGTGGCACGGTTACTATACACATTGCACGAATCTTGGCGCGAACGAAGGATATAAGGGGTTGAGATTCTCTCCCTCTTCTCTTCACCAGCAGTTGTGTCGCTTCCTTCCTCCCAACGCTTCCCACGAAAACAGAGCTCCTCTAGCTCCCCAAAAACTTCCAGCGCTGCCCATCCCAGGTCACTAGCCCATGAAAAATGGCTGAGACCTCATCTTCCAGCGCGGTGGCGACGACAGCAGAGAATGAGAGTCACCGCGGGGTCTGGATCCCCTGCATCTTGGATGATGCCAACCTCCATGTCGTGGAGAATGAAGGACTTCTCCGTGCCGGCGACTGCCGGAGCGGCTACGGCCAAACCGTCCATACTCCTCGCGCCGACGAGCGGGTGCACTTTGGCACCCACCTCAATATAGGTTTGAGTTTCCCACCCTCAGATTTCTTCTCTGAGGTTATAGATCATTACGGAGTTGAACTCCATCATCTCCCCCGAAATCACTCTTAGAGATGAGCGCTTACGCTTCTTAGTGCGAGGGGTACCTCGGCATTAAG
Source organism: Avena sativa (assembly GCA_916181665.1). Classification (NCBI taxonomy): domain Eukaryota; kingdom Viridiplantae; phylum Streptophyta; class Magnoliopsida; order Poales; family Poaceae; genus Avena; species Avena sativa. Next base: position 258,433,075 of record OV702292.1, on the reverse strand, counting down.
CCAAGTCTCACTTTTTTCTGACTCTTGGAGTTCGGATGTATTCACTAACCTTTTGCATTATATGCGCAGGTCCTCAGAACTTACTGGATTCTCCCTCCACCGAGTCTTACACTAGCAGGCTTACCCAAGTCGGCGATTTGCTTCATGATTTCTGCCAATCCTTGGAGGATATTGGCGAAGTTCTCAAGGTTCCGGACATGCATAGAATGTCTGGCTTTTAAGTGCAAGACAAGGCCAAGGAGATGCCCGAGCTCATCCAGGACTGGAACATGTCCTATGCGCGAACCGTGGTGCAGAACGCTCTCACCATGGTTATGAGCCACCATGGAAGCATGGAAATCTGGCAAGTAACCAGAGGGTATTCGACTATGGATGAAGACGGACAAGAGCAGGACATCAAAGCCATCATGGACTCCTGTGCCGGATATGGTTGTCATGTAGCTAACTTAACCAGCTATGACACTCCTTTCTTCACTCGTGTGGAGATACCTCCTCCGCCTGCCGAGGTAACAGCAGAAGTCTCTGACAATGAACAAACTATTTCGGATTTGGATGTCTCGGAAAGATATCAAGGCGAGGCTGATGTATCCAGTGAGATGGCAGCTCCTACCTCCCCCCCTGCATCATAGAGCATCAGAAAAAACAATGTGTTATTCTGAAAACAAATGGGGTTGTAAATAAGTAGTATAATATTTTTGCTAGTGCTAAGATTTGTTATTTCTGTTTAGCACTTTTGGCTTTTAATTTTATGTGCCTGAAATGTTTACATAAGCACTTATGTTTTGCCTGTAGTTATTGTTTATCTGGATTTCCGCCTCGTCCCTTTCGTGAGCCGGCCAACCTTGAACACGGAAACTTTGTCGAGCAACGGAGCTCAATTGCTAAACCAGTTTAAACTCGGAAACAAAGCCGGCTTCCAGTACCAACAATTCATTACTCGGAAAATGCCCACATCCACCAATCAGATAAATAACCAAAGTACAAACTAGAAAATTTAGATTTGTACCTGAAGGTAGCAATTTTAGAATCAGAAATCTAAACCAGAACAAACATGAGCATAAAGTACTTTCATGTATTCTGGGTTTTTTTACTGTGACATGATCATTCGTAAATAAGATGGTAATATAAAACTTCTCAGAAAAAATGAGGCAACCAAGACTTTATTTCTCATTGAAAATGTACACATATATGATTACAAAGAAAGATAAATTAAGAATAAAAGGGACGTAGATGAGCAATATTCCATGGTTTGTCTAATTCTTCTGGGTTTGTACTGCCTCCAGCTCTCTTTCTTTTCTTAGGAGCAGGTCTTTCTTTGACTGGCCGCATATCAGTTAGATAGTAAGAGCCATTGTGTAATACTCGGCTAACTATAAAGGGCCCTTCCCATACTAGGGAAAGTTTGTGCTTTCTTCTCTGCACAAGCCGGAGAACCAAATCACCCTTATTAAAAGACCGGTTTCAAACTCTCTTCTATGATACTTGCATAACTTCTGTTGATAGGCTGTTGATCTCATTTCAGCAATGGCGCGAACTTCTTAGACTAAGTTGAGATCATTTTGTCGAGAATTTTTGGCATCCTCTTCAATATACGCAGCAACTCTAGGAGAAGTATGAATCAAATCACTAGGAAGAACTTCTTCTACACCTTAGACCAAGAAGAATGGTGTGTATCTGGTTGACCTGTTTAGAGTTGTTCGTAAGCTCCATATCACAGAGGGTAATTCCTCTGCCCAAGCCCCCGCAGCACGTCGTAGTGGTGTTTCGAGTCTTGGTTTTAGGCCTTGTAGGATTAAACCATTTGCTCTTTTGACTTGTCCATTAGCCTACGGATGTGTGATTGACGCAATGTCAAGCTAGATATTTTGTTCATCGCAAAATTCGGCAAGCTCTCCCATAGAGTAGTTACTCCCGTTGTCCGTGATAATTCTATGCGGATAACCATATCGGATTATGACATCCTCGACAAATCTTCTGGATGTTGCTCCATCACAACTTGTGATGGGTTTAGCCTCAATCCATTTTGTTAATTTATCCACCATCACTAAGAGATGAGTAAATCCACTTGGAGCTCGTTTAAATGGTCCTCCCATGTCAAGCCCCTAGACCACGAAAGGCCATGTTATAGGTATTGTTTGTAGCTCATCAACTGGAACATGCGCTTGCTTGGTGTACTTTTGGCATCCTTTGCACCTCTTGACCAGCCGTTCGGCATCTGCCTTGACTGTAAGCCATAAAAACAATGTCAGAAATCTTTTCCCACTAAAGATTTGGTTCTAGCATGGTGACCACACTCGCCTTCGTGGATTTCTCGTAATATTTCCACTCCTTTTTCCGGAGATATACAACGCTGAAAGACCCCAGACAAGCTCCGCTTATAGAGGTCAGCACTAATTATAGTATAGGCTTTTGCTCGTCAGATGATCTGCCGGCTCAGAACCTCGTCTTCGGGTAATTTTCCATCTACCAAGTAGTCAAGGTAGGGTTGAGTCCAACTGGGAATTACAGCCAGAACTACTACTAAAGATGAGTCGGATTTGGTCGGATATTCCTCGTCTACTCCTTTTATAGAGGGAACTTTGAGGTGCTCCAAAAAAGCGCCATCCAGGACCTTTTTCCGTGCAGAGGCTATTCGAGATAGTGCATCTGCTTCCTCATTTTCTATTCTCGGGATGTGTTGAATCTCAAACCCTTTGAACGATTTAGATAATTCATCCACGACAGCTCTATATGCTGCCATGTGTGTATTCTCATTATAGATATCTGATACTTGTTGGGCAACAAGATCCGAGTCTCCATAAGACATCAAACATCGGATGCTGATATCCTTAGCAATCCGAATTCCATGCAGTAGTGCTTCATACTCGGCAATGTTATTCGTCGCCGTGAAGTGTATCTGCAACACATAGAAAAGTTTATCTCCTTGGGGTGATTTGAGCACCACGCCATCCCCCGAGCCCCCGAGTGCCTTAGACCCGTCGAAATGTAAGGTCTAGTATTCCGACTCTGGGAGGTTCATATTCTCCGTTGTCTCTGTCCAATCAGAAACAAAGCTAGCAAGGATTTGGGATTTGATTGCTCTACGAGGTTTATACTCAATGTCAAAAGCTGAAAGCTATATGCCCCATTTTGCGACACGTCCTGCAGCATCACTGTTGTTGATTATATCTCTCATGGGATCTATGCTCACCACGGTAATGGGATGTTCCTGAAAATAATGCCGTAACATACGAGATGCAAAAAACACACCATAAGCCAGCTTTTGATAGTGCGGATACCGCTTCTTTGATTTAGTTAGGACCTCGCTGAGATAGTGTAACTACCTCGGTGAATTACGCTCTTAGTTACATGCCTGGATGAGCGAAAATGGTTAAAATAGTACGGTGGGGCCAAGGGCCACTGACAGGTAGACCTTTCGGCCGTCCTAACCATTTTTAGAACATTGGGACAAGAACGAGCGGCGTAATCGGCAGGCGAAGGGATCAACTACATACACAAATGAGTATGTATGCAAGCCACATACAACAGTCCTCAGAGCCATTCCATCTAAAAGAAATAGAAATATTGCAACGCCATACGGCAAGATCCAAATATCCTAGATAGAGATAATATTTTAGGATAGCTCCTCATACATCAAACATCAGAGTATCAGGCGGAAGCGGAAAACAAGATCCAAGTACGGATAAGAAGCAAATCGGCATAAGATGCCACATAAATAAACACATCCCGCCCACAGATCTCACGGATCCCCGTTCCTGAAATCTCTACACCGAGTGATCATTGCCAACATCGTCCGTCTCCTCCACCCAGTATCCATGTTGCGAGTATTCCTGTTCATCTGAATCGAACAATTTATCGTGTGAGACCCTAGGGGTACTCAGCAGGTCTTCATGCCTCTAAAGGGGACATAACCTGGGGTGACGCAATTGCAGCAAAAGATAATATCTAACAATTCTGTAGATACTCGCTAACCATCCGCCTAACCAAAGATAGAAGGATGTCCGTTAATTAAGAACAACAGTTATAACAGTATAAATATCAGATCCATCCTCCTTCTCGCTTACTAGCGAGAAAGCGGACGAACAACCCCCCATTCGTTGGCAGTTTTATTAACCATTCCATGAGCGTTGCACTATTTACTAGTCAGATACTTAGTCCAATTAAAAGCGGTACTTTAGTTATACTTGTCTATGATCGAGAAGCTGTGCTCCAAGTCGTCCATAACCGCGGACACGGCTTTCAGAAAGATTTACCCTGCAGGGGTGCACAAATAGCAACACACACTCGATCAACCTCGGAAAAACCAAATCAAAACCCAACGAGGCATTCACGACAAAGCGATCACAGGATTCAGAAATGTTTCACGGGGCCACCCCAATAAGCTACCCGCAACGAAGTTAGCCGGCTCCGAGACAGACCCAGGGTTTGCGACGACGGTTGTAAACGACTGGGAACCCGAAAGTGTGACTGGGCTTGTCGATACCGCGAAAACATGGCGCGGTCCAAAACAGTACAGGTGCTCCACGCACAATCTTAAATAAAGCAGTAAAGCATGGCATAAGTACAAGATAGTAATAAAGCCCCAAACTACTTTGTGGCCCCAATAAATAAGAATGAATCAAGCTCTGGCTCAGGGGGGTCCATAAGGCCTCCCGTATGTGGATAGTGCGAATAGTCAAGGAACAGGAATCAAGTACTCGGGGTCCTACGGGACACAAGTGAGCATGAAAAACCAAATAGCAGATATTGCTCACACCGGTGCCACTTTCATTAGTTATCCCATTACTACTCCGATTAAGTTGTTTAGGTACCTCGTTATCCATCAGACTCTCACATACCCTACACATGCTGTTCTATGACTCGCATGGCTCAAACAACTCCTGTAGTAATGGCTCATGGGATGAAGGAACAAGCTTCGGTGGGGTTTAAAAGTAAAGGCTATGCAGTACTTGGGATTCAATTTGATGCAATCGCGACTCAATGATGCAAGAATAAGATAGAGGCAATAGGTACTATATGTATGCAAGCATGTGGTAGTGCTTTCCTGGCAGCTCAGTTGAAGTGAGAGACGGATCTGGGTAGTGCTCCTGGGATTCCTGATATATCCCCTGCTCGGCGTTTATTCGAAGAAGAACCAAACAAACAAGGGCCAACATAAATATAGTGCACAAGCATATGAATTAAAATGAGACAAGCAAACAAGCATGCCATGATGAATGATGCACAATTTGCATGGCAATAATGTAGCATGGCATGGGTGAGGGGTACAAGAATAAAGCATTTCATTGAGTTTTAGTCATGTTTTAACTCCAAATAAGTTGCTGTATACTTTATATTTAGATGATGCATGCTGCAATTCAGAACACGGAATGCATAGATAGAACGGGCTCGTCGCGCTGATTGATTTAGACATATTATTTGTCAAATTTGGAGTTATAAAACTAAAGTTATTAATTAATTAAGAAAAGGGCATTTTAGTGTAATTTTTATCATCTCGAATAGTTAAAGTGCTCAAATAATATTTTGAATGGCATATTTGAATTCCTACATTTTTCCGATTCCAAAACATATATCATTTGTATTATTTGGATTTATAATTTAAAAGTTATTTAAAACAGATTTGAATTTGAATTTAAACAATTTCTGGAAATGTTTAAATAAAAACGGAAAAGTAGAAAACATTTAATACTCAGCTAGTTACAGACCTAGTCGCTAACGGGTGGGCCGGCTGCTGACTAGGACAACCTGCGCATAGAAAAGGTTTCTCTCACCGCGGCTTTACCTAGCCTCTGCGAATGACAGGTGGGGCCAGCGGCTATGGGCCGCTGAGCCGGCAGAGGCTGACAGGTGGGGACGGTCTGGAGCGCGGGTTGAGTGTGCAAAACTGTGGGTGACTTTTTGTAAAAAGGATATGGAGGTTGACCGGTGGGGCTCGGTGTACCGCGGGTTGAGCCGGCAAAAGACGCAGGGAGGTATGTGCAAAAAGGGGTGGTACTGTGGATCTTCTCCACAGTCTGACGGATCTGACGGACGCGCGCGGCGCGCGGCGCGGCGGGGCGGAGATTCGAACCAGGGACCTGGGGATCGCATGCGGAGGCGGTAACCAGTGCGGCTGGGCATGGGATGGTGACAGGTAGGCGAACGGGGCCTAGGTAAGTCGCGGCACGACGCACCGACGTGCAGATGCCCGCAGCCACGGCGCACCGAGAGCGTTCGGTGAAACGCCCGGGAAGGCTAGGGGTCGACGGCGAGGCGGAGGGTGTCTAGGCGGAAGAGGGACTCACCGCGGAGGGGTTGACGGCGGCGGATCGGTGCGGGAGACGACAGAGCGGAGAGGAAGCAGAGGCCAGGGAGGAGCTAGGGTTTCGGCGAGCGTCGACGTACAGCGGCAGACGTGGGGCTTCTCCACCTCGTTGGCGCGTACGAGTCGACGCAGAGGTGCACGCAGGTCCTCCTCGACACCCACAACTCCACGCCGCCGGCTAGAACGAGTGGTGGAGGTGGAGACCAACGGTGGCCGGTGAGAGAGAAGATGGTGGCAGGGGAAGGAGAGGTCGGAGTAGTGGCTCGGGGTGGATCTGGGAGAGGCAGAGGGGTCGCGAGAGGGCTAGATAGCAGAGGGAGAGGGGAGGGTGCCGTGGGGAAACGGTAGAGAGGAGAAAGAAAAAGGTGGCTCGGGTGCCACCTTTCCTTTCTCTACCTCACGTGCTGGGCGTGGCGACCAGGGCAGGGGTGAGGCTGCACGGTGGGCCAGGGAGAGATCGAGGATGGCAGGCTCGGGCTGGGCCAACATGGCATAGAGAAAGAGAGAGAGGAAGGAGAGGCTCGGTTAGAGCGAGGTTAGGAGGGAGTAGATGGCTCGGTCTAGGGTTTGGTTAGGTTAGAGAGGTAGCTGGGGTGGGGCCTACATGGCAGGGAGAGGGAAACCTTGGCATGGTGAGAGGAGGGAGGTGAGGTGGGGTCAAGGGTTTGGGTTTAGAGTAGAACTAGGGTTAGAGAGAAAAGAGAGGTGTTAGGGTTTTGGTGCACAGATGGTGGTGGTGGAAAAGAGAACAAGGTGGTGATCAACAAGAGATCAAGATCAAGAATAGTTAAGATGTAAACACAAGACAAACCCACTTTAAATCAAAGGCAAAACTCCAAAAAGAAGAGATGGTGAAGCTTTGCATGGCCCATGCATGGGCACTAAATGCCATGTGTCAATTTTGTGAAAACAATACTAATATGACATGGCATGATTCCCATACATTACCAAAATGTGGAATAAAGGCCAAGCAAAAGAAAATAGAATTGGACCCATCCCATCTCCCATGAGCTAGATTAAATACCAAAAGAAAATAAAAGCCCATGGTTGAATAGAATGGTGGAATTATAAGGTGGTGATAAGGAAAGGTGATGGAGTTGAATAAACGATATGCCCCCAACTCAACTTGGGCATCCAGCATCTATCAAGAACCAAATACAATATATCAAGAGGCAAATACAATTAATAATGCATATGAGAGGAGAACCAAAAAGGAAAAGGTTTTATATGATGCCCAAATGCAAGGTGGCATGATGACATGAGCATGATATAATTATGATGCAACAATTATATATAGGAAGTAGACATTATATTACTAGACCAAGTTGCATTACAATTGTTAGACAATTGGGATGCTACCACTCTCCCCCACTAAACAGGAATCTCGCCCCAAGATTCTAGGAAGAAGAAGAAGAAGACTCGAAGAGGGTAGGATACTTGGCACGAAGCTCATCTTCATGTTCTCAAGTTGCTTCATCAACTGAATGGTGCGACCACTGCACCTTGCAGAACTTGATGGACTTGTTGCGAGTCCTTCTTTCTGCGACTTCAAGGATTTTTCTGGGGTGTTCTTGATAAGACAGGTCTTCTTGGAGATTGATAAACTCATGGTCCACGGTCCTGCCGGGATCCTTGAAGCACTTCTTGAGTTGAGAGATGTGGAAAACATCATGGACCTTGAGTTTTTCCGGGAGCTCAAGAGCATAAGCAACTTCTCCTCTTCTTCCATGAATTTTGAAAGGACCAATGTATCTAGGAGCCAGCTTTCCTTTGATACCAAAGCGGTGCGTGCCTCTCATGGGAGTGACACGAAGGTAAACAAGATCACTAGGGACATACTCCATGTCCATGTGCTTTCTGTCATAGTTGCTCTTCTGGCGACTTTGAGCAACCTTCAGATTTTCAAGAATGATGTGAACCTTCTCCTCCGCTTGATTTATGATGTCGGGGCCAAACAATGTTCTTTCACCTGCGCCCGACCAACCAATCGGAGTTCTGCATTTGCGACCATAGAGAGCCTCAAATGGTGCCATCTTTAGACTTTTCTGGAAGCTGTTGTTGTAAGAGAATTCAGCATAAGGAAGACATTCTTCCCACTTCATGCCGAAAGAGATGACGCAAGCACGGAGCATATCTTCCAGAATCTGATTGATCCTTTCAACTTGTCCTTGCGACTGAGGGTGGTAAGCTGTGCTGAAGTTCAATTTTGTTCCCAAAGCATTTTGGAAACTTCCCCGGAACTTGGAAGTGAAGATGCTTCCACGGTCTGAACTAATCTCAAGAGGAACCCCATACAGAGAGACAATTCTGTTGATATAGAGCTCAGCCAACTGAATTGCAGAAATTGTTTCCTTGACGGGAAAGAAGTGAGCCACTTTAGAAAGCCTGTCGATGACAACAAAGATTGCATTGTTGCCCTTCTGCGACCTTGGAAAACCAGTGATGCAGTCCATCTCTACTTTCTCCCATTTCCATTCCAAAGGTTTCAATGGCTGTAGAAGACCGGAAGGTTTCTGATGGACAACTTTAACTCTACGGCAGACATCACACTCCGAGACATACTTGGCACAATATCGTTTCAACCTAGGCCACCAATACTGTGTTTTCAAGTCCATGTACATCTTAGTGCTGCCAGGGTGGATAGAAAGAACAGAATCATGCGCCTCCTTGAGAACTTGCTCTCTCAAACCCGGGTAGTTCGTAACAAACATCCGGTGTTCAAAGAAAAGAGTGCCTTGGTCATCGACGTGGAAGGACTCATACTTCGGAAGCTGAATGTTGGAGATGATCTTTTTAGTGTAAGGATCCCCAAGTTGAATGGAGCGAACCTTTTCTTCCAAGAGAGGGGTTGCCAGAAGGTTCAGAAGATACCCTTGTTCCACAATTTCAAGGTTGAACTGACGGAATTCCTCGCACAAGAGAGGCTGTTGTTCTTCCACCATGAGGTTGCTGACATAAGCTTTGCGGCTGAGAGCATCGGCCATGACATTAGCTTTGCCCGGAGTGTAGTTGATGGTCAAATCGAAATCATTGATTGCTTCAATCCACCTCCTCTGACGAAGGTTGAGATCAGGCTGTGTGAAGATATACTTCAGACTCTTGTGATCAGAAAAGATTTCACAACGGTTGCCAAGCAAGTAATGCCTCCATACTTTCAAAGAAAAGACAACTGCTGCGAGTTCGAGGTCATGTGTAGGATAGTTGATCTCATGCGTCTTCAACTATCGAGAGGAATAAGAAACAACTTGTTTTTCTTGCATAAGGACCGCCCAATCCTTGCAAAGAGGCGTCACAGAATATCTGGAAAGGCTTTGATGTATCTGGAGGAATCAAGACTAGTGTGGTAGTGAGCTTCTCTTTGAGTGTTTCAAAGCTTGCTTGACATGCAGGAGTCCAAAGGTATTTCTTGCCTTTCTTGAGGAGATCAGTAAGCGGCTTCGCAATCTTCAAAAAGTTCTGAACGAAGCGACGGCAATAACTAGCCAAACCAAGGAAGCTCCGGACTTCTTTGACTTTTACAGGAGGAAGCCAGTCAACAATTGTCTTTACAGTTTCTGGGTTGATGGCAATGCCCTTGGCAGAGATGACGTGACCAAGATAGGTGACTTGAGGCAGCCAAAACTCACATTTGGAGAACTTTGCATACAGGCGGTTCTCACACAGTTTGTTTAGGATACACCGAAGGTGTTCTTCATGTTCTTCCTTTGACTTAGAATAGACTAGGATGTCATCCAGATAGACCACAACGAACTTATCAAGATACTCCATGAAAACCGAGTTCATAAGCCTCGAGAAGGTGGCAGGTGCGTTGGTGAGACCGAAAGACATGACCGTGTACTCATACAGGCCATAGCGGGTGGTGAAAGCTGTTTTGGGAACATCTTCCTTGCGAATCTTGATTTGATGATATCCACTTCTCAAGTCAAGCTTAGAGAAAACCACAGCTCCAGCTAGCTGGTCGAAGAGATCATTAATCCGCGGAAGGGGATATTTATTCTTGATGGTTTTAGCATTGAGAGCCCGATAGTCAACACAAAGTCTATCTGTTTTGTCTCGCTTCTTCAAAAAGATGGTTGGGCTACCCCAAGAAGAAGTACTGTGCTGAATGAAACCCAACTTCTCTTGTTCATCAAGCTGACGTTTGAGTTCAGCCAACTCAGCAGGACCCATTTTATAAGGCCGCTTGGAGATAGGAGCGGTTCCAGGTTCAAGCTCAATCATAAACTCAACCTCACGATCTGGAGGCATACCTGGCAACTTTTCAGGAAAGACACCTGGGAACTCATAGACCACCGGAACACTCTGAATAGCTTCCATAGCATCATCATTCAGAGCCGCCAAAGAGAAAAGTTGAATTGTAGGAGTCAGACTTGGAGAATAGACTATATGGCCTTCAGGAATTTTCAGAGAAACCGAGCGTTTGGTACAATCAATCATAGCTGCATTTGCTGTTAACCAATCCATGCCCAAGATAACATCAATGTCAGATTTGCCCAGAATAATTAAGGAAGCCGGGAACGAAGAACCACCAATCTCAATTTGATTGCCATGGCTGATTTTAGAAGCCCTCATGCTTGAACCAGGAGATTGCACCATGAGGCGAGTTGGTAAAGCATCAGAAGGTAACCCATTACTCTCCACAAACTTGTATGACATGAAAGAATGTGATGCACCAGAATCAAATAAAACTCTTGCAGGGACTGAGTTAACAGGAAGCATACCCATCACAACTCCAGGTGCATGCTCAGCTTGAGCGATGTTAACACAGTTGGCACGAGCAACAGTAGACCCGGGCTTGGTGTTGATGTTGAGAGCCCGAGGTGGAGGTGCATGAACCATAGAAGAGCTTGCCTCAGGTCTTGGAGGTGGTGGAGGAAGAGCTTTGTTGTTCATTGGACAGTTCCAGTGTTGATGCCCAGTGTTTCCACAAGTGTAACAAGCACCAGGTGGACGTGGAGCAACGTAGCCAGGGACTCCGCCAGGCGCTCCAGGGTAGTTGTGGTTGTAGCCCCTAGGAGCAGCAGTGAAGGAGTTTGGTGGCCTTGCCGTGTAGCTTGAAGGTCTTGGTGGAGCCGGGAGCGACGGTGTTTTGTTAGGAACCCAGACACGACGCTTAGAAGGAGTTGACATAGCTAAAGAGCTTGCTGGATCGCGGTTGTGTTTCTTTGACTCCTCAAACACTTGCCTACTTGCTTCTTCCTGCAGAGCTGTATGTTGGAGTTCTATAAAAGACGCCGGCCTTGCATGTGTGATTGCATATTTAATCGATGCATTGAGCCCTTGTCTGAACCTCTTTTGCTTCTTCTTGTCATCAGAAATCTCATCGCCACCATACCGAGAAAGATTCATGAAGTTTCTGATGTAGGTATTGACATTGTCATTGCCCTGCTTGAGGTTGAGAAACACTTCCTTCATCCTCTCCATGACAATTTCTGACAGATATTGCTCTTTGAAAGCTCCAGTGAACTGTTCCCAAGTAGGCTAAAAACCAGTGTAGTTTGCCTTGAGGTAATTCTCCCACCACAGAGCTGCATCTCCCTTCAAAAGGTGAGTGGCACATTTTACCCATTCCTGCTCAGGAACATCAGCAGTCACCAGTAACCTTGACATCTCACGCAACCAATCATCCGCATCAAGTGGCTGATCAGACACCTCAAAGTGGCGCGGGTTGAACTTTAGGAAGCTTTTGATGTCTCCTCGCTTGGGAGGTGGAGGTAGAGGACCAAACTCATTCTCCTGACACTTTCTTCAAAACGCTGTTGGTTCTGCTGTATTGTACCCAAGGCATTAGCAATACTTGTCAACGCAGCCCCCAGTTCAGGTGGTATGTCCTCCTCAGAACGGCGTGGTGGTGCCATCCTGTGATTGATATAAAACACAAGTTAGTACCATAATGGAGAATAATAATAATCCAAAATAGTACCAAGATGGAATTAACCAAGATTTAAAGGATACAAATTACTAAGGTGATATTAAAATATCAACAAAGTTCAAAGCACCTAGAAGATATTAAGCATATCGCACACGACTGAACAAGGAGTGTGGTACACAAGCTAACAAAGAAAAAAAAATTCCGCAAATTTCGGCATTAAAATACCACTATATGCGCAAAAACACTTAACGAATCAAGATTAGTAACTCTACCAATTCAATATACAAAAGCGAATGATACAAGTAGTGGTATGGTCGCGACTCCATCCCGCACTCGAATCATTACTCCGCACATGAATAAGTAAAACACATATCCCAACACCTTCTTTTAAGATGAACCTAAAGATTAGTAACTACAGAAACGAACACCCCAAACAAGATCGCATCGGTATACAACGAATCAGATAGATCGCGTCGGTTTACAAAGGCCTGTCGGTATGGAATGTACCAACAGTTGATAACCAAAAGGCAGAAAGTGATAACATGTTGGATGCAACAGATACACAAGGAATCCACACACACACACACACACACACTTTCTATGGTACTACGGAAACCCAGAACACGTGAATCCTAGTTTGAATTTTTAGAAGAGGATTGAAAACGTTACACTTCCTTACCAGAAAAGGGTGGGTGGGTGGGTAAGAAGAAAAGTGGAAGCAGTCCTACTCTCACGTTTGTTTTTCCCTAGTATACATAACTACCAAAAATATTTGCTAGACTGACAACGACCATTTGTCTGAGACCCTGAAGGGCGGGATGGCTCTGATACCAATTGTAACTACCTCGGTGAATTACGCTCTTAGTTACATGCTTGGATGAGCGAAAATGGTTAAAATAGTACGGTGGGGCCAAGGGCCACTCACAGGTAGACCTTTCGGCCGTCCTAACCATTTTCAGAACATCGGGACAAGAACGAGCGGCATAATCGGCAGGCGAAGGGATCAACTACATACACAAATGAGTATGTATGCAAGCCACATACAACAGTCCTCAGAGCCATTCCATCTAAAAGAAATAGAAATATTGCAACGCCATACGGCAAGATCCAAATATCCTAGATAGAGATAATATTTTAGGATAGCTCCTCATACATCAAACATCAGAGTATTAGGCGGAAGCGGAAAACAAGATCCGAGTACGGATAAGAAGCAAATCGGCATAAGATTCCACATAAATAAACACATCCCGCCCACACATCTCACGGATCCCCATTCCCGGAATCTCTACACCGAGTGATCATTGCCAACATCGTCCGTCTCCTCCACCCAGTATCCATCTTGCGAGTATACATGTTCATCTGAATCAAACAATTTATCGTGTGAGACCCTAGGGGTACTCAGCAGGTCTTCATGCCTCTAAAGGGGACATAACCTGGGGTGACGCAATTGCAGCAAAAGAAAATATCTAACAAGTCTATAGATACTCGCTAACCATCCGCCTAACCAAAGATAGAAGGATGTCCGTTAATTAAGAACAACAGTTATAAAATTATAATTATCAGATCCATCCTCCTTCTCGCTTACCAGCGAGAAAGCGGACGAACAACCCCCCATCCATTGGTAGTTTTACTAACCATTCCATGAGCGTTGCACTATTTACTAGTCAGATACATAGTCCAATTAAAAGCGGTACTTTAGTTATACTTGTCTATGATCGAGAAACTGTGCTCCAAATCATCCATAACCGCGGACACGACTTTCAGAAAGATTTACCCTGCAGGGGTGCACAAATAGCAACACACACTCGATCAACCTCGGAAAAACTAAATCAAAACCCAACGAGGCATTCTCGACGAAGTGATCATAGGATTCAGAAATGTTTTAGGGGGCCACCCTAATAAGCTACCCGCAATGAAGTTGGCCGGCTCTGAGACGGACCCAGGGTTTGCGACGACGGCTGTAAACGACTGGGAACCCGAAAGTGTGACTGGGCTTGTCGATACCGCGAAAACATGGTGCGATCCAAAACAGTACAGGTGCTCCATGCACAATCTAAAATAAAGCAGTAAAGCATGGCATAAGTACAGGATAGTAATAAAGCCCCAAACTACTTTGTGGCCCCAAGAAATAAGAATGAATCAAGCTCTGGCTTAGGGGGTCCATAAGGCCTCCCAGATGTGGATAGTGCGAATAGTCAAGGAACAGGAATCAAGTACTCGGGATCCTATGGGAGACAAGTGAGCATGAAAAACCAAATAGCAGATATTGCTCACCGGTGCCACTTTCATTAGTTATCCCATTACTACTCCGATTAAGTTGTTTAGGTACCTCGTTATCCATCAGACTCTCACATACCCTACACATGATGTTCTATGACTCGCATGGCTCAAACAACTCCTGTAGTAATGGCTCATGGGATGGAGGAACAAGCTTCGGTGGGGTTTAAAACTAAAGGCTATGCAGTACTTGGGATTCAATTTGATGCAATCGCGACTCAATGATGCAAGAATAAGATAGAGGCAATAGGTACTATATGTATGCAAGCATGTGGTAGTGCTTTCCTAGCAGCTCAGTTGAAGCGAGAGACGGATCTGGGTAGTGCTCCTGGGATTCCTGATATATCCCCTGCTCGACGTCTATTCGAAGAAGAACCAAACAAACAAGGGCCAACATAAATATAGTGCACAAGCATATGAATTAAAATGCGACAAGCAAACAAGCATGCCATGATGAATGATGCACAATTTGCATGGCAATAATGTAGCATGGCATGGGTGAGGTGAGGGGTACAAGAATAAAGCATTTCATTGAGTTTTAGTCATGTTTTAACTCCAAATAAGTTGCGGTATACTTTATATTTAGATGATGCATGCTGCAATTTAGAACATGGAATGCATAGATAGAACGGGCTTGTCGCGCTGATTGATTTAGACATATTATTTGTCAAATTTGGATTTATAACTTAAAAGTTATTTAAAACATATTTGAATTTGAATTTAAACAATTTCTGGAAAAGTTTAAATAAAAACAGAAAAGCTGAAAACATTTGCTACTCAGCCAGTTACAGACCCAGTCGCTGACGAGTGGGCCAGCTGCTGACCGGGACAACACGCGCACAGAAAAGGTTTCTCTCACCGCGGCTTTACCTAGCCTCTGCGAATGACAGGTGGGTCCAGCGGCTATGGGCCCACGTGCCAGAGGCTGAGCCCGCAGAGGCTGACAGGTGGGGACGGTCTGGAGCGCGGGTTGAGTGTGCAAAACTGCGGGTGCCTTTTTGTAAAAAGGACAGGGAGGCTGACCGGTGGGGTCGGTGTACCGCGGGTTGAGCCGGCAAAAGACGCGGGGAGGTATGTGCAAAAAGGGGTGGTACTGTGGATCTTCTCCACGGTCTGACGGATCTGACGGACGCGCGCGGCGTGGCGGGGTGGGGATTCGAACCAGGGACCTGGCGCTCGCACGCGGAGGCGGTAACCAGTGCGGCTGGGCATGGGATGGTGACAGGTAGGCGAACAGGGCCTAGGTAAGTCGCGGCACGACGCGCCGACGTGCAGACACCCACGGCCACGGCGCACCGAGAGTGTCGGTGAAATGCCCGATAAGGCTAGGGGTCTACGGCGAGGCGGAGGGTGTCTAGGCGGAAGAGGGACTCATGGTGGAGGGGTTGACCGCGGCGGATCGGTGTGGGAGACGACGGAGCAGAGAGGAAGCAGAGGCCGGGGAGGAGCTAGGGTTTCGGTGGGCATCGATGTACAGCGGCAGACGTGGGGCTTCTCCACCTCGTTGGCACGTACGAGTCGATGCGGAGGTGCACGCAGGTCCTCTCGACACCCACAACTCCACGCCGCCGGCTAGAACGAGTGGTGGAGGTGGAGATCGACGGTGGCCGGCGAGAGAGAAGATGGTGGCAGGGGAAGGAGAGGTCAGAGCAGTGGCTCGGGGTGGATCTGGGAGAGGTAGAGGGGTCACGAGAGGGGTAGATAGCAGAGGGAGAGGGGAGGGTGCCGTGGGGAAACGGTAGAGAGGAGAAAGAAAAAGGTGGCTCGGGTGCCACCTTTCCTTTCTCTGCCTCACGTGCTGGGCGTGGCGACCATGGCAGGCAGGGCAGGGGTGAGGCTACACGGTGGGCCAGGGAGAGATCGAGGATGGCAGGCTCGGGCTGGGACAACATGGCATAGAGAAAGAGAGAGAGGAAGGAGAGGCTCGGTTAGAGCTAGGTTAGGAGGGAGTATATGGCTCGGTCTAGGGTTTGGTTAGGATAGAGAGGTAGCTGGGGTGGGGCCTGCATGGCAGGGAGAGGGAAACCTTGGCATGGTGAGAGGAGGGAGGTGAGGTGGGGTCAAGGGTTTGGGTTTAGAGTAGAACTAGGGTTAGAGAGAAAAGAGAGGTGTTAGGGTTTTGGTGCACACATGGTGGTGGTGGAAAAGAGAACAAGGTGGTGATCAACAAGAGATCAAGATGAAGAACACTTAAGATGTAAACACAAGACAAACCCACTTTAAATCAAAGGCAAAACTCCAAAGAGAAGAGATGGTGAGGCTTTGCATGGCCCATGCATGGGCATTAAATGCCATTTGTCAATTTTGTGAAAACATACTAATATGACATGGCATGATTCCCATACATTACCAAAATGTGGAATAAAGGCCATGCAAAAGAAAATAGAATTGGACCCATCCCATCTCCCATGAGCTAGATTAAATACCAAAAGAAAATAAAAGCCCATGGTTGAATAGAATGGTGGAATTATAAGGTGGTGACAAGGAAAGGTGATGAAGTTGAATAAAAGATATGCCCCCAACTCAACTTGGGCATCAAGCATCTATCAAGAACCAAATACAATATATCAAGAGGCAAATACAATTAATAATGCATATGAGAGGAGAACCAAAAAGGAAAAGGTTTTATATGATGCTCAAATGCAAGGTGGCATGATGACATGAGCATGATATAATTATGATGCAACAATTATATATAGGAAGTAGCCATTATATTACTAGACCAAGTAGCATTACAATTGTTAGACAATTGGGATGCTACAGATAGTAAGTTGGACGCTGCATCAGGTGTTCCTTATTTTCCTCTGGTCTCTCCACCACCATGACGACACTGACGACTCTGTTTATCGCAGCGAGATAGAGCAACATCGGTTCCCATGGTTCCGGTGCTGCAAGGATAGGAGCAGCTAAGAGTACTGCTTTCAGGTCTTGTAGTGCAGCTTTAGCTTCGTCAGTCCAAACAATTTTTTTGTTCTTTTTCAATAGCTTATAGAGTGGTGCGTGTCTTTCGCTGAGCCGGCTTACAAACCGACTGACCGCAGCAATACAGCCATTTAGTCTTTGAACATCCTTCAGGTGAGTTGGCCTGGAAATATTGAGTATAGCCTTAATCTTGTCTCGGTTCACCTCTATGCCTCTTTGAGAGACGATGAAACCTAACAATTTTTCGGCTGGTACTCCAAAGAAACACTTCTTCGGGTTAAGCATTATGTTGTATTTTCGTAGATTGGCAAATGTTTCCTCCAAGTCGGAAATTAAGGTTTCCTTCTTTTTGGACATCACCGCAATGTCGTCCACATATGCATGTACATTGCGTCCGTTTTGGTCATGGAGGCAACGCTGCATAGTGCGTTGGTACATAGCTCCATCGTTCTTGAGCCCAAAGGGCATCGTAACAAAACAGAAGGTTCCGAAAGGGGTTATGAATGAAGTTTGGACTTTGTCTGATTCCTTCATCCGGATTTGGTGATAATCGGAATATGCGTCGAGAAAACATAGGACTTCCGAGGCTGTCGTAGAATCGATAACTTGATCAATTCTAGGCAGAGCAAACGGATCTTTGGGACAAGCCTTCTTCAAGGCAGTATAATCAACACACATACTTAAATCAGTGGTGTCCTTTTTAGGGACCATTATAGGATTGGCCGACCAGTCTGTATGGATGACCTCTTCTATGAATCCGGCTAACTCGAGCTGAGCTAGTTCCTTAGCTATTGCCTTACGCTTTTCATCGCCGAAACATCGTAGGGACTATTTGACGGGTTTAGCATGCGGGTGTACATTTAGAGAGTTCTCGACAAGTTCCCTAGGTACTCCGGTCATGTCAGATGGCTGCCATGCAAAGATATCTTGATTTGCTTGGAGGAACTTCACGAGCACGCTTTCCTATGCGCTATCTAGGCCTACACCTATCTGGGTCACCTTGGAGGGGTCATCATCCTTCAACAGCAACTTCTTCGTCTCTTCCGATGCCTTGAACTCTAGATTCATCTTTGTCACCTCCTTCTTCATTATGGGCATCTCGGACGGATCAGTACTCATGTGTATCAAGCTCCTTTGGAAAAGAACACATGCAATAACTCTAGAGACTCTATGTGTCAAACCATGGTAAAAAATCCCAAAAAGACCTTGGAATGGTGCACCAGTGTGAGAGAAGTTGCATCACCACATCCATTAGAGTGTGTGTGCTCATGTGGATCAACGTGGTTTGTAAAAGAACACATGCAATGACACTAGAGACTCTATGTGTCAAACCATGGTAAAAAATCCCAAAAACCCTAGGAATGGTGCACCAGTGTGACAATAGTTGCATCACAGCATTCATTGGAGTGTTTGTGATCATGTGTAGCAAGTTCGTTTGGAAAATAACTCATTGAATGATTCTAGAGACTCCATGTGTCAAACCTTAGCCAAAAAGACCAAAAAGCCCCTAGAATGCAACTGCCACATGGAATGATGCACTAGTGTGACAGAAGTTGCATCACCACATCCATTAGAGTGTGTGTGCTTATGTGAATCGTGGTGGTATGGAAAAGAACACATGAAATGACTCTAGTGGATCAAAGTAGTTTGGAAAAGAACACACGAAATGACTCTAGAGACTCCATATGTCATACCATGGTCAAAAATGCCAAAAATCCCTTGGAATGCAACTGCCACATGGAATGGTGTACCAGTGTGACAATAGTGGCATCACCACATCTATTGGAGTGTGTGTGGTCATGTGGATCAAGGTGGTTTGGAAAACAGCACACACAATGACTCTAAAGACCCCATGTGTCAAACCATGGTCACAAATCCCAAAAAGCCTTTGGATGCACACTACATGAAAAGTCCGCTTTTACAACGGATGATTTTCGTGGTTGAAGGCTCTTTTTTGTGGCTAAAAAAGTCTTCTGCGACGGATGGCCTTTGTGGTAAAAGCCCCTCACAAATGAATCAATCACGGGTTTTTTCCAACCATGGAGGATCGCACCCTTTGGCCAAGAAAACTTGTTCTGTCGTAGATATGGTCGGAAGCCGCGTTGAATGATGACATCATGCAGACTACCACGTGGCAGCCGCTGTTAACGGCTGGTTACCTCCATTAACAGTTAGAGAAACTGTGGGTCGGCCCACGAGGAGAGCCCAGTAAGTAGACTGCCCGTTACAATTTCGCCCTACACTGTTTGAAGTGGGCCCAATAATGCAGCCAGCTTTGGCCTGGGAAATTTTAGGCCCGATATTTTTTCGGCCTACAGGAGGCCATGTTGGTCCAACACTGTTCGACCCATTAGCAGCCTGCGCCTAGCCGCTCCTATACAGTTAAGGCCTGCGGTCAGCCTATCACTATGAAACAGTACGACCCGTTAAGGTAGCACCTCTATGTATCATGCCAATCCCAGGATCGTTTCATTAGCATACATAGCATTGATAGATGTCAAAGAATTGACAGTGCATCATTATTAAAATGATATGATCCAGAATATTGAATTTATTACAAAGTTTGCAAAGCATAACGCTTGCTCAAATAACCAAGTATCAAATAGTTAACATAACTAGAGTAGCTCCAGTCTCCATTATGCGCTATAGGTGAACAAAATGTTGAGTGGAGGGTCGCAACCTACCAGATCACTCAGAGTAATCGGAATAACCTGCAACATAAAAGGTTGCAGCCAACGAGTGGTCAATACTTTGAATGTATTGGCAAGTGGAACTATGAGAGAAACAACAAGACTAATATCTACATGCATATCTAGCTTTTGGGGTTCAGGCTTAGTTGTCGGAGCAAAATAAGTTCATCCTACCATTTGTAAATCATTTGTAAAGCATTTGATCATTATCACAGAACCCAATTAAGTTTCAACCACAAGTTTTAGCAATAATAAACTGGAATGAACGAGAACATGTCATAGCACGCATAATTCAGCAACTCAGTCGTCCATTATCGGGGACACGACTAAGTACTTAGTTATTTACACCCTGCAGGGGTTTGTAAACTTTACCCATATGACCTAGTCGACCCGCTCATACCATGACACGCATTTTGAGTCATGATAGGGAGAAGTGCAAGAAGAGAGAATTCAGGAACTAGCCGCCCAAGCCAATCCATGCACCGTACAAACCTATGACATTCACTACATCCCCAGATACGAAGAGCTCGGTTTGCCACGATCTACTATGTCCAACCAGCCACCCATAACTCACTAGCACATGGTTTCACATGAAAGCTATAAAATCAAGATACTAATGATCTCTCTAAAACCTGGGTGGCCATTGATGGCTCAATACACGGCGCCCAGAAAAGTGCTTGGTGCGTGGTGTTGATGTAGAGCTCGTTGGGAACCCCAAGAGGAAGGTATGATGAGCACAGCAGCAAGTTTCCCTCAGTTATGAAACCAAGGTTTAATCGAACCAGTAGGAGCAAGGAAACACCTCAAAGGTGTTACTAGCTGAGCTTTGGCAGGCGCACTACCGGTGCTAGTAGCAACGTGGAGACCTGCACAACACAACCACAGAACTTTGTCCCCAACTTGCGCTGAGGTTGTCAATCTCACCGTGTTTTGCGGAAAACAAAGGATTAAACGTATCGAATGGAAAGAAGTAAACGTTTGCAGAAAGTAAACGTTTGCAGAAAGTAAACACAAATCAGTAAAAGATTGTAGATTGTATGTAAAGAAAAGGACCGGGATCCATAGTTCACTAGAGGTGGCTCTCCTTAGATAGATAACATGCTGGGTGAACAAATTACAGCGGGGCAATTGATAAACACCGAGAAAGCAATACATGCATATACTAATCATCTTGACTCCTTTGAGACTTGATTGGGCATTACAACATAATACATAGACCGCCATCCAACTGCATCTATGACTAATAATCCACCTTCAGGTTATCATCCGAACCCCCTCCAGTATTAAGTTGCAAGCAACAGATTATTGCTTTACGAACTTCGTGTAAAGTAAACAATACAATTGTTCTATGAACAAAAGATCATTGTTTTCTCCCTAGTAGAAACAACACATCTAGTACCTTAGAGATTTCCGTCACTTCCCTAGATTACAAGAGGCATGAACCCACTATCGAGCATAAATACTAACTCTTGGAGTTGCTAGCATCTACTTGGCCAAGATAGCTACTAACAACGGAAAGCATGCAAGATCTCAAATAACAAAGACATGATAGAATAAATAATCAATCTGAAATAGCATCTCAATATCCATCGGATCCCCGCAAACACAACATGTATGGATTACAAATAGATGATCTTGATCATGGACGGAGCTCACAAGATCTAAACATGAAAGCACAAAGGAGGAGAAACCAGCCATCTAACTACTACATGGATCCGTAGTCCAAGGATGAACTACTCACGGATCACACCAGAGGCTTGCATGGTGATGAAGAAGGCTTCCAGGGTGAATTCCCCTCTCCGACAGGGTGCCAGGAAGAGCTTCAGATTCCCCCCGATCTAGGGATGGATATGACGGCGGCTACAGACTCTTTCGTGGATTTTTGATCGGGTACTTAGGGTTTTTGTCCCGAGGGAAACTTATAGGCGGAAGGAGAGGCCGAGGGGGTGCTGGGGTCGGCCAGACCACCCCCTGGCATGGGCCATGCCTGGCCGCGCTGCCAGGTGGTGTGGCCGTCCCCTGGCCCCTCTTCGTCTCGTATTCTGACACTTGATCCCTTCTGGAAAAATAGGCACTTTGGCTTTTGTCCCGTCCAATTCCGAGAATATTCATTTTTTGACTTTTCTGGAACCAAAAACAACAGAAAACATGCAGCTGGCACTGTGGCTCTTGTTAATAGGTTAGTCCAAGAAATCATAATAAAAGTACTCCAAAGTTGGAACAAAACACAAGAAAGTGGATAAAACTAAGCATGGAACATCAAAAATTATAGATACATTTGCAATGTATCAGCCATCCACAAGTGAGCTACTCAGGTAAACCATAGACATGGGCCTGGTATTCACGAACCAAGAATTTACCAATACCACCCAGAAAGTACATTAATTAAGTAGTTTTCAAATTTTCCAAACACATAATTTCAAAATAATCTTTATCATGGTGTATCCCACCCTCCTCTACATAAGCACAACTAAGCACATCTACTTGCGGTGGCTTACCTAACAAGGAAGGCTACAACCATAATAGGATATAATATAGCAATAAATATTAATAAACTTGCAAATACAAAAATAAAGCTATAATGCATATAGAAAATAAATAGGACTTTTATGAAGCTCCACTTGCCTTGGTAGTTGTTGGAGTCAAACACATAGTCTTGGCAATCACAAGGTTCACAATCCTTACAATCTACACGAAAGTAATTCAACCAAATAAACAATCCACACATAGAGATCAACAAGTCCAATGCAATGCATGCATGGCACTTTAATAAAAGTTTCTGTAGTTTAGTTATGTTATCTGATCAATATTCCTACTCAATGAATGCATGGAAAAACCTTTAATGCATCAAAAAAAGTTATGTAATTTAGAGATCTAGTTAATAGGATTTAGTCAAAATACTGAACATCTATTTTAGACAGCCCTGTTAAAACTATAAAAAATATTACTAGACAGAAATTAAGATTTTGAGCTAGGGGCAAAAAGAATTATGCTAAATAGATATACAGATCTTTTTCCATAATTTATATACTACTTTAATCCTTTTTACAAACTCATGAAATTATGTACAATAGACCTAAAATATTATTACAGAATCAAAATCTACGTATTTTGTGATTTCAATGGTATATTATTTGTATTTTTCTAAGTAGTAGATCTTTTACTATGAATTTTTTAAATTTTAATCATTTTCTCGAAAAATCTAATTCTTGTAATTTTCTAAGGTATATTTTCGCGGACTAGTCAGCCTGACGTGGTGCTAACTGGGGTCTTTTGACCGGTCAGCGGTCCACTAGGGCAGTCAACGGCCGATCCAGGCCACTCATCCCAGATCAGACGCTCGGGAGCGAAAGGCTCTAGGGCTCACCATCTGACGGCGAGGTCCGATGGTGATGACTCGGTGATGGTGGCGAGGTGTTGCTCCGGAAGTCTTGGTGGTTGTTAGCAGGGTCCACGAGAAGCGGGTGAGGACGGCAGTCTTGGGAGAATTGTCCTCGGGCAACAACGATCAACGGTTGGGCAAGCTTGGCTCGGTAGAGCTCCGACAGCGGATTGCGGTGTCTCGGGTGGCCTACGCGGAAGGGGAAGGTGTCAAGGCGGCACGGCATGGGGTGGCGGTGCAATTTGAAGGGAAAGGAGGAGGGGCGGTCAGACGGTGTCAGTGTGGTTCTTACCGAGCTCCAAGGCGACACGGCGGCGGTGAAGTCCGGCGAGAAATCTCCGCGACTTGGCGGCGGGTAGATGAGTTTTAGGGGGGCTTTTCGACGAGGGATTGAGGCTTAAGTAAGGTTTGGTTGAGGTCAGGCGTTCGATATTGAATGGCATCGGCGAACGGCGGCGGTGAAGTCCGGCGAGAAATCTCCGCGACTTGGCGGCGGGTAGATGAGTTTTAGGGGGGCTTTTCGACGAGGGATTGAGACTTAAGTAAGGTTTGGTTGAGGTCAGGCATTCGATATTGAATGGCATCGGCGGATTCTCCACGAGACACGGCAACAACGAACAGAGTTGGTGTCGAGCACGAAGACGTCAGGCGGATGACAAGTGGGCCCCGACGGTCACAAAAAAATAAAACAGAAAAAATGGAGAAAGGGGAAAAGGAAAGGCGCACGCGGTGCTGGGCTGCGCGCTGGTGATATCTGGGCCGCTAGGTGGGCCTCAGGTGGGCTGCTACCTGGCTATGCCGGTTTTCCCTTGTTTTTCCGCTTTTCATATTATTCTTTTTTCTGAATTCTGGATGTTAACTGAATTTGTATCTGAATCTTCCTAAACCGAATTCATCCAAACACTATTTTGGCTATAACTTTTAATCTAGAGTTCTGATTCGAGCGAAACAAGTTTCTACAGTTTGTAATTGAATAACCTATGTAACAAAAGAATCTAGGATGACTACATAATGCCATCCAAGTAGACGATAGGTAAAACTATACCTAGTCTCATATATATGAAGAACATGCAATCCTAGTGGTATTTTGGCAAAAGCTTTAAAACTAATTTTTTTGCAATGATGCTCATGATGCAATGACATGTATGATATGCAGTACCAAATCTAGAATTTGGGATGTGACAGCCCATCATGGGCCGCCTACTACCGGTCCTTCTTTAAAATGGTCTATTACTGTTCTAGCCTTTTACAGTTCTGGCCTTCAACTGTTCAGGCCCATAGGAAGCCTGTTACTGTTCTGGCCTAGTAAATTCATAGGCATGTTACTGTTCTTGACAGGAATTTTCTCAGACCTTTACTATTCTGGCCTTTAACTATTTTGGCCATTTACTGTTGTGGCCCTTTATAGTTGTGGCATGTTACTATTATGGCATGTTAATCCTCTAGCCTGTTACTGTCCTATCCTTTTAAATTTTCTTGAATTTCAGTGTTCTGGCTTGTTACTGTTATGTCATGTTTCTGTTCTGGCCTGCTACTGTTCTAGCATGTTACTGTTACAGCATGTTACTGTTACATGTTCCCACATGTGGGTCGGCCCATTACATTTACGGTCTTTTACAGTTTCGGCCTTTCTAAAGCCCATGCCAATATCATAAAAGGTATGTAATTAGCGAGCATCTTTTATTATTTATCATCGGCCTAATACAGGACGTGCCTATAACAAAGCACGGTATTGTTCCTTAATTGACTTGGACGGCGTAGTTACGGTAACGACAACTGCCATGTTTGGACGGCATCAACTAAATGCCTACATGGCCTATGCGAGTTATCTGGATATTATATCAGCTGCAAACTTCTTAAAATTATTACACATTAACTCAAGGGAAAGAAAATTCGGCATTGCAGTTGACAATCGAATTGATAGCAGAGTCCTCAGTTTGCTTTCTCAATAGATCACTTGTATCTTCCTTTGAGTGTGACAACTGCATTGGAGGAGACATGATCTTGCAGCCCCCTCTTTGATGGCGATAAACTACTCATTTGACTGATATGATAGGAGCTATGAACTGGAGTTTACAACTGGTCAATGGTTCAAGTATTAGCCAACATGTCAAACAAAAAGGACAAGCAAGCACCACATTAAACAAGTGTACCTACCATGAAACGAGCAATCAAAAGATGTGTGTATGTGGCTTAGAATTTCAGCAAATATATACTAGCTAGGTCATTTCAACAAATATATATGGAAGCCGTTGTATACCCTAAATTGCAAGAGATGTTGGGTGACTCAGAATTTGCGCTGAGACACAAAATGGCATGCAGTTACTGTCGTAGCGAAGAATGAACCAGATAGAAATTATAACCGCATCATACAAGAACTTGTAAAGAAGGAACGCAAACCATGAATGAACTATATATATAGTAGAGGATAGTTATGTCGTTGCTTAGGACAAACCAGAACCAGATGTGAAATATAATGGCGTCACTCGTGAACCTGGAGAACAGGATCAACAAGCATTAGACAAGTGTGCCTTGAATCAAATGAGCAATCAAACAAAGTGTTTCTTCGAATTTTAGTAAATATAAACTAGCCAGGTCATTTCAGCAAATATATATTGAAGAAGTGGTATCTCCTGGAATGGAAGAGTCATTGGGTTACTCAGAATTTGCAGTGAGCTACACAATGGCATGTAGTTATTGTCATAGCTAAGAATCAACTAGATAGAAAATATAATGGCATCATAAGAGAACTTCTAGAGAAGGAATGCAAACTGTGGGGCCCCCAGATTAATCCTCCGAGAATCCCTGTTATGCATACAACCACGATCCCATGATCAGTTAGTCATGGCAAATAACCGACAAGTATCAAAGTAAACATCCAAAACATAATGAATACATGTCATACCTTATTTGCCATTATGGCTACATCGATCAACATCAGCGGAACTTCATTAAGCGTAGAGCCCGAGTCATGCCTTAACCTACAGGCAACTGACTGGGAGAACGTCCTAGCTCGCATAGTCGTCCACTTCACCTCTTCTTGATATCTTACCAAGTTAATAGCCAGGGACAATGCCAGTGAGTACTTTGAATGTACTCGCAAACCACCTTAAGATAACAATAACAACAAGAGAATATGCATTATGGCTGTGGTAGTAGGACGGCTCTAAGGGAACTTTTGTAAAACATTTTGGAAACCTTTTTGAAAAGTTTTGGAAAACATTAGGACTGGGTCACCCATTTGTTCCCGTCTTCAGGTCGTCCCACGACCAAACTCCTTTCTCCTCCTTCTGACCATCCCATGGCCAAAACCTTTCTCCTTTGTGACCATCCCATGGTCAAAACCTTTCCAAAGCCATTTCTTTTCCGAAATCCTTTTTGAAAACAAAACCAGCACCGCTCTACAGAAGTTTGTCCAACCTGTCCATGACCGCGGACACGGCTATTCGAATAGATTTACACTTTGCAGAGGTTGTACACTTTACCCACACCATCCGGGTACACTATCTTGATCTACACCGATCGTGGGTCGAGTAACCGATCAAGACTCTCTGGATGCCCACTCCAATATAAGTGCCTACCCTATGAGTGTTGTTCCCCTCAACACCGGGACGTCGGGTACCGAGGACCAACTAGAGCGCTTTTTCCACTTCTTGAGTGTGCGCTTTCAATGGCTTCATAGTAACGCGTGGAGGCTCGCAGACCCTTCGTTCCTTCTCCAGGTAGATGTCCCACATGGACCCTTATGTGAGAAGGCCCACCCTCCAGGGATTTTTATCCCCTATAGTTGTTGCGAGGCAGCTTATACCAGAGTAAACAAACATCAAATCCAGCCCTGTCCCATTCCAGAGTAGTGTGGTTGCACAGGGTTAAGTTGTTATAGCTAAACTGCAAAGAACCGGGTGCGTTTTTGTAAACCTTTTCCTCTAGCTTTCCTTCAGCATTTTGTGAAACAAAACCTTTTTCTTTCTCAACATATCTTGGGAGGTCCCTCCTCACCAAGGTTTTATCATAAAACATTTGGTAAAATTTTTTTCCGGGGTCTTCCCATCCTCTAGCTTTACTTTGGCTAAAACAGGGTCTCCAAAAAGGGGTATGGTGCATTACACCATCTACCATACTAGGGACAAGTAGGTATCATTGAGAGGGTTGTACTTAGTAGTACCATTGAGTAATGGTTTGGAGGATTCAAGCCACTACCAGAATATACAACATCATATAGTAAAACAATGCAGTTTTCATAAAACAGTAGATAAAACATGCATAAGTAAAGCAGTAGGATGAGGCTTATGAGCAAAGAAGGTGGCTTGCCTGATGATCAGCAATATGGCAATATGTCCCTGGACTTCTTCTTTGGATAACCGAGAATACCAATACCAATAATAATAAGATCTCTTCTTCTCAGCGTCAATACAAGCGCAACTATCGTCGTCATCGAGTATACATGCAAACAAGCAAGACCACAATCAAATCAAGGCATATCAGTGGACATACATACAGCAAGAAAGTGGACAATACAATTATAATATTCAGTAGGTTTTGAGTGGTTGGGTTTAGAATCATTGCAAAAACCCCATTAGTAGTGGTGGGATTAACTTTATTTGGAAAATGGTCAAAACCACTAATGAGGGGGTTTGGTACCAAGGCCTGGCTAAGTATGGTATCAATATGCAAAGATGATACCATCAGATAGGTAGTGATAATATGAAACCAACAAAAGTGGTTTCACCAGATTATCAATTTCCATTGATTTATAATAAATTTTCTAGTGGGAAATACTCTAGTTTTAGGAAATAATTCACCAGAAATTTCCTGTATGTCCAAAAATTATTTTCTTGGGTGGTTAGGTAGGGCTTGATGTATTTGTTCACTGAGAGTTGTAATGATTTCAAAAAAATTACCATAATGCCCTCAGTAAATTCTCAAATGCAGTTCTGGGTCTGTTTTATCTTTTTCACCAGATTAATTCTACTAAAGGTTTTGATTTGATTCTAAGGACACATGGTAGGAATTTTGAATATATTTCTGTAGGAATTGGATTCACTCTTTTTGGAGTGTTCAAACTCCTTTAGTGATTTTTCTATTGAGATAACACTATACAGAGATAATTAGTTCACCAAAATTAAACGGAGCCTCAATAAAAATTGATATCCTGGATTTTGGTAGACCTTAGTGTACCACATCACAAAGAGTTGGAATTAGGTTAAAACAAATCATGGTTTGGTCTAGGTAATTTTCTAAAGCAAGAACAGAGCTATTTTTGCTATTTTTGCTAAAGATAAACTGTAGTTCACCTTGACCTGGGGTAAAGGCTAAAAGATGGGTATTCAAATTATCTACCAGAGGGGTGTTGGTTCAATCCATTTGGATATGTGAAAATCCCTGATGGAATTTATTTAGTGTAAAAGATACTCCTTAGAAGATTAAATGCCAGACAATACTGAAAATTATTTTTGGCTAGGTTCTAGTTCTCCAAGTTGCATAAAACATGAAGGAACCCTTAGAAATTTGGATCTAGACAAAATATTGTAATTTCCATTTTTATTTCGATTTAATCCTAGCAGGTAGCTTATGGAATTAATAGATCAGCTAAAAAGAAAAAGAGAACAGCTGCAGTGGGCCGGATCTAGAGGGAAAATGGGCCGCAGAGGTGAAATCGGTCCACCCGGTGTCACTGCGCGAGGCAGGATCCTGTTTGAAAACTGCCAGGACGGGCCCAGCCTTCAGCGACGTGGGACGACAAAGGGGTATCAGGCACCGTCGGCCATCCGATCTAGTCAGGATCGACGGCCGCGGGCCGTCTCCTACCTCGCTCTCTAGACCGCGGGGCGGAACCTTAACTGCGGCAGGGTCCGGCGGAGGGGGAGCTCACCGATGGCTAGGAGGCAACAGCGGCGGCCCAGATCTATGTGGCGCGTGGAGACGAGTGTAGAGAGGGGCGGGATCAACACTCTCATCACAGGGACCTTGCTCGCGCAGTAGCGCCCGAGAGGGAGCTCAATGGTGGCGGTCGGTGGAGGCCGTCCTGAGCAAGAGTAAAGCAGGGTTAGATTCAGGGGGACGTGGGGGTCTCAGAAATGACGCATGCAAGGAGAGGGGAGCGGAGTAGAAGGAGCTACGCTCAGATCTTGGAGGTTGGCCGAGAGGCCATTGTCTTCCTCTCTTGGGCAAGAGAAGGCAGTGGAGGAGTAGGGGAGATGAGGTGGAAGTGGGAGGATGCAAATGAGGGGCAGAGGCGTGTGAGGAGGGTCTCTGGCCTATTTATTTGGGGAGGAGGAGGTCCATGGTGGGCATGGTGTAGGAGGAGTTTGGGGGGGTGTTGGCCAGGCATTGGGCATCTAGGGCGGTGGAGGGAGTGTGGTGGGTCTCAGAGTCGGGCAGAGAGATAGGGAGGGAGTGGTGGAGGCTGTTGCTGGTTTTAATACCAAGATCTTTGCAAGATATGCCACTCTCTCTCTCACGCTTCAAGAGAAAAAGGGCAAGGGGGAGGGATTGCTACAGTGGTACATGACCAAGGGTGTGGTGGGTGCTAGAGAGAGATGCTGGTCAAGCTTTTGAGGAGGGTTGGAGGTGTTTTGAGTAGTGGATTTGATTAGTTGGCATAATTGGTCAATTTAATGGTTATGAAGGAAGTACATGGATTTAGTCTTTATAAAATGAGTGAGTGGTACTAGTGGGTAGATATGTTCATGGTACCCTTCCTAGAATTAATTGAGATTTTTCAAAGGAGTTTTAGTCCACTTAAATCCATTTATTCAAATAGTGCAGAAATGAAGTATTGGAGCTCATTTGATAGATTTACATTGGACATAGTTGGATTTTGATGTGAGGTGGTCCCAAATGTGAATACATACCTAGGGGAATTTTCCCAAGATTTATTCAGGCTTAAAAGTATTTAAAACTATTATTATTCCAATTTAGCCATTTAAGAAAATGGGCAAAAAGAAATAATAAAGCTCTTCAAAAATATTTATTTTTGATGTGGGAATATAGGGTATGATATGTGGACCTCAAGTGAGCCAGAATTTGGGGAAGTGTTTTGGCAAAAACCAAACTTTCCTTTATGGAAGAAGTTTTGGAGATTTTGTCTATTAAAGAGATTAATTAGATTTGGATCCATAATAATTATGGATAATATTTTATATATATTGATTATCAAGGTAGATGATGTAGAGAGGTGTAGCAATCATTTGCAACCTTGGGAATTGTAAGTCCAACTTGAATTAGATGGGAAAACAAGGAATTGAGGATTTAGGGTGATGTTATTTTCATAGCACCAAAACCTTGTTGGATCTTGGAGCTCAGAGCTCACCATGATGCAAGGGATAGATGGATAGCTAGACCAAGTCATATAGATGATCATGGCAGAAGGAGTTTGGATTGGTTACATTTCGGGTGGTCTGGAAGTGATGGCAAACTTTGTTGAAAATAAGGCTGCCATACCAGATGAGTCATGATGCCTTGTAAACTATGTGGGTTTAAGAAGCACAAAGATCCACTTGGAACAAGTGAAGTAGATGTTCATAGACCTATATGATTAGAACACAACCATGCAAAGAGTTGGTCCAGATAAGGTTGGATGATGGTGTGAGCTTCTGTCAAAGTAGGCATGTTGACTAGATGTGTAGGAATGTTATTTTCTTGCCTGCAAAACCATCAAGAACAAGTGGGTTGGAGGATGATCTATCCAAGGGAAAGAGTGGGCCTTGGTAGTCCTTAGGATGTTTAACAATATGGTTTAGATGCATTTTAAAAAATGCACAAGGGTTGAGAAAGGGAGGCATTCAAAATGGTAATGCTGGAAATAGTTTTCCAGACTTGGCCAAATTTGGTAGATTTAGGGTTTTTGACTAGAATGTGGGTGGTGCTGATTTTGATGGGTTGCAAGGTACCCAAGCATCATCAAGTGGATGATGTTGAAGTGTATCTTGAGTAGGAACGATCCTTGCTTGATACTGGTCTTCATTGACTTGGAAACTTCTAGAATCGATCACTACAGAATTGATCTAGTCAGGGGTTTTAGATGATCACCTGGTGGCTAGGGATTAGATCAAGATTGTATTCTTGCTAAGGGTTGGGTGATTTTAATGTATCTTGATCCTAGTGGATGAGCTCCTAGAGTAGCTCATACTACTTCTAAGAAATCATGTCAAACAGCAGATCAAGGCAACTCATCTTACCAACAAATCAACTACTACTAGGGTTACCATCAAGCTTATCTTGAGGTGAGGATGGGCAATTTTGAAAGGTTGGAGTTTGAGTAAGGTAAGAGTCCTTGGTATCTCTACCAAGATTGGAATTCAAAAGCTTTAAAAGGAGGTTTTGGGAAACCTAGGGATAAGAATAGTTGAAGGTTCTGTCTATTAAACATAAGGAGGTTATATTATATATCTCTCCATAGTTTTGTCAATAGAAGCTACTAAAATAGTTTTGGTTACATAAGCATCTTGGCTCAGGTTTTGAATTGCCAGAACATTTGAGAATAAGTAAATTGAGCCAGGATAGTTTTGTTCAATAGCTTTTTGACAACTGATGTTGAGGTAAGGAGTATATCATAAGCTATACAATCAGAAGCATGAGCACAGACAATCAGCAAGCAAACACTGCAACACTTAACAAGAAAAAGTTTTTCTTCCCCCTGATTTTTGCATTCTGCACAACTATTTAGGGTTGCTGAAATTGGGATGTTACACAAACCACGAGTGAACTACATAGTAGAGGACAGTAATGTTGTTTCTCAAGACGAACCAACACCAGATAAGGGAGTAATGGCACCCCTCGTGAACCTGTAGAGTAGGCTATGAAAAAAACATGTTCATTGTTCCATTTTGAGCTACATGCAAGAAAAAGAAAATAGTTAGTGATGCAGCTATTGAAGAACCAAATGGCAACAATAAAATTATAATCAAATTAGTACGAAGAGTCTAAATAGCTACTATAGGATAGCAAAACGATGCCAAGGAGGAACTAATAGCAGGAATCTATCTTAGGATGAACCAGATAGATTCAGTAACTATGGAGAAGGGAATCCAAACTAATATTTTCCACTGATTTTACATTTTGCAAGAACTACATGATAGCAGGTAATTACTATTGTTCGGAGTAGCCTAGAACATGTGGATGACTTTAAAATTTGTAGAGCAGCCAATGCAAACCAACATGTCTAGTGACCTACTCCGTAGTATGTAGCACGAAGAACATGCGTGTGCTTTGACTTGGTGTACAACATGATTACAAAAATGCAGTTCACTGTGACAGGCTTGAACCTGTTGTACTGCTGACAAAACAAAAAAGAGTTGGAGATATCATTACCATGGTCGGATATGCTTCTATGCATCATTCATACCGGTGCGGTTGACATCCTTTTCACCAAGGGTGCTCCAGTTGCACTGGCTGTTTGCATCGGGGAAGCAGATCTTGGGTGTTCGATGTCGACTTGAGCGCGTAGGACGAGGGAGAATCGATGCACTTCACGGCGGCTTCGGTATGGTACGGGTGGGGAGGATGCCGATAGCGTTGAAGCCTGTGTCATGCTCTAGAGGTGGACGGTGACCTTCGCCTATGCCAGCCATCATGAGCTCGATGCTGCCGCTGGCGAGGAGCGGCGCGGGGAAGCCGGGAGGCACGTCGGAGATGGTGATGACCTTGCGAGGGAAATCCTCAGCGATGGTGGCGACGTAGACGCAGTGCTCACCGAAGTGCAAGACGGAGTCGTCACTTGGGAAGGTTTCCTTGTTGATGCAGGATGCGTTGTCGAGGATGCAGTCGAAGGAGCCGAAGGTGAGGACAAGGCCAGACGCGAGTCACTCACCAGGGATAAGTGGAATTCCCGTGCGAAAGATGACCCCAGCTAAAGTGTTGTGCCCCACGGTGGGCGTTGATACCTTCGATCCGGATTACGGATGTAGTATAGCTCTTTTCCCTAGTAGACCTAGGTTTATCAAATCCTCGGGAAGCAGAAAGCGTAGTGAAGTTACTTTTACAGACCTTCGGGAGTTTTAGAATTCTTTTTGTGTTTTACCAGACCAAGAGTTTACTGTCTTTTGTTGTTGTCGATGATGGAGAGAGGGCCTAGGTCTTTCGGTTTCAGCTTTAGCTGTGCAAAACATCTGATGGGAATAAAAGATAATAATAAAGTATGCATGTAACTGTTAGAGCAAGATAATTATATGTGGGCAGTGCATCCATAACTAAGTCTCGTGAACTCATTTCGTGCCTTCAAGGTGTTATCAATAGCATAGAACAAATAGCGAATTGCAGGATGTTGAATATTCTTCCCCTTGATTACTCTAGAAGTGAAATTCATTCCATTATATTATTGTTCTGGGGAAGGGTCTAGGCCAGTAAAGGATGCGCGTAAGTCATTATCATTATTGTTTGGAAAATTAAAACATGCGCACCATTCATCTAGTGATAAAGCGTAATTGTTGTTCATAAGTCGGAAAGAAATAATGTCCTCTCCATTCCATGCTTTAACGGTGCTTTGCAAAGAACTTAGAAATTCAAGAGTTAACTAGCGATAAGTAGGCACATCATTGAATACAAAGTTTTGCAGGCTAACCATATTGCAAAGTAAATTGAAGTCATTAGAAATACCGAGTTGGTTCAATATAATGGGGCAAGCCCACTTGGTTGCCTTCACTTCTTGGTTCTTGATCATGTTGAAGCGATCATGTTGGGGCTCATCCCTAAATTGTATCCCCATGCATTCTTGAGCGGCAGCCCGAGAAGCGTTAGCGGCAGCACGAGCACGAGTTTCGCTCCTTGTGTTCATGATCTAAAATAACAAGTAAAGATAAAAATAAAATGTTTTGATACAACAATAATAAGCATACCATATTCCTCATCATAGCACTCTAAAGAATCCCCTCAAAATAATAATCTAGGCGAGAGAATCATGGAAATTAGTTCATAGTAGGTCTCACCCTAGATTGATAATGACAACGGATTGAGAATGAATTTGCAAAAAAGTAATTGGAGGATCGGAGGAGAAACATACCATAGATCACTTTTGTGCGAGGAAATCGAACGAAATTGAGTAGAGATGAAGATCTCTTGAGGTTTTGAGAGAGTTTGGAGGTAGAAGAGAGAAAAAGGATTGAAGTTTTGGGGTTGGAGGTACCTCCCGTGGCGATTTTGTGGTCGGACACAACTGTACTGCCAAACTATATGACCGGAACAATTTGTTCCCGCTGTAGAGTTGGTCTGCTGTAAAAAAATTTAGAGTTTCCACCTGGCGGCGCAGCTATATGGCCATAACTGTACGACAGGGATTTTTCATCCCTGCCGTATAGTTGGTCATCAAACTTTCTATACCTGGAAAAGAAATTGTGCTAAGGCATTGATATCTATACAGCTGAACTATACGGTCAGAATTTTTATTCCCGCCATATAGTTGGTCATTAAACCTTCAGTTTTTGGAAAAAAAATTATCGATGGCAAAGATATCTATACGGCCAAACTATATGGCCGGAATTTTTATTCCTGCCATATTGTTGGTCGTTAAACCTTCTGTAGTCATCAAAAAAATTCCATTTCTTTGAGAATTATTTCTTATCCTGAAACATAGTGAAACACTTTGTTTTGATAGAAAAATGACAGTAAAAATTGTCGACCAACATCAGCATGTATAAAGCAGGATTTTACTACTACCAAACTTCTTATCCTCAACTAGAGCTTTCTAGCACTCTTTATTAAACATAAAACTTAAACCAAACCTTAAAAACTTTACTCAAACCTTTATTTCACATGAGTTGCCTCCCATTCAGTGCTCTTTTATGGTCAATAGCTTGACCTTGATGTTGCTCACTTAGACCAGATGAGTGGAACACCCGCTCCAAAATAGTTGGCCTTCAAAGAGATGGCCTCCTTTTCATCATGCTTAGCTTTCTTCTTCCTGGGAAAATAAATAACAAAAGGTTCCCACGTAGGCAATTGAAGCTTCACATTCCCTTCATGTATATTAATCGAAGCCTTAATAGTTCTTAAAAATGGATGTCCTAATATAATAGGAGCAGTAGCATCTTTAGGCATGTCAACAATAAAAAATCAATATGAGAAGGACAACCTTTAATTTATACTAAAGTATTTTCTTTAATCCCTACAGCTTGTTTGTAGGTAGAATCTGCTAGATGTAGTTTTAACTCAGTGATTTCAAAAGATCCAAGATTTAACTTATTAAAAAGACTTTTTGGAATTGTTGAAACGCTTGCACCTAGATCACAAAGTGTAGCTATCTCATTTGTCCCAATTTTAATCTTAATAGTAGGCTCAAATAAATCATCAAGCTTCACAGGTAAGTTTTTAGATTTTTTATTATATTCTTCCTCAAGCTCACGTACCTTTATTGCTACTTGATTAACGAAGTGTTGATACATAGCTTTCTCATTTCCTTCACTTACCGAAATATTGATATTGATCATTTTTACAAGATCTTCAACGGTGTAATTTGGTGAAGGAGCATTACTATAATAAAGTTCTTCAGGATCCTCCCTTTCGATTCTTATCATCTTGAGATCTTCAACAGGATTAGGCTCAGCTTTACCTGCAAATTTAGCTAGAATGAGATTTTTACTCTCGGTTATCTTACCTAGTTGTGCCTCAACAATCCTTGTTCTTTCTTGGAGGGCCTTCAAATCATTCCTCGAACTTATAGCTTGGTTAGACAATTTACCAAGCATAGCATCATGATTCTCTGTTATTTTAACAAGGATATTGGTTTGCTCATTTTGTGAGTCTATAAAGGACTTAAGTGTTTCTTGGAGACTATTATTAGAGTTACCTGTAGGACTAGAATAGTGTTTCTGAAAATTAGGATTATAATTCTTCTTCCAAGCAGGGTTATAATCATTACGAGCTATGAAGGATATTTCTTCAATATTTGATTATGGGATAGCTCTTACCTAGTTTTCCTTACCTTTTACGGCTAATATGAGCTCATCCGGCTTAGCATTGAGTTCTTCATTTTCTTGTGATGATACGGAGTTCACCTTCTTCGTGTTTGATCTATCCACATGCCACTGGGCATGGTTGTCTTGCATATTGTCTAGAAGTTGCTTTGCTTTGGTAATATGTTTGCCCATAAATGTTCTTCCAGCTGCAGTATCAAGCATAGACTTAGACACATGATTAAGAGCATTATAAAATAAATGGAGGATTAACCAATCTTCCATCCCATGACTAGGACAGTTTCACATGCATTCTTTCATCCTCTCCCATGCAAGCGCTAGTGGCTCATGCTTTTCCTGTCTAAAGCCAGTAATATTAGATTGAAGTTTCATAGTCTTTGTAGGTGGAAAAAATTTAGTCATAAATAAAGAAGTACATCCCACCCATGATGTAATAGTATTTCTAGGTAAAGATAGCAACCATTCTTTTGCTCTTCCTCTAAGAGAGAAAGGAAATAAACACAATTTGACCACATCGGGGTCAACATCTTTTATGTGCATCATATCACATATTTTAGTGAAAGTATTCAAGTGCATACCTGCGTCCTCAACAGCAGAGCCTCCAAATTGATTCTGTTGAACCAAACTTATATAATGGGGCTTAATTTCATAATCATCAGCAGCAATTGTTGGCTGAGTAATAGGAGTATGCAAATAATCATTGTTGTGAGTTGCAAACTCCCCAAGCTTCTTTTCAGCCATATTTTCTATGTTTTTGGGTTTTCTTAAATAAAGACTTATGATAGTAAAAACAAGGAATTAAAGACTAACTAATTTATTTGTTTTTTCAAATAAAGACTGAAAGCAAACTAACAAAATTAAAAACAAGAATTAAAACTAGCAAGGTTCCTACTAACGTCACCAGGGTAGCTATTGCTTCCCCGACAACAGTGACAGAAAAAGGGTTGATACCTTCGATCCAGATTATGGATGTCATATAGCTCTTTTTACCTAGTAGACCTAGGTTTATCGAATCCTCGGGAAGCAGAAAGCGTAGTGAAGTTACTTTAACGGAACTTTGGGAGTTTTATAACTCTTTTTGTGTTTTATCGGACCAAGAGTTTCTTGTCTTTTGTTGTTGTCGATGATGGAGAGAGAGGGCCTAGGGCTTTCGGTTTCACATGCAGCTGTGCAAAACATCTGATGGAAATAAAAGATAATAATAAAGTATGCATGTAATTGTTAGAGCAAGATAATTATATGTGGGCAGTGCATCCATAATTGCTATTGCCTCCGAAACCGCTTATGGCAATAACCTACTAGTCTCATCCATAGAAGAAAGAGAACTAATGATATCCATAGTGATGTCACCGTTAATCCCAAGTAAATCCCTCACATACAGCCATACTACCCCTTCTATCACTGGGGTTCCCAACCTACAAATTATTCATTACTCATACTCCCTATACCTGGCTCAATCCTCAGGGCCTTGGGTACCTGACAAGTCCTTGGATTGAGGAAAGAGAGGTTACAATAATCATCATGTCATACAAACTAATACATGATCCCATCTATGATAACAAGGTTAGGCCGAAGCCCTTAGCCCAAGGAGAATTACTCACACATAGAGATGAGATCAATGATCATAAACATTGCAATGGAAATCATGAGATTGATAGCAAATAGTCTTACAATGTCGCCAATCGAAGATGAGATCTACTATTATAAGTGGTGGAATATGGCTATGGTGGTGGAGAAGGGTTTGGAGATTATATCTAAGTGTATTCCTCCGGCGGCTCTTCGGTGTTGTGGATGGAGTTCTGGGGGCTAGAGATCTGGCATGTGAGCTCTCGTTTCTCGTCGCTCGAAGCCTCTTTATATAGGGGACCCTTCATGAAATTTGTTCTGTTTGACCTAGAAGTGTCGATGGCAACTCTACGACTGGAACCATACGGCCGAATTTTATTCATGCAGTATAGTTGGTCATTAAAGCATCTGTCTCCACTTCACGACCCGTGGTTTCTTCGGGTTGTTGGAAATCTCGTATCTTTGTCTTTAATGTTTTGATTCCCATGATCAAACGTCATTATCTGCATAGGGAAAAATAGAAAGAAAGGATTGCATACCTGATGGCTCTGAAATATAGCTATCTACGTCCACATTTAAAATGGATATTAATCATATTCTTGATGAAATATCTCTTTAAACCCTGCCACTAATGCTAATATTCAGAGGAGTATGCAATCCTTTCTTCTTGTATTTTTCCTACGCAGATAATGTCATTTAAAGGAGGGAATCACTACATTAAAGTCAAAGATACGAGATTTCCAACAACCAGAAGAAACAAGGAGCCGAACAACGGAGGCAGATGCTTTAACGACGAACTATATGGCCGAAGCAAAAATTCCGACCGTATAGCTCCGGTCGTATAGTTGGTGTTACCACCATCAGGTCAAACAGAACAACTTTTTTGAAGGGACCCCCATATAAAGAAGCTTCGGGCAACGAGAAAACAAGCCAGACCTCGCCAAAAAGTCTCTGCCACAGATCTCCAACCACCTCCAGGTCTCCAAACCCTTCTCCATCTCCATAGCCATATTCCATCACTTGTAATAGTAGATCTCTTCTCGGATTGGTGACATTGTAAGACTATTGTTATTAATCTTATGATTTGTATTACAATGTTTGTGATTGTTGATCTCACCTCTATGTGTGAGTAATTCTCCTTGGGCTAAGGGCTTCGACCTAGCCATGTAGCAGTTGTGCATGTGATTTATCATAGATGGGATCATGTATTAGTTGGAATGACATGATGATTATTGTATCTTCTCTTGACGCAATCCAAGGACTTGTCAGGTACCCAAGACCCAGAGGGTTGAGCCAGGTATAGGGAGTGTGAGTGATGAGTGATATGCAGGTTTGGAACCCCAGTGACAGAAGGTGTAGTATGGCTGTATGTGAGGGATTTGCTTGGAATTAACGGTGACATCACTATGCATATCATTAGTTCTCTTTCTTCTATGGATGAGACTAGTAGGTTATTGCTATAAGCATTTGCGGAGGCAATAGCAATTATGGATGCACTTCCCACATATAATTTATCTTGCTCTAACATGTACACGCATACTTTATTTCTATCTTTTATTTCCATCAGATGTTTTTGCACAACCACAGGTGAAACCAAACGCCCTAGGCACTCTCTCTCCATCATCCAGAAGAATAAAAAGATGCAAGCTATTGCTCGAGTAAAAACACAGAAGGAATTCTAAAACTCCCGACGGTTTGTTAAAGTAACTTCACTACGCATTCGCTTCCCATGGATTCGAAAACCTAGGTCTACTAGGGAAAAAGATCTATACTACATTTGTAATCCGGATCGAAGGTATTAACCCTTTTTCTGGCGCCATTTCCGGGGAAGCAATAGCTACCCAGTGAGGTTATTAGGACCTTGTTAGTTTTAATTCTTGTTTTTAATTTTGTTAGTTTACTTTCAGTCTTTATTTGATAAACCAAAAAAATTAGTTAGTCTATAAATTCTTATTTTTACTGTTATAATTATTTATCTAAGAAAACCCAAAAACATAGGAAGTATTGCTGAAAATAAGCTTGGGGAGTTTGATACTCCTAATAATGATTATTTGTGTACTCCTATTACTCAGCCAGCAATCGCTGCCGATGACTATGAAATTAAGCCCCATTACTTAAGTTTGGTTCAACAGAATCAATATGGAGGCTCTGTTGTTGAAGACGCAGGTATGCACTTAAATACTTTCACTTAAATATGTGATATGATGCGTATAAAAGACGTTGACCCTGATGAGGTCAAACTGCGTCTATTTCCTTTCTAAGAGGGAGAGCTAAAGAAAGGTTGCTATCTTTGCTCAACAATACTATTACATCATGGGTGGGATGTACTTCTTTATTTATGACTAAATTTTTCCCACCTGCAAAGACTATGCATCTTCGATATAATATTACTAGCTTTAGACAGGAAGAGCATGAGCCACTAGCGCTTGCATGGGAGAGGATGAAAGAATGCCTAAGAAACTGTCCTAGTCATGGGATGGAAGATTGGTTAATCCTCCATTTATTTTATAATGCTCTTAATCATGTGTATAAGTCTATGCTTGATACTGCAGCTGAGGAATATTTATGGGTAAACACATTACCGAAAAAAGCAGCTGCTAGACAATATGCAAGACAACCATACCCAATGGCATGTGGAAAGATCAAACACGAAGAAGGTGAACTCTGTCTCACCACAAGAGAAAGAAGATCTCAATGCTAAGTTGGATGAGCTCATACGAGCCATAAAAGGTAAGGAAACTCAGGTAAGAGCCACCCCCAAAACAAACATGAAGAAATAGACTTCATATCTCGTAATGATTACAACCCTGCT
The DNA here is from genome assembly GCA_916181665.1 of Avena sativa. Classification (NCBI taxonomy): domain Eukaryota; kingdom Viridiplantae; phylum Streptophyta; class Magnoliopsida; order Poales; family Poaceae; genus Avena; species Avena sativa. The sequence goes on along the minus strand of OV702292.1, from coordinate 258,392,342 downwards.
TGGAAGAAGAGTTACAATCCTAACTTTCAGTAACATTATGCTAATCCTGCAGGTAACTCTAATAATAATATTGGATTTAGTAATGGTAGTCTCCAAGAAACGCTTAAATCTTTCATAGACTCACAAAATCAACAAAATAATATTCTAGTCAAAATTACGGAGAACCATGATGCTATGCTTGGTAAATTATCTAATTAAGCTGTTAGTTTGAGAAATGATTTGCAGGCCCTTAAAGAACGAACAAGGATCGTTGAGGCACAGCTTGGTAAGATAACCGAGAGTCAAACTCTCATTCTAGCTAAATTTGCAAGTAAAGCTGAGCCCAATCCTGTTGAAGAACTCAAAATGATGAGGATCCAAAGGGAGGAGCCTGAAGGACTTGATTATAGTAATGCCCCGTCACCAAGCTACACCATCAAACATATCGTAAAGAGGATCAACGTAAAAATGTCGGTAAGTGAAGATAACGATGAAGCCATGTATCAACACTTTGTTTATCAAGTAGCAATTAAGGTACGCGAGCTTGAAGAAGAATACAAGAAAATCGCTGAAAAGCTACATGTTAAACTAGATGACATATTTGAGCCTTCTATTAAGATAAAGATTGGGACCAATGAGATAGCTCACTTGGTGATCTAGGTGCAAGCATCTCAACAATTCCAAAGAGTCTTTTTAACAAGTTAAATCTTGGCTTCTTTGAATTTACTGAATTAAAATTGCATCTAGCAGATTCTACCTACAAACAAGCTATAGGGATTAAGGAGAACACTTTAGTTTACATCAAAGGTTGTCGCGCTCTCATTGATTTCATTATAGTTGACATGCCTGAAGATACTGTTGCTCCTATAATACTAGGCCGTCCTTTCTTGAGAACTATAAAGGCTTTAATTAACCTTCATGAATGGAATGTGAAGTTGCAATTTCCTTTGCGGGATCCTTTTGTTATCCATTCCCCAGGAAGAAGAAAGCCAAACATGACGAGAAGGAGGCCATCACTTTGAAGGCCAATTACTTTAGAGTGGGTGTTCCACTCATCTGGCCTAAGTAAGTATCATCAAGGTCAAGATATTGACCAAAAAAGAGCACTCCATGGGAGGCAACCCATGTTAAACAAAGGTTTGAGTTAAGTTTTTAGTTTTAGTTTAAGTTCATGTTTAATAAAGAGTGCTAGAAAAGTCCATTTGAGGAGAAGAAGTTCGGTAGTACTTGAAATTCTTCTTTATTCATGCTATTGTTGGTCGACAATATTTACTGTCAATTTTCTATCAAAAAAAGTTATATCACTAAGTTACAGGAAAAGAAATATTTTACGAAGAAACAGAAAATTTTTGACGCACGTAGAGAGTTTAACGACCAACTATACGGTGGCAATAAAAATTCCGGCCATATAGTTCCGGCCATATAGATATCCTTGTCAACAAAAATTTTTAAGCAATATGTACTGAGATTTTAACGACCAACTATACTAGGGGATAAAAATTGCGGCCGTATACTTCCGGCTATATAGATATCAATGCCTAAGTACAATTTCTTTTGATATGTACTGAGAGTTTAACGACTAACTATATGGCGGGAATAAAAATTCCGGCCGTATAGTTCCGGTCGTATAGATATCGATGCCTTTGCAAATTTTCTTTCACAGGGACAGACAGTTTAACAACCAACTATACGGCCAAAACATTTTGTTTTGCCCGTATAGCTGCGCTGCTAGGAGGAAACCATAATATTTTTATAGAATGCCAACTATACGGCTGGAACGCATGTTCCGCCCATATAGTTGCGCCCGTATAGTTGCGTCCGAACACAAAATTGCACGGGAAGGTACTCCCAACTCCAAAACTTCAATCATTTTTCTTTCTTCTACCTCCAAACTCTCTCAAAACCTCAAGGGATCTCCATCTCTACTCAATTTCATTCGATTTCCTCGTACAGAAGTGATCTATGGTATGTTTATCCTCCGATCCTCCAATTACTTTTTGCAAATTCATCTTCGATCTATTGTCATTGTCAATCTAGGGCGAGACCTACTATGAACCAATTGCCATGATTTTCTTGCCTAGATTATTATCTTGAGGAGATTATTTAGTGTGCTTAGATGAGGAATATATTGTACTTACTATTGTTGGATCAAAGAAGTTTATTTTTGCCTTTCTTCAATCTTTTAGACGATGAACACAAGGAGCCAAACTTGTGCTCGTGCCACCGCTAGTGCTTCTCGGGCTATCGCACAGGAATGCATGGGGATACGGTTCAGGGATGAGGCCCATCGTGATCGCTTCAACGGGATCAAGAAGCGTGAAGTGAAGGCCACCAAGTGGGCTTACCCCATTATATTGAACCAACTCGGTATTTCTGATGACTTTAATTTAGTTTGCAATAGAGCTGACCTGCAAAACTTTGTGTACAATGATGTACCTACTTATCGCCGCTTAACCAATGAATTCCTAAGTTTGTTGCAAAGCACCATTAAACAATGGCAAGGAGAGGATACTATTTCTTTCCGTCTGAAGAACAACAACTAAACTTTAACGTTATATGAATGGTGTGCATGCTTTAATTTGCCGAAAAATGATGTTCATGCTTTATGTGCATCCTTTACTGGCTTAAGTCCTTCCCCGGATCAATACTATAATGGAATGAGCTTCACTAGTAGAGTGAACAAGGGGAAGAATATTCAACATCCTATAATTCGCTATTTGTTCTATGTTATTGGTAACACCTTGCATGCACGTAATGAGTTCACGATACTCAACAAGGAGGACATCCTAGTCCTTGCAAAGGATGCTTACATCAACTGCAACCTGTCACTCAACTTGGGTGCCATCCTTGTGCGCTACTTGGAGCAGTAAGCCTCCCAAAGACAAGGGCCAATCATGGGAGGAGGCGTCATCACCATGCTTGCCGCTGCCCTAGACATCGATCTAGGTGAGTTGCAACCTGTATTAGGTGAGACATGTGTTGCTTTCTCCACCTTGAGGGCCTGTGGAATGCTCACTAGGAGAGTGGTGTTTAATAACTGCATATTGCTGGAGTTGGGCGTATCTACCCCACTCCTTTGCCTAATGGTCTTTTCTCTATCGAGGAAGGACGTTTGCTATATGATTCACAGGTTGAGAAACACCAACCCGAGGAAGAGATTCCTGAAGAGGATGAGGACCAAGAGGAGGAGCAAGAAGTTCCTTATCAAGAGGAGCAGCCACAAACCCGGTTCGCGACATACCAAGATTTCCAAGGACTTGGAGGGACTATGGAGAGGATGCACAACTTCTCTTTGAACCTCCAAGAATCAACAAGTAACCTCTCAACTCAATTTGCGAACTAGAGTAACGATTTTTCCCGCCACCACAATGATTTGAAGGGCTTGCAAAAGCCTAAGCTTGGGGAAGTTTCCTCATGTATCTTCATTCATTTACTTTTATTTATTTCAAGGTTACGTTTTTATTTGACTTTATAAGCACTCGTGTTGGTTTCCCCAACACTTTATATTTAGTTCTTTCTATTTTGCTTTCGAAATTTTCTAGCCGAACTTTGCCGCCAATTTTCTATTCTTTAAATTCCCTCTCTTGAAAATCACAAAAAGATTTCTCCATTTTTTCTTATTTCCCTCTTTCTTTTCTTTCTACCTCGAGGTATTCATATATTTGCAGGTGAGTGATCGACTTCGAGTTTCCAAGAAACAAATATAAAAGGAAGAGAGAAGTGGAACCAAACATGAGAGGTATGCCTTATGACTCCCCACTTTTGAAGTTTGAGAAACCCATGCTAGTTAGTAGTAAATGTTGAGATATTATATTTGTGGAGTGAGTCTTTGTATCATAGTAAGATTGTCGTTTTCATGGGTATTTAATTGGGCTCATTTTGCTCCAGCTCTCGTAATTAACCAAGTCTTGCCTAAAAATTGCAAAACAATTGTAATAAGAAAAAGTCTCACAATTGAAGACTTGGGTGTTGTAGTGCTTAGTCCCGAAGCTTTATTTCTAGAGGCACTCAACACCACTGAAAATGTTAATTGACTTGATAACTCTCTTTAAAAGGATTTGTTCGATTGAACTAATGTTTAGCGGTTTTTGTGAGCATGCTAAAGTTCGTCTTGTTAATCATAAGAATGATATAGCTTTACTCGTGTCAAACTTCATGGGATGCCAACAACTCCGTTGACCTACGAATAATCTTCATGGAGGAAACTCCTACATTTTGGCTATGAGTTGATTAAACACTTGTAGATGCAATGCTATAGTGGGTAAGATTCTTGGCACTCCCGGACAGTTGTAATCATGATGGAATCACTCCTCTGGCTATTATGAGTAATCATTATGCAAAAGTAACAAAAATCTTAGTGATGCCACGAGTGTCTATCACAGCCCGATAAACTAATAAAAATCTCTAGCATGCTCTTAATTACTTAAAAACTGAAATTCTTGAAGGACAACGAATAGAAAAGTAGTGTTTGCAAAGTATTGATTCATTGATCTGGGAGAATTGATATACTCTAGTGTAAATGCTTTTTATGACAACTCTCACACTCTTAATTTACATGATTATACTTTACTATTCAAAGGCAAGCCTATGAGTTGATTACTTGACATGGAATAAAGTTTACTCATTTAAATCATCCATGTTTAAAATAATTTTGCTGCGCTATAAGGATGCATGAAACCCGTATGATATGCTTGCCATTGCTCTATCTATGCTGAAGTTTTTTAGATTTACGAAGTGGAGGAAACATGAGACTACTAATCATGAGTAAGATCACCATCTCATTATTTCTGTTTAAATGCTGAGTTCCTTTTTGATTTTGGTTTTCTTGCTCGGGACGATCAAGTTTAAGCTTGGGGAGGTTGATGGCTCTGAAATATAGACATCTACGTCCACATTTAAACTGGATATTAATCATATTCTTGATGAAATATCTTTCTAACCCCTGCCACTAATGCTAATATTCAGAGGGGTATGCAATCCTTTCTTCTTGTATTTTTCCTACGCAGATAATGTCATTTAAAGGAGGGAATCACTACATTAAAGTCAAAGATACGAGATTTCCAACAACCATAAGAAACTAGGAGCCGAACAACAGAGGTAGACGCTTTAACGACCAACTATACGGCTGGAGCAAAAATTCTGATCGTATAGCTCCGGTCTTATAGTTGGCGCCGCCACCGTTAGGTCAAATAGAACAATTTTGGTGAAGGGACCCCTATATAAAGAAGCCTCAGGCGACGAGAAAACAAGCCAGACCTCCCCAAAAATTCTCGGCCATAGATCTCCAGCCACCTCCAGATCTCCAAACCATTCTCCATCTGCATAGCCATATTCCACCACTTGTAATAGTAGATCTCTTCTCTGGTTGGCGACATTGTAAGACTATTGCTATCAATCTTATGATTTTCATTACAATGTTTGTGATTGTTGATCTCATCTCTATGTGTGAGTAATTCTCCTTGGGCTAAGGGCTTTGGCCTAGCCATGTAGCAATTGTGCATGTGATTTATCATAGATGGGATCGTGTATTAGTTTGTATGACATGATGATTATTGTCTCCTCTCTTGCCTCAATCCAAGGACTTGTTAGGTACCCAAGACCCCGAGGGTTGAGACAACTACAGGGAGTGTGAGTAAAGACTGATCTGCAGGTTGGGAACCCTAGTGACAGAAGGGGTAGTACGGCTGTATGTGAGGGATTTGCTTGGGATTAACGGCGACATCACTATGCATATCATTAGTTCTCTTTCTTCTATGGATGAGACATGTAGATTATTTCTATAAGCGGCTGCGGAGGCAATAGCAATTATGGATGCACTACCCACATATAATTTATCTTGCTCTAACAAGTACACGCGTACTTTATTTCTATCTTTTATTTCCATCAGATGTTTTTGCATAGCTACAGGTGAAACCGAACGACCTAGGCCCTCTCTCACCACCATCGACAACAACAAAAATATGAAAGATATTTGTCTGGTAAAAACACAAAAGGAATTCTAAAACTTCTGAAGGTCCGTTAAAGTAACTTCACTATGCATTCGCTTCCCGTGGATTCGATAAGGTTTACTAGGGAAAAAGAGCTATACTACATCAGTAATCCAGATCGAAGGTACCAATACCCCTTTGATCATTAGGTATTAGTGGTAGGGTTTAGAGAGATATTGCATCAAAAGTATGCATAATATCCAGTTTAAATGTGGACGTTGATGGCTATATTTCACAGCCATCAGGCGCCAACTGTCATGGTGTTGAACACGGCAGTGTCATTGGGGATGGCATGAGAGGGGACAATCAGGATGCTATCGGTGCCTACTCGCAATGTTTTGGGCACAAATACTGCAAACACAGCGATGTACCTAGGTTCGGAGCCCTCTTCTCGAGGTAACACTCGTACTCCTGCAAGGATCTACAAGTGCTCCTTGAGCTATTTCCCTAGGTGCTATCGAGAGCTAGAGGAACATGAACTACTCAACTTGTCGATTATGGCTAACTTCTAACTTGTAATGCCTTACCTTGAACCCCAACACTATCCCCCTTATATACTAGTGGAAAGAGTAGGTTACACTGTGGGCTCGAGGGTTTACTGTTTGGGCTTTGGGTTTACAAAGCGAGCCGGCTGCCGGGTCTAGTCGGTGGTCTAGGACCCGGTCAAGGTCTAGTAGAAGTGGGGACAGCCCCGTAGCATCTCAGCGCTGCCTCTTTGGGCATCACCCGGTGCTTTATCCATCATCTTGGTGCTTTATCCATCAGTTGGAGCTTTATCTGTCAGCTGGTGATTTACTCGTCAGCCTCGAGCCTTGGCACTTTGGCATCCTCATCTAGTAGTGCCGTCAGGGTGACGTGCCAGCCTGTATGGTCAAGGGTGCGCTCAGCAAGGAGCGTCACCCTCCCACATACCCTTGGCCAACGGATCCGAGGCGACCGAGTGTAGGTGGCGACCCAGCCCGGTCTCGTGGCCACCCGGCTAGACGGGCCAGCCGGGGAATCTTGAGGTGGACCGGGTGCAACGTTCCACCCGATTGTGGTTCCTTGTCTTGCGACCATCCGGCCAGCTCTCCCTGGAGCCAGCCAGTTGAGCCTCGCTTGGCCTACCCGGGGGTCATCCCCCCCCAGGTCCAAAGTAGTTAGATAAACTATAATACATAGGAGAGACTCCACATAAATATGTGCATATTGATATGAAATTGAATTTCATGCACAACTTAGCCGATTGGATTTGGTGGAGTTTCCCTTATATATTGGATCAAATAAAGCAAGCATGCCATAAAATAAACATGTAGTAAATATGCATGCACAAGGCTTTCAAGAACCAAAAGGAGATATAGTTTGAAAAAAAAATAGCAAGAAAGCCAAGAAGGCACGCCTAAGTGTGACTCGACTAACGGTTGTCCAAAATATATCAAAGACCAAATCAACACATAATAGACGCCGAGTTCAACAAATGAACAAGGCAAAAGCCAAAGAGCAAAAAGGATAAACAAATACAAATGCTCAACGATTTATATCATTCAAATGGTTAAATAGAAATCATAGAATGAGAAAATCAACTCCAAAAAATACCAATTGAAATAAAATGGTTCCAACAAAAGAACCAAACACTCAACACTTTTCAAGATGGCACAAAGTACCAAAGAAAAGATTTATCTTCCAAAGACATAAAACATGGTAGGGATTAAAACATGTCATGAAGAAGCATAAAAGGAGTGTTCTAAATAATATAGGAGAACTCCCGCATGATTAGTGACAAAATGATTTCAAGACAAATAAAGATCCATATGGATTGAGGAAGAAATGGGAAACAAAACACAAAAATATCTTGGAAAGAGATAAGGTAACTCAAGCAAACGCCAATGTGAAAATGATCAAGAAGATCTACCACATATTAGTACCTATTGTCCAAGGACAAGGGACTTGCAAATATTTCCCGGTTGTAGATAGCAAATATAACCAAGATCATATTCACAACGAGAAAGTAAATGTCAAAAAAATAGGAATTAAAACCAAGACATGAAAGATATCCTTGAGGGTTTCAACTAGTTAAAACAATCACGCAAAGCAATGATTAGGATAACTAGAGGCAAAATTCTTGCCAACTTAGATATAAGAATTCATATATGATGAAACCCATATCAAGGAAATCTCTCATAAACAAGATCCAAAAGATAAGGAATAAAAGCATTATACCAAAAAGGACTTGTTTCAGCACATGTGACACATAGGAACTAGATAATTTCCAATATCAATTCTATGTGACACAGCCTCAACTATTCACATTTTCTCGGTTTGTAATATGCACTAGACATATGACTCCCCCATAATGTGATAAACCATAAATCTCAACATGAGGCAAAAATATCCAAATAGAAATAATAATGGACATAATCGAACTTGAATTTCTCATGAGAATCATACCACATAGAGACTAGATAATATTGCAATATCAGTTCTAGGTGGTATTCCTCATGTTCACACAATTTTAGTATTGGGGAATGACCAAGCATAACACTCCCCCGAACTGGGATAGCCCATTAATCTCTCACAAGAGCCAAATAAGATACCAAATATAATCAAGAAAGGCTCTAACACAAGAAAGACACATACATGGTGTGCCACCCAACATACACAAATATATTTGAAAACTCAAGACAATTACGTGGAAGGCACAATATGTACAAAAGCATTAAAGGTACAAAACTAACACATGCACCAGGGGCGAGTAACTTTCAATGTAATGAATTGAGCATAAGTTACCGCATGGAGGAACAGTGGAAATATGATAGAGGCAATATAATCCACATGACTTGACTTGTCAAATATACTATATGAAGATCCCTCAATTCTTCATGATGAAACCAAGTCTCCATTGTCCTCCAAAATCACCTATTGATCAATTGTTTGTCCCCAACCAAGTTGGGTCCTAAAAAGTTAGTCACAATAGGCTTGGCAACCCAAATGGTTCTTTTCTTCACACCACATTGGGCACCAACAAATTTGGCAAACACATTGCCAACCTCATCCTTATGAAGACAATAAGCATCATAAATCATGATAGGATTGGGTGAGGAGTTACCAATGGTGCATGAGGAACAAATGTACCCTTTCTCATGGCAAATGTAGCAAGTTCTTATCTCCCCATTGTTTTCACTTGATTTCTCTACAATGGGAGCATTAGCTTGAACCTTCTTAGGAAGTGGCCTTTCTCCAACTTGAGATAGGCCATGACCTTGAAATAGAGGTCGCTTCCCTTTTTTCTTCTCACCAAGAGGCTTCTTCTTCAAAGGGCAAGACCTAACATGGTGCCCTTCAATTTTGCACTTGAAGCAAACAATCTTGGCTGAATTCTTGACTTGTTCTTGGCACTTCTTATTGTTGCTCTTCGACTTCTTCTTGATAGTAGATTTGTTCTTGACATTGGATTTGAATCCAAGCCGAATCTTGTAATTGGGGGCTTTTTGCACGCTCAAGATCTTGTTTAGTGTGGCCTTCCCTTTATGACCCTTTTTCAAGTCATTCTTCAAAGAAGTGACTTGAGCCATGATCTCTTTAATTTCCTCTACATGGTAAGTGTGAACAACAATACCAGAGGAAGTGGATGCTATAATGTTAGAGCAACAAGGCATGGAATGTAATTCATCACAAGATGTAGCAATGGCATGAGTAGATGAATTACAAGGACTAACACATGGCAATATGACATTGGGACTAGAAGTAGTGCTAATGTCCACATGAGGCTCATTAGATGTTACATTTGACATAATAGCCTCATGATATAATTTTAGCCTATCATGGGAGGCTAGAAGATCCTCATGTGACCTTGATAGCTTACCATGACTTTCTTTCAAGATCCCATACTTGCTAGTTAGCAAAGCAAGTTGAGTCTTTAGCTCAACATTCTCCTTCAAAATAGATGCTTCACAAGAAATAGAGTAAGTAACACAAGCATTATAATTAATTGCAAGAGGTGAGGGAAACTTTGAAAGCTCTTTTGAGTAAGAGGCTTTAAGTGTGACTCGATGAGTTTGATGAGCTCACCCTTAATGACCCTAGAGCCATTTTTTAGGTGCTCAGAATCCTCAAGGAGTTTAGCATAAGCAACTTGAAGCTCATCATTTTTATTTTTGATATCACTTGCCACCTCAAGATCTCTATCATGAGATTCCACCACTCTAGACAACTCTAGAGCAAAAGTATCCTTAAGAGATTCCTTAGTGGTTTGTTACTCTTCAAGAGCTACATCTAGATTAGCAATTTTATTAGCATACTCACGCTCAAGTCTACTCATTTTTATCCTCATCCTCATCATCACAAGTGGTATTGGGTTCCAAAATAGGAGTTACCTTTGAATCCCTAGACATAAGGCATATGTGGGTACCATGAGAGGATGATGATGATGAATTATTTGAAGCTCCATGCAAAACCTTGTCTTGGCCCATAGAATCTTCGTTTTCCTCTACATGGTTAGAAACACAAGCACTAGAGGAAATACAAGGATTTTTATCATGGCAACAAGACAACACAAGCATATAATCATAAGGTTTATTCATGCCATTTATACATGATATGCAAGGACTACCAACACAAGTATATAAGGAGTTTTGGGTGTGACAAGTGTTAGAGTCCAACGATAGACCATTGCAACTAGATAGAGATGAAGGATGACTAATAGTAAGCTCACTATCCATATTGCAATTTCTATTACCAATCACCATATCATTACCTTGTGAATAATCACATGTTGGTGAGGTGGTAGAAGATGAGAACTCATCTCGACCAGAAGTGGAAGCAACACAATCTCAAGAGTATTTGACACAACATATTTATCTTCAAGTTTTGTCCATAACTCATGAGCGCTCCAAAAAGGAATGATTCAAGATGTAACTACATAGATCAAAGCATTAACAAGCACATTGGAAGCTTGAGCATCTAGATATATGTTTTTCTCATCCTCACAAGATAGATTTTCAAAATCCATAGGAGGAGAAAAACCTATATCTACAATATGCTCAAAATTTGGGTCCATGTTCCGAAAAGGAATAAGCATACTAGTTTTCCATATATCATAATTATTTCATTGTGCCCTAATCCCCTAGCCAACATCTTTACTCTCAAGGTGGTGAAGCCTAAAATGAGAGACCGGGCTCTAATACCAATTGAAAGGACAAGGATGTCGCCTAGTGGGGGGTGAATAGGCAGAGTGGATTAACAAAGGTAGAATTAAACTAGGTTTACTTTGTCAAGCAAAAAACCTAGAACAACTAGGGTTCACCTATGTGGACCAACAACTTATGCTAAGCAAGACAAGCAACTATGTGATAGCAAGATATAGACTTGAAGCACGAAGGTATCACAAAGTAAGGTGCATAAGTAAGAGCTCGGGTATAGAGATAACCGAGGCACGTGGAAACAACGATGTTTTACCGAGTTCCTACCTACAATAGAGTATGTCTCGTTCAGAGAGAGTGTGGTTTCAAACCACCAATGCCACAAAAGGCCTCCCTTGTTCTCCGGTGAATCTCACCCCAACGGGATCGATCCACCCTTCCACTATCGGTGCACTTGTCGGTGGCAATTCGAAACCTCTCACAAGATTGGGCACTTCTCCACAACTCAATTGGAGGATCCCAACTAACAAGCTTGGGGAAAGCTCCACAACTTAATCGGAGGCCCCAAGTATCCACAAACCTGCAATACAACCAAATTGTCTAGGGTTCCAAGAACCCAAGAGTAAAAAGCTTCTCACATTTCACCCAATTGAATCCTCACCGAGAACCCAAACCGATGCACCAAATGTGATGGAAAGAACACAAGATGTGCTCAAGTGCTTCTCTCCCAAATTCCACCAAAGCTACAAAAGCTTATGGGGGAATAAGAGAGGAAGAACAATGGAGGAAATCCACACAAGACTCCAAGATCTAGATCCCAAGATGTTCCCCTCACTTAGAGGAGAGATTGATTGGTGGGATTATAGATCTAGATCTGTTGGGGGGATAACCACGGGTAGGGTCACTCCGGGGTATGAAGGCCGAGTTAGCCGAGGTTCAGCAAGGCCAAAGAGGATGTTGGCCGGGTCAACTCCAGGCAGGCCGGATCACGGGGTAACCCGGACCAGGAGGGGGTCGCCTAACATTGTCTCAGCCGACTTAAGGGTAAGTCAGAAGTGCTTGTCTAACTTATATGCAGGAACAGGTGTGGCCGGATCTACTATGATCCGGGTCCCCGCTTTGCTTCTGGGAGAAGGAAGGAATCTCTCTGGTCAAAAAGAAGGTCCGGTATGCACTGCATGAGCGAAGCAAGCAAGGGCAGGACCACCGGGTCATGGCCAACAAGGGTGACGACGCCCATGTCAGATGACGCAGGCGCCGCAAAGGCTTACGTAGCTAAAGCATGTATGACGTGGGGGAAAAGCACCCCGGTCGGGTTACCACTTTGAGAGGAGGCATATTCTTAGGAATATGCCTCCACGTATGCCCTAGGCAGGGACCGAGCCTCCTCTATATAAGGGGGGCTAGGGTTCCAGTAGAAGGGGTTGAGCTCTAGTTGGGTTGGGTTTTCTTTGATACTAGCGGAGCTAAGGTTCTAGGGAAAAAACGGTGGGCAAGAGTAAGAGAGCTCCTTCTTCCTCCTCTCGCCAATACAGCTCTAGGAGCACTTGTAATCTTGAAAGGAAATCAATACAAACTTCTGCGTGGAGAATCACTCCACTATCCCTCCCTGGATTCCCCTAGCGTGTATTAGTCCCCACCTTTAGCCTATCCATGGCATCTGCCGTGACACCACCACGACAGTTGGCACCCACCGTGGGGCTAGCGGCGCTAGCAGGGGTGAAGATCCGAACGGGAAACCTCATCGGCACAGGCGAACGCATCGTCTCCGGACTCGTTCAGCGCTTTGGAGCAATGGACTTCGTCAGCAACAATGCTGGCTGCTTCGGCACGGGACCACTTCCGCGCAACGACCTCTTCATCAAGTTGGGTGCACACAAGGTCTACGTTGCTGTGGACGTATCATGCGTTCACCCGCAGCGCGTCGTCGAGGCAGGGGAACCACCCCTTAGTGTGGTTCACGGTGCGCGTATCACTCGCTCCCTGAACCGTGCTGAAGTGATGATGACTGCGCCGGGGGCAGGTGCAAGCAAGGATCCAGCACCGGACCCGGAGGTAACACCTAAGGCACCAAGGAAAGGTAGAGGACCTCCACAAGAGAGGCTTGAGAACGTACTGAGAGAAGTTATGGATAGCTTGGCTAACCCGGTAGCAGCAGTGGTAGATCTGGCCCAGGCACAGGCCGAGCTAGACGAAACTAGGCAAAAGATACCAGAGGGCGCAAAGAAAATAGCCGCGGCTCAGCAGTCGCTGAACATGACACTGGGTGAGTATGCAAAGGCAAACAATGTAAAAGGGAGAAATCTCATGAGAGAGATGAACAGAGAAGGTGATGATGGAGCCGAGGGGTCGGAAAACTATTTGTCCGTTGGGTTGCGAGGTATAGTACCCCGGCGAAGAACCTCAGAGCAGCGGATGCGGCTGCATCCGAGTTAGAGGGTCTGACGGGTGAGGCCCGTCAAAGACAGCAAGATAGGTTTAATGAGCTGGTTCGGATCGCGAACATACAGAACGAAGAGCTACTCAGAGCTAACCCGGAGAAAGCTGGAGCTTCCAAAATCGTTCATTCGGCGATGGGTAACCCGGAGAAATCTGCTGGAGCCGCATCGTCACCTCATGGTGGTCCAAGGAGAGAAGAGGTAGTAACCTCAGCCAGACGGAACAAACAGATCGTCCTGTACGACCCGACGCGTGCAGGAAAAGAAAAAGAAACGCGGAGAAATGATGATCGACGAAGTGTGAGCCGAGGTGAAGCCGGCTGAGGTAACCACGACCAAGGCTATGCCAGTCAAGGGAATGCTGCCAACGGCAATGCCGGACAGCGAAATTCCGCAGGAGCAGGACAACCGCAGCAGCGGAATATACCAAGGCAAGAGCAAAGAGCCGGCTGAGGTATGCAACAGAAAGGTGCTCCCCAAGTGCAAAACCGATACAATGACAGTGATTCGTAGATGGTGAACGCGGGGTACTCGAGACCGGACTATCATGTGATAGGGTCAAGATTGGGAAGCAGGGATTTAATGCTGGATGACGCCAGGTTAAAACTGGATCGCATGTATAGGTTGGAACAGATCGAATGTCAAGGTCCCCCGGGTCCAGCGTTCTTTGGACCCCGGATCATGAAGGAGCCACCGGTACCCAACTTCCAGCTGCCCAGAGGCACGAAGACGTATGACGGCAGTACCAAGCTGGAGGATTGGCTGATAAACTATGCTATGGCTGTGAAAATTGCCACTGGCAACTTGAGATGGGCTGTACGATACGTACCCTAGATGTTGGAAGGTCCGGCCAGAGTATGGCTGAATAATTTACCACCCAGAAGCATCAACTGCTGGATAGATTTTGAAGAAATGTTTATCAGCAACTTCTCAAGTACATATCAGAGGCCGAATAGGCCGCAGACCCTAGCAATGTGCAAGCAAATACCTAATGAGACGGACCGTGAATTCTTGACCCGGTGGTGTACTGTGAGAAACTCGTGTGAGGGTGTCATAGAGTCACAGACCATAGCATGGTTTGCACAAGCGTGCAGATACTGCAGCGAGTTGTGGATGAAGTTGCAAAGGAAAATTCCAATTACGTTGGCAGAGATGATCTGGATTGTTGATTCGTATGCCTTGGGTGATCCGACTCAACCTAGTCTCGCATCAAACGAGTCAAACGAGGAATACTATCAGAGGGATGGAGCCGGGTCATCCCGGAGGAACGATTACAGAGGAAAAAGAAGAGATGATAGACCGGATCATCGCTACGGTTCGCAACAAGTTGCAGCTATGAATCAAGATCAACTCGGAGCAGGGAGCAACCAACGCCAGAGAACGGGAGGGCAATGGACTCCAAGAAATGATGGCAAGAAAACATGGACTCCGGAGCAAAAGAAATAGTGGCAAGAAAAGAAAGACCGTCCGAGGTATACCTATGAGTTGATGTTGGACCAGCCGTGTAAGTTTCACACGCCAAATCCGAATAGCCCGGCGGGTCACACAACGAGGCAATGTGAGTGGATGCGTAAGATAGAACAAGGTGGTTCGGGGAATGCTCAGGCACCCCGGAATGATCAACCTCGGCAGGAGTTACCTCGGCAGCAATTGCTCTCCGAGGCGAACACGCAACAGCTAATGTTGCCTCCCCCTCCGCCGAGGTATGACAACAATGAGAGAAGGGATGCAGTGCATCAGGTGGAAAATCAGCAACAGCCGGATCAGAGGTACCCCAGAAACGAGGGAAGGAATGAGTACAGAGAACATCACTAGAGCTATTGTGTGTTCACAACTGAGGAAACAGATAGGAAAAGCTTGCAGCGCCGACATATGGAGGTCAATGCGGTAATGCCAGCAGTGACGAGGTACATGCCTTTGTTGGACCAGGAAATCACCTGGAACATCAAAGATCATCCTAAGCTTATGCCGAGTCCAGGCTCATATGCGCTAGTGATAGATCCAACATTCATTGGACCAAACATCAATGTGAGGTTCTCCAAGGTACTGATTGACAATGGCAGTAGCATTAACATCATGTATGCAGATACGATGTGCAAGTTGGGCATCTCGGAGAACATGCTCCAGGCTTCGAGAACAACTTTCCATGGCATTGTACCAGGCATTTCTTGTGAGCCCATAGGCAAGGTCCGGGTCGACGTGCTATTCGGCACAAGAGATAACTGCCGAACTGAAAATCTGGAGTTCGAGGTGGTGAACTTGGAAAGTGCGTATCACGTGTTACTCGGAAGACCAGCATTGAACAAGTTCATGGCAAGCTGCCACATCAGTTATCTGAAGATGAAGTTGCCCGGGCCAAATGGAGTGATTACCATTGCTGGAGATTTCCGACGTTCCATTGAGTGTTCTTCAGCCGGGTCTAACCTAGCCAAGTCACTCGTGATTGCGCAAGAGAAAAGAAAAATCCAAGAGGTGGCGGCATTAGCTCAGTCCGCGCAGCAGTATATGCCGGCGTTGAGTAACCCGCATGGCAGCGTTTCATTCGAAGCCGCAAAGGACACCAAGAAGGTTCTAGTTGATGACATGTTCCCGGAGCGCACCTTAACTATTGGTGCCGGGTTAACTGACAAATAGGAAAGCGAGCTCGTCAACTTCCTCCGTGAGAATCGGGATATTTTTCCTTGGTCTACACAGGACTTGCAAGGTGTTCCGAGGGAGTTGGCCGAGCACTCTTTGAACGTAAGGCCCGGAGCAAGGCCGGTGAAGCAACCTCTTCGCCGCTTCGCTGAGGATAGGAGAAAAGCCATTGGAGACGAGATAGCTCGATTGCTAGCAGCAGGATTTATCATGGAAGTACTATATCCAGATTGGCTCTCTAATCCGGTGCTGGTAGAAAATAAGAAGGATGATCCGAACATAGCAGTGGTTTGGCGTATGTGTATCGATTACACGAACCTGAACAAGGCGTGTCCAAAAGATCCATTTCCACTGCCGAGGATAGATCAGGTCATAGACTCAACCGCGGGATGTGAATTGTTGTCATTTATTGATGCATATTCTGGTTTCCACTAGATACCTCTAAACCCAGATGATCAAATAAAGACTGCGTTTATTACCCCGTACGGGGCTTATTGCTATCGCACTATGTCGTTTGGTTTGCGTAATGCAGGTGCAACGTACCAAAGATGTATGCAAAAATGTTTACACGACCAAATAGGTCAAAACGTACAAGTATACATGGATGATGTGGTTATCAAGACCAAGGAAAGCAAAACGCTCCTTGACGACATCAGGCAGACATTCGCGAACTTGAGAAGGTTCCGGATGAAGCTTAACCCGGAAAAATGTACCTTCGGTGTCCCGGCTGGAAAATTACTCGGATTTCTCGTCTCCAACCGAGGTATCAAGGTTAATCCAACTAAGATTCGGGCCATTGAGCGAATGGAGCTGCCGAAGTGTCTTAATGATGTCCAGAAGTTCACTAGGTGCCTAGCATCGTTGATTCGGTTTGTATGTCGGTTGGGAGAAAAGGCACTGCCTCTCTACCAACTCATGAAAAAGTCGGATAAGTTCGTTTGGACACCACAGGCCAATGAAGCCTTTTTCCACTTAAAAAAGATGTTGGCCACTGCGCCAGTGTTAGCCTCTCCACTATCAAAGGAGCCAATGTTGCTCTACATAGCCGCAACCAACCGAGTTGTAAGTGTAGTGATTGTAGTGGAGCGCAATGAAGAGGGTAAGTCGGTGCAGAGGCCAGTATATTACTTGAGCGAGGTATTGTCTGCCTCAAAGCAGAACTACCCGCACTTTCAAAAGGTGGCATATGGTGTCTATATGGCGGCAAAGAAGTTAAAGCATTACTTTGAGGAGCACCCCATCAAAGTAATATGTGAAGCTCCCATATCCGAGATAATGGGTAACAAGGATGCGAGTGGCAGAATTGCAAAATGGGCAATTGAGTTAGCCCCTTATGCGGCCCAATACGACAGAAGAGAATCGATCAAGTCCCAGGTTGTGGCGGACTTTTTTGTAGATTGGGCCGAGGTACAATACGAACCACCGCCACCAGATCCGAACTACTGGAGGATGCACTTTGACGGGTCAAAAACCAAAACCGGATTAGGCGTCGGGGTTGTGCTTACCTCGCCAAAGAAGGACCAGCTAAAATATGTATTGCAGATCCATTTCGGGGCATCGAACAATGTCGCTGAGTACGAGGCTCTTGTGCATGGGCTCAAAGTGGCAAAGGAGATTGGCATATGTCGGATAATATGCTTTGGCGACTTGGATCTGGTGGTGCAGCAAGTGTCCGGAGTGTGGGAAGCCCTGGATCCAAACATGGCACTATACAAATTTCACGTGTAGAAGATATCTGGTAACTTCGAGGGGTGTGAATTTCACCATGTACCCCGAGTGGAAAACAAGGCTGCCGACATGTTGTCGAAGCTCGGATCGACCCGACAGGTAATTCCACCGGGTGTAGCATTGGAACACCTTAGAAAACCATCTATCAGGCCGTCCCCAGGAACCGACTCGATCTATGTCCCGGAAAATACGGTATCCGGAGCTGAGCCCATGGACATTGACATGGGAGGTGGCACGCGAGACCCGGGGACTACATCAGCAAACCCGGGGACTGCCTCGGCAAACCCAGGGACTACCTCGCTAGACCCGGGGACTGCTCAGCATGATCCAGCTGAAGTTATGCCGGTGGATCAGATGGAAATCGATGAGGACGTGTTCCCTGCATGAGCGATACCTGCTTGGGCACTGCCTATATTCCAATTCCTAAAAGACAGAACGTTACCCACTGAGGAGGTGTTAGCCAGGCAAACTCAGAGGAGAGCAAAAGCATACACAATTATCAATTTCGAGCTGTACAAACGGAGTGTAACCAACGTCCTCTAGTGATGCATTGACCCAGAAGAAGGACTTGACATCCTCAGAGATATACACCAAGGAGAATGCGGGCATCATGCCTCATCCCGAGCCTTAGTGGCAAAAGCATTCCGGCATGGGTTCTACTGGCCAAGTGCCTTAGAACAAGCGGAAGATCTGGTGAGAAAATGCAATGGTTGTCAAAGGTATGCCACTAAGAAACATATGCCAATGTCGGAACTCAAGACCATACCAATTACGTGGCCATTTGCCGTATGGTTCTTGGATATGGTTGGCCCATTCAAACCGGCGAAGGGAAACATGACACACATTTTGGTCATGGTGGACAAGTTTACAAAATGGATTGAAGTGAAACCTATAAGAAAATGTGATGGAGCTACGGCCGTGACATTTCTCAGAGACATCATCTTGAGATACGGTTATCCACACAGTATTATAACTGATAATGGAACAAATTTTGCGGAAGGAGCATTTGCGCGCTTTTGCCGAGACAAGAAGACCCGACTCGATGTAGCATCGGTAGCCCACCCCACATCAAATGGACATGTGGAAAGATCCAACGGATTAGTATTATCCGGGATAAAACCCTGGCTCATTGAGCCGCTACAAAGATCAGCGGGGTGCTGGATAGAAGAACTACCAGCGGTACTATGGAGTTTAAGAACAACTCCGAACTGATCAACAGGCTATACGCCATTTTTTATGGTATATGGGGCAGAAGCTGTATTACTAGCCGACATAGAGCATGATTCGCCTAGGGTCACACAATACACAGAAGCCGAAGTGCAAGAAGCCCGGCAAAATGATGTTGATCTGCTGGAAGAAGCGAGAGAATTGGCATTGTCCAGATCCGCCATATATCAGCAAAATCTCCGACGCTATCATAGCCGGAAAGTGTGCCCCCGAGTCTTTCGGGAAGGCGATCTGGTGCTCCGGTCGGTACAACGTACTACTTGCATGCATAAATTATCCCCCCATGGGAAGGGCCATTCATTGTGAGCAAAGCATTGCACAGTGATTCTTACTATCTTATAGATGCAAAGCCACAGGAAAAGAACAAGGCAGACACGTCCGGAGAGGAATCTAAGCGACCGTGGAATGTAGCACTACTTCGTCCCTTCTACACTTAGCTAAGAAGTGTATGTATCCGAGTCGTCTCATATGTTGGTATGTATGTCAGAAGTGAGCTTATCAATGAAATAGCAGTGCCTCGAGCAGTAACTCGGGGATTGCCTTAATAATTATTGTTGTTATCTCTCGTATGTTAGCTGGAATAAGTTGTTCTACTTAACCCGGATTAGTAATGTGTGAGCACCAAAAACCCAACTCTTCGACTTGCTGCTGTCCAACAAGAATTGGCTTCATGGCAAGCAAGAGAACAAGTTTGGAATTGCGTAGCACATGAAAAACGACTAAGGAAACGAATTTATTCGAGCTAACATTTGTTTTTCGGACTAACCCTGTATTTATTTTCAAGTTATTATGCTGAATTATTTTGATCTAAGCCTAAAATTTTCTAAGTATTGTTAAAACAATTTTTGAAGCTTGGATTCGTAAGTCGTAAAACCGAATCAAGGTAGACATGGACCGAGTCAGAGGATTAGACGAACAAGAAAATGAAACTCGGGGACTACGCCCAAGTTAATCCGGCATAGAAACGTAGTAGCAAAATATCACATATACGACATACAATTGCACCTGGCATACCGGGGATCTGATAAGTTTTCAAGTTTTTTGACCTAAGGAGCAGCAGGAGGAGAAAGTTCGGCGTCGTCATCGCTGTCTTCAATATCCGAGGCATCACCTTCTCCGTCCTCATCCGACCCATCTTCAACGTTCTCAATGTGCTCGTCCCCCGCGGATTCCAGGAAGCTCGGTCCTTCAACCCAGTCATGGATAGGAGAATATTCGATGAGGCTGTAGGCGCAAGCCTGGCTCCGAGCTACCCACTCCGGGTCATCAGTCCATCTGGATCCGGTGCGCCGAAGTGTAAGGAGGCTGAGGTCGATCTTCTCATACCACGTGAGTATGTGGTGAAGGATAGTATCAGCTGCGGCACGCCCAGCGGATTCTCTCCAGAGATCGAGCTGGTTCTCAGTCTCCATTAGCTTCTCGACGAGAATCGCGGTGGTCTCCGGGCTACTCTCTCCAGGCCAGAACATGTTGAAAATGCGAACTTCAATGTCTAGGATATCCTTGCCGTAATTCTTGATGATCTCCACGCGAGATGACAAGCTGACCAACAGGTCCTCCATGTCTTAAGGAACCTCCTCACCAGCAGGAGCGGCAGGAGTACCCCTCGCTTGGCGAAAATCTGCAACTGCTGCGCTTGCAATAGTGATGCTCTCAGGAAATTTGCCTGGAAGCCAGACAAGGGAAGAAGGTAAAGAAAAAGACATATGAAGCAACCCGGAAAAGTAGGTCGGAAGGAACTTACATGATATGTGGCTAAGGATCCGGGTTAACTCCTTGATGCAGTCATCGCTTCTCTTGCGAAGTTGCTCAAGCTCAGCGATTGCCGACCCAAGCTGGATGTCGGATTCTTTGAGTAGGTCATGGTCCTTGGAGATCTAGAGAGTAAGGCGCTCACGCTCTTCTGTGAAGTTCTGGCCAACCTTTTGGAGCTCGGTTTGGTGTTGGGCCTTCATCTTCTCCATCTCAGCCTTGAGCTTGGCAATCTCGTTGTCCTTAGTCCGGAGGAGAGCGAGCTCATCATCCTTTTTCTTCAGCTCGGCTTGACGCTGTCCTGCTTGTTCGAGAAAATGCAGCATCATATCAGGCACGGGCACACTATCCTCAAGCGATGCTGAAATAGTATGTTGACCCGGTAGAGCCGAGGAGTGAATGTTTGTCGAGCCAAGGAGAAGAGGAAATGGAAAACACTACGAGGTCGGACAAAAGAGGACATACCCCGGATTTCCTCCAAGTTCTTCCGCATGATCTTGTTCTCAGCCTCCACCCCAGCTGCAGAAACCGAATGAGGAGATTAGTTCGGCGGAAGAAGGTGAAGAAAAACCGAGAAGTGCCGAGGGAGAAAATAACCCCTCTTTTCATGTTCTGCAATAAGTGCAACATGTTTTGCGCGTAGCATCTTGTGGGTATCCAGCAGGCGTTGGAATTCAGTGCTCCGGCGATTGGTGGTTACCTGAAAAAAAGTACAGAAGTGTGAAATTAGCTTGGTGCATATTAGAAGTGTACAAAATCCGGGCCAAGTGGAACTTAAACCGGCTCTAGGTGTGTGCATATTCGAAGTGTACAAGATCCGGGCCAAGTGGAACTTAACCCGGCTCTAGGTGTGTGCATATTCGAAGTGTACAAGATCCGGGCCAAGTGGAACTTAACCTGTCTCTAGGTGTGTGCATATTCAAAGTGTACAAGATCCGGGCCAAGTGGAACTTAACCCGGCTCTAGGTGTGTGCATATTTGAAGTGTACAAGATCCGGGCCAAGTGGAACTTAACCTGGCTCTAGGTGTGTGCATATTCGAAGTGTACAAGATCCGGGCCAAGTGGAACTTAACCCGGCTCTAGGTGTGTGCATATTCGAAGTGTACAAGATCTGGGCCAAGTGGAACTTAACCCGGCTCTAGGTGTGTGCATATTCAAAGTGTACAAGATCCGGGCCAAGTGGAACTTAACCCGGCTCTAGGTGTGTGCATATTCGAAGTGAGCAAGATCCGGGCCAAGTGGAACTTAACCCGGCTCTAGGTGTGTGCATATTTGAAGTTCACATGCAGCTCCGTTAGTTTTCTAATGAGCATCCGGCCGAGTAACAAGCTACTCCACGGGAGGCTCGGGGACTAATGGTTATTATCTACAGCATGTAACGGAGAAATGACATGCCTCCATCATTCGCCCCGCGAGGTTAATTGCCTTAGCGGCGGTATTCATTTGGGTGGAAAATTCTGCGGGGCCGAACTTTTCCGGGAGATCATCGTTGTGGACGAACTCCGCCTTGTTCCAGTTCATGACAAACTCAATAAGACTCGGAGGGTACCGCTCACCGGTGGGCATATGGGGTGCCACCAAGCCCTTCGCGTGCGCTTCTTTCCTCTCAACCAAGGCAAGAGCTAGGCTGGTATGCAGAACCATCTGCTATGCATCAGTTGGCTCGGCAGGAACATCCTTCGCTGCTGGAGCTTTCTTTGGAAGCATCGACGCTAGGGTTCGCTGCCCAGCCTCGACAAATGCGGACTTGGTGGCATCCGGAGCCTTTTTGCCCTTAGCTTGCTAGGAAGAAGTAACTGTAGTGGATTTCCCCTTAGAAGCTGCAGGAGTAGTTCCTCGCCGAGGCTAAGATGACTCGGACGAGGCGGAAGAACTTGGCACTGGAGCTCTTGTAGCTGGACTTGGAGTTGTTGTTGTTTTTCTGGGTGCCGGAACAGGTGCTGGTGCTGGCTCGGTCGCTGGTACTGGAAATGCTGCTGGTGTCGGTGTTGAGATAGACTTGGTGGCTGCTGGTTGCGGTGATGCCGAAGTGGTGGACGTCGTCGCCTCGGCTGGACCGACCCCTCCCGCTCCGAGGTCGCGTTCCTCTCGACAAGGTAGTGCGGAACCCGGAGCAGCCGCAGAACCCTCCAGAATAGGGCTCAGCGGACATGACTCGTCGTCACGAGGAGGAGAAGGGCCGGATCGAAGTGGTGAAGAGATGCTTGATCCGCTCTGAGGGACCTCCACTGGAGCCGTGAAGAAGAGAATAATGTCAGAAGAGAAATTACCAAGATGCAAGGAAAAGTGAGTTATGCAACGAAAAATGACTTACGCATCCGAGGTTTCGGCCTCCTTGGGTTTCCGAGCCCTTCGTGTTGGGGATTTGCCTGCCGGCTTGGAGGCAGTCTTGTCTCCGGCCTACTTTCGCCTTTCTGTGGGCTGAGAAGGTTCGGAGGAAGAACTTGATGCGGCTCCGCACTTCTTCTTCGACGCACCGGAACCGGCTCGCCCGTAGCAAGTGGAGGATCCTCGTGGATATGCCCACCGCGGTTAGCTGATGCCGAGAAGGCAAAAGAAACAGGGACAGCCTCAACAGGTTCAATCACGTCGACATCCGAGTCATCCTCATCATCGGGCCAATCTCTAAGAGAAGAGAATTTACCGCTGGGTTGTTTTGTAGCGTCGGTCATAGGGAGAAACATCTCCTGGTCCGGCTCCTCCTCATCCGGGATTTCTCGGTCCGGCGCCCACTTAAGGGTCAGATCCGTACCATCCTCGAGAGTTTGCTGAAGGAACAGTTGAGAAAAAGCATGAAGAACAGAGTCAAAAATACAACAAAAACCGACACATATTTGATCCGAAATAAGTTTGCCCCGCGAAGCTTATCGCGGGAGGGAGCCTGTCACGACAGAAGTGCTCAATTCCCCACATCCATTCGACGGAGAAATCCTTGTGGGTGGTGAAAAGAGCCTTAACCCGGAGAAAAATCTCCGTGTTGCTCAACTCGAAGGAAGAGGTCTGGTTGGGGTCGCGGCCGAAACTCATGTGGCACACCTTGTGGGTGCGCTTCTGGAGGGGAGAGATTCGATTGCGCACGAATGTGATCATAGCATCCTCGTTGCGCAATCCGAGTTTCTTCAGCTCCGCGAACCTCTTGTTAACTTGGTTGGACAGAGTTGTGGGCTTCTTGGAGACCTCCTCCCAGAATTTCGGGTCAGGTGGACCTGGAGCGTAGGGCAGCAACCGAATCAAATCTTCAGTGCCCGCATTCCGGACATAGAAGAAGGTCCGGGCCCATCCTTTGCAGGAGTCAAGCCCGGTAACCCCGGGGAAAACGGAAAGTCTCCAGGGTGAGATGGAGGCAGCTCCGAATTGGGTGAGCTGCTTATCCTCCGACTCTACTTGGATTTTAGGGATGACGTTGCGATGAAGGCCGAAAAACTGGACCCACAGCTCCTTCGTGGGCCACAGTCCGGTGTAGCCTTCGATCGTAGAAGCAAAGGCAGAGAGAGGTGATAGCGTTGGCTGGGAGATGGTGTGGCTGCAAGTGGTAGGTGCTAAGCCAATCCCGGAAGAAATCGCTCACCGGCAGACCAAATCCCCATTGGAAGTGGGACAGGAACACGACGAACTCACCCGGATTGGGTGAGGGGGGCAGTTTGGCGGAGGGGAGACGAGCGGCCACACCGGAAGGAATGCGTATGGTCTGGTAGAGCCAGTCAAGGTCGTCTTGACAGACCCATGATCCGGCCCACGCGCCGCGGTCCGCCACGGCGGCGTCCTCCTCCATTTCCTGCTCGGCGACGACGAGCTCCTCCTCCGTCATCTCGTATTCACTACCCTCGCTGGCGCTAGCGGCGGCGGGGATCTGAGGCCTGGATTGGCGAGGACCCATGGCGAGGAAGTCACGCAGCGGTGGCTGCGACGCAGAGGCATGGGGAAAGCACGGCAGCGGCGCTGCTGCTAGAAGCACTAGCGGCGGCGTGGTCGCTAGGAAGACGAAGGAGAAGAGCAATGAGCAGAGGGGCGCAGAAGAGGGAAAAACGCTAAGGGGTGCGCCCCTCTGCTACTTAACCACACCCTGAGAGGCTGAGTGGGATCGTGCTGCGCCAACGAGCCACACGGTGTGGCCGTGTAACACCTGCATCAGCCAATCGGAGAAGAGCCACACAGAGGGCCACAAAACGGGGGCAATCCCATGACGTGACGCGCTGATGCGGTAAACGAGGAGGCAGGCGTGACGTGATCCTTGCACAGTGATAACTGACAGTTACTAGGGCGGTTACTGTGCAGGCCCTTAAAATAAGACGGGGTAATGATTAGCCTCTACGTGGGTTGGCGTACGAAAAAAGGTAACAAGGCCCGGATCAAACCATGGTAACCATGGGATCCGAGCCAAAGTGGTAACCCGGCCGGCAAGTGAAAACTTGGAACATGTGAAGGGAACATAAATCCATATAATCCGAGATAAAGAGATGACTCGGAAATAACATCCAAGGCTCGAACATAAATGAACCTGTTGTGGACTTAGCGGCCAAGGCAGCTAAGACCGCACCAGCTTTGGGGACTAATGTTGGGGGATAACCCCGGGTAGGGTCACTCTGGGGTATGAAGGCCGAGTTAGCCGAGGTTCGGCAAGGCAAAAACGGATGCTGGCTGGGTCAACTCCAGGCAGGCCGGATCACGGGGTAACCCGGACCAGGAGGGGGTCGCCTAACATTGTCTCAGCCGACTTAAGGAGTAAGTCGGAAGTGCTTGTCTCACTTATATGCAGGAACAGGTGTGGCCGGATCTACTATGATCCGGGTTCCCGCTTTGCTTCTGGGAGAAGGAAGGAATCTCTCTGGTCAAAAAGAAGGTCCGGTACGCACTGCATGAGCAAAGCAAGCAAGGGCAGGACCACCGGGTCATGGCCGACAAGGGTGACGATGCCCATGTCGGCTGACGCAGGCGCCGCAGAGGCTTACGTAGCTAAAGCATGTATGACGCGGGGGAAAAGCACCCTGGTCGGGTTACCACTTTGAGAGGAGGCATATTCTTAGGAATATGCCTCCACATATGCCCTAGGCAGGGACTGAGCCTCCTCTATATAAGGGGGGCTAGGGTTCCAGTAGAAGGGGTTGAGCTCTAGTTGGGTTGGGTTTTCTTTGATACTAGCGGAGCTAAGGTTCTAGGGAAAAAACGGTGGGCAAGAGTAAGAGAGCTCCTTCTTCCTCCTCTTGCCAATACAGCTCTAGGAGCACTTGTAATCTTGAAAGGAAAGCAATACAAACTTCTGCGTGGAGAATCACTCCACTATCCCTCCCTGGATTCCCCTAGCGTGTATTAGTCCCCACCTTTAGCCTATCCATGGCATCTGCCGTGACACCACCATGACAAGTTTTCGGACTGGGACCAGAGTCTCTAGTGTACCCAGGACAAACATGGACAATCTAGATGCCATTCAGTACTCGGTCCGGAGACAGACCAGAGATTTAGTCCAGAGTCTCCGGTCTTACAAAAACTGGCAGACGGACCAATACGAAAACAACTATAACTTTTGCATCCGGGCTCTGATGTTGATGATCTTGGGATCATTTTAAAAAAGAAAATAAGCTCTACAAGATCATACATAAAAACATCATAGTCCAGAAAGGGAGGATAGAACCAAATGACGAAAGGTTTGACCAATCTCAAAAAGACGAACCGGTAAAACCTCCAACATCAAAAATGCAATAGAGAATGCATACGGAATTCATTTTTGATGAACTAGAGCTTGTTATGAATATTACCACAAGCTCTAGAACCTCACATGGATAAGATACAAATAACAACCAAGAAAGATGTTGCCAAGTATGCAAAGGTTTGAGCTCTCTCTGAAGGATATGATCAAGTTACTCACTCGAGAGCCCCTCTTGATAGTACGGTTACCTATCATATACACCGGTCTCCCCAACTAATGCCATGAGACTGGTAAGAAAGAAACCCTATCAAGAACATACATTTTCCTTGATCATATTCCACTTGAGCTTGACGATAACAATCTTGTCCACCTGAAGATTGAACAC
The DNA here is from genome assembly GCA_916181665.1 of Avena sativa. NCBI lineage: Eukaryota > Viridiplantae > Streptophyta > Magnoliopsida > Poales > Poaceae > Avena > Avena sativa. The sequence goes on along the minus strand of OV702292.1, from coordinate 258,365,447 downwards.
CTTTTTTGGTTGCGCTAGCTTGGTGAAGTCTTGCAAATTACTCCCCCATACTCACTATGGGAGAACCTCTCGTTTAGGCATATCTTCACAAATCCATGATCACCATAATGATGGCAAGCCCCAAGCATATGATCTCTTTGAGGTGTCTCATCTTGAACTTGCACATCATTTCTCCTTTCTTCATTATATTGGTGTCTTGAAGGTACATAATAGATATCACTCCAACTTTATTCTTCAAGACACACTTGCTATAGGCTCAACTCTCACCTGACCAAGCTTTGGATCACTCCTTGAATACCTTGGTCATCACTTGATCTTCTTCACTTTCTTATTCTCCTAACCTTGAAGCCAACATATGGTTCAAGCATTGCCTATGGACAAATCCTACAAGTAAAACTCAATGCAAACATAAGTCCATAAAGATTGTCATTAATTACCAAAACCACACATGGGGGCACACATGCACTTTCAAAGTTTTTCCCAGGTATCAATTTTTTCTGTAGGGAAAATTCTATACCAAGCCAAAGCAGTGTTGGTTAGAGATTGGCTAAACAGTTTATGTTTTAATTCATCATCAGAATAGCCTCTCAATTTAAGAGTCCAACATAGCTCGGTAAAATGCATTAATTACTTGTAAGGATCCTCATCAGGATCATCTCCTGCAAAAGTTTTCTCTTTAAGAATAGCGATAAAATGAGGGTTGACCTTGTATTCTAGTGAGCTCCCACTCGGGAATTCTTTAACTAATCCTCTATTAAACTTCCCAAGGTATTTATTAGCATCGAGCTGATTAATCAGTCTGTGTGTCGTCATGGTCGTCACCTAAAACTAGTAAACAACTTTAGTAAAACAATGAGTAAAATAAGTAACTAAGAACAAAGACCAAAATTGCATAGCTCCCCGGCAATAGCGCTAGAAAATAGCTTGATGACTGCAAGTGCACAGACCAATTGTAGCTAGTTTCGAACTGAAGATATCGAACCCACAGAGAGCTATTGGTAAAGGTCTTTATGCCCCTCGTTACTATCTACCAAAGAATACTGATAAGCTGTCTTTGATCTCAAGTAAAGGATGTTTGAAAGGTTTATGGTTGTTTGTAGAAAAGTAATTAAAGCAAGTAAAAGAAAACAAGTAACAAGATTTTGTGAAAGCGTGGTTGAACTCAATAAGGGTAAAACGTTCACGGGGATGTAGGATACACCACTAGCATAGTATTATTGTTATATGTAATCGAGATAACATACTTCTTGTGTCACGATATGTGTGGAGAGAGTCCCATAATAAGATGTTAACTACAAGGCTTGTAGGAAGCCACTTTGTTGAGCCAAGAGTGAGGTCACCTCTAAATAACCACTGCGATGTCTGAGAGAAGCCACCCATATAAACGCCATAATTAAGGGTTTCCCTGTGGATATTGTAATTAGCTTAGGGAGTCCCTCTTTAATCCTCCTTTGACCATGTAGGTTACAAGCCGGTGCCAACCTGTCACCGGGCATTCCGGATACGCTTCCAAGACACATCCAAAGGATTTCTTCCTCTCTTTAGTCTCGAGGGAAAATTATATGCGACCGACTACGCATACCATCTAAAGAGAGAGATCAAACACAAATCATAATTATATCATAGACAAGTAAGTCATACAGACACAAGAATATATGATCTTTATTACAAGTTCATAATGGTGCTAGGGTTTCTCCATCTCCCTAAGAACAAAGGACCTACTCACTCATAGAAGCAATCAACAACATCATCATAATCAAATGAATGGATAAAAGTACGAAGGTAGATCTAATGCAAACGACAATTGGATATGGAATTACAAAGAGATCTAATAGATGAAATATGGGAGTAATGGTGGTGATGGAGATGCAGCGGTGGATAATGAAGGGGATAATGCATTGTCCTCCAATGATCCGTGAATCAGATGGGATTTTACCCCAGCCAAGTTCCTCCTTCAGATCCCTCTCGGATGTGGTGTTTCATGGTTTCTGGTGGCTGTGAATGTTGGATCCCTCTCTCATATTTGCTAGGGAGAAGTATTTGACAAGGCGGTCATGGTGGCGTGTGGTACGGGCGAACAGTATGAGTGGGCCCCGCCCGTACTAGTGGTCATTATCGGTACTGATGTCTTCTCCTTGTTTGGTATTATTCCAAGTGCGAAGGTAAATTCATTAAATGACTTTTATCACTTAGAAATATCATATAATTACACAATATAATAGATTTAGTTGATATGTTCATATATGACTCCATGATTTGGGATCTTATTGAAACAAGAACAAAATAGTGTGCGTAGACGCAGTGAAATACAAAAATCCCTATTCTATTTTTGCAAAAACAAAAGGAAAATATGCTTCAATTTTGGACTCATCACATCACCACATTCATTGTAGTGTGTGTGGTCATGTGGATCAAGGTGGTTTGTAAAATAATACACGCAATGATTCTAGAGACTCCATGTGTGTCAAACCATGGTTAGGAAGCCCAAAAATAATCTAGAAATCAACTACCACGTGGAATGATGCACCAGTGTGACGAAAGTTGCATCAACACATCCATTAGAATGTGTGTGCTCATGTGGATCAAGGTGGTTTGGAAAAAAACACCTGCATTGACTCTAGAGACTCCATGTGTCAAACCATGGTCAAAAGTCCCAAAAAGCCCCTAGAATGCAATTACCACATTGAATGATGCACTAGTGTGACATAAGTTGCATCACCACGTCCATTAGAGTGTGTGTGCTTATCTGGATCATGGTGGTTTTGAAAAGAACACATGCAATGAATCTAGAGACTACATGTGTTAAACCATGGTCAAAAAGCCCCAAAACACATAGGAATGCAACTAGCACATGGAATGGTACACCAGTGTGACATAAGGTGCATCACCACATCCATTGGAGTGTGTTTGGTAATGTGGATCAAGGTGGTTTTGAAACAAACATATGCAATGGCTCCAATGGGTCAAGGTAGTTTGCAAAATAACACATAGAATGACTCTAGAGACTCCATGTGTCAAACCTTGGTCAAATATCACAAAAATCCCTTGGAATGCAAGTGCCACAAGGAATGGTGCACTAGTGGGACAATAGTTGCATCACCACATGAATTTTAGTGTGTCTGGTCATGTGGATCAAGGTGGTTTGGAAAAGAACACATGCAATGACTCTAGAGACTCCATGTGTCTAACCATGGTCAGAAAGCCCAAAAAGCTCCTCGAATGCAACTGCCACATGGAATGATGCATCAGTGTTACAATAGTTTCATCACCACATCCGTTAGACTGTGTGTGCTCTTGTGGATCAAGGTGGTTTGGAAAATAACACATGCAATGACTCTAGAGACTCCATGTGTCAAACCATGGTCAGAAAGCCCAAAAAGCCCTGGAATGCAAATGCTACATGGAATGATGCACCTGTGTGACAATAGTTACGTCACCACATGCATTGGAGTGTGTGAGCTCATGTGGATCAAGGTGGTTTGGAAAAGAACACATGCAATGACACTAGAGACTATGTGTCAAACCATGGTAAAAAATTCCGAAAAGCCCTTGGAATGGTGCACCAGTGTGACAAAAGTTGCATCACCACATCCATTAGAGTGTGTGTGCTCATGTGGATAAAGGTGGTTTGAAAAGAACACATGAATGACTATAGAAAGTCCATGTGTTAAACCTTGGTCAAAAATATCAAAAATCCCTTGAATGCAATTGCCACTTGGAATGATGCGCTAGTGTGAAAATTGTTGCATCACCACATCCATTGGAGTATGTGTACTCATGTGGATCAAGGTGGTTTGGAAAAGAACACACGCAATTACTCTAGAGACTCTATGTGTCAAACTATGGTAAAAAAATCCCAAAACACCCTTGGAATGGTGCACTAGTGTGACATAAGTTGCATCACCACATCCATTAGAGTGTGTGTGATCATGTGGATCAACGTGGTTTAGAAAAGAGCACATGCAATGACTCTAGAGACTATGTGTCAAACCATGGTAAAAACTCCCAAAAAACCCTAGAATTGTGCACCGGTGTGACAACAGTTGCATCACCACATCCATTGGAGTGTTTGTAGTCATGTATATCAAGGTCGTTTGGAAACTAACACATTGAATGAATCTAGAGACTCCATGTGTCAAACCTTGGTCAAAAAGTCCAAAGAGCACCTCGAATGTAACTACCACAGGGAATGATGCACTAGTGGGAAAAAAGTTGCATCACCACATCCATTAGAGTGTGTGTGCTAATGTGGATCACGGTGGTTTGGAAAATAACACATGCAATGACTCTAGAGACTCTATGTGTCAAACCAATGTCAAAAGGCCCAAAAACACATAGGAAAGAAACTGTCACATGGAATGGTGCAATAGTGTGACAGAAGTTGCATCACCACATCCATTGGGGCATGTGTGGTAATGTGGATAAAGGTGGTTTTTAAAAGAACACATGCAATGACTCTAGTGGATCAAGGTGGTTTGTAAAAAAACACATGCAATGACTCTAGAGACTCCATGTGTCAAACCATGCTCAAAACTTCTAAAAAGCCCTTGGAATGTAACTGCCACATGGAATTGTGCACCAGTGTGACAATATTTGCATCACCACATCCATTGTAGTGTGTGTGGTTATGTGGATCAAAGTGGTTTGGAAAATAACACATGGAATGACTCTAGAGACTCCATGTGTCAACCCATGGTCAGAAAGCCCAAAAAGACCCTATAATGCAACTACCACACAGAATGATGCACTAGTGTGAAAATAGTTGCATCACCACACCCATTGGAGTGTGTGTGCTCATGTGGATCAAGGTTGTTTGTAAAATAACAGATGCAATAAGTCTAGAGACTCCATGTGTCAAACCATGGTCAAAAAGTCCCAAAACACATAGGAATGCAACTGCCACATGCAATGGTCCAAAAGTGTGACAGAAGTTGCATCACCACATCCATTGGAGTTTGTGTGGTAATGTGGATCAAGTTGGCTTTGAAACCAACACATGCAATTACTCTAGTGGATCAAGATGTTTTGGGAAAGAACACATGAAATGACTCTAGAGACTCCATGTGTCAAACAATGGTCAAAAATCCCTTGTAATACAATTGCCATATGGAATGGTGCACCAGTGTGACAATAGTTGCATCACCACATATATTGGAGTGTGTGTGGTCATTTGGATCAAGATGGTTTGGAAAACAATACATGCAATTACTCTAGAGACTCCATGTGTCAAACCATGGTCAAAAAGACCAAAATACATAGGAATTTAACTGCCACATGGAATGGTGCACAAGTGTGACAGAAGTTGCATCACCATATACATTGGAGTGTGTGTGGTAATGTGGATCAAGCTGGTTTTGAAAAGAACACATGCAATAACTATAGTGGATGAAGGTGGTTTGGAAAATAACACATGCAATGACTATAGAGAATCCATGTGTCAAACCATTTCTAGAAATACCAAAAAGACCTTGGAATTTTACTACCACATGGAATGGTGTAGCAGTTTGACAATAGTTGCATCCCCACATCCATTGGAGTGTGTGTGGTCATGTGTATCAAGGTGGTTTGGAAAAGAACACATGCAATGAATCTAAAGACTCTATGTGTTAAACCATGGTCAAAAATCCCAAAAGCCCTTGGAATGCAACTGCCACATGGAATGGTGCACCAGTGTGACAATAGTTGCATCACCACATCCATTGGAGTGTGTGTGCTCATGTGGATCAAGGTGGTTTCGAAAAGAACACATGCAATGACTCTAGAAACTCTCTGTGTTAAACCATGGTAAAAATCCCAAAAGGCCCTTGGAATGGTGCACTACTGTGATAGAAGTTGCATCACCACATCATTTAGAGTGTGTGTGCTAATGTGGATAAACGTGGTTAGGAAAGGAACACATGCAATGACTCTAGAGACTCTATGTGTCAAACAAAAGTAAAAGTCCCCCAAAAGCCCTTGGAATGGTGCACCGGTGTGACAATAGTTGCGTCACAACATCCATTGAGGTGTTTGTGGTCATGTGTATCAAGGTGGTTTGTAAAAGAACACATTGAATGACTCTAGAGACTTCATTAGTCAAACCTTGGTCAAAAAGCTCAAAATGCCCCTATGCAACTGCCACATGGAATGATGCACTAGTGTGATAGAAGTTGCATCACCACATCCATTAGAATGTGTGTGGAAATGTGGATCATGGTGGTTTGGAAAAAAACACATGCAGAAACTCTAGAGACTATGTGTCAAACCAATGTAAAAAATCCCAAAAACATATAGGAATGAAATTGCCACATGGAATGGTCCACAAGTGTGACAAAAGTTGCATCACCACATCCATTGGAGTTTTGTGGTAATGTGGATCAATCTGGTTTTGAAAACAACACATGAAATTACTCTAGTGGATCAAGGTGTTTTGCAAAATAACACAAGAAATGACTCTCTCTCGAGACTCCATGTGTCAAACCATGGTCAAAAATCCCAAAAATACCTTCGAATACAACTGCCACATGGAATGGTGCACCAGTGTAACAATAGTTGCATGACCACATCTATTGGAGTGTGTGTGGTCATTTGGATCAAGATGGTTTAGAAAACAACACATGCAATTACTCTAGAGACTCCATGTGTCAAACCATGGTCAAAAAGGCAAAAAACACATCGGAATGCAACTGCCACATGGAATGGTGCACTAGTGTGATAGAAGGTGCATCACCATATCCATTGGAGTGTGTATGGTAATGTGGATTAATGAGTGCATATTTGCATCATGTTTTATATTGTTATTTTTCATTGTAGATGTAGGATCTTGGTATTTTACGGTGCTCTCGCACACATTTTATCTCTGTTTTCACCACGGTCAGGACAGATGATGGATACAGTGGATACAATTCTTGAAGAAGTTGTGCTGAGGATAAAATGAGCCAAAAACAACGTAAATTGCTTATTTGGGAAATATTAATAATACTAGAAGAAAACCAGAAGGGATCAAGGGACACAAACGGTTTAACGACCAACTATATGGCGGGAAAAAAAATTCTGGTCGTATAGTTCCCACCGTATAGTTGGCACCGTAACCGCCTCTTCAAATAGTTTCATCCCATGCAACTGGATCAGGGAGACGACATACAAAACACCCAGAAATCACAGAAACCTCACCTCCGGAAGGCATCTAGAGGGGGAAGTTGTGGGGCCCCCGGATTAATCATCCGAGAATCCCTGTTATGCATACACCATGTTCCCATGATCAGTGAGCCGTGGAACATAACCGACAAGTATCGTTACAACATCCGAGACATACCAAATTACAAGACTTACATAAATGCCGTTAAGGCTACATTAATAATCATAAGCGGAACTTCATCAAGCGTAGAGCCCGATCCATGCCTTAACCTACAGGCAACTGACTGGGAGAACGTCCTAGCTCGCATAGTCGTCCACTTCATCCCTTCTTGATATCTGACCAAGTTAATAGCCAGGGACAATGTCTGTGGGTACTTTGAATGTACTCGCAAACCACCTTAAGATAACAATAATAACAAGAGGATATGCATTATGGCAGTGGTAGTAGGAGGGCTCCAAGAGAGGTTCTTTTCTCAATTAGTTTCTCTTGTAGATACAACATCTACATGTCTTTGTTGAAAACTTTTATAAAACGCTTTGGAAACCTTCTTGAAAAGTTTTGGAAAACATTAGGACTAGGTCACCCATTTGTTCCCGTCTTCAGGTCGTCCCACAACCAAATTCCTTTCTCCTCCTCCTGACCATCCCATGGTCAAAACCTTTCTCCTTTACGACAATCCCATGGTCAAAACATTTCCAAAGCCATTGCTTTTCCGAAATCCTTTTTGAAATCAAAACCAGCACCGCTCTACAGCAACCTTCCCAACCATCCACGACCGCGGACACGGCTATTCGAATAGATTTACACTCTGCAGAGGTTGTACACTTTACCCACACCATCCGGGTACACTACCCTGATCTTCACCAATCGTGGGTCGAGTAACCGATCAAGACTCTCCAGATGCCCACTCTAATATAAGTGCCTACCCTATGAGTGTTATTCCCCTCAAAACCGGGACGTTGGGTACCGAGGACCAACCGGAGCGCTTTTTTCACTTATCGAGTGTGCGCTTTCAATGAGGGGCTCATAGTAACACGTGGAGGTCCGTAAACCCTTCATTCCTTCACCCGGTCGATGTCCCACATGGACCATTTGTCCAGAGAAGGCCCACCCTCCAGGGAGTTTCATCCCCTGTAGTAGTTGCGAGGTAGCTTATACCGGAATAGACAAACATCAAATCCAGCCCTGTCCCATTCCAGAGTAATGTGGTTGCACGGGTTAATTGTTCTAGCAAAACTGCAAAGAACCGGGTGTGTTTTTGTAAACCTTTTTCCTCCATCTTTCCTTCAGCATTTTGTAAAACAAAACCTTTTTCTTTCTCAACATCTCTTGGGAGGTCCCACCTCACCAAGGTTTTCTCATAAAACATTTGGTAAAACCTTTTTCCGAGGTCTTCCCATCCTCTAGCTTTGCTTTGGCTAAAATAGGGTCTCCAAAAGGGGTATGGTGTATTGCACCATCTATTCCACTACAGACAAGTAGGTATCATCAAGGGGGTTGTACTTAGTAGTACCAAGGGATAATAGTTCGGAGGAGCCAAACCACTACCATATATACATCAACCTATAGTAAAACAATGCCAATACCAATAATAATACCAGCTTATTCTTTAGATAACCAAGAAAACCAATACCAATAATAATAAGATCTCTTCTTCTCGGAGTCAATACGAGCGCAACTATCATCGTCAAGACAGCACATACAAACAAACCAAGCCACAATCAACAAAAGGCATACAAGCACCAATAAAATACAACAAGCAATTGAATAATACCGAATTAAGATTCAGATGGTTTTGAGAGGATTGGATTTAGGAGATTGAGATGGCCTTGGAGAAGGGGATGAACATCCCTTAGGGTTTTATAGTCCAGAAATTACCTAGGAGAGGGGTTTTGGACCAAGGACATATTCTGTATGATATCATTGTGTAAAAATGAAACCAACAGATAGGGTTTGATAAAATGAGACCAACAAAAGTGGTTTCACTATTTTATCACTTTTCTTTGATTTCCTATGAATTTTCTAGTGATAAAGGCTCTACTTTAAGGAAATAATTCACAAGAAATGTTCTGTATGTCCAAAAATTATATCCTTGGGTGGTTAGGAAGGCCTTGATGTACTTGTTCACTGAGAGTTGGAATCATGTCAAAATATTTACCAGAATGCCCTCAGGAAATTCCCAAAGGCAGTTCTAGAGCGTTTTTGTCTTTTTCACCAGATTAAATCTACAGAAGCTTTTGATTTTATTCCAAGGGCACATGGTATGCATTTAGAATACCTTTCTGTAGGAATTGCAATCAACCTATTTGGAGTTTCCAAACTCCTAGAGTGTTTTATTTAGTGATAATACCCTGTACGGAGGTAGTTAATTCACTAAAATTCAACAGAGGGTCAAAAATCCTTATCTCCTGGTTTTGGATATGTATTGAGGGTCCACTACTCTGGGAGTTGGCATTAGCCTAATAGGTGTTGTAGATATGCCTAGGGAATTTTCTAAAGTCAGACTGTGACTGTTTTTGTTATTTTTACTATAGGAAGAAAAATGCTCCACTTGGCATGAGGCCAATTACATTAGATAGTTACATGCAACACCTACCAGATACAATTGGATTCACCCAATTTGGGTGTACCAAATTTCCTGCAAGATTTATTTAGTGAAGAGGACATCATGTGCTATTTTAATTATCAGAAAATATCAAAAGTTCTTTTGGGAGAAACAGAGGTACTACATGTTTAAGAAAATCTTCATAAACATTAGGAAATTTGATCTAGGCATTTGGAAGTATTTTACATTTTTATTTCGATTTGAACCAATAGGGTAAATTCTGGAAATAATAGGTCTGCTAAAAGAAAAAGAGAAGAAGGGGCGATGGGCTGGATCTGCAAGGGAGTTGGGCCGTGGAGGCAGATTCGTCCCAGGTGGGGCGACGCAGCGCACAGGAGGGGAGCATTCGAACCTTACTAGCAGGGCCCGCCAGTCAGTGGGGGAGGGCGTCGAAGCGGTATTGGCGAGTGGTGGCCATTGGATCTAGTCACGATGGACGGCCAGGGTTCATCTTCCCGCTCGCGATGGCCAGGTGGCGGCAGAACAGTGGAGAAACCCTAGGCGATGCTGGGAGGAGCGGGGATGGTACCTGGGGGCTCGCCGGCAGTCGGGGAGGGTACCTGCGGTCGATGACGGTGATCCTGGAGAGGGGCGGCACGGCTGGTTTCTGCGTCAGGGAGGAGTTCGCCCGATGGCGTTCGGGATTGTCCTCTCGGGAGCTCGCCGGAGCCAGCACCTGGGGCACTTCTGAGTAGAAAAGAGAACAGGGTTAGAAGGGGCTTGACAAGAAGGTTCCGCCAGATCAAGAAGGAGGAAGAAAGAGGCAAGGAGGAGACATCACGGTCCTCTTCTTTCTTGCAGGATCCCGAGCTCGAAGCTCTCTGTTCAAGGCGAAGGAAAGCAGGGGAGAGTGAGTGGGGGTGCTGGGTGGTAAGGTGGAGTGGTAGGGAGGCAAATGAGGGAGCAAGAGAGAGTGGGTGGTCTCTGGCCCTTATAAACTGAAGGGGAGGCTCATGGTGGACGTTGTCCATTTGGGACAAGTGAGGGAGGGAGATGAAACTAGGAGAGGATGTTTTGGGCGTGGAGGGTGGTATCTGGTCTGGATGCAGGTCAGAGAAAGCAGTGTGCATCAGCTGCAAGGGGAGAAGAGTGTTGCAAAGCAAGACACCCATATGAGGTTAAGTTCTAGTGTCCAAGCACTAGAGGACAAGCTGCTACAGTGATTTGGTATAGTGAGCACGACCAGAGGAGATGGTGGTTGCTGTGGTGAGTGGTGGTGAGCCTTGGTGGTGATTGATTCTTGGTTTGGCTCAATAATTCTTTGTTTGCCCAATTTGATCAAATAGATGGTCATGAAGGAAGTATAGAAATTTAACCTATGCAAGATGAGGCAAAGATGCTGGTAGATGGGGGTGGACAAGATATAACTCCGGGAATTAATTGAGATTTATTGGATGAATTTTGGTCCACTTTAGATCATTTATTCAAAAAGTGCAGAAATGGTTTCTAGAAGCTAGTTTGGTATTTTTGAATTGGACAAGTGTGGTTTTTTGTTTGAGAGGGTCTCAAATGTGAATACCCACTTAGGGGAATGTTCCCAAGATTTATTGGAAGATAAAAGTATTTAAAACAATTATTATTCCATTTCAGCCATTTAAGAAAATGGGCAAAAAGAAATAATAAAGCTCTTCAAAAATATTTATTTTTTAAGTGGGAAGATAGGGTATGATATATGGAACTTACATGAGCAAAAATTTGGGGAAGTGTTTTGACAAAAAACAAACTTTCCTTTATGGAAGAAGTTTTGGAGATTTGGTCTATTAAAGAGATTTAAATAGATTTGGGGCCATAATAATTATGGGTAATATTTGAGAAATCTTGATGATCAAGGTAGATAATGTAGAAAAGGTGTAGCAAGCATTTGCAACCTAGTGAAATGTAAATCCAACTTGAATAAGATGGAAAACCAGGAGTTGTGGATCTAGGGAGACGTTATTTTTATACCACCAAAACCTTGTTGGATCTTGGAGCTCAGAGCTCACCTTGATGCAAGGGATAGATGGATAGTTAGACCAAGTCATATAAATGGTCATGGCAGAAGGAGTTTGGGCTGGTTACATTTGAGGTGGTCTGGAAGTGATGGCAAACTTTGTTGAAGATAAGGCTGTCATACCAGATGGGTCATGATGCCTTATAAACCATGTGGGTTTAATAAGCACAAAGATCCACTTGGAACAAGTGAAGTAGATGTTGATAGAACTATTGTGTAGAACACAACCATGCAAATAGTTGGTCCATAGAAGGTTGGATGATGGTGTGAGCTTCTATCAAAGTAGGCATGATGACTAGATTTGCAGAAAAAGTTATTTTCTTGCCTGCAAAACCATCAAGGACAAGTGGGTTGGAGGATGATCTAACCAAGGGCAATAGCAATAGTGGTCCTTGGTAGTCCTTAGGACGGTTTAACTGGATGGTTCAAGTGCATTCCCAAAAATGCACAAGGGTTGAGAAAGGGAGACATTCAAAAAGGTGATGTTGGAAACAGATTTCCAGACTTAGCCCAATTTGGCAGATTTAGGGTTTTTGACTAGAATGTGGGTGATGATGATTTTGATGGGTTGCAAGGTACCAGAGAATCATCAAGTGGATGATGTTGAAGTGCAGAGGGGGTAGGAAGGATCCATGCTTGATACCGGTCTTCATTGACTTGGAAGCTTCTAGAATGGATCACATCAGAATTGATCTGGGTAAGGGTTTTAGATGATCACCTGGTGGCTAGGGATTAGATCCAGATTGTATTCCTTATTAGGATTCAGTGATCTTAAAGTATCTTGATCCTAGATGATGAGCTCCTAGAGTAGCTCATACTACTTATGCGCAATCAAGTCAAACAACAGATCAAGACAACTCATCCTACAAACAAATCAGCTACTCCTAGGGTTACCATCAAGCCTAGCTTGAGGTAAGGTTGATGCATTTTGAAGACGTTGGATTTTGAATAGGATGAGAGCCCTTGGTATCTCTACCAAGAGTAGAATTCAAAAGCTTAATAAAAGGTTTTGGAGATCCTAGAGGTAAGAGTAGTTGAAGGTTCTGTCTTGAAAACATAAAGAGATTATATTATATATCTCTCCATAGTTTTGTCAATAGAAGCTACAGAAATTGTTTTGGTTACATGAGAACCTTGGCTCAGTTTTGAAATGCCAGAACATTTGAGAATATGTAAGATGAGCCAGGATAGTTTTGTTAAATAGCTTTTGTCAACTGATGGTGAGGTAAGGAGTATCATATGGCATACTCTCACATGCACAAGCACAAACAAACAACAAGCAAACACTGCACCCATGAACAAGAAAAAGTTTTTGTTCCCCCTGATTTTTGCATTCTGGACAACTAATCAGGGTTGCAGAAATTGGGATGTTACCGAACTCATCCACCGGGGATCCATCTTTGCCCTGCACATATCCGAGAGGCTAAGGCATCAATCTTCATCATCCACCGCTCCATCACCACCATCTCCATCCATCCCATCTACATCTTGTCTAGATCTTGTTGTAATTTCCGTACTCGTTGTGGATTTATACAAGTACTATTCACCTATAATAGATTCCATTGTTATTTCCATGATGTTGATTGCCTTCATGTTTGAGTAGATAATTTAGTTCATTGGGAGATGGAGAAACCCTAGTATGAGATTGAAATAAGATAAAGTTTATTATGATATTCATCGTTGTGACCATGTGTTAGATTGTCTTCATCTTGATGATGAGAGAAGTCGACCTCTCAATATTTTCCTCTCATGGAGTCTTAATGGAGGGAACTACCTGTTGGTAGACAGAGGTGTGTTAGCACTTACAGTGACTATAAAGTTGTTGGCACTCCTTACGTATCAACTTGGGAAACCGAGGAAACTCACGGAACACTATCCATGCCATGGGATACGTCCTACGGTATTACGTCCCTTAATAGCGCAGTAATTTGATTGATGTCGATTGCTGACTGATGTGGTTATGAGGATGATGTGAGCAGCGCTTGCTGCCTATTTGTGCAAATACGGAGTTCCTCCCACACATACATAGTTGATAGTGTTCATGATAATAATCTTTACCTTAGCTCCTTATAATGCTAGTGGTGAATCTGCTACTCCCTGAGAACGCTTTTCCCTACTGCAGTTCCAATCTCTCTTACATATGTGATACTTACTTTATGTATTCAGTTGTTTTACTTTACTTATTATTGCTCTTATACCAAAAACCCAAAAACACCTTTTTACACAATACTCGCATTTTATCTTGTCACTTAGAACTTTATTTAGCATTACTAGTGTAATATATATTTCAAGAGTTATTAGACTTCAGACTCCTGCTCCCTGTGGGATCGATATATTTATTTCAAAACTAGCTATAAACGATCTGCGCATTTGCAGTCATCAAGCTATTTTCTGGTGTCGTTGCTAGGGATCTAAGCACTGTAGGTCTTTTAGTTTTTGCTTATTTATTTTTTTCTTGCTATGTTTTGTTTTGAGTTACAGGTTTCCACCAACATGATGGAGTTTGAGAATATGACTAGTGCTAACCCACTCAACCATTTTGGGAAGCCCTATGATATTTATAAAAGAGACAAATCCAATGAGAAGACAAGGAGGTTTGAAATAAATCCTCTATTACTTGGTATTCGACACAAGAAACAATTTAGTGGAAATGAAGAAGATCCCGATCCATATGAGCATATTGCATGTTTAAAAGATATATGTGGCACTTTTCAATTGACGGGATATACTGCTGATGAGGTAAGGGTTAAACTTTTTAGTTAGACTTTGACTAGTTTAACTCTCTCATGGTATAGATCTTTACCCCCAAAAGCCACTGCTACTTGGGATAATCTAGCTGGTGAATTTCTAGCAAAATATTATCCATTATCAAAATCTTTTGGAATCAGGCGTCTTATAATGACTTGGAAGAACTGTTCTAATGAAGGACTAGTAAGAGCTTATATCAGATTTAAAGATTTACTTCGCCTATGTCCTCATCATGATTTGCTGAATGGTATTTATTATATACCTTTTATGAAGGTTTAATTGAACCTAATAAAATTGAACTAGACTCTTTCATGGAAGGAGCCTTTATGAATATTCCTATAACTAAAGGTTGGGCTCTACTTAATAGAATTCGCAATCATAGAGTTTCGTGGAATTTTGGTCTAGGAAGTGAAGGAGGCATATAAATAGAACATGGTTGTATTCATGACTATAATAAAAAATGCCATGTTAAAGAATTATCTAGAGAAGTTTATTTGGATTCAGATCTTGTGTTGCAAGTTGTTAAAGCTTTTACAGAACATATCAAAGCTCCAAAAGAGGGTTTGGTCAAATATGATCCACCACCCGAACCTGAGAATAAAAGATAAGTTAAAGAAACACTGACCTCCCTAGAACCAACATATGAGATACCTTTCCCTAACACTACATAGAAGCATATTTTGGAATATGAACAGGTCAACGCAGTACAGGAAAAGAAAGAAGAGTAAAGTATTCCAGAAGTCTTGGAACATCTAGAAGAAACCAAAGATGAAGAGGTAACCAAGGAAGCAATTATGTCTATGTACGCGCATTGTAACATAGTTGAACTTGATGAAGAGAATTCCGTATTGGTTGAAGGTAAGACAAAGCTAAAAGATGTGGGTAAGCCTATTCTTCCCTCCATATTTAAATAAACCTCACATTATGGTTTATGTGATCTTGGCACCAAAGTTAATGTTATATCTTATGATTTCTATTTAGAAATAAAAAAAGAAATAGAACCGGCTACAATTGAAAATACTAATATGACAATATGTTAGCCAATAAAAATCTTAGAATTCCAATGGGAGTAGTTGAAGATGCAATTGTCATAATTGGCAACAAAAACTTTCCTATAGATTTTGTAGTTGTTGATATGCTAGCTGACACTCTTTGGACAATTATATTTGGAAGGAGCTTTTTGAGTGATATAGGTGCCTATGTTGATTTAAAAAAGGAGATAGTGCCTCTTAAGCTTGGGGGAGCAGAAAAGGAATTCCACTTTTCCAAATTTAAAGACTGAAGGGAAACAGGTAGGGTACACTAGCATAAAATCAAAATTTTCTACCGCGTCAACCAGGAATACTGTTGTCATAGATCACGGGATTACCAGTAGACGCGCAGTTGCGGAACTCGATGAAGCATGTCAGGGCAGTGTAGATGTTCTACGTCTCCTCCTCGTCCTCGTCCCACGAGCAGCTCCCCTTTGCACGGCTCGTCCAAGTGCTACAGCTGCAGCACCTCCGAGGTATCCACACGTCCGGAGTGGAAGCTGTCACACGCTAGACTGCTAGGTCTGGACGTGCAACAGAGGCGAAAGAGGAGTGGCGGCTGGGTGGAATGCTTAACCCTATTTAGCTCGCCTTACTCTCTCTTATATAGGCATCCCTGGTGGGCTTCTACATTAGCAGCCCATTAGCAGCCTAAGCCTGGTCTAATTCAGATCCAATCCTCATTAGGCTTCTAGCCCCTGAAGTGTGTGCCCTATAGGTTCATACACGTATAATCATGACACGAGTACACTTACTCCGTCAATAGTTGGTAGCGGCCTCTAGCAAGACGTGCCAACTCCTAAACGCATATAAAGATCATTCGGACGAACCATCACAAGGTTGAGTACATGTCTTTCCCTTTGCCTCACGATATTTGGTCTAGCTCCAAGCTGACCTCTCTTTATTGATACTGTGATTTGGAATCCCTTTACTAGGTTAACTCTTAACCATATGTAGCACGGCCATGCATTTATGGATCCGATCACTCGAGGGGCCTAGACATATCTCTCTCAAGTAGAGAGGGGCAAATCCCATCTTGATTGACCGATGACTTGCAGCATGTATCAGGACAAACCCGAAAGCTACCTTTATAACTACCCAGCTACAGAGTAGTGTTTGATAGCCCCAAAGTAGGTCGATCCACATCTCAAGTACATGTGACAATCTCAGGTCTAAGGACAAAATGTACACGATGTGTAGAGAGAGCTGCAAGTATTATTGATAGTCTCAAGTTGGGTCAATCCAACCCCATGTTCATAACATGTGTCCACATCATTGGTTTGACATCTCTATGTCTATGACTTGCGAAACATAGTCATCAACCAATCGATGTGCTAGTCTAATATTCACGTGTGTCCTCACATGAACTCCAACTAGGGACAATTATTAGATAACCATACAAGTAAAGAGTTGACAAACAATTCACATAATTGCCAATCAATACAAGTTGCCTGGTATATGGATATTCAAAGAACATTATAATAACTCATGAATACACATGAAATACAATCATTTCTATGATTGCCTCTAGGGCATATTTCCTTCAGTCTCCCACTTGCACTAGAGTCAATCTAGGTAGTATATAATACCTATTGCTCTTGTGTGCGCTTCATGCGCAGGCTGCGGAAGTGGCTTAGTCAAGGGATCAGCAACATTTGAGTCTGTATGTATTTTGCATAACATGACACTACCATCATCAATGAACTCACGAATCATATGGTAACGCCTGCGAATATGTTTGTTCTTCTGGTGCTGTCTAGGTTCCTTGGCTTGTGCAATAGCACCATTGTTGTCACAATAAACGTCCAAGGGATTGGACGAGCCCTGAACCACACCAAGAGCAATCAGGAAATTCCTAATCCAAACAGCTTCCTTTGCAGCCTCCGTGGCAGCAATATATTTAGCTTCTGTTCAAGAGGAGGCCACTGTATCTTGCTTGCAACTTTTCCAGCTCACAGCACCACCATTCCTGACAAACACATAACCTGATTGCGATTTCGAGTAATCTAAGTCATTAAGGTAACTCGCATCTGTGTAACCCTTTACACTAAGTTCAACCTCACCTCCATAAACTAGGAACATATCCTTAGTCCTTCTCAAGTACTTAAGGATATTCTTTGCCGCTGTCCAGTGACCCTCACCTGGATCAGCCTCGTATCTGCTCGTAACACTTAGAGCATAGGAAACATCTGGAGAGTACATGTCATCGCATACATGATGGATCCAATAGCCGAAGCATATGGAACCCTACTCATGCGCTCTCGCTCATCAGTGGTCGAAGGACACTGAGTCTTGATAAGTTTAATGCCGTGAGACATTGGCAAGAACCCCTTCTTAGCCTCTTCCATGCTGAACCGTTTCAACACTTTGTCAATGTACGTACTCTGGCTTAATCCAATTAGCCTCCTTGATCTATCTCTATAGATCTTGATACCCAGAATATATGCCGCTTCTCCTAAGTCCTTCATAGAAAAACTATTTTTCAGTGAGGTCTTAACAGACTCGAGCATAGGAATGTCATTTCCAATCAGTAATATGTCATCTACATATAAGATTAGAAATACAAGTGATTTCCCATTTTCTTTCTTATACACACAAGGTTCTTGTTTGTTTTTGATGAAGCCAAACTCCTTTACAACTTCATCAAATCGAATGTTCCAACTCCGAGATGCTTGCTTCAGCCCAAAAATAGACTTTTGAAGTTTGCATACCTTTCTAGCATTGTTTGGATCGACAAAACCTTCGGGCTGCATCATATACACGTCCTTAGTAAGGATTCCATTTAAGAAAGCCGTCTTGACGTCCATCTGCCATATCTCATAATCGAAATATGCAGCAATGGCTAGAATGATCCATATAGATTTAAGCATCGCTAGGGGCGAGAAAGTCTCGTCGTAGTCAACTCCTTGAACTTGTCGAAAAACTTTTGCAACAAGTCGAGCTTTATGGATGTGAACATTTCCATCCATATCAATCTTCTTCTTATAGATCCACTTGCACTCGATGGCTTTAAAACCATCAGGCAGGTCAACCAAGTTCCAAACTTGATTGTCTCCCATGGACTCTATCTCGGATCTCATGGCCATGAGCCATTTCTCAGAGTCTGGGTCCACCATCGCTTCTGCATAGGTCGCAGGCTCATCATTGTCTAACAATAATAACTCTCGCGCTTCGTGGAGCCTCACCGACCTTCGTGGTTGTGGTGCTTCTATTGCCACGGGTTCCTCAACTT
The DNA here is from genome assembly GCA_916181665.1 of Avena sativa. Taxonomy (NCBI): domain Eukaryota; kingdom Viridiplantae; phylum Streptophyta; class Magnoliopsida; order Poales; family Poaceae; genus Avena; species Avena sativa. The sequence goes on along the minus strand of OV702292.1, from coordinate 258,346,724 downwards.
GTTCTGCTACAATAGCATCACTCGTAGAAGCATCCCCGACTGGCTCATCTTGAACTTCTTCAAGTCGCACTAACCTTCCACTCGTTCCCTTTGTGAGAAACTCTTTCTCTAGGAAAACACCGCTACGAGCGACAAACACTTTGCTCTCTTCTTGGTTGTAGAAGTAATACCCTAAGGTTTCCCTTGGATATCCAACCCAAATGCACTTATCCGATTTGGGTGTTAGCTTGCCCGACTGAAGTCGCTTGACAAATGCATCACAACCCCAAATCTTTAGAAAAGACAAACTGGGATTGTTTCCAGTCCACATCTCATATGGTGTCTTAACTACAGATTTAGACGGTACCCTGTTTAGTGTGAAAGCTGCTATTTCTAGCGCGTAACCCCAAAATGATAATGGTAAATCCAACTGGCTCATCATCGATCGAACCATGTCCAACAAAGTTCGATTACGCCATTCAGAGACCCTGTTTCTTTGAGGCGTTCCGGGCAGCGTGAGCTGTGGAACAATTCCGCATCTCTTAAGATGATTGCTAAACTCGTGACTCAAATATTCACCTCTGCGATCAGATCGCAAGGCCTTTATTTTCTTGCCACATTGATTCTCTACCTCATTCTGAAACTCTTTGAACTTTTCAAAAGTTTTAGACTTATGCTTCATCAAGTAGACATAGCCATATCTACTAAAATCATCAGTGAAAGTAATGAAGTACTGATATCCTCCTCTGGCTGTCATGCTCATAGGTCCACATACATCAATATGTATGAGTTCCAACAAGTCTGTCGCTCTCTCAGGAAACCCCGTAAAAGGCGCATTGGTCATCTTTCCAAGTAAACAAGCTTGACATGTCTCGTATGATTCAAAATCAAACGAAGTTAGAAGACCATTACCATGGAGCTTCTTCATGCGCTTTTCACTTATATGCCCCAAACGACAATGCCATAAATAGGTAGGACTCAAATCATTTGGCCGAAGCCTTTTAGCACTAACATTGTAAACACATGCATTATCAAGATTTAAAATAAATAACCAATTCAAAATGGGAGCATCAGCCACAAACATAGCATTCTTAGAGATTACACAACCATTGTTTGTACTCGCGAATGAATAACCATCCCTCATCAAACATGAAGGTGATAAAATGTTTCAACCCATTCTAGGAATGTAATAACAATTATTCAATTCCTTGATAAATCCTGACGGAAGGTGAAGTTGCATGACGCCGACGAAAAATGCAGCAACCCTTGCTTTATTTCCGACGCGAAAATCCACTTCGCCTTTCTGCACTTCTCTAGTCCTTATTATCCCCTGCATCGAATTGCAAATATGATCAACCGATCTAGTATCAAATACCCAAGAGTTAACATAAGAATATGCGAGAAAAATTTCCACAACATTTACAACAAGCGTACCTGAGTGGGAAGTACTCTTACGTCCACCCTTCTTCAAAGAAGCCTGGTACTTGCTACAGTTTCTCTTCCAGTGGCCATATTCATGACAAAAGAAACACTCAGTGTCTCCTGCAGGTCCAGCCTTTTGCTTGGGTGCAGGGTTTGGCTTAGGGATCGTATCCTTAGCCTTGCCCTTCTTCTTCTTCTGCCAAGAAGTGCCCTTTTTCTTGAAGCTAGGCTTGTTCTGCACAGCCATCACATGGCTATGCCCTGCACACTTCTTAATGTCACATTCTGCTGTTTTTAGGATCCCACATAATTCATTACGGCCCCTCTCCACCCCATGCATATGGTAGTTCGAAATGAAATGCCCATAGCTAGATGGAAGAGATGCCAAAATGAAATCAGTGGCCAACCCTTGGCCTAATGGAAAACCAAGCTTTTCCAAAGTCTGACTGTAACCAACCATTTTGATCACATGGGGGCCTACAGCTGCTCCCTCTGCCAGCTTGCATTCCACAAAGGACTTAGCGACATTGTACCTCTCAGTCCTAGCCTGAGTCTGGAACATGTCCTTAAGCGCAACGATCATATCATACGCTTCCTGATCCTCAAACTGCTTTTGAAGATCAGGTTTCATGCATGCAAGCATAAGACAACTAACCTCAAGAGATTCAAAACATGCTTTCTTGTAGACATTCTTAAGGGCAGCAGTTGCATTATCAGCAGGTTCTTCTGAGATTGGTGTATCCAGAACAGTTTCCTTTTTCTCAGCCCTGAGAACAATTCTCAGGTTACGAACCCAGTCCGAATAGTTTGTTCCATTTAGTTTATCCTGTTCAAGAATCGAACGCAAAGCAAAAGGTGATGAATTGTTCGGTGGCATTGATCTACAACAAAAAATGCAAAATACTAAGCCATGTAACCATGAAAGAGTAAAACATATTAAACAATTTAATAGCATATACTCCCACTTAAATCAACATCCCTCTATTGATACTAAGTGATTCAAGATCCACAATTAACAAGTCAACTAGTGAGCTTTAGCATCACTGCTAGAAGACAAGGTAAATCGGTAAGCAACCTTTGCTAATCATATCACATATGACTCTTGTTGTTGGGTGACATCTCTATGTCAAAACTAGGCGCCCAACCTTTATGACCCAAGGTCCTTAACTGTTAAGATGACCTTGTTAATCTCACCAACCCTTATACATGTAGGTATCCGATACAAACCCATCCAGCCAAGGAAAACCGCGGCACCCTAGTTTCATAGACCCACCAACGATTGTAAAGGGCATAGGATGGTGCAAGGTTTGGTTGGGAGGGCATGGTTTAACTTAAACTTTGTGAGGTATCGTTCTACTTCTATCATCTAAGCATGCATAGTAGTAAAACGTATAAGAATAGCATTCACATAGATGTGATACAGGATGGCCCATTTTTCTCATGGTGATCTCCATCGCCATAGAACCTGTCCACCATGATGATCTCCATCTTCATGCTCTATGCGAGCCATCCTCCAAGTGATGAGTTCTCCAAGAACTAATACAAGCTATTACTCCTAACAGCTAGTAATCAAAATTACATGGTATTGTGATCATCATATGGCTCCAGCCGTGTTGCCCTACTCACGACACGCAGGTCATGAAAAATACATACATGCATCACATACATTTTTGGGCCATACTGATCACATAAATCCTGCAAAAAACAAGTTGTGCATAGAATCACATTCTACCGGATCATGTGAAATTGTAGCACCTATGAACCTTAACGTGATACCAAAAGGGGGCTACGATTAAGGGGGGTCTAGGGGGTCTCCCCCTACGGGGTTCGAAGGGGCAGCGCCCCCCTCCCCCTTGTGAAAAATGAGAGATCAAATCTATACAATTTTCTTTAAGGATTTTGATCGGCAAATCAAATTTACCATAAACCAACCATAGTTCTGATTCGACCAAACTCCTTTGATCACGGTATGTCGATTCAGATCTAATTCCCGATTCGATCAATCATATTGATCTTCGCGTGATTCAAAAGGATTTATGTGTCACTGTCTGCCCCGATGGCGGAAACCGACCGATAGGGGTAAGTCGTTCGACGACCTTAAAATCACGATCACAGAAAGTAAGATCATAGATCAATCCAGAACCACCGCCATACAGACGATCACATCATCCATATCAATCTACATATCACCATATGCAAACTTCCCGAACCTATGACTGAACAGCATCGGCTCTGATACCACTGAAGGGAAACAGGTAGGCTACACTAGCGTAAAATCAAAATTTTCTACCGCGTTAACCAGGAATACTATTGTCATAGATCACAGGATTACCACTAGACGCGCAGTTGCGGAACTCGATGAAGCACGTCAGGGCAGTGTAGATGTTCTACGTCTCCTCCTCGTCCTCGTCCCACGAGAATCTCCCCTTTGCACGGCTTGTCCAAGTGCTATAGCTGCAGCACCTCCGAGGTATCCACACATCCGGAGTGGAAGCCGTCACACGCTAGACTGCTAGGTCTCCACATGCAACACAGGCGGAAGATGAGTGGCGGCTGGGTGGAATGCTCAACCCTATTTCGCTCGCCTCACTCTCTCTTATATAGGCATCCCTGGTGGGCTTCTACATTAGCAGCCCATTAGCAGCCTAAGCCTGGTCTAATTCGGATCCAATCCTCATTAGGCTTCCAGCCCCTAAAGTGTGTGACCCTATAGGTTCATACACGTATAGTCATGACACGAGTACACTTACTCCGTCAATAGTTGGTAGCGGCCTCTAGCAAGACGTGCCAACTCCTAAACGCATATAAAGATAATTCGAACGAACCATCACAAGGTTGAGTACATGTCTTTCCCTTTGCCTCACGATATTTGGTCTAGCTCCAAGCTAACCTCTCTTTCTCGATACTGTGATTCGGAATCCCTTTACTAGGTTATCTCTTAACCATATGTAGCACGGCCATACATTTCTGGATCCGATCACTCGAGGGTCCCAGAGGTATCTCTCTCAAGTAGAGAGGGGGAAATCCCATCTTGATTGACCGATGCCTTGCAGCATGTATTAGGACAAACCCGAAAGCTACCTTTATAACTACCCAGCTACGGAGTAGTGTTTGATAGCCCCAAAGTAGGTCGATCCACATCTCATGTACATGTGACAATCTCAGGTCTAAGGACAAAACATACACGATGTGTAGAGAGAGCTGTAAGTATTATTGCTAGTCTCAAGTTGGGTCAGTCCAACCCCATGTTCATAACATGTGTCCACATCATTGGTTTGACATATCTATGTCTATGACTTGCGAAACATAGTCATCAACCAATCGATGTGCTAGTCTAATATTCACGTGTGTCCTCACATGAACTCCAACTAGGGACAATTATTAGATAACCATACAAGTAAATAGTTTCACAAACAATTCACATAATTGCCAATCAATACAAGTTGCCTGGTATATGGATATTCAAGGAACATTATAATAATTCATGGATACACATGAAATACAATCATTTCTATGATTGCCTCTAGGGCATATTTCCTTCAAAGAGAGGCCTCGACAAATACAAGAAGGGAAAGAGAAAACTATCAAGGAAATGGCAGCTCTTTTCTTTAGTAATCAAGAAGAAGAAATAAATGAAGACTCAAATTAAGAAGAAATAGTTATGGAGGACAAGTCTCTAGAAGAACTAGAAGATGAACTCGATTCACTTCCCATTATAGGGCCTCCAACTGATGAGGCTTTTGAAGAGCCAGAAAAGAGAGGGGACGAGGAATTACCACCCCTGGAGTTGAAGACTCTACCAAATAATCTTAAATACAGGTTTTTAGATGATACAAATAAATTTCCTGTTATTATTAGTGCTAAACTTTCAGGAGAAGAAGAAGAAGAACTCATGAAAATACTCAAGGAGCATCGCAAGGCCTTTGGGTACTCAATGTATGATTTGAAGGGCACTAGTTCTATGATAACCGTCAATTGAATATTCATTGAAGAAGGAGCTAAACTAGTTGCAGAATTTGATAGAAGATTGAAGCCTGAAATGAAAGAAGTGGTAAGGAAAGAAATTGTGCGCCTACTAGATGCAGGTATAATCTATCCTGTTAAAGAAAGTGAATGGGTAAGTCATGTTCATTGTGTCCCTAAGAAAGGCGGTTTTACTGTTGTTCCAAATGAAAACAATGAATTGATACCTAGTATCACTATTCTTGGGCATAGGATGTGCATAGACTTCAGGAAATTGAATAAAGAAACTAGGAAAGATCACTATCCTTTATCGTTCATAGATCAAACTTTAGAAAGGTTAGAAAACCACGCTCATTTTTGCTACTTGGAGGGATACTCTGGTTTTTCTCAAATAGTTATTCATCCGGATGACCAACTTAAAACAACTTTCATTAGTCCTTATGGTTTACATGCTTACCGACGTATGCCTTTTGGTTTATGTAATGCTCTAGCTACTTTTCAAAGATGCATGACTGCTATTTTTGGGGATTTTATAGAACTGATAATGGAAGTATTTATCGATGACTTTTCTGTATATGGAACTTCGTTTACTCGTTCCTTGGATAATCTCAAAAGAGTTTTGCAGCATTGGGAAGAAACCAATCTTGCTCTAAACTGGTAGAAGTGTCATTTTATGGTCAAAGAAGGTATAGTCCTTGGACATAAGGTATCAGGTAAGGGAATTGAAGTGGATAGATCTAAGGTTGAGGCCATAGAGAGAATGCCACAACCTAGAGATATTAAGGGTATAATAAGTTTTCTTGGTCATGTGGGTTTTTATAGAAGGTTCATTAGAAATTTCTCTAGAATATCTAAACCTTTGACTAAACCTCCTGCAAAAGGGAGTAAGATTTAATTTTGATGATAAATGTCTTATAGGCTTTGATAAACCCAAGAATGCTTTTGACTTAATATGTGAAGCTAGTGATGATGTTGTAGGAGTAACTCTAGAACAACACATTGGTCGCAGATTTAATATTATACATCATGCTAGTAGAACTCTTAATGGTGCTCAAAAGAATTATCCTAAGGAAGAAAAGGAACTTTTTGCTGTATTTATCTCTTGTGATAAATTTCTTTCTTATATAGTTGATGCAAAAGTGAGAGTTCATATGGATCATGATGGTTTAAAAGAACTCCTTGAGAGGAAAGACCATAAGCCAAGACTGATCCATTGGATTCTTTTACTTCAAGAATTTGAGTTGCATATTATGTAGAGGCAGGAAATAAAGATGTTGAATGCAGTGTCCATGTTTGCCCAGCAAGACACCAATCTTACTGAGAGGAACTTTAGTCTTGGTGATTTTTGTTTACGAGAATTATTCAATGAACTAAGGTCAATTCCTCCAAAAGAGAAGAAGTCGTTGTTGTTGGAGGAGCTTGTCATCCCCGGATAAGTAAATGGTAAGATCAAGGTAAGTGTTCTTACTCCAATAAGTGATTTATTTTCACAGATTTTACTCCTAAAACTTATGCCTTTGAATTCCTTGTGTTTTTCTGAAGTTTTTGAGGGTTTTTACCAACTATACGGGCGGAACTATATGACCGGAGAGGAAGCTCCCGCCGTATAGTTGGTCGTTAAACTCTCTATACCATCTTTGCAAAATTGTTTTCGATGTATGGAACTATACGGGATCAACTATACGGTCGGATGAAATATTCTGGTCGTATAGTTGGTCGTTAAACTCTTAGGCACTTTTAATTTTTGGTGTCTGTATCTATACGGTCACAACTATACGACTGGAGCTAATATTCCGGCTGTATAGTTGGTCGTTAAACCACCAGACATTTTTTATTTGCCTTTTCGTTAATCTAAAAAATGTTATTGTCGGTTCCGAGTCGTAACTTAACCGACCTGGACTCGAGATATTTGGAAATATCTGCCCGGAACCAACTATATGGCTGGAGCTATACGGGTCGTGCCCGTATAGTTGGTCGTTACGCGGCAGGACTCTTCCAAATCCATGATTTCTTTCGTTTTTTCGTTAAGATTCTTTTCTTGGGCGACAATTTTGGTGTTCCTCGCAAGTTTTACCAACTTGTGACCCTCTTATATACTGCCATTGTCTCTCGCTCTAATCATAATCTCCAAGAACCAATCTAGCAATGCGCTATCTCGCCCCAGGCCGTGGAAAACCCTTGGGTCTCATCGCTCCTTCCCCCTTGGGTCTTGTCACTCCTTCCAGGGACCGCTCTAGCAGCCCATCCATGGAGGACGACGATGAGGAAGTGGAGAGGTTTAGCCCGATATACAAGGAGTATGTCGAGCCAAGCTTCTACAACAATGATTCCGATGAAGATTGGAGTGACATCTACATCTGCCGTGATGTCTATGATCCACCTGAGATCAACTGGGCGGTAATGAAGAGAGACCAATAAGAGAGAGAAGGTCGCAAGCCACATGGAAAAGGGCATGCGGAGATTGTCAAGTTCATCACCATGGACCCCAGGCCATATAAGCGTAAGGAAATTCCTAACACTGGTGCAGGTGCTAGGAATGGAGCGACAGCGCCACTCTTGAAGCCTACTATTGGTGCGCGTATGACGGTGAAGACTCAAGAAGAGTGGATGAACGGTTTCTACTTTCCTGATCCATCAATCATGGATGAGGAAGAGGAAGCTATTCCCAAGACCAAGGATCACATGCGAGCACTAGAGATATATCAGAAGCACGAAGTACTTCATCGTGTCGATGTCCACCACCATCTCAAGGAGATAGTGACGAGGGGTAACCTTAGCAATGTCCATGGTGAAGGACTTAGGGTTTCAAGGAAAAGAGAACGCTGGGGATTTCGTCGGATGTCAGGAAAACAATGGAGTCAAAGTCGCCTGAATATTGAGTAATCGCCGTATTACAAGTTGTCTAGGAGATTTCGATACCCTTGCTTGGGCTTCTCTCGTTCTATATATAATAGGTCGGGTCTCAAAACTGTATGAGGATAGGTTTCATACACACGTAATTACAATACCAACATAATGTCGGTTCATAGTCTTTTTCCTAATACAATCAAAGCCTTTGTCGGTTGCTTCCTTGGGCTATCATCTGAAACCTTCATGGGTCGTAAGCCCTTTACAAAGTATAGGATAGTGAATCATAAGGATCCGAGTAATCATACCTATGTCAGTAGCCCCCGAGACTCTACTTGAACCACAGTTTCAGGTTGAGCCTCAAAGTTTCTTTTTTCCTTCTTTTCCTTTACATTTTATTTCTTTATTCTTTATTTTTCATAGGGATTTGGTACAACGAGTCTGATGCTTCCGACGGATCGGGAATCAGTTAATTTCTCCTAGGCAAAAACAAAGGTTGTCCTACATCAAATTCAAGTCCCCAGGCCTGAAATCAGAATTTATTACTGGCGTAATTCAGTTCGGGCCGCTGAGGTCTTACCGAATACTAAATTCCAGCTTCTATTTTATCGGGTACCCAACGCGTCCATCGGGATTTTTCATCGTATCATTGATACGGATATTTTTCTGGCAGAGCCCATTCTTGTGCGATTATCAGGCCACACAAGACGAATCCTGGGGTCTTACCTTCATGTTTCTAAGCACGGCATTCAGATTTTTGTCGCGTTTGAGCGCGATCCGAGATTTTTGGCTTTTTTGGCGGTTGCCCTGCTAGGCTGATTTATCAAATAGTTTTAATGCTTTATACTGGCTCCCGATGGGAGTAATCTTTCTTTTGAGGATACCATTTTGAGGATACATTGATGTAAAACTCAAAGGTATTTTCAATCATGAATATTTTGTTTTATACACAATTGGATTTCTATCGGGTGCGTGCCAGCGCTCCCGATGGGAGTAGCCTCCAAGGCTATGTTCGGATGCCTGTATCTGGACATAGGCTCATAGTTGTTGTTAGCTTGCTGGAAAACATATATCTTTTGAACAACAATAGAGAGCTTAAGGTACGAACAACAATAGAGAGCTTAAGGTACGAACAACAACATAAATTATTTTTGATGGATGGCGCCACTGTTGGCCTAGATATTCTGGCTTAACAAGCCGAACCATAAATCTTATCATATTGCAAGTAATTTTATGCATAGAAGTGTCATAGTTGTGCTACGTTACATGGATTTGAGTAATTTACTCGTGTCTTCTTGTCTTGTAGTCGATATGCCCCTCCGGGAATAACTTCTGTGACGATGTATGGTCCTTCCCATGGCGATTCTAACTTCTTGTGGCCATCTTGTTTGATGCGAAGAACTAGGTCCGCTACTATGAAGGACCTAGGCTGCAATCTTCTACTATGGTAATTACGCAAGTTTTGTTGGTACATAGTTGCTCTTTGTAGGGCTTCATCTCGAGCTTCATCAAGTGCAACCACATCATCTTCAAGTGCTTCTCTTGATTCCTCTTCATCATATGCACCTACTCTTGGGGATTCATGAAGGAAATATGCCCTAAGAGGCAATAATAAAGTTGTTATTATGTATTCCTTGTATATGATAGATGTTTATTTTGCATGCTATAACTGTATTGAAAGGAAACATCAATACATGTGTGTTTAATAAACAAAAAGGGTTCCTAGTTATGCCTCTCTTATAGACTAGCTTCTTGATTAACAAGATGATCAAGGTTTCCTGATCATGGACATTGGATGTTGTTAATAACAAGGTCACAGCATTTGTGAAATGATGTGATGAAAATTCATCCGAAGTATAGCATTACGATCAAGTCATTATGTTTATATTTCTATAACATCATACAAAGTAGTCTTAGTCCTTAGACCATGAGATCATGTTAATTGCTAACACCGGAAGAGTATCTTGATAACATCAAACATCACACCGTAACAGGGTGACCATAAAGGTGGGTTCAGTGCTATGAAGGTGTTATGTTGAGGCTCATGGATCAAGAGTGGAATTTGTCAATCCCGATGACGGATAGATATACTCTGGGCCCTCTCGGTGATATCACATTAAGATAGCTTGCAAGCAAGTGATGTGATCACTAGAATGTTATATCACGGGAACTGGAAAAGAGTACATGTCGGTAACGAGATCAAACTAGGTATTTGGATACCAATGATCGAATCTCGGACATGTATTATATCATGAGACAAAGGGATTAGATTGCTGACATTAAAGGTTCTCACGATTACAAAAGTCATCGTTGAATATGAAGGAGTCAGTATGGATCTCCAGGTCCCGCTTCTGATTATTGATCTGAGAGGAGTCTCAATCATGTCTGCAATATTCGCGAACCGTAGGGTTACACACTTAAGGGTTACCGAACACCATTTAGGAGCACATATGTTCCAGACAAAAGGTTTGCAAAGCGCAGGAAATGTTTCGATAGAAACAGGAATTGTTTCGATAGACACCGGAATTGTTTCAGGTGAAATTGCAGAAAGTGGTTCTGCATGTGATATTGAAATGTTGCAAGGGGTTTTATGTGAATGTTTGTTAATTGAAGTAATTAACAAAATTCTGAATAAAATAAATAAAAGAATTTTATTAATTGAGAGTTGCATTTAATTTGGTGGAAATTAAATACATGTGAGTGGGATTTTGGGTGGAGGCCATGTTTATGTGAGTGGAGGTTCACCACATGAATGAAGGAGGGGAGGAGTCCCCCCCCCTCATGCGCCGGCTATGGGAGGGGAGGGGTCTCCCTCCCTCCTATATAAATCCCCCCTCTCCCCTCTCACAAAACATACCTCCTCGTGAAGGATCTCTCTCCCCCTCCAGATATTCCCCCATGGTCTCAGATTAGCGAGATACATGTTCCCGGTGGCCTTGCGTCTGGAAGGAGTTGCTGCTTCCGCTGATTCGCTGGAGCGAGGAGGTGGAGGTTGTCCGGTGGCTTGAACGTGTGTGCGAGGACGGATGCGCTGCTGATTTGCGGCGCTCAGACTTCCACACGATCTTGAGATCGGCAAGCGTACGACTACATCAACCACGAGTTCCTACTCATTAACAAAACTCGTTGTCTTCGAGGGTAAGTTCTCCATGGATGTATGTCCACCCGTTGCTCTGTATCTAGTAGATAGATCTTGGCGTATAGTTCTCATCGTAGGAATTTTTTTGTTTTCTATGCTGCGGACCCAACAGTGGTATCAGAGCCTGATCTATGCGTAGGTGCTTTGCACAGGTAGTACACATATATTTATATGTGGGCGATGATGATCATGTTATTGCATCTTCTATGTACTTTGGATATTGGTGGCATAGTGGGATGCAGCGGCCCGGACCAACCTTACATGTCATCATACATGAGACCGGTTCCACGACTGACATGCAACAAGTTTTGCATAAGTGTCTAGCGGGTGTCTGTCTCTCCTAATATAGTCAATATCTGATTTACAACGAGTTTCTAATAACTTGGTTATCCTCGTTGTGGTTCATGTTCGTAGGTAAGACCGGTTCTATCTCCGAAAGCCCTAAGCCACGTAAAACTTGCAATTGATAAATTAGAGGCGTCTAGTTTAGATCATTGTTGGGCTAGTGTCTTGATATGGTATTGTGGTAAGTAGATGTATGATAGATACTCTTACAACTCACTTAACGTGTAAGTTCCATAGACCTTGGCCTTACACACAAAGGAATGATAGAGATCATACCACGATGCAAATGATAGAGATCAAATGCATGGACCATATCACCTCACTTCACACATTAGATGTTAGCATCTTATATTGCTAGTTTGGCGCTTTTGGTAGCATTATAAGATGATCCCTCATTTAGATATCAAGATAAAATGTGTTCTTCCTTAAGTATGCACCGTTTTGTGGATTGTGTTTTGAGGCATCACGTGATGATCGGGTGTTCTCGACTCTACGCTTTCATACAATGGGTGTAATACAGTTTTACACACGCGAATACTAAGGTTCTTACTTGACGAGCCTAGCATGTATAGACATGGCCTCGGAACACGGACCGAAAGGTTAAGCATGAGTCATATAGTTGATATGATGCCCATATAGATGCTCGCCTTTGAAGCTACACCGACTCACATGATGATCGGACTTGGTGTAGTGGATTTGGTTCATGTAGTCACCAAAATGACACGAGGGATGTCGTTTTTGAGTGGGAGTTCATTAGTAATTTGGATTAGTTGAACTCAATCTATCATAAACTTAGTCTAAATATAGTTTACAAATTCTATTGTAGATGGCACCACCTGCTTTTAATTTCAATGTGTTCATGGAGAAAGAGAAGCTTGTTGCGAATGGTAGCAACTTCACCAACTGGGCTATGAATTTGAGGATTCTCCTCACTGCTGCACAAAAGCAATATGTGCTAGAGGCGCCGCTAGGCCCCCCACCAGCTCCTGATGCCCCTGACGAGGAAAAGAACGTCTATATAACTCGTCAGGAGGACCACAACTTAGTTCATTGCGGCATAATGTATGGGCTAGAGCCAGAACTTCGAAAACGTTTCAAAAAATGGTAATGCCTTTGATACCATGGGAGAATTGAAAATGATTTTCGATACCCATGCTGCCGTAGAGAGTTATAATGCTTCTAAAAAGTTCTTTAGCTGCATGATGGAAGAGAACATCTCCGTTAGTGAGCATGTACTCAAAATGTCTGGGTACGCCGATAAGCTTGTGTCCTTGGGAATAACGATTCCCATTGACTTAGGCATACATCGTGTTCTCCAATCTCTGCCACCTAGCTACAAGAGCTTCATGATAAACTATAATATGCAGGGCATGAAGAAGTCTCTTCCCGAGATTTTGTCAATGCTTAAGACTGCAGAAGTGGAGATTAGGAAAGAACATCAAGTGTTGATGATCAATAAGACCACCAGTTTCAAGAAGGACAAGAAAGGCAAGAAGAAGGGAAAGAAGGGCGGCAAATCTATTGCCGTGCCTGAAAAGAAACCCCGGGCTGGCCCTAAGTCTGACACCGAGTGCTACTATTGCAAGGGGACTGGCCATTGGAAGCGCAACTGCCCCAAGTATTTGGCAGTCAAGAAGGTCGGCAAGGCAAACAAAGGTATATGTGATATAAATGTTATTGATGTGTACTTGACTAGTACTCGTAGTAGCATCTGGGTATTTGATACAGGATCGGTTGCTAATATATGTAACTCGGTTCAGGGGCTGTGGAACAAGCGACAACTAGCAAGGGATGAGGTCACGATGTGGGTCGGCAATGGATCAAGAGTTGATGTGATCGCCGTCGGAACGCTGCCTCTCCATATGCCGTCGGGATTAGTTATAAACCTGAATAATTGTTATTTGGTGCCTGCACTGAGCATGAACATTGTATCCGGATCATGTTTGATGCAAAGTGGTTATTCGTTTAAGTCTAAAACCAATGGTTGTTCGATTTATATGAATAATATCTTTTATGGTCATGCACCTGTGTTGAATGGTTTATTTCTGTTGGATCTCGATAGTAGTATTACGCATATTCATAATGTTGATGCTAAAAGGATTAAACTTGATAATGATATATTTGCATATATGTGGCACTGCCGTCTAGGTCATATTGGCGTTAAACGCATGAAGAAACTCCATTCTGATGGACTTTTGGAATCACTTGATTTTGAATCATTTGATACATGTGAGCCATGCCTTATGGGCAAGATGACTAGAACGCCGTTTTCCGGTTCAATGGAACGGGCGACAGATTTATTGGAAATCATACATACTGATGTGTGTGGACCAATGAGTGTGTCGGCGCGAGGTGGATATCGTTATTTTGTTACTTTCACGGATGATTTGAGTAGATACGGGTATATCTATTTGATGAAACATAAGTCTGAAACCTTTGAAAAGTTCAAAGAATTTCAGAATGAAGTGGAAAATCATCATAACAGAAAGATGAAATTTCTGCGGTCCAACCATGGAGGAGAGTATCTTAGTTACGAGTTTAGCACATGTAACTACCTCGGTGAATTACGCTCTTAGTTGCAAGCCTGGATGAGTGGAAATGGTTAAAATAGTACGGTGGGGCCCAAATGCCACTCACAGGTAGACCTTTCGGCCGTCCTAACCATTTCCAAACATCGGGACAAGAACGAGCGGCGTAATCGGCAGGCGAAGGGATCAACTACATACACAAATGAGTATGTATGCAAGCCACCATACAATAGTCCTCAGAGCCATTCCATCTAAAAGAAAAAGAAATATTGCAACGCCATACGGCAAGATCCAAATATCCTAGATAGATATATAGTTTAGGATACCTCCTCATACATCAAACATCAGAGTATCATGCGGAAGCGGCAAGCAAGATCCGAGTACGGATAAGAAGCAAATCGGCATAAGATGCCCCATAAATAAACACATCCCGCCCACAGAACTCACGGATCCCCGTTCCCGGAATCTCTACACCAAGTGATCGTTGCCAACATCGTCCGTCTCCTCCACCCAGTATCCATCTTGCGAGCTTACTTGTTCATCTGAATCAAACAATTTATCGTGTGAGACCCTAGGGGTACTCAGCAAGTCTTTATTCCTCTAAAGGGGACACAACCTGGGGTGACGCAATTGCAGCAAAAGAGAATACCTAACAATTCTATAGATACTCGCTAACCATCCGCCTAACCAAAGATAGACGGATGTCCGTGAATTATTAACAACAGTTATAACAGTAATATTATCAGATCCATCCTCCTCCTCGCTTACCAACGAGGAAGCGGACGAACAACCCCCCATCCGTTGGCAGTTTTATTATCCATTCCATGAATGTTGCACTATTACTAGTCAGGTACTTAGTCAAATTAAAAGCGATACTTTAGTTATTCTTGTCTATGATCGAGAAACTGTGCTCCAAGTCGTCCATAACCGCGGACACGGCTTTCAGAAAGATTTACCCAGCAGGGGTGCACAAATAGCAACACACACTCGATCAACCTCGGAAAAACCAACTCAAAACCCAACGAGGCATTCACGACAAAGCGATCACAGGATTCAGAAATATTTCAGGGGGCCACCCCATTAAGCTACCCGCAACGAAGTTGGCCGGCTCCGAGACGGACTCAAGGTTTGCGTCAATGGATGTAAACGACTGGGAACCCGAAAGTGTGACTGGGCTTGTCGATACCGCGAAAACACTCCGCTTACCTAAACAGTACAGGTGCTCCTCGCACAATCTTAAATAAAGCAGTAAAGCATGGCATAAGTACAGGATAGTAATAAAGCCCCAAACTACTTTGTGGCCCCAAGAAATAAGAATGAATCAAGCTCTGGCTCAGGGGGGTCCATAGGCCTCCCGGATGTGGATAGCGCGAATATTCAAGGAACAGGAATCAAGTACTCGGGGTCCTACGGGACACAAGTGAGCATGAAAAACCAAATAACATACATTGCTCACCGGTGCCACTTTCATTAGTTCTCCCATTACTACTCAGGTTAAGTTGTTTAGGTACCTCGTTATCCATCAGACACTCACATACCCTACACATGCTGTTCTACGACTCGCATGGCTCAAACAACTCCTGTAGTAATGGCTCATGGGATGGAGGAACAAGCTTCGGTGGGGTTTAAAAGTAAAGGCTATGCAGTACTTGGGATTCAATTTAATGCAATCACGACTCAATGATGCAAGAATAAGATAGAGGCAATAGGTACTGTATGTATGCAAGCATGTGGTAGTGCTTGCCTGGCAGCTCAGTTGAAGCGAGAGAAGGATCTGGGTAGTGCTCCTGGTTTTCTTGGTAAATCCCCTGCTCAGCGTCTATTCGAAGAAGAACCAAACAAACAAGGGCCAACATAAATAAAGTGCACAAGCATATGAATAAAATGCGACAAGCAAACAATCATGCCATGATGAATGATGCACAATTTGCATGGCATTAAGTAGCATGGCATGGGTGAGGTGTGGAATACGAGAATAAAGCCTTTTATTGAGTTTTAATCACATTTTATACTCGAATAAGTTGCTGTATACTTTATATTTATATGATGCATGCTGCAAAACAGAACATGGAACGCATAAACAGAAAGGTCTCGTCGAGCTGATCATTTTAGACATATTATTTGTTAAATTTGGAGTTATAAAACAAAAGTTATTAATTAATTAAGGAAAAGGGCATTTTATTTGTAATTTTAATCAACTCGAAAATTAAAGTGTTCAAACATTATTTTGAATAGCATATTTGAATTCCTCACATTTTTCTGATTTCAAAACATATATTATTTGTATTATTTGAAATTATAATTTAAAAGTTATTTAAATACAGATTTGAATTTGAAATTAAAAACAAAAAATTTGAAAAGTTTAAATTAAAACAGGAAACAGAAAGTCTTTTGTTACTCGCGCAGATCTAGCCACAGACAGTGACAGGTGGGGCCAGGCTGACTTGGCGAAACAGCGCGCAGAAAAAGGGTTTTCTCACCGCGGCTTTATCCAGCCACAGCAAATGACAGGTGGGGCCGGAGTACACGCGGACCCACACGCGGGAGCGCCAGCCGGGGCGTGACACGCGGCAGATCCGAGGGAGTGCGGGTTGAGACGGTGTAACTTGGGGGGCTGTTCTGCTAAACGGACAGAGAGGCTGACGGTGGGGCTCGGTGTACCGCGGGTTTAGCCGAAAAAGATGCAGGGGGTTAAGTGCAAAAAGGGTCGCCCGTACTGTTGTTCTTCTCTCTGAACCGCGGACAGATCGGTGAGCGACAGCGCGGGGTGGGGATTCAATCCGGGGACGTGCGGGTGCGAGCCAGTGCGGTAGGTTGCGGGCTGGTGGTAGGAGGGCGGACGGGGCCTAGATGGGGTTCTGCGCGACGTGGGAGCGAGCAGACGCGGTGGCCGACGGCGCGCGCAGCCTGCTCGACGAAACGAACGGCGGCACTAGGGCGATACGGCGAGGCGGACCATGTCAGGGGGGCAGAGAGGCTCACCGCGAGGCTGCTGGCGGTGTTGGTTCGGGCAGAGGAGCGGGCGATCGTCGACGAAGCAGGCGCCGGTGGATTTAGGGTTTGGCTTCGGGCGGCGCTGGTACCGGCGCTCCTGGGGCTTTTCCTCCTCGTCGACGCGTGCAGGGAGCAGCAGGGAGGTCTCCTCGGTCTTCCTCGACAACCACCGATCCTCGCCACCGGATGCAAGAGGGGGAGCGATGGAGACCGACGGATCGTCGGCGATGGGGTAGATGGTGGTAGTGGTAGACGGAGAGGAAGGGGCGGCTTGGGGAGATCTGGGAGAGGTCAAGGAGACGGGAGGTGGTGGTAGATAGCAGAGGGAGAGGGGAGGATGCCGTGGGGGAGTGGGGTGGAGAAAAGGTGGCTTCGGCCACTTTCCTCCTCCTCTCCTTCACGTGCTCGGGTCGGGGCAGGAGCAGGGTAGGTACTGGAGGCTGCCAGGTGGGGACGGCAGGGTCGGTGGGGAGGCTCGGGCTGGGGGGCCCTCATGGCAGGGAGAGAAAGAGAGGGAGAGAGAGAGAGCTAGGGTGGGAAGAAGGCTCGGGCTAGGGTTTGATCTAGGGTTGGGGTTGGGTAGCTCGGGTTGGTGAGAGGAGAGGTGAGGTGAGAGGGGGAGATGGTGTAACTAGGGTTAGATTAGAGGGAGACTAGGTTTAGGGTTAGCTAGGTTAGAGAGAGGAGAGATGAGGTCTTAGGGTTAAGAGCTAGAAAAAGAGAGAGGGGTAAGAGAGATTAGGGTTTAGAAGAACTAGGCTAGGAGAGAAAGAGAGAAAGAAAAGAATAAGCCTCATATGATCAAGCATAAGAGTTTTATTTAAAAGAAAAGATATGGGTGAGATAAGGGGTGATGGAATGGATGGAGATGGGGGTAGGGTTTAGATACTTGCATGCATCTAGCTAGATCATACAAAAAGGGGTGGAAGAGGTGTAGGGTTTTAGCAACTCAAACAAAATCAAACAAAAAGGAATGGTAGAGAAGGATAGAGGTGATTCACTAAAAATCAAATAAAAACAAAGGAGGACAAAAGATGGAGATGGTTGCATGGCCCATGCAAAAACATTAATGCCATGTTTATTTCTTGTGAAAACAATAATATTAACATGGCATTATTCTTATGCATTCCCAAAATATGGAATAAAGCCAAGCTAAAAGAATTAGAAGGATGCCCCATGTGGAGTAGATGGAGATGACCATATTTGAATAAAAATGGGACTTGCTAGTGTGTATGTGCCACTAGGTATTTAGTAAGCCCAAAAATATCCCAACATGAGAATAACCCCAAAACAACCCATATGGGAGCTAGAAAGAGGTTCCACTCACAAGGCACGCAAAGGTGGCCATGTGGCTCTCATAAACCAATAATGTGGAAACAATATGGTGCATAAGTGAGAGCATGTGGATATAGCATTGGATCCATCCCAACCCACATGAGCTAGAGGTAAAACCCAATAAAGTGCAAAGCTCACATTTAGTTGGATGGTGGAATTATAAGGTGGTGACAAGGAAAGGTGATGGAGTTGAATAAAAGATATGCCCCCAACTCAACTTGGGCATTAAACAATATATCAATAACCAAATACAATATCAAGAGGCAAATACAATTAATAATGCATATGAGAGAAGAACCAAAACAAAAAGGGTTTTATATGATGCTCAAATGCAAGGTGGCATGATGACATGAGCATGATATCATTATGATGCAACAATTATATATAGGAAGTAGCATATATATAGACTAGGCTAGTAGCATTGCAATTGTTAGACAATTGGGATGCTACAACACACATATGAAAGACTATGGAATAGTTTCACAACTCACGCCTGCCGGAACACCACAACGTAATGGTGTGTCATAACATCGTAATCGTACTTTATGGGATATGGTTCGATCTATGATGTCTCTGACTGACTTGCCACTGTCATTTTGGGGTTATGCACTGGAAACCGATGCATTCACTTTAAATAGGGCACCATCTAAATCCGTTGAAAATACACCGTATGAATTATGGTTTGGAAACAAACCTAAGCTGTCCTTTCTTAAAGTTTGGGGATGCGATGTTTATGTTAAGAAACTTCAACCGGATAAACTCGAACCCAAAGCGGAAAAATGCGTCTTCATAGGATACCCTAAGGAAACGATTGGGTATACCTTCTATCACAGATCCGAGGGAAAGGTCTTTGTTGCCAAGAATGGATCCTTTCTTGAGAAGGAGTTTCTCGCGAAAGGTGTGAGTAGTCGGAAGGTAGAACTCGAAGAGGTTATTGAACCTTCTCTTCATGAAATGGCGAGTAGCGCAGCACCGGAAGTTGTTTTGGAGTTGACTTCACCTAATGAAGAGAGAGCTAATGATATTGATCATGAAACACTGAAAGAGGACACTACCAAACCTCGCAGGTCAAGCAGGACACGTACAGCTCCTGAACTGTACGGCAATCCTGTTATGAATTTCATGATTGATGAAATAGATGACCCTGCGACGTACGAAGAAGCGATGATGAGCCCGGATTCCAACAAATGGCTAGAAGCCATGAAATCCGAGATGGATTCCATGTACGAAAACAGGTTTGGACCTTGGTGGACTTACCTCACGATCGAAAGGCTGTTGAGAATAAATGGATTTTCAAAAGAAAAACTGATGTTGATGGTAATGTAACCATCTATAAGGCTCGACTTGTCGCAAAGGGGTTTCGACAAATTCAAGGAGTTGACTACGATGAGACATTCTCTCCCATAGCGATGCTTAAGTCGGTTAGGATTATGTTAGCAATTGCTGCATATTTCGATTATGAAATATGGCAGATGGATGTCAAAACTGCGTTCCTCAATGGTAATATTGAAGAAGAGTTGTATATGATACAACCTAAGGGTTTTGTCGATCCTAAGGATGCTGATAAGGTGTGCAAACTTCAGCGATCCATCTATGGACTGAAGCAAGCATCCCGGACTTGGAATCTCCGCTTTGATGAGGTGATCAAAGAGTTTGGATTTGTCCAAACTTATGGAGAGGCTTGTATTTACAAGAAAGTGAGTGGGAGCAATGTGGCATTTCTGATATTATATGTGGATGACATATTATTGATTGGAAATGATATAGATCTTTTAAACAGTGTTAAAATTTATCTAAACAGCAAATTTTCGATGAAGTACCTTGGTGAAGCTTCATATATATTAGGAATTAAAATCTATAGAGATAGATCAAGACGCCTAATTGGGCTATCGCAGAGTACATACCTTGATAAGATATTAAAGAAGTTTAATATGGACGGAAGTAAGAAGGGGTACTTACCTATGTTGCAAGGCAAGACATTGAGTAAGACTCAAAGTCCGGCTACGGCGGAAGAAAGAGAGATAATGGATAAGATCCCCTATGCCTCAGCCATAGGCTCTATAATGTATGCCATGCTATGTACAAGACCAGATGTGGCACATGCTATTAGTTTGACTAGTAGGTACCAATCGGATCCAGGTTCGGAACACTGGATAGCGGTCAAGAATATCCTTAAGTACTTGAGAAGGACTAAGGATATGTTTCTTGTATACGGAGGTGAAGAAGAGCTAGTCGCTAAGTGTTATGTCGATGCTATCTTTGACACTGATCCGGATGACTCTAAGTCTCAATCCGGATACGTATTTCTCTTGAACGGAGCAGCAGTTAGTTGGAGGAGCTCCAAACAACCTGTGGTGGCTGGATCAACGATGGAGGCGGAATATGTTGCTGCTTCAGAAGCGGCGCAGGAAGCGGTTTTGATGAAGGAGGTCATAACGGAACTAGGTGTGGTTCCTAGTGCGTTGGACCCAGTGGTGATCTTTTGTGACAATAATGGAGCCATAGCCAACGCCAAGGAACCAAGGTCTCACAAGAATTCCAAGCATATTAAGCGCCGGTTTCACTCCATCCGCGAGCATGTCAAGGATGGAGATATAAAGATTTGTAAAGTGCACACAGACCTGAATGTATCAGATCTGTTGACTAAAGTACTCCCTAGGGCAAAACATGATCAACACCAGAACTCCATGGGTGTTAGATTTATCACTATATAAACTAGATTATTGTGTCTAGTGCAAGTGGGAGACTGAAGGAAATATGCCCTGAGAGGCAATAATAAAGTTGTTATTATGTATTCCTTGTATATGATAGATGTTTATTTTGCATGCTATAATTGTATTGAAAGGAAACATCAATACATGTGTGTTTAATAAACAAAAAGGGTTCCTAGTTATGCCTCTCTTATAGACTAGCTTGTTGATTAACAAGATGATCAAGGTTTCCTGATCATGGACATTGGATGTTGTTAATAACAAGGTCACAACATTTGTGAAATGATGTGATGAACATTCATCCGAAGTATAGCATTACGATCAAGTCATTATGTTTATATTGCTATAACATCATACTGAGTAGTCTTAGTCCTTAGACCATGAGATCATGTTAATTGCTAACACCGGAAGAGTATCTTGATAACATCAAACGTGACACCGTAACAGGGTGACCATAAAGGTGGGTTCAGTGCTATGAAGGTGTTATGTTGAGGCTCATGGATCAAGAGTGGAATTTGTCAATCCTGATGACGGATAGATATACTTTGGGCCCTCTCGGTGATATCACATTAAGATAGCTTGCAAGCAAGTGATGTGATCATTAGAATGTTATATCACGGGAAGGAGAAAAGAGTGCATGTCGGTAACGAGATCAAACTAGGTATTTGGATACCGATGGTCGAATCTTGGACATGTATTATATCATGAGACAAAGGGATTAAATTGCTGACGTTAAAGTTTCTCACGATCACAGAAGTCATCGTTGAATATGCAGGAGTCAGTATGGATCTCTAGGTCCCGCTTCTGATTATTGATTTGAGAGGAGTCTCAATCATGTCTGCAATATTCGCGAACCATAGGGTGACACACTTAAGGGTTACCGGACACCATTTAGGAGAACATATGTTCCAGACAAAAAGTTTGCAAAGCGTAGGAAATGTTTCGTTAGAAACCGGAATTGTTTCGGGTGAAATTGCAGAAAGTGGTTCTGCATGTGATATTGAAATTTTGCAAGGGGTTTTATGTGAATGTTTGTTAATTAAAGTAATAAAAAAATTCTGAATAAAATAAATAAAAGAGTTTTATTAATTGAGAGTTGCATTTAATTTGGTGGAAATTAAATACATGTGAGTGGGATTTTGGGTGGAGGCCATGTTTATGTGAGTGGAGGTTCACCACATGAATGAAGGAGGGGAGGAGTCCACCCCTCCTCATGCACCGACTATGGGAGGGGAGGGGTCTCCCTCCCTCCTATATAAAGCCCCCCTCTCCCTCTCACAAAACACACCTCCTCGTGAAGGATCTCTCTCACCCTCTAGATATTCCCCCATGGTCTCGGATTAGCGAGATACATGTTCCCGGTGGCCTTGCGTCTGGAAGGAGTTGCTGCTTCCGCTGATTCGCTGGAGCGAGGAGGTGGAGGTTGTCCGGTGGCTTGAACGTGTGTGCGAGGACGGATGCGCTACTGATTTGCGGCGCTCGGACTTCCACACGATCTTGAGATCGGCAAGCGTACGACTACATCAACCACGAGTTCCTACTCGTTAAACAAACTCGTTGTCTTCGAAGATAAGTTCTCCATGGATGTATGTCCACCCGTTGCTCTGTATCTAGTAGATAGATCTTGGCGTATAGTTCTCATCGTAGGAAATTTTTTGTTTTCTATGTTGCGGACCCAACAATTCATGTGACACCTCAACAGGAAGCACGGCTTTTGCGCCGTGGATGAAAAAGAAAGGTGTCTCTTGTGTTGAATTATTTAGAGTTGTACGTAAACTCCATAAGACATATGGCAATTCATCAACCCATGCTCCTTTTGCTCTGTCAAGCGGTGCTAGTAGTCTTTTCTTGAGTCCAGTAGTAACTAGTCCATTGGCTTTTTATACCTGTCCATTTGTTTGCGGATGTGCTACTGAAGCATAGCTTACTTTAATACCCATCTCCTGGTAGTACTCCTTGAATTCATTGGAAGTGAAGTTGGTCCCATTGTCTGTAATGATGTTGTTCGGTACGCAAAACTGAAATACTATGGATTTAATAAAATTAACAGTCGAAGTTTCGTCTTGGGTGGTGATAGGCATTGCTTCAATCCATTTAGTAAATTTGTCGACTGCTACTAGCAGAAAGACGTGTCCTCCTGGCGATGATTTGTGAAGTTTTCCCACCATATCTAGTCCCCACTGAGCAAAAGGCCAAGCCAAAGGTATAGGATTAAACTCAGCGGCGGGTGCTCCAGGCTTTGTTGCGAATCTTTGACACGCTTCACATGTTATGACGATATCTTTTGCATCTTGAACTACAGTTAGCTAGTAAAATCCAGCTCTGAATGCTTTGAAAGCAATTGCTCGGTTGCTAGCATGATGACCACAAACTCCTTCATGTATATCTTTGAGTATGGTTTTTCCTTCTTCAGGTGTCACGCAGCGTTGTAATACACCCGATATACTTCTCTTGTACAACTCCCCTTTGATTATTCTGAAGGCCTTCGATCGTCGGGTGATTCACCGGGCTTCTATCATATCTTCGGATAGTTTGCCCTTAGTCATATATGCTACATATGGCTGCATCCAGGTAGGTTCAATTAGCATGACCTCATCAATTTCTTGTTCTTCTTCGATGGCCTCTTCTATATTCTTGGTCACCGTTGGAGCCCCGAGTCTTTTTGGGATGTCTCTTTTTTCCTGTTTTTGGTGCTACGACCTTGGAGAATCTTTTAGCTTTGATCGATCGCTCTGTTATCTCTTCCCAAAAAAACCCAGGTGGCACTGGTAGGCACAAGGATCTCATGTTTGTTAGATTGTTGGCTTCTTCATTTCTTGCTCTCCCTATGTGCGATACTTCGCATCCATCAAATTGAGCTTCCATAACACCATATAGATCGCGGTAAGCAACCATATTATCGCTGACGGCATCGCACTTGTTCATTGCTTGCTGTGCCACAAGATTGGAATCTCCAAAGATTTTGAGGCGAGTCGCACCACAAGCTTTAGCCATTCACATGCCGTGCAACAAGGCCTCGTATTCAGCTTCATTATTGGATGCGTTTGCAAAGCTCATCTGAACAAATAGCGCATTTTGTCGCCTTGTGGTGATACTAGCACGACTCCTGCCCCTGCTCCTTCTGTTCTTTTTTATCCGTCGAAGTACATTGTCCAGGCGCTAGAAAGGTCAGGTGGACCCGCAAATTGCAACTATGTCCATTCTGTGATGAAATTCAACAGAACTTGTGAGTTGATCGTGTTGTGCTTCTCATATGTGATGTCTCGAGGGGATAATTCAATTCCCCATAGAGAGACCCGCATAGTTGCTTCTGGATTGTTGAGTATGTTTGACAAAGGTGCTTCATTGACCACTATGATCGGATGTTCCGAAAAAATAATGGCGTAGTTTTCGTGCTGTCATAAATACCCCATATGATAGTTTTTGGTAATATGGGTACCTTTGTTTGGATGGCGATAAGACCTCGCTCAGGAAGTAGACTGGCCTCTGCACACCATGGGTTTTCCCTTCTGCGGGTGGCTCCATGACCGAAACCGTGCGACCACCTAATTTATGGCAGCAATATAAAGTAGTAAAGGCTCTTTCTCTTTTGGCGACACGACAACAAGAGATGTCAAAAGTGTCCTTTTAAGATCTTCAAAGGCGCACTGAGCTTCTTCCGTCCATTCGAATTTTTCCGATTTGCTCATGAGGGCATAAAATCGTAGTGCTTTTTCTCCTAACCGTGCAATGAAACGACTGAGTGCTGCTACTCGTCCTACCAGCTGTTGTATGCCATGTAGATTTGTTGGCTTCTTCATTGTTAGGATTGCTTGTATTTTCTCAGGATTATCCTCGATTCCTCTGGCTAATACCAAATATCCGAGGAGTTGCCCTGCTGGGACTCCAAAGGAACATTTCTTCGGGTTCAGTTTGATGCTAAAATTGTCAAGATTTTTGAATGTTTCTTCAAGGTCCTTGTTGAGCGCAGATCCTTGTCTTGTTGTAACTATAACGTCATCAATATATACTTGTATGTTTGTGCCTATTTGGCTTCCCAAACACTTCTGCATCATCTGTTGATATGTTGCTCCGGCGTTCTTGAGGACAAAAGGCATTGTTGTGTAGAACAATATACCATAAGGCGTGATAAACACCGTTTTCTCCTGATCTTCTTCCTTCATCCTAATCTGGTGGTATCCTGAGTAAGAATCCAAGAAAGAAAGATGTTCGCATCCCGCGGCTGCATCAATTATTTGGTCGATTTGCGGCAATGGGAAGTGATCTTTTGGACAATGTTTGTTTGGTGTAGTAAAGTCGATGCACATCCGAAGTTCTGTAGTCTTTTCTTTGGAACACATACTAGGTTTGTGACCCACTCTGCTTTTGTTAGTTCTTTGATAAAGTTGGCGTCAGTAAGGCGATGGAGGTCCTTTCCAATGGCTTTATGCTTTGGTTCTGCAAAGCGATGAAGTGGTTTCTTTATTGGATTCGCCTTTGGATCCAAATTTAATGCGTGCTCAGCGAATTCCCTAGGAATCCCCAGCATGTTAGAAGGTAGCCATGCGAAGATCTCCCAGTGCTCAAGGAGGAACTCGATGAGCGTGCTTTCCTATGCGGGATCGAGATTGGAAGCCACAAATGTTGTTTCCATCGGGTCGACGGGGTGGATCTATAGTTCTTTTGTGTCCTTTGCCGTGTCAAAAGCCTGGTCGGGATTGTCACGCGCTACTTCTAGTGGTTATATGTTTGCTGAAGTTTTGAGTTGTTCGAATTCCATTGCCATCCTGAAAGATTCTGAAATTTTGTTGAACTCCCGATCGCAATTGTCAGCACGTGTAAAGCTTCCTTTTACCGTGATGATTCCCTTTGGTGCTGGCATTTTTATGACTAGGTATGCATAATGCGGCACTACCATAAACCGTGCGAAAGCTGGTCGTCCTAGGATCGCATGATATTGTGATGGCCAGTCCATGACATTGAATTGGAGTCTTTCTTGCCTTAAATTTATTTTGGAACTGAAAACAACGTCAAGAATTACTTTGCCTAAAGGAATTTTGGCTTTACCTGGTACTATTCTGTGGAAAGATGTTTCTGTTGGCGCGAGATTGTCCAGGGGTAGCCCATTGTTCTCAGTGTTTTTGCGTAGATCAGATTTATGTTGCTTCCTGTGTCCATGAAGACCTTGCTCATATTAAACCCGCCAATTTATGCTTCGACTATCAAGGCTGAGTGACTCGGTCATGGGACCCAAAGCGGGTGATCGGCTCTACTCAATGTGATTTCTTTATCTGACCAGTGGAGATATTCTGGTGTGGTTGATGTTGTTGTTCCTACCATATTTATTTGTCTTATGATGAGATTCTGAATTCTGTTGGACGGACGCCCTTTTTGAATCATGGACCTAGGGTACTCATTGTTTTTATCATTTGTTTTTTGTGGTGGTGCCGCTGGTGGTGGTGGTGCGCCGATGGCTAATGTGCCAGCGGTAGATGCGTATCCTCGGTTTGCCGCTTCGGTTGCCTTTGCATTACATAGCTCCTGTATCTTCAGGAATGTTTGGTTGTCTTCCATGAGGTGTTAGGTTGTCGTCTGCCTGCTGAGTCGATGTAAAAATTCATATTACAGGGTCCTTCCAGCATTTGCATCACGGACATGGGTGGGTCTCGTGCTCTTGGATGATACCGCTGTGCTGACTGGCTTCCTCCGACGTCGTCCCTGTTCTGGCGGTATCTGTCATTGTAGTCGTTGCTTATGTTGTTACATTCACCTGAAAAACCTGCTGCGACGTAACTTGGTCCCGTGTTTCTATCGTTGTTCCTTCTTCTTGTATTGTTGTCGCGCTTGTCCCTGTGTTCTTCGGGTGATCGCGTACTCTTATTGTGCAATGCGTCTTCTCCATCAGCCCATCAATTTGCTATTTCCATTAGCTGTGAGATTGTTTTGGGTTTAACCCATCCAAGTTCTTCTATGAATTCTCGGTGATGGAGGCCATCGCTGAAGGCATCGATGGCCCTTTCGTTGGATATGGAATTAGCTGAGTTTTTGATGATATTGCATCGTTGGATGAATGCTCTTATTGATTCCCTAGATTTTTGTTTGCACGCTCGCAACTACTCCAAGGATGCTGGTCATTTAAACATGGATTGCAAGTGCCGGATGAACTTATCTTCTAGGTCGTTCCAGCTACCGATGGAATCTTCGGGTAACTGCCTGAGCATTGATCTTGCGGCACCGGTGATATGTAGTTGTAGGCTTTGCATTACGGTAGTTGTGGAGCCACCTTGTAATTTGACAGTGGCCAGATAATCTGCTAACCATGCTTCAGGTTCCTGGAGTCCATCGTACTTGTGGCGGTCATTGGGATGTTTGAAGTCCTTGGGTACTGAGGTTTTGCAAATCCGCTGCATAAAACAGCTGGCTCCACATAGCTCGTAATCGTATTTGTTGTATCCATCATGATATCATCGTCTGCGGTCTTCATCTCTTGATCCATCGCACCTGTGTTGCGTTTTGTCGTTTCTTGTGTTGCTTCGCGGCTCGGGTCCTACGAGATGCGCCTGGTGTGGCGATCGAGATTATCTGGTGTGTCCCACTTGCCGAGGACTACTGTGATGGCGTGGGGATCTATCGGGTTGTCGCGTGATTCCTTGCTCTGCTTCCACGAGAGAGGCTCCCACCATGCCAAGTTTCATCCGGGTGGAGCAGGGAAGGGCCGCACGTGGATCGTCGGGTGCGGGCTGAGTGGTGATTAGATATGTTTGCGTGGCCATAATGGCTGCCTAAGCTATTTTTGCCTTTATGTTTCCTGCTTGGTCAATCGACATGAATGATAGGTCAATATCTCGGACGAGTCCACTTCTTTCTGCTTCAGGGATATGCTGCAGTCGAGATGTTGCCCTTCTTGGTGGTGCTCCTCCTGTTATGCTCCCCGATCCGCTAGTAGAGCTTAACTATGCTCGTCGTAAGCTGGATTCGTCGGCTAATCTCTTTCTTTCATCAAGTTGCCTTTGCATCCTAAGTAGGTCTTTGTTCTTGTGGTGAAGCAGATACTGGTATGCTAATAGATCCTCATGTGAAGCATCCGCTATCATCGGAACTGCTCCAGAAATTGCTTCCCTTGCTTTTTGCCATGCCGATGCTGGTAGCCGAAGTCTCTGCCTCTCTCGTCCATGCGGTAATCTGCCTCTTTGTTGGATTATGCGATTATCTGCTGTTTCTCCTCTGTTTCCATGGTCTCCTTCATTCTCGTGTTTTCCTGCATTGTCATCTGATAAAATATCATCGGGGTTGAGGATAGGATTATCGTTGGAGTCGTGTGGTGTTGAGGTATCCCCGTCGATCATGCACACTTGGTGGCGTGTTATGCGTGGGGCGATGGCATCATCTTCTACTTCAAAGGTTGTGCTGATAGTATTCCTAGATTGTAGTTCTGGATAGATCTTCGCCATCCTTTCTTCAAAGTCGACATTTTCGCTATTTTCTTCAAGTTCTGAGTTTGTCAGGTTTGCTTCGCGTGATGGAGTTGTCTGAGGACCTAAGCCGAGGGAGAGATTACCATGAAGGCCATCAAGGTCCCCCAGATCCATCTCGATTTGCTCGTCTTCTTCGCCTTCTTCGATCTGTGTTATGACGTCCGTGGAGGATCCGACAGACGATGTTGGTACCGCCTTAGGCGTAGGTTTTTGCACCGACAGTTCTAATGTGATCAGGGCCGAAGGGTGCGATTCTTGCGGGTGCTCTACGTGGAATTGGAAACTTCCGATGATTAGATCGGATCCGCCGTTGAAATCGGCGGGTACGAATACAGGGGTGGGCAGGCGTGGATCTTCTTTCGTCGGGTTGATGCTTGGTGGAGAGTGGTCCGCCAAATCCATGGTTCCAGTGTTCATATTTCCCACAGACGGTGCCAATTGACGAGGGGTAACCTCGGCAATGTCCATGGTGAAGGACTTAGGGTTTCGCGGAAAACAGAATGCTGGGGATTTCGTCGGATTTCAGGAAAACAATGGAGTCAAAGTCGTCTGAATATTGAGTAATCGCCGTATTACAAGTGGTCTAGGAGATTTTGGTACCCTTGCTTGGGCTTCTCCCGTTCTATATATAATAGGCTGGGTCTCAAAGTTGTAGGCGGATAGGTTTCATACATGCGTAATTGAAATACCAACACAATGTCGGTTCATAGTCTTTTTCCTAATACAATCAAAGCCTTTGTCGGTTGCTTCCTTGGGCTGTCATCTGAAACCTTCGTGGTCCGTAAGCCCTTTACCCAGTATAGGGTAGCGAATCATAAGCATTCGAGTAATCATACCTATGTCAGATAGAGAAGAAGGATGATCTCCTCCCATTGGTGACTAAGCTCGTAGATAGAGTGGACATGCTTCAATCTGATCTGCGCAGGTGCTATAGTCGCATCACCGCTCTGGAGTATACCAACAAGAAGCTACACACCGTGGTGTTACATGCCATGGAGCCATAGTGATCTACAATAATCACGGTATCAAATAATTGCAAGGGATTATTTGATCCCGCCTGGCTTGATTCCAAGCTTGGGGAGATCTTTAAGACCTTGTAATCTATCTTATAAGTTTTTATTACTATTTTCACATTAGTTCAAACCAGAAATAAAGTTTGCATCATTAGAATTCCCTTCAGGAACAGTCGATCCCTTTTATGAAATTCCGATTTTATTATTATATATGGCGCAATTTTGAGTTTGTGTTTGTCTTATTGGATATATGAATGGCTTGACTATAATTTTACTTGCACTTGATGATAGCAATAGGAGTCTTCCACACCATTGGTCTCTGTTAGGCCTCTGTTAGTACTACTTAATCCTAAAAGGGCATAATTTTTGGTTCAGTAGTTCTACCCTGGGAATTTTATTGCTAAATCTAGTCCTGTTTTCAGTATAATAATTGTTAAAAATCAACCTTAATAGATAAAAACATGAAACCAGTTGGGTTGGCTTGATATATTCTGTATCTACCCAGAAATGCAAATTCTGGTCACTGTTCACCAACTTGTCTTGGTCGACTCATCTAATTGTGTGTTAATCTAGTCTTCACCATTTAAATCACCAAATTTGTTTGACTCTACCTTTTTAATTGATTCCAGTGGCTTTGTGCTATTAGGATCTATAGCTACATGTGTATGGCTGGGTTTGCTCAGTTGAGCATCTGTTATGTAATGTTTGTGATGATTGCCTTGTGGTTGATGGTTGGTGTTGTGGTTTGATTATTTTCTCCTTTTGCGACGATAGATACAAACAAGGACGAGTTTGAGGAAGAAGACCAGGAACAAGCTGCCACTCAAGGCAAGCCACCTACATGTTCATGAGACTTGTCCCACCCTTACTTTATGCATCTTGTTTTACTTACTTTTACTAATGCATTTTTCTACTCGCTATATTGTTATATATATATTATGGTATTGGTTTGGCTCCTCCAAAATTATGCCTATGGTACTGTTTAAGTACTCCCCCTTGATATTACCTACCTCTCCCCTAGTAGTTAAGGTGGTTTACTACGCCACAACCCCTTGGAAAACCCTGTTTTAGCCTACCAAAAACTCTAGGTTGGTAGCCCGTGCGCAAAGAGGTTTTTACAAAGGTTTTGAAATGAAAACATTGGCAAGTGGGACTTGCCGAGAGATTTTAAAAAGAAAATGGTTTTGTTTTCCAAGTGATGGCATCAAGGAAGAAGAGGAAGGAAAAATTGTTTTCGAAAACGCACCCGGTTCTATGTAGTCTTGCCCGAACAACTACCCCTTGCAACCACACTACCCCTATATGGGAAGGGGCTTGACCCAAAAGTGGTCAATTCTGGTGCAAGTGCCTCACAACTACTATAGGTGATCGTGATCCCCAGAGGCTGGGCATTCTCCCGTAAAGGTCCATGTGGGACATCGACCTGGAGAAGGAATGAACTGTCTGCGGGTAGCCAGGCATTACTATGAGCCCCTCAATGAAAGCACCCACTTTGTAGTGTAAAAATGCACTCAAGTTGGTCCTCGGTACCTGATGTCCCGATTTTGAGGGGAACAACACTCATAGGGTAGGCGCTTGTACCAAGAGTGGATTCTCCCAGAGGTCTCATTCGATTATCCAGAGCCCGCATACTAGTGTATGACGATCCGCGACTGTTCGCAGTGGATGTATCAGATCTTGTGGGTAAAGTGTACAACCTCTGCAGAGCATAAATCTATTCGAATAGTCCCGTCCGCGGTCATGGACAGTTGGAAAGGTTGCTGCTTAGCGGTGTGGTTTTGAACTTTCGAAAATGTTTTCTAAAAAGGTTTTAACCATGAGATGGTCGAAAGGCAAACATGTTGGACCATGGGATGGTCGGAGTTAAAGGAAGTATTGGTCATGGGATGACCAAGGTAAAAAGAAGGGGTGACCCCATCCTAGTAGTTCCAGTATTTCTCAACTTCTCCTTTCGAAAAGGTTTTATAAACAAGTTACTTAGAGGTGTAGATCCTACATCCATAAGACGAACTACCCTTACAAATAGCCCATTGGAGCCATCCTATCCACAGCCATATTGCATACTCTTTTGTTCATTCTCTTGTATGGTGGTTTGCAAGTACATTCAAAGTACTCACTAGCAATGTCCCTGGGTATCTACTTGGCCAGACTTTGAGCAGGATGATGGAGATGGTTGAGGGTATGACGATGACTTCGCGAACTAGGGCGTTACTCCGAGTCAGGCACCTGTTGGGCTATGGCTTGACTCGGTTCTTCCGCGTTTAGTAGTTCCGCTGTTTCTATCTATCTGTGCCCATGGTGGAAATTTGTAAGACTATTTATGTATGACTTGATGTACTCGTACTGTAATGGACGTGTCTACTTTGATATTATGTCGGTTATGCTCCACGATGCACTGATCATGAGATCGTGGTGGTTTGCATAATTTGGTAATCTCGGATGTAAATCCGGGGTCGCCACACAACACTTAAACAAAAGTGTGAGCATATAAACAAAAGAGAAGAAAAGAAATAAGAAAAAGAGTGAATGTGCAAAGAGCAAATAGGCATACACCACTATATTTTAGTATGACAAAGAGACACTTTTGAGATTTTGAATCCCAAGTGAATATCTTAATCCTAAAACACTTAGGACAACCTTGCTGACACATTCAGTTGAACTGGATACTTTTACATTATGTTGAGATTCATCTTTTGTGAACTATTGATCACTAAGGTGTGGAAGCCAGCTAATACTATTCAGATGGTTCGAGTAAGGTACTATTCATGAACTTATTCCTATGTATCGTATATGATAAACACATGTTGCAACCGCCTCATTTATTTTATTGACTTAGCTTCATGATTACGAGGATCACATCCATTAAGCTAAACTTGATCGGGACGAGCAAGAGTCTAAGCTTGGGAAAGTTGATGAGTGCATATTTGCATCATGTTTTATATTGTTATTTTGCATTGTAGATGTAGGATCTTGGTATTTTATCGTGCTCCCGCGCACATTTTATGTCTATTTTCACCAGAATCAGGACAAATTATGGATACAATGGACACAATTCTTGAAGCAGTTGTGCTAAGGAGAAAAGGAGCCAAAAACAACGTAAATCGCTTATTTGGGAAATATTAATAATACCAGAAGAAAACCCGAAGTGATCAAGGGAGATAGATGGTTTAACGACCAACTATTCGGAGGGAATAAAATTTCCAGCCGTATAGTTCCCGCCGTATAGTTAGCGCCACCACCGCCTCCTCAAATAGTTTCACCCCGTGCAACTGGATCGGGGAGACGACATACAGAACACCCAGAAATCGCAGAAACCTCACCTACGGAAGGCATCTGGAGGGGGAACTCATCCACCGGGGATCCATCTTTGGCCTGCACAGATCCAGAAGGCTAAGGCATCGATCTTCATCATCCAACACTGCATCACCACCATCTCCATCCATCCCATCTACATCTTGTCTAGATCTTGTTGTAATTTCCATACACGTTATGGATTTATACAAGTACTATTCATCTATGATAGATTCCATTGTTATTGCCATGATGTTGATTGCCTCCATGTCTGAGTAGATCATTTAGTTCTTGGGGAGATGGAGAAACCCTAGTATGAGATTGAAATAAGATAAAGTTTATTCTGATTTTCATCGCAGTGACCATATGTTAGATTGTCTTCATCTTGATGTTGAAAGAAGTCGACCTCTCAATATTTGCCTCTCATGGGGTCTTGCTGGAGGGAACTACTTGTTGGTAGACGGAGGTGTGTTAGCACTTACAGTGACTATAAAGTTGTTGGCACTCCTTACGTATCAACTTGGGAAACCGAGGAAACTCACGGATCACTATCCATGCCATGGGATACATCCTATGGGATAACGCCCTTAATAGCGTAGTAATTCGATGGATGTCGATTGCTGACTATTGTGGTTATGAGGATGATGTGAGGAGCGGTTGATGCCTATTTTTCCAAATACGGAGTTCCCCCTACATATACATAGTTGAGAATGTTCATGATAATAATCTTTACCTTAGCTCCTTATAATGCTAGTGGTGAATCCGCTACTCCCTGAGAACGCTTTTTCCCTATTGCAGTTCAAATCTCTCTTACATACGCGATACTTACTTTCTATATTCAGTTTTTTTACTTTAATTATTATTGCTCTTATACCAAAAACCCAAAAACACCTTTTTACACAATACTCGCATTTTATATTGTCACTTAGAACTTTATTTAGCATTACTAGTGTAATATTTATTTCAAGAGTTATTAGACTTTAGACTCCTGCTCCCTGTGGGATCGATATCTTTATTTCGAAACAAGCTACAAATGATTTGTGCACTTGCAGTCATCAAGCAATTTTCTGGCGTTGTTGCCGGGGAGCTAAGCGCTGTAGGTATTTTAGTTTTTGCTTATTTATTTTTGTCTTTGTCAACACCCGGATTTTAAATCCCAGATGCCTGTCATGCCATACATCACAATCCTAGGATTACCATTTTTGCAAGACATAACAGAATTGGTACCACAGTACATCATCCATTACAAACCATGATAAAGGTCTTACATGAAAGAACATTTAACGGTTCCCTATATTTTGTGTGTTAGATAACAATACTATGGACTTTTCTCATGTGTGTCAAGTGTGCAGGAAATGTTTCTGTGTTTGCGGGACCGAATTATCCGCCCCCATCAGGGGCCGGATAATCCGGCCTACCCCATTTCGCTTTGGCAGCCAAGGCGCGTCGCTCTGATTGAGGTCGGATTTTCACCCCGGAAAATCCGGACAGGGGTGGTTTTTCCTCCCCTGGCCGGATAATCTGGCCCATGCATGGGGCCGGATAATCCGGACCCTAGAAGATGACCAAAGGGAGCCAAGGCGCGACGCTCTAATTGAGGTCAGATTTCTCGCTAGAAAATCCGAACAGGGGCGATTTTTCTTCCCCTGGCCGGATAATCCGGCCCCCAGAAGATGACCAAAGGGAGCCAAGGCGCGATGCTCAGTATGGGGGCGGATTATCTACCGGATAATCCGAGTCTGGGCTGGAGTTTTCCCTAGGCCGGATAATCTGGCCCTCACTTGGGTCGGATAATCCGCCCCCAAATGGCTCCAACGGCTTTGTGGGGGCAGGGGGTATAAAAAACCCTTCTTCCCCATCAAGCAGAACTCTTGATTCACTCGAAATTGTTCAGACCCTTTGCAAGAGATCTCTCACTAGATCTCCCTCTTCAACCACCCGAAGGCTTCGATCTTTGGAGGATTTGAAGGAGAAGACAATCTTCATAGCCATCACGAATCAAGCGCATCAACTCCTCTCTATTTACTTGGAAAATCTCAGATCTAGTATTCTTGTCAATTTCTAGATCTTGTTCTTTATTATTGATAACTTGTTCTTGTGGCAGCTTGTTGTCATTACGGGAACCTCCAAGTTGATTGTGGAGTTGTGCCCCGCTAGTTGTGTAAAGGCACCGGTACCCGCCTCGAAGGGTTGCTATAGTGGAAAGGTGGATCAGGCCTTCGGTGGCGGGATCCACCGGAGAACAGGGTGAGGCCTATTGTGGCGTGGTGGTCTTAGTACCGCCCACCCTTCCAACGCAGCCATACTTCCCTTAACAAGGAAGGAACTGTGGTAAAACAAATCCTATGTCTCCATGTGCTTCACTACGGTTCACTCGTTCCTCTTCCACTCGCCCTTTACTCTCTAGTAGATAGGTTTGCATATAGGGAAATTCCACCTAATAGTTTATCTAGAGAATTTACCCTTTGTGTTAAGCCTAAAATTGAAAAAGCATTAAAATTTGAAGTAGCACCTATTCACCCCTCTCTAGGTGCCCATATGATCCATTTCAATTTGTATCAGATCCCTGGCTCTTTATTCGGGCTTAACCGCCTAAGAGATGTATGGGTACCAAGGAGAATGGGAATGAGGCTACGGATAAGGTCACAATGGATGACCTCAAGACGTTGGAAATAACCTTGTTGAAATCCTTTGAGGACAAGATGGAGGACATGAATCAAATGATTGCTCGTCTCACATCATCCATAGCCCCATCTCCATCCTCCTCTGAGGCCGCCAAACCATCATCCAAGGATAAGGCTAACACCGGATCCAAGGATGATGATGTGGTAGGTGAAAAACATAATGGTTCCACCTCCAAGAAGGGAAGTGGTAAGGAGGAATATAGTGAGGTTCGTCACGTATATTCCCCCGACCCACCTATCCCTCATCCTCATATAAACAATAGGGGTGATCCACCCAAGCTTACATCATCCTCTTTTAATCAATGGCAATTCTTAATGAAGTCTCATGTTTGCAGCTCTTCTATTGAGCTTTGGAGGATTATTGAAGAGGGTCTTCATATTGGAGATCATACCAACCTAACCAGAAGAGAAGTTGTGGACAGCCAATTGAATGCTACGGCTCTCCACATGATACAGCTCGGTGTGGGTCCCAAGGACATGCCCCACATTGAACATCTCAACACAGCTAAAGAAGCTTGGGATGCCCTCACCGATATCTTTATTGGGAATGAAAGCATGAGAAGGAATAGGTATGATGCCCTTAGTAATGAAGCTGATGGATTCTACATGTTGGATGGGAAAACCATTAAGACATGTATAGAAGACTCAAGGGCATTGCAACAACATTTAGAAAGCATGGAGCCACTCACATTGATGATGCATGGATAAAAAGAAAATATGTGAGTGCTTTAATGCCTTTCGAGCCAACGGACTTGAAGAGCTTGCAAGGTAGACACAACTACATCAAATGACATCCAATGAAGTCATGCAAGAAATGGCATCATTCAAAGTTGCTGCAAAGAACGTTGGAGATGCCCGTGCCCGTGCCATTGGAATGCAAAAGGGGGTCAATGTTGCTCTAAAGGATAATGTTGTTGAGCAAGATGAGGACGAAAGAGCTTTTGAGGGTGCCTCCATGGACTGCCCCGATAAAGTCAAACGTGCTCATGGTGAGTACATGGCGTTTTATGCAAGGAACTTTTGGAAGGATCCTGCCAAGGCCAAGTCGGAACTCGAGCGCAAGACTGGGACAAGTGGAAGAAGAGAAACTGGCCCAAAACTGAGAACTTACTACAATTGTGGAGATAGGCTGCACTTTGTAGTCGAGTGCCCATATCAAAATAGAGATGACAATGGTGGCAGGCTCATTCTTACAGAAAAACTAAGGCGCCTAAGAAGGAGCCATTTATCAAAAGGAATGGCCCTTACAAGAAGCAACCCAAGATAGTCTTGGTGGCACAAGAAGAATACTCCTCTGCAAGTGAAGATGAAGAGGATGAAGATAGTTCTCGCGAGGTGGCTGCTATAGCCACCACATCGACGTCATCATCTGTCTTCGACTCGCCAAACGAGAACCTCATCAACAACAACGTCACTTGCCTTATGGCAAGAGGGTCAGAGGTATCAACATCTAGCTCTTCATTTCCTAAGACTAACATAAATATGGATATGGATCATCATACTAGTCTTAAAATGAAAGAAGAGGTTATTGCTTTGGACAACTTTTTGACTAACTTGCAAGGTGAGAACAAACTTCATTTTGATGCTCTTATGAGTCAACTTGCCCAAGCCAAAGATCTTCTTGAAGAAAAGGGCAGAATTGAAAGAGAAGATGCCTTGGAGATAGCTTCTTTGAAGAAAGCCTTAGAAGAAGAAGAGGAAGCTCGAGTATCTTTGGAAGAGAGACTTGAATCCATTGAGGAGTCACATGAAGAAGTTGTGGCTCAACTCATCAAATAACATGACAATGCTCTTGCCAAGGTAAAGAAACTAAAGAAAGAAAAGATTGAATTTGGGGCTGCTCATGCTAGACTCTTAGAGAAGTTTGATAAACTTGACCGTGCTCACAAGTCATTGGAGAGTGATCACTCTACTCTTAATAAGTCTCATGACCAGCTCCAAACTCAATTGAAGATGTATGATGTGCCAAGCACCTCCACACCATCTTATGGAAAAGAAGAACTTGCAAGAGGTTCTCAACACAAAGGTAAAGAAGTTTTAGATGAGATACTAAGCAAGAAAAGGACAAACAATGGAAAAGAAGGTCTTGGTTATATTCCCAAGACAAAGAACAAGAAAAACAAGAAGAAGAAGAAGAAGAAGAAGAAGAAGATGATGATGATGAAGAAGAGTAAGACGGCTCAACCAAAGACTAGCACCACCACCAATGACAAGTCTAATTATGATGGTTTTGTAGGGCTAACAATCCTAACTTCGAGTTATATTGCGATCATTATGGTGATGTTTATGCTAGTTATGTAGGTCCTTATGATTGTTACATTCCTTGGTCTATTTGGGTTACCAAGACCCTTGTCACTAACATGAGAGGACCCATTGAAAAATGGGTACCTAAAACCAAGAAGTAACTTTCTTGCAGGGCTATGCTTCCGGTGGGTCTAAATGGGTACTCAATAGCGGATGCACG
This sequence comes from Avena sativa, assembly GCA_916181665.1. Classification (NCBI taxonomy): domain Eukaryota; kingdom Viridiplantae; phylum Streptophyta; class Magnoliopsida; order Poales; family Poaceae; genus Avena; species Avena sativa. The sequence goes on along the minus strand of OV702292.1, from coordinate 258,308,555 downwards.
AGTCACATGACCGGAAGCAAGGAGATCATCACGGATATGTGGCCAAATCATGATCATATAACCGTCTCCTATGCTGACAAGTCAAAATCTGAGGTATTGGATCTCGGCAAAGTCGTGGTGGCTCACGATATCTCTCTCGTGGACATCATGCTTGTTGAGACCCTCGGTTACAATTTACTTTCAGTTCGCGCCCTTGGTAAGATGGGCTTTGCAGTTTTTATTGATGCTGATTTGGTGGTACTCTTGTGGAGCAAGTCTCTAAAAGTCGCTTTCGTGGGATATGTCAAAAATGACCTGTACATGGTGGACTTTTCGGGGAAAACCACTACAGGCCTGATGTGTCTTTTCGGAAAGGCTGACGTGGGTTGGTTATGGCATCACCGACTATCCCACGTCAATATGAGAACTTTGCAAAGTCTCCACAAGGTGGCCACATCCTTGGACTAAAAGAAAATGTCTCCTTTTCCAAAGATCGTGTTTGCAGGGCTTGTGTTGAAGGGAAAATGCATGACTCTCCTCATCGAAGGAAGACTATTATCTTGTCAAAAAGGATCTTAGAGCTCCTTCATGTGGACCTCTTTGGACCTCCATATGATGCAAGCCTCGGTGGGAAGAAGTATTGTCTTATGATCGTTGATGATTACTCAAGATACACTTGGGTTTATTTCTTCAAGTTGAAGAGTGAAACTCAACAAACGGTCATCGACTTCGCCAACGAGGTTCAACGTCAACACAACGTCCCTATTCTGGCTATAAGAGGTGATAACGGCTCTGAGTTCAAGAACTACACCTTAAATGAGTTCCTAAGTGAAGAGGGGATTAGACGTCAATTTTCCGCTGCGTACACCCCTCAACAAAATGGTGTAGCCGAGAGGAAGAATCAGACTCTAATGGATATGGCAAGTTCAATGCTAGCCGAATTCATGTCTCCATATAACTTCTGGGCTGAAGCAATCTCAACTGCTTATCATTCATCCAACCGGTTATACCTCCATAAAATCTTAGACAAGACTAGATATGAAATACTTACCGGTAACAAGCCAAACATCTCATACTTTCAGGTATTCGGGTGTAAGTGTTTCTTTCTCATCAAGGGAGTTCATTTATCTAAGTTTGAATCTAAGGCTATAGAAGGTATTTTTGTTGGTTATGGTGCCGAATCCCACACTTATAGAGTCTACAATAAGCTCTCCGGAATAGTTGTAGAATCTTGTAGTGTGGTGTTCGAAGAAAATGATGGCTCCCATGCGGGGCAAGTTGATGTTTGTGATGCATATGTTGAAATACCCCAAGATGCCATAAGAAGAATGGGCGTGGGATTTTTCCGCCCCATTGAGGAACCCCTTGTGGCGGATCGGGAAGGACAATGCTCTACTCATGAAGAGCCCTCATATACACATACTCAACATGTTCCAACCATAGGAGTAACTTCTACACCATCTCCATCAATTGCTGAAGATCAAGCAACTGCTCCAGAAAGCTCCAGGCCGGATTATCCGGTTGACACCGGATTATCCGGCCACCCCTCTCCTGACGACCAAACTGCTCCTGGTATTGAAGAAATCGCTGCAAGCTCTAGGCCGGATTTTCTGGCTGACCCCGGATTATCCGGCCCCTCGCCAGTTCAAGCAAGTCCCAGGCAGCCAGCTGAAGTTGCAACAAGTTCTCCCAGGACAGATTATCTGGCCCTAAATCAGCAGATGTTCAGCAGCCTCCTGTTATGGCTGCTGACCCACCTCAAGGGCACACTTCATCATCTCCTACTACTGTTAATCCGAATTCTAATCAAGGTCAAGAAAATAACTCCAATGAAGATTCAAGTGATGAAACTATTCCACCAAGAGACAACAAGCTTATTGAAGTTCGTCGCAAGGCTCGTTCTAATCGGAACCTTGAGTTAAGGGGTCACACTATCGACAAGGTTGTAGGTGATCTTCGATAAACGGTTTCCACAAGAAGGGAATTGGTGAGTTTTGGTCATTATCAATCTCACATCTCAATGGTGGAACCCAAGAAAGTATTTGAAGCTCTTGAAGATCCGGACTGGGTTGTTGCTATGCATGAAGAATTGAATAACTTTTAGCACAACAAGGTCTGGAAACTTGTGGAGAAGCCCAAGGAGTGCCGCAATGTTATCGGCACTAAATGGATATTTAAAAACAAGCAAGATGAACATGGCATTGTTGTGAGGAACAAGGCGAGATTAGTGGCACAAGGCTATTCCCAAGTTGAGGGCATTGACTTCGGTGAAACCTATGCTCATGTGGCTCGTCTTGAGTCCATCTGTATCCTTCTTGATTATGTTGCTCACAATAACTTTAAATTGCAGCAAATGGACGTTAAGAGCCCCTTTCTTAATGGTCCTCTACGTGAGTTGGTATATGTAAAGCAACCCCGAGGATTTGAGGATCCTAACTTCCCGAAGCATGTCTACAAACTCGATAAGGCAATTTATGGCCTTAAACAAGCACCACGTGCGTGGTATGAGCACCTTAAAGAGCTGTTGCTAGACCATGGCTTCGAAGTTGGGCAAATCGATCCCACTCTTTTTACTAAGAAGGTTAAGTGGGAGCTCTTCGTATGCCAACTATATGTAGACGACATCATCTTTGGTTCTACTAATAAAGCTTTTATTGATGAATTTTCAAAGCTTATGACGGACATGTTTGAGATGTCTATGATGGGGGAATTACGGTTCTTTCTTGGATTCGAGATCAAGAAACTTAGAGAAGGAACCTTCATCAACCAAGCTAAATACATCCAAGACATGCTAAAGAGATTTAAGATGACGGATCTTAATGGTGTCGCCACTCCGATGCAAACAAAATGTCACCTTGAACTTAACCCCCACGGTAAAGATGTGGACCAAAAGGTATACCGGTCCATGATCGGCTCTCTTCTTTACCTCTGCGCATCTAAACCCGATATTGTGTTAAGTGTGGGGGTGTGTGCAAGGTATCAAGCAGCTCCTAAAGAAAGTAACTTAGTGGTGGTCAAGAGAATCTTTCGATATTTGGTTCATTCCCCTAACTTTTGTCTATGGTATCCCAAGGGCTCCAATTTCTCTCTATGTGGTTATACTGATTCAGATTGGGCTGGTGATAAGGATGATCGGAAATCCACTTCTGGAGCTTATCAGTTCTTGGGAAGATGTCTAGTGTGTTGGTCATCTAAAAATCAGAATTGTATCTCTCTCTCCACCGCTGAAGCTGAATATGTTGCTGCTGCTAGTGCCTGCACTCAATTATTATGGATGAGGCAAACTTTAAAGGAATACGGTGTCAATTGTGACAAAGTGCCTCTTTTATGCGATAATGAAAGTGCAATCAAAATTGCATACAATCCGGTACAGCACACAAGGACAAAGCATATTGAGATTCGGAATCATTTTATTCGGGACCATGTTGCTCGAGGCGATACTGATCTATCTTTTGTGAGCACGAAGAACCAACTTGCTGATATTTTCACGAAGCCACTTGATGAAGCAAGATTTTGCTACTTGAGGAATGAGCTAAATATCATTGATTCAAGGATCTTGTCTTGATTACCCATGCACTCACTCGTACATCTCAGTCTTTTTTGGTCTAGATGTGGGCATGGAAATAGGGGGAGTGCGGTCCTAATTGATTGGGCTAACCCTCCCCCCATAATGACGAAAGCAAGTCAAATCATTTCTCTTAATATCATTTCGTGATATGTGAGTTTATTGATCAGTATTGTTCATGAACCCAAGATATATCTTCGTGGTGTCATACCATACACTCCTACAAGGTGGCTTAGGCCACCGCCCTCTTCCATGAGAAGACTTGGCTTTATTTGGATCTTCTTGATCGTTTTTAGCTCCTCTCATGTTTTTATGGAAATCACACTCAACTTTGGCTTTTAGTTGCTTTGATTTTTGCAAATTTGAGTGTGTAGTATCATCTCAGTTTGGCTCTCTTAATCCTAAGCCTTTCCCTACCCCTAAGACATTTATTCTTGCACACAAGTCCCTTGTACACCTTGTGGGGGTGTTGTTTGGGGACGCGCGGGCCTGACTCTGTGTGTAACAGAAGTTCAGATTCTAGGCCGGATAATCCGGCCCAACTATAGGCCGGATAATCCAGCCCTGGCGGATTTCGTTCTTAAGGGCAGTGGTCGGGGGGAAGGGCTCATAACAAGCAGCTCTTCTCCCCCAACCCTCTCCCTCTCCATAGCCGCTGCCTGCCATCCCCTACCCTCCCCGGAGCCTCTCCGGCCACCGGATTTTCTGGGCCTCCCCGGATCTTCTTCTTTGCGCCTCCGGGTACCTTCTCCTCCATGTTCTTCCTCCAATGAGTGAGGGTAACTCACTCTCTCCCCATCTTTGGCTAGATGTGTTGTTTGTTGGGTGGAACATTGTCTAGAAGGATCTTGTTTCGCGTAGAAATCGTATGCTTGCATTTTCTAGGCCCGATCTACTTCTATGCATTCAATCTAGGCGTTTATGAAATTTTCTGCCAGGGCCGGATTATCCGCCCCTGGCCAGGCCGGATAATCCGGCCTGACAGAATAAAATCTGGTTCACTTTCGCCTTGTTGTGTACATTGAGTAAGATTGGGCTATGAATTGTTTGCCTACCTCTTCTACGCTCTCTCTTGGACTTGTCTGTATGCTTATCCCCTTGCTATCGACCTTGTTCACTTCACAGGTGGTTCCAGTGCTCCTAAGACCTACAAGCGTCGTGCTCGCGGTAAATACTTCCGGGATGACGGTGAGGGTAACTTAGTGGACGAGGCTGAGCTGAGGAGAAGAAAGAACGAGGAGAAGCGCATGGCTGAACAGGAAAAGAGAGATAGGAGGGTTGTGTCTAAGAGGAAGGCAAAGAGCCCAAGATCAACTACAAGGCTATGGACGCTGTCTCTTTTTCCTCTATTCGTCACCGTGATCTGTTTGCTAAGCTGCCCTATGACTCTGAGCTGGGGGATTCTCGCTTTTGGTGTGCTGAACAGAAAGGAATATATGAAGATGTGTATGTCAAGGTGAACATTAGGCCTATGCACCCACTGGTTCTTGCTGAGGCTTTGGATAAGCCCCACCTTGCTGATGCCATGTATGTGACTGAGTGGATGGGGTTGCACCATCTTATGGCTCTCTAGTGCTCCTATGATTCTGAAGTTGTGAAGAAATTATTTTCCATGTTGGTTATCTGTGGTGATGAGCATCGCACTATGAAGTGGATGACCCATGACAGGCCTATGACTGTTGATTTCCGAGTGTTTGCTGCGGTACTTGGGTACTCTTTCTACGGCAGGGATCGGGCTAGTGGCCACCGCATCATCACTCAGCCGAAGCCCAATAAAGATGCTGTTCTCTCTCCGTGCATGATGCACAATTGTACTGTGGGCACACTTGCTGGTCTTGCTCCGATCTATGCTGCCTTGGTAGGCCTCTTCCGTGACTCTATCACCCCGAGTGGAGGCAACAATGACAGTATCCGTGGTCACCTTGTCCAGCTCCTTTCTTTCTCTCGTGAGGTTGCCTCGTGCGAGGATGAGTCCATGCGGTACAAGCTAGATGTGATGGACTTCATCTACCATGAATTGACTGATGTTTTGTTCAACAGACTATCCATTATGATGCTCATCAAGCACCTGCTCCCCTCTAAAGAATTCAACATTGACGTGGTGCACAAGGCAAAGGAGATCTACACCAAGGTTCGGAACACCTCTCACCCCTCTTCTGCTCCTGAGGGTCTCATCAGGGATGCTCGTGCTAGTGCTCGCATGCCCCCTGTGACTCCCATTGCTCGTGAGATCAAGAAGCTGAACTGGTTCCAATGGAACATTCTTTGCATGGGACTGGATACTCGCAAGGGCCAGTACGAGGCTTATAAACAGTGCCATGAGTTGGCTCACTCTCAGCAGCTCATCCTTCACCATGTGTCCGCTGCGTCTGGTGATCCCCCTGCTCCTACTCCACCCACACCGTATGCTCGGTGGAACTCTTCTTCTGGGCTTATCTATGGAGAGCTGGAGCACCACCTATTTCCTCCCGCGGACACTGCTGATGATGAGGATGATGACACCGAGGATCTCGAGGATCAGGACGAGGATGAGGACGAGGACGCGGATGATGACTACGAGTGATCCCTTGGGCCGTTAGCATCGCTCTTCTTCCTTTTTGGCGTTTCGATGCCTAAGGGGGAGAAGTAGTTCTAGTAGTTCTCCGCGGATTTGCATGGGTCGGGCACAAGATTTCGCACTTTTTCTATTCGTCATTTTATCTCTGCTTGTACCCATTTAGCGTTGAACTTTAATTTGGTTTGGTTTGGTTTGGTCTGTATGAGACTATGTCTGTGTGGCTATGGATTTATCGTGTGCATCATTCATATGGAGTCACGTATCTTATTGGATATTATTATGACCATTGGATATCTATATCAAGGGAGTCGCTCACTCTAGCTATTATGGGATATTCTTATTATTCATTAAGGACTCATCTATCTCCCTACCAGTGGTATGAGCTTTTCACACTTGTTCAAATGGAACAGACTTTTACCCTCTTGTGTGTATTTGTAATCAAATGCATTTTTCTTGTATGCACACATTAAGGGGGAGTCTTTTTCATGTATTAAATCTAGTGTTCTTGAGATCTATCCTGCAAATCCTAGTATTGTCATGTAACACGAAAAAGGGGGAGATTGAAAGAACATTTAATGGTTCCCTATATTTTGTGTGTTAGATAACAATACTATGGACTTTTCTCATGTGTGTCAAGTGTGCAGGAAATGTTTCTGTGTTTGGGGACTAGTATCTTCCCCCATTAGGAGCCGGATAATCCAGCCTACCCCATTTGGCTTTGGCAGCCAAGGCGCGTCGCTCTGATTGAGGTCGGATTTTCACCCCGGAAAATCCGGACAGGGGGCGGTATTTCCTTCCCTGGCCGGTTCATCCGGCCCATGCATGGGGCCGGATAATCTGACCCCCTGAAGATGACCAAAGGGAACCAAGGCACGACGCTCTGATAGAGGTCAGATTTTCTCCCCTAAAAATCCGAACATGGGCGGTTTTTCTTCCCCTGGCCGGATAATCCAGCTCTCGCATGGGGCCGGATAATCCGACCCCCAGAAGATGACCAAAGGGAGCCAAGGCGTGACGCTCAGTATGGGGGCGGATTACCTGCCGGATAATCCGAGTCTGGGGCGGAGTTTTCCCCAGACTGGATAATCCGGACCTCACTTGGGCCAGATAATCCGGCCCCAAATGGCTCCAATGGCTTTGTGGGGGCAAGGGGTATAAAAGACCCTTCTTCCCCATCGACCATAACTCTTGATTTACTCGAAATTGTTCAGACCCTTTGCAAGAGCTCTCTCACTAGATGTCCATCTTCAACCACCCGAAGGCTTCGATCTTTGGGGGATTTGAAGGAGGAGACAATCTTCATCGCCATAACGAATCAAGCGCATCAACTCCTCTCCATTCACTTGGAGAAATCTCTGATCAAGTATTCTGATCAATTTCTAGAACTTGTTCTTTGTTATTGATAACTTGTTCTTGTGGCATCTTGTTGTCATTACAGGAGCCTCCAAGTTGATTGTGGAGTTGTGCCCCGCTAGTTGTGTAAAGGCACCGGTACCCGCCTCGAAGGGTTCCTATAGTGGAAAGGTGGATCAGGCCTTTGGTGGCGGGATCCATCGGAGAACAGGGTGAGGCCTATTGTGGCGTGGTGGTCTTAGTACCGCCCACCCCTCCAACGCAGACGTACTTCCCTTAACAAGGAAGGAACTGCGGTAAAACAAATCCTGTGTCTCCGCGTGCTTCACTACGGTTCACTTGTTCCTCTTCCACTCGCCCTTTACTTGCTAGTAGATAGGTTTGCATATAGGGAAATTCCACTTAATAGTTTATCTAGAGAATTTACCCTTTGTGTTAAGCCTAAAATTGAAAAAGCATTAAAATTTGAAGTAGCACCTATTCACCCCCCCCTCTAGGTGCCCATACGATCCATTTCAAAATAAAGGATCTGATGATCTAGTATTAATACAATCTATCACTAACAAGTAAGGTAGTTCTAGTAGGAATCTTAAGCTCTAGGTTTATTTGCAAAAAGCCAGGTTTATTTCATACTCAGTTTAGAAGTAAAGAAAACTAATTTAATGTTCTACATCACCTAAGTGGGAATCTAGTTTTTATCTCCACAATCCTGTTGTGGTCAAGTCAAAGTCATAGTTCAATTCACAAGTGATTTTTGGGAAAACATCTGACAACAGAATAGTATGGCCACTCCAACTGTCCATGACCGCGGACGCGGCTATTCGAATAGTTTTACACTCTATAGAGGTGGTACACTTTCACCACAAAATTCAATACATCCATCAGGGATAACCCTGAATCATCATACTTAGTATGCGGATAATCAATCATAACCTTTCAATTACACACTCTAGTATAGGCACCTCCCCTATGATCTTGGCCTCCCAGCCATGCCCATCTGCCATCCTGGGCACTTCATAGGTGGACATTCATAATGAGGTAGCCTCAGCTCAACCTCTTCTCCAAGGGAACCCATACTAAGGCATTTAAACTTCCAGTTAAGCCCTACCCAATTCAGGTTTTGTGGTTGTATGGTAAAATTGGAATGGTATCGCATCCGAAACCAACCATCAGTTTTTTGTAGAAGGGTCAAGGCTCATGCCTCAACATTTTCATCATCAACCATTGTGTTTCTCAACTCATGTCAAAACATTTCAATAGAATGAACCATCATTCCAAGGTTTTCATAGTCATTTTCACCAAGTATTCCCATCTAAAGTGATCAACTTCTATGCTTAGCACTAGCCACTAAGGTTGAGGGTATTCACTAATGAGGGGTGCTAATCAAGCGTAACTATCCAAATCTAGTTTATGCTTTTAATGGCATCTAAGTATAACTACTTAGGCCTAGTTTTATACTATTTATGGCATCTATCGTATTTTTCCAATACTCACAAATCACTAACTAAAGGTAAAAATTTTGGTAAAAGTAACAGAATAAAGCTTGCAAGTAAAACTTGGGATTTGTATAATCAAGGTTGCATAACCAAAGAATGAATAATGGATCTTGCATAGGTTATATTGCAAGGGTGGCTTGCATAGTTAACTTGTACTGTTAGGCTTGCCTTGATTAGTGCAGTGGTTGAAGTTCTCTTCTTCTTCGTAGTACTACTCCTCCTCATATCCCGGGTCGGTACTAGCGTCTATAAATGAATACGAGGTATACAATCACCAAACAATACTTAACTACTACTATTTATCACACTAAGGCTCACACTTGATGATCTAACATCATCACAATCATCACATAAAATAAAGGCCTAGTCCTATTTATCTTATTTTAGAAAAGTAATTTCTACTCATTGAAAATACTTAAGATTTAATATTCTCCAATTAATATATGGGATCATGCTAACACATGTCATCACCACATATTCTAATACTTGGGAATGTGATTTAAAGTGGTTGTCACATTTTATAAAGTCTAAATTTACTATTTAATAAAATTAAAGTGACTAGAAATGCCTATATAGCATTCTTTTAGTACTAGTCCAAGATCAATGCATGTAAACCTAAATATTTTTACATATTCAGATAGATCTTGTCAGATGTGATTTTTGAGAGTTGGAATCAACTCAAAAGCATTTATGGTTAATTTTTGAAAAATGTTTGAAGGTGGAAAAGTCTCTGTCTTGTTATTTTTGGTATTGGCGATCCATAATTTAAAATGGTTTGAATCCAACGGGCTTGGATAGATAATTTGAATATGTTTCTAAAAAAATTGGAATCATGCAATTTGCTTCCATGAATCTCTTTTAATTGATTTTTGAATCTACTGATAGAATCTAGTTTTAACTAAAATGGAAAAATCTATTTGAATCAACGGGCTTTGCACGGGAAACTAACTGGGCCGGCCCAACGGCATTGTGCTGGCACAGCGGGCTGCTGACAGAACGATCCCATGCGTCAATGACTAATACTAACCAAAACGGTATCTAGCAATCCTAGCCCTACGATTAGAACATGATCTAACGGCTGAGGTTCATCGTCTATGTCGAACGGCTCCAGCGAGATTCTATCCCTAATGCGGCGGTGGTGGTCGTGTGAGGCTCACCAGGGCTCCAGCTAGGGTTGGCGATGGGGGTGATCGGGCTTGTCGTTGACGGCAGTCTGAGGCGCGGTCACGGCAGGTACTGGGATGGTCGCAATCAACGGCTTCGTTCCTCCTCTACAGCGGCGGGCTCCGGTGAAATTCCGGTGATATGGTGCTCGCCTTGCTCCAGTGAGAGGTGTGTGAGGTTTGTGAGAGAGGGAGTGGAATGGTGTGGAGAATTGAGGCTGGGGTGGCCTCTAGTTATACACCGGCGACGGGGACAGAGCGACATGGCTCAGGCTCGTCGGTGACGTCGATACAGGGGGCTAGCGGCATGCCTGAGGGTAGGGGTCGACGCGGTGCTTCAGGGCGGTGGTCATGCGCTTTATGGCGCGGCAAGGGGCGGTCGAGAATGGTCGGGAGCGGTCGGTGCTCTGCGCGGGAGGGGTGGTGTTCGAGCCGGCGTACAATGTCTACGGTCCCTGCGGCGGCGAACGGGCGTGTCTGGGGGTAGCTAGTGTCGCATTGAGTGCGGGCACGCGCGGAGAGGGCGAGGCGTGGCGTCTGTGCGCGTGTGGGCTGTGGCGCTCTAGCGTTCTCTTGGCATGGCTGGCAGACAAATGGGCGCAGTGTTTTCGGGTGGTCCATGGCCTGCCTGCGGTCGAGGGGTGGATAGAGGGTGCCAGTGGTGTGGCGCCTGTCTCCTGGACATCGTGGGAGAGGGCGGCATGGTCTGTGGCGCGTGGTTCTTGGTCGACCGGCGTGGCGAGCTTCGGTCGGCGCTGCACTGGCACAAACGGTAAAGGGGGAACTGTTATGTTGCGCTGCTTGGTGCTAAGTGAGACCAGGGGAGAGAAATGAGGGGCTCGTGTCGAGTGATCACTGCTCAGAACAGTAGAAGTTAGGCAGTGTTTTTCTGTGTCTGCAAGGTGCTCGACCAAATGGACGCATGAACTTAAGATTTGAATTTTTTGGCTGAATTTGGTTGAATGTTCTGAGTACTTGCTTGATAGTCTATGGTTGCTTGGGTTTGCCAAGGTGAATTGATTTGAGTGGTTTTTGCAAAATGGTGATCTATGCATATGAACTTGATTCAATTTTGCAATGTCCTTTAAATAGATTTGGAATTTGTTTCTATTGGTTTGTAAAGTGGGCTTGGGTTCACTTTTACTTGGTCTAGCAAGGGGTGGAACGAATTGGAAATGTTTCTGTTAGAAATCTTTTACTAGAAACACTCAAACTGGTCTAGTGGTTAAGTTTGGTCAAAATGACCATTTGATCATATGATTCATATTTGAATTTATTTTCATTTTATTTTGTTGGTAAATGTCCTAGATGATGTAGGATTCATCTTTAAACCATTCCTTATCATTCGTAGCAATCAAACATGGCATTTGCACTCATGCATACACTAATGCAAATCACACATACACTCATATTAGATTTAATAATAAAAGTTTTTGTTAACCCTAAACTTAGGTGATTCGAACTTGATAAACTTAATTAATATTTTTGGGGTGTTACAGTCTTGCTAAGTTTTGTTTTGAGTTACAGGTTTCAACCAACATGATGGAGTTTGAGCATATGACTAGTGCTAACCCACTCAACCATTTTGGGAAGCCCTATGATAATTATAAAAGAGACAACTCCAATGAGAAGACAAGGGGGTTTGAAATAAATCCTCTATTACTTGGTATTCTACACAAGAATTTTTTACTGGAAATGAAGAAGATCCTGATACATATGAGCATATTGAATGTTTCCAAGATATATGTGGCACTTTTCAATGGACGGGATATACTGCTGATGAGGTATGGGTTAAACTTTTTAGTCACACTTTGACTAGTACATCTCTGTCATGGTATAGATCTTTACCCTAGAAGCCCCTACTACTTGGGATAATCTAGCTTGTGAATTTCTAGCAAAATATTATCCATTACCAAAATCCTTTGGAATCAGGCGTCTTATAATGACTTGGAAGAACTATTCTAATGAAGGACTAGTAAGAGCTTATATCAGATTTAAAGATTTACTTCGCCTATGTCCTCATCATGATTTGCCAGAGTGGTATTTATTGCATATCTTTTATGGCGGTTTAATTGAACCTAATAAAATTGAACTAGACTCTTTCGCGGAAGGAGCCTTTATGAATCTTCCTATAACTAAAGCTTGGGCTCTACATAATAGAATTCGCGATCATAGAGTTTCATGGAATTTTGGTCTAGGAAGTAAAGGATGTGTAGAAATAGAACATGATTGTATTCATGACTATAATAAAATTATCTAAAGAACTATCTAAAGAACTTTATTTGGATTCAGATCTTGTGTTGCAAGTTGTTAAAGCTTTTACAGAACATATCAAAGCTCCAAAAGAGGGTTTGGTCAAGTATGATCCACCACCCTAGTGTGAAAATAGTTGCATCACCACATCCATTGGAGTGTGTGTGCTCATGTGGATCAAGGTGGTTTGTTAAATAACACATGCAATGACTCTAGAAACTCTATGTGTCAAACCATGGTAAAGAATCCCAATAAGCCCTTGGAATAGTGCACCAGTGTGACAGAAGTTGCATCACCACATCCATGAGAGTGTGTGTGTGCTCATGTGGATCAACATGGTTAGGAAAAGAACACATGAAATGAATCTAAAGACTCTATGTGTCAAACCACGATAAAAATTCGCAAAAGCCCCTGGAACAATGCACTGATGTGACAATAGTTGCATCACCACATCCATTGGAGTGTTTGTGGTCATGTGTATCAAGGTGGTTTGTAAAAGAACAAATCACCACATCCATTAGAGTGTGTGTGCTCATGTGGATCATGCTTGTTCAAAAAATAATACATGCAATGACTCTAGAGACTCCATGTGTCAAATCAATGTAAAAAATCCTAAAAACCCATAGGAATGAAACTACCACATGGAATGGTGCAACAGTATGACAGAATTTGCATCACCACATCCATTGGAGTGTGTCTGGTAATGTGGATCAAGGTGGTTTTTAAAGGAACACATGCAATGACTCTAGTGGATCAAGGTGTTTTGTAAAATAACACATGGAATGACTCTAGAGACTCCATATGTCAAACCATGGACAAAAATTACAAAAGCCCTTGGAATGCAACTGGCACATGGAATTGAGCACTAGTGTGACAAAAGTTGCGTCACCACATCCATTGTAGTGTGTGTGGTCATGTGGATCAAGGTGGTTTCGGAAAGAACACATGTAATGACTCTAGAGACTCCATGTGTCAACCCATGGTCAGAAAACCCAAAAAGCCCCTAGAATACCACTTCCACATCGAATGATGCACTAGTGCAACAATAGTTGCATCACCACATCCATTGGAGTGTGTGTGTGCTCATGTGGATCAATGTTGTTTGTAAAATAACACATGCAATGAATATAGAGACTCCATGTGTCAAACCATGGTGAAAAAGCCCCAAAACACATAGGAATGCAACTGCCACATGGAATGGTCCACAAGTGTGACAGAAGTTGCATCACCACACCCATTGGAGTTTATGTGGTAATGTGGATCAAGCTAGTTTTTAAAACAACACATGAAATAACTCTAGTGGATCAAGGTGTTTTGTAAACTAACAAATGAAATGACTCTAGAGAATCCATGTGTCAAACCATGGTAAAATATCTAAAAAATCCCGTAGAATACAACTACCACATGGAATGGTGCACCTGTGTGACCATAGTTGCATTACCACATCTATTCGATTCTGTGTGGTCATTTGGATCAAGGTGGTTTGGAAAACAAAACATGCAATTAATCTAGAGACTCCATGTGTCAAACCATGGTTTAAAAGACCAAAACACATAGGAATACAACTACCACATGGAATGGTGCACAAGTGTGATAGAAGTTGTATCACCACATCCATTGGAGTGTATGTGCTCATGTGGATCAAGGTGGTTTTGAAAAGAACATGTGCAATGACTCTAGTGGATGAATGTGGTTTAGAAAATAACACATGCAATGATTGTAGAGACTCCATGTGTCAAACCATGGTCACAACTCCCAGAAATCCCATGGAATGCAACTACCATGTGGAATGGTGCACTAGTGTGACAATATAGTTGCATCACCACATCCATTGGAGTGTGTGTGGTCATGTAGATCATGGTGGTTTGGAAAAGAACACATGCAATGACTCCAGAGACTCCATGTGTCAATGCATGGTCACAAATCCCAAAAATCCCTTGGAATGAGACTGCCACGTGGAATGGTGCACCGGTGTGACAATAGTTTCTTCAGCACATCCATTGGATTGTGTGTGGTCATGTGGACCAGGGTGATTTTGAAAAGAACACGTGCAATGACTATAGAGACTCCATGTGTTAAACCATGGTAAAAATCACAAAAATCCCCTAGAATGCAACTGCCACATGGAATGGTGCACTACTGTGACAATAGTTACATCACAACAACCATTGGAGTGTGTGTGGTCGCGTGGATGAAGGTGGTTTTGAAAAGAACACATGCAATGACTCTAGAGACTCCATGTGTCAAAACCATGGTCAGAAAGCCCCAAAAGCCCCTAGAATGCAACTGCCACATGGAATGATGCACCAATGTGACAGATGTTGCATCAACACATCCATTAGAGTGTGTGCTCATGTGGATCAAGGTGGTTTGGAGAATAACACATGTAATGACTCTAGAGACGAGAATATCAATTTGCGGCCTGAAATTTGGGACGCCCAGGCAACGCGGTACCCAAGTTGATTTTAATCACCGCGATTAAAAAAGTTGGGGCGCCAATTGCTGAAAGGGGTGTTTTGAGTGAATGATGGCTAGACCCAATATTTTCAAATCGCGCCCGTTAAGTCAGGATATTCCGTTACACTACTTCCTGCTGTGCCCCTTCTTCACCGGTCACTCTTCTTAGCCACCCTGCACATGTCGTAGGGGGAAATCCATTACTGTACTTTCCTAACTCTCAACACTGAATCTGGCTGCGGCGGCGGCGGTCCCTTTTCTTCCCTTCCCTGATCCTGAATCTACCGGCGGCGGAGGACCTTTTTTCTCCCTCCCCCGACACTGAATCCGACGAAGGCAGCCCAGCATGTCTTGCCAGGTGAAGGTTGTAGCTACCTCGCTGACTGATTCGGGTCCGTCATGTCCAAAGTCTGGGGCTCAACACGAAGCAGCGGCGAGGTCTTCAGCCTCGGTTAGCTTCGAGGCCAGCAAGGATTCTACTCCCAAGGTACCTATGAGCAGCGGGTTGAAGAGAAAAGCAAGGCCGACGGCGGATTGTTCGGCTCTGGTGGGCAGATGTGGCACCCAGATCTCGAAGAAAATAACCCGGGAGAAGAGCGAGAGGTGAATTTTTCTTATCTGTGCCTTATCTTGCAAGTAGATTAGTTACGGCATAATATAATCGAATGAATTGAAAAGTTCCCCTTTTTAATCAAATTAGGCACAACTTTGATACAAGGGACCTATATGAGTTCACAGTTCATGTTCGCCAGTACACTGCAAAACTTGATTTTGGTTGCGAGAGGGTTGTGTTCGGGCAAGATGTGCATCTGCTTGTGAATTCCAAAGAGGTTGTCTCTATTTCGCAACTGGTAGATATGCTTGCCGCTAGAATTCCCCGGGGTTCTAGAAAGAGGACAAAATTGGTGTGGCGCAACATGAATGATACCTATCAGCAAATTAAGCACTCCCATGAGCTTCAGATGGTTTGGGAGTGTTGTGGAGCTGATCGTTAGGTGAAAGTTGAAGCGATAATTGATGATATGTATGCAGATGTTGGAGATCTTGCTGCCAGAGCTTCTGCTCCTAAAGAATACGGACCAATAGATGCTGATCTAGATAAGTTCAGTATACGCATAGAGGTGGATTCATACATGGCAAAACTTGATGAGGGAGTTAATAAGCCAGTTTCGTCATGCACTGTGGAGATCACTGTCGATTCCAAAAACATAACTCTTGATGAAATGAGAGAGATGATCGGTAAGGAAATCAGTATTGGCCCTAAGCAGATGGTAAAAATCCGGTGGTGGCATCATTAGAAGCATTAATTCATAGATGTTTTGGATACTGAAGATCTTATGTAGATTATGCGACGAAAGAAGCGAACCAGGAAGGTGTTCTTCCTTGGTACCATTTCTGATGTTGTTGAACAGGTTATAGTGGATGTAGAGGCCCCTGTAGTGGTTGAACAGAATGAGGTGGTCGACGTTGATGAGATCTGATGAGAGCTGCTACCCTAGGCTTGTCATTTGGACCGCGGGGTTCTGCTGCCTATATTTGTAATATTTAATACTATTGCATTTAGAGCGTATTTCTATGATTATGTTTGTTGATAGATTGCGATATAATGTTGTGCGAGCTATTGAGATTTTCGGACATGTCACTCACTGAAACCATCGTTGTTGTAATAAGACATAAGTACATTGTAGTTGACATGATTATGTTTCTTAAGATGACGTACTGTACTTGTTTCTGTTATTATGTTTGTTGGGACATTGTAATGTAATGTTTTGTGAAACCATGACTGGACAAGTGATGCATAAATACATTGTAGTTGACATGATTATTTTTCTTGAGATGATGTACTGTACTTGTTTCTGTTATTTTGTTTGTTGAGAGATTGTAATGTAATGTTTTGCGAAACCATGAAAGGACAAGTGATGCGTAAGTACCTTGTAGTCGACATGAGTTTGTTTCTTGAGTTGTTGTAATATACTTGTTTCTATGATTATGTTTGTTGAGAGATTGTAATGTGATGTTTTGTGAAACCATGACATGATATGTTTGTTGAGAGAATGTAATGTAATGTTTTGTGAAACCATGACTGAAGAAGTGATGCATAAGTACCTTGTAGTTGACATGATTTTGTTTCTTTAGATGATGTAATATACTGGTATGTTTTCGTTAGGCAATGAAATTGGGATGGAGGGAGTACAAGTTTAATATTTGAAATAAGAATGTATGAAGAGAATCCATATTAGGCAGGAGACAGTAATCCAGGGAAAGGACATGGTATCCATTAAACTATTGTAACATGCCAATTTAGTCATTGTTGCAGCGGTAGAAGGGCTACTCTCTCTCTCCCTCTCACTCTCTCTCACCGACGCCGACACCGACGCCGTCACCTGTGATGACGCATTCGACATGCTGTCCTTGTACGGAGAGGTCGACCAGTCGAGCAGCGACATCCTTCTCTCTGACATCGAGTATTCCTTCCATGATGTGAGTTTCTCTGTTTTCTCGGGCTAGGGTTAGGCAATGGTAAATCTCTCGATCTGAGTTGCATATGTGCGTGCAATCGTGTTCAATTTCAGCTTTGCATTTACCTATAGGTACCACGGACGATCTACGACTCCGAATGGGATGGCCTAGATCTCGATGGAGAAGTGCCATGTGACCATGGGCTCAAACTGAGGAGATATGTTGCATTCGAAGGCAGTAACACTTGGAGAAGGTTTTTGGGCTGTACAAATCAGGTTTGTTTACATTATGTGGAACTGCGACATGAAGTAAAATGTATCGTGCATGTTCATAACACTATAGTGTGTGTGTTTTTAGGTTGGACCGATGTGTAAAGCAGTAGAGTGGGTGGATCTTGATGGCCAGATGCACTTAAGAAATGCTTGGCATAGTTATGGGAGATATATCAGTTGGAACAGTCGGGGAGATTTACGGATGTAAGTGATGCAGCTGAAAAAAATTACAAGCTGTCAGTACGAAATAAGGAGCTGGAACAAGAAATCGAGAATTTGCAGTCAGAGCTAACTGACAGAATCAATGGGAGCTTGGTTGTTGGAAATGCAAAGAAGCTTCAGGATAGTCACAGGTTGCTGATTCATAATACAGAAAAGGAGAGGGATCAGCTTATGGAAGACAAGAAGAAGCTAGAGTACTGCATTGCGGATCTGTTGAAGGAACTAAAGAAGGCGTGTGAGGGTGAACAAGGACAGACTATAGAGGATAAAGGAAATTCGAGATGAATAATTTATGTTGTGCCAATGACTGAAACTAGTTAATTGTAAGACTTGCAGTTGCGCTTTCTTAACTAAGACAAACTCAATCCTCGAGCAAATTAATTTCTGACGAACATAGATATCGTGCATAGAGTTAAGTTCATGCTTACAAAATCACCACTGCAGAGGATAAACCAGGCAGTTCAATACTAAATAGACATATGTTGTGTTCAAGAGAGCCTGGCCCAGAGCTGCTTGTTTTCCTCCCTAAGATTGGCCAGCTCCTTCAGTACTTTGTCGTGCTTCAGCCGTAGGTTCTAGCGCTCCATCACGGATTGGAGAAGTTGGTCCGTAGCCATACGATTTTCCTTCAAGATCCCTTTCATGATCTCCATTTGCTTCCTAGCCGAGGCGCGACCTTCACTGTGTAGCTTTCACCTCTTTCTCTGCAACAAAAATACATAGTATGGTATGTTCAGTTCACCAGGACAAGCTGGTTAGTTTCCATAATTAACTGAATCGACTAGTGGCACTGTCATAATTTCAAGGAAGAAGCAATCTAAGACTAATCAACATTTTATGAATCGACTAGTCGCACTGTCATAATTTCAATTTCAAAGACAAATAAGGTTCATCTGGAGTTTAGTGTGTTGTGGGTTTTCCCCAGTATCACCAAATAGTAGTGCGCTAGTGGCAAACTCATAATGAAGAAACCCATGTCCAGATACATAATGGAAAGAGCACATGGTGTCCATTCATGAACATGAACACCAACACATGTCTAGATAGTTAAGGAGTTGCCCTAGCATTCTTATTGCACCCTATAATGGGAAGCTGACTTGGGCATTGCTCCCTGAACCCTAAACATTACAAAAGGAGTGGAAGACGAACTGATATTCGTGTCCCCGCTAACGGGAATCAGACTTGGGCATTGCTCCGATACGCCTCCAGACAAGCCCTTAGCTCCTCGTTCTCTTTCCGAACACCCTCGAGTACGGTGATCCCTCTTCTCATGTCCTCCTTCATCTCCTTCACTGCATCTAGGCAATGGTTCCTGTCATGGTAGGCTCGGATGGTAGCCTTGGTTTCCTCGACGCGTCCTCTGAGTGCCTCTGTGACTTCGTCCCGCAGGAGAGTGCACCTTTCCATGAGATTCTTATTCTCCTCCATGAGCTCGTTGATTATCCTGATGGCCTGTTCTTTCCTATTCAAGTTACAATCGAGCACTTTCTACAGCCTCACGACGTCACATGCAAAATCTAGCGAGATCTCCTTCTGCACAGATAATTGCTTGCGTAGGATCTCATTAGCTTGGGTGAGGGAGCGTGAAAGCTCATGTTGGTTGTCAATCTTGGCACTGATCGCGGCCACCTTGTCACGGTACTCGGCCTTCGATCGCTCCATCGTTCATGTTAATTGAAATAGGAATTCTATAATTACACTCCAAGTTCGAGGTGAATACTAATGCAGATCAAAAAAATCCCCATTGAATCTATTGACTGCAGTGTTAAAAAATGGACCTAGAGATCTATTCATGACCATGATAAAATTAATCCTAATCACAAAAAATCCATAGTGAATCTATGAACAACGGTATTAAGGAAAGACCAAGAGATCCAGTCATATTCATGAAAACTAACACAACTCGCAAAAGAAGAAGAAAAACCAATGCAGGACGGACACGATCTAAGAAATCCAGATCACAACTCGGAGAAATAATAGTGTGGAGATTTGCTACCTCGCTGAGACGTGGAACGGGGCCGAACGGGTCCTGCAACGCCTCCGTCATGGTGGATTCTGGCTCCACGGCCGGCCTGTAATACGTAGAAGAAGAAGAAAAACAAGAAGAAGCTGAATAAGATCATGATGGATAGGGAGATGGAGAATAAGTAGAACAAGAAGACCCTACCGGGAGGAGCCCTCGCCTTCTAGAACATTGGGCGCCATTGTCGGGGGAGATTGGGCCTCGATGAGAGGGAGGGCTTGAGAGGCTGATAGATCAAGAAGTGCCTCGCGGCGATTTCTCTCCCTTTTCTCCGCGAGGATCGTCGACTGGCCTCTCCCCCTCCTCAAGGGAGCCATGGCTTGCAGGGTGAGGGTGGCGGCTGTAGGAGGAAGAATATAGTGATTAGTGTGGGAGAAGAGTCAAAGGGTACATGCCGTGGTCCATTAGTACTAGTACTATTATACAACACCACCATGTACGGTCTACCTTCTCAAACAAGCCAGGGAGGAAGGGTTAGGGAAACGATGGGACTTGTCTTTATAGGGATGGACAGTTCAATGGTCTTCAGTGCTGCCCAAAATCCAATATATAATAAGGGGAGTGCGAGCAGGGTGGTCATCACAGGCATCGGCACGCACATCCCGCGTGCGTGTGTCACGTGTTATTGGGGCAATGATGCGTGCAACTGCTGCACGATCACGTCGGCACGTCGAACTCCGTCGCCACATCGACATGCACGCATGGGATAATTACGAGTCTAGAATACGATGTGCCACTTTTGTTGTGATCAAATTATGTTCAATACGCGAGATATTACTTCTTTCTTCTTTTTTTTGATAATCGACAAATGCATGCGTGGACACGATGCACGAAACTGCTACTCATCCTTGATTAGATCGGCACCCCACTCAATGTACCCGCCATCGACCATTCGGAGCAACTACCTCGAGCACGATGCCCCCTCGCCGTGGCAATGGCAGGTCCAAGCCGTCCACTGACCGTCCTGCATCCCGGGCTCTTCGCTGCATCATTCGCGCTCACGAGTCGCCTGCTGAGGCAGCACGTCGTATTCGACCGCGCCAGGATCCATCGACATCGGCACTCGAGGACACCGCAACGTCGAAGCTCGTACCGGCCACGTAGGAGGAGCGTGGGGTACATGGATCGTCGGACGAGCCAAAGCAGCAGCTAGGATGGGGGCGCGTGTTGCACCGGCAAGTACAGACAAGAAGAGGAACGAGAAGAAGACCAGGAAGAAGAGAGGAGATAGCTATTTGGACGAGTCTGTTGGAGGCACTCGATTAGTTGGAGGCAGATGAGGAGGAGAGTGACATGGACCCGTGGGACTACGAAGAGGAGGAGGAGGAGGACTCCGACAAGGAGATAGCGTGCTTATTCGAGGAAGGGGGCAGTGTCGAGTCGTCAGAGGAGGACACCAACGGCGGCGATGGCAGGGACCATGGCGTTGACGAAGACGAGGACGAACCGGAAGACGAAGACGATAGCTTTTTCAAAATATGATCATTTATTTTATTTAGTTAGATGGATTTTCACTTGTTTATGGAGGTAAAGTATCGGTGGCATGGATAGAGAGGTGGCACGGATAGACCATGCATAAAAAAGTGGAGAAGGGAGGGGTTATCCTGCCTGTTGGATCACATAGGATCAACGGTTGGTGGAGACGATCCGCGTGACATTTGTGTCAGCCAATCAGGGCGTAGCACCCAGAGTGAGCACACTTTTGGGATCTCCACACGTTTGGGATTTTATGAGATTTGTGACCGAGAGAGAGGGAAAATCTCTTTTCACAATCCACCTATGGATCCACTAGTGTCATTGCATGTGTGTTCTTCTTATTAACCACAGCTAGAGTCATTGCATGTGTGTTCTTTTCACAAACCACATATGGAACCACCATTGTCATTGAAATGTTTTTTATTTCATTAACCACATCTGGAGTCATTTCATGACTGTTCTTTTCAAAGACCCCATATGGATCCACCAATGTCATTGAAATGTGTGTTCTCTTTAGAGACCACACATGGATCCACCAGTGTCATTGCATGTGTGTTCTTTTTACTAACATATGGATCAACAAATGTCATTGCATGTGTGTTCATGTCACAAACCACACATGGATCCACCAATGTCATTGCATGTGTGTTCTTTCCATGAACCACATATGGATCAATCAGAGTCATTGTATGTGTGTTCTTTCCACAAACCACATATGGATCCACCAATCTCATTGCATGTGTGTTCTTTTCCACAAACCACATATGGATCCACTAGAGTGATTGCATGTGTGGTCTTTTCACAAACCACACATGGATCCACTAGAGTCATTGCATGTGTGTTCTTTCCACAAACCACATATGGATCCACCAGAGTCATTGCATGTGTGTTCTTTTCACAAACCATATATGGATCAACCAATGGCATTCTATGTGTGAGGAGACGGTGTTCCGGGATGGTGAGCACACAAGCTTTACCCAGGTTCAAATCCGCCGGCTTTGGACGAATCCTACTCCTGCTAGCAATCTAGTAGTATGGCAGAGCCGGAAGTATAGATTACAAGAGAGGTTTTGCCTATGCGAGTTGAGGTTGTAGATTCTGGGTGCCCTAAAGGTTGTTCCGTAGGACGGCTTATATAGATATCCGGACTAGAGTTATAGGAGAGACCTATCCGGCTACATTATAGAGTCGGTTACAGAGTATATCTTGGACTACAAGTAACTAAATAGGCCAACATCAGTAAGTCTTCTAGGCCTTCCTATAGCCGGATGGACATCCGTCTTCTCTCCCTGACTGGGATTCCCTTGAAGAAAAGCTCTAACACGAACTGGGACACTCTGGTCAGCGAGTCATGGTGGGTATAGCCGAAAAGTATATCCCCAACAGTATATCCCCCGAAAGCCTCCAAGATCCAAAGTCGGATTTCATCATCTAGCTTGATCTTTATTTGGTTGTAGAGTCATGAAGGGTTCCTGAAACTTCAAAACAAAAAGTAGGATCCGGGTCTCAAATTGAGTCGGACCTGTGAGTATTCCATTATGGTTTTCCCCAGCTTGATTTCAAACTAAGCCAGAAACTGGTCTCTGACTTAACCTGACAACAGTCAAGGTCAAGTATTGTCATGGACATACATTCCTATTAGCGTGACCATTGGTGGGCCCGCTTCAAGCGGAACTGAGGCATCGTTTAATACGTGCATAGAGATTGAAGAGGCATAATATTCTCGAGGAAGTTGCCTAGCTCCTTCCTTGACGCGTGGCATGAGTTAATGTTTGTTCACATGAATCTTGGCGCAGGTGAGGTTCATAAGGGGTCTAGATCTCCTCATTTCCCTCTCTCCAACGCCTCTGCCCTCTTGTTCCTCCAAGCGACACGACGCCCTTGCCTCCCTTTCCTTCCCCAAATCCCAAAGCGCCACCCACCAAAGGGCACTGCCCCTGACCAAATGGCTGAAGCATCTTCATCCGGCACAGTGGCGACGATGGCGGCGATAACTGTGGCAGTGGAGAAATAGAACTTCCATGGGGTTTGGATCTCCTGCGTGCTCGATGATGAGAAATTGCATGGCGCCGAGAAGGAAGGCCTCCTTTGGGACAGTGAATGGCAGAGCGGTTTGGACGAGATTGTCCCCGCCCCTCACGCTGACGAGAGGGTCCACTTCGGCACCCATCTGGACCAAGATTTGAGTCCCCCCAGAGTTCTTCTCTAAGGTTGTAGATCACTATGAAGTTCAACTCCACAACTTCCCCCAACACAATTCTAGAGCTTAGTTCTTACATATCGCATTGACGAGAGGGTCCACTTCGGCACCCATTTAGACCGAGGTTTGAGTCCCCCTCCAAAGTTCTTCTCTGAGGTTGTAGATCACTATGGAGTTCAAATCCACAACTTCCCCCCCCCCCCAACACAATTCTAGAGCTTAGTGCTTACGTATCCTTCTTCGAGGGTTACTCAGAATGAAACTGAGTCTTATTTTGTTCCGGTACTACTTCGGTACTCGGAGAAATTCCATCACTGTTGGTAATCCTTATATTATGGGAACACTGAGCCTGACCCTTAGAAGAGACCGAGTCTACCCCAAGGTTATAGCTAGTGAGTCAGTGAAGAGGTGGGCGTCCATGTTCTTTTATCACAAGGACAAGCTGGCTCCCAGCAAGCAAGAAGCTTTGCTGGCTTTTGTCAACGGTGCCACCGCCCCCAAGAGTCTTGGGATGCAAATGCGCCGGCTCTGACTAAAGATTTGATCCGTGCCAAGAGGCCGATTGAATATTTGATGAAGCACAAAGGCCTAAAGGGATCCGACCTAGTCCACTATTGGCTGGCATGTCGGATTCAACCCCTCCAGCACCATGGTGATTGGCTCATGCATACGGTCACCAACAGCAAGAAATACAACCTATGGATTAGCCTGCTCCCAATCCCAGATAAGGAGTACAAGACCCGGATCAAATGGTTGATCAAGGAGCAGGTTGAGAAGAAGATTCCAAAGATTTTTTTTGGATATGTACACTGCTGAAGCCTTTGACACCAGTAAGTTTTCCGGTTGATTCTTTCACAGTTAATGATTTTCTCATCTATACTTTGTTATTTGCAATACTGAGATAATCTATTTTTAAGATTGCTAACCTCCCCGAGTCGGAGATTGCTCCTCTCGAGGATATCCGCCTGAGGATCCGATTCCTCAGGAGGATGAAGATCTTGAACTAATGCTAAAGGCACTTACCCAGAAGCGTAAAACTCCGACTGTTTCCATGGGCACTCAGAAAGTGCCTGTTGTAAAGAGGTAAACTTCTTCACAAGGTTTTTTATATTAACTCTTATTCTTTCTAAATTGCAATGATCGTACTCTCCTACCATCCAGGGCTAAAATAATTGCCAATGGCAAGGTAAATGGAAATCCGGGGAAGACTTTGCGCCAACAGAGGTTGACTCTGGCCTCACCTACTGCCCCGCCTCCGACTCCTACCCCAAATCCATCATCAACACCAGAGGGTACTTCCTCTCCGCATGTTGAAGATGTTTCAGCTCATTCTTTAGAGCCAGTGAACCTTGGTTCGCAGACCAACATCACCATGAGTGACTCGGTACTTGATAAGGGTGAACCTGCAAAGGGTCATGATCCCTCAGCTGAGACCTTCGTGGATAAACTTCTGCAAATTCTGGGTATTGCCAAACTTGGCCTTACTCAGAAGAGCGCAGAAGAGATCTAGAAGTTGGCTCTCCATTGCCTAGAGACCCGGAATATCACAGCCGAGGATGAGGTGAAAGAAGCCGAAGACATGAAACTCATCGAGCTTCTTGGCCAAGTTCGTCTTCACGATGAGAAGTTGAAGGATGGTGTGGCTCCGCCACCACTAGTGATTCCTTTGACTCTCGCCGAGAAGGTTTCTTCTGAGGTGAACATGAGCCTCAACAAATTGACTCATGAACATTATGTAAGTCATAATCCGACTCTTTTTATTTTATTTCATATCAAATCCTATAGCCCCTAAGCATGAAGTTGGATAGGAATCCGGATTTATGATTTTATTGGATGCCAAAGAATGAATTAGTATAGCCCCCCCCCCCCCGCCCACCCCAAGGCTCGTGTTGATGTTTAACTTAGTTAAAATATTAGCCCGAGACTTAGTAGACTTCTGACTCTGGTTACCATTCTGACTTACAGAAAGTTAATGATTATAACCAGGAATTATTGAAGAATATCTGTTACAAGCGGAGAGAGATTAGAGCTCTTAAACTTAAAAATGTGCAACTTAAAGTTACAAAAGATGAAGCTGAAGGTAAGCATTTCAGGCTTTATTTTCTTAGTCTGTTTTTTGAATTGTAGTCGAATATTTATTCGACTTTATTTCTTGCTGCTCTAGAACTTGTGAAATAGTCCTGCAAGCTTATTGAACAAGCTGAAGATTTTAAGGTCTTGGAAACTGAGAATTCTAACTTGTGTGCTGAGCTGGAGAAACTCAAGGTAGACCATGAGCGTAGCATCACCAGTGTTCTTTAATCCAGCAACATGGCTACTGAAGAGCGTGATCTCAAAATAGCCAAGCAAGAACAAACTATCTCGAACTTGAAGGATGAGCTGGACAGGGAGAAAGATACCACTGACTCTTCGGAATGAACTCTGAAGTATTCAAGAGGAGAAGACCAAAGTAGATGACACTATCTTTGGTAAGTTCATTATCTCTGAATTGTTGTTTTTCCGACTTTGTTTACTCGGATATATGGTTGACCTTGTTTTCTTATTTGTAGCTCCTCTCAACATTCTTGATGCCTCTTCATTCGAGTCTCGTACCAGCTGGCTTGTTGCCATTGGGGACCTAATCCATGACTTCCGCCAGTCCTTGGAGGAAATCGGTGAATTTTTCTAGCTCTCAGGCTTGAACTCAATGTCTGCCTTTGAGGTACGAGATAAGGTGAAGGATATGCCCAAGCTTGTCAAGGATTGGAACATGTGTTATGCACGCACAGTGGCACAGAATTATTGGGTCCGTAGCATAGAAAACAAAAAAATTCCTACGGTGTGAACTACACGCCAAGATCTATCTACTAGGTAGAAAGCAACGGGTGGACATACATCCAACGAGAACTTACCCTCAAAGACAACGAGTTTTGTTAACGAGTAGGAACTCGTGGTTGATGTAGTCATACACTTGCCGATCTCAAGATCGTGAGGAAGTCCGAGCGCCGCAACTCAGCAGCGCATCCGTACTTGCACACACGTTCAAGCCACCGGACAACCTCCACCTCCTCGCTCCAGCGATCTAGCAGAAGCAGCAACTCCTTCTAGACGAAATGCCACCGGGAACATGTATCTCGCTAATCCGAGACCATGGGGGAATAATTCTAGAGGGGGAGAGAGATCCTTCACAAGGAGGTGTGTGGATGAAGGAGGGAATGGGTGGCCTTTTATAGGAGGAGGGGGTGCCCCCTCTCTCCATGGCCGGCGCATGGGGGGTGACCCCTCACCTCCCCCATTCATGTGGTGGTAACCCCTCCACATTAAAATGCCTCTTCACATTCCCTTTTAAAGTCTCCACTTTAAATGCATTAAATTTCTCCAAATTTAATGCTCTCTCATTTAATAAAACTCTTTTATTAAATTTATTCAGAATTTTGTTAATTACTTTAATTAACAAACATTCACATATAGCCCCTTGCAATATTTCAATATCACATGGAGAACCACTTTCTGCAATTTCACCTGAAACAATTTCTGGTTTCTATTGAAACAATTCTTGCGCTTTCCAATTCTTTCGTTTGAAACATATGTGCTCCAAAATGGTGTCCGGTAACTCTTAAGTGTGCCACCCTATGGTTCACGAATAATGTAACATGATCGAGACCCTTCTCCAATCAATAATCAGCAGCGGGACCTGGAGATCCGTACTGACTCCTACACATTCAACGATGACTTCTGTGATCGTGAGAACCTTTAACGCTTGTAACTAAATCCCTTTGTCTCTCGATATATTACATGTCCGAGATTCGATCATCGGTATGTCCATACCTAGTTTGATCTCGTTACCGACATGCACTCTTTTCTCGTTCCCGTGATATAACATGTAGTGAGCACATCACTTGCTTGCAAGCTATCTTAATGTGATATAACCGAGAGGGCCCAGGGTATATATATCCGTCATTGGGATTGACAAATTCCACTATTGATCCATGAGCCTCAACATAACACCTTCGTAGTACTGAACCCATCTTTATAGTCACCCTGTTACGGTGTGACGTTTGATGTTATCAAGATACTCTTCCGGTGTTAGCAATTAACATGATCTCATGGTCTAAGGATAAAGATTACTTCGTATGATGTTATAGCAATATAAACATAATGACTTGATCGTAATGCTATACTTCGGATGAATGTTCATCACATCATTCCACCAATGGTGTGACCTTGTTATTAACAACATCCAATGTCCATGATCATGAAACCTTGATCATCTCGTTAATCAGCAAGCTAGTCTATAAGAGAGGCATAACTAGGAACCCTTTTCGTTTATTAAACACACATGTATTGATGTTTCCTGATCAATACAATTCTAGCATGTAAAATAAACATCTATCATATATAAGGAATATATAATAACAACTTTATTATTGCCTCTTAGGGCATATTTCCTTCAGTCTCCCACTTGCACTAGAGACCATAATCTAGTTCACATAGTGATAAATCTAACACCCATGGAGTTCTGGTGTTGATCATGTTTTGCCCTAGGGAGAACTTTAGTCAACGGATCTGCTACATTTAGGTCTGTGTGTACTTTACAAATCTTTATATCTCCATCCTTGACATGCTCGCGGATGGAGTGAAACCGGCGCTTAATATGCTTGGAATTCTTGTGAGACCTCGGTTCCTTTGCGTTGGCTATGGCTCCATTGTTGTCACAATAGATCACCATTGGATCCAACACACTGGGAACCACACCCAGTTCTGTAATGAACTCTTTCATCCAAACTGCCTCTTGTGCCGCTTCTGAAGCAGCAACATATTCCGCCTCCGTTGTTGGTCCAGCCACCACAGGTTGTTTGGAACTCCTCCAACTAACTACTACTCCGTTCAAGAGAAATACGTATCCGGATTGAGACTTAGAGTCATCTGGATCGGTGTCAAAGCTAGCATCGACATAACACTTAGCGACTAGCTCTTCTTCACCTCCGTATATAAGAAACATATCCCTAGTCCTTCTCAAGTACTTGAGGATGTTCTTTACCGCTATCCAGTGTTCCGAACCTGGATCAGATTGGTACGTACTAGTCAAACTAATAGCATGTGCCACATCCGGTCTTGTACATAGCATGGCATACATAATAGAGCCTATGGCCGAGGCATACGGGATCTTATCCATCATCTCTCTTTCTTCCGCCGTAGCCGGACTTTGAGTCTTACTCAATGTCTTGCCTTGCAACATAGGTAAGAACCCCTTCTTACTGTCTTCCATATTAAACTTCTTTAATATCTTATCAAGGTATGTACTCTGCGATAGCCCAATTAGGCGCCTTGATCTATGTCTATAGATTTTAATGCGTAATATATATGACGCTTCACTAAGGTCTTTCATCGAAAAATTGCTGTTTAGATAACTTTTAACACTGTTTAAAAGATCTATATCATTTCCAATCAATAATATGTCATCCAC
Source organism: Avena sativa (assembly GCA_916181665.1). Taxonomy (NCBI): domain Eukaryota; kingdom Viridiplantae; phylum Streptophyta; class Magnoliopsida; order Poales; family Poaceae; genus Avena; species Avena sativa. The sequence continues at coordinate 258,279,633 of OV702292.1, read as the reverse complement.
ATATAATATTAGAAATGCCACATTGCTCCCACTCACTTTCTTGTAAATACAAGCCTCGCCATAAGTTTGGATAAATCCAAACTCTTTGATCAACTCATCAAACCGGAGATTCCAACTCCGGGATGCTTGCTTCAGTCCATAGATGGATCGCTGAAGTTTGCATACCTTATTAGCATCCTAAGGATCGACAAAATCCTTAGGTTGTATCATATACAACTCTTCTTCAATATTACCATTGAGGAACGCAGTTTTGACATCCATCTGCCATATTTTATAATCGAAATATGCAGCAATTGCTAACATAATCCTAACCGACTTAAGCATCGCTACGGGAGAGAATGTCTCATCGTAGTCAACTCCTTGAATTTGTCGAAACCCCTTTGCGACAAGTCGAGCCTTATAGATGGTCACATAACCATCAGCATCAGTTTTTCTTTTGAAAATCCATTTATTCTCAACGGCCTTTCGATCATGAGGTAAGTCCACCAAGTTCCAAACTTGGTTCTCATACATGGATTCCATCTCAGATTTCATGGCTTCCAGCCATTTGTTGGAATCCGGGCTCATCATCGCTTCTTCATACGTCGCAGGGTCATCCATTTCATCAACCATGAAATTCACAACAGGATTGCCGTACAGTTCAGGAGCTGCACGTGTCCTGCTTGACCTGCGAGGTTCGGTAGTGTCCTCTTTCGGAGTTTCATGATAATTATCATTAGCTATCTCTTCATCAGGTGAAGTCAACTCCGAAACAACTTCCGGCGCTGCGCCACTCGCCATTCCATGAAGAGAAGGTTCAATAACCTCTCCGAGTTCTACCTTCCGACAACTCACACCTTTCGCGAGAAACTCCTTCTCAAGAAAGGATCCATTCTTGGCAACAAAAACCTTGCCCTCGGATCTGTGATAGAAGGTATACCCAATTGTTTCCTTAGGGTATCCTATGAACACGCATTTTTCCGCTTTGGGTTCGAGTTTATCTGGTTGAAGTTTCTTCACATAAACATCGCATCCCGAAACTTTAAGAAATGACAGCTTAGGTTTGTTTCCAAACCATAATTCATACGGTGTCATTTCAACGGATTTAGATGGTGCCTAATTTAAAGTGAATGCAGCTGTTTCCAGTGCATAACCCCAAAATGATAGTGGCAAGTCAGTCAGAGACATCATAGATCGAACCATATCCAATAAGATACGATTACGACGTTCCGACACACCATTACGTTGTGGTGTTCCGGCAGGCGTGAGTTGTGAAACTATTCCACACTCTTTCATGTGTGTGCTAAACTCGTAACTTAGATACTCTCCTCCATGGTCAGACCGTAGAAATTTGATCTTTCTATTACGATGATTTTCCACTTCATTCTGAAATTCCTTGAACTTTTCAAAAGTTTCAGACTTGTGTTTCATCAAATAAATATACCCGTATCTACTCAAATCATCCGTGAAAGTAACAAAATAGCGATATCCACCTCGCGCTGACACACCCATTGGTCCACACACATCAGTATGTATGATTTCCAATAGATCTGTCGCCCATTCCATTGAACTGAAAAACGGTGTTCTAGTCATATTTCCCATAAGGCATGGCTCACATGTATCAAATGATTCAAAATCAAGTGATTCCAAAAGTCCATCAGAATGGAGTTTCTTCATGCGTTTAACGCCAATATGACCTAGACGGCAGTGCCACATATATGTAGACATATCATCATCAAGTTTAATCCTTTTATCATTAACGTTATGAATGTGTGTAATACTACTATCGAGATCCAACAGAAATAAACCATTCAACACAGGTGCATGACCATAAAAGATATTATTCATATAAATCGAACAACAATTGTTTTCAGATTTAAAGGAATGACCACTTTGCATCAAACACGATCCAGATACAATGTTCATGCTTAGTGCAGGCACTAAATAAAAATTATTTAGGTTTATAACTAATCCTGATGGAAAATGGAGAGGTAGCATCCCGACGGCGATCACATCAACTTTTGATCCATTGCCGACCCGCATCCTGGCGTCATCCCCTGCTAGTTATCGCTTGCTCTGTAGCCCCTGAACCGAGTTACATATATTAGCAACCGATCCCATATCATATACCCAGGTGCTACTACGAGTACTAGTCAAGTACACATCAATAACATGTATATCACATATACCTTTGTTTGCCTTGCCAGACTTCTTGTCCGCCAAATACTTGGGACAGTTGCGCTTCCAATGGCCAGTCCCCGTACAATAGTAGCACTTGATGTCAGACTTAGGGCCAGCTCAGGGTTTCTTTTTAGGAGTGGCAACAGACTTGCCACCCTTCTTTCCCTTGTGCTTGCCTTTCTTGTCTTTATTGAAACCGGTGGTCCTATTGATCATCAACACTTGATGTTCTTTCATAATCTCCACTTCTGCAGTCTTAAGCATTGACAGAAGCTCGGGAAGAGACTTCTTCATGCCCTGCATATTATAGTTCATCACGAAGCTCTTGTAGCTAGGTGGCAGAGATTGGAGAACACGATGTATGCCTAAGTCAATGGGAATCGTTATTCCCAAGGAGACAAGCTTATCGGCGTACCCATACATTTTGAGTACGTGCTCACTAACAGAGTTGTTTTCCTCCATCATGCAGCTAAAGAACTTTTCTGTAGCATTATAACTCTCTACGGTAGCATGGGTATCGAAAATCATTTTCAATTCTCCCATGGTATCAAAGGCATTGCCATTTTCGAAACGCTTTCGAAGTTCTGGCTCTAGCCCATACAGTATGCCGCAATGAACTAAGTTATGGTCCTCCTAACGAGTCACATAGACATTCTTTTCCTCGTCAGGGGCATCAGGAGCTGGTGGGGGGCCTAGTGGCGCATCTAGCACATATTGCTTTTGTGCAGCAGTGAGGAGAATCCTCAAATTCATAGCCCAGTTGGTGAAGTTGCTACCATTCACAGCAAGTTTCTCTTTCTCCATGAACACATTGAAATGAAAAGCAGGTGGTGCCATCTACAACAGAATTTGTAAAGTTTATTTAGACTAAGTTTATGATAGATTGAGTTCAACTAATCCAAATTAATAATGAACTCCCACTCAAAAAAGACATCCCTCGTGTCCTTTTGGTGATTACATGAACCAAATCCACTACACCAAGTCCGATCATCACGTGAGTTGATGTAGCATCAAAGGCGAGCATCTATATGGGCATCATGCTTAACGTTTTGGTCCGTGTTCCGAGGCCATGTCTGTACATGCTAGGCTCGCCAAGTAAGAACCTTAGTAATCGCGTGTGTAAAACTGTCTTACACCCGTTCCTATGAAAGCGTAGATTCGAGTACACCCGATCATCACGTGATGTCTCGGAACACGATCCATAGAACGGTGCATACTTAAGGAAGAACACATTTTTATCTTGATATCTAAACTAGGGATCATCTTATAATTCTACCAAAAGCGCCAAACTAGCAGTATAAGATGCTAACATCTAATGTGTAAAGTGAGATGATATGGTCCATGCATTTGATCTCTATCACTTGCATCGTGGTATGATCTCTATCATTCCTTTGTGTGTAAGGCCAAGGCCTATGGAACTTACATGTTGAGTGTGTTGTAAGAGTATCTATCATACATCTACTTACAATAATACCATATCAATACACTAGCCCAGCAACGATCTAAACTAGACGCCTCTAATTTATCAATTGCAAGTTTTACGTGGCTTAGGGCTTTCGGAGATAGAACCGTTCTCACCTACAAACATGAACCACAACGAGGATGACTAAGTTATTAGCAACTAGTTGTAAATCAGATATTGACTATAGTAGGAGAGACAGACACCCGCCAGCCACTTATGCAAAAAAAGTTACATGTCAGCCGTGGAACCGGTCTCATGTACGATGACATCTAAGGTTGGTCCGAGCCGCTTCATCCCACAATGCCACCAATATCCAAAATACATAGAAGATGCAATAACATGATCATCATCGCCCACATATAAACATATGTGTACTACCCGTGCAAAGCACCTACGCATAGATCAGGATCTGATACCACTGTTGGGTCCGCAGCATAGAAAACAAAAAAATTCCTACGGTGTGAACTACACGCCAAGATCTATCTACTAGGTACAAAGCAACGGGTGGACATACATCCAACGAGAACTTACCCTCGAAGACAACGAGTTTTGCTAATGAGCAGGAACTCGTGGTTGATGTAGCCGTACACTTGCCGATCTCAAGATCGTGAGGAAGTTCGAGCGCAGCAACTCAGCAGCGTATCCGTACTCGCAGACATGTTCAAGCCACCGGACAACCTCCACCTCCTCGCTCCAGCGATCCAGCGGAAGCAGCAACTCTTTCCAGACAAAATGCCACCGGGAACATGTATCTCTCTAATCAGAGACCATGGGGGAATAATTCTAGAGGGGGAGAGAGATCCTTCACAAGGAGGTGTGTGGATGAAGGATGGAATGGGTGGCCTTTTATAGGAGGAGGGGGGTTCCCCCTCTCTCCATGGCCGGCGCATGGGGGGGTGACCCCTCACCTCCCCCATTCATGTCGTGGTAACCCCTCCACATTAAAATGCCTCTTCACATTCCCTTTTAAAGTCTCCACTTTAAATGCATTAAATTTCTCCAAATTTAATGCTCTCTCATTTAATAAAACACTTTTATTAAATTTATTCAGAATTTTGTTAATTACTTTAATTAACAAACATTCACATATAGCCCCTTGCAATATTTCAATATCACATGCAGAACCACTTTCTGCAATTTCACCCAAAACAATTTCCGGTCTCTATTGAAACAATTCCTGCACTTTCCAATTCTTTCGTCTGAAACATATGTGCTCCAAAATGGTGTTCGGTAACTCTTAAGTGTGCCACCCTACGGTTCGCGAATAATGCAGACATGACCGAGACCCTTCTCCGATCAATAATCAGCAGCGGGACCTGGAGATCCGTACTGACTCCTACACATTCAACGATGACTTCTGTGATTGTGAGAACCTTTAACGCTTGTAACTGAATCCCTTTGTCTCTCGATATATTAAATGTCCGATATTCGATCATCGGTATCTCCATACCTAGTTTGATCTCGTTACCGACATGCACTCTTTTCTCGTTCCCGTGATATAACCTTCTAGTGATCACATCACTTGCTTGCAAGCTATCTTAATGCGATATGACTGAGAGGGCCAAGAGTATATCTATCCATCATCGGGATTGACAAATTCCACTCTTGATCCATGAGCCTCAACATAACACCTTCGTAGTACTGAACCCATCTTTATAGTGACCCTGTTACGGTGTGACGTTCGATGTTATCAAGATACTCTTCCGATGTTAGCAATTAACCTGATCTCATGGTCTAAGGATAAAGATTACTTCGTATGATGTTATAGCAATATAAACATAATGACTTGATCATAATGCTATACTTCGGATGAATGTTCATCACATCATTCCACCAATGGTGTGACCTTGTTATTAACAACATCCAATGTCCATGATCATGAAACCTTGATCATCTTGTTAATCAACAAGCTAGTCTATAAGTGAGGCATAACTAGGAACCCTTTTTGTTTATTAAACACACATGTATTGATGTTTCCTGATCAATACAATTCTAGCATGTAAAATAAACATCTATCATATATAAGGAATATATAATAACAACTTTATTATTGCCTCTCAGGGTATATTTCCTCCAAGGATGCCCTCACAATGGTAATGAGACACCATGGAAGCATGGAAATATGGCAAGTTACCAAGGGTTATTTGACTATTGATGAAGACAGAAAGCGACAAAACATCAAAGAGATCTGGGATGGTTGTGTCGGATACGCCTGTCGCATGGACGAGCTGACCAGCTATGATGATCCGTTCTTCACGCCCATTGAAGTGCCTCCACCCCCAGGGAAGAAGTTGTTGTTTCCAAAGACGACGAGCAGACTGAGTCTGACATACTCATGTCAGAAAGATATCAGGGTCATACGGGTGATGTTTCCAGCGAGCCAGGAAATCCTTCGTTTTCACTGGCATCGTAGAGTTTACCAGAAGAACAATGTGTTATTCTGAAAAACAATCTGATTGTAATAAGTAGAATATTATTTTGTTGTGCTAGTTTGTAAGAACTTATGGTTTACTCCTTTAGCACTTTTGTGTTTTTAATTTTGTGCTTGAAAATTACCTAAGCATTGTTTTGTCCATACTTATCGTTTATATGGCTTTCCGCCTCGTCCCTTTCATGAGCCGGCAAACCTTCAGCATGGAAACTTTTCCGAGCAATGGAGCTCAATTTCTAAATCAGTTTAAACCCAGAATCAAAGCCGACTTCTAGTACCAACAATTCACTACTTGGAAAAAACCCGCATCTAGCAATCAGACAAAAACCCAAGTATAAACTAGAAAATTTAGACTTATACCCGAAGGTAGAATTTTTAGAATCAGAAATCTAACCAGAACAAACATGAGCATAAAGTACTGTCAAGTATTCTGGGATTTTCTACTATGGCATGATCATTCGGAAATAAGATGGCACATAAAAACATCTCAGAAAAACATTGAGGAGACCAGTACTTTATTTCAATTTGAACATGTACATGGATATGATTAGAAAGAAAGAAATTTAAGATCAAAAGGGACGTAGCTGAGCAATATTCCATGGACGGTCTATTTCATCTGGTTTGTACTACCTAAAGCTCTCTTTCTCTTCTTAGTAGCAGGTCTTTCTTTTTTTGGCCTCATGTCAGTTAGGTTGTAAGAACCATTGAGCAATACTCAACTAACCATAAAGGGCCCTTGACATATAGGCGTAAGTTTGTCCTCTCTTTTGCACTAGCCGGAGAACCAGACCGCCCTTCCTAAAAGACCGATTTCTGGCTCTCTGACTATGATACTTGCATAACGTCTGCTGATAGGCTGTAGATCTATGTTCAACACATGACGAACTTCCTTGAGCATATCGAGGTCATCTTGTCGAGCGACTTCGGTGTCCTATTTGACATACGCAGAAAATCAGGGAGAAGTATGAATAAGATCACTTGCAAGAACTTCTTCATCGTGGACCAAGAAGAAAGTTGTATATCCAGTTGACCTGTTAGGGGTAATTCGTAAACTCCATATCACAGACGGAAATTCGTCCGCCCAAGCCCCCGCAGCACAATGAAGTGGCGTTTCAGGTCTTGGTCGCAGGCCTTGAAGAATTAAACCATTTGCCCTTTCGACTTGTCCGTTGGCTTGTGGATGTGCAACTGATGCAATATCAAGTCGGATCCCTTGTTCATTGGAAAATTCGACGAGTTCTCCCATGGAAAAGATACTCCCGTTGTTTATAATAATACTGTGTGGAAACCCAAATCATATTATAACATCCTCGACAAATTTTTTGGTTGTTGCTCCATAACAACTTGTGACGAGTTTTGCTCCAATCCATTTCATGAATTTATCCACCATCACAAGAAGGTGAGTATATCCATGTTGAGCCTATTTAAATGGTCCTACCATGTCAAGCCCCCAGACCACAAATGTAATCGGAATTGTTCGTAGTTGATCATCTGGAACATGGGCTTGTTTGGCATACTTTTGGCAACCTTTGCACATCTTGACCAGCCATTGGCATCTGCCTTAGCTACAAGCCAGAAAAATCCATGTCTAAAGGCCGTTGCCACTAAAGATTTGGCTGCGGCTTGATGTCCACATTCGCCTTCATGGATTTCCCTTAGGATTTATACTCCTTCCAGAGAAACACAGCGCTGAAAAACCCCAGACACACTCCGCATATAGAGCTCACCTCCCACCACTATGTAGGATTTTGCTTGTCGGACGATCTTTCGAATCAGAACTTCGTCTTCGAGTAATTTTCTATCTACCAAGAAGTCAAGGTAGGGTTGTGTCCAGCTGGGAATTACAGCCAGAACTGCTATGAGCGGTGAGTCGGATTTGGTCGGATACTCCTCACCAACTCCTGTGATAGAGGGAACTCTGAAGTGCTCCAAAAAATACCATTCGGGGCATGTTTCCTCGTAGATCCTATCCTTGACAGAGCATCTTGCTCCTCGTTTTCTGTTTGGGGAATGTGTTGAACTTCAAACCCTTCGAATAATATAGATAGTTCATCCATGACAGCTCTATATGTTGCCATGTGCTTGTTTGCATTGCAGATATCAGATACTTGCTAGGCAACTAAATCCGAGTCTCCATAACACATGAGTCGGTGAATCTCGATGTCTTTTGCAATTCGAATTCCATGCAGCATGGCTTCATATTCGACAATATTATTTGTCACCGTGAAGTGAATCCGCAACGCATAGAACAGTTTATCACCTTGGGGTGACTAGATGTAGCACCCAGGGAGAACCACTACTAGAAAATCGTTTGGTGTTTCTGTTTTTTGCATCTTTATGACCGCATGCTCATGTCATCATGCCATATTGCATTTGAGAACCGTCATGTCATCATGCATATTTTTGCCAAAAACTTTTTTCTAAATGCCCACCTTTGTTTTCTAAACACCCTTCTCTATTTAAAACTATAAACCCCGGTCATCTCGAATCTTTATTTCTAAAAAATATTTGCAACTGTTTTGCTTTAAATAAAATAAATTTATAATACTAAAAACCTATTTTATAAAAGGGGAGACAGCCTGGCCCGTAGGCCAGACCACCTACTACCTGGCAGGCCTGGCCCAAACCAGACCACCCTAACCTAGACCAAAACCGTAACCCTAATCCTAGCACCCCACCTACCACACCCTTCCGCTGCCACACGACAGCATACGCGCACGCTAGTTACACCGTGGTGCACTGACATGCTTCCCTCATCTGCGGTTCTCGCATGCTCCCTGGGGTCCCACCCCCACTCGACGCACCCCGCCCAGGTAGGAAAGCATGTGTGGTACACGCTAGCGCCCGCGATGCCATGAACCTCCCGTACGCGCCAAGCATCGCCCGTGACAGACACGCTCCCCCGCCCCGCACGCTCCTCTCGCTCGTGATGCCCTACCTCCCTCGAAGCCCATCGATCTCCCTAGCCCGCCACCTCTGCTAGCACTTGCGAGCGCCGCCTCCCTGTTTGCAAGCGTTGCTGCCCCGAACTCCTTCCTGTAGCACGTGACACGCCTCTCTACCTACCTTCGCTTAGCCTCTCTGACCGCTGCCCCGTGCCGCCGCGTCCATCTCTATCGACCGTGACACCATGGATGGCCGCCTCCATGCCCCATGCTCGTCTCCGGTGCTCCCTCGCCTTCACCCGACGTCCAGCCTCACCCACGTCACCAGCCGCCCTACCGTCCTGGCGCCCCATTCCCGGCCGCCTCCTACCTCGTCTCCTCAGACACCGCAGCACCGTCCCCTGCCCCTATCGAGTTCTTCCCATGCATCCCCATTGATGCCCTCTAGTCAGCTCCTTGTAGGCTCCGCGCAGGGCCATCATTCAACAAGCATCGTCGGTGCCCTCGCCCCTTTTCTCCACACGCCATGGCCGTCACCGGCAGCCTCCTCCAGCCAAGCTCTCCCCGCCGCCCTTCTTCACTCTACCATGTCGGCTCCCTCCCAGGTCTCGCCTTGCAGCCACTCCGTCAATGAGCTCGGGCGCCGCCACCTCCTGATGTCCCCGACCAAGGCCCTGCACGTCAAGGCCCCTTCTTCTCTGTTTGCCACAAGTCCCTTTGTATATTATGTTGGTAAAGATACAGTGGCAACTAGGAGAATATGGTATAGGGCCACATGAAGAACACGAACGCCCGTGAAGTTTCCCTTCTATCTGATGCCCATTTGTGCAAGTTTCGCCTTATCTTCGTGTGGACCAAGTTCCTCTGAACACGATCTTCCTCGGCAATGCACGACAAGTCAGACAAGGACATCACCAAGATTTACCTAGACTTGCAAGATCTTCGACGCAAAACCGCTCGTGGATTGGTACCAACGCGAGGAGCTCAAACCTTAAAGCCGCCCACTCGGATCCTCAAGTACCCGTACCTAGACCCGAAGACGCCAAGACCCCGGATCCGAAGATTCGAAGTCCAAACCCTGAAGATGAAACCCCGTCGAACCCCCAAGTCCTTCAACCCCAATGTGTGACCCCTATCTAACCCGACCCTATTTTATAAATTGTCATTTATATATCTTGTTGCATTAAATCATTCATGCTCGCATATCATTATGGGGTTTGTGGGACTTTGTTGATTCACCTCATAATTAAATATGGAAACTATATGTGGGCTATATTTGTCTATTCTCGCCTCCATTTAAACATGTGTAGCAAACCAATGCCATGTTTTTCCTTGTTAAGACAACATTTAAATTGCGGGGTAACGAAACAACATGAACATATTAATTAAATTGTCAGGACCCCGGTTTTGCTTAATATTGCCTAATTGCACCGCATTTGTGCCATGTCATGCATCATATCATAAACTTGTTGATTCTTCTGCCATTGTATTAAACAGTGCATCTGGTGTTTCTTTTAGTGCTTTACTTCTTCATAGATTAGGCCATTGCGTTTATGTGAGCTTTGACAAGTTCTGTGGTGTATCTTCGACAGTGTTTTCTAGATGAGCATTCTCCCCCTTTCTACCTATTTTGGGTTTATAGTCTTTACTTGCTCCTATTGATCTATTGCTATCCGTGTTGTGATGCTTTAGTTCCCGTGCACCATTTATGTTCCTTGCAGCTTCTATATTGCCTTGGACACATCCTATTGTCTACTATTTCATAGATAGTCGGCCTTGCGAGTCGTAGTTGCTTGCTCAGGTGCTGTTTCATTTCGTTGTCGTTCCACCGTTGATGGAAGGTTGGAACATGCTTAATGGTGGAGATGATCATGGCTTTCAATATAGCTTGTAAATTAAAATGCTGGAAATAGATATAATGTAGAGGCACTGGTGGGTAATAGTCAATATTTGGTTCTTAACTGCCCACTTGTGTCCACGTAGGACAGAAGTTCTTGACACCTATTCCGAGATCGAGCGCGCTAACCATAGGTGGGTGTGTGGGCACCCCATCGGCTTACTACCTGATTTCAATGTACTGTGATGGGGCCACAAACTAGTTTGGGGCTTTATTACTATCATGTACTTATGTCATGCTTTACAGCTTTATTTACAGTTGCGCATGGAGCGCCTATACTGTTTAGGAACCCCGTGCCACGTTTTCGCTATATCGACAAGCCTAGTCACGCTTTCGGGTTCCCAGTCGTTTATAGCCGTCGTCACATACCGTGGGTCCGTATCGAAGATGACCGACTTCGTTGCAGGTAGCTTAGTGGGTGGCCCCCATGTACCTGCTTCGGGTCTGGGAAACGTCGTGTCTGAAGCCCCGTCGCATACCGTTGGGTGTATGTTCAGGATCTTGCTCATACCGGATCTGACAACAAGGGATGAAGTTTGTGTGGATACTTTGGTGCACCCCTGCAGGGTTAAATCTTTTCGAAAAGCCATGTCCGTGGTTATGGACGACTTGGAGCACAGTTTCTCGATCATAGACAACTATAACTAAAGAAAACTGATATATTTTGACTTGAATCTAATATGACTAGTAAGTTGGATAACCACCATGGAATGAATGAATAGAACTTCCAACTATGTGAGTTCCTCGGGATGAGTTCCTCATTTGATGTCAAGAGGGAAATACTAGGATGGGTATGTTTGGTGTTAGTATCAGATTTGATCCGAATAGGTCTTTATTACCCCTCTCTGATAGCCAACAGTTGTATCGAGGCTCTATAGGTTGTTTAGTGCATGCTTCGCTGCCGCTTTAGTACACCATACCTATGTAGGCGACAACAGCAAAATTCTAGACTCTCTACGTACTGGCCTCAGTACTGACCTCTCCCTTTTACCTTTGCCCTTTGTTGGCACCCATTTTGTTTAAAAGGTATGAGTTCGACGTCCTTAGTAGGGTTACCCTTCCGGCTTGGCCTGGGCAGGGTTATGGATGTCATTGGTTATTCTTCAGGGCTCTTAGCCCCATTTGTTTCTTTTTCGTACTCGGAGGTGTATCATTTTCAAGGTGATATGGATATTTGTATTGTATATCTGTATTCTTGACTCGTTGAGTCATTGTTGTATATATCTGTTTTGTGCATTCCACCATGAACTATTGTGTAATCGTATTACTTCGTTTTCCACCCGCATGCAAGTGCCTGGTAGGCATCTTTGGATCATTTCTATGCAAGTTTTTTGGTGATCGCTAAAATCTACATAGGGCCGATTCGAGGGTGTTACAAAGTGGTATCAGAGCTCAGCACTTGCGATACCCCACTGGTCCAACCTATAGGTTAAGCTAGCTAACGTACATTGTAGAGTGTCAAAACTATTTTGAAAATCGGTTGGATAGATCTGATTAGGCCTACTTTTACTCCTTACCTCTATGCTCTTCTCCTCTTACCTTTGCGCGTTTTGAATCCACTCTCTTATCTTTTCTTCGAGTCCAGGAATTCTCGCGGTTGGGTTTTCCATCGTACCTTTAGGGTTTCACTTCCTTCCTCTTGTAACGGTGCTTATACCGGTGTTCATGCTATCCGAGGAATCTTTTATCTGTTGTACCTTTCTTGGTTCCAAAATCCACAATTGTTTACTCTTTTCTTTGTACCTTCGTTGTTTTCCAACGCGATGGCATCATCTATGCCAAATTTGATGATGAGCCTACATCACTCCTTTTTTCTGAACATCGCTTGTGAAGATCTTCAGTCTGAATTTCGAGAGTGGTTACATAATTCTTCTATTCATGTACAGAGTAATGCTTCGAGTGCGGGATGGAGTCGCGACCATACCACTAATCTTATCATTTGCTTTTGTACATTGAATGGTGGATCTATGCAATATTTACTCCTTCCACGGAAGTCAGAGCTGGCCTTTCCTTTTGAGACCTCTATCTTCGTCTTTGTTTCTCGGGAGTGCTGTCTCGACGAACATGGGAAACGACCCTTGTTGGTGGTGTCGCTAGGTTCAAGATGTAGCGAGAATCCTTGTAACTGTTGTCGCAAAGATCTACACGAAGCGAGAAAAATCAGATCGTCGGCCTTCTTTCCCATACCATGAGGCAGATCTCGAGGGCGAGATCCCTTGTTAGTGGTGTCGAATTGTAGCACCCCGAGAGAACCACTACTAGAAAATCGCTTGGTGTTTCTATTTTGTGCTCCTTTATGACCACATGCTCATGTCATCATGCCACATTGCATTTGAGCATCGTCATGTCATCATGCATCATTTTTCCAAAAACTATTTACTAAAAGCACACCTTTGTTTTCTAAACACCCCTTCTTTATTTCAAACTATAAACCCCGGTCCTCTTGGATCTTTATTTGTATAAAACATATTTGCAACTGTTTTGCTTTAAACAAAATAAAATAAATTTATAGTACTAAAACACAATTTTATAAGGGGAGGCAGCCCTACCCGTAGGCCAGACCACCTACTACCCGACAGGCCCGGCCCAAACCAGACCAACCTAACCTAGACCAAAACGGTAACCCTAATCCTAGCACCCTGCCTACCACACCCTCCCGCCGCTGCACGACAACATACTTACATCGTGGTGCACCGACACGCCGCCTACCACACCCCGCCTACTTACATCGCGGTGCACCGACATGCTTCCCTCGCCCGTGTTGCTCGCATGCTCCCCGGGGCCCCACCCCGACTCGACGCACCCCACCTAGGCAGGCAAGCGCGTGCGGTACACACTAGCGCCCGCGATGCCACGAACCTCCTGTATGCGCGAACCACCATCCATGACCTACATGCTCCCCCACCCCGCACACTCCTCTAACTCGCGATGCCATGCCTCCGTCGAACCCCATCGATCTCCCTAGCTCGCCTCCATCAACGCTCGTGAGCGCCGTGATACATTGCAAATGTATCTATAATTTTAGATGTTCCATGCTTGGTTTTATCTACTTTCTTGTGTTTTGTCCACACTTTGGAGTACTTTTCATATGATTTCTTGGACTAACCTATTGACAAGAGCCACAGTGCCAGCTGCCTGTTTTCTGCTGTTTTTGGTTCCAGGATGTCAGAAAATGAATATTCTCATAATTGGACGGGACAAAAGACAAAGTTGCTATTTTACCGGAAGACATCTGGAGCCAGAATATGAGACGGAGAAGGGTTGGGGCCTGGCCACACCACCTAGCCACGCGACTAGGCCTGGCCCGCGCCAGGGGGTGGTCTGGCCGACCCCAGCACCCCCTTGGCCTCTCCTTCCGCCTATATATTGCCTCCGATACCAAAACCCTAGGTACCCTATCAAAAATCCACAAAAGAATCTGTAGCCACCGTCATCTCCATCCCTAGATTGGGAGGGATCTAAAGCTCTCCCCGGCACCCTACCGGAGAGGGGAATTCACCCTGGAGGCCTTCTTCATCACCATGCAAGCCTGCGGTGTGATGCGTGAGTAGTTCATCTCTAGACTACGGGTCCATGTAGTAGCTAGATGGCTGGTTCTCCTCCTTTGTGCTTTCATGTCTAGATCTTGTGAGCTCTGTTCATGATCAAGATCATCTATTTGTAATACATACATGTTGTGTTTGCGGGGATCCGATGGATATTGAGATGCTATTTCAGATTGATTATTGATTCTATCATGTCTTTGTTATTTGTGATCTTGCATGCTTTCCGTTGTTAGTAGCTATCTTGTCCAAGTAGATGTTAGCAACTCCAAGAGTTAGTATTTATGCTCAATAGTGGGTTCATGCCTCTGGTAATCTGGGGAAGTGACAGAAATCTCTAAGGTACTAGATGTGTTGTTGCTACTAGGGAGAAAACAACAATCCTTTGTTCATAGAACAATCATATTGTTTACTTTACACGCAATTCATAAAGCAATAATCTGTTGCTTGCAACTTAATACTGGAGGGGGTTCGGATGATAACCTGAAGGTGGATTATTAGTCATAGATGCAGTTGGATGGTGGTCTATGTATAATGTTGTATTGCCCAATCAAGTCTCAAAGGAGTCAAGATGATTAGTATATTCTTGTATGCTTTCTCGATGTTTTTCAATTGCCTCGTTGTAAATTGTTCACCCAGCATGTTATCTATCTTAAGGAGAGCCACCTCTAGTGAACTATGGACCCCGGTCCTTTCTTTTACATACAATCTATAAACTATTTATTGCTTTGTGTTTACTTTCTGCAAACTATTACTTCCTTCCATTCGATACGTTTAATCCTTTGTTTTCAGCAAAACCGATGAGATTAACAACCTCGTCGCAAGTTGGGGACACAGTTCTGTGGTTGTGTTGTGTAGGTCTCCACGTTGCTGCTGGCACCGGTAGTGCGCCCTGCCAACGTTCAGCTAGCTACACCTTTGGGGTGTTTCCTTGCTCCTACTGGATTGATAACCTTGGTTTCATACTGTGGGAAAACTTGCTGTTGTGCTCATCATACCTTCCTCTTGGGGTTCCCCAACGAGCTCGATATATTTTGGGCTATCATCAAGCTTTTTCTAGCGCCATTATCGGGGAGTCAAGGACATCTTCACAAGGGGAGTCCCTCATAACCAATCTCTTTACTTTGTTATTTTTTTGCTTAGTTTACTTTTGCTTTGTTTGCTGGTTTCTTTACCAAAAACACAAAAAATTAGTCTTACTAGTTTGCTTTCTTTGTTAAAAACACAAAAAATGACTACTCTTGAAAACACTAAGTTGTGTGACTTCACTAGCACCAACAACAATGATTTTATGAGAACACCTATTGCTCCACCGGTTCCTGAAGCTACTTTCTTTGAGATAAAACCTACTTTACTCAATCTTGTTATGAGAGAACAATTTTCTGGTATTGGTAATGAAGATGTTGCTGCCCATCTAAATAACTTTGTTGTACTTTGTGAGGTGCAAAAGCATAGGGATATAGATGGAGATATTATTAAGCTTAAATTGTTTCCTTTCTCTTTGAGAGGAAAAGCTAAAGAGTGGTTGAATTCCTTAACTAGGAATAGTATTGATTCTTGGACTAAATGCAAAGATGCTTTCATTGGAAAATACTATCCTCCTGCTAAGATTATATCTATGAGAAGCGAAATAATGAAGTTTAAAAAATATGATAATGAACATGTTGCTCAAGCTTGGGAAAGAATGAAATCTATGGTAAAGACTTGTCCCATTCATGGACTGACTGCTTGGATGATTATCCAAACTTTTTATGCATGATTGAACTATTCTTCAAGGAACCTATTGGATTCTGCTGCTAGAGGTACCTTTATGACCTTTACTTTGGGTGCTGCAACAATGCTTTTGGATAATATGATGGTTAACTACTCCGGATGGCATACTAAAGAGCTCCACAAGGTAAGAAGGTAAATTATGTTGAGGAAACCTCCTCCTTGAGTGATAAGATTGATGTTATTATGTATATGCTTGTTAATGGGAAAGCCCATATTGATCCAAATCATGTTCCCTTAGCCTCTTTGGTTTCTCAAGAAGAGCAAGTTGATGTGAACTTTATAAGAAATAACAATTTTGGCAATAATGCTTATAGGAATAATTTTGGTAACAACAATTATAAGCCATATCCTCCCAACAATGGTAATGCTTATGGAAATTGTTACAACAATAATAGGAGTGCTCCCTCTGAACTTGAAGTTATGCTTAAAGACTTTATTAGTAAACAAACTGCTTTCAATAAAACTATTGAGGAAAAACTCTCTAATGCTGAAAGAAATATAGCATCTTTGGCTGAAGTTCAATCTTCTTTGAATAAAATGGTTGCTAAACCTGAAACTAATGATAATCCCTTTGCAGCTACTAATGCCATACAAGTAAGAATTGATAAAAATGTTAGACTATTAGCTGAATTACATGCTAAGTGGGAAAGAGAGGATGAAATTGCTAGAAACATTAGTGTTTCTACTATCACCGCCACTAGTGTTAAGGCTAGTAATAGTTCTACCACCATAGATGATAATTTTGATTTTGATATTGATCTTGATGGTTGTAATATCTCTGAAGTTATTAAGTTCCTACAAAAGCTTGCTAAAAGTCCTAATGCAAGTGCTATGAGTATGGCCTTTGCAAAACACATTACTGATGCTCTAATAAAGATTAAAGAAGAAAAGATGAAACATAAAGCTTCTATTCCTCTAAAACAAGAAGATGGTTGGGAACCCATCATCAATATGAAAGTGAATGATTTTGATTTCAAAGCTTTATGTGATCTTGATAGTAGTGTTTCTATTATACCTAGAAGGATTTATGATATGCTTGATTTGCCTCCACTTGAATATTATTATTTGAATGTCCCACTTGATGATAATGCTAAAAAGAAACTCATGGGGAATGTTAATGATGTCCTTATTATGGTTAACAATGCCTATGTCCCCGTTGATTTCTATGTTTTGGATGTTGAATACAATTCTTCTTGTCCTATTACTTTGGGAAGACCTTTTCTTAGAACTGTTGGTGCCATTATTGATATGAAAGAAGGCACCATTAAATATCAACTCCCACTCAAAAAAGGTATAGAACATTTCCCTAAGAAGAGAGAGAAGATTTCTTTTGCCTCTCCTATGAAAACAAAATTTGCTCTTAATGCTTCTCCATTTGAGAACACTTGATTCTTTTTCTTGCTTCTTATGCCTAACTTAAAGGCGTTAAAAAAAGTACTTATTGGGAGATAACCCAAAAGTTTTGGATGAGTCTTGGAAGTTATTACTTCAGTAATAACCGCTCCTTATCCTTTTTATTTGCTTTTTGTGCCAAGAGTAACCTCTAATGAGAGAGAAGTAATGATTGGGAAAGTTGCTGTCCCGAAACAGATTTCTGTGATTCACCGTAACAATTCGTGTAAAATCTCTGTACGTCCTTTTGAGGCGTGAATTTTTGTGCTTCTGCCCCAGGTTGTTATCTAACTTTAGTTAGTTCATCACCTTTTGATTTGAGCAACAGAAGGTCTCCGAAAAAAATCGTCTTTACCTGCTGGTCTGTTTTGACAGATTTCTGCCATTTTCTGCATTTGCTTCTTGTTGGTTCCTTTTTGAGTTCTTTTGGGGAATTGAGCTTTTTGAGGGAAGTGCTACAGTAGCTAGTGTTTTAATGGAAGTTTTCGTAGTGTTATAACTGAACCTTAAAGACCTATTATCTTGAGTGCACTAATGTTGCTAATAAAGATTGTGTGAAGTTTTGCATGAAGGAAAAATTTCAAGTGTATGGAAGGAATGAGTAATGAGATGAAGGATGAACAAAAGCTCAAGCTTGGGGATGCCACGCGCGTCACCCCAAGAAATATCCAAGAATTACAAGCATCAAAGCTTGGGGATGCCCAAGGCATCCCCCTCTTCATCAATAAAAGTTCCAGGTTTCTTCCAAACGCTTCATTTTTATTGTTTCATGCACAGTTGTGTTGTTCTTGGAGCGTCTTATTTTTCGTTTTCGTTTTGGTTTTTCGTTTGCTTGGTTTGCTTAGTTTTCTAAATAAATTGGTTGTACCCCCTCTTTCATACATTGGTTTTCAAATAGTTTGGTTTGGTTTGGAAAAGAGTAGGAAAGTTCATGCTTAAGTGGTAAAGAGAGCTTGTTTTTGACCGTGGCCTATGCTTTGTCACACCACACTTGATATTCTTTTGGATTTATGCTTAGTATTCTTTGTTGTAGCATGACTTGTGGATTTATGCGTTGTTTTAGTATATTAAAGCATAGTATAGTGGTATTCTCCTTTGATGCTTTATTTGGGTTGACTTGGCGCATGCTCACACCATGTTATGACTATCTCAAGCCACCATAGCCTTTATGATCCTTTAGTTTTCAACTTGTAGTATCACTTTATGCTTTGATCAATGATGTTTTGTCGCTCTGCATGATTATGGCCATTATTGCTCTCTTAGTTTGTCGCTCCCAGTCTTTTGCTAGCCCCCACAACCAAGTATGCGTTCCACTCATGCATCCAACTCCCTAAACCAAGGTATTCCAAAGATTCCACCATACCTACCTATTAGCATATGCTATTCCAAGTATATTCATGTTTTTGTTTACCTTCCAAATTAAACTTGTTATGAGAAAACTAGTGATTAAAGCTCTCACGAACTTGATGGCACACTTTACTTTTTGCATTTAATAAACTTGAACCATTGGGTCCTTCTTTGTTGCGTATATGCTCGCGCTTTATAAGTTGAAGTTAGCAGAACCAAGTATCATGGGGAACGCTTTCAACATTGCACTTGTACTTTATACTCCGTTGATATCATGTTCTTTTGCTTATGGATCCCGACGGTGTGAAATAAAGTGGAACTTGTAAGATCATGGAGTTTGTATGTGTGTTAGAGAAACGCCTGGGCCGCTAGCCTAATCCATGCCTAATCATGGTGGAAACTTGCACCATCACCATAATGAGCACTCTATGAAGCATCCTCAATAAAAACCTATGCAAATAGCAAATAAAAAGATCGCTCAGATGCTCATTGTCTGCTTGCCTTGTCATTTTGATTATGGGATAGCTCCTGTATCATGTGCAAGAGGTACCCCATTGGCGGTTCTTTATGATACATATGTACTTACAATGACAAGATCTTACTTGTGACTAAAGTTGAGTAGCATGAGGTTCGGTCTTCGTAAGTAAGGGGCATGAGATTTTGGTTTATAACTTGTCAAGCATATCCTCTTAGTTGTGTCACTTTAACCTTAATCACCTTCAAGATGCTTATGATAGGGGAAATGAGAGCTAAAAGCTATTAAGTACCATAATTTTTGGAAGCTCTTTATGAAACTTGAATCTCTGCTTCCTTCTATGAAAACCTTTCTTCCACCATTATATCGAGTCTCCACCTTCTAAGTTTATGCACCTATTTTGAGAGCATAGTGGCCATTCTTAGTTCTATGTGCATTGTCCAAAGACTAGTTGATTGATGCATACTTTGATATTGCTTGTTTTAAACTATTTGCATCTAGTCACTCATATGAACTTTGAAGGTGTCCTATGCATTTATGTTTGCTACTCTATGAGGGACAAGCTGAATACTATTATGCCATGTTTTCTTTATGTGAAACAAACAAACGTCTTCCAAAGAATTGTTATTCATGAATATTTCGTTTGTGCCTTTTCATGTTGCATGATAGTTTCTTTGTCTTATTGCTAGAACTTTGTCTTTCATGTTATGATTGAAGTACTATGATCCTAGCTTTGAATGTTTTACAAATACTTTGATCAAGTTTATGATGGTGCATGTCATCTCAAAAATTATTCTTTCTTTTTATCACTTACCTACTCGAGGACGAGCAGGAGTTAAGCTTGGGGATGTTGATACATTGCAAATGTATCTATAATTTTTGATGTTCCATGCTTGGTTTTATCTACTTTCTTGTGTTTTGTCCACACTTTGGAGTACTTTTCATATGATTTCTTGGACTAACCTATTGACAAGAGCCACAGTGCCAGCTGCCTGTTTTCTGCTGTTTTTGGTTCCAGTAAGTCAGAAAATGAATATTCTCGGAATTGGATGGGACAAAAGACAAAGTTGCTATTTTACCGGAAGACATCTGGAGCTAGAATACGAGACGGAGAAGGGCTAGGGCCTGGCCACACCACCTGGCCGTGCGACCAGGCCGGGCCCGCGCCAGGGGGTGGTCTGGCCGACCCCAGCACCCCCTTGGCCTCTCTTTCCGTCTATATATTGCCTCCGATACCAAAACCCTAGGTACCCGATAAAAAATCCACGAAAGAGTTTGTAGCCGCCGTCATCTCCATCCCTAGATCGGGAGGGATCTAAAGCTCTTCCCGGCACCCTGCTAGAGAGGGGAATTCACCCTGGAGGCCTTCTTCATCATCATGCAAGCCTCCGGTGTGATGCGTGAGAAGTTCATCTTTGGACTACGGGTCCATGTAGTAGCTAGATGGCTGGTTCTCCTCCTTTGTGCTTTCATGTCTAGATCTTGTGAGCTCCGTTCATGATCAAGATCATCTATTTGTAATCCATACATGTCGTGTTTGCAGGGATCCGATGGATATTGAGATGCTATTTTAGATTGATTATTGATTCTATCATGTCTTTGTTATTTATGATCTTGCATGCTTTCCGTTGTTAGTAGCTATCTTGGCCAAGTAGATGCTAGCAACTCCAAGAGTTAGTATTTATGCTCGATAGTGGGTTCATGCCTCTGGTAATCTGGGGAAGTGACAGAAATATCTAAGGTACTAGATGTGTTGTTGCTACTAGGGAGAAAACAACAATCCTTTGTTCATAGAACAATCGTATTTTTTACTTTACATGCAATTCGTAAAGCAATAATCTGTTGCTTGCAACTTAATACTGGAGGGGGTTTGGATGATAACCTGAAGGTGGATTATTAGTCATAGATTCATTTGGATGGCGGTCTATGTATAATGTTGTAATGCGCAATCAAGTCTCAAAGGAGTCAAGATGATTAGTATATGCCTGTATGCTTTCTCAATGTTTGTCAATTGCCCCGCTGTAATTTGTTCACCCAGCATGTTATCTATCTTAAGGAGAGCCACCTCTAGTGAACTATGGATCCCGGTCCTTTCTTTTACATACAATCTATAAACTGTTTACTGCTTTGTGTTTACTTTCTGCAAACTATTACTTCCTTCCATTCGATACGTTTAATCCTTTGTTTTCAGCAAAACTGGTGAGATTGACAACCTCATCGCAAGTTGGGGACAGAGTTCTGTGGTTGTGTTGTGCAGGTGTCCACGTTGCTGCTGGCACCGGTAGTGCGCCCTGCCAACGTTCAGCTAGCTACACCTTTGGGGTGTTTCCTTGCTCCTACTGGATTGATAACCTTGGTTACGTACTGAGGGAAAACTTGCTGATGTGCTCATCATACCTTCCTCTTGGGGTTCCCCAACGAGCTCGATATATTTTGGGCTATCATCATGCCGCCTTCATGTCTACAAGCGCCGCTGCCGCGGGCTCCTTCTGCAACACGCGGCCTGACTCTCTGCCTACCCCCTGCTCATCCTCTCTGACCACCGCCCCATGCCGCCGCGTCCATCTCTGTAGACCGTGCCACCAAGGAATGCCGCATCCACGCCCCGTGCGCGTCTCTGTCGCGCCCTCGCCTTTGCCCGACGTCTGGCCTCGCCCCCTCTCCGGCCGCCCTGCCGCTCCGGGGCCCCATCTGTGGCCGCTTCCTACCTCGTCACCTCGGCAATCACAGCGCTGCCTACCGCCCACATCGAGTTTGTCACATGCAGCCCTATTGACGCCCTCTTGCGAGCTCCCTGCAGGCTCCACGCAGGGCCGCCCTTCAGCAAGCACCATCGGCGCCCTCGCCCCTTTTCTCCGTGCGCCATGGCCGTCACTGGCAGCCTCCTCCGTCAAAGCTCTCCCCGCCGCCCTTCTCAACTCTGCCATGTCGGCTCCCTCTCAGGTCTCGCCTTGCGGCCAGTCCCTCCATGAGCTCAGGCGCCGCCACCTCCTGATGTCCCCGATCGAGCCCCTGCACTTCATGGCCGCTGCATCTTTGTTTGCCACGAGACCCTTGTATCTTCTATTGGTAAAGATACAGTGGCAACCAGGAGAATATGGTATAGGGCCACACAAAGAACACGAATGCCCATGAAGTTTCCCATTTATCTGATGCCCCTTGGTGCAAGTTTTGCCTTATCTTCGTGTGGACCAAGTTCCTCTGAACAAGATCTTCCTCGACAATGCACGACAAGTCGGACTAGGACATTGCCAAGATCTGCCATAGAATTGCAAGATCTTTGACACAAAACCGCTCGTGGATCGGTACCAACGCGAGGAGCTCGAACCCTAGGGCCGCCCACTCGGATCCTCAAGTACACCTGCATGGACCCAAAGAAGCTAAGACCCCGGATCTGAGGATCTGAAGTCCAAACCCTGAAGACCGAACCCCATCGAGCCCGTGATGACTGCAAGTGCACAGATCAATTGTAGATAGTTTCTAAATAAAGATATCAAACCCACAGAGAGGTATTGGTAAAGGTCTTTATGCCCCTCATTACTATTCACTAGAGAGTACTTGTAAGTTATATCTAATTCCAAGTAATGGTGTATAAATAGTGTGTTTAAGTGAGTGCTAAAGTAAACAAGAACAAAGTAAATAACAAAAGTAAACTAGAGCAAGAGAGTGTCTATGAAGTGTTGTTTAATATGATTGAGGGGTTCTCAAGGAGTGTAGGATTCACCACTAGCATGGAATAATTATGAATGATTAGAATAACCTATTTCTTATGTCATGATATGTGTCGAGAGATCTCCATAATAAGATGTTCACTACAAGACTCGTAGGAAGCCACTTTCTTGAGCCAAGAGTGAGGTCACCTCTAAATAACCACTACGACGTCTGAGAGCAGTCACCCATACAGACGACCACAGTTAAGGGGATATCATAATTAGCTTATGGAGTCCCTCTTTAATCCTCCTTTTACTGTCTAGGTTACGAGCCAGCGCCAATCTGTCATGGGGCATTCCGGGAACGCTTCCAAGACACGTCCAAAGGATTTCTCCCTCCCTTTAGTCCCATGGGCAAATGATATATGGTCAACTTTCACATATCATCTAAAGAGAGAGATCAAACAAAATTCATAGATCAATGGATCTTCGTACACAAGTAATAGATCATCTTTATTTCAATGCATAATAATACTAGGGTTTCACCATATCTCCACAAGAACAAGGAAACTACTCATACATGAGGGGGGTCAACATCATGGCAATTGTATGGATGCAATATGAAGGTACAATTTAATACAAGTGCAAATACACAACAGAGATTGGACTACAACAAAGTAAACAAATGGGATTGATGTGAATATGATGTTGATGAAGATGGTGATGAAGATCGATGCATAGCCCTTCAAGATGCAAGTCTCCTCTCTCCCTTGGGTTCTATGGTGATGTAGATCTTGTGGGTGGCGGTTGTGGAGGCGGTAGAGCGGCAGGGCTCCGCCCCTATGGCGTATGTGGACTCTCTTCTTTGTTTTAGGGTTTTCCACTCTTTAAATATGCATCTAGAGGTCGGTTTTGCGAACCGATGGAGCTAGGGGCCGAATATACCCATTGGCCTACACAAATGTTGTTCTGTTTGATGAAATGAAGCCGTCGGATGGTGGTACAGCCGTCCAGTACGGGCGGGCTCCGCCTGTACCAGTGGTCGTTATCCCTGTGGTACTCCGTAGTATTTTGACCGCCATTTCTTCATACGAACTCCGATTGAGGTGTTATTTGGCTCGTTGAATTCGTATGGAAAAGGGATACAACACAATGGCCTTGGATCTTCATTTGGACTTGATAGAAAAACTCACTTCTTCCTCCCCTCAAATGGCTAAGTCTGGTGCCTGCAACTCCTCCATATTGAATCCTCTTTGCTCCTTTTGTCCATGATTCTCCATACCACCTACACACAAATAAAAGACAAGAAAAAGGTAATAAAATCCTAATAAAACTAATATTGTGCAAAGCCCATGTGGAAAGGAATGATAACTAATAATCATACACAATAGGCATAGTTATAGATAGATGTAACATGTAATGAGTGAAAATATGAATAATTTATATACTTAGATATGCATCAATTTTGGACTCATCAACCCCCGAGTCCTTCGACCCTAATGTGTGACCCCTATTGAAAGAGCATATATGCCCCCATGTGTGGTTTTGGTAATTAATGACAATCTCTATGGACTAATGTGTAAATTGAGTTTCACTTGTAGGTTTGTCCATTGGCATTGCTTGGGCCATGTGTTGGTATCAATGTTGAAAAAGAACAACCAATATCCAAGGGCTTTGTGCCTATTGGAATCAAGTAGAAGAAGAAGAAGATCAAGTATGTCTTGAAGAAGAAGAAGATGGAGTTCCTCATGGATATCTTCAAGACATCATCAATAATTGAAGTGCAAGCTCAAGATGCGTCATCTCTAGAAGATCTCATGCTTGAAGCTTACCATCCTTGGCAATCATGGAATGATGAAGACAAGTCCGAAGAAGAGGCTTCCCCATGGAGTATGGGGGAGCATTTCTCAAGTCTTCATCAAGCAAGAGCAAGCAAGTGCAATCAAGGAAGACGATCCATCTTGCGGAGGGCAAGACGGTCTACATCAAGCTCGAGTGGAATGCTCAAGGCAAAGGTATGATCTTGATAGGTTTTCTATGTTACCGGTCTCTTGTAGTGTTGGGAGACCGGGTTTAGGATAGATAGCCATACTATCAAGAGGGTCTCTCGACTGGGTAGCTCGATCGCACTACAAGAAAATTATCCTTCCGCAATGACTTGGCCCGACGGTCGTTGTAAAAGGCGCGTCTTCCGCGACGAAATTCTCGGCTCGGCCGTGGCTGATGGAAAACTTTTTTTCTGGTTTCGTGGCCCTCTACTACGACGGGTCCGCTAAAAACGTGGAGGAAGCTCGGCCAGCGCGTGGCAGAAGCAAGATTTTTGTTTCCTCGTGGGATGTTGACTCGCCGAAGTCTTTTGAGGCTTGTGGGTCCCGGACGTTAGTGTCTCTAGCAGACCATACTTTTCGGTCACGCCTCCCTGATTTGAACTCAATAACGTTGCTCGATGCGTCTGCCGTTTAGTCATGCTGCTAGGTCCCACATGCCAGCCTCTCATAAGAAGGATCGTGTGTATGATGGAATTTTTTTCCTTCACCCGCGCTACCCTGTTCCGAAGTTGATAGTGTTGCTCGATGCATCTACCGTCTAATCAACCTCCTAGGACCCACATGTCATCCTCTCATTAGAAGAAATGTGTGTATGATGGAAATTTTTCCTTCGCTAGTGCTACCCTATTCTGAAGTTGATAGCTCTGCTCGACGCATCTACCATTTAACCAACCTCCTGAGCCCCACATGTCATCCTCTCATTGGAAGAAACGTGTGTATGATGGATTTTTTCCTTCGCTCGCGCTACCCTGTTCCGAACTGGATAGCGATGTTCGATGCATCTACCGTTTAATCACGCTGCTGGGCCCCACATGTCATTCTCTCATTAGAAGAAACGGGTGTATGATGGATTTTTTACCCTCTGTCGCGCCTTCATGTTCCGAACTTGATAGCGTTGTTCGCTGCATCAGTCGTTTATTCAAGCTGGTGGATCCCTTATGTCAGCCTCACATTAGAAGAATCGTGGGTATGATGGAATTTGTTTCTTCTCTAGTGCTACCCTGTTCCGAACTAGTTAGCGTTGATTGACGAATCTGCCGTTTGCTCACGCTGCTGGGTCCCCCATTTTAGCCTCTCATTACAAGAAATGTGTGCATGTTGAACTTTTTTCTTGCTCGCGCCTCCCTGTTTCAAACTAGAAACATTTCTCAATGCAGCATATGTATAAGGTCGCGCTGCTAGGTCCCACATATCACCCTCTCTATAAATGAAACATGTGTATGACGGACTTTTTTATGCCATATCCGCTGTTTTGACCTTGGCAACTTGCTGGGTCCCAGATGTCAACCACCTTTGTGCAGGAAACGTGTCTATGATGGGTCCCAGCTGATAGCCTCTACTTGAAAGAAACGTGTGTATGTTGGACTGTTTTTTCAGGTCCCAGATGTTAGCCTTAGAGTACAAAAAATGCTCATAAAGGCCGAATTAAAAAGATTCTAGGCTAACTCGGGGCAGATGCCCTATTCGTCATGGCTTATATTCCATGGGCTCACTCCAAAATTGAATGGGCTATGGTCGGTGGCCAAGAGACCACGAAAAGGCTGAATTAGAAGGTATTAAGCTATGCTTGGGGCTGATAGGCTAATTTATGGCTATGCTTGGGCGTGCTGGGTCTGACATGTCACCTTCTCTGTAAGTGCAACGTGTGTATGATGGACTTTTTTTTTGGCCACGTACGCTATTTTCACCGTGGCAGCCGTGTATGGTCTTACTGTTGGGGCCCTTATGTCAGCCTCTCTAGCATGTTCTGGCTTCTAGGTCCTTGATGCATCCTTGTATGTTCTGTCTGGTGGGTCCCTGATGCGAGCCTCTCTGTACAAGTATTTAAACTTTTTTTTGAACCCACCCTCAAAACAAACTCTAGGGACGCTGCATGCTGGTAGGTCCATGATGTCAGCCCCTCCATAATGCGATATTGCTAGAAGAAAAAAATATAAACCAAGATACACACACACACAAAGGCGATTCGAACAAAAGACCTTCAAATCAAATAAACATAAACTAAGTGTGTTTCCACTACAACAAAGATATTTATAGAAAAAATATCATTAAACTTTTATTAGTACTACAACTTCTATATTAGTCTTCTTAAAATATTTTGTGTGTCTATGTTTATCTCTTTTAAAATATAAAAGGGCAGCGCTCTTGGCATCTCAATTTATAAAATGCCACATAATGGGGTTCTTAAAAACATGGGTAGGCAGAGTTTTTTTATTATGAGAGGTGGGAGGTAATGCCCAAAAGGCCAAATTAAAAAGAGTTTGGCTATTGCTCTACGTGGGTTATATTCCATAGGCTATGTCCCATGGGCTTCATTCTGAAATTTCACTAGGTTGTGCCCAGCAGTCCGCTGACCCCTAAAAGACCGAGCTAATATGTTCTCGGCTATGCTCCATGGACTCCTTTCTACAAAATTCTTGGGCTATGGTCAGCAGTCCTTGACCTCGAAAATACTGAATTAAAATGTTCTAGGCTAAAGAGGGTCCGAATGAGCTACCCCCTCTGTTCCAAAATAATGTTCTCAGATTTGGCTAGATTCGGATGTATCTAGCACTAAAACATCACTAGATAAGTCAGAATCTAGACAAATGTGAGAACATTAATTTGGATCGGAGGGAGTACTAGATTTCTTCTCCTGGTTAATAAAAATTGCATTGTGATGTGCTATGCCGGATTCGAAACAAAGACCTTAGCGAGGGCGGGGGAAAAGTGATAATTCTTTTTGGCAGATATTCATGTTAAAATTTAGCAGTACAGAATAAGGTAGAAAAATTATCAACATATTCGAAGTTATATTCGGGAGCACTTGACCAATTTAGCAGCATTTCAAAAGTGATCAATGCAGCAATAAAGACAATGAAATACCATAGTAGTACATCAGTATTAGTTACACAAATTCTTTAGTAATAGCAATGACAATACATTTGAGAGATTTAGTAGCTTTCCTTCTTGAAATTCAGTAGCAGTACAGAGAGAATCAGTTCTTGTTCCACCTAAAAAAACCTTGGTGCACGATCAGTTTGGCTTGTTCTCTGAATAGACTCAATCATTGGAGCAAGAAAAACTGATGATCAAGTCTGCTTCTGTGTGAGTACCTCCTCCTTACGTCAATCCCTTTGTGACCGCCCATAGCAACCCAAAATGCCCAAGACTCATCTAGATAATTGTAACAATGCTAAGTTTCAAAATAAAAGCAATATAATCTGATGCACTTCATCTAACCAAGTACCAGTACATCATAGTTCGTTCTACAAAATATTGTAATAATAGTAACGACAGAACATTTGACAGATTCAGTAGCATTTGAAAGACTCGGCAGTGTAGAATAAGACCGTAAAAATATCAGATAGATTCCTGGTTCATATTCAGTAGCACTTGAGAGAGTCAGCACAGCATTTCAAAGTGACTGGTTGTGGCAGTACACAGACAGTGACCAAAAGAATTGA
The DNA here is from genome assembly GCA_916181665.1 of Avena sativa. Classification (NCBI taxonomy): domain Eukaryota; kingdom Viridiplantae; phylum Streptophyta; class Magnoliopsida; order Poales; family Poaceae; genus Avena; species Avena sativa. Next base: position 258,251,125 of record OV702292.1, on the reverse strand, counting down.
CATATTCAGCAATGTGGACATTGAAATTCAATAGATGTAGCAAGGATTATTTCAAAAGGAAAGCGAGACCATATTCTGCACTCGACCGGTCGATCTAAACAAGTAACGAACAAAACTTTTGATAGGTTCAGTAGCATTTGAAAGATGTAGCAGTACATAATAAGAAAGAAAAATATCGATAGATTCACAGTTCACATTCAGTGTCACTTGGACATATTCAGCAGCATTTCAAAGTGACCGATTCAGTTTGTCCTTTTCTCCATACACTCGATCATTGGAGCAACCAAAAGTAGCGATCAAGTCTGTTTTTCTGTGCATACCTCCTTCCCACATCAATGCCTGTGTATGACCTCCATAGGCTTCTCGAAATGCCCAAAGCCTCATCAAGATTATGAGTTTATGACAAGGCCAAGTTATAAAAAAAGCAAGACCATCTACTACACTTGATCTAAACAAGTAGCAGTATATCAGTATTAGTTCTATAAAATTCCAAGTTCCAAATGAAAAGCAAGACAATCTGCTGCACTTAATATAAACAAGTAGAAGTACATCACAGTTAGTTCTACAAAATATTGTATTATATGTACTAATAGTAACAATAGAACATTTGACAAATTCAGTAGCATTTAAAAGATTCAGCAGTACAGAATAAGGCTGAAAAATATCCACAAATTCCCAGTTTATATTCAGTAGCACTTGACAGATTCCCAGTTCATATTCAGCAACACTTGACAAATTCAGCAGCATTTCAAACTGACCGAATTAGCAGTACATAGACAATAATTGGCAGATTTAGCAATGCACACATTGAAATTCAATAGATGTAGCTAGGCATGGTTAAAAAGTAAAGCGAGACCATATTCTGCACTTCATCGGTCAATCTGAACAAGCACCGCTACATAGTTATTATTGCAAAATAGATTAGCAGAGGAAGAACTCCATAGAAAATACTTAGAACTACCTTAAGCTAGGAACCACGTATCCCAAAATGATAAGTACCAGTACATATAGTAAGTATTACTACAAAATACATTAGCAGTAGTTGAACTCCATAAAAATACTCCTAAGAACAACTACTAAGAATATGTCGTAAGTCTTTCTAGGCATTCAAATACTGCAACGAACATTAAGATGTGTTTATCTCACTCATGAATCCTGTTAATCTGAAGACAATATTCCAGGGTGAACATCGACGGTCGACGAGTGACTAGGTGCGACATCGGCACTAGGAGGAGCCACTGCAGCTCATCGAACGGGATGCCGTCAGGAGACGTGGTGCTCTCCGGCATGCATAGCCCGGAATTTTTTATCCTTCTCCCCTCAATCACATTCGACGACCAAAACTTCACCATGTACCACGGAGACAAGCACGCCACCAGCCTGACGCATACGATGGATACTACGTGTAGCATTTGGCGCATGTCAAATCATACCGCGAACACAGTACAATCGTCCCTAGATCCGATGATATCTATTGTCTGCAGGCCTGTTGCTGGCAGAGGCTTAGAGGAGTACCTACGTGTTTTAATGTAGTAGAAACTGCGCACCCTCATCGAGGGAGCTTCACGGAGGTGGGCGAGGAGCACCGCTGGTGAGGCGGCAAGAATGCAGCCATCCTCCATGCAGTTGCAAGGGCTGTGTGCGCATGCAATCTTGTGGTTGTGGACCTGATGGTAGGCGACCAATGTCCCGCAACCGTCATTGGGGCATCTGCTACCTTTTCCACTGGTGACTCGGAGGTTCAACTCCTTAGAGCATGTGGCCAGCCAGATGGCGCTGGTAGTGTCCATATGCATAATGATCTCATCGAACACATCAGCGCTGACGTTGCTCCATCCGTCGTGCCACCGGTTGGGCCCCGAATCCGCCATCGCGTCCGAATGTTTTGGGGGCGAGGCGGATCAGTCTATGACTATTGGGAGGTTTTGGAGGAGAGGGGTGGCGGCATGGAAGGATCGATGTTGTGGGCAAGATAGCGACGAAAATGAGTGAAGCGCGTGTTGGATACGATACCAAATACTGCTAGAGATGGGGAAGATAGTATGGCTCTTTGAACGAGGAGTTTTTTGCGTGTTCCTTCGTCGATCTTCTGCTAGAGGGTGTAGTGCATCGAGGAGACTTTAATTATTAGCTAGCTAGTGTAGCACGCCAATGTTGTCTAGTACTGTAGCATCGAGGAAACTTTACTAATTAGCTAGCTAGTCTAGCATGCCAATGTTGTCTAGTAGAATGCCATATCATCACAATATAAAATCATACTACTCCATAAATTAGTAATAGGCTGAGAAAATAATTATATTTTCGAGCCGCTTTCATAAAGTATCGGAGGTATATTTGGTTCTTGTACTTGTGCATAGCGTTCATTGTGCTAAAGACTAGTACCAATAGAATCTCCTACTTCCTCTGTTTCAAAATATAAGATGGTTTAGCTTTTGTGAAACAAATGTATCTAGACATCTTTTACTACACACTAAAAGTAGTGTGTAGGTTCGGAGTGAACCACACACTAAAAGTCATCTAGATACATTGGTTTCACAGAATTTAAAACATCTTATATTATGGAATGGAGTGAGTAGATGCTAGAATGGAAAAGAAGATTCGAGGGTTGGCAATGTTGGAATTTTCTAGTCTTGATACAACGGTTAATGTTGAAAGTTAACCCTACAGTATATAGTGGTAAGATAAGATAAGATAAATCTCTAAAAAATATGGTCTTGTCATATCAACTTAACCAAAGACTCGTGCATGAGGCTAGAATCGTTGAAGCCATGTTTGTTTTCATAGATTACAACCCTTACACAAGCATTGAGGTGATTGTTCAAGTGTATGGCATGTGGTCCGTAACATCCTATTGATGCTAAACTTTCCATAATTTCTAAATGAACTCTAGAATCGGCGGACTAAAGTGCATTATGCTAAAGGTCCAAAAAATATAGTCAAGTTTATACGAGTAAATAAACATAGTACCGATACAAGGACATGTTTCAAGGAGAGGAGACCAACAAGTTGAAAGCCGATGACTTTGGACAACCAAACAAAATAAATAGTTCAACATGGTCGAGAACTATTTCTCTAATTGTAGTACCAACTATTACATATGGATTGCATCAGTACGTACTGTGGCGACATGTCTTGTTTCTTAGTTAAGCATGAGGCCGGTTCTAATCGACGGTGTTCGTGAAGGTTGGTACGAACCAAAGCGGATGCTTCACCGTTCCTGTCCAAAAGCAAGGGTTACTAATTCCCTCAAGGACATTGATTTCAGAAGTAACACCGCAGTCTTTACCACTAAGACTGAAGCGGAATAATTCAGGCTACCAATCTTTGGAAAGCCATGCTGCAGTTGGTAAGATGTAAACATTGTTGCTTCTCGTTAGATAACCTGAGGTAAGATATGCACCACCTACGTGCATGACAATCGGATAGTTCACTCCAAGGAAAAGAGAATATGATCCAAGGTCAGCAATCCTTTCCCATGTATTAGCTTGATCAACCTGACCAGTGTTCATTGAGAACACCAAGAAGCCAAACCCGGAAGTATAAGTGGAGGTAGTGCGACCGCAGTGTACAACACGAGGATGAGCAGCACCAGTACGATGGCAACAATGACAAGTAAGACAACTAGGATCATAAGAAGCACCAAGCATATATATATGAAGAAGTCTAGAACCATCTGCAGATCTTGCTAAACACCAAAAACCAAAAAATTAGTCGTGCTCGTCTCTAGTAGCATTAAGAAATGAATCCGCCAACTCATCTGCGGCAGCTGGTCATGCCAAGACCACCGCAGGACCTTGAAAAAGGTAGTAGAATGCGTTAACTTATGATTCCGGCAGCATGATATAGTGAATCCTAATGAAAATTTTCCTTCCAATTGAACTGCATGCAAAGTAGCTCAAACATAGGAAAAACAACTATGTCCTAGAATCGTACAAAGGAAACAAAGCATTATATAATAGGGAAATTTCCTAGAGAGCGGACTCATCTTTTTTTTAACAAGACGGGCAATTTTTGGCTCGTTTTGTCTAAAAAAGGCAAAGAGAATTGACTGGTTCATTTGCAGGGGAACTTGCTGAAAACCCGTGCGAATATAGAAAACATAGGATATGAAAGACACATGATTTTACATTTGCATGTCCATTTATACTTCTGCAGGATTGCGGTGTATTCGATTATATTGCACAGAAAAACCATTGAACAGATTCTTTTCAAGAGCTTCAAGTAGATATTAATTTCCTATTGAATGAACTAATAGACATTTGGAAAAATCTATTGTGCATAATTCAATCCGATGAATCAAACGACTACTATAAGAAAAAATCCTTCAGAAAAACTATGATTCGTACAGTTCATAGAGTCTAAAATAACTACTCATATTTTCATTTAAACAAAACACTCCTTATGTCAATTTAGTACTGTAACATCCCAAATTCATCAAACCTGATTAGTTGTCCAGAATGCAAAAATCAGGGGGAACAAAAACTTTTCTTGTGCTTTGGTGCAGTGCTTGTGAGTTGTTTGTTTGCACTTGTGCTTATGATGTGTATCTTAGGATACTCCTTACCTCAACCTCAGTTGACAAAAGCTATTTACCAAAACTATCTTGGCTTACCTTACATATTCTCAAACATAATGGCATTTCAAAACATGATCCAAGATGCCTATGTAACCAAAACTATTTGGTAGCTTCTATTAATAAAACTATGGAGAGATATGTAATACAATCTCCTTATGTTTTCAAGATAGAACACTCAACTAACCTTATCTCTAGTGTTCCCAAAACCTCTTTCCAAAAACATTTGAATTCTACTCTTGGTAGAGATACCAAGAACCCTCAGCTTATTCAAAACCTAACCTCTTCAAAATGCCCCAACCTTACCCCAAGCTAGGCTTGATGGTAACCTCATTAGTGGTTATGCTTAGTATAAGGTGAGTTGCCTTGATCTGCTGTCTGATGAGTACTTTCATCTGCTACTTGACTTGTTTGCCTAGGAAGTAGTATGAGCCACTCTAGGAGCTCATCACTAGGATCAATATGATTCCAAATCATCATTCTCTAAGCAAGAATGCAAACCTAGATGTGATCCCTAGCCACTAGGTGATCATCTAAAACCCTCAACCATATCTTCTCTGAAGATTCCCATTCTAGATGTTCTCAAGTCCATGAAGACCAATATCAAGCATGGATCTCTTCTACTCACTCTACACTTCCCTATCAACCACTTGCTAATGCTCTAATACCCTGCAACTCTCCAACAACATTCCCTCTCATACTTTAGTCAAATTCCTCAAAACTGCCAAATTTGGCTAAGTCTGGAAACAGTTCTAGCATCACCTTTTGGAAGGCCTCCTTTTCTCAAACCATGTGCATTTCGGGAAATGCACTTGAACCATCTTGTTAACCATCCTAAGGAATACCAAGGCCCAGAATGGCCCCTGGTTAGAACCTCCTCCAACCCACTTGTCCGTGATGGTTTTGCAGACAAGAAAATAACATTTCCTGCAAAACTAGTCATCATGCCTACTTTACTAGAAGCTCACACCCTCATCTAACCTCCTATGGACCAACTCTCTGCATGGTTGTGATCTACTTAGTGAGGTCTATAAAAACCTACTTCACTTGCTCCAAGTGGATCTCTGTGTTGATTACATCCTCATGGTTTATAAGACTTCATGACACTTTTTGTATGGCAGCCTTATTTTCAACAAAGTTTGCCATCATTTCTAGATCATCTCAAGTGCTATTAATTCAAACTCCTTCTGCCCTGGTCATATATATGACATCATGTACCTATCCATCTATCCCTTGCACCAAGGTGAGCTCTGAGCTCCAAGATGCAAGCAATGTTTTGGGGGTATAAAAATAACCCCACCCTAGATCATCAACTCCTTGTTTTCCATCCCTTGCAAGTTGGATTTTCATTCCACAAGGTTGCAAATGCTTGCTGCACCTTGTCTATAACATATACATTGATCCTCAATATTTACCAATAATTATCCATAATTATTATGGCCCAAAAACTATTTAATTACTTAAATAGTCAAGATCTCCAAAACTCCCTCCATAAAGGAAAGTTTGGTTTTTACTAAAACGCTTCCCCAAATTTTGCTCATGTTAGTCCACAAATCATACCCTATTCCCTCTCAAAATGAATATTTTTGAGAAGCTTTATTATTTCTTTTTGTCCATTTTCTTAAATGGCTGAATTGGAATAATAATTGTTTTAAATACTTTTAATCCCTAATAAATCTTGGGAAAATTCCCCTAAGTGTGTATTCACACTTGGGACCCTTCCACATCAAAATCCATCCATGTCCAATGCAAATTTATCAAATGATCTTCTAGAAACCACTTCTGCCCTTTTTGAATAAGTGGATTTAAGTGGACTTAAACCCCACCTAAAATTCCCAATTAAATCCTAGAAGTCCACCTTGACCTCACCTATCTACTAGTACCATTTACTTCTCTGGTCCAATGCAAGATTTTGGACTTCTTTCATAAACCCCTAGTTTGATCAACTTTGGCCATTTAGCAAACCACTAGTCTAAACCACTTCCAAATCTCACCAAAGTTTGATCAAAGCTCAGCCTTAGCACCAAGACACACCCTGGTCGAATAGCACTGTAGCTCCACCCCAACATTTACCCATATTGCCCTTGTACTAATAGAAGGAGAGAGAGACATCAAATATCCTACAAGGATTTGCCACAATAAATCACCACAACTCCCCACTCTAGTCCAGCACGACCCAAATCCCCACCATACCCATCTCCACCTCCCCCTGGACCAATCCCTGGCCAGCACCCCTCTCCACCATGTCCACATTCGTAATTTACCTCATCTAGCTCCTCCCCTCGGTATAAAGCCTGCAGGTCTCTCCCCAGCCAGCCCCTGCCCCTCGTTCGCCCCCACTGCTCCCCACTCACCACCCCTAGCTCCACTTTCCCCCTCCCCCGCTCTGTACTAGCTAGGAGAGGAGAGAAAACTCCTCTCGGCCATTGTTGAGATCGAGCTCGAGGTGACCTCCCCCGAGCTCTCCTCCACCTGCATGTAGCCTCACGAGGCTCCCCTAGGTCTGATTTACCACCCCCGAGCTCCCCAGCCTCTCCCCTCCTCTGTATTGCCCGTGAGTAGGAGAAGGAGCCAAGCTTCCGCCTCCCCCGTCTACGGAGCAAGGAACATCCCCTACTGCCTCTCCCTCTCTGCATGTTAGCGGGAAACACCATCTGGTGCTGCTGCATCTAACCCTGCCCTTCCCCTGCCGTAGGAACCACCGCAGGTAGCATCTCCGGCGAGTTCCCGAGAGCATCCGCGGGCGTCATCGCGCGAGCCACCTCCCGACGCGGAACCCTCTGCTTCCGCCCCTCCGTGGGATCGTCGTCGTCGACCGCTTCACCCTACAGCATCCCCGGCTCCCCTCCTCCCTCCGGTGAGCCTCTCCGCCGCTCCCTCCCCTCTGTTAGGGTTCCAGCCCGCCTCGCCACCTCGAAGGGAGACGACGGCCCCAGGCCGTCCATCTCGTTTTTATCGAACGGCTGAGATCAGCCGGTATCGGTTTGCCCCGTCAGTCGCTGACCGCCAGGCCCCACCTGGCGGGTTCGAACGGGATCCTCCCGTGCGGCGCGTCCCCTGCGTGGGCCGAATCCTCCCGGTCGGCCCAGTAGCTCCCCAGATTTGGCCCGCTGCACATCTTTTTGTTTTCTTTTTAGTAGACCCTTTAATTCCAGAATGCTATCTGCTAGGATTAAATGTGTTTAAAATGGTAAACCAATTCCAAATGGCTAGATATAAATTTCTGGTGGTTCTCTGCTGTTTTCTCAAACATGCAGAGGCAACCCCATGGTCATAATAATTTTCTCTAATTACTAATAATTAATCTGCTAAAATGTATCTGGTACCCTAAATATTTTCCACGGAGAGTTCTACATCTCCTTTTGAGATGAACCAAAGACCTACTGGAAGGTATTTGAAATACCTATCATCCAGCACAGGTCTCACACCAAGGTGAACTGTGTTCTGCCTTTAGTAAAAATAACAAAACTAGCAACTTTCCGTCTTAGATAAATTCCTCAGGTCTTACCAAATGTGGTGTTGATCTGATGCCAATTCCCAGTACCACATATCATCATATCTACCAAAACCCAACAGTTCATAATTTATTGAGCTATGTATGAATTTTAGTTATTTAAATACCTCTATGATGGGTATTTTCACTAATTAAATCCCTCCAGGAGTTTGGCAACTCCAAAAGGGGTAAATCCAATTCCTACAGAAAGGTATTGGACCTACCTAGCACATGCCCTTGGAACCAACTCAATATCCTCTGTAGTTTTAATCTGGTAATAAAGATAAGATTCATACAGAATTGTCTTTGGAACTTTCCTGATGGCATTCTGGTAAGTCTTTTGACTTGATTCTAACTCTAGGTCGTTCAGCACATCAAGTACTACCAAACCATCCAAGGAAATAGTTTTTGGAGCTCCAGAACTTTTCTGGTGAATTATTTCCTCAAACTAGAGTTTGATCCACTATAAAAAGAATAAATAATTCTAGGAATTTGATAATCAAGTGAAACCACTTGTGTTGGTTTTGTTTTGACAAGACCTATCTGAGGATATCACTTTTGCACATTGACATCCTACTGACCACAGAACCCTAACCCAAGTCCTTTGTATCTATCCTATACAACTATCTTCCATATGGAAACCACTACAGTGGCAATCGTGTAAATTCCACCAATTGAATCCCACTTCTCCAAAACCTCCCAAGTCTAGTAGTATTTCTCATGCTTGTTTGCTGTATGGTTTGATGTTGTATGCCTTGTTTTGAGTGTGGTATTGTCTGCTTGCATGTGTACCCGATGACGACGATAGTGTGAGAGTCTGACGACAAGAAGAAGGGATTTCTTATTATTATTATTTGGGTATTCTTGGTCATCTAAAGAGGTCTAGGGACTTATTGCTGATCACAGGCAAGCCACCATTTCCCGAACTCTGATATATGTCCTACTCTCTTTTACCTGCTTTTGTATCCTCTTCATAAATTGCATTATTTACATGCATGTCTTGTTTTACAACTACTGCGGTAGTAACTTGGCTCCTCCAAGTTATGATTTCGTGTCCTTCGAGGCACCACCCCGACGTACCTACCATTTTACCCCCTTTAGACCGAGAGTATGATGGTTAGCATCCTACCTCCTTGGAAACCCCGGTTCTGAGAAAATAAACTATTTTGGGATTTTCCCCACTACAAATGTTTCAAAAACGGCTTTGCAAAACCCTAGGAAGAGGCATCGTTCCCAGTGGAAGTTTTAACAAAAGAAATGGTGATGAGGAGAAAGGAGAATGTGATGGGATGTTCTACGCCTTTACTGGAACATTTTTTATCCGCGCAACCACATTACCCTAGGTTGCTGGGGCTTAACCCGTAGTTTGTTCGCATTTGCCGAGGCACTTCTACCATGCTTATAGGAAGAAATCCCTTGAAGACCGGGCAGGCGTCCCAGATCACGGATCTGAAGCCTGTCGCTTGCTTCGGCAAGAGTGAGCCTGGCCTGGCAGGAGGCTGGTGCAACAATTGGGTCTCCCGTGGACAGTATGACTTAGGTAGTACGGAAGGAAGTGGAGTATCTAGATTTAAGGTATACGCCAAGTTGCGGCTTGGGTATGCGCGTGTACGGAAGGAAGGACTATGGCTGGGAGCCACATACTCATTGCCGGGGAGAACAAACCCAAGAGGAAAAGCATGCCTTTGCTATTGTAGTCAAGCGAAAAGTTAGGTTTGATTATCCGGACCCCCATCTACAGTGGTAGTGGGCCATGGTTGTATCCCGGCGGATGTATTGATTCTTGTGGGTAAAGTGTGCAAACTCTGCAGAGTATAACCTATTCGAATAGCCGTGTCCACGGTCAAGGACGGTTGTAGAGGTGTTGGCTAGGAGTACCCAAACTGTGCTTGTTTGGGAAACAAGTACTTTGATGACGAAGGTTCCGGGGGAACCCGAGTTCGAAAGCTTTGTTTTGCCCCATGGGGTCGAAGATGTTTTAAAAAGGTTTTTTACTACAAAAACTGTTTTCAAAACTCTTTTTCAACAAATACATGGAGATGTCGGGATTTATAAAACAGAAGCATGGTTTTCAAAACTCTTTTTCAACAAAGATATGGAGATGCCATAACTTCAATGTTAGTTTAGGCTTTTCAAAAGCAACCCCAGATAGAGCTATCTCGCCACAGCCAGAACTGCATTTCCTTTGTTCACTTATCTTGGTGGTTTGCGAGTACATTCAAAAGTACTCACGGCTGTGTCCCTGGCTATTTACTTGGCCAGACATTCAGGAGTTTAAGGTGACGTCCAGCGAGCTAGGCCGTCTTCCCAGTCAGCTGCCTGTAGGTTGAGGCACGATTGGGCTCTGCGCTTGGAGTTGATCCGCTGCTAATGATGATGTATCCATAATGGAAATTATGTAAGTCTTGTTTTTCGTTATGTTTTGGATGTTGTAATGGTACCTGTTGGTTATGTTCCACGGCTCACTGATCATGGGAACGTGGATGTATGCATAACAGGGATTTCTCAGATGAATAATCCGGGGGTCCCACAAGTACAATAGCTTGGGCACATGAGTAATCCAATACACTACATATGAAGGAATAATTACCAGGATGCGGAGGGTCCCAAACATGAACTTTGCCACATAGAGCTGTGGCGAACACCAGTCCGTCGTGGGTAATTCAATCATTGTAACTGTAAGGGATCAGGGTGTGGTTAAGAGGAAGTGGAAGAACTATCCGTCCATCATCACCGCCCTAAAGTATGGCAATTCTGACGTTGAAGACTGCAACAAGCGAGAAATCTTTATATCTCCCAGCAGCTGTGGGAACTTGGAAAATAGCAATCTTCTGCATTACAGCTGGAAGATCATTATCCAATAAGAACGTGGTTGGGTGGTCGGTTGCTTAGAACGACAATGCTGGGAGAGGAATCTTGCGATGAGCGTACACGTTGCAAAGCTCCAACTTGCCTCTGAGCCTGCCGTGGCAATCCAATCTCCATTGGCGCCTACCCACTACCCAGAAGTATAGCTTGGTACCATAGCATTAGAGGAGAACCTGTCCAGCGGCCACAGCTTGCATGGGAGGCTATCAATTTTGAAGTAATGCAAGAAATCTAGCGGTCCGTTTGTCAGGGGGGAATGAAGAACACATGGGAGGCCAAATGGCATTGAAGCATCCAGAGTTGCATTAGCTTTCACAGATTCAAGAAAAAGTTTGGATGAACCGATTAGGCTGGCAGCGGTGATGATGTCGCATCGGGTTATGAGTTCTTCAAAGGGGCCTAGAGTAAACACGTTGGGAAAAAGCTCAGAATCATGCTCAATGTTCTTGCTCGCTAACGCCATCACAAGACAGCATCTGTATTTCGTTGATTGGGTTTTCGGAAGAGAGGGGAATCGATGGTGGCAACATCCTAAGCGAGACGAGCAAGAGAATCCGAAAGCGGCATATGGCGGCAGCGACGGCATGTGGTGCAGAAGGGGAAGACGCCGGGAAGAGAAGGGGAAGACGCCCTGGAGGGGGGGAATAGGCAAGGGGGGTAAGCTGGATTAATCAACACGAGCGTGTGCTCCTCAGCTGCATTTCGAGGAGACAGTGACCCACCAACTCCCTACTCCCTAGTACTAGTAGATGTCTAGACGGTCGGAGTAGTTAGTTTGGAGGAGACTATGACCGGCCTGACTCCCTAGTGCTAGACGCCTAGGGTACGGGTTGTACTATAATTTGGAAATCCGAGCTATGTATTTTTATTTTACTTTCATGGACGAGCTCTGTTTTTCTTTTTTCATGGAACGAGATCTTATACATAGGTGATTCCCTAAGCTTATGGGTCACCCTTATGCTTTTTGGCTTGTGGACAAGCTCCACTATGCATATGGATAGCTCTTAAGGTGTACTTTTTGGCTTATGGTGTGGTTTTTTCACACATAGTGGTAATGACGTTGTAGGTACATTTTACATAAAGGACGAGAAGGAAACAAGGACACACAACTAGGTCCCACAAAATTACAACAAACACCATGCAAGGATTCATCGAAACGTGGTACAGTCCTTGTAAAATGAGCTATGTATTCGCTTTGTCAATTCTATGCCCATGGAAAGCTAGTTTGGCAAGGAGCTACATTTTTAGTCCCGCTTCTTACATCCAGGGTGCAAATTAGTCTTACATATTGTAAATGGGAAAAAATAGCCCCACACCTTGCACCCCGGGCGCAATTTAGTCTATTTCAAATGGATTGGATGGAATTTGAATGAACTGAGCTAATTTGACTGTGTTGAGTTGTCCTTACCGGGTAGTTTTGCGGGTTAGTCCCTACTAGTAAGTTGCACCTGCCTTGCATGTCAGACTCAGATAATAGAACTATGACATATCATCAATATAAAATTATAATAGGTAAAGCTCTAAAAAATAATTATACTTCTGAGCCAGATCCATAAAGTATTGGGTGTATAATGTAGATTTCAACCTTTATTAGCTAATTTGGTAACATGTGTTTGAGGTTTTTGCATAAGTTTCATTGTGGTAAACACTATCAATAGAATCCTCTAGATCCCATAATGGAAAAGAAGATACAACCGCTAGCAATCTTGGGATTTGAAAATCTTGATTCAGTGACCAGTGTTCAAAGTTCTTCGTACACCATATAGTTGTAAGATGTAAGATAAGATAACAAAAGCAAGGCGTGGGTAATTTATGGGCCCACGCAAGGCATCATTGTTTACAAAAAAGCCCATGTGCTGAAGCTAAAATCTTAGGAATTTGACATGATATGCGAACATCATATGTCCATGTGCTCATCCAACATACTTCGCAATGCTCAAGTTGAATCATCACATATAAAACAATTGATGCATATGGATTGTGAAGTGTATAAGAAAAGAATCCAAAAAAATTGATTTCAGCTAACTAGAAACTAACGATGAAATATTGAGTGAAATGCACACATGTGCAGTTTTAGTTAACTTAAGCATTACAAAGGACAGTGTTCAGCCAAGCTAAAACGACATCAATCTACGCAAAATTATACATGAACTTTCAAAAGCAATAGAAGTCGTGGAAGGACAGCACTTGCAAGCCGGTACTATTTTACTGTCTCAATCACAAAAAGGCGCGTTCAGGATAGCTAAACGTGTACAAATTTGGTCAAATACACTCAAATTTGTTTGAAATGGACTAATTTGCACCGGGGATGCATGTTTTGGGATTGATTTTGTCCACTCTGCAAGATATGGGACTAATTTGTACCCCCGGTGCGAGAAGTGAGACTAAAACTATATTTACCATGATCTTTAGTAAAAAACAAGTTATACAGATCCTCTAACTTATACTGTAGAAGAGAAGCTAGAGAAGTCGTAGGACCCTAACTTTTCTTCTTCGAAACAATACAATATTAAGGCCTAAATGACATAAAATTAATTTGTACTACCTCCATCCTAGAGCTTAATTAAGTCTTATATTTTTGTACATGTGTCTTGCCATGTGTACATGTGTGGCCATGTGTACATGTATTTGTACATGCTTGTGTACGCGTGTATGGTGTGCGGCCATGTACATGTATACGTGTAGCTGTTTGCGCGTGTGTATGACGTGTGAGTGGCCCAGTATCTGTAGGCGTGAACATATACATTTCCATATACATGACATGTTTTAGGATGAGTATATGTATGAGAGTGATTTGTGCTACAAACACATAATCCCTCTGACCCATATTTGTTGGTTTAGATACATCTAGATACAGATGTATCTAGTCAAGGTTTAGTGCTAGATATATCTGTATCTAGAGTCTAGATAAACATAAGTCAATTAATATAGATCAGAGCGAGTACATATATATGTTCTATTGTGTTGTATGTATGACATACTCGCCCCACCCGTTAGCACATACACAAAAAATTATTACGATTGCTATGTCTTATCTTATCTTATCTTCCCACTATATAGTGTACGAATAACTTTGAATATTGACCATTGGATCAAGACTCGCGAATCCCAACATTTCTAGTTGTTGGATCTTCTTTTCCATTCTAGCATCTAGAATATTCAATTTTTTTGAACGGACTAGAAGATTCTATTGATAGTCTTCATCATAATGAATGCTATGCACAAAACTCAAAATATACTTCTCCATCATTCTAGAATCTTCCCCCTCGTTTCTCTAGACCATGTTACCAAAAAATTCATGTTTTAGATAGCTAATAATCATTGACTTATACATGATCTTATCTTATCACTATATGGTGTACGAACAACTTTGAATATTGACCGTTGGATCAAGACTCGTAAATCCCAACATTTCCAGATGTTGGATCTTCTTTTTCATTCTAGCATCTAGAAGATTCTATTGATAGTCTTCATCACAATAAATGCTACGCACAAAACTCAAAACACACTTCTCCATCAGTCTAGAATCTTCTCCCTCGTTTCTCTAGACCATGTTACCAAAATTTTAAAGTTATAGATAGCTAATAATCATTTACTTCTACATGATATACAAAGTACAATAACAAAATGTACACCCATACATTATAGATGTTGATCAAATTTATATTTGTTCTGCTTTACTTATGATAATTTTATATAGTGATGATATGTCAGACGTCTATTATCTCAGTCTCACGTGCAGGACACGTGCAACTTACTAGTATACAAAGTACAAGAACCAAATATACACCCATTCTTTATAGATGTTGATCAAATTTATATTTTTTCTGCTTTACCTATTATAATTTTTTATAGTGATGATATGTCAAACGTCTATTATCTGAGTCTCACGTGTAGGGCACGTGTAACTTACTAGTATTTTACGAAGGCTGGGAAAACGAGATTTTTTTGGGTTGCTGAACCTTCTTTCCTCTTCCTATAGCTAGTTTTTAGCAGTCCAAAATAGCAATGATGTTGGAGGTGATCTCATGGCTAAGGGCATCCTCAATGTGCAAAAAAGCACACCTTAAGGCCTATGTGGGATTTCTTAAGGTTCATCTTATACTTGTGGAGAAACTAAACATGTCTTTAAGCCTTGTAGATTTAGGCCATCTGTAATGTATCTTATTTTATCTTACCACTATATAGTGTATGAATAACTTTGAATATTGACCATTGGATCAAGAATCACTGGTCCCAACATTTCTAGCCATTGTATCTTCTTTTCCATTCTAGCATCTAGAAGATTCTATTGATAGTCTTCATCATAATGAATGATATGCACAAACCTCAAAACACACTTCTCCATCATTCTAGAATCTTCTCCCTCGTTTGTCTAGACCATGTTACCAAAAATTTAAAGTTTTAGATAGCTAATAATCGTTTACTTCTACATGATATACAAAGTACAATAACGAAATGTACACCCATACATTATAGATGTTGATCAAATTTATATTTGTTCTGCTTTACTTATGATAATTTTATATAGTGATGATATGTCAGACGTCTATTATCTCAGTCTCACGTGCAGGACACGTGCAACTTACTAGTATACAAGGTACAAGAACCAAATATACACCCATTCTTTATAGATGTTGATCAAATTTATATTTTTTCTGCTTTACCTATTATAATTTTTTACAGTGATGATATGTCAGACGTCTATTATCTGAGTCTCACGTGTAGGGCACGTGTAACTTACTAGTATTTTACGAAGGCTGGGATAACGAGATTTTTTTGGGGTTGCTGAACCTTCTTTCCTCTTCCTATAGCTAGTTTTTAGCAGTCCAAAATAACAATGATGTTGGAGGTGATCTCATGGCTAAGGGCATCCTCAATGTGCAAAAAAGCACAACTTAAGGCCTATGTGGGATTTCTTAAGGTTCATCTTATACTTGTGGAGAAAATAAACCTGTCTTTAAGCCTTGTAGATTTAGGCCATCTGTAATGTATCTTATTTTATCTTACCACTATATAGTGTATGAATAACTTTGAATATTGACCATTGGATCAAGACTCACTGATCCCAACATTTCTAGCCATTGTATCTTCTTTTCCATTCTAGCATCTAGAAGATTCTATTGATAGTCTTCATCATAATGAATGATATGCACAAACCTCAAAACACACTTCTCCATCATTCTAGAATCTTCTCCCTCGTTTCTTTAGACCATGTTACCAAAATTTTCAAGTTTTAGATAGCTAATAATCGTTGACTTCTACATGATATACAAAGTACAAGAACCAAATATACACCCATACTTTATCGATGTTGATCAAATTTATAATTTCTTCTTTACCAATTATAATTTTATATAGTGATGATATGTCAGACGCCTATTATTTGAGTCTCACATACATGGCACGTGCAACTTACTAGTATAAAGTTGCACATGGCTTACACAGATGAGAATCGGATAATACAAGTCTAACATATCATTTTCTATATAAAATTATAATAGGTGAAATAATTATAATTTTGAGCCATGTCCATAAAGCATCAGGTGTATATTTGGTTCATCTACTAGGTATCATGTACTCCCTCCATTCTAAATATAAGATGTTTTAGCTTTTGTGAAAGGAATGCATCTAGATGCATTTTAGTGTGTAGGTTCCGAGTGAACCTACACATTAAAAGGTGACTATATACACTCGTTTCACAAAAGCTAAAACATCTTATATTTCAGAACATAGGGAGTAGAGACCAACCTATTAGCTACCAAATACTCGACATAGTGCTCTAGAGAAATGACTAAGAAGATTCTAGAATTGTCAATAGTATCTTCAAGGTGATAAAATGGAAAAGAATATCCTATGGCTCGCAATGTTTGGACTCATGAGTCTTCATCCAACAGTCAATATTCAAAGTTATTCGTACACTATATAGTGCTAAGATAAGATAAGATAAACAATAGTATCTTCTTGAAGGATTTGTGCCCGAGAGGCAAATAATAAAGTGTATTATTTGATATATCTCCTATATCTTCATAATACGTTTCATACTGTGCTATAACTGTGTTAATACGAAACGTTAATACACATGTGGTATGTAAACAAACCGTGTCTCTAGTTACCTCTAGTGAACTAGTTCATTGGTCATGAGGATGGTCTAGGTTTCAGGATCATGGGCATTTATGCCAATTGACAATGGAGTCATGTTATTAGTTGATTAACATGATAGAAAAACATCCGACCATTATATCTTGAATGAGATCTAGTTACAAAGTTCACCATTGATGATAAAACACAAAGAACCTCGCAACCTGATCCTTTGACTATGAGGTGATGCAAATCACCATTCCAGAGGAAGCTTAGATGGTTATCAAGAATCATCTCATAACAGCGTGATCAAAAAGGTGCCACTCAGCTTTTCCAAAGGAATGCGTAGAGGAGTACATATCAACACCAGGATTTGTCTAATCCATGTAACGGATAGATACATGTGGCCATCTCGGTGACGTTGCATTAATGAAGTTTGCAAGCATGTGACTTGGTCACGGAATGCAACAAAATGAGAACGAGTAAACATGTTCATTGGTAACGAGACCAAACTAAGGTATGGGGATGCCGAAGATCAAGTCTCGCATGAATTAGGTATCATATGACTAAGGAAACAGGAAACAACTATCTCACGGTTCAAGCGATTATATTCGCGAAACGCACGGGGGTCACATGGCCATCCAGGTCCCTCTGTTGATCATTGATGTGAGAGTAGTCTCGATCATGTCCGGAGTGTTTCCGAACCGAAGGATGTCACGCTTAAGGGTAGGGATGCTTAGGGTAGATGAGGTATCGTAGGAGAAATAGAGAAAGAGAAATCGAAATAGTTTCGGGTAACATCCGATGAAGATCGAAAGGGGTCCGAAAGGTGTTCCGGAGTGAAGGAATAATATGATATGTCTATTTGAATGTTAATTGGAGAATTAATATTAAATATATTTTTATTTTATTATTAAAGGCTTCATAATGCTAATGGGCCTCATCCGAAGGGAGGCCTAATAGGGCATGGTGCCTAGGGAGAGGGGGCCATCCGGCCTGGGCTTGGTGGGCCGCCCCAGTGGGGCCCACCTAGGGCCGACGGCTGCCCCTAGGTGGCCGGTGGGTGTGGGGATTAGTCCCACACCGCCTGGCCCCTAGGTGGTGCGCCCCCCCCCCCGCCCTTTCCACTATATATAGGGGTCTCCCCTCCCCCTTTGGAATCATCCCATTCCCTCTCATTCTCTCTCTCAACCATTGAGGACTTCTCCATAATATTGGAGAGGACCTCGTGGGTGAGTTCTCCACCTTCACACCACCGTCGTGTGATCAGCGATCCGGCATCTACTTCTTCCATTACTCGGCTGGATCAGAGTCTGGTTGACGTCTCCTACACCAGACGTGTGACGAACTTCGGAGGCACCACACTTGGGGTGATGCTCGTCTTCATCAATATACGCCTTCCTTCGTAAGGCGTGCCTCGGTCTTCAAAGGTATGAATACCGCCTCTCTCCTCCGTTACTTATGTCTACATAGTATAGATCCTGGTATTAGTGTTCGAGTAGATAGAAATTTTTTGTTTTCTACTATGGAACCCTTCACTTCTATATGATGCTATAGAATGGAAAAGAAGATGCAATTAATGTTGGGATTCACGAGCCCTTGATCAATCAAATAGTGAATGTTGTTTAAGTTATTCGTACACTATGTAGTCATAGGATAAGATAAGAAAGACTAACAAAATTATCTTCTATATGATAGAATGGAAAGAAGAGGATCCAACGTCTAACAATGTTGGGATTCGTGAGTCTTGATCCAATGGTTAATATTAAAAGTTATTTGTACACTATATAGTGGTAAGATAAGATAAGAAATAATATCAATAGTACCTTGATGTAATTAGGGTGCTTCATGCTAAATGTATGCACCTCGATGTAATTTCCCCTTTTTTAGTTTCTTGATGTAAAATGTACTCCCACCATCTTTGTAAAATTCGAACCTACAAGTAAGTGGTTAAATTTAAACGTATTTAAGCTTAGTTGTCAATGAGTATGAAAATTCTTGGATTTCAAGACGAACGACCAAGGTCATGGCCATATCTACATCATACTTTATGCTGATGATGATCTCATATCCAAGAATCTGCATGCCACCAAATTTTCCCATATTTTGAAAAAATATAAAGAGGGAGTAGTATGAAGAGTAAGGCTCGATCAGCTCCTCTATTGACAAGGAGTCGAACCCAACTTATTTCCTTACTTAATTTGAGGGTGCTTCATGCTAAATGTATGGACCTCGGTGTAATTTTACCTTTTTTGGTCATTGGTGTAAAATGTACTGCCACCGTCATCCGTATAAAATTCGAACCTAAAAGTAAGCATGATATATTGCTCTTAAAATTTTCCCAAAAACTTTTGAAACTAACCAGGAATTCAGTACATCGATAACCACCGAAAGTTTTGGCAACTCCCCAGGAATTAAGTACCTGCCATGAAAATATGGTAAACATGAGTAGTCTGTACTTTAATTTTTATGCCCACCCTTGGATTTTAACGCCCACCGTCTTGGTACTTCGGGGAAGATTCCTCGTTAGAAAGAAAAATAAAAAGTTCCCAGTGACTGGAATTATTTTGCGCACGAATATTTTGGATCTGAATGCCCCAGACCCAATTTTCAGAAAAAAAGGACTATTGTGCAAAACTTGAGTAGTTCGTACTTCTACTGAACCAGGGGCACCAGAAAATTAACCCCAAAGCTGCCAAATAAAAAAACAAAGAGCGAGAAGAGATTATTAGTGGGAGGCAGCGTGAGAGTAGCGAAGGAGCTGAAGGTGGTGCGATGTCGGGAGTAAATCTAGTTTGATGGGTTTCTGACACGAGGTACAGGTACCTACTACTAGAAGCACAAAACTACTAGTAGTACTACTATATTTTCTCTCTCCTTTGTTGTCTCTCACCATCCATCCTCTCTCTCCCCTCCTGTGCAGCGCCCTGCATGCACCGGCCAGCTGATCTCTCCCTCGTCCCACTGCGTGGCACCGCACACGTGTGTCTTGGTACGACTGTGCCATGTGTATGTGGCTTGTTTTTTCCCTTTTTTCTTGAAAAATTTCACAATGTCTTGCTCCATGTGTTGGTGTTGAACAGTAGCCAGAGCAAATTCCACCATGCTTAGAACCATTATGCATCCCTCCCCAAAATAATTCCATAGCACCGTAGGCTATATTCTCAATATGTGTATATAGTTATTATTAATAGAATTAATGTATGCCTTTTTTCTCTATGAAGACTGTTGGTTAATAAAAACATAATGTTTGTTAAACCCACATGTGACCTGTCCATATAAATGACACAGTGACAATAACCATGGAGAATCATCATACGTATTCCCTTCTCCTTTTTTTGCTAAAAGGATCCTGGCATTAAAAGAAACATCGAACAGTAAAAAGCACCTCAACAAAAACTAAAATTACACCGAAATCCTTGAGATGCCCTTCGTCTTCAACCTTAGTTGCCCGCGCCACGAGGAGCAATGGTACCTGACAGATTGACATGTTTTTTTTGCAAAGTTGTCGAGGATATCCCATGTAACATCCCAATTTCAGCAACCCTGATTAGTGGTCTAGAATGCCAAAAATCAGGGAAAAAACTTTTTCTTGTTTAATAATGCAGTGTTTGCTTGTTGTTTGCTTGTGCTTGTGCATCTGACTGTATTCCATATGATATACTCCTTACCTCACCAACAGTTGACAAAAGATATTTAACCAAAACTGTCTTGGATCCTTTTATATATTCTCAAATGTTCTGGCATTTCAAAAACCTGAGCCAAGATGCATTTGCAAACCAAAATATTTTAGTAGCCTCTATTGACAAAATTATGGAGATCTATAAGATATAATCTCCTTATGCTTTCAAGACAGAACTTTCAACTACTCTTACCTCTAGGTTTTTCCAAAAACTTATTATAAAGCTTTTTAATTCTACTCTTGGTATAGATACCAAGGACTCTTACCTTATTCAAACTCCATCCTTTCAAAATACTCATCCTTACCTCAAGCTAAGCTTGATGGTAACCCTAGCAGTAGTTGATTTGCATGTCTGATGAATTACCTTGATCTGCTGTCTGAGTTGTTTGCTTAGGTAGTAGGATGAGCTACCCTAGGAGCCCATTATATAGGATCAAACTAAAGTAAGTTTATAAACCCTAAGAAAATTCCATAAGCTTACCTTTTCATCTGGGCACTAAAGTGACCATCTAATCTCTTAACTAGATCACCTTTGAATGCATTCCTTCTAGAAGCTTTCAAGTCTATAAAGACTAATATCAAGCATGGATACTTCCTACTCCATCTACACTCTAACATCATCCACTTAATGATGCTTTTGTACCTAGAAACCAATCAAAAACATCCCCTCTTATATTCTAGTAAAGAACCCTCAAACTGCCAAAAATGGCCAAGTCTGGAAAACTGTTAGCAATATCCCATGTTTTAGTCTCCCTCATTCCCAACCCTAGTGCATTTTTGGAAATGCACTTGAACCATCTTGTAAACCATCTTAAGTACTACCAATGCCCACTCTTGCCCTTGGCTATATCATCTTTTAACCCAACGCTTCTTGATGGGTTTGCAAGCAAGAAAATAACAGTTCCTGCAAATCTTATCAACTAGCCTACTTTGGAAGAATCTCACGTCTCCATACTATCTTATTTTGACCAACTATTTGCATGATTGTAATCTACTAATGAAGGTATATCAATCCCTACTTCACTTGTTTCAATTGGATCCTTGTGCTTCCAAAACCCATAAGATTTTGAAGGCTATTTAATAACCTGCTTTGGCACCCTTATTTTATTCAAAGTTTGAAATCAATCCTTGGAAAGCTAAACCATGAACAACCTCAAACCTCTATAGCATGGTGATATACATCATTTGATCTATCCATCCATATATTCCATGATCCAAGGGGAGCTCTGAGCTCCAAGATCCAACAAGGTTTTGAAGGGATAAAATTAACAATGCTTAAGTTTCTCTTTTCCTTTGTTTCCACCAAAATCAACTTTGATCCTCAGCACACAAGGTTGCAAATGCTATATACACCTTGTGGAGATTATCTACCTTCTATAAAATAATTTAGAAAATATTACCCAAAATTATTATGGCCCTAAAATTATTAAACTCCTTTGTTGGACAAAAACTTCAAAACTCCATCTATCAAGGAAACTTTTCTTTTCTCCAAATCACTTACCCAACTTAAGTCAGATTTGAGACATATATACCATACCCTATCTTCCAACTTCAAAAATAAATATTTTTGAAGGGTTTCATTATTTCTTTTTGCCCTTTTTTCTTAAATGGCAGAAATGGAAAAATAAATGTTTTAAATACTTTATGCCTCAATAAATCTTGGGAAAATTCTTCAAAGTATGAAACCTTCATTTGGACCATCCCAAACCAAAAAATCACCTTGCCCAAGTCAAAAAATTCAAATAAACTCCCTAAAACAGATTTAGCAATATTTGTTTAGTTGATAAAAAGGAGATCAAAAATCATCCTTTAAATCCCATATAATTCTTGGAGGTGTGTCTAAACCCTATATATCTACTAGCATCATCAACCCATCTTATCTTGATTAGAATATGAGGATTGCCTCATGATCATCATATATGGATGTTTTGAACATTATGCAAGAACCACTTCCCAAACCCATCTTACTTCCTTCAAATCTTGTCAAACACTACTCCTTAGCACCATCATCAACTCTGGTCGAGCTACACTGTAGTTGGACTGTAGAAACACCTTTCCTTCTTGTCCTTTGTGCTTGTATGGAGAGAAGACGGAGAAGCACCACATGGTATCACTTTGAAAACTTGCAGCAGCAGCAGCCTCCCTGTCCCCTACCTTTCTCCACGACTAGAACCAATCCTCCTCTCTCTCCATCGCCCCAAAAACCCAATAGGGAGGCCATGGACCTACCCTAACTATCTCCATGGTCTAAGCTCACCATACACCAACCCTCCATGTTAAATAAGCTAGAGGCCACCCTGACCCCTCCATTTGCCTCATTTCGCTCCACTACTCCCCACCAACTACACCCCGAGCTCCTCTCTCTCCCCCTTGCTCTGTCTTGGCCGGGAGAAGAGAAGAACACCCTTCTCTACCATGGTCAAGATCTGGCCCGTAAGCCCTCTCCTCCACTTCCCTTCCCCTACATGTCGTTGCACTAAGAACCTCCTGTCCTCCTCTATCTAACCCTGCTTTTATTTTCGACATGCATGCACTACAGGCGCCAACTCTGGCAATCACCGACGCAAGCCCCAGTTGCGTGGATGCATGCGACACACTCCAACGACAGAACCACCTCCGCCGCCTCTCTACGGAGACGGTGTCGTCCTCCACATCGTCCCTCCCACCCTACCTTCGCCTCCAATGCTCAGGAGCCGCCCCGCTGAGCTCCGGTGAAGCTCCCCTAGCCGCCTTCACGTGAGACACATCCCAGCACCAAACCCTAGCATGTCGACCCTACATAGACTCGCCGCCGCATGCCGCATCCTCTCTACCTGTTCCTAAACGCTGGCGAGCTCCCTGGTAAGCGCCCCGAGCCATGCCAGATACTCGGCTAGGGTTAGGTCCTGCCGCGCAGGCGAGAGGGAGGATGACGACCGGGCGTTGTCGATCTACCATCTAATCGGACGGCCCCGGCGCCCTCTTACCTCTTCGGTGTCCTGCGCCCAATGACTAGCAGGCCCTGCCCCAAATTTTGATCGGGAGCTCTCCCGCGCACCAACCAGCCATGTGGGCCGAAAGCCCCCCCGTGCGGCCCGTTTCCTTCAGATCCCATCCCAACCTCCCTTCTTCTTTAAACATTTTATTCTAGATCTGAAAAGTTGTAGTTGGTTTAATTCAAAATAAAATTGGAACCTAAATAATTCTGCCCAGACCAAATTTTCCCTAGATGCCTGCATGTGTTCCCTAAGATGCAGTATAGATCACCTACCCAGATAATATGTCATTATTTCTTGGTATATTATTTACCAAAAAGTATCCAAAATACTAATAAATTATTTCAGAGAGTTTGGTAAATCCAAATGAAATAAATCCACTTTTTAATGCTAGGTATTGGTCATAATTTGCATGTCACCCTGGCCCCATAGTCAGTTGCTGCATATATTGCCCATAGTAAAAATAACAAAAACAGTCACAATATGGCTTTAGGAATTTCTCTATGTCGAACCAAGATAGGTATTGACCTAATTCAAACTCACAGGAGACACATATATTAATATCTATCAAACCCTAGGACCCCAAAATTTAATGAGCATGGGTTGATTTATTAGGAATTAATTTATTCTGTTTAGAGTTAATTCACTAATAAAATCACCTCAGTAGTTCTATAAATCCAAAAAGGTTGATTCCAATTTATACATAAGGTTATAAAAAGTACCTAACATGTGACCTTGGAATTATATCAAACGTCCCTGTAATTTAAATCTGGTTAAAAAGACAAAAACCTTCCAGAACTAACTTTGGGATTTTCCCAAGGGCATTCTAATAATTATTTTGAGTTGATTCCAACTGTCAAAAATCATACACTCAAAAGTTTACAATATACTCTGAGAACACATTTATTTTAGATACAGATCTTTTCTGCGGATTTATTTGCCTAAACTAGGGTGATTTCCACTAAAATATCCATACCTAATTAAAGAAAAGTGATAAAATCATGAAACCACTTTTGTTAGCCTTGTTATTTTAATTCCTACATGTTTATATCATTTTTGTATATTGGTATCATATATACCCAATCCCTAGTTCAAAACCCTTCATTAGGTGGATTTTGACAAATAATTCATCAGGGAAATTCCAGAGATAATCAAAGTATTTCCATGTGCTATGATCTCAATCTATCAAAACCTTCTAATGTTATGAATGTGTTGAATATTTGTTATTGTATTGTTTTGGTGCTTGTATACTTGTATTGATTGTGGCTTTTCTTGTTTGCATGTATTCTCTTTGATGACGATAGTTGCGATTATATCGAAAACCAGAAGAATATAGTTATTAATGGTTATTATGGTATTCTAAGAAGAAGTTCGAGGACAAATACTGCCAGATTACTGATCTCAGGCAAGCCACCTTCGTGCTCATAAGCCTTGTCCTACTATTTTATCTATGCATGTTTTACCTACTATTTTATGAAAACTGCATTGTTTTATTATATGATGATCTATACTTGGTAGTGGCGTGGCTTCTCCAAACCATTAAGATTTTGTACTATTAAGTTTAACCCCCTTGAGGACACCTACTTGACCCTAGTATGGTAGATGGTGTATAACACCATACCCCTTTGGAGACCCCGTTTCAGCCGAAGCAAAACTAGAGGATGGGAAGACCCCGAAAAAGTTTACAAAATGTTTTATGATTAAACCTTGGTGAGGTCTTACCAACCAAGTGAAGTTAGATAAAGGAAAAAGGTTTTTTTACAAAATGTTGAAAGTTGGAGAAAAAGGTTTATGAAAACGCACCCGGTTCTTTGAAGTTTTGCTAGAACAATTAACCCGTGCAACCGCATTACTCTGGAATGGGACAAGGCTAGACTTGAAGTTTGCTACTCTGGTGTAGAAATTCTCGCAACTACTTCTAAGGGATCATATCCCTCTAATGTCGGGGTTCCTTTACAAAAAGGGTCAACTGTTAGACAGTCACCTGGAGGATTTGTGAATTGCCCTTGGGAGCAGTCGGGCGATACTATGAGCCTCTCATTGAAAGTGCCCACTCTGGAGGAGTCGGACTGTGCTCCGATTGGTCTTTGGCCCAGACGTCCCGGTGTTGAGAGGAGCAACTCATTGGGTAGGGCCTATACTAGAGTGGCATCCAGAGAGTCTTGATCGGTTACTCGACAGGATCAGGGCAGGGTACGCGGATGGTATGGGTAAAGTGTACAACCTCTGCAAACTGTAAATCTATTCGAATATCCATGTCCATAGTCATGGACGGTTGGGAAGGTTGCTGTAGAGCGGTGCTAGTTTTGATTTAAAGAAGGAATTCGCAAAAGCAAAGGCATTGGAAATATTGTGACCATGGGATGGTCGAAAAGGAAGGAAAGGAGTTGGTCATAAGATGAACGGAAGGAGGAACAAATGGGTGACCCAATCCTAGTGATTTCCAAAACTTTTCAAAAAGTTTTCCAAAAAGGTTTTACAAAAATTTTCAACAAAGATATGTAGATGCTATATCTACAATAAAAACTATTTGAGAAAAGAACCTCTCTTGGGGCCCTCATACTACCATAGCCATATTGCATATCCTCTTGCTATTATTATTCTCTTAAGGTGGTTTGCGAGTACATTCAAAGTACTCACTAGCATTTTCCTTGGCTATTAACTTGGTTATATATCGAGAAGAAGGTGAAGTTGATGACTATGCAAGCTAGGACGTTCCCCCAGTCAGTTGCCTGTAGGTTAAGGCATGGCTCGGGCTTTATGCTTCAATGAAGTTCCGCTGATGATCACTAATGTAGCCATAATGGCATGTAAGGTATGACCTATATCCTCTTAAGTAATGGAGGTTTATTTGATACTTGTCGGTTATGTGCCACGATGAACTGATCATGGGATCGTGGTGTATGCATAACAGGGATTCTCGGAGGATTAATCTAGGGGCCTCACATCCCTGCGATGGAGGATGGCGGCCGTGCAGGCGTTGTTCACGCCCGACGTGCCCTGGAATACTCACTGCTCAAGGAGGCTGATGAAGAGATCCATCTTGTCATGCTAGGCAAGACGTTGTGCGATAACAGCTACCTCTATGTAGATGTCCGCCGGTTCGGCAGGAAAAGCCTCGGAAAGTTGCAGGGCCATCATTGCACGGAACAGATCATCTCTAGAGAGACCAACCAGGGAAGTGGTGAGCATGGCAACAACCTAGGGCGGAACACCTGGACCAAAAAATTGGGGCTAAAAGTCAGTTATAGGTAGGGTAGATGAATGAAGTCCATAGAAGAAAACGATATCGCTGCTAGTAGCATGCATTGTGGCAAACGTACCTATTGGGTATGCGTCACGGCGCATGGCCTGAAGGCAGGCAGTGAGGTCGTCCACCATTCCTGTGATGATGTTGAAGCTGGTGAGGAAAGAGTCCACTGTCTTCTTGAGCCATGCTACAAAGATGGCATCAGAATGGGCGTGTGTCATGGCGCGTGCCAGCACGACACGGAGGCACTGCAAAGAGACGACCTAGGGTGGGCGTCCCTGGCTTTCTCTATCAGATGGATGGCGCTCGCCCACCCAACCTCCATCTTTCCTTCTCTCTCTCTCTGGATATCGCTCTGCAGCTGACTCCACCGCTGCTCAATCTAGGTACTTTTGTACTCTTGCTTTTGGAAGTGTAGTATTGTACATATATACTAGTAGTAGTAGTAGTCGCACAAGCAATCAATGGTAGAAAGATACTACCACCGGTATAGTTGACCTTCAAGTATTAAGTGCCTACCTAACCAAGCCTGCATGCTTATCTTAGTAATTGTGTGGCCTCTCGCATAGCCAAATCTAAGGCTGGTCATAGTGGGAAGTAACTTAGAGTAGTAACATGCATATGTTACTAGTCTAATCTACTACCTCCATAGTGCAAATAACATAGGTGTGGTATGATGCACAGTCTCATTCATTGCAATGTAGACTCATTTTGTCTTGAAATGTGTGATGTTATGGTAACATAGCTAGTTACCACAAGCCTCTCTCTCATCATTTAGTTGCATGCCATATCATCTAAATGCTTAGTTGGCAATACAAGTAGGACTAGGTTACTACCCAAGTTACTCCCACTATGACTAGCCTTAACATGGAGTACTAGTACTGCATGTTCAAAAAAGCATGTACTCCCTCCATTTCAAAATATAAGATGTTTTAGTTTTGTGAAAAGAGTGTATCTAGACTACTTTTAGTGTATATGTTCATTTAGATTTGAAGTGAACCTACACACCAAAATAGGTCTAGATGCACTCATTTCACAAAGATAAAACATCTTATATTTTGGAACGGAGGGAGTACTAGCTAGTACTATAGTACTGTACTCCCTCTGTTTGCGACTGTTTTGTTGGTGCCAAGACGTGGCCTTGAAAATCGGTGAGAAAGACTTGGGAACATTATTAGAGCTAGCCTCTTAACTAAACTGTAGTTCTCTCCCCCATTGGTTTATTTTTTTCCTTCACGCTCTACCGCATGCAGAGAGAAAAGGTAGATGCCAGAAATTAGGGGTTGCAATAACTAGGGCTCTAGAAATTACTCCCCCCATCTCATTGCATTTTACTACTCCCGTATTCTGTACCTCGTGTCAGGAACCCATCACAGCTTTGCTATGACATCATACCGCAAAACAGAATATTCCATTTTACGGTTCAGTTTTGCAACATTTGTTCCGCCCTGTCACCTGTACCGCAAAGTATTTTCTACCACAAAGCACTGAATTCATCGGGGTTAGCAAACACCATGGATTCGAGTTTTTCAATCGACATAGAAAACGATTAAATGCGAACAAAGCGACATAGTGAATGATTAAATGGGAACCCTAATCGACTATCTCGCTTCTGCTGTCCTCCGTGCCGCCGTCCTCTACCTTCTCCTCGTCGCTGCCGCTATCAGAAATCCGGATGAATCCGGCGCGGTTCGCCTCCCTCATGAAATCATCTTGGAGTGCATCGTTGATGGCGGTGCTGATTGTGCGCCCAGGTACCGCCCAGGCGCCCTGGCTTTGGTGTTGCATTCGTCAGGGTGGACCTCACGCTGGTGTTCGAGGCAGATGACAAGCGCCGCCCTGCACTCCAGCTTGAATAGCCTATGCCAATAGGATCTCGCAGCCGCGTATTGGGGCATTGCCCGCTTCTAGTCTGGCAGTTCGAGGCGGTGATCTTTGATCCGATGATACAGATCGGCGCCGCGCGAAATGGGCGCCACCGGCACCCTGAAGTGGCTGAGCTCGAAGCCTGCCAGAATCATCACGCGAGGTGGTGTGAGGATACCATGGTGGGCAATCATCGACGCCTCGTAGTAATTCAGATTGGGTCTGGCCATGGCTGCGGCGATGGTGGCAAAGAGTGATGGACCGGAGGATAGGGATATTGGGGGGTGGAAACGGCTGGCGACAGTGGCGGCTGTGAGCGGGAAGCGGGGATGGGGAAACTTCCCTCCCTCCAACAGACGCGTCAGGATGCGGTACAAACCCTCGGTGCGGTATATATGTGGCACGGAAGCGTCGGTTTGCGGGAAACCGTATTTTTTCTTTGGATGCGGTACGGTTTAGGGTATCTCGAATGACCAATTTTCCCGCCTCGTACCACAAACGGGCGGTTATTTGGCGGTATGCAGTGATATGCGGTATCTTCTAGAGATGCTCTAACAAAGTTAAAAGAAAATGTCATTGTCCCAATTATCACATAGAGTGGACAGTGGACCATGTGGTTTCTTTATAATTCTCGGTCCAATGGTCAATATTCAACGTTATTCGTACACTATATAGTGGTAAGAAATGTGGTGTGGTGGAATTTTTTCAAGTAGGGTGGGCCTAGAAGGAGCCAGATACTTCAGTTCACAACTTAACATGGTTCGTGGAAGTGCATGTTACACCAGGGACCTAAAAAAAGAAAATTACATCCAAGTCCACATATTTCTTATCTTATCTTACCACTATATGGTGTACGAATAACTTTGAATATTGACTGTTGGATCAAGGCTCGCGAATCCCAATATTTCCAGCCGTTTCCATTCTAGCATCTAGAAGATTCTATTGATAGTCTTCATCACAATGAATGCTATGCACAAAACTCAAAACACACTTCTCCACCTATTATATAATCTTACAACTATATATTATAGGAATGGATAACTTTCAACTTTGATTGTTGGATCAAGATAGGCAAATACGAACATTGCAAACCATCGGATCTTCAATCCATTCAACCATCTAGAATAAGATTCTATTTGAAAGGGAAACAGACGTCGCCTAGAGGGGGGTGAATAGGCATTTTAAAATTATTACGGTTTTGGCTCTAATAAATGTGGAATAAAACTTAACGTTTAATTTATCAAGCCAAAACCTATATTCACTAGGTTCACTAAGTAAACCAACAACCTATGCTAAACAAGATAAGCAACAAGGTGATAGCAAGATATAATACTTCAAGCACAATGGCTATCACAATGTAAATTGCATGAGAAGGGCTCGGTTGAGAGATAACCAATGGACGCGAAGACGATGATTTGTGTCCCGGAGTTCACTTCCAAAGAAGCTACATCTCTGTTGGAGATGTGCGGGGGAGCAATGTACTTCGAACGCCACAAATGGCTCACCACGAGGTCTGGTGGCTCGATGCTCACCCAACGCCACGCAAGGCCTCACCCCAATATGCGAAGGCACGCAACTCACCGATGCCACAAAAGGCTCACCCTATTCTCCCGTGAGCTCGCCACAAAGGCCTACTCATGTTCCACTATGGGACACTTGAGGGCGGTCACCGAACCCGTACAAGCCTTGGGGAAAAATCCGCAACAATTGGAGGGCTCCCAAGAAACGCCACAAATGCTCCACAATGCCACAAAAGGCCAATAAGCTTGGGGAATCTCCACAACTCAACTGGAGGCCCCAAGAACACACCACAACTCCACACAACCATCTAGGGTTCCAAGAACCTAGGAGAAACAAGCTCAAGAGCTTGAACTCACCGAATCTCCAAGGAGAACTCAAACCAAAGCACCAAATGCAAGAGGCAAGTCCTTCTCTCTCAAATTCCACCAAAGCTACAAAAGATATTGGGGGAATAAGAGAGGAAGAACTCAAGAGGTGAACACAAAACTCTCCAAGATCTAGATCCAAAGGATTCCTTCACAAAGAAGGGATTTGGTTTAGTGGGGTTGTAGATCTAGATCTCCTCTCTCAAATCCCTCAAAAAGATGCAAGAATCATAGGAGGGGGCAGGGGAGAGGGCAAGCTCTTTAAGGTCAACAATGGAGGAGAGAGAGAAGAGCAAAACCCAAGAAGAACAAGGTAGGCCCAAAGGGGAAAGGGGAGCTCCTTTTAAAGGGCTCCCCGATCTGCCCGTTACTCAAAGATTCGCACACGGCCTGTAGTACCGGTGGGTGGCCGGTACTAGTGGTGGCACCCAGCCAACTGTAACATCCCAATTTAAGCAACCCTGATTTGTTGTCCAGAATGCAAAAATCAGGGGGAAATAAAAAAATCTTATTTAAGGAGGCAGTGTTTACTTGTTTAATTGTTTGCGCTTATGCATCTGATTGTGTAGCAGATGACTTACGCCTGACCTCACCCTCAGTTGAAAAAAGATATTTAAGAAAACAGTCTTGGCTTATTCTTCATATTCTCAAATGTTCTGGCATTTCAAAACTTGAGCCAAGACGCCTTTGCAGCAACAAACTATTTCCTCGGCATCTATTTAACAAAACTATGGAGATCTACATAATATAATCTTCTTATGTTTTCAAGACAGAACTTTCAACTACTCTCACCCCTAGGTTTTTCCAAAACCTTTTTATAAATCCTTTCAATTCTATTATTGGTAGAATTACCAAGAAATCTTACCTCCTTCAAAATACAACCTTTTCAAAATACCCACCCTTACCTCAAGCAAGGCTTGGAGGTACCCATGATAGTAGATCTATTTTGTTTGTAAGATCAGTTGCCTTGATCTGCTGTTTGACTTGATTGCTTAGAAGTAGTATGAGCTACTCTAGAGGCTCATCATCTACAATCTAGCTAATCCAAGAGTGTCAACCCTAAGAAAGTTAACCCAGTTGGATCTAATCTACATCCACCAGGGGTCATCTAAAACCCTTAACCAAATCACCTCTGCGACATTCATTCTAGAAATTTCCAAGCCAATGAAGACCAATATCAGTCATGGATCTATTAAACTCAATCTACACTTCAACATTATCCACATGATGATGCTTTGGTACCTTGCAACCCATCAAAATCATCCCCTTTTATATTCTAGTCAAAATCTCCAACTCTACGAAAAATGACTAAGTTTGGAAATTTGATATCAATATCACATCTTTGAGTCTCCCTGTTTTCCAATCCTTATGCATTTTTGGTAATGCACTTGAACCATCTTGTAAACCATCCTAAGTACTACCAAGGCCCACTCTTGACCTTGGCTAGATCATCTTTTAACCCACTTATTCTTGATGGTTTTGCAGGCAAGAATATAATATTTCCTGCAAATCTTATCAACTAGCCTGCTTGGTCAAAAGCTCATACCTTCATCCTATATTATTTTGACCAACTCTTTGCATGATTGTAATATAATCATCAAGGTATATTAATCCCTACTTCACTTGTTTCAATTGGATCCTTGTGCTTCCAAAACCCACAACATTTTGAAGGATATTTAGTAACATGCTTTGGCACCCTTATTTTATTCAAAGTTTGGAATCCATTCTTGGAGAGCTCAACCATGATAAACCTCAAAACTATATACCATGGTGATCTACATAATATGGTCTATCCATCCATATATTCCTTGACCCAAGGGGAGCTCTAAGCTCCCAGATCCAACAAGGTTTTGAAGGTAATAAAATAACATTACCCTAGATCCTTAATCTCTTGTTTTCTGCCAAAATCAACTTTGATTCTCAGGTTGTAATTGCTATATGCACCTTATGTACATAATCTACATTGATTAAAATATTAATCAAATATTATCCATAATTATTATGGACCAAAACCTATTTAATCTCTTAAATTGATAAAAACTCCAAAACCTAATCTATATAATAAAGTTTGATCTTCTCCAAAACACATCCCCATGTTTAGGCTCATGTGAAGTCTAATTATCATACCCTATCTTCCAACTTCAAAAATAAATATTTTTGAAGAGTTTTATTATTTCTTTTTGCCCATTTTCTTAAATGGCTAAAATGGAATAATAATTGT
Organism: Avena sativa; assembly: GCA_916181665.1. Classification (NCBI taxonomy): domain Eukaryota; kingdom Viridiplantae; phylum Streptophyta; class Magnoliopsida; order Poales; family Poaceae; genus Avena; species Avena sativa. The sequence continues at coordinate 258,218,230 of OV702292.1, read as the reverse complement.
TTTAAATACATTTATCTTTCAGTAAATCTTGGGAAAATGCTCCTAAGTGTGTAATAATATTTAAGACTAGTTCACAAGAAAAACCAACCTTGTCCAATACAAAAATATCATATAAGCTTCTGAAAACCATTTCAGCACTTTTTGAATAAACGATATTAAGTGGACCATTAATCTTTGGAAAAATCCCAAATAACTCTTAGAGAGTTGTATTGACCTCCTCTATATACCAGTAACCTTGTTCCACCTTTCCAAGGTCAACTTCCTAGACTTGATACCTAATCCTTTATTTGGTCAATATTGAAAATCCTTCAAACACAACCCTTCACACCCTTCCAAATCGAAACCAAACTGGCTAACCAATCTTGCACATCCCTCCTCTCTGCCCCTGCACGAGCAGTGCACCATCCCAGCTCCTCACATGTGCCCAGCATCGTCCAAGTGAGAGAGACAAAAGAGATACGCCATATCTTGCCTAACCAATGCCATATCAACCCCACGTACCTCTTTGTCGCCTTGGGACTCATGCAGCCATCTACAACTCCCTAGGCCTTGTCCCAACGCTCCCCTCTACCTCTCCCAGCACCCCTGAGTACCCCCAACCGGCTGTGAGCATGTCACCCTAGACACGCTCCTGCTCTCTACCCCACGCTCCACCCCGGTCGACCTCGACCACGCCCATCGATGGAGAGACAGCCCCGCAGCCTCCCACGCGCTACCACCACCCCTCTCCACCAATGCAGCCTTGCCGCCCCTCTTCCTGGACCAAGACAGACTCGGTTCACCATGCACCCGCCCTCTTAGATAAAAGTCTGCAGACCCCGCCTCTCCTCCTTTCCTTGCCCATCTGCTTCCCATTCCACCCCTCTGTCGCCCCGAGAGTGGAGGCTCCTTCTCCCGTCCTTTCCCTGGCTGGACGAGCTCGCTCTTCCTTCAGTTCTGCAAGCCATCGGTCAAGGTTGAAGTCGCCTCCGACCCCCATTCCACATCTTTTTTGCACCATGGTGCCTCTCGCACTTTCCTTTTTTTTCCCAGGTCACAGGTTGCCACCATTGCTGCCCGCTGACCGCACCAAGTAGGGTTGTCCGTGTCGACCAGTTGGACCCCTATTGCTGAACCAAGAGGCCTCTGTGACTACGGAGAGCTCCCTCAACCTCCCAGTCACCCCGCTATCGGTCACCACGACCCATAGGTGAGACGCCGAGCACCCCATACCATGCTAGGGTTTCCAAACGTTTCCCCAGGGCGCAAGGAAGGAGAAGCTCCTAAGCCGTGGATCCGATTTTAATCCAACGACTCACATAGATGCATACCCCTTCACCTATATGTATCACTGACAGGCGGAGTCCGCTCTGTAGAGTTCCAAAACCAGCTCCCGCGCGCTCGCATGCAAGTTGGGCCGGCTAGGCGTGGTTCGGCCCACTCTGCCGTAGATCTGGTCTGCTACTCCTCCCTCCCTTTATTCTTTTAAATCTTTTGTTTTCAGATCTACTAATATTGCAAGTCAGTTTAAATACATAGAAAATTGGAAAACGCCTGAAAACTTCCATATCAAAATTTCTGCATGCTCTATAATATTTTGTCTAACATATAGACCAAACCCCAGGGCTAGATTATTTCTTATTACTTCCTGATAATTAAATTACTATAAAGTATCTTTTCTAATAAATAATTTCCACAATGAGCTCCCTTTATCAAAATTGAGAAAATCCAATTTCCTTTGGTAGGCATTGTATATACACTCTAGTGACATTAATCCCAATCCATGTTGAGCTATGGATCACCTGTAACAAAAATGACAAAATCCATCCAAAGCTTCCTTTAGAAAACTCCCTAGGTCAATCTAGAGCATGTTTTGGGTTGATTCCAACTCAAAAAGATATGGTACCTCAATATCTATCAATACTCAGGAGTTAAAGAATTATTGAGTTTTAGAGTATTTTTAATGAATTAAATACTTATTTATGTGGTATTATCACTAGATAAATCATTTCAGTAGCTTAGCCAGTCCAAAAATAATGACTCCAATTTCTACTGGAAGGTATTTGTAATACCTATCCGATATCCTTGGTCTCATGTCATTTGGACCTATAAAATAAATCTAGTTAAAAGAACAAATTGCTTGTAGAACTGACTATGGGATTTTCCCAAGGACATTCTGGTAAATATTTTGAGATGAATCCAACTCTCAAAAATCTTAAACACCAAAGTGTACCAAAACCTCTGAGGGCAAATTTATTTGAGCTCCAAATATTTTCTGATGATTTTTTCACCTAAACTAGCGGTTATTTCACTAGAAAAATCATAACTAAATATAGAAAATAGATAAAATCATGAAACCACTTTTGTGGCCTTGTTATTTCAATTCCTATCAGTTGAGATCATTTTTGTAAATTGATATCATACAGGTCCAAACCTTAGATGCAAACCCCTTTGTTAAGTGGTTTTGGCAAATAAATCATAAAGGAAATTCCACAAAGGCAATTTAAGTAATTCCAAATACTATGATCTCAATCTAGCAAAACATACTATATTGAATAATGTGTTTTATGTTTGTTTTTTGTATTGGAAAGATGCTTGTATGCCTTGTGTTGATTGTGGCTCTATTTGCTTGCATGAATCCTCCTTGACGATGATAGTTGCGATTATATCGGAGACAGAAGAAGATGGTTATATATTGGTTATTATGGTATTCTAAGAAGAAAATCCAAGGACATATATTGCCAGATTGCCGATTACAGGTAAGCCACCTTCTTTCTCATAAGCCTTGTCCTACTGTTTTATTTATGCATGTGTTACCTACTGTTTATGAAACTGCGTTGTTTTGATATATGATGAGCTATATATGGTAATGGCTTGGCTCGTCCAAACCATTACACCTTTGTACTACTAAGTACAACCCCCTTGATGACACCTACTTGTCCATAGTAGAATAGATGGTGCATAACACCATAACCCTTTGGAGACCCTGTTTTAGCCGAAGCAAAGCAAAAGGATGGGAAGACCCCGGAAAAGTTTTACAAAGAGTTTTATGATAAAACCATGGTGAGGTTTGACCTACCAAGAGAAGTTTGAGAAAGAAAAAGGTTTTTGTTTTACAAAAGATGCTGAAGGAAAGAGGAGGTAAAATGTTTACGAAAATGCACCAGGTTCTTTGCAGCTTTAGCTATAACAACTTAATCCGTGTAACCACATTACTCTGGAATGGGACAGGGCTAGGCTTGATGTTTGTTTACTCTAGTATAATCTGCCTACAACTACTACAGTGGATTCAAAAATCCTGGAGGGTGGCCCTTCTCCTGTAAAGGTCCATGTGAGACATCGACCTGGAGTAGGATCTAAGGGTCTACGGGCCTCCATGTGTTACTATGAGCCCCTCATTGAAAGCGCACACTTTGTGTAGTGCAAAAACCGCTCCGGTTAGCTTGTGAACTATATACAGCGTCCCGGTGTTGAGGGGAATAACTCTCATAGCGTAGGCACTTATATTGGAGTGGGAATCCAGAGAGTCTTGATCGGTTACTCGACCCACGATCCATAGGCGATCAGGGTAGGGTACCCAGATGGTGTGGATAAAGTGTACATCCTCTAGAGAGTGTAAATCTATTCGAATAGCCGTGTCCGCGGTCATGGACGGGTTGGAAAAACTACTGTAGAGCGGTGTTGGTTTTGTTTTCAAAATGGATTTCAGAAAAGCAATGGCTTTGGAAATGTTTTGACCATGGGATGGTCGAAAAGGATACATGTTTTGACCATGGGATGGTCGGAATGGAAGGAAACGAGTTTGGTCATGGGATGATCGGAAAGACGAAACAAATGGGTGACCCAATCCTAGTGATTTCTTAAAACTTTGCCAAAAGGTTTACAAAATTTCTTACAAAGGTTTTCAACAAAGATGCGTAGATGCTATATCTACAAGAGAAACTATTTTAGAAAAGAACCTTTCCTGAATCCCTCCTACTACCACAGCTATATTGCATATTCTCTTATTGTTATTATGTTAAGGTGGTTTGCGAGTATATTCAAAGTACTCATTGGCATTCTCCCTAGCTATTAACTTGGTCAGATATCAAGAAGATGATGAAGTTGACGTCTATGTGAGCTAGGACGTTCTCCCAGTCAGTTGCATGTAGGTTAAGGCATGGCTCGGGCTCTACGCTTGATGAAGTTCCGCTGATGTCTATTGATGTAGCCATAATGGCATGTAAGGTATGGCATGAATCCGCTTAAGTAATGGATGTTTACTTTGATACTGGTCGGTTATGTGCCACGACTAACTAATCATGGGATTGTGGTGTACGCATAACAAGGATTCTCGGAGGATTAATCCGAGGGCCCCACACCAACGGTCCGAAAATAGCAAAGCGAAAAAACACAAAAACGAGTACGGCCGGTACTACCGGTTGGTCACCGGTACTACCGCCAAAGATTCCGATCAAAAATCCGACAAATAGAACTCACCAATACAGAGAAGGTACTAAACCCAAATTAGGGGTACCGGAATTTGGAACGGAATTAACACCGGTACTACTAGCGGCAAAATTCCCTAGTGGTACTACCAGTGTCCTACCGGAACTACCGGTCAGGCAAAAACTCCAGAACCAAAACTGCCATAACTTTTGCATCTGAACTCCAAATGAGATGAAACCAATTTTGTTGGAAAGATAACGACGTGTAGAATCCAACAAAAATAATGGGTATCACCAAGGGAGAAAATACCATGAATATATATTTGAGATACCTCCCAAGGTGTGGTGCTAGAAAACCCGCAAGATCAAAAACGCAAAAAGATATGCAAGGGAAATCTGTTTTTGATGAACTAGAGCTTGTTATGAAGATAACCACAAGCTATAGATCCTAACATGGACAAGAACCAAACAAAAACCAAGAAATATGATGCTATGTATCTCCGAAAGATACGAACGAGTCACCCACTCGAGAGCCCCTCTTGATAGTACGCCTACCTATCCTAAACCCGGTCTCCCAACACTACAAGAGACCGGTAAAATAGAAACCCTATCAAGATCATAGCTTTGCCTTGAGCATCCCACTTGAGCTTTATGTAGACAATCTTGTCACCTTCAAGATGTAACACCTTTCTTGATTGCTCTTGCTTGATGAAGACTTGTGAATGGCTCCCCATACTCCATGGGGTAACCTCTTCTTTGACCTTGTCTTCATCACTCCATGAACATCAAGGATGGCAAGCTCCAAGCATGAGATCTTCTAGAGATGGCGCATTGTGAGCTTGCACATCAATTCTTGATGATGATGTCTTGAAGATATCCATGAGGAACTCCATCTTCTTCTTCTTCTTATTCTTCTTCAAGACATACTTGATCTTCGTGTTATACTTGATTCCAATAGGCACAAAGCCCTTGGACATTGCTTCTTCTTTTTCATCCTTGAAACCAACACATGGTCCAAGTGATGCCAATGGGCAAACGTACAAGTGAAACTCAATTTGCACATTAGTCCATAGGGATTGTCATTAATTACCAAAACCACACATGGGGGCATACATGCCCTTTCACTATTGATAGTATTTAGCACAATGAATGCTATGCGCACAAGCCTCAAAACACTTCTCTATCATTCTAGAATCTTTCAGACATTTCTATAGACCATGTTACCAAAATTTGAAGTATTAGGTATAGCTAACAAACATTGACTTCTACGTTGACTTCAACATGATACAAAGTACAAGAACCAAATATACACCCATACTTTATAGATGTCCATCAAATTTAAAACTTTTTGAGCTTAACCTATTATATAATCATATCTCACCACTATATAGTGTACAAATAACTTTGACCGTTGGATCAAGACTGGCAAATACCAACACTGCTAAATAAAAATAAGTTGGATCTTCAATCCATTCTAGCATCTAAAAGATTCTATTGATGTTCTTTAGCGCACTGAATGTTATGCACAAACTTAAAAACACACTTCTTGGTAATTCTAGAATCATCTTCGTCATTTCTCTAGAGCATGTCGAGTACTAGGTAACTAATAGTAGGTTTTTTATACATGATACAAAGTACAAAGAACCAAATACACACTTGGTACTTTATGGACGTAGCTCATAATTATAATAGGTAAAGCACAAAAATTTATAAATTTGATCAACATATATATAACTAGTAAATTACACGTGCCCTGCACGTGAGACTCGGATAATAGATGTCTGACACATATCATCACTATATAAAATTATAATACAGGTAAAGTAGAAAAATATAAATTTGATCAATATCTATAAAGTATGGGTCTATAAAGTCAGTGATTATTAGCTATCTAAAACTTGAAAATTTTAGTAACATGGTCCAGAGAAACGAGGGAGAAGATTCTAGAATGTTGGAGAAGTGTGTTTTGAGTTTTTTGCATAGCATTCATTGTGATGAAGACTATCAATAGAATCTTCTATATGCTAGAATGGAAAAGAAGATCCAATGGCTAGAAATATTGGAATTCGCGAGTCTTGATATAACCGTCAATATTCAAAGTTATCCATACATTATATAGTGGTAAGATAAGATAAGAAGTATAGGTGTATATTTGGTTCATGTACTTTGTATCATCATGTAGAAGTCAAAGATTATTAGCTACCTAACACTTGGAAATTTTTGGTAACATGGTCAAGAGAAACAAGGGAGAAGATTCTAGTATGATGGAGAAGTCTGTTTCAAGGTTTGTGCATAGAATTCATTATGCTGAAGATTATCAATAGAATCTTCGAGATGCTAGGGGCTTGTTTGATTCGTAGGATAAAAAAGCATAGGAATAGGAAAACATAGGATTACAATGTCATGCCCACTTTAATCCTATAGGAACCCATATATATGCAAGAAAGTTTGTTTGATTCCATCGAAGGAAAAAAAGGATTCTAAGAAAGAGGTTTGGGCGTGGATTTGTTAGATTTCCTATGCAATCTAGTGCAAAGGATTCCCTGCGAAAATTTCCTATAGGAATCAATAATCATACAAATCAAACAACCATTATTGAAAAAATTCTTATGGGATTTAATCCTATAAATTTCCCATGTAAATCCTTTGAATCAAAGATGATGGCCTAGAATGGAGAAGAAGATCCAACAGCTAGAAATGTTGGGATTCGCGAGTCTTCATCCGAAGGTCAACATTCAAAGTTATTCGTACACTATAAAGTGGTAAGATAATGGAAAGATGAGATAGTGGTAAGATATATTACTCTTGTTGCTCCATGTCACACCCCGAGAAGAAGAAGCACACACACATACACATAGAGAGACTCACAAAGATTGCTCTTTTGAAGTTATACTATGAAACTATTTTGAAGGTGTACACTGTGGGTCAATATCTTGAAAATCGCCGAGATTTCTGAACGACTCAATATCTTGATATATATGTATTTGCATGCTGGCAACTCTTACACAGATTAAAAAAGAATATAAAGAAAAATGAATAAACGAAAAGGGTCCACATGACATCCTCTCGTTTGTAGTACCAGCCATGAAAAAATGGTAAACATGAGATTTGGAACATTCGAAAAAGCCATAGTCATAGTAGATATGGCCTGAACACTCGAGGGTTTCTCGAGCCGAACGACCGATTAGGTCATGGCCATATCTATATCATAGTTCATGATAATATTCCCATATTTGGTAGATGGGTGTGTCTTGCCATGGTATATAATAATGCTAGGGTGGGAGTTTCGAACTAGTATTAGGAAAAACATGTTCAAATTTCCGAGTTGTATCTTTAGGCTCTATGTTGTAAAGTGTAAGTCCCCGATGTATTTTGGTTTTATTTTTGGACTATTATGTAATTTTTATGCCCACCCTTGGATTTTAACGCGCGCCCTCTTGGTACTTCGGGGCAGATTCCTTGTTAGAAAGAAAAACAAAAAGTTCCAAGTGACCGGAATTATTTTGCGCACAAATATTTTGGATCTGAATGCCCCAGGCCCAATTTTTAGAAAAAAAAGGACTATTGTGCAAAACTTGAGTAATCTGTACTTCTACTGAACCAGGGGCACCAGAAAATTAATCCCAAAGCTGCCAAAGAAAAAACAGAAGAAAAAATGAAAAGCGAGAAGAGATTATTAACGGGAGGCAGCGCGAGAGTAGCGAAGGAGTTGAAGGCGGTGCAATGTCAGAGTAAAGCTAGTTTGACGGGTTTCTGACACGAGGTACAGGTACCTACTACTAGTAGCATAGTACTACTAGTAGTACTACTATGTTCTCTCTCTCTCCTTCGTTGTCTCTCACCATCCATCCTCTCTCTCCCCTCCTATGCAGTGCCCCGCGTCCACCGGCCGGCTGATCTCTCCCTCATCCCACTGCATGGTGCTACACACGTGTGCCTTGGTACGGTCGCGCTATGTGTGTGTCTGGCCTGTTTTTCCTTTTTTTTCCTTGACAAGAGTCTCTGGCGTGTTTTGAATTGGATACATAGCACCAATCCTGGCCGTTGGGCTATAAGATCCAATGGTTCAGAGCAGCTGGATTTGTGTTGAACAGTACCTAGAGAAAACTCCACCATGTTGTACAACCATCATACTTTAAGTCTAGTTAGAGAAAAAATGCATACATTAAGTCTATTAATAATAACTATCTACACATATTGAGAATACAGCCTACTATGCTATGAAATTTTGGGGTGGTGACATGATGGTTCTAGAACATGCATGGTGGAGTTTGCTCTAGGTACTATTCAACACGAATCTAGCTACTCTGAACCATTGGATCTAACAGCCCAATGGTCAGGATTGGTGCTATGGATCCTATTCTAAACCGATCCATTATAGTAGTAGAGATATAGTGTACGGATAACTTTGAATATTGACCGTTGGATCAAGACTCGCGAATCCTAAAATTTCTAGCCATTCGATCTTCTATTCTAACCTAGAATCTAGAAGATTCTATTTTTTGAACGGTCTAGAAGATTCTATTGATAGTCTTCATCATAATGAATGTTGTGCACAAAACACACTTCTCCATCATTCTAGAATCTTGTCCCTCGTTTCTCTAGACCATGTTACCAAAATCCATGTTTTAAATAGCTAATAATCATTGACTTCTACATGATCTTACCACTATATAGTGTATGAACAACTTTGAATATGACTCGCGAATCCCAACATTTCCAACCATTGGATCTTCTTTTGCATTATTCTAGTATCTAGAAGATTCTATTGATAGTCTTCATCACAATGAATGCTATGCAGAAAACTCAAAACACACTTCTCCATCATTCTAGAATCTTCTCGCTCGTTTCTATAAACCATTCTACCAAAATTTAAAAGTCCTAGATAGCTAATAATCGTTGACTTCTACATGATATATGAACTATAAGAACCAAATATGTAACATCCCAATTTCAGCAACCCTAATTAGTTGTCCAGAGTGCAAAAATCAGGGGGAACAAAAACATTTTTCTTATTTAATTGTGTAGTGCTTGCTTGTTGCTATCTGTATTTATACTTCTGATTGTACAGCTTATGATATACTCCTTACCTCAACATCAGTTGTCAAAAAGCTATTTAACAAAACTACCCTGGCTCATTTTACATATTCTCAAATGTTCTGGCATTTCAAAACATGAGCCAAGATGCTTATGTAACCAAAACTATTTTAGTAGTTTCTATTGACAAAAATATGGAGATCTGTAATCTCCTTATGCTTTCAAGACAGAACCTTCAACTACTCTTACCTCTAAGATTTCCAAAACCTTTTATAAATCTTTTGAACTCTACTGTTGGTAGATGTACCAAGGACCTTACCTTGTTCAAACTCCAACCTTTCAAAATTGCCATCCTTACCTCAAGCTAAGCTTGATGGTAACCCTAGTAGTAGTTTATTTGTTTGTAAGATGAGTTGCCTTGATCTGCTGTTTGACTTGATTTCTTAGAAGCAGTATGAGATACTCTAGGATCTCATCCACTAGGATCAAGATACTTTAAAATCACCACACCCTAAGCAAGAAAACAAAACAGGATCTAATCTCTAGATACTAGGTGATCATCTAAAACCCTCGATACATTGCAAATGTATGTATAATTTTTTATGTTCCATGCTTGGTTTTATCTACTTTCTTGTGTTTTGTCCATACTTTGGAGTACTTTTCATATGATTTCTTGGACTAACCTATTAACAAGAGCCACAGTGCCAGCTGCCTATTTTCTGTTGTTTTTGGTTCCAGGAAAGTCAAAAAATGAATATTCTCGGAATTGGACGGGACAAAAGCCAAAGTGCCTATTTTTCTGGAAGACATCTGATGCCAGAATACGAGACGAAGAATGGCTGGGGGCCGGCCACACCACCTGGACACATGGTCAGGCCTGGCCCATGCCAGGGGGTGGTCTGGCCGACCCTTGCACCCCCTCGGCCTCTCCTTCCGCCTATATATTGCCCTCAGGACCAAAACCCTAAGTACCCAATCAAAAATCCACGAAAGAGTCTGTAGCCAACGTCATCTCCATCCCTAGATCGGGAGGTATCTGAAGCCCTTCCCGGCACCCTGCCGGAGAGGGGAATTCACCCTGGAGGCCTTCTTCATCATCATGCAAGCCTCCGGTGTGATGCGTGAGTAGTTCATCTCTGGACTACGAGTCCATGTAGTAGCTAGATGGTTGGTTCTCCTCCTTTGTGCTTTCATGTCTAGTTCTTGTGAGCCCCGTTCATGATCAAGATCATCTATTTGTAATTCTGCATGTTGTGTTTGCGGGGATCTGATGGATATTGAGATGCTATTTCAGATTGATTATTGATTCTATCATGTCTTTGTTATTTGTGATCTTGCATGCTTTCCGTTGTTAGTAGCTATCTTAGCCAAGTAGATGCTAGCAACTCCAAGAGTTAGTATTTATGCTCGATAGTGGGTTCATGCCTCTGGTAATCTGGGGAAGTTACAGAAATCTCTAAGGTACTAGATGTGCCATTGCTACTAGGGAGAAAACAACAATCCTTTGTTCATAGAACAATCGTATTGTTTACTTTACACGCAATTCGTAAAGCAATAATCGATTGCTTGCAACTTAATACTGGAGGGGGTTTGGATGATAACCTGAAGGTGGATTATTAGTCATAGATGCAATTGGATGGCGGTCTATGTATAATGTTGTAATTCCCAATCAAGTTCCAAAGGAGTCAAGATGATTAGTATATGCATGTATTGCTTTCTCGATGGTTGTCAATTGCCCCGCTGTAATTTGTTCACCCAGCATGCTATCTATCTTAAGGAGATACACCTCTAGTGAACTATGGATCCCGGTCCTTTCTTTTACATACAATCTACAAACTGCTTTGTGTTTACTTTCTGCAAACTATTACTTCCTTCCATTCGATACGTTTAATCCTTTGTTTTTAGCAAAACCGGTGAGATTGATAACCTCATCGCAAGTTAGGGGCAAAGTTATGTGGTTGTGTTGTTCAGGTCTCCACGTTGCTACTAGCACCGGTAGTGCGCCCTGCCAAGGCTCAGCTAGCAACACCTTTGGGGTGTTTCCTTGCTCCTACTGGTTCGATTAAACCTTGGTTTCATAACTGAGGGAAACTTACTGCTGTGCTCATCATACCTTCCTCTTAGGGGTCCCCAACGAGCTCCACATCAACACCGAGCCATCAAGTAATTTTCTGGCGCCGTTGCCGGGGAGTCAAGGACATCTTCACAAGGGGAGTCCCTCATAACCAATCTCTTTACTTTGTTATTTTTATTTTTCTTAGTTTACTTTTGTTTTGATTGCTTGTTTCTTTATCAAAAACACAAAAAAATTAGTTTTGAATGTTTGCTTTCTTTATAAAAAACACACAAAAAATGACTACTCTTGAAATCACTAAGTTGTGTGACTTCACTAGCACCAACAACAATGATTTTATGAGCACACATATTGCTCCACCTATGCCTGAAGCTACTTTCTTTGAGATAAAACCTTCTTTACTCAATCTTGTTATGAGAGAACAATTTTCTGGTATTGGTAATGAAGATGTTGCTGCCCATCTAAATAACTTTGTTGAACTCTGTGAGATGCAAAAGCATAGGGATATAGATGGTGATATTATTAAGCTGAAATTGTTTCCTTTCTCTTTGAGAGGAAAAGCTAAAGAATGGTTGAATTCCTTAACTATGAATAGTATTGATTCTTGGACTAAATGCAAAGATGCTTTCATTGGAAAATACTATCCACCTGCTAAGATTATATCTATGAGAAGTGAAATAATGAAGTTTAAACAATCTGATAATGAACATGTTGCTCAAGCTTGGGAAAGAATGAAATCTTTGGTAAAGAATTGTCCCACTCATGGACTGACTGCTTGGATGATCATCCAAACATTTTATGCAGGATTGAACTATTCTTCAAGGAACCTATTGGACTCTGCTGCTGGAGGTACCTTTATTACCATTACTTTGGGTGCTGCAACAAAGCTTCTGGATAATATGATGGTTAACTACTCTGAATGGCATACTGAGAGAGCTCCACAAGGTAAGAAGGTAAATTCTGTTGACGAAACATCCTCCTTGAGTGATTAGATTGATATTATTATGCCTATGCTTGTTAATGGGAAAGCCCATATTGATCCAAATAATGTTCCTTTAGCCTCTTTGGTTGCTCAAGAAGAGCAAGTTGATGTGAACTTCTTAAGAAATAACAATTTTGGCAATAATACTTATAGGAATAATTTTGGTAACAACAATTATAAGCCATATCCCAACGATGGTAATGCTTACGGAAATTCCTATAACAATAATAGGAGTGCTCCCTCTGAAACTTGAAGTTATGCTTAAAGACTTTATTAGTAAGCAAACTGCTTTCAATAAAACTATTGAGGAAAAACTCTCTAATGATGAAAGAAATATAGCATCTTTGGCTGAAGCTCAATCTTCTTTGAATAAAATGGCTGCTAAACCTGAAACTAATGATAATCCCTTTGCAGCTACTAATGCCATACAAGTAAGAATTGATGAAAATGTTAGACTATTAGCTGAATTACATGCTAAGTGGGAAAGAGAAGATGAAATTGCTAGAAACATTAGTGTTTCTACTATCACTACCACTAGTGTTGAGGTTAGTAATAGTTCTACTACTTTAGATGATAAATTTGATTTTGATCTTGATGGTTGCAATATCTCTGAAGTTATTAAGTTCCTACAAAAGCTTGCTAAAAGTCCTAATGCTAGTGCTATGAACATGGCCTTTACAAAACACATTACTGATGCTCTCATAAAGACTAAAGAAGAAAAGATGAAACATAAAGCTTCTATTCCTATAAAACAAGAAGATGGTTGGGAACCCATCATTAATATGAAAGTGAATGACTTTGACTTCAAAGCTTTATGTGATCTTGATAGTAGTGTTTCTATTATGCCTAGAAGGATTTATGATATGCTTGATTTGCCACCACTTGAAGATTGTTATTTGAATGTCCCACTTAATGATAATGCTAAAAAGAAACTCATGGGGAATCTTAATGATGTTCTTATTATGGTTAACAATGCCTATGTCCCCGTTGATTTCTATGTTTTGGATGTTGAATACAATGCTTCTTGTCCTATTACTTTGGGAAGACCTTTTCTTAGAACTATTGGTGCCATTATTGATATGAAAGAAGGCACCATTAAATATAAACTCCCACTAAAGAAAGGTATAGAACACTTACCTAAGAAGAGAGAGAAGATTTCTTTTCCCTCTCATATGAAAACAAAATTTGCTCTTAATGCTTCTTCATTTGAGAACACGTGATTCTTTCTCTTGCTTCTTATGCCTAACTTAAAGGCGTTAAAGAAAAGTACTTATTGGGAGATAACCCAAAAGTTTTAGATGAGTATTGGAAGTTATTACTTCACCGCTCCTTATCATTTTTATTTGCTTTGTGTGCCAAGAGTAACCTCTAATAAGAGAGAAGTAATGATTGGGAAAGTTGCTGTCCCGAAACAGATTTTTGTGCTTCACCATACAAATTCTTGTAAAATCTCTGAAAGTCTTTTTGAGGCATGATTTTTGTGCTTCTGCCCCAGGTTGTTATCTAACTTTATTTAGTTCAACACTTTTTGATTTGAGCAACAAAAGGTCTTCGAAAAAATTCGTCTTTACCTTCTGGTCTGTTTTGACAGATTTCTGCCATTTTCTGCATTTGCTTCTTGTTGGTTCCTTTTTGAGTTCTTTTGGGGAATTGAGCTTTTTGAGGGAAGTGCTTCAGTATCTAGTGTTCTAATGGAAGTTTATTGATGTTAGAACTGAACCTTAAGACCTATTATCTTGAGTGCTCTAATGTTGCTAATAAAGATTGTGTGAAGTTTTGTATGAAGGAAAAATTTCAGGTGTATGGAAGGAATGAGTAATGAGATGAAGGATGGACTAAAGCTCAAGCTTGGGTATTCCACGCATGTCACCCCAAGAAATATCCAAGAATTACAAGCGTCAAAGCTTGGGTATGCCCAAGGCATCCCCCTCTTCATCAACAAAAATCCCAGGTTTCTTCCAAACGCTTCATTTTTATTGTTTCATGCACAGTTGTGTTGTTCTTGGAGCGTCTTCTTTTTCGTTTTCGTTTTGGTTTTTCGTTTGCTTGGTTTGCATAGTTTTCTGAATAAATTGGTTGGACCCCCTCTTTCATACATTGGTTTTCAAATAGTTTGGTTTGGTTTGGAAAAGAGTAGGAAAGTTCATGCTTAAGTGTTAAAGAGAGCTTGTTTTTTACTGTGGCCTATGCTTTTTCATGCCATGCTTGATATTGTTTTGGCTTTATGATTAGTATTCTTTGCTGTAGCATGACTTGTTATAAACGATTGAGATTGCTTAATGTGCCTTGGATGAATCATGTGTTGTTTTAGCATATTAAAGCATAGTATAGTGGTATTCTCCTTTGATGCTTTATTTGGGTTGACTTGGCACATGCTCACACCATGTTATGACTATCTCAAGTCACCATAGCCTTTATGATCCTTTAGTTTTCAACTTGTAGTATCACTTTATGCTTTGATCAATGATGTTTTGTCGCTCTGCATGATTATGGCCATTATTTCTCTCTTAGTTTGTCGCTCCCAGTCTTTTGCTAGCCTCCACAACCAAGTATGAGTTCCACTCATGCATCCAACTCCCTAAACCAAGTCATTCCAAAGAGTCCACCATACCTACCTATTAGCATATGCTATTCCAAGTATATTCATGATTTTGTTTACCTTCCAAATTAAACTTGTTATGAGAAAACTAGTGATTAAAGCTCTCACGAACTTGATGGAACACTTTACTTTTTTGCATCTAATAAACTTGAACCATTGGGTCCTTCTTTGTTGTGTATATGCTTGCGCTTTATAAGTTGAAGTTAGCAGAACCATGTATCATGGGGAATGCTTTCAACATTGCAATTGTACTTTGTACCCCGTTGATATCATGTTCTTTTGCTTATGTATCCCAGCGGTGTGAAATAAAAGTGGAACTTGTAAGATCATGGAGTTTGTATGTGTGTTAGAGAAACGCCTGGGCCGCTAACCTAAGCCATGCCTAATCATGGTGGAAACTTGCAGCATCACCATAATGAGCACTCTATGAAGCATCCTCAATAAAAACCTATGCAAATAGCAAATAAAAAGATCGCTGAGATGCTCATTGTCTGCTTGCCTTATCATTTTGATTATGGCATAGCTCATGTATCATGTGCAAGGGGTACCCCGTTGGCGGTTCTTTATGATACATATGTACTTACAATGACAAGAGCATACTTGTGACTAAAGTTGAGTAGCATGAGGATCAGTTTATAACTTGTCAAGCATATCCTCTTAGTTGTGTCACTTTAACCTTAATCACCTTCAAGATGCTTATGATAGGGGCAATGAGAGCTGAAAGCTATAAGTACCATAATTTTTGGAAGCTCTTTATGAGACTTGAATCCCTACTTCCTTCTATGAAGGCTTTTCTTCCACCATTATATTGAGTCTCCACCTTCTACCTTTATGCACTTACTTTGAGAGTATAGTGGCCATTCTTAGTTCTATGTGCATTGTCCCAAGACTAGTTGATTGATGCATAACTTGATATTGCTTGTTTTAAACTATTTGTATCTAGTCACTCTTATGAACTTTGAAGGTGTCCTATGCATTTATATTTGCTACTCTATGAGGGACAAGCTGAATGCTATTATGCTATGTTTTCTTTATGTGAAACAAACAAACGTCTTGCAAGATATTGTTATTCATGAATTTTTGTTTGTGCCTTTTCATGTTGCATCATAGTTTCTTTATCTTATTGCTAGAACCTTGTCTTTCATGTTATGATTGAAGTACTATGATCCCAGCTTTGAATGTTTTACAAACACTTTGATCAAGTCTTTGATGGTGCATGTCACCTCAAAAATTATTCTTTCTTTTTATCACTTACCTACTCGAGGACGATCAGGAGTTAAGCTTGGGGATGTTGATACATTGCAAATGTATCTATAATTTTTGATGTTCCATGCTTGGTTTTATCTACTTTCTTGTGTTTTGTCCACACTTTGGAGTACTTTTCATATGATTTCTTGGACTAACCTATTAACAAGAGCCACAGTGCCAACTGCATGTTTCCTGTTGTTTTTGGTTCCAGGAAAGTCAGAAAATGAATATTCTTGGAATTGGACGGGACAAAAGCCAAAGTGCCTATTTTTCCGGAAGACATCTGATGCCAGAATACGAGACGAAGAAGGGCTGGGGGTCGGCCACACCACCTGGCCGCGCGGCCAGGCCTGGCCCACGCCAGGGGGTGGTCTGGCCGACCCCAGCACCCCCTCAGCCTCTCCTTCTGCCTATATATTTCCCTCAGGACCAAAACCCTAAGTAGACGATCAAAAATCCATGAAAGAGTGTAGCCGGCATCATCTCCATCCCTAGATCGGGAGGGATCTGAAGCTCTTCCCGGCACCCTGCCTGAGAGGGGAATTCACCCTGGAGGCCTTCTTCATCATGCAAGCCTCCGGTGTGATGCGTGAGTAGTTCATCTCTGGACTATGGGTCCATGTAGTAGCTAGATGGCTGGTTCTCCTCCTTTGTGCTTTCATGTCTAGATCTTGTGAGCTACTTCATGATCAAGATCATCTATTTGCAATTCTACATGTTGTGTTTGCGGGGATCTGATGGATATTGAGATGTTATTTCAGATTGATTATTGATTCTATCATGTCTTTGTTTTTTGTGATCTTGCATGCTTTCCGTTGTTAGTAGCTATCTTGGCCAAGTAGATTCTAGCAACTCCAAGATTTAGCATTTATGCTCGATAGTGGGTTCATGCCTCTGGTAATCTGGGGAAGTGACAGAAATCTCTAATGTACTAGATGTGTTGTTGCTACTAGGGAGAAAACATCAATCCTTTGTTCATATAACAATCGTATTGTTTACTTTACACGCAATTCGTAAAGCAATAATCTGTTGCTTGCAACTTAATACTGGAGAGGGTTCGGATGATAACCTGAAGGTGGATTATTTGTCATAGATGCAGTTGGATGGAGGTCTATGTATAATGTTGTAATGCCCAATCAAGTTCCAAAGGAGTCAAGATGATTAGTATATGCATGTATTGCTTTCTCGATGTTTGTCAATTGCCCCGCTGTAATTTGTTCACCCAGCATGTTATCTACCTTAAGGAGAGCCACCTCTAGTGAACTATGGATCCCGGTCCTTTCTTTTACATACAATCTACAAACTGTTTACTGCTTTGTGTTTACTTTCTACAAACTATTACTTCCTTCCATTCGATACGTTTAATCCTTTGTTTTCAGAAAAACCGGTGAGATTGACATCCTCATCGCAAGTTGGGGGCAGAGTTCTGTGGTTGTGTTGTGCAGGTCTCCACGTTGCTACTAGCACTGGTAGTGCGCCCTGCCAAGGCTCAACTAGCAACACCTTTGGGGTGTTTCCTTGCTCCTACTGGTTCGATTAAACCTTGGTTTCATAACTGAGGGAATCTTACTATTGTGCCAATCATACCTTCCTCTTGGGGTTACCCAACGAGCTCCACATCAACACCGAGCCATCAGCCCTTAACCAGATCAGCTTTGAAGTGATCTAATTCTAGAAGCTTCCAAGTCAATGAAGACCATTATCAAGCAAGGATATTTCCTAATCAATCTACACTTTAACATCATCCCCTTGATGATGCTTTGGTACCTTGCAACCCATCCAAATCATCACCACCCACATTCTAGTCAAAAACCCTAAATCTGCCAAATTTGGCTAAGTCTGGAATCTGTTTCAACATCACCTTTTTGAATGTCTCCCTTTCTCAACCCTTGTGCATTTTTGGTAATGCACTTGAACCATCTTGTTAACCATCCTAAGGAAGTCCCACTCTTTCCCTTGATTAGATCATCCTCCAACCCACTTGTTCTTGATGGTTTTGCAGGCAAGAAAAGTAACTATTCCTGCAAATCTAGTCAACATGCCTACTTTGATAGAAGCTGACACCACCATCCCACCTTCTCTGGACCAACTATTTGCATGGTTGTGTTCTACTCATATAGGTCTATCAACATCTACTTCACTTGTTCCAAGTGGATCTTTGTGCTTCTTAAACCCACCTAGTTTATAAGGCATCATGACTCATCTAGTATGGCAGCCTTATTTTCAACAAAGTTTGCCATCACTTCCAGACCACCTCAAATGTAACCAATCCAAAATCCTTTTTCCATGATCATCTATATGACTTGGTCTAGCCATCCATCTATCCCTTGCATCAAGGTGAGCTCTGAGCCCCAAGATCCAACAAGGTTTTGGAGGTATAAAAATAACATCACCCTAGATCCACAACTCCTTGTTTTCCATCTAATTCAAGTTGGATTTCCAATTCCCAAGGTTGCAAATGCTTGCTGCACCTTGTATACATCATCTACCCTGATCATCAAGATTTAATAAATATTATCCATAATTATTATGGCTCCAAATCTAATTAATCTCTTTAATAGACCAAATCTCCAAAACTCCCTCCATAAAGGAAAGTTTGGTTTTTGCCAAAACACTTCCCCAACTTTTGGCTCAATTGAGGTCCACATATCATACCCCATATTACCACTTCAAAAATAAATATTTTTGAAGATCATTATTATTTCTTTTTGCCAATTTTCTTAAATGGCTGAATTGGAATAATAATTGTTTTAAATAGTTTTATGTTCCAATAAATCTTGGGAAAATTCCCCTAAGTGTGTATTCACATTTGGGACCTTATAAACTCAAAAACCCACCTTGTCCAATGTAAAAACATCAAATGAACTCCAAGAATTCACTTCTGCAGTTTCTGAATAAATGGATTTAAGTGAACTTCTAATCTTCTGAAAAATCCGAAATAAATCCTAAAGATGCATATTAACCCTACCCATCTACCAGCATTATTATGTCAATTGGTCAAGATCAAAAATCAAGAAATAAACCTTGATCATCCCTTATGGCAGATTTGAACATTTAGCCTTTATGTATCAAAACCCAAACCAAATCCTCTCTCCAACCTTACCAATCAAGCTTTTACAGAACCCACCCCTCCTCTGGTCGACCATCACTGTAGCACAACCACTGTAGCACCACCTCCCCCTTGTCCTCTTATGCTTGGAAGTGAGAGAGAGAGAGAGACAAGCAAGTGGAGCCAATTAATTGCAACAGCCTCCACCACTCCCTCCTTATCCCCCTGTCCGACTCAGAGACCCACCACACTCCCTCCACCGCCCTAGATGCCCAATGTCTGGCCAGCACCCTCTCCCCAAACTCCTCCTACACCATGTCCATCATGGACCTCCACCACTAGAGATAAAAGGGCCAGAGGCAGGCCAGCGCCCTCTCGGCCTCTCATTTGCTCCATCCCACTCCCACTCACCTCCCCCGAGCACCACTCCCTCTCCCATGTTTGGTCATGCCCGAGAGAAAGAGAGGAAGAGCTCTCGGCTCCCTCCATGAAGATGAGCTAAGCTCTCTCTCCTTGTCTCCTCCCCTGCTGCATGTCACTCTGTGGTGATCCCCTCCTCCTCCTCTTTCTGACCGTACCTTTATTTTTGCCCAAGACCACCTCTACCGGTCGCACCGGCGAGCTCCAACGAAGCCACCGTCGGACACCACCGCGTGAGCAACCTCTCGGTGTCGAAGCCCACCTTGCTACCCATCGCTGGGACCATCGTCGCGGGCCGCTTCACCTCCGCCCCTTCCTGGCTCCTCTCCGCCCCGCTGGTAAGCCCCCGCTGCCGCCCAGCTCCACCTAGGGTTCGAGCTCGCTGCCGTCCTGTCGGAGGTGGGAGACAACGCCCAGCCATTGGATCCCGCCTAATCCAATGGTCGAGGTTGCCAAATACCCCTTCACCGGCTCTGTGACGCTGACGACCATGCCCCACCCGTCAGTGATTTGAAAACTGCCTCCCGCCTGCACTGGTGCGGGATGGGCTGGCTAGCGCTCTGTGCGGCCCACATCCCTTCAGATCTGGCCCATACGCCTAGTTGCTCCTTTTTTTTAAGTCTAGGATTTTAAATCTGATAAATATGCAGGTTTGGTTTAATTACCAAATAAAATGAAAACTGCCTTGTTTAGCCCAGATAAAAATATAGACATGTAACCACATGTTTTGTACAACATGCAGAACAAAAACTTATGCAAATCAGTAAACCCACTTTTTCCGAGAATTTATCTACAAAAAGGTATCATTTTTAATCAATAATTTCCTCTGTGAGCTACCTTACCCAAATGAGATGGATCAAAGTTTTTATGAAAGTTATTTTCTATACATACCACTTAGACTTTATCTCATGTCAAGGTGAACCATATTTTTACCTCAGTAAAAATAACAAAAGCAAGACCAATCTGAATTTAGAAAATTCCCTAAAACAAACCTTGATTCCAATTGACCCAATTCCAACTCTCCTGGATGAGCTACATCCATATCTACCCAACCCTAGGAGATCACTAAATTTTGAGCTTTTGTAGATTTGTAGTGAATTAAACACTTCTGCTTGTGACTTTATCACTAGATAAATCACTACAGTAGCTCTGCTACTCCAAAAAGAGTGAATCCAATTACTACAGAAAGGTACTCAAAATACCTACCATGTGGCCTTGGTTTCCTATCAAAAGCTACTGTAGATTAAATCTGGTGAAAAAGACAAAAACCTCCAGAACTGCCTTTGGGAATTTCCTGAGGGCATTCTGGTAAATATTTTGTCATGTTTCCAACTCTCAGTGAACAAGTACATCAAAATCTACCTGACCATCCAAGGAAATAATTTTTGGATCTCCAGAACTTTTCTGGTGAATTATTTCCTAAAACTAGAGCTTTTATCACTAGAATATTCATAAGAAATTAAAGAAAAGTGATAAAATAGTAAAACCAGTTTTGTTGGCCTTATTTTGTCAATACCTACCTAATGGTATCATATTTGCATATTGATATCATACAAACCCAAGCCTAGTTCTAAATCCCCTTAACTGGTGGTATTTGAACAAATACATCATAAAACAAAGACCACAAGGGCAATTAAAGTAATTCCAATTACAACACACTCAATCTATCAAAACCTACTGACTTGAGTAATGTGTGGTATAATTGTTTGCGGTATTGTAATGATTCTTGTATGCCTTGTGTTGATTGTGGTTTGGTTTGCTTGCATGTGCTATCTTGACGATGATAGTTGCGGTGAAATTGGAGATCAGAAGATGGTTCTTATTATTGGTATTATTGGGTATTCTAAGAAGAAGTCCAGGGACAATTATGCCATATTGCTGGTCTTAGGCAAGCCACCTTCTTGCTCATAAGCCTTGTCCTACTGTTTTACTTATGCATGTTTTATCTACTGTTTATCAAAACTGCATTGTTTACTATATGTTGATGTATATGGTAGTGGTTTGGCTCCTCAGAACTATTACACTTTTGTACTATTAAGTACAACCCCCTTGATGACACCTACTTGTCCCTAGTATGGTAGATGGTGTAATACACCATACCCTTTGGAGACCCCCGATTTAGCCGAAGCAAAGCTATAGGATGGGAAGACCCCGGAAAAATTTTACCAAATGTTTTATGATAAAACCTTAGTGAGGTGGGACCTCCCAAGAGACGTTGAGAAATAAAAAGGTTTTGTTTCACAAAATGCTGAAGGAAAGATGGAGGAAAAAGGTTTACAAAAACGCACCCGGTTCTTTGCAGTTTTGCTAGAACAATTAACCCTGTGCAACCACATTACTCTGGAATGAGACAGGGCTAGATTTGATGTTTGTCTATTCTGGTATAAGCTGCCTCGCAACAACTACAGGGGATAAAAATCCTTGGAGGGTGGACCTTCTCACATAAGGGTCCATGTGGGACATCGACCTGGAGAAGGAATGAAGGGCCTGCGAGCCTCCACGCGTTACAATGAGCCCCTCATTGAAAGCGCACACTCGTCCAGTGGAAAAAGTGCTCCGGTTGGTCCTCGGTACCCGACGTCCCGGTGTTGAGGGGAATAACACTCATACGGTAGGCACTTATATTGGAGTGGGCATCCGGAGAGTCTTGATCGGTTACTCGACCCACGATCGGTGTAGATCAGGGTAGTGTACCCGGATGGTGTGGGTAAAGTGTGCAACCTCTGCAGAGTGTAAATCTATTCAAATAGCCGTGTTCGCGGTCATGGATGATTGGGAAGGTTGTTGTAGAGCGGTGCTAGTTTTGTTTTGAAAAAGGATTTCATAAAAGAAATGGCTTTGGAAATGTTTTGACCATGGGATGGTCGTAAAGGAGAAAGGTTTTGACCATGGGATGGTCGGAAGGAGGAGAAAGGGGTTTGGTCATGGGACGACCTGAAGACGGGAACAAATGGGTGACCCACTCCTAATGTTTTCCAAAACTTTTGAAAAAGGTTTCCAAAACGTTTTACAAAAGTTTTCAACAAACATATGTAGATTCTATATCTACAAGAGAAACTAATTGAGAAAAGAACCTCTCTTGGAGACCTCCTACTACCACAGTAATAATGCATATCCTCTTGTTATTATTGTTATCTTAAGGTGGTTTGTGAGTACATTCAAAGTACTCACTGGCATTGTCCCTGGCTATTAACTTGGTCAGATATCAAGAAGAGGTGAAGTGGACGACTATGCGAGCTAGGACATTCTCCCAGTCAGTTGCCTGCAGGTTAAGGTATGGCTCGGGCTCTACGCTTGATGAAGTTCCGCTGATGTTGATCGATGTAGCCATAAGGGGAAATAAGGTATGACATGTATTCATTATGTATTGGATGTTTACTTTGATACTTGTCGGTTATGTGCCACGACTAACTGATCATGGGATCGTGGTTGTATGCATAACAGGGATTCTCGGAGGATTAATCCGGGGGGCCCACAGACTTGGTATCAGAGCCATCCTGACTGTAGGAGAACCTTAGTTAGCATGGTCGTTAGACAGGAACCTTAATCTTGGAAACCCCGGCTTTCGAAAACTAGTTCCTCAATGAGTTTCAAAAAGTTCTACTTCTTCTCTTACTCTAAGTAAATGCTTTCGAAAATGGTTTCCTCTAACTCTCGTCCAAACTTCAAACCTACGGATTTTAAATAACTAGGATCTAGAACCTAGTGAAGGCAATGGGAACAAAATGAAGACAAGCAACTACCAGCAAACACAAGGAGACTACAATATCGCTCTACTAGCGGAATCCCCATAATTAGAAGACATCAAGTGTTGCACTATCAAGAAGCGTCCAAGATACGATGAAGGCTTCACCTGTAAGATAGTGACTCCGACCTGAAGAAATACGATATCTAGGGTCAATAGTCCTAATAATAGCATTCCCCTACATCGCGAGTAGTTAACTCCTTGGTCCCTAGCGTTGACCGTGTTTGCTTGCCTAAGTGCATCCTGTGTCTCTTGATGTGTGTTGTTTGCCGAGGACATTGCGATCCCCTCACTCTGTTCGCCTTGTTTGTATGCTCTGGTTTGCTTTGACCTCCTTAAAAATGTGACTCGAGGAGCGATAACCCACCTAGTAACTCAGGAAACCCCTATGTTAGCTGTCGGTAATGAGACCCAGACTAACCTCGAGAGTATATGAGAGGAAAAGCATCGCAAGAACCAGGAGTTCGACATCGTCAAGACAGAATCAACTCGAAGATTTCACATCATCAGGACGGCATACCTCGTCAAACTCACCTTGCAAGACTCGTCAATCGGACCACACTCCCTTATTCCTTGATATATTACAGCAAGAATCCCGTTGAAGCCGGAAGTCGACCACCGAAGGGTCCTCAATATCCATAAGAAACCACCCGATAAGTCAACCAAGACAAGAAGTGAAGACCTAATCACACTAACCTTTAGTGTATTAGAGCTTCTGACCGCCTTAGGAGACTACCTAATCTAGTCTACCCTACCCAAACTAACGAAATGATCCTCCCTAGAAGGTCAGAACCACCCCTGAAGTCAGATGCTAAGGAAGCGTGAAGATAACGAGTCCACTCCGCCATCAAGCAGAAGCAACGCAAGAAATGCAAATGGTGATTGCTTACCCGACGCTGACTGCTTCAACTTTGACTAACTACTAGCAAGAAGAGTCGTAAACCGCTAAATTACCTCGAGTTAACCCCTTAAAGGCTGCATTAGGAAACCATCCCGCCAAGATTGATAAAGTAGGGCGTCGCTCGAAGATCTCAGCTCAAGATTCAGGTAAGATATATCCTTCCGCTAACAGGAAGTCAGCCTTCCAAGACAGAAGATCCAAACCCTTCTCGATGAACCTTAGTGAAGCTCTAAGGTGGAAAGACTACGTCTTTCCACTCAATCTCCAGGAGACTGTCTACCGGAAGATACTTCAGAAAATATCCCCAGATTCGACGTCTTTTCGCCAAGTAGCAACTCGTGGTTCATCAGAGGAGAAACAAACCGAAGATTCTATGAAATCCCTTCGCTACGTCAGCTGAAAACTCATCCGAAGGATCACAGGATCGCTAACCGCTCAGTTCCAATTGCTTAGAAGACGTGAGACTCCAATGGCTCCAACAGACTAAGTACGAATAATCGTAGTATATAAGCCCCGTAGGACCTACCTTCACGGACGTCATCGGAATTCCAACTCTAGGAGAAAGAGTGACGACAGTCTTTAAAACATCAATCCACGACTCCAAGAAGGAAGGACTATGTCAACTCCCCGATCTACCCCGGTCTAATCCTAAGGGGGAAAGACTGTGTCTTTCCCACCAAAATAGAGTAAATTTTCGCCAGAAGCAAAACCAGGAGTCCCGACTGTAAAGTTGTTAGTTAGGCTACGCTACCATTCCTAAGGAAGAGCAGTGGACCCTTAGAGCGAGGTACTCCCAACCATAGATTCTATCCTCCAACGAGTACCCCGTGAAGTTTAGCATCGAGATAATCTGCCCAGTCTAAGCCCTCGAGACATAGAGTCCGGAAGGAAAAGAAGGTCATCCCTCGCAATCGGAAATGGACTCTTCTCAACTCCCCGTACATCCCGGAAGACTAAAGCTCAACTTCATCGACAGAGTAGCCACTTTCAAAGATGGAGTTCGTAAGATAGGACGTGTAAGACACCTGGTATCAACTCGACTCAAAATCCCCTAACCTTACTCTCCCGAATCTCGGGACGAGATTCTTTTAAGGGGGAAAGGTCTATAACATCCCAGTTTCAGCAACCCTGATTAGTTGTCCAAAGTGCAAAAATTAGGGGGAACAAAAACTTTTTCTTATTTAATTGTGCAGTGCTTGCTTGTTGCTGTCTGTATTTATACTTCTGATTGTACAGCTTATGATATACTCCTTACCTCAACATCAGTTGTCAAAAATCTATTTAACAAAACTACCTTGGCTCATTTTACATATTCTCAAATGTTCTGGCATTTCAAAACATGAGCCAAGATGCTTATGTAACCAAAACTATTTTAGTAGCTTCTATTAACAAATCTATGGAGATCTGCAATCTCCTTATGCTTTCAAGACAGAACCTTCAACTACTCTTACCTCCAAGATTTCCAAAACCTTTTATAAATATTTTGAACTCTACTCTTGGTAGATGTGCCAAGGACCTTACCTTGTTCAAACTCGAACCTTTCAAAATTGCCCATCCTTACCTCAAGCTAAGCTTGATGGTAACCCTAGTAGTAGTTGATTTGTTTGTAAGATGAGTTGCCTTGATCTGCTGTTTGACTTGATTGCTTAGAAGCAGTATGAGCTACTCTAGGAGCTCATCCACTAGGATCAAGATTCTTTAAAATTACCACACCCTAAGCAAGAATACAAAACAGGATCTAATCTCTAGATACTAGGTGATCATCTAAAACCCTTAACCAGATTAGCTCTGAAGTGATCTAATTCTAGAAGCTTCCAAGTCAATGAAGAACATTATCAAGCAAGGATCTTTCCTACTCAATCTACACTTCAACATCATCCCCTTGATGATGCTTTGGTACCTTGCAACCCATCCAAATCATCACCACCCACATTCTAGTCAAAAACCCTAAATCTGCCAAATTTGGCTGAGTCTGGAATCTGTTTCAACATAACGTTTTTGAATGTCTCCCTTTCTCAACCCTTGTGCATTTTTGGTAATGCACTTGAACCATCTAGTTAACCATCCTAAGGAATACGAAAGACCACTCTTGACCTTGATTATGTCATCCTCCAACCCACTTGTTCTTGATGGTTTTGCAGGCAAGAAAATAACTATTCCTTCAAATCTAGTCAACATGCCTACTTTGATAGAAGCTCACACCGCCATCCCACCTTCTCTGGATAAACTATTTGCATGGTTGTGTTCTACTCATATAGGTATATAAACATCTACTTCACTTGTTCCAATTGGATCTTTGTGCTTCTTAAACCAACATGGTTTATAAGGCATCATGGCTCATCTAGTATGGCAGCCTTATTTTCAACAAAGTTTGCCATCACTTCCATACCACCTCAAATGTAACCAATCCAAACTCCTTCTTCCATGATCATCTATATGACTTGGTATAGCTATCCATATATCCCTTGCATCAAGGTGAGCTCTGAGCCCCAAGATCCAACAAGGTTTTGGTGGTATAAAAATAACATCACCCTAGATCCATAACTCCTTGTTTTCCATCTAATTCAAGTTGGATTTCCAATTCCCAAGGTTGCAAATGCTTTCTACACCTTGTCTACATCATCTACCCTGATCATTAAGATTTACCAAATATTATCCATAATTATTATGGCTCCAAATCTAATTAATCTCTTTAATAGACCAAATCTCCAAAACTTCCTCCATAAAGGAAAGTTTGGTTTTTGCCAAAACACTTCCCCAACTTTTGGCTCAATTGAGGTACACATATCATACCCCATCTTCCCACTTCAAAAATAAATATTTTTGAAGAGCTTTATTATTTCTTTTTGCCCATTTTCTTAAATGGCTGAATTGGAATAATAATTGATTTAAATAGTTTTATCTTCCAATAAATCTTGGGAAAATTCCCCTAAGTGTGTATTCACATTTGGGACCTTCTCAACTCAAAAACCCACCTTGTCCAATGTAAAAATATCAAATGAACTCCAAGAATTCACTTCTGCAGTTTCTGAATAAATGGATTTAAGTGAACTTCTAATCTTCTGAAAAATCCCAAATAAATTCTAAAGATGCATATTAACCCTACCCATCTAGCAGCATTATTATCTCAATTGGTCAAGATCAAAAATCAAGAAATAAACCTTGATCATCCCTTATGGCAGATTTGAACATTTAGCCTTTTTGTATCAAAAACCAAACCAAACCCTCTCTCCAACCTTACCAAGCAAGCTTGTACAGCACCCACCCCTCCTCAGGTCGACCATCACTGTAGCACAACCACTGTAGCACCACCTCCCCCTTGTCCTCTTATGCTTGGAAGTGAAAGAGAGAGAGAGACAAGCAAGTGGGGCCAATTAATTGCAGCAGCCTCCACCACTCCCTCTCTATCTCCCTGTCCGACTCAGAGACCCACCACACTCCCTCCATCGCCCTGGATACCCAATGCCTGGCCAGCACCCTCTCCCAAAACTCCTCCTACACCATGTCCATCATGGACCTCCCCCACCCGAGATAAAAAGGGCCAGGGGCATGCCAGCGCCCTCTCAGCCTCTCATTTGCTCCATCCCACTCCCACTCACCTCCCCCGAGCACCACTCCCTCTTCCCTGTCTGGTCCTGCTCGAGAGAAAGAGAGGAAGAGCTCTCGGCTCCCTCCATGAAGATGAGCTAATGTTGGGGGGATACTCCCGAGTAGGGTAACACCGGGGTATAAGGGCCGAGTTACCCGGGGTACGGCGCGGTCAAAGCAAAGTGATGACCGGGTCACCTCAAGGCAGGCCGAATCACAGTGTGACCCGGCCCATGGAGCATCTCCTTGACAATGGTCCGGCCGGCATAAGATTTATGACGACCATGTCTATCTATTTTGCAGGTAAATGGGTAAGCCGGATTATCTATATGCTAGCCGGATTATCTTAGCTTCCAAGATAAGGAATCCCCCGCTAGTCAAAAGGTGTCTTTATTAGCTATAGCATGAGCAAAGTAAAGTAAAGAAGAGGACCAGCGGGTTAGGGGCGACCAAGATGGCGCGGGCAAAGCCGGATGACATAGCCCGTGCCTGATGACACCAAAAGACAAGGATCACGCCATGGACGAGCCGTTAAAGGGAAAAAAGAAGCATCTGCCTTAGGAAAGGAGCATATTCGTAGAATATGCTGCCACCTGTGCCTTAGAATTGTAACCCGGGCTCCCCTATATAAGGAGCACCAGGGCCTCCATAGTGAAGGAGGGTGAATAGATCAATCATTCTTGGTCTAAGGTAGAACTCTAGGGATAGAGAACAAGGGGTAAGAGACATCGTCTCCTTCTTGTTGAGAGCCTGAGGAGCACATGTAAACACCATTGATAGAGAATATACAAGAACTTCTGTGCGTGGAATCACCACGTTCTCCCTCCCTGGATTCAACTAGCACTCATTGGCCCCATCTTTAGCCTATCCATGGCATATGTCGTGCCACCACCACGACAGCTAAACTCTCTCTCCTCATCTCCTCCCCTGCTGCATGTCACTCTGTGGTGATCCCCTCCTCCTCTTTCTGACCGTACCTTTATTATTGCCCAGGACCACCTCTACCGACCGCGCCGGCAAGCTCCAACGAAGCCACCGTCGGCCACCACCGTGTGAGCCACCTCTTGGCGTCGAAGCCCACCTTGCCGCCTATCGTTGGGACCGTCGTCGTGGGCCGCTTCACCTCCTCCCCTCCATGGCTCCTCTCCGCCCTGCTGGTAAGCCCCCGCTGCCGCCCAGCTCCGCCCTAGGGTTTGAGCTTGCCGCCATCCTATCGGACGTGGGAGACAATGCCCAGCCATCAGATCCCGCCTAATCCAACAGTCGAGGTTGCCAGATACCCCTTCGCCGGCTCTGTGCCGCTGACGACCAGGCTGCACCCGTCAGCAATTTGAAAACCACCTCCCGCCTGCACCGGTGCGGGATGGGCCGGCTAGCGCTCTGTGTGGCCCAGCTCCCTTCAGATCTGGCCCATACGCCTAGTTGCTCCGTTTTTTTCTTTAAGTCTAGGATTTTAAATCTAATAAATATGCATGTTTGGTTTAATTACCAAATAAAATTAAAACTGCCTTGTTTAGCCCAGATAAAAATATAGACATGTAACCACATGTTTTGTACAACATGCAGAACCAAAACTTATGCAAATTAGTAAACCCACTTTTTCCGAGAATTTATCTACAAAAAGGTATCATTTTTAATCAATAATTTCCTCTATGAGCTAGACTTACCCAAATGAGTTGGATCAAAGTTTCTATGAAAGGTATTTTCTATACATACCACTTAGACTTTATCTCATGTCAAGGTGAACCCTATTTTTACCTCACTAAAAATAACAAAAGCAAGACCAGTCTGAATTTAGAAAATTCCCTAGACCAAACCTTGATTCCAATTGACCCAATTCCAACTCTCCTGGATGAGCTACATCCATATCTACCCAACCCTAGGAGATCACTAAATTTTGAGCTTCTGTAGATTTGTAGTGAATTAAACACTTCTGCATGTGACTTTATAACTAGATAAATCACTACAGTAGCTCTGCTACTCCAAAAAGAGTGAATCCAATTACTATAGAAAGGAATTCAGAATACCTACCATGTGGCTCTGGTTTCCGATCAAAAGCTAATGTAGATTAAATATGGTGAAAAAGACAAAAATCCTCCAGAACTCCCTTTGGGATTTTCCTGAGGGCATTCTGGTAAATATTTTGTCATGTTTCCAACTCTCAGTGAACAAGTACATAAAAATCTACTTAACCATCCAAGGAAATAATTTTTGGATCTCCAGAACTTTTCTGGTAAATTATTTCCTAAAACTAGAGCTTTTATCACTAGAATATTCATAAGAAATTAAAGAAAAGTGATAAAATAGTGAAACCACTTTTGTTGGCCTTATTTTGTCAATACCTACCTGATGGTATCATATTTGCATATTGATATCATACAGACCCAAGCCTAGTTCTAAATCCCCTTAACAAGTGGTATTTGAACAAATACATCATAAAACAAAGACCACAAGGGCAATTAAAGTAATTCCAATTACAACACACTCAATCTATCAGAACCTACTGAGTTGAGTATTGTGTGGTATAATTGTTTGCGGTATTGTAATGATGCATGTATGCCTTGTGTTGATTGTGGTTTGGTTTGCTTGCGTGTGCTATGTTGACGACGATAGTTGTGGTGAAATCAGAGATCAGAAGATGGTTCTTATTATTGGTATTATTGGGTATTCTAAGAAAAAGTCCAGGGACAATTATGCCATATTGCTGGTCTTAGGCAAGCCACCTTCTTGCTCATAAGTCTTGTCCTACTGTTTTACTTATGCATGTTTTATCTACTGTTTATCAAAACTGCATTTGTTTACTATATGTTGATGTATATGGTAGTGGTTTGGCTCCTCCGAACTATTACACTTTTGAACTATTAAGTACAACCCCCTTGATGACACCTACTTGTCCCTAGTATGGTAGATGGTGTAATACACCATACCTTTTGGAGACCCCCGATTTAACCGAAGCAAAGCTATAGGATGGGAAGACCCCGGAAAACTTTTACCAAATGTTTTATGATAAACCCTTAGTGAGCTGGGACCTCCCAAGAGTTGTTGAGAAAGAAAAAGGTTTTGTTTCACAAAATGCTGAAGAAAGATGGAGGAAAAAGGTTTACGAAAACGCACCCAGTTCTTTGCAGTTTTGCTAGAACAATTAACCCTGTGCAACCACATTACTCTAGAATGGGACGGGGCTGGATTTGATGTTTGTCTATTCTGGTATAAGCTGCCTCGTAACAACTATAGGGGATAAAAATCCTTGGACGGTGGGCCTTCTCACATAAGGGTCCATGTGGGACATCGACCTAGAGAAGGAACGAAGGGCCTGCGAGCCTCCACACGTTACTAGGAGCCCCTCATTGAAAGGGCACACTCGTGGAGTGGAAAAAGCGCTCTGGTTGGTCCTTGGTACCCGATGTCCCGGTGTTGAGGGGAACAACACTCTTGGGGTAGGCACTTATATTGGAGTGGGCATCCGGAGAGTCTTGATCGGTTACTCGACCCATGATCGACGTAGATCAGGGTAGTGTACCCAGATGGTGTGGGTAAAGTGTACAACCTCTGCAGAGTGTAAATCTATTCAAATAGCTGTGTCCGCGGTCATGGACAGTTGGGAAGGTTGCTGTAGAGCGGTGCTGGTTTTGTTTTCAAAAAGGATTTCAGAAAAGAAATGGCTTTGGAAATGTTTTGACCATGGGATGGTCGTAAAGGAGAAAGGTTTTGACCATGGGATGGTCGGAAGGAGGAGAAAGGAGTTTGGTCGTGGGACGACCTGAAGACGGGAACAAATGGGTGACCCAGTCCTAATGTTTTCCAAAACTTTTGAAAAAGGTTTCTAAAACGTTTTACAAAAGTTTTCAACAAAGATATGTAGATGCTATATCTATAAGAGAAACTAATTGAGAAAAGAACCTCTCTTGGAGCCCTCCTACTACCACAGCCATAATGCATATCCTCTTGTTATTATTATTATCTTAAGGTGGTTTGTGAGTATATTCAAAGTACTCACTGGCATTGTCCTTGGATAGTAACTTGATCAGATATCAAGAAGAGGTGAAGTGGACGACTATGCGAGCTAGGATGTTCTCCCAGTCAGTTGCCTGTAGGTTAAGGCATGGCTCGGGCTCTACGCTTGATGAAGTTCCGCTGATGTTGATCGATGTAGCCATAAGGGCAGATAAGGTATGACAGGTATTCATTATGTATTAGATGTTTACTTTGATACTTGTCGGTTATGTGCCACGACTAACTGATCATGGGATCATGGTTGTATGCATAACACGGATTCTCGGAGGATTAATCTAGGGGCCCCACAAAATATATACACCCATACTTTATAGATGTTGATCAAATTTATATTTTTTCTGCTTTATCTATTACTAGTAAGTTGCACGTGCCTTGCACATGAGACTCAGATAGTAAATGTGTGACATATCATCACTATATAATATTATATTTGGTAAAGCACAATAAATTATAAATTTGATCAACATCTATAATGTATGGGTGTATATTTGGTCCTTGTACTTTGTATGTCATGTAGAAGTCAAATATTATTAGCGACCTAACACATGAAATATTGATAACATGGTCTAGAGAAACAAGGGAGAAGATTCTTGTATGATGGAGAAGTTTGTTTTGAGGTTTGTGCATAGCATTCATTATGCCGAATACTATCAATAGAATCTTCTAGATGCTAGAATGGAAAAGAATATCCAACGGCTAAAAATGCTAGGATTCACGAATCTTGATCCAACGGTCGACATTCAAAGTTATTCGTACACTATATAGTGGTAAGATAAGATAAGATAAGATCGTGCAGAAGTCAACGATTATTAGCTACGAGGGAGAAGATTCTAGTATGATGGAGAAGTGTGTTTTGAGGTTTGTGCATAGCATTCATTATGCTGAAGACTATCAACAGAATCTTCTAGATGCTAGAATGGAAAAGAAGATCCAATGGCTGGAAATGTTGGGATTCACGAGTCCTGATCCAGCGGTCAATATTGAAAGCTATCCGTACACTATATAGTGGTAAGATATCTCTATTTGTACTACTATAATGGAGCAGTTTTGAATTGGATCCATAGCACCAATCCTGATTGTTGGGTTATTAGATCCAATGGTTCAGAGAAGTTGGATTCGTGTTGAATAATACCTAGAGCAAACTCCACCATGCATGTTCTAAAACCATCATGCCACCACCCCCAAAATTTCATAGCACAGTAGGTTGTATTCTCTCTACTACTATAGTGGAGGAGTTTTGAATTGGATCCATAGCACCAATCCTGACCGTTGGGCTGTTAGATCCAATGGTTCAGAGCAACGAGATTCGTGTTGAATAGTACAGACCTAGAGCAAACTCCACCATGTTCTAGAACCATCATGTCACCACCCCCAAAATGCATAAATTAATTATATTAATAATAACTATATACACATATTGAGAATACAACCTATTGTGCTATCAAATTTTGGGGGTGGTGACATGATGGTTCTAGAACATGGTGGAGTTTTCTCTAGGTACTATTCAACATGAATCTAGCTGCTCTGACCATTGGTTCTAACAGCCCAACCGTCAGGATTGGTGCTATGGATCCAATTCAAAACTACTCCATTATAGTAGTAGGGATAGAGAAAATCTTACCACTATATAGTGTACGAATAACTTTGAATATTGACCGTTGGATCAAGACTCACGAATCCCAACATTTCCAGCCATTGGATCTTCTTTTCCATAATAGCATCTAGAAGATTATATTTTTTGAATGGTCTAGAAGATTCTATTTATAGTCTTCATCACAATGAATGCTATGCACAAAACTCAAAACACACTTCTCCATTATTTTAGAGTCTTCTCCCTCGTTTCACTAGACCATGTGCTACCAAAAATTTCATGTTTTAGTAGATAGCTAATAATTGTTGACTTCTTGATGATCTTACCACTATATAGTGTATGGACAACTTTGAATATTGATCGTTGGATCAAGACTCGCGAATCCCAACATTTCCAGCCGTTGGTTCTTCTTTTCCATTCTAGCATCTAGAAAATTCTACTGATAGTCTTCATCACAATGAATTTTATGCACAAAACTCAAAACACACTTCTCCATCATTCTAGAATCTTATCCCTCATTTCTCTAGACTATGTTACCAAAATTTTATAGTTTTAATAGTTAATAATCATTGACTTATACATGATATACAAAGTACAAGAACGAAATATACACCTAATAAGATTATTCTACTCCCTCCGATCCAAATTATTGTTCTCAGATTTGTCTAGATTCGGTTGTATCTAGTCATGTTTTAGTGCTAGATACATCCGAATCTTGACAAATTTGAGAACAATAATTTGGATCGAAGGGAGTAGAATGTTGGAGTAGTGTTTTTTGAGGTTTGTGTATTGCGTTCATTGTGCTAAAGATGTACTATCCATAATATATTCTAGTAGAGATACTAGCTAGTAGAATGGGAAAGAAGATCCAACGACTAGCAATGTTGGGATTCACGAGTCTTGATCCAACAGTCAATTTTGAAGTTATTCGTACACTTTATAGTGGTAAGATAAGATAAGATAAACAATAGTATTTTCTAGAGATGATGCTACAATGGAACAGTAGATCCAACGGCTGGCAATGTTGGGATTCACGAGTTTTGATCCAACTGATCAATATTAAAAGTTATTTACAGAAAATATAGTGGTAAGATATGATAAGAAATACTATCAATAGTATCTACTAGATACCATAATGGAAAAGAAGATCCAATAAGTTGGCAATGTTGGGATTTGCGAGTCTTGATCGAACGGTCAAAATTCTAAGTTATTCGTACACTATAGTGGGTAAAATAATGTACTATCCATAGTGTATCTTCTATTAGATGCTAGCTAGAATGGACTAGTAAAAGGCACGTGCCACACACGTATATATTGTATGAAATGTGATTTAGCAAACTTTAAGTTGTTATTATTAACCAATAGTCTTGTTAGAGAAAAGTGCATACATTAAGTCTACTAGTAAAAGGCATGAGCTACACACGTATATACCGTATGAAATGTGATTTAGCAAACATCAACCAATAGTCCTGTTAGAGAAAAAGGCATACATTAAGTCTACTAGTAAAAGGCATGAGCCGCAGACGTATATGCTATATGAAATGTGATTTAACAAACATTAAGTTGTTATTATTAATCAATAGTCTTGTTAGAGTAAAAAGGCAAACATTAATTCTATTAATAATAACTATCTACACACATTGAGAATATAGCCTACTGTGCTATGATTTTTTTTGGCGGGGGTTACATGGTGGAGTATGCTCTATAGGTACTGTTCAATACGAATCCAGCTGCTCTGGACCATTGGATCTAACAACCCAATGGTCAGGATTGGTGTTATTAATAATAACTATCTACACATATTCAGAATATAGCCTACTGTGCTATGAAATTTAGGGGGGTGGGATGTTGACATGATGGGTCTAGAACATGGTGGAGTTTGCTCTAGGTACGTACTAGCTGTTCAACATGAATCTAGCTGCTCTGAACCATTGGAGCTAACATCCCAACGGTCAGGATTTGTGTTATGGATCCAATTCAAAACTACTCTATGAAAGTAGTAGAAGAAAAGAAGATCACATTGTATAGTGTACGATACAAATAACTTTGAACTTTGATGTTGGATCTAGACTAAATTGTGATGTTGGATCTAGACTTTCACAAAGCTAAAATGTCTTATATTTGTGAACGAGGGAGTAGCATCTAGAAGATTCTATTGTTAGTCTTCAGCATAATGAATGCTATGCACAAATCTCAAAACTGAAGGGTTCGTAGCATGGAAAACAAAAAAATTCTACCGCAAGAACAAACAAAACCCAGATCTAATCTAGACAAAAGCCAAGATCTAATCTATTAGACATGAGCAACGAGATAGATCGGTACTAACCCTCGTAGAACCGAAAGCGTTACGAGATTAGATCTCGTGGATGATGTAGTCGATCACTTGCCGATCTCAAGATCATGTGGACGATCCTTCCGACGCCGCGTTCCAGCAGCGCTTCCGCAGACGGTCACACGTGCGGAGTCGAAGCAGACCTTCCTCTCCCCGTTCCAGCGAGCAGCGGAGGTAGTAGATCTTTTCCACGGAATCCCAGCAGCACGACGGCATGGTGATGGTGGTGGAGGTGAGAATTCTGCAGGGCTTCGCCTATGCCTGTGCAGAAGAAAGGTGGAGGAGAGAGGCGGCTGAGATTGGTTGTTATGAGAGGAGGGGCAAGAGGGGGCGCCCCCTCCCTTCTATTTAAAGGAGGGAGGCGCGCCTGGGGAGGGGGAGTCCTAGTAGGACTCCCCTCCTCCTTGGGCCGGCGGGTTGGGGGGAGGAGTCCTCCTCCCCCCACGAATCTGTGTATTGCCACACTTGGACTCCCTTGATCCCTTTCTTGGTTTTCAAGTAAACCCCAAGAAATCCTCTAGAACCTTCCAGAACATTCCGAAACCTTCTAGAATCTGCACACAAACACTCCGGAACATTTCCTAACTTAGAAAATGATCCCCAATATATGAATCTTATTCTCCGGACCATTCCGGATCTCCTCGTGATGTCCCGGATCCATTCCGAGACTCCGAACAACATTCGGTCTCCAACGAAAATTCCATATCTACTTAAAACAACTTCGAACCTTAAGGGTGTCACCCTACGGTTCGTGAATATGCAGACATGATGAAGACACCTCTCCGATCAATAACCATCAGCGGGATCTGGAGATCCATAACGGCTCCCACATACTCAACGATTACTTCGTGATCGATAGAACCATTTAACATACGAAACCAATTCCCTTTGTCACGCGATATTCTACTTATCCGAGGTTTGATCGTCAGTATCTTCATACCTAGTTCTTCCTCGTTACTGATAAGTACTCTTTACTCGTTCCATGTTATGTCATCCCTTGTGACCCAGTCACATGCTTGCAAGCTATCTAGATGACATTCCACCGAGAGGGCCCAGAGTATATCGATCCGTCATATGGATGGACAAATCCCAATCTTGGTCTATGCGCTTCAACACATACTTTCAGAATACCCAATGACACCTTTATAACCGCCCAGTTACAAAGCGGCGTTTGATGTCATCAAAGTACCCATCCGGTGATGGTGATTAACATAACCTCATGGTCGAAGGATTAGGTTACTATGTATTTCAAAGCTTACAGCAATACGAACTTAATGACCTGATCTTATGCTACGCTTACTATGGGTGTGTGTCCATCACATCATTCTCCTAATGATATAACCTTGTTATTAATCACATCCAATGTCCATGATCAGGAAACCATGATCATCAATCAATCAACAAGCTAGTTCAACAAGAGGCTTACTAGGGATTCTTTTATGTTTACAAAACACACAAGTATTAGTGTTTCCTAATAATACAATTATAGCATGGGATGTAAACTTTCATCATAAACACAAAGATATAATAATAACCACTTTTATTATTGCCTCTTGGGCATATCTCCAACAGTCTCCCACTTGCACTAGAGTCAATAATCTAGATTACATGGTAATATACCTAACACCCATGGCGTTCTAGTGTTGGTCATGCTTTGCTCTAGGGAGAGGTTTAGTCAACGGATCTGCTACATTCAGATCAGTGTGTACTTTGCAAATCTTTATGTCACCATCTTGGACATACTCGCGAATAGCATGGAACCGTAGCTTGATGTGCTTCAGCTTGCTATGTGACCTTGGCTCCTGTGCATTAGCTATGGCACCTGTGTGGTCACAGTAGATGGCCATCGGGTCCAACGCACTGGGAACCACGCCAAGTTCAGCAATGAACTCCTTCATCCATATGGCTTCTTGTGCAGCCTCCGAAGCAGCTATGTATTCCGATTCAGTTGAAGATTTCGCCACAACGCTCTGCTTGGCACTCCTCAAGCTCACTGCAGCACCATTCAAAATAAATACGTATCCATACTGTGACTTTGAGTCATCTAGATCGGTGTTCCAACTAGCATCAGTGTAACCATTTACAACAAGCTGTTCATCACCTCCATAAGAAAGAACCATATCCTTAGTCCTATTCAGGTACTTTAGGATATTCTTGACCGCTGTCCAGTGTTCCATTCCAGGATCACTTTGATATCTGCTAGTCAAACTAACAGCATGTGCTATATCCGTTCTTGTACACAGCATGGCATACATGATAGAACCTATGGCCGAGGCATAGGGAATTTTATTCATCTTTTCTCTATCTTCTGCCGTAGCCGGACTTTGAGTTTTACTCAAGGTCTTACCTGACAACATGGGCACGAACCCTTTCTTGCTCTCTTCCATTCTAAACTTCTTTAGAACTTTGTCTAAGTATGTACTTTGTGAAAGCGCTATTAGGTGTCTTGATCTATCTCTATAAATCTTGATGCCTAGAATATATGTCGCTTCGCCAAGATCCTTCATCAAAAACTATTATTCAAATAGGTTTTGACGCTATTAAGAAGTTCTATATCATTCCCAATCAACAATATGTCATCTACATATAGTACTAGGAATGCTACAGAGCTCCCACTCACTTTCTTGTAAATACAAGCTTCTCCATAAGTTTGTATAAATCCAAAGTTTTTGATTACTTTATCAAAACATTGATTCCAACTCCGGGATGCTTGCTTCAGTCCATAACTGGAGCGCTGAAGTTTGCATACCTTGTCAGCATCTTTAGGATCGACAAAACCCTTGGGTTGTACCATATATAACTCTTCCTCAATGTCACCATTAAGGAACGCCGTTTTGACATCCATCTGCCAAATTTCATAATCGAAATATGCAGCGATTGCTAACATAATCCTCACAGACTTTAGCTTCGCTACTGGTGAGAAAGTCTCATCGTAGTCAACTCCTTGAATTTGTCGGAACCCTTTCGCGACAAGTCGAGCTTTATAGACGGTAACATTACCATTAGCATCTGTTTTTCTTTTGAAAATCCATTTGTTCTCGACAGCCTTACGGCCATCCGGTAAGTCCACCAAAGTCCATACTTGGTTTTCGTACATGGATCCCATTTCGGATTTCATGGCTTCTAGCCATTTCTCGGAATCTGGGCTCACCATAGCTTCTTCATACGTCGCAGGGTCATCAGTGTTGTCCACTAACATGACGTTCAAGGCAGAGTCATACCACTCAGGAGTGGTACGGACCCTCGTTGACCTGCGAGGTTCAGTAGTAACTTCGTTCGAAGTTTCATGATCATCATCATTAGCTTCCTCTCCAGTTGGTGCAGGCGGCACAGAAACATCTTCCGGTGCTGCGCTACTCTCAACTCCGAAAGAAGGTTCAATAACCTCGTCGAGTTCTACTTTCCTTCCAATTACTTCTTTCAAGAGAAATTCCTTCTCCAGATAGGATCCATTCTTAGCAATGAAAACTTTGCCTTCGGATCTATGATAGAAGGTATACCCAATTGTTTCTTTAGGGTATCCTATGAAGATGCATTTCTCCGCTTTGGGTTCAAGCTTATCAGGTTGTAACTTCTTTACATATGCTTCGCAACCCCAAACTTTAAGGAACGACAACTTAGATTTCTTTCCAAACCACAATTCATACGGTGTCGTTTCAACGGATTTAGATGGTGCCCTATTTAAAGTGAATGCGGCTTTCTCTAATGCATAGCCCCAAAATGATAACGGTAAATCTGTAAGAGACATCATAGACCGAACCATATCTAAGAGAGCTCGATTACGACGTTCGGACACACCATTACGCTGTGGTGTTCCCGGCGGTGTCAACTGTGAAAGTATTCCACATTTCTTCAAATGCATGCCAAACTCATAACTCAGATATTCACCTCCACGGTCAGAACGCAGAAACTTAATCTTCTTGTTACGATGATTTTCCACTTCACTTTGAAATTCCTTAAACTTCTCGAAAGTTTCGGATTTATGTTTCATAAAGTAGACATACCCATATCTACTCAAGTCATCCGTGAAAGTGAGAACATAACGATATCCACCACGCGATGCTACACTCATTGGACCGCACACATCGGTATGTATTATTTCCAATAAATCCGTAGCTCGCTCCATTATTCCAGAAAATGGAGTCTTAGTCATTTTTCCCATTAGACATGCTTCGCATCTTTCAAGTGATTCAAAATCAAGTGA
This sequence comes from Avena sativa, assembly GCA_916181665.1. Taxonomy (NCBI): domain Eukaryota; kingdom Viridiplantae; phylum Streptophyta; class Magnoliopsida; order Poales; family Poaceae; genus Avena; species Avena sativa. The sequence goes on along the minus strand of OV702292.1, from coordinate 258,178,040 downwards.
TTCAAGAAGTCCATCAGAATGGAGTTTCTTCATATGCTTCACTCCAATGTGACCAAGACGACAGTGCCACATGTATGTAGAATTATCATTCAATTTTATTCGTTTAGCATCTATGTTGTGAACATGTGTATCACTACTATCGAGATTCAATAAGAAAAACCATTCATCTCAGGTGCATAACCATAAAAGATATTACTCATATAAATCGAACAACCTTTATTCTCAGACTTAAAAGAGTAACCTTCTCGCAATAAACAAGATCCAGATATAATGTTCATGCTTAACGCAGGCACCAAATAACAATTATTTAAATTTAAAACTAATCCCGATGGTAGATGTAGAGGGAGTGTGCCGACGGCGATCACATCAACCTTGGAGCCATTTCCAACGCGCATCGTCACCTCGTCTCTCGCCAGTCTTTGTTTATTCCGCAGCTCCTGTTTCGAGTTACAAATATGAGTAACCTAACCAGTATCAAATACCCAGGCACTACTACGATTACTAGTAAGATACACATCTATAACATGTATATCGAATATACCTTTCTTCTTGATGTTGCCGTTCTTCAGATCCGCCAGGTATTTGGGGCAATTACGCTTCTAGTGACCAGCACCCTTGCAGTAGAAGCACTCAGTTTCAGGTTTGGGACCAGCCTTGGGCTTCTTAGCAGGTGCGGCAGCTTTCTTGCCGTCCTTCTTGAAGTTGCCCTTGTTTTTAGGCTTGCCCCGTTTCTTGAAATTGGTGGTCTTATTGACCATCAACACTTGGTGTTCCTTCATGATCTCCACTTCAGCAGTTTTCAGCATGGACGATAGTTCAGGCAACGTCTTGTTCATGCAGTGCATATTGCAGTTCATCACAAAGTTCTTGTAACTTGGTGGCAGTGATTGGAGGACACGATGAATCCCCAATTCATTAGGAATCGGTATCCCCAACTCTCGGAGTTTGTTTGCGTGCCCAGACATGGTGAGCACGTGCTCGCTAACGGAGCTACCCTCTTCCATCTTGCAGGTAAAGAACTTCTCGGAAGCTTCATAGCTTTCCATGGCCGCGCGAGTCTCAAAAATGAGTTTGAGCTCCTTAATGATCTCAAACGGGTCATGGTGCTCAAAGCGCTTTTGAAGCTCCGATTCTAAACCGTACAGGATGGCACACTGAACTGTGGAGTAGTGATGTTTCCGAGTGGCATAAACATTCTTTACGTCATCGGTGGCATCTTCTGCAGATGGGTCACCTAGCGGTGCTTCGAGCACATAGGTTAACTGACCAGCCCTAAGGACGATCTTCAGTCCACGAAACCAGTCCGTGAAATTGCTTCCATTGTTCTTAAGCTTTTCTTTCTCTAGGAACACATTGAAATTGATGGAAACGTTTGCCATAATCTACAACAATTTTGCAAGTTTATGATAAATAGTGTTCAAATTTAATTCTTAAATCAACTAGGTGAACTCCCACTCAAAACAACATCCCTCGAGTTGTTTTAGTGATTACACGAACCAAATCCACTACACCAAGTCCGATCATCACGTGAGATGATGTAGCTTCATCGGCGAACAATCTTCATGTTCATCATATCAATCATATGACTCATGCTCTACCTTTCGGTATTCCGTGTTCCGAGACCATGTCTGTTCATGCTAGGCTCGTCAAGGTTAACCTTAGTTTCTGCATGTGCAAATCTGGCTTGCACCCGTTGTATGCACACATAGAGTCTATCACACCCGATCATCACGAGATGCTTCGAAACAACGAGTCTTAGCAACGGTGCCAACTAAGGACGAACACTTTATTACTTGATATTTAGTGAGAGGGATCATCTTATAATGCTACCGTCGCGATCTAAGCAATACAAGATGCATAAAGGATTAACATCACAGGCAATTCATAATTAGTGTGATATGATATGGCCCTTTCTTCTTATGCCTTCGATCTCCATCTCCAAAGCACGGACATGATCTCCATCATGACCAGCATTGCGTCAAGGTCCGTGGCGCCGCTTCATGGTTGTCCATCATCACTAGCAACTATTACAACTACTTGGAACAAAGCTATTACAAGATGAATAGACACGCAGGTCTTAACAGAATTAAAGACAACCATTAGGCTCCTGCCGGTTGCCATATTACAACAAGGATCATTGCATACATCAGATACAATCACAATCACATGTAGGCCATATCACATCACAAAACCCCTGCAAAAACAAGTTAGACGCCTCTAATTTTCTTTGCAAGTTTTACGTGGCTTGGGGCTTTCGACTAAGAACGCATCTTACCTACGAAACTGAACCACAACGTTGATACAAGTGCTATCAAGTGCAAAGTGTAGATTTGATCTATACTATGATGGGAGAGACAGACACCCGCAAAGCCACTTGTGCAAAACTAGTTGCACGTCAAGCGTGGAGCAAGTCTCATGTACGATGACATGTAATGTTAGCCCGAGCCGCTTCATCCCACCATACCGCAAGATGCAAAGTACACACATAGCAAAAGACGACACGAGCACCAATGCCCACAACCTCATTGTGTTCTACTCGTGCAACAGATTTACGCATAGACAAGGCTCTGATACCACTGAAGGGTTCGTAGCATGGAAAACAAAAAAATTCTACCGCAAGAACGAACAAAACCCAGATCTAATCTAGACAAAAGCCAAGATCTAATCTATTAGACATGAGCAACGAGATAGATCGGTACTAACCCTCGTAGAACCGAAAGCGTTACGAGATTAGATCTCGTGGATGATGTAGTCGATCACTTGCCAATCTCAAGATCATGTGGACGATCCTTCCGACGCCGCGTTCCAGCAGCGCTTCCGCAGACGGTCACACGTGCGGAGTCGAAGCAGACCTTCCTCTCCCCGTTCCAGCGAGCAGCGGAGGTAGTAGATCTTCTCCACGGAATCCCGACAGCACGACGGCGTGGTGGTGGTGGTGGAGGTGAGAATTCTGCAGGGCTTCGCCTATGCCTGTGCAGAAGAAAGGTGGAGGAGAGAGGCGGCTGAGATTGGTTGTTATGAGAGGAGGGGCAAGAGGGGGCGCCCCCTCCCTTCTATTTAAAGGAGGGAGGCGCGCCTAGGGAGGGGGAGTCCTAGTAGGACTCCCCTCCTCCTTGGGCCGGCGGATTGGGGGGAGGAGTCCTCCTCCCCCACGAATCCGTGTATTGCCCCACTTGGACTCCCTTGATCCCTTTCTTGGTTTTCAAGTAAACCCCAAGAAATCCTCTAGAACCTTCCAGAACATTCCGAAACCTTCTAGAATCTCCACACAAACACTCCGGAACATTTCCTAACTTAGAAAATGATCCCCAATATATGAATCTTATTCTCCGGACCATTCCGGATCTCCTCGTGATGTCCCGGATCCATTCCGAGACTCCGAACAACATTCGGTCTCCAACGCAAATTCCATATCTACTTAAAACAACTTCGAACCTTAAGCGTGTCACCCTACGGTTCGTGAATATGCAGACATGATGAAGACACCTCTCCGATCAATAACCATCAGCGGGATCTGGAGATCCATAACGGCTCCCACATACTCAACGATTACTTCGTGATCGATAGAACCATTTAACATACGAAACCAATTCCCTTTGTCACGCGATATTCTACTTATCCGAGGTTTGATCGTCAGTATCTTCATACCTAGTTCTTCCTCGTTACTGATAAGTACTCTTTACTCGTTCCATGTTATGTCATCCCTTGTGACCCAGTCACATGCTTGCAAGCTATCTAGATGACATTCCAGTGAGAAGGCCCAGAGTATATCTATCCGTCATATGGATGGACAAATCCCAATCTTGGTCTATGCGCTTCAACACATACTTTCAGAATACCCAATGACACCTTTATAACCGCCCAGTTACGAAGCAGCGTTTGATGTCATCAAAGTACCCATCCGGTGATGGTGATTAGCATAACCTCATGGTCGAAGGATTAGGTTACTATGTATTTCAAAGCTTACAACAATACGAACTTAATGACTTGATCTTATGCTACGCTTACTATGGGTGTGTGTCCATCACATCATTCTCCTAATGATATAACCTTGTTATTAATCACATCCAATGTCTATGATCAGGAAACCATGATCATCAATCAATCAACAAGCTAGTTCAACAAGAGGCTTACTAGGGACTCTTTTATGTTTACAAAACACACAAGTATTAACGTTTCCTAATAATACAATTATAGCATGGGATATAAACTTTCATCATAAACACAAAGATATAATAATAACCACTTTTATTATTGCCTCTTAGGCATATCTCCAACAAAAACACACCTTTCAATAATTCTAGAATATTTTCCATCATTTCTCTAGAGCACGTGGAGTATTAGGTAGGAGTAGCTAGGTTGATTTCTACATGATACAGTACAAAGTAGAAGAACCAAATATACAACCGATACTTTATGGACGTGGCTCAAAATTAAAATTATTTTTTGAGCTTCATCTATTATAATTATAATTTTATAGTCCCGTGCAAGGCACGTTCAACTTTATAGTGGATGTCCAGACCATGTTGGGGTGACAACTGCTTACGACTATCTCTTCGATTTCTGTGTCAAGTACTGTATCTGAATGGAAATGGTTTTTTTACTCGTGTGGAGACCAGGAGGCCACCTCTCACGGACTCGACCTTCTTCCTCCTCCTCTTCGCGACTATAGCTCTTCTCTGCCAGATTGGTTTGCCCATTTTCATTCCTTTTTTCTATGCTTTTTCACCCGCATGACCGGGAACAAGTCATGCCACAAAAGGGCTCGTGCCGTGATGGCGAAGCTGGCGGAAGAGAAGAAGTTGAGTTGTCGTTCTGCCATTATGTTGCTACCGGTACCATGCGATGCAACGATCAAAGGATCCCAGTTGAATCCCTCGGTTGCAGGTGAGAGGTCTTCAACTCAAGGTTCTTCGAAGCCGCCACAGCTAGGGACAGATACCTTCAGGAAAATCTTCATTCTTGTGCAACTTTCCATGTCTTTGACTGTTTCTTGATTTGCTCATTTACCTAAAAAAAGCACATCCTTCCTCAATGGTGTTTCTAGGTTGGGCTGTCTTCGGATTCCCTCAGCACTCCTGTCTGCAGAATCATCTTCACCGTCACCGATGGAGACTGATACCTTCATGTAAATCTCCGTGCTTGGGCAACTTTCCATGTCTTTGACCGTTTCTTGATTCGCTCATTTACCTATTAGTACATTTTTCTCAATGTTGTTTTAGGTCGGGTGGACTTTGCATTCCCACGGCACTCCTATCTGCAGAATCATCTTCACCATCACCGATGGAGGCTGATCGGTACAGCCTCAAGGTAAGAAATCATTCGAATTGTGATTCTGTGTCTCTCTTCCTTGATAGTTATCTGGGTACACTTCTGAATTTATACTCCATGTTCATCTAACAGAATATTGGCTTCGAGATTGATTTTATGGTGAAAAAGGTGATGGGTGATTTCTGCGTCAAGACTGTAACATCCCAAATCTTTAATCAAGGTTATCAAGATCCAAATCACCCAATTTAGGGTTAACAAAAACTTTTTATCATTAACATAATTAGGAATGCATGTGTGTTTGCATTAATATAGCATTGTTTGGAAATGCCATGTTTGATTGTTCTAACGGTTGTAAAATGATTCAAGGGTGAATGCCACATCATCTAGATCATTCAAAAACAAAATCCAAAGAAAAAGAAATCAAATAAGAGTAAATAATGCAAATGGTCATTTTGACCATTTTAATCCACTAGGCCACTTTAGGTGTTCCTAGAAGTCATTTTTCAAGCAGAAACAATTCTGGATCTTTGCACCCCTTGCTAGTACAAGTAAAGATCTACCAAGGCCCACTTTGAAATCTTACAAAAACATTTAGCCACTAATTTTAATTGGCATTGGAAAATTGAATCCATTGCATATGCATAGATCCCACTTTTCCAAAAACCACTCAAATGAGTTCACCTTGACAATCCCAAGCAACCATAGACTACCAAGCATAAGATCAGAGCCCCCACCAAAAATCTTCTCAAATTTCAAATAAAATTCTCGTGCGGCCATTGTGTCGAACACTTAGTGAGCATTGAATTAACTGCCTAACTATTACTGTTCTAGAGCAGTGATCAAGTGCCACTAAGGCCCCAATCCACTCCCCTTGTCTCCCCTAGTTCCAACCATGCCATCAAGGAGCTACCTCTTAGCCTCTAGCAGCAGTGCCGAGCCACCCTGAGGCCATGCTCGCCGGTCGAGCATGGACAGCTCCAAGCCAACCGCCCTGCCCTCTTCCGTCATGCCTAGGAGGTAGGCGAGACGACACCGCCACCCATTGTCTCTGTCCCGAGCCCTATCAGGCACTGGACCACCGCAGAACACCCGCGCTCTCCGCCTCTACACCATGAACAGACCGCGCCAGAGCGTCGCCACCGACAGCCTCGCACAGACCCCGCCGTGCCCTCAGCTCGTACGCGCACACTCGCCTTAACACCAGCATGCCCCTAGACATCCCCGTTCGCCGCCGATTGACCCATAGCCACCGCACGCCGCGTCGAATGCCGCCTCTGCCGCGCAGAGCACGAGCCGCTCCCGACCACATACCACCGCCCCCAGTCGTGCCTTTACACCGTAGAGGATAGCCAGGAGACCGCGCATCGATCGCCGCTCACAGCCACGCCTCTAGCCGCCCGTAGCCATGTCGCCACCATCGCCTGCCCACGCCGTGTTGTCCGGTCGTCGAGCCAATAAAAGGAGGCCTCCCCCCAGCCTCATTCTGCACACCACTCACCTCCCCTCTCACCATTGAGCATTCCCCACTTCTCCACGGAGCAAGGCGAGCAGCCGTTCGCTGGAATTTTGCCGGAGCTGGCCGCAACAGAGGAGAAGAGGTGTCGTTGATTGCAACTTCCCCAGGAGCCACCGCGACCACGCCTAGGATCATCGTCGTCCACCAGTTCGATCGCTCCCATCGCCACATTAGCTGGAGCCCGGGTAAGCCCCCAATCGACCCCCACCGTGCCGCGTTAGGGTTAGTTCTCGCCGGTGCTGTTCACCAGAGACGACGAATGTCGGTCGTTGATTTTTGTTCTAATCGCACGGTTGATATCGCCCCGTACCGTTTTGGGTATTTAAGTGTCGCTGACATGCAGAACCCCCCCCCCCCCCCCCCGTCAGTTGCCCTATGTGCCGCTGAGTGTCATTGGGCCAGCCCGTTAGATTTCCCGCGCTAGCCCATAGATTCAAATACAGGTTTTTCTATTTAGAATTAAACTAGATTTTGTCCACTTGTTTAAAAATCATTTCAGAGAGATCCACTTAACTAAAATGCATGATTCATATTTTTTTAGAAATATAATTAAAATATCTATCCAAGCCTGTTGGATTTAAGTCATTTGGAGTCAGAGATAATCTATAGTAAAAATACCAAGACAAAGACTTTTCTGCATTCAAACATTTTTCAAAAATCAACCATAATAGCTTTTGAGTTGATTCCAACTCTCAAAAATCACATTTGACCATACCTATCCGAATATGTAAAAATATCTAGGTTTGCATGCAGTGACATTGGACTAGTACCAAAATAATGCTACTAGGGCATTTCTAGTCACTTTATTTCATTTAAATAATAAACTTAAACTTAGTGAAATGTGACCAACACTTTAAATCACATTCCCATGTATTAGAATATGTGGTGATGACATGTGTCCACATGATCTCATATTTTAATTGGAGAATATTAAATCTTAATTAATTTCAATGAGTAGAAATTACTTTTCTAAAATAAAAGGAATGAAACTAGTTCATTAAATCTTTGGATGATTTTGATGATGCTAGATCATCAAGTTGTGCCTTAGTGTGCTAAATAGACTAGTTAAGCATTGTTTGGTGGTTGTGTACCCGTATGTATTTATAGACGATAGTACCGACCAAGTCTACGAGGAGGAGGAGTTCTACCCCGAAGAAGACAAGGAGAATTTCAACCACTTCACCAACCAAGGCAAGCTAGCATTATACAAGTTAACCATGCAAGTTATTACTTGCAAGCCATCATTAACAATGCAAGCTAACACTTGCAAGCTTGATAACCTAAGCAAAATGCCTTAAGCATGCTTTGGTTATACCATTTTGATATATACCCATCCCAAGTTTTACTTGCAAGCTTTACTCTATCTTGCTTTACTAAAGTTATTTACTTTATTTATATATAGCATAAAGAGTATAAAACTTGGCCTATCTAGTTAGACTTAGATGTCATTCTATGGCATGAGATTGATATTAGCATCCCTCATTAGTGAACACTCTTTACCTTACTTGCTAGTGCTAAGCATAAAACTTGATCACTTTAGATGGGAATAGTTGGTGAAAATGATTATGAAAACCTTGGAATGATGAGTCATTCTATTGAGATGTTTTGATAGGTGTTGAGAAACACAAATGGTTTATGATGATGAAAATGTTAGGGCATGAGCCTTAACCCTTTATAAAAACTAATGGTTGGGTTCGGATGCGATACCATTCCAATTTTTACCGTACAACCACAATACCTGAATTGGGTAAGGCTTAGCCAGAAGTTTATATGCATTAGTATGGGTTCCCTCATGGGAGAGGTCTGAGCTGAGGCTACCTCTCGATGTTGTCCACCTATGCAGTGCCCAGGATGGCAGATAGCCATGGCTGGGAGGCCAAGCTCATAGGATAGGTGCTTATACTAGAGTGTGTAATTGAAAGGTTATGATTGATTATCCGCATACTAAGTATGATGATTCAGGGTTATCCCTGATGGATGTATCGAATTTCGTGGTGAAAGTGTACCACCTCTGTAGAGTGTCAAACTATTTGAATAGTCGCATCCGCGGTCATGGACAGTTGGAGTGGCCATATTGTTCCGTCGTCAAATGTTTGTCAAAATGACTTATGAAATGAATGGTGACTTTGACTTGACCACAACAGGGTTGTGAACATGAAAACTAGTTTCCCACTTAAGTGATTTTAGAACTTTATTTTATCTTTCTTTACTTCTGAACTCATCTTGGGTTTCAAACTTAACCTTGCAAATAAATTTAGAGTTTAGCATTCCTACTAGAACTACCTTACTTGTTACTGATAGTTTGTGAGTACTTAAAGAGTACTCATTGCTTTGTCCCTGGCTATTCCCGTGGCCAGACTATGAAGAGGACTATCAGGAGGAAGGACAACAGGATGGCTACGACAACTAGGATCATCTCCCATCGTCAGCATTGCCTGTGACACTGAAGATGGACCCCACCGCTATGTTATTTATGCTGCTACTTGTTTGTACTAAGACTGGATCATGAGATCCTTTTATTTGTGTAAGACCTTATTATGGTTTGTAATGGATGATGTACTGTGATATCCAATCTGCTATCTCTCGCAAAAATGGTAATCCTGGGATTGCGATGTATGGCATAATAGGCATCTGGGATTAAAAATCCGGGTGTTGACAAAGACAGCGGACAGAAGCGCCCTCGTCAAGGAATGCACTAGACTTTACTCCAAACTTGGCCTCCTTAGGAATCTCGCCATGGAATACTTGATTGAGCGTGATGAGCTAAAGCGGCGGAACATCAGCATGATGGAGATGCGGGGCATAAGCTTCGAACGGATCTAGGACCTAGAGGACCAGAAGGGCAAACTCCTGGCCGAGCTGGCAAAGCTGAAGCATGAAACTATCGTCGATCTCCATCAATGAGCCGACACATGGAAGACCTTAGTTAGTACTCCATCTGTTTTCACAATATAAGCCTATTGATAGAGCTAAAAGAGCTTACGAAAAAGGCTTATATATTATGGAACAGAGGGACTAGTTCATGATCGGATATATATAAATTGCAATATTGCCCCGGTAAATTGAAAAACCTTTATTAGTAGTATGAATGTATGATCGTGTACTTGCTGGTAAAATATTTGGTTATTTGGTGAATGTGATATGCATCGCCAGCCACAATGTTGCCAGAGCCAATTTTGGGTGTGATTATCTTTCCTACTGAACTATAGTAGTAATTAGTTATTATCGCTTCCGTGTAGAGCGGTAGCTACCTTGCCATTGTTGTCATGCTGCATCTCACCAACTTCACTTGCTCAAAGCCTCCATTCTTCTTTACTCCAAAAACAAAAGAGCCTCCATTCTTCCGCCATCTTCGGTTTTGGTCCTGCTGATGGCAGTGGCAGCGGTATCCCATTGATGGTGACTTTAGATCAGGACCCCAACTTTGTCTTAGTACAGCTACAATGTAGTATAATCATTGCGCCAATGCTTACAGGGGAAGGAAGAGGTAACTATTGGGGATCCCTCCTGAACATATGTACACTCTCTAGAATTTATAGATTGAAGGGATAACCACTTTTATAGCCATTTAAAAGAGTTTCGAGTGATTTTGTCAAATTAATTCAACCTTTTACTTGATGTGTGTTATTTGGTCGAAAAAAATACAAAACACTATTTAGTTATTTAGTAGTAGTATATAGATTCTTCCAAATTTTGACTAACTTGCGACATCTATTTTGATACGAAGGGAGTGGGATTATGCGTTAGCTACAGACATGGCCTTTATTCTACATAGTGTCAACCTGGTGGGATAATTATCTCTTGAGGAGAGAGGCCTACACATTAAAAGGTGTCTAGATATATTCGTTTCACAAAAGCTAAAACATCTTATATTCTAACAATATAGAGGGGAGAGAGGTACATATATGAGTAAAAAATGAGAGTTGCAAGAACAAGATGATGAATGAATATTCTAACAATGATCTTCTTGACAATTTGTCACCCTGTTACAAAAAAAGCAACAAATCCATGAAAAATGAAAAAATACGCGTGTATTAGTTTTTATGCGATAATGAATGTGTCCCTTGTGCCCTGGCACACACCCGGAAAATATGTGGAATTTCTTGGACCGACTCAACTGCAGCGAGTCTGTCACAAAAAGAAAAAGGAAACGCTATCGTGAAACTAGGTCGAACTTTCTTATCTTATCTTACTACTATATAGTGTACGAATAACTTTGGACGTTGACTGCTCGATGGAGATTGGCAAATTGCAACATATCTAACCTCTGGATCTTTACAATTCTAGCATCTAGAAGATTCAATGGATAGTCTTTAGCACAATGAATGTTATGCTAAAACTTCAAAACACAATTCTCCGCCATTCTAGAATCTTCTCTATCATTTCTCTAAGCATGTTACAATTTTTTTGAGTATTATTATGTACCAAGAACCAAGTATACACCTAATAATTTATGGATATGATGTGGCTCAAAAATTCTTTAATAGTCTCTTGAGCTTTACCTATTATAATTTTATAAATAATGACATGTCTTACTTTCCATCTCATAGCTAGAGATGACATGATAGTCTTTTATTTGAGTCTCACGTTTGTTTTTTTCAAAATGGGGATACCGCAGCCTCGACACTCAAAGGATACACAAATCCCTTTTATTAAAAACCAAGTATCGAGTACAGTTTACGAATCAGATAAGGTTGATACAAACACCAACCATGTGAACAAAGCTAATGGTCTCACAAGAGAACGCACACATCTCATGTGCAAATTATTATGCAAATACTTACTTCAAGAACATAATTTGACCATAAATCTGGTCAATAATATATAATTATATTTAATATTTTTTAACCAATTTATTTATATTCAAAAGATGATTCCAATGGTACAATTTTTGTGACATACAATTCATAAATTGGTGACCAAATTTATGGTCAAATTATTTTTTTCGAGTACATATTTGCCTAATGATCCGGAATGGAGGTAGTATACGACATAGTAGTATTTTCTCCCTAAAAGGGGAGTGTACATGTTTGACTCGTAGGATAGGAAAATTGTAGGAGTAGAAAAAAATGTAGGATTGCAATGTCATGCCCACTTCAATCCTATAGGAATTCATAGGAACCAAAGTGTGTTTGATTCCACCATATGTGTCTGTTTGATTCAAAGGATTTCCCTAGGGATTTTGTAGGATTAAATCCTATAGGAAATTTTCCTACGACGGTTGTTTGATTTGTAGGATTGGTTCCCATAGGATTTTTCCCTAAGGATTCCTTTGTACTAGTTTTCATAGGATATCAAACATCCACCCATAGCTCTTTTTCAGATTCCTATGGTGGAATCAAACGCACTTTGGTTCATATGAATTCCTATAGGATTGGAGTGGGCATGACATTGCAATCCTACATTTTTCCTACTCCTGTGATTTTCCTTACGTAGGAATCAAACATGCCCTAGGAATCTGAAAAAGAGGTATGGGTGGATGTTTGGTTTCTATGAAAACTAGTACAAAGGAGTCCTCCTATGGGAATCAATCCTACAAATCAAACAACCATCGTAGGAAAATAGGATTTAATACTACAAAATTTCTAGGCAAATCCTTTGAATCAAATGGACCCTAACTAGAGTAGGAGTGCTTGAAGTAGAGGCCATTCTCGTGACTATGCATAGCTTTTCGCACTAGGGACTAAACGGAGTCTGCACCTGGGAAAGGTTGCTGGTATGTTCATACCTCCCATCGCATTTGATGCACTTCCTCTAGCTCAGCTCTTGGCTAGTGTAGCAATAATCATATAGTAGAGATCGCTAATTTTTTAGCGGGTTCATCTCGTTATAAAGTGAGATTGCCAAAATTTGAATGACATTAGCGGATTTTTCTTTGAACTACCTAGCGCGACGCAATTCAAAAGTTTCAAACCTACCACCGGCGCCCTGATGAGTGCATATTTGCATCATGTTTTATATTATTTTTTTGCATTATAGATGTAGGATCTTGGTATTTTACAGTGTTCGCGCGCACGTTTTATGTCTCTTTTCACCAGGATTAGGACAGATGATCGATACAATGGACACAATCCTTGGAGCAATTGTACTAGGGAGAAAAGGAGTCAAAAACAACGTAAATCTCTTATTTTGGAAATATCAATAATACTAGAAGAAAACTCGAAGCGATCAAGGCTTATAGACGGTTCAACGACCAACTATACAACTGGAAGACTTTTCCGGCCATATATTTCTGGTCGTATAGTTGGCGTTGCCACCGCCTCCTCAGATAGTTTCACCTCGTGCACCTGGATCGGGGAGACGACATACAGAACACTCAGAAATCTGCGAAAATCTCACCTCCAGAAGGAATCTGGAGGGGGAACTCGCCCAAGGGATCCATCTTCGCCCTACGCAAATCTGGGAAGCCAAGGCATTGATCTTCATCTTCATTAACCACTTCACCACCATCATATCCATCCATCCCATCTTCACCCATCTAGATATTGTTGTAATTTCTGTACTCGTTGTGGATTTATACAAGAACTATTCATTTACAATTGATTCCATTACCATTGCTATGATGTTGATTGCCTCCATGTCTGAGTAGATCCTTAGTTCTTGGGGAGATGGAGAAACCCTAGCATATGATTGAGATAAGATTGAGATTATTATGTTATACATCATTATGTGTATGAGTTAATTGTCTTCATCTTGATGTTGGGAGTTGTGCACCTCCTTAATATTTCCCTCATATGGGGACTTGATGAAGGGGATTACTTGTTAGTAGACGGAGGTATGATAACAATTACTGTGACTATAAAGCTGTTGTCATTCTTTATGTACTAACTTGGGGAATCAAGGAGAACTCATAAATCCATGTTCATGCCATGGGGAAATCCCTTAATAGCAGGATAATACAATTGATGTCGTTTATCTGTCGGTTGTGGTTATGAAGGATGATGTGAGCAGTGGTTGCTGCCTATTTGTCCATATATGGAGCTCCTCCCACATACATACATATCATGAGAATATTTATTATAATAATCTTGATTGCTTAGTCTAAATTGCTAGTGGTGTATCCACCACTCCCTGAGAATGCCTTTTTCCCTATTGCAGTTCTAAGTTCTTTTACACACGCGATTCCTACTTTCCGCATTAGGTTTTACTTTACTTTACTTGCTTAGTTCAACCAAAAACCCAAAAACAACTCTAATATTCTTGCATCTTAAATTTATTCCTTAAGTACTTCGTTTAGTTTTAGTTAAAAGCATTTTAGTCTTTTGCCTACTGCTCTTTGTGGGATCGATATCTTTATTTTGAAACTAGCTACAAACGATCTGTGCACTTGCAGTCATCAAGCTATTTTCTAGCGCCGTTGCCAGGGAGCTTAGCGCTATAAGTCATTTACTTTTAGTTATTTACTTTCATTGTACTAAATTTTAATTTAAGTTGCAGGACTGTAACGATGGACAACACTCAGCATTTAATCTAGCTTGAGGCATTAAGTAAAATGGGTTCGCCCATGGATGCTTTTATAAGTGTCAATAAAAGCATAAATCCGGATGGAATTGAGATCCACCCTTTATTATTTGAACTACGACACTCTAAGAAATTTGCAGGAACCAATGAAGAGAGTCCATATGGACACTTATAATTCTTTGAAGACACTCTCAATTCCTTTATATTCGACGATTGTGATCTTGATATGGTTAAAACCCAGTTGTTTAGACAAACTCTCTCTAATAATGTTTGCGACTGGTATAGATCTTTTTGTGCAGAAGCACCAAGGACTTGGATGGAACTGAGAACCAAGTTCCTATCAAAATATTACTTAGAAAGCAAAGCTCACAGGATGAGAGGTATTATTATCAGTTTCAAAAATAATCCTAATGAGGGTTTGTATGAGGGATATCTAAGGTACAAGAGTTATCTAGATAATTGCCCCCATCATCATTTGCATGATTGTCATACTTTCTATGGAGGTCTTAGTAATGAAAATAGAATGAATTTAGACACCGCTTCTAATGGTAGTTTTATATCTTATACCTATGATGAAGCTTGGAAATTAATAATGAAAATGAGGGAGGCAACAGAAAATATTAAAAATGAGGAGAACATTACAAATAGTTTTTTTGAATATGCTCGTGTTAACGATTTCCTTGCAGATGAAGGGACTTGTGCAATGATTAAAACCCTTGGTATTGATTCTTACTCGGTAAAGAAAATTATTGAGAATTATGCAGGGAATTTATAGGTACCTACAGAATGGGAACCCCAGAAACCCCTCGAAGAAAAGAAGCACACAAGAGAACTAATGGAAGATTTCTCATCTACACCTATTCGAGAGAATATCAAGAAAAAGAAAAAACAGGAAGAACAAGTAAAAATAAGACTAAAGAAACCAGAATAGAACCCCGAAGATACCAATATAAATAATGTCATATTGAAGGATCTTATGGAAGCACGAATGGTGGATAATGAAGTGGTTATGCTAGACTTTGAAACCTCAAAATTCATCGAAGGTAAGGTACGAGGTAACAAAACGTCTAAACCTATGACTCCTATATATTGTGGAGAAACTTTCTTATATGGAATTTGTGAGCCGATATCCACTATAAATATTATGCCTTCATCACTTTATGAAGAACTTTGCTATAATTTAATCCAGATGTGGAACTGGTAGACACTACTATTAAATTGTTTAATAGAACAAATTTAAAATCGGAAGGGGTTATCAGAAACTTCTATGTCTTTATTGGATCACTCATGTACCCCCTTGATTTTCATATTGTTGACTTGCCTCGAGATTCTTTTTCTCCTATTCTTTTAGGCAGGCCTTTTGTTTCCATGACCAAAGCTCGAGTTGATAATAAGAAGGAGACTATTTTGCTGATGTTTGGAGAAGAGGAAATGACATTCCACTTTGCCAAACTAAAGAAGAGGCCATATGAAGTGGAAGGTATCAAGGAAGATAAAATGATTGCCGAGCTGGTAGCAATTCATTTCAGTAATCCACAAGATGAATTAGAGAGGAGCCTAATTAATTGGGAGCAAGCACCGGATGATGAGGAGAGAGAATACATTGATGATTATCTTGATTCCGTTCCGGAAGCACAAAACCCACATGACTACGAAGATTGGTGAGAAAAGGAGATGAAGAACCTCCACCAATTGAGTTGAAACAACTTCTAGACAATATGAGGTATGAGTTTTTAGATAATAAAATAAATGTCCTGTTATTATTAGAAAAAATATGTCAGAAGATGAAACAAATAAACTCATTTCAGTCTGTGTTAAGCATGGTGAAGCCTTTGGATAAACTCTAAGTGATATTAAAGGAATAGATCCATCTATTGTAACCCATAAGATTACTATGCTTGATGATGATGAACCCGTAGTTGATAGCAAAGAAGGCTTAATCTGAAAATGAAAGAAGTAGTAAGAAAAGAGGTTATACGCTTATTAGATGCAGGCATAATGTATCCTATTTCTGACAGTAAGTGGGTTAGCCCAACTCATTGCATACCAAGACAAGGTGGTCTTGATGCATCTATGAATGAGAACGGTGAGCTAGTTCCTGTAAGACCTATTGTTGAATATCGTATGTGCATTGATTTTAGGAAGCTAAACCGTGATACATAGAAAAATCATGAACCTATACCATTTATGGATAAAACTTTAGAAATACTAAGTAATAATTCTTATTTCTGTTTTCTTGATGGTTATTCTGGATATTCTCAAATTGCCATACAACCAGAAGATCAAGAGAAAACAACTTTCACTTGCCCTTATGGCACATATGCTTATAGATTAATTTTGTTTGGCTTATGTAACGCAACAGCAACTTTTGAAGAATGTGTTTTAAAATATTTGATGATTTTGTTGAGAAGACTATGGAAGTTCTAACGAATGATTTTGTTGTTTGTGGAACAACCTTTGATAATTGCCTCTACAATTTAACCAATGTTTTACAGACGTGCAGGCAATCAAATTTGGTTTTAAATTGGGAACAATGCCGTTTCATGGAAATAGAAGGTAAATTTTTGGGGCATAAGGTTTCGGAGAAAGGAATAGAAATAGATAAAACTAAAATAAATGCTATAGAAAATCTTCCAATACCTCAGGACATAAAAAACTTAAAAATGTTTCTCCGACATGCAGGTTTTTATAAGCGTTTTATAAAATATTTTACTAAAATAGCCATGCCTCTCATCAACCTTCTTGAGAAAGAAACTCCATTATACTTAGACCATAACTTTATTGTAGCTTTTGATAACCTTAAAAAGAAGTTAGTTTCAGCACCCATCATGTAATCTCCAAAATGGGATGAACCTTTCGAAATCATGTGTGATGCTAGCTATGCTTTAGGGGCTATGTTAGGACAGCGAGACGGAAAGAATTTAAATGTTATTTATTACGCTAGTAGACCTCTTAATAAGATTCGGAAAAATTATGCTACTACAGAAAAAGAGTTCCTACCTATAATTTTAGCTTGCGACAAATTTAGATCTTACATCATTAATTCTAAGGTAATAGTTCATACGGATCACCAAGCCTTGCTTCACCTCCTTGTGAAAAAGGATGCAAAGCCCTAGTTGATTAGGTGGGTTCTATTACTACAAGAATATGATTCGCAAATAGTAGATAGTATGGGTAAGGATAATCCGGTAGAAGATCATCTCTCTAGGCTAGAGGGAATAATTACCAACCCCGTACCTATAAATGAGTCATTTCCTAGAGAGTATTTAGCAAATGTTCAAATCGCTGATCCTTGGTATGCATATTATGCTAACTATCTCGCAGTAAAATTTATACCTCCTGGTATGACAATAAATCAAAGGATGAAATTCTTTAATGATCTTAAATATTACTTTTGGAATGATCCATATCTATATCATCATGGACCTGACGAAATGATTCAAAAGTTTGTTCCTAACCATGAAATGAATGCGATTTTGCAAGCTTGTCATGATAGCCCATATGGAGGACATCATGCAGGCAAGCGAACTGCAGCAAAGGTACTTCAATCCGGATTCTATTGGCCCACCTTTCTTAAGGACGCACACAGGTATGTAGAACACTGTGATGCTTGCAAAAGAAGAGGCGATATAGGTAGGAGAAAAGAAATGTCCTTGCATTATAGTCCTATAATCGAACCCTTTGATGTATGGGGAATGGATTACATGGGACCTTCTATAGAACCAAATGGTTATACTCATATTCTTGTTGATGTTGATTATGTTACTAAATGGGTTGAAGCTATTCCAACAAGCCATGAAGATGCAGCCGCCTCAGTGAAGATGATCAAGGATGTTATATTCCCTAGGTGTGGAGTTCCTAGATTTTTAATTACTGATGGTGGTTCTCATTTTATGAAAGGAACTTTCAGGAAAATCCTCAGCAAATATGGATTAACTGACCGTGTTGCTTCACCATATCATCCTCAAACGAGCGGTCAAGTGGAACTATCCAACAGAGAATTATAGACCATACTCAAGAAGACGGTGGACAAATCAATAAAAGATTGGTCATACAAGTTAAATGACACTCTATGGGCATACCGTACTGCATTTAAAAATCAAATGGATATGACACCTTATAAGATGGTATATGGTAAGGCATGCCATTTACCTTTAGAATTGGAACACAAAGCTTTCTAGGCAGTCAAGAATTTAAACTATGATCTTAAAGCAGCAGGAGAAAAACATTTATTAGATAGTGATGCTTTAGATGAGTTTAGAAGTGAGGCTTATGAAAATGCTAGATTGTTTAAAGAAAAAGTGAAAAGATGGCATGATAGAAAAATAGAAAATAAGACCTTTAAAAATGGAGACAAAGTGTTGCTCTATAATTCTCGTCTTAAGTTGTTTCTAGGGAAGCTCGGATAGAAGTGGGAAGGTCCCTATATAGTTGAACAAGCTTATTCATCGGGAGCAGTGAATATCAAGGGAAAAACACCCTCTCTTTCATGGGTGGTAAATGGATAATGCTTGAAGCATTATCGAGTAAAACAAGATATATGTGCAGTCACCATACAAGTGATAACCCTAGAAGAGTTGATTGAACAAAGATATGCAAGGGATGGAAACTTCAAGAAAAATGGACTCTAGACAAAATAAGCAACACTACGGTCAAGCTATTGACCATAAAAGAGCTCTTCATGGGAGGCAACCCATGCAAGGTAAAGGCTTGAGTAAGTTTTAAAGTTTTTATGAGCTTGTGTTAAATGAGGAACATTTGAAGCTCTAGCAAAGAAAGAGGAAGATTGATAACGCCAATATTGGTCAAAAATTTAAGTTGTCATTTTTCTATCAAAACTTGATATTTCATTAAGTTTTAGAGTAATAAGCAATCCCTAGAGAAGAAGGAAATTTTGGTGGACACAGAGGGTTTAACGACCAACTATACGACCGGAATAAATATTCCGGCCGTATAGCTGCGGTCGTATAGTTGTTTTAACATCACCCCTTCCATCTACAAAAGGTACTGATAGTTTAACGACCAAGTATATGGCGGGAATAAAAATTCCGTGCGTATAGTTGTCGTCGTATAGATATCGATGCCTTTGACAAAGTTCTTATCTAGGTACTAATAGTTTAACGATCAACTATACGACAGGAATAAAAATTCTTCATGTATATAGATATCGACCCATCTCCAAAAAGAATATTCGGAATACAAAGAGTTTAACAACCAACTATACGGCGGGAATAAAAATGCCCGCCCGTATAGTTCTGGCCGTATAGTTGGTTCCACCGTAGAAGAAATTCTATAGTCGGTTCATAACTATATGGCAGGACCTATACGGGCAGCGCTCGTATAGTTTCTCCTTACGAAAGATGGCTAGGGTTTTTAACCTCTCATTTTAAAGTTGATCGCATCTAACCTTTTTCATTAAGTTTTCGAAGAGCTACACCCTCTAGCCTCGAAAAATCCTCGCCATCCCTATACAAGCCCCTCTAACAACATCCGTGCAGCGAAGCCATGCAACCCTTCCATGTCAACAAGATCTGGAAGAAGAAAGAAGAGAATCCCGTGAAGAGGATCGAAGAAGTAGAGCCTAAAGGATCACCATCACCATCCATACTGGAGATCAAGCCTCTCCCAAACTGGGAGGATGTCAACACCCATATTTTTAATCCCAGATGCTTGTTATGCCATACTTCGCAATCCCAGGACTACCATTTTTGCGAGACATAAAAGAATTGGTACCATAGTACATCATCCATTACAAACCATAATAAAGGTCTTACAAATAAAGGATCTCATGATCTAGTCTTAATACAATCAAAGCAGCGGAAAGTAAATGTACTAGGGGCTCCATCTTCAGGATCACAGGCAATGCTGATGATGGGGAGTGTATTTTCTCCCTAAAAGGGGAGTGTACATGTTTGACTCGTAGGATAGGAAAATCGTAGGAGTAGAAAAAAATGTAGGATTGCAATGTCATGCCCACTCCAATCCTATAGGAATTCATAGGAACCAAAGTGTGTTTGATTCCACCATATGTGTCTGTTTGATTCAAAGGAATTCCCTAGGGATTTTGTAGGATTAAATCCTATAGGAAATTTTCCTACGACGGTTGTTTGATTTGTAGGATTGATTCCCATAGGATTTTGCCCTAAGGATTCCTTTGTACTAGTTTTCATAGGATATCAAACATCCACCCATACCTCTTTTTCAAATTCCTGTGGTGGAATCAAACGCACTTTGGTTCATATGAATTCCTATAGGATTAGAGTGGGCATGACATTGCAATCCTACATTTTTCCTACTCCTGTGATTTTCCTTACGTAGGAATCAAACATGCCCTAGGAATCTGAAAAAGAGGTATGGGTGGATGTTTGGTTTCTATGAAAACTAGTACAAAGGAGTCCTCCTATGGGAATCAATCCTACAATTCAAACAGCCATCATAGGAAAATAGGATTTAATACTACAAAATTTCTAGGCAAATCCTTTGAATCAAATGGACCCTAACTAGAGTAGGAGTGCTTGAAGTAGAGCCCCTTCTCGTGACTATGCATAGCTTTTCGCACTAGGGACTAAACGGAGTCTGCACCTGGGAAAGGTTGCTGGTACGTTCATACCTCCCATCGCATTTATGCACTTCCTCTAGCTCAGCTCCTGGCTAGTGTAGAAATAATCATATAGTAGAGATCGCTAATTTTTTGGCGGGTTCATCTCGTTATAAAGTGAGATGCCAAAATTTGAATGACATTGGCGGATTTTTCTTTGAACTACCCAGCACGACGCAATTCAAAAGTTTCAAACCTACCATCGGCGCCCTGATGAGTGCATATTTGCATCATGTTTTATATTATTTTTTTGCATTATAGATGTAGGATCTTGGTATTTTACAATGTTCGCGCGCACGTTTTATGTTTCTTTTCACCAGGATTAGGACAGATGATCGATACAATGGACACAATCCTTGGAGCAATTGTACTAGGGAGAAAAGGAGTCAAAAACAACGTAAATCTCTTATTTTGGAAATATCAATAATACTAGAAGAAAACTCAAAGCGATCAAGGCTTATAGACGGTTCAACGACCAACTATACAACTGGAAGACTTTTCCGGCCATATAGTTATGATCGTATAGTTGGCGCTGCCACCGCCAACTCAGATAGTTTCACCTCGTGCACCTGGATTGGGGAGACGACATACAGAACACCTAGAAATCGGCGAAAACCTCACCTCTAGAAGGAATCTGGAGGGGGAACTCGCCCAAGGGATCCATCTTCGCCCTACGCAAATCTGGGAAGCCAAGGCATTGATCTTCATCTTCATTAACCACTTCACCACCATCATCTCCATCCATCCCATCTTCACCCATCTAGATATTGTTGTAATTTCTGTACTCGTTGTGGATTTATACAAGAACTATTCATTTACAATTGATTCCATTACCATTGCTATGATGTTGATTTCCTCCATATCTGAGTAGATCCTTAGTTCTTGGGGAGATGGAGAAACCCTAGCATATGATTGAGATAAGATTGAGATTATTATGTTATACATCATTATGTGTATGAGTTAATTGTCTTCATCTTGATGTTGGGAGTTGTGCACCTCCTTAATATTTGCCTCATATGGGGACTCGATGAAGGGGATTACTTGTTAGTAGACGGAGGTATGATAACAATTACTGTGACTATAAAGCTGTTGTCATTCTTTATGTACTAACTTGGGGAATCAAGGAGAACTCATAAATCCATGTTCATGCCATGGGAGAAATCCCTTAATAGCGGGATAATACAATTGATGTCGTTTATCTGTCGGTTGTGGTTATGAAGGATGATGTGAGCAGTGGTTGCTGCCTATTTGTCCATATATGGAGCTCCTCCCACATACATACATATCATGAGAATATTTATTATAATAATCTTGATTGCTTAGTCTAAATTGCTAGTGGTGTATCCACCACTCCCTGAGAATGCCTTTTTCCCTATTGCAGTTCTAAGTTCTTTTACACACACGATTCCTACTTTCTGCATTAGGTTTTACTTTACTTTACTTGCTTAGTTCAACCAAAAACCCAAAAACAACTCTAATATTCTTGCATCTTAAATTTATTCCTTAAGTACTTCGTTTAGTTTTAGTTAAAAGCATTTTAGTCTTTTGCCTACTGCTCTTTGTGGGATCGATATCTTTATTTCGAAACTAGCTACAAACGATCTGTGCACTTGCAGTCATCAAGCTATTTTCTAGCGCCGTTGCCAGGGAGCTTAGCGCTATAAGTCACTTTACTTTTAGTTATTTACTTTCATTGTACTAAATTTTAATTTAAGTTGCAGGACTGTAACAATGGACAACACTCAGCATTTAATCCAGCTTGAGGCATTAAGTAAAATGGGTTCGCCCATGGATGCTTTTATAAGTGTCAATAAAAGCATAAATCCGGATGGAATTGAGATCCACCCTTTATTATTTGAACTACGACACTCTAAGAAATTTGCAGGAACCAATGAAGAGAGTCCATATGGACACTTATAATTCTTTGAAGACACTCTCAATTCCTTTATATTCGACGATTGTGATCTTGATATGGTTAAAACCTAGTTGTTTAGACAAACTCTCTCTAATAATATTTGCGACTGGTATAGATATTTTTGTGCAGAAGCACCAAGGACTTGGATGGAACTGAGAACCAAGTTCCTATCATAATATTACTCAGAAAGCAAAGCTCACAGGATGAGAGGTATTATTATCAGTTTCAAAAATAATCCTAATGAGGGTTTGTATGAGGGATATCTAAGGTACAAGAGTTATCTAGATAATTGCCCCCATCATCATTTGCATGATTGTCATACTTTCTATGGAGGGCTTAATAATGAAAATAGAATGAATTTAGACACCGCTTCTAATGGTAGTTTTCTATCTTATACCTATGATGAAGCTTGGAAATTAATAATGAAAATGAGGGAGGCAACGGAAAATCTTAAAAATGAGGAGAACATTACAAATAGTTTTTTTGAATATGCTTGTGTTAACGATTTCCTTGCAGATGAAGGGACTTGTGCAATGATTAAAACCCTTGGTATTGATTCTTAATCGGTAAAGAAAATTATTGAGAATTATGCAGGGAATTTACAGGTACCTACAGAATGGGAACCCCATAAACCCCTCGAAGAAAAGAAGCACACAAGAGAACTAACGGAAGATTTCTCATCTACACCTATTCGAGAGAATATCAAGAAAAAGAAAAAACAGGAAGAACAAGTAAAAATAAGACTAAAGAAACCAGAATAGAACCCCAAAGATACCAATATAAATAATGTCATATTGAAGGATCTTATGGAAGAACGAATGGTGGATAGTGAAGTGGTTATGCTAGACTTTGAAACCTCAAAATTCATCGAAGGTAAGGTACGAGGTAACAAAACTTCTAAACCTATGACTCCTATATATTGTGGAGAAACTTTCTTATATGGAATTTGTGAGCCGATATCCACTATAAATATTATGCCTTCATCACTTTATGAAGAACTTTGCTATAATTTAATCCAGATGTGGAACTGGTATACACTACTATTAAATTGTTTAATAGAACAAACTTAAAATCGAAAGGGGTTATCAGAAACATCTATGTCTTTATTGGATCACTCATGTACCCCCTTGATTTTCATATTGTTGACTTGACTCGAGATTCTTTTTCTCCTATTCTTTTAGGCAGGCCTTTTGTTTCCATGACCAAAGCTCGAGTTGATAATAAGAAGGAGACTATTTCTCTGATGTTTGGATAAGAGGAAATGACATTCCACTTTGCCAAACTAAAGAAGAGGCCATATGAAGTGGAAGATATCAAGGAAGATAAAATGATTGCCGACCTGGTAGCAATTCATTTCAGTAATCCACAAGATGAATTAGAGAGGAGCCTAATTAATTGGGAGAAAGCACCGGATGATGAGGAGGGAGAATACATCGATGATTATCTTGATTCCGTTCCGGAAGCACAAAACCCACATGACTACGAAGATTGGTGAGAAAAGGAGATGAAGAACCTCCACCAATTGAGTTGAAACAACTTCCAGACAATATGAGGTATGAGTTTTTAGATCATCAAAATAAATGTCCTGTTATTATTAGAAAAAATATGTCAGAAGATGAAACAAATAAACTCATTTCAGTCTTGGTTAAGCATCGTGAAGCCTTTGGATAAACTCTAAGTGATATTAAAGGAATAGATCCATCTATTGTAACCCATAAGATTACTATGCTTGATGATGCTGAACCCGTAGTTGATACACAAAGAAGGCTTAATCTGAAAATGAAAGAAGTAGTAAGAAAAGAGGTTATACGCTTATTAGATGCAGGCATAAGATAGCCTATTTCTGATAGTAAGTGGGTTAGCCCAACTCATTGCATACCAAGACAAGGTGGTCTTGATGCTGCTATGAATGAGAACGGTGAGCTAGTTCCTGTAAGACCTATTGTTGAATATCGTATGTGCATTGATTTTAGGAAGCTAAACGGTGATACATAGAAAAATCATGAACCTATACCATTTATGGATAAAATTTTAGAAAGACTAAGTAATAATTCTTATTTCTGTTTTCTTGATGGTTATTCTGGATATTCTCAAATTTCCATACAACCAGAAGATCAAGAGAAAACAACTTTCACTTGTCCTTATGGCACATATGCTTATAGATTAATTCCGTTTGGCTTATGTAACACAACAACAACTTTTGAAGAATGTGTTTTAAAATCTTTGATGATTTTGTTGAGAAGACTATGGAAGTTCTAACGAATGATTTTGTTGTTTGTGGAACAACCTTTGATAATTGCCTCTACAATTTAATCAATGTTTTACAGACATGCAGGCAATCAAATTTGGTTTTAAATTGGGAACAATGCCGTTTCATGGAAATAGAAGGTAAATTTTTGGGGCATAAGGTTTCGGAGAAAGGAATAGAAATAGATAAAACTAAAATAAATGCTATAGAAAATCTTCCAATACCTCAGGACATAAAAAACTTAAAAATGTTTCTCGGACATGCAGGTTTTTATAAGCGTTTTATAAAAGATTTTACTAAAATAGCCATGCCTCTCATCAACCTTCTTGAGAAAGAAACTCCATTATACTTAGACCATAACTTTATTACAGCTTTTGATAACCTTAAAAACAAGTTAGTTTCAGCACCCATCATGTAATCTCCAAAATGGGATGAACCTTTCGAAATCATGTGTGATGCTAGCTATGCTTTAGGGGCTATGTTAGGACAGCGAGACGGAAAGAATTTAAATGTTATTTATTACGCTAGTAGACCTCTTAATAAGATTCGGAAAAATTATGCTACTACAGAAAAAGAGTTCCTAGCTATAATTTTTGCTTGCGACAAATTTAGATCTTACATCATTAATTCTAAGGTAATAGTTCATACGGATCACCAAGCCTTGCGTCACCTCCTTGTGAAAAAGGATGCAAAGCCCTAGTTGATTAGGTGGGTTCTATTACTACAAGAATATGATTCGCAAATAGTAGATAGGAGGGGTAAGGATAATCCGGTAGAAGATCATCTCTCTAGGCTAGAGGGAATAATTACCAACCCCGTACCTATAAATGAGTCATTTCCGAGAGAGTATTTAGCAAATGTTCAAATCGCTGATCCTTGGTATGCATATTATGCTAACTATCTCGCAGTAAAATTTATACCTCCTGGTATGACAATAAATCAAAGGATGAAATTCTTTAATGATCTTAAGTATTACTTTTGGAATGATCCATATCTATATCATCATGGACCTGACGGAATGATTCAAAAGTTTGTTCCTAACCATGAAACGAATGCGATTTTGCAAGCTTGTCATGATAGCCCATATGGAGGACATCATGCAGGCAAGCGAACTGCAGCAAAGGTACTTCAATCCGGATTCTATTGGCCCACCTTTCTTAAGGACGCACACAGGTATGTAGAACACTGTGATGCTTGCAAAAGAAGAGGCGATATAGGTAGGAGAAAAGAAATGTCCTTGAATTATAGTCTTATAATCGAACCCTTTGATGTATGGGGAATGGATTACATGGGACCTTCTATAGAACCAAATGGTTATACTCATATTCTTGTTGATGTTGATTATGTTACTAAATGGGTTGAAGCTATTCCAACAAGCCATGAAGATGCAGCCGCCTCAGTGAAGATGATCAAGGATGTTATATTCCCTAGGTGTGGAGTTCCTAGATTTTTAATTACTGATGGTGGTTCTCATTTTATGAAAGGAACTTTCAGGAAAATCCTCAGCAAATATGGATTAACTGACCGTGTTGCTTCACCATATCATCCTCAAACGAGCGGTCAAGTGGAACTATCCAACAGAGAATTATAGACCATACTCAAGAAGACGGTGGACAAATCAATAAAAGATTGGTCATACAAGTTAAATGACACTCTATGGGCATACCGTACTGCATTTAAAAATCAAATGGATATGACACCTTATAAGATGGTATATGGTAAGGCATGCCATTTACCTTTAGAATTGGAACACAAAGCTTTCTAGGCAGTCAAGAATTTAAACTATGATCTTAAAGCAGCAGGAGAAAAACATTTATTAGATAGTGATGCTTTAGATGAGTTTAGAAGTGAGGCTTATGAAAATGCTAGATTGTTTAAAGAAAAAGTGAAAAGATGGCATGATAGAAAAATAGAAAATAAGACCTTTAAAAATGGAGACAAAGTGTTGCTCTATAATTCTCGTCTTAAGTTGTTTCTAGGGAAGCTCGGATAGAAGTGGGAAGGTCCCTATATAGTTGAACAAGCTTATTCATCGGGAGCAGTGAATATCAAGGGAAAAACACCCTCTCTTTCATGGGTGGTAAATGGATAATGCTTGAAGCATTATCGAGTAAAACAAGATATATGTGCAGTCACCATACAAGTGATAACCCTAGAAGAGTTGATTGAACAAAGATATGCAAGGGATGGCAACTTCAAGAAAAATGGACTCTAGACAAAATAAGCAACACTACGGTCAAGCTATTGACCATAAAAGAGCGCTTCATGGGAGGCAACCCATGCAAGGTAAAGGCTTGAGTAAGTTTTAAAGTTTTTATGAGCTTGTGTTAAATGAGGAACATTTGAAGCTCTAGCAAAGAAAGAGGAAGATTGATAACGCCAATATTGGTCGAAAATTTAAGTTGTCATTTTTCTATCAAAACTTGATATTTCATTAAGTTTTAGAGTAATAAGCAATCCCTAGAGAAGAAGGAAATTTTGGTGGACACAGAGGGTTTAACGACCAACTATACGACCGGAATAAATATTCCGGCCGTATAGCTGCGGTCGTATAGTTGTTTTAACATCACCCCTTCCATCTACAAAAGGTACTGATAGTTTAACGACCAAGTATATGGCGGGAATAAAAATGCCGTGCGTATAGTTGTCGTCGTATAGATATCGATGCCTTTGACAAAGTTCTTATCTAGGTACTGATAGTTTAACGATCAACTATACGACAGGAATAAAAATTCTTCCTGTATATAGATATCGACCCATCTCCAAAAAGAATATTCGGAATACAAAGAGTTTAACAACCAACTATACGGCGGGAATAAAAATGCCCGCCCGTATAGTTCTGGCCGTATAGTTGGTTCCACCGTAGAAGAAATTCTATAGTCGGTTCATAACTATATGGCAGGACCTATACGGGCAGCGCTCGTATAGTTTCTCCTTACGAAAGATGGCTAGGGTTTTTAACCTCTCATTTTAAAGTTGATCGCATCTAACCTTTTTCATTAAGTTTTCGAAGAGCTACACCCTCTAGCCTCGAAAAATCCTCGCCATCCCTATACAAGCCCCTCTAACAACATCCGTGCAGCGAAGCCATGCAACCCTTCCATGTCAACAAGATCTGGAAGAAGAAAGAAGAGAATCCCGTGAAGAGGATCGAAGAAGTAGAGCCTAAAGGATCACCATCACCATCCATCCTGGAGATCAAGCCTCTCCCAAACTGGGAGGATGTCAACACCCATATTTTTAATCCCAGATGCTTGTTATGCCATACTTCGCAATCCCAGGACTACCATTTTTGCGAGACATAAAAGAATTGGTACCATAGTACATCATCCATTACAAACCATAATAAAGGTCTTACAAATAAAGGATCTCATGATCTAGTCTTAATACAATCAAAGCAGCGGAAAGTAAATGTACTAGGGGCTCCATCTTCAGGATCACAGGCAATGCTGATGATGGGGAGTGTATTTTCTCCCTAAAAGGGGAGTGTACATGTTTGACTCGTAGGATAGGAAAATCGTAGGAGTAGAAAAAAATGTAGGATTGCAATGTCATGCCCACTCCAATCCTATAGGAATTCATAGGAACCAAAGTGTGTTTGATTCCACCATATGTGTCTGTTTGATTCAAAGGAATTCCCTAGGGATTTTGTAGGATTAAATCCTATAGGAAATTTTCCTACGACGGTTGTTTGATTTGTAGGATTGATTCCCATAGGATTTTGCCCTAAGGATTCCTTTGTACTAGTTTTCATAGGATATCAAACATCCACCCATACCTCTTTTTCAAATTCCTGTGGTGGAATCAAACGCACTTTGGTTCATATGAATTCCTATAGGATTAGAGTGGGCATGACATTGCAATCCTACATTTTTCCTACTCCTGTGATTTTCCTTACGTAGGAATCAAACATGCCCTAGGAATCTGAAAAAGAGGTATGGGTGGATGTTTGGTTTCTATGAAAACTAGTACAAAGGAGTCCTCCTATGGGAATCAATCCTACAATTCAAACAGCCATCATAGGAAAATAGGATTTAATACTACAAAATTTCTAGGCAAATCCTTTGAATCAAATGGACCCTAACTAGAGTAGGAGTGCTTGAAGTAGAGCCCCTTCTCGTGACTATGCATAGCTTTTCGCACTAGGGACTAAACGGAGTCTGCACCTGGGAAAGGTTGCTGGTACGTTCATACCTCCCATCGCATTTATGCACTTCCTCTAGCTCAGCTCCTGGCTAGTGTAGAAATAATCATATAGTAGAGATCGCTAATTTTTTGGCGGGTTCATCTCGTTATAAAGTGAGATGCCAAAATTTGAATGACATTGGCGGATTTTTCTTTGAACTACCCAGCACGACGCAATTCAAAAGTTTCAAACCTACCATCGGCGCCCTGATGAGTGCATATTTGCATCATGTTTTATATTATTTTTTTGCATTATAGATGTAGGATCTTGGTATTTTACAGTGTTCGCGCGCACGTTTTATGTTTCTTTTCACCAGGATTAGGACAGATGATCGATACAATGGACACAATCCTTGGAGCAATTGTACTAGGGAGAAAAGGAGTCAAAAACAACGTAAATCTCTTATTTTGGAAATATCAATAATACTAGAAGAAAACTCGAAGCGATCAAGGCTTATAGACGGTTCAACGACCAACTATACAACTGGAAGACTTTTCCGGCCATATAGTTATGGTCGTATAGTTGGCGCTGCCACCGCCAACTCAGATAGTTTCACCTCGTGCACCTGGATTGGGGAGACGACATACAGAACACCTAGAAATCGGCGAAAACCTCACCTCTAGAAGGAATCTGGAGGGGGAACTCGCCCAAGGGATCCATCTTCGCCCTACGCAAATCTGGGAAGCCAAGTCATTGATCTTCATCTTCATTAACCACTTCACCACCATCATCTCCATCCATCCCATCTTCACCCATCTAGATATTGTTGTAATTTCTGTACTCGTTGTGGATTTATACAAGAACTATTCATTTACAATTGATTCCATTACCATTGCTATGATGTTGATTTCCTCCATATCTGAGTAGATCCTTAGTTCTTGGGGAGATGGAGAAACCCTAGCATATGATTGAGATAAGATTGAGATTATTATGTTATACATCATTATGTGTATGAGTTAATTGTCTTCATCTTGATGTTGGGAGTTGTGCACCTCCTTAATATTTGCCTCATATGGGGACTCGATGAAGGGGATTACTTGTTAGTAGACGGAGGTATGATAACAATTACTGTGACTATAAAGCTGTTGTCATTCTTTATGTACTAACTTGGGGAATCAAGGAGAACTCATAAATCCATGTTCATGCCATGGGAGAAATCCCTTAATAGCGGGATAATACAATTGATGTCGTTTATCTGTCGGTTGTGGTTATGAAGGATGATGTGAGCAGTGGTTGCTGCCTATTTGTCCATATATGGAGCTCCTCCCACATACATACATATCATGAGAATATTTATTATAATAATCTTGATTGCTTAGTCTAAATTGCTAGTGGTGTATCCACCACTCCCTGAGAATGCCTTTTTCCCTATTGCAGTTCTAAGTTCTTTTACACACACGATTCCTACTTTCTGCATTAGGTTTTACTTTACTTTACTTGCTTAGTTCAACCAAAAACCCAAAAACAACTCTAATATTCTTGCATCTTAAATTTATTCCTTAAGTACTTCGTTTAGTTTTAGTTAAAAGCATTTTAGTCTTTTGCCTACTGCTCTTTGTGGGATCGATATCTTTATTTCGAAACTAGCTACAAACGATCTGTGCACTTGCAGTCATCAAGCTATTTTCTAGCGCTGTTGCCAGGGAGCTTAGCGCTATAAGTCACTTTACTTTTAGTTATTTACTTTCATTGTACTAAATTTTAATTTAAGTTGCAGGACTATAACAATGGACAACACTCAGCATTTAATCCAGCTTGAGGCATTAAGTAAAATGGGTTCGCCCATGGATGCTTTTATAAGTGTCAATAAAAGCATAAATCCGGATGGAATTGAGATCCACCCTTTATTATTTGAACTACGACACTCTAAGAAATTTGCAGGAACCAATGAAGAGAGTCCATATGGACACTTATAATTCTTTGAAGACACTCTCAATTCCTTTATATTCGACGATTGTGATCTTGATATGGTTAAAACCTAGTTGTTTAGACAAACTCTCTCTAATAATATTTGCGACTGGTATAGATATTTTTGTGCAGAAGCACCAAGGACTTGGATGGAACTGAGAACCAAGTTCCTATCATAATATTACTCAGAAAGCAAAGCTCACAGGATGAGAGGTATTATTATCAGTTTCAAAAATAATCCTAATGAGGGTTTGTATGAGGGATATCTAAGGTACAAGAGTTATCTAG
Source organism: Avena sativa (assembly GCA_916181665.1). Lineage (NCBI taxonomy): Eukaryota > Viridiplantae > Streptophyta > Magnoliopsida > Poales > Poaceae > Avena > Avena sativa. Next base: position 258,146,649 of record OV702292.1, on the reverse strand, counting down.
ATAATTGCCCCCATCATCATTTGCATGATTGTCATACTTTCTATGGAGGGCTTAATAATGAAAATAGAATGAATTTAGACACCGCTTCTAATGGTAGTTTTCTATCTTATACCTATGATGAAGCTTGGAAATTAATAATGAAAATGAGGGAGGCAACGGAAAATCTTAAAAATGAGGAGAACATTACAAATAGTTTTTTTGAATATGCTTGTGTTAACGATTTCCTTGCAGATGAAGGGACTTGTGCAATGATTAAAACCCTTGGTATTGATTCTTACTCGGTAAAGAAAATTATTGAGAATTATGCAGGGAATTTACAGGTACCTACAGAATGGGAACCCCATAAACCCCTCGAAGAAAAGAAGCACACAAGAGAACTAACGGAAGATTTCTCATCTACACCTATTCGAGAGAATATCAAGAAAAAGAAAAAACAGGAAGAACAAGTAAAAATAAGACTAAAGAAACCAGAATAGAACCCCAAAGATACCAATATAAATAATGTCATATTGAAGGATCTTATGGAAGAACGAATGGTGGATAGTGAAGTGGTTATGCTAGACTTTGAAACCTCAAAATTCATCGAAGGTAAGGTACGAGGTAACAAAACTTCTAAACCTATGACTCCTATATATTGTGGAGAAACTTTCTTATATGGAATTTGTGAGCCGATATCCACTATAAATATTATGCCTTCATCACTTTATGAAGAACTTTGCTATAATTTAATCCAGATGTGGAACTGGTATACACTACTATTAAATTGTTTAATAGAACAAACTTAAAATCGAAAGGGGTTATCAGAAACATCTATGTCTTTATTGGATCACTCATGTACCCCCTTGATTTTCATATTGTTGACTTGACTCGAGATTCTTTTTCTCCTATTCTTTTAGGCAGGCCTTTTGTTTCCATGACCAAAGCTCGAGTTGATAATAAGAAGGAGACTATTTCGCTGATGTTTGGATAAGAGGAAATGACATTCCACTTTGCCAAACTAAAGAAGAGGCCATATGAAGTGGAAGATATCAAGGAAGATAAAATGATTGCCGACCTGGTAGCAATTCATTTCAGTAATCCACAAGATGAATTAGAGAGGATCCTAATTAATTGGGAGAAAGCACCGGATGATGAGGAGGGAGAATACATCGATGATTATCTTGATTCCGTTCCGGAAGCACAAAACCCACATGACTACGAAGATTGGTGAGAAAAGGAGATGAAGAACCTCCACCAATTGAGTTGAAACAACTTCCAGACAATATGAGGTATGAGTTTTTAGATCATCAAAATAAATGTCCTGTTATTATTAGAAAAAATATGTCAGAAGATGAAACAAATAAACTCATTTCAGTCTTGGTTAAGCATCGTGAAGCCTTTGGATAAACTCTAAGTGATATTAAAGGAATAGATCCATCTATTGTAACCCATAAGATTACTATGCTTGATGATGCTGAACCCGTAGTTGATACACAAAGAAGGCTTAATCTGAAAATGAAAGAAGTAGTAAGAAAAGAGGTTATACGCTTATTAGATGCAGGCATAAGATAGCCTATTTCTGATAGTAAGTGGGTTAGCCCAACTCATTGCATACCAAGACAAGGTGGTCTTGATGCTGCTATGAATGAGAACGGTGAGCTAGTTCCTGTAAGACCTATTGTTGAATATCGTATGTGCATTGATTTTAGGAAGCTAAACGGTGATACATAGAAAAATCATGAACCTATACCATTTATGGATAAAATTTTAGAAAGACTAAGTAATAATTCTTATTTCTGTTTTCTTGATGGTTATTCTGGATATTCTCAAATTTCCATACAACCAGAAGATCAAGAGAAAACAACTTTCACTTGTCCTTATGGCACATATGCTTATAGATTAATTCCGTTTGGCTTATGTAACACAACAACAACTTTTGAAGAATGTGTTTTAAAATCTTTGATGATTTTGTTGAGAAGACTATGGAAGTTCTAACGAATGATTTTGTTGTTTGTGGAACAACCTTTGATAATTGCCTCTACAATTTAATCAATGTTTTACAGACATGCAGGCAATCAAATTTGGTTTTAAATTGGGAACAATGCCGTTTCATGGAAATAGAAGGTAAATTTTTGGGGCATAAGGTTTCGGAGAAAGGAATAGAAATAGATAAAACTAAAATAAATGCTATAGAAAATCTTCCAATACCTCAGGACATAAAAAACTTAAAAATGTTTCTCGGACATGCAGGTTTTTATAAGCGTTTTATAAAAGATTTTACTAAAATAGCCATGCCTCTCATCAACCTTCTTGAGAAAGAAACTCCATTATACTTAGACCATAACTTTATTACAGCTTTTGATAACCTTAAAAACAAGTTAGTTTCAGCACCCATCATGTAATCTCCAAAATGGGATGAACCTTTCGAAATCATGTGTGATGCTAGCTATGCTTTAGGGGCTATGTTAGGACAGCGAGACGGAAAGAATTTAAATGTTATTTATTACGCTAGTAGACCTCTTAATAAGATTCGGAAAAATTATGCTACTACAGAAAAAGAGTTCCTAGCTATAATTTTTGCTTGCGACAAATTTAGATCTTACATCATTAATTCTAAGGTAATAGTTCATACGGATCACCAAGCCTTGCGTCACCTCCTTGTGAAAAAGGATGCAAAGCCCTAGTTGATTAGGTGGGTTCTATTACTACAAGAATATGATTCGCAAATAGTAGATAGGAGGGGTAAGGATAATCCGGTAGAAGATCATCTCTCTAGGCTAGAGGGAATAATTACCAACCCCGTACCTATAAATGAGTCATTTCCGAGAGAGTATTTAGCAAATGTTCAAATCGCTGATCCTTGGTATGCATATTATGCTAACTATCTCGCAGTAAAATTTATACCTCCTGGTATGACAATAAATCAAAGGATGAAATTCTTTAATGATCTTAAGTATTACTTTTGGAATGATCCATATCTATATCATCATGGACCTGACGGAATGATTCAAAAGTTTGTTCCTAACCATGAAACGAATGCGATTTTGCAAGCTTGTCATGATAGCCCATATGGAGGACATCATGCAGGCAAGCGAACTGCAGCAAAGGTACTTCAATCCGGATTCTATTGGCCCACCTTTCTTAAGGACGCACACAGGTATGTAGAACACTGTGATGCTTGCAAAAGAAGAGGCGATATAGGTAGGAGAAAAGAAATGTCCTTGAATTATAGTCTTATAATCGAACCCTTTGATGTATGGGGAATGGATTACATGGGACCTTCTATAGAACCAAATGGTTATACTCATATTCTTGTTGATGTTGATTATGTTACTAAATGGGTTGAAGCTATTCCAACAAGCCATGAAGATGCAGCCGCCTTAGTGAAGATGATCAAGGATGTTATATTCCCTAGGTGTGGAGTTCCTAGATTTTTAATTACTGATGGTGGTTCTCATTTTATGAAAGGAACTTTCAGGAAAATCCTCAGCAAATATGGATTAACTGACCGTGTTGCTTCACCATATCATCCTCAAACGAGCGGTCAAGTGGAACTATCCAACAGAGAATTATAGACCATACTCAAGAAGACGGTGGACAAATCAATAAAAGATTGGTCATACAAGTTAAATGACACTCTATGGGCATACCGTACTGCATTTAAAAATCAAATGGATATGACACCTTATAAGATGGTATATGGTAAGGCATGCCATTTACCTTTAGAATTGGAACACAAAGCTTTCTAGGCAGTCAAGAATTTAAACTATGATCTTAAAGCAGCAGGAGAAAAACATTTATTAGATAGTGATGCTTTAGATGAGTTTAGAAGTGAGGCTTATGAAAATGCTAGATTGTTTAAAGAAAAAGTGAAAAGATGGCATGATAGAAAAATAGAAAATAAGACCTTTAAAAATGGAGACAAAGTGTTGCTCTATAATTCTCGTCTTAAGTTGTTTCTAGGGAAGCTCGGATAGAAGTGGGAAGGTCCCTATATAGTTGAACAAGCTTATTCATCGGGAGCAGTGAATATCAAGGGAAAAACACCCTCTCTTTCATGGGTGGTAAATGGATAATGCTTGAAGCATTATCGAGTAAAAGAAGATATATGTGCAGTCACCATACAAGTGATAACCCTAGAAGAGTTGATTGAACAAAGATATGCAAGGGATGGCAACTTCAAGAAAAATGGACTCTAGACAAAATAAGCAACACTACGGTCAAGCTATTGACCATAAAAGAGCGCTTCATGGGAGGCAACCCATGCAAGGTAAAGGCTTGAGTAAGTTTTAAAGTTTTTATGAGCTTGTGTTAAATGAGGAACATTTGAAGCTCTAGCAAAGAAAGAGGAAGATTGATAACGCCAATATTGGTCGAAAATTTAAGTTGTCATTTTTCTATCAAAACTTGATATTTCATTAAGTTTTAGAGTAATAAGCAATCCCTAGAGAAGAAGGAAATTTTGGTGGACACAGAGGGTTTAACGACCAACTATACGACCGGAATAAATATTCCGGCCGTATAGCTGCGGTCGTATAGTTGTTTTAACATCACCCCTTCCATCTACAAAAGGTACTGATAGTTTAACGACCAAGTATACGGCGGGAATAAAAATTCCGTGCGTATAGTTGTCGTCGTATAGATATCGATGCCTTTGACAAAGTTCTTATCTAGGTACTGATAGTTTAACGATCAACTATACGACAGGAATAAAAATTCTTCCCGTATATAGATATCGACCCATCTCCAAAAAGAATATTCGGAATACAAAGAGTTTAACAACCAACTATACGGCGGGAATAAAAATGCCCGCCGTATAGTTCTGGCCGTATAGTTGGTTCCACCGTAGAAGAAATTCTATAGTCGGTTCATAACTATATGGCAGGACCTATACGGGCAGCGCTCGTATAGTTTCTCCTTACGAAAGATGGCTAGGGTTTTTAACCTCTCATTTTAAAGTTGATCGCATCTAACCTTTTTCATTAAGTTTTCGAAGAGCTACACCCTCTAGCCTCGAAAAATCCTCGCCATCCCTATACAAGCCCCTCTAACAACATCCGTGCAGCGAAGCCATGCAACCCTTCCATGGCAACAAGATCTGGAAGAAGAAAGAAGAGAATCCCGTGAAGAGGATCGAAGAAGTAGAGCCTAAAGGATCACCATCACCATCCATCCTGGAGATCAAGCCTCTCCCAAACTGGGAGGATGTCAACACCCATATTTTTAATCCCAGATGCTTGTTATGCCATACTACGCAATCCCAGGACTACCATTTTTGCGAGACATAAAAGAATTGGTACCATAGTACATCATCCATTACAAACCATAATAAAGGTCTTACAAATAAAGGATCTCATGATCTAGTCTTAATACAATCAAAGCAGCGGAAAGTAAACGTACTAGGGGCTCCATCTTCAGGATCACAGGCAATGCTGACGATGGGAGATGAGCCTAGTTTTCATAGACCTCCTGATGTCCATCTTCTGGGTAGTCCTCCTCATAGTCTGGCCATAGGAATAGCCAGGGACAAAGCCATGAGTACTCTTTAAGTACTCGCAAACTATCACTAACAAGTAAGGTAGTTCTAGTAGGAATCTTAAGCTCTAGTTTTATTTGCAAATAGCCAGGTTTATTTCATAAGGAGTTCAAAAGTAAATAACCTAATTAAATTTTCTACCTCACCTAAGTGGGAACCTAGTTTTCATGTCCACAACCCTGTTGTGGTCAAGTCAAGGTCATAGTTCAATTCACAAGTCATTTTTGAAAACATCTGACAATGGAATAGTATGGACACTCCAATTTTCCATGACCACGGACACGGCTATTCGAATAGTTTGACACTCTACAGAGGTGGTAGACTTTCACCACAATATTCGATACATCCGTCAGGGATAACCCTGAATCATCATACTTAGTATGTGGATAATCAATCATAACCTTTCAATTACACACTCTAGAATAGGCACTTCCCCTATGAGCTTGGCCTCCCAGCCATGGCCATATGCCATCCTGGGCACTTCATAGGTGGACATTCACATTCACGAGGTAGCCTCAGCTCAACCTATTTCCGCGAGGGAACCCATACTAAGGCATATAAACTTCCAGTTAAGCCCTACCCAATTTAGGTATTGCGGTTGTATGGTAAAATTGGAATTGTATCGCATCTGAACCCAACCATCAGTTTTTATCAAAACTAAGGCTCATGCCTCAAGAAGTTTCATCGTCAAACCGTTGTGTTTCAGAACACATGTAAAAACATTTCAATATAATGAATCATCATTCCAAGGTTTTCATAATCATTTTCTCCAAGTATTCCCATCTAAAGTGATCGGTAGTAGTTTAGCACTAGCAACTATCAATGGTGGGGGTGTTACTAATAAAGGGTGCTAATCAAGTATAATTATCCAAATATATTTTTATGCTTTTTATGGTAACTAAGTATAACTACCTAGGCCTAGTTTTATGCTCTTTATGGCATCTATCCTATTTTTCCAATACTCACAAATCACTATCTAAAGGTAAAGAACTTTGGTAAAAGTAAAAGAATAAAGCTTGTAAGTAAAACTTGGGATTGGTATAATCAAGGTTGCATAACCAAAGCATGCATAATGCATCTTGCATAGGTTATCTTGCAAGGATGGCTTGCATAGTTAACTTGTAGTGCTAGGCTTGCCTTGAGTAGTGCAGTGGTTGAAGTTCTCTTCTTCTTCTTCTTTGTAGTACTCCTCCTCCTTGTAGCCCGGGTCGGTACTAGCATCTATAAAGGAATACGAGGTATACAATCACCAAACAATACTTAACTACTTCTATTTAGCACATTAAGGCTCACACTTGATGATCTAGCATCATCACAAACTTCACATGAACTAAAGGCCTAGTCTTATTTATCTTATTTTGGAAAAGTAATTTCTACTCATTGAAAATACTTAAGATTTAATATTCTCCAATTAAATATGGGGTCATGTTGACACATGTCATCACCACATATTCTAATACTTGGGAATGCGATTTAAACTAGTGGTCACATTTTATAAAGTTTAAAATTACTATTTAATAAAATTAAAGTGACTAGAAATGCCTATATAGCATTCTTTTAGTACTAGTCCAAGATCACTGCATGTAAACCTAAATATTTTTACATATTCTGATATATCTTGTCAAATGTGATTTTTGAGAGTTGGAATCAACTCAGAAGCATTCATGATTGAGTTTTGAAAAATGTTTCAAGTGGCAAAAGCCTCTGTTTGTGATTTTTACTATAGGTGATCTATAATTTCAAATGGTCTTAATCAACCGGGCATGGGTAGATAATTTGAATACCTTTCCAACAAAATTGGAATCATGCAATTTGGTTTTGTAGATCTCTTTGAATTGAATTTCAAAGTCACTGATAGATTAGGGTTTTGAAAATAAAATAAAAATCTAAATTTAAACGCGGGGCGAGCGCGGGAACGATACTGGGCCGGCCCAACTACACAGCACGTGCAACGGGCTGCTGATAGGCGGGTCCCATGTGTTAGCGACTAACCTAACACGAATCGGTATGCTCTATCCTGGACCATGCGATTAGAGCGCGATCGACAGCTGAGCATCGTCGTCTCCGGTGAACAACTCCGGCGAGAAACTAACCCTAGCGCTACCGTGGGGGTACATGGGGGCTCACCAGGGCTCCATCTAGACTTGGCACTAGGGGAGATCGAACGTGTCGACGCCGGCGAGTCGAATGGTGGTCGCGGCAGCTCCTAGGGTAGCTCCTAGCTCCGGTTCCTCTTCTCCTCTGTAGCGGCGGGCTCCGGTGAAATTCTGGTGGGATGGTGCTCGCCTTACTCCGGGGAGAGGTGTGGGAGGTTTCTGAGAGAGAGAGGGGGAGTGAGATGGTGTGGAGAATTTGGGGTTGGGGTAGCCTCTATTTATACACCGGCGAGAGGGACAGAGCGGCATGGCTCAGGATCATCGACAACATCGTTGGAGTGAGCTATTGGCATGGCTGAGGGTAGGGGTCGACGCGGTGCTTCAGGGCAGTTGTCATGCGAGTGATGGCGTGGCAAGGGGTGGTAAAGAACGGTCGGGAGCGGTCCGTGCTCTGTGCAGAAACGGTGGTGTTCGAGACGGCGCACAGTGGCCACGGTTCGCGCGGCGGCGAATGGGCATGTCTGGGGGTAGCTGGGGTCACGGTAAGTGCGAGCACGCATAGAGAGGGCAAGGCGCGGCTTGTGTGTGCATGTCGGTTGCGGCGCTCTGGTGCATTCTCGGCATGGCAGACAGAGAAGTGGGCGCGGCGATTACGGCTGGTCCACAGCGTGTCTTTGATCGAGGGCTGGACAGGGGGTGGCGGTGAAGTGTCGCCTATCTCCTAGACATCATGGGAGAGGGCGGCGTGGTCTGTGGCGAGCGGTGCTTGGTCGACCTGCATGGTGAGCTCGAGCGGCGCTGCACTGGTGCGAACAGCAAAGGGGAAGGCTTGTACACTGCACTGCTGGACACTAGGGCGACCATTGGAGAGAATTGAGGCACTGGTGGCGATCAATTACTACTCCAAACAGTGATTGTTAGGCAAGTGTTTACTGGTGTCTGCCAGGTGCTCGACCAAATTGCCGCATGAATTCAAAGTTTGAATTTTTGGATGAATTTTGGTGAGTGTGTTTGTCACATGCTTGGGTGTCTAGGGTTGCTTGGGTTTGCCAAGGTGAATTGATTTGAGTGGTTTTTGAAAAGTGGTGATCTTAGTACATACACTTGATTCAATTTTGCAATGTCCTTTAAAATGATTTGGAATTTGTTTCTGTTAGTTTGTAAAGTGGGCTTGGATTCACTTTTACTTGGTTTAGCAAGGGGTGAAAAGAATTGGGAAAGTTTCTGTTAGAAATCTTTTACTAGAAACACTCAAAGTGGTCTAGTGGATAATTTTGGTCAAAATGACCATTTGATCATATGATTCATATTTGATTTTCTTTTCTTTTGATTTTGCTTGTAAATGGCCTAGATGATGTAGTGTTCATATTTAAACCATTCCTTATCATTTGTAGAAATCAAACATGGCAATTGCACTCATTCATACACTAATGCAATTCACACATACCCTCATATGAGATTTAATAAGAAAAGTTTTTGTTAACCCTAAACTTAGGTGATTAGAACTTGCTAAACTTGTTTAATATTTTTGGGGTGTTACAGAGGACATGTTCCCGCAACGGATGGAGATGATGAGGCAAGTTGAGCGGGGAAAGAACAAGGATGAGTATCTCCCTAATCCATATCGTCACAACATAGGATCCTATTATAAAGCTCCTCTTGGTCCATCACCTCTTAAACCTAAGAAGCTGCAGCAAGATGAGATTCATGATAAGATCTATGAGTTGGAAAAAGCTTCTAAGGAATGTGTTGAAACAATTGGAGAAGGGATTGGCTCCTTGTAGCACCCCGATAAAACTGTTGGGTCCGCAGCATAGAAAACAAAAAAATTCCTACGGTGTGAACTACACGCCAAGATCTATCTACTAGGTACAAAGCAACGGGAGGACATACATCCAACGAGAACTTACCCTTGTAGACAACGAGCTTTGTTAACGAGTAGGAACTCGTGGTTGATGTAGTCATACACTTGCCGATCTCAAGATCGTGATGAAGTCCAGCAGGTCCGGCTCTAGCACATCCATCAGATCCAGCTCCAGCACCACCAAGTCCAGCACCGCAAAGCAGCGGTGCATCCGTGATCGCACACACGTCCGGTACCCTGACAACCTCCATCCCTCGCTCCAGCAAAGCAGCGGAAGCAGCAACTCCTTTCCAGATAAAGCCACCGGGAACATGTATCTCGCTAATCCGAGACCATTGGGGAATAATACTAGAGGGGGAGAGAGATCCTTCACAAGGAGGTGTGTGTGAGAAGTGAGGAGGGGGTGGCCTTTTATAGGAGGAGGGGGGTGCCCCTCCTTCATGGCCGGCGCATGGAGGAGGTGACTCTTCACCTCCTCCATTCATGTGGTGGTAACTCCCTCCACATAAATTTGCCCCTTCACATTCTCTTTTAAAGTCTCCACTTTAAATGCATTAAATTTCTCCAAATTTAATGCTCTCTCATTTAATAACACTCTTTTATTATTTTTATTCAGAATTTTGTTAATTACTTTAATTAACAAACATTCACATAAAACCCCCTGCAACATTTCAATATTACATGCAGAACCAATTTCAGCAATTCACCCGAAACAGTTTCGGTGTCTATTGAAATAATTCCAACGCTTTCTTAAATCTTTATCTGAAACATATTTGCTCCAAATGGTGTCGGTATCCCTTAAGTGTGTCACCCTTCGGTTCACGAATAATGCAGACATGATTGAGACCCCTCTCAGATCAATAATCAGAAGCGGGACCTAGAGATCCATACTGACTCCTACACATTCAACGATGACTTCTGTGATCGTGAGAACCTTTAATGCTAGTAACTAAATCCCTTTGTCCCCTGATATATTACATGTCCGAGATTCGATCATCGGTATCTCCATACCTAGTTTGATCTCGTTACCGACATGCACTCTTTTCTCGTTCCCGTGATATAACATTCCAGTGATCACATCACTTGCTTGCAAGCTATTTCAATGTGATATCATCGAGAGGGCCCAGAGTATATCTATCCATCATCGAGATGGACAAATCCCACTCTTGATCCATGAGCCTCAACATAACACCTTCGTAGCACTGAACCCACCTTTATAGTCACCCTGTTACGGTGTGACGTTTGATGTTATCAAGATACTCTTCCGGTGTTAGAAATTAACATGATCTCATGGTCTAAGGATAAAGATTACTTCGTATGATGTTATAGAAATATAAACATAATGACTTTGATCGTAATGCTATACTTCGGATGAATGTTCATCACATCATTCCACCAATGGTGTGACCTTGTTATTAACAACATCCAATGTCCATGATCAGGAAACCTTGATCATCTTGTTAATCAACAAGCTAGTCTATAAGAGAGGCATAACTAGGAACCCTTTTTGTTTATTAAACACACATGTATTGATGTTTCCGATCAATACAATTCTAGCATGTAAAATAAACATTTATCATAAACATGGAATAAGATAATAACCACTTTATTATTGCCTCTCGGGCATATTCCCTTCAGTCTCCCACTTGCACTAGAGTCAATAATCTAGTTTGAAAAACTTTGCGTATTGAACACCTATGGCTTTCTGGTGTTGCATATACGCTATTGCTAGTGGTTAACATAATCTCTCCATCTGACAGTTTCAGGTTCGTGTGTATTTGCAAGTCTCTGCGTCTCTACGCATCACTCATTCTCAAATGAGATGGCATTGTATAAATTTGGTCCTCTGGTGAGACCTTTAGTTCGTTCGGGTTAAAATATGTTGATATTATTGTCACACAATATATCTTCATAGTATTAGCCCACTTTGAACCACACCTAGTTTGATAACAAACTACTTAACACAAATGCCCTCCTATGCTGCTACTATAGAAGTCATATACTTAGCCTTTTGTTGTAGTATCCGTCACAATCTCTCAACTTTGGAACTCATCCAAATCCATCATGGAACATCCTTTCCATTATATTGTGCCACCCATAGTCTAAACTGAGATAAATTTAATTTGTATCTTGTGACAAAACTAGTATCAATGTAACACTTTACAGTGAACTACCTTTAACTATTTGTCACTTATACATGATATATTCTTAGTTCTTCCAAAGCTCATAAGAATATCTCTACTATTGTCCAATGATCATCTTATGAATCATTCTGGTATATGCTCATAACATTTAGAGCATAGGACATTCTAGATATATACATATCATGGTATAATCAATCAAAATCTTCATGTGATTTTACTCACCAAGTGTTGAAACACTTGAATCTTGATACAATTATTTCCATGCAGCAAGAACCTTTCTTGTTGTTTCTATATTGAACCCTTTCAATATCTCATATATGTATGTCTAGCACAACCATATTTGCGCCTTAATCTATCCATATAGATATTGATGCCAAATATTCTGGGTTTGCCCAAGTCTTTCATCGAAATCTTATTTTAATGAAATTCTTAACTTGTGTCAATACAAGATACATCATTTCCAATCAACAATATGTCCTCTACATAATGTATTAGAAATATGTCTCAGCGCTCCCACTTAATTTCTTGCAAATGCAAGCATCTTCATCATCTCCGATGAATTTAAACTCTTTTAACAGTTTCATCATGGTGAAGATTCCAACTCCGCTATGCTTACTTCAACTATTGAAGTTTACATGCCCTTTTAGCACCCTTTGAATTAACAAAACCCTTCGGACCATGTCATGTACACGTCCTAGGTTACCGTTCTATTAGAAGAACCTTGTTTTGTTTATTTAACTACCATATACCAAATTATATGTAGTGGTTGCTACATTAATCCGTCAAGACTATATATCGCTATGAAAGATCAAATATTGTCATAGTCAACTCCTTGAACATTGTCGTAAACTTCTTTCCGACATGTCGACTATTTCATAGATGTTAAACATCCATGTCTTATTTCTTTATAGATCCAAACACGACTGATAGGCTTCACGCCTTTCCGGAGGGTCTTCCAAGTTCAGAAACTTGTTTTCTCGTGTATGGATACTATCACGGATTCTATGACTTCTAGTCATTTTATGGAGTCAGGGCCCATCATCGCTTCTTTGCATGTAGTCGGTTCATCATTGTCAAAACAATAACGACTTGCTTATCAAATCTTACTATTTGATTCTTACCGACCCACACGGTTCTATAGGAACTCTAATCTCCGAGATCACACCTTTTGTAATCACGAGAGCCATGAGAATTGTGGCCGCCACCGGGACACTTTCTGGTGCTGCGCTACTTAGCACATATAGCTAAGGTTCAACAACCTTATCAAAGTTCTATTGTCCTCCCACTTAACTTTTCACGAAAAATTCCTTCTCAAGAAACTTGACGTTCCAAGTAACAAACTCTTTTGTCCTTGGTGTTATGGAGAAATTCCCAACAAATTCTTTGGTATAACCTACAAAGACATGCTTATCCGACTTTGGTTGTAAAAAATTTACTTATGCATAGCATACCAAAATTTAAGAAAAGACAATTCAGGTTTTATCCCAAACCATAACTCATATGGTGTCATTTCAACGGATCACGATGGTGCTCTTTTCAGTGTAAAAGCGGTAGTCTCTAAAGCTTCAATCCTTAAAACATAATGGCAGTTTTATAAATGACACATTTGATCTTACCATGTCAAACATGGTTTGATTTCATCTCTCGAATGTGCCATACTCCTATGGTTTATCGGGGAACACAAATCATGGAACAATTCCTCAAGTCTTAGGTGTTTTTGCTAAACATGTAACTGAAATATCTTCCTTTATGATCGAATCATAAACTCTTTATTTTCTTGTTACAATGATTTTTCACTTCATCTTGAAAGTCTTTGAACAACTTTCAAATGTTTCATACTTCTTTCTTATTAAGTAAATATACAGATATATTCACTCAAATTCTTGAAGAAAGCATATGAAGCAAAAAGATCCATCGCATATGGCTACACATAATGGACTATGCACATCAGCATGCACAATTTCCAATAAGCTAGTCATCCGTTCCTCTCTGGCCTATGGACGGAGTTTCAATTATCTCGAGGAAAGTCTCACATGCGTCAATTGATCAAAATCAAAAGACTCCAAAAATCCATCAACATGGAGTTTCTTCATGTTTTCTTTCAAATATAATTTAAACAGCGATGTCACTTCATAAGTGATCTTTCAATCATTTGTCTTGCGACATTTTAGCAATAGTGTTTATGGATGTGATTTCTCCAACTAGACTTGTAAAAGTTCATCCATCCTTTATGGAATACGGTAATTATTTGAACAGCCATTGTTCTCATGATACCGGAACAAAATAACAATTATTTAAACAAATCTTGAAAGCTTGGTTTGATGACAACGAAAAACACAATAACACTTTATTTGTTTTCGATGAACATCATCACTCATTCTCTTGATGGTTACTTAGGCCATTGTAGTTCATGAATTGCGTTGTCCTGTATGACACTTCATACCAACCAATTCGGTATCCAATACCTAAGAACCACATTGTTTAACAAGCAAGGAATATAGCCATAACATGTATATCTTCTATATACCTAAGTTGGACATCTCCAACCTTTTATTTTCTGCCAAATATTTTATAGATTCTCTTTCAGCAATTCCTTTTCTTTTAAAAGAATCTATCAACATCATAGTGGTGTCATCAACATGACACATGGTACAAAGCGTATATAGTCAAATACTAATACCTTTGGACTTGCACTTTGAAGTGGATCACCATCATCAAATGTTTGGTGTTCTTTCAAAAATCCATTCTTTAGTAATCTATTAGTGTAGTAAACATTTTACTTATATCTTCTATTCATCCTTATCATGACAACTTTCATGATCAAGCTACTATAGCCTATAAGGAAGAATCGCGAGTATAATATCAGTTCCCAAAACCTTTTTGGTAGATTCGGATGCCTAGCATCTCCATCCTTCACAAATTCTCATACAATATGAGAACATGTATTTTGCTAAACTATACTCTATCATAATGCAACCAAAAACATTGTTTTAGATATCACAATATCTTTCACACATGATGGTTTATGAAACAATTTCTAGCTCCAATATAATCTTGATATTAAAACAACTTTTTGAATATCAATAATCATGGAGGCAAACATGATACTTTAGATACTAACATTGGAATTCTTACTCTTGATTTAATACTACTTATTAAACTTCATGGAGTAAATAGAGTTTGCTGAAAGTTTGCAATAGGACTTATAATCTTTAAATTGACATTCGAAACAATACGATACCAGTTCGTAAAGTAAATATCCAGAATTCTGTAGTTCTATTATCTCAAATAAAAACTAAGCATAAGGTAGTGAACATATGTGAATGACTACAACAAATTATGCAAATTCACTTCGATTTAGTTTATGACAAATTGAATTCGACTAATCCAAATTAGAAATGAACTCCCACTCAAAAACGACATCCCTCGTGCCTTTTTGGTGATTACATGAACCAAATCCACTACACCAAGTCCGATCATCACGTGAGTCGGTGTAGCTTCAAAGGCGAGCATCAATATGGTCATCACATCAACTATATGACTCATGCTTAACCTTTCGGTCCGTGTTCCAAGGCCATGTATGTACATGCTAGGCTCGCCAAGTAAGAACCTTAGTATTCGCGTGCGTAAAACTGTCTTACACCCGTTGCATGAAAGCGTAGAGTTTAGAACACCCGATCATCACATGATGTCTCGAAACAAGATCCATAGAACGGTGCATACTTAAGGAAGAACACATTTTATCTTGATATTTAAATGAGGGATCATCTCACAATGCTACAGAAAGCGCCAAGATGGCAGTATAAGATGCTAACATCTAATATGTAAAGTGAGATGATATGGTCCATGCATTTGATCTCTATCACTTGCATCGTGGTATGATCTCTATCATTCCTTTGTGTGTAAGGCCAAGGTCTATGGAACTTACACGTTAAGTGAGTTGTGAGAGTATCTATCATACATCTACTTACAACAATACCATATCAAGACACTAGCCCAGCAACATTCTAAACTAGACGCCTCTAATTTATCAATTGCAAGTTTTACGTGGCTTAGGGATTTCGAAGATAGAACCGTTCTTACCTACGAACATGAACCACAACAAGGATAACTAAGTTATTAGCAACTCATTGTAAATCAGATATTGACTATAGTAGGAGAGACAGACACCCGCCAACCACTTATGCAAAACAAGTTGCATGTTAGTCATGGAACCGGTCTCATGTACGATGACATGTAAGGTTGGTCCGGGCCGCTTCATCCCACTATGCCACCAATATCCAAAATACATGAAAAAAGCAATAACATGATCATCACCGCCCACATATAAACATATGTGTACTACCCGTGCTAAGCACCTACGCATAGATCAGGCTCTGATACCACTGTTGGGTCCGCAGCATAGAAAACAAAAAAAATCCTACGGTGTGAACTACACGCCAAGATCTATCTACTAGGTACAAAGCAACGGGTGGACATACATCCAACAAGAACTTACCCTCGTAGACAACGAGCTTTGTTAACGAGTAGGAACTCATGGTTGATGTAGTCGTACACTTGCCGATCTCAAGATCGTGATGAAGTCCAGTAGGTCCGGCTCCAGCACGTCCATCAGATCCAGCTCCAGCACCACCAAGTCCAGCACCGCAAAGCAGCGGTGCATCCGTGATCGCACACACGTCCGGTACCCCGACAACCTCCGTCCCTCGCTCCAGCAAAGCAGCGGAAGCAGCAACTCCTTTCCAGATAAAGCCACCGGGAACATGTATCTCGCTAATCCGAGACCATGGGGGAATAATACTAGAGGGGCAGAGAGATCCTTCACAAGGAGGTGTGTGTGAGAAGTGAGGAGGGGGTGGACTTTTATAGGAGGAGGGGGGTGCCCCTCCTTCATGGCCGGTGCATGGAGGAGGTGACTCTTCACCTCCTCCATTCATGTGGTGGTAACTCCCTCCACATAAATTTGCCCCTTCACATTCTCTTTTAAAGTCTCCACTTTAAATGCATTAAATTCCTCCAAATTTAATGCTCTCTCATTTAATAAAACTCTTTTATTATTTTTATTCAGAATTTTGTTAATTACTTTAATTAACAAACATTCACATAAAACCCCCTGCAACATTTCAATATTACATGCAGAACCAATTTCAGCAATTTCACCCGTAACAGTTTCGGTGTCTATTGAAATAATTCCAGCGCTTTCTTAAATCTTTATATGAAACATATTTGATCCAAATGGTGTCGGTATCCCTTAAGTGTGTCACCCTACGGTTCGCGAATAATGCAGACATGATCGAGACCCCTCTCAGATCAATAATCAGAAGCGGGACCTGGAGATCCATACTGACTCCTACACATTCAACGATGACTTCTGTGATCGTGAGAACCTTTAACGCTAGTAACTAAATCCCTTTGTCCCGTGATATATTACATGTCCGAGATTCGATCATCGGTATCTCCATACCTAGTTTGATCTCGTTACCGACATGCACTCTTTTCTCGTTCCCGTGATATAACATTCTAGTGATCACATCACTTGCTTGCAAGCTATTTCAATGTGATATCACCGAGAGGGCCCAGAGTATATCTATCCATCATCGGGATGGACAAATCCCACTCTTGATCCATGAGCCTCAACATAACACCTTCGTAGCACTGAACCCACCTTTATAGTCACCCTGTTACGGTGTGACGTTTGATGTTATCAAGATACTCTTCCGGTGTTAGAAATTAACATGATCTAATGGTCTAAGGATAAAGATTACTTCGTATGATGTTATAGCAATATAAACATAATGACTTTGATCGTAATGCTATACTTCGGATGAATGTTCATCACATCATTCCACCAATGGTGTGACCTTGTTATTAACAACATCCACTGTCCATGATCAGGAAACCTTGATCATCTTGTTAATCAACAAGCTAGTCTATAAGAGAGGCATAACTAGGAACCCTTTTTGTTTATTAAACACACATGTATTGATGTTTCGGATCAATACAATTCTAGCATGTAAAATAAACATTTATCATAAACATGGAATAAGATAATAACCACTTTATTATTGCCTCTCGGGCATATTCCCTTCAAAAACCACTACTAGAAAATCGCTTGTTATTTCTGTTTTGTGCATCACCATGACTGCATGCTCATGTCATCATGCCACATTGCATTTGAGCATCATCATGTCGTCATGCATATGTTTGTCTAAAAATGATTTCTCTAAAAATCTATATTTGTTTTCTAATAATTCCTCGTCTTTAGTTCAAATCAAAACCCCAGTGTTTTCTGAAGACCTATGTTTATCTAAAACTATTTATAAAATCTTTTATTAAAAATAAAACAAACAAATGTTTTTAAATAAAATAGTTGTACCGGGGGAGGCCACCACCAGCAGGCTGACAGGCCCAGCTGGCTGCAGTCTACAACCCCGACAGAGCCCTAACTAGGTGAAACCCAAGATACCTAGACCACACTCACCCAGCCACCACCACACCATGCCGCACCTGCCGCACACCCCAGCCGCGTCGCATGCTCCCGTGTCACGAGCTATCACGCTCTCACCTGCGCGGTACACTGATGCGCCCGCTCACCCCGTACACCACCCCATCGCCCATGTCGTTCGGCCTCACCACGCAATCCCCTGGGATCGATCCCCACCAACCTGCAGCGCCCACCCCGCTCTGAAACCACCCGCGTCGTGCGAGCCTGGCCCCACCATAGCGAAGCGCCCCACCCGCTGCAACTCCCGTCCCCATCGAGGCCTCGTCCTCCTTCATCCCCTCCACATCGCCCGACGACCGCCGCCCTACCGCCTGGACCTCACTCTAATCTCCGGCAGTGGTCGCGCAGGCCCCACCTTGGATCTCTACCACCGCTAGCGAACCGAGCAGGTCGAGCTCCTCCTCCTGTTGGCCTCTGCCCCTCCCTCGGCATGGTCCGGTGCATCTCCACCGCGAGATTCGCCACCCCGCGCTGTCTCGTTTGCCTCCCTGAGCAGAGTCGCCCCTGCGTGTTCATGCGTCCCTACCGGTCACGGCCGCCCGGCCTCCTCTACATAGGCCACCATGGGCGCTCGCATCACGGCCACGATGCACGCCTCCCCTCCTCGCCGAGCCTCGCGAGACTTCTGCAGCAAGCTCCGCATCCGCCCGACGCCTTCCGTCTGGCCCCCGCTCGACATTGACCCCGTCAAGCCCGGTGCTCCTCCGTGCCGACCACCTCGAGTGCCTTGGATGACCCTTGTCGTGCCCTGACCAAGCTCTCCAGAAGCCGAGTATCCTCTTCACCAACATCTACCGAGAACTTTTTGTTCCTGCTGTCGTGCCTTCCGTCCCGGTCACCCGTTTGTGCTATGTTGATGGCCTTCAAGAGAAGTAATGCCCGAAGTGTTCGTTTTCAATTCAAAGCTCAGATGGTGAAGAGAATATGTAAGATGGGTGTGCTACTATGTTGTGGAGATGCTAGTTCTGAACTGAAGAGTGAGATGACCACCCCAAGACGCACGGCTTTGACCGATGCCGCCATCGGAACCTCTGTGGTTATTCGAAGACCCGGCGTCGATCCAAGTTCGGCACCGACACCCTAGAACTCTGACAAGGATGCCAAGGCCTACGTCACGGACCCAAATACCTTTACAAAGACCGAACCCGAACCCCTCCGAGCCCTCCAAGATCGTTCATCCAACATGGGTGATCCCTTTTCCGAGACCCCTATTTTATAAATTGCCATCCATATAATTGTTGCATATAAATTGCCATGCTCGCATACATATTCATTTGTTTGGGGATATTTTGTAGATTCACCTCATAATTAAATATGGAGACCATATGCGGATAGTTCTAGTCTTATATTGGCTCTATTTAATTTGTGTAGCGAACCAATGCAATGTTTTGCCTTGTTAAGACAACATTTAAATTGCGGGGTATCTAAACAACTTGAACCTTATATTTAACTGTCGGGACCCCGGTTCCGCTTAATATTGTCTAGTTGCACCGCCTCTTTGCCATGCCATGCATCATATCATCATCATGTCGGATTTTCTGCCGTATTATTTAAATAGTGCATCTGGTGTTTCTTTTAGTGCTTTGCTTCTTCACGGATTAGGCCATTGAGTGGATGCGAGTGTCGATAGGTTCTTCGGATAATGAACCTTCGGCTATGTTTCCTAGGCGAGCAATCTCCCCCGTTCTACCTATTTTTCATTTATAGTCTTTACTTCCTCGTGTTGATCTATTGATATCTGTGTTGTCGATGCTTTAGTTTTCTGTACCAGTTATATCCCCTATAGCCTATATTACCTTGGATACATCCTATTGCCTGTTGTTTGATAGATAGTCGGCCTTGCGAGTCATAGTTTCTTGCTCAGGTGCTACTTTGTGTCGTCGATGTTCCACCAGTGTTGGGAGGTTGGCACATGCTTAATGTTGGAGATGATCATTACTTCAATTACAACCTGATAATTAAAATGTTGGAAATAGATATAACTAATGCAGAGGCACCGGTGGGAAATAGCTAATATTTGGTTTTTAGCCAATCACTTGTGTCCCGTAGGCCCGAGTACTTAATACATGTTCCTTGACTATCGCACTATCCGCATGTGGGACCATGAATCCCCTTAGCCAGAGCTTGATTCATTTCATATTTCTTGCGGCCACAAACTAGTTTGGGGATTTATTACTATCATGTACTTATGCCATGCTTTACTGCTTTATTTATGATTGTTGATGGAGTGCTTGTACTATTTAGGATCGCAGCACGATTTCGCGGTATCGATAAGCCTAGTCACACTTTCGGGTTCCCAGCCGTTTACAGCCGTTCTCGCAATCCCTGGGTCCGTTTCGGAGCCGGAGAACTTCGTTGCGGGTAGCTTATTGGGGTGGCCCCTTGAAATATTTTATGAATCATATGATTGCTTTGTCGTGATACCTCGTTGGGGTTTTATTTGGTTTTTCCGAGGTTGAGCGTGCGTGTGTTGATATTTGTGCACCCCTACAGGGTAAATCTTTCTAAAAGCCGTGTCCGCGGTTATGGATGACTTGGAGCACAGTGTCTCGACCATAGACAACTATAACTAAAGTAGTGCTATCAATTTGACTTTGGCATGACTAGTAATCAGCTCCACTACAACGGAATGGATAATAAAAGTGGCAACAACTGATGGAATTGGGGTGTCTCATGCTATCTATACCTGCCTAGTAAGTAATGCAACTACAACAGAATGGTTAACTAAAACTGCCCACTGCTTATGATATCATGATGGCTTGTGCTATCTATATCTGACTAGTAAGTGTTGCAACTATAATGGAATGAATAAAACTGCCAACTGTGTGAGTTCTTTGGTTTGACTTCCCCGTTTGGTCTCGAGGGGGAAATACCAGGATGGGTGTGATTGGTGTTAGTATCAGGTTGGTCCCGAATAGATCTTTCTTATCCCTCTCTAATAGTTGACAGTTGTACCAAGTCTCTATAGGTTGTTTAGTGCATGCTTCGCTGACGCTTCAGTCCACCATACCTATGTAGGCGAGAGATGCCGAATTCTAGACTCGCCGTGTGCTGGCCTCAGTACTGACCGCTCCCTTTTTCATTTGCCCTTTGTTGGCACCCCTTTTTTTAACAGGTATAAGTCCGACGTCGTTAGCAGGGTTACCCTTTCGGCTTGGCCTAGGCAGGGTTATGGACGCCATTGTTTATTTTTTAGGGCTCTTAGCCCCATTTACATCTTGCCGTACTCAGATGTTGTAACGTTTTCAAGGTGATTTGGATGTTTGTACTGTATATATGTATTCTTGACTCGTGGAGTCATGGTTGTATGTCAACACCCAGATTTTTAATCCCAGATGCCAGTTATGCCATACATCGCAATCCCAGGATTACCATTTTTGCGAGACATAACAGATTGGATATCACAGTACATCATCCATTACAAACCATATAAGGTCTTACACAAATAAAGGATCTCATGATCCAGTATTAGTACAATCAAGTAGCAGAATAAATAGCATAGCGGTGGGGTCCATCTTCAGAGTCACAGGCAATGCTGACGATGGGAGATGATTCTAGTTGTCGTAGCCATCATGCTGTCCTCCTTCGGGGTAGTCCTCCTCATAGTCTGGCCATAGGAATAGCCAGGGACGAAAGCCATGAGTACTCTTTAAGTACTCGCAAACTACCACTAACAAGTAAGATAGTTCTAGTAGGAATGCTAAGTTTTAAGTGTATTTGTAAAGCTAAGTTTGAAACCTAAGCTGAGTTTAGAAACAAAGAAAGATAAAATAAAGTTGGAAAACACCTAAGTGGGAACTTAGTTGTCAAAGTCACAACTCTGTTGTGTTCAAGTCATGTCACAATTCATTTCATAAGTCATTTTGAAAACATCTAACAATAGAAAAGTATGGCCAATCCAACTGTCCATAACCACGGACGCGGCTATTCGAATAGTTTGACACTCTACAAAGGTGGTACACTTTCACCACAAGATTTGATACATCTGTCAGGGATAACCCTGAATCATCATACTTAGTATTTAGATAATCAAACATAACCTTTCCTTTACACACTCTAGTATAAGCACCTCTCCTATGAGTATGGCCTCCCAGCCATGACCATCTGTCATCCTGGGCACTACATAGGTGGACAACATTGAGAGGTAGCCTCAGCTCAAACCTCTCCCGTGAGGGAACTAATACTAATGCATATAAACTTCTGGCTAAGCCTTACCCAATTCAGGTATTTTGGTTGTACGGTAAAATTGGAATGGTATCACATCTGAACCCAACCATCAGTTTTTGTAAAAGAGCTAAGGCTCATGCCTCAACATTTTCATCATCATCATAAACCATTTGTGTTTCTCAACACATGTCAAAACATCTCAATAGAATGACTCATCATTCCAAGGTTTTCACAAGTCATTTTCACCAAGTATTCCCATCTAAAGTGATCTAGTTTTGGTTTAGCTCCAATTACTAAGTTAAGAGTGTTCACTAAGGTGGGATGCTAATATCAATCTCATGCCATAGAATGACATCTAAGTCTAACTAGATAGGTCAAGTTTTATACTCTATATGCTACCTTTAAACAAGTAAAGGACTTTGGTAAAGTAAAGAAGGTAAAGCTTGTAAATGAAACTTGGAGTAGGTATAAGTCAAAAGTATAACCAAAGATGCCTATTGCATCTTGCTTAGGTTGTCTAGCTTGCAAGGGTTAGCTTGCATTGTTAATGATGGCTTGCAAGTACTAGCTTTCCAATAATAGCTTGCCTTGGTTGGTGCAGTGGTTGAAATTCTCTTCCTCCTCCTCTTGGTAGAACTCCTACTCCTCGAAGACTTGGTCGGTACTATCGTCTATAAATACATACGGAATACACAATCACCAAACAATACTTAACTAGTCTACTTATCACACTAAGGCACACATTTGATGATCTAGTATCATCACAAACATCTCAAGGTTTAATGAACTAGCTTCATTTATTTTATTTGAGAAAAGTAATTTCTACTCATTGAAATTAACTAAGATTTAATATTATCCGATTAAAATATGGGACCATGTGGACGCATGTCATCACCACATATTCTAATATATGGAAATGTGATTTAAGGGTTGGATCACATTTTAATAAGTTTAAGTTTAATAATTAATGATTTAAAGTGACTAGAAATGCCTATATAGCATTATTTTGGTACTAGTCCAAAGTCACTGCATGTAAACCTTAATAATATTACATATTAAGATAGGTATGGTTAAATGTGATTTTTGAGAGTTGGAAACAACTCAAAAGCTAATGTGGTTGATTTTAGAAAAATGTTTGAATGTGCAAAAGCTTCTGTCTTGTTATTTTTACTAGGCGAGATCTCTAACTCTAAATGATTTAAATCCAACGGGCTTGGATTGACATTTCCATTAGCTTTCCAGCAAAATTGGAATCACTCCATTTGGTTTTGTAAAACTCTCTGAGTTGATTTTTAAACAAAGGGACAGAATTAAGTTTCAGTTAAAATAGAAAAATCTTAATTTGAATCACATGGGTCGCGCGGGAAAGTAATTGGTCCAGCCCAGATTCACTCCGTGGCGCAGAAGACAGCTGACAGGGTGGGTCTGCCTATCAGTGGCTCATTACACGCGAAGCGGTACGGGGCGATACGGATCGCACGATTAGAAACAGATCAACGGCGCACGGTCGTCGTCGACGACGAACACGTCGCCGGCGAGACTGAACCCTAGAGGCTCGGTGGGGGTGCAGTGGGGACGTACCGGGGATACAGCTAGTGCGGCAAGGCGGGCAAATGAACGTGTAGATGACGGTGGATCTCCTGGTACCGGCGGCGTCCCAGGAGATGGCCTAGATCAACGGCTCCCTTCTCCTCCTTCCGCGGCAGACTCCGGCGAAATTCCGGTGCTACGGGCTATGACTTGCTCCGTTGGGGCTCTAGGAGTGTTCTGAAGGGGAGTGGATGAGAGTGGTGTGAGTAAATGGTGCTGGGGAGGCCTCCTTATATAGGCGCGATGAGGCTGGCGGCTGCTGTGGCGCGCTGTCGCCGATGAGGTGCTCGAGTGGGCTCGACATTGATGTCCATGACCATTTGGTCATGGGCACAGTGCTTGGCCGGGCTAGAAAGGGGTAGGGGATGCAGTGGAGAGGGTTTGGTTGCAATGTGGGAGACAGGTTAGGCCAGAACACTGCTCACACTAGTGTTTTTGGTTTTTGTTTGATCTGTGCCCACCAAGTGTTTTACAAAATGGCTGAAAGAATAAAAGTTTGGAATTTTGAAATGAGTTTTGGTGGAGTGGTTTGTCACATGCTTATCTGTGGTTGCTAGGATTTGTTAAATGGAATTCATTTGAGTGGTTTTTGAAAAAAATGTGATCTAGACATATGAACTAGATTCCATTTTCAAATGTCATTTAAAATTAGAGTTTGAATGTTTTTGGGAGATCACAAAGTGGGCCTTGGCACATCACTACTTGTACTAGCAAGGGGTGCAAAGATCCACAATTGTTACTGTTGGAATTTGAGTGCTAGGAATACCCAAAGTGGGCTAGGTGATTAAAATGGCAAAAGTGACCATTTCCTTTATTTAATTCTTTTTGATTTCTTTTTCTTTGGTTTTTGCTTGGGAATGATCTAGATGATGTGACATTCATCATAGAACCATTTTACAACCATTAGAACAAACAATAATGGCATTTCAAACAACTGCTATTTTAAATGCACACACATATGAATGCTTAAAGGTTTTAAATGGAAAAAAGTTTTTGTTAACCCTAAATTGGGTAGATTTGATCTTGATTAACCTTGAATAAAGTTTTGGGATGTTACATTGTATATATATGTTTTGTGGGTTCCATCATGGACTATTGTGTAATGATATTACTTCATTTTCCACCCGCACGCAAGTTCCTGGTGGGCATCTTTCAATCGTTTCTATGCGGGTTTGGCGGGAATCGCTAAAACTTGCATAGAGCTGATTCGAGGGTGTTACACTCCTACTAGATGGTGAGCAAATACCTTGAGAAAAAGGTCGACGACATCGATGGTAGAGTTGGTTTCTTGATCAAAACTGTTTTTGAGTTAACAGGTGAGAAGAAATTCCTCAAGAAAAGAATGTTGAAGCTTCAATACGACATGGTCGAGATCAGCATCCGCTTTGCAAGCAGTCAAAGATGGCAACATAAAAGAGGAGGGCAATGCTTTTCCTACCCAGGAAGAGGAATAGGTACCAACAAGGAGTTATTTGATCCCGCCTAGCTTGATTCCAAGCTTCGGGAGATCTTTAAGACCTTGTAATCTATCTTATAAGTTCTATATTACTATTTTAGTTTTGCATTAGTTCAAATTTAGAAATAAGTTTGGATCATTCAAGTTCCATTCGGGAATAGTCGATCCCATTTGTGAAATTCCGAGTTTATTATTATATATGGAGCATTATTGAGTTTGTGCTTGTCTTATTAGATATATGAATGGCTTGAGTATAATTTTACTTGCGCTTGACGATAACAATAGTAGTCTTCCACACCATTGGTATTAGTGGAACATATAAATATAATTTAATCAATATGTTGTAAGTTCATGGTTTGATTTACAAAAGTAAAAATAATATGATTAGTCAAGTTGAAAAAAAACCTTGAACAAAAAGAAAATTAAGAGCGCTATCAAAATTGAGTGAGGACAAGTCGAGGTAGAATCTTCAAGTCATAAAGATGCTTCATATACAATTGGAATTTGATAATTGAGATCGTTAAACTTTGGATTCCTATAGGAAGTTGAATATATGGCTAGCTTCTTTGCACAACACTTAAACAAAAGTGTGAGCATATATAAAGAAAAGAGAAAAATAAGAAGAAGAAAAAGAGTGAATGTGCAAAGAGCAAGTAGGCATACACCACTATATGGTGGTATGACAAAGAAGTGTTTTGCGATTTTGAATCCCAAGTGAATATGTTAATCCTAAAACACTTGGGACCACCTCGCTGACTCATTTGGTCGAATCGAATACTTTTACATCATGCTGAGATTCATCTTTTGTGAATTGTTGATCACTCAGGTGTGGAAGCCTTCTAATATTATTTCGATGGTTCGAGTAAGGTACTATTCATGAACTTATTCCTATGTATCATATATGATAAACACATGTTGCAACTGCCTCATTTATTTTATCGACTCAGCTTCATGAATATGAGGATCACATCCATTAAGCTAAACTTGCTCGGGATGAGCAAGAGTCTAAGATTGGGGAAGTTTATGAGTGCATATTTGCATCATGTTTTATATTATTATTTTGCATTGTAGATGTAGGATCTTGGTATTTTACGGCGTTTGCGCGCACATTTTATGTCTGTTTTCACCAGGGTCAGGACAGATGATGGATACAATGGACACAATCCTTCAAGCAGTTGTACTGGGGAGAAAAGGAGTCAAAAAACGTAAATCACTTATTTGGGAAATATCAATAATACCAGAAGAAAACCCGAAACAATCAAGGCTTATAGACGGTTCAATGACCAACTATACGATCGGAATACTTTTTCCGGCCATATAGTTCGGGTCGTATAGTTGGTGTCGGTACCGCCTCCTCAAATAATTTCACCCCGTGCAACTGGATTAGGGAGATGACATATAGAACACCCATAAATCGCTGAAAACTTCACCTCCGGAACGAATCTGGAGGGGGAACTCACCCAAGGTATCCATCTTCGCCCTACGCAGATCTGGGAGGCCAAGGCATCGATCTTCATCTTCATCAACCGCTGCACCACCATCATCTACATCCGTCCCATCTTCACCCATCTAGATCTTGTTGTAATTTCCATACTCGTTGTGGATTTATACAAGAACTAATCATTTACATTTGATTCCATTACCATTGCTATGATGTTGATTGCCTCCATGTCTGAGTAGATCCTTAGTTCTTGGGGAGATGGAGAAATCCTAGCATATGATTGAGATAAGATAGAGATTATTATGTTATACATCATTATGTGTATGAGTTAATTGTCTTCATCTTGATGTTGGGAGTTGTGCACCTCCTTAATATTTGCCTCATATGGGGACTCGATGAAGGGGATTAGTTGTTAGTAGACGGGGGGATGATAGCACTTAATGTGACTATAAAGCTATTGTCATTCTTTACGTACTAACTTGGGGAATCAAGGAGAACTCATAAAGCCATGTCCATGCCATGGGATAAATCCCTTAATAGTGGGATAATACGATTGATGTCATTTATCTGTCGGTTGTGGTTATAAAGGATGATGTGAGCAGTGGTTGTTGCCTATTTATCCATATATGGAGCTCCTCCCACATACATACATATCATGAGAATATTCGTTATAATAATCTTGATTGCTTAGTCTAAATTGCTAGCGGTGTATCCACCACTAGAATGCCTTCTTCCCTATTCCAGTTCTAATTCTTTTACACACGCGATTCCTACTTTCTGCATTAGGTTTTACTTTACTTTACTTGCTTAGTTCAACCAAAAACCCAAAAACAACTCTACTATTCTTGCATCTTAAATTTATTCCTTAAGTACTTCGTTTAGTTTTAGTTAAAAGCATTTTAGTCTTTTGCCTACTCCTCCCTATGGGATCGATATATTTATTTCGAAACTAGCTACAAACGATACATATAAAACATGCCCTTGTGATACATATAAAACACGATGTATCCCACATCTCTCACTCGACCTCAGGGCCGGAGCATCTCCCACGAATATGGCCTCGCATCGCCGTCCCTCCCCACCACCACTGCATCCTCGCCAGGTATCACTGTGACCGAAGGAACCACTCCCTTGTTTAGCAAGACAGAGTGGCTTCCCCACACAGACGACCACCATGCCGGAGCATGCACAGCATCGCCGGGAAACACGGTATGGTAGCCTCAACGCCCCATCTGCTTCACGGACTCC